>BSEG01000005.1:7962500-10462500 GCA_036245055.1 Diospyros kaki | reverse complement strand
AAAGCCGTAAGCTTCTTGCATGCAGTACTCTCCTTGCTCTCGGCCATCATCCTTACTGCCAGCCACTCTCCTTCCCTGTTGGCGAAGCCTTCCCAACCGGACGTATCTGTCCAAATGGCACGTGCCCCCCGCATGCAGCCCCCTTACCTGTCCAGCTGCACACGCGGCCTACTTCGGCCCAAGTAGGCCTCCTATAAGGCCAAGCGGGCCCCTAGCTGCTACAACCGTCTTCTCCCTCACGTGCAAGCCACTTCCATCTGTTTTATTGCAATTGAGATTGCACATTATATTATATGATAGCCACGCATGCTGCCACCATCTAATTGATTGAATATTATATGATAGCCACGCATGCTGCCACCATCTAATTGATTGATGATGTGATGTTCGATACCTTTCCTTGTCTTGAACTAAGTACTTTTAATAAAAGTTGAGGAATTGTTTTTTTTAGATCATCCTAATGTTTAAGTCAGATCACTGACTTATCATAAGCTCTAAATATGTAGTTTAGAACTTAAAGAAAAAAAAGAGTGAAATCATTTACCCATCTTTGTTGTTTTCTTTTTATCCTGTTGCCAGGATCTCCATCCTATCCCCTACGGAGTCATGATTCTAACAATATGGATATGGTAATCCTTTTCGAGAGGTTTGGGATTGTCCCTATCCTCATGATTTTTTGTGCGATGGTTGATCTCAAAAAATTTGGAGAATCTTCACTGAGTAACAGGTTAGTCAGTGTGTTAAGGCGTATCTGCCACGTGCCTTCTCTAGACTTAAGTAAGATGACGTCAGTGGAGTAGCTCTTTAGTGAGCACGTGTCATCACTGCCATTGCCTATATTCCTAGAGTATTAAAGTAATTATGGACTCGAGAGCATTTTCCCTTGTCATTGTCATACCTCTATAATATACAAATAATATGCATAATTTAAGTATATTTAATTGTATACTCTTCCATTCCCTCAAGTAAGTGTATAACGGGTCCATACTTGTATATAATTGCATATACTTTCATAATTATATGCATATACTTTCATAATTCTTACAAGCCATTCTCACATGCAAAGTCCCAAAGGAGCTCCACGGCTCAATACTTGCCATTTCCTAATTGAATTGCATAATATATATTGCATGATATAATTGATTAGTTATATAATGTGTGCGCAATTAATTAAGTTAAAGAAGGGAGGAATTAATTAACAACATTGTAATTCCTCCCAAAGAAATTAATCCATACTTTGCACGATAATGATATAATCTCCTACGAAAATATCATGCTAAATTCAGAGTAATAAACAATATCTAGAAGCATTCTCTATCACCCCAAAATTTCTCCTAAGCAGGCCACTTAGAGATAAAAAACTTGCTTTTGTAGATTGCTATAAGGTCTACTTTCTCTTAGAGGATTTCCTAAGCTATTGAGTCCTTCGAAGGGGATTCTTCTTAAACCCGTCCAAATTTCCTCATGCCTAAAGTGTACATGTTCATCCTCAACATACTGGCAAAACATTGTAAACGGACCCTCTTTCATCAGAAAAAATACCTCTTTTATATTCATTAATTACATTCTTTATTTATTACGCACTTGACGGAATGTCAGAATCTCTACGAGTTCCCCCGGATAACCATTTCCCTTCTCATACTGACTTAAGTATCAGAAGGCATATGCGGGTAAGGAATCCTCACGTGCCTTCTAACTTATTCTTATGAGCATAGTTATGCCCTAGACAAATAGGAAGTTACTCCCGAATAGATTAATCCTCTATTAAAAATGCACCCGAGAGCTTATTCGAGACTCCAACTAAGCAATTAGAAATCGAAGCCATCCACTGCACATTTCCATGAGCAGACACCTGCCAGTTGTTCGCCTCGCTCCGTTGTGGCTATAATGTTTTCGCACTACAAATCTCAATTGTTATATTTTGGCAACAATAACTTTTAATCTAAATTATACTTGATTTTTGCAGTTCGAGTTATTAAATATTTTAAATACTCTTTAATAAAGTGTATAGAAATAAAAAATTATTAAGAATATTTAAAATATTTTACAATTTAAATTATAAAAAATAAATACAATATAAAAGAGAAAAAGTCAACTTTGTCGGTCAAACTATTTTATTTAAGCATAAGGCATAAATATGCCTTCCAACTCATCACTTATAGGCATTTGGCCCCCCACCTTGAAAGTGGACCTATCATATCACTGAACTTTCAATTTTGCTACAATCATACGCCTCATCTCTTAAATGAGTGCGCGCGAGATATACACGTACTATCAGTAGGTTACCGACAAGGGAGGAAGGAGGAAACAAGGGTCAAAGATGGGAGTACAATGACCGACCGACAGAGCTTCCTCGCACCAACGACCAACAGAGCTTCCTCACGCTGCCGACCGACTAACCTTGCGTCGACCGATCCACCGATCGATAAACACCCACCTCTCATCGCTCTCGTCTTAGCCAACTGACCGACTAAGCTTGCACTGACCGACCCATCGATCGATAGACACCCACTTATCATCGCTCTCATCTTGGTCGACCGACCCATCAAGTGAGGATGAACCTCTGTTGGTTGTCAAGGCGAGGAAGATCCATCAATAGTTCATCATCCTCCTACCTCCAACCTTTGTTTTCTCTCTTTCTCTACCTCACTGACGATCTACTAACGGTGCACATATATCTCATGTACACTCATTTGAGAGATAAGGTGTATGATTGTAGCAAAATTAAAAGTTTAGGGGTATGATAGGTCCACTTTCAAGTTGGGGGAAGGGGGAGAAATAGATATAAGGAAAGAGTTAGAGGATATATTTATGCCTTATGCCTTTTATTTTATAAACATAGTCCATGTGAGGGTCATGTTAACAACACTTTACCATCTATGATGCTGATGTGGTTGACTTTTTATCCATCAATTTCTTTAGCAAGGTGTCACAAGGGATAGCCACAATGTTGAAAAAAGGGCAAAAGATTGAAAACAAAGGTACTTTTGGCATTTAAATTTTTTTTTATGTGCCTAATCGATTCGCATCACATGTTTTTGGAGGTCAAGGGAATGTCTGATAATTTGCAAAAATACAAAAATAATGTATGTAATTTTAAAAAAAAAAAAAAGGAATAGGTGTAACTATCCCTATATATTATGATGATTCACTTAATCCTAAAACTTGGAGTAAAAAGATAAAAAAAATGGAAACTGTAGTAATTTTGTCATTGCAAATGAAGAGGAAAGCTAAAAGTCATAAGAATTTTTTTAAAATGGTAAAAATATATATTTTTTAAAAATTATCTTTTTATATATTCGATAAATTAAAAGGTACCTCACAATAGAGATATGCATTTGATTTGTATATATCAAACGGATCATTATCGATTAGTTTGACTTGATTTTCATTATCCATGATATAAATTGAGTTGTGTTATGGGTATTTTCTGCACTACTACTTTTGGGCACAACTTAGCAGACCGACCCGATCCTCAGAAACCCAATAAGCCCAAATCGAGCTCGCTAGAGCAAGGCCACACGTCGCTGAAACCCGAGCTCTGATCGCGGGACCAGGCGAGCTCCCAGCGACACTTTCAGCGAGCTCCCAACGATGTTCCTAGCTCGCTGGTCTAATCTTGCAGTTCGTGTAAACAATAAAGCTGCTGAACAACCGGAGGCAGGGACCCATTCACTTTATCTGAGGCAAGCCAGATCACTCGTAATGAGAAACTCACTCTCGATTTTACATAGATGATAAGGATAACTTGTCTCCCATTATATCATCTTTATATTTTATATCTTATGCAAATGTAAACACTCATCACTATAAATAGGGGTAAAAAATACCATTGTAAAAAAAAGAGAGGACAATCGCAATAACATATTGTCGCTCTGCATGAATAACCAGAGGACAGTCATAGAGTAGACATCATTTTAGTTGAATTACGTAAAAACACCTTGTGTCCGTTCTATTTTATTCTTCATCCTTGCATTTTGGCTTATCTATTCACTGCGGGCCTACGAATTACGGTCGACTAATTCTGAACGTCGACAAGTTGAATTATGTCGAAACATTAAGGACTTGAAAGATTGAAAAATCAAACCCAGTGATAATTGAGCAAAACTATAATTTTGAATAGAATGATGTATAATTGGTTTCATTTTAATAGTTTTAGCCTTTACTTTGTTCTAGTCTTCGTTTTCAGTTCTTCTCTGCCCCAACTAATCTTATCCTCTCCAAAGATCACTCTCGTCTGAAATCTCTCATCTTGGTTTCGTCTCTTTTTTATTTATTTGATTTTATAAATAAAATGATATCACTCATGACTTGATAAAAAAGTAACTAGAACTCATAAAACTTGAATTTGAAACATTAGTCTCACCAACACTATCATCTATCACTAAACTATAACTTCATCGATCAATAATAGTGGTACATCTTGATGTCATAGTGTCAATGTACTTCTAACCTATCCATCAATCAGTAGTAGTGTACATGGAAGTGTTGGTTTCATATATTTGTGCAGTTGCATTTGAAGGTTTGGGATTAGGTTTATTCTCAGTAACTGATTGGGGTTCAAGTTGTCAATATTGGGGTGATTTCTGTTTTTTGCGTGCTCTGCTCAATAAAATCTAATAAAAGCAGATTTTATTAGATTCCAATTTGAGCTATGCGTTTTGTTTCAAGTTTAATGCTATAGAAATGTATCAAACTGTTATTTGCCAAAAAAATCTCAACAATATATCAAATCTTGTCTAAATTTTGGCTAAAATAAAAACAGAATAAAGTTGAAGCTAGTTATCTCTTAGTTATCCTTGGTGCAGGCTAAAGAGGAAGCCTACATTGCAAATGATGAGAAGGTGAAGGCGAAAGGCTAGTTTTTTTACTTTGATTTAGTGGGGAAGGCTTGAAGCAAATGACACCAATGTGAACTTGTAGAGACTTTGACAAGCTTTCAATTAGATTAGACCAATTTAAGGTCGAGATCTTTGTCAGGGATGCTCAGTGGTCAGAGATGGTTACCAAGGTCCAGGAAATGAAGAACACTCATTGTAAAGCCATGGAGTTTGGCAAAGTCTTCGAGGCTTGGGTCATGAATGTCGAGGATAGGGCTCAATTGGCTTGGGATGATGCTTCCACCACACAATTTAATGCTTGGGAGAGGTATCTCCAATTTGTTGAATATGTTAAGAAGCTTAAAAGAATATTACGTGGAGATGCTGAATACATGAGGGGACTTGTGAATGCCAAGTTCCCTCACTTTGGTGTGGACTCAATTTTGAGAATGCCTTTTTCTTCCTACCTTATTTCCTTTGTATTTACTTGTAAAAGGATTTCATGAACAAAATGTCTCAGTTTTTGGAATATTCGATGTTGTGGAACTCTTCTTTGTTTTTTCTTCTCTCCTTTTTATCATTGGGATTGTATAAATGTTGATGAGCTTTTCAAATCTTTGCTTATATGCAAGTTCTCCCAAATAATTGGAATAATGGGAGTAGGTTGTAATGCTAAAAGGTTAGGTTTCAACATATGTGATACTTAGCTTCTAGCGTTTCTAAACCAACTTGCTTTTCAGTTGCTTTAGTTTGGCACCCAACGGTTGAATTGCCAAACTTAAAATAAGGTCCTTGCAAGTTTCACTTAGGAAATAGTCTAGATCAAAGAAATACAAGAGGTGGTAAGTTCAAATATTGAGAAAAATTTAAGTTTTGACACTCTTCACCAACAAATCTTTTAGTAAGAAGATATCCCTCTTTTGGAAAATCTAGTCTTTGAGCATTCTTCATTTTTTCAGAATTTTAGATCTTGAAATGTTGGTGGTAATAACATTGATGGAGTTCATGCATGGTGGTGCAAATCTAGTCTCTGAGCATTCTTTGTTTTTTAGAATTTTAGGTCTTGAAATGTTTGTGGTAATAACATTGATGGAGTTTATGTATGGTGGTGTAGGTAAAATTTAAATTTTATGTGCATTAGATATACATAGCAAGAGCAATAACTACACACACTATACATAATTTAAATATTTAAGTAACATATTATCTCATTATATAAAATACAATAAATAATATACATGTTATCTAATGTCAGAATGAGTACAAAAATTGTTTTTATACTAATACCAAATTCTCTCCATTACGTGAAAGGCCTAGTATGTCTATATTTATGGTGCATTTGATAGAGGTGTAAAATAATGGTGGAATTTCAATTCTCACCTCAACCTTTAGGAATTCCAATTCCTTGATTTAAAAGAAAATTTTCACTTTTTGAACGAAGATGGAATTCGAATTCCATGGAATTGAAAAACTATTTGATAGAATTTCCTGAAATTTAGATGGAAAATGAATTCCACCCTTATTTTTCACCCCTATCAAACGTAACGTACAATCTGATCTATGCTATTGGTAATTGCCCTTTATTTATTTTTCAAAACACCTAATACTTTTTTTGTTATAAAATATTTTATCTCAAAATATATGAAACCTTAGACCAAAACCAGACTAGATTGACTTTAATGGGTTGGGATGATTCAATTTTATTTTATGATTCAGTTAGTGGATCATGAGTTTAAATATGCAAATTTGATAATTAGTTTCAATATGTCCAAATAATTATAATAAAACCCTAACTATTATCAACAAAGTATGAAAGAACTTTGGAGAAGACCAAACAAAAGGGAAAAGACCACCTAGAAGAAAGAGAAAAGAGAAACCAAACAGAGATAGGAGAGGAAATGAGAAGCTTCTTCACAGGCCAAGAAGCCAAGCATCCTCTCTTCCGGCGCCTGTTATGCAAACTCTTCTGTTCTCCCCAATCCCCGTCATCCTCCTCATCTCTTCTTTGTTACAATCGAGCTCGAGTAAATATATATAATTACAGATTTCCAATAGCAAGTAAATGTCAAGGACAAGCTGCTTTTGATATTTATCTAATTGATTGACAGTGATGAGCGAAACCCAGGTCAGTCGGTCGGCCAATTCATTGGCCGACTTACATCTGTAATTAAATATATCTCTAAAACGCATATCATGAACGATTTCAGATCTCTCCTTGTAATGGCCTAAGACCATGTTTTTTTTTATTTATGCAGAGGCCTTCAAACCCTAGGAGGAGAAACTAATCCTTATTATGAATGAAAGAAATCTCCCAATTTCTCCCCTATCTCAAATTAACATATAAGCACATATCCGTAACATGTATAGAATAAGAATTTCAGCGAGGCTGACGATAAGAGAATACTGGGTGATGTGCAAATTGAAAACAGTGCAACACAACACAGAGTGCCAAGAAAAGCTCTTTCAGTCCAAAAGTCCCGCTTGTATGTAGCTTTCGATGGAATCAACCAGAGTCTCTTCTAATGCTCTGTATCTCCATCCCAGCGTCTGCAATTTCTCCGAACTCAGCTTATCATTGTCTTTTCCCTCAATAAACCTGCCAGCACATGAATGAAATGACAAACCATAATTAAAATTCCAATGAAAGTGATCCTAATGATCCCATCGAGTCTAAAAGATGTGTGCAGTGTAGCAACTGTCGTGTCACTTGGGCTCTTCTGCAAGAGGCTTTTCTCACAACCCAAATCTGTGATGCCATTAAAGCTTGCCCACAAAGGATCCTATGAGTCTATAACAGCAAAATCCTCTCAGATGAGGATGCATCATGGCATGGAGATAAAAACTCACTTCTTAGGATAATTGTAGTTGGGGTAAATTTTCCTCACTATTTCCACCATATCTTTTGACTTGATCAAGTGAGCAGTGCATATGTATCTTCCTTCGGCTTCAGGCTTCTCGTATGCCAGTAACAACGCTTCAGCTACATCCCGTACATCTACCACCATCCGTGACCTGTTTTCAACTTCATCGTATCCTTCTGCATACTCATCAGACAGGACAAGAAGTTGGGATAGAGAAGTTATGACAGAAGTTAAATACGTCGCCTATACACCACTTAAGATGAAAAGAACAAATCTAAAGCAGACGACTTGTAACATAAAAAAGAAAATTATGGAAAGAAAGGGGCAAGACTAGGAATAAGTCTCTGAGTTCTTTGACATTGTCATCTGCCATATATAAAATCAAAAAGATTTGTGAAACTATAGATTTGCCACTCTAGATCGGCAGAATATTAAAAACTCTAGTTCGATCTCTCTGCTAGAAGGTTCAATTTGGATCCTCCAAAAACTCAATCAAGTAAACAATGTGCAGAGATTAAGACCAAGACAAAACATAAAACAACTGTTGCCGCAACAGATCCATATAGCTTTTCAAGTGAAAAGCTTAAAAGCAATTGTTGGAATTTTCACCACAACAACAAATTGAAATAGCAGGAAACCTATTTAAATTGCAGTATCAGTTGAAAAAGCAGGTGACAGCGACCTTGATAGCAACAAGGTTCCTCCTTTGTGACTTGAAATTCACGAAAAACCTCTTTGAAGAACAAGGGAAGTTTGCATTCAAAAACAACTCTCTCTCGAATCTTGAAAGTGGGGAGCCCCCTACACCAGAGATACCCTAGTTGAAATAACAGGTGACTTCCAATTCACCAATTCCAGTTTCAGATAAAATCCAACATTCAAAGTTTTTGAAAGGGTTCAATTGAAGTATTGCCAGTCCAGACTTGGGAGCTCAAATATCCTAGAGAGCCATTCTTAATCTTTCATAAATTTGAATGGCGTGCATCATTCCTTAGGCTTGGTACATCAATGGGAAACCACAATAATAACTTAAAGCTTGGTAAGAAGGAAAAAAACAAAGGCGAAAGCACTTCTATTATGTGGAAGCAATACCCTTTTTAATTTTTCAAGCATTGAACCTTACAGTTGGCATTCCAATTCAGTAAATAAATTGCGCAGGCCACATATGCGCATGACATTTCAAATAGAGACAATAAGAACAATGAAAATAAAAATAGGCCTGATCCATGTGGGTACCTTTCAAAAGCTTAATGAGAACCAAAATACTAGCATTTGTTGAAGACTGGAGCTTTGGCCCAAGAACGTGAGTTGGACACACTGTCACAACATCAAGTCCACTTCTTTTTGCAAACTCCAGTGCCTCACTTTCTGCTTCTGTTTTGGAAAGGCAATACCAGTTCTAGATAACAGAATCACGAAGTCAGCACAATTATTGAAAAAACACATGCTTCAAATGAACACAGAATAATACCAAGAAGAAATGAATATAATTATAATGCAAATATGCAATTATTAAAGTTGCCCTTTGAAATTGATTACGTTAGTTTTTCTGCAATATTCTTTATCAGACCAACAAGCTTCATCCTTCACTTGACCCTCAGGCCAAGCAGGGTTCATGGAAACAGCAGCTCCAGAAGATACAACCACCACTCTCTTGACATTTGCTCCAGAACTTTCCTCAAGTACATTAAGTGTACCCTTTACAGCTGGCTCAATTAGTTGTACCTACAAAGAGAGTTATTAGATACTGTGGAATCAATAAACAAACTTAACCAATAATATGTTAAACTAATTAAAGTCCCACAAAATGCAAAAATATATTGATTGCAAACAGCTCATAGCCGTTCAGTTGTGCTAATTTATTAACTTAGATGACCCCTAGAACTTTTAACAGAGGATTGTTTTTTCCTCCTCTTTTTTTTTTTTTTCCCCACAGATGCAATTAGGAGTTAGGGGTCAGCAGCAATCAAGAACCAATAGATACATATTCAGCTGTGTTGGACCAATGGGATCAGGGGTAGAGAAGTTAGGTACACTCAGGCCTCTTCCTAGATATATTATCATTACTTGCCTGACAGTCAAAAAGACAACCATCTTGGTTAGCTAATATCATGTAGAGTTGACAGTTCATATGCATAAGCTCCTCACTATGGCCCATGTATAAGAATGTAAGCTACAGCAGAAAATATGCATACGGATCTGTCTCAGTTCGAAGCATGGCCTGTGGATATGAGTCCCATTGGCATGGTCCTCCCACACTTTGCAAATGCACAATCTGGAAAAGTCCACCCAGGCTCAGAAGCCAATGCAAAAACAAATAGCCTTGGATGCAAGTGATATTAATAAACAAGTACCATCATGAGGCATTCTCACCTCAGGGTTGGGTACACTGCCAGGGGGAACTGGACTGGCAAGATGGAAGACTCCATCACATCCTTTGATGGCTGCAGAAACTGAACTGCGATCCAGCAGGTCTACCTTGAAAAGTTTCAGTTTCTCAGATGCTTTTTCAAATTTCATCAAATGAGCATTTTTCTCATCATCTGCAAAATACATGGGTAAAGGCTTAAAAGTCCCTTCGAAATCTTAGTATTATAGTATATATAAAGATTTCCAATTACATGATATTGTGAAGAGTAACTATCACTAACTGTCCCTCAGCTAAGGTTTCAATGGACAAAGCATTCTCCACACATCTTAGAAATATAACTGACCACCTCTATTTTTCTAAACGTTGTGTCAAATTTTTTCTTAACATTTATCCTGTTTGTGAAGAGTTAACAAAAGTAGTTGTTTATGCTCAGAGTTAATAAAAACAAGCTCACATCAACACGTTAGAAGACAAAATACTAAATTTACCCTTATGTCCATTTTATCCTTGTATTTATATTGTTGTCATCCTCATAACAAGCTTTAATCACACTAGTTGGAGTTAACCACATGGGTTCTAAAACAATTAACTTAGGGCGTTCAATGATATTTTACCCTATTCTAAAACAACCTCCCATAAAAACTGAAATCTTATTTGTTTAAAGACAATTTCATTTAATTGCAATGTTCTCTTTCAAATATCAGAAAATGTCCATCCACAAGAGCCATATCTTCCAAATGAATTTATGTTAGAGGATAAATTCTAGTCTGACTAATTTTTACTGAAAATAGAAGTGTGAAATTTGTTCAGACTTATTGAGAAGCCCAACTATTATTATTGGGGGGTTTATCACATTAACAAATTGAACAAACAAGCAAATTCTTGCTGCTTAATTTTACCATTGTGCTTTATTTTCTTTACCTGATCAATCTATTAAAACATTTTCCAGAAAGAGATTATTTTTCAAATAGTAGAGGCTAAAGAAAAGAAAATATGTTTTGTAGAGGTTGACATTCATTTTTACATTGATCAATAATAATACATACAAAAATAACAATAATAAACATAAAAAACCAACTGGGGTTGCTCTGAAATTCATATTAAGCATTTCTTTCTTTTTATTTATTTATTCATATTTTATTTTCTGGTATGTTGACAATGGTAATGATATACATTCTTATATAAGCATGATCCTGCATCCTTATTTTAGTGATGCAGCCCAAACGTGACAGGCTAGCATAAAATTTAATTTGAGAAATCTCATGTAAGAAAAAAGAAGAAGGATATGTCAGGATCAGCACAACGATGGTGAGGCACTCATTCACCTTGCTAATTAGGGAACCACTGACATGACCAAGCCACCGCTTGATTCTTGAGAGGAATCACTCAACTCTCTAATGGAAGTCGAGGCATTCACAATGCTTAATAAATCATCAACTCCCATTCTCCATTAAGTTTCCCAGCTTATATAGGCATTTTGGTAAAATGATGAAATCCTTGACTACACACAATCCTCTATGGACTACAAGTTTCAAGAGTAGAGGAGTTTGGAACTGATCAACATTTAATAGCTGAAAGTTAATAAGAAAGATACTAAATTAATGTCTCTTGGAGAGAACTAGAATGAGCTGGACTTTAATTGAGTTTGCCCAGGAACTAGAAGAAAGTCTTTATTTCTAGATTCTGCATTCCTGCTGGCGGATTGTCACCCTTTTACTCTACAAAGTATACAAGTGAGGACAAACTGCATAACAAGATTGGAACTAAATTAGATTTATGAAAACACAAGAACCACACCGGTATGTTGACAAAGGTAACGATACACATTCTTATATATGCATGATCCTGCCTTCTTATTTTAGACTCCATTTTCTCAGAGTTCCTAGGCAGTAGACAATGGTGATTACTTCAAACAACTCAAACTCTTGATAATTGGTTATTGCAATTCAATGAATCTCTCAAATCTAGAAACTAAACATGACCACTCAATCAGTAAGACCATGACACCTATATGTGTAGACTTCTTGCATTTGGCATTTACTCTAGAAGTGGTCATTGGAACTATAAGAACAACAACAACAACATATCCAGCCGTTATCCCACTATGTGGGGTTGGCTACATGAATTCTAGACTTCTATGTGGGTTACATCCCAACAGATAGTTTGTCTAGAATTCATATTTGGATCCGACTAGGTTTTACGCTGGCTGTCGGCTACCTAACGCAACCCTCCTCCTTTATCCGGGCTTGGGACCGGCAGTGGATAATATCCCCTGGCGGAGTAATGATGAAATGAAGTTTGAACACCATCTTCACATGGAGAAATTTCATGAGATGGTGGTGAATGAAGATAATTGATATAGTTGTGAATTTAGGATAAAAAATCAACCACGATCAAATCATCAACACACAAACGAACACAAAGATTTACATGAAAAACCCAAATCGGAAAAAAATCACAGGCAAAAAGAATAAAATATCACTATGATGATATTATTACTACAATTGTGATATTGTTGTAATAATTTTAAGGTATTAGATACATATTTATAAATCTACCACTTATTTATAAATGTATACAAAAAAGGATTAACTTGTATAAATCTATATTCTGATCAGAAGATGAGCCGCAAAGATAAATCTTGATTAGCCATAAAATAAATCTTCAATTGTAGATGTGTCCCAATTACAATCAAATTTGAATTTTAAGTCACAATTATAACAAACTCTACCTTGACATGAAATTCAAATATGAAATTATTCATAATTCTTTCTTCTAGTAAAATCACGAAGAATTAATCTCCTTGATGAATACCAATTAAATCCACACAACGCTCACTATAGTCGATATCTTTAACTACACTCAAAGTATAGATAATAAGCACCACCTTCACCAATGTCCTTTAATCATTTAAATCAAGAGTACATCATTTAAATCCATATGTGCCAAAATTGCTCGCATCTTCTCTTGAAAACTTAATATTTTTGTTCAACAATGAAATATCATATTTCAAAGTTGTCATTGCCAAGATCAAATAACCCCAAGTAGTGTCAAAAGCCAAAAAAAGAAAGACTTAACAGAAAACAAACCAGGATAGCATATCTGGATAACAAATCTAGACGAGATAGAATTGGATCTGTCAAATCTGGGCTAGATAGATTTGGCGGGTCGGATTTGGTCTTAAATGGATCAAATCTGAACTGATCTGATCTGGTAGGCTGGATCTACTGGATCCGGGTAGATCTAGGGCAAAGCTCGAAACTATCGACTATGGCAAAAGTTCAAGAGTAGTCGACGACAACAACAACGAATGGCACACAGTTAGCAACAACAACAAACGACGATCAATGGCAATGGTAAAAGCTAGCTAGAGGCCAACGGCCCCCGAGGATGGCATAATGCTAAGATGGCGGAAGGCAATAGAAGAAGGCTAAAGAGCTATCACAAACGATCAAAGAAGAAGCAAAAAACGACAGTTAGTCGGCCAATGGCGAAGACAAAGACAAATCGATGGCTATGACAGGGCAAACCAGGGCAGGAGAAGATGAATAGTCAGCCAAGGAAGACATGTTGACCAGAGAAGGCACAAGAACAGTTGCGATGATCAGGAACGGCGACTACAAGGGTGTTAAGGGTGATCGATGGCAACATGCGAACTGGAGGCTGACGGCGACAAAGCATAAGTAACTGATGGTGGCGGTAACAAGAAACCCTAAGTGACGAAGAAGATCAAAGGTTTCAACTCTAACAGTCGAGATCTACCAAGATGCTGATGGTTTGATCTAACGGCTCTGATACTAGTTTGTAAGAATTTAGGATAAAAAATAAATTACGATCAAATCATCAAACACACAAACGAATACAAAAGATTTACATGAAAAACCCAAATAAAAAAAAACGATAGGTAGAAAGAACAAAATATCACTATGATGATATTGCTTCTATAATTGTGATATTGCTACAATAATTCCAGGGAATTGGGTTCTTATTTATAAATCCACCACTCATCTATAAATAAGATTGACTTGTATAAATCTATATTCTGATTAGAAAATGAGTTACAAAAATAAATCTTGATTAGCCATGAAAATAAATCTTCAATTGCAGTTGTGCCCCAATCACAGTTGAATTTGATGTCCCAATCACAGTTAAATTTCAATTTTGGATTACAATTATAATAGGAACTTACAGGACTAAGAACAACAAGGAAACAATGGTAACTAGCTTTGGCAAGTAAATATTGCATAGGCCAGGGAAAAGAATGAAGGAATTTATGGATCATAAGCACAGTGGAAAATAAAAATTTTTAACCATAAATTCCGTTAGAATCTCTCCAAGGGAATAGATTACGAAGGAGAGGGCAAAGAATTACCACTTGAAGTGAAGATTCAAAACCAACACTAGATGGAGGCGATAACAAAGCCGTCCAAGTGTCCGACCTCTAACAATATTCATGCAAGCAAGCAACACCAAGAACTTCCAAGAGGGCGACTTCCTAAGCCTTGAATAGTGCTAGCTCAAAAAGGGCGGCATGGGAGCTCTCTTATTTTTCTCATGCATCACTATTTTCCATGCATCTCATGGCATCAATGAAAAGAACCACTTAGGGTTATTTATAACTTTTAGGCACAAAACCCTAATTAAAGGGGTTTGGGCCGTATGGTATTTTAAACCATTATTTTAAACAATTTAAAACATAATATTGGGCATTTCTTTCCATTCTCCTTTTGGGCTTTATGTTTTAAACACTTTAAAACAACCCTTTAGGGCCTTATGTTTTAAACACATTTAAAACAGCCCATTTAACTCTTTAAATCACCCCAATAGCCTTAGGTTAATCCATAAATAAAATCTTAATTAATTAGGTACCAATTTCCACCAAACCCTAAGTCCCCAATTAGGTAACCTAATCTAACTAGGATTTTAGGTGGAATTTGGCAAACCTAATTTATGAATTCTATTTATCTTAGCTCTTCACAAGGGTTTACTCAAACCCTAAACGAGCTTGTCATTACCTAGTAATGTTTGCCCTTATCTGTGTGACCCATTAGGCTTCTACTTATGTTAGCAATAACCTTTCTCAAATGCCATAGACCAAGAGCAGAGTCTAACAACCCATCATGATCCCCAATTAGTAGAAGGATCAAGTTGTGATCACTATCTTTCAGTGGTGGTCTTCCCATACAATTCAATCCCTTCATCGGTTTAAAGTGTCTCGACCAAACAAGGCTATGGAAAGAGTGTCAAACCCTTTTCAGTTTGATCATAATATTCTTTGGTCTCCTAAAATGATGACCTCCTTTGGATCAACATCTAGCTATGGCCATAGACTTCAACTCATCTTTCACAAAAGGGCCCATGAGACATATCTCCCCTTAACTGGAGTCAATGAATATCTTGACCACTCACAGCCTTCACATACTTCATGGCACACCCAATCACTACTGCACTCACAAGCCTTATTGAGATGCTTCCATAACAGTTTCAAGGTATACAAATCCACATGCAAGGCACTATGGTCATCTCAAGTCGAAAGATCACTTGCACAATCGCCACAAGAGGTTTCCTTAGACACTCTTTGCAATATCCATTTGAAATTCTCGAGTTAGGCCACTGTCCAATGAACTTATTCTCTAATAAGCACCCGTGTACTAACTTAGGCATCCAATGCCCACAGTCTGTAAGATCAATTGGCACCTTCCCTAAGATGACAGCATAGCACACACCAATCTCTTTGCGCATTGATGTCCCATCTCAATGACACTTTTAACCAAGGATGTTTTAAGCCATACTCTTGTGTGTATCAAAGACTTTACAATTAAAGTCATGCTTTAATTATTTTCTACACAGAGTATCCCTAGGAATTTTGTCTTTAAGCATCTTATATAATTAAATATAAAAGACAAAGATGTGCCAATTGAATATAATGAACATGAAACAAATAGATATATTACTCATTAATATATCAAATTTTGATGTATCATGTACAACTTAACACTTAAGTTGTAAGCCATACACTAACAATATCAAATCTTAATGTATCAAGTACAACTTAACACTTAAGTCGTAGGGCATACACTAACAAAGAAATCTCTACTTTCTGTTTTTTGTTGGATTGAGTTGTTGGATTGTGAGAGGGAGCAGCTGTGGAGTTAGGATGGCTAATATGACAGAAGCAGCAAAAGAACTAGGACAATAATCATACAACAGGAACAGATTAGTTCAACCTTGTTGAGTGGGTTGAGATTATTGTTTAAGGAACCAAATCCCTTCTTCAGACACAGATCATGCAGAAGCCAGACAGTAGGAATTGGTCTGGGATATGATTTGTTTGAGGAACCAAATCCTTTCTTCAGAAACAAATCATACGGAAGCCACGCACTAGGAGTGTGGATCAGGGATGACTGTTTAAGGAACCAAATTTCTTCTTCAGACTCAAATCCTAAATGAGCCAGATAATAAGAGTGGATCTGGGATATGATTGTTTAACTAACCAGAAAATATGAAAAGAGTCTTGATCGCCCGGGCTACTAGATAACCCATAAAGAGCTCTGCCAGAACTAGATGTAGGTAATTATTAGTTATAAAAAATGAGGATTGAGAGGGTGGGTTCAGCAACAGCAACTAGAGTGCCAAATTCAAACCAGATTAGGACCTAAGGCAATCAATAATGTTTGTTATGCACAGACAGAAGAGACACGCCATGTGTACTTTCATAAGAAGAAACTAACTCGGAAGCAAAAAAGTCAACAGAAAAGTGAGAGGCCGAATCCGAAGAAAAAATAATCAAAATCATAAGGGTTTTGAATCGATTAAGTTATCGGATAGATGCAGTAGAACAGTGAGGAAGCTTACGAGGATCTCTGACCGTTCCGTGGACGGTGTAGCCATTGGAGAGGAGAAGCTTCACCAACCATGAAGCTACGTACCCTCCTGCCCCTGTCACGCATACCCTCCCCTTCTCCGCCATTTCTAATCAGCAGTTACCAGAAAAGCAGGCACCGGAGGTAATTAAAGATGGACGATCGAAGAGGACGATGTTACCCAGACACCGTTTTCCTCAATTTTTCCGTTTCTAGTTCCTTCTTCCTCCTAGTTCTCAATTTATTTTGGAAATGCTTATTTGAAATATTTGAGGTGATATTAGTGCATGAATATATTATATTATTATATGTTATATTTAATATAAATATATAATATATTAATATAAAAGTGTTATCAAAATGTTAAATTTAATATTTTTATATGTTGGGATAAATTACAAAGAATATTCTCAAGATTTGCAGTTCAAGTTATTAAATATTTTAAAGACCATTTAATAAAATGTATAAAAATAAAAAAATATTAAGAATATTTAAAATATTTTATAATTTAATTATAAAAAATAAATACAATATAAACTAAAAATAGTTAACTTTGTCAATTAAATTATTTTATTTTATAAATATAGTCCATGCACAGGTCATGTTAACGACACTTTACCATATATGATGCTGACATGGTTGACTCTTTATCCATCAATTTCTTGAGCAAGGTGTCAGAGGGTAGCCACAGTGATGAAAGAGGAAAAAGGCAAAGGAGCAAAGAAAAAGACTGAGAATAGAAAATAAGGGTAATTTTAATAGTTTTAAAAGATAATATGACTATGAGAAAGAAAAATTTTATTTGTAAGTAGTGTTTTTGTTCTTTGTAATTAATAGAAATTTACTTTTCTCCGTTTACTTTTTATAGTCATGTTAATAACTTTTTGTAACTAATATTTTCTAAAAATACCCTATTTCCATCCCCATATAGTCACCTCAAACTCAAACAATTCGAATCAACAGTTAGTGTTTATCGATCGACTATGTGGGTGTGGTCACATTTGTAAAATTAGATGTGACATCACGATCGCCACCATTATGACAGATACATATATATGTATATACACACACATACACACATATATATATACACAAATCTTTGGCCTTCGAATAAGAGAATACTCTTCCAAATGGCATTGGTGTAGTTGTGGCTGAAAACTAGGTATGGAAGTAGACACAATAGCAAGAATGAAAGACAACTGTGGTGACCACCCTTCATGGCTCCCCAAACCCCAGGGTTTGGGGGGCTATGAAGGAGGTCACCATCAACGAGTATCGTCACCGCCATGGCCGCTTCCCCAACATCCAACGTCTGTGTATATATATATGTGTGTGTGTGTGTGTCTGCGTGTGTGTCTATATATTATATATATATGTTTGTGTATGAAGGAATATGTGTATATGCGTATATATGTGTGTGTGTCTGTGTATGCATTCTTCTACTCCTGTATTTTTATTCATTTTTTATTTTCACTGCATCGTATTTGGTGTTCTTCGTCACATCGTCTTTGACATGAATGAGGGGACGCGTATGGCTAACGAGAAATTCATTGAGGGAGAAAGTGACTGCAATAGTGAGGGATAAAAATGAGTTTTCAAACAAAGGTATTTTAAATATATTAAAAGGTGGTTGTAGAGAACAAAATTGGTGGCTACAAGGAAAATTCTATTTACAGCCATTTGTTTTGTTCTCCACAACAACTTTATTTTGTTCTCCACAATAACTTTCCATGATTGCTCTTCGCAACACCACACAATTACTCTTTGTAATTATTATTTTTCCAAAATAACCTCTTAGCGTATTATCATTGCACACAACCATTCCACATATAGCCATCCCATAGCCACTTTTTCCCTCAAACCCTAACATCCCAATTGAATCGGCCATAGATGATTTGCAACGAAGACGTACTTCAAAAAGGTAGGCATTCATCTTTTCGATTACGCATAGAACACTTGAACCCTTGGGCTCAGATTTTTCACAGAAGGAATGAATATAAGAGAAGACGACAAAAAATAAATGGCCATGGTGAGACCCACATCGAGAAGATAACAACAACGAGTGGAAAGTAGAAGGTCACCACCATAGTAGTTGTCGGTGACTCAAACGAACCTCCACTAGTTGCAACGAACACAACCATCACAACAACAAAATTGAACGAACAGAAGGCAAAAAATTGGTGGCCATTGCTAGATCCACATGGAAAAGACAACAACAACGAACGGAAGGCCAATCGCCATCACAACGTCATTTGGCGACTCGAACAAATTGGCCGTCGATCACCTCGGAGAACACACCCAAACCCGGGGTTCGATAGCATTGAGGTTCAGATGCTTTGAATTTTTGTTTTGTTTAAATGTATTTTTGGATTTATAATTTTTATTTTAGGATTTTTTGTTCTTATGTGAAAACTTTGCTTCTTTATAGTAATACTGTTGATCTTGGTGCTTTACAGTAACTCTTGGTTGATCAACCTAACATTCCCAAATAGAAAGATATGGACTCAATTTCAGTGGTATTGTTATATTGACGATGGTAGCAATTATGTATAAATTTGAACTCAATTTCAATGTTATTGTTATATTAATACTTAAATATTAAGTAATCATGTCTGCATAATATAACATTTTCCCTTTTATTCGTAAGTGATTATGGCATTAAATTCATTGAGAAATACAAGTAAAAGCCTATGAAAAATAAGATAATCAGAACAACCAATCATGAGAATTTTAAGACTCAACCATACACACTCGCGCGATCACCAGTCCATTGCCCTTATTGCCTTACACACACACACACACACACACTCTCTCTCTCTCTCTCTCTATATATATATATATATAGAGAGAGAGAGAGCAAGCAGTGGGCAAGGTGCAACGGCAATGAAGGAGGGGAGGGACGACGACGGGTAGGGGCGAGGCGCTGTGAGCAGCTTGTAGGGGGCGATGACGGTCTAAGAGGCGGTGTAGGGAGGGAACAGCGACCATGGAGGTTGCAGCAGCCAGTAGTAGGGCGGCCATGATGATTGCGACGTCGGGCGAAGCGATGAGCAACGACTAATGTGAGGTGCAGTGGCGCATGAAGGCAGCCAGTGGCGATCGCGATGACCAGCGGCTGGTGGTGGTCGCTCACAGTGGCTGTCAGTGCGCATAGGTAGAGGCGCGGGAAGTAGCCCGCAATGACGACGACAATGGCACGACTATCAAGGATGACTAGTGAAGACGGCGTTGGCCGCGATGGCGACTGGCGAAGGCCAGGCCAATGGGTGGTCGATGCTGTGTGCGGGCGGTGGCTGTGCGTTGCAAGAAGAAAAAGCGAGGAAGAAGATGAAAGGAGAAAGAGAAAAGAAAAATAAAAGAAAAGAAAATAAATTTTTAAAAAATAGGAAAAAGGGAGAAAATGTCAAAAATTTTAGAAAAAATAGGAAAAATTTTGGAAATCAATTTGGGTCTCGAGGAACGTGACAGAGACTAGAAAATGGGAGACCCTTAGAGCCCTCGACTAGCGTCAGTCGGGGACTCCAAATTTTTTTTAAATTTTGTATTTTTTAAAAAATTAATATATAATTTTTTAATTTGTAAATATCAATTCTTAATTTTATTTAAAAAATTTTAAATAAAAAAAAACACCAAAGTGTAATTTTTTTATACAGACTCTTATTCAATTTTTTTAAATTTTAATTTTTAAAGCATTTAATACTTAATTTTTAAATATTCTAAATATCTATAGTGTAAGTTTTTGAATTTTTTTGAAATATCATGTAAGTTTTAATAATTAATTTTTAAATTTTTTTAATAAAAAACACCAACAATGTAAATTTTAATGTATAAGAATTTGATATGGATGATTCAATTTCAAAAGAAATAATTTTTTTTTTTTTTAAATCATTAATGATCAAATATTGTTTTTAGTGTAAAACTTTATTCAAAGTAGGAAGTTTAATTCAAAATTTAATATTTTTATCTTTAGGTATTGAATCTTTGATACTTAAAGAAATGTAAAATTGGTTAATCTATTTTATTGAGTTACTTAAAGATGCAAATATTTAAAAAGAATGTATTTTTTAATTCTATTTTTATTTTATTAATTCTATTTTTTAAATTAAAATAATATAAAATTCAAAGAGTTCCTGACTCACAGTCGAGAACCTAAGGTTCTCCAATCCCAAACCGGGGTCCCTCCCCAATTGATGGCTATTACCATGGTGATCGGCGGTAGCTGATATGTATTGTTTGATATTTAATTTTTAATTTAATTTATTCAAGTTATAGAGTATTTACTGATGTACTTTATTATATAAATTTAATAATTTTTTATTTTAATTATAAAACATTAATAAATATACAATAATTTTAATTTCTATTTTTTGTTCAATGTTTACAATTTTTTTTTACTTGCTCTTATATTTTGATTTGCAATATTAGTAAACATTATAAATCTTATATGTTTGAGTTTTGTAGAACATTTAATACAAGTAAAATTATTACAATATAATACGAATAAATTATAATTATATTTTAATCTTAATATTATTTATACTGTGCCTTTTAGGCACGAGTATACGCTAATAGCTATATAAAACATCAATAGCATTCCCTCAAAGGTACTCTCCCAAAGTCTTAAACCTAGTTTAGAGATTTATGTTATACAAGATATTTGTTCTATTTTATAAACATAGATGGATTATTCTCTAATTTTTCAAACACTCAACAAGATGGCCATAAAATTTCTCAAGGAGTTGGGGTTGTCCTCCAGAGTTTTCAAAAGCGTTACTATGAATTGAACTGCCCACGCACTCCATTTGGCATTTGCCTTCAGGAAATTAAAAGAAGTTGACTAAATAAGGACCAATTTTTCCAAGTTTTGTTTGGGAAGGTAAATAGGGGTAGGAGTTCATTAATTGGCTGTTGGATTACGTCAATTTTAGAGTCGTGAATGCAACAACTCTATTCCAACCCAATCACTATCTCCATCTCCATCTCCATCTCCATCTCCATCTTCATCTTTTTTTTTGTGTTATATTATTGTTTTGGATTACTTCTGTAGATGTAGTGGTGATTTTAACTGAGAAGAGCTCGTGTCAACTGTCAAGGCAGGCTTAGTATGGAGTTTAAGTCGAATTCAATCGAGCAGCTTTTCTCGGGCCGGCCCGGTCCCGGACCCGGATGATCTTGAAAGCATCCAAAAGCAAGGGCCACAGATCAATCCTTCCTCCCAGGGTTCACACCCTTTTCCATCATCTTCACTTTTAATGGCGACCCATTTGATTTGATACGACTCTGTACCCACACTAAAACATAAAAAAGTAATCTTACAAACTCAAAATTCCAACTCTTTCAGGCGTGGCAAAGCAAAGTGACCGACCCAATTTTGCGAAAAGGGCTGGAAAGCCCGAAAGGCACCGACCCGTCAGAAGGGGGGCCCCGGCCATCTCGTGGGTGGAACCGTGTAGCACGTGCGTATGAGGTCAGTGATTAGAGGTAGTGGCCACGGCCACGGACGCGGGACACAATTATCAATAATGAGGACGCATCCCCCCCCCCCCCCCCCCCCGGTCCCCCGGCCAGCACATTCTCCCTCTTGCTTATTTTAGATGTTCGACTAGGCCTTGTTTGTTTGGCATTTTAAATTTAACCTTCTTTCTTTAGTTCACAGAATTTAGAATATAAATTACACATTAAATGTAATTTATGGCAGCCAGCCCACTTTTGCAATTTATTGGTGCATTATTCTCCTTCCAAAATAACTTCACTAAAATCTTAGTTCTTTCCTTAACCAAACAAATCTTACATAAATTCAAGGGTGATTTCTAAACAGTAAATGATAATTAAGAATAATATTGGGTATTTTTCAAAACTCTTATCTATAATTTTACTCGTAGGTGATAAATATTTAAATTATAAATATAAATTATTATAATAAATATATCGAGTATAAAAATATCTATCAGACATACACTACTCTATAAGTATAAAGATGAAAGTTAAATAAAATATAAAAGAAAATGAATCTCTTGCCCATATACTTTTATATGATTTATTTTAACAAAAAAATAAATCCACTTTATAATATTACTATCAACCTAAGTTGAATCAAGAATTCTTAATTTTGAACATACCTCTCACGTTATGTTTAAAAACAAAAAATCAAAACTTCATCCATGTAAATAACATTCTTACTGCATTATGCAAAACTTTCATTTAAATTAAAAAAATAAAAAATTTTACCAAAAATTAAAAAATAGTTGATAAACTTTTATTTAATTTTTTTTATTTTGTTACACCTATATACAGTAGGAGACACCTTTTAGTAATATTTGTGTGAAAAAAGTTAAGATAGATAAAATGATTTTTTTTATAAAATTGATACTCTAATATTATTAATGTAAACAAAAAATCTTATAGCATTATGCATTGAGGTTCTATTAGGATCTTAAGAAATTATCGTATTTAAATGAGTTCAGACTTTACTTAAACCACGACTCACGTGAGACAAACATAAACGAAGCATTGGCCATTTATAAAAAAAATACTATTTATTTTATTAACACTCAACGGACATCTATAAAGTTAAGAAAAATGCATTGTTATATTTTAATAAGAACATCATTAACTCTTTAAATCTAATTAGCAATAAGAGATTATACAATAATACAATTAGTAAATAAAACATTCTGTCTCCACAGACGTAGCACGGATGGCAGCCAAGTAATAGATTACAGACAAGGATGCAGGTTCGACTCATGGTAGTTGCAGTGTGAAAATTTTACCTTCATGTGGGGGTGGCTCTTTGTGGGCACTATGTACTGTGCCTCTTACCTGGTACGTCGCCGTGTACTGTGATTAACACTTTTCACGTGCGCGAGACAGTGTATAGGAGGATCTTAAGATAAGAAATTTCATCTTTTACATACAAGTAAATAAAACATTCCCAAATAAATTAAAACAAAATCCCCTTGATTTAGTCATTCAACTCTCAAATGAACCTGCGTCATCACCCGGTGGAAAGGAAAAAATCATAAAAAACCTGAAATCCATTTATTAACGACGAAGGGAGATGAGTTGGGGTTATTGGGTTGTGGGCCAATCCAAACAAAGCCTTAGTAGGAGGCAGTGCTCCTGAGGCTGAGGCTGAGGCTGAGGCTGAGGCAGCAGCGGTGCACGTACGCTGGACGAGTATAAATAAACAGAGAAAAATAAAAGGCGCTCCCAGTCAGGGACACACAGAGGCCCCGAAACCTTCGCACCTCCGCCCCCTGTGAGAGAAGCAAATTGGAAAACCATCCAGCGTCCGTACTTATCTCCGCCTGAAAATCCGGATGGACGTCCACCACCACCAGAGGCCTGCTAAACCTCCCGCTGCCGCCAACCACCGCAGCCACCCCCACCCCCACCAGAAGAAATCTTCCCCTTCCGTTCACCAAGCCCCCAAGGCCTCCGATGCCCTCCCTCTTCCTCTCTACCTAACCAACGGCATTTTCCTTACGCTCTTCTTCGCCGTCGCCTACTACCTCCTCCACCGCTGGCGAGACAAGATTCGTAACTCCACTCCGCTCCACGTCGTCACTCTCTCCGAACTCGCTGCCATCTTCTCTCTCATCGCGTCCTTCATCTACCTCCTCGGCTTCTTCGGCATTGACTTCGTCCAATCCTTCATCGCTCGCGCCTCTCACGATGCCTGGGACGTCGACGACGACGTCGTCCGTCCCGAGCCCCCAGCCTTCATCCTCGAAGAAGATCGCCGCCTCGTCGATTGCGCCATTCCTCCTCCAGCGCCGAAACTGATGGATCCGTCGCCGGTGATTTCTTCCGAGGAGGACGAGGAAATCGTGAAATCAGTTGTTTCCGGCGCTATTCCGTCCTACTCGCTCGAGTCGAAACTCGGCGACTGTTACCGCGCGGCCTTAATTCGACGCGAGGCGGTGCAGAGGCTTACAGGGAGATCTCTTGCTGGCTTGCCTTTGGATGGGCTCGATTACGAGTCAATTCTGGGGCAATGTTGCGAAATGCCAATTGGATACGTGCAAATTCCGGTGGGGATTGCAGGCCCATTGTTGCTCAACGGGTGCGAGTACTCGGTGCCCATGGCGACCACAGAGGGATGTTTGGTCGCCAGTACGAACCGAGGTTGTAAGGCCATATATGCATCGGGTGGTGCTACTAGCATTCTATTGAGAGATGGGATGACAAGGGCCCCGGTTGTTAGGTTTCCCATGGCGAAGAGAGCTTCGGAGTTGAAGTTCTTCTTGGAAGATCCACTCAATTTTAATACGTTATCCGTCATTTTTAACAGGTAAGCCTTCTTTTGAATTCCACAATATATATAACTGTCCATTTTGTGTCATCCTCTGTCATATATTTGTAGTCACTTTCACGGAGGGACCTTGTTTATGCTCATCCGAGTGGAACATATTAATGTTAATGTCATTAGGTGTTTGCTTGATTTCGAATAAGATCGCAGTTTTTACCTGTTGGGGGCCGTGGATATTTCTGAAAATGCCAGGAAGGCCTGAATGTGATTTAAGATAAATGCAATGATGATAATGGTAATACCATGACTATTTTGGTGATTTTGATGTGGCACTATTTTTTTGTTGCTTGATTTTTCTAGAGGTGGCAATTTTGGACACGACCGATTACACGACACGACACAACACGGAGTTAAGCGGGTTAGGGTTGAGGTTAATCGGGTTCGGGTCAACCCGTTTATGACACGATTATTTTTGTGTCTTAAGCGAGTCAACCCGTCTAACCCGTTTAGACACGAAATGACACGTTTAATTAAATGTGTTAACGGGTTGACCCGAACACGTTAACACGATTATATACGAAATGACACGTTTAATTAAAAGGGTTAGTGAGTTGATCTGAACACGTTAACACGATTATATACGAAATAATGCGTTTAAAAATAAATAACACGTTTAACAGGTGACATAACACGACCCACTTAAATTAAACGGATTAAACAGGTTAACAGGTGACACGACATGTTTAGTTAAACGGGTTAAACGGGTTGTGTCGTGTTACACGTTTAATAAACGTGTCGTGTTCGGGTTTAAGGAATTTGACACGATTATTAAACGGGTCGTGTTCGAGTTAGCTTGACACGTATAAGGTGTGTCTTGACACGACACGATTACGACCCACCAACACGAATTGCCACCCCTAGATTTTTCTATCCTTACGTTGTGCTTGTTTTTATTTGGGAATTTGTCATTTTCTATGTGATGGGTTCTTTTGTGTGACTTTATGGTCTTTATTTTTAGATGTGGTGTTTCTTTTATGGGCTTCCGTTTAATGGTAATGTGTTCAATGCTTGCAGGTCGAGCCGATTTGCTAGACTCCAAAGTATTCAATGCTCTATTGCTGGGAAAAATCTGTACATGAGATTTAGCTGCAGCACAGGTGATGCAATGGGGATGAACATGGTGTCCAAAGGTGTTCAAAATGTTTTAGATTTCCTACAGAACGATTTTCCAGACATGGATGTAATTGGCATATCTGGTAATTTCCTCTCTCTCTCTCTCTCTCTCTCTAGATTAATAATTTAGTAACAGATTTGGAAAAATTACTGTGGTGTACAATAGTATGGTCAATTTTTTATTGCAGTTTAGTTGTTGTCTGCTTTACTGTTATCTGATTGGGATGTATGTTTCTTATTGTTTGAGTCCCATCATTGCAACAAGTTCTAAATATCAATGCAATATTTTTCTATTGTCTTTTCAATCTCAATTATATTATTTTGACGATTCAGTTTGTTAATTTAGTACATAAGCTTTTTCAGATACTTGAACGTTCCGGATTAATTAATTTTGTCTTTGAGGCATGATCAGGCCTGAAGCAATTGCAACTTTCCTGAAGCAATTGCAACTTTCCTTTCACTATGGGCTGGATATAGCTGATTATTTGTCAACTATAGCACGTTGCAATCTTGTCTATTTATGTAAAAGCATGTTTATTTTGCTATTTTTGCATTACTAGTTCTCTAGATGAGCTTTTTGGTGACATTCATTTGAAATTTTGTAATGATTTTTAGCTTGTTTCTGAAATGCCAGGGAACTTCTGTTCTGACAAGAAGCCTGCTGCAGTCAATTGGATTGAAGGACGTGGAAAGTCTGTTGTTTGTGAAGCAATCATAACCGAAGAGGTGGTTAGGAAGGTGCTGAAAACCACTGTCTCTGCACTGGTAGAGCTTAACATGCTTAAGAATCTTGCTGGGTCCGCAGTTGCTGGTGCTCTTGGTGGTTTCAATGCCCATGCTGCCAATATAGTCTCTGCAATTTTCATAGCCACTGGGCAGGATCCAGCGCAAAACATTGAGAGTTCCCACTGCATAACTATGATGGAGGCCATTAACAATGGGAATGATCTTCATATTTCGGTGACCATGCCTTCCATTGAGGTGATTTGACATTGCATACGACATTTCCTCTTCTTACTGATAGTGATTTTATTTTACTACATGTTTGGTTATTTTGGGTTAAAAAAAAAAATTTGAATAGTGTAATTAATGCTGGTCTTTAGGTTTCTCTATTTTGCTAAAAGCCTAAAACATCATATGTTGGTTTAGCCGGGAATTTTTTAGGCCAGGTACCTTTCCTTTGGAGCCTGATCAGTGTTCTGCAGAGAGAGAATTCATGAAAAATTTATAAGAAAATGCTACAATTTTTAAAACTTAGTTTTAACAATACTACAGCTTTCAAACTAGTTATAAAAATGCTACAAAATCTTCAAATTTAGCATCCACAATGGGTCAATGTTAGAACTCGCTCCTCTCACAGGTGAGCAGCTCACTACCCATTTTAGCCAAGGAACTTGCTCCTCTTAGGGGCAACTTTCATCCGGCTAGCTAGCATTGACCCACTAGGGATGGTAACTTGAAATAATTTTTTATAGAATTTTCATAAATAGTTTGAAAGTTGTAGTATTTTTTTAAATTAAGTTTTTAAATTGTAGTATTTATGCTGACTTTCATGTTTCTTTCATTTATGGATTACTTAGTGGCTTTATCTTTTACATTTTTAATTGCCATAGGTCGGTACTGTTGGAGGTGGGACTCAACTGGTATCTCAGTCAGCTTGCCTGAACCTTCTTGGCATAAAAGGCGCCAGCAAAGAGTCACCAGGATCGAACTCAAGGCTTCTGGCCACCATAGTAGCTGGTTCAGTTTTGGCAGGGGAGCTCTCCTTGATGTCTGCCATTGCAGGGGGGCAGCTCGTCAAGAGCCACATGAAATACAACAGATCGAGCAAAGATGTTACTAAAATTGCCTCTTAAGTTGGTGGACAAAGTTGTAGCTCAGTGCAAACCTTGAAATAAACTTGTGAAGAGGGCTGTCGAAGAAGGCAAAATTGGAGGAGGTGATGGTGGTCATGGTGGGGCCGGTACCTTGAAGCTAACAATGTGCCCATGTGAGACAGTTCTTGTCATAGCTGTAAAGTTGCCAGGCATGTGATTCGTGAAGAATGAGGCTAATTTGCCGAGTTGTACTGTTTAGTTCTGTAACCATTGATTGCATCCCCGAGCGACCTGTGCTGGAGCCCCCCAACCCAACCGCATTCATGTCTTTTATCTTGTCCAAGTGTGAATTGGGAAATGTTGTCGTTCATCGTATTTGTTTTTGGTTGTTTGTGTCACTTAGTTTTCCGAACCCACTTTGTTCCACATTGGTTCACCACTTGTTTCATCTCTTGTTCTTTGTACACAGGACCAGAATTTGAAAATATCTAGATTGTTGTATTTAAAAGGCTCTTTTGATACTTATTTGAAATAACTCCATGTAAATAAAAAAAAATATTTAAATAAATATGTAAGTAAGAATGTATTCATTATTTGAGTAATATATGTTATTACTCGATTAATTAAATGAAAAAGTTGGAAGAATTAGATAAGAACCTAAATTGCGGTAAATGGTTGACATGCTAAGGAATTGAGAGAGTTAAAATGTTTAAAATGTACTCGACTAATGTGTTAGGTTAGTGGACTCTTAGTTTGTGCTCTTAAGGTTTTATTATAATTAATCAATTTCTTATCAAAATAAAGAGAAACTTTTTATTTTGTACTCAATTAATATGAATTATTACTCAATTCCTAAGTTTGGACTCTTGATTGAACCATTAAAGGAATACTCAACTAATTCAACATATTAGTTGATGACTTTCAGTGTAACAAAAGAGAACAACTCAAAATAAAAAAAATAAAAATAAAGGAAAGCCAATTATTTTGATTGTTTTCAACTAAAACAAACTCCAAAAGATGGAAAACACATTCATTTTCACGTCTTCTCTTCCTCTCTTCAAGGCCATCATTGCTTCCTCTCTTTAAGGTCATCACCCCCACCATCGCTTCTTTCTCTTCCTTTTTTCAAGGCCAGATCCATCACTTTCGACTGTATTTTCATCGTGAAAATGGCCCTGATCTACAAGAAGTTAAGTCTTTTAGTCTGATTAGCAAATATTTTTAGCACAAATCCATGATATATATGTATGTATGCGTGATTTGTATCTGGTTAGAGGTTTAAGTTTAGATATTTGGATATTCAGCCGTTAGATCTTACTAGTTTTTTGGTATGTTGGTCAATAGGGATAAGGGTGTCGGGTAGTTGCCTCTAATCGCTGAAAACCACCAGCCACGGTGGCCGGTGGCGACTGGCAACACGTTTTAATATTTTGGTCAAAAATTAAAAATCAAATCTATGGAGATTCAACCGTTGGATTTTATTGATTTTTGGGTATATTAACCCCCTTGGCTTGACGTTTTTAATGATAGCCTCTGATCGTGGGAATTTCTGGCTAGAGATGGTCGCTAGCGATTTTTGATGAAGAAGAACCCGTCACCCTCATTGTATAATACATTATATAATAATATATAACATTAATCAAATTTAGTTTCAAATCTGAGTAAATAAAATTATATCTAATATCAAATTCAATTAAATAGATTGGATCGAAATTGAATTTGAGGTTAGATCTGATATGTTTATAGGCTCGCATTGAACCAAGCGACAGCAAAAGTTTTTGTTGGTGTTTGTTCTAAGAATTTATTTGATATTGATTATGTTGTGATTATTGTGTTTTTAGATAAAATAATTGTATTTTGAAATACAATAATATACACAACAAGCTCTTAGTAGCAATTCAAATATGATGTGTATAATAACTAAAAAATAAAATAAAGGTTGATAATGAAGATAAACAAAGATAGGCAAAAGAATAGGCAAAGGAACACGATAGTCTCTTGGGCAAAAAAGAGTATCTTGAATATCCCCTTGTGTCAGTCCTCCAATAAGCCTCCCAAGGGACTCTCTCGGGAGACTAGTCCTAGGGCGTCCCACCAAGAAATGTGCAATTTACCTCCAATGTTCACTCCAAAAATCTCTAATATGTTGTGATATAGAGGTTTGTCATTCTTGCTGTGATTTGGTGCTGTGAACATATTTTTGTTGTGATTTTTGCTATTTAGGGTTGCTGTGAACAGAAATTTTTTAGTTGCTATGATATGTTGATTTTGTTGTGAATTGTTTCCATGAATAGAATTTAATGAAATTTCTTGTTGGGTATGGTTTTGAATAATTAAAACCATACCCATCCAAGATGTTTCAGCATTTTGTTTGTTGATTATTGGAATTGACAAAGCCCATTTACTATTTCAACACTATAGCGAGTCTAGTAAGCTATATGTATAAGGGTGAGCAGAAGTTTGGTTAAACCGAATCGAAAAATTCGGTCGGTTTGGTTTGATATTTAAAAAGAATGGTTCGGTTTGGTTATATATTTTTTTTTTCGAAAATTAGTTATTCGATTTGGTTCGGTTATTTTAATAAAAATACTCAAAAAATCGAACTGAACCGGATGTGTAGCAAATGCCCAACCGAATCGGCCACAACCCCTCCCCACGCAAGCGCGACACCCCATGGGCCTCTGTACTTGTCTTTATTCTTTTCTCTCTCTCTCTCTCTCTCTCTCTCTCACGTCTCGCCATTTCGTCTTCTCTTCCCCTCGCTTGTATCCTCTTCTAGTCCACTTTGATCAAGTCTTCATAGATCACTACAAGAAAAATCATATTTAGCGACAGAATTTAGAAACAGAATTATTCCGTCGCTAATTTGTGATGGATAGCGACGACATTTTCGTCGCTAATTTTTTTAATTTAGTGATGGAATTAGCGACGGAATACTCGTCAGTAAATTTAGCAACGGAAATCCGTCGCTAAATTTTAATTTTTTTATTTTTTAGTGACGGGAGTGACCCCGTCGCTAAATTTTAATTTTTTTTATTTTATTCCTTTATTATTTTTTAGCAAATTTGAATTTTCTTATTTAATTTTTTTTATTTTATAGCAACAGAGTAACCCATTGCTAAATTTTATTTTTTTATTCTTTTACCCCGTCGCTAAATTGTAATTTTTTTATTTTATAGTGAATTTAAATTTTTTTATTTAGTTTTTTTATTTTTTAGTGAATTTTAATTTTTTTTATTTTTTAGCAACGCGGTTGATCCTGTGGCTAAATTTTATTTTTTTTATTTATTTTTTTATTTTTTAGCCACGGGATTGAACCCGTCGCTAAATTTTAATTTTTTTATTTAATTTTTTTTATTCTTTAGCAATAGATTGATTGGTCGCTAAATTTTATTTTTTTATTTTTTATTTTTTAGCGATAGGGTTGACCTCATTGCTAAATTTTAATTTTTTTATTTTTTAGCGACGGGGTTGAACCCGTCGCTAAATTTTAATTTTTTTATTTTTTAGAGACGGAGTTGATTCGTCGCTAAATTTTAATTGTTTTTATTTATTTTTTATTTTTTAGCGACGGGTTAACCTCGTCGCTAAATTTTAATTTTTTTATTTAATTTCTTTATATTTTTTTAACGAATTTGAATTTTTTTATTTAATTTTTTTTATTTTTTAGTGATGGGAGTAACTCGTAGCTAAATTTTATTTTTTTATTTTTATTTTTTAGCGATGAGGTTGACCTGGTCGCTAAATTTTATTTTTTTTATTTTTTAGTGAATTTAAATTTTTTTATTTAGTTTTTTTTAATTAATGAACTTTAATTTTTTGATTTAATTTTTTTTTTATTTTTTAGCGACGTGATTGATCCAATCGCTAAATTTTATTTTTTAGCGACGGGGTTTAACTTGTCGCTAAATTTTAATTTTTTTATTTAATTTTTTTTTATTTTTTAGTGATAGGGTTAACCCGTCGTTAAATTTTAATTTTTTATTTTTTATTTTTTGGCGACGGGATATTCCTGTCGCTAAATTTTATTTTTTTTAGTTTTTAGTAATGGGGTTGACCCCATCGCTAAATTTTAATTTTTTTTTATTTTAATTTTTTTATTTTTTATCGAATTTGAATTTTTTTATTTAGTCTTCTTTATTTTTTAGCAAATTTTAATTTTTTTATTTAATGTTTTTTATTTTTTAGCGACGGGTTGATCCCGTCACTAAATTTTATTTTTTTTATTTTTTAGCGACAGGGTTGGTCGCTAAAAAATATAAAAAAATTAAATAAAATTAAATAAATTAATTAAAATTTAGCGACGGGGCAAATCCTGTCGCTAAAAAATAAAAAAAATAAGTAAAAATTAAAAATTTTACATTTAAACATATCATAATAATTTTTACTAACATTAATATTAGTAAAAATTAAATTAATAATTTTTAAATATATTACAAATTAAAATTAAAATAAAAACATAATTTTTCACTGCTAATATAATAATTAATAAAGAAATAAAATTAAAATTAATATTCATTTCCTTTTACTAACATTAAATATTAAAATTAATATTATTAAATAAGTTTAAGAAATTTTGGTGTGTAAATATAATTCTAAAATATTTGGAGGAGAATATTATAAATATATTTTATGTATAACAATAAACAAGAAGGCTTCCAGATCGGCTGACTCGCGCGTTAAACTTGGTCATGAGAGATTGGGGGTTCGAATCCGGTAGAAAGCTTGAGAATAATAGCTGGGGGAGTAAAATCCAACGTTGCCACGTGGCGAGCAGAGGCGCAGCCATGTGGCCCATATGGGAGGTCTGGGCCTGGTGCGTGTTGAATTTTGAATTTTGCGGTTGAATTTAGCGACGGGATTTTACCCGTTGTTAAAAAATAAAAAAAATATAAAAATTAAAATTTAGCAATAGGCTCGCACCCGTCGCTAAAAAATAAAAATAAAATTAAATAAAAAAAATTAAAATTTAGCGACAGGTTATACCTCGTCGCTAAAAACTTAAAAAAATAAAATAAAAAATTAAAATTTAGCGACAGGCTCAACCTCGTCGCTAAAAAATTTTAAAAAATAATTTAAATTTAGCGACGGGGTTAACCCGTCGCTAATCAGCGATTGGTACAACCCCCGTTGCTGATTCCGTCACTAAAAAATGCCTGTCGCTAAATTTTAGTGACGCTAGTTTTAGCGACGGAAAGGTACCCGTCACTAAATCCGTCGCTAAAAAATTTAGCGACGGATTTTGATGTTTTAGTGACGGAATTTTTCGTCACTAAAACATTGTCTTTTTGTAGTGGATATGGCGATGGCGATGGCAAAGACGAAGGCTCGTTCCCCTTCCAGATCGAGTCTCCACAGATTTGGTGATGGCGAAGACGAAGACAAAGGTGTGCATATGGAGATCGGATACACTGTTAAAACTTTGTATACACTATTGTTTTCGTCGAAGCAACCACCTTCGACGCTTCTGCTCTAACATCGACGCCGACTTGGACCTCCGACACAACAACGCTGATTTCAACGCCGACGGGTGCATCGCTCTCTCCTTCGATTTGCACCACCATGCTCGCCATTCGGTACGTTTTCTGCTCTGCAACTTTTATTTTTCCAAAAACGTGACAGTTTTTTAACTATAGATTTTTAGATCTACAAAAAATCAACCTTCCGATCAAACTTATTTTTAGATATATGAATCACTGTGGTTGGGGGAATCCAATGATCAATTTCGATCATTGGAATCACCGACCGGCCACCTGGTGCCTAGTGACAACAAATCTTCAGTCTCTTCGGTATGCTAGGTTAGTTCAATTTTCAGTTCGGTTTGGTTACCATGTTTTAGTTTTCAGTTAGTTCGGTTTCGGTTAGTGGGGTTGGTCGTGTAACACCCCACTTTCTCGGGCGTGTTATAAACTAGGATAATTTGGGGATAATATTTTTTTTTTCTTTCAACTAAACGCCAAATCACATCGAATATCAACCCAAAATTCCATTCATTCCATAGATAGTCATCAAAATGTTACATGCGGAAGCTAAGGATCGAACCTAACGTTACAATGACCATAACATAGATAATACATCAAGTCTTTCAAATGTTCACAGGTTAAGTAGCAGAACGTAGATACATTAATTTCGCCTTTTCATTCATACTTCGTCGGGCACTTGAAAGGTGCCCTCACATGCCTCGTCAGTACCTGGTTCTGCTACAACGACATCTGGAACGTTTGAATATTCCAGGGGCAGAGCCCAAGTTAGATGATGAATCATCTAAGTGAGGGAAATAAAAACATATAATTTTCGTGTATGAATGCAAGATGCAACATGTCCTCATTCGTTTTCGACTTGAGTCAACCGCACCCAACTGTTGCTCCCCATTTTTACAGTCCCTTTCCTGGACCGATGTGTATGGGTGCACACTTGGTAGAGCAACGGTGCCAGTTCATAATCCCAAGCCCTTTATGCGATGCATGGTCAATAATATCATTATGGATGTATGCATATTTCATCATAACATGTAAATGCAACTACACGACATTTTCATTCAAAGCATGACGACATGATAAATCAGGTTTTAAGGTAAAACTTTCATCATTGACTTTAAGGAAACTTCTGCCTACTAGGGTTTTAAAAACGACATTTTCACATGAAATCGAGTCCTTGGGGCATTGCTGCTCACGTTAACCCATGTTTGCAAAAATAGAATAATCACTTAAAAACTATGTCTTACGTAGGCACACTTACTCACATAAAACTAGATGGTAATATATGTCCATTCACATAAAACTAGAGGGTAATGTAATATACTTTCACTCACCTTGACAAATTTGGTATTCCTCGAACCACGTGCTTCACCTCGATTTGCGTGTAAATCCTCAAAATTCGAACCAACACCCAATTTCAAGCTTTAATGCACCCTAGACATCATGTTCAATCCATAAATACCAAAACTAATTTTTGTCACATTTTGGTCACATTTTTCCTTTGATTTTTCTCAATTTTTCTTCTCTAAAATCCCAAAATAAATACCTAAGTCCATTTTTCCTCAAATCTTTTTATACATAAAATCCTAAAATAATTTTCTAAGCAATTTAAAAAAAATTGCACGAAATTCCAATGCCGCACGCGCCCCCACGCGCTGGCGCGTGGTAGGGCGTGTGAGACTGGCGCGTGGAGCCCACGCGCTGGTCGACTTCTCCGGCCAACACCTCGCCGGAAAATTTCAAAAGCTATGCCAAATGAAAGCCTATGGAGAATCGATCCTAATGGTACCTGAAATGGCTCGAAAGGAGGTCCGGAAGCTGTCCAACTTGAAGCTCGAAGTCTCGACCGACGCGTCCGCCTCCTTCTCCGGCGACCTCTCGAAACCTCACGAAACTCACGCGAAAATTCTCCAAACTCTCCAGAATCGATCCTCACCCTCTCTAGAACAAAAGCCCCTTAAAACCTAAGCTCGATTCGGCCTTAAACACGCCCGATTTCAAGCTCAAACTTGGCGAAACCCTCGGCCATTGAAGGTCTATTTATAGGCCAAATCGGCCCTCGAAACCGACATGGCCGTGAAGCCCAACACCTCAAGCTTCGCGAGCATCCCTTGGGCGTCCAAAAATCACCGACAAAGCCCCTCGATTCGGCATTTACAGGTTCGGCCATGGCCGACCTCTTCCATGGTCGGTTTCTTCGATTTTCCGGCCACTCCCGTGCGCTTTGTCGGCCAAGACTTGCTCCCTCACGCGTGCCCGACCACCCCTCGAGCTTCCCATGGCCGAAGGCAGCCTGGTCGGAGGCGTGCGAAGGCTGTCGGCCATGGCAGCTGTGCAATTTTGAGAAATTGCACTTTGCCCCCTGTAATTTTTGGAAATCTCAGTTTTGCCCTTTCTCACAAGCCCCTGATATTTTATTTGCTTTCACTAAGATCCTAAAGTTCCAAAATTGACATTCACGTTTCTCACTTTTCCAAAAAATGACGTTTGGACCTCCCTCGGGCATTTTCAGGAAATTGCATTTAGGCCCGATTGGCTTATCTCTTTGAAATTCTTTCTGTTTCTTCCCGAAACTCCTGAAGGGTTGCTTAACTTGGAAAACCGAGGCCCCCTAAGGGTTCCGTTATCATTTCGGAAGCTCCCTCTGACAATTTGATTTTATCCGCCCGGACTAAAGCTGTACCGGAAACTATTTCCGATCCGAATTCTTTCGGCACTAAAAACCTTATTTTGACTTGAGAATCGATAATGTAATCTTTCTTTTGATCTTTCGAGCTTTGGGATACTCCATCCGATCTATTCGGCTAGATAACAACGACGACCTACTTTGCAAAGCCTTAATTTTTAATCATTCTGCAACCATAATTATGAAACATTTCTTTCTTTTATTTACTTCAAAAACGGGGTCTTATAGGTCGGTTCGGTTCAGTTAGGAATTTTTGGGCGATTCGGTTCAATTATAACCGATTGCACACCCTTATATATGTAGTGTTGAAGTCTTAAATAGGAGTTTGATTGTCTATGTAGTAACATAAAGAATAAATGAATAAAAAATAGCACTAATTAAACACATACTGACATAATAGATAAATGGTGGTAACAGGTATGGGTAAGGTCAAGGATATTATTCTTGTTTGAGTAAATTAACAAAAAAGAAAAAAAAAACATGGGTGTGACGACTAGAGAATTTTTTATTTTCACTTAGTTAAGTGGTTGATATTTATTATGTGTCTTGAATAGAGAACATGAGTGGTCACAGAGCTTCTAAGGAACCAATGTCATGGTCCAATGAGAATGAATAAGCTTTTATCAGGATATTTTATGACAATGTGAAAGTAGAGAAATTACAATGCTCTACATTCACGAAAGACAATTGGGGCATGATCAATCAAGACATGATTGGTCTCACAAAAATGGATTATGGGATAGATAAATTGAAAGGTAAGTGGAACAGTTTACGTAAAGTGCATTGCTTGTTCGTTGAACTAGATGTAGGGCATACAGGTGTTACATGAGATCCAAATACTAGTAAAATTGATATTGCAAAGGAAGTTTGGCAACACTTTTTTATGGTATTTTCACCATTATTTATTTGTGACATTATATTCTTTTGCTATATATAGTATATTAATGTGGCTTATTTTCATGAATGTAGATAAACAAGGCTGAGTACAAAATATTCAAGAAGGAAGGATGTAAGCATTATGCAGTTCTTGGAGAGATATTTGGCGGGACTATAGCCACTAGAGGTTTAGGCAATGCTTCCACTCAGCTTCCTTTAACATCAGAGGAAGAAAGGCAGATAAAAGATGATTTTCTATACAGGAGAGTACATGTATGTGTGCAACAAAATGATGATGAATATGATGAAATTACAAGTACTCATCATGACAAACGACAACGCAAAGAATCCAAGACCAGTAAAGGTGAAAACATGAGACTCGTATAGCTCAGTGGTCATTTATAGTTAGTATGAGAAATGAAAAAACTGAACTTATGATGCTTTACCTGGAGGAAAAGCTTGCATGCATGTAAGGAAAATCGTCTATTCAATCCAGTAACTGTGAAGCCACTAGTCCAGATCCATATTCAACTAAGGTTTGCCTAAACATCTTAAACAATATAGAATGAGTGTCTAATGAAGATTATATGAAAACAATAAGGCTTTTAAGGATCTAGATTTTAGGATGTCATTTGTGAAGATGCTATAAATTAGAAGATGACTTATCTTGAAACTTCTTTGATTTGCTTGATAGTTTGGTTTGTTGTGTGTTTTCTACTAGCTTGGACTACTGTGTTTTTTTAGTACTTTGATGTTATACTTCTAAATAGATGCCTGATTGTTTTATTTAATCAATGTGTTGGGAGTTTTCATAAATAATGTTGTTTGAGCAGTATATTAAATGATGATTGATGTAGATAATGATGTTGATTAAGAATATATTTGTGTAGAGGGATGCCTACTAAATCAAGTTGGGTTCAAAATTTAACTGATGAAGATTTGAGTGATGATTTTTTATGTACAGAAGATGATTTGAATGCATCTATTGGTGATGCACTGATGCTTAGTTATTTTGTTCCCAACAAACGAATAGTTATCGACAAGACACCTTGTACAACATCATTGCTTACTGGAAAAATGTACGTGCTTGAAATTTTGAATGGACATCCAGATGTATGTCATTGTAATTTTCAAATGCAGAAACACATTTTCATGAATTTTTGTGACACTTTGAAACATAAAGGGCTATTGACAAATGGAAAAAAAGTTAGCGTCAAAGAGGGTGTCGCTATGTTTTTGATATATAGGGCATACTACACGATATAGTATTATTGGCGATAGATTTCAGCATTCCAACAACAGAATCCACAAACGGTTTAAACGCATTTTATGGGTTATTTGTTCATTGGGCACAGAGATAATCTCTCCTACAAATCAAAATGAACCTCATGAGCGTCTCTTGCGCATATATCCTTTATTTAAGGATTGTATAGGTGCAATAGATGGAACACACGTTGCTAATATTTTGCTTTTGATTTTGATGATGCAAAAATAAGATTAAAATTTTGAATGTCTTTCAAACAAAAATCAATTTCAGTAACACCAAATTAAACAAATTCACACTATTTTCCCCAAGTCATTCATGTTCCTAAGTTATTTGTTTTGACAAAAACAAATTGGTTCCCAAGTCTCAAGATGTTGATCAAATTATGTTAAAGTGTTTTCCAAAACATATGTTATTCATGTTTTAGTAGATTGGAAAAACAAAGTATTAAAATTCAAATAAATCTTCAAATATTGAGAATTAAAGCTAAAGTATTCTAAGGCAAAAATAGTACAATTTGTCGATTGATTGACTTAGATTTGTCAACTAATGGGCAATCTTGGCTTTTGTTTGTCGATTAATGTCTTGTAATTTGTCAACCGACAGCATGCTCATTGCCATGCATCTGTTGACCAGGTAAGCTATTTTTGCCTCTGCCTGTCAACCAATCTCTCTTGATTTGTTGATTGACAAAATGCATGTTGATCCTAAATTTCAAATGATTGTCTAATCTGTCAACTAATCATCTAGGGTCTGTAGTGTAATACCCAAGAATAATTTGAGGACAAAAATGATATTTAGTAAAGGGCATAAATGGAATTTTGAGAAAAATAAGACTATAGGGTACACTAACACAGCTTTGGACGACCGAATTAGTCAGAGGGAGTACCCCAGACCCTAGATAGCCAAGGAAAATGGTATAGTAACGACAAGTGATTTAAATTATGATTTTTAGTGGTAAAAGAAATGAGATCAGGAACAGTTTTCGGTACAGCGAAAATACAGCTACTAATTAGGTTGTATTACCGAATTATTATAAACGACGTCCAAAAAGTCAATAGAGAGTGTCAAGGACTAGTATTTGACGTATAGAACAACCCTTAAGTGGTTTTGGGTTGAATCGAGTGGATTTGAGGCCAAAACGATCAATCAGGCCTAAGTATAATTTTCTAAAATTGCCCGAGTGAGGTCAAAATGGTAATTTTTTGAAAGTTTCAAGGGAAAATTGAGAAGTACTAATCTTGAGGGTCTTAGTGATGGTGATAGAAAGATCAGGGGCTTGAGGATAAGGACCAAAATGCAAAAGAAAATTTGATGGGGGCCAAACTGCAATTTTCAAAAATCAGCACATGCATGGCCGATTTGGCCGAAAAATCCGGCGATTTGGCAGCCTAGGCTCGTCAGGGCATGGCCTAGGGTAGTCTAGGAGGTGTGTAGGAGAAGAAATGGCCGGAAATCGGCCACGTGGGGGGTCGTTTTTGCCTATAAATACCTAGGGTTTTCAACCAAAAATGAAGCAACAAATTGCTCGGTTTTTGAGGGAAAATCAAGGGAAACCAATAAGGGGCTTTTGATCCTTGAGGCGAGGGGAGGATTTCTAGAAATTTTGGGGAGTTTTCGAGCTGATTTGAAGGAGTTTTGAGGGTGGCTGAAAAAGTAAGGCGGTCCGCCTACCGCCACCTGCAACCGGCCGTTTGGGGGGTTTTCCGGTGGCCTTTCGGCCTAAAACCGGTGGGGCTGGGATCGAATCTTCATGGGCTTTAAGGGGGTACTGGTTTCGAGGTGATCGGAGCAACCGCCGACGGCAAACTCGAGGTTGAAGACGATGGCGCGTGAGCTGCACGCGCCAGCCTTTGCTTGCACCCACTCACCCGGGCGTGAAGGCGTGTGAGGGCTCAGGTAATTTTGTAATTTTTTTTATTATTTTAAGAAAAATAAATTAGGAATTATGCTGGAAGAAAATTTTGAAAAATATTGGAGAAAATGGTCATTTTGTAATTTCCAAGGTAAATAAGGCTTATGAAAAATAGGAGGAGGAATTGAAAAATTTTCAGAAAATTCTAGAAGTTAGGAAATATTTATTTATAAATTTTTGCAAAGAAAAATCGAGGAAAAACCTTGAGTAGGCATTTATTAGAATTTTTGAGGAGAAATATAGAGGAAATAGGAAGAAAATTATGAAAAATTGAGAAAATAGATATTGATATGATTTTGAACAAACGTGATGTCTAGGGTATCGTTGAAGCTCGAGGTTTAATTATAAAAGCGTCAGGCACGAGAATCAAGGTCGGGCACGCACATCCAGGTGTCTCGCGCTCTTCGAGAAAAGTTTAGTTACAAGGTGAGTGGTTCTACTCGAAAAGACTTATAGTAGCATTTGAATGGTTTACTGTGAGTGCTTATCCCTATGGCTTGGTTTATTGTGATGGTTTGTCCAAATGGTTATTTACATGTGCATTAAATCTCGTACGATAAATTGCATACATCGAAATGTTGATTTTAAGTTATGCATGTTGTGATTTTTAACATTGGCTTGTTTTGTGTCGTCCATGTGGGACGTGGATTGTTAACCTGTGACGTAGCCCAGAGTGACAGCACTCGGGATGCGTACTAAGGATTAATGTTAGGTGACCCACTTGAGACGGGGCTGAGACAGACTTCACCCTACGGTACCCAAGTGGCGGGGCTGAGAGTGGACACCACCCCGGTTGTTGGCTCAAGTGGCGGGGCTGCGAGTGGACACCACTGCAGGTTCCTTTGAGCAATAGCATTAATGCCGAGGTGACGTCGATTCCGAGGATAGTACTGATGTGATGCTCTTGGGGCTAGGGTTGCGTTGGGTTTTGGAATGCTTTTGAGTGGGAGCGTAAAGCCTAACAATGACAATGGGGTGATTCCCGGGTTCATATGTCGAGGTTGTCCCTCTTAAGCAAGATTGAGTTGCCAATGGGTCGATGTGGTCATGTCGCCTTTAGAGAGATTGTATTTTCTCCGGTTAGGGCTAAGTGCTTCGTGGTATTCTCTTAGGCTGCTGCATGTCGGGATTTGTCAGTTTTCTATATGATTTTGCATATATTTATGAAAATGTTTTTGAACTCTCACTTAGATGATTCAGCATCTAATTTGGACTATGTCCCTGGAATATTCAAACGTTCCAAGTGAAAGCAGTGGCGCCAAGGGAAAGAAGGTCGTCGAGATGTAGCTGTTATGTTTAGTCTTCGTAGGTTTTTGTCTATGATTACGATGTTCAGAGATTATGTAATATATTTTTATGTGAAACATCGATTTGGTTATTGTAAAAGGAATTGTCGGTTATATATATATCATTGAGGTTTCGATCTTACTTCTGCTGATGTGATTGATAATGCCTGTCTTAGTCTATTAATTATTAAATTTTAATATACTGAGAAGGTACGATTGAGATTGTCGGGAAATGATTATGATGAGAGTATGTATATCGAGAGATTTGTGTTGTGTGTTTGATTTTGAAAAAAAAAAAAATTCCCAAAATCTCGAGTTAATGCACGCTTGGGAAAGAGTGGGGCATTACATGTAGACTAACAAAATTCATGTCAATTCATTTTCATTTTGTATCTATGTTGCATCTGTCGACTAGCCTCTTTTTCTATCAATCGATTTTTGAATTTATGCACTAATCTATCGACTGATGCTTTGCATCTGTCAACTGACTTTTTGGCAAAAACTTATAACAGCTAGTTTTGAACGCATTAAATGCTTTCCAACTACCTCAAACGGTCAAATTTTTGGAAGTTTGCACCCACAACTATAAAATACATGGCTGATGGATCATTTAAACTTCTTAGAAGAGTTTACCTACCAAACTCACAAGTGCCCAAAAATATTTATTACGCTTAAATCTTTATTCTCTTGTAAAGGCTTGTATTGTATTGTTATATCTTTTTAAGCCTTGTTTCTTTTATTGAGAAAATCTGTAACTAAGAGACGAAACTCTTAGAATCTTTCTTTTCATATTTATTGCTTTTCCTAGCAAAAGCTAGATGGTATACTTTGTGTGCAGGAAGATTATATACCTAGTCTTTGGACTAGAGGACTTAGTTGGTTCAAGTAGAGGGTATTTTTAATGGATTGATTTCAAAATCTTTAGTGAGAAACTAAGTGTTAGATTTGAAATGCTATGGCACACACACCAAGAGGTAGGATGAAGTGGTATAATTAAAAATATTACTTAAAAATTCTTTTGATGAAAATGAGATGTTGTCTATGAAGACCATAGTTTCGTTAAACCTTAAGACCTTGAAATGGCACGATGAGATATCAGTCGTATAAAGACAATCTCGTTTTGACAATGGACAACACAAGAATGAAAAATATGAAGTCTTTTTCAATGAAAGGTTTAAATATATAAATCAAGAGAGTAATAAAGAAATGCTTGAAAAGATAAATAAGTAAAGATCACAAACATAAGAGAACACAATGATTTATTGTGGTTCGACTTAAATATGCCTAATCCACTACCTTAACTCCTCACTAAGGATTTTCAAGCAAAATACTATAACTCTCCTAACACACCGGATAAACCCTCTAGCATTAAGTTAGGAAGATACAAACTTCTTGCTTGAACAAACAAACCCTCTAGCAAAGCTAGGTATCACAAAATCCTCCTACAAGCAAAGTAAGCCCTCTAGCAAGACAAGCTCGGAAAATACAAAATGTTATAAAATACGAGAGGGTCTGAGAAACAATATTCTCAATTTCCAGTTCTCTCAAGGATAAAGACAAGGCTCGAAAAAGAATTACACAAAATAAATACAGTGCCTTGAAAAGAGAACAAATTTACTAATGAAGCACAACAATGATTTTAGCACTTCAGAACTTGTAGATAGATTGCTTGGGTAATTTGAAATCTCCTTATGACTTGTATTTATAGCCTTTTGAAAGCCCATGTTTGAATCAAGCCATTGTAAGTGGAGAGAGCACTTGAGTGCAAAGGATGAACTAGTCGTTATGTGTTTCTGCGAAGCAAACAATCGATAGATGCAAAGCATTGGTCGACAGATTAATAAAAATTCAAAATTTAGTCGACAGATCCATAGGAATCTATCAACAGATGGCTTGCCCACCATAGACGCACCAAGGATTGACATTATGTCGATCAACAGATGCAAGAGTATCAGTTGACAGATTTATGGGAAAACATAAGACCGGTCGACAGATGATGATACATTTGTCAACAGATGATGATATATCTGTCGACAAATGAAGCCATCCTTTAGAAGACACATACTGCCAGTCGATAGATGCATAAGTAACGGTCAACAAATAAAGGTTAATATAAAGGACCGGTCGAAAGATAACAAGTAACCTGTCAACAAATGGATATCTTTCAAAAGACACCCATTCTGCCGGTCTACAGATGCATAAGCATTGGTTGATAGCTGGGCCAAAATTTGAAAAACGGTCAACATGTCACGTTGACCAGTCAACAAATAACCTTATTGATTTTGGAGAAAATGCTTCATTTGGAACCTATTTCAATTAATGGCACTTACGACCTTTTGAATAAGGATTTTCATAAGAGTATGCTTTGAAGATGTTTTGTTTTTTATAATGACAAATCGTTTTCAATAGAAGATTTTTCAAAAGCGAGAGATGTTTTTCATCATTAAAACTAAAGTCCTTATACTTGAATCATAGATCTATCATGTGATTCACCACTAAGGTAGTGGACTAGGCTTGCTTAAGTCGAACCATTCTCTTGTGCATGCTTTCTTTATTTCATTAATCATTCCAAATATTTATCTTTTTCTCACTTGTATTATGCTTTTATCTTTCATTAAAAGGATTTCAATTTTTTCAAGAAAATTTTAAATATCCCAATTCACCCTCTCTTAAGCATTGGTGCTAATGTTATACAATTATATCAGTTGTAGTTTGGGTACTTGTATCATAACAAAAATCTTTTCGTAGAAGGAAAACTAATATAACAAAAATCTGATATTGGCATGTGATTTTGATATGAAATTTATATTTGTGTATGTTGGATAAGAAAGTACTGCTAATGATTCGCAAGTATTTATTGACTTAGTTACAAGACCCTCGAACAACTTTCCAATGCCACGAAGAGGTATATTCTAATACTTCAAATGATATATCACATATTTTTATAGTATTACAATCTTAAGTCATAATTTTTTTGCGGATCAATTTTATCTTGTTAATTCTGGCTATCCATACATGCCTGGATTTCTTACCCCTTATTGAGGTCGAATATATCATCTGCATGATTATGTTGGACGAGGAAAACCGCATGGAAAGGAAAAGCTGTACAACTATAGACATTCCTTGTGTCGGAACATAATTGAATGTTGCATTGGAGTGTTAAAGATAAGATTTTTCATTTTGAAATTAATAACCAATTATCCACTTAGGGGATGCTTATTAACCAAAATAAGAGGGAGAAAATATAAGATATGGGAAGTATTTCAGATATTTGGCATTTTCAACGTATTTGTTAAACTTATCTGACCATTTTCAAAAAAATCCTCACGTGACCTCTTATCTCTCCCTTTCAAGATAAATTTATCTAACCTCCCCCCTCAAATAAATTTATCTGACTCTTTCAAGATAAGTCTCAATTATCTATATGCGGATAGTTAATGTCATTTAATGCATTTTAAAGAATTAAATTTATTAAAAGAACTTATTTATTTAAGTCTTATAATTAATAGTATTTAATAAAATTTTAAATTGTTATATGTTTTGACAATTTTTAAAATTTAAATGATATTATTCCTTTCATTAATTTTTAAAATTTTAGTTTCTCTCTCTCTCTCTCCCTATATGTATATATATTATTAACTAATACAATTCCTTTCACCAATTTTTAAATTATTTTATTATTTATTATGAAAATATGTTTTAGCCATTTTTAATTATCTAGGTGGAATTATTATAATTCCAACAATAATTATTTCTACTTTTCAACTCTTTTTAAATTTATTTTTAAACATGAATTTAGAAAATAAAATATTATTTTTTAATTTTATTTTTATTTTTTTGGCAATTCATATTAATCATAAAATACTACTTTAATCATAAACTTGTTGTTGATGTTAACAAACAATTTTTAATGAATTTGGTAATAGAGATATTTTGGTAAACAAAAACTCTTATTTTGGTGCTTATTATATGCATTAACAAACCCATAAAAAGAAAAAAATACAATTATCTGTGGATTCCAAAATTTAACAAACACTTTGATAGAAATTTTAGAATTTTTCCTAGTCTTATCTTGACCATTTGTAACACCCTGTGTTACCGATGTTAGAAAATAAGAGAAAATTTCCAAGAATGCTCTTTGGGAGAGAAGCGTGAAATGAAATGATGGTGCCCTGGGAGAGGGGCATTTTGGTAATTTGGTTAGTGAGCGGTTCGACTGACCCTGAGGGCAGTTTTGAGAAATGAATTAGCAAATTGTCGAATCCACGAAAGGGAATGCCCTAGGATTTGGATACTCGAGAAAGAGGGCACGAGATTGACAAGTGTCTTGAGGTGAGGCTAATGACGCTGAAAGAAATCGGATCGGGAATAATTTGTGGAATAATTTCGGTATAAACCCGAATGGGAACCGGTACCGAATAGTCGTAGGAGACCTCCGAAAAGCTGTGGCGACCCTAGGGGTGGTTCGATTTTGTGAATGAGGAAACCCTAAAGCATTTCGGGTGGAATGAAGGTCTCGTGCAGGCATAGGGACGAAATAGACCTTTATCGAGTAAGTGTCGGTAATTAATTTTTGATAAATCAAGAATTTATATGGCTTGATGGAATTTAAATTAAACCCGTAGAAGGTCCAAGTGCAATTACAAAATTCCCATGTGCAATTATAATTTTATTAAGTGGAATTAATGGGGATTTTAAGGATTTAATGTGTAATAATTTTATACATAATTATTGCTTGGGCCTAGGAGGGTTGGATCCGAAAAATTGGTCTTTGTTGAAGCACTTGGCCGAGTGAAGCAGAGAGAGAGGGAGGGTGTGTGAGAACCAAGAAAGAAATGAGATCGAGAAAGAGTTTGGTTGAGAGATTGCAAGAGAGCTGATGGCCGAGCGAGAAAGGCCGATCATGGCTGGCGGGAAGCAGCCATGGCAGCAACCGAGCTGTCGTTGCAACAGCTGGTGGCGCTAGGAGAAGCTCACGGGAGCTACGAGCAGCAAGGCAGGGGCGAGCTGGGTAACTCAGGCGAAGTAGTAGCAGGCCTAAGTAGTGGCCATGGACGTGTAGGCGATTGGTGGTGGAGCTGCAAGCGCGGTTGGTGGCGGCCAAAAGCAGCAAAGCCCGGCCATGGCCGCCAGCTCCAGTGGCTAGACCGAGGCAGAGGATGGCCGGCGGTGGTGCGACGCGATGTCGGAGGTCGGTGCTGTTGCTGGCTAGGTCGAAGGCGGCCTAGGTTGGCCGCACGACAAGCTCCCAAGCGTGGCCATGGCGGACGTGCTGAAGCTGGTCCGTGCGCTGGAGAAAAGAGAAAAAGATGAACAGTAGAGAAGGAGAAGGAAAAAATAAAAATAAAAGAAAATATGGAAAAGGGAGAAAAATAAGAAAAATAGCTAGAAAATTTCAAAAAATTGGGAAAAAATCTGAAAATTAATTTGGGGTTTGAGGCAAGTGCCGGAAGCTCAAAAATGGAAGTTTGGGCGAGTTGTAGCAGCTCGGGAGGTAACGCCGGTATGGGCGTTTTTTGAAATTTCTCCTCCAAAATGAGTAAAGGTAATTTAATATTTTCTTTTAAAATTAATTTGAATTATGTGAGATGTTGTGGAATAATGTAATGTGAATTGTTGATTGGATTAGACCCTCGATTGGGGTTGGTTGGAAGTTGTTGATGGGTGATTTTACGGTGTATGGCAAAAACATAGACCCTGGTTTAATTTCTGTTGTTGGGTTTTGTGATTGCATCTAGGGTTGACCAAGGAGGCGTTGATCTTAGAAGAGTTCGAAGTTTGGGCTAGCGTTCTCGCCCGTGGTAGATATAAGATTTCGAGCCAAGTAAGGGACAGCCCTAATGGTGGCGGCCATGCGAACGTTTGGTAATATAGTTAAATATATGTTGTGTGCAGTGGTGTATTGTGCATGTTCTATATGTAGTCTAGTGGAGTCCTATGCGCATGAGAGAGACTAAATGCATGCTAGGGATAATATGAGAGGCAAATGCCTCGAACAAGTAGGTTCGGAGAGCAATGATGTATTGTCATTCATACACATTTATTTGTCATTGTATTTCATATATTATCTTGTTTACATTCATTTTCACCCTTACTGAGTCATTGTGACTCATGAGGTTTTACCTCGTGTTGTAGATGTTGCGAATCTAGATGCAAGCAAGGATTATATCAGGAGGTTGAAGTGGCGACTAGCGTTGTTGCCACATTGTAAATTGTATTATCTCCTATATGTATTCATGTGGTGGTATGTATATATATATATATATATATATATATCTTTGTGGGTGAATGTGTATGTTGTTGGGTGCTGGATGGTATCCAGTTTGTTGTAATCGATATAATGTAGTATATAATTGTATAGACTTCTGGTTGTTAGTGGCTTGTTTGGTGAAGCCAAGTTTTAGGATCAGGTAAGAATCAAAGAGGTACTTCCCATAAATCCCCAGTACTCAGTAGATATTTGATGTGCTAGTTTTGTACTTGGGTCACCTTTGGCTTGTGGTGAGACGAGCTAAAGAAATGTGAAGCTCACTTGAGTTTTGGGTCCCATCCGTTATGTTTCTTTTTATGTTTTGGGACCCACTCCTCGAGTGGAGCGAAGGGAAGGACGAAACTTAGTCCCCACCGAGGATGTTTTCCGATGAAACATAGTCTATCTCTTCATTAGCTTGGTGTTGTGTGTGAGTAATCCGGCCGATTATTCATCGGTAGCGCCCGTAAGTGGGAGTGAGCTGTTATACCATTCCATATATTGATCCGGAAAGTATTCTAAGCTTATCTTGATGCCTCTTGTCTTGCTCATTTTAACAAACGCTCTCTTAGTAGGCAAAGACAAATCTCTACTGCATGTTGCACAATACATAACTTTATTCGTCAAGAGGACTCTGAATATTCATCAGATAATATGATATTTGATGATATGCTAGAGTTAAGTCAAGATTAGGAAGCCATACATTTTGATGATAGTCAAACAGCTCAAATAGGACAAATCAGGGATCAAATTGCTACACAAATGTGGAATAAATATCAAATGACTCGTACTTGAGTTTGTAATTTTATTTTATTGTTTTAATTTTCAAACTATGTTTATTTCTGGTGTTTGTATTAAAGCTTGTAATCGAATCCCACTTGTTATTGAATTGTTTAATGCAATCTTATCACCTACAATCACATGATATAATATCAGTTCACATCTTTAATTTTTATTTTTGTGCTTCTTATTTTTTTGCCAAGTCAATTTATTTATTTATTCAAAATTAAATGGTTTTAATTTTTTGAATAATTAAATTCATTGAATAAAATGCCATTAAAAAATTATTTTCAAAATTCCAAACACATTTTCTAGTTTTTTGTTTTGAAAAATAGTTTTTCAAAATGACAAATAGAACATGTTTCCAATTTTCTGAAAATAAACTATCAAAACTAAAAATAAATTCAAAAATTAAAATTAAAAATTGAAAGGTAAAGAGAATGCAGCCTAAATGATTAATAAGGAGACAAACTCGACTAACGTGTTTGAACTCAGAAATGTCTTAAATCACTAGTATATATGTACTTGATTACTATTGTTGTTGCCAATACAACAATCTATTTTTAATTGCGGACAAACGCAAGAGTCTCGGGAGTCGTACCTTCATTGATGAGAACCTTGACGAGGAATTGGATCTGACGAAGTTCCAAGTCTGATAATCCGATAGTGCTGATGGTCTGACAGCCTGATGATCTTGTGGGCTGATGATCTTGTGGCTAATGATCTGGTGGGCTGATGATCTGGTGGCCCTAAAGTGATCTGGTGGCCTTGAGGATGACGAGTGGCCTCAAGGATGACGAGTGGCCTCGGGATGACGAGTGACCTCGGGATGAAGAGTAACCTCGGGGTGACGAGAGGCCTCGAGATGACAAGTGGCCTCAAGGATGACGAGTGACCTCGGGATGACGAGAGGCCTTGATGGTGACGAGAGCCCTTGGTAGTGACGAGAGGCCTTGGTGGTGACGAGAGCCCTTGGTGGTGACGAGAGACCTTGGTAGTGACGAGAGGCCTTGATGGTGACGAGAAACCTTGGTAGTGACGAGAGGCCTGCAAAACGAGAACACTGTCAGGGCGTGGCGTGGGTGGGGGTCCCTGCGCAAACCCTCCGATGCCTAAATTAGATCTCGAGAGAAAATGAGAAATTGTACTTTAATTGCTCGAAATAGCGTACCTTGTGATGGAAGCCGAGTCTTATATTTATAGTGGAAGAGAGAGAGAGATCTCGCAGTATTTTCGGCGGGAATCTCGGGGCCCATTTCGGAAATTTCGGGGGCCACTCGGCCTAGCCGAGTGGGGTCCACTCGGTTAGGTCGAGAGACCCCCACTCGGGTGGTGACCGAGTGGGGGGTCACCCGACACCCTACCGAGTGACCCTTTGACGCCCTCTTGATTAGCCAAATAGGCCCCGAAATTTTTGAAACGGGCCCCGAGATTCCCGTCGAAAATACCTCGAGATCTCTCTCTCTCCTCCACTATAAATATAAGACCCGGCTTTCATCACAAGGTACGCTATTTCGAGCAATTAAAGTACAATTTCTCATTTTCTCTCGAGATCTAATTTAGGCATCGGAGGGTTTGCGCGAGGACCCCCACCCGCGCCCTGACGGTGCTCTCGTTTTGCAGGCCTCTCGTCACTACCAAGGTCTCTTGTCACCATCAAGGCCTCTCATCACCATCAAGGCCTCTCGTCACTACCAAGGTTTCTCGTCACCACCAAGGGCTCTCGTCACCACCAAGGCCTCTCGTCATCCCGAGGTCACTCGTCATCCCGAGATCACTCGTCATCCCGAGGTCACTCGTCATCCTTGAGGCCACTCGTCATCCCGAGGCCTCTCGTCATCCCGAGGCCTCTCGTCATCCCGAGGCCTCTCGTCACCTCGAGGTCACTCGTCATCCCGAGGTCACTCGTCATCCCGAGGCCACTCGTCATCCTTGAGGCCACTCATCATCCTTAAGGCCACCAGATCATCAGCCCACAAGACCATCAGCCCACAAGATCATCAACCTGTCAGACCATCAACACTATTGGATTATCAGACTTGGAACTTCGTCAGATCTAATTCCTCGTCAAGGTTCTTATCAGTGAAGGCACGACTCCCGAGACTCTTGCGTTTGTCCGCAATTAAAAATAGATTGTTGTATTGGCAACAACAACTATACTTTGTACTTGACTAAAAGTAGATATCACTCAACTATTATTAAACGATACTTGAGTAATTATGCGCTGATATTGAATATTTTATTTTGATATATTCTATTCGACTCATTGATTAAAATAATTGAGTAATTGATAATATTACTCAATTAACTTATTTTTGTATTGGATTATTGTGTGCTAAAAATAAAAAAAACCTAAAGCACTGAAAGTACATAATAGAGTAACTCGACATATTGCTCAACTATTTACTTAAGTTACTTGACTACAAGTACTTTATACTTGAATATTCTATCTATGTGAATTTAAATTTTTTTTTATATTACTTCTCTGATTGAACAACCTGACAAATTTATTTAAAACTTTAAACGTTGCTTGTCTTTAGACATGTTGATATGAGTATATATATATATATATATTTGTTGATTTAGATTTTCTGTCATTTTACTGTTTGAAGATACATTTGTCAAATTTAAAATTTGAAAAAAGTAGTAATTGATGTGATTTGATGTAGAGACTTTATCAGTATAAGATTATATATATATATATATATATAGATAAGATTGATCAAAGTAAAAGTAGAGACCTAGGAATATAGATAAAAGCATCCTAAAACAGAAGCTAAAAGATGCCATCTTCTCCTATGTTGAAAGTTATTTCAAGTGACAAATCCTGTTCATTCAAGTTCTAATATACCTTTTTTATTGTTTTCTCTATTTTTATCTTATATCATTCTTGAGAGAGAACTTTTGTATATTCAAATATCTTTGTATGTTTTATACTCCCATCACTTGTAAAGTGAGATTTGAGGGTTAGTGCTTGAATCCAAACGAAAAAGTAGCTAGAGAGTTAGGCTTGCTCCTTGAAAAGCTCTTTTAAGTTATAAAAAATAGTGCTTGTCTATGTTAGTGTTGTGTGCCTTAATGCTAGATTTGAATGACATCTAGCGGGCTTGTTTTAATACAGTAATTATATTTTTGTATAAATCTATAAAAGACAAGGTTATCTTTATTCATATTTTCTTCAATCAATTATATGAATGAGTTTCTAGATCTTCTGTGTGAGAATCTTATTCTCAAGGTGTTAAGATTGTATGACAGGATTCTCTAGTAACATAATATTTTAAACTATTCATAATCTTTAGATTCTTTGGATAAAGACTGTGGACTAGCACAAGGGTTACTTAGGGGTGTGCATTTTTTCGGTTCAACCAAACCGGCCGAATTGATTGGTTTAGTTCAGTTAATTATGTAGCTAAAAATTGGTTTGGTTATATTTATAAAAAAATTCGGATAGTTCGATTAACCGAAATAACCGAATTCACCTCCACCGCCCATTGTTTTTTCCTGCCCATGGTTTCATCCCTCCAAGCGGTTTACTACCCATGGTTTCACCCTCCACCCTCACAGGCCGCACACACACACAAACTTTTCTCTCTCTCCCTCACGTCCCCCTATGTGACCCCCTGACACTCTCTGCTAGAAAGTCTTTGGTTCCCCCCACCCCTCCCAAACTTCTCTCTCTCTCACCCAAAACCTCTCAGCCTTACGACCTCAGACTCCCTTCTCTCTCTCTCGCACTTCAATCAGTCCATCACCCCCTCCGTCCGGCCTCACCACTGGTCCATCGCTTCTCTTCTACTCGCGCGGCCTCTCAGTTCTCGTTCTCAAGACCCCTCTCTCTTTCTCTCTCTCTTGATCTCGATCTCACTGTCACTGCGTCACCTTAATTTGTTGCCCTCCTCCTGCCACCTCACGAATGTCGCCTCCCTCCCGCGGCCTCATGACCGTCGATCGCCTTCGGCCGCCTCACGACCGTCAATCCCCTTCAGGTGCCTCACGACCGTCGATCCCCTTTCGCAGCCTCACGACCATCGATCCCCTCCCACCGCCTCACGACAGTCTCTCTACCTCTCTATCTCATGGTCATCTCATGGCCACATGATAGTCGAAGATGAAAGGCCATTTGGGCCTCCGGCCAAGCAAAAGGTCGAATCGAATAAGAGCTAGCCATTCGTCTTTGTCTCTAGCATTTCGTTTCCTTCCTATGCAGAGGCCGACACCGCCCCAGCTGTATCTCTCTCCCTTCGATCATGCTCGCATATTCGGTAAGTTTTAGTGAAGTTCAGTTATACCGGTTATTTCAGTTTCGGGTTTTCAGTTAGCATATCCTATCGATTCGGTTTGACTCGGTTAATGGGTTATGATCGGTTCAGTTCAGTTGGTAAAAAAGTTGACGGTTCGGTCGGTTATAACCAAATGCTCTCCCCTAGGGTTACTATCTCGTTCAGTATAGGGATACCGATGGAAGGATGGTGTGTCACGCGCCATATGACATGAGATGTCGCTAGTAAACCTGTGGATGGTCGTTGGGGAATGATCAGCTGAATGTGATGTCGATGACTGACCACATGGCTTGGTGGATAATGGTTGTGTCATCAGATTGCGATGGTGTGTTAATCTTTAGACTTGAACTAGCATGGTTATTTTGTATATTGGTGTGTGAGATTTGCTAATGAGCTGAACCATCCAATTGGGAGATGAGAACATTCATCTATATGGTTTCGTATTACTATTATATGGAGATAGGTGTTGGGAATAGGATCCGTTGCCCTCGTCAGTATTTGATGGGGTGAACGTCCTATGTGATCTACTATTGATGTGACGGGACAGTCTTTGGTTAAGGCAGATTGAAAGTCAGGAAAGGTGTTTCTTGAGATGTCATCTAGTCACATTAATGAGGTCTAATACATAGTTACTGAGTTTGTGAGTTTGTCACTCCATGACTCTCATTCAGTCGGGACTTTAGATGATAGAAGGATTATATCACACAATAATCGTTAACTGTAATAGGTTCACTTAAAATGAGACTTCACTGCCACCTATATTGTCTTGAACAGCTGTTAGGCGCTATTCAACAACTCTCAGAATGTCGTCGAGATTTGGAGAAGTTTCAATGATAGGTCAAAGGGTTGACCGATACCGAAAAAGATTTCGATCTTATCCGATTACTAGTAAGTAATAAAGTTAGAAAGTCACACACTATATAGTATTGTGTTTGGTATTGACATCGTGTACCGAAAATATCTTTAGAATTGATTGGTCAAAAGTTGATCATTGGCTCCCCTGCCAATAGTGCATAGTTGAAATGAATAGTGCATAGTAATAATGAATAGTACATAATAATAATGCATAGTGCATAGTGTAAAATCAATTATTGATTACACAGAGGCGACGACCGAAATTGCACAGTGCATAGTAAAATTGCATAGTAACCTCTAAATTATTGAATTGCATTATTGAAGATGGGGGAGGGCTGCAGACTTTAGAGAGAAATTAAATTGGGGAGAGGGGGGGAAGAAATTGAATAAAGGACAGAAGCAAGGCCTCTGCATTTTCTTCTCTCATCTTTTTTGTCGTTGATTTCTTTTTCCTCTTCTTCTTTCTTTTTTCATTGAAAAGTCATAGAAATTATACGTGTAATTGTTACGCATATAATTTTGAGACACAGACACCAATGATACGTAGATCCTTTGTGTCTAGCATTGGAAGAGGTGACCGGAACGATACCCTACTGCATACTAGGTGTGGATCGACTAGTACCACCACATCTTGAGGTAAATTCTATCTCAATATAGAAATCGGTTCTGTATTTCATCCATTCATTGGGCAGTAGATATACATTTATTTATGTATTCAAGTATTGAATATGCGTGTTGGTTAAATACCAAAACTATATATGGTGTGTATGTTATATTTCGCTGTGTATATCTGATACACGACAACAAAATTATTTTTGCATGTACTGCCATACTAGTGATTCTCTTCAGTCTATTCAAAAAACACTCGGTTAGTGGTTGTTTTAAAATCCTTAGCAAGTGTCAAGATAACAGATGTAGATTTTGGACCAAACTATTATAAATCTCATATTTTTGTCTTTTGTACTTTTATTGTGTAGATTTTTGTTCTTTCATATTTTCATTTCGTTTACAAATTTTTAATATACCATTTTTCAATCTTTCACTTTATTTGGGGTTAGTTTTGGCATTCGATCGAATTAGGTTTTCTAGGAAGAGTTGCAATCGAACCGAGTCAAGATTCGTTAAGCTCGGCTTGGCTTGACAAACCTGAGCTCGGGCTCGAGCTAGGCTCATCAATTTAGTTGATGAGTCAAGCTTAAGCTCAAGCTCAAGCTCTAGAAAATCTAACTCTGTGATTAACTGGCTTGAGGATATGGTTTCTACAACCTTCCCTTTAAAGTCACTAACTCTACCAAATTTCACAACCAGACACAAAAAACACACCAAATGGAGAGGTATGCAATGACAATGAGAGATGGTGGAGAGAGAAGATGCAATGGCGGTCGATGAGGCGACGATGGTGATTGGGTCTCTAGTCTCCTTTTTGTTTCTTCCCCACAAAAACAATAGTCTGCAATTGTTGAAGAATCATCATCCTCACCTAGTGTTGGAAGGAGATGAAAAGGAACAGAACAAGTGCAGACAAGTTGCCTCTTTATTGGAGAAGAAGAAGAACATGCGGCAAAAGAAATGGATGGGGAGAGAAGATGATATGTGTATATGTACTTTTGTTTAAATAATAATATATGATACATAGATGGTGAGACTACAATGGATTTTTTTGAAGATGGAGAAAATGCTTCCAAATCAATCAAATCTAATAAATATATATCATATAATGATTATATATGTATATGTACTTTTGTTTAAATAATATATTTATAAAATATATATCAAATATATAATTATATTATATATTCATAAAATAATATATTTATAAAATTATGAATAAATTTATTAATGTATTTATAAATTAGCTAATTGCGAACTTCTAATCAGACGCAAGTCTTTCGAAACAGATCACGAGCTAATAAACCAAATTTTACTGAGGTCAAAGTTGGCTCGTTTACAAATCAAGATTCAAAGTTAAGTTTAAGATTAGTTTATTTATCTTAACGAATGAATTCTAACAAATTTTTATTAAGTTGAACACCAAATCACTCATAAACAAAACTCAGTTCATTTGCGACCTTAGAAACAGTGAATTTCACTCAGTTCATTTGAGTGGATGTTCATTTGGTTATTAATTTAATAATGTTATCTAAAAAATGAGAAATGCAATTTTACCAAACCACCTATCTTTACAATACAAAAAGTATATTATATTGTAAAATGAAAAATAATATATATAATAAGAAAATAAAATGCCCATCTGCTTTTGTTATATAAACAATCTTCAAATTATATAAAATATCAATGTCATTAAATACCGTACCGTTCCGTGGCATTTCTCTAAAACCCTAATGTCGTGGAATGATTGCAGATAACGAGAATGGGAGTGATTTGGAGGAAAAGCACAGCCAAAGTTGGGCCTCCAACTCTGATTGAACTCGATCCAGAGTCGAACAAAAAGCCCATTCCCAGATGACTCACATGTTCAAAGCCCAACCCACAACACCAACTTAGTTTGGGCTGGAGCAGCTGATTAAACTCGTTGTGATTGGTTCGAATTTAGGTAGGTAGTGTTCATGAAATGAATAAGAGAGTATTTAGATAAGGTCTAAATATTTTTTTAGATTAAGATATAAAATAGTATTTTTATTAATCTATTTATTAAATTTTTTAAAATATACTAGAAGACATAAATATTATTTTTTTCTTATTTATAAAGATTAAAATATATTTATTTTGAAGAAAATGAAAGATGAGCGTACCTTAAAAAATTAATATAAAAGTCACGTAATTTTTTTTTAATTATCTTCAAATAAATTTAACAAATATATTAGAAAAACTAAATATACAAAAATAATTTCTATATATGGCCATTTCCCTGATCTTCGTTAACAAACAGTGTTTATTACATTGGAGACAGGGCGGTGCTGCTGCTGGGAAACTGTACCATAGCGTCTACTTCCACCGACATCAACATGCCGCCGGTGGTTGATTGATCAGGGGCCAGGGCCAGGGCAACATAGGCCGACTTTCACGAGGGAACAACAGTCGACGATTTAGAGATTTGGAATACAAAACACGAGTCAGTCGTATAGCATATATATATATATATATATATATTCTTGTCTTGCTTTTCCGATAATCATGGCCAGCGGAGGATGGAGAAGAACGGTGGGTAATGTGAGATCCTTCGTGGGGAATTCCATGGGAGGCTTAAGGGGAGGCCCCAATTTGGCGTCTTGGGTCGTCGCCGGAACCCTAGCCTACTTTCTCTGGATCAAGCCCTCCCAAGACCTCAAACGGCAACACCAGGTCAGCCCTCGTCTTCCGTTTCACCCCTCTACTCCTGCTCATCCGATCTCCTGATATTCTATTTCTTAATTTCTTGATTTTTCCAGGAAAAGGCTGCTTTGGCTGCAGCTTCCGATCCTTACCGCTACATCGAGAAGCGGAAACCGATTCCTGATTCTCAGGTTTTTTTTGTTTTGTTTTTTTTTCACACAACCTCTACCTAGCCCTTCGTGTTTTTGTTATACTATTACGTCATGGAAATTCTCGTAATTAGCTGTTGATTTGGGTTAATTCTTTCCAGCAAACTGGTCTAATTTATGGAAACAAGAACAGAACTGAAAAGTCAGAGGAATGATGCTAGGATGCGCCAGAATATGTAAGTCTTAGCTATGTTAGGTCGCTCAATCAGCGCATATTAATGTCGTGGGTATACTTCTTGTCAAGTCTCATATTTCTAAGATTACTGGAATTTAATAAGTTTTTGTTTCTCTGAGTTTCAATAAACTATAGAGTCCTGTTCTGCACCTGTTGCCTGTGCTGATAAATAATTTTTATAAAATCTCTGGTTTTCTAAGGTTATGCGTTTCCTTTCCACATTGGAATAAGCTACCACTAGGTCAATACAGTTCATTTAAAGCAACTCTGCGCTTAAACTAAATGTTGTAGAACAGTTGTTTTCCTTCTTGAAATGTTGGCAAAGAACCCAAACCGACAATGATGATGCATACCACATTTCCCTGTTATAAGTCAGATTTGTTGTTGTGACTTGTTCAGCAGTGCAACTTGGCTAATTGGCCTCATCAAGGAGCAAATCCAGGATGGACTTGCCTCGGAAAATGCTCAGGGTTTCACCTTGTATCATACTTAGGTGCTTCTTAAATACTCATTAAGTTTAGCCAGATCTCTGAATCACTAAATGCTTAATTTGCCTTCAGTTGTTATCACATGCAAACATTGTCAAGTTCATGATTGATGGAATACCTATCAAAAGAATTGAAATGATCAAATTAATTTCATTATTAATGCCCATGAGAAAAAGGTTCTTAGACTAACAACAGCTCACTGCCATGACCCCGATCTTTCGTACACCTAACGTCAACTGCTTCCCTAGTAGGTCATGTGACACTTAGTTTGAACCAGGCTCTTGCCTGGTGCTAAGTCAATGTTTCAGCCATCTTTGCCTGGGGAGCCACTTAAAGTGTGTCTTCCTTAGATTGAATTTGTAATGATAGCTACACTATTAGAGAGAGAAACTCCCAAATGATCACTTCATGTCAAGCGCAACTAAAATTAGAGGATTGAGAATACAAATGAGGAGAGGGCTTCATGTAGCCTTCCACCTCCTTAACCTACAGCTAAGATTGTATCAATCCTCGGCCTACAAAATGTGCCTCTACATATGCCTAGACTCTTAGCTTTCCATATTCCACAACTCTTCTCATGATATAACAAGGCTTTCCATTTACAGGAGGAGTTAGAGTATTCCAAAATATTCCAGGGTGGTGTTGTTTGCATCGAGTGTAAGCCCTACAAGAAACCAGTGAAGTCCATAGCATCAAGCAGCAGATTATTCTAAGTATAGTTATGTACTTATGTATGAGGGGTATAACAGGAAATGTGTTCTTTTATTTCCCTTGTAATATCCGCTCATAATGTCTATAAATAGAAGACATAAGGCAGCCGTTTGATAGAGATCATTCGTTCTAAATGTGCGAGTGCAGTGTGTGAGAGGAAAGCTAGAAGAAAGATAGACTATGTAATCTCCAAGTTGATTGTACTCGTGTGTGTGTGTGTGAGAGGGACTCTTGTGTACTGGTTTCATCACTTCTTTAGTAGATTCCTCTTGGATCTTGAAGGACGGATGTAGGGCCGTTTACGCGGTCTGAACCAAGAAAAATTTGCACGTCTTCTTGATTGGTTTGGTTGTTTCTTTCATTGTTTTAAAACTGTTTTCAATTCAGTTTTTCATTTCTGTGTATTGGATTGATTTCGGGAGAGGGTGTGAATCATATTGGCATATGAATTGAGTGATCCTAAGAGCTCCTAATCCCAACACAGGGCATTCCAGAATATAGCTGCGAGTTGCCATGTAATGTGCCATACAGCCCTCCATCTGTGTCCTGTGCTTGAGAAACATGTAGCCTCGGAAAATTTATCACATGGCATTATACCATCTCTGGTGGTTATTTGTCTGTGTTTTTCTTTTTTATTTTAATGGTAGGTTGCTAAATGTGGAGCATGCTACATCTGTTTGAGAGCACACATACTTCATCTTTTGTATGCATATTCACTCTTTTTTTTTGTCAACTGTATATTGCCTTTAAAACAAACAGTCATCGGATAGTGCCACTTATTTAGCAGTAGCTGAAAAGGAAAAGAAAGTGAAAGAGAGAAAAGGAATGATTGAGCTAAATTACCAAGATTTCATCATGATAAAAAAGATACACCATGTTTAACAAACTTATAGTTATAGGATATCTAGTGGTCTTACTTTTCTCTCCAATAATAACTGTTTTGATTTCTTCATTACCATTGGCATAGAAATTTCTTGTCAAAATTTATCAATATAAAATGAGGCCATACCCAATCGTGTTCCTCCTCTATATATTTGCATAACATGCATATTATTGTTATATGATGCATCTAGGGATGGACAATCCAACCTGACTGTATGGGTTGATGATCCATCTGAATCCTATTGGATGTGTATGGGGAAGATCTAATAAGGGGTTGAATTGGATTTTAGAGAAGAAATAAGAACCTGAATTGGCATGTATATGGGGACAATGAATGGGCAGGCTGACCCGCCCCAACTCAATTAGGAATCTCTACTGCACTCATTTAGTGCCCCTAATATAAATGAATTTCAATTTCTCTCTCTCTATCTCCCAACACATTTTCTGTCCCGTCCCCACTTTTCTCTTTGATTTCCACATATCTTAAGTCTTATGGAGTTCTTGTTGTAAAGGGTGGCTGGGATTGTAAAGGATGACTAAGAGTTCATATATTTCTTCATTGTTTTTAGTTACTTTTAATCAAAATTCTCTGGCCATGCCTATAGGTTGGATTCCTACGAAGATACATGGTCCTCTAAATGTTTGGTAAAACACTTGAATGAGTTTCTTGTTGTAGAGTGTTAATGTAGAGAGTTTTGAAATTGCAAGGCAGTTGGCTGGTGGGTGATGGCCCCCAATCACATGTCCAATCATTGCCACCTCTAGGTGTATTAAGTAGGACAAGTGAGAGTTATTTGAGGCATGGTTGTTAATATTTTACCAGATAAAAGTACCAGACTTTTCATTGATATGGTACCAGTATCAGTCGATACTGGGTACCATTTCAGATATATTGCTATAATCCGGTAATAATATATCCCATGAATTAAATAATTGTTACTTTGCATCAGAAGATTCAAAACACAGGAACTTCTCATACAGATAACAGTGAGGTTTTACATTAAAGAGCTGAAATAAGTAAAATTTTGTGAAAAGCAATCTGGGTGGGTTCCATAGCATCTCCTAGAACACAAATAAATCAGCCCCCAATTAAGCCCATTCTATGTTACATGGACTGGGTATGGGTATCAGATGTGGGTATGTATCCAGATGTCAAACTTGTTAATTTCATGAATTTTAGGATATAGGGATATGTGTTTGAACGTAGGACACGAGTGTTGGGATACATAGAGAATAGTAAATCTTATGTACACTTACAAATCTTTAATATTTTAGTTCTATAACTAAAAATTACGTGCATGTTACTTATAAGATAAAATGGTAATTGGTAGGTAGGCAATTTGAGTGATCTCATGTAAACATATATTTTACAAGGCTAAAAGCAAATTAACAGGAATAATAAATTAAAATAATTGTTAATGTTTATTTTTAAAATCAAAGGTAAATTAAATGCATAAAAAACAAGAATTAACACAGACATATAGAGTCTTACACATATCCCATACCAGTGTGTCACATCCCAAGGGCAATCATCCTAATTTGTCTTTTCCTTTATGTTATGGAAAATTGTCCATCAGCTATAGAGACAGTTATGCTACCTTTTGTATTGCACAAGGGTGCATGTGGGAGGTTGTGAGGCTTTATAATAAGCCATAGGTAAAGGATGGGGATTCATGAACGAAATGACTTGAATCTTTCCCCTCTGAATTCTTCTCTCTATCCTTCTCTTCTTCCTCTTTCTCTTATTGTTCTCTCCCTCCCTCCCTTTCTCTCTTAATTTCTCACCTCCCAATTTCCATTAATGTCTGAAAATTCACCTCAATACCCTCTATCAAATCCGAAGATCTAACAATTGGTATTAGCACCTGACAATCCTCGGCCTTTTAGTTTTGAGTACCACTGGCGAGCAATAGATTTCGAGCAATCGGAATTCAGTGCCATCACGATTGGAATTATCCACCAATCAAGTTTGGTGAGTTGGAAGTTGATTGGGCGAAGGCAATCAGAATTTGCATAATTTTGATCAATTACCTCCATTGATTGACTTTGACAAGTTGGGTAGCTAGGTGATCGAAAGTAATAGGCGAATCTAGTGATGGTGAAAGGAATGAGGATGAAATAATTGGAGATGCGGTTGGATGTGATGGAGATTGGCCTTCGACAGAACTAGGAGCAGATAGAGGAGAGGTTGGAGATGATGGAACTCAGCTTCTGTCAGACTCAAGAGGAAGTGAGTCGAGGCCGAGCTAAAACGATGGCGGTGGAGATGAATCTGAGATAAGATTTCTCTAATCTCCGGGAATAATTTTTTGGTTTTGGACAAAAGCTAAGCATCGTCCTCACCCTGTTCTCCCGAATTCCCAATGCGAGCCTGTCAGCGGATTTTCCGCCGAGGACCGATCTAGCTTTGATACTTGTCAAGGCCTGAGTAAGGCAATGCACTCCGAAGCACATAGAAACAGAGGAATGACTGGAATTGGTGTTGGAATCATCGATGAGAGGTGCTTGTATCGATCCTAACCATACTCTAATGTTGAGATTTGACATCCCAGTATTTGAGGGAGACAAACCAAGATGGTAGGTATGAAGATGCAAACGATTCTTCTACCAGTATAGAGTGGTGGAAGGATAGAATGTGAACTTAACAACCGCCTATCTCAATGACATCACGAATGTATGGTTTCAAGGATGGAATAGGAGGATAACAGAACAAAGTTGGCCAGTGTTTGTAGAAGACTTTTGTATGCAGTTCGGGGAAAGAAATATGGCGGATGTTATTGAGGAATTTAACAAAATGAAGCAGGAGAGAACGGTGGATGAATATTTACTTGGACTTGAGGAGCTCAAGTTGTTTATAGATGTCGCCCATCCCACCTTAGACAAATGCTATTTTATGTCTAGCTTCATCAGTGGGTTAAACGATGAGCTAAGACCAACAGTTAAGATGATGCAACCCATCACTGTTAAACAAACTGTAGAGAAGGCCAAATTGCAAGAATTAGCCTTTGAGGCGATTTTCAAGAAGCATCGAGTAGTGTCAAGGGGTTTAACTACAAGCAGCTCACTGGTAGGGCGTGGAGGAGCGTCCAAGGTTGTTAATTAAGTTCTACAAAAAGGAAATATCCTGCCAAAGACTTCACCAAATCTAGCTTTGGTGAAGTCCTTGTCCATGGAGCAGAAGAGGCAGCTTGAGTTATGTTTTTGTTGTACGGAGAAGTATGGCCTAGGGCACCAATGCCAGAGACAACTGTTATATATGGAGGGCTAAAAGAAGAAGAAGGGGAAGTAGATGTTGCTAGAGAGATGAAGGCTATCGGAGAGGAAGATGGTGATATTTCCTTGCATGCACTACAAGGGAGTTCATCGGGAAAAATAATCAAGTTAAAGGGATCAGTGGGGATGAAGAGGCTGATGATTCTAATTGATAGCGGGAGTACGCACAGCTTCCTTAGATGAGGCTACAACGGAGTGTTATGACCCTAGGGTTTACTAGGGTTTAGAATGAGATTTTGGAAGAAATGAAGGGAAATTAAACTGAAAGAGGGGAAGATACATCAAGAATTGGGGAAGATTTACAAAGAGAGATCAGAGGGAAATTGAGAGAGAATTCATGAGAGGGAAAATGAGAGAATTCAATTATCATTCAAAACATACTATCCTCTAACTACTCTAGCTTATTTATACACTTACAACTGCAAGTGTTAACAGTTATAATAGAAAATACAATCAAAAGGAAAACATGTGAACATATGACTATTTTATCCTTGGGAATTTCTTAGGGTCGTGACAATCCCCTTTCCTTAAAAGGTTTATTGTCCCAAAGAAACTTATTACAATCAAGCCATTGTTTTTTCATCCAATGCTCATCTTCACCATCTGGTTTCTCTTTCGCTTTTTCTTGTTATTATCTCTTATTCTCCTTTCCTTTTGCTTTTTCTTTTCTTTTTCCTCAATAGTAACAATACTATGACTTGCTGTAACACCAAGTCCAACCATCCACCTCTTCCTTATTGCCAATGAGAATGGTTCCAGTTGATCTGTCATTACGGCAACCATATCATTTCTAATCATAAAAAGGAATTCCAACTTCTCTTCAAGCTAAAATCTGATTTGACACTGTAACTCTCCAATTGAAATATGAATAAACAAAACAGCAAGACTAACACTCAAAGCAGTAGTAGGAATGTGAAGTCCTCAGCCTCCTGCTTCTTTCTTTGGTCTAAGTCCTCGTTGCATTGGCTGTCTTTCGTCAGTGGCATGGAACATGTCTGCAACGTCATCCCCATCTTCCCATGCTACATTATCAGCTTCCTTCAAATATAAACTGTGATCCCCATCGATATCCATGTCCGTTCTCTCTTCATTGTCGAAGTTTTCAGTTACAATTGGCCAGTTCAACTCTAATTTTTCCTCAAATTCTTGCTCGACATGATTTGCAACCTTAGAAGCTCCTTTAATCAATTGGTTGCTCTTAGAAAAACCGTTGGGCTGCAGCTCTTGCTTTCTAAAAATAGCTTCCAAGGCGAATTCCTTGCTTTCTCAGTTGCCTGTTTCACAATTGCAAGCATCATTATTTTGACCATTAACCTTAGTTTGTCTTTCAAACCACTAATAAAATTGGAAACAAGGTACCGCTCCGTTAAGGCAGGTTGCAAAGTCAACATCAAGGACCTTAATTATTCAAATTGGTCATGATACTCCATAATTGATCCGACCTGTTTAAGTTCATGAAATTCGTCAATTGCATCTGTCATTGACTTCTCTCCAGACTAATCACTTCAATCCTCCACATACTTAGTCCAATTAACCTTAGGTTCATTCAAAGTACTGACTAGATACCTCCTAGCAAGTTGAATCAACAATGCATCCATTCGATGGCCCGTTCACCTCATCCAACAATAAATCAAGCATGTAGGCCCATTCACCTCATCCATTAGCTGTGAATCATGCATGCATGCCTGTTCACCTCATCCATCATGGACTCTCGATGACCCCATATGATTTTCCCTAGATCCCAACATGAGCTCTGTATAGTCCCCAAAATCTATAGCCTCATGCCTATGCACTCCCTTGTCAATTTGCACAAAAAACATATTAACCCTTACAGAATTAGTTTTCGATGACTTGATAGTTCCTTTGGAAAGATTTCTTTTGACCTATTATGTTTAAATTTTTATTAAAGGAATTTAGGCCTTTTGTTGCTGGTCAAACAAATCATTAATTCGAGGTAAGGGGTATTTATTCTTAATGGTCATCTTATTTAAAGCACGATAGTCTATGTACATTCTCAAACTTTCATCTTTCTTTCGCACGAACAACACAGGAGCACTCCAAGGTGACATGCTAGGGCGAACAAAACCGTTATCTAGCAAATTTTGCAATTGCACCTTAAGTTTTTGTAGCTCAACTGGAGCCACATTCTGTAGGGAGGAATTGATATAGGGTAGGATTGGGCCTTAGCTGTCGACATATTTTCTGTTGTGGACCAATCCGACTCTGATACTTGCCGGGGGCCAAGCCAGGCAGCGCACCTCAAGCCAAGTGGAAACAGAGGAGCGGTCGAAATTGGAGCCATAACCAGTGATGAGAGGCGCTTATATCAATCCTAATTTGATTCCAATTCCAAGACTCAACATCTTGGTTTTCGAAGGGGACAAACCGAGATGGTGGGTACGAAGGTGCGAACGTTTCTTTTACCAATATTGAGTGGCGGAGGAGCAGAAGGTAAACATAGCAACTGCCTATCTCAATGACACAGGGTATATATGGTTTAAAGGATGGAGTAGGAGGAGGGCAATACTAAGCTGGTCGGAGTTTGTAGAAGGCCTATGTAATCGATTCGAGGAAAAAAATATGACATGTGTTATTGAAGAATGTTATGTAGTTTGCCTCGAGTAGGCCTTATGAGTTAGTGAAGCAAGTCAATGTGTAAAGCGGTTGTTTTAGTTAGGTGGTTATCTTCCAACGATAATAATGTATTGGGGGGAGGGGGGGTAAAACCAGTAATAACTAGCCTGGTAATTGTATAGATTAGTCCACCTTTATGTCTATAAATAAGAGGGCAGGGGTTAGTCATTTGTACGCATGATTAAACGAGTGCATTTTGTTGTGAGAGGAAATGCTAGAAAAGTGGTAGTTCTTTGTAATCTCATGAGATCAAGATTGTACTCGTGTGTGTAAGGCTTGCACTAGTTCATTCTAATCAAAGGAAGACTGCTCTCGAGGGGTTTGAAGGCTGGACGTAGGATCATTCCATCGAATGATCTGAACTAGGATAAATCTTGTTGTCTCGTGTGGTTTGGTTTATAATTTCTGAACTTATTCATTTATGTTTTATTTCTTTTTGATTGATTTATCTATCTATCTATATGGGCGCACGTGTGTTTCCAATCCAAATTGAGTGTAATTCCAATGCTCTCGGGTTTAACAAAGAATTTAACAAAATGAAGTAGGAGGGGACGGTGGACGAGTATTTAGTTAGATTTGATGAGCTTAAGTCGCCGATAGATGTCGCTCATCCCACCTTGGACGAATTCTATTTTGTGTCCATCTTCATTAGTGGATTAAACAAGGAGCTAAGACCAATATTCAAGATGATGCAGCCAACCACCATTAGTCAAGCTGCAGAGAAGGCCAAACTATAGGAATTGGGCCTAGAGGCAAATTTCAAGAAGCATAGGATGGTGTCAAAGGGCCTAAACACAAGCAGCCCGCTGGTAAGAAGTGGAGGAGTGTTCAAGGCTGCCAATTTGGGTCACAAAAAGGAAATATGATGGCCAAGACCATGCCAAATCCAGTTCTGGTGAAGTCCCTGTCCATGGAGCAAAAAAGGTAACTTGAATTATGTTTCCATTGTGGGGATAAGTATGGCATGGATCACCAATGTAGGAGACAATCGCTTCAGATGGAAGGGCTAGAAGAAGAAGAAGAAGGGGAAGTAGAAGTTGCAAGAGAGATGGAGGCTACTAGAGAGGAGGACGATGAGATTTCCTTGCATGCATTACAAGAAAGTCCACTAGGAAAGATAATCAAAGTGAAGGGTTTGGTGGGGAAGAAAAGGCCGATGATTTTCATTGATAGTGGAAGCAGGCACAACTTCCTAGATGAAGCTACAGCTGCGGACTTACAATGCCCAACTCAAGAAACAGTCCCTTTGTTAGTTATAGTAGCTAATGCTAGCATAGATAATGAGTACGTTAAGGTGTCAAGGGTTTAAATGGATGATGTAGAGTGAGGAGTTCACAACAGATTTGTGAATTTTGAAGTTAGGAGGTTGAAATATTGTCCTTGGGGTTGACTGGATAAGGATGGTAGGCCCCTCTAATCTTTGACTTTAATAAGTTACAGGTTACTTTTGAAATAGAAGGGAAAAGGTTGACATTAACTGGAAGCTGGGAGATTGGAGAATGCAAAATTTTGACAAGTCGGAAGATGCAGAAATTAATCCAACAAGGGGAATCCTCAATAGCCCAATTTCACTCCATTTATGCAGTTGAGGTCGAGGAGGGCAAAGGAGAGGAAAGCACGGAGACAACAACAGATTTGGAGGGCACCCCATGCCTACATTGGCTTCCATTCTGCATTCACTCACTAAGGTACACTCTTGTGATCCCTTACACTCACTGTTGAATGAATTTGAGGATGTATTTGCAAAGCCCTCAACCCTTCCCCCAGCCCGTTTCCTTGATCACACCATACACTTGAAACCAAATGCAGATTCTGTCAACATTGGATCCTATAGATACCCACCCAAATAGAAAGCTAAGATAGAAAAGTTAGTGAAAGAAATATTGTCTAAATCCATCATTCAGCCAAGCCAAAGCCCATTTGCCTCCCCTATCTTATTAGTCAAAAAGAAGGATGAAACGTTGCGGTTTTGCGTTGGCTACCGTCGACTGAATGCCATCACTATAAAAAATAAATTTCCTATTCCAATCTTCGAGGATTTGCTTGATGAATTAGCCAGAGCCACCATTTTTTCAAAACTTGACCTAAGATCTGGATACCATCAGATCTGAATGGGTGCTAAGGATGTTCACAAAACAGTCTTTAGGACTCATCAAGGGTTATATAAATTTCTAGTTATGTCTTTTGACCTAACACACACCCCTACTACCGTCCAAGCCTTGACTAACCACATCTTTAGTCCTTACAACAACAATATATCTAACATTTATCCCACTATGTAGGGTCGGCTACATGAATTCTAGACTTTCATGTATTTCTATCTTTTGTCATATCTTCATTTAGGCCCATACACTTCATATCAAACTTTAATGTCTCTTCCAAAGTCTTCTTGGGTCTGCCTTTACTTCTTTTTTTGACTAATTGTTTCATTTCATCAACTCTTTTCACATGAGTGTCTCTTAGTCTCTTTTTCATATGACCAAACCATCTTAGTCTGGTCGCTCTCATATACTGCTCATTCTTGGATCATCACTTAAGCCACTTGAGGTTAGTTTTTGAAATTCTCAAATCCAATCAACTATTTGTGGAAGGGTCCTAATGTACCGTTACGGAGAAAAAAGTGAAATATCTAGGCCATATAATCACTGGAGAAGGAGTAAGTACAAACCATAAAAAGATTGCAGTCATGTTGGAGTGGCCAAGACCATAATTTATCAAAGAGTTTAGGGGTTTCTTAGGCCTAACCCAATATTACAGAAGATTCATTCGAAACTATGTAATTATTAGTAAGCCATTGATTGATTTACTTGAGAGGAATAACTTTTGCAGGAATAGTAATGCAAAGGAAGCATTTCAGACCTTGGAAAGGGCTATGACACAGGCTCCAATATTGGTCTTACCTAACTTCTCAAAGCCCTTCATCTTGGAGACATGCTTGTGAATCAATGGTAGGGGTTGTGTTGGTGCAAGAGGGCAAGACTTTGGCCTTCTTAAATCAAGCTTTAGGGCCAAAACACTTGGGCTTAAGCATATATGACAAGGAATTGTTGGCAATCCATATATCAGTAGAAAAATGGAGATATCATTTGGAGGGCAACCAATTTATAATCAAAACCAATCACGAAAGGCTCAAATTCCTGTTACAACAAAGGCTACATACACAGCGATAAAAAAAAAAGGGTCACTAAGCTATTGGGGCTAGACTATACAATAAAATATAGAAAGGGTAAGAAAAATACAGTAGCTAATGCACTATCCCGGAGGGAGGAATGAGCAATTTTTCAAGCAATATCATCAGTGATTCCTCATTGGGTTAAGGAAATTTCAGCAAGTTATGAGCAGTCCACTTGGGTAAAAGATATCATCTCACGATTAGCGGTTCACCCTTCAGATCAGTCTGGTTATGCTTTAACAACAGGGTTATTAAGGTACTCTGATGCATGGAAACAGCTGGGAGACGCCATTTTGACGTTGCCGAACTGTTTCTCGTTTCAAAAACAACAAAGATGGCCTGGAATGTTTTTTAAGCTATTTATATAATTTGCGACGAGGTGTTTTGCAAATTATAGAAAATTGTCGGAAGCACATGTCAGAAACGGCTTTCTAGCACGAAATTACTAAGTCAAGCAAAGTCGGAACAATTGTAGGGTTCTTGATAGTGAGATCAAGCACCTCTTTCCAGTCGCAGACATTCTTGGTGAGCTCAGCGTCATAGTAACCCTGCGGATTCACCTCATCTCTCACTTTATTTTTTTCCTTTGGCAGCTGTGCGAAAAACCTTTTCGCTGCCGCTTTCAGCTTTCGGCGCGTCTTCGAGGGCACCCCATGAAGTAGCCCAATTTAAGCCCCCTTTTCGCGTCTCTTTCTAGTGTGCTGTACTGTGCATGCGTCATCTTCCCGAAATTTTCCAGCGCCCTCAATCTTCTGTCTTTTTCCTCCCTACTGTTCTGTCCGTCCATGAAATCCACTGCAATACATATATATATGTGATATATATTTTTGGAAAAAATGATAGTCGAGGGGAGATTTTTCTCCCCTCAATTGATTTAATCAAGCCCTTAGGCACAATCATGCGCCTCTGCAGCAGCTGATCCCTCACGTCTTTTCCTTCTTTATGTCAATCCAATTGACTTTTCCAATTTCCAATTAGCCTTGCTAGTGAACCATCTCCTCCAATTCCAATTGCTTTCTTTATTAAATTAAACTATTTTTTATGATTTTTTATATTAAAAATTATATTTACAAAACAATCTCTATATTTTTCTAATTTACACTTTACTCGCATTTCTATTTTTTACTTTTTTTTTAAAATGTTATTTCTCCATTTTCGTTTCGTATTGGAAACGTTTTCCATTTTCGTTTTCGTGCAACTTTGCCAAGGTATAAAGAGAGGTTGGTGATAGGGGATGACAACTCACTCAGGGAAAGGATCTTTCAGTCCTTACACAATTCACCTATAGGGGGACATTTGGGCTTAACTATTGCATACAACAAGGTGAGATAGTTGTTTTATTGGTCAAGGTTTAAGCAAGATGTGACCACTTATATCTTGGGGTGCCCTACTTGCCAGTGTTGCAAGCATGAGCAGGTTCCCTATCCGGGTTTGCTGCAACCACTAAACATATCTGAGCAAGCATGGGAGCAAATCTCTATGGATTTCGTGGAAGGATTATCTAAGTCGGAAGGGGAAGATGTGATTCTTGTGGTGGTGGACAGATTAACTAAGTTTGGTTACTTCATGAGCTTGGCACATCTATTCACAGCCTCGAAAATAGCTAAAGGGCTGTTAGACTCGGTTGTTAAGTTATATGGATTGTCTCTATCCATTGTTTCAAATAGGGATAAGATCTTCACTAGTAACTTTTGGCAAGAATTATTCAAGAGTTTGGGGATGAAATTGCATGTCTAAGGCATGTCACCTAGAAACGGATGAATAGACAAAAAGAGTAAATCAGTGCTTGTAGTCATACCTATAGTGTGTTTGTTTTGCTAAAATAAAGAGTTGGAACAAATGGCTATCCCTAGCCCAATGGTCGTACAACACCAGCTTTCACTTCACTGAATAGGACCCCATTCGAAGCTCTATTCAGTTATAAACCCCCTATACTACGTGTTGTTATGCAGTACTTGAGTGTGGAGATAGTGGTAGATCAGTACTTACAGTAGAGGCAGGAGGCTTTGCAAGTGATTAAAAGGAAGGGAATTAACTACAACACAAAATAGAATGAAACAGATGGCAGACAAAGAGGATGAGTGAGAGGTTATTTGAGATAGGGGATATGATGTACTTGAAGGTCAAAAGGTTCCAACAACATCTCTTCTCTAATAATCCTAACTCAAAGCTAAATCTCAAGTACTATGGTCATTTTCCCATAGTAGCAAATGTGGGAGAGGTGGCCTACAGATTACAGTTGCTGGAGGGAGTGTCAATCCACCCTGTTTTTCATGTGTCACTGCTAAAGAAATCCATTAGACCAGAGGATAGCCCCAATAAGGATATTCCTTTACTGTTGGAAGACATAATAGTTAATATGGAACCCTTAGCAATGTTGGAAAAGGGGGTGATTTACCAAGACTCTGTGCCCTTGATTCAAGTTTTGGTGCAATGGACTCACCTAGATCTCAATCATACAACATGAGAGTATCTTCTAGACCTCCTCAGCTAGTTTCCCCGAGCAGCTCAACTGTTATGATTTCTTGAGAACAAGAAATTTTATTTTTTTTTTGGGAGGGGGGGGGGAGGGGTTGTATTTGTCACATGTCAATGGTAGCTATTGTAATTTTGTCTTTCCTTTTCTGTTATAGATAATTGTCCAGTTGTTGGAGGTGGTTATATTTATGTTTGTAATGCACTTGGGTGCATGTGGGTGGCTATGAGGCTATATAAAGAGTCACAGCCTAAGAATGGGATTCATGAATGGATTAACTTGAATATCTCTCTCTCTCTCTCTCTCTCTCTCTCTCTCTCTCTCAATATTCCCCTTCCAGCAACTTCCATTAATTTCTGGAAAATTACCTCCATATACCTCTGTGTCAGATCCGATGATCTGACAGTCCACAAGCACCCCAAGACATCAAAACAAAGCCACTAACTTGCTGTTGAAGGCCATTAGATCCTTGATGCACCACTAGAAACGTAGAATCCTTGCTATTTGTCATTCCCTCTTTTCTCCCTACATTTCCCTCTTCCTCTCTCTCTACATCATACTAGAATGGATCTCACAAAGGCGTCATCGAGGGAGAGGCAATACGGCTCACACCTTGTTATGGGTCAAGTTTTGCACCTTCATTTATGGGTTTGCTTACAGTGGTCAGATGGCGAAGGGAAGAGGGGGGGTGGGGTGTTCAAATCAAGAGTGCAGGGTCCGAAGGTTCTCTGTCTTTTCTTACTTGGATTTGGTTGTTTGCTTAGGGCCCGTTTGTTATAGCTTTTTGTTTTTTGTTTTTAGTTGTCAGTTTTTGTAATACCCCATGTTCATATGAGGTTGCCACGTAATTTCGATGAGTTTAGAATACCGAAAAATTAGTTTAATAGCAGTTATAAGTACCGAATCGACTGCAAGGAATACCTCGGAGTGAAATTGTCTAAGTAAAATGATATGGTTTCGACGAGCGTTCCGAGATAGAATTTATGATATCAAAAGAAATCAGATCGGGAACAGTTTTCAGTACAGCTAAAATGCAACTGTCATTTAGGCTACAAAATCGAATCGTTGTAGGAGACTCCCAAAAAATCAACGGAAACTTCAGGAGGCTCCGTTTTTTCGTAAGGATCAACTCTTCAGTGGTTTAGAGATAAAACGATGGCCTGGTGAGGACATTGGGGCGAAATCGTCATGTTTAACTAAACTTTAAGTTATTAATTTTGTGTTTTTGATATCGTAATGCCAATTAATTCAGTGTTTGAGGATATTATTGCAATTAGAGAATTATTCTAATAAATTTAGGGTTAAAAATGGGATTTAAATATATAATTTTCTAATTTTTATAATACAATATATAATTATAAATATATATAAGTATGCGCATTAGTGAGGCCATGCCTTTGTAAATCCTATGCTCTGCAACCTTCACCCCTTGCCCTGCAAATTAGCCACGTCTCTGCAAGTTTGGAAAGCTTTGCACGCAATAAGAGATGGGTGAGTGATGGCCAATGCAGTGAGGATGGTAGAGGTCGCCTATAAATAGCAGGGAAGAGGAAAGGAGATGGGGAGAAGAAATGGAAGCTGGGAGCAATGGTTGAATGGCAGTGAGGGTGGGCAAGCAAATGGCCAAGAGGATGAGGGAGAAGCTGGGAGCTCACAATGAAGACCGAAGGGCTCGGTGGAGGCTCGAGAAGCGGCCAGAAGCAACGAAGTAGTGGCCATGGCAGTCATGGCCGCGAGCTCCAGCAACCGACGCGACACAGGAAGGCTGGTCGCCGGGGAGAAAGCTGTGCGGGCGGTAGCTGTGAGGTCTAATGGTGTCGGCCAACGGTGTCGGGGCTAGTCACGGCGTCCGGAAGAGCCAAGGGCAATGGCTGGCAGCGCAAGTTAGTGTGTCACTATGAGGAAGAGGAAGAAACAGAGGAAGAAGAAGGAAGAATGATGGAAGGAAAAAAGGAAAAAGATAGAGAAAACAAAAAAAGAAGGAAAAAAATAAATGAAGAAGAGAAAGGGAGTTGGGCATGGTGTTGCGCGCAGGAGGCAGGGAGGAAGGAGGAGGAGGAAGGAGAAGAAGGAAGAAAAAAAAAGGAAAAAAAAAATAAAAGAAATCGAGAAAATTGTCGAAAAATTCCAGAAAAATAGGATTTGGATATTTATTAATATTCTGGAGATTTTGGGCGAGAAAATGGTTCGGACACGTGTTTCAATGATATGGAACGTATATTGAGGAAGCCAAAGAGGTTAAGTTAAAGTAAGTAAAATTTTCTAGAAAATTTCAAAAAATTCAAGAATATTATTTTATGAATTTTCATAGCGAAATATTTGAGAAAATATTTGAGAAATATTTAGTTTGGATTTATCGAGGAAAAATAGGCAAAAATAGAGAGAAAAATAAAGAAAATGCAAGAAATTATAGAAAAATAAGTTTTAATACTTATTTAAATAAATATGATGATTAGGATGTTTTGAGGCTTGAGTTGAAGTGGCTGGTGCGAATTTTGAGGTTAGCATGCAAATCGAGCGATGCACGACACGAATATCGAGGTAACCCGATAAACTTGAAAAGGTAAGTAGTACTTTCCAACTGGATTTAGTTTTATGGAAAACGGTTGGTTATAGGTGATTTATGTTTCAAACCTCGATCCTCGGGGATGCTTTCATCATATTGACATGCTTTGATATGTATCCATCACGTAAACTGCATACATGACATGCTATGAAATGTATATGTACACGTTGATATCATTGATCACTTGTATTGTGGTCGTAAGAAGTACGAACTGGCACCGCTGCTTTACCGGTTTCAAAAGAAGTGGCCGCAAAAATAATGAATAGCATAAAGGGTGCAGTTGACCCTTACGATAAGTAAGATATTGCATTCATGCATGAAATATGTTTTATGTACCCTTACTTAGATGATTCATCATCTAGTTTGGGTTTTGCCCCTGGAATATTCAAACGTTCTAGATGGAGATTGTAGCAAATACGAGGATGAATGAGGCATGAAATGGTAGTTAGTAAGGTGCATGATAAATGAAATGTATGTTATGTAGCCTATGTATTTAAGTTTTGCTATTTTGAAATTTGAACATTTTAAGGAATGATGATGTATAATCCTATTTAGGGTTAATGTTGAGAACTTATGTTTTGTATTAAGTTATGTTGAGAAATGATGATTTAATGATCAATGTTAAGATATCAGGTTCGATCATTGCTTCCGCATTTGACGTGTATAATGATTCTCTTTCGAAATTAATGTATGGGAATTATGGGACGGATTCATGATTTAAGATTAGTTTAAAAGAAAAAAAAATTATTGTCTCAGAATTGTCCCAAGTTATAATGCTCTCGAGGAAACGAGACGTTACAATTTTCGTTTCAATTTTTTGTGTTCAGTTTCATTTTCATTTAAAAAAGAATGAAAACTTAACATGTTGCTCGACAGCTTTGTGTTCATTTTCAATTTTTTATTTTCTTTTTATACCTTTAATGTTGCTGGGCAACTCCTCTGGAGTCCGGCATTCTTCTCTGTCGCTCGCAACTCCCATGTCTGATCTTGGAGTCAGAGTGAGTTCTTCTCTTTCAGTTCGGTTTTCTGATTTTTTTCTCCAGCTAAAGCCTTGGTTTTTGGCTGGTAATGTTGTCATCTACTCCAGCAGCATCTTCACTGGCAGTGAGGACCCGGTTGAGCATATATGGTCATCTTCTTTATCTCTGTGAAGGTTTCTGTCAAGGGCGTGAAGTTCTGGTTTGTCTGGTCGTCTTCTTGGCATCAAGAACAGCGAAAATCCTTCCAGATCTCTCTGGGGGTTGATGGATCTACGAATCTTCTCTTGCCGGCGACTTCCGTGGGGGTTGCTCCCGAGAGTGAAGAGACTCCAGAACGGGTGGCCAGGAACTTCCATGGCAGACAGGAAGGAGATGAACCAAAATTGAAACAAAAAGCGAACACACTTCTTGGGTGTGTGAAAGAATTTGAAAAATTTTCAGAACTTTTGAAAATTGTTTAACAGACATGGGTAATCAAACTCCAGTTTCAGTTTTTGTTTTTCAAAATTTTGGAAATGCCAACAGAAGACTTGAAGCAAACGTACACCCAAACAGGCCCTTGGTTGTTGAGAAAATTTGGAAAACGAAGAGAATGTAAAAGCAAGAGCCGTGCACCTTCTTTAGGCTTCGTTTGCAATGTGATTTGACCACTTATAAGCTATTAGCATAGTGTTTAAATTAGAAGGCTTATTTTCTTACCTGTTTGATTTTACCAATAGTTTCAAAGCTACATAACTTAAACGTTAATGTATTAGCGTTGAAGGAAAGCTTTGGGGCAATAGCTTTTGCAAAAAAGCTTTTAGGAGCTTTTGGAGTTAACCAATGAAATGACGATTTTGTTCTCTATCAATTTCAATTTGTACACTTCTTATCCCTATACATTCCCGACCCTCTTCCTCTTTCAACGAAGCCCTCTTCTCTCACAGCATCTATGTCTCTTCCATTATTGTCATTGCCAGATCTCCTCCCACAATGGTCGTTGTCGTCGCCCATCGTTGTCCAGCATTGCCCATCATTGCAATTGCCTCTAGCGTCGCAAGTTGCCATCGGCACCCCCTACTTCCAAATCTACCTTCGCCATTGTCGTTGATAAATATATGAAACCTTAGGGTCTCCTCTTTAAGTATTAATATTTATTTAAATGGAAAATATTTGATATGTATTGATAAAATTTAAAAATAAATAATTTTATATAATATCTTAACATATATATTGAATATTTTTATGAATTAAATTTATACATAAAGTAAAAAAATTATATATTTTTAAAATTATTTTATAATTTATTAACATGTAATTGTAAGTATTTTAGCACTTGAACATCAATTACAAATTTTTTTTTAAAAAAATTATATTTTCTAAGTTTTATTTGCATTATTCAGTGGCATGTCCATTTTAGTTTTTTTGTCAAGTTCTAACAGTTTATCAGTTTTTACAAATCAAACACATAACTTTACACTAATAACTTAAAAGTACATTTATTCAAACACGTTATCAATTTAAATATTATTCTATTTAAACGCTATTACACAACTTAAACGTTATTCAATTTTTCAGCTCTTAAAAAAATAGCCTAACCAAACTAAGCCTTATTGATGTTAATAATGGTAGGGGAATCTTTGGGAAAAAAAGTAGAGCATAGGGACCTTAAATGTAAAGCGCAAAGGATTTGGGTGGAATTTACGCTACGCATACTATTACATCCTCTTCTCCACTGCTTGTGTTTTACATGTCAGTGCTTTATTACCCAAGATTTCATGCCATACGAGTTGGTCTTATACTTGTCTAATAGAACTTTTCTTTTAGTAATAAAGAAATTTTACAATTGTACAAAAATGTCAGAAGCAATCTTTTTTTTTTATAACTATTGTGCCGTAATTTTGTGAGTTACATCCTGAAGGACCTCAACATTCTTTCCGTCTTTTTGGATAATTGGTATATTGTATGTTCTTGATCTGAAATGTTTGAATCAATCTTTTCTTGCAATGGCTTGATTTTCAAGACTCACATACCATTATCAGCACTTAAGTTTTCCTGAACTTAGATTTCTTATATTCAGTTCTTGGTCCACTCAACTTGAATACTTTGAATCAATCTTTTGTTTCATCTACCAAAATATTGTCTGCTACAAATAATATGCACTTATGCATCTCTTCTTGTATGTGCTAGAGCAAAGAGGTAAGAGCTGAGTGTAGATACTTGATGCAATCCAATTCTAATTATAAAGCCTTCGTATCTCTTTAACAAGCTGGGAGTACATGTTTATAGTGCTGCATGATATATATTTTTAATAACCTGTATATAAGCAACTCAAGCTCACTTCTCTTGAATCCTTCACATAACTTGTTTAAGGACTTTGTTATAGGCTCACCATGTTTACATCTGTTTGCTTATTTGTAGACCTTTCCATCAGTCATCTTAGCAAGTATATAGCTTTCATTTTTGACCTACATGGCATGAAATCAAAGTGATCTTTAAATACCTTGGTTTCTCTTCTTAAACTTTGCTCAATTGTCCTATTCTTGGAATTATCTGATGTATTATTGGCATGAGACATTTGGGCTATGATCAGGGACTACCAGGAAATTTGAACTGAGAAAATAAAACGGGCCTACACGTAAGTTAGATGGTTAAAATGTATCAGAGATAAACCAATCTTAGTGGCATCTTATTAGTAGATTTGCAAATCAAAACTAGTCGCTATGGAATTTCTAGGCATTGATATAAGACTCCCTCGTAATGTCCCAGCGGAGAGTTGTAGGAGCGCACACTATTTTAAGGTGGGGCGTTGCAGTATAAATTTGGGCAGAAGTTGGATGCTTTTTGCATTATTTTGGTAGTTTTGGAAATAGTTGTGGCTATATATCAAACTGGTAATTATAATAGCAACCATTAATTTGTGCTGCTAAGCTTCTTTACCGCTGCTACCATTTTTTTGAGTTTTGAGGTTTTCTTTACCACTGCTATCTTTTCTAACGGGCACCTGCTACGATATGCAGTCGAAATATGCATATTCTGTCTCTAGACATTTGAGCAGAATATGGTTGCTTTCTACTTATGAGACCTGTTATTGAGAAGGGATATAATTGCACTTGGAATCTTGGATAGATAAAGGGTACAAATTTCCTTGGATTCCATCATTCATGCTTTAAAGCCATGAAGGATTCTATTCGGTTGACATGATGTGGGTTATTAATTGCACCAAGGACCTTAATTTTTAAGACGGATGCAGCTATTAGCCTATTATCTGTTCATTTTCAAAGGTTTATTTTCTATGGTAAAGGAGGAAGATAATCATTCATGTAATGTAATTATTAGGATGGGGGAAGCAGGTGCAATGTTGGAACTTGGGAGGGGGGAATCCATCCCCCCTGCCAGGGCAATTCAAGCAGGGAAGTGGGAATCAGTTGTTCTGCCCCTGCCACTTGCTCATGCATGCATGAGGTACGTTCTTCATGCCAGATGGACACACCGTCTCTGAGAGTTCACTCCCAAATTTAATTGTGATTAGAAAAGAAAACACCCACTCTTAACACAACCGCCGCCTAGAGCATAGCATGCTTTTTTGGTTTTAAGTAAGGTATATCCTGCTGATTTCGGGGCGTTTGTTAAAATGAGTAAGATAAAATGATATCAAGATAAGATTGAAATATTTTTCAGACCAAGATATGGAATAGTCAATATAAGGTCAAGAAACATTCTAAAATTTCTATCAGATTGTTTTAAATTTTTTAAAATTTACTGATAACTGTATTTTTTCTTTTCATGTGTTTGTTAATATATATATAATAAGTACCAAGATAAGGGGTTTTTTACCAAAATATCTCTATTACCAAATTTATGATTAAAATAGTATTTTATGATTAATATGAATTGCAAAAAAATTAAGATTAAAATTAAAAATAATATTTTATTTTCTAAATTCATGTTTAAAAATAAATTTAAAAAGAGTTGAAAAGTATAAATAATAATTGTTAGAATTATAATAATTCCACCTAGATAATTAAAAATAACCAAAACATATTTTCATAATATATAATAAAATATAAAATTAAATAAAATAATTTAAAAATTGATGAGAGGAATTATATTAGTTAATAAAATATATATAAAGAGAGAAATTTAAATTTTAAAAATCAATGAAATAAATAATGTCATTTAAATTTTAAAAATTATCAAAATATATAATAATTTAAAAATATATTAAATAATATTAATTATAAAAATTAAACAAATAAGTTTTTTTAATAAATTTAAATTTTTAAAATGTATTAAATGACATTAACTATCTTATAAAAATATCAAACATTTGAAATATTTTCTATATCTAACATTTTTTTCTAACAAACACCCCGTTAGTGGAAAGCAATTGAGAGTTATGGGATTCGAACCTGAAAGCAATTGAGGATGGGCTCCATAATAGATGACATGGTCACGTGATGTGGCATCCCACCCTCTCCCACTGGGCCCAATCCACTAGAAACGCCTGCTACCTGTTCTGGGTCATTGGTCTACGTGTAGGAGCACGTGATCAAAACTTGTCAGCTTGCCTATGTGTCGTCCTCTATTGCTTCAACCCTGCCTCGAGAGCTTTTACGATTCGATTCGAAGATACATGCATACAGCTAGCTGGCTTCCAGGAATTTCCCCCCCCCCCCCCCCCACTCTCCCCTGTTGACTGGCAATAAATTTTTGCAGCTTAAGGATATTATTTCTCAAGATTTTATGCACCAAAAAATTATCAAGACTTGTGGGTGAAGTCGATTATATGAATTTGCGAGACGTGCGCTGGGGGGAGAGTGAGGCTTTAATTAATAATATAATAATTGATGATGGAAGTGGGTTGTGATTAGGGTTAGGGTTGGGGTTGGGGTTGTCTTCAGCCAAACAAAAGTGGATTAAAGGGAATTAAGGGGGGATGACTGAATATGTAATAGAGAGCATCAATTAATAATAAAGATTGGCATCTTCAAAAATGATTCGGTAGGGAGGCAACAAAAATGGGTGGTTAAGTGTCTATATATGTATATATATCCACATACATATACATACATGATGATGATGATGATGATATGCATGGCTGCCACTAGTGCTAGTACTTAGCATTAATTTGTAATGACCTAAGTCTAAACAAAAGTGTGATCTCTTCTATAAAGCCACTGACAACTTGCCGATGCCTTTAATTAGTTGAGATGGGCCCTTAATTGAAATGATTTGGAGGGAGAAACCCAAAAAAGGAAAAGGAACGGAACGGAGTGGGTGGGGACTGCTGACTAGGGAGGACTTTCTTTCTTTCTTTCTTTCTTTCTTTCTTTCTTCCTTGGCGGCGCATTTGGATTTGGGCCCTTAATTTCCACATGCAAATGCGACCGTCACCGTCATCACCACCATTCATTCATTTCTGGCCACATTGCATTTTTAGTTTCTTTGTTTTTAATTTAATTAGATAATATTTATTAACTAAAATATAGATAAAAAAATAGTAAGATATAAAAAATATCTCAAACAAAAAAATATCTTTCATTATGTTTATTAAATTTATTTAAAAAAAATTATATAATTTTTTATTTTAAACTTTACAGATAAATTTATCTTTTATGTTATTCATTTTAACAAACACTAACTCCGTGTATTAGATTTCTTTATGGATTAAGAATGTTTATAAATTTTTTGTGTGTTTTATTTTTAAGTTAAAATTTATTCAAAGTTTATAATTTTAGACCTTTTACTCTTTTGTAATTTTATTTTTGATTAAAAATCCATTTGAAATAGTTTTTCAGCCGAACAAAATTAAATTTACATGTTGGAGAAAATAAAATGAGCAGAATACCCTAAATAATTATAATCAATTACACGCACTTTTATTATTACATATTAACTAAAAATAAAAATCTAACTGGAGGAAAGTGACTAATTGATTGAGTTTTGAGAAAAAAAAAATCAAAAAAATGTAACCATTGATCTAATCAATTCTTAAAAAGTAAAAATTTTAATTTATCTCGAGAAAATTGTATGGAATTCAATTTATTTTTGAACTACGAAGGCCTTAATTTCTATTCCATTTTCTTGTTTTTTACTATAAGTAAATAAGATTTTAAATCATTATTTGATTAGGTTTTAAACACAAAACTCTTTGATTTTTTTTTTTTTTTTGCCTCGATGAGTATAATTTTCATTAAATTTTTAAAAAAAATATTTGTTCTTATAATTTTAAAAATTAAAAATTATTTTTTCTTCTTCGTGACAACTACTGCAAAAAATTATTATAAACTATTTCACAGTAATAGACTGCATTTTAAGTAATGATAATATTTAAAAATATTCATTTTATTATTTTTTTAAAAAATTGAATTTGAGAATAAATAATCAAATAATTTTATTTTTTATTTTAAAATAATTAAATTAAGACAAAAAGTCAATTAAACGAGTTATAAGAAAGTTTTTATAAAATAAAGTATAAGAGAAAAATAATATAATTTTCATATGGTTAGATTTTTTTTTCTATTATTTATTGTTAAATTTTTAACCTCACTTAAGATTAGGGAAGAGCAATAGTTTGAACTAGTCGAATTTGTTGGTTCAGTTGGATTTTTTTCTTGTATTCATTTGGTTTAGTTAATTTTTTTCAAAAAATTTGTTTTCAATTTTTGGTTCGGTATTATAGTTGGAAGAATCGAACTAATTGAACCAATCAAACTTTAAAATGATATTATTTTTTTTCGATTTTGTGTGTTTTTTATCTATTATTTTATTTTATTTCTTTTGTATTTTTTTAATTTAATTGGTTCGATTCAGTTTATACGATTTGAATTTGATTTTTTCAATTATTGGTTAATTTGATTTTTTTGGGTTAATTGGTCAATTCGATTCTATTTTACCATTTGATTCAGTTTAATTGGTTAATGCATTTCGATTGGTTTGGTAATTGAACTGACACCCTATTTAAGGTGAGTGTAGTATTCTTATTTTTAATTAAATTATTATAATATAACTGTGTAATTATTAAAAATTAATTAATGCATGATGGTTATTTCTTTAACATGTAAATTTAATTTGTTTTGGTTAAAAATAATGTCTAAAGGTTTGTTAGTCAAAAATAAAATTACAAGAAATTAAATGTTCCCAAATTGTAAAGTCTTTTAATAGATTTTAGTCATTCATTGTTTAGATATGTCTTTTTATCAGTTGAAAAATATTTATAAATGAAGTGTTTAAGAAAAAATGAAGTGATAAAAAATTTTAGAAATAATTTTAAATCTCGGATATTTAAAAATAAGTTGATTTTTAAATAAATAAAAAATATTATTATGAAGAATAAACAGAGAGGAGAATTGAGTGTAATTTATTTATTTATTTTTTAAAAAAATGAGAGGTTTTGTGGGCTTGCATTGCAGAGGCAGAGGCCCTAAACCCAACCCATATCACGACCCAACAACGTACTTACGTAGCTTTGCATTGATTGATTGCCTCAATCAAATACGCCGCCCTCACCCCAACTTTCTTTTTTTTTTTTTTTGGCAATTTATATACACTTTATTTAATTATTAATTAAGACGTCAGACAGGAGCGGAGGATGAATTATAAATAATAATAATAATAATAATAATAAGTGCGCGAATTTAATAGAGCTTTAGTTGTCTTGATTAGCGTGCAATTTGATAGAGGTTTAGGTGAATTTAATTTACTGGGGTGATGGTGATGGATGATGATGCAAATATATAGCAATTGCCATGGGGATAAGACAAGCGGAGAACAAGTGGTGAGAGAGAGAGAGAGAGAGAGGGGACATGGTTCCCTCAAAAATAGGCGGGTTTTCAGCCTCCCCATTCCAATAAAACCAAACTACTGTATTAAAACGCCAGCCGGCTAGCCAGATAATAGAGAGAGAGGGAGGAGATTTCTGGAAATTGAGTTGAATTACCAAATGGATGGGATGGGATGGGATGGAGGGGGATGTAGATGAGATGAGAGAGAGAGAGAGAGAGGTGAGGAGGAAGAAGAGGGGAAGGGGAGGCAGGCCAAGTTCCGATGTCCCGACAGCCTCCACGTGGTCTGACTGATCCACACCTCAACCACCCACCCACCCACCCACCCCCTTGGCTTAATTTTGACCTTTTGACCCCACGTGACACCCCTTTCCCCACGTGCACTCCACCCTTCCCCTCTGCTCCCCTCTGCTCTCTGCTCTTCCCCGAAATTCCCATCCTCCCAATTCGCCCGCGCCCGGCCGCACGCCACACCACGCCTTCTCCAATCACCAGTCACACACCACATTTACTACGTACAAGCCTAATCTTCCCTTTGTAATCCTTGTTTTTAAACTTACTAGTTCAAGTTTAAAGTGTAATCTTATATTTTATTTTTAAAATCAGATATATTTATTGTATTTTATTTTTTTGATTATAAAAATAATTTTATCAATTATATATAATATTTCATCAAAATAAGTATTTTATAACCAAAAATAATTAACGTGTACCATTTGCATATAATTATCATCATCTTATATAACGTACTCTAGCTAGTAATTAAATTGTTGCAAGTCCAAACTAGTTAATTAATTTACGTGTACAAACATGTGCCCACGTAAGTCTTATATACAATGACACGTGTGTGTGCGCGCGTCCGCTTTTTTTATTTTTGTTCTCAGCCTCAGATTTAGTGGACATGCTCACGTACGACTAAGTATTCTACAAATTAAGCTTGGTTTAAGCATTAATTAATGATGAGATGTTTAATCATTGCATCACCGTGGATGAAGAGGGAATGTAGATATATATCAGTGTTAACACTTAGGATGATCGTACTTATGCAATTTTTGATATTTATGTTTTTAATTATATTAAGAGAGATAAATTATAAATTGGATATTTGACCTTTATATAAAGTGAAGATCAAATTCACAATGTACTAGATTAATACTGATATATTATTCATTTATTTGTTCGATCTATGTTTTAAGAGCTATATCAACGTCAATACTAAAAAATTCAATTAAACTGCACGCACCACATAAAGATTCGCTGGTTCTCAATTTTTGTAAGGTGATTTAATTAGGAACAATTATTTAGGGTTTTGTTCCTCTTAATTTCCTTGAGCAAGGTCTGTCGTCAACTGAACCGTGACGCAAAAGAACGTACTTATATAATTAATAGGTTAATTTTAATTTTTAAAAAAAAATAATTAAAAAATAAAAAATATTATTAATACATACCAAGTCTCCACACTCCCACACACACACACACTGGTTAGCTAAGAGGGAAAATCGTTGATTTTTTTTGGCTTGCTAATAATTAAATTAGTATCCATATCCAAACATAGAGAAATGTTACTGAACGAAGCAGTACGTATTATGTCCCCCACTATTAATTAAGCTATTAAATGTCGTCTGCATATTATTTAATGAAAAAAGAATCTTGCTTGAAATTAGGACGGGATGGGAATAGAAACAGAAATAGAATAGAATAGAAGAATGGGAAGTATGTATGTATATATTGGCTTCATTTCATCAGCGATTAGTTAGTTAAATTCATCTTAATGTATATGCTGCAGGCAGCACAGCAGGTTAGCTAGCTAGCTAGCTAGGTAGCTGTATCAGGACCTTTCTTCCGGTCGGGTCATTTGATCAAGGCGCCTCCTGGCCGACCGATTTGTCTTCAGACTTACATATTCTTTTCCTTGCCTTTATCCCTTCTTTCTTCCTTTTCCCACTTCCCCCAAAGACCGCCATTGATCTTAACAGTGACTCCGTCCTTTGTGTAGGACATTTTTAAAAAATACCAAACCCATTCAACTCCTAGTGCTTAACTGCTTATTGCCATCTCTCTACCTAAACCCACTTTCTTCCTTCCTTCCTTCTCACAGGATCCAAATTGAGTTTCGCCTCCGGCCCTCTTGTCTCTCTCTCTCTCTCTAGTCAGTGTTCTCGTAATCCGTTGTTTCATCCAAAGATGAAAGATCTTGATGCTTTTGACAAGTCTGTGAATGCGTATCTAGCTTAAACGCTATTTCCTGATCATCATCTTGGGTTTTTGCTTTTCTCCGAAGCTTTTATCCATTGGGTTTTTTTGTTGTGATAAATCTCGGTTGTGGGCTCTGCATGTATAAAAGACAAATTCGCTTTGGATATTGATAGCAACTGACCGCTGCTGCGTTCATCACGTATCGATCAATCCTACTGATCAATTAATACGTCTGTCAATTCGTCAACGGAAAAGATAGAGGTCAAGGGTCAAGACAAGGCTGCCGCTGCCAGGGCTTCTAGTTCCATCCCTAGCAGTCGAATCATCATATAAATAAAAGAGGAAACTTCAAGGTTCACCTCTCCAAAACTTCGAACCTCAGCTCTGGATTCTGCCCATTTCGCACACGAAGAAGAAGAAGAAGAAAAAGAAGAAGAAGAAAAACTGGCAAATAAGTGGTGGGAGCGAGTGGATGCAGCCATGTCAGGATACGAAGGAGGCTACGTTCATCAGTTACTCAGACCAGAATTGCAATTAACAGCCCAACAACAATCTCCCGATTCCAATGATTCGCTGGAAGGAGACCAGAAGGCCGACCCAGATTCAGCCGCTACCAGCTCCGGCGGAGCCGCCACATCCCTCCGTCGCCCGCGAGGCCGTCCTCCTGGATCCAAGAACAAGCCCAAGCCTCCGATAATCGTAACGCGAGACAGCCCAAACGCCCTCCGATCCCACGTGCTCGAGGTCTCCGCAGGCGCCGACATCGTCGAGAGCGTGTCGGTTTACGCCAGGCGGAGAGGAAGAGGAGTTTGCGTCCTCAGTGGCGGCGGCACCGTCTCGAACGTGACGCTGCGCCAGCCCGCCTCCCCCGCTGGCAGCGTGGTCACTCTACACGGCCGCTTCGAGATACTGACTCTCTCCGGGACTGTTCTTCCGCCGCCGGCGCCTCCAGGGGCCGGCGGGTTGTCGATATTTTTGTCCGGTGCACAGGGACAAGTCGTAGGCGGTAGCGTGGTGGGTCCACTGATGGCTTCCGGTCCAGTGGTTTTGATGGCGGCGTCTTTTGCAAATGCAGTGTTTGAGCGTTTACCATTGGAGGAACAGGAAGAGGGAGCCGCCGCCCCGGTCCAGCCAGCGGCGTCACAATCCTCCGGCGTCACAGGAGGCGGAGGTGGTGGACACTCGGGTGATGGTGGCGGCGGCGGATCTATGTTCAATAGCATGGGAGGAAATGTGCCTAATTACCTTTCAAGTGATCTGTTTGGATGGGGTACTGGAAGCGCTCCTGCAAGGCCTCAATTTTAATGGATCGGTGATATATAAATTTGACAGGCTTTGATATATATATATATATATATATCTTGTGATGGAGCATGTGATAAGAACAATTCTAGTAGTAATGAGATATGTACAGATATTGAAGAAAAGAAGCTACGTGCACTTCTACTACAGCTCAAGAATTAGTTTTTGGGTTCATGCTCCAATCTTTAATTCCAAGTTGTCCAGTTGAAAGGAATGAAACCCAGAAGAAGTTAGAGCATCTAAACTACATCAAGGACTTGTTCAAGGTCAGTAAGTTAGATTGATATTTATATTCATGTATGAGCTACATCAACTACAGTTTGCCAGATTTTGAATTAATTTGTCCCTTTTTTTTTTTTCTCGAAATCTCTCTCTCCTTTTCTTTTAGTTTCTCATCCTTCCTTTGATTGTGAATCGAGATGTGATGCAACGTGAACATGATCTCATGTTGTGCAGGCTATTAATTAATTATAAGAATCATGTATTAATTTGCTGTACTTGTGTGGTACCGTCGTTTTCCTTTCAATAAAATACATATATTCTTAACTTGATGAATAAATATATGCACGATCGAGTAGGAGAATTTGAGATTAATCACATCCTGATCCCATGGTTTCAGTTATATTTTATGTATAGATAACAGCACCATATTTAAATATCAAACTACACTACTGTCGGGACATACATGTCTGTATAAGTATATATTGATATATGAATATTTGAATGTATAGACATTAATCCTATTATTTATTTCTGAATGAATCCAAGTTACAGTACTTGAAGAAAGTATGCAGATGCATGTCTTTACGGTTTTGGAGTACTTCAGCTAGAATTAATTGACAATATTTAAGAAAGAAAATTAACTTGCACGTGCATGCATCTCTGTCTGGCGGTCTCTCATTCAGCTTAGAAGAAAGTGGAAGATGAGAACCCTAAAAGCCTGTCAGTACTCTCTGCGGGCAAAACATATATAATTTTGACCATCGATCTTAAAAGAAGAATTTTGTGTCAATCTGTCTATTCTCGCTCTCAAACGTACAATTTGCTGGCTAAACGTTTGGTTGCCATTATAGACTGGAAAACAAGAAGACTATATAAATCTCACTCTCTAGGTTGGTTGTATAAATTTTAATTGATTAATTATTTTTATTTCTGATTTTATCTTTTCGTATTCAAGACTTGTTTTATATCCCATTCCTTCCATTGGTCTTTTTGTTTTTTCACATAGCCATCTTACTCTTAAGTGTCTTATGCATTTTATATGTTCAATTTCAATAAGTCATTCTTACCTTATTATTATAAATAACTTCATTTTTAATTATATTTTTCTTTTATATATATATATATGGCCGTATATCTATCATAGCATCCTCATTTCTATTACATTCATATATGCATATTGGTATTTTACTACACAATATTTTTATAAGCCATCTTGAAGAAATATTTCTCTTAATTTTAATGAAATCTTACTCTCTCATAGCATGTAGAATGTACTCTTTCACTTTAACTATTTTCCTTAGTTCTCTGTGTGTATACAATATCCTCACCATTAACCTCATTAATTCTATTTGATATATCACATAACTATGTGTCTCCTTCTTGGCATAACTTGATCTTCTAAAATTTTACTATAACATTGTACACAATTGTATTTTTATCAAAAACATTTTCTCCTCTTGGGGGGCTAATTAAGAAGGCCATACAAAGCCAACCACAAGCCAAGACAACAAAAATCAAACGACAAATCCACAAACCCATTCCATATATATTTGTTTACATTTCATATTTCTTCATTTTTTAATATATTTAAATTAACTAAAATGTTTAGATTCTTAAGTGTTTTTCAATATCTCGAGTTAAGTATTGTAACAAAGAGTAGAAAAAGTATTTTAAAAAAAAGGTTATTGGGGACGTGTTTGTTTCTATGATTCAACACTTTTTTTTCATATAGAAGGTGAGCAATTTATATAGTAGGGGATGTGTCTTCCTGTTGCTTACTCTCTAGGCTTTCTAGTCTTGGCTAGCTTGGCGCAGTCCTTTCGGATTATTCTCTCACCCTCCTTCGTGGAAGCAAAAGTTAGTTAATTTAGCTCCATTGTCATATGATGGCTTTTTGTGTTTTGCCATTGATCTAGTGTTGGTCTTGTTTTATTTTGGTTGGAGACGTGTGCCTGTTCTATTTTTGTAGATTGTGCCCTCTCTTCCCTCTTAGCCAGCTCGAACCTTGTTTATATTCTCTTTGTTAGTATTCAGCCATAACTTCAGTTCTACCCAAAAAAAAAAAAAAGTGAACAATTTTATTAGCATTATCCATTTTATTAAGGATTGAGCAGAAGCTCCAACGTTACAACCCCAATAGCCTATTACACAATCAAAGCAAGGAAAAACCCAACAACCTCAATTCTCCTCGAAGCTAACTAAAACAAATTAGCCAACAGACTTAAGTCGCTGGTTTTGTACTCCTTTGGGCCTAGCTTTGTTTTTCGCGGTCTAGTATTTTCTTTTGTTGTTGTTCTGTATTTCTTTTTATCTATCTTTGGTGTTTTACTTTGTTCTTCTGTTGGTTGCATTGATCACTTCTCTTCTTGTCTCCTTGCGTTGCTTGCATCTTGAATTTTCTGGTTTTCGGGTCATTTCCCCACCCTCTCTTGGAAGGCAAAAGTTATAATTAAACTTTGTATGTTTAGGTGTTAATCTCAAAAGTTCTCAGGTTAACTCGCTTTTCTAGGATTTGTTTACTTTTTATTGGCTCGAGACTTGGTGCTTGCTCTATTTTTTTTTTCCTTCTCTTTTTGTTGTTTTTACCTGCCCTCTTGTTCACCCAGTCTCAAGCGTTTCTCCATCCTCTTTATTTGGATTTGGCCATGGCCAAAGCAACACTGTTAAAGCTTTTTATTTTTAAATGATCCAACAGTTAAAAGACAGTTTAGGTTTTCTGAGCTGTTTCGTGGGCTCAGCTCACTATGATATCTTTCAGGACGTCTGTATTAAGAGGAGGGGGGATTTGTAAAGAACGCAAACAAACTAGATCTTAGAGTGCTCTAGGATTGGGAAATTTAGCCTATTCATTTTGGATTTGGTATTTGAAATTTCATGTCCTTTTGTGTGGATACATTATATCCAAGTTATTTGGGTTTGACTCCAAATCAAAAGAAATTAATGATTTGAATTGACATTTATATTTAAAGAGGGTGGTGTGATTTGATATGTGACATGTATTCATAATGTTAATCCTTGGCTGCTTCAATCTTAATTGTTGTTCTTCATGCATGTTTCCATCGTTAACAATTTGTTCTTGCTTGTCTTAATTTTGTTACCAGCTTTCTGTAATTGGAGACTACTGTATGCATCTCTTTGGATCCTTATTTTATAATGCCGTTGGTTAGGTTACTTTACTTGGAAAAAGAAAACAAATGACACGTGGGCATTATATAATTTAAAATTAAAAAAGATACCAGTAAAATTAATTTTAGAAGTATTTTTAATGGGTGCCTAACAATATATATTTACCGTATATATTCACTTAAAGTTGTGTAAACATATACATAGAATTATGCATGTGTATATATATATTTATATATATGTATATTAATATTGAATATCATAATACAATTATATTTTTAGGATCCAATATCAAGTGACATTTGTGTGTGCATTATATATATTTTGGATTCAAATTCTATATAATATCCCCGTATTTATATATATAAAATGTGTGTGTGTGTATTAAAAATTGATTATATACATTGCTAATTATGATAAATACATAATATTAATAAAATTTGTTAATATGATTGGAAAAGTGTGTAAACATGCAATAAAGAGAGGAGAATGCAATGGAACCATGTGGCTTAGGAAGCTCATAAAACTAGGATGAGAGTGAGGAAGCAAGAATTGTTTCAAGACTCTTTAAGTCAGCTGTGGGATTAAATTAGAATTACAACATAATGTTGTACTCTTGGAAGATCTAAATTCATATCATTTTTGGAAATTCGAACATGAATATAAACTCAATAATTATGTGGATGTGCATTATAATAACCCTTTGCCACAACTCTGTCGCATTCCTGAGCTAATTGTGCAACACTTAGCAATCGACATCCTCTTGGTGATACTGAGTCAGCCCAACCCTCGTGCCTTGTAACGCTCAAAAAGAAATGCTTAACTAGAGAGGGAGAAAGAAAGAGAGTGTGTGCACACGCGCGCACTTTTCTTGTATTCAAAGTGGAGTGGGTAGACATGAGGGGAGGGGAGTGCAGTGCCATGCTAATATGATCTACCACATGAGCCCAAGCAAAAACAAGAGTACCATACCAGCATCATCTTCTTCATTGATGTGGCAACAACTAGGGCATAGTGTCCCATGGCCAACTCAACAACCGAAAAGGGATGGAAATCTTAATAAGCCCTTGCCTGTGTAAGGTAGAAGGGAGGGACAGAGTAAGGGTGTCAAGATCCTATTTTAATCTAAGAATTCGAGTGACAAACGAGAAGAAGAAGAAGAAGTAAGGAAGAGAGAAAGGAGATAAATTTAGAGAGTCAAGAGAGAGAGAGAAGCAAAGAGATGTAGACATAAATTGAGAGAATTAACTTGATAATTTCAGTAACCTGGCATAGTTTAAAAATCTATCCAAGTTCTTTTTGTAGTAGTTACCACTAATTAACTACTTCCTCACTACCCAATAATTATAAATTAATTATAAATAATCCACCAACTATAAAAATAACTTCTAATTCTATTTCCCAACAATCCCTTTCCCTTAAAAATTTTCTTGTCCTCAAGAAAATGAAAGGAATTAAGCAACTTGAGGGAATTGAGTTAAGATATTCGACAGAAATTTTGTTATCTGGGTGCATCTTTAAGGAAATTTTTATCTACCACTTCAATTTCTTCAATAATTCCTCCCTCAGCTTCATTTCTATCTTCTATTTATAACAATTGCCTCTTACATTGATACTCGAAGAAAAACTTTTCTCCACATTTATTACATAATCTAGACTCTCCTCTGTTCTACATTTTCAATATAGGTTGAAGTCTGGTTACTGTTAGGCCCAATTCCTATAAACCGAGTCCTATGTTTCTTGAATATGGCTTTTACTATCAGCTCTTGCAATTTCGCCTTCTTTATAGCCTGCTTAACTGTTGCAGGCTACAACATTTTCACGGTTGGCCTAAGTTCTTCACTAATGTCATTTCTAAAACTTAAAACAAAATAAGCCTAAGACAGAGAAGGGTTAGTAATGATCATCGGTGCTTTAAGTTCTTCAAACTTAGATTGATATTTTGAAACTATTCCAACTTATTGAATTCCTCTATTACGTTCGTCATATTCTTCTCCCCAAATTCCTGCCAAACACACTTTTCTCTAAGCCTAGCCCAACCGTGATACCATGCATCTGCTGCATCGTTCAATTAGTCTGAAGTTAGATTAACCTTATGAGAATCCCCTATGTTGTAAAACTAGAAAAAAACTTCTGGCATTTCCTTACCCACCATCTAAGATTTTTGCCATCAAATATAGAAATCTCCATTTTTGGCATTGGCACCATACTATGAGTAGGAATTATTGGCTAAGTTATTTTCTGCCTTTTTCTCATTCATCCTTTTTGTCTTAATAATTTCCTTGCCATTCATGTTTTCTACCACTACTGTAGAATTTTCAAGTTGGTTAAGACTTGAGCCATTACCTTCTAAGATAGGATCTCCGTGCTCCTTTGATGGAAAGTTCTCCAGTAGGCTTAGTTTAGGGATCTTAGAAAACATTTGCAGGAAATCGTCCATCCTCCTAGTCAAACCCTCCATGAAGGCATCCAGCTTATTTTCTAATGTCTGCATTCCTTCCTGGCTTTTGCTTGCCCCAACCTCCAGTGCCTCCATTTGAGCCTACAAACTTGTCACCAAGGAGTTAACCTAACTAACTTGAGCATCTAGTTGCTTCATTCAAGTACCTTTCACCATTTCCCCGGTTTCAATTCGTCTAACTTAACTCTAAACACCAACCAATAACCGCCTAATTCTACCTTCAAAGACTGATTGGATTCAACTGCTAGGAACCTAGATCACAAACTCCTAAATGTAAATTAACTATAAATAATTCAGCAACTGTAAAAATAACAACTCCTAATCCTATTTCCCCACAAAGGGGCAAAGTGGGAGAGATTCAGGAGGGCAAAGAACTAATGGATGAAATATGAAATATGAGAGAGATCATCAAGAGTACTGGGATATATATGTGTGTGTGTGTGTGTGTATAAAAGAAGGGTTGTGAATTCAGCATTATCTAGGTTAATATGCTGACATAATGTTAAACGCTTGATTTTCCACATTTGAAAGAACAAAATTGAAAAGATTGATTGTTAAGTTTATATGTTTAAAAGTTGTGATCTTGCTTTTTCTTGTGTATATGAGCAAGCAGTTTTTCTTGTGCTTGCATCCATGTGATCCATCTTTCGTTAATTATCTTTGATTATACATATAAAAACATAGAGGGTGTCTCACGTGACACGCTTTTGTGACAATTGAAGGAATGCGTGTTTCTGCATGCAAAAGGATGATCTCGCAAACTTAATTTACCATTTATGCCAAGACTTCGGCCATTTACCATTTTCATATGTCAATGTCATGCAGTTCAGGCATGCGTGTATGCAAGCATGGAACTTTCTATTTCTAGCACCTACTAACTGACACAGGTATCCATAAATGAAAAGAATTGTGGCTGCTGAAAGTTGATACGAAGTTACAATAGCCAGGCACTCAGGCCGTGCAGGTTGTGATGTGTCAACCACGAGTTACTTTCCATTGGCACAGGAGGAGTATAATTGAGAAGAGTGCTGGATTGAGCACATTTGAAGGACTCTCTCAATGATTCCCCAGAAGCGAAGGAGCATTTTAAATCATAAATCTATTCTTGAAAAAGTACATCCCCCGTACAGAATTACGATTCTGTGACTCTTAATGGGTTGGGGCCCATCTAAAACACGCATGCGCATACGCGTACAAAATTGCTCCATGCATAGTAGTATGACACAAGCACTGGAATGGGGGTGAAAGTCTTAACTAACTGATACATAAAAGTTCAAATCTGATAGCGAAGCCATACAATCTATTGGGGCAGCTTAAGCTGAAAATCCTCCTGAGCATCTAAAATCTGATACCCGTTTCTTCTTTTTTGGGTTTGTTTTCCTCAATTCACAAGGGATCATCTACCGCTAAATGCTAAAACGCAAACATACACAATAAAGAAATAGTCATGGCTAAGCATTCACAAGGTTGGTAGGTTTTGCTAGTTCAGCATTGCTAGCATTTTGCTCCATCTCTGGTCTACCATTCAATCTTTCCTACAAATGTTAGTCCTTCCATAAAATCTGATACCCTGAACATCACGAACCATTCAAACTATCTTCAGATATTTGACTGCTCAAAAGGAACACGGACAAAGAGTCGGCCGTGCAGACTAACAACAGCAGAGGTCTGGAGTGGATCGATTCTTGCTGGCAAATTCACCACCTGAAAACCATACCCCCATTGTATCAACTCAAAATCAACAAAACAAGAAACCATATTATCAACCAATGATTTATCAAAACCATAAGGGTGTGTTTGATAACATTTAGTTGGAAAGGAAAACATTTTCTAACTTGCATTGAAAACAAAAATCATCTCCCCCCTAGATGAAATTTTCTATGGAAAAGAGGTAAAAACATACTTTAATGATTGACTATGAAATTCAATTCCATGAAAAATATAATGCGTCAAACATCAAAGATAGAATTCAATTTCTTGGATATGATATTTTTCATGTATTTTTCATGCTATCAAATACACCCTAATATTAACAAGATGATATTCATAAATTCTTAGAATAGTGATTTTTCGTCATTAACATGTGGGCCTCGCAGAATTCTAATAATTTGTGTATAAATCATAAGAATGAACACCAGTGGACGTGAAAGGATGGACCTTCTTGAAGGCTGTGATACCCCAAGGATTGTCAGGTTGCTCTGGCTGGCCAGTAATTACAAGGCGTCCAGCTGGATCTGACTGAACTCGCACCTGAATCAACCAACGAAGAGGTCATCAGACTAGAGACAACTCAATCATGGCAAAGAATTACAATACAATAGATGATACAATCAGAATGCATCAAAATAACAATAAACTTGAATTATGGAGAAACACGCTATGTTTTGGGTTAGTAAAAAACTAAATACATGGAATGCCATTTCAGTAAAATTAGACGCATGGATGGATGGTGTCATTCTGAGATAAGGAGATCAAGTTATTGTTAGAAAAAATTACTATAGATATTTAGGATCAAAGTTCAGAAAAAATGGGAGGTTATGGAGGATGTTACTCAGAATTAAACCAGGATGGCTGAAGGGTATAAGTGTGTCCAGCATTTAATGCGACCATAAAATCCTTCAAAACTAATAGAGAGGTTTAATCAGACAGCTATAAGACCATCCTTGTAGTATTGTGCAGAATGTTGGGTGGTTGAGCATCAATACATGCAAAATATAAAGAGAAAATGAAATGAGAATGTAATAGTGAATGTCACACAAGATAAGACATAAGATTATAGATAATAAAGTAAGAGTGGCATCTATTAAAGAAAAGAGGTGGAAGTCACAATTAAGATGATTTAAAAACATTAAGAAATGACCAATAAACACACATGTAAGATAAGGGGATGAAATAAAGTCAGTAGCAAAAGTGGGAAAGGAAGACCGAAGGAAACTTGATGGAAAACCCTTAAACGGATATATATCTAACAAAGGATAAGGCCACGGATACCCCACCTAGTGAGATTACACCTTATGATTGTTGTTGTTGTAATACAGATACTAGCAAAACTTCAACACAGCATGCATACCAACAGCATATTTTTGAGTCACCAGACAGCATGCACAATGAAATAGAAAAGAAATTACAAAGCCCTTCAACCAAAACACAGACCAAAAGGATCACCAGAGACAGTTATTATCACTTGCTAAATTTTTAATTTACGAATTATACTGAAGACAATGCCTTAAGTTGGTTGTGTAATTCTAGTCTGATCACTACATTCTAAGCCAAAGCAAATTCCAGAACATGGCAATCAGACGAGCAGACTTTCCAAAAAGCCACATTAGTGATCAAGATCAACTATCATCAGTTGCAAGTCAGTGGTGCAACGTTACCTTCACAAGAAAGGATGAAAAGGGCCAGGGGAACAAACCTTTATCACCAACATGGTGCTCTCGAATATAGGGGTTACATCATCATTATGTTTTTTTATTTTTTTGGATAAAATTTACATCACCACTATCAGATGTAACGGCATCAGATGACTTGTGCATCAGAGGTGCTACCATTTGCGTAAAATTAATTTTATCATTTGACTTCATATATACATCAGAAGGTCATAACATTGATTAAGGAACTGAACAGGTCAAGGTTCATTCTGAATTTTATATATTATAAAGCATTCGCTAAATTATCAAACTATCCCTCTATCAAAAAAAGCCAGGGATTATATTGACTGCAATTAAACAAGTCCCTAAGCAAAAAGTAGGTGTATCAATCGAACTTTTATATTCTAGTTAGGATTAAAGCAGAAAACACACACCATATAAAGTACAAATAACTCAGCCAAAAAAAATGAGAACAAATACATGGTTCATAAGAAGAACAAACCTCCTCACGCAACAGACCAGGGACTAGAGCATAAACCTCAAAACAATCCTTCTGTCATAAAGACAGTAAAGCCAGTTAGAATAGCAATAAAGGAAAGTGAATGATATGATAGCATTTCACTGTAAAATTCAAAAATATGCTTACATTTTCTAGCACATTGATCTTCACCCAATCAGCAGGGGGACCAATATCAACAATTGTCGTCACAACCCTAGAAATGAAGAAACTTTAGCTTAGTTCGAAAAGATGGGGATGATAATGTTAAAACAGAATACGAACTAATTTCCATCCTACAGTTTCTGCGACAAGTAAAGGAAGATAAATTATGCTAATTTCTTAGAGCATGTTCCAACAAAATCCTTTTTTATCCCTAAATGCTTCTTTTCTTCATTCCTTCAATAAATGGTATATATGTACTTCTCAATCAGAACACAAAGGCTATCATGCTTTTTAAATTGTCAATGGACGTGTAGTCAAATTCACCCATGGCTACACATAGAAGTTTTCCAGCATCCTCAACAAATTAGTATACAAAAATAACAAGCCATGAGACCTGAAGACCCCATTGCTTTATATCAAAGAAAACTTCAGAACATATTGAATGTGGAGAAACAAAAATTATGTTGGGATATCTCAGTAAATCTGGAAAAAATATAAGAACGATATGTTCTATAGGCATATTTTATTTGAAAGAAGCGCAACAAGCCATGAAAAAGATGAAAAATGGCAAAACAATGGGACTGAGTAATATCATGATAAAAGCATGGAAATGCATAGGAGAAGAAGATGGTCTATAATTGATGAAATTATTCAATGTAATCATGAAATCGAAGAGGATGTCTGACAAACAAATAAAGAACACTCATGTTTATTTATAAAAATAAAGTAGAAAGCTTCGGAATAAAGTGATTGAGCAATGGTTAATAAGAGAAATCAATGTATAAAAAAGAGCAATGTGGTTCTATGCCTAGTAGGGGATGTCAAATGAAAAGGTAGATAGATAAGTTTTATTAAAAAAAATTGATAGATGGTGATTTTAAGGGGACCGGGGCGGGGGGCTGAGACTTATGACAGAGTCCAAGATGTCACATAGAGGAAACACATTCAAAAAGTGTCTTGGATGAGACCAAAAAGGCATGAATAGCTTAAAGTATGAAAAGACATAAAGAATCCAGGGGTTCAACGTCAAACAGATTAAAAATTAAATATATGAAATATAAATTCAGTAAAAATAAAAGTGTAGATGACGTTATGACAAGAGTTGAAAACCATGTCATTTCAAGAAAAAAAAAATACATAGGTCTAAAATCCCTCTAAGGAAATTCAGACAAATTGAGAAATGAGTGACATTTTATGTGATTATAAATCCCTCTAAAGCTAAAGAAAAGTTTTATTAGGCCAATAGACCAACACTATTATACAGCATAGAATGTTGGATATAGTAAAACATCGTTACATGAAAAAATAAAAGTGTAACTATGATGAAATGCTGTGGTAGATGTATGACAAGAAAAGACACCTAGTTAAAAATGAGATTGTTGTAATAAGGTTGGAGCACCTCCTACTAGGATAAGATGTGTGAAACACACAATTAAGATGATTCGGTCATGTTTGAAAAAAAATTAAACTAATAAATGCTTCTATAAAAAAGAGTGATTGAAATTTAAAAAACAAAAAAGTTTGTAGTAAATGAGATAAATGAAGACCATGAAAATTATGATAGAAAATTCTTAAATATTATGTAAGTTGTAATACTTATAGAGAAGATATAGTCATGGATAGAAATAATTAGTGGGCTAAAATTTATATAACCAACCCCACCTTGGAATATTGCTGCTGATCATTTTCAAATTCAAATCTTTCGTACATCCTATTTGTAACTATAAAAATTGGGAACAAATGATTTATAGTGACAGTCCAATCATAGTAAAGAAAATCATACTATAGCAATGAAAAGAAAAAAGTAAAACTAAGCCCATTTTGTATCATCTTGCAAACTGGTCTAAATCGGTCCAAACCCGCCAATATAGGACTTGCTTAGATTGTACTAGCTTGTACAGAAAATTTGTACACCATATCAAGCCTTTATTAAATAAGATTGGGTACATAAATTCTAGCCCGCCAATTGTCTCTATCTATGGCTTTATGTTCTCTAAGATCCATATAACTCATACCACACCTAAGTGTCTCTCACCAAACTTTTCTTGGTCTTCCTTCACCTCTTCTGCTAGATGTTTGTTTCATTCCATCCACTTACCTCCTAGGAGCCTCTTTTGGTTTTCTCATATGACCAAACCATCTTCATTATGTCTCATACATCTTATCTTGTACAAAATATTTCTGATTTTTTTATTTTTTATTTAAAATTAGATATATATATACATATAACATGTCAATTAAAAATTTTATTACTTTGAAACCATAAAGTGGTTTTCCTAATTCTTTATCTTTATACCCACGTAAACATTTATTTTTGGCAAAAAATTAACCTTTTAGATTTAATTTTTAGTTAAAAAAATATAAATTTCATTACCATTCTTTAAAGAGGACCAAAACTCTATTCAAAAAAAACTCTTAAATTATAATTTAAGTTGTTCAAGTTTAACTAATAACAACATATCAGGCCTAAAACTCACTATATGCAATTAGCTACAAGAATTCCAACTCGCCAATCATTTCTATCTATAGCTTATTGAGGCCATATCATATCTAAAAGTTTCCCACCAAAAAAGCCAATCTTTTCAATCTATGGCCTTATTTTTTATGAGACCCTTATAACTCATAGTTTCACCTAAGAGTCTCCCATCAAATTTTTCTTAGTGTTCCTCAACCTATTTTGCAAAAAGATCTGTTCCATTCCATCTGCTCTTCTCACTTGATCTTTACCGATCTTTATCACATGACCGAACCATCTTAATTATGTCTCATGCATCTTGTCCTCAATAGGAGCCATTCCAACCTTATAACTTTATTTCTAATTTTACCCTTTCTTGTATAGTTGCACATACATCATGATATCATCATCCTTCTTACACTCATATTTCGCACATGTTGGTGCTCTAGTGCCAAACATTTTTTGCTACACAACAAAGCTAATCTTATAGTCATTTTACAAAAATTTTCTTGTATCTTCAACATTATCTTAACATCACAAAGTAATATAACCAAAAAAACATATAAAACATTTAAACACCTAATTTTAAAGATAAATTCAACCTAGACCCCTTGTGGTTCACTTTTTTTTTCAAAGACCCCTTCCATTACTAGCAACATTATAAAGTGTTGGAGAATCCAGTTCAGCTAATGATAAATGCGTGAAAGAAGATAAGGGAAAGAGATAAGGTGATGAGCAGAGTTTGACTCTGGGGGAGATAAGGAAGAAGAGAACATAAAGATTGAGAAAAGGAAGTCCCTACACTCCTCAACAAAATGGGGAGGCTGAGAGAAAAAATCGTCATTTACTTGAAGTTGTTCGTTACTTAATGTTCACTAGTTCCATTCCTAACAGGTATTGGGGAAAAGTTGTTCTAACATCTTCTTACTTGATAAATCGAATATCTTCCAAAGTCCTCAACTATCAAACTACTTTACAAAAATCTGCTGGACATGTTCCCTCGTGTTTGAATCCTAAGTTCCCTCTCCCCTAAAGTATTTGGATGCATTGTGTATGTTCATCAAATCAGTCCTGACCATCACAACTTGAACCAAAAGCCATCAAATGCATTTCCGTTGGCTATTCTCTACTCAGAAGGGACACAAATGTTATTGTCCTCTCTCACAAAAGTTTTTTTGCCTCTTGTGATGTAACATTTGTTGAAAATGAATTCTATTACCCAAGTGCTTCTATTCAAGGGGAAACACCAAGGGAAGACGGTCATTGGGATTCCACAGTATCTATGCCTATTTCTCTCCTCCTATTGTTTCACCCTCTTCAAATGCTGACCTAACACAAACTGCTGCAGCTGATCACACTCAACTAGCTGCATTTGAACAGCCAAAATCAGTCAGCACTGACTCTACTACCTCTCCTGACCTTGCACCAGCCCACCAACCCATTCAACCAGCTGAGCCAGTGGTGACTAGTTAAGGAAGAGGATTACGCTCAGACAAACCTACAAAGGTTTACTCCAGGAGACCCAAATGTCCTGCTCCTCAACTCAGCCAATTATTAGATCCAGATGATGGTCCAACAATTGAGAAACACACAAGTGAGGAGCACACTGAAACTAACTGCGATGTGGACATTCCTATTGCTATTCGGAATAGGGTAAGGTCATGTGTTAAATATCACATCTCTAATTACTTGACATAATCTAGATTGTCCCCACAATTTAAGGCTTTTACCACAACAGTTGATGGAGTGGCTTTCCACAAAATATTCAGGAGGCTTTGAAAGATCCAAAGTGGAAGGAAGTTGTTATGGAGGAAATGAAGGCTCTTATTGGCAACTATACATGGGATATTGTAGAATCTCCCAAGGACAAGAAAATTGTTAGATGCAAGTGGATATTTACTGTCAAATACAGATCAGATGAGAGTATAGATAGGTACAAGACAAGGTTGGTAGCTCAATGGTTCTCCCAAACCTATGAGATTGATTATGAGGAGACTTTTGCTCATGTGGCAAAATTAAATTCCATAAGGGTATTGTTCTCTCTTGCTATTAATTTGGATTGGGAATTATTTCAGCTAGACATCAAAAATATTTTCCTAAATGGGGAATTGGAAGAAAAAGTCTATATGAAGATTCTACTCGGATTTGAGAAAAGAGAAAAAGTTGGCACGGTATATAAGCTGTGTCGATCACTCTATGAATTAAAACAATCTCCATGAGCATGGTTTAAGAAATTCAGTTCTACATTTACAAAGTTTGGGTACATGCAAGGGGAAACAAATCATACATTGTTTACTAAACACTCAGCAAGTGGACAAGATCTATTTTGATTGTATATGTAGATGATATTATTATCATGGGTGATGATATTCAAGAAATTGTTGCACTAAAACAGAGATTAAGGGATAAATTTGAAGTTAAAGACTTGGGGATCATGAAGTACTTTCTAGGAATGAAAGTGGTCAGGAGCAAACAAGGTATTTTAATCTCTCAAAGAAAGTATACTCTCGATCTCCAAAAAGATACTGGGATGCTGGGAAGTAAACCAACTTGTACACCCCTTGAGAGAAATTGGAAATGTAGGATAACTGATGGTGATCCTATTGTTGTTGTTACATAAGATAAGTAAAGGAGTATTAGTGTAATTAATTAATGTATGTATATATATATACGCTTGTACTGTACACTTGTGGATAATATACATAGTTTATTTTATTCACATAACATGGTATCAAAGCCCTCCAAACCTGAATCTAACCCTAGCTGCCACCATCACTACCGATCACTTCATCTGCAGCTGGTTTCGCTGGTCATGCGGTCGTTTCCTTGATATCACAGTCTCTTCTTCTTCAGATCCAACCACCTTCTTCCAATCGCCCCCAGATCTTGTCGTCGTTGCGCCCATCCAGATCCGACCATCCTCAGGCAACCCCAAATCTGGTCGTCAGTCTTCAGATTAGGCCGTTCCCGCCTAGATCCGGCCACCATGCCATCCACCGTTGTTTCAAATCCGGTGACTCAGCTTTTGTGCACCCAGATCTGCTGTTGTTCCAGATTTGTTCTTCTTTCTCTTCGATCGTGCAATCCTCCCCGCTCCAGATCTGCTATTCTTTTCGCATCATGTCTTCATCTCCAGCTCACTCTTCATCCACAATTTGCTCCACTGTGTCCACACCTGTAACCATTCTCTATTTTTCGAGCACACCAATTATTACCACAGAGAAGTTGAGTGAACAGAATTATTCTGCTTGGTCATCTACAGTTGAAATTTGGTTTCTTGGCCATGGCCTTGAGGATCATTTATCAAAGACTATTTTAACTGATCTTGAGGGCAATCAACCTCTTTGGCAGAAGGTGGATGCTCAGTTATTGAGTTTATTGTAGCAGACCATTGAGTCGACCTTGATGCCGATATTTCGACCTCTTCAGGAGTGTAGCACCCTATGGACTCAAGCTCATGATTTGTATACTAGTGACATCACTCGTATTTATGATGTGATTGGTGCTTTGTTCAATTTACGATAGGCCAATTTGGATATGACCACGTATTTGGGTAAGCTTCAAGCTTCTATTACTGATTTTAACGAGTTGATGCCCTTTGATACCGATATCAAGAAACAACAGCAACAACGTGATCAAATGTTTACTATTCTCTATCTTCTTGGAATTTGACCGGAGCTTGAATAAGTTATAACACAGATTCTCAACCGTGCTTCTCTCCCTCCTGTAACAGAGGTATTTGCTAGGCTACTTAGAGCCTCTTCTACTACTGTTGATCATGGCATGTCCGTACCTGGAGATCACTCCGCCCTTGTTAGGACCTCGACTGATCGTGGTCGTCGGGGTGGTGGTCATCCTCAAACCCAGTGTTCTTATTGTAATCGTCTTGGTCACACTAGAGAGACTTGTTATCACCTACATGGTCGTTCACTTCACGCAACCAATACTGCTAACGTGGTTGTGGCCACTTCGGAGGGTCAGGCATCTATCACACCCAGTGATTCCTCACCAGTGACTATCTCCAAGGGAGAGTATGCTCAATTTCGGGCAACACAACAGGCTACTTCACTTGTCACATCCCTTGCTGACACTGGTAACCCTACTGTCTGTTTTACTAAGTCTTCCTCTTCTCTTGGCCCATGGATCTTCAACTCTGATGCCACTAATCACATGTTTGGTAATCATTCTCTATTATCTCATATTCAAACTTCGCAGTCTCTACCTCCTATTACACTGGTTGATGGCTCTCAAGCCTTAATCACGGGTATTGGCACCGCATCGCCTCTTCCTACTTTACCATTATCATCTGTTTTACATTTACCACAATGTACCTTTAATTTGCTCTCTGTCAATCAACTCACTCGTAGTCTTAATTGCTCTATAACTTTTTTGTCCAATTTTGTTCTTGTGTAGGATCAAAGGACTAGATGGACGATTGGTACGGGACTTGAGTCTCACGGTCTCTACCATATGTCTCTCCCTGCTTCTTCAACGACGTGCACGACAACAACTTCCCCACTACAGGTCCATTGTCAGCTGGGGCACCCATACCTTCCCAATCTCAAGAAGATGGTTCTCAATCTCTCTAGTATTTCTTCCTTAGAGTGTGAGTCTTGTCAACTTGGGAAACATAGTCATAGTTCTTTCCCAAGTAGAGTCAATAAGCGTGTTAGTTTTTCTTTTTCAGTAGTCCATTCAGATGTATGGGGTCCCAGTCATGTCAGTTCCAAAGATGATTTTTGTTATTTTGTAACATTTATTGATGATTTCTCTCGAACTACATGACTATATTTAATGAAAATACGTTCAAAGTTATTTTCAGTCTTCACTACATTTTGTGCTAAAATTAGAACACAGTTTAATTTGCCTATCCGTGTTCTTCAAAGTGATAATGCTCTTGAATATTTGTCTTTCAACTTTAGATCTTATATGGCATCCAATGGGATTTGTGAAAATCTCACATCGCCTCAGCAAGGGAGACCTAAGCTATATATAAGGAGGAGGATCCCTCCACCTGTTAAGCTAGATTTTCAGGTTGGAGTTCTACCTCTAACTTCTCACATGGTATCAAAGCCAATCCTTGGCTAGGGGACTACTCTCGATCGTGGTCATGGACCAGTACCCTGTCCGATCACCTGGGCATGTATCAGTAACTGGAGAAGCCTTGGCATTGGGGGGAGTGTGAGAATCTCACATCGCCTCAGCAAGGTAGACTTAGGCTAATATAAGGAGAAGGATCCCTCCACCTTTTAAGCTAACTTTTTAGATTAGAGTTCTACCTCTAACTTCTCACAGGATTCTTCACCAAACTTCGTGCCCTGGAACCCCACAACAAAATGGGGTGGTTGAACACAAGAATCATCATTTAATTGAGACAGCCCGCGCGCTTCTTCATATGCATGTTCCGCTTCAATACTACACTTCTTCATATGCATGTTCCGCTTCAATACTAGAGTCATGTTGTCTTAACTACATGTTACTTAATTAATTACACGCCATCTTTTGTCCTTAATGACCAGAGCGACCTGATTTGAAGACTGACGACCAAATCTGAGGTCACCTAAGGATGGCTGGATCTGGACAGGCACAACGACGACGAGATCTGGAGCCGGCTGGAAGAAGATGGTCGGATATGAAGAAGAAGAGGCCGCAATATCAAGGAAACAGTCGCGTGACCAGCGAAACCAGCAACGGATGAAGCAACCGGCGGTGATGGTATATGCTTTTGTGCACCCAGATCTGCTGTTGTTCCAAATTTGTTCTTCTTTCTCTTCGGTCATGCAATCCGTCTTGCTCCAAATCTGTTGTTCTTTCCTCATTCCATTCTTTTTCCTCAGGTTGACTTATATTTTCTTCCCCCTCGTACCTTTGGGAGTACATGCTTTGTTCACCATCTTGCCCCAGGTTGTGATAAGTTATTCGTTCGTTCCGTCAAATGTGTTTTTCTAGGTTATCCTGCCTTCAGAAGGGGTATCGTTGCTACTCTCCTCAATTACCTCGATATTTTGTTTCAGCAGATGTTATCTTCTTTTAGTTATCTCCTTATTTTCCTTCTTCATTTGAGGTCTCTAAATCTGTGTATGTTGGGTTACCTTTGCCTGTCCCTTTTATTGACCTTACATCATCTCCATCTCCACCATCCTTTGCCTCTCGCCTTGATCACCCTGATCTTCAGGTCTATCAACGACGTCCACAACTCGTGGCCCAACCAGCACCGACTGTCATCGCTAGTCCGAGGGAGCCGTCTCCTGACTCATCCTCTGTGCCGATTAGTTCTTCCTCCTCTGGTCCATCACCTCCGACTTCTGATCTTGACTTACCTATTGCTCTTCGTAAAGGTACTCGTCATTGCAACACCTTCCATCCCATTTCCCATTTTGTTAACTATGATTCTTTGTCCCCTAGATATTCTGCTTTTGTTTCTTTATCTTTTGTTTCTCTTCCTAAATCTATTCCCAAAGCTCTTTCCCATCCAGGGTGGCGGGCGGCTATGGTCGAAAAAATGTTTGCCTTACATTCTATCAGGACTTTGGACTTCGTACCTCTTCCCAAGGGTAAGTTTATTGTTGGTTGTCACTGGGTTTACACTATCAAAGTTGGCCTTGATGGCTAGATTGATCGTCTTAAGGCTCACCTCGTTGCCAAAGGATACACTCAAGTTTTTGGTCTTGATTATGGCAATAACATTTTCTCTTGTTGTTAAGATCTCCTCTATTTGCCTTTTCTTGTCCCTTGATGCTATGTTTCACTGGCCTCTTCATCAACTAGACATCAAAAATGCTTTTCTTCATGGTGATTTACAGAAGGTGTATATGGAGCAACCTACTAGCTTTGTTGCTCAGAGGGAGTCTGGGCTAGTGTGTTGCCTTTGAAAATCTTGGTTTGGTCGATTTAGTTCAGTTGTTCTTGAGTTTGGATTAACTCGGAATGAAATTGATCATTCTGTTTTTTATCGCTCTCAATCTAGCCGCCACATTCTTCTAGTAGTATATGTTGATGATATAATACTTACAGGGGATAATGATGATGGTATCACTGAATTGAAGGCACATCTTCACCAATAATTTCAAACTAAGGATTTGGGTCGTTTGTGATATTTTTTGGGTATTGATATAGCTCGGTCAAAGCAAGACATCTATATTTCTCAAAGGAAGTATGCCTTGGATATGCTAGAGGAGACAAAATTGCTTAGATGTAAGCCTATAGATACCCTATGGATCCAAATATCATGTTGTTACCGAGATAGAAGGAGCCTCTTTCTGATCCTGGGCGCTATCGTCAACTAGTTGGGAAACTTAATTATCTCACAGTCACTTGTCCTGATATTTCATTTGTTGTGAGTGTGGTAAGTCAATTTTTGGATTCATCTTATGACAGTCACTAGGATGTAGTGATTCGTATTCTTCAGGCTACCCCTGGTCGGGATGTATTGTATCAAAGTCATGGACACAGTCAGATTGTGGGATACACGGATATTGATTGGGTAGGATTATCTAGTGACAGACGATCCACATCTGGATACTGTATATTTGTGGGTGGAAACCTAGTATCTAAAAAAAGTAAGAAGCAAACTGTTGTCTCCAAATCTAGTGCAAAGGCTGAATACAGGGCAATGGCCATGACATGTGAGCTAGTGTGGTTGAAATAATTAATTGAGGAGTTAGGAGTTACACAGATTAAGTCTATGCAAATGGTTAGTGACAACCAAGCTGCAATGCATACTACTTCTAATCCTGTGTTTCATGAGAGAACCAAGCATATTGAAATTGATTGTCATTTTGTTAGAGAAAATGTGCTCTTTGGGGATATAGTTACAACATATGTGGGTTCCGACGATCAACTGATTGATTTACTCACCAAGTCACTTAGAAGGTCTCATATAAATTATATTTGTACTAAGCTGGGCATGTTCAAACTCCGCCTGGGGATGTTATCCACTGCCGGCCCCAAGCCCGGATAAAGGAGGGTTGTGTTAGGTAGCCGACAGCCAATGTAAAACTTAGTCGGATCCAAAACATGAACTCTAGACAAATTATGAAAAAATGTTTGGGCGTGGGCGTAACCCTTCATAGCGACGTGCTACACTGCCCGCGTGTAGTGTCAAGTGAGCTAGGGCCACTGCATCGGCACCTGGATGTACTGACAAATGAACAAGGGTTCCCACATTTGTTTGGACGGATGTGGGTAAAGAAGTTAGTCCAAAATCAAAATCAAAAACAAATTCAAATTCAAAGTCAAAGCCAAAAACAAAATCATAGATTAAAGATTGGGTCATGGAACATAAGAACATTAACAGGCAAAGCTATGGAAGTGGTAGATGTGATGATTAGGAGAAAGATTAATATTATGTGCCTTCAAGAGACGAGATGGGTAGGGAAAAAAGCAAAAATTTTGTCAGAAAATTGATATAAAATATGGTACACAGGAAATGATCGAGCAAAAAATGGAGTGGGGATCATTATGGATAAAAGTTTAGTAAATGAGGTAGTGGATGTAAAGAGAATAGGGGATAGGATTATTATGGTAAAGGTTATTTTAGGAAGAATGACTATGAATATCTTTAGTACATATGCACCACAAGCGGGGTTAAGTGAGGAGATAAAAGTAAAATTCTTGGAGGACCTAGAGGGACTCATACAAATGATACCAAGAGGAGAGAAAGTGATTATAGAAGGTGACTTAAATGGTCACGTGGAAAGAGACAGAAACGACTATAGAGAGGTACATGGAGGGTATGGATTCGAAGAAATTAATAATGAGGGTAAGTCTATTCTAGATTTTGCAATGGCATATGGGCTCATCATAACCAATACTAGGTTCAAAAAACGGGACGAACACTTAATCACATATAAAAATGTCACATCAAGCACCCAAATAGATTACTTCCTCACGAAACAAGAGGATCGGGTATGTTGTAGGGATTGTAAGGTGATACCGGGAGAGTGTTTGACTACTCAACATAGACTTCTAGTACTTGACGTCCAAGTAAGAAGTTGGAAGAGAAAAAATCACATAAAACAAAATCCAAGAATCAGGTGGTGGGATTTAAAAGGAGAGAAACAACTAATCTTCAAAGAAAAATTAAGGGGTAGAAGAAAATGGAATGGAGAAGGACAGACAAACCAAATGTGGAGAGAAATGGCTAATGCCATGAGAAACACAGCAAAGGTAGTGCTTGGAGAGAAAAATGGTAGAACCCCTAACCTTAAAGAGTCTTGGTGGTGGAATGAAGAAGTACAATTGAAAATTAAAAATAAGAAAAATTGCTATAAGGCTGTATATCAGTGCAACAATGAAGAAAACCAAAAAAATTATAAAGAATCAAAAAAGGCAGCAAAAAAAACTGCTAGTGAAGCAAGGTCAAAAGCATACGAGAATCTATATAAACAACTTGATACAAAAGATGGAGAAAGGGATATATATAAATTAGTTAAAGCAAGAGAAAGATAAACAAGGGATTTAAATCAACTGAAATGCATAAAAGATGAAAATCAAAATGTATTAGTGAATGAGGGAGCGATTAAGGAGAGATGGAAGGAGTATTTCACAAAATTATTCAATGATGATGGCGGCACAAGAGTTAGGTTGGGACATCTTAGTAACTCCGAAGGGAACGTGAGCTATACATTTTATCGACGCATAAGTCCAAATGAAATAAGGCAAGCATTAAAAAAGATGAAAAATCATAAGGCGATGGGACCGGATAATATACCAATAGAAGCATGGAAATGTATGGGAGAAGAGGGCATCTCCTGGCTAAAGAAATTATTTAACGCGATTCTTAAATCAAAAAAGATGCCAGATGAGTGGAGGAAGAATACTTTGGTCCCTATATATAAGAACAAAGGAAATGTTCAAAACTGTGAAAATTATAGAGGAATTAAGTTAATGAGCCATACCATGAAACTCTGGGAGAGAGTAATAGAGCAGAGGCTCAGAAAAGAAACAAAGGTCTCAGAAAATCAGTTTGGTTTCATGCCTGGTAGGTCAACAATGGAAGCTATATACCTACTGAGGCGCCTAATGGAAAGGTATCAGAATCATCAGAAGGACCTACATATGGTGTTTATAGATCTAGAAAAGGCCTATGATAGGGTTCTTAGAGAAGTATTATGGATGGTTTAGAAAAGAAATGAGTCCGAATAGCCTATATACAAGCCCTTAAGGACATGTATCATGGTGCAAAGACAAGGGTCAGAACATGTGGAAGGGATACTGAACCGTTTAAAATTACAATAGGATTGCATCAAGGTTCTGCACTAAGTCCATACTTATTTGCTTTAGTAATGGATGAACTCACTAAAGATATTCAAACAAAGGTGTCATGGTGTATGCTATTTGCAGACGACATAGTGTTGGTGGATGAAACAAAAGAAGGAGTGAACACTAAGCTTGAGTTATGGAGAAACAATTTAGAATCTAAGGGATTTAAATTAAGCAGAAAGAAAACAGAATATATGGAATGTAAATTTAGTAAGAATGCAAGAGTGGAGGATGTTATAATAAAATTGGAAGACCAAATCTTACAAAGAAAAGACCATTTTCAATATTTGGGATCAGTGATTCAAAAAGACGGAGAAATTCACGAGGATGTCACACATAGAATCAAGGCAGGTTGGCTAAAATGGAGAAATGCATCAGGAGTGTTATGTGATGGCAAAATCCCATTAAAATTGAAAGAAAAAATCTATAGGACAGCTATAAGACCAGTTTTGTTGTACGGCTCAGAATGTTGGGCAGTCAAATACCAACATGAGCAAAAGACGAGCGTAGCGGAGATGAGGATGTTAAGATGGATGTGCGGCCATACAAGAAAAGATAAAATTAGAAATGAAATTATTCGTAATAAGATAGGAGTAGTGCCAATAGAGGAGAAGATGAAAGAGACTAGACTAAAATGGTTTGGTTATGTGAGAAGGAGACCAATAGACGCTCCTGTGAGGAGAGTTGATGAAATGGAACAATTAATCAAAAAAAGAGGTAGAGGCAGACCTAAGAAAACTTTGAGGGAGACATTAAAGTTTGATATGAAGTGTATGTGGACCTCAATGATGATATGACAAAAGACAGAAATACATGGAAGTCTAGAATTCATGTAGCCGACCCCACATAGTGGGATAAAGGAAGCTGGACATGTTCAATATATATGCTCCACCTTGAAGGAGAGTGTTAAATAAAATAAGTAAGGGTATTAGTGTAATTAATTAATACGTGTATTTATATATATACGCTTGTACTGTACACTTGTGGATAATATACACAGTTTATTTTATTCACATAACAGTTGATAAAAGAAGATATCAAAGGTTAGTTGGAAGGCTGATTTATCTATCTCTCACTTGCTTAGATATTGGTTAAGTTGTGAGTATTGTGAGTCAATTCATGCACTCATCTACTCAGCAACATTTAGCTGTAGTTTACCGCATCTTGAGATATCGAAAAGGGATACTAGGTACGGGATTATTATTCCAGAAGAGTGATACTAGAGGGGCTGAAGGATTTGTTGATGCTGACTGGGCAGGATCCATGATGGACAACCGATCAACATTTGGTTTTTGTACTAAACTATGGAAAAACCTAGTCATTTGGAGGAGTAAGACACAATCGATTGTGGCACGTAGTAGTGCAGAAGCAGAGTTTAGGGCATTTGCTCTAGGCATTTGTGAGTTAATTTAGTTGGTACGGCTAATGGAAGACCTACAAATGCCCCTGACTTTACCAACAAAGCTTTATAGTGAATATAAGTCAGCTATAAGCATTGTTAATAACCCCATCGAGCATAACAAGATGAAACATGCCATGATTGATAGAAACTTTATACAAAGGAAAATTGAACAAGGAGGAATAAAACTAACATATCTTCCTACAGCTAGTCAAGAGGCAAATGTATTTACAAAGGCCATGTCAAGATTGGGGTTTGAATCACTCATTAGCAAGCTGGGAATGAGAGACATCTATTCACTAATCACTAACTTAAGGGAGGGTGTTGGAGAATCTGATTCAACTAATGATAAATGCGTGAAAGAAGATAAGGGAAGGAGATAAGGTGATAAGCAGAGTCTGAATCTAAGGGAAATAAGGAAGAAGAGAAGATAAAGATTGAGAAAAGGAAGGAGATATCTGCTACTTGAGTTTTTTAAATTTTGTATCTTATCCTATCTATCTTTGTAACTTATTTAAATTTAGATTGTATCCTATATCCCGTAAAATTAGGATTACAACCGTAGCATAGAACATGTATAAATATAAGTCATACACTCAATACAAACTGTGAGTTTGATTGCTTCTTTTAATCTCCATTCATACCTACGGTTCCCTTCTTAGGTTATTCAGTTATGTTCATAAAGTATAGGAATATCTTCCCCCCAAACAAACAAACAAACAAAAAATCAACCCCCAAAACCACACAACACACATGTAACTATAGATATATATATATATAAACCTACCTTTGTTTTTCCTTCCATTAACTAAGCGGACACACATATATTCATATGAAAGCCTTCTATTTCTCACTGTGATACATTGTAGAAATCATAGTCAACAGATTGAAGTAAATATCTGTCATGACCCTAAGGAACCCCTAGGATATATTAGTAGTACATGTGTTTTCCTTATTAGTTGTATTTTCTATTGTTAGCATTTTCAATTGTAAGCCTATAAATAGGCTTGAGTAGTTAGAGGAGGGGTTATCATTGAATTGAAGAATACATTTCAAAACTCTATTTCTCTCTCTTAATTTCTCTCTCTCGGTTCTTCTTCTCTTCCTTCCCCCATTTCTTCTGTTTCAGTTCTATCCTCCCTCCTTACTACTTTCTCTTCTCTAAATCTCTCCTAAATTCCTATCACAACCCTAGCCAAACCCTAGGGTTGTGACAATTGGTATCAGAGCCAACAATCCTTGGCTGTGATTTGATTCGATTTGAAGAAAGTCGTTCCGATGGAGCTTCCGATAACTCCTGGAGTAATTTCAGTTGATCTGAATTAGCAGACGAGCAGGCCAGGTGACTTTGAGTGGAAGTCCGACACTCTCGGTGAAGCGATCTCCGTCGTGAGTCCCGAGTTAGTTCGTTGCATGTGAAAGGGCGATTACTGTAAGGCAATCTTGAATAATATTCCAGTAAATATTGTTCGAAATTGGAAAACGACTACGCTGGCGATATTGAATTCATTTCAATCGTGAGTAGACAACGGGAAGGAAGGCGTGCATGTAAGTCAGATGAGGAAGTGGTGTCGCGACCATTGTCAATTGCGGTCGGTGATTGGGTGCGCGATTCTCCTAGGCTGGTTAGAGGCGATTGTTGCCTGGAAATTTTGGCGCACTTCTGTCGACTTTTGAAGACGAAGACGGCCAGTGATTGAAATTTCAGTGATTTCGATGAAGTGATTGAACTATGAGATCGACTCTCCTAGAACACGAAGCAGGAGGATTGGCGTCCTGCTTGAGAAATTCGAAGAGTGTTGACCAAGCGAGGAAGACGAGCAGAGAATTCCGATCGATTAATTGGCTGTAATTTTAGTTCAGAATCTGAAGGTGATTAGGCCAGGCAGTTCCGACTTCCGGTGAATTTTCAGCAGCCGAAACCGAGAAACAACCAGGCGATCTCTGGTTGAATCTTAGATTTGACGTCCGAAGCTGTTAAGTTTAGACGCTAACCACGCTCGCTAATCCACAGTGAAGCAGATCTGGAACGGTAGTTGATCCATAGTGATCGGGTGCAGTGATTTCCAGCAATCGGCTTGGGTTGGGAAATCGTTTAGATTGCAACTGTTATTCGTCTAGATCGATTGTCAATTGCGGATCAAAGAAGATAGTAATGGCAGTTTAAAGGAGGCTGATCAAGTTGCAATAGAAGTTTCAGGAAGCAGCTGTAGGATTGATCGAACAACTGAGTCGATCAATTGCAGGTGGTACGAGCTGCAGGTGGAGCGAACTGAATTCAGGCGAATTCAGTTCCAGCGGAGGTGGTTTCCCAGCTATCGACCCGTGAGAATTGATTCCGACGCACAAGGGGAAATGAATCTAGCGCACCAGGAGATGAGATCGACTGATGTTTGAGGCTTGGAGTTCGAAGACGGCTTGGCCAGTTGATTTCGACACAAGGAGCTTGACTCTTGGAATTTGAAGGCGATTACGGAAACCAGGATCAGCAGGCGATCTAGATCAGTTCCGTGACTTCGGCAATCTCGGTTGTGAAGGTGACCACTGTAGCAATTGATTCACACTTCGGATGGCCGATCAAGTCACTGTAAGTGTGTGACTTTTCTGCTGCTAAAATAGACTGACCTTGAAGCATAACAGTGGCTGCAATTTGCCACTTATTGGATCAATTAAAGAGGTGATTGGGTGAGGCAGCTACAAAAAGGGAAGTGTGGGGATTCAGGATGGACAGCATTTCGATTTCGTGGCCTGTGGCTTGTCCAATTCGTGAAATTTCTGCCATGACGAGCAAAGCTTACAGGAGACCATGGGAGCCTAACCTGCAGCAAAAGGATGTTGCATGTTCAGCTGGAGATAGACATTAGGGGAAGTTTGGCCAGAAGCCTTATGCATGGGAAAAGAAGTTGGAGATGGGGAGCAGCCAATTGGACCAAGGAACAAGAAGTGTGGTACATGAATCGAGCCAAGAATTCGGCCAAATGATACGTGAAAAGTTGCAAGAGTTTGCAATGATACTATCTAAGGAGTATCATTACAATTTTCCCACCGAATACTTTGAGGATTATCATGGGAGTTTTAACAAAGAAGATTTCCTTAAAATGGAGCAGCCGAAGGAGAAAGCAAGAAGTCGAGAAGCGGATTCACTACCTATTTCCAATGTGGAGTGGAAGAAGCGTACCGATTCCAGCAGAATTATCAAGGGGAAATGCAACATTAGTGATGATATTGGTGGTGCATGGCATTATCCCAAGAGAATCTGTGATGAACAGATTAATAAGGCAGCATTTGAGGAACTGATTGAGGAAGCTAAAGCCGATCCGTTACCTTTGGTGATTAGAGCAGGGATGGAAGGATCGGATGGTGTCCCAAATCAGAATTCTATCAGAAAAGATTTGATGGTGGAGCTTATAAGGCTGCAAATCATGTCAAGCATGAGTCGGAGGCAAATTTGGAGTTGGACCGGCCAATTGTAACTAAAGATTTCAGCAAGGAAGAGGGATGGGACAATGCTATCTGTGGGGATCACTGTTCATATCTGCTGGAAGATGATATATCAAAACTAGAAGGGAAGGATGGCAATGGTGATAGTGTCCTTGTAGCTGATGAAAAGTATGAGGCTAATAAAGACCTAAGGATAAGGACGATAGCTGCAAAGAATGAGGAAAACCCTGAATTGGATCAGGCAATTCAGGCTGCCAAGGAAGTAATGGTAATGGTTGAAGAAGCTATCAAGGTTCCACTGACAGAAAAATCTGCTGGAAGTGGTAACTTCCAGAAAAATATGCTGGAAGTTCAAGATACCCCAATTGAGGATACCTCTACTAAAGAGAAAGAAGACATTGGGAAGATGGTGGGGAAATTCTTTGTGGACAGAAACAAGACTTTTGCTGCTTTGATAGTTCTCATTTCCATTGGAAAGCAGCAGCCTCGAGCCAAATTTCAGCCTGCAAAGCAATTTGACTTACTCTTAACAGTTAGAGAGATTATGGTGGAAGATGTGATTGGTCAAATGGAATTAATTTTGAGAGCAACAAATAATGGGTGGATGGCTGGAATAGGTGCTGCAGCGAATCATGATATGGCTGTTTTCGGAGGAAAAGATATGGCAAGACAAAAGAAAAGAAAAGTGAGAGATGAGAACAAGAAAAGGCGAAGAAGAAAACAAATTATTAAGGCTGGCATTGGATGAATAATAGGGTTAAGAGCAGCCAATTCTTGGGGACAAGAATTGTTTGAAGGGGTGGGGATTGTCATGACTCCAAGGAACCCCTAAGATATATTAGTAATACATGTGTTTTCCTTATTAGTTGTATTTTCTATTGTTGTTAGCATTTTCAATTGTAAGCCTATAAATAGGCTTGAGTAGTTAGAGGAGGGGTTATCATTGAATTGAAGAATACATTTCAAAACTCTATTTCTCTCTCTTAATTTCTCTCTCTCGGTTCTTCTTCTCTTCCTTCCCCCATTTCTTCTGTTTCAGTTCTATCCTCCCTCCTTACTGCTTTCTCTTCCCTAAATCTCTCCTAAATTCCTATCACAACCCTAGCCAAACCCTAGGGTTGTGACAATATCAATCCCAAATCCAATCTCATCAATGCAACAACGCTCGTCGATGGAAATTTCCCAAAGCAATGACTATCTCTTGATTCTTAAGCTTTCGTAAAGAGAGGAAGAGCCCTTGTGCTGCCTAATTGGTTCCAAAGAGACGAGTGTAAGTCATGAGAGGAGAAATATTTCAAATGTATTGCTTCTTTTTCATCTTTCACAGATCCTATCTAACTTGTGTTGAATAACCTAAGGGTGTGTTTGATTGCATTATCTAGAATTTAATTCTAGGTAATATTGGCTAGAAAATAAAATCCATCACACCCCCTTAGAAAATGAATTCCATGGAAAAAAGCTTTAAATGCTTGTACCTTATACATTTTTTCATAGAAAAGTTAAGAGTGTTTGATTGTTTTTCATAGAAAATGTGTAATGATTACATATTTTCTATGGAAAATATGTGCAATCAAACACACTCTAAGATTTTTCATGGATTCCCTCTCAAACAAAAGCTTTAATTTTCTTCAATTCCACATTTTTCATCAAAATTTTAAAACAAAAGCTTGAGATTTAAAAAAAAATCATTTCTACATCTTTATTCATATTTTTCAAACAAAAGCTCTGCCTCCACATCTTTCTTCAATTCAATACTCTCATGCACAGAAACAAAAGGCCATCTTCAACATTGTTGCACATCTTTGATGGTCAACATATGTATACAAGCACATTCTTGACCATTTATAGCACATCTTTCAAGGAAAACGTTCTTTGATGTTCAAAAATTTTCCAACAGCCATTTTCAGCAATTTTCAATATGATTGGATTTATGAAGTGTGGGAGGGGTTGAATTTAGAGAGAGAGAGAGAGGAGGGGGTTGAATTTGTTTGTGTCCGTGTATGAATAAAAAAGTACAGCCACTTAGACCCCATGTGGCTGTACTTTTTTAACGCCGTTGGTAATGAAAGGGAGTCTTCTTAAAAAAAAAAAAGAGTAAACTACAAGGACCTTAAATGCTAAGATTAAACCACATGGGGTCCGCATAAAAATGGCCTAAGCCACAAGCAGTCTAAGTGGAATTTATCCTAATTCTAAACTATACTTGTGGTAATCCTTCTAAGCCTGAATGAAGGACAATAGTTGCTTTAAATAGCTAACAGATAGCACAAAAACAATTGAATATTTTACACACAGATTTTAGCATTAACAACGCTAAAACTCATGTAATCAACCATGTCTAGTGGGATTAAGGCTTATCAGTGCTAATATAATAATATCTTTTAAATCATTTTATCTACATGCATATATTTAATATATAAAAGAATATTAAACAACAGTAAAAATAAATAATAATATAATATGTAAGTTAATTTTATAAATAAAAATATATGCATAGTGATAAATCCAAAACGATACACTAAAATACACTAATACTAGTATATAAAATAACAATAAAAAACTCTTAAGAAAGAATTAACCTAGATGCACGTATTTAATAAAAAATAAATGGATATATTTACTAATTACACTAATGTAGATGCATATATTTAATTAATACATGGACAACCTTGAAACAGAGTCTGACTGCCACACAGCAATAACGAGATGTGACAAAAGCAACTACATGAAACACAATTTGGACAAGCTAGAACCCACTAGAATTATCTTGTTATGTACAGTTCTAAACGTTCTCATTTGGCGAAAAATATCTAGACATTTTGGTTACAATTTTAGAAGCTAATACTGGTCATTGGATCTATTAAATTCTGGACATTGGTTAAGGAGATCAACGTGTATATATACCTCCCTTCCCCTTATTTACAATCATTCTCCAAATCATCCAATTCTCAACAGAGTGAAGCATTCTCCAAGTTGGCCTACATCTTTCAGCTAGCTAGTTGTTCCCGAAGCATATCATGTTAATCTTAGTTACCAAGAGGACTTGGTTCCTAGCTAAGTGTCACATGGCTTGGTGGAGTAACCAAGTTGTGACACAACGCTGCTAATGAAATAGGCTAGGAAGCAGTACAGTAACAACAACCATGATAATAAGAAAATAAGAATTGGTGCACTGGCTAACTCCTAGCAAACCCTAATGAAAAAGTAAAAAGATATAAAAACAATAGATGATAATTTAACATGGAGCTCACAGACTTCTTTTTTGAATGATTATGCACAAGAATAATAGGAAAATGTAAGGAAGACATGATCAGAGCCTTAACTGCTTAGCTGTTTCAGTTCGTGCAGCTTTGACAGGGTGCTCCACCTCTGTTGGTCTCTTCTGTTTAAGTGAACCTGAGACAGCTTAAAAATTCAAGTTGTGAATGACTAAAGGGACTAAAATTGCTAAGATCCCTATGTCGTTAGAAGCTTAAGAACAGTAACTCAAAGAACAAAGAATCAAGAGCAGGGTTAGGAATACTGTCCAATCTACAATTATATTTAACTGTAACAAGTCTCCTAATGAGAATTTTCCTAAGATTTGTTAGAAACTAAAGACAGTAAAATAAAAAAGAAAAAGCAAAGTTACTGACCAACATACTACTATTTTCTTATTACTGTTCCATCTGACTCGAGACTTTTTTCCTAAGATTTGTTGCAGTGAAAAGCTTTAGTTGAAAAATATATTATTCAGTAAACTTTTCATAGGGCAATTTCTCAAGGATGAAGATATGTAGAGGAGCATACCAATGCTTTTGAGACTTTTTTCACGCTTTGGCATATTATTCAAGCTCTTATCCTATACAACAAAAGATACAAATAGAAGTCAAAAAAATGAAGTGCATCAATATCAAAGGATAAATCAAGATTGCTAGAGAAAAGAAAATTGATTCTAGAGGAAATGAGTTCCAACTGACCTTAATAATAGGTTCACCAACTTCACCATAACCAAAAAGACGCTGAACATGCCAACCCTGCATGGCACGAGCTGCAGCATCCCTTCGTGCCCTCCCTGATCCTGGAGCTTGGTAACCATTTGCCTTCACAGGTAATTTAGAAATTTTGTGTTAATGAGGGAATGGGAGGAGAGGAAGGGAGGCAGCACATCTTCCGAGCAAAACCATATGATTTAACAAGAAAAAGTACCTCAGCCACAAGGAAAACAAAGAAAAAAAAATTCCTCATAATTTCAAATATTTTTGCATCCCTTGTATATTTAAAAACTACCAATTCAATTACTAGAACCTCAACCACATTTCAGTTGCACACTCTTGTATGAATAGTTCCTCCTACAAAGGGGACATCCTAAAGCACAAGGCTCATCACTTTGCTTTGCGAGGGTTAGGGAGGGTCACTTTTTTGTACCAGCCTTGGCCTTGTTTTGCAAATAGCCTGTTTCTACAACTAAAAATTATAACCTTCCAGTCACAAGGGAGCAACTTTACAATTGCTACTAAGACTTGCCCTCAGATAGTTCCTCATACAGTCACCTGAAATTATTTTTTCATTTTCTGACTCCCTTCACTAAAATACAACAAGAATGACATTGCAGTGGCCTTTTTGTAATCATTAGCAACTTTCCTAGTGTTTTCCTTCCTAATATATGGCCATTAATAATCGACATTATCCTGCTACAAAATTCTGCATATAGCTCCTATTTGTATATTACTGCCGTAGTGGAAAATATAATTATCATAATGTTAAAACACATAATCATACAAAAAGCCACCAAGATACTTGGGAGTTAACTTATTGCTCTACCTCTTTTGTTAAGCTTCAATTATTTAAACTTAGTTTCACAAAATTATAAAAACATTACTTTCATGTGGACTTTACTTACCTCAACAAGTTTCACCAAGTAAAGATCTTTGTAAATGCATCAAAAGAAAAAAAAAATCATTTTTGCATAGAACTCATTCCATTAAATATATCCCACAAGGAATAATTTACCATAAAAACAAATGAAGACCTAAGAATTCATAAACAGGAGTGCATGGCACTTCTCAACCGAGGAAATTCATTCCAATATATATATATATGCAAGGAAGAAATTTCCACAGAAATAAATGAAGTGGCCCAGGAATGGACAAGTAGGAGAAGCTGCAGGCACCCTATATGAAAGTACCTAGCTTTCAAAACACAATTCCTGTACCTCATAACAGGCATATAATTACGAAATTGTTAGACCTGCACATTTAACCACTCATAAACCTTTTCTTTTCCTAGGAATCAATAAACTATACATAATGCAATCTTGAATCACTTAATTCCACGGAAAAACATGAATACAAGTCAATCTTGACAAACTTACTTCATTTTCAGCACTTGAAGGCTCGGGAATGGCTGCAACAGCAAGTTGGAGATCACCACTTTGCGTCTTATGCCTTTCATATTCCAGAAGTGCCTGTGCAAACAAAAAATTAATATTACCAATCAACAGCATATATCTGTCATGTAGAAGCTACAAGCAGACGTACACTGTACCCACTGTTGTGAAAAAGGAATAAAGCACTACCTGAAAACTAAAGTTTTTATCAGTACATAAACATCAATGTGTCCCTGTCAAATAAATATCCTAATAATTTACATCTTTGCGTGTGTCCTAATAGCCTTACCTACATTTGACCATTGAGGGCAGAAGCAAAATTGGATGTCCTATCAGTTAGCATGACAACCATGTGATTCTGCCCAGGTGCCTGGTCATATCCACAGATTATTTTCATGTTCCCAACAAAAAAAAAAAATTCTGGTATACAGACTCAGGCCAAAGGAAGCAAATATTATATATATACCTTGACTAGTGGAATTTGAAAATAGCCTTGCTCCACACATATATTAATACAGAGTGATTTTATTTTAAGCAAAAAATATTATAACTATAACATCATAAAACCTCATGAAACAAGTATGGTAGAAAGGCAAATAAAATTTCCAAGTCTCCCTGAACTTAAACATCCCAATCCTTAGCCGAATGATCACCAGCTGGAAAGGAAAAGAATGAAAATGGATAATTGAGAAACTTCAACAGAAATCCTATCAATCTTTATGCAATCTCAATTTTTGAAAAGTACTGAAAGGCACAAAATGAACAAATATGTTTTCCACACAATATGGAAAGAACATACTCAGGAGATAATTGATTTCAAAAAAGAAAATTCAACCAGGATTTAAGGCATATAAATATATAAAACATTGCTGACATCATCTACACTTCATATATAATGCTTGGATGTTGGTTAGCAAAACAGATGCCTAGTATCTGAAAACCCTTCTCATGCACGCAGAATTAAAACAGGAAAAAAATGAAAACGTATTTGGTAACTAATTGATTAAAATTGTACAGAACTAACATTAAGGAGTAACATAAGCATTACCTTCTCATAGAAAATGCGGAATGTCCACGAGACAGTTGTGCAGGTCCTGGAGAGAGAGAGAGAGTTGAGCAGATCAAATTAAAATAACTTAAAGAGAGAAAAGTAAGAGAAGATGGTTCCGAAATAAGTAGTAACTTCAATATTGAAAAAAAAAAAAAAAAAAAAGTCTTGGTAGAAAATATATAGCTTTTCACATAATACATCTTCCTGCAATTAGAATAAAATAAATTCACTTTGGCAGAGATTAAAACCAAATATGCAAAACCAGCACCAGAGGAGGAGGAAGAGGAGTGCTCGAGGTCATGGATTTGTGTATTTTAAATGGGAATAAACATAGTTTTGAATGCATGAGTAGACTTAAATTCAACAGTCATGCCATCCTTACTTAGGGGGGTGGAACGATTCTCCCACTTGCCGCCATAACTTGGACCCAGTAACCTGCACATTCCCAGAGTGGAATTGGTTAATGCATCATCATTTTAACAAAAATCTCAAAATCCCAGCCATAGCAAAAGAATTCCTCGAGTACACTCAAGCACCTAAATTAGCACATGGGTGAACTAGTCAAGAGACATAATTTGAATATTACATAGTACTAAATATTTTTAAGCATACAGTTCAACCTAACATCCATCTAATTAGAGAATAGAGACAGATTTGTACTACTTCTTACTCGTATCTTACCAGAAATTTAGAATATTTTAATTGAAGCATGATGCTAATAACAATGGTAGCATTGTTTTAAAATAACACTGGTTAATTTTTTTCATGAATATTATTAAGCTAGAGTTAAAAATAAGAATGACTTGTGTAATAATACTACTCATCCAGCAACAAGTTTATGGTCACACTTACTGAAAAATATGAACCATCAAGTTCCCCCAAAAGAACTTCTGTCTATTTTCTAACTTAAAACCAAATATCAGAACACATAATATATATTGGTCTGTCAAGAAATATAGATTTTATACCCAACAAACTGAATAAGAAAGGTTGAGAAAATATATGTGCAATTTGTTAATACATAATTAAGGAAAAGTTATACAGCTCTGATATTAAACTCAAAAATAAGTGGTTCTAGAATTTCAAGCGGCAAGAGGCAGTTTGGGGCGGGAATTATCTTTTAATAGAATAATTTCAAAACATTTAGCTACTGAAAGAGGAAGCATCTCAGACATACAATGTGACTTCTGGCCCTAGAAGTCCTCACGGAAGAGTAAAAGGATTCTTGTTGATATGAAGCAAATAGCATTCTGACATTTGTCAGCAAAGAGTCTGTAGCTCTAAATCCCCATCTATAGGAAGGCCCCTAGTCAGGAATAGCTTAGTGAATAAATGTTTGATTTTTTTCTAAAGTAAACATAAAATTTTACACATTTTCCCTTATAATTATACTAGATTAAAACCACCAGCTTTTCTTTCTATATGTTTAGAAGAGTAATCGAGAAAAGTACACAACTATACAGGACATTAAACATTGGCCAGGGTAATGTGTCTTCTTATTTCTCATAGCTCACAGTGAAAGACTATAAACAGTGATTACGTGATCTGACATTGCATCTTTCACTGCCATTTTGCCTCTATATTCCATATCATAATGTACTGTTATTCTCATTCTCCAAGATTACATTTTTGTCAAGAAAAAGGAAACGAACAATTATTTCTTCATATTATCAGCAAGGTTGAGAATAAAGGCAACTTCTTAATTAGAGTCAAGGCTCATGCATAAAAGGTGGTCATTGTAGCAACCCAAGGAAAATGTTTCACCTATCTCTGAATGGGTTCTACAGAGGAATCTTGAAGTAGAAAGATAAAGGCCTGTAAATTGTAAAAGTAAATTCCCCTTTGAACATTTTTGACCTGGAGCAGAAAATTTTCTTAGTAAGTTCCCAAGTTAGATAGCGCCTTAAAAGTTTAAGGAAGTAAATTCCTTCGAATAATTTTGACCTGGAGCTGAATTTTCTTTGCAAGTTCCCACGTTAGAGAAGGTTTTACATGTTTGAGGAAGTTTTGAGCCAATTAATTATTAACTAGTCCCGCACAAATGAGCTTTAAGTAAAAATAAATAAAAATTAAAATTCATCATATAAATCTATAATAAATTTCAAAATTTGTCAAGTAACATCATATATGAAAAACAAATAAATAATGTTTTTGTGAGAAGTTAGAGGTAGAACTCCAACCTGAAAAGCTAGCTTAACAGGTGGAGGGATCCTCCTCCTTATATATAGCCCAGATCTCCCTTGTGGAGGCAATGTGGAATTCTCAACACTCTCCCCCACGCCGAATCTTCTCCAGTAACTGATACATGCTCAGGTGATCGAGTAAGGTACTGGTCCATGACCACGACAGCCAAGGATTAGCTCTGATAACATGTGAGAAGTTTGAGAAAAAACTCCAACCTGAAAAGCTAGCTTAACAGGTGGAGGGATCCTTCTCCTTATATATAGCCCAGGTCTACCTTGTGGAGTAGCCCAGGTCTCCCTTATGGAGGCGATGTGGGATTCTCAACAGTTTTTATGTAAAGTTAGAAACAAATTGATTTTACACATTCACACATAATTAAAATATTGTGTACTACACTCTAAATTTCCCTCTTGCTAGGGTAATATGCGTCAAGAGAAAGTATAGGTTGGAGGGAGGGAAATTGACTTGGAACTTCGAAGGACATGTTGATAGCCCATAAAATGGCAAAGCCCGGGAAAACCTAAATAAATATACCATGTGAAAAGACTAAACAAGGAATGTCAGAAAATACTTTATTCAAAAGTAAAGTTGCAAAACAGAAAACCGACAAAGATAATTTTTGTGCACTTCAAATCAGGAAAAGAATAACACCCAAGTAGCTCAGAATCTTCAAACCTCCTCTATGCATCAAATCAGGAGATAAAATGAAGCAACCAAACCTAGAGATGAATAGTGCAACCAATGTAACTTCTCCAGAATCTTCACTCCCTCTCTCCCCTCTCTGTGAAAGATGGAGATGTGCAATCAAGCCTAAACTCATACCTGCCCAAACATGTTTCCAGTAAGGTGAATAATCCATCTGTTGCTGCCTCTTCATCACCAGTTTGCCTTCAAGATGGAGAATTTTTCTGGGTTGGGTTGTCCTCTTTTGCCTCAGCAGTAAGCACAATGTTCTTTGCTATCCCTCCAGATCAATCATCACTTCTCACCATCATTTTTTTCTCTTCTTCTGTTCTAGAATTTTCTCCCTGCAAATTCTCTCACTTTCTTTTTTGTGTTATCTAACTATCCTTCTCTCTTATATCTTTTTCAATTTCTAGTTCTCAATTTTCTCCAATTTGCTAAGCATTCTGCATCAAGTGCAAAGCACTACATGTCACTTTCACAAGATGGCCCATGACACTGGCCAAGTAGCATAAGGAGACATACTGTCACACCTCATAAGGAGTAGGCCAGCCATGAACTTTGGGCCTTTAGCCTAATGAACATGTTCAGCCTTGTTTCAATACATAATTTAACTTTTTAAAAGACATTTATGATTTATGTAACCTAGAAATTTTTTATAAAGATAATTTTCATAATTTTTTCGATTTGACCCAATTTTATTCCTCTCCCTATCTCTCTCTCACTTTCTACCTTCTTTATCTTCTTTCCTTCTCTTTTATTGTTTTCCTATTCATGACTCGCAGCCTAAGGAAATTGGTGGCTTACCAGCTTAAGTGCCACCCTTATTATGATGTGGACAACTTCTTCTTGGAGGATTGAAACCATATAATTACCAGGTTAATTGTACACCAACTCAGCCATCGTTTGCATTAAGTTGGAATAATACCATTCATGGTACACTTCACTTTTCCGTTCAGGTTAACCATTTTTCAAGTTTAACATACCTTCGGGCTTGTAATAAAATCACTAGCATGGCCCTTGTCAACTTGCACCTGCCATTCACCAATGGGCTTGCCTGAAAATTGCACCAAAATGTCAACTATTCCAATTTTTCAGTTTTCTAGTTTGGTTAGAAAACTACCAATTTAAGTTTTGAAACTTCAGCCTTAATTTCAAAACTTCTCCAAATTTGGTTTATTTCACTTTTGTCCAACTTTTCTCTCAAATTCCACATGTACCACTTCTAGCTTGGAATTTCTTCAGTAACCCTCCAAATTAAAACTTTTACTATAAATATCATCCAGAAATAGAATGTAATACAGGGTATTACGCTAACCATAACTAAATAAACAAAAATAATATAAAATGAAAATAAATAAAGAATATGCTCCTACATCAATGTCCCTTGGGTCGAAAATAAACTAGGCTCTGACAAGAAAACAAGGATGCATTGGTCATAAAAGATAGGACCAACTTTTTACAATTCTTCTTTAAATATCCAAGTGCTTTCTATTGGAGGTTTGGCCAACCATGTCCAGATCGTCCCAGGGAGGTGGGGTTGCCACCTTGCCAGCTACATCAGTGCTGCCTTGCTCAAAGACTAGCTATTCATAAAGAAGCAAAAAATAGTTGAAAATTGAAATTGTGAATAGATCAAACCCGTTGTTCAACAAGACTTGCACCTTAGACAGGGCAATAAGTAAATATCTTCCTCCTCATCTTCAGTATATTCATCATAAAAAAGTTCTCCAATGTCTTCTTCATCCTCAACTTCAGCTTCTAGCAAATTAAATCGACATTGAGGACAAGAATAAGAGGCATGGCCCAACTCATGACAACTGAAACATCAAAGGTGGATTGAGTTGTTGCCAGCACTCATTGAAGCTCTAAAACACAAGACTTCCTTCCCCTTTTTGCTGCAACTTGAACACCCAACAACTCTAGAAGTTGTCCTTCAAAAACTTCTGCCTGTTTGGTCCTTTCTTGAAGCAGTTTGTGGACTGTACCATCCTTGGACAGCAACAAACCTTGGGACTTGACACAGTAGTCCATCAACTCATCAAAAGATGCCTAACACCATAATGAGCTGCCTTCCTTTCAACCATTAAAGCATATTACCAAGCATCTTCGAGGTTAAACAAGCATACAACTCCCATCTCATCTCTTATAGATCAGTTCAAACTGGAAAAATAGCGTGCGGTTAGTTGTTCATTGGTTTCATTTAAACCAACATGTATTGACAGATTACTAGACTCAGTTGTGTACTCCTCCACAGTCATCCCCTTTTACTTCACAAAATGAAATCTCTTACGCATCTCCCCTGCATAAACAACCAGCAAAAATTGCTTCCGTATCTTAGCCTTCAAGTGATGGCTTCCCTTGCCAAGCACACTGCCCTACAACTCTCTACCACCATTGAAGGGCAGAGCCTTTCAATTTTAGTTTCAGAAAAAACACTTTCCTATTTTTGGGCATAGGCTTCCAGTATAAATAATTCTTACTCCTGCGTCCCAATCCAAATTGTACTTGACATCCATCTTTCCATTGAAATCATCAACTTCTACTTTGATTCCACTACCAAATAAATCAAATGCGCATACCAGCTATCCTTTCAATCTACCTTGCACCTCAAATCTGCAACTCCAGCATCATGAAAGGGGTTTTCATCTTTTCATCATCAAGTTTTTCCCTGATACCATCTTTTGGCATGTCAAAAGGGTCATGACCATCTTCTGAAATCTCCATATAGATTTCCACACATTCCTGCCAACACAAAACATGCACAATTCGCAACAAATCTTCAACATACACCACATTGCAGCCAATTCTGTTTCTTGGACTTGATTTCCCCTTCCACTCCAGGCCTCTAGTGCATCCAACCATGGCTCTCAAGTGAAAACCCTAACACAACTATACATCATTTCACTCTAATACCACTGTGATGCTGTGTGAAAGGAAGAATCAGCATAAAATGCAAAATTGGGCTAAAACAGCATAAGATCAAATCTGAAACAAAGATCAAAATTAGGGTTTAAAAACCCTCAAAAAGTTGAATTAGGGTGAAACGCTACCTACAAAGAGTCTTAAAAGCCATTTATACAAGGTTACAGCAATAATAAATCCTAGCCATTGATCACAAAGGAATCCTTCTAATCTTTATCCACCCATCAATATTAAAAGTAACATGCTAGTCACATGCTATTCATTAAAGCCAGTATAATTTAAAAAAAAAAAAAAGTTTCCAAAACTTAATAACTCAAATAATATTCATAAGTAAACAAGTAAAAATAAAATAATAACTACCCTAATAAATAAAGAATACACTCCTGCATCACTCACACTCTGTTTCTTGTATGCACACAAATCACTTTCCATTCAATGCATTCTCCAGTGCCATTGCCCAAAATCATCATACCTTCTTTCCTCCAAAGCAACACCACACAGGTGACTGCATATTGCAGCAACCACCTTCTGTTTGGCTGAAAACAATCTTTGAAATGCAGAGACCAGCATCAGGTTGTGGCTAGGATTCTATGCAACCCTAGGTCTACGGAAACCTTAGTGGGCTTGTCCTTTGGATCTGGAGTTGGCTTGGTCTTCTATGTATTTTGGCTTTTTTGTTGTTAGGTCAAGCAATAGGTAGGGTTGAAATTGGTTGTGCCTAGTTCATTAAGTTGCATAACAGAATTGTCACAAGAAAATTTTCAATTTCCATTCAGGTGGTTACACCTATGACCTATGTGCCACCTTTACAAGATAGACCCATGGCAGGAGAGGTGGGAAGCTAGGGGTGATACCTGTAGTTGCCTCTATTAAGGGTAATCTATCTCTAAACCGGATTTTCGATTGCTTAAAAAACCTTACTTTTGTTAGGCTCATGTTTGTTTTTGCATACCAGTGGCACCCTATTGGTGCCTTTCATTCATACAACAACGGAAGCCTTAGTCCCACCAAGTGTGATGCCTATCATTCATGTATTCATTTGTTCCTATTCAAAGAAAAGAAAAATAAAATGAAGAAGCAATGACCTCATTCTAGATTTACCTACTTTGAGGTGTGAAGGTGCATTTCAAATTTTTGATAAGTAAAAGGCAAACTTTAAGTTTTTTTAATCTAGAGGAGAAAGATTTCAGAATGAATAAAAGCATTCAGTTATGTTGGTAACGATTTATTGATTTATACAAGGCATTAAGTATACATTGCAGACCTCTATCATGCTTTATTCTTCCCAACTACTAAATGAATTCATAAGACACCAACTTTTCAAGAACAGGCCATGATAGAATCAAATCAGCTCCAAGCTACATGCAAGGGCCATCAAAAAATTCTGCATAGTTCTTTTGAAACCATTAGTATAAATATCTGAATATGACAAAAACAGAAACAAAGAAGGCATGTCCTACCCGGTCATATCCACCCAATTTGATGACGGCTCTCCACAGTCTAACACCAGGAAATAAGAACACACAAAAGTAGCAAAAAGATTAGGCCCAACCTAAAACAAGGTAGGAAATAATACAATCAAAGCCAGAAAAGAACTTACTTGAGGCAGTTCAGTGGCTGCCCATAAAACCTAGGAGCTTTAAATTCTAAGGCCTTTTCTCTGTAAAAACTCTCCAGCTCCTTCATAAATGCTGCTTGCTCTTCTGGACTTCCACATTCATCATCCTCTTCCATCTGCAATCAAACTTGCGTTTAGAAACCCTTTGGATTGTCATACTACACTGACAACAACAATCACAGCCCTTAATCTCACTACACGGAGTCAACAACATGAATTCTAGCATCCAATCATCACAAACCTTTTGGATTGTGATAATGTTATTTAATTTTCTAATACCCAAATGTTCAAACTTCAAAACCTGTTCCTGCCTTATTCAAAAATACAATCTAATCTGGATGGGTTTCAGGCATACCTGTGAAACGCTCAACCAATTATTGGATGCATCTCTACTGTTATCTTCATTGTTATCTTCAGCTTTGACATTTGAAATGGTATTGGGAGTAACAGGTTCATGCTGACCCCCTGGACCAGTATCATGACCCACATCTTTACTTTCAGGCGACCCATTAAGACCTTCACCAGCTTCAGTAACAGCAGCAGGGGTGGTCACGTCTGGCTCAGTAGGCAAGTTCAACAATCTTTCCTTCTTCTCACTCTGGTGAGATTCCGGTACAGGCGCTTCCTTGCCATCGTTAAGGTTTTGGTCCTCGGTAGAATTTTCATTAGGGTTTTGGTTGTCAGGCTCCTTGTCGGGAGTGTTCTTTTCCTCTGACCTTTCGTCAGGGGGGTTTTGGTTCTCTGCAACTGCCTCGGCAGGCAATTCTTCTTCTTCTTCTTGGCGATCAACATTCGCGTCAACGAGGTTGCTCTCCGAGACCTGTCCGTCAACGGCCGATTCCTGGCCCCGTTTTCCACTATCCTCCATCTCCACCTCGCTTAAATCAGTCAAACTATAAAGTCTAAAGAAAAATATAATATTATATAGTACGTCTCAATACGGTTCTTCTTCGTGCGCAAACTTAAAATTCAAAAACAGAAACGAAAGGATAAATTTGAAATTGGAGAAAACAACATGCACCGAAGGTGGGGCAGATCCTCTGATCATGCATCTCTCTTTTTTTCAGAGCAAACCGCCGTAAGTTTCAGTTAAAAACGAGATGCGAACGAATTACCCAAGAAATCAACACCTCGCAGCAACTTTTCAAATCAAGGGGGAAAAAGCAAAACAAAATTCAAACAAAGAAGCCCACTCTTCTTTTACGAAACCATTTTCGGGTTTTTTATTCTCCAGGCAGACAGGTGGAGGGGGGGGAAATCAAAAACGCAAGAGAAAAGCGCATTGTGAGTGGAACTTGCCTGTGTGGGACGTTGTCGGGATGCAGCGGCCAGGGCTTGTGAAGAGAGAGGCAATGGGGAAGGATCTAGGGTTTGAGTTTCAGAGTGGAGGGGAGAAGGGAGGGAGTGAAAGCACAATACGGTTGGGGTGTAGAGAGAGAGAGAGGGGGGGGGGAGAGAGAGAGAGAGAAAATCGGGGGATTGATTTATAATATGTATGTATGGGGTGCGCTACATAGAAAATAACATTTATAGAAAGGGCGGAAGTAAGTACAGACAGATGGGCTGGTTTTATACGCCGGAGCCGCTGGATTTGGCATGGACACGCCGGAAACGAAAGCTTGCTCGCACCCGAACACCAACCGGCCGGCCCTCCCCTCTTCTCTCCTCTTCTTTTGCGGTTTCTTGGTTCCACTTTGGCCCATTGGTGGTTCCACTTCACGATTAAACCAAAACATCTCGATCACGTATGGCCCCTCTCAAATGCCCAATCTACCCTTCCTGATACTGCAATACCACGTGACCATCAATAGACAGTGCGGAGGAGATAAAGATAAAATTGCGACCATCTTGCGTTAATTGAGTTATTTATGAAACTAGACGTTATTTCAAGTTTTGCGCAGATTTTTTTATAAATAGAGAATAGTGATATTTAAGTTATATTTTTTATAAGTATTATTAGTATTAATTTTTAATTTTTTTGAAATAAATTTTTGCTTGAAATATATTATAGATTTTGTTAGTTTTGTACTGAAATATTTTATGGTATTTTATTCTTGTTGTTTGATTTTTTTTTGTATAATATATTTTTTTAAAAAAATTAATATCCACTTAAAGGGCAATTATAACCCTAATTCTATATTTTTTTAAAACTAATAACTCAATAAACTGTCGCATGTTTATAAATTTGGATTAGTATAATCATACAATTGTTATAATGTCTGGCATATTTACAAAATATCACCGTTAAGACATCACTACTGCTATTATATCTAATATTCCAACCACACACAGATTTTTCATCATAAAAGTTTAAATAATAAAAATACTTAACAAAACTTGCAATTTAAACTAAATTTGTAGTCACAGTCATTAAATTACAAAACATTTCTTATAAAAATTATAATACTTTTATCTTATATAATATCTAATTTGAGTAGATTAATTTTCTCTTTTTGTTTTGTTGTTCATCTTCATCTTTAGTATCCTAGTTGAGGTCTAATTTGTCCTTTTTTTTAGTTTGAAATATTTGAAATTTCCAAGTAATGCTAGAATCCTGCAATTTTTTTAAGTCAAAATTTTACAAAGAACTTTTTGGATTAAGAAAATTGAGTTTAATAAATAAATAAAATAATTATTACTTGAAAATTTCAAGTAATAAGATTTTTTTGTAAAATCTTGAGGAAAGCATATTGATGCATTTTTTGTTTGTTGGAAGTTGTAGTTTGATTATTGTTTTTTATTTAGTTTGTAAATTTTTAATATGGTGCAACTTATTTTAATTGTAATAAATATTTATAAATAAAAAATATTACTTTAACATGTAAAGTTTAAGTGGAATAAAAAATTATTAGACTTAATAATATTATTAGATTGTATTAGATAGATTTAATGTATGCATCTAATTACATTCAAAAAATATACATATAGTTAATTAATAAAATATTGATGATTAAATTATAAATAATTTAAAATTTTAAAAATCTATAAATCACCACAAAATTAAAAAATATATAATATTAATTCAAGACAAATCTAAAATATTCACTTATTATTATAAAATCAAAAAAATAGAATGTTCATCAAATAAGATATTAGATTCAGTCTTAATAAATATATATATAGATGATTTTGTTTCCTCATCTGCATCAAATAACTCTTATATTACCCAACGCGGGTAAAATGAGAGGCAATGAGCATGGGACCCACACATTCACTCTCTGCATTTTGCGTCGGACGACATAACATGACCCTGTATATAGATTATTTACAAATTTAAATAAAATATAATAAATACACCGTAAAATAATAATTAATATTACCTATCATAATTATACTAACTACTCGTGCATTACTGCATTTGATGGTAGTTAGACTAACTCCAACCATACTTCATATTCTACTCCCTATTATATTATAAACAATTTACTCCATATTCTAATTTTGTCTTGAAAATTATGATTGCTTCGATCGCACTCTCTATTTGACTCCATATTTTATTTATTTATTAATAAATTTTAATTTTATTTATTTTATCTTTCCTATAATTTTTCTACTATAAAAATTTATTATTTATTTTATAATTTAATAATAAATATTAATGTATTAAATTTTAACAATATTTAATATAATTTTAAATCAATTTTCTAATATTTTTTAAATACAATTATCTAACAAAATAATCAAATATATATATACAAAATCAATAATTAAATACACAAAATAATCAAATGCACATATACACGAAATCAATAATTAAATATACAAAATAATCAAATACACACATACACGACATCAATAATTAAATACACAAATCAATAACCAAACACACAAATATATAATATCACTCATCCAATACGCAAATAAATAAAAAAACTCCCCAAAATAAAAAATACAAACCCAGTAGTGTTGTTCTTGTCATCGTCGTCAGAGAAGACAACAAGCTGCTCATCGTAGTCAATGCCTAATCTAGCGATCGTTGGGCCGATTGATCTGTTACTTGTTGTTGTCGCATTTGTGTATGCTATGTCGCGTCTACTGGTTGTCTTCTCTAGCTGATTTTCTCTTCTAGACGACTGCCTAGACCTCTAACGTTGAGATGGCAAGCCTTTTTTCACATTGAGATTGTCGTTGTGGAGGAGAGATAACGAATATGGCTTGGTCGAAATCAATCGCCAAATATGACGGAGGGATTGGAGTTCGCCAAAAGTTTGGTGAGCTGATTTGGCGATGGTAAGCAGCGTTCAAGATGGGCAAATCTTGTTAGCTAGCTATTTATTTGGCTTGACAAGTAATTTGGCGATGCGTTTAATGTCTTAGTAAACAATATAAATTATTTTGAACTTTTCTAAAGTTTTAGTTAAATTTATAGAATTTTTTTTCTTTATTTTACAAAATTGTAATCACCTATTTTATCATAAAAATAAATTACACACTGCCCCGTTTTAAAATAAATTACACCTATTTCTCTTATATTTTTAAAAATAATGTAAATTTCTTTTAAATGTAACAAATTCTAAGAAGTAATTATTTTACCCTTGTATTTAAAGTACTTATTTCCTCTTTATGTTCCCCTCTCTATTTTTTCTCTTATCTCTCATTCCATTAATCTCTATTCCTCACTTTATCTCATGCACAAAAAAATGTCAATGGTCTAACAACGATCAATATATTTACTATCTCTTTATCTCTGTTCTTTTTTTTTTTCTTTCTCCTCTTATCTTTGTGTTGTTCATAGAATAAAATCTATTAGGTTTCTAATGGATAGATTGATTGTTGGTTAAAAAGCATAAAAATGATGCACCAATAAGTTTTATCTCTTTATCTCTATAACACTCCACTTTCTCGGATATATTATAACTTAAGACATTTGGGATATATATATATATTTTTTCCCTTAAGAATAGTCTTAATCATCATATTAATTCCCAAACTTTCTATTTACCTACCTAGCATGAGAATCATCATACATCATAAATGCTAGGCTAGGTATTCACCAATAGCGGAAGCATGAATCGAACATTAGCATACAACGGACGATATTAACTTTACATGATCGCTTCGGACATATTCCATAATACAAGACTATTCGTTAATAAAATATAAGTTTTTTAACATGACTTGAAACATAACATAAGTTTTTCAACATGACTTGAAACATGACATATTTGGTTCTTCACGAAGAAGAAGATTGCAGAGAAACATCTTTATCCAAACCATGATAGCTTGAATCATTACATCTTGTCCATATTCATGCCTTCGTTACAAACCCTATCTAGAACGTTTGAATGTTCTAGGAGTATAGGCCACGTTAGAGGTGTCAAAAGGGCTGCCCCGGCCCGGCCCGAGTCGGCCCACGGGCTTTTTAAACAGGCCGGCCCTTTTACTAAAAGGGCCGGACCGGGCCGAGCCCAGGCCCTTTTGCCATTGATAGGGCCCGGCCAGGCCCACGGCCCCCCTACAAAGGGGCCGGGCCCGGCCCTTTTTTTCCTTTTTTTTAAATAATTTTTTAAAAATAATACATATAATATATACATATATAAATATCAAAATAATACATACATAAAAATTAGTTTTTTTCTTTTTAAAATATTTTTTATCTTAATTCTTAAATATTATTTCATCATTTTATATTTCAAAATTCTATATACCTTATAAATTTTCTTGTGAATTAATATGAAAAATAATGTACATATAAAAAGAAGAATGTTTATTTATAATTTAAATATATAAAAAATTTAACTTAAAAATTTTAAATAAATTGATGGTTATTATTTATATATATTACGAAATTAAATTTTTTAATATCCAATATCAATAATTACTAAAGAATAACAAAATTAAAAAAAATGAATAAGGGCCTTACTGGCCCATAAAGGCCTCATGGGCCCATAAGGGCCACGGGCCGGGCCGTGTGTAATACCCGAGAAATTCTAAGAGACTCAAGGGTAATTTATCTTGGGGCAAAAATTGGAATTTAAGGATAAATTGGGGGTAAAACGGTAATTTATTACCGTATAGATGACTGAATCGACTGCCGGGAGTACCCTGGAGTCGAAATACCAAAGGAAAATGATATGGTATTAATGAGCACCCCGAGATAAGATTTATGGTGCCGAAAGAAATGAGATCGGGAACCGTTTTCGGTACAGCTAAAAAGGCAGCTGCTAGTTAGGCTGCAATACCGAATTGTCATAGACAACTTTTCGAAAGTCAACGGAAGCTTGAGGGGGCTTCGGTTTTTCATAAGGAACAACCCTTCATAGGTTTCAGGAAGAAACGAATGGGTTTAGGTCCAAAACGAAGATTCGGGCCAAAGTGCAATTTCTTAAAAATTTACCGAATTGGCCGGAGGGAGGTCGAGATGGCAAGTTTTTGGAATCTTCCAAGAAGGAATAAAAGTTTTTATGACTTGAGGGATGTATTGGCAGTATTTGAAAGCTCAAGGGTTTAAAGGAAAGGACCAAAATGTAAAATGAGAAAATATAGGGGCTAAAGTGCAATTTTTGAAAGTTGAAGCTGGAAGCTTCCAGCCATGGCCGACCAGCAGCTTCTGGTCGCCGACCAGCGCCTACCGACAATGGGGATTCGTGCCAAATGGGTCGGGGATGCCTTTGGGTCGGGTTTGGGTCGACAAGGGAGCTTGGATTGGCCGGATTTTGAAGCTTTCCGACCAAGTTCTTGGCCGAATTTTGAGAGCTTCAAAAGTGATGATTACGGTCGGCTTTTACAGAAATTGGGTCGATCCAGGGGCGGTAGAAGCCTCAAAAGGGTCGGGCTAGCAAGCCTTGAGCGTTTGGAAGCTCGGTTCGCCTATAAATAGGAGATGGCCGAATGCTTTGGAAAATTTAAATTGCTAGATCGGTGAGTGTTTGAACGAATTGAGATAAGCGGATAAGGGGCTTTTATTGCCCATGTCTCAAGCTTTATTTCTGCCAAATTTGAGCCATTTTTGTTGAGATTTGAGGGAAATCCGAAGCTTCGTCGGAAAAACGAGCATCGCCGGAAAATCGCTTGGAGCAGTCTGAAAATGGCTTGGTTTGAGGGATTTTTTGGTACCATCTTGTAGAGGGCGAAGAGAGGAAGGTGTAGGAACAAACGGGGAGCAAAACGGAGGTCGGATGAAGGAGTTATGGTCAATAAACCAGAGCAGCGTCGGAGTCGGCCGGAACCTGGAGGAAGAAGACGATCGGCGCGTGTGGGACACGCGCCAGCTGGGCCCCGCGAGTGGGCGCGCGTGAGCCATCTTCTTTGGGCGAGTGTAGGCGCGTCCAGGCTCCAACAATTACGAAAAAAATTGCTAAATTCCTCTAAAATCGAGATCTAGGTCCTGTAAAAATTTCATTGGATTTGGAGTTCTCTAGGTCTCGTTTCTAGAATTAAAGTGCCTCGTTTTGCGTGAAAACGCACCATCCGGGTAAGTCCAGTATTTTTCCTTTTAATTTCATAGCATATTATGAATTGTTGTGAAGTTAGATTTGAGGAAATAGTCTTGATATATTTATTGAGATTTTTAGAAGGAAAAATGAAGGAAAATGAAAAGAAATAGGAAATAAATAGAATATTGAGGATATTTAGTGATTAAATATTATTTTATGTTTGAGGAGATCGAGATGATAAGATTGGTGCAACTTTTGAGAGTTGGCACGAGAATCGAGGTGGGGCACGCATATCGAGGCGATGCGCGCTTTTCGAGATGTCTTTGTCTTTGGACAAAGGTGAGTGGTATTCTCACAAGAACTTATATTCATGATATGTTTGTTATATATGCATGTTATTATGAATTGCAATATTCATTTGTCATATTGCATTGAAAGTCGTGATATTTCTATTGCACGATATTATTGTCATATTGAAATTGTGCATGGGGATGGGATGATACCCTCAGAGTGTAGCCGTAATTCCCCTAGGGCGTTGAGGGAATAACGTTGGGCCTATCCCGTAGACGTTCGGGATTTGCCTGGGATTCCTAGCCGGGTTGGGGATACCTGGGAAGTTACATTATGGGTATATGTTGTTCATGTATTTGCATCATGCATCATATAAATATTTTTGGACCCTCACTAGAAGTTTCATCTTCTAATGGGTTATGCCCCTGGAACATTCAACGTTCCAGTTGAGACTTGCAGTTAGGGCAAGGAGCAGGTTGAGATATGACGGCACGTGATGGCGTGGCCGATGAATGCAGCAGAAGATTTCAATATTTTATTTATTGTAGAATGATGATGTATGTATTCGAGGTTTCATATGATTGCACCTAGGGTGTTAGATGTTATCTCGAGAGAAATGTATTTATGTAATTGAGGATATGATGATAACATATGGTACGAATTCTTTATGATATATATATAAGTTGAATTTAGGTATGTACCGTATCAGGTTTCGATTAACGCTTCCGCATTGTTAATGATTTGCTGGGGTTTCCCTTTGAAATACGACATTTGATGTATGAGGAAAGGGATTATGTATGTATCTGATGGACCCCAGCATAGTGACACGCCCCTCCGACGGGGTGGGGTGTTACAGTTGGTATCAGAGCGGAAATGTTGAGGACATAGGAAATGTCTGAAACTTATGTGACTCTAGTATAGATGATATTAGAGCGAACCTAAGGAAAAGGTCGCGTGTGGCTAGATAAGTAAAGCCACCGTAAGATTTGGGTATTGACGGTTACTGGATAAGTGCGTTGTTGTGGAAGTGCATGTCTAGGCTAGTTCTGGCTAAGGAAAGACTTGGTACTTAAGTGCGTCCTTTGTGACCCACCACTCTTTCCTGGGAACTTACCTGGTGTACTCTTCACGGCAGACACTATTTCAGTAGACGACTACTATTCCCGGTGAATAGTAGAATGCCTAATAGAAGGTAGTTCTGGAAGAATGATCCAGCTATTGGAATAAGGATCCAATGATGTGATTCGAATGTAAGGATGACTCGGTAACCATGATATTGGATCCGAGAGATTTTGCAGACAATTGATTTGAGGACATTAGTCAAAATCATTGTAAGGAAAGATTGGATAACAGGTAGTTATCGAAGATGATCGGATTAGGAATGATTAGTCTGATGTGTCAGAGCCTAGCTGATAAGTTAGGATAAAAGGATAAGTATTTTCGAGGTTCATTTAGTAGCTTCGAAAATAAGATATGGGATCCCACGGATTGGGACAAACGAGAGGCCAAAGATGGCCAAATGATGGCGCGTGAGTGCGTAAATTGATGAGACGAAAGTGGTGCAATCGATGAGACTCGCCAAGGCGGGATAAGGGAACCCTGGCAGGGTGACAGGACTACTGGTCGGTGTTCGCAGTGACAGATCTGGATCTAGGGACCTAGCAGAAGGCTTGTGATGAGCTTACGATCAACGTACCGGGGAAGCTAGTTAGCTGTCTCGCGGTATGAGTCGAGGACTCAGGATCTAAGTTGCTTAGTGTACTGCCGAGGAGACGATCAGATGCTGAATATCTGGGGCAACACAGTAGGGTTTGTACCTTGTAGGGGAGATCTCAGTCCCAATGGGTGCGAGGTGTACCACTAGCTATGGTTGATCGAGGCATGAAGCCTAAGGAATCAGCCCGAAATGAAATGGATTAAATGTGGACTGTGTGTCCTATTTAAAGATTGCAATGAGATCATGAGATGGTCGTGTTGGGTAAAGGAATGCTACCTAACGTATGAAATGGAAAGGAAAGATGCATGCTCGTAAGCCGTGTAGGCGCTACCTATGAGGTGATGGAATCACCAGGCCATGATAAGGGCCTAGAATAAAGGTTCTTACAGAAGGAGTTAGACTCAGGGCAGCGACGACGAATGATAGTTCTTAGAGGACTACGACGAGACCGTGCAGTTTTCACCCGGAATGTACCCGAGTGAGGGTCGACGTATGATGTAGGAGTAAGCCTACCATATGATGGGGGTGATGATGACAGCCGTGTGCTGGCTAACGGAAAGAGTAGTGCCTCGGAAGAATTAATTTAATGGTCGTGTGCCGATAGTCAACTGGATCTGAAGAACGAAAGGCGAGAGTCAGTAGATTCTCGGTAAATGAAATTTCAGGTAGTGGAGCATGACCGGTCCAAAGGCTTGACCGATGAATAGTGAAATGGTAGTCTCGACTCAAGGTAGAGTTCGAGTACTAAAAATGAAAGAGGTGCTTAATGGGTCGTATCGACCGTAAAGGAATGATAAGGAAACCTATTCGACAGAGGTCGTGACTACGGTTCAGTGTGCCAAACGAACCTGTTAAATCAGGTAAAATGGTCGGTAGTCAACCAGGCAAAGAGAGCTTAAGGGCACCATGATAAATGGTGGATAGAAAGCCATGAAGGCAAAGGAAATCGAGTTCTTGGAAGATAAATGGAACCAGATAGTGTGATCTGATTTGGGATCTTCGAGGATTGATCGGTTTGTGAACTTTGAGGAATTTCTTAAAGAAATGATTGAGGATCTAGAGGTTCGTAATAGAACTTTAGAGTTTTCAAAGGAAGAAATCCAGCGAGGATTGGAGTACCGTGGGTAATGTAAGTACCTACCTGCTCTAGCTGGTAGTAAGGTTATGATTATCGTCTTAAAGATTGTGCAAATCTTAGACGTGATTGAAAGGATCAAATGATGGCAGATGTGCCAAGATGATAGGTCGCAGTAAGAGAAACTGTAGACCCAAGTTGATTGAGGATTAGAGATTTTCGATTTTGAAGATTGGAACTCTCGTATAGCTAGACAGATAGTCTAGGTAGCCTTAGTGGCAGATTGGAAATGTATCGCTGAGTGATGTCAGCAAGTTATGGAAATAAGAAGCCTGTCGAGATATGGTTCAGGCACTTACGGTTAATGAAAAGCCGTAAGAAGAATTGGAAGATGATAGGATATATTCTCGGAAGTATTAACGGGATTATTTCTAAATGATGATTGTCAATGATAGCTTGAGGTTATAGCATGATTAGCCGTGTTTGGCTTGTTTGAGGATGTAAATTATCAGGCTTTGAAAGAGATGATAATTAGGAAACAATATCTTTTATCTCGAATATGATGAATAATGAAACAGCCGCAAGAGGCTGGGATATTTATGATTGATATATGATCGAGGTTAAGATAAGGAAATAAGGTATTTTGAAATCGATGTTTCGATGATAAGGATAATGAGATGATGATCTCGGAATTGATGATTTGACCAATGTACCATTCGCATTGAAGTCGCGTTGGTAATTGTGTCTATTGATGATATGATGGTGTACTCCTCGGATAGGGAGACACGTGAGGAACATTGAGGATCTCAAAATTAATGATATGATGATATACTCCTCGGATATGGAGACACATGAGGATATTAAGGATAACGTTAAGAAACATCATGATTGATGTTATGAATGAAATTGGCTTGCTAGGTAGTAAGCAGATCATGAAAGAAATGATGTGAGCATGAGGCTCTATGATGGTGAACGTGAAATCAGAATTGATTGACATAAACACCATAAGGATCAGAAGTTTCTGAAAGGTAAGATGTCCTGATAGATTTCGGGAGACGAACCAAGAGTTTTAAATTGAGGTTGGTTCGAGGAAAGGTTGAAAACCTAAGTGAATGTAACTCTGAATAGGATCGAGGATCCGTAAGATTTGGAGATTTAGGCTGGTATTGAAAAGTATCAGAAGTGACGGGAGTCGGGTCAATTACAACTCTTGGAGACGGGACAAGGAGGCTCTAGAAAGACAATAGCACCATGGGTGTGTGGCCTGTAACAGCGGATCTGAGCCCAAGGACCAAGGTATGAAGGCTAGTAAAGAGCTTATGATCAACGTACCGGGGAAGCTAGGTAGCTGTCTCGCGGTATGAGTCAGGTGACTCAGGGTCTAAGTTGCTTAGCGTACTGCCAAGGAGACGGTCAGATTCCAAAGTTTAGGTACCACCATGACTGTTATGGTTTGACTAAGATCCAAGTTCCAATGGACCGGAGCGTTGTGATAGGATCCCTACCTGTCTATGAAATGATGGAAATTTTTTGAGGATGACAAGCTATTGTCAGGGGTTTGAGAGGGAACTCTCTGAAATAGTTATGTCTATGCAAGGACTCGAGAAGAGAGTCAAATGAGAATGAACTGCCGGTGCAGTGAGAGCTCGTGGTAGCTCAAAGGATGGGGTTGCATGATAGTGCAACAGAACTGAATGATGGCGTGTGGATCATGCCAAGGCACAGAAAGGACTACCCGATATATGACTTGGAACTGGCAAATGTGGTACGTGCTCTCGAAGTTATAGAGACACTACCAGAATGATGGGGCATTGATATGCTCACGAACCACAAGGAGCCTAAAGTATGAGTTCTCGCAGAAGGAGCTGAACGAGAGGTAGCAACGTTGATGGAGTTCCTTAAGGACTACGACTGCACTACTTCGTATCATCAGGCGCGTGGCAGAGAGGTGCCCAACGCAGGACCTGGTGGATAGCTGTGAGTGTCAGATGAAGTTAGAGGCTAGTTAAGTCTGCTGACTATGATGGTAGTGCCGAATGGATCGTCTATTTTTATGGCTAGCCTGGTTGTTTAGCCGGATCTGGTGAATGAGATACAAAGGCAAGGATGGTTGACAAGTGAACTTGTCTATGATTAATGATTATGGCCAGCCCAAGAGTTGTGATTTTTGAAATGCAAGAGGGCATTCTCAAAAGTTTCAGGGTAGGATGTGCGTGCCTAGAATGATGAAAGATGTGTGGTCGTCTGAAAAGAGCCACAAGAGGAAATGATGTGAATGACACGGTATGCTTGTAAGCATTGCTCGTGTAAGGAATGCAAATCGAGAGGTGTTTGCTAAAGGATCAAATAGAGGTTTGATTTGAGGAATTCAGGTAATGAGCTATGTTATGTCTTAGTTACCTAACTGACAGATGAAAATTTCGAGGCCGAAATTTCTTTAAGGAGGGGTGAATGTAATACCCGAGAAATTCTAAGAGACTCAAGGGTAATTTATCTTGGGGCAAAAATTGGAATTTAAGGATAAATTGGGGGTAAAACGGTAATTTATTACCGTATAGATGACTGAATCGACTGCCGGGAGTACCCTGGAGTCGAAATACCAAAGGAAAATGATATGGTATTAATGAGCACCCCGAGATAAGATTTATGGTGCCGAAAGAAATGAGATCGGGAACCGTTTTCGGTACAGCTAAAAAGGCAGCTGCTAGTTAGGCTGCAATACCGAATTGTCATAGACAACTTTTCGAAAGTCAACGGAAGCTTGAGGGGGCTTCGTTTTTTCATAAGGAACAACCCTTCATAGGTTTCAGGAAGAAACGAATGGGTTTAGGTCCAAAACGAAGATTCGGGCCAAAGTGCAATTTCTTAAAAATTTACCGAATTGGCCGGAGGGAGGTCGAGATGGCAAGTTTTTGGAATCTTCCAAGAAGGAATAAAAGTTTTTATGACTTGAGGGATGTATTGGCAGTATTTGAAAGCTCAAGGGTTTAAAGGAAAGGACCAAAATGTAAAATGAGAAAATATAGGGGCTAAAGTGCAATTTTTGAAAGTTGAAGCTGGAAGCTTCCAGCCATGGCCGACCAGCAGCTTCTGGTCGCCGACCAGCGCCTACCGACAATGGGGATTCGTGCCAAATGGGTCGGGGATGCCTTTGGGTCGGGTTTGGGTCGACAAGGGAGCTTGGATTGGCCGGATTTTGAAGCTTTCCGACCAAGTTCTTGGCCGAATTTTGAGAGCTTCAAAAGTGATGATTACGGTCGGCTTTTACAGAAATTGGGTCGATCCAGGGGCGGTAGAAGCCTCAAAAGGGTCGGGCTAGCAAGCCTTGAGCGTTTGGAAGCTCGGTTCGCCTATAAATAGGAGATGGCCGAATGCTTTGGAAAATTTAAATTGCTAGATCGGTGAGTGTTTGAACGAATTGAGATAAGCGGATAAGGGGCTTTTATTGCCCATGTCTCAAGCTTTATTTCTGCCAAATTTGAGCCATTTTTGTTGAGATTTGAGGGAAATCCGAAGCTTCGTCGGAAAAACGAGCATCGCCGGAAAATCGCTTGGAGCAGTCTGAAAATGGCTTGGTTTGAGGGATTTTTTGGTACCATCTTGTAGAGGGCGAAGAGAGGAAGGTGTAGGAACAAACGGGGAGCAAAACGGAGGTCGGATGAAGGAGTTATGGTCAATAAACCAGAGCAGCGTCGGAGTCGGCCGGAACCTGGAGGAAGAAGACGATCGGCGCGTGTGGGACACGCGCCAGCTGGGCCCCGCGAGTGGGCGCGCGTGAGCCATCTTCTTTGGGCGAGTGTAGGCGCGTCCAGGCTCCAACAATTACGAAAAAAATTGCTAAATTCCTCTAAAATCGAGATCTAGGTCCTGTAAAAATTTCATTGGATTTGGAGTTCTCTAGGTCTCGTTTCTAGAATTAAAGTGCCTCGTTTTGCGTGAAAACGCACCATCCGGGTAAGTCCAGTATTTTTCCTTTTAATTTCATAGCATATTATGAATTGTTGTGAAGTTAGATTTGAGGAAATAGTCTTGATATATTTATTGAGATTTTTAGAAGGAAAAATGAAGGAAAATGAAAAGAAATAGGAAATAAATAGAATATTGAGGATATTTAGTGATTAAATATTATTTTATGTTTGAGGAGATCGAGATGATAAGATTGGTGCAACTTTTGAGAGTTGGCACGAGAATCGAGGTGGGGCACGCATATCGAGGCGATGCGCGCTTTTCGAGATGTCTTTGTCTTTGGACAAAGGTGAGTGGTATTCTCACAAGAACTTATATTCATGATATGTTTGTTATATATGCATGTTATTATGAATTGCAATATTCATTTGTCATATTGCATTGAAAGTCGTGATATTTCTATTGCACGATATTATTGTCATATTGAAATTGTGCATGGGGATGGGATGATACCCTCAGAGTGTAGCCGTAATTCCCCTAGGGCGTTGAGGGAATAACGTTGGGCCTATCCCGTAGACGTTCGGGATTTGCCTGGGATTCCTAGCCGGGTTGGGGATACCTGGGAAGTTACATTATGGGTATATGTTGTTCATGTATTTGCATCATGCATCATATAAATATTTTTGGACCCTCACTAGAAGTTTCATCTTCTAATGGGTTATGCCCCTGGAACATTCAACGTTCCAGTTGAGACTTGCAGTTAGGGCAAGGAGCAGGTTGAGATATGACGGCACGTGATGGCGTGGCCGATGAATGCAGCAGAAGATTTCAATATTTTATTTATTGTAGAATGATGATGTATGTATTCGAGGTTTCATATGATTGCACCTAGGGTGTTAGATGTTATCTCGAGAGAAATGTATTTATGTAATTGAGGATATGATGATAACATATGGTACGAATTCTTTATGATATATATATAAGTTGAATTTAGGTATGTACCGTATCAGGTTTCGATTAACGCTTCCGCATTGTTAATGATTTGCTGGGGTTTCCCTTTGAAATACGACATTTGATGTATGAGGAAAGGGATTATGTATGTATCTGATGGACCCCAGCATAGTGACACGCCCCTCCGACGGGGTGGGGTGTTACACCGTGGGCCTAATTTCTTTGGCCCAGTCCGACCCCCATGAACAGTAACGAGCCGGGCGGCTCGCGGGCTGCCCGACCCTTTTGACACCCCTAGATCACGTTAGATGATGAATCATTTAAGTAAAGGTACATTATTCATATCTCATGCATATATGCAATGCAACATAACATCATTCATTTTGTTTGATTCGACTGCACTCAACTGCTACTCTCAATTTTAACAACTTTCTTACCAGGCTGAGGTATATAAGTGCACCATTAGCAGAGTAGCGACGCCAGTCCCTAATCCAAAACCTGTATGCACGACATGATCAATAATATCATCGTGAACATATGTATAATTCATCATCAACACATGTAAATGCACTATACATGATGCGTAATTTAACATAGTATGTCAATATGATAGAATCATTTGCATAAAAACTGGTTTTGGATTAAACCATTTACTTTTTGTACGATGTTCAAAATACCTTGAAAAATACGCACCTTCTCGATTTGCGTGTCCGACCTCAATTATCACACAAATCACTTCATCTCAAGCCTCAAAGTTCTATATTCATCATATTTATTTAAATGAACATCAAGACCCATTTTTCTATAATTTATTTGCATTTTTTTTATTTTCTTTCTATTTTTCTCTTTAAAAAATCTAAAATAAATACCTAATTGAATATTTCTCCAATATTTTTATACCAAAATTCATAAAATAATATTCTAGATTTTTCTTGGATTTTCTCATATTTTTCTGTAATTTTCATAATCTATTTTTTCTCCAAAATTGAAAAAATAAATATTTCCCACATCATTTTTCAAACTTTTCTCTACAATAATACCCAAAATAGTTTTCTAGATTTTCTGGAATTTTATAATAATTTTTCAAAAGTTTTTCCTAATTTTTTTCTTCTTTTCATCTATTTTCTTATTTTTCTTACCTTCTTCGGTCATCTTCTACGGTGACGGTAACTTGCAACTTGCTCCGATGCTCGATCCGACTTCACCTCCTAGAAGATCTCCTCAATCTAATCACGATAGTGCCATTGGATTCTTGAAAAAACAATCGGAAATGCCTTAAATCGGCAAATTACAATCGGTTCTGGTGACACCCATTTTTGCAGGGAACTATCAAAACATGCTCAAATGAACATGAAATTACACCAAAATTTTTAGAAACGATCCTAAAAATATGAGGAATAAAAGCCCCTTATCCTTCTCCCTCAATTTTTCCTCAGATGTGGATTCAAGACTTGCTCGATTTTTCGATGAACTCTTAAAACCCACTCAAATGAACACGAAATATCACCAAAATTTCTCGAAAGGATCCTAAAAATAAGAGTAACAAAATTTCTTTACCCTTTTCCCTCAATTTTTCCTCAAACAAGCGAATTTGATAAATAAATTTTTGAAGAATTTCGGTTATCCCATAACTCTATTTATAGACAATCCCGAGCTCTCAAATGCTCACGACTGCTTAGTCCCACGCCTCTAAAGCTTCTACATTCTCTAGATCGAGCCAAAATATCATCACTTAACCATCAAATTATTCACCAAAATCTAGCAAAAAATGACTGAAAAATGGAAAAAATTGGCCACATTTGTGGCTAATGTCGGCCTAGGCCTGACTCTGTGTATTCCTTATTTCCTTCCTCATCTTCTCGTGGCCGAAAGGTGGCTAGTCGGCCATGGAAATCACCTCACTGTTCAAGTTACAAAATTTGCACTTTAGCCCCTCTATAAATTTTCAATTTCACTTTGGTTCTTTATTTGAAACCCTTAAACTTCTCAATAGTTCCATTACAACTCTCAAACTCTATACCGTTCGTTTCATCACCGAAAATTCGAAAATAACGTCATTTCGACATTCCTTGAGCAAAATTACGAAATTACACTTAAGCCTGAATCTACGTTTTGACCATTGATCTTTTCGTTTCAACCTGAAACCACTAAAAGGTTGTTCTACATATTAAATATGAATCTCCTTTGGGTTCTGTTGATTTCCTGGAAGTCCCCTATGATAATTCGATTTTTCAGACTACGTCATAGCTATACCGAAAACTATTTCTAATTTGGTTTCTTTCAGTGTCAAAAATATTGTTTTGAAACACTTAGCATAGATATGTCTTTATTTTTGGATACTTACTTCCTGGGTATTTCCCTCAATCGCTTCGGCTGACCAAGATTGACAATCTGTCTCTTAGATCCTTGAATACGACTATTCTAACATCACGAAATAACGAAACATGATACATTTTATTCATTACAAATATTGGACCTTACAATCTCAGTTGTTTTATTGTCAAAAACCCTATCATTTTTTGCGATTGATATGGTTTCTAAATGTGTTTCACTAGAAAACTCACATTTCAATAATGGGGTTTTTTTATTAACCCCAACTCAAACAAAAAACCTAGAATTATGATTTTGACAAATCGATGTTTACGTATTTAATTTGGATTCGAAAAACCAATATCATTTTCTCTCTCTTTCTTTCTCATATTCTCTTTATCATGGAATATAATAGGCTCCAATGTAATTTGTTTAATTGTTTTAGTTTTTTTTTTATTTTATTTTAGAAAATATAGTATAAAATGAAAGGGCACTTTAGAAATTTTAATAAAATTAATTGTTATTACTTAACTACAAAGGGGATACGTGTTGCATGGGAGTTAATCCAAAGGGGAGTCAATGACATTTTTAGAAATATAGGGGTGATCAATACAATTTAGTCAAATTTTTTAGGTAACATGTTAAATTTACCCTTCCTATTACAAAATTGACTATTATACTCTTCTTATTTTTTTGACTTCTCTTGTTTTTTCTCTTATTTATTTCTATAATATCTATTATTACAAAATAATAAAAAAATAGTAGTGATTGACCATTATTGTTTGCTAAACCCAAGCAATTTGGAATTGGATCCATTTAAATTGTTGGTGTAATATCCCCAATTTTTATATAGGATAAAATGAAAAATTGGGATTATCATTCCAAATAAACAAAAATGAGCTTAATAGCAAATTCGAATTGATTTGAGGATATTTTGGTAATTTTCCAAGAGGTTTCATTTAATGTAAATATCCAAAGTGTAGGGTTTTACCATAATAGTTTAAAGATTGTTGGGATTTTTGTGTAATTCTTACAAATTTTCAAGGTTTAAATGAAAGCTTAAATTGCAGTGAGTATAACTACAATTTACAAAAGTTATAAGTGGAATATATCAAAAGCATAGGGACCAAATAAAGGGGTTGAACTAGAAATTACCAAACTTAAGGGGCAAAGTGCATTTGAAAATTTTGCAACTTGTTAGCCAACTTGCATTGCCGTCGATACTGGCCAAATCCTGCGAATTCGACCTATGAATGATGAAGAGAAGGATGAATGGCTAGGATCTAAAGATTTAAGCAGTAAAGAATTGCTATAAAAAGATGAATGTTTAGTTGAAAATGAGAAGCAAAATCAACCATATTTTGATCAATTTTAAGAGGATTTGATAAGAGTTTATTTTTAAGTTCAAGAGGTTTGGATTGGGATAAAATGGAGAGAAAATAACACGTTTAGAGGGGTTTTTGAAGTTTGTTAAAAAATTGAATATTATTGAAAAAACTGGTTTGGCGAGGAAAAAAAAAGAATAAAACAATGGTTTTTCAACTAGAAATGAAGAGGAAAGAGAAAAAATAAATGAAAAAAATATAAAAGGGAAAAAAATAAAAAGAAAAAGCAAAGAAGATTGTTGTTGTTGGCCATCATCAATGAACAATTGGTCGAAGGTAGAGGTGTCAAAAAGGCCGGCCCAGCCCGGGCCGGACCAGCCCGCATCGGCCCACGGGCTTTTTAAACGGGCCAGGCCGGGCCCGAGCCCTTTTGCTGTCGATAGGGCCCGAGCCGGGCCAGCCCATGGGCTAGAGGGCCAGGCCGGGCCCTTAGCCCACAGGGCCTAGCGGGCCGGGCCCGGTGGGCCTGACCATTTTTTTCTTTTTTTTAAATATTTGTTTAAAAATAATGCCTATAATATATACATATATAAATATCAAAATAATACATATATAAAAATCAATTTTTTTTCTTTTTAAAATATTTTATATCTTAATTCTTAAGTTTTAAATATTATTTCATCATTTTATATTTCAAAATTCTATATGCCTTATAAATTTTCTTGTGAATTGATATGAAAAATAATGTAATGTTTATTTATAATTTAAATATATAAAAAATTTAACTTAAAAATTTTAAATAAATTGATAGTTGTTATTTACTAAAGAATAACATAATTAAAAAAAAATGAGTAAGGGTCTAATTGACTGGCCCATAAGGGCCTCATGGGTTTGGCCCATAAGGGCCTAACGGGCCACGGGCCGGGCCGGGCCGTGGGCCCAATTTATTCGGCCCAGTCTGTTTGAACAGTAACGGGCCAGGCTTTGGCCCGGCCCTTTTGACACCTCTAGTCGAAGGTGTAGGGTGTCGAGCGCGTGCAAAAAGCCAAGCACATATGATACATGTTCCTAAAAAGAAAAATAAAGCAAAAGGAATAAAACTACAAAATTATGAAAAAAAGAGAAAATTATAAATAAAAAAAATAATACCGAGAAAAATACCAAGTTTAGGAAAACAATTCAAGACTCAGGAAAATATTTTTGAACACATCGAGGCCACAAATAAGAAGTCATATGCCAATGTTGATATAAAGATTTTTTTAGTTTTTCTTAAACATAATCAAGGTGTGATATATTAGAGTTTGATTTACATAATTGACATGAAAAAACATAATTACATAGCATTATGTTGAATAACATAGAAAAAAAATATAGAAAATGGTCTTAATTACATGTGTCGATTTCTATTTTTAAAATTTATAGGAATATGTAATCAGTGATATTCTAGTACTATCAATTTGTTGAAATTGTTTATTCATGTCGTATATCTTGTGCATAAATGTTTTTGACAATATAACTCACCAAATGTATTTTCTTCTATAAATATATGTATATAAATATTTTTGACATACATAGGTCACCAAATATATTTTATTCTATATATATATATATAAATGTGACGAAAGATCTGTAGAATAAGGTATTGATTGTTAAACGAGATATAAAGACAACAAATTTGCTTCTTAGAGTTTTAGATTCAATTGCATGTTTATAATTCAATGTTTTTGAATTTACACTTTTATCATATTGTATCTTGAACAAATTTATATTACTATTTGATGCTAACTCGAATATATATATATATTTGAAGTTTATGCTTTATTTTATGTTTGATCTAGACTATGTTTTCGTGCTAGATTTTGATTACTTGCTTTATTATTGTTTTTGTTGATGTTGCAATGTTGAAAGGGTAAAAGATAACATTTTAAAAAACTTTGAGGTCAAAGTGTAATTAAAAAAAATATTGAATTCCCAAAGGGCCTAAAAAAACTGGGTATTACATTGGAATTAAAACAAGAAAGAGAAAAATATACAAAAAAGATAAAGAATGAACTAAAAACCTAAGACTGTGTTATCTTTATTTTTCAATTTTTCAGTTTTGAGTTTTAAATTCATTTTTAGTTTTCTGTTTTGATAGTCTATTTTTAAAAAATTGAAAAACGCGTTCTCTTTGTCAGTTTGAAAAACTATTTCTCAAAACAGAAAATTAGAAAACGCATTCTCTTTGAATTTTTAAAATAATTTTTTAATGATATTTTATTCAATAAATTTGATTATTCAGTAAATTAAAAATATTTAATGTTTATAAATTATTAAAAAAATATATACATCTTAAAGTTAATGAATTTTGTAATATTTTTTTCATTATAATAATAAAATATGAATAAATAAATAAATGTGTTTTGAATTTAGACTTTGTTTTGGATGAAAACACTTAAAACAACTTTTTGTTGTTTTGAGTTTTCTTTATAATTTTTTTTTGTTTTCAAAACTACATTTTTAAAAACGGTAAAGAGAACGTGTTTTCATTATTTTAGAAAATTAAAAACTAAAAATGGCTTAAAAACAACAAAGAGAACGCAGTCTAACCTTTTTTATAAAACATATAGTTTTTTTTTTCTATAAATAAGATATTCATAGAACAAAAATTAGCTATAAACCAAGGATAAGGCATACCCCGGACCAATAAAAAACTAGGGGCATGAACACAACAACAATCACCCTTTGGGCCAAAAGATGAAAAAATAAACTAAAAATAAAAAAAATATAGGAAGAAGTAAAATAAAAGACATTATGTACAGAAAATAAACAAAAGCTTAGGTGATCGAATCCATCTCGGAAGAACAGGCCTCTTGTGCTGATCACGAGTAGGAAAACTTAAAATGAAGTGAGACCCAACTGGAAAGGCTACATCAAACACAAAGCACCGGAGGGATTGGCGATGAACAAGAGACTCCGGGATCACAAAAGCCAGCCTCCACCAGCAAGCAAGCAGCAACTCAATGGGGAATGAAAACTTGGTCTCTCAGAAGCCATCAAACATGACAAAGAGCAAAACTCTGAATAGATGGTCTGACGAAAAACATATAGTTGTGGTTAGGTTCCTGATAACAAGATAGAAAAAAAAAATAGTCATTATTGTAATACTAAAATAATTATGCATCATTCAAAAAATGGCCTTAATTGATGATTTGTGAAGGAAAAATAGAAAAAAAAATAAAAAATATATAACCACTAATCATATTTAGTCTCTAAACTCAAGTAAAATTCTAATTTATCACCAAATAAGTGCAAAAGCCCAATATTCCATAATCTAAAAAAGATCTAATTTATCTTTGAATAATAAAAACAAATTAATCTCTAATTTATCTTTGAATTATGAAAGGAAAGTAATCTCCAAATAATTCAATTTTTTGATTGAATTTTCTTTTTTTTTTCCCTTAGTAAATATAGTTTTTGATTGAATTTTCAAATACACAATTTTTTGAACTTTTTTTATTTTTCACAGCAAATACAATTTTTGATTTAATTTTTAAACACTATATTTGTGTTTCTAATTCTAAAAGTTGAAAATTATTTTGCTTCTTGGCAACAACTATGACTATAAACTCATGGTGCCAAATTGTATTTTAAGCAATCATAATATTTAAAAGCCAATATTTCATTTCCTTTTGAGCACTTATCTATTGTTTTTATTATTATTTTTGGCTAAACTTATGCTTAATAACAGATGATGTTGTTATTGTCACTGCATACATACTAAAGACCTTCAACCAATAACTATAGAGATTATTCTCACAAGTTGAAGTTGGTAAATAAGATATGTAACTCACATGTGTATTGCAACCACTCAACTACTGAAACTGTGGTGAATTGCAACAGGCTCACTCATAGTTGAATTCCTTGTCTAAAAGTAAAAGGTCGATTACTGACTGATTGCTGGGGTTTGGGTTTGGGTTGAGAAACCATTTGCTCACTCAATGACACTGTTTTGGTAACATTTACATCGTTTTCAACAGGTCTGACCCATTCAACAACAAAATTCATACTTTCAGCTAGAAAACAGGGAAAAGAAGAACAAAAATTCTTGTCCTCTGTACTGTACCTTCCAGGAATGATTCAGATCAACCATGCTTTTATCTGTTAATGGGAGAGATAAGACATAATTTTTTAAGTGTTATGATAAGGATACATATGTATTGAGATTAAATCATCTTCAACATGCTAGAGGTTTGTAAGCTTTTCTCTGTATGGCCCGCAGGGATGGACCCATCCCAGGTTTTATAATGCCGATGGAAAGAACCCACCCTTCTTTAGGGTAATAGCCTAATATCCTAATATGATGTTGCCCCTTTATCTTCATTTCTAGCTACTTTAGTTCAGGTTGACATGGCTGTGAGCGGAAATACCTACACAGAGATGGGTTAGTTCAAGGATTTCACCAAAATAGAATACCAATGGTAAGATTCTACCTGTTATTATTTATTCATAATAGGCGCTAACTTGGTACAATTCAATTCGACATTTTCTTCAATCGGGTTTGATTGTGTCGTAGCTTTATAATTCGGATTAGATTTCTCGTTGGATGAACTGCATTGCTAATATTGACCCCAAAAAAGAAAGGGTAGGTACAACGCTGTTTCTTTTTCCTTTTCTTCGACCCGAAGTTCAGTTCTTTTTTTGTATAAATAAGGTTTGATACAGATCGTATGGTAAATTCAAGAAAGCACGATCGCCCTAACCAAAAAGGTAAAGGGAAGTCAAAGGTCTTAGCTATCAAGTGGAATGACAATGAGTCGGATAGTGACGATTCATCTACCTCCTCATCTGGTGATGAAGTAGTTACACGTTCCACTATGCCGAGATGTGAGGTGCAAGTGGTGATGATCACCCTAGGGTATGCGCTAGCGCCCTTGACAGGCACTCTAGAACCCGCCAACTAATTTTTTTCCGCTCTATTGACTTTGACTACTTTACTAACTAATAAGATAAGGCTAGCAATCGCTTACAGGGCTCCATTTGAAGGGTACTGAGGACAAAGTCCAAAGAGGATACCAGCAGAGTCCGATATCCATAGGAATATCGAACATCCTACGAATATACCGTTTACATAGCAGAACACATTTCTTACTCACTCTCTTATACATAAGACTATGGGTTAAAGTAGAAGGCTCAGAGACTACTGACTCAAACTTAGACCTGTCGAAAGACTATAAGCTTTGAGCTCAAGAATAAAGACAAGTATAGCTTAACTAACAGGTTTATTGACGAACTCAGATACATAGGATTAGAGTGAACCCACTCGGGCTCAAGCATAGCTCCAGAGAGAAAGAGACTCTCAAGGACCATATATATATATATATATGTGGACAACTAGGGCAAACAAAAGAGTGGGCTAGACTCCCCTTACTTGAGTAAATGAGCTTAGCTCATTTCTCCTCCAAAGTAAAGTTTAATGGGCTTATGGCCCGACTTCTATTTTGAGCTATCAATAAGTGAATTAGGGGCCAAAACCTATGAAATTTAGATCTACCCAAAAAATCATCATTGTCTTGAACTTTATTAGAAAACACAAACCCAACAATGACATTTCTTTTAATAAAAATTATCTTATCAATATTCCTCTCTCTTTTAATTAAATCCTAAAAAAGTAATCAATAATTCATCTAAAGTCTCTTCCTGGTGGTATTATTTGTGACGTGTTTTAGTTATTCCTATTATAGGATAATCAATGTTTATGAGCTAGACATTTTGGCATGTGTAATTGATTACCCACTATATATATGTAATTGATTATATGTCTTTTTCAACACATACGATGTGTAAGCAATAATTTTCAATATCATAGATATAACTGATTATATATCTTTTTCAACATTTGTAGTGTGTAAACAACAATTTTCACTAGGTGAGAATTGCTATCTTATTTACAGTTCCACCTGTGGCAAGTACATAAGTATGATAATTACCCCGTATTTTCAGCATTTTCTCTATCTAATTTTTGTATTAACGGTTGAAAATATGTTTCCTTTTGCTTTTTTTAGTTTATTTGTTTTGTTTTTGTTTTTTTTTTCTATTTACGCACCATCCCCCGCTGTTCGGCTCAACGATATCAGTAGGAGATTTAAATTAAGGAACCCAACAGCCTGTTTTGATCCCTAGTCGCAAACGTGAGAGCGACAATCATTTTTTAATTTTTCAGGATCACTCATGACTACTGAGTTTTCTCCCCTCCTGGCCCAAAGAATCACCCCAGGAACCAAATTCTGAATCGCGCCATCCTTTTTTTAAGTCTCAGGTGCATTAAACACATTACGATTTTATTAGAGTTATCTGTGTTGGTGTTATACAATGTTGTCAAATATTTCTTAACAATTTTGTAGTGGGGCTTGATTTACTGGTTATTTTATTTGCTTTGCTGATGTTCCACGTGACTTAAATGACAATTTGGTTGAACAACAACATAATACAAGATTGTGTTTGAATAGATAAATTTCAAATAATGTCATTTAGAATTTCAAATTCCAAAAAGCTAATAATGATAAGGATTTAGTGAGCTTAATCCTTTAAACTAAGCACATATACACAAAAGCAAGAGCAGCCAGACAGCAAGTGGATCGCCTGCAATTGTGCATGCAATAATAGAGCAGAACAAATAGTTGCGTTGCGTTGCGCAAGCCATAACCATAACAAATTGAAATTAAAGATGCTAGGGGTTTAGCAATTCAGAGTTAACATGTTAGACATGGAAGATATTAAAAATGCTCGAGGGAAGCAAACTGCATCTTTGACTACATAACCCTCTCTGTCACAGCCATATTCCTAAAGCAATAAAATGCTCCGAGTTCTCCCAGTTCCTCTCAGAGACACTTCTTGTCAAGATCATCAAAGTAAGGGTGTTCCATGGCTTTCTTTGCGGAAATTCTCTTTGAGGGTTCATACACCAGCATCTTCTGCAGAAGCAAAACATTTGTCGAGTGTGTCAGAAGGCATGGACGCATTAATGCCCGTATAGAACTCATTGAGGATAGAATTGAACTTACATATAGCAGATCTAGGCCATCCTCATCCAAATTTGGGACAGCAGACGACAATTTTTGAGGCTTCCACTGGGGATACTCATGCCAGTTCATGAGCTTGCTTACCCCTGGCCACATTTCCTCATTTGGAGTCCCCAGCAATCTGAATGAAGAATCACAACTCCCATCAGAGACACAGATAGCAACAAAGAAATATAGGAAAGGCACGGTTGGGACAGGTGTAATCTTTATTCTGAACCTGAAAATGTGCAGGAGCTGCTGCAGTTCAGAATCTCCGGGAAAGAGTGCTTGCTTGGTGATTAGTTCAGCTAAGAAGAAGAAGAAGAATCAGTTTGGTAAAGCTAGAAGATTACACAAATAAATCCTCACCCAATAGACTACAAATTTAGACTTGAATCAGAGAAACAAACCATACCGAATATGCAGCCAACAGACCACATGTCTACTGCTGTTGAGTAATGTGTGGCTCCCAAAAGAACCTCAGGGGCTCTATACCACAGCGTTAATATCTGCAAAAATGAAACACTAGTTATGAAACAGCTTGGGAAGCAACGGCATAAGGGGAAGAGCATTCAGATAAGCACAGATACCTCATGAGTGTACTTCTTGATTGGTAGAGTAAATGCTCGAGCCAATCCAAGATCTGCTATTTTGAGCATCGTTGTCTTTCGGTCCATCAGAAGGTTGTGAGGCTTCAGGTCCCTAGATTAAAAATAGAGAGATGGTGAAGGTGAGAGTGCAGGGAGCTTAAGATCTGAAGTCTGCGTATGGGTGGTATGCTAGAGGCATCTTAATTGAAGATGATTGAATTTATATTATCTTAGATTAACTTTATTTCATATGTAAATCTTTTATCATCATCCTTTTTGTATTGGTGAGCCTATACAAAGGCATCTCTGTACATTGAAGAAATCACTACAGCAAGATACAAGTTTTTATACAAAAATTGTTCCACTGTCATCTTAGACAGCTTCAAGAGATATCGATATCACAGAAATATCTGCTTTCACAAGAAATATGTCTTAAGGGTATGCTAAGTATTAAGTCATGAAACTCGATTACCTGTGCAACACACCATGGCCATGGCAGAAAGCAACGCCTTTGCACAGTTGGTACATCAAACTCTGCGTTAAAAACAGCGAAGTATTTCTGATGAACAGAAGGAATAACAGAGGCATGCGAAGAACTGCAATAACAATTACTAGAGCCTAAATGGATATTTGCAGCAAAAAAGAAATGAAATCCCACACGTAAAACCATACCTTGACAGTTTTGGCAGGGATGTACTCTCCAGTTTGACGGAAGGTTCTGATGAATTTCTTCAAGTCAGTGTCCATGTACTCAAACACTAGGTAAAGAATCGTCTTCCCTTCTTTGTTTTGGCCTTGTTTGACATCAATCAATCTGTGGATTTACCAAAGGGGGGACAAACAGTTTAACATGTCATTTCCACTAGCTAGAATATGCTAGATGTAGAACGGACGAATCCAGAATTTCAGAGAACAGAACGCAAAACCTATACCTGAAACCCTAATGTTAGAAAGGAATGGTGTTCCAAGAACAATACTGGACTATCTTCTCGACTAAAAGGATTTGTGCTTTTCAGAGGTAAACAAATTCAAGGAAAAGGCCGAATGCCACATAAGGAAGAACGAATGCTCAGGCAAACAAAACTGCTTGTAGCACTGGTAACTATTTACAGGATTGAATCTTTAGAGGATTCATGACCAGATTCAAAACCTAAAAGCGTTCAAGAAAAGATTAAAAAAAAAAAAAGAAAAGCATCAAGGAAATCTAAGAAACCCAGCCCTAGACAAAGCATAAACAAGTGAAGGAGATTCTGAGAGTAGGCATTTGAAATTTTCAAGTAAACAAACAAGAACCAAGAACAGATCAAGAAATAAGATTGAAGGAAGGAGGTACCTGACGATATGGGGATCCCTGGACAGCATTCTCAGAAGAGAGATCTCGCGGAGAGTGGTGGGGGGGACTCCTTCGTCGTCCTCGGGGAGTCTCGTCTTCTTCAAGGCCACGATCTTCCCCGTTGCCCTCTCTCTTGCCCTGTACACCTTTCCATACGTTCCTTCTCCCACTTTCTCCAGCTTCTCAAAAGCCTCCATCGCCGACGATTTCTCCATTCTCTCTCTCTCTCGCTCTCGCTTTCTCTCAGAGTTCGAATTCCGACGACGGGGCTCTACGGTCTGATGGCCGGTTATATAACGGGTGGGGCGGATATCTTTGCCTAACGGCAACAATTTTGAAATTTTGCTTCCGGTAGTTCCGAATTTACCCCTGAAATTGTGTAGATATTACTGAGGAGCGCGTTGGCCTTTAAACGAAACGCAAGTACCGCGGAGCGCACAAACCAATTGGAAAGTAGTACATTTGGTTTGGAAATAAAAACTTCATTAAAATCAGAGAATACTTCTTTTAACTCAACAAAAAATCTTTCATTTTAAAAATCATCATTCATCACTCCAATGTGAAGAAATGATCCATATAACTTCTTGTTCATATTGTTTTATTTTTTGTTTTAATTAGTAATTTTTTATTATGATTGATAAGTTAGATAATTAACGAATTCAAGAGAGATTGGACTAAATTTCAGTTCGTGCCAATCTCAATCGTCTAAATATCAATATATATAGGAAGAACGAGACCCGTGCCAATCTCAGCCATCTACCCACTCTAGGCAACCCAGTATCCACCTGCTCTTTAAATCTGTTCTTGATTATTAATTCATTACTTAACTAAATTCAAAATTAACTATATTGGATACTATCCACAATTAATAAGTGTAATTGGGCAAGGTAAGAACGTTGCAACATTGCTTTTGAATTTTGGAAGATTTTCAAGCAAGCTTTTGTTTAGGAATTAAACACTAAAATTTTACATATGAAGAATTAGTTACAAAGAAAGAACAATTTGACCATAAATGATAATAATATATAAATTAAGTCTATCTGTGATAATTTAACGGTGGTTGTTTATCAAGTTAATGAATATGATTAGATCTTATTTCTGTTAAATGGATTAGAATTTGAATATCATCTAGTGGTTCCTGTAATATCTCATCTTGTCAAAACTTTAATTTTGAATGAAGCTCAATCTATGTTAAAAAATCATGAACAAAGATTGGAGCAAAAACAATCTTATTACACAATTAGATGTGTCGTCGAGTGTTATTGCAAATTTTGTACAAAATCTTTCCTCCAATTGAGGAGGTAATAGAGGAAGGCGTTCTTATTTTTCTACTAATATAGAAGGTAAAAGTAATAGTTTTGGCAAAAATTATGGTCAAAGTAAAGGAGGTAAATTGTTTTGTCAGGTACATTCAAAACCTGGATATTATGCCTTGCAATATTATTTTAGGTTTTGATAAAAATTGACATCATCTTTCTTCATCTCCATCAAATATAGTTGGTTTTTCAAGAGATAATATTCAAGAGAGGTGAAGGTTCCTCTTTCATAGTCGAGTTACCCATCACATTATTCCATATATAAACAAGTTGGTATATCTTACTTTACACTTATTCACTTGACCATCTCATACTTTACATTTATCTGATATTCTTCGTGTTCCAACTATTTCTTAGAATCTTTTGAAGTATCTCAAAAACTCACAAGTGATAATCCTATCATTGCTTGGTACTATCATAATTGTTGCCTGATTAAGGGCAAGAGTTGGAAGAGGGTACTTCCCAAAGGCACTGCTATCAACTAAAGGTTGTATATTCTTTTCCTTCACACTCTTCTCTTCTTGTTTCCTCAAGTTCTTCTCCTCCTGCTGTAAATGTTGTTACGGTCCAGCAACTTTTGGATTCTTCCTTTGCACATATATGGAGCAAAATCCTTCTTGAGTAGAGGTATCAACAATCTTAGAATTTATACTCACCATATATATTATCTAGCACCAAAATTCTGATTTAAGTATATGAGGAGCTATCTATCTTGAAGGGAAGGCTCTCTCATGACAATTCTTCTATGAGTTGTAGGAGCAAAACCTTTGATGGGCCTCACTGAATCAACTACCATGAAGTGATATATTCCTTAAAGGTATGCAGACTCTATACATTATTTGCGTTTTAAATAAAATAAGAAACTACTGATTTCGTTCCTGTTCCTGTTCCTGTTCCTTTTCCTTTTCTTAGAAATTGCCAAAATAAATGATCAATTTTATTTCTCAAATTCTCTGGCAAGATAATGGAGCAAAATGCCATAGATAAATAAAGAAACTAAGCAAATAAAAAGTCTCAAGACCAGGTGATGTTTAAAACTTGTTGTAAGAGTATTTATTATAATAATGGTATCATTAACTAATTATATTATAAAATTTATATGATATTAACTTTGATATTTTATAAGTAAATTGTTATACTAGATAGGGAAAAGGATTTGAACCTACTGTAGGCATCGGCTGTATGCAGCTAAAATGGCAGGAGAAGGCAATTTAGGGTGGTGTTGTTCTCTATGGTTACGTCATGTCAATTAATCTACAACATTACGTGATTACCCTAAATCACAACCCTAAAAAAGGTATCTCTAAGGCATGAAGCTCCCTGCTTGCTTGCCGTGCTAGGAGGGAGGTGGGAAGGAAAATATGGTCTTATACACAGTTTTTCCTTGTGTTTTTTCACAATAAACACGACCTAGAAATACATATATGCCACTAAACTAATGTAACAACTAATATATGCAACAACATTCCGCAGAGGGCAAGCCCATGGCCATGGTAATAATGTACACCAAGGAAGGATGGGAATGAAATGGCCGTCATCCCTTCGTTTAACTTCTCAAATTGAGTCTAACATTCTGAACTTTAACAGTCATCTTCAACTTCTGTTCCTCCATGTTCTTCAGCACTGCCAACAGATTTGCCCTATATGCTTCGCACAGCTGACTTGCATTTCCTAACTCAGCGGTCAATTCCTCAATTTTCTTGTCCTGATCCTGCGCGCAGGAAAAGAAAATTTAACACCTTTAGGCACTAGTTATATGCTCTGAAGCACAGAAACGGCTCGGAGATGCCGTTTCTGCGTTTCCAAACCAATGAGAACGGAAAAGACGGCCCGTAAATTGCGCAGGAAACCAGCAGAACAAGCCGATATGCATGCCAAAGAGATTTAAATCAAATTTCCTGTGCTATCTTTACTTGCACATAAGAAACAAATTTGGAATCGGTCGCTACACAAGTAAATTGGCTACATAATTCAAGCAAATGTAGAGCTTAATCCAAGTCAATGAAAGATGCAACCCTCTAAAATACTATTTCTAATCCACATCCCAGTTCCCACTCCATATAAATACAATCCTAAAAGCAAACTTCTTCAATATGTCCCCAAACTTTTTAAAATAAAAAGACAAAACCAGAGAACCATTTGGAGGATATATATATATATATATATATATAAGTGGTCTTTCTTATGATTGGCAGTAGAATTCCTTGTGTAAGTTAACATTCAAGTCATATAAATTTCATCCTTCCAGTCCCATGTAAACCAAGTGTGACATTGGCCACGCGTACTTTGAGGAGTTTCCACCTTATGCATTTATGGAGCCAGGTTTTACTGACCCCGTCCCTGATCCTCATACCCCAACTTTCACCGTGTTCAGTGGGGATAAAAAATTCCAAATGTTATCCTCACCCCCAAATATAGGGAATGGGGATCCCCAAACCTATCCCAATGCCTTCAATTTGTATCCGAACTTGATTTAATGAGATCTTATAAATAAAAAATAAAAATTGGCACCAGGATTGCAGAGAAAAGAGGCTAGAACTTAGTGGAGCCCTAAGGATATACATATAGGGTAGTAGATATCTACTACTCAGGCATGTTTTTGGACGGAGTGAGTATATAAGAACCCCATCCTGACCTTGACTAGAAGGATTTGGAGAAACACTGATCTCCACCCTGAACAAAGTCAAATAGGATTGGTCCTGCCCCATTCAAGGTGGGACAGGTTCCCATTGGGTTTGGGTAAATTGTCATCTCTAATGGCTTGTACTTTTAACTGGAATCAGACAGATGAAGAGGTCGCTTTTTAATCATTTGTGCTATAATACCCAACCAGATGTTCCTCAGAAAGTAAGCCATTGGTAGGAAAAAAATTTTATAGACGTGCTTCAAAGAAAGATTTCCTTATTAAAACAAAAGAGCTACTGAGCATTATAGCAAGTTTCTGTCAAGACCCCAAGGATCCCCAAGGCTATAATTGTCATTATAATAGTAGTTAGTTTACATGCATTTACTATGGTGTACTCTAGGTTGCTGAGAATAGTTGTACCTTTCAGTTAGATAGGTTGGAACAGCCTATAAATAAGATGTATCACTTAGAGAATGTTATGTTTGAATTGATAATTGGATTTCAGACTTTTTCTCTCATCAAATTCCCTTGAGTTTCTCTCTGATTTCTCTCTAATCTTTCTCTACTCTGGCTGCAACTCTCCCTCATTTCTGTCTATTATCTCCCTCTTTCTATAAAATTCTCCCTCCAATCCTTCTGTTCTTGGTTCTAATTCCTTGGATTCTTCCAATTTCCAATCCAAACCCTACATTAAACCCTAGGTACATGACAATTTCAAAAGGCCATAGACCATATTTGTGTTTCAGAACTCACCTCAACTAAACAAGGCTTAGTTTACTTGGGGTCAACTATATTGATATGTTTGGTTTGGTTAATTAGGGAGTAGGTAGATTTAATGAATGTCCTTCTATCAAACATCTGATCATTCTCTTGCACTTTAGCAGCTGCGACTTTCATTAGATCCCCATCTTGTGTGTCATAAACATTTCTTTAACAAGTAACACTTTGAAAAGCTAGAAACCTCTATAGCCATTGGTTGATGATATCGAATTGTGAGCAAAACGTAGGTATTCAAATTGTCTGTTTAAAATTGCTGTGGAAAATTTTCATTCCATTTTAGATTTTCCATTCCACTTCATTTGTGTTGTTTTCATTTGAGTCAGGAGAAGTGAAAACTGAAAACTGAAAATGTTGTTTGATTTTTGTGGCTGTAGTTAACTTTTTAATGTAATTATATTATTAATGTAACAAATAATTAATTATGTTAATAAAATATAATATCTAATAATATAATCACATTATTATACAATTATAATAATATTATAATATATTGTTTGATTGATAAATTATATATTATTATAATATAATATACATAATATAAAGTGAAATGAGAAAAGAAAAAGTGGCAAGATTTTTAAAACCTTTCCACTTTTTTCTTTTTTTAATGAAACATGTTTTGAGTTTTGAAACAGAAATTGTAGAGGCAAACACCGTTTCAGGACTTTACATTCCATTTCACCTGAAATGAAATGGAAATTAGTAACATGAACAAGGTTGTTAAAATCGGGATTTTAAGTGAGATCGAAAAAGTGTCAATAAAATCGAATCGTAAAATCGAATCGTAAAATCGTAAGATTTTAAAGATAATTAAAAATACCCTTCAATTTTTGTAAATATATGTTTATAATAACATAATTTTTTAGAAAATGAATTAATATCTTTTAATAATCTGATTATTTCTTATTATAGTTCAAAAGATGATATTTTCAAAATATAACTCAAAAACTAGCAGGTTGGTATAAGCAATTTAGAGGCAAAATATAGGTAATTTAAATGAAAAATATAGCTTAAAATTCTTTAGAGGATTCTTTCAACGTCTTCCATTAGATTTATGTTGCATTTTTTTTCTTGATTTAACATTAATTAAATCAAGTAAAATCCCGATTCGGGGTTTGGTAGTCCATTAATTAATTACTTGTTTGTCTTGATTTACTTATGCAATCAATGTTAAATCAAGTAAAAATTATAATTTAAATCAAGTAAATTGGAACTTATGCAATTAATGTTAGATGCTATGTGACATAGGAACTTATGCAATCAATGTTAGATCAAGTCCCAATTTAGAGAAAAAATATAACAATTCATTGCATAAGTTCTGATGTCAGATGCTATGTGACATTGAGACGTTGGAAGCATCCTCTAAATTGCAACTTAAATCAATGAAGGTCTTTGAATCGTAAAATCGTTTGGGGATTTCTGAAGCGTAAAATCGTAAAATCGTATATATAAAATCGAGATTTTATAGGATTTTATCCCAAATTGGATTTTACATGGGATTTGAATCGTTTAGGGGTCTTCGAATCGTAAAATTGTAAAATCGTACGTATAAAATCGGGATTTTAACAACAATGAACATGAAAAAGATTTCAAAAAGGTTGACTGGCTGCCAAAATTTGTCTTTTTTTAATTTTCTTTTAATATTACCTTTTACCTTTTAAAGTAAGCAGTTTTAGAGTCTCTTAACTTTCTGGGACAATCTGTTCCTTCTTTAATCTTTAAATGAGCTCAGAATACAGTACTTTCTTCTTCTTTTGCTTTCCAAACACCAATTCAAAAGTACTCCAATTCTATATTTCGGCTTCTGTACTGTCAAAAATGGATAGGGCCCCTGGTGGCATAAATTTTTACACCCCAACTATAGTCTACTTCTAATACCCTGGGCCCTCACTAAACATGCCACTTGGAAGTTAAATTGTAGGACTATTAGGGCCAAGTAATATATCCAAAATCTCCCCAGATAATATTGATGTGGATTGGGTCATAAAAACTCCCCCCATTTACAAAATCATAGACCTCCCTGATTTTTATCCGCAGTCAACAATCACTTCAAAGTAGTTTAGGGTCAACTTTGCTATCACTTATAACATCACAGATCTACAACAACACAATAACAATAACATACCAAGCTTTAATCCCCCTAGGTGAGATCAGCTACATGGATTTTACTTTGCCAATCATTCTTAGTTATGAGTTATGACCATTCTTTTTGTAAACCCATTATAACCTATGATATTCTAAGAGTATTTCGCAATGTTTGTTGATCTTCCTTTACCTCTTTTGCAACAAACTTCTCAATTAGGGCATGACATGCATACAGATGGAGAATTGGATATAAGCTCACAAGGGTGTCTAATTGACAGGTTGGGTTCTTAGGGTAGATTTTAACGTTTAGTAATTTCTCAATTAGGAGAAAGAAAACAAGCATCATAAAATATTAACATATTATTAGGAAGAACCAAAAAAGCAAGTTGGAACTGAACAAGAAATTACCACAAACTGGGAGTAGGAAAAAAAAAGAATTTATGTACAGATGCCAATTTTAGGTCTAGTTAGTTTTTGACTGACAAGTGAGCTTGAACCTTACATTTGGCTTAAGTATGCCCTTGGGGTCTTTCCTTGGAAGAGAATATCTTTCTTGCAGGGGTTGCTTGCTTTGATTATAAGTTCTGTCTCCAGTTGCCAGGCATATTATCAGTCATATTTACGGTTCCCATATTAGTGAGAAATAGCTTATCATAGGCTGATAAAAGGTTCTCACGCCGTGGCTTAAGATAGAATTCAAATACCAGTTGGTGGAGGTTAGAACATGCAAGTTCCAGTCAAGGTGGGACGGTTAGTCATTTGAGACATACATTTATCTAATAAAGTTATCCTACGTAAGTGCTTGTCAAGATTTAGGTAGAGAGGCAAATTTCATCAAGGAGGGTGATTATTGAAATGTTAGGCTTAGGTTGGAGGTGTGGTGTAGTGCGAAGATTGGAGGCTGATATGGGTTTGGGTTGCATGGGCAGGGTTTGGCATATTTATTCTGAAGGGCGTGCCAAGATTGTGAGATTGCACAAAATCGAGCTGCCACTAGAGAGTAGAGAGTGCTGAGTATTATTCAATCTAAGAAAGGCTTGACACTTGGATACAATTGGAAGAGTCTCCTAATGGATTATTTTAGGGGTGTGCAAATTTCAGGTTTTGGAAAAACAACCAAACCTAAGTGAATTGTACCAAACCACTCGGTTTTAGAATATGTCTCAAACCGAACCAAACATGCATATAAAATGAACTGAAAATGAGCAGATTGGTTTGGTTTCTCAGTTAACTGAACCACAATCATTTTAAATCTATTAGCTACAACAAGTAAAATAAACAAGTTTGACTTGTATGATTTCTGTAATAAGCAAGTCCATGAGAAATAAAAAAGTTCATGTCCAGTGACTGGGAACAACATCCATTGCTCACCTGCAAGGTGTAAATGAGCAGTGCAAAACAGAGTAACAGTCTGTACGCTCGAGTCACTGAGATGTGAGGGGAAGTGAGAGTAAGAGAGGCAGTTGAAGGGGGTTTCTTATATTTTATTTATGGATATACATTGTAGGGGAAATCCAGGTGAATGCAGGATTCAGTCTCAAGATTCTGGTAAGCTGCCAAGAAATTTTTCAAGCTAATCTAGCTTGTGACCTCAGTTGCATGCATTGACACCATCATCAAGTGTGATGATAGCAAGAATAAAGCAAAATAGTATCACTGCAAAGTGATTCTGCAGTTTTTTTTTTTTGGGTGACAGAATCTGGTCACAAGGGATCATTGCATTGCCATAAAACAGAAGGATGTCATCTTCATTATTCCATTCATGAGAGCAGCATAACAAACTAAGTATATGTATTCCATTCATGAGAGCAGCATAACAAACTAAGCCTATGTTTGGGAGACAGAGAGGGTAGAGGATGAAGCAGTACATAATGGAACAGAATGAAAAGGTAAATAAAGTAAAGTTTGTGAAACTTCCATTGTTTGGGAAGCACATGTCATGTACCTAGGGACTAAGAAGGGTTGTACCGTGGTTGTTAGGACTATGAGGACCGTACCTTGGTAGTTATAACAAAATTGTTCTAGAAGATGGCCAGGTCATTGTACGAAAGGAATCAATTAGTTATACTGCTGTAATCAGTATATAAGGCCTGATTCAGCCTTATCCAAGGCATCAAATATCAATAGAAAAATTTCAGATTCTCTCTCTCTGTTCTGTTTCTCCCAACAATTCTTCTCAATTTCTCCCTTAATTTCTTGCCCAATTTTCACCAAACCAGTGAGAATACCTTGTCAGATTCAGGGGTCTGACAATTTGGTATCAGAGCACCTCCTTGGCCGACAAAGCTTCCTGCAATTTTAACCCTTAATGGCGGGTGGAACAAGGATGAAGAACTTTGAGGCCCAACTGCAGCAGTTCAACTCCACTATCTCTGACCTACAAACCAGAGTGGATCTATTAGAGATTGGATCCAATCAGAATCATGAAACAATTGTTTCGTTAGACCAGAAAATGGAGAACTTGATGGAAGGATTGGTGAGGAAGCAAGATGGTGTGATCACTCAGATGTGCACTGAAATCAGTTGCCAAATAGGAGGCCTACAAGGGGAAGTGGGGAGCCAGATTCAGAAGCAACTACAAAGTTTTATGGTGATGTTTGCTCGTCAAAACTCAGTAAGACTTTCCCCTGATTTTCATCCTAGGGAGAGGCGGGACCCGATATTATCGGGGATTGGGGAAACCCACCGAGCTTCCAGGAACTTTGAATTCGAGGAAGAACCAGCAGCGAATGGGGAGAACACTTTGGAAATGAGGCAGGAAGTGCAGGCTGCCCCAAATCAGTCCTGTTTTCCTTTGCCTAAAATGGAGATTCTCCTGTTTGATGGTCTTAACCCGAGGTGGTGGGTAAGAAGATGTGAAAGGATGTTCAGTTTGTACAATATACCAGACCAACAGGAGGTTACCATGGTTGTCGCCTACCTCAATGATGTAGGGGATGCTTGGTTCCAGGGTTGGTCAAGGGTTAGAGAAGGCCACCAATGGGCTGAATTCGTGGAAGATTTGTGTGAAAAGTTTGGCGATCGGAGCATGATGGATATAGTAGAGGAATTCAATAAGCTAAGACAAGAGGGAACAACACAGAACTACCAACTAAGGTTTGAAAAGTTGAAATTGTTAATGATAAACTTCAATCCCCATTTAACTGAGGCTCATTTTGTCTCAAGTTTCATTAGTGGCTTAAGTGAGGAATTAAGGCCCATGGTTAAGATGCTGCAGCCAAAGACGATTAAACAAGCAGCTGAAAGTGTTAAGTTGCAAGAATTAACAGTGGAGGCCCTGATGAAAAAGCAAAGACTGCAGGCAAGGGGGATAAGCTCTAGTGCCCTACAGCAGGGAGGTAAAGGGTATGGCAAGGAGGTCATTAAGATCAACCAGGGTTCTAGGGGTTTGACAGTCCCAACCACCATCACTCCGATGTAATCACAGGGAGGAAAACTTATGGAGTAGAGGAGGCAAGCCGGATTATGCTTCCGGTGTGGGGAAAATATTCCCTCGATCATTAGCACAAGAGACAACTCCTTTGTTGGAAGGGGAAGAAGAAGAAATGGAAACAAGGGAGGAAGTGTCTGCAATTCAAAGTGAATTTGAAATAAAGGATAACAGAGAAATCTCCCTGCATGCACTAAGGGGGTTGACAAATAGTAAGATAATCAAGGTGGAAGGGAGAATACGTGACTGCAAATTGATGGTCCTGATTGATAGTGGGAGTACCCACAGTTTTTTGGATGAGGGCAAAGCAAGGAGAGTGGGTTGCAGACTGAGCAGTACTCAGCCCCTATTGGTGACCATGGCCAATGGTAGCAAGGTGATCAGCAAATCTGCATGTGTTGGGTTTTGTTAGGAGATGCAGGGAGAGGAATTTGAGGCTAACTTAAGATTGTTAAAGTTAGGAGGATGTGACATCGTATTGGGGGTGGACTGGATGAAGGATGTGAGTCCTATAAGCTTTGATTTCAACAAGATGGAGGTGACTTACTTTTGAAAAGGGTGGCAAGAAGATGACCCTTACCGGCAGCTTGGAAACAAGCGCATGCAAGATGAGCACGGGAAAGAGGTTACAAAAGAAGCTCAAGAACAAGCTGTCCCAAGTGGCGCAGCTGTTCTCTATTCAAGCCAGGGAGTTTTCAGAGGAAAATAAGGAACAAGGAGGAGAACTCACGTTGACACTCAACAACCAACTTCAATCCAACTTAAAGGTACAAGAGCTTGACTTCTCAACATATTGTTAATTGAGTTTGAGCACTTATTTGTAAAGCCCAATTCCCTACCACGTAAAAGATCTCTTGACCATTCCATCCCACTCAAACCAACACCGAACTTGTCAACATAAGATTTTACCAATACCCCCCCATCCAAAAGACTAAGATTGAAAAACTGGTCAAGGAAATGCTTTAGAAATCCATCATCAGACCTAGCCTCAACACTTTGCATCAGTTTTGTTGCTTGTTAAAAAGAAAGATAGTTCTGAGCGATTTTGTTATCAACTCAACGCCATGACCAAGTTCCCTATCCCCATCATAAATGACCTATTGGATGAATTAAAGAATGCCACAATATTCTCCAAATTAGATCTTCGATCGGGTTACCATCAAATTAGAATAAAATTCAAGGATATACCCAAAACTGCATTCAGAACACACCATGGGAATTTTGAGTTCACAATGATGTCCTTTGGCCTCACTAATGTCCCAGCCACATCTTTGGAATGTTCCTTATCTCCAAGATTTCATCCTAGTATTTTTTGAACCAAATCTTTGCTCCTTATCTCCGAGATTTCATCCTAGTATTTTTTTTTATGATATCCTGGTACATAGCCCTTCTTTTTCCAAACATATTGATCACCTAAGGGTTACATTTGAAGTTCTTAGACTCAACCAATTATGTGTTAAGAGGTTAAAGTGTGCCTTTGCCCAAAGGCAAGTTGAATACCTAGGGCACATCATCTCCAGTTCAGCGGTTAGCACATATCCAAAGAAGGTGGCTACCATGACTTCTTGGCCAAGGCCTACCACTATAAAAGCCCTGAGGGGACTCCTTGGATTCACAGGCTACTATAGAAGATTTGTGAAAGATTATGGGATAATTAGTAGGTCACTCACTAAGTTGTTAAAGAAGGAGAGTTTTCATTGGAATCCCAAGGCCAAAAAAGCCTTTATATGGCTAAAAAGGGCAATGGAAGAGGTCCTGAATTGGCCTTATCAGACTTCAATAAACCGTTTGTGCTAAAAACTGACATGGGAATAGGGGTTGTCTTAATGCAGGAGGGCAGACCATTGGTTTTCATTAGCCAAGCATTAGCCCCTAGGCACCAAGGTTTGAGTACTTATGATAAGGAGTTGCTGGCAGTGTTGACTGCTATGGAGAAATGGCATTATTACCTGGAGGGAAATCAGTTCATGATAAAGACTGAACACGAGAGCTTAAAATTTTTACTGCAACAAAACTACACATGCAATTGTAAAGGAAAGAGGTGACCAAGCTCATGGGACTAGATTATATCATACAATACAAGAAGGGGAAGGAGAATATTGCTACTGATGCATTGTCCCGCTGTTTCGAAGGAGGAGCATCTGCCGCCATTACTTTGGTTATCCCTGATTGGTATCAGGAAATAACAGTGAGTTATAAAGGAGATGAGTGGACTAAGGAGCTATTAGAACAAATGATTATTGACCCTTCCAATAAACAAGGCTTCACACTAACTAATGGGCTACTAAGGTATCAAGGCAGGCTGGTAATTGGGGGGTGTGATCCACTCAAAAACAGGATCCTGCAATCCTTGCATGGATCCCCTCCCTTTGGGAGGACGATCAGGCATGTAGAACACCTACCACAAGGTGAAACAAATTTTCTATTGGCCTAGGATGAAGAAATTTGTGATGGAATTTGTAATGGCTTGTGATATGTGTCAGAGATGCAAGTATGAGACACTAGCAACCCCAAGGCTGCTTTAGCCATTGGCCACCATTGACCAAGCATGGAGTAGCATATCAATGGATTTTATCAAAGGGTTACCCAGGTCTACAGGGAAGGACTGCATACTGGTGGTAGTTGATCAATTCACAAAGTTTGCCCACTTCCTTGGTCTCTCCCACCCCTTTACGACTCAAGAGGTAGCCTGGATTTTTCTAGACCAAGTGGTAAAGTTGCATGGGATATCATAGAATATAGTATCTGACAAGGACAAGTTGTCCACTAGCCTGCTATGGAAAGAGCTGCTGAAATCGTTGGGGATTATGCTTCACATGTTCACTGCTTATCACCCCCAAACAGATAGACAAACGGACATAGTTAACCAATGCCTTGAAACCTACCAACGCTGCCTCTATTTCCTACAGCCCAAGGGTTAGCACAAGTGGCTCTCATTGGCCCAATGGTGGTACAACTCTTGCCACCACAGTTCAATAAAAATGTTACAATTCGAGGCAATGTATGGATAGAAATCCCCACTCCTACTAGCCACTGTAGCAGCAGTGGATACTTACCTGCAGCAAAGGCAGCAGGTTTTAAAGTTACTAAAGGAGTTGTCTACTGCCCAAAATCACATGAAACAGTTTGCAGATAGAAGGAGTGAAAGAGAGTTCAATGTGGGAGATCTAGTCTATTTAAGGCAAAAGCACGCTCATCAGAAGGCTCTTTCCCAAGGGGTAGGTCACTAAACTAAGCCCAAAGTCCCATTCCCTGTTATAGCCAGATTTGGAAAGGTTGCCTACCAACTCCAATTGCTGGCCGATTGCCAAATTCATCCAATATTTCACATGTCCCTGCTCAAGAGGTCAGTAGGCATACAACAAGCCAGCCCATCCTTACCTCCCTTTACTAAAGACACCAATCCTATTGAGGAACCAGTGGCTATGGTCAACTGGAGGATTATCTACAAGCAAGGGGCTCCCCTAACTCAAGTGTTGGTGAGATGGTCCCACCTCCACCCGAATAACAACACCTAGGAGTACTTACCAAATCTCCTCAAATAGTTTCCTCAGGCTGCCCAGCTTCTCAGCAATTCTTGAGGACGAGAAAACTTTTAAGGGAGGGGGAATTGTCATGTACCTAGGGCTAAGAAGGGTTGTACCATGCTTGTTAGGGCTGTGAGGGGTTGTACCTTAGTAGTTATTACAAAACTGTTCAAGAAGATGACAAAGTCATTGTACGAAAGGAATCAATTAGTTATACTGCTGTAATCAGTATATAAGGCCTGACTCAGCCTTATCCAAGGCATCGAATCAATAGAAAAATTCCAGATTCCTTCTCAAACATTCTCTCTCTCTCTCTCTCTCTCTCTCATTCTCTGTTCTTCTATTTCTCCCTACAATTCTTCTCAATGTCTCCCTTAATTTCTTGCCCAATTCTCACCGAACCAGTGAGAATACCATGTCAGATTCAGAGGTCTGACAGCATGAAATATAAATAAACGTAAGATTACCTTGTTTGGATAGAGAATGGAAAGGGATGGAATATAAAAACAATAAGATTATTTATAAAACCATATGCATGAAATATAAATAATCGGGATGGAAGGAAAATAAGGGGAAAAGAAGGTATCACGTACCCTCCCCTCCCCTTCAATTCCATTATGAAACCCTCTCCCAAACAAGGAAATGAGACTCCCTTCCCTTCCCTTCCCATCCTCTACATTTTCTGTCACATAAACAAGCTAAAAGGACTTTCCAAATCTATCTGCACTTTGGACCACCAACAAAGCAATCCAGAATGCAATTAAAGTGAACACTTAATTCTATCAATACACTCGTATCAACATATATTATGTAGTTGACTCACTTGTCTGCACTTTGACAAAATATCTATGAAAATCCCAGATGCAATTAATTCCAGCACATAGTTATATTAATACCTTCATAAAAGTTCATGATGTTTCTGTTTTTCTGAAAATGAAATTTAATCGTGTCAGGAGGGTTTGCTTGGTTTAGACCTCAGTTTGGTTTAGTTTTCGGTTTGGTTCAGTTCATTAGTACTACAAACCGAAAGCAAACCAAGTTCCTCGGTTTTCCAAAAAGCAAAAAACAAAACCAAATAAATTTTGACAAAATCTGAACCAAACTGTTTCTCGGTTTGATGGATCATCTGCACACCCCTAGATTATTTTCAGTTTCTTATTCTTCTATAAGCAATTAGGATATGGAAATATGTCCCTTCATGGAAAAGGGTAAGAGATCAAAAGCATGTAAAGAGTGGCATTTTCTTGCGGATCCCAACAATTGGATGATCCATACAAAAGGTGGCCTTTTCCACAATTCGACAACATATCAAACCTTAATCCCACCATGTGAGATCGGCTACATGAATTCTAGCTCAATAATCATTTCTATTTATGGTTTTATCTTCTATAAGGCTTTTTAACTCATAGCATATCTAAGAGCCCCCTACTAAGTTCTCCTTGATCTTCCTCTACCTCTTTTACTAAAAACTTGTTCCATTTTATCCACTTTCCTCACAGAGCCTATATTAGTCTTCTTCCCACATAATCAAATCATCTTAATCATGTCTCATGGATCTTATCTTCAATAAGAGTCACTTCTCTTACCTTATTATGGTCAACTACATTTCTAATTTTATCATTTTTTGTATAGCCGTAAATCAATAATAACATCTTTCACCTCCATTACATTCATATTTTGCACATGTTGGCGCTTGATTGCTAACACTCTAATGTCATTCAACAAAGCTAGTTATATAGTCGTCTCATAAATTTTCCTTTTGGCTTTAATTAAATTTTTATGATCACATAAAATATAGCACTATTCCATTTTGGCCATCTTGTCTTAATTACATGGGGAACATCCTCATTAATCTCCCCATCTTTTTAGATGATTGATCCAAGATATCTAAACTGATATTTTCTTGAAATAACTTGATTTTTAAGTTTTACCATAATATCATCCAAACTTTTACTTTTACTAAACTTACATTCCATATATTTGGTTTTCAATTTTTTTAACTTAAAATTCTTAGATTCTAACGTGTTCCTACACATCTCAAGCTTAGCATTCATGCTTTATTTTGTCTCATCCACCAAGCCATCTACAAATGGCATACACCAAGGTAGGTCAACCTGAATATGTTTAGTGAGTTCATCTATTTCTCGGGCAAAGGAATAAGGGCTTACTGTAGATTCTTAACATACTCTGTAATTGGAAAAGCCTTAGTATCTCTCCACATGTTTTGAGATGTGTTTTTGCTCCAATATGTCTATATATATGCAACTAAAACTCTTTTGTTCTCTAAAACCCTCTATAAGACTTCTCCAAAATCTAAGTTTTTCCTAAATCTATAAACATCATATGCAAATCTTTTGTTTATCTCTATGGTTTCCTATTATGTGTCTTAATAAGCATGTAGTTCCCATAGTTCAGCTACCAAACATGAAACTAAACTTGGTTGTTTTTCTTAATCTTTGCTATCACTCTCAAAGTTTTGTAGTGTGACTCATTAGGTTAATTCCTATATAATTTTCACAACTATGAATATCTTTATTCTTATAAATAGGCACTAAAGTGATCTTCCTTCATTCATTCAACGTCTTTTTTGATTTGAGGATTACATTAAATAATTTCATTAACTGAAAATAGCCCTCTTCTCCCATGCGTTCCCATGTTTCTATTGAGATATTATCTGGTCCAACTGCTTTACCATTTTTCATCTTTTTTCAATGCTTGATCTATTTCATTTTGACATATACATCAATAGAATCTATAATTCCTATCTTCTTTAGAGTTACTAAGATAACCCAACCTGACAGTTGTTTCTCCATCTTCATTAAATAACTTAAAGAAATGCTCATCCCATCTATCCTTGATCACCCCCTCATTTACTGGTATCTTTTTTATTTTGTCTTTTATGCATTTCACTTGGCTCAAATCCCATGTTGTCTTGGCCAAAATATACCTTTTAGATTTTCTTCATTATAGCATTTATGCATAATCTTGTAGCAAACTTTCTTAATTTTGATTCTTTCTTGTATTTCTTCACTATACCACCAAGGCTCTCTTTGATTCAGGACTTTTTCATTTGATTCTTCTATAACTATTTTTGTCATATTTTGAATAGCAGCAGCCATTTCAACCCACATTTGCTAGCTTCTCCTTCTACAGTCTATATTCATTTTCCACAATGGTTCATAAAATTTTGATGAGAACAAAACTGCAACATAAGGTACAGAAAAAAACAAAAACAAAATAACAATGCTCTGTAGAGATCTTGCCAAACATAAATCTTTTATGACAAAAGAACTAACCACCGAGCAAGAGCAAAGCTGGTTGATTTGAATTTCACTTTTGTTCACTTCTTGATCACTTCCATTGGCCAAATTGCTCTTCTGTGTGACACCTTGACCATTCTGCTTTGCAGCAGCAACCTTCTTGGAAGCTTCCCGTAGAGCTTCCATTGCCACATTGTACACGTATACTGACTCTGCCCCTTCTTCTACAAATTTGATTGTTTCACGAGATAAACTGTTGTGGAAAGCAATAGGAGACTCAAGACAATTATAAGGCAGCACAAGTGTCCGATCATCCAATAATACCCCACTTTTGGCACTTCTTGTCCATCGATTTAAGATATAAAGTGAGGGAAGTGTAAGAATGTTTGTTACTCTAAAAACTGCTAATATGTGCCTGCAAAGAATACCTGAAAACTCAAACATTTGACAGTCACATCTAGCTTGTTTTTCAAAAATGTTGAATCTAACAAAGTGTGCCTTGTGTTCTTCTCCAAAATTTGCCACCCGATACATAATCTCAGACCCTGTATCATCAACAATAGTTGTGGGGTAAGCAAGAGTCTCAACTAATTCTTCTTGAAATTTCATGAATATCTTCCTCGTATAAAGGTTGGCTGCTTGTTTTTCCATAGGAGAAGGCGTCTTTAGGACTGGTTCACTGTTTATTGTCTCATGATCTGCGTTTACTTCCTTCTCATACCGACTAGCAATGGCCTTCTCATACTGTTTAATGAACACTTGCATATTTGTCGATGCATTTATGTATCCATCAAAGAATGAGTTTATACTATCACTTGATTGGGTTATTGACATCTCCCCAAAAAAAGTATCACGATGGTAAACCGGAACCCACTGTTGTCTAACATCGTACATTGAATTAAGCCAGTCATCATCTCCAAGGTGGTATCTGTTGAGAATGGACTCCCAAAATGCTTCGAACTCCTCAGTTGTCTCAGTTACATTAACACACCTCTGGAATTCAGCTTCAAAAGCAGGGTATGACTGATATACATGGGACAATTTCTCTCGGGCTTCTCTAAATACGTTCCATTTGCAAAGCCGGTGGCGGGTCCTTGGAAATACCTGGGCAACAGCAGAACATATGACCCTATCCTGGTCCGTTGTGATAGAGATAGGATGACGACCAGACATTGCCGCAAGCCAAGTTTGGAAAAGCCAAACAAATGAGGACTCCGACTCATTCAGCAGCAGAGCACATCCAAATAATATAGATTGTCCATGGTGATTTAATCCTGTAAATGGGGCAAAAGGAACCCTATACCGATTAGTTCTATATGTTGTATCAAATGTGACTGTGTCACCGAAGTAGTTATAATTCATTCTAGAGTTTTCGTCGGCCCAAAAAATGTTTCTTGAACTGTTCTCAAGGTCACCTTGACTGTCACAAAAGAACCCAGGACTTTCAGACCGCATTCTCTCCAAATACTCAAAGATCTGGTGACCCCCAGCACCAAGTGTCCTCTGTCTGCTGCCGCTCATGTAATTTTGGCAATCGACTTTAGTAAAACCGACATTGTTAACACCACCGGATTCCTTAATTAAGACAGACATCACCCCACTCGGACCCATCCCAGCGGCTTGAAGCGTGTCGATCAAGCTACGAGCAGGCCCAGATACGTGCCTATGCGAGCGGAGGCAGTGGACTTTGTCAGGCGGCGCAAGCTCATGATTGTGTTCCTTAACGAGTTTGGTAACAGTCCATTTCCCGGAAACTTGTTTCTTGACAGTCATCTGTGCCTTACAACCGACTCGAGTGACGGTCCTCTGCCGCCTGGATTTGCTCTCACCGCCCCCACGACGAAACCCCTCTCGCGAGCAGACGATTTGCCGGCAAATGATGGAGCCATCGCGACGAGACCGCTGGTACACGCTGACTCGAGTGCTGAAACCGACGCGACGAGCGTAAGAGTTGTAGAAAATTCGGGCGCCTTGTTCGGATTCGAATTCCATTCCCTCGTAGGGTTCGAGATTCGGGTCTCGACCAGAGGAAGAGACGGAATTGTCACCGGTCATAGAAGAGCGACGGACCGTATCATCACGAACGTCATTGTAATCGTCCTGGTAATCCTCCTCCGGATGCTGCGAGTCGAGACGAGTATCCTCATCGTCACCAGAACCGACTTCGAATTCCAGAACTTCACTGTCAACGACGTTGAAGGCTTCGAATTCCATGGGCAGTTGCAGTGAATTATAGTGTGTATCTTGAGTATTTGGGAGTCATTAGGGCATTGGAAAGCGAATGAGGGAGCGGAGATGACGGTGGGGAGGCTAAGGAAAGGAAGCTCTGAGAAGTTGAAGCAATGATTTTGGATCTTTGCGTACCCGCCCAAAAGCCAAAGCAAAGCTCAACTGCGCTACCATCTTTCATTTCATACAATACAATCTGACACAACCACAGGAGTAATCAATCTGGTCACGCTACCATCTTCATCTATCTTTACAAATTACAAGCTCTCTCTGTCTCTTTGCTTACTCGCTTGGAAACTCTTATGAAGTCTCTTACGGAGTAACTTAAACTTTAGGAATGGCATCAATTCAGTTACAATACGATTTTTAACATAATCGTGCAACTTACATTCGTAATTCTATGTTTGTAACCGTAATCGCATAATCATAGATTCTTAAAGTGAAGAAAAACTTATATGCATATATATTGGGAGCACAATTTCCTATATTCATAGGTTAATTAGCAAAAATTAAAATATTCACATGCCCAAAGCTCAACTCAGTTAAATTGTGTTAACATATATCGGAGACGTACTCGCTGGCTGCTCCATGACGATTCCAGGAGATTGGCAAGCGGTGATTCGAAAGGGCGCGAAATTACTACATGGACACCTGTTTCCACGTATCATAAATGAAAAAATATGGCACGTTTGCTGCAATCAAATGCTTGTGCCCATCAGCTTTCATTTCCACTTCGGTGCAAGACCACTTCCACTTCCACTGAAACAATACCGTGTAGGTTGGTGGGACCACATCAACAACAGTAGCTCTGTATCCATCAAGACATTTGGCATAGATCAACCAATCAACATAAATAAATCCCAGTTTCAATAGAAAAGATTCAGCACCCCAAACCAAATCTATTTTAATGCCTTGGCGCATCAATGATGGATTTATTTAGTTCAAAGGCAAAATGGTCTCCAACCCCCCCCCCCCCGGCGGGTTTTATTCCACAATCATCAACACAGTCCTTCCGTTTATCGTGCCTCGTAAGGGTGAACAAAAATTTGAGAAGAAAACACTACTAAAAGATGTTTATGATATAAATCAAACAATAAAATAAAAGACAGACCGGAATTCTAGTACCACTCAGAATCCTATACGAAAAAACTCTAGCAAGCAGAGTCCAGCGACTAGTTTGTGCTTCTAAAAGGGTGTATTCCCAACGTGTGATGGTGACGACATTACAGAGAGAATGTCTGTCACAGAAGTCATGGCACTCAAAGCTGCTTTAAGAACCTCTTGTGAACACCCTGGTTTAACAATGGTTCGCACCTGAAAAAACAAAGTGGCAAATAATAAGAACGCCATCGCAAGAAGCAAATGACGCAAGCAGAGAAGGCAAAACCAGATTGGCTCAGATAAAAGGATGCTATCAATTTCATAATCCACAACAAATTACCAAACATACAACATTGGTCTATAGAAAAGTCAGTATGACCATTCAATCAGGAGGAGTTTTCAAGCAGCTCATGTTCTTCGAGAAGAAGCTCCTACAAGTACTATTTAAACCATTTATTTCCAGCTTACAATACTCGCTCCCCTGAATTCAAGAGCACAGAGCTGTGATCCTGACCCAACATCTTGCTTCATGTTTGGACGTCTATATAAAATTTACCTTGCATTGCACTAGCAAAAAAATACTGTCCTAGAACGTAGATAGAACAGAAAATGATGTGACGTGCTGATCTCAGAGTCCTTCAAGCTCAAGTAGAAGCAACTTGTTCAATTTTGAAACGTCATCCTTTTCCCATTATCTTAACATCATTTATTATACCAATCCTTTCTTGCTTATATTTAATCAAAACAATCAAATCTTCTTCAGCCCATGGCAAAGCCATCTTGTCCCATCTTTGAACCATTTGATCACAACTGATGTAAACAACCTAAAAGTACGGATATGAATATCAGGAACAGATTGGCACAACACAAACCTCTTTTTCTTTTTTTAAACTTTTTTTTTTTTTTGAAGAAATAAGACACAAGTAAACGTCTCTGTATGCACCAGATCAGTAAATACCATGTCACATCTAAGTCAACTTTTTTTTTGGGGGGGGGGGGGGTTAAACTTGCAATGATTGCTAATGCTACCCAGCGGCATTAAGGTTTGATGTTGCTGCTGCAATGATTTCAATCTGTGCCAAAATAATAAACATGTGTTTCTCATGACAGACAATTCTTCCTAATTTGTTTGAAAAGTTTTCAGGTCCTGGAAAATTTCAAAATAGGAGAAATGTCGATAAGTGCTAGAGGTGTTGAGGACAGTTGTGCTTGTGTTTGATGAGTTTCCAACATGTAATGACACCTTAGAAAGTGTTGGTGCTCCTTTGGACCCAGAACAAGAAAGGATGAAATAAATGAATATATGTGTAACAATAGTAGTAGGGGAAGGGGCAGAATTTCAGCACCTTGTCAAGATACCCCTGCAATTCCTTGATTCGGCCCATGTAGTCCTGGTCTTCAACGCACAATGTCAGAGGCTTAGCATCCGACCCAGGACCATCAAATTGAAGAGGTCCAGGGTTTCTGTATACATCATCCATCAAGAACTTTGTTGCATTTTGTCTGAGCAGGCTGGAAACAAGACCAAGCAATGATTTGGCAACAATGAAACACAACATTATTTGCAGTGTTTTGTTTGATTCACGAACCAAGTAATTATGCAGTGATCAACACAATAATATGCATAACAAAAACCATTTAACCCCCAAACCCCATAAAGAAAATAAATTAAAGAAAACAAACAATATTTGTTTACTCAGATTTAACACATCAGAAAATAATTAATTCATAAGACATACTCGTATACTTTGCCATTCAAATCCACAGTAGCAGGATGCAGAGAAGGTTTCCCAATTGATAACGCCCCGGGACCATGACCATAACGCTTTACAGTCATCATTGCCTAGGTTTATTAATCAAACAGTCAGTTTTCTCCATGATTAGCAAAGGAAAAGAAGATAAAAAAATACTGAAAACTGCACAACAAATGTTTTAAGGTAAAGCAAGAGCATCAACCCTTCAACCAGAGATGCAGGAAGATGGGAAAACACAAAATCAAATCCCTAAAATGGCTAGAGATGTCTATGATGAAGTGATCAAAAGGAAAATAACCCTACAGTGATCGGAGCAGCACCACAGCGCCACTTGTTTACTGGATTTTTCAGATTGGTAACAGTTGCCAAATAACCATTCAGACGAGCTGCCAGTATATGATAACAGATGTGCCCAAGAACCTGGCACAGAACATCATCATCAATGAAAAAGGAAAATATCAAAAAGAATAGAGAAACGATGTGAAGTATTCAGCAAAATCATACATAAGCATAGTCACAATCAAATTTTGATGGTAAAGATCCCCGCGCTTGATAACCAAAAAAGTGACAGATAGCATTGAACTTCTTCCCCTTGTATGTGCCTTCTTTCTGCTCATATCACAATAAACATTGCAGAGTGAGGTTAAAGATGTAAATTACCAAATAAAAACCAGAAAAGCCTATGCATTGCCAGACCAACAATCTCATAGACTTTGCTGTTCTCATCCCATTTTCTTTTCCCAGACAGAGATGCAATGTATTACCAATCTCTTGTTCATTTCCACTTCCACAAGATGAGCTAAAAGTTTCTCTGTCTCAATCTGGAAAGAAAATAAAAATTGAGATCAATAATTAGTTAGCAACGCTTGCAAATTTCTGTTCTGTGACAACACAAGGATCTCAGGCCTACATACCTGGGACAACTGTGCAGAATCATCAGATTCTGGGAAGAGGAGGAGCTGTAACATTACACATGGAGAATAGTCGACATTAGGGTCAAAAAAAGAGTGCATCTGGTTCCCATAATCTAGAGGGACACAGGATAACAAACCTGCTTTCTAATAAAAGGTGGCAAAAATTCAAACAAGGCAGATGCCCAAGGGGACAATTGAGAAGAAATCTTGTCAACAGAAACACCTTGAATGAGCAAACTATGGATTTCCTGGAAAATGCAAGTAGTCAGTACCATAACATCATATTAAACTAATATATCCACATATGCAAATGTAATTGGACTGGAGAAACAAGTTCAATTTCATTTTTGCTCAAAAAACTTATCTCGGTAATACATTAAGGTCTTGAAATAAATTAATGCTGTGGCACATGGAGACAACAGCAATACATAAATGGATTTGTACTCTAACAGCATCATTACCTGCAACAGGGCATACACTTCTGGAATACTCTCGATAAGCCCCTCTGGTAGTAGAATGACTCCGTGGTATTTGTCTGTTGCAAAGCAATCACACCATCAATGAGATATAAATAAAGGCAACTGCCATAAAGAATACATCAGGAACATAGAATCTCCAAACCTTGCTCTGCCCTGGCTTGAACCGCATCACAAATTTGTTTCGTCAGGTCAAAAAGAGTGAGTTTTGATGCTGCCACCTCCTCTCCTAGAATAACCTATGAAGAACAAATCAAGAGTATTTTATCCAAATAGAACACAAGGGCTCCAGAGGGCAACTAGTCATAGCATTATAAGGTTGAAATAACAGAGGACAAGGAATACAACCATATTTGGATGTGACTGAAGTGTGCACTCCAGTGCAACATGTGATGCCTTACGGCCCATGAGCCGGATAAAATAATAATACTGCAAATAAAAGCAATAAATTCTTAGTTTTCACAGGACAGATGACAAACCAGATAGAAAGGGAGGGGGGAAGAAATGAAAATTTGGCAAGCAAACGAGAAATTGTCCCGAAAGTTCTGAGTGAAGCTACAACAGTCAATTTTGTTTTAATGCAAGCAGATGAAAAAAATAAAATAAAAAACAGAATATGAAGTGTTTAAGCTGCATGAATTCACCCTACCTTCTCTGCAGACAGAGCATCAGTGCAGACATTGCTAATCAGCTGGGAATTAACCTGAGTATGAGACAAAATAAACTCTTTTAATTCTGCCTGAAGACATTTAATTGCACATATTCACAACTGAAGAGTAATCACACACTAAATACTTAATCCCCACGATACCACAGAATAGCAAAAGAAACAAGTCATAGAATATTGTAATTAGCATATATATGTCTATACAATCATTCAGTCAAGTAGTATGGATATAACCAGCAAAATGTTAGAATTTAAAAGAGATAATAGAAAAGGGCAAAAGAATGTAAAAAGAAGTTAACAAAATATACTTCTCATATATCATAGTTTCTATCAACATTGTTTGTAAAAAATTTTAAGGTGGTAAACATTGTTTGTAGTTGCGATCACTTCCTTGAGTATCTAATTACCCTAATATAATATGCTTGATAAACCACTAATTTATAATCGATGGAAATAAAAAAAAAATAATTATTAACAAAATATAAACAACACTGTCTGTGAGTTAAGTTATTCCCTTAACACTCTAGTGTTGAAGGCAATTCTCCTTACCACAAGAAGTCTCAATCTCAGAAAAGGAGGAAGGTCATGTTGGACAACAATAGCTGCATAAGAACTCAATACAAAAATTGAAGAGAGAGAACTCATATAGCTGACTTCACCTAGTGGATTTAAGGCTTGTGATGATGATGATGATCAACTAATTATAAGCATATTTCACCTTGCTTTTAATTTCTTCATGTTAACTGTTGGAGGGTATAGGATCAGTACCTTACAAATTGTATCAAAGCCAACATTTGTCTCAACAAATTGGTTCTTCAGGTCTCCATTTAGAGTAACAGGAACTCCCACAACCTGCAAAATCCAATGATCATGCATAAGTGTTGGCTCACTAGGAGGACATAACATGGAAAGTTAGACAGCTTTGGATCAGCAATGTTCAAAATCAAATCAACTCGTTACACCTCAATAAACAAATAAATGACAAGCTCTCTGGAAAGAAACAAGAGCTATAACCATGATGTGTTGTGCCACAAGATAACTGAAAAGCACTACTGACCTTTGTTGGGCATTTTGCTTCTGCAAATGTCTCCGCAAGCTGAGCAGCATCAGTGTTTGATGTTACCCCTTCAAAGAAAAAGAAAAAGGGAAAAAGAAAAAAGCAAGTTAATGAATCATATGTCCTGAAGCCAAACCCCAGATAAATGCCCAGTCAATTTGTCCCTGTATTCAACATGGGTGTGAATACCACCAAGAACTGGCCAATGGTATATGTTGATATTTATATTGAACTCTAAAGCAGTGAACCAATGTACCTCCAATAATGACTAGGCCATCCAACTTCAAAGCAGTGCATGTAGCCAATGCAGCTTTAACTTGTTCAGTTGTTCTTATTTGATCTTTTGTCCGTCCCAACATGTCATAACCACCTACATTCAATAACATCATAAACTTTTAGCCTATGTGGGAAATGGAAAGCTAAATACAAACATTGTCCAGGATTCACTACTACCTTGATTCTTGTAGGTTGACAGAATCTCATCTGTGATCTCAAGAGTCTTCTGTGCAAATAAACCCTCAGAACCGCCTGGAAACAGGCAGAAATATTCTTTGAAGTAAATTTCACTCTCCCCAGTGCATGAGCACAGAAACACACAATGAGACATATAGCTCAAAAAATATCAAATGAAAATATTTTGTTCTTAACATAGCACCAAAAGTGAAAATATGGGTGAAGCGTGTTGATTGTTAAAGAACAATATCCCAAGAATTGCAAATCACCATGAAACTTTGAAATGATAGCATAATAAACCTAGGCCAGATGTCATTACAAATGAAGAAGGCTATGCAATCAAGAAACATGACAATGACACACAAAGAAGCCGCATAGAGAAAAGAATCAAATTATCAACCAGATAACCTATCAAAGGAAACAATGTTAGAATTTAGAAACTTCATAAGAAATTATGGGCTCATTTGATAACATTGAAGTTTTTTATTTATTTCTTTCCATTTTTGGAAACAATTAGAGAACTGTCTTTTTTTGAAAAAAAATTGCATCCTCCTATAATATCATTGCAATTTTATATTATAACACTTGCATTATTATAGTATTATGATGAATGTCACGTTAGAAGATTAAATACTACAATTCAATATTCATGATATTACTAATATTATAATGTTAATGGTAATAATTTATTATTACTTAATATTATAAATGTTATGAGATTAATATTATTAACAGATTAATGGGACTTATTAATACTACAATATCACTAACCATTACTGTTACGTACTATAATGACAATGACACAATTAAAACTACAGTTATTAATAACACAAGTAATACTACAATTTATATTGATACTAATATAAAAATAACCAGTGTTGCTTTCAGTAGTAGAATTAATAATAAAAGTTATAATATAGTATCAATAACATTATTGCAATCTATTCTCAGAACTCGATTCTGACAGGGAATTCTCTCGCAATTCAGGGAGGAATTGTGCGGGAATTGATGAACAGATAGAGAGAAGAATAGAGAGAGAGAATCGAGAGATAGAACACAAGAAGAGAGGGAAATGAGAATTCAATCGTATTCAAGCATGCCTGCTAATGCCGCGGTTGCTGGCTTATATACCCCTCCTTTGAGGATTAGCGCCAATATTTGAAATACAATCTTCTAACTACCATTATTCAACAGTCTTCTACCTGTAACCACCATCCCCTTTTATTACAATACTACCCCTCTTTTATTAGGCTATTACACGGCTACCCTTGTCACATGACATCTATTACTTGTGATTGATAATATTAACACAACTAATAATAATAATAAATAAATTGGCTATGTGATTCTTTCCAAAAAAAATCGTTATCAATAATATTTTATGATCACATTAAAAATTATTTATGACAATTAGAATTTTTTGTTCATAAATAATCTAGATGAATTATTACATATGTTTATTATACAAATTACAATATATAACCAAAATGGATGTTATCAAACGTATTTCATATTTGTTTAATTTTTACAAAGAATACATTGTTAAAAATCATGCTCAGTTTTCATTTTCTAACAAAACATGAAAAATGATAATGCTATCAAACAGCCCCTAAATGAGCCACTTTCAAGATACAAAGACAAACACACGCATATATAAACTGAAGTGGGTCTTGCAATTAAGAAAAGGGAGAAGGGGGGGAGGGGGGAAGAGTTTAACTAAATATTTCAGAAAAGACTGCCACTTACCCAGAAAACCAAGCAAAGTACTACTAGGGTTGTGAATTTTGAGAGCATTCTGAAGACCCCATATAACATTATGCCCTCCAGGAGATTGTCTTCCACAGAAAACCACTCCCACTCTGAAAGTAAAAATAACAATAACAATAGCACAGCATAAAATCATATTGAACACTCTAACTAACTGTTGCATAGGCGTAGCAAACACAGCAAGTAGTCAGTGCAAGTGAAGTATGTACCTCATTGCTGGATGATCAGTAATTATCTGAGCATCAGGAACCTTTGCAGTTGCCCTGAGGAAGTGAACCAAAGGTTGACCGTATGTGTGTGGAAAGGTGCGACTAATGGTATGGGCACCAGAGGCATCAACTGCAGAGGAGGCATCACCATACTCCACTCTAACAGCAGTTCCCTGTGTAAACAACATAACACCAATATATACCCAGTAAGTATAACAACAAATTGATAATATTCAAATATGCATTATGCATTAATAGAACTAGCCTAAGGATTTTGGCCAAATACAAATATATCAGAAAAGCCGATGGCAAGTTAGAGGCTATCCTTAGAAAGAACAAGGCAATGATAAACGGCAGATCTCAATTTCAATACATTTATTTCGAGGACGGGGTTGCAGAACTTCCTCTAAAACTTCTCTTTTATCTTTTTTTTTTTACTTGTTTCTGAGTGCATGAAAAGAATTGAGATGACTTTACCACATAAAAGCATCAATATAATCACATAGAAATCATGCAACATGTGTGTCAAATTCTTTCAGTGTCACAGCATATACAAGAATAGCATAACAAAGGGGCGCATGGGGTTGGAACAAATTGTATTTCACATCTTTCAACAATGCAGTGAACAGTAGATGTGTTTATGTGAAAGTATCATCTGCTGGCATATGCATCTGTGCATGGAAATCTAACTAAGAGTGTACAGAAATGAAACTAAAAGAAAAATGATAGCAGAACATTTTGTCTGTCTAATCCTTTTCAAAAAGAAATATTTTGCGGCTTGGAAAAACACCCTGATTTTTCAAGGAAAAAAAAAAAAAACTGAACTTTCTTGCAACTACCAATTCCCAGAAAGTAAAAGGTTAAAGAACTTTCGGCAGAAATTCTTTAAAAATTCACAACACCAAGTCAAGAACCAACTCAAGGTCGAAGCATTAAAAAAAGTATTGCAGCATTAGTTATGAGTGCAGCTTGCTGCATGAGAAAAATATAGACCTCAATTGAGAGATTTTGCATTCACTACACTGGAAGGACCAAGAATGGAAAAACCAGCCAGCCCTTCGGCTTCTCCATTTGATTAAAACATGTAAGTTTTTACAAGATGCAATTCCAGTTCTTAGTTTGGATTTTCCGCAGAAAATATCAGTCAAAACACAGATCAAGTGTAGAAATTGCAAGAACGATTTAGCTCCCTGAGCTAATAAAATTCAGATATCCACACTAATGCTTAGCTTGGACGAATTCATCCACCGCACAATCAGATAAATCAAGCAAGACGTGCCAAACTAAGAACACACAGCCGAAGGAACATATTACAAAGAAAACAAGCGAGACATTTTGACAGAATGAAGAATCAAGCGATCTGCCGAATCAGATCTAAGCCTTCCGAAAGCGCAGATCAACGTAGGAACTAGATCTCGGATTTCACCAAAACCAGAAACTCGAAAAATAAACGAACGGTGGGCGGGCGACTCAGTTAGCAGCACTAGCGTTAAGCACTGTTTCATAACCAAGTTCGTGCAGGAAGTTCATTGATGGAGTAAACAAAAGTCAACGATTCGAGTAATGAAACGGATAGTTGAGGGATTGCAACAAGAGTATCGCCGACCGCAACCCTAGAAAAAGGAGAGGGGAGGCTCGGAGGGAGAGAGAGAGAGAGAGGAATACCTGAAGACACGGAGGAAGCTCCGGCTTGTAGGCGGATCGAGCTTTCTGCAGATCGGAGAGTTCCCTGGGCAGTCCGTAGTCAGAATCCATTGCTACAATTTTGCTTTGCCTTGGCACCACGCTTCGGCTTTACCTACTCACTTGGCGGTGCTGTTGTTGCTATTGCGGCTGTTGTTGATGTCGATGTTGTTGTGCTAATGTGCTCTCTCTCTCTCTGTCTCTCCGCTTGGGGGCGAGCGACTTTATAGGACAGGGGTCTGGCCGATACAAACAAGGGGCCAGGTATCTCGGTGCTACAAAAAAGCCCGTCTTTTCCAAGGATTATTACGACACAGCCACTCAATCTCACCGTCGGTCCAACCCTAGAAGAGTAATTTGACCCTCAAGCTCAGGCGGTGCTGATTTCAGGCTTCAGCCGTAGTAAAATTCCAAGTCATTGAATCCCATTCGCAATTTAACAGCATTTGTTCGTTGCCGCAAATTGTTCGTCAAATCGTATGTCTATTTGATTAATCTATAGAATATAGGATACATACTTTTAAAACATCTTATATATTAATGTATAAATTGACGAAACTAGCCTCTTCTCCTCGCGAACGCACGTGCTAGTGGAGGATACCTAGGATGGGGATATCCCGGCTTTTGGAAAAAGTAGAACAAAGTGAAGTTTGGAGGGAGGTGAACAATGAATGGGATGCACAGTGGTGTGGGGGAGCAATGCATCTTCCTTTGGAATATGCGGTGAAGGGTATTATCGACAGTTCAAGACTAGCATCCGCCCACCAACTTGCCAAACCAGCATATCCACCCGTCCCCGCCACCCGAATTTACCAAAATCCATCCATCGCCCCCACCTAACGCCCTTTGCTTTGCCGCTTCCAGAAGGGACGCGAGGGAGTGGCATCAATCTATTGTCCCCTCCCAACTTTTAATCTAATAATAATAAAACAAAAAATTTTAATCTAATAAGCATATAAATATAACCCTTTTTACATAAAGACTTGTGTAACTGATTGCACTGGTTATCATCCCCAATTTTGACATGACTTATAAAGCTTTTATAATCAAATATTGGCGGTGGTTTATGGGCCTCATCAAATCTATTCTCTTTGGCGGTGGTTTAATTTTTGATGGACAAAATATAAGTATTAAAAATTATTATTTTAAGTACTTATCGTAACAGAATGTTAGTAGATGTATGAATGCACATGTTTTCGCTAGTGACACGTTATATGAATGATTAATTAACAATATTTAAATAGATTAACTATTTTATTGTGCTCCATTAATAATTAAAAAATATAGTATTTGATCCCTAATATATAAAAACGTTAAGATTCTGTATTTTAATTATTAAAAATTATTATTTTAAATTTTTACCTTAACTTAAAGTAAACAAATTTGTTATCTAAACCACATAGAACATATGAGTAGAAAAAATAAAGCGTCATGTCATAAAAAAATTCGGTTAGCGAAACACATCTTTATTGTTTTCAGCTTATTTTTCATTTTCAGTTTTTCAAAATACTCGAAATGTGTTCCTTTACCTATTTTCAAAAATACATTTTTTAAAATATAAAAACAATTGTACAAAAAAACCCAAAACACTAAATCACATTTTGGTTGTTTTCAGGCAAAACATAACCTTTAAATCCAAAACACGAAAAACACTTCATTCTCTTCATTTTCTTTTTTTTTTCTCTTCAAGCTCAGTCACCACCACCATTCACACCCGTGCACCACCATACATGCACGCCACTGCTATCACCATATTCCACACCCACCACTACCATCACCTGCCACGCCCAAATTCGTCCTCTACGCTCACCATCACCATCATCGCCACCGTTAACCGCCAATCACACCCATATTCGCCACACTCGCCATCGCTTTCGACGCCGAGATCTACTATCACGCTCCCCACCGTTGGTCGTTTCTTCATTTTACCATTTCTTTCTCTTGCGGTTTCTCCTCTTTAAGGTTGAGAGTTGGGGATTTCTTCCTTCTGCCATGCCCAGATCTGCCACCACTCTCTATGCTCAAATTGAATATATAATATGGTTTTTTTTATTGATTTTTCTCTTTAATTATATTTTTAAGATTTTGGATTATGTCTACAATAAATAACAAATTTGTTATTTTATTATTTATAATTTTTTTAATATTTATGTTGTGAGTAATCTAAATCTCAAAATTATTATAGATTTCAATTTGTAGGTAAAAACAAATTTATCATGGAATTAATAGTTGAGAAAAAATAAAAATTACTTTAGAAAACACTTTATAATTTTAATACATTATATACGTTTAGATTATCAATTATCTCTTATATTATATTTAAAATCATTTGAATTAAATTTATAATTTATTAATAAATGTTTACAATCTACTTTGAATCAAATTTATTAAATAAAAAATTATAAAATAACTTTTCTCAAAATTTCAAAGTAAACGCATTTTTCAGTTTTATATTTTAAAAAATAATTTTTCAAAATAACAAAAATAATGTATTTTTAATAATCTCAAAACAAACATTCAAAACAAAAAATTAAAAATGAATTCAAAACTCAAAACTAAAATACGAAGAGAACACCACCTAAGCATCTAAAATTTTTGAATTACTAACCCAAAAAACGCTATATTGTTTTATTCTCAATCATAAAATATAACATAACTAATCTCCACCATTTCTCTTTATTGAACTTGGTTCCATTACTATCTTTTTTACGTTATCTTTTGTTTCTCAAGACAAATACTTAAACTAATAATTTTAATAGTTAAAATACAAAATCTTATATTGCATTTTATTTACTATTTTCAACTCGTTTTGAATTTTTAGTTTTTTAAAATATTGAAAACGCATTTACTTTACTATTTTCAAAAAACGTATTTTCGAAAACAATAAAAAAAATTATAAAAGAAAATCAAAACAACATTTGTTGTTTTTAAGAAAAATACATTAAAAACATACTGGACACAAATTTTGAGTGTTTTCAGGCTAAACATACTAAAAACAACCAAAATGCAAAAAACACATAGCCGCCCACCCCACCAATCTCGCACATACCTAGCATCTCTCACTTATCTCCTTTATTCTCTATTTTCTCCTCTATTCTATTTCTTCGATCGTTGATCTTTACGTCCACTTTTGTTGACTGTGCTCACCACCGCCACTGCAACCACAGTCGTTGACTGCTCCTAGTCAATCTTTTGTTGGTTTTGTCTCTCTCTCATCTTTTCTGTTATTTCTCTTGCTGATTTTTGGGTATGTTGGCCAATAGGCCATTGGATGTAGGGTGATTGCCTCTAATCGCTGGAAACCACCAGCCACGGTGGTTAATGGTGACTCACAATGCATATATAGGCAGATGGGTCAAATGTTTAAGTTTAGATCTAAGGAGATTTAGTCGTTAGATCTTGTTGGTTTTTTGGTATGTTGGTCGATAGGCTCTTGGGTGTAAGGTGTTTGCCTTTGATTGCCGGAAACCACTGACCATTATGGTCAATGGCGACTAGTAGTACATATATAGACGGGTGGGTTGAATGCTTAAACTTAGATCTAAGGAAATTTGGCTGTTGGATTTTGTTGGTTTTGGGGGTATATTGGTTGATGGACTAGTGGGTGTTGGGTTGTTTGCCTCTGATTGACGGAAACCACCAGTCATAATGTTTGGTAGAGACTAACAATGCGTATATTTGTAGGTGGGTTAAACGTTTAAACTTAGATCTAAGGATATTTGGTCTTTGATCTTGCTGATTTTTTGGTATGTTGGTCGATGGGCTCTTGAGTGTTGGGTGGCTACCTCTAATTGGTGAATAACTGACCGGCGATGGTCGCTGATGATGGAGAAGATGTAGGGCGTTGGAGGAGAAGAAAAGAAAATAAAAGAAATAAAAAAATAAGAAAAGGAGAAAAAAAAATTTATTAATAAATTTTGAAAATAAAAGTATATATATTTATTTAAATTTTTTAAAATATAGTATATTTATATTACAATAAAAAATATAGGATAACATATAATATATTATTAAGTGTATAATTTAATATAAATTATTATTACGATACATGTCAGTAATTTATTAATTAAATTTATTATTTTATTTTAATATTAGAATTTCATTAAAAAGAGTTTATTTTATTATTTAATAATTAAATTTATTAAATAAAATATTATAAAATAAGTTTTTTTTTTCAAAATTCTAAAATAAACGCGTTTTTTGGTTTTCTATTTTTAAGAAACAGTTTTTCAGAATGACAAAATAACGTGTTTTCAAAAATCTCAAAACAAACACTCAAAATACAAAACTGAAAATTAATTTAAAACTCAAAATTGAAATACAAAAAGAATACCACCTTAATCTTTTTATACATTATAGCTCAGACACTATATTTTTTAATTGTTAAAATAACACAATAAATTAGTTAATCTATTAAAATATTAATCATCCACATGGTATCTCACTTATGAAAACAGACACGTTCATACACGAGCTAACATTTCGTCACGGTAAATATTTAACATAATAATTTGTAATAATCGTAATACCAAATCTTAGAACTTGTTTTTTTGGTTATTTTTAGACTGTTTTTCAAAATTTTAAAACAGTGCAAACGTATTTATTTTCATATTTTCAAAAACGCAATTTCAAGAATAAGAAAAAAAATTGTAAAGAAAACTAAAAATTACACACACTGGAAATTTTCAAAATAAGAAAAATGCTACAAACAAAAATAATGTATTTTCAGCAATCTCAAAACACTCTTAAAACACAAAACGAAAAATAAATTCAAAACTCAAAATTAAAAACTGAAATATAAAAAGAACAATCCCTTAAGATTTTGCACATAAAAAATTAAATACTATATTTTTTAATTATTGAATAGATACGCTTTTATCAAATTAAAATTTACCTAAATGGTAGAAAAGATCAAATTACCCATAGTTTAAAAAAACCCTAAATTCTAAACATCTAATATTTGAATTACTAACCTAAAAAACGATACATTCTTTTATTCTCAATAATAAAATATAACAAAACTAATCTTTATTGATTCTCTTTGTTGAATTTAATTTCATCACTCTTGTTTATAGCCTTAATCTAATAATTTTTAATAATTAAAATATAAAATTTTAACATTTTAATTATTAAAAAAATACAACAAACTAATTAATCTATTCAAATACTATTAATTGATCATCTCCATGATGTCTCACTCATAAAAATAGACATGTTAACATTCCGTCACAATAAATATTTAAAACAAAAAATTTTAATAATTAAAATATTAAATCTCAAACATTTTACATATCAAAAATTAAATATTACATTTTTTAATTATTGAATATATCCCTTTATCTTCACTGAAAACCAACAACCGTTGCCATCACCAACATTGCCCTCCATCCCCGACTACGACTTCTTTTATCATTCCCCAATGCAACCAAAAAACCTTTTTAAGATATGTTTCTATTTGTATGCATAAATTTATAATAAAATCAAACTTCACCGTCTGATTGCTAAAACAATAAAGTTGCCTACCACAGAAAAGCACTATTATAGATACAGATAGATAAATTAACATAACGTGAGAGAAGAAAGAGGGTAAAGAAACTAGTTTTGTGTTCCAAACAATCTGACTCACAGAATAAAGCATACAAGCCAACGGAGTAACAGACTGGCTTCTGATTTTGGACGGTGAGTCCCTAAAATACTCTTAATATAACAAGACCATAAACACGGGAAACAAAGCACCAGAACTCCTCCGGTCAAGCCAAAACATGTAGAATTAAGGAACTCCGCTTCATCCTCCTCCTCGAAGCTTTGCATCTCTTGCTCAATATTGTCAAAGATGGGAATACCTGAAATCCAAATACATTACTTTTTGCCTTTCTTGGAACCTGACTTTCCAGATTTTTCTTGTCTCCGCTTTCTGGTAGAACCGCCCCCAGTGTCAACTGGAGTTGTCCGAGCAGAATGGGCAGACAAATGATGGCCAGTAACCATAGCAGGGAACCCAACAGCAGGGATTCTGCAATAAACCAAAAGTAAATACTCGTCCACATGCAGAAAATCATAATAATATAAAATAAGTGAATAAACTTAAAAGCAGAAAGTTTTGAGTTCTTCACGCCCTAACACTACAATGGACATTGCAGCTAGTCTCACCGGCTGCATCAAAACAGGCCCTACTATAAATTCAATCATGCAGACAAACAGACAAAATTTTCTAGGCATCTGAGTGACTTTTCTCAGGACCTTACCAAAATCAATCAGTAATCAAGATGTAATAGGAGAAAAGCCAGAATTTTCAGACTTTGAATTTCCATCACGAGTTTATCAAAATGCTTCAAGTGCATAAAGAAATACAAGCACAAGAATGACCAAAAGCATTCGGGACAACAATGTTTTCACTGCATGTTCCATCCCACCAATCTTCACAGGTTGTAAATGACGTGGGAGATTGGCTGCTCTTAATAAGTAATGAACACAAAATGAGATCAGTAACATTAAAGGAGTAAGTAGGCATTCGCTCCTAGATAGTTTTCACCTCTAGGGATGTAAATGGGTTCTCAATTGCCCACATTTACATTCTAAACAGAAAGTAAGCTTTAATTGTGTATACTTGTTTTAATTTTAAATGAGGTTAATTGGGGACCCACTGGAGACCCATTTACATCCCTATTCACCTCTACCAAAAAACAGGGTAATCAATAACGAGAATTATCACTACTGGACAGACATACAAGTTGAAACCTTAAAAATTAACAGGTTCATTATTTGCAACTACCAAAAACAGGGTAACCATTAACAAACATTATCCCTGATGGATATTGAAAAAGACATGTTTATTATTTGCCAAACTCTTGCAAGCTTGAAATTGACACTGATGCCATATCTGGAACAATGGAGGAAAAACACGAGATAAAGATAGCAACAAAGAAATGCAAGAATGAAATCAAATATTTTAGGGTAATTCCACGCAACACCTCCAAGTTTTGGCAAAAAGATACAAAATACCTTGTGTTTCTAAAATGACATAGACCTTCATTTATTTGAGTTTAAACTCACTTCACTATCCCAATTGTCGTTACTTTACCACCCTTACATTTCTTAAAATAACCAAAATACCTCAAATTTCTCACTCCCCCCATCCCCTCTCTCTCCCCTCCACCTCACCGCCGAAAAGTCCCTGCCTCCACCCTCCCTCCCTCCCTCCCTCCCTCCCTCCGTCTCTACAAACAAGACCCCATCCATCTTTGCAAACCCATTGCCGATGGGTAAGACAGAGAGGTAGAGGGGAGAAAAAGATTGGGATTTGCAGTTGTTCTTTCTCTCTCTCTCTCTCTCTGTGGTGGATTCAACCGGTGAGAGAGTGTAGAGAACAGGGAGAAAGGAGAGAGAAAGTGAGGGAAAAGAGAAGATTGGCATGGGCAAAATGATCCTTTTGCCTTATCTTTTTAACAACATGAAAGTCTCTGTCATTTCCAAAAGCACAAGGTTTTTTTCTTTTGGCTAAAACCTCAGGGGTGCCAAGTGAAATTTATCCAACATAATAATAGAGTTAGAAAAAGAGAAAAACGAATGCATATTTGACCAAAAAAAAAAAACTATTTATTTTTTATGGTTAAAATTTCTGATAATACATCAACTTAGAGACATTAATTCCTATACTCTTATGAAAACATCATATGCACCACCAAATGTAATCCATGTTTGTTTGGTTGGTGGGGCGGGGGGATGCTTGATCAACAAAGAAACAAGAACAACAAAGTAACTGCATATAAAGCAGGGCAAAGAAAGAAAGGAGTTGGGAAGAAGGTTCAAGTTTGGTACCCAAAAGGAGCACAGCAGACTCCTGCTTGGTCACAGAAGCATCAAAGGCCTTGGCATTCTGCAATGAAAGGCGTAAAGCTTGATTTTCTGCAAAACAACACTGTAGCAACATCCCCAGCCTCCTGCATTCCCCTTCTAAGTATCTACTCTTCAGTTCCAGATCCCTCACGTACATCTTTCTCCTCTCCCTTGACCTCACGGCTGCATCCCGATTTCTCAACTGCCTGAACCAAATAATAACAATAACAAAAAAAAAAAAAAGAAATGTTACAAACGTGAAGAATCCATTCTCAGTACGAACACAGAATCAGGACCCAAAATCTTCTTGCAATAAGTACACGTAGAGATTGAATTGTAAATTACAACTTCAGTCAACTACGGCCGAGAATTTGCCAACAGCAAAGACAAGTCAGGAAACAAAGATATAAAAAGAATGGATCAGGTCCAGAATGGATATATCATAAAATTAGGATAGGAGGAGCATTGTATATCTCAATATAGTGTAGAATGGATCAGGTGTCCAAATTCAAAACTAGTGGATGCGTCAAAATTGCGTGAACATGGAATTTAAGAATAAAAGTTGGTAAGAAACCCTAATAAATGAACAGAGGAACGAATGCCACCAAGAGAAGAAGAAGAAGAAGACGGCGTTCGAAAGAACCTTTGCTGTTTCTTGCTAATCGGATCGTTACGATTTCCGTTGTTGTTAACATCACTACGCGGACGAGCATTGTTCTTGTCACTACTGCTGCCGTCCTCGGAGGTTGCAGAAGAAGGAGAAGAAGAATTGGAGTTGTTGGGGCCGGCGTCGTTGACAACTTGAGAGGCAGAGCGATCCGGATCAGGAGCCGGCGAGTCCAGAAGAAACTCCGAGACCAAATCACCGGAAAAATCAAGGGGCAGTTGATCCTTCTCCCCGCGACCGTCGTCTTCCATCAGCAGCTGCTCGATGTCGCCGATGGAGAGAGAGAAGGGATTATCAGGCGGATCCGATGGGTCGTCGTCAAATGGAGTCGGATCCTCTGGAATGTTATCCAACAGGCGTTCCCAGTCGATTTCCTCCCCAATTTCGTCATCTGCAACTCCATCTTCAACCGCCATATCCCAATTCAACAAAAGCAAGCCCCCCGCAAGAACTACAATTCACCAACAACGCGTGGTCGATTCATTCAACTCCATTTATGGATACGATGGCCGCGTCCTAACTTCTAGGTTAAGGAAACCAGCAAGCAACCGGATGAGGATGAAAATGTTTACTATTTTATGTTAGGGAAAGTTGTGATTGGTCAAGGAGTAGTGAATGCCGTCACCCGACCAATGGGATACGATGCGAGAGCACTGATCAGGCGGCAGCAGAGGGCTTGGACGCCAGGCCCACGCCCCCTTTGAGCTTGTCCACCTCGAGATGTGGGCAACATAATATTTTTATAATTAAAACAAATAAAAGTTTAATTTATTTAAATTAATGGAATTAAATTGGTTAAATTAGTCCATTCAATTCAGTTAATTTTTTCAAAAATTTAATTTTTTATTCAATTTATAAGTTGAAAAAATTGAATTGATTGAATTTTAAAATAATATTATTTTTATATTTTAAAATAATATTATTTTTTTATTTCATGTGTTTCCTATCAATTATTTCAATTTTTTTTTATCATTCTTCAGTTTTATCAATTATTTTAATTTTTTTTATATGTCTTCAGTTTAATCGATTCAATTCAATTTATATAATTTGAATTTAATTTTTTTACCATCAATTAATTTGATTTTTTAAATTAATCAGTCAGTTCTATTTGATTTTACTCCTCAGTTCAATTTTATTAATTAGTAAATTTTGATCGATTCGATTTGCACGCCCAATGATAATCTATGTGTGATAATCATTATCAGGGTGCTCATAATGTATTTATATATTTTTTTGGATAGATTAGGTAAAATTTAAAAATAAAAAAATATAATAATATTATTTAAACCCCAATTGAATTAAATTAATCTTAATAATTAGGAAGAAACTGCCACGATTGATGGTGGTTTACACGAAGCCTTAATATGTAGTTTGTAAAATAAATTGGATTCGTTTAAGAAAGATATAATAGACTTGAGATAAATCATCTAGTTCTTGATATTATCGTCCTTGCGCAGTGTCTTATTATTCGTGTTCTCGATTTCGACAAAAGAGATAAATTATAAATAAAGATTTTGTCACACTGTACAAGGTAAAAAATTAAACTCATGATATACTAATACAAATTCTAACTTATCATGCTTCAATCATTAGACATGTGCCCTTAAAGACCAAGTCATATGATTCTCTCTCCTATGCAAATAAGATATGATTGGCAAATAGTTAAAACTCATTGAAAATTGATTGTAACGTGAAAATTTTGATACGAATAACATAGGATAAGACAAATTTAGCTATTTTAAGATGGTTACAAATATGTGTTAGGAATAAACAACTCAATTCCCTAATTGATATACGATCGTGGGGCCATGGCTGCATCTTCACCTTCTACATAAGTAGAAAAAAAAAACAAAAATATGTCAATCAATTGGAGTTTATGTCATAAAAAAAGGAAATGTGATTTGCAAATCTCTAGTTAGGATAATGAATATTTATAAGTGAGACAAACTTTAGATAATATGAAATATTTGACGACACCAACATGAATAGTTATATATAAATAAAAGACGAAAAAATGTTTCAACCTTTGTTCACTTTAGTTTTATAGGCAACATATAATTTTTTTTTAATTATATCTATCAATTCTTAAAATAGATAAACTTTTAAGGTAACAAAACAATAAACTTGTGTAAGGGTGGATCCTGAAATTTAGAATGCGTAAGCTGATCTATGAAAGTGAAGGAAGAGAAAGAATAGAAAGGCTGGGGTTGGTTTGTAGCCTTCTCTTCTCCTTAGGGGTTGATCTATAGCCTAAATAATTAATTTATATGTATATATTTACGTAAAGACTGAGATTAGCATGAACTAAAACCCTGTCTAGCCCTATTCCAAATTCGCCCTTACTTGTGTGATCATAAAACTATAAGCTCTAAATCTCAAATTCTTATGATTATTTTCATCACCCATAGAGAAGGAGAGGAATCATATTGTAACATAAAAAAGATACAAAGAAAATAAATTTTAAAGAGAATAAAAAAAATAAATCTCACTACCAATAAATTAGTTTATAAATTAGTGTAATTCACATTTCTTTGTCTATATATTATTTTCCAAATTTTTACTACCTCATTATTATATTGAGATTTTGAAAATACAATATCAAGCTTGCTATTTGGGGTTGATCCAAATACGTAAGAAACCTTTGTTTGTGGTCATGGAGTAAAATTTATACATACTTATACATTAAGAGGGAAAGGTGATTTGAACTTTAAAATTATGTACTTATTAGTTGTTAGTTCTCCCATGCACACACTCTTTATCACACTATGACATCAGTGTGGGCGGGACCTTATTTTGTTATCTACTCACTGAATTATATAAAACTTATACATTCGCTCTATTTGGATCTTTTTAGATAATACTTCGAATGCCAAATTATAAGACTCTTTTAAGTTGAAAGAAAAACAATAATATTAATATAAGTACATGTACTTCACACTTACATGGGAAAGGACCCGATAGAATGCTTTTGTATCATTCTACAATAATAAACTTCAAAGTAAGTTGCCTTCACTCAATTATTTTACAGGCATCACTTTCATTTTCGCCTGTAGACCTCCCTCACCTCAACCGTCCGTGACATTCTTCCATGTTACAGACGGTTCGAGTTCAGATATAAGAAGAGTTCAACAACACAACCAACATTGGAAACTATTACCATTAGATCTTTAGACATTAATTCTAGATAAAGACTAAGAGTTAAAGACTTACCTAACCTACTGAGATTAAAACTTGGGGATGGTAGCAATAGAACTCTACATCCTTGCCTAACAGACAACCTAGTTCCCTCCGATTCAACAGAGAGGATGTCAAAAGTTGAAAACCTAAGAAAAAAAAAGAAGCTATTCGTCTCTCCAACTCACTAGGGAAGACTGTCAAACGTTGACAACTAAGAAAAAGGTCGTTGTTCAATCCAATTCAAGACGGAAGACAACAAAGATTTAACGCCGCCTATCATCATCCAAGTGCTGAAGACATCTTAAACGCCATTTACCCATTGTCACTCACAGGCTTCGTAAATAAACGGATGTTGCAGTTCCGGAGAAATAATAACTGCGACTGTTTAACTGGCCAACTGTAACTGTAACTGGGAAACACAAACTTCAACGCCACTCAATGCTATGTTTGTCAAACCACCACACAAATATGACTTTCGAAGCAACCTGACTGGCACCAGGAATATCAATGCAACCCAGAAGATACGAAGATTTATATGACTATAAGAAGAAACATTTTTTTTCCTGCTCGGATGCAGGCAATAAACCTTAAGAAAAGCCCTTCACAACACAGATCCCAGCCTGTCAGCTGTAATTCGAACAAAGGCAGTTCGATGAGAATTCCAATAGAGCCCACCAAAAGAAATGAAGCCACAAACCAAAAGGCCAAAAAAGAGGACAACAACCGGAAAAAAAAAAAAAAAGACAAGAACGAGGGCCCCTTGTAGCGAGCATTTGAGATTTCCTCCAACAATGTTAGAGGAACTGCACCAGGCACGGTATTGAATCCGTGAAACCAAGCATTCTTCCAAGGAAAGTCGGTGCCACGCAAAACCTATTAACTGTTAAAGAAAAGGCGCAATATACTGTAAAAGCAACATATTAGTGGAAATCCATTCTTGCAGCCATCAACTTGCCCGCCATTGATAATTGACTCCACAAAAACAAAACTAGCAATCCAAATAAGACACATGGGCAATCTCAAGCGGTGAAACTTGTCAATGAATATGGGTCAAGTTATATCATCAGATAATTACCTAGGTGAGAAAAATCCACAGGTCCAACAAAATACTAAGTCCAGCTAAACTACATGCCATGTAGAACCGACAATGAGAAGCAAAAGATTCACCTGGTTTTGTAGTTCCAGAAACACAGCCCCTTTCACTATCTCATAGAACAAAACATCAAAACATTTTTAAGTTAAGAAGAAAAGGAAGAAATATTCATATACACGAACATGACCTGCAAAACCAGCTGTGATCCAGGCATGCTGTCAAGAACGAAAAAATAAAGGGAGAATTCGCAAATTTGCACGGCAACATCACTGAGGGACTATCAAGGCCGTCCAACCTGAAACCCTGTGATTCCTATGAGAGTTCCAAACGGCTGAATAATATAAAACATTAAATTACATCAGTGTGCATATGTGGGATAAAAACAGAAATAGAGTAGCCTACATTTTCTCATATTTTTCTCTTCTATTTTTCTGGCAAGTGGCAGATAGTTTATCACCATGAGGTTCATGGCATGAACAGCTCTGAAAATCAATAACAAATCATTGAAGATTGAGAAACTAGATAAGGAATGAAACAAGTCAAGAACTATGACAATTTATAACTGCCATCTAAAAATAAACACTGCCATGCTTTTGAACTCACAAATTCATGTTGCCCCTACCTATTACACCTACAAGAAAATCAACAATCTAGGGCATGCATTAAATGTTTTTGACCTGAAAGTTGTAACTTCCTTGAGATAATTTTCAGATGACTCCTATCTATAGCTCATCATGTATGACCTTGGCAAAGCATTTTGACATGCTATCCACAAACGTCAGTGGGTTATCTTTAATACAAGGTAAAAAGGGAGTTTTAAGCAGTGCTGTCTTCATTAAGATGTGACAACATATGCACCCTTATGGAATGTCTCACCAACTTCCATGTTCAACTCTTAAGAAGAATGAGTACAGATATGGAGAGACAGGACAGAATTTTATGAAAAAGCTGAGCATGCGAACAAAGCAATGATATTCCAAAAAGTTACATCTTTGCATGTGGTTATTAGATGACTATATTAAAATAAAGACAAACAATAACAATCCCAAGCCTTAATCCCACCAAGTAGGGCTGGCTACATGAATTCTACGCCTCCATGCATATCCATCTATAGCCATATCCTCCGTAAGACATTATACCCCGTTTCTTTCTCTGGCTCACTAGAGCTTAAAATATTAAAGAAAAACCTTCGGCTCAACATGGAAGACGTCATTCCATTCATAAACTTAAACGTCAATGTTTTGAAGAAACAAACTAGGGTGTCTAATTGGAAAAGGGATAAAGACCCACAATACCGATGCCAAAATGGGGTCAAACTAGGTTGCAAAATATTAATTATTTAATAGCCCACTAGGTGCAGTCAGCTATATGAATTCTAACTCACTATTCACTACCCATTTCTACGGTCATATCTTCTATAAGATGCTTATAACTCATATCGTAGTGAAGAGTCCGTTAAAATATTAATTCATCATCATCAACTACACCTTAATCCAATCAAGGTAGAGTTGGTGGTATGAATGTTCTTAAAATATTAATTAATTAAATAAAAATTATTACAATTTAGATATCAAAATCGAAAAGAATTTTTAAAGAACAAAAGAGATGATAACTTGATTGAGCCAGTCAGTTCTTTCCACCCAATTGGAATGATAACCCCATCCAATTCAACAGTCCAATTTAGTTTTCATACACTATTAACATCATTTGACACCCCCCCCCCCCAAAAAAAAAAAAAAAAAAAGACCAGTTATATACCAGTTATATTTATACCACAAATATAAAAACAATTAAATTAAATAATAATTAATCACTAGAAAAAATAAACATCACAATTAAAAAAAAAAAAACCATACATAATATCAATCAAAATTCACTATCCAGCACTCCCAACTTTCAATTGTCTCATATAAAACAATGTAGCATGTTTGATGCATAGCTCTTAACATGCCATCATCACAATCAAATATGATATGTAGTGTCCAACAAAATTTCCTATACGCATAAAGGTTCAATACATATTATACACACAAAACCATTTTGGAATATATTTTGAGAACGCGGTTCAATACATATTATACACACAAAACGATTTTGGAATATATCTTGAGAACGCACCTCAAAAATTTCATTCTTGTCCACATCACTAGATAAAGCATACAACACAAGGGCTGGGCATGCACATATCAACCTAGTTGATGATATGTATTTTATTTCATAACAAAACAATCTCTACACATTAGCTTATAGAAGGACCTTTTGTGAGAAAGTTGGCATGGCATACCATTTGGTCATTCTAGCCAATTAGCATTCAAGGAGCAGGCATGTTGCTAAACTTGATCCAATACAGTCTTAATCACAATGCAACTGGTGAGTAAGAGATTATTTCTGCCTGACAATAAGTTGGTATAAAGTGCCAACCTACACTGTAGGTATCCAGTGTGCATCAGAAAATTGCAGCCTTGTGGCTTGGAGGAGAAATGTGCTACCACTTAAACAGGTGTTGCGTTGGATGCCTTAAATGGCAATTTAATCAACAGAAAGGGACTTCAAAATACCAAAATGAGTTATATGACCTATTGGGAGAAGGTTCTCAAGGATATGTTTTCCTAGACTTTGACTCGATATATTATCCAAGCTTTATTGAATCCTTCATAATATACACTCTGTGCAAATTCTAATATCTTTTAAATTGAAGGGCTTACTTGCTTTGAGGTATCATGCTTTTCCCCTCCCTCCCTCTTGCTCCTTCCTTCACCTAGTTCTCTTCATTTCTTGGCTGCCTTGCACATATAATTAGCTTCTGACAACTCATACACCATTATCCACTGCAATGTTGCCTCCTCTAGATCATTTTGCATAGACTATACTGCTAATTCAAGTAAAAAAATTGTTAGCTTCCTTTTCCTATTATAAGTGCCAATTAGAAGTAGCATTGAACTCCTTAAAAGGTAAATTGTGAAGCAACTAGGGTGGGAAATGATAGTGCAAGTTAAATCCAAACAGATTCCCATCATGGTTAGCAAGCCAAACTGAAAGCTTGAACTCAGGCCTGATGATAAAAGTAAATCATGGCATTACTCAATCCTTCATGTAATGAGTCCACATATCTACTAGTGTCACAGGACACGTAAATATAATGGCCTCCAATAGTGTTTACTTCTCAAAAGAATAACAACAATTGACAAAGATGGGAATTAATCATATACTTGAAAATATTTCACTTATCTTTGGACAAGTAACAAAGGCATATTCATAAACACAGTGTGAGGTAGAAACAAAGATAATAAATAAGTAAGAACACAGAAGGCAAAGGCAAAATACCAGTGTGTAGTTGTGTGTTGGGGGGGGGGGGGGGTTCTAAAAATAGAGGATTAAAACTCAACACGTAGATTAAAGAAATGAGTGACAAACAAAGAAAAGTACATCATAGTAGGCAAATGAACCCAACAAGACATGTGGCATGTCAAACTAACAGCAGCTTGATATCATCCTCTATGTTCTTTGTCTCTCCAATTTGAGCATGTGAGCTCCAAGTCTGTAATATCCACATTCTCTGACAGACATCAACCCTTGCATGTAGCTCCATCAAGTAAGCCTCCACCCAATTTGGCCCTCCTGCTATATCCTGATGTGCTAACCAGCCCAGTGCATCCCCATTTGTCTGTCACAAGTTCAACAACTGATGGACCAAGTGAACCTTCATTCAAGCGCATTCCCCAATAAAATCACCATGACACACTTGGCGCCTTAAATTTGACTATATTCAGCTTCTCCTCAAGTTCCTAAATATTTGCTGCAATGACACTAACACCCTTGGGGTCAATCTAGGGGGATGACCTCTTGGGCATATCAGGACTTTAATCTTAATACATGCTTGAATACACTATTGATGATCGAAATGATTTTTGTAAGCACGTGTCTCTTATCCCTCAGTCTCTTCTATCCAATGATATCTTCAAAGAAACCATATGTGAAATCTTCCAAAAAAAACATCAAATGCAATCATACCAGCCTAGAAACAAGGTATGGCTTAAGGACCAGCCATGGGGCAGCACCATGCTTGCAGGCACATTAGAAATTCCATGAAAATTGCAACATACCTGAGGCCATCTGGCATGATGCCTAGAGTTGATAATTCATCAAGATACTTGTCCCATGCCTCAATGGGGTTTGCGACCAATGGAGACCTCTACCAAAAAAACAATTACAAATCACAAGAAGGGCATGTGCATACTGACTACCTCTTTTTACCCAAGGAACATGTGTCAAAAAAGCTGAGCTCTAGACAGCTTAGAAGATATCAATGCCAATTATGCCATAAACAATTAAGGTCATTCTACAGGAATGATGCTTGGAGACTTGGACATTCAAAGCCAACTGCCTGCCCTTCATACTTGTCCAAGCGCATCTCAACATATAGAGAACCTCAACCCCTTCGTCTATACTTACCCAAGGAAGTCTCCACTTGGAGATGTTTCTTCATCAACTCAAGGTCCCTATCATCTCCTGCTCTTTCCACGCTCATATGAATGCCCAATATCTTACCACATGCAATAACTTCCAGTATCTCAGTGCCCAAAGTACCTCCCAATAGACCCACAAACTATTGATTAGACCTAAAAATTTCATCAATAATAAAAGTTTCTCATCACATCATAGATGAAGAGATTGCAGAAATAGAGAAAACACAAAGCAAATAATCCAGCCTAAATTCTAAAAGATGGAAAGATAACTTATTTCCCGGCTGAAAGAATATTTCGCAAGGTAAGCCAGGTTTCCCATTGAGTTACAAAGGTTAAAAACTTTAGTGCAAAACTTGAACTAAACTAATGCAAGAAAAGCCTGATGCTTCCAACACATTGCAAGAACATTCCACTTCCACAGGCAAAATACAACATGGGACCACTATCCAAGCAACACGCAACTAATGGCTATAAATAGATCTCAGATTTTATAGAACTTAGGAGCCCGTCTGTGTACGTGGAAGGTGGAGGAGGAGGTTAGTGGACATGCTTTATACCAAGCAGAGAGGCTCTGACCCCAACTCAAGTTTATACTAAATCCCAAACAAATCAAATTGTGGATACATTAATTTTCCCAAGCAACGCTTGCAACAAGGAATCTAGTAAATGATTTCCTGATTATGATATTATTCTAGACTTGTGTAAAACCTCTTGAACAAATAGCCAATTAAATATGGAAATAAAATGCCTTCAGTTGAAAGTTTGGGCTCTTCCATGATCCATGCACAGAGAAAACGAATACCAGCATCCACGAATAAAAGTTTGTGGGTAGAGGGGATCTACACTGCAAAAACAATAAAACAAAATTAACATACATCCATCCATATTCAGCATGGAGCAAACTATATTATTACACGAAAAAGAAAAAAAAATTCAGTCATAAAGCCAGCAAACAATGGCAAACCCCAAGAACTTATTCTTACAGGATAGGTCTTACTTAATGCACACATACACACAAGAAGACAGGCCAGATAAGTTCTAAGCAGTTAACCAGCTTGGCCTCTCCAAATTCAAAAGTTAGTTTGCTTAAGGCTCAAGTTTTAACCTCTCAGACAGTAGTTTGCATTAGAATGGCTAGACCAATTAAAAATAAAAAATCAAGACCAAAAGGGCTATGAAAATTTAGAGTTCCACTTTTAAATTCACATATTTGCATGAAGAGAAAAGTATGCCCAAAGCAGCATGGATGCTACATGTTCTAATGTTTTCAGCACATATATCTCAGCATAGTGGATTCACAAATTTCACGTAAAGGAATCTTACAAGAAACAAGATGATCAGTTAATAAACATAATTTCTGCCTTGAATGAGGAAAAAGACCCAAAACCAACATAGCACAAAAACCAAAATGCAGAAACTTCAAGCATCATCAAAAAACTAATCCCCAGTTCTCAACTGCTAGTTTAAGCAATACTAGAAAGTTACCGAAGGAAATGTACTAATCCTATTCGAATATCATCCCATCATTAAGAAGTTCTGAGACGCATGATACCAACAAGAGAAAAATTGTCATAGCCAGTTCCACAAGTGAGAGACTCCCTTAAAATCGCATCACTGCCTCTCTTCCCTCTCTCTGTTCCATTGTTCAATCCTGGCTCTGCGCTCCTCGCTTCCCTCCCTTATCGGACTCCTGCTCCGCTTAGGACTGCCGTGCCGCCTCCTTCCACCATCACTGTCATACCTCCCATGCCTCTCCCCACTCCTACGCCCACTGCCGCGGTAATCACGATCCCGGTCTCGATAATCTCCGCGCCTTTCATATTCCCGTCGGAAATGAGAGGGACTCCCACTCCTGCTCCTGCTCCGACTTCCCCGGAAACGACCGTATCTCCCAAAGAGTTTCCTCCTCAAATCCCTTCCAATCATTTTCACGTGCATGAAATTACAGTAACCGCCACGATTACAGTTGTTTTCCTCAAATTGTCGACACGTGGCTTCGCGAAAATCAGTGACCGGCGAGAAATCAGCAATGATGGGGCGGCCGGAGTAGAAGCGGCCTTGGAGAGCCTGTAAGGCGGCGGCGGCCTGATCTTCCTCCTTGAACTGCACATAGACGTTGCCAATCATGTGGTCAGCGAGGTTATCGCAGACGTTGAGGCTCTCAATCTCGCCGAACTTGTTGAGCTCTTCGAAGATGTCCTCGTAGAAATCTTCGAAGTGCTCCTGAATTTTGCGAGGATCGATGGGCTGACCCTGGGCATCAACGCCGGGGGTGATCATGTCGGGACGCTGGTACATGTTGGACAGGAGCAGAGTCGGAGAGATCGTGGGCCGGTTGTGAAGACGAGAGCATCGATCACCATGGCGGCACGCCCCGATCTTGAAGTAGAAGGGGCAGTTCACGCGGTCCTTCTCGGTGCCAAAGATCGAAGCTAAGTGCTCCGCCATTAAGACGGCCGATAAATGATTAACCAAACTTCGCCGAGGGTTTTCAAAGATGGGCCCCAAACGGGGAGGTAGAAATTGGGAAGCTTCGAAGAGTGAGAAGAGGGGAGAGACAAGAAATCAAGATCCCGGTGGAGAAGTAGAAGGAAACGAATTCCGCTTTAGGGTTGATCGGAAACCCTAGCCACCACGATCCTGCAAATGGGGAGGAAAACCGGACTGGCAAATGAACCCGGTTTATTTTTATGTTCGGTTACACTCGCCTGCAAAGACAAGAAGGCTATACTATCAAAAAGGCCTCCCTCCCTCTAGTGTAGAAGGTGAAATTTCTCACTTTAAACAGCTTTTATACATTGTTTTATGTATGTGAGAGAGATTAATCATGATACATGATAGTATATCAATAAGAGACATAGTACATAGTGATCACAAAGAACTATTCTCACAGGAAAATAAAACTCTCACATTGCAGTTGTCATAACTCAAACTTGCATCCTTAAGTATAATTTGTTACTTAAAAACCAACCGTACTACGCCCGTGGGGCAAGCTCTCTCCTGCTCAACAATGCAATCAAAGCCTTATACAGTATGTATTTTTGTGAATTTTTTATTGAAATACCCATACTGTCTTTAGCATTATTACAGGTGCTTTGTGTTTGCCCAATAATTAAAAAACTTTATTTTCTACATCCCCTTTGACCAAGTTGGATGAAGGATATAATATAAATTATGAACTAAATAGTCAAGTCTCAAATCCATTTTAAGGTATCACACTGTTTAAATGATGCAAGACACATGGATCAATATGTAAAAAAATAGGTGACTTAAATTTGATGAGAACGTCCAATCATTATTTGAAATACATCCTAACTTATCATCTGATAAATTCAAAAACTTTAACAATTAATGAACATAGTTCAAGAGGTATGGCTTGAACCTTTTATTATATATTTTGATCATGACAAATATGCATTAATTTTTTTTTTTTTTACTCTACACATTCTAAATCACTAAATACTAACTTAATAATCAAATTTTACACTGAGAAAATAACCTCAAACTTGTGTTCATTATTGCCATGGCCCCGTCCAACATCAACATTAATAAACACAAACAATAAAAAAGAAACCAATGTATATGAAAACACAAATTATTAATAAATTTACTTTATTATAGTAGCAACATTGTTCTTCTTTGAGAATAACAATTAGGGTTAGTGATGGTGGGCCTTTCTCTAATTTATTGGGTCGTCATCCTATAGATTGATATGGAAAAAAAAATAACAAATGGCTAGTTCTAGTTTAGTTAGGATGGTGGTCTTTCATTGTTGGCAATGGTGACTTAACTTTCTATAGAGGATAGGGGGGAAAGGGTAAGTAAATAGAATTATGTGAGAAGAGAGAAATGATATATTTATATTAAATAGTAATTTTGTAAATAACTAAATGTTTATAAACATAATAAACTAATATATAATTGAAATTAGTTCCGTCTTTTACTCTTAAAATTGAAACTCAAAATTTATGTACTAAATCGATTTACCTAAAAACATATCGAATTAACTAAAATTTATTGAGTCAACTCAATAATTTTCCTCACCTAGAGTCCAATTAAGGTCAAACTGAACCATTGGTGCTATACACTTCATGCTCGTAAATTGGTTAATTTTGGTTGGCTCAGTTTGATTTTTTACTAAAAAAGCAAAAAGTTTCTGCGAGGATAAGGTGCACCATGATGAGGCATGTGATTAACCAAGAGGCAAAGGGCTCCAAGAGGAACTGAAAAGATAGCCCAGGAGGGACACAGCATCAAGATAATTACATAATGTTGCATGTGAATACTAGTGAAAAATATATTGCACAGCATACTATTCACGTGGTACATTAAATCTTTTGTGTCATACAAAGCATCAGTGTCCTTGGTGCCATAGAATTTCCCACTACATAATGCCATGATTTGCAAGAAATGATAACTTGTTAAAGGTTTCAATGAGTTTTAACTCAGAATCAGACAGCATATAATGAAAGAAAATGAAAAAGATAATGGAAGAACAGTAATTTATCAGGCAAAAGCACAAAGAGTGTGCTTCTGTAATTTTCATTGAGATACCTGATATGTAATAACAATAGAGAGGTACAAACTGTGGCTCAAGAAATTACATAATCTGGAATGAGAATAGCAATAGAAAGGAACAGTATCAAAGGATCAAGCTCTAAAAGACAAGAGCTCACCCATGAATTTATTCAAGTAACAGCATAACAAAGTACACGACACGCGTGAAGAAGCCTTTGTGCCTCAATTATCTGGGAAGACATTTTGATGGAAAGTTGCGCAACGGGTTTTCCCTCAACAGCTCTGTTTCCCTGCAAAATATGAACAGTGAAGATTTTCCACCGTCCGAACAAAATTTAAGATGCCTACTTAATGTGTCTCAGATCGTTAACGGGTTATTGCTTACTTTTTGAGGTCTTGACTGTGCAAACTAGATTTTCCAACCTCGCTGTCTGTTTTAAAATTTCTGCAAAAGATAAAGATTTAAATCAGCAATGAGGAATGAATCTCGACAATGAAAAGATACTTATATCCACTTAGTGGAAGAAAAAGAAAAGATATTGTATTCAAGTTTTTGTTTAATATGCCCCCCTCATTATCCCCACCACGCACACACACCACTGCCACCACCGCCCATCGACATGATTTGCTAGCAATGTGTATATATCAATGAACTCAGAAACACCCTATCCAAAAGAGATCAAAAGGGGGACCCTGTAAGACTATCCATCTATATCAATAAATAAATAAATAAGAGCATTGATTAAAAAAGGATCCTCTTTCAAACACAAAGAGAGGAAGTTGAGTAGTTTTCCCTTGGGGCTTTCTATGCCCTCAAAAGCTCTTCTATTCATTTCTCTCCATATGTTAGACAGCGCACACAGAAAAGAGCTGTTTCAAATGCTTTTAATGCTCCTCCTAACTGTTTTAACACCATGATAGTTTGTTAGGAAACTGTTACTTTCCTACTTTATGAAAGAACTATAATTCTTTCATAAGGTTAAAGTTATAGTAGGATCCACCTTTCTTCTTTGTTTCCTTTCTTTTTTCAGAATGCATAAATAGTTCTGTTTCTTCTTCCTGAGAGCTCATGGTCTCTGGAGGATCTCTTTCAACAATCACATCTAGAAAAATCAGAACCAGCAGTGCTGATTGGCTTGCTAGTAATAGACTTTCCTTGCAAGACAGATAGGTGATCTAGGGAGCTAATAATACAGCCATTTTGTAGCTGATCTACAAAGGAGTCATATCTCAGGAAAACTAAAGTCTAATATTTGTGTGAAAAAGCTTCTTTCACTTCTTCAACTAGCCTCATGCTATATGGACCAAATAGAAAGTTGGTAGGCACAAAAATTACCAAGTCTTCTACCAGATCTATGATTACCCATATCTTTCCCAACTCATATATCCCCAAAACCTGTCATTTTACATCTTCCTCCAATGCCCTCTATTAAGTCATCAGTTGCACCAAAAACTTAAAACTACTAAAAATGGGCGCAAGATTATATCAAAATTTTCTAATACTTGTTCTCATTTCACATAGACATAGCAAAACAAGTTGTCTACCACATGCAGAAAACCTTATGTAATTAAAGCTCTAGAACCATACTTAAGTCATTAAGTCCAAATGCAAAATGAGCCCAGCAGTGTTCATCAAGATTTCTAACACACACCCTCAACCTATAGCCAATTCAAGGCTGTGAAATGGCTGTCAAACATCAGCATTTGTATTTCAATCATGTGATTTATGCTGTCTTTTGTGAGTCATGTCACTCAAACATGAAAAATTCAGAAGTAGAGTTGTTTATTATGGACTGATGAACAAAAATGAAGACTATTTACAAGGAAAATAATGGTTCAGCCAAGCAACCTTTTTTTTGGTTCTATGTCAACGTAACTGCAAACCTGGCTTGAATTATTTTGATGTATTATCTACTCTGTGCATGCAAATTACCATCAAGAAGAATGCCAATTGTATATCAAACTTGAAGAAAGGTTTAATTACTCACTCTGCACATTCCTCGTCAACAAAGACCTCAATGCAGTCACTGGCAGTTGCTTGTTGAGTTCTAGATCCAGCTCTACGTGGAATCTGAAAAAATAAATTCGATGGGTTGGATAGACTCGGGTATGAAGTGATAAAATAGTGTAGTTAAAAGCAGATACAAATTGGATATTAACATATTCAGTGTTCAAAACTAACCTTATTTGATGTCCACTTGCCAGGTATTGCATTATTCTCTTTGTTTCTCTCTGCTCGAGCTCCAAGACTATGCCATGATTTTGAGTCAGTCAGGGACAACTTTGGTTGATGAACCAAGCTTCCAGCAGTAGTGGTATCTTTATAAATGGTAAGTGGAGTACCTTGAGCCCTATCACATAAAAAAATTAAAGAAATGACACCTTAAAACAGAAGTGTCTGACATTGTAAATCATTATCAATTCTATAATCTCACAAAACTCCCACAACAATCAAAAGCCTTAACATCCCCAGCAGGTGGGGGTACATGATGATGCAGGGACATGCACCCCCAAAAACTACAGTTACTAAGGGGAGGGGCACACCCCCATATAAGGCACCTGTTTGTAAGCTGAATAACTGATGTGGGATGATTCTCGTCCAACATTAGACACTCCTACCCAACAGAATCCTCACGCCAATCGACCAACAAACTCCCCCAGCCAGCGGAATCCTCACAACAAATCGTTTGGGTGGAGTGTCACAAGGCAAACCTCGCTCTGATACCAAATGATGTAAGGGCATGCACCCCCGAAAACTGCAGTTACCAGGAGGAGGGGCACACCCACATGTAAGGTGCCTGTTCGCAGGCTGAATAGCCGATGTGGGACGATTGTTATCCTACATCACATGAATTCTATACCTCTAGTCATCGCCATCCATGGTCATATCCTCTTATCTCAGAAAGCTCTAAATTAGTCAAAAATAAAAACAATAATAATTATAAAATAAACTTGTCATAGGAACCTTGTTATTGGTTTGATGATTTTTTGCAGAAAGATAATAATTTATGAGTGAAATTTGGATGATAATCATTTTTTTTAGAGAAGCAAAAACCTTATAATTTTTTCCAGTTAGGGTTTTGGTTTAGTCCTAAAGTGTGGTCTTTTCAGAACATTTGTCAATACCAATTTCATACAGAAAAGGTGCAGAGTTTTAATTTGAATTTGGATCATTCAGCTGAATCCACACAGCATAAAATGTATTTAACCAGTCAAACAAGCCAATAATACAAAGTTACGAGAAGTTGTAAATCTACAGCAAAGCACCATTCTTCCCATCTGAGGGACATGCAAGAAGATGACACAAAGTATTATTTTATATATTTACTTCTTTACCTTAGAAGGAGCAAAAACACCAGAACTCACCTATGCTGCTTCAATTTTTTTGAATGAAGTTCAGAACTTTCTGTATTTTGGGGTCCTGCAACAACAGAAAAAAATTAGCAAGCAAAAATTTCAAACTGTACAAAGACAACATTGGAACTTACGATTTTCTCCCCTAGTCAATACGCTTCCAAAACTTCGGGCTGGAAAGTTGTTCTCTATTAAATCTTCCTGATAATTAAAATGAGTGGAACTTAAAATGGAAACTGTACCAAACAAAAAGAAATGGAAGATGAGAAGAAATAGAATATAGTATTGCATACTTCTGTAGCTTTTGGTCTTCCCATTGAACGTGCAATAAATTTCTTATAAGAATCCTTCAATTTTTCACTTGGTTGAGCATCCCTAGTGCACATAAAATGTAATAGTTTGTAATAGTCATTGCATATGAAAATGCCAAACTTAATAAACAACTGTAGAGAACAAAACATGGAATGTTGGTAATGAAGTTGCAGAGAATTGAAAATCCATCGGCAGGTCACCAGAAAAACAATATTTGAACTTAAATAACTTAAAAAGTAAAATGCTAGTCTTATGTAATCATTTAAAAAGTTATGTTACAAGAATGATGATGTTAGTGACATTCTAGTACTAACACAATATCTTCATGGGTTTTTCCATTTTTTGAGGACAGGATCACAACTCTACCTCATAATTATGACAAAATTTCCAACAGAGCTATCAATAAATTAACCATTAAATACAGGTTTCCCATCCCAAAATTGGATGATATGCTTGACATGCTAGCTGGATCTTGTGTTCATTCGAAGATTGACTTGAAGAGTGGTTAACATCAAATCAGAAAAAGAGCTGGAGATGAATGAAAACATCTTTTTAAGACCAAGGAACAACTCTATGAGTGGCTGGCAATGCCTTTTGGATTGTCTAATGCACCTAGCACCTTCATGAAATTTATGAATAATCAAGTGCTGAAACCTTCTATTGGGAAGTTTGTTGTTGTGTATATTTTGGTGTGCAGCAGGGACAAACAAAGTCACATTGAACACTTGAAGGCTATTTTGCAACTTATGAGGCATAATCAATTATATCCTAATGTCAAGAAATGCAGCTTTGTGGTGGACAGATTGGATTTTTTGGGATATATTATTTCTGCAAATGAAATCGAAGTTGAACCATCAAAGATTTAAGGTATAACTAGCTGGCCCACTCCCAAAACTACTACAAAGGCAAGAAGCTTCCATGGTTTAGCAACCTTTTACAGGAGATTTATAAAATTTCAGCACCAATGTAGCATCTATCACAGAATGTCTCAAAGGCAGAAAGTTTTCTTCGACCTTGGAAGCTGAAAAAAGTTTTGAGGAGATAAAGAGACAATTAACACAAGCTCCAATATTGGCCTTACCAGATTTTGACAAACTCTTTGAAGTTGATTTTGATGCATCAAAGATTGGAGTCGGGGCTGTTTTTGAGGCAGGAAGGAAGACCGGTGGCTTATGTCAATGAAAAGCTTAACAAGGCTTGGCAAAATTACTCCACCTATGACCTAGAGTTTTATGGTATTCTTCAGGTATATGGAACAAATTCAAAATCAGATTATTGATCTCATAGACGACTCCAATCAGCCTAGGGTCAGTGATGATGCAACTGCTTATGCTGAGAATTTGAAAGATGTTCAAGAAGTTAGACAAAGGCTTGAAAAGGTGAATCATCATCCCGAACTTCCTCGAGACCCTGAAATATCATCAACTTTTAATGTGGCAGATTTGTATCCTTTCCATGGCAATCGATATGAATTGCAAGAGGTTAAGTGTAAGAGTCCATCACAGGTAACTCCCAGCAAAGGAGGAAGGGTCCATGCTGTTATACATGTGCTGGAGGTGAAGACTAGAGTTGGAAATTATTTTAGATTTCTGGTAAAATGGGTGCCTCCTCACAAAGGGGGTCGCAGTGACCAGGCCTGAGCAACTATTTTCCAAAAACACAGGTCTCTGCAAAGTCAGAAAACAAATCAGATTATGAAAATTCATGGATTAGTGAAGAGAATTTCATGAAAATTGACCCTGAATGTCAGGCATCCAAGTTGAAAACTCACTCAGAGGTGAGTTCTTTTTAAAAAGGGAGGAATGATGCAAACCTGTAAATAATTCTTATTTTTCATGTGTGTTTTTTCTAATTGGGTGTTAGGGGTATACTGGTAATTTTCAGCTTTGGGGGTATATTTTGGTGTAAGTTAGTTTTGGGGTGTGGTGTCTTTTTGCATGAGCAAGTGTTTTGTAGGGATTCCTAAAAGATTAGCAAATTTTAGGACTTACTTGCAAAATAGGAGTTGGCTTCTTTTGGAAACTTGATGGCTGGTATAAGCAGAGCTTACTCAGCCACTTCTAAAGGACCTTTCAACATTTTGAAGACAGAGATCCCTACAGAGAGTCTAAGCTCTAAACCAGCTAGGGTTTTGAAGATTTGGAGGTTTGGGTTTTGAGGATTTAACCCCGCGGTGCCTGCCAATCCCTCCACTGCTGTTCTAGGTCTGAAAGGGTGTGATTTCAGTTGTTTGAGTATGTTACTTGCACATCATTACAGCAGTGTATCCTTGTATTTTTTGCAATTTTGCTGTCCCTATTTGCATCAGTGTCAGACATGGATGCTCACCAAACACTCTGACATAGGTGCCAGAGATACCAAATAGAGTGTCCTAAAATTTTTTAGTATCATTTTCATTTTTTTGACATGTCATCTAAGACATGACATGTATCTATTGCTTGGGATACATGATGGAAATTCCATGGAATATTTTGGAATAAAATTTACAAATACAACACAAGTAAGGTTATTATATAAATCCAACAAAAATGGCTTCATTTTTTCTTTTTCTTTTAGGGTTTAATGATGTTTACATTATCATTATCATGGATTTAATGGCATTTTTATGTTAAGAGTAGTTGTAATTTTTTCAGCAGTTTTATATATATCATTATTATAAAGAAATGGCATCTTCATATTGGATTGTGAACACTTTTTCAATATTTTCAGTGTTTTTAGTTGTTGTATCCATGAACACCACTAACAAAAAAGAAAAAATATTACTTTTTTTTCCGAGTGAGATACAAGCTTGTAAATGTTGTTGTATTATTATTTTTACCATATTCTTGCCATATTCTTATCTTTATTTTTTCAAATTGTATCCCTTGTCCATTTTCAGATTCATATCCATACCCAAATCTGTATTGATGCTTCTTTGGTATCAGCATTCCATAATTCTTAATCGAGGATTATAGAGATCATACTCAATTGTGAAAGCAATTTTAACGCATCTAAAGCTGGTAACCCTTTGTTCTAGCACAACCAAGGGCAAAAGTGCAACAGTGATTCACCCTTGAATCCAAACAACCAGAAATGGTGCACCTAACACTAAATTACTGATGATTAGATTATCACAAAATATTTAAAAATTCAAACGCTAATTCTAATAGCAATAGACTTAAAAGGGCATTCCAATGCACAAGACTCCCAGCTTTGCGAGAGTCGTACTTGCATATAGCCTTCCCCTTTTATTTTCTTGCAAGGAGGCTGTTTCCGCTTTGCAAATGATAGTATTTATATTATGATCTTATCATTGACAAAAACTTGTAATCAATGCTTTCTTCTATTTTATTGATAAGAAATTGCAGCTTCTAGACAAAGATACAAGTGAAATCAATTCAACATGTCATCTTCAATAGTGAAAAAATGAAACTACAAGATAAAAGGAAACATGAGTTTACCAAGACATCCCTTGATTAAAAATTTCGTTTGCTGTTTTAATCTTGTTCTTGGATTCCATGTGCAGAGCATATGATATGAAGAAAATGGAATGTGTTTGCCCAATTTTGTTTGCTTCTAGAAAGCTATATATTACTTCAGCATCAGCACAATTTTCAGCCTGCAATGTAGTTGCAGTTTCAATGGTCATTTCTCAAGACAAGGATAAGCAGATTCTAATGAACACTCACAGCAGCATACAAATTTCCCAAGATTTATCATTAAAGAAGAAAGGGAAATAATAGTAAAGGAACTCACATATTCCAACCACACTTTAAGGTAACGGAGATCATCCTGGTAGCGGTCGTCATGCCAAAACATACGCACACATTTTTCATAAATAACCACCAACCCTGAGCAGTCTCCTCCAGGAGGGAAGGCATCTTGAACCCATTTAATGCACCTTTGGAGGAACAAGAAAACATTTGGCAAATGAATTAACCTAGTATGCAAAAATTAGTAATTGCCATTATGACTTAAGTCAATGTCCAAAACTGCAAATGCTAGACTTTTCTATAATGACTAGTCGACTGCCCGAGAAAAGGTTTACACGCACCCAAAAAAAAAAACCCATAGTAACGTGAGCCTAATCAAGTTGATGGTTAAACAGGTTTTTTGCTTTCTGGAAAGTATAAATAAATACAAGGCTGTTTTGCTTGGTTCAACAAGGTTTCTTTGACTTGTTGGGAATGAAAACAACATATTACTTGGACTGAAATGATTTTCTTATTCTTCCTTTTTTCTTTTATCTTTCCCTTGGTTTTATCCACAGAAAATAAGAGTCTGAACATAGATTCCAAGAAAGACAATAAAATCAAATTGGACGGATACATGTTTGAAAACTGTAGCCGGTTAGTTCGGCAGGTGGACTATAAGAATTGGGTAACATAAAATGACATTCTAGAAGATCTGCAATTTCGTTGCAGTCTCTATCTACATGCAGCCAGCAACAAATGAGAAAAAAAAATCCGAAACTACAAGAATCAAAACCCTAGAATTGACTTCCGTCAACAGAAGAAAAGAAGACGAAATGGAGAAATTGAAAGCTCACTCAAGCCATGGCTGAAGAGGATCATCCCCTTTGTACTTGTCAATCGCTTCGATCAACCTCCTGCGGACGAAATATGAAAATAAGAATAAGAAGATCCATAAATAAGGAAATGAAACGTCTCTTAACAAGATTCTGCGGTAGAACCAAAAAGGACATAGGGCAAGGGGAGATGATGAGAGCAAGTTAAGAGTAGTTACCTTCGAGTGTCAAAGAGGGACTTCTTGAGCTGATTGTCGGTGTGAGATTTGAGGGCGTCGTTGAGAAGGCGAACATTTCGGCCTCTCTTCAGGGGCTTGACATTCTCCTTGAAAAGTTCCCATTCGTTACCAGTGGTGCCTTGCTTCGAGTAAAGGAACTCCGTCTCCGGATCCAACTTCACCTCAGGGTTCTCCATGTTTCTGGTCTGCTGTCTGCTCTACGGACAGGAGAGAGAGAGAGAGAGAGAGAGAGGAGGGTGGAGGTTTCAAAATTTGAAATGGGAATTGGCGCCCCAATCTAATGTAGCCGTTGATTGGAGGAGGGTATGCACACAGGTGTGCCAGGTCCTCTTCCCGGCCCACTGAACCGAGGGCCCGCCTTTTCGTCGGAGCGGAGCGGGAGGCCATATATAATATAATATAATATATAATAATTAAACGTAATGCGGCGCTTTTCATGCCTTTGTCGCTATGTGTTCGGATATGAAATTATTTTTACTGTTGTTATATCGAAATATTTTAATTATAAAAACATTAATATTTTTAAAATTTAAAATATATTTAAAGATTAACTATTACTCTAAAAAAATAATTGACTTTATATTTCAACTATTAATTAAATATAGGAACAGTTTTATTTGTATAATCTTCCTTTTATCAAGGCATAACAAATAAACAATGGGGCAATTTTATTTCTTTATTTGTGAAAACTTATATTTGTTTTTTATAAAATATTTTTACAAACATAAAAAATTAAAAAGTATGTTCAAAACAGTTTTTTTTTTTTCTAAATTAGAGAATAAAAAATATATTTTATGTTTTCTAAATTTATATTAGATTTTAGAAAATATTTTAAAGATGTTATATGAAAACACGCCTTTATAATTTGAGCTCCACTTAGAATTTTGTCAATCTAAGTTGGATGAAAATGAAAAAGAAAAATGTTTCCGATATAAAACTAAATTAGAGAAGTTATATTTTAAAAAAAAAATATGAAAACACATTATAAAGTGTAAATTAAAAAATATGTGATTTTTTTATAAATATAAATTTTAATATACAAAATTATAAAAAAAAATGCAATTCTAATCAAATATTATAGTTCAATCCCCCACAACCGGTCTATCTCTCACACACACATACATAAACAAAAATTATCTATAGAGGAGCAAATCAAGCAATTAGCGACAATAGAGAGAGAATGACTGACAGAGATCATAAAAGGGAACAACAACATTTGTGCGAGGTTTGATCTTTGAGATTCGATAACAAGGGAATGACGTGGGAGCAACGAGTTCTTATGCCTGGTGAGGTAATTTCGAGATTTGAAAACACAAAGAATAATAAGACTGAACATTAAATCTTGGTTATATAACATAAACGGTCGCCAAAATATATTTTAAACAATTTTCTATAATTTACAAAATGCCCTCAAGATGTTTCACAAATATTATAAACGGCTTGAAAAACGTTTCAAGTCATCTTTGCAGTTTCCACATTAGAGTTGTCAACAATAATTTTTTCCTTTTACGTCTCTTTTTCCTATTGTTTCTTTCATGTTCACCCAATAACTCACCATATCTTCTTATCTTCTCCATTGTCTTCTATCATTACAATAGTAAACACAATCGATCTCTTCTTATGCCATCCTCATCTTTGTTACTATGACGGCAAGCACCATTGGCACTCCTTCCTCTCTTCTTGTCATTCTCATCTCAAGACCAAAATCATCGCGCCTCCCTTTACCATTGTGATGCGATAGCTTTTTTTGTTTTTATCAATCCACCCTAACCATTCACCTCTCTCATTGTTGGCGATCTCTATATCTCTTTTTAAGTTGTTTTAAACAAGTTTTATATTTTTTTTCCCTGATATTTTGTAGGAATTGAAGTATAGAAATAGAGATAAAAACTGAAAATAAAAAACAAAAAAAAATTCCCACAAGTAAACAACGCTAAAGGCTTTGTTTGGGATATATTTAGTAAATATATAAAATAAAAATGAACGAAAAGCAAATTATTCTATATTTGTTTACTTGTTGAAAAGAGTAAGAATTAAAAGTAAGGAAAAAATTGAATTGAGGGTATTAATGCAAAAAAATATATATATTTTTGCAAAAATTTATGCTTTGTTTCGAGTCTTATAAAATAAATGATATTAAATATTTTAGAATCTAAAATTAAAGAATTATTTTCCATCATTGTTCTTCTTTAAACACATTAGAAAACATAAGTCATACAAATTTTAAATATATTAAAAAAGTAAATCATATAATATATAGTATAATTCATTTAATTCATTCAATAATTGAGATAGGGACTCATCTCTCATAATAAACCCTTTAATGGTCTATGAAAAAAAAATCAATTCTCTACCAATTTTAAGTTTTGGGATGATTGTTCTTGTGCAGTTCGTTATTTATGTTTTTGATTTTGATAAAAAAAATAAATTATAAGTGTAAGACTTTACTTAATGAGAATCGAATTCATAATTCAGCCATACAAATTTAACATACCTATATTTGAGGGGCAGCAATAGTAAGTCTTGATCTTGGCGAGGGCTGATATTAGCCACTTTGGTAAAGTGAAGTCGTGAACTTATCCATAGAAGAAGGTGGTTGTTGTGGATAAGGAACATGACATGACTTTACGTGCATTATTTGGCTGATGCCCCGCCAACATTATTTCTTGTAAGACGGATTCCACAGTGTGATACCAACTGTTTTAAGCCGTGTTTGGTATCAATTTTTTATTTAATTTTTGTTGTTAAGAGTTTATAAAAAGGTTTTAAGTTTTTTGTTGTAAAATTATAATTAATTTTTTATGTGAAAAGTTTTAATTATTTTTGAATTTTCAGCAATATTTTTTAAAATTAATTTCCTAAAAATTAAAAACTCATTAATAAATCATTTTTAATATTAGTATACCAAATATTATATAAATAAAAATTTTAAAAAATATTTATGAACTTAAGTTTAAACGCTTTAAAAGTCACGGGGACGAACAATTAGAGCAATGGAAAGAAAGGACATAAAAGTAATTATACGCGTACAAATCACCCTCAATTTGTTTATTTTATGATATCTATGCATCCGCCGAGTAGTGGGGGTCGAAAGAAGACGAAGAACAGGATCAGAAAAGGGGGAAACCAGCTGCCAATCAGAGCGTCCTATCCGGCGCTGGCGTAGATCGATCCGTCCACGTCGAGGTTCGTTCCGGTTGCTTTCTTTTGAGGAAGTTATTTGAAGCGGTTCGATCAGATGGCGTCTTTGGTTAATGTTACCGCTTTGAGGGTCGGCGCGTCGGCGATTGGAACAAGAACCGCTGCTCCGACTAATTATCCGGCTATCCAAAGCTGGCGCCCTCTGTATCTTGGATTCGGGGATCGTAGGTTGGCGGAGAAGAAACTAATCGGTTTGATTGGTGGGAAACGGAAGATGGAGGCGGTGAAAGCGATGGTGGCCGGCGGCGGAGGAGGAGGAGGAGAGGGAGTGGCGAAGTACAAAGGGACGCAGAGGAGGGAGAAGGAGCTGACGGAGATGATAGAGAAGAAGGTGCAGGAAGCGAAGGAGGTGTGCGAGGGGGACGAGAGGTCGGACGAGTGCAAGGTGGCCTGGGACGAGGTGGAAGAGGTCAGCCAGGCCAAGGCTCATCTCCGCCTCAAGCTCAAGCTTGACAAGCTCGATCCTCTCGAGTCCTTTTGCCAGGACAACCCTGAGACCGACGAGTGCCGAATCTACGAAGACTGAACAAACGACGGTGTCAAGATCGTCGATTAACGATCGGCTATGTATAAGTAACTAGTACAAGATTGCTCCGAGGGCTGCTCCTGATTGCGAACCGCTGCCGCTGCGGATCGGAATCGGATCATTGCACCCTGGCTCAGTTCCTTTCTTCTTTAATTATTGTTGTCGGCCATGGTACTATGGTAGTTAATTTACATGATTCTGGCATTGCACTAGGAACAGCCTGATGTAGTGTAAAATTTCTCAGCTTTGTCAAATTAGCATAAAGGTGTTGCAATGGATTCTTCCAAATTCTACGATTAGGGTTTAAATTTTTACTCAAATTTTGTGTGTTTATTTGTCACAGCTAATGAAGTTCGCACATAAAATTAGTAATTACTAGTTCGTATATACATAATTGTTGTAAATTATTGATGAATAATTATTGTATCCTCCAACCCTAATTTTTACTTATAAATATAGAAATTTGGTTCTTAATAACACATAGACTTTTTGAGGTAACATTATATTGATTTTTTTTCTATGATTTCTCTCTCTTTTGTCCCGGTCTAGGGTTGGTCTAGGGTTGATTTCACTTTAATTCAGATGTGATTATATTCAATCATTTTATTTTTTTTTATCTATTTTGCAATAATAATCGTTTTTTTTTTTAAATATCCTTATATGTCGTGGGGTTCAACATAATTGTGAATATTGAAGGGGATAAAGTACATGGCAATTATATTGAACAATGTTGGGCACTATTTCAGATATATAGTTAATAATATGTATTAATATATATAAATAATAATTTTTTTGCATACAAAATGATAGGATAAAAAACATAAATTATTTAGTTTTATGGTAAATATTTTGTCCATATACTCGGATGGGATCAACCATATAAAAAAAAATTATTAATGAGATATTTTATAATAAAATTAAAATGACTCATATGAAAAATAAGTTATGTGATGCTTGATTAAGATACATTGGTCAAATGAAAAAAAAAATAATAGAAGGTATTTGATGAATATAAAATAGAATAAGTATTCAATAAATATAGCGTGTTGATAAAATATCATAATTCATTAATAATTTATCGTATATCTATGATATGTCATATATTTATAATTTAAAAAAAATTAAATTTTGTATTTAACAAATTTTAATATAGCTAATTCTCCTAGTCACCACTCATCAATTAAGATTTATTTTAAAAAATAAAAATTAAATTATAATCACTAATAGTTATCTCTTATAACTTAGTAAATTCTTTGTTTTTTTTTTATTATTTGTACATAAAACTAGACAATCATAAAGTTTAAATTATAGACACATGATGTTGTTAATACATTATTGTAACAGCCCACTTTCTCAAGCGTGTTATACCTTAAGAAATTTACTTTATTTTTTTTTCTATCATTACATTATCCCGAAATTCTCTAAGACCTTATCTAGTGCGAGATATCTACACTAGAAAATAAATACAAAGCGGAAGCTGAATCGAACCTGCTCATACAGTAATAACTAGACATGACATTTATTGCAAAGTTAATTCATAAGCGTCTGACGATAAATCCATGTACATAATTCTTAAACTATTCATATTACAACATAGCCTGGAACATTTCCTCGTTTCCTGACGTCTCGCGTCACTATACATCTCCAATCTCGGTATCATCGCTGCAAAGCCCGACTGGAACGTTGAATGTTCCAGGGGCGAACCCAAGTTAGATGATGAACCATCTAAGTAAAGGTATATAATGCTATGTCATGTGTGTATGCAATGTCTTTCATCGTAGGTGTCAACTGCACCCCTCATGCTGCCTATCATTTTAGCGGCCACCTTTTTCGAAACCGGGGTGTATGGGTGCACCCTTAATAGCACAGCGGTGTCAGTTCGTACTCCCTACGGCCTCATATGCGTGTGATCAATGATATCATCATGTATTCATGCATTTCATAGTCATGTATGCATTTTACGTGATAGATACATATCAGGGCATGTCAATATGATGAAAATATTTTCGAGGAAGTACCACTTACCTTTTAGAGCTTATCGGGCTACCTCGAAACTGTGTCTTGCCTCGATTTGCATGCCAACCTCAAAATTCGCACCAGACACCTCAACTTTGACCTCAAAGCATCCTAATCACCATAGGTATTTGAATAAATATTAAATCATATTTTTCCATAATTTATAACATTTTCTTTAATTTTCTCTCTATTTCTTCCTATTTTTCCTCAATAATTCCAAATTAAATATTTCTAGAAATATTTTCTCAAATATTTCACTACGAAAATTCATAAAATAATATTTTAGAATTTTTGAAATTTTCTAGAGAATTTTACTCACCTTGACTTAGCATCTCCGATTTCCTCGATTTGCGTGCAATATTCTTGAAAAGCATGCCCGGGCCGTTTTTCTCACCAAAATCTCCGGGGTATCACCGAAACATAATTTCCTATTTTTTCATGATTTTTCTAGAATATTTTCCATTATTTTTCCTATTTTTTTCTTTCTTTTCTTTTTTTTCTTTTTCTTTTCTTCTTTCTCCCTCCTTCTTCATCTTCCTCTGTTTCTTCCTCCCGCGCCCGCCTGCAACTACCGCGACAGCCGCTGCCCACCACACCCGCCTCCTTCGCCGACTGCTTCGGTGGCCTGTTGCGCCATCACCGGCCGTCCCCGGTCGTCGCCGTCGCTCGGAGTTGCTCGCGGCCACTGTTAGCCGCAGCTGGTGCAGCCCTGTCGCAGCTGGAGCTCGCGGCCATGGCTGCCATGGCCGTGGCTCGCTGCTTCCGGCCACTTCTCAAGCCTCTGCTTGCCACCACCGGTCGCCCCTTCTGCCCGCACAGCTTCGCCGGTAGCTGATAGCGGCCGCTTTCGGTCTTCGGCCCTCGGTTGGTTGCTGCTCGTGCGGCCATGGCCGCCCGCAACCTTGGCAGTCCGCGGCTATGGCCGCTCGCTGCTTGCTGTGGCGGTTTGCTCCGCCACCCCTCGCGCCATTGCCTCGGCTCACCTCTCCCTCATGATCTCTTCTCTCTCTCTCAGCCTTGCTCGCCCACGCTCGCTGCAATTTCTCCTTGCCTCCATTTGCCCACATCTCATTCCCTTTTATAGCCGAATTCCACCCTCCACCTCACCATTTTTGCCTATACTTCCTTGCGTGCAAAACCCTCTTGGCGTGAAAAATCTCCCATAAATCTCGGCGGGCATGGAGTTTGCGTGCAAAATCAGTTTGTAGAGTAGCAGCCATCACTCATGCACACACAACCATCGAATGCACATGCATTCTATATATATATATATATATATAATTATAAATTGCACTATTAATTAAAAGAAATTACACATTTAAATTTCAGTTTTTACCTTAATTTCACTTAATTAATTTCCTTATTGCGACTATGCCCTTAAACATTGAATTAAATTGCATTATAATACCGAAAATCTAAAATTAATAACTTAAAACTTAGTAAAAAAGAACGATTCGCCCCAATGTCCTCACCGGGCTATTGTTTCATCTTGTAACCACTGAAGGGTTGCTCGTTACGCAAAACTGGAGCCCCCCTAGGGTTCCGTTGATTTTTCGGGAGCCTCCTACAACGATTCGATTTTTCAGTCTAAATAATAGCTGTATTTTAGCTGTACTGAAAACTGTTACTAATTCGATTTCTTTTGATACCATAAATCCTATTTCGGAACGCTCGTCGAAACCATATCATTTTCCTCAGACAATTTCACTCTGAGGCATTTCCTACAGTTGATTCGGTACTTATAACTGCTATCAAATTAATTTTTCGGTATTCTAAACTCATCGAAATTACGTGACAACATTATATGAACGTGGGGTATTACAATTATGATACCACAAATCACCATAATAATATTATTATAGTAAATTAACAATTACAAGTCTAAATATCATTATGTAAATTAATTACATGAATTACATAATTTGTAAAACCATTATCAGTTGAATCACTTATGAATAAACAAAGAAGTGGTAAGTGAAGTGTGTTTCTTAATTAAAACATGAGATAAAAAATATCAGATATGAGAAATATTTTAGATGTTTATTCTTTTCAATACATTTGTTAAACTTATTTGACATTTTTTAAAAAAAAATTCATGTGATTTTTTATTTTACTTTTCTTAGATAAATTTATCTGACCCTCTCTTCAGATAAATTTATCTGATATTTTATAAATAAGTCTAAATTATTTATATGCCTATCGAAGGATAATTAATGTTATTTAATATATTTTTTAAATTTTATTTTTATAATAAAGTTAGTTTTAAAAAAACTAATTTATTTAAATCTAATAATTAATATCATTTAATATATTTTAATTTATCATATGTTTTGATAATTTTTAAAATATAAATAAAATTATTCATTTCACAGATTTTAAAAATTAAAATTTCTCTCTCTATATATTTTATTATCTAATAAAAATTCTGATTTTTAAAATTATTTCATTTAATTTTATATTTTATTATCTATTATAAAAATATATTTTAATAATTTTTAATTATCTATGTAAAATTATTATAGTTCTATCAATAATTATTTTTACTTGTTGAATCTTTTCACAATCTATTTTTGAATATAAATTTAGAAAATAAAGCACTATTTTTAATTTTATTTTTTTTGATAATTCATATTAATTATAAAATGTTATTTTAATCATAAATTTGTTATTATGTTAACATATAATTTTAAATAAATTTAATAATAGAGATATTTTGTTAGAAATTTTTTATCTTAGTACTTATCATATACATTTAATAAATATCTACAAAATTATAATTCTTAATAAATTTTTAAAAAAATAATAAATAATTTAATATAAATTTTAAAATATTTTCTAAATTTAATTTGATGATTTTCAGTTCGAAAAAGATCTTATATTAATACTTTCTAATTTCTAATTTTAAGAAACGCTGCTCTCCAGCCGGCTAAAACCGGAGGAGCCACTGTCAATCGGCTCCGCTATATCATCGTTATCGTCATCGTCGTCATCGTTATCAGTGGATTATGGCTCTGATTCAGCAGGCTCCAATTTCATCATCGTCGTCCTCCTTCTTTGGTTCCTTCCTCAGCAGCGGGCTCCTTTGCAGAGTTGCCGGCTCCAAGCCTCTGAATCTCTGTACAAATCCCAAGCCCTCCAAACGGTATCGTGGCTGCAAAGCTTCGTGGCAAGAGGTCGATTCGGTTTTCCCCGGGTTTCTTATAATTTTCGCATTTTACTGCTTCATTAGGTTGTAATTTTTTGCCTGGATGTTTCTTCTTTCGATGATTTTGTTGCTTGTTAACCGTGAAGCTTGCGGGAGTTCTAGTATTCTCTGCAATTCCTTTCACGGCGGTGAAAGCCATTGCCAATAGTCCTCTCGGAGAGTTGCTTCAGAGACGATTGGAGGAGAGAAAGAAGGCTGCCTTAGCAAATTCTTCCAAATTCAAGGCACTTGCTGCAAAGGCAAGAAATGATAGGTAACTGTTTTCCGCTCGGGGACATTATCGTTAATTTTTTTTTTTTAAATTTGTTTGTGGTCTCTTTTGTATATTGTGCATTGCTTGGCGACCATGAATGTGATGGAAATTGAAGGAACACCTCACTCAAACGAAGTTGAATAAAAGAGAATTATGAAAGGAAGCTGTTAAGACTAGTTCACTGTGAAGCCGGTGATGAGCTGTTGAAGAATGGCAAGAGAGAGAATGAAGGAGAAGAAAGAAATGAATTCAGAGAGTTGGAAGAAGAGAAGGAGGATTAGTACTTATTGCGTGAATATTCAATACGAGAGCTGATTATTGACACAAGCCACAATTGGCGCCAATAGCTAACTAACTAAACAACTAAAAAACTGTTTGCTATCATAACAATCATTCAACTGCCAATACAAAACTCAGTGAGTTTTGTACACCAAGATCCAAAACTCAGTGAGTTTTGAATTTTGGATTCATCTTATTCTCTCTATAAATAGAGCTGCATATTTATTTATCAGATGAGCAGTAGACTGTACCAATTAGAGCACATTTGAGATTGTGAGTTCTGGTGTATTGAGATTTTGGGGTTGAGTGTGAGAGTTTATCTCTTTTATAATCTTATGTTCACATAGTGAATTTGGTTGTTCCTTCTCTTGTAGACATAGGCAATTTGCTGAACTATGTTAAATTCCCTGATTTTGATCCTGTGATAGTGTGTAGATAGAAAGTCCTTAGTTCTAGCTCATTAATCTGTAGGGTCTTTATCCTTGCCATAAGTTGTTGATACAGAGTAGGCTAGGATATCCATTTATGTCCTCACACTTCCCTCTCATCCAGAAGGTAATCAACAGCTTGCTTAACTAATCTTCCAGCTCAGTGTCCCTCCTCCAGCTATACATCCAGCTGGATTGTTAATCCATGTACTTTTGGGGCCTTTTTCTTTCTCGCACTAATCTTCTTCTTGAAGTAGTAGGAACATTCTCTTCTATATATTGGTAATCTGCATCTCTTCCTTCCCCTGCTCTTCCCTGTCTTTTGTTCTTCAGTAATTGTTGAATATCTTCCTTACTGTTTGAGGATGCAATAGGACACATCCGTGGACCTTGGTTTCATGGTCACATCTTGAAAAGAGAATCAGCTCTAAGATCAGCAAGTGATGCTTCACTGAGAATTATAGATGCCTCCTACTCCTATCATTTGACCTAGATAGAAAATTCTCTTGTTGAAAACTTTTCACAAGTTGGGATGGGACCAATCTTTTAGCTTAGTTTTTCTTGAATTCCCATTTCTTTTTCTTTGAAGGACCTGATTTCATTTGAATGGTTACTGTTTCTTATTGATCACAGATGTAAATTTAGTTATTCCTTGCATGACAATATGTGCACGTTAAGCTTGGGGACAGGTTTATGAGTAGAAGTAGTTTACCATATGTCAGTTGTTTAACCCAGCTCATCCAATCATAAACATAGCTGATTTTTTCTATTTAGGACGCACAGTAAATTGTGTGCAACAAATATCATCCCAGCTACTTAGAAGCTGCTACTTATTTATCTATGTCCATTACTGGACAAAATGTTTTAATTAAGGTTAATCAAGGAGTATGCATGCAAATTTATTGAAGACATTTGGCCGTATGCTCAAGGTTCCACAATGCTGAGGGTGGTCTATTCCTTTTTGAAGACCACCTTGTTTGAAGATAATATCTTGTTTTTAACAGTGTTTGTGTTGGAAAGAAATATTCTTGTTTAAAATTTTGGACTTGTTGGTTTGAAAATTTTAGTTAATGGGACTTACATTATGTAAGCTTACACACACACATATATATATATATGTCTCTTGTTTCTTCTAGTTCTCTGAATATGATAACTGTTGTAATTGCCTATAATTCATAAATCCTTAAATTTTTTTTCTTCCAGTTAGGTTGGATAAGTTTGTTCGTAATAGTGGTTGGTTTACTTCAGTGCTTATGAAAGTATTGGTTCACTACTTAAATGATCTATTCTTAGGTGTGTTGAAGACCTTCATAGCCTGTGCAGCACTTCCTGTTCTTGCTCCAATTCGTTATATATCATTGCTTGCTAGATCTAAGTGCACTTTTTCATAGGAATGCCAAAATGAGCTATATTGCTACCACAGTAACCCAAGGGCTGTTGTTAGTTTTCATCTAAATGAAAGGACAATTATGTGTTCCACTAAGATATTTAACTACTACCACATGTAAGCAATCTGCAATCTTATCATCTTTTGTTGTTTTAACTTCATGCTATTTTATACATGCAGTGCTAATTGTCTGAGCCTTGCAGCTTGTGGTATGGAGAGAAACGCCCCCGCTGGCTTGGTCCAATTCCACATGACTATCCTTCATATCTGACTGGAGAACTACCTGGGGACTATGGCTTTGATGTTGCAGGTCTGAGCAGGGATCCTGTGGCTTTGCAGAGATACTTCAAGTATATAATTTTTTCTTGTTTCTGTTTATTTCTTGCTTTGGACTTTTTTCTAGACGTAATCTTCTATTTGGTTATGTAGCTAACGTTTTGCTGATGTAGTCAGTTCAAGGATATTTGGATAGTAGTGCATATATCCTGCTGTTAAAGTTTGAGTATACTATCCAGTTAGTGCTGCAAATTTTGTGTGGTTGTCATCTGGGAGGCTCTACATGAGCAATGGCACATGTTTTCTGACTGGCAGCCTGCCCAAACCCGCCAATATGGTTTAGATATCTGGAAAGGATAGAATCAAAGGATGATGTAAGGTCGGAGTGACCCTTACTGAGGATAGTATCCATAAGAGAAAGACACGATTAAGATAGTTTAGTCATGTGAGAAAAAGATTAGTAGAGGCTCCTAGGGGAGAGTAGATGAATTGGAAGAACTCTTTAGCAAAAGAGGTAGAAGAAGACTGAAAAAAAAAAAAAAAACTTAACGGGAAATTTTGGGTTCTATATGAGTTATAAGAGCCTTATAGAAGATATGATCATAAATAGAGATGATGGTAAGTTAGAATTCATATAGCTAACCCTACCAAGTGAGATTAATGCTTGACATGTTGTTACTTTGTTTTTGTTGCATGGGAAATTTGTAATTACTGTTAAGTCTTTCCTAAGCTCCCAAGAACTCTGCCCTTTAGTCAAAATTTTCTAGACCTGTAATAAGTTGCTTGAAGAAACTATGCTGTATAATTTATTGTTTTGTTGTTATACTTGACAACACGATTGAATATGGCCATGGATAAATCTGGCTGATGTCACGGATTACGTGAGATTAAGGCTTGTGATTGTTATTGTTGGAAAAAAAAAATATGGAACACTATTGCTAGGATCGGGGTTGGACAAAACCTAGGCCTATTTAGATTAATGTGATGGGCTTGGGTTGAGTTTTAAAAGCTTGGCCTGCCCTGACCAACCCATTAAATTTAATAGTGTATATAAATATAATACTTTTATATTAAAATGATTATTTATGGTTAAAGTTAATTAATATTATTATATAGTTATGGCATAAAATGTCCCATTTAATTGAATTAAGACTTGTAATTGTTGTTTTACAGCGACAACATCTCAAGCCCTAGTTGTCGTCATCGTCATCATTGTTGTTGTATTGCATAAAAATCTATAATATTGTTTATTTTTGAACAGATCTTTGAATTTTTATATTAAATTAAAAAACAAGACCACTAAAATAATATTAAAATGCTGTAACATATTTTTTAAATAAGTTTTAGGTCATATGGGTGGGTTAGGATTTTCTAAGCCAACCATGGGCTAAGGTTGGGCTTGGACTAGTGTCAACTTATAATTTATTTATTTGGCCAGGCCTGCCCCTGCCCACAGCCACAGCCACAGCCAGCATAGCGTCCGCATCCACCCTAGCAACAGGACAGTAACCGCTGCTTCCTCCCGAGAATAGCTTGTGAAATGATGTGATCTATTGTTTTGACTAACACAAAGTTGTTTTAAGTGGTGTCTGGGTTTACCGCACGTTACTCTTTACTTCAATCCTTCAATGAGGAATTTTGGATAGTTTGTCAATTACAGGACAGTGGTTTAGCAAGGATACAGCCTGGTTGAGATTGAACACAACTTATTAGTGAAATTATCTTCTATCTAAATTTAACTACCAATTAATCTGTTTAATCTTTGTTGTGTTGCAGTTTTGAGGTACTGCATGCTCGTTGGGCGATGCTTGCAGCGCTTGGAGCTCTGATTCCCGAGCTATTGGACCTTTCAGGAGCCTTTCATTTCATTGAACCAGTCTGGTGGCGAGTTGGCTATTCAAAGCTTAAGGCTAGTAACTTCTGCCTACTCAATTAATAAACAATGAAATATTCTGGTCAATGGGAAATCTGCAATAGTCTCCAGCATCTTTTGACTGCATTGCAATGTGATGCACCAATTCTTTCACTATTCTTTGCTCACATATCCAGTATAATTAATCTGTCAATATTCTTCTCTGGGAAATGGCATTATACTAAGAAAGGTCCAATCTGAACTCTGAAGGCTCTTCATAAACTGATTGCTGTCTATTGACTTATGATAGTTAATTTTAAGAGGAACACATATTTTTTTGATGCCTGGACAAGTCTTTAGGCCAATTGTCATGGAGAGCCCTACTTCACATGACAGATGAGAGGTTGCTAGCTCTTCTTGGAAGTTAAATTGCAATCATGGTTTCTGAAGCAATATTACTCCAGAGGTAGCTGGATGATCAAATATATAGATAAAATAGGAAAAGCAGCATCATTTTTCTTTTTTGCCCCTCATATTATGGGTGCATAGTCCTTGTACTTTCCTGGATATTGCCAAATTGATGATATCATCAATGCAACCAAGTCTGACATGAGGTCAGCACGATCCTTGCAGATATCTTCAAATCGATATCAATCTTCATGTGGTTGGTACTCTGTCACCATAATACATGGTTCACTTAATCTATTTGTCCAGTTTAGAGGATAAATATTGATTTCACAAATTGGACGGCTAGGATCATTCAGCTGGTTGAGCATTCATCTTGAGTCTCCACTTCTTGGGGTCATTTCAGTGGTCAATTCTTCCATTCAACTGTCTGCCACCCGTGCGATAGAGTTAATATCCCAGCATTCTTTCACATTATAATGATGTTTGAATCCACCTCTGTGCCTCACAATAAAATTGCATCCTGTATAGCAGCTGCTTTGCAGTTAGCATATATCATATGATTGTATTTTGTGGTAGTAATTTAGGACAGCTGGTCAAATCTGCAAGTTTGATTAAGATCTCTTTGATAATCTGAAAGCACTTCCTGATTTCACTGTAGCATTAGCAAATTGCCTTGTTTGCTAAACTTTTTTTTTTTTTTTTGAGTTGGTATTAAATTCTCATGTTCATCTCTTTTATGGGGTATCAGTGTCCTATTGAATGACCATAATGGACATGTGTGAAAGGCTGTTCTACGGACTTGATAAATATGATTGTGATTCAGTTTTTTGGAATCAACCATCAGATATTATGTACTTGTGGTTGTGGCTAGTCATCTGCTTCATAGTAAAAATCTGGTAGATAACTGTTAGAATTTCCCTGTCAGAATCCTATTGAATGATCCAATAGACATCTTGTTTTGTTAGATTTTTCCCTGTTAGGTTGTTCCACAAACTGGATAAATATGATTGTGATTCGGTTTTTTGGAGTCTACCATCAAATCAAATGTGATTTATGTGCTAGAATCATCTGCTTCACAGGAAAAATCTGGTAGATAACTGTTAGAATTTCCATGTCGAGGTTTCTGGTAAGGGTTTGTTGTGTATTGAATGCAAATTGTATAATACTCTCTCTCTTTGTGACTAGGGGCAAACTATATTTCAGAGGACACATTTACTCAGTAAACCTTAGCTTACATAAATGAGCACCTTTCTACTTGGAGAACAAGTTTAGTTTAGAGGCATGTTGCGAGGAGTGCTATTACTGACTCAGTATGTTTCTCATTCAATCATTTTCCAGGGTGACACGCTGGACTACCTTGGCATCCCCGGGCTCCACTTAGCTGGAAGTCAAGGAGTTATTGTCATAGCCATCTGCCAAGCCCTTCTGATGGTACCAACTTAAAAATTTTATTTTTCAACTTTTAATTCATTGTCCTGTTGTTTTTATGAATACCATCAACTGCATCTCCACATATAAACATGCATCTCGATTTTCTTTGTAGTTTCACTTTTTCACTGGTTTTCTGTGAGAAATGAAGGTCCTGATTCTTTTGAATGACAAATTATATTGTGTTCCATACATGCTGTAATCATGATTTTAGATTCTCATGTAATAAAATGTACAATAACATGATTATATTGAAAATCACGCGAACAATTTTGTGGTGATCGTGCACTTTGGCATCTCAAATGCACAAGCCAAGTAAGCATGTCTGACATGGACGAGAATAAGAAAGTGGGTCTACCAGTTGGATAACAGAAGTGGGAGACATTGGAGTTGGCGTACCTAAAAACAGGACCAAATTAACTAACAAAGTGTATGTTGTTTGAAATTCTCAGCAACTGCCATCAAAAAGCGTGGAGAAGCTCAAGTTAAGAAATTTAATCCTCTTGGAAAACTAGAGGAAACACTCAGTAATTTTCCCAATAAATCTGAAAAAATGTGATTGTGTCCCCTGTGACACCTTTAGAAGCTGTGTTCTTACAACAACAACAACATATCCAGCCGTTATCCCACTATGTGGGGTTGGCTACATGAATTCTAGACTTCTATGTGGGTTACATCCCAATAGATAGTTTGTCTAGAATTCATATTTGGATCCGACTAGGTTTTACGCTGGCTGTCGGCTACCTAACGCAACCCTCCTCCTTTATCCGGGCTTGGGACCGACAGTGGATAATATCCCCTGGCGGAGTAATGATGAAATGAAGTTTGAACACCATCTTCATATGGAGAAATTTCATGAGATGGTGGTGAATAAGGATAATTGATATAGTTGTGTTCCATAACTTAGTTGACATGATGAAACCAACAAGTACAATATGGAAACACAACAACTTTAGAAGCTGTGTTCTTGGTCATGAAAATTGTTGCTGGTTGTGTATAGGTTGGACCAGAATATGCAAGATACTGCGGGATAGAAGCCCTGGAACCCTTGGGAATTTACTTGCCAGGGGACATCAACTACCCGGGAGGCGCACTGTTCGACCCACTGAATCTGTCGAAAGACCCGGTGGCGTTCGAGGAGCTGAAGGTGAAAGAGATCAAGAATGGGCGGCTGGCCATGGTTGCGTGGCTGGGATTCTACGTGCAAGCTGCAGTAACGGGGAAAGGCCCCGTTCAAAACCTTGCCGAGCATATCTCGGATCCTGTCCACAACAACCTGCTCTCTCTTTTCAAATCCATGTGACGAGCCTGCCTGCATCTTTGGAATCTGTACGTATTTGCATGGCTCATGCCATGTTCGTCCATGTGAACATTGCTAAATTGGTTATCCCTATTCCAGCTTGTTCATTCTGTTGGCCTATGCTTGGGGGGTATTTTTACATGCAACCAGGGAATATATATATCTATGAGAATTAATAGTCATTTTTTTTTTAGATGTGCACTAAATACATTCATCGGATATGCACAAAATGTACAAATCACACACACACCAAGTAAATATATAGAAATTTACATGTGAACTCATTATAAGGAAGTTTTAACAAGAAGTTTTGAGTTTTAGGTTTAAATATGAATAGGACGAGTGTTGTTGTTTTTTTTTTAATATTATGGGTAAATTACACTGCACCCCTTTGTTAGAAAGACAAAAGATATCTCTTATTTTTGAAAGGGGCATAGACTTCTATTGATTTGTTACGTTAGTTTCACTTTTTTCCCTTGTCATGATTATGCTAATGTTTAAAATTTTTAAACTGACTCAAAACACCTTTTAACTTTTCTCTCCTCACCATTTTATTACTTTATTAAGGGTGTGTTCAATAGTATGAAAATTTCATAAAAAATATCCCATACAAGGAATTAGATTCTATTTTTGTTGTTTGACGTATTATATTTTTTATAGAATTGAATTTCATGATACAATCATTAAAGTATTATTTAATCTTATTTTCATCTAAAGTGGAGATAATTTTTATTTTTTATGCAAATTAAATAATATTTTTTTTAATTAAATGTTATCAAACACATCTTAAATTTTTTATCAGAGGAATCTCTTTCTCTCTAACTCTCTCTCTGTGGCAAAGGTTTGCAAAGGTGGTGTCAATGATGCTTGTTGCCCTTTTGTCATCCGGAGAAGATGAAATTTATAGAGTAGAGAAGAACATGGGGTTTGGCAGGTTTCCTTTCTCTCTAAAATTACCAACCAATGGCTGGAAGGTCATGAACCCCAATAATGCTAGGGTTCATTTTGACCACTAATGGTGGTTTGTGCCAGCGACACCTTCCACCAACTTATTTCTTTATTTTATTTTTCATCCTCCATAGACTCTCCCTCTCTCTCTTGAAATTTAGGTGGTGGAACAAATAATCATGAAGAATGAAAATCACAGCACTTGGATTGAATTTAGATTTGGGTTTCACGCAACAAAGAATGAGGAACATGAAATTTTAATTGAACCTAAATTTTGGTTCCATGGAATGAATAATGAAGAACATGAACCAGATCTCAGTTCATCACTCTTTTGTTCGTTTAAACCCAAATTGCAATTTCTGCAATTTATTTTTAATTTATAAATGGAAAAAAATATGAGATATTATTTTTTATGATATATATAATTTTTATTTTTCATATTTAAATATGGGTGCGGGTTGCATAGTAAAGTAGTTCACGTAAGACAAATACTTCCCGATATTCTACTAAGATTTAATTCTTAACATGTTCAAATTATATTTTACATTCTTACAAATTTGACCACTACTAAAACACTTATAAGTCAACCAATGAAGTACAATATATCTAAATTTCATTTTATTTTATGAGGGTTAATCGGCTAAAAGTCAATTGGTGTACCAAACAATCATTACTAAATTGAGATATCTTTTTATACAAATCTTGAAGGGACATTAAACTAAAGTATACTTCATTTTTAAATCATGTGATTTTTTTTTTCATGATTTTTAATGTCATTTATAATTTCCATTAATTCATTTTAGATTATTTAGGTAGAGTTGATGAGAAAATTCATAAGTAATTGTAGAAAAATTATTTTCTAGTAATTCTTGCACCTAAAATTCCATAAGACATTTTAGTTTATGAGAAAAATATATTTTAAAACATAATAGATTGATAACCACGGGTAAATCACATCAAAGATCACTAAATTTTAGTGTGTTTTTCATTTTAGTTACTAAACTTTAATTCTTTTTAATGTGATCACAGAAATTTTAAAAATTTTACAATATGATCATATATAAGATTTCTGACTAATGTGACAAATAATAAAAATTATTGTGTAATGACAATCAATCAGAACGTGTCACGTGTTAATATATAATAATATTATATTAAAATATTATTACACAATATTTTTATTGTTTGTCATATCAGTGCCGCGTCATCCACTCTAATTATAAAGTGGCTGAAAAATCTTATATGTGACACATTATAAAACTTTTTAAACTTCTGTGATCATATTAAAAAAAATTAAATTTTAATAATTAAAATAAAAAACATATTAAAATTTAGTGATATTTAATGTAATTTATCTGATAACCACCTACCCAAATCCAAAACAATAATATCAAAATACAGTCATACGTCAAATATGACAATTACAAACCATCAAGATGTCTCAATCCCATAAATATAAATAATAGTCTTTTAATGCTTTTGGACTCACAGCCTCTACCTGAGAATTTTAAAATAATGGAGATGCAACAATGAGCTTCACAAGCTCAGTAAGTTTCCAAACACACAAGCCATGAATGCAAGACCTCCAATTCACATCTTCACATTCTGGCCTTTCGACTTAGGATGTCCTACTTTTGAGTAGATGACCTACACTCGAGTATCAATATCTCAAAGATCATTTACATTGATCACACGTCAACAATCACTCTTATCCTTAATATCAACCTCTCAAGATATGGTGATTCCGTTCTCGAAATTCCCATTACCAGAGAAGAAGTTTTCAAAAAGATTGAAATGGATACAACTCAATTAAAAAGAACATTTTCAACCTTATTCATTTATCATCAGAAGTCAAAGTAATACTTGAAATGCACCCAAATTAACAAATCCATTAGATTTAACCATCCACAAATTTCAAAAACACAATTGAGTTCAACATAACAAAATGAAATAGTCTTTTCTTTATGCTAAAAACACCCCCAAAAGTCTTTTAGTCATAATTGCTATGTACATATCACCACCCCACTAGCATTGCCCTTTTCTATAGCTTTTCCCTTACTTGAAATGATGAAAAACAAATATAAGTCACAAGACTCAATAAGTATAATTTAAAAGAAACGTGAAGCAATATGAATCAAACCAATATCGAATGACATGATACATTAAGTGCACCCATACTATATTTCACCATATCATATAAGAAAGAATACATACACATATGTCCATATATGGTCTTTGGGTCCATATAAATGAAAGGAATCACTAGTACGACGGTATAAGTAAAAATAAATTTTTTATCAAGTATCAGATACATGCTATGGAATATAATATGCACGTCATACATAACTTAGGTATTTAAGCAACACGCATATTCAATAATTAAATACATAAATAAATGCATACCTGTTGCATGATGTAAGGTTGGGGTAAAAAAATAATTTTTGTACTGTGACCGTATTCACCTTACGTTGTGTTGGTCCTAGTTTGTCCACACCTAATATACAATAGGGTATCGTTTCGATCACCTTTTCCTATGTTAGACACAAAAGATATACGTATCATCAGTACTCGTGTCTCAAAATTATATGCATAACAATTACACGTATAATTTCTATAATATTTTCAAATAAAGTAAAAAGAAGAAAAATAAAATAGTGTGAGAAAATCATAGAGAGAGAAAGAGACAGAGGGCTCTGCCTTTTTTTAAAAGAATTTCCCTCTTCCCACTTTTCTTCTTCTCCCAATTTCATTTTTTCTCAGGTCCGCCTTTGGTTACTGTGTAATTAATAATTAATTTCACTATACAATCAATAATTAATTTTACTATGCACTATACACTATTTGCAATCCGTCGTCTTACAATCAATAATTAATTTCACACTATGTACTATGCATTATTACTATACACTATACACTATGCACTATTGACATGAGGGGCGTAAAGTCAACTTTTGACCAACCGTTTTTATAGACACAATATTATATGGTGTGCGACTTTCTAGATTCACTACCCACTGGCAATTAGATAATACCAAAACTTTTTTCGGTATCGATTAACCCCCTGATCCATCACTAAAACTTTTTCAAATCCTGACGACGTTTTGAGAGCTCCTGAATAGTGTCTGGCAACGATTTAAGACAATATATGTGACATTAAAGTCTCACTTCAAGTGAACCTATTACAATTGATGATTACCATATGCTATAATCCTTCCATCACTTAACATCCCGATTGAGCGAGAGTCATAGAGTGACAAACTCAATAACTATGTGTTAGATTTCATTAATGTGACTAAATGACATCTTGGAAAACACTTTTCTTGACTTTCAATCTGCCCTGACCAGGGATTGTCCAGTCACATCAATAGTAGATCATACAGGATGTTCACCCTATCAAATATCGACGAGAGTAATAGATTATATTCTCAACACCTGTCTTCATATATCAGTAATATGGAACCACATAGATGAAGGTTCTACATCCCAATTGGATAGTTCAGCTTATTAGCAAATATCGCACACCAATATACAAAACAACGTGTCAGTTCAAGTTTAGGGATTAACGCACAATCGCAATCTGATGACATGACCATTGTACACTAGGCCATATAGTTAGTTATTGGCGTCACATTCAGCTGATCGTTTCCCAACGACCACCCATAGGTTTACTAGCGACATCTCATGTCATATAGCGCGTGACACACCATCTTCACATTGATATCCTCATACTGAACGAGATAGTAACTCCTGTGCTAATCCATACTCGATTAATCGAAATTTCTATTTAAAGAATTTAAGAACTATGAATAGTTTAAGAAATTCTATTATCAGAGAATCCTGTCATACAATGTCAACACCTTAAGAATAAGATTTTTACATAAAATATTTAAGGATTTATTCATATAATTGATTGAAGAAAATATAAATGAAGAAAACTTGTATTTTATTGATTTATATAAAAATACATTTAATGTATTAAAAATAAACTTGTTAGATGTCATCCAAATCTAACACAAAGGCACATAACTAGAACAATTTCTTATTTTTCAAACATAATATATATCTTCTCAAAAGCATCAATCAATTATTAATAAAATACAACACACACGATAATAATGACAAAACGATTTAATCCACTAACGAGTCGTTACATAAGATCTAAAGTACATAGCCCACACAATATAAAAATACCAACGTGAACAAGTAAATTGTGCAACCAAACATGAAATTATTATGCCACGGAACAAATGCTATGCAAAAGAAACGGGGTCAGGAAAACTTACCAAAGGTAAGGTACAAACTGACCCTGGAGGATAGTAAAGAGGAAGAAAATCTCATGTGAAGTTATTGACAACGAGAGTGATGAAAGGCCCTTGTCGCAGGGTCATCTTGGCTGCTAAAGAGCATTACAGGAAAAGATGAGAGAAGAGATACGAGCAAAAGTCAATGGCTTCTTTTGATAAGAATGAGGACGAGATGGTACTGGGAGTGGGAGTATTTTGAGTAATTAAGAAAATTAATAATTATTTTTGTAACGGTAAGGTGCAAACTGACACGTGGCATTAAAGCTTAAGAAAAATTGATGTTAGTTTTAAAAATATAAGGATGACGAGGGTTTAAAAAAAAAATAACTTTGTGAAATTGACGCTTAATTTGAACAAGAAACATCCCCAACGTTTTTAGAAATTAATATTTGGGCTTATTTTTGTCAAATTTAATTTAAAGAAAAATTGGGTATGAGAAAGTATTATTATAACCTATAAAATCAATAAAAAAGGAAAGAAGGTTGGGGTTGAGGTTAGTCTCTACGGACGTAGCATGGTTGGTTTTCAAGTAATAGATTGTACTTAAGAATGTAGATTCGAATCATGACAGTTGTAATGTGAGAATTTGACTATTTTATAAGAATGATTTTTTATAAATATCATGTATTATATCTCTTATCTAGTGTATTATTATGTATCGTGATTAATTTTTATTATATGAATGAAATAATGTGTGAGAAACTCTTAAAATGTAGAATGTACCCAAGGTTGGGGTTGGGGAAGTGGTACGATGGAATGGACATCGACGGATGGGATGGGACTGCTCGGCTCTAATAGTAGTGGGAGTAGTGGGGGAGTACTACTAGTAATTCCGCTGTTAGCGTGCGTGTGATGTGTGGGGGTCTGTTCTTCCATTTGGCTTGTGGCTTGTGGCTTGTGGCTTGTGGCTGTGGCTGTGGCTGTGGGGTGGGAATATATTACGTTCACATGTCCATTTGTACTCCTCCCTCTGCTCCCAACTGCTATACAGCTGGCAATGCCACCCCCCACTAATCCTCCTCTTATTAGCCCTCCTCCTCCCTTCTCATCACTGTTTCCAATTAATGACAACCAATCATCATCATTATTATTATGGTCATCTTCCCCCCCCCACACACACAAACTAAAACTATATTTATCTTAAATGAGTTATTATTGTTGGTTTTAACTTTGAAGTTTGATTTTTGTAATTTTGTTTAGAAAATTGACATTGTTGCCAAGATTATTATCCCTCCAATATCAATTAATTTATTTATAATAATTACGAGGGTGAGAGTAGTTAGGCGTATAAAAGGGTGAATTTATATTATAAACCTCGTAAAAATGAAAAGTTTTTGAGGTTTGAATTGGACGTCGTTAGAGCCCTAAAAATAGAATTTTAGAGAAGTGGATGATTAGAGGAGGAAAATGAAATTGAAAAAGGAAGGATGGAATGGAAAGGAAAGGAAAGGAAAGGAAAGAAACAGTTCGTACGACTCCAGTACTAGTAAGGCAGCCTATATGCACCGTCTCTGCTTGCTTGCTTCTCTCTCTCTCTCTCTCTCTCTGTATCGCATGTGCAACGGACAAGCCCACGTCAATATTAAAAAAAAAGTGGGGTTCCAGAGAAGAAGATCAATTCGGAAGCCTCTCATTGATTCCCCATCTGGTCGGCGGCCGGCCGGAGCAAAACCTTTTTCACCCCCCCCCAAAATCCGTCTTCCAGCAAGAGTTTTTGGTTTGTTACTGCCGATGTTTGTCTGCCTTCTTGATTTCCGTCGTCTCTGCGATCTGAATCTGATTCCTTTTTCTTGTCTTTTTGAGTGCTGCGAAAGAAATTCGATCGGGTTGGAGATCCTGCAGAAAACCTGATTTGGCAGGGGAGTTGCTTTGAGTAAAGACGCAAATGGAGTTCTTTGACTCTGAACACCCCTCGTGAAGGTACTTTCATTGTTATTGTTGATTTTTTTTTATTTTTTATTTTGGGTAATTTCCTTGCGCATACGAAGGTCCAAACAGTTTTAGGCAATTGGAGTTCTCTTTCTGTGAAAGAAATTGAAGCAGAATTTTGTGCTTAATTATAGTGCATACCCATACCCTTTCAATTTTAGCCACTCCACTTTCTATTCTAACTTTGTCGTGTTGTCACCTCTTAGTTATCCTGTTTGTTGCAATTATTTTCTCTTGTACTGTCTGATTTTTCGTTTCTAAATCCATATTTGTAGATCAATTTAGGACTACAATACTGAACATAGGATTAATGGCATGACAAACTTCTGCTGATTTTTGTCTTCAAATGTGTAGGTTCATACTTTGAGAACTTTTGAGGGATGGAACAGGTAGGTGCCCGAATCGCCTCTCCGATGTTTGCACACCAGCCTCTTGTGTATGAGGGGCATGCCATAGCAAAGAGGAAGCATAATTTATTGTTCGAGCCGCCAAATTACCAGCTGCAACAGGTGGAATCCGGTTTTCAAGTCCCTGCAGGCGGCTGGAACTCTAAGAATTGGATCTGGGACAGTGTCCGGTTCATTGCCAAACCATTGGAATCCGATGTATTACCTCTTGGGGCTAATGCAAACTCAGTGCAGTCTGAACAACAGCAAATAAATGACAGGGAAGATGGTGGGGTTCCTTCATTATCGAAGAAAAGTGGTTTAGATGATGAGGATGAGACCCTTCAGTTGAACCTAGGTGGTGGGGGCTTGAGTTCTTTGGAGGAACGAGTGTCAAAGCCCAATAAGAGAGTCAGATCGGGATCTCCTGCTGGGCGCACCTATCCGATGTGTCAGGTTGATGATTGCCAGGAAAACCTGGCAAATGCTAAGGACTATCATCGCCGGCATAAAGTTTGTGAGACTCACAGCAAATCAAGTAAAGCATTAGTAGCAAAACAGATGCAAAGGTTCTGCCAACAGTGCAGCAGGTAGACTATTTTAAACCCTCCTCTATTTACTTTTATTTCACTTAGTAGTTGATTGGTTTAAAATGATTGATGACTTGAGTTCTTGGTAGCTTCTTCTGCTATTCATGGATTCATTACGTCTATAACCTTTTGTCATGACCTTTAAAAGACCTATATAGACACTCCAGTTACTAACTTTAATCTCCAACTTGTAATATTAAGGGTGATTTGGTATTTTACTTTGATTTGTAAGATAATAGCCATGAGTATCACTATAAGTTTAGCCTAAAATTCTAGTTTCTGTTTTTTCAAAATCTGCCTTCTCTATTTTTGTGAAAATGTATATCTGAAAATACATGTTATTGTATTTTGAAAATTAAGAAATGCTTTCATTTTATTCATTTAAAAGTCTGTTCTATTCTAGAAAGTTAATAACTTTAGCTCACGTTTTTTCCCCTTTGTGAAAATCCGAAAGTCTGATTTCTATCTTGCTGATTTCAAAAGTTATTAATTGAATTTTCTTAAATCTTTCTCCTTATTTTTTTTATTTCTTAATAAAATATCTATTTAACAAAAGGATTGTTTTATTATATAGTAATTAATAATTTTTTCTATTTCTTATTAAGAAATAAAAGTCTAGCAATTTTTTAGTTACTACAAAATTTTTAAGCATTTGTTGAGATACTGGATGACTATGTTAAGTTAGAGCCTACAAATTTGCATGCATGTTATATATTATTATACCTTAACCTGATTAAATGTTTCTAGCATCATATATATAACAATTTTTGCTTCAGTATCTAAAACATATGCAATAATTGCTTTGAAGTATATACAACAACTATTTTATTGCTCGGTTTATTCTTTTAAAGCTCTTTTTATTGATGGGGCAAACTCTTGTTAACAACGATAAAGTTTCTCATTTATGATTGGAAGGTCATAGGTTTAAGTTGTGGGAACAGCTTGCAAAGTAACGGAAAGTCCCTTGCAACCCCAAACACTCCCCCCCCCCCCCTCCCCCCAAATTGATTGTTCTATGTTGGTGATTGTTATATGTTAAAAATTGCATGCTTTATTGTTAAATATTGATTGTTTATATTTTATTGGTAGTGAATTAAAATTTTATACATTGATTATTAATATGCTACAAAAAAGAACTATTGTGAATTATATTATTTTTTATGACATTTGTTGTCTCCTTTTTTTAATTTAATACGGGCACTGTTGGCTTTTTAAAATTTCACTAATAGCAATTTATAGCAACATGGGATTATTCTATGATAGTGGGTTCATCTGCACAAGCACTAAAGCTCAAGAGGTGTAGTTGCATTTAACCCTTCATTGGTGAAGTTGCCATTTACTCAGTGAAGTTCAGATACACGCATGAGCATACCATTCTTTTTAGCCATGTCTATTGACTTTCATTTGTTTTCCAACAGAATTTTGTCTTATCCTTATTCAGTGCTACTTCCATGGAAGCTATTGCTGCTATTATTATGTGTTTAAAACAACAGTTAATCTTCTTTACCATATTTTCAGGTTTCATCTTCTTTCTGAGTTTGATGAGGGGAAACGGAGTTGTAGGCGTAGGCTTGCTGGGCATAACCGGCGAAGGAGAAAAACTCAGACAGAGGGTGTTTCCTCGCAGATATTATCCTCTGTTGACCATAATAAAACTGGCAATGCGGATTTAGATATAGTTAATTTGCTAAAAGTTCTGGCTCACGCACAAGGTAACTAGTTGAATTATGAGATTGATTTTTAACACTCCCCCCCCCCAAAAAAAAAAAAAAAAAAAAAAACAAAAGCAAAACCACCACCACCACCATATATATGTTTATCTAAAGTAAAAATGTTTGTATCTTGAACCCAGAGAACAAAGAGGTTAAAAGCACTAATTGGTCATCGCTACCTAGCAAGGATCAAATTATTCAGATTCTCAGCAAGATAAGTTCATTGCGTTTGCCACTTGACTTAGAAGCAAAGTTAGCTGCATTGGGAAATATAAGTAGATCCATTCCTGAACAAGCATCTTCAGATAACCATAGCAGGTTGAATGGGAACTTGTCCTTTCCCCCTACCAAGGATTTACTTGCTGTCATGTCGACCACTCTGCCAGCCTCTCCTCCTGATCCCCCTGCAGTTCTGTCCGAAGGAAACAACCAGGATGTTGATACAGATAAGTTTAAGCTGGCCTCTAGGGACCAAGCATTAAATATTCACACACGAAAGGAAGTTGCTCCTGAGTTTCCTTCAGCTGGAGGAGAGAGTAGCAGTTCAAGTTACCAGTCTCCTGTTGAGGATTCAGTTTACCAAGTTCAACATTCTAGGGCAAATTTGCCTTTGCAGCTGTTTGGTTCCTCACCTGAAGATAATCACCCAACAAAACTGGGGCGTTCAAGAAAGTACTTCTCTTCTGACAGCAGTAATCCCATTGAAGAGACGTCGCATTCGTCTTCTCCAACTGTTGTGCAACAACTTTTTCCAATGCAGACCAGAAGAGAAGTTGATGCAGAGAGGATCTCGACAGGTGGAGAAGTTAGTGGAAATATTGAGGGCAGTAATACTAATCGTTGCTTTGCATCTCTTGAGCTTTTTGGACGACCAAATAAAGGTGCTAGTAATGTTTCATTTAAAGGCTTGCCATACCAGGCAGGGTCCATGTCCTCCTCTGGGTCTGATCACTCACCATCTAGCTTCAATGCTGATGTGCAGGTAATTACCTGCATGTACCATTTGCGTGGGCCGATTATTCCAGTCATTGTTTTCTATTTTTGTACTTCGGTTAGCTTTTCCTGTCTGTCATGCAATTAATTAGGATATACTGTGACCCTAGGATCGGACTGGAAGGATAATATTCAAACTATTTGGCAAGGACCCCAGCCAATTACCTGGAACATTGCGAACTCAGGTGATACTTTTAATTTTTTGGTTCCGTTGTAACTGATTGGACCACCTAATCTTGTTATTGCCTTTATTTGTAGGTCTACAATTGGCTTTCTTGCAGTCCATCAGAAATGGAGAGTTACATTAGGCCTGGTTGTGTGGTCCTATCCATTTATATGTCGATGTCATCTTCTTCTTGGGAGCAAGTAAGTAAATTGTGTTACTACGACTCACTGTTACTTGTTGGACTGTTAGACTTACCATTTACTGGGTGTGTGATTTTTGCAGCTTGAAGCAAACCTTCTACAGCATGTCAATTCTTTGGTTTACAATTCTGATACTGACTTCTGGAGAAATGGAAGGTTTTTTGTTCATGCAGGAAGGCAGTTAGTTTCTCACAAGGATGGTAAGTGTCAGCATCCTTTAGTGTCTTAAAAGTTTCAAACTGCTACTCTCTGCCTCAAGAGGTTTCCTGTAATTTCTTCAGGCACTAGATTGTATGATCTACCAAACAAAAATTAAAGAAAAAAGAAAAGAAATAAATGTTTTTTTTAAGTTTGTCGATCTTGAAATATCGTCATTTCATGTCTAGAAATTGCCTGATGTATGTTTTTCAATCTCCAGGAGATATTCGCATCTGTAAATCTTGGAGAGCTTGGCACTCCCCAGAGTTAACGTTAGTGTCCCCCTTGGCAGTTGTAGGTGGGGAAGAGACCTCTCTTTCTTTGAGGGGACGAAACCTGAATATTCCTGGAACCAAGTATGTGAACTATGTTCTCTTGGAAGCACCTACATTGCATTCTCCTACCCTTATATCTTATATGTTTGTTTTTTGATTACTGTGTAGGATTCACATCACGCATATGGGTGGTTACTTATCAGAAGTTCCAGAACCAGCGAATGATGAAACTTCATTTAATGAGATAAAGTCGGTCAGTTTTAAAATTCATGGGTTTCCTCCCGGTGTACTTGGTCGCTGTTTCATTGAGGTAGCACTTTGAATGCGATTGATCTCTTTTCATATTTCATGTAAAAGTTTAAAAAATTTGAATAGAGTGTATTAATTGTAGCATCTTCTAATGATGTGAACAGGTCGAGAATGGTTTGACAGGCACCAGTTTTTCTGTGATAATAGCCAATGCTAACATCTGTGACGAATTGAGACTCCTTGAGCATGAATTTGATGAGGGTGCCGAAATGCATGGTACTATTTCAGAGGATCATGTTCCTGATTATGGGCAATCCCAGTCAAAGCGAGAGGTACTGCACTTCTTAAATGAACTTGGATGGCTATTCCAGAGGAAGCGAGAGTGTTTGCAATCCGAGGTTCCTGATTATGCACTTGCTCGGTTTGAATTTTTGTTTGTATTCTCCGTTGAAAGGGACTGTTGTGCCTTGGTTAGAACCCTCCTGAACTTTCTACTAGAAGGTGGGGAGCCATCAAGAGAGTCTTTAGAGATGCTATCTGATATTCACCTTCTGACCAGAGCAGTTAAAAGAAGGTGCAGGAAGATGGTTGACTTGCTCATTCGTTACTCTGTACTCAGTGGTAATGGTACCTCCAAGTACATTTTCCCACCAAGTTCTGTTGGACCTGGCGGTGTTACACCTCTACATCTAGCTGCTTGCACCTCCAGTTCAGATGATATCGTTGATGCTTTAACAAGTGACCCGGAGGAGGTATTTTGGTTTTACTTGTTGCTCTTTAGTCCCTCTCTGGTTTTAAGTAGATCCTTTTAGCTGCCCCTGAATTTTGCTCAACTTCGTTGAAGCTACCTGAGATGAGGCAACATTAATTTTTCAAGGCTTTACCAAGTTTTAGTTTAAAATTCATTTTTTTTTTAAAGTGGTGTTGTGTTCCTTTCACTTCAAAACAGTAATTAACAGCAATAATAATATATATTGTATGATAAATAAAGGAATGGAATAATTGAAGGCATTTGATTTTAATGTACTCAGGTATCTTTCCCTCTCATATATTGATTGTCTTCCAATGCAGATTGGGTTGCACTGCTGGGACTCCCTTCTGGATGCAAATGGGCTGTCTCCACATGCCTATGCCTTGATGAGGAATCACCACTCTTACAACGGGCTGGTGGCTCGTAAACTTGCTGACCTAAGGAATGGTCAATTCTCTGTATCTATGGGAGTTGAGATAGAGCAACAAGGACTTTCCCAATTCAAGCGGGGGCAGATCTCTTGTTCTACGTGTGCTGCCGTGGCCTCAAGGTACAAGACGAGGGTGCCTGGTTTACAAGGCTTCCTTCAACAGCCATATACGCACTCCATCCTCGCCATTGCTGCTGTCTGTGTTTGTGTCTGCCTGTTTTTACGAGGCCAGCCAGATATCGGAAGGGTTGCCCCCTTTAAGTGGGAGAATTTAGGTTACGGCTCAAGTTAGTCCGAAGAAAAAGCAATTAACCGAGGCTTTGGTAGTTTGCCCGCCGGCTTCTTGGAATTTTACTTGGGACGGAACAATGAAAACTGGAGATATTGGGTTGTGATTCGGGTAATGAATCCTGTTGCTGATTTTTGGGGATCCTTTTGCATTTTGACTTTCTTCTTGATCCGCCTGCCTCTATAGCATGTAGAGCGAGCGAAGAGCATTCCAAGTAAGAGAGGGTGGTGAATGAGCCTAGGAGGACTGGAAAACCCAAGCAATTTGTGAAAGCGAAAGTGAGGCCATCCGTTACCCGTTTGAGACTCCGTAAGCAAAACCTGTTGCTTTTTTCTTGGTTAATTATGGTGGAGGTTATTTTGTAAAAATAAAAAATAAAAAAATACATGAGACTACATATGGATTAATTATTTTATGATTGTAAAGCCGATCACTGCTACTCTCTATAGGATCATTTAGGCATTGTGATATTTACATTATGGAACAGTGAAATATTATGCTGGAAATAACAGCTAGTTTTCTGTTCCAGAGTTTACTTCTTCACTCGTCTAATCGCTCTAACAACTACTGTCTTATGTATGGTATGGAAGCAGCAGAAGTTGAATTTGGTTATGATTCTGTAAACTAAACTGCTTAATTATTACACATTTAGGCAAAAAGCATAAAAATGTTCTTTTAACTTTAGCAATTTGGTCATTTAGCTCCTCAACTTCAAGTTAAACCTATTATGTCCTTCAACTTTCAATTTCATAATAATCATGCCCCTCAATTTTCTCATTTTGTAATAATCACACATCCCTTGTTCACTCAGTATAACGCTTGAATTTATGCATGATCGAGGAGTGTGCAGGCTAAAAATTTGTCAACATCTTCCTCTTCCTTTCTTGCTTGGCCTTCCTTGTCACCAATGACCTTTCGCCTTCCTCGTCCCCACCAACTAACCTTTGGCCTTTTTGTCACCAACCAACCCTTGGCTTTCCTGATGTCGACCAACCTCTTGTCTTCCCCACAACTGACCAATCTCTTGCATTCCTTACCGTCGATCGGCGTCTTGCATTCATTCATCACGCCAATGACCTCTCACATTCCTCGTTGACCTCTTGCCTTCCTTACCATCGTTGATTGTCCCTTGCTTTCCTCTTTCGTCGACTGGCCTCTTCCTTACCTCCATGCCTTCACTGACCTCTTGCCTTCCTCACAGCTGCTGATCGACCCCTCTTCCTCTTCGTTGATTGACCTTTCCCCTCCCTCGCCACTGATTGACTTCTCGCCTTCTTATCGTTGACCAACCTCTTGCCTTCCTTGTTATCGACCAACCGTGGTCTTTCCTTCCTTGCTGTCAATCAACTTTGGTTTTGCCATCGACCAACCCTGTTTGAGGCTGAATCAACCATGGTGGTTGCGCAACCCAGTTTGTGTTTGTGAATCGATGATAGCATTGAGCAAATTTGAGGTTGAATCGATTCGTGTTGCATGAAAACGATAGTAGTACCAAGCATGAAAATGTCAATTCATGTTCGTGAATTGATGGTGGCTCATCCAAGTTAGTGTTTGTGAATCAATGGTAGCATCGAGCAAACAGGGTTGTGAATCGATGGGGTTGAGTATTGCTGAGGGTCTCCACTGTTTTCATCTTCCTCCTCTACAAGACCAAGGTCATTGATTTTGACCTCTATTACGCCCTTCATCGTTGACTTCGCATCTTCTCTTATTGAGACCTAGCTTAATTGTACACCACGTCATACGTGGCGTCCTTTCACTAGCCTGGTCAAGAAGAGGGTCCATGTCAGACACGTGTAACTCACATGCACCCAATGAACAGATAAGGTGTGTGATTGTTTCAAAATTAATATTTCAGGAGCATAATAGGTAAGTTGAGAGGGACAAATAGTTACAAGATAAAGTTGGAGGCCATATTTATCTCTTTTGCCTTCACATTTATGCAAATGATACGAAAATAATTTTGTAACATGGGAGTATATATATATTGATTAATATGTTCATAATTTTATATTTAAAGCTATTTTCTATTTCTTTCAATTACAATTATGTTCTAATAATATCATAATATGTTATAACGTAAATGAATATCATTTCCCAACTCAACATACATAAAGCATATTTGAATCCAATCCGTCAATTTTTATACTTTATTGCGAGGCAATTGTCATAGACATATAAGTTTGTTGTCATATGTCAACATATACTTTTTTTTTTTTTTTAGATTTCAGTATTACATATTATGTACATAATAATATAATAATATTCTTGAAATTATAATTTACAATTCTATTTTAAATGTAAATCTAGAGGACTTGAAGTCCTCTCACTCTCTCACATCGGGTAAAAAGACAATGAGCTAATCTAATTGTCAACAATTTCATTGATCTACAATATTCTTTCTATGATTTGATCCATCTCGTTATCCGCTGTAAAATCTCTTTAATATGATCTGATCTATGATTTGAATATGATAATAAGAGGAGAGAATACACCTTCTACTATTAGAAACACTTCTGCAATCTTCAGAATCACAACAGCTTAACGAAAAGATTACATATATATATATATATATGTCACTCTAAACGACATATACAGTAGCTTCTTACTGGAAGGAGAGAGAGGGAATACAACCAGTCGATTTTCAACCATTACGAAGGGGAATTGCTGCAGCTTTTATCTTTTAAAGAATCTGCAAACTGCTCAAACCCAGCTCACATTTTAACTAATCAAGCTGCTGCTTCCTTCCAATTATATTCATCATCATATATACACATGATCAACAGATACACAAGAATACAGATATATAATATATATATATATATATAGAGAGAGAGAGAGAGAGGGAGTTGAGGATACAATTAATAATCTGCTGGTTGTGGCTTACTCAGTGTATATCCATAGAGCTATGCATCTGCTTCAAGCGGAGCAGCCAAGAAACACATCTTCAGGTTCATACGTACACAAACTGATGACAGAGAAGAATCAGAACGAATTGAATTCTTCTGTTCTGATAATTCAAAACACTCCAACACTGTAACATCACATAAAACCATTTTATTGATTACTAGCTTTTTGCAGTACTACTTATTGACCATTCATTCATTCATTCTACGATTGTGATCTTCTTCCTGCTCTACCAACGCACCTTCCTCCTCCCGCAATGTTCTGAACCAGAGCGTCTCCAACTCCTTCCCCGAATCCCTCTATAAGCCCGCCAATGAACTCCACGAACACTATGGACGCCATGCGCGCCGCCACCCCCAGCCTATTCGGCTTCTCCTCTACCCTGATCCCGTTCGCTTGAAGCCCATTGATCATGCTCTTGGCGCAAACTGCGTGGAGATGGTAATTGCAAGCCGCGCAATGGTACACTCTTCCCGATCTCTTCCTCTTGCACTCGCCGCAGATGAAGGTAGAGTCGGCACCGCCGCTCGACAATGTCGTTGACGGCAAGAGCTTCAAGGGATGTGGATGCACCGGGAAGTTCACTTCCACAGAGAGCATGGCGCAGCATGGATGCATCTGGAAACTACAAGCGCTGCACCGGAATGTGAAGCCCTTCATCGCCTTGTCACAAATATCACACTTCGGCCCCCAAATTCCACCTTTCAACAATAATTACGTAAACATAAAAAAATCTGTGTATGAATTTGCTGTTGGAGAGATTTGAACTCTAGTGGTACAAAACCATCAAGCCAAGTAAACTCACAGAAATTTACGTATATATGGACTCGCTTTTAAAGAGATTTAAACTCTGATGGCAGAGTATCATCATCAGGCCAAACAACCCTAGGGTTAGACACTTCTGATTCATGTGAATACGGGAAATTTGTTAATAAATTAATTGTACCTTGTTTGGGTCTGGGATGGAAGAGTAGCTTGTGGTGAGGATGGAGGGGATGAGACTTGAGAAATTGAGGAGATTTAGCGCAGAATTCATGAAGCTGGAAATCACATTGGTGGCAGGCGAAGTGCTTGCCGGCCCCGTACTCCTTGCAGCCGGAGCAGGTGAAGAGGTCCGGTGAGGTGACGCGGGTTAGGGGATGTTGGGGGTGGCTGGAATGAAAGATCTCTTCCGAGGCGGCGCCGGACGGCGGCTGAGGGGAGGTGGGGAACTGGAAAGTGTAGGACTTCTTGGGAGGCGGCGGGGGCGGCTTTGTAGTACTTTCGGAACGCTGGAATTGTTGCATTGAAGAAGGAGTTTTTGTGAGGCGAAATGTTGCAGGCTTGTTCAACGGTTTTGTGGTCATCATCTTCTCTCTGTTTCTTTCTTTCTTTCTGAGGAATGGATGGATGGATGGATGGATGGTGTGGAATGCAAATTGGTTGCAGTGGCGAATATTATTTATGCTTGAAAAAAGCAGTCACTTATCTGGTGGCCATGCAGATGCATTTAGGATGCCACTACCACCCCCTCACTCAACACACTTTCTCTCTTGGCGCCTGGATATCGAATAAATTTACCAAACACCTCTAATCCTACAAGACACATAAATCACAAGCAATTGTTAATCTTGGACTAAGTCGGTGATTTATGATTTTTAAAAACTAGTTTGATAATTAATGAAAATACGTCATTAATTTATTAAAAAAGTACGAGAGTTAAAAATTAGTACACAAATAACACTTTCGTTAAGATAATCTTTTGTTAACTAAGATATAAACCGAAAAATGTAAGATATGGAAAGTATTTCAGACTTTTATCTTTTCTAATGTGTTTGTTAAATTTATATGACGACTCTTAAAAAAAAAGTCACGTGACTTTTTATCTATAATTTTTCACATATGCTTATCTCTTTTGCCTCCTCAAGATAAGTATATATTGGACCTTACATATAAAAAAAATGACACATATGTCCTCTAGTATATTTCAAAAAATTAATAAAAATGTTATAATGTTTTCAGTCTTATCTTGATAATTTCATATTTTAATCTTATTTTGATATAATTTATCTTATTTATTTTAACAAACACTGCCTAAGAGAATAAAGAATACACAAATTTAATATAATTTAATTAATTCTAACAAACTAACTTACCACCATGATCCTATGAGATAGGGAAAAATTCATAGTTTTCCATGAGAAAACTATAAATCTTATTTTCTATTTGTACAACAAAAAGTGAAAACCCTCTTAGTTTGCCTTTCAATATTCAAAATTTCTAGAACATGCTTTACACACATACTCTGTTAGACATAAATTCATTAGACAACACATAATATTGCCCTCCTATTAAATACACAGAAATATATGTAAAAAAAAATTAAATTAAAATTAAAATTATGAAGAAACACTATAACCTTTCACAATCAAACAATCATTCGGGAACCTTCCCTCACAGTTCTAGCTATATATGCTACCACTTTAGTTATCTCTCACAGTTAACCAACAACACAAGAAAGAAGACACCAAATTCAAAAAGTAAATAGTTCCTGCATGTGTCATTTTATGATCACTGTTATATATATGTGTATATGCTCACCGCCATTAAGTTCGGGCCTTTTATAATTGTGGGAATCAACTTCCTTAGAAATTGACCCAGATTTATATGCCACTGAAAGAACTAGTAATGAAGGGGGTGGGGGGTGGGGGAAGGAAAAGAAAAGGAAAATACATTGAATGCATGAAGTGGGTAGAGGGCCAAATTAAAGGAAAGATGAAAGTGAAAAGTTGATTATTAATAATTAAAAGGATTGTGCTGCACCAGAAGCAAACAGGCGAATAAAATGAGGGCCCAGAGAAGAGAAGTTTATTCCTGATGAGACCAACCAGCTATATATATAGCTAATTAATTAATTGGAATATAGTTAATTAAGATCAAACCAAAGAGACCCCCATATCCGTAATCAAGCTATATATGTGAAGTATCTCAACCAAGCACCCAAAGTCAAGGTCTTTTTTATCTTTTTGCTTTGCTTTGATAATGGGCAATCGGGACCTGTGTAAAATGTAATGCCTGCTATATACACATAATTATATTAATTAAAGAAAAGAGGGGGAGAGAAAAACTTGGACCTAATATATATATATATATATATATATACATTATTCGAATGAATGAATGTCATGCAATTGTAAGGATTACACTGGCCTGTAGCCTTTAGGAGGGTTCTGATTCCCTGTGTAATGTAAAGCAGAGAGAAGCGAAGAAATTGTTGCCACCTTTTTCATATTTTCTGGGGGCCTCAAGACTCAAAAGTCCCCCCTGGATGGATCGGCGCAGAGATGTGCATCTTGACCTTAATTCGTATAACCCATCCCAACCCAACGCAACCCTAGCTACCTGCTATCTTAGCCTGCCCCTCTCTCTCACGCAACCCTAGCTAGCAGCTATCTTAGCCTCCCCCCCGCCCCCCCCCCCCCCTCTCTCTCTCTCGTATTTTCCTCTGCCCTAAGTTGTAAAGCAAACAATGGTATTACCAGAATAATAATGCGTGCATTTCTCATGCGCTTCTTTAACTCTTGCTCGCTGTTCCATTGTGATTATATATTAGTGTGTTCTAAATCATGATCTACGAATGAAAAGATTAGATCCAAAAATAAATAAGGTCAAGAAGTCACTGTCCAGGAGAGTAGTCAGTCTCCCGAAGAACTTTTGAATGCGTTCTTTCTTGGTGAAGGCACGTTATTTAAGATTCGAGATTGATACCTTGAAAAGTAAATCAGGGTACTAGCAGAGTAGTCAGTCTCCTAATTTTAAAAGATATAATTTTTTTTTAATTATCAATTTTTTTTTGTTAATGTACCATCGCAAGCACCCCTCACAAGTTGGCCCCACGATTCCTACGGGAGAAGTAAATTAGGGTGCCCAACAACCACTTCAACCCCTATCTTTTCTACAAACGCAAGGGTAACAAGCAGTCTTTCAACTTTCAGCATTGTCCTGACTGCTGAGCTTTTTCCCCTGTCCAAAGTTCGAACACGAAACTTGAGATCTTAGAGAGCAACACCCCAACGCATTCTTCATTTGCCAGTTGATCTATGCCCTGGGGGCTTTTACCCTCTATAAATAGGAATTGACTTCTACTTTCCATATTGATAATTGTGACATAGAATTCAAATTTGACTATAATTGAGATAAATCTACAATTGAAGATTTATCTTTTTTGTGATTTATCTTTTGATTAGAATATAAATTTATTTAAACCTTTTTTTGTATGTATCTATAAATGAGTGATAAATTTATAAATAGATGCCTATTACTCTGGAATTATTATAGTAATATCATCATAGTGATATTTTGTTCTTCATGTCCATAGTTTTTCTTGATTTGGGTCTTCCATATAAATCTTTTATATTTGTTTGTGTGTTTGATGGTTTGATTGTGGTTTGTTTTCGATTCTAAATCCTAACAAATTGGTATCAAAGCCATTGGATTAAACCATCATCATTTTGATAGATCTTAGCTGTCGAATCATCAATCCTTCATCATCTTCTTCAACTAAGGTTTCTTCAACTAGGGTTTCTAGTAGCCACTGTCACAGCTACCATCGCCACTGTTGTTATAGGCCATCTCTTCGCCTATCGCCGTTGACATATCACTATTTAGTCATCATCTTCGATTTCACCGTCGCTGGTGCCTCGCCAATTCATCTTCCCAATCGACGACCTTTTTTGCTTTTAACCATCAACTATTGGCCTTCCACCATTATTTGGCCTCTCGTTATCATCAGCTTTCCCCCATTGCTGATGATGCCACCTCTGTTCTTAGCCATTGTCGCCATTGAGTCTAACCATTGTAACCCTGTCGCAACCAACAATCCCTCCTCCACCATCATCGTCATTAATAATTTCTTCTACCATTGACTTTCACATCTAACAACATCTAAGTATCCTTACCAAGATCATCATTATTGTCGTTGACTTCTGCCATTGTCGACGACCACTATATATCCTTACCAAGATCGTCATTATCGTCGTTGACTTCTGCCATTGTCGACGACCACCATATATCCTTACCCAGATCTACCCATCCTAGTTCCGACAAATCCAGATTTGTCTCATCCATATTTGCTAGCCAAATTCACTATCCTAGTCTATTTTTTGTTGAGCCTTTTGTTTATTAGCTTTTGACACTGTTTGAGGTTATTTGATATTGGCAATGACAACCTTAAAATATGATATTCTATTGTTGGATCAAATATTAGATTACTACTATAGCAAGTTAAGATGCGTGCAATTTTGACATAGATGAATTTAGATGATGCACTTTTGGAATTTGATAAAATGCCACAATCATGGAATACTAAAGAAAATAGTATAAGGATTGTAAAGTCTTATCTCATATACATATGCATTCATCGAATCAAATTTTATAGAATGTTTTGAAAAAAAACAATGTTGATGATCTATGGTTGAAACTAGAACAATTATGTATGACTAAAAACTTGACTAGTAAGTTGCATTTGAAGTGAATGTTATATTTGATAAATCACATGATAGATCTACAATTCAAATATACGGACTTTAGTTTTAATGATGAAAAACATCTTTCGCCTTTGCAAAATCTTCTATTAAAAATTATTTGTCATTATCAAAAACAAAATATCTTCAAAGTATACTCTTATGAAAAACCGTTTCAAAAGGTCGTAAGTGCCGTTAGCCAAAATAGGTTTCAAAAGAAACATTTTTTTTAAAATCAGTAAGGTTATTTGTCAACTAGTCAATATGACCTGTCGACCATTTTTCAAATTTTGGCCCAATTGTTGACCAATGCTTATGCTTTTGTCGACCGGTAGAATGGGTGTCTTTTTGGAAGATATCCATTTGTCGACAGATTGCTTGTTATCTGTCGATTAGTTTTATGTATTGATCTTCATCTGTCGACCAATGCCTATGCATCTGTTGATTGATAGTATGTGTCTTCTAAAGGATGGCTTCATCTGTTGACCGATGTTTAGACATCTGTTGACTGATCTTATATTTTCCATGAAGCCCTCGACCGATGCTCTTGCATTTTTCGACCGTCAATATTCCATTCCTTGATGCTTCTATGGTGAGGAAGCTATCTGTTGACCGATACCTATGCATCTGTTGATCGAATTTTAAATTTTTACTAATATGTTAATCGATGCCTTGCATTTGTTGACTGTTTGATTCGCAGAAACACATAATGGCTAGTTCATCATTTGCACTCAAGTGTTTTCTCCACTAACAACGACTTGATTCAAACATGGGCTCTCAAGAGGCTATAAAGACAAGTCACAAAGAGGTTTCACATGACCCAAGCAATCTATCTACAAGCTCCCAAGTGCTAAAATCATTGTTGTTCTTCATTGGTAATCTCGTTCTCTTTTCAAGAATTGTATTTATTTTGTGTAATTCATTTTCGAGCCTTGTCCTCATCTTTGAGAGAACTTGTAATTGAGAATATTATTTCTCAAACCCTATCATATTTTGTAATATTTTGTATTTTCCTATCTTGTTTTGTTAGAGGGCCTACTTTGTTTGTAGGAGGTTTTTGTGATACCTGATTTTGCTAGAGGGCTTGCTTGTTCAAGCAAAAGGTTTGTATCTTCCTAACTTAATGCTAGAGGCCTATCCGGTATGATAGGAGAGTTATAGTGTTTTGCTTGAAAATCCTTTGTAAGGAATTAAGATAGTGGATTAGGCTTAATAAGGTCGAACCACTATAAATCCTTGTGTTCTCTTGTGTTTGTGATCTTTACTTTTTACCTTTTCAAGCATTTCTTGATTTCTCTCTTGCTTCTCATATTTAAACCCTTCATTGAAAAAGATTTCATATTTTTCATTCGTGTGTTTTTCATTATCAAAATGAAATTGTCTATACACAGTTGATACCTCATCATACCATTTCAAACTCTTGAGGTTTAACAAAATCGTGCTCTTTATAGACGGCATCTCCTTTTCATCAAAAATTTTTTTATATACCAATTCACCCCCCATTCTTGGTGTGTGCCATAGCTTATCAAATCTAACAATATTCTTATCAAATGGCAGAATGTATGTCTATTGAAAGCCATTTAACAAGTTTTAAAGAAATTGTTTCTGACTTGAAAAACATGGAGATTACATATCATGATGAAAGTTTGGTCTTAATTTTTTTATGTTTTTTGCCGATCTCATATTCAACTTTTAGAGACACTATATTCTATAGTTGAGACACTTTCATCCTAAAAGAAATTTATGATGCTTTGTTCTTGAAAGAGAATATTGATAAATAATTATTAGGAAATTCAGAAATTTAGGAAGATGGATTTTTGAATTAAAGTGAGAACACATGATAGAAATTCTAGTAGCAAATGAAAAAATTGATCCAAGTCTAAAACTAAAGACAAAACTTGTAACTATTATAAGAAGAAAGGACACATCAAATGAGAGTGTTTTAAGTTGCAGAACAAACTTAAGAGATAAGAACTTGACTAGAAAAGAAAACAACTAGAGACTACAAGCTAAACCAGCAGTGATGGAGAACATTTAGTGATAAATAATGAAATTGCGAAGTCTTGTGAAAATTGAATTATTGACACAACATTCATGCGTCATATGTCTCCTAATAGGGATTGGTTTTCGGCACATAAAACTTTGTATACTGGTGATATGTTAATGCGAAACAATTCTTGTAAAATTGTTGGCATTGGAATAGTTAAAATTAAGATACTTGATTGTATTGTTAGAACTTTAAGTGATGTCGATATGTTCTTGACCATAAGAGAAATCTTATTCCATTGAGTATTCTTGATTTAAATGAGCACAAATTCATTGGTGAAGAGGGAATCATTAAGGTCAGTAAATGTGCTCTTGCTGTGATGAAAGGTAAAAAATAATATGAAAGATTATATGTTCTGTAGGGTTTTACTATTATAAGTTATGTTTTTATTATTACTTCTTTGTCAAATACTGATATCACTAAGTTATGACATATGTGTTTTGGACATATGAATAAAATGAGTGTGACTAAATTTAAGTAGAAGAGGAATCTTAGAAGGAAAAAGCACTAGAAAATTGAAGTTTTATGAATATAATATATTTGACAAGCAAAAATGAGTCATATTTAATAAATGCATTAATAACAACACAAAAGGGACATTAAATTATGTCAATTCTAATATTTGGGGCCCTGCTAAAGTACCCTTTAAAGGAGGTGTCAGATATATGCAGACTTCATTGAGAATTTTTTTTAGAAAAGTTTGGGTATTATTCTTAAAACAGAATAATGATGCTTTTGTTACCTTCAAATAATGGAATATTATGATGGAAAAGCAAACTGAAAGGCTAACTAAGTATCTTCGCAAATATAATAGTTTAGAATTTTATTCAAAAGAATTTAATATGTTTTGCAAAAAAGAAGAAATTATAAGATATTTAACAGTCTAAGTACGCCACATCAAAATGATATAATCAAGCAGATGAACAGAGCCTTGATGACAAATGTACGTTGCATGCTGTTTAATTTTGATTTATCTAAGTCATTATGGGTTAAGGTTGCAAATATTGCATGTTTTTTGGTTAATCAATTTCCTTCCATTGCCATTGATAACTAGTCTCTTGGAAATTATTTTGATTAAAATTATTTGGATATCCTACATTTGCCCATGTTAATTATGAAAAATTAGAACTAAGATCTAAAAGGTGTCTTCCTTGGTTATAAATCTAGGGTTAATGGTTATAAGTTATGGGATCTAGAAGCATCTAAAGTTATAATTAACAGAAATATTATATTTGATGAAATTGTCATATTTCGTGATTTGTTTCCAAAAGGATCTAACCTTATAAGTTAGTAAAGCTCTGACTTTTAGGTTGAGATTGAAATTGATAATAGTCATACATTTGAATCCATGCCTTAGATTAAGTCAAGCCTCAGGTCAAACCCAAAAGAAAAGACCGATCCATCACAATATTGTATTGCAAAAGATAGATCTATAAGAAACATCAAAACCCCCCTCCCAAAGGTATGCTGAGACAGATCTTGTTACCTATACTTTGAATGTGACTGATAATATTGACTGTAGTGAGCATTGTGTGAATTTGGTTAGTATTCATCAAGAAGATTAGTTCTCCGTAATTTTGCTGGAAGAAATAATTATGAATAATTCCATATTTAAATTTTGTGTCAAGGTAGAGTTCGTTATAATTGGGACTTAAAATTCAAATTTAACGGTGATTGGAATATATCTATAATTGAAGATATATCTTCTTCAATGTTCATTAAGTTTTTTTTTTTTGGGGGGGGGGCTCATGTTCTGATTAGAATATGTATTTGTTTAAATTATTTCTTGTATATATCTATAGATGAGTGGTAGATTTATAAAAAGATAATGAATACACTGAAATTATTGTAGTAATATTATCGTAATGATATTTTGTTCTTCTACTCATATTTTTTTTTGTTTGAGTTTTTCACGTAAATCATTTTAGTTCGTTTGTGTGTTTAATAGTTTAATTATGTTTTGTTTTCAATCCCAAATTATAACACCAAGTATGTAAAAAATACTACATCAAATACATTATTTTCTCTTCTCCGTTTCTCAATTAAAATTGACTTAAGTATCGGAGGGCTCGCGTAAGAGACACCCTTAATTATCTTTTGTCTTGTAGTCTCCAGTCTCCCGATGACCTATAAGCCCCCTCCCCCTCCGAAAGATTTGAAGACGTTTTTTGATAATTATAAATTTATTATTATATTTTAACAAAACATACAATAATAATTGTTTGTTGTGATCTTTTGTCTCGTAGAGTCTGGAGTAATTGTTGGTTGTTCATGCAAATGGAAAAAGAAAAAAAAAAAAAAGTGTCATGATTCCTTTCTAAGTTGAAGTTGGTAGACAAATGTCTCTCCATCATCATTTGTAATTATAATATCCAACATTTAGTTAGTGATGTATGCTTAAGCTTTGTTTTTTTTATGTTATGTTGTTTCAACAAGTTAATATTAACAATTTCTAACTTTATATTAATTTAAATAATTTGAACAATAACATTATTATACATGAATTTATGAAGCAACGTAGTACGATCATCTCATCATTGAGTCACTAAATTTAATACATTAAGGCAGAATTAGAGCCTAGAATTCAATTTGGATGCAAATCATTAATAATCCTGGTGGGCTGGGGGGTGGGGATAGTAGCTGGTAGTGGTAGCTAGTAATACTAGCACTAAAACAACTAACTATATGTATGTCGCGCAGCTTACAAGCATTAATAGTAAGTAAAAAGCTTATTTTTCTTCCCCTCTGTATATGAATTCAACATTAAATTAAATTGCTATGTAACTAGTAAATCTGTGTGAGAGATTAGGCAAAATAGAAAGTAAACAGAGATGTGTATTCAATTGTTTTGTAGCATAGAAGCAGTAAACATAAACGGTGAGCCATAAATCAGTTAAGCCCAGGGGATTAAGTACTTCGATCCTAAACAATAATACGTCTCTTAATTTCCCTTCTCAATATGTAGTCCAAGACAGGGCATATGACTCGGCCCGTGCCATCCCATGCCATATGAAATGGGGGGAATCGATAGCTGCTCTGCTCTGCTCTGCTCCTCTTGGAACCTGGTAGTCGCCTTCTTAATTAATCCGGCCAGTCTCAGCTGTTCAATTCGCACAAAAATGAATTGAACTGTTGGTTTGTTTGTGGTCGCGATTATAACATGTTTAAGAAAAATAATTGGACATTTAATTACATCATCTTTTATTATTGTTACGGTATGTGATTAAAACGAAATTGTTGTATTGTTATGTTGTCCGATATAGACTAAATTAGGAGGGTATAAGTCCCCCACAACACACTTTCTGTATGTCTGTATCAGACAAACTCGATAGAGGTAGAAAAACATTTCTAATGATTGAAAAAGTATTTTTTAAGGATAAAATGATCATATAGGACATTGATAAGAGTGTTAGTGCATGTAATACTTTTAAAATCAAAATCTTATGCACACTGGTACATTGAGTCCGAATGCCACATGTTGTTGCTTCTACTTGACATGATGCAAAAAACTTGCAAAGCGGACTAACTTAGGACCTTTTTCTAGAAAAAGTCACAAATAGTCAAGTCAATCATCATCATTTCATATAGGGAAGAAGAAAGAGAATTAGAGACACTGATCACACATCTCATATTGGTTTGCATTGTGTATTTAAATAGGATAATGGCATATTGAAACATTAGCTTAACTATTCGGAACAAGACTATTTTGAACTAATTATTTGCTTATAATCACCATGTATCCCTAATCTTTTGAGATGTATTCTCTCCAGAATGTCAATCTTCTCACTTTTGAGGACACGCCTATTTTCCTTTGATTCTGATTCTTCTTTTATAATGATAATAGTTTGGCATTTCAAAAACAGACTTTATTCAGTTTAAAAGGTCTTGGGAATCTGACAAGTGTAGATGAGCAATAAGTAATTTTATCAATAGATATTTTCGTAAACTAGAAATTTAGATAGTGTTATTAGTTTGTAAGGTTAAATTTTGCATTTTTCTAACTAAAAATTTCACTTCCTCCACTCTTTCTAATGATAAAATTCCAATCAAGAGCATTGTTCTACTTAAGGCGGTCGATTTTGTGTGGGCTTTTGTAAGAGTATTTTAAAGAAATTTTAAAGAAATATATTTCTAAGAGTATTTAAAATATCTTTAAAGTGACGTAGGTGCTGACTAGTTTTTTTTTTTTTGGTTGTAAAAACGATTCTAAGTTTTGGTTTTTCTTTTACTTCGCGATTGAAGTTTCAATTGTTTTAATTAGGGAATATTTCAAAAGGCTATAACTAAAAATTTAATTATTTAATTTTGATTTTAGCTATTCAGTCTTTAATTGTTACGACATTTAAAAATACGACTAGTACTAGATGGTTTTTATAATTAAAATTTATTTTACAAAACAATAATTTATAAGTTATGAAAACAGTCTTTCCCTTCCCATGACCACTGATGCAATCGCCGTCTTGCCGTTGTCTTCGCCTCGTCACCATCCCCTCGTTGTCATTGCCTTATTGATCATCACTGCATCCTCAGCGGAGGGAAGATGCAGCGACGGTCGGCGAGACGGTGATTGCATCGACCAGAGCCGGCCCTATAGTAAGGCCAGCAAGGCGGCCGCCTGGGGCCCCCAAATTAGGAGGGGCCCAAATTTTAAAAAATTGTTATTTATATATATTTTTATTTTTTAATAATAAATATTTTATTAAAAATTAAAAACAAAATACAATTTGATGAAAATATCAATGATGATAAAACAAAATTTGTTGAAAAATCCTTTAGAGTTGATTATTTTATGTATACGATTGACCAAATTATTCCTTCACTTTGAAATAGGTTTGAGTAAATTGGAATATATGAAATAAATTTAGATTTCTATGCAATTTTAAGAAATTAAAATCAATGGATGAAGATGTTTTAAAAGGATATTGTTTCAATCTTAAAAATGTTCTTAAATTTGATAGACTTTCTGATATAGATGGTTTAGATTTATTTTTAGAATTAAGAATATTAAGAGAAACTTTTTAAGAGGAAAAAAATAGTACATTAAAAATTCTTTACTACATCGAAATAGTTGATTATTTTTCAAATGTATATATTGTTGCTTATAGAATATTATTAACAATTCCAGTTTCAGTGGCTTTTACTGTAAAAAAAAATTTCAAAATTGAAATTAATAAATTCATATTTGAGGTCAAGTATGTCGCAAGAAATATTAAATAGATTAGCTATATCATCCATTGAACATAGTTTATTAGATAAACTTAATTATGGAGATTTAATCAATGATTTTGTATCTCAAAAGACAATAAAAATTAATTTTACATAAAACTGAATATACTTCAATGCATATTTGTGGAATAAAATTTGTTTATTATTGGTGAACTTTACCTTTTTAATGTTATCAGTTAATGTTTTATTTTATTTTCTTCTATAGAAAAATTAGGAATGTATAGTTTTTTACTCGAGTTGCACTGACCTTTTTAGATTTTCAAGAAAAAATTAGTTTTATTTTTTCTTTATTTATTGTCGTAGGTTGTTTAGCATTTTTTAATCTCTGAAATATTATATTTTAGTTAAAAATTTCCTATCATTAAGAAATTATCAAATTTTGTATTTGATTGAACTTCAATTTTTTTTAAATTTAATAAAATGATAAAATTTTTTAGTAAAAAATATATTATTTATTTTCTTATACAAAAATTAATACTCTTAAGAAAGCCTCGATAAATTTTTTCGCCTAGAGCCCTCAAATTGGTTGGGTCGGCTCTGGCATCAACGACCATGAAAAATGAGAGAGGAGAGTAAAGCAGTGGCCTATTTTATAAATTTACAAAATAGATAAAAATATTTTTATTTTTTTACTCTCATTCGATAAGCTTCCTGGTAAGTCTTTCTAGAATTTTCCAAAAAATGAAGAGCTCTTCTTTCTCTTATGTTGGATTTAAGTTTGATCTATTATCGGGTTCCTTGTTTGCTAGTACAAATAGGCAGAAAGTGTTTGTTGAAACTTGAGATAATTATCTCAAATAATTAATTATCTCTATGGGACGAAATTTGTCCGCTAGCTCAGTACCTACCACACCTCCAATAATTGTTCGGTTTGAATTATTTATTTAAACACCAAGTTAGTATTTTTATTTCATAATTGAACTCATAAAAATAATTTTATTAAAAAAAATTCTTTTAACTTACTATACCAAACAAGCTAGAATTCCCTAACAATTATATGCTCAACCGTTCACATAAAGTGAATGATTTAATATTTTTGTTTGATTGGAATGGGTTCTTTGTTTTCTTGTTCACAGGGGAAAAAAAGAATAAAAAATTGTTCCATTTTATATAAAAGCAAATTTTGAAAAAATTCAATTTAAATATGTATCTGCATGCTGTCTGTCAGTGTCAGCCAAAATGGACTCTTGTTTTAGTTTCCAACACTGAGTTATGGTTCTTCACGTGTGCATCGTCGGGTTCGCATTTCTTATTAGAGAAAAATGAGACAGCGTACCCCATATACAATACACCAATTCAAAATAACACCATGCTCATCAAAATTATAATATATATTTAAGTATAAATATATGGCTTGGGATTATTATTTCTGTGCGGTCTCTCCTCATTTCTATCTTCAATTTTAATAGAATAAATAAATCACAAGTAAAGATTTTACCTCATTGAACATAATAAGGAATCGAACTCATAACTTATTAGTGTAAATCTTAATTTATCATAATATAATCATTTGACCTGTGTTTTGGGAGTAATATAAATATATAACTTAGTATATAAAGTGATGTGTCATGAGAAAAAATGTCAAAAAATAAATTAATTAATAAATAGATCAACCCAACTTAATTAGGATGGTCTAGTAACAACAAATCGTACAAGATCCACAACAAGTGACTAACATGACCCACAGGCCGATAAAGAAGGTTGTGAAAGGGAGCCCATGAGGCCCTGCCATGTGAACATGGGAGTAGCCCCCGTACCCATGGGCTTGCCAACGCCAAGGTCGGCTACCTTGATCGTAGCCCAAGGCTAAGCACCAGGGATGGGGCATCCTCGTTTCCTAAGGTTGCTCTTCAGCCAAAACGTTTCCCCAAATATTGGGGGGTCTCATGCAATTCGTAAAATATGATAATTTCGATATTTAAAAATTCTTTTAAGAAAATGAATGTTATCTGTAAGAGATTGACATTTTTTGTAAGAATTTTAATGTTAGACTACTTAGAATTACTTCATATCTTTTTATAAATAAGTGAATACTCATTTTAAAAAAAGTATATCTATGATATTTATGAAAATTTTACTCTACTATTTTTATGATTCTCAATTTCTAACTTTAGTATTGAAATATTTATGTGAGAATCTTTTCACACTCTTTGACCGTGTTTTTTCTTGTAGACTCTGGTGGCCAAATAATAATGTTTTAATTAAATAAATTTATTATTATATCTAGAAGGTAAAAATTGTTCATTTGCTATGATTGATTTGGTGAGGGAATAAAAGAATATGATTCCTCTGAGAAATGAGATAGCGATTGAGCTGCAAGGGCCGTAGAAGAAAGCAATGGATGAAGTTTGCATGGCAATGGCATGGACGTGGCTTGTTTAAACCCACTAAGAAAGCCAGTTCGACTAGATGGCAAATTCCAAGCACTTGTAGCTGTAACTTGTAATCTGATGTACTTAGGCTGCTTGAATATTTTATTATATAAATTTAACTTCATTATACTATATTATATTATGTTATTCTATTCAAGGAACAGTCTAGAAATATTTTTATGAAAATTCTTAATATAAAATATCCCTACGGACATATCACAGTGATAAAGCAAACAGATTCTTCATAAAGCATTGGGGGATCGATTTTTGAGATCTCTATGCTATTAGAAAGGGTTAGCTAAATGTTCAACTCAAGTCTATATAAACTGTATTTATATCTAAATTTATTTAAATATACATCAAAAGAGAAGGAGAGAATTAATTGGGTGAAGTTTGGATAGTTGGGATAATCAAAATAAAAAATTAAATATACAGAAATGAAATGAAACAAATGAAACTCCCAATCAATAATACATTTAATGGCAAAGGAGGGGTCATAAAGTCATGTTGAAAACTATTAGTGTGAGATCGATTCTTGGGAGAAATAAAAAATTTGTTTCCTCTTGAGAATAGTTATTGGTAAGTGCCAATGGACTCTAGAGGTAACTTTAAAAAAAAAAGATCTTGATCATCCAGACATATCCCTGATATATCTCTCTCTTGATAATTCTAGGACGAGTTTGAAGAGGGCGCAAGTGATAGCGCGTAATGTAAAAAAAAAATAATAATATATATGACATGGCACATGTCCCATCATCCAAAGTTGTGAGGAGTGGCGTCTATGCGGACGTAGCACGGTTGGTTCTTAAATAACAAATTGCATTCAAGAATATAAGTTCAAGTCATAATAATTATAGTGTAAGAGTTTTAATTTTTTATAAGAGTGACTCCTTGTAGACACCATATACTGCGTCTCTTACCTATTATGCTATCATATAGTGTAATTAACTTCTCTCAAATATGTGGTACAGTGTGTGAGCCGGTGAAAAATTTCACCTTTTGCAATCGAAGTTGTGTGGAGTGGGAACCAGTGGCAGTCCGGTAAATGAGACAAGATCTCGAGGCAATAAATTATTGATGACAGCCGAGAAAAAGGTAAGTTCAGCTCAGCTGAGCTCCGTGGTTGGTTGGTTGGTTAAGACATCTCTCGTTGACCACCTCCACACAACAAGTGTCGGTTCTCTCCCTCTCTCTCTCCCTCCCTCTCCATTCCCATCCCGTCCTATTCCGCCACCGCTCACTGTCCACTAAGCCACCATGCCCGGTGGCCCCCCCTCCCCCTCCGACCGTCCGGAAATTTGGAAGGACGGCCCCCCACCGCAGCTGCCCCAGCTCACGCTCTCCGGCAGCCCCCTTTCTAGAATCTTCCATTTTTTCCAAGTGAAGCCCTTGGCGGCCACATTGCTCGCGCTCACCCTCGTCATGCTCTTCTGGAACCTCCAGCCTTACTACGACAGCCTCTTCTTCCCCACCTCCCCTCCGCCTCCGCCATCTTCATCTCTTCCACTCACTTCCATCCCTCAGAATCAGAAGCAGAAGGTCCTCACTCCCTCCGCCGATCCCAACAAGCGCCTCTTCCACGCCTACGGCAATGCCGCCGCCCTCTTCGTCCAAATGGGCGCCTACCGCGGTGGCCCCACCACCTTCGCCGTCGTGGGCCTTGCCTCCAAGCCCGTCCACATCTACGGCAGGCCCTGGTTCAAATGTGAGTGGATCTCCACCAACGGCTCCTCCTCTTTCAAAGCCAAGGCTGTAAAAATGCTCCCGGATTGGGGCTACGGCCGCGTCTACACGGTCGTCGTCGTCAACTGCACCTTCGCCCGGAATCCGAACGAGGACAATACTGGCGGCAAACTCGTCGTTTACGCCTACTACGGGGAATCCCCGAAAAGGTACGAGAAGTTCACGGCGTTGGAAGAGGCGCCCGGGACCTACGACGAATCGAAGTATCGACCGCCGTACCAGTACGAGTACCTGTATTGCGGATCCTCGCTGTACGGCAACCTGAGTGCCGCCAGGATCCGGGAATGGATGGCGTACCACGCGTGGTTCTTCGGGCCCAGCTCGCATTTCGTGTTCCACGACGCCGGCGGAGTTTCGCCGGAGGTGATGGCGGCGCTGGAGCCGTGGGTGAAAGACGGGAGAGTGACGGTACAGGACATCCGGGCACAGGCCGAATACGACGGCTACTACTACAACCAGTTCCTCATTGTGAACGACTGCCTTCACCGGTATCGGCACGCCGCCAACTGGACGTTCTACTTCGACGTCGACGAGTACATCTACCTTCCCGACGGCAACACTCTGGAATCAGTTTTGAATGAGTTCTCGAATTATACCCAATTCACGATTGAGCAAAACGCAATGTCAAGCGTGCTCTGCTTGAATGATTCTTCTCGAGAGTACTCCAGGTTCAATCATCATTTCTAAATTATTGGTGCGGTGAATTAGCAACTGAATAATTAGAATATCCACAACTCTGATTAGATTAAGTTTTTTGTTCTTAATTTGATTCTCTATTCACAATTATATATTGAGTTCTGAATTAGATATATGAACTTGAAGCAGGGAATGGGGATTTGAGAAGCTGGTGTTCCGGGACTGGAGAACGAAGATCAGAAGGGACCGGAAATACGCGATTCAGGCGAAGAACGCGTACGCTACGGGGGTGCACATGTCGGAGAACGTGATCGGAGGGACGCTGCACCAAACGGAGACGAAGATCAGGTACTATCACTACCATAACTCCATCACCGTGCCCGGCGAGCTTTGCCGGCAGCTGCTACCTATGTCAGCCAAGCGCAACCTCACCTGGCTGGACAATGTACCTTACTTTTACGACGACAGCATGCTGAGGCTTGCCCCGATTATTAAGCGCTTCGAGCTCTCATCCATAGGATCCTCCGTCCATTGAAAGAAGAAAGTAAATTAAAGTTTGTTTCTTTTTCTTTTGGGTTAATTCCCCAGAAACTTGATTAATTATCCTTTTTGGGTTTCTTCTTCCTGTGAAGATCAGATTATATTTATATATTGGGATTGAGTTGGAAAGAAGAGCCAGAGATTTGGGAGGCACGAGAGAGAGAGAGAGAGAGAGGCGAGGCGTGCCGAAGCTGCTGTGGTGTGGTGTGTACATTAATGGGGTCCTCCAAAATCACTTGCATATTTGTTGTAAAGAGATGGATTGTTCAAAAAATTGATTGGTTTCTTCGATTTCAGAATTTTGTAAATTCCTTCTTCATCCTTAAAAGAATGGCTGAAATGGAAAATTTGTTCTCTGTGCGTACTTTGTCTGATGTGGTCTGGTGGTGGTTGATTCACCGTTACGATTGGTGTTTGCCTTGAGAACGTTGCAAAAGAATATCACTCCACTCCAATCCACTGCAGCAGCATTCGATGCTGGTACTGAGTGCGTGTGTGTGTGTCTGTGTGAGAGAGAGAGAGAAAAGAGAGCCTTTTGGTTGGAAATATGAATGATTAAGGCACATGACAAAGGTATAGCAGCAGCATCTACCAAAACCAAGGGGCAATGCATATCCATCCAATAATGTCACCAAGACGGCCATGTCCCCACCATTGCTCCTACTTTTTGGAGAGTCGATGATTGTTTTGTGTTTACTTCCCGCAAGCAATTATTGTCCTGCGTTTCGTTTCAACCAAACATTTATGTAACTTTTTCTTTTTCGGGAAAACAGTTTGCTTGCTTATTACATTCTTCCACTTTGTAAATCTTAACTCCATTTAAATAAATTTTAATATTTAATAATTGAGTTGATCTACTTTTAGTTTGAACCATACTTTTTTTTTTTTTTTGTAATTCTGACTATAAAATATTTTGAATGACTCTAATATCTTTTTTTTTTATACACTTTCTAAAGAATATTTTATAATTCGAATTGACAAAAACAAGTATAGTCTGGATGGACTAAAAGTAATTTTATTCTTAATAATTAATATTTATTAAACTAATTAAAAGGTGGCATATGGGTGCTACTGTATTGGGTTTTTAAATAATACTCTTGAAGTTTGACGAAATTATAAGAAATTCATTGGTATTTGAGAAATGACAATAATCATCTCTATTGTTAAATAAAAAGATAAAATGATTAATTTATTCTTCGTTCTCTCTTCTTTGATTAAAAAATAAAAAAATAATTCAGCCAAAACCCATTAAGTTCTATGCCAACGCCATTGAATCTAGATCTAGGTTCATGGCTACTAGATTCTAGCAAAGAGATAGAGAGAAGATAATAGAAGAAGAACAAAATAAGAAGAAAAGAGAGAGACTTATTGCAGTCATCATCATTATTATTGTTGTTCACTGTCAAAAGTCATTTGAAGAAAAAGAAACAGAGAAGCAATTTTAAGAAGTAGGATAATCAAAAATAAAAAATAAGAAAAAAATGCCTAAATATAAGAGTATTTTGATCATTTTAATGTTCAATGAAAATGGTAAGAGAAAATTGTAACCTAACATTAAATTTTAATTTTAAGGGTACTCTTTAAATGTTAATAGTACTTTTTACAATAACTCTAAATTTTCTCATTATTTTATTAATCACACTACACTATCACTCTAATCATATCAATTTTAACTAGGACGAGGTGTGATAGTTTATCCACATGTAATCACACAGCATCCTCTTCTTAAAATGGTAGAGAAACTGCTAAACTGAGTATTTTCATTTTTTGTCTTTTTTGGATGATCTAAATTATTTTCAGTAAGATCCAAAAAGTAAAAGGGAGGGTGACAGATTATTTTCTTCTTACTTTTATGTCTAATTTTGTTCCTTGCTTTGGAAAATAATGAGCATATAAATTAATGAATGCACACAATAATAATAATAATATAATAAAACACAAAGTAAGATGGAATAAAGTGTTGGTAATTTGGTGGGAATCTATATTCTATGGATAATGTATTATATAGATGAGGAGGAGGCATATGTTGGTTAATGTTTCGTATATGCATCATCATGTCTTGTTTATTACAAATTTGGAAGGCAGAGACAGAGACAGAGACTGACAGGGTGCTCTCATGATTAATAACTCATTGAATGTACAAATCACATGATTGATGTGATGCCATAATTGCCAGATTTATGATTTCACATAAACTTTGCAATTGATTGCGGTGGAAATACATGTCAGAGAGGGCTCTCCTCCCTGTCTGGATGCTGGACTGTATTATCTTCATTATACAAGGTAAGATTAATTAATTAATTATACCAACAAAATAAATTGAGAGATTATATATATATATATATATATATAAAAGAGCACTTGGTCAAATATTACCTCCAAAGTAAATAATAGACGACGAGGATGGACAAAAATGATTTTTGTCAAGTAGGGAGTTAATAGTAATAATGAAATAGGATAGGTTTGGTGTCCGCTTGTTTAGAGTTATTTGATGTAGTCGGAATAGAATAATTAGAAATATCACCTAATAAATCTTAGTATTCCTGGGGTTGAGAATGAAAAAGTGGTGGTAGAGATTATTCCCAAAGATGATTTCTTTAGAGAGGGGAATGGGTTAGGAGGAGGAGTAAAAAGTGGTCTTGAAATCACTTCATAATGCCATTGAAGTAGAGGATGAAGTGGGTCTATAAATATGGAAAATCCCATGTTGTATGTGCTGGTTAGGCTTTTCCTCAATTCAAGTATTTAGGAAGGCATCATGGTAACATGCAATTAAAAGGGCTTTGAACTAGGGTTTGCAACAAATGAAATTCGATAAGAGTGTTACATCCTATTGTAAATTTATGAATTTATTTAATTAAAATTGGTCTTTAGTATGTGTTAAAACTGTAGTGCAAAATAAATGCAGATGGCTGTGACAACAACAATAATAGATACAACTAACAGTTATGTTGGCGTTGCCAAATTCCCCACAACCCCCAACAACAACGAAATAGATATATATAGAGTTTCTGATTGTAATACATAGAGAACCCACGAAGCCCACAACAATATATTCTCAAAGTAACAGCGGCAAGCAAAGGAGTATCAGAAACTCAAACCCAGCTTTCAGCAATGACAGGAAAATGAAGGAACGACCGAGGCATGTAGGGAAGCGTTGGCCTCAAGACAGATGTGCCCTGCTTTGGTCACTGACAGGCTACGGCGACTGTCAACACATGTTACAACGGTCTATCTCCGACGAACGACGACCACGATCGGCCGGATCTGGCAAAACTCGAGGAAGGCTTTGCTCTCTATGGGATAGAATGCGAAGGAGGAAGGAAGGCAGACGCTGCAACTTGGATGCCTTGAACTGGAGGCTCGTCCATCCTTTTATAGGCTGGAATGAGGGCACCAAAATGATGCACCATTCAAGTCGGCATTGATTGCTGGCTTGAATGTTCGACACTTCAAGAAGACGAACAGCCCAGCAAAACAAAGGACGCCACTTCAGGTACCCAGAGCCACTTCTAGAAGATGCAAAAATAAAATTAAAGAAAATAATTTAATTTTAAATTTTCTTTATATAAAAATATATCTACCCAACCAAACAGACAACGACAGTGGCGCGCACGTGGGCCAAGGGGTTTGCCAACTTATAAAATCTAGGTGCCCTTTAGGGCCCAAACCCAAGTGAGAGGGAGGAGCATAAATACTCACTCTCATCTCTTTACACAACCAATGTGGGACAACCACCCACACTTACACTCACACACTAAAATCACAACAATCTCCCACATGAGTGTAAGTGTGTTAAACTAAACAGATCGACATGACACCACAGAGAGCAAATAACAAGTTATGCATCAAGCAAGGTGTCTTTTGGACTTAAACCTCCCTTAGTGAGTATCTGTTGAACTTACCGAAGAATTAGTGAGCCCAGCTCTTGAACTATCCTCCTGGTGGTAAATCTAGATAACAGATATCACACACAACTCATCTTACACCTTCGAGTTTTATACGATTGTGTTTATTTTGGTCCTAGACAGTATCCTGAATTCATGAGAGGTCTAAAGAACCCAAACCTTTAGAATAGTTCTCATAGAAGCAACCTACTTCTACTTTCACATAAGTAATCATTGATTAAGAGCACTCTGTTAATACTCTTCTTATAACAAGATACCAATATTACATGTACCATCAACAGAATACACACTCTTACTACTGGGAACTGAGAAGGAACTATAAGTTCCTTGGTGTGTAGACTATGAATTATCCCAGCCAGTTTGCCTATTTAACCCAGATCTTGGCATCTCCAGTCAATTGGGTTAGGTTACCACCGGGTAATTCATTTCATAGGCTTTAACCCCATTTCTTTCGATGTAGAAGTGACTTGGTTCCTTATCACTCCTTTTGTCAGAGGATCTGTCCAATTTTCCTTCGAGTTCACATAATCAATGAAAATTATTCCATTGGTGAGCAGCTACCTTATAGAATTATGTCTGCGCCTTATGTGTCTCAACTTCCCATTGTAGACACTAGTTTTAGCTCGCATAGAAGCAGCTAAGTTGTCATAATAAACACATATGACATTTACAGGCTTAGGCCACAATGGAACGTCTTCAAGGAAATTTTGAAGCCATTCAGCTTCATCACCTGCTTTATCCAAAGCGATAAACTCTGACTCCATAATAGATCGCGCAATGCACGTCTATTTCGAAGACTTCCACGATACAACGACTCCACCTAAGGTAAACACATACCCATTGGCCAATTTAGTCTCCATGCTATCCGAGATCTAATTAACATCACTAAACCCTTCCAGTACAAGTGGATATCTCGTGTAATACAATCCATACTCGAACGTGTACGTCAAGTACCTTAGTATCCTGACCAGAGCATCCCAATGGTCACGTCCTAGATTGCTCGTGTGTCTTGCTAACCTACCTACCGAGTAGGCAATATCGGGTCTTGTATAATTCATGATGTACATCAAACTTCTGATGACCCTAGCATACTCCAAAGGAGATACACCCTCACCATTGTTCTTCTTTAGTTTAGAATTTGAATCAAACGGAGTAACAACGGGCTTACTCTCGAAATGACCAAATCTGCGCAACACTTTCTCAATATAGTGTGATTGAGAAAGTATATACTCTTTGGCATTCTTTGATATTCAAATTCTAAGAATGACATTAGCAAGACCTAGGTCCTTCTTATCAAAGTTGGAATCCAACATCCCTTTTGCGAATTCTATGACACTATTATTAATGCCCATTATCAACATATCATCCACATGCAAGCACACAATGACTCACTTGTGACTTATGATTTTAACATAAACACATTTATCACACTCATTTATCTTGAACCCATTTGCAAGCATGGTGTGATCTAACTTCTCATGCCATTGCTTTGGTATTTCTTTCAGTCCATAAAGGGACTTTATGAGTTTGCACATTTTCTTTTCATGTCCCTTTACGATAAATCCTTCGGGTTGTTCCATATACATTTTTTTCTCTAAATCTCCATTTAAAAATGCAGTTTTTACATCTATTTGGTGAATTTTCAAATTATGTAATGCTGTGATTTCGATCAACACCCTAATAGATGTGATTCTCGTCACTGAAGAATATGTATCAAATAAGTCTTGCCCTTCCTTTTAGTGATACCCTTTAACTACTAGACGGGTTGTAACGCCCCACTTTTCCCAAAACGTGCGTTAATTCGAGATTTCGAGAAAATTTAAATCAAACACCACATAAATCTCTCGATAGCCATACTTTCATCATTTCTCGACAATCCCGATCGTACCTTCTTAGTGTAACAACAATTAATAAATAGACTAAGACAAACATCATCAATCATATCAGCGGAAGCAAGATCGAAACCTCAAATATATACATATCACTGACAATTTCTTTTTCAATAACTGAGTCGATGTTTCACATGAAAATACATTACATAATCTCTGAACATTGAAATATGGACAAAACCAACTGCTACATCCTGACGACGTTCTTTCTCTTGACGCCACTGCTTTCACCTGGAACGTTTGAATATTCCAGGGACATAGTCCAAATTAGATGCTGAATAATCTAAGTGAGAGTTCGAAAACATTTTCATGAATGTATGCAAAATCATGTACACAAAATCGATAAATCTCAATATGCACCAGCCTAAGAGAATCCCACACAGCATTTAACCCTAACCGGGGAAAACGCAATCTCTCTAAAGGCGACCAAATCGACCCATTGGCAAACCGATCCTACTTAAGTGGGACAACCTCGACACATGAACCCAGGAATCACCCCACTGTCATTGTCAGGCTTTACGCTCCCACTAAAGCATTCCAAAACACAACCCTAGCCCCAAGAGTATCTCGTCAGCACTATCCCCGGAATCGACGTCACCTCGGCATTAATGCTACTGCTCAAAGGATCCTGGGGTGGTGTCCACTCGCAGCCCCGCCACTTGAGCCAACAACCGGGGTGGTGTCCACTCGCAGCCCCGCCACTTGGGTCCCGTAGGGTGAAGTCCGTCTCAACCCCGTCCCAAGTGGTCACCAAGCATTAATCCAGGTACGCATCCCGAGTGCTATCATTCTGGGCTTCGTCACAGGTCAACAACCCACATACCGCATGAACGACACAAAATAAGCCAATGGTCGAAAAATCATAACATGCATCACTTAAACTCATAACATGCGTCATCAAAATCAACATTTAATGCACATGTAAACAATCATTTGGACAACTCATCACAAACCGAGCATGAAAACCATTTACATGTCACTTGAATTCTTTTTGGGTAGAACCACTCATAAGTCAAAATCGAGTTTGGGGAGAACACTCACAGTAAATCGAGTTTTAGAGGAGAACTACTCACCTTTAGACGGATTTCTAACTGTCAAGCGCGGTCAACCTCAATTTACGCGCCTACCTCGATTTACGTGCCTAGCCTTGTTTCTTGCACCTGACGCTCTTGTACTTCAACCTCGGGTCCCACCGATACCTTAGTCATCACATTTGTTCAAAATCACATCAATATCTATTTTCCAATTTTTCACAATTTCTTCCTATTTCCTTATATTTCTCCTCAAGATTTCTAATAAATACCTACTCAATATTTTTCCTTGATTTCTCTTCACAATAATTCATAAATAATTAATTCCTATCTCCCAAAATTTTCTAAGGATTTTCCAATATCTTTTCCTATTTTTCTTAAGCCTTTTTCACCTTGAAAATTACAAAATCACCATTTTCTCCAACAATTTTCCAAATTTTCTTGCACCGTAATTAATAAAATAATTTTCCAAAAATAATAAAAAAAATTTCAAAAATACCTGATGCCTCACGCGCCCTCACGCGCGGCGCGTGGGTTGCTCGGTTTGAACTGGCGCGTGCCAATCACGCGCCAGTCGTCTTCAACCTTTAGCCGGTCGCCGGCCGGTGCTCCGATGACCTCGATTCGGTTGTCGTTCGAAAGCCCACTAGAAGTCGATCCCGATGCCACAAAAATCAGGCCGAAAGGCCACCGGAAAGTCGATTAAAAGTCAACTTACAGGTCAGCGGCGACGGTCCGCCTCCAACCCCTCGGCCGAACTCGAAACCCTCTCAAAACCTCACCAAAATGTTTCAAACCGGTGCCAAAATGATCCTTGGCTCCAAGAGATCAAAAGCCCTCTATTAGCTCTCCAAGAATCGTTCGAAAATGAGCTTGATTTGGTGCCTTCTTCTCGGCCGAAACCCTCGCCTATTTATAGCCCAAAAACCATCACACGTGGCCGATTTTCCGGCCATGCTTCTTCCCCACGCCTCCTAGGACAGTCCTCGGCCATCCCTTGACAAGACTTGACGGCCAAATGGCCGGATTTTCTGGCCAAATCGTGCGGCCAGATCTGCCATGCGCGGCCAACTTCCAAAAATTGCAGTTAGGCCCCTGAAATTTTCTTTTCGCATTTTGGCCCTTTTTCTCCAACCCCTGATCTTCTAACACTATCACCAAGACCCTCAAGGTTAGTATTTCTCATTTCACCCTTGAAACTTTCAAAAAATTGCCGTTTAGACCTCCCTCGGGCATTTTTAGAAAATTACACTTTGGCCCGACTGATTTATTTGACCTCAAATCCACTCGATTCAACTCAAAACCACTTAAGGGTTGTTCTACACATCGAATACTATTCCCTGACACTCTCCGTTGACCTTTTGGACGTCGTTTACAGTAATTCGGTAATGTGACCTAAATGGGCAGCTGTATTTTGCTGTACCGAAAACTGTTCCCGATCTTCTTTATTTCACCACTAAAAATCATAATTTTAATTGCTCGTCGATGTTATACCATTTTCTTGGGCTGTCTAGGGTCCGAGGTACTCCCGTTGGCTAATTTGGTCGTCCAAAACTGGGTTAGTGTGCCCTAAAGTCTCATTTTTTCCAAATTTCCAATTTTGCCCTTTACCAAATATCATTTTATCCTCAAACATTTTCTCGGGTGTTACATCCTCCCCCCTTAAAAAAATTTCGTCCTCGAAATTTGGTCCGCGATATTTGCTAATGACTTCCAATTGAAATGTCCAAGTATCATTCATTTTTCCTTAGCAATTATTCCTAACTTATATATCCATGTGATCCGATCTTACCAGACACGTCTTTTATTTTTCAGAATATCCCGTTGTAGCTTTGAACAGGCAGTTACACAAATCCCAAAATGATTTATAACACTTATTATTATATCCAATTGTGTCCTCAAAATACATTTCATTGACTTCCAACCGACTCTAATGCTAATGCCATGATGACACAGAAATTGATAACATTGTACTTTAACTCATCTGTCGAGATGGCTCAGAAATTGATAACATTGAATCAACTCGGCGTTCCCTTGGTCATTGATGGATGGGTTTCTTCATCATCTCTTGCCAAGTCAGGGTAGACTTCTTCATTTTCTCTTGTTAGGCAAAAGACTCGTCCGGTACGAGGTCCTGGCATCATGGTTATCTTCCCAGTTTGTTCTACCTTTTGTCTTTTCGGGCATTCATTGGCGTAGTGACCAGGTTGGTTGCACGAGTAGCATGTGATCCCCGTTCGATTCCCAGTTGGTGGTACATCCTTCTTCTTAGGGCAGTCCTTTTCCTTGTGTCCTTTTTCGCCGCACGAAAAACATGTGATATGCCCTTGAGAACAATTTCTTCCTGGGTGTTCTTTATTGCATTGGGGACACGGTTTGCTATCTTTGAAATTTTTCCCTCCTGTCTTATGCTCCGTTCCTTTCAAATCTTTCTTCTTTTCATCGGATCTTATCAATCCTACACGCAGTAGGTTCATCTCGGTGGTCAGAGCCCTGTCCAGCGCCTCGTTGTAAGTACTGATGATACACGAACTAAGGGCTTGTTGTAGATCCACTTTTAATCCACTCACAAATTTCTGCGCCTTCTGCCTTTCATCAGTTTCGTACATAGGCACGTATCTGATCAGTTGGGTGAACTTGACATCGTATTGGGTTACTGACATTTCGTCAGTCTGCTTTAAATTCATGAATTCTCATGTTCTCTCTTCTTTCCAGCTTTGAGGAAAGTACCTAGCATTGAAAACTTCCTTAAATGCTTCCCAAGTTATTGCCTGATCTTGTCTCGGCCTTAGATTTTGTGCTGCCTGCCCAGGTGTCGTTTGTAGGGCTCGTTGGGCTGATTGCCACCATCTTGCAGCCTCTCCTTCAAGCATGAATGTAGCGCAGTTAACCTTCTCTTCATCATTGCACTGTAGATGTTGGAGCAGCTTCTCAGTTTGCTCTATCCAGTATTCGGCTGCACTGGGGTCATCTCCAGCTTTTCCTCTAAACACCGGGGGTCTTTGCCGGCGATACTGATCTAGCATATGGGGGGTGCGTCTTGGCGTCTCGTTTCTCGTTACATGCGTCAGCACGCCTTCTAAGATCCGTTCTATTCGATCAAGTCTACTCTCACTAGGACCTGATTGCTCTTCTTGTCGTCTACTGCTCGCAGCACGATTCGTTGAGCGACTACGGTGACTACTTGTAGCAGAATTCGCAGAGCGACTATGACGACTACTAGTGACGCGACTCACTGAGCGACCACGATGACTGCTACTACCGTTTTCTTCATTTTGCTCATTGAGATCCAAGATTCTTCGAGTCCTCTCCATCTGAAAAGAAAACATTAACACTTGAACCATAATGATGCTAATACTTGAATCCTCGATAAATACCAAATCATTTCAATACTTGAATCTCAATGTTTCATATCATCTACTTATAAACTTAACTTGATAGCTAGATTACGTCACGTTAGGCTAACCGTTACTGACTCAATCATTCTCTATTTTCATTAGTACCCCTGAGTCTCCAATTGGGGATTTTGCTAATTTTGCTCTGATACCAAATGTAACGCCCCATTTTTCCCAAAGCGTGCGTTAATTCGAGATTTCGAGAAAATTTAAATCAAACACCACATAAATCTCTCGATAGCCATACTTTCATCATTTCTCGACAATCCCGATCGTACCTTCTTAGTGTAACAACAATTAATAAATAGACTAAGACAGACATCATCAATCATATCAGCGGAAGCAAGATCGAAACCTCAAATATATACATATCACTGACAATTTCTTTTTCAATAACTGAGTCGATGTTTCACATGAAAATACATTACATAATCTCTGAACATTGAAATATGGACAAAACCAACTGCTACATCCTGACGACGTTCTTTCTCTTGACGCCACTGCTTTCACCTGGAACGTTTGAATATTCCAGGGACATAGTCCAAATTAGATGCTGAATAATCTAAGTGAGAGTTCGAAAATATTTTCATGAATGTATGCAAAATCATGTACACAAAATCGATAAATCTCATTATGCACCAGCCTAAGAGAATCCCACACAGCATTTAACCCTAACCGGGGAAAACGCAATCTCTCTAAAGGCGACCAAATCGACCCATTGGCAAACCGATCCAACTTAAGTGGGACAACCTCGACACATGAACCCAGGAATCACCCCACTGTCATTGTCAGGCTTTACGCTCCCACTAAAGCATTCCAAAACACAACCCTAGCCCCAAGAGTATCTCGTCAGCACTATCCCCGGAATCGACGTCACCTCGGCATTAATGCTACTGCTCAAAGGATCCTGGGGTGGTGTCCACTCGCATCCCCGCCACTTGGGTCCCGTAGGGTGAAGTTCGTCTCAGCCCCGTCCCAAGTGGTCACCAAGCATTAATCCAGGTACGCATCCCGAGTGCTATCACTCTGGGCTTCGTCACAGGTCAGCAACCCACATACTGCATGAACGATACAAAATAAGCCAATGGTCGAAAAATCATAACATGCATCACTTAAACTCATAACATGCGTCATCAAAATCAACATTTAATGCACATGTAAACAATCATTTGGACAACTCATCACAAACCGAGCATGAAAACCATTTACATGTCACTTGAATTCTTTTTGGGTAGAACCACTCATAAGTTAAAACCGAGTTTAGGGAGAACACTCACAGTAAATCGAGTTTTAGAGGAGAACTACTCACCTTTAGACGGATTTCCAACTGTCAAGCGCGGTCAACCTCGATTTGCGCGCCTGCCTCGATTTACGTGCCTAGCCTTGTTTCTTGCACCTGACGCTCTTGTACTTCAACCTCGGGTCCCACCGATACCTTAGTCATCACATTTGTTCAAAATCACATCAATATCTATTTTCCAATTTTTCACAATTTCTTCCTATTTCCTTATATTTCTCCTCAAGATTTCTAATAAATACCTACTCAATATTTTTCCTTGATTTCTCTTCACAATAATTCATAAATAATTAATTCCTATCTCCCAAAATTTTCTAAGGATTTTCCAATATCTTTTCCTATTTTTCTTAAGCCTTTTTCACCTTGAAAATTACAAAATCACCATTTTCTCCAACAAATTTCCAAATTTTCTTGCACCGTAATTAATAAAATAATTTTCCAAAAATAATAAAAAAAAATTCAAAAATACCTGATGCCTCACGCGCCCTCACGCGCGGCGCGTGGGTTGCTCGGTTTGAACTGGCGCGTGCCAGTCACGTGTCAGTCGTCTTCAACCTTTAGCCGGTCGCCGGCCGGTGCTCTGATGACCTCGATTCGGGTGCCGTTCGAAAGCCCACTCGAAGTCGATCCCGATGCCACAAAAATCAGGCCGAAAGGCTACCGAAAAGTCGATTAAAAGTCGACTTACAAGTCGGCGGCGATGGTCCGCCTCCAACCCCTCGACCGAACTCGAAACCCCCTCAAAACCTCACCAAAATGCTTCAAACCGGTGCCAAAATGATCCTTGGCTCCAAGAGATCAAAAGCCCTCTATTAGCTCTCCAAGAATCGTTCGAAAACGAGCTTGATTTGGTGCCTTCTTCTCGGCCGAAACCCTCGCCTATTTATAGCCCAAAAACCATCACACGTGGCCGATTTTCCGGCCATGCTTCTTCCCCACGCCTCCTAGGACAGTCCTCGGCCATCCCTTGACAAGACTTGACGGCCAAATGGTCGGATTTTCTGGCCAAATCGTGCGGCCAGATCTGCCATGCGCGGCCAACTTCCAAAAATTGCAGTTAGGCCCCTGATATTTTCTTTTTGCATTTTGGCCCTTTTTCTCCAACCCCTGATCTTCTAACACTATCACCAAGACCCTCAAGGTTAGTATTTCTCATTTCACCCTTGAAACTTTCAAAAAATTGCCCTTTAGACCTCCCTCGGGCATTTTTAGAAAATTACACTTTGGCCCGACTGATTTATTTGACCTCAAATCCACTCGATTCAACTCGAAACCACTTAAGGGTTGTTCTACACATCGAATACTATTCTCTGACACTCTCCGTTGACCTTTTGGACGTCGTTTACAGCAATTCGGTAATGTGACCTAAATGGGCAGCTGTATTTTGCTGTACCGAAAATTGTTCCCGATCTTCTTTATTTCACCACTAAAAATCATAATTTTAATTGCTCGTCAATGTTATACCATTTTCTTGGGCTATCTAGGGTCCGAGGTACTCCCGCTGGCTAATTTGGTCGTCCGAAACTGGGTTAGTGTGCCCTAAAGTCTCATTTTTTCCAAATTTCCAATTTTGCCCTTTACCAAATATCATTTTATCCTCAAAAATTTTCTCGGGTGTTACACGGGTCTTGTACTTATCAATAGTACCGTCAGCCTTTAGTTTCTTCTTAAATATCCATTTGCACCCGATTGGCTTATTTCCTGGAGGTAAGTTGACCAATACCTATGTCTGATTCTGCATAATGGACTCTATCTCACTATTGATGGCCTCCTTCCATTACGGAGTATCAGACGATGTTATAGCCTCATTAAAAGTTTGAGGCACATCTTCTACCATATAGGTTAGAAAATCTGATCCAAAAGAAGTAGCTTTCTTAGCTCTTTTACTCCTTCTAGGTTCAACCTTGGTCTCCTGACCAACTTGACCCTCAGAAGAGCTCGCCTCAGCCTTCCTTTTGGAACCACCATCACTGTGTCTTTCTACCTTAAAAGAAAATATGTTCTCAAAGAACTCCACTTCTATAGATTTCATTATGCTGTTATTATTAATATCAAGAATTTATGATTTTATCACCAGGAACCTACAAGCCGCACTATGCCATGCATAGCTAATAAAGACACAATCTATCGTCTTTGGTGCAAGTTTGATCCTTTTCGGTAAAGGAACTTGCACCTTAGCCAAACACCCCCACACTTTCAGAATTTTGTATGAGGGTTGCTTTCCATTCCACACTTCATAAGGAGATTTGTCAATTTTCTTATGTGGAATTCGATTCAAGACTAAATTTGCTGTAAGCAAAGCCTCACCCCACAAGTTGTGGGATAAACCTGAACTGTTGAGCATGCAATTTACCATGTCTTTCAACGTTCAATTTTTCCTTTCGGTTACACCGTTTTGTTGTGGTGTATACGGTGTTGTGGTTTGATGAATTATTCCATTAACCTCACAGAACTCAGAGAGAGATGTTGATTTATACTCACCACCTCTGTCTGACCTCAGCACCTTTACTTTCTTCCCAAGTTGATTTTCAACTTCTACCTTATATGTCTTGAAGACATCTAAGTCTCGTCTTTATTGTGTAATAGATACACATAGCAATATTTGCTACAATTATCTATGAATATGACAAAGTACTTCTTCCCACCTCTCATAGGAGTACTTTTCATGTCACATAGATCACTGTGAATTAAATTGAGTAACTCACTATTCCTTTCCACAGATAGAAATGACTTCCTCGTGAACATTGACTCGACACAAACTTCACATTTGTGCCCTTTGTCCACATTGAAGTTAGGCAACAGTCCTAAATTTACCATTATTTGGAGAGAACAATAATTGACGTGCCCTAACCTTGAGTGCCACACATCACACAACTCAATAGAATAAGCAGAATCCTTGTTCTTATTCTCATTATTTTTGGAAACTTGGGCTAGTACATTAAGTTTGAACATATCATCTAGTAAATAACCCTGTCCCACATACATACCCCCCTTAGTAAGAGTGAACTTGTTAGAGTCAAACACCAGTTTGAACCCATTCTTATTCAGCAGGGTTCCTGACACCAAGTTCTTTCGAATTTCTGGCATGTGGCACACGTCATTGAGCGTAAGTACCTTTCCAGAGGTCTACTTTAGTAGGACCTTGCCCTTTCCGATCACATGAGATGCAGAAACATTCCCTATGTACAGCTTCTCAGAACTGTTAACACTTTCATATGTGGCGAACAGAGCCTTGTCACTACAGATGTGCTTAGTAGCCCCAGTGTCTATCCACCAACTCTTGGCATTCGACACCATGCAGACATTCGGTGACAACCGCAACCAGGTCAACATCTTCTTCCATCATGTTGGCCTAACTGTTCTTACGCTGGTTGTTGCTAGAGCTCTGTCCCTTTTGTGACAATAATTAATGGCCCTATGGCCTGTCTTGCCGCACACCCAGCAGCTCCCTTAGATGCGCTTGGTGAGGGTCTTATTCTTGGGACCCATGTTCACGTTCTTCTTGTTGCCTTGTTATTTCTTGGGCTGAGGTTTAGAAGCTTTAACCACGTTAGCCCTTGCTTCCAGCCTGAGAGGAGCTTTATCTCCTTTCCGGTTATCCTCTTCAATGCGGAGTCTAATAGCCAGATCCTCCATGGATAGCTCTTTCCGCTTGTGCTTGAGGTAGTTCTTGAAGTCTTTCCACGAGGGTGGTAACTTCTCGATCACAACGGCAACTTGGAATGGTTCATTTATAACCAATCCTTCACTGAGCAAGTCACTGAAGAACACTTGCAGTTCTTCCAACTGGTTGACCACCAACTTGGAATCAACCATCTTGTAGTCAAGAAATTTCCCCACGCGGAATTTCTTAGTCCCAGCATCCTCCAATTTGAACTTCTTGTTCAGAGCATCCCATAGTTCCTTGGTTGTCGGGCAGGCAGTACAGTATACGTCGTATAGTGAGTCCACCAAGGTACTTAGTATATAGTTCCAGCACAGGAAGTCCGTATGCATCCACGCTTCCTTGGCCGTTACTTCCTCCGCAGTTGCATTCTCTGGGGTGACTGGGCATGCCTCCTTTAGGATATGCGCCAAGTTCAGAGTGGTCAGATAAAAGACCATCTTTTGTTGCCATCTCTTAAAGTCCTCCCCATTGAATTGTTGTGGCTTCTCAACATGAGTTGCTGGTTTGGTATTTGCAGGTCCCACGACAGTAGCTGGAATAGCAGCAGAGACCGTAGGGATGGTGGTGTTGGGGGCGGCCATATTCACTTAAGAAAAGTTTTAGATAATTTTCCTTTTAACTATCTGTCTTCAGAATGTTAGAACTGTAGTGCAAAATAAATACAGATGGTTGTGACAACAACAACAATAGATACAACTAACAGTTATGTTGGCGCTGCCAAATTCCCCACAACCCTCAACAACAATGAAATAAATATATATGGAGTTTTCGATTGCAATAAATAGAGAACTCATGAAGCCCACAATAATATATTCTCAAAGTAACAACAACAAGCAAAGGAGTATCAAAAACTCAAACCTAGCTTTCGGCAATGGGAGGAAAATGAAGGAACGACCGAGGCATGCAGGGAAGCGTTGGCCTGAAGATAGATGCGCCCTGTTCCAGTCACTGGCAGGCTACGACGACTGTCAACGCAAGTTACAACGGTCTATCTCTGGTGAACGGCAACCACGATCGGCCGGATCTGACAGAACTCGAGAAAGACTTTGCTCTCTGTGGGATAGAATGCGAAGGAGGAGGGAAGGCAGACGCTACAACTCGGATGCCTTGAATTGGAGGCTCGTCCATCTTTTTATAGGCTGGAACGAGTGCACCGAGACAACGCACCATTCAAGTCGGCATTGATCCCTGGCTTAAATGTCCGACACTTCAAGAAGACGAACAACCCAGCGAAATAAAGGACGCCACTTCGAGTACCTAGAGTTGCTTCTAGAAGATGTAAAAATAAAATTAAAGAAAATAATTTAATTTTAAATTTTCTTTATATAAAAATATATCTACCTGACCGAACGACGGTGGTGGCGACGCGCGTGTGGGCCAAGGGGTTCGCCTGCTCATAAAATTTAGGTGCCCCTTAGAGTCTATACCCACTCTCATCTTTTTACATAACCAATGTGGGACAACCACCCACACACACTTATACTTACACACTAAAATCACAACAGTATGTATATATGTATTAAACATTTTAGATGCTGTAAATTTGATATAATATTATTTATAAAAATATTAGTTGGTTCTTTATATATAAATAATAGACATTTTTCTGGGTACAAATAAATACCCGGGTGTTTTAGTGGCGGAAATTTTGGGCGGGATTGCCTAAATAAAACGACAGCGTTTCATATGCTTTGGCACAAAAATGTTGTCGTTTTGCTACGGTATGTTACGAGGTCCCCTGCAAACGGACATAACCCTTTTCACTTCGGGTGCCCTTCGTCATTTGTACAATTATTAATGTCTCCGGCTTCATCTCTCTCCCTCTCCTCCTCCTCCGGCGTCATCTATCTCTAGCGTATTTCAATCGATTTTGGGGCCTCGTATTGCTGCTGTCTGAAGTCAATACGACCTTTTTAGGGCGTCATTCGACCATTTTGGGGATTCATTTCTGTGGTATGTTCTTACTTTTTATGATTTTCCCGTTAAGTGTTTGTATTCCTGTTTGGTTCCATTGAGGGGTTTTCTCTTTTGCATCCCTTTTGTTCTTGTTATCTAGGTTAGCAACTCAAATGCAACGCATTGAACACATTGCACACAAAAGAGCTTTTTGTGAATCTTTCTGTCTCTGCGTTCGATTCTTCATTACTGCTCGTGACCTTTGTATATATAATCAAGCGAGAGAAGGTTTATGTGGGTCGGGGCGCTAATCTGGAAGGTTCTTCCTATTTTCTGGTCTGTTGGATTGTTGTTAGGAGATGTTGGTCTAGGGAGAGCTCCTTTTCTTTTCAGCTTTTGTTGTCTTGATTTCTCTGTTGCCTTTTGGGTGATTTGTTTTTTCGATCTATGAAGAATTACTATATAGTGAAGTTTATACGGTATACTACGTAGTCTAAATAGCCACCAAATATACTATACAACCATGAAAAATAATCTAACAAAAATCATATCAATCAACTTTGCAAAACACCTCAATTTTTTTTTTTAAGAAGATTCCTTTGCACATTCTCATGATCATATAAATAAGCATCAAGTTGCTCATAGAAAGACTTTGTGGTAAACAAACCGGAGTTATTGAAAGTCCATGAAATTTTCACAACCCTGGTCTAGAGGAAATTGCGATAAAATTTTGATTATATCCTCGTATAATTCTTGCTCCCAATCAAAAAATCCGCTTCTCCATTGAAAATTCCATTTCCTAACTGAGTTATCCCACATTGCCAGATTGTTGATACATTTTTCTATAATGTAAAGAGCCTAGGAGATCTGTCTTTTAGAGCAATATTGCCCGCCCGATAATGTAAAGAGCCTAGGAGATCGGTCTTTTAGAGCAATATTGCCTGCCAAAACATCCTCCCAAAATCAACTCAAATTTCCTTTATCCACATGCAATTGAAATCCCTCAGAAAGTGGCAGGTATTGGCCAGGATAAATAATTAGTTGCAATATCTCTCCATACAACACTAGAATCTCGATCAACAACCAGGTTCTGCATTCCTCTTGCATGCAGGTTATACTTGCCTTTAATAACACTACACCACAGGCAGTTATTATCACCAACCAATTTCCAAAGCGAATTCAAGATCAATGCCTTTTTTTTATTTTTTAAAGTATTGGTCCAACAACACCCCCCCCCCCCAATTATTTTTGATAGTTCCACCAATTGCCATCTAACAAGGGTCATTTTATGAGAATCCCCAAGACCTGACCACAAAAAATTCTTTTGAGTCTTTACAAATTTCTTAGCAACACCCTTAGGGATCTTAAACAAAGGCAAATAATACACAAGGAGCTTAGAAAAAACTACCTTTATTAAGAAAAGTCTACCAGCAATAGATAAATGTTTAGCTTTCCAAGCTGAAAGTTAGTTCTTCATTCTTGCAATCAGGCTTTCCCAAGTAGAAGCCCTTCTAGTGGCCAACCAAGATAGGTTATAGGAAGGGAGCCCACCTTGCACCTTAACATGTTAGCTGCCATAGATATCTAGTCAACCTCAACAAGGATACCAATTAAAACAGATTTTCTAAAATTCACCTTTAGCCTTGACTCAAACTGGGGAGCACTTCAGAATTCTTTTAATTGAAACTAAATAGCGAAGATTCACCAGATAGAATACAAGTGCATCATTAGCAAACTGGAGCAAAGAAGATACCTGGACACCCATGGCCTGCTGAGACCCCTTTCAAATGACCCAAGCCCACAGATTTCCTAAAGAGCCTCACGAGACTCCAACTGCTATGATAAAGAGAAATGGAGAAAAAGGGTCCCCTTGTGTGACCCCTTTTTCCATCTTGAATCTACTAGCCACAACCCTGTTAACCAGAACTAAAATATATTGCACTTGCACAAATTATGCCAGAATGGTGATATCTTCTAGATTTGAATGGAATCCTGATCTAATTCCATTAAAAATACTTTAGTTATTTTTTCACTTTTCATATTTTTTAAAAGTTACAAATTATCCCTAAACAAAAGAAAATAATTTTCATTCAAATCCATTTAAGTTTTAGTGTATCAAACGTAACAATGAATTGATGTTGAAGGATGCCTCTGTTGCTGCAATTAAAGACCCAGTTAATGCCAGGTTGTCTGCAAAGCTGGAAGGATTTGAAGTCTTATCATTTAATTTTTCCTTTTCAGTTTGAATTTGAATAGTAGTCAAAGTTTGTTCAAGATTTTCAGGAAACAGTTACGATTTGTTTGTTTTTTGCACTTGTATTAATTTTAGTTGATTAATTAAAAATAATACAACTTCAGTCTTGACTTCTGTATTCTTTGATTTCATATACCAATAAATTGGTATTATTCTTAAGGGCTTGTGTTTGAGAGTGAGTGAATCGAGTGAGAAACCTTTTCATATAAAATTTTTACACTCGGACCTTCAAGCCAAATAAACAACTATGTTAGGAAACAATTTTATGCCAGCACCACCTATTTTTACAGGTGAAGACTACCAGATTTGGTTAGTGAAGATGGAGTCATATCTGAAACAAGTGATTAGTGGGATGTGGTAGAGACAGATGATTTTCCACCGTTGTTTGAAGATTCTACCATTGCACGGATCAAGAATCATAGAGAAAGTAACAAGAAGGAGATTCAAGGCCAAGACCTGTATTCACTCAGCAGTTTTAGATGCAGTTTTCACAAGGATTATGGCTTGTGACACTGCAAAGAAAGCTTAGGATGTTCTCAGAGAAGCATTTCAAGGCAATGACAGAATCAAGCAAATGCAAGTCTTTAATCTTAGAAGGGAGTTTTGAGCTTCTGACAATGAAGGAGGCTAAAATGATAGAAGAGTATTCTGAAAGGCTCTTGAATGTTGTGAACAGAATCAAATTGATTGGTGAAGAACTCCCAGATGGAAGAGTTGTAGAGAAGGTGTTGGTCGGTTTGCCTAAATGATTAGAGGCAAAAATTTCTTCTGTTAAAGATTAAAGACACCTTACTCAAATAACTCTACCAGAGTTAGTTAATTCATTACAAGCTCAAGAATAGAGAAGAGCTATCAAAAATGAAGGGGAAGCAGAAGGAGCATTTCAGGTAAAGGAAAAGGCTCATGCTTAGTCACCTGGCAAAGGCAAGAAACAATTCTGGAACTATTATGTGGTCACATATTTTCAAAGTCAAAATTGGGAATGGAGACTGCATTGAGGTTAAAGGCAAAGGAAATGTGGTCATTGAATTTGGTTCAAGTATAAAACTCATTTATGATGTTATGTTTGTACTTCATATAGATCAAAACTTGTTGAGTTTTGGACAACTGCCTGAAAAGGATTATTATGTGGTTTCCAAAGACAAAGCTTATGTGATTTTTGACTCTGTTGGAAGTGAGTTGTTCTTAGTGAAGATGAAGAGAAAAAGTTTTTCACTAGATTGGAAGTAGACAGATTCTTGTGGATTTCCCAATTTTGTTAATCAATCTCAGCTTTGAGATAAAAGGTTGGGATGTTTTCATTATTCAACCCTCACCTTTATGCATAAGAATGAGCTTGTGCAGGATTTGCCCAATATTGAAGAAGGAATTGGAGTTTGTGAAGTTTGCCAACCTGGGAAACAATCCAGATTGTCATTTCCAGAAAACAAGGCTCGGAGAGCAATAGAGAAGCTTCAACTTGTTCACACAGATGTCTGTAGTTAAATGAGGACTTTGTCTTTGCATGACAACATGTATTACATAGCCTTTATTGATAATTTTAGCAGATTATGTTGGGTTTATTTTCTGAAATAGAAATATAAAGTTGTTGATGTGTTTTGGAAGTTTAAAAACTTGGTTGAGAATCAAAGTAATCACAAAATCAAGGTTGATTAGGTCTGATAATGGAACTTGATACACTTATGACAAGTTTAGCAAGTTTTGTGAGGATGCAAGCATTGAACATCAATTGACAATAACTTATACGCCTCAACAAAGTGGTGTGACTCAAAGGAAGAACATAACAGTAATGGAGATGGCTAAACGTTTGTTGTTTGAAAAGAAAATGTTAAAAAAGTTATGGTTTGAGGCTGTTAACACTGAGTCTAATTGGTCAATAGGCTGCCTACAAAAACTCTTAAAGGAAAGACTCCATTTGAAGTTTGACATGGATATAAGCCCTCAATACAAAATCTGAAAGTGTTTCGTTGCATTTGCTACATGCACATTCTCGATGTGAAGAGAGATAAACTAGATCAGAAGGTTGATGTTAGGACCTGGGGCATAATTGTAATATAGGCTCGGGTAGTTAAATAACTAATGGGCAGGGAGTTGTAATTGAAGGGAAGGCACTTGGAGAGCTACGCCTAATAAGTAGGCTGTTGTAGAAGAAGTAATCAGTTTTGGATTGAATAACAAACTCTCCCGCCTCTTCGTTCTCTCTCTCTCTCTCTCTCTTCCTCTTTCTATCTCTCTCTCTCTTCCTCTTTCTATCTCTCTCCTCTTCTTATCTTTCTGTTCTAGACAGAAATTCCTTTTGGAATTTCAGCCATTATCAAACCCTACTTCAAGGGCTTGACAGTTGAGGTTGGAATTTTAATTGGCTACAATAGCATTACCAAGGGATATAGGGTCTATCAACCCTTAATAGAAAAGGTAATTGTTAGTAAGGATATTAAATTTGATGCATGTGCAGCCCGGAACTAGGACAAGTCAGAAGTGAAACATGCAGGGATCAAAGAACCTGACACTAAAGTAGGTTTGGAGGATGATTCTAATATATTTTGAGATGATTCAGTTGATGACACACCTGTAAGAGGTACAAGATCACTTTCTGATAACTATCAAAGGTGTAATGTCACTGTACTTGAGCCTGCAAAGGATTCTAAATGGATTACTGTAGTGAAGAGGAGCTGAAAACAATAGGGAAGAATCAGACTTGGATTTTGGAGACATACCAAGTCATAAAAAACCAATTGGTGTGAAATGGGTGTTTAAAACCAAGTTGAATGCTGATGGTTCTATCAACAAACACAAGGCAAGGTTTGTAGCCAAAAGATATGCTCAAAAGTTTTTGGCGAACTTCTTAGAAACTTTTGCACCTGTGGCCGGGCAGACTTGATACAATCAAAATGCTCGGCCAGACTTGATACAGTCAAAATGCTCTTGGCACTTGCTGCACAAAACGAGTGGAGTGATATCAACCCGAAGGTTACATCTTGAGCAAGTCAACATTTTTGAATGGCTATTTAGAAGAGGAGATCTTTGTTGAACAACCCGAAGGTTACAAAGGGGCATAAAGACAAGGTGTATTTGCTCAAGAAGGCCTTATATGGTTTAAAACAGGCTCCGAGAGCTTGGTACAATAGGATTGATGATCACCTACTGAAGATTGGTTTCAGAAAAAGCTTGAGTGAATCAACCTTGTACATGAAAGTTGCTAATGATGATCTAATTGGTGTTTCTTTATATATTGATGATCTACTTGTTACAAGTAACAATGTAAGATTGATGCAACAATTCAAAGAACAAATGATGGAAGTTTTTGAGATGACTGTCATATTTTCTTGGCTTGGAAATTCGGCAATCACAACAAGATATTTTTAAAGGACAACAAAAATATTCAAGGGAAGTGCTTAAAAATTTCAGCAAGGAGGATTGTAAGTCCATTAGTAATCCCCTGATGCAAAATAAAAAATTAAGCAAAGATAATGGGGCTGAGAAGATTAATTACGGTTTTTACAGAAGTATCATAGGTTGTCTATTGTATTTGACTACAACAAGGCCTGATATGATGTATGTTGTGAGTTTGTTGTCCAGGTTCATTCATTGTGCTGGGGAGTTGCACCTTAAGGCTACAAGAAAGGTGCTTTGATACATCAAAGGCACTTTTGATCTCGGAGTTTGATTTGAGAAATCTGAGAAATTGAATTTGCATGGTTTTGCTGATAGCGTGGGCTGGATCATGTGATGATATGAAGAATAGTTCTGTACTTATTCAGTCTTGCTTTATGTTGCTTCTCTTGGAGTTCAAAAAAACAAGATATTGTTGCTCAATCAACAGCAGAAGTAAAATATGTCGCCGTAGCTGCTACTATAAATCAAGCTTTATGGATATGGAAGCTACTGTTAGATTTGAAGCATGATCAAAATAAAGCAACTGCCATTTTTATTGATCATCAAGCTTCCATATCTATTTCCAACAATCCATTATTCCATGGTAGAGCCAAGCACTTTAAAATCAAGTTTTGTGTTATTAGAGAAGTTCAAAAGAGAAAGGAAATAGTTTTGGTTCACTGTAAGACTGAAGAACAACTTGTTGATATTTTAACAAAGGTTTTGTCTAAAGCCAGATGTGAAGAACTAAGAAAGAATATGGGAATTTGCAGCAAAAGAAGCAAGGAGTGTTGAAGGTTGCCTCTGTTGCTACAATTAAAGACCTGGTCAATGTCAGGTTGTCTGCTAAGCTGTTAAGCAGGGTTGGAAGGATTTGAAGTCGTATCATTTATTTATTCTGTTTCAGTTTAAATTTTCTATTTAAATTTGAGTAATAGTCAAAGTTTGTTCAAGATTTTCAGAAAACAATTATGATTTTTTGTTTTTTGCAACTGTATAAATTTCAGTTGATTAATGAAAAATAATACAACTTCAGTCTCAACTTCTGTATTCTTTGATTTGATATACCAACAATTGACTTTCTCAATAGACATGTATACTCTCTATGATGACCAAACAAAAGGGAAAATCATATCTCTGCTTGTGATTAGCCCAATTGAGGCTTGTGTGCAGTCCACTCAAAGGATATTGCACGTATGTTGGAGTTTGTTAAATTTGCAAGATTGCATAACTTACTAATAAACTCAATCATCCTTGCGTGCTACCTTTATAATCCTGGTGAAAGTATATAATACTAGTTGCTGACATTTTTTAAGACTGGATTAGTTGCACTTTTGTTTATTCTCTTTTAGTGATCAGAGGCTTTATGATTCTGTGTATGTACTTGGAGAATCTATTATATATAATGAAGCTGAAGAAGGGGTTTATAAATTAATGATTGATAAGCTGAAGAAGGGGTTTCTCATTTTGATATTAATCTAATTAGTGTGACTTAATTAATGGAAAATTGGAAAGCTTTCATGTTCTCTGATTGTCTCTTTGAAAAAAAAACACCCATTGAAAAGATCATGTCTTTTATAATGGATGTGTCTTAAAGAGCGGTTATAACCTTTTAGGAACAACATAACTCTTGAAACTAAAATATGTCACTTTAAATTTAACAAAACATGTCTTTTAAATTTAAACTGAATGACATCTCTCTTGGAAACACAAGCATATACATTTATTTGCTCCTTGTAATATCTATCTATTATCTAACATTGAAGATTGAAAGTTCTTCTGTTGGTTTTGCTTTGTTTGTTGCTTCAATGCTTGACATTTGGTTGGATAATAGGTTTGTCAAATTAACCATTGCATGTTTGATTTTTTGTTTTTGTTTGTTTCTTCTTCTTCTTTTTTTGGCTTTGTTGTGAAGCATTTTTTTGTCAATTTGCATAAATTTGTTTAGGCCTTTCTTGATAACCATAATGAATGATGTCAGTAGTTTCTAATGATTTGTTAATTTTTCATTTCAATTCCAATGTGCATTTTTTTAGAAAAAAAAATTGCTCTTCTTTGTTTTCTGTTTGGCTTTGTGGCTTTTTTGTTCTTTCTCTATTCTTCTATCTCTTCTATTAGTCAACATCGTGCAATGCACTAAAACTATGAGTGGCCAATTTATAATTTTATTTATTTCCTGTTCACCATAATCAATCATAACTCATCATTTATGAATTGCAATCAGTTGAAAAAAAAAAGTGTTATTAATGCATTAATATAATAATTTATTGCATTTAAATACTTATTTATATAAGCACACATAGGTTATAGAAAAATTCATGAACATATTAACGAAAAACCTGTTAGCATACCCCAAAAATTAATACACTTAAATGGTAATAATGAACATGATGAGAAAATCATTTATATTTGCATATATATATATATATAGATAGATATAGAATGAGGCAACAATTTCATGTTAATTTAGCAAAATGGTTACAAAGAAAACACACCACATTTCTCTATTTTACTAGAGGAGATCCATGATTGCATGTTTGATTTTTTGTTTTTGTGGTTTTTTTTTCTTCTTCATCTTTTTTTTTTTTTTTTTTGGCTCTGTTTGAGAAGCATTTTTTGTGAATTTGCATAAATTTGTTTCAGCCCTTCCTGATAACCATAACAAATGATGTGAGTAGTTTTTCATGATCTGTTAATATTTCATTTCAATTCCAATGTGCTTTTTTAAGAAAAAAAATATCTGCTCTTCTTTGTTTTTTATTTGGCTTCGTGGCTCTTTTATTCTTTCTTTGTTGGTCAATTTATAATTTGATTTATTTCTTGTTCACCAAAATCAATCATAACTCATCATGCATGAATTGCAATCGGTTAAAAAAAAAAGTGTTATTAATGCATTAATAGAATAATTCACTGCATTTAAAATTTTAAAGATAAGTTTTATTCACTAACTTTTCATGTTGGTTTAAAGACAGCCCGGGTGAAGCGCGGGTTCATCATCTAGTTCAGTATGGTTGACTATATGTAACGAACATATATTCCTTATAAGCATTGCATATGGACGTCAATTCGGTACCTTCATTTTTGTGTTCCTTGGTGCATATGGTCAATTATGAATAGACAAAAAATTATGAAATAACATGCAGAAAAACATTTTGGGTATATACTATATTTTTTTGGTATACTCTATTCCGAGTTGACACAAATTTGAAAACATTTGGCATTACAGTGATCAGGAGGTTGGAGATGCACATGTAATTCAAACTGGTTCAATACTTGCAAACATCTGAAGTTCAGAGTTCAAGTTCTCAGAGGTGAATTTCCATCTGCATTGTAAGGTGAACACTTTGCTTTGGATGCTCCTATTGCCATCAATGTGAATCAAACCATGTTCCATGTGTTCCCCATCATTGGGATAGTGATAACTTGGACATAGATCTCTTTAGCTTTTATTTATATATTGCCAGCCTAAATGGCGCAAATATAATGTGTATAAAAATAAATTTGGGTTATATCATTGCTAATCTTCTAATCTTTGTTTATTTAACTCTGTGCGTTCTCCTTTCAGAAAACATTACTCCTTCCAGCACTAGGAGAACCATTATTCCTTGAATTGGCTTTGTGGATTGTAATGTTAGGGATGACAAATTTCTATCCGACTTAATAATAAATATTTGGTAAATTTGGTTCGTTTGGGTGAGCATAGACATCAAAATTGTGTTTAACAAAGTGGATATGAGCCCAAAAAAAAAAAAAAAAACCCAAACAAGTACATATAAGAGGATGGATATAAAGCCCTTTTCTCATCCCCTTTGGTACAGTGGCTAGTCGCTAGAATGCACCTAGTTTTTGTGAAATCTTTTTCTCATCTCCTTCTATATAATGATAAGTATCTCATTTCTTAGAGTATCCTTCCTATAAGCTAGCTAGTTTCATAGTGCTTATATTCCCATGTAATGTTTTAATTATATTTCCCAAAAACTTAGTCCCAAAATAACTCCCCTGTGGATGTGACGTGACAGTCAGGCAACAAACTATGTGAACCCTTTCACTTTTTGATACCTCTCAATGTGGTCACAGGCTTGCTTGGGTTGTAGGAAAAGCATAAAACTAGAAACTAGATATGCAACCCCACAGTATAAATGTGTCAAATTAGCAGCCTCTTCCCTTGCATACCATTGATTCCCACACTAAAACCACCTTGATTCAGTTACCAACATTGGCATCATAGACGAGCTGCAACCAAACCATAGGCTTGCTTGGATTGGTTACAAATGATCAATGTAAAATGGCGCATAACACATAATCTATGCACAGAGTCTAAATACTTCTTCTAGGTTTTTCCTATTGCTTTAGAGAGTTAAACAACTTAGCTAATTAACATCTTTGATACATGCACGATTCAAAAAATGGAGTAGATAATCTTTTGTTACACTCCCCCAGGGTCCAACTCAGTGCATTATCATACAAGGGTTATATCATTAATGGTTTCCAATTTCACACTCGAGATTGTGAGAAAGAATTGACAACTCAAAATAGTGGAGTTATTGTGGCAGGGGGAACAAATAGTTTTCTAAGTGTAAGAAATAATAATCCAGCTACTAGTAATGTGGATTACTACAACGTGTTTATAAATATTATTGAATTACAATACCTCGACGATAATTGAGTTGTTCTATTCAAGTGTGATTGGAGGGATGATTACAGATTCACTTCCTTAAATTTTTGTTGCTCCTTACAGATTAATGAACCTTCTGTACTTTCAAAGCTGTGCTAGTTTATTATGTAAGGGATATGGGGGAACCTAATTGGATTGTTGTTCAAAGGTCCCAACCTCAGAATTTTTATGAAATGCATGTTGAAGAATCCAAAGATAATGAACCATATCAACAAAATGAGCCACGAATTGGACACTGTCTAACCCAGGCTGTGAATGCAAACGAAGAAGACTTTCCAATACTTAGAAGTGACATCCTACCAGAGGTTGCATATGAAGAAGGTGCATCATGACACCAGGGGAAGCAAAGGAGAGGTATGAAGGGAAAAAAGAAAGGGAGGGGAAAACAAATAGTACTTGCAACTTATGATGATGACAGAGCTTGTATACTTTGAAATGTTGATTTGTAATTAACACAAATTTTGGATCACTGCTCCTGCAAATCCTTGTATATCCTTTTGGACATTATTGTCTTTTCCCTTATAATCACCAACTATGATATCTTCTTTTGTTCTCGTCTTTTTTATTCAATATCTGCTTTACTTTGGTTTTGTAGGTATTGTCTTTTCTTAAACCATCCCTAAAAGATAATAATACTGAAATATGAATACTAAGATCAACCAAGGAAATGTTGAATTAAAGTAGAGCTAACTCAACTTAGAGATTTACATCTTTCCGCTTTCTTCTCTGATAAGAATATCACAAGTTCTGACTTACCCTTGACAATATCTAAATCACTCTATTGTAAGAATGACATGAATGGTGAAATCGTGGTGCTTTACTGGTAACTGTTCGAGAAAATTAAGAAACCATTTCAGTGGATAAAATTCTCAACTGAAAGTGCATTCGTGATGGTGAGGAAGGTGATAAAAGGTAAACATTTGGAATACTTAATTGAAATGGTTTTATTAATTCAGAGTCAATAATCTGACATGGAGAGGAGCCCTAGTTTTAGCTTTAATCATTTTGCGGTTATTAGCATGAAAATATTCTAACCTCAATCTGTTTTGATATTGAAGCACACAATATTCTTTTGTTTCCTTGTTGGGATTGAAGTGCGGTACTTCCGACTTGATTCTGGATTTTCTCATAAGGAATTTCAATTGTATTCTTCCTGAGATAATGTACCAGTGATTATCGTAGTCTTTGAAATTTGATTTTGTATATGTTCTGTTGAGTGAATATGGCATGTTCTGATTTCATGTAATCAACTTGCAATAAACGTGTAGCAATCTGGGGTTGGATAAAACGGGCATAGTACTTTGAAGCAATGACATATTCCATGCTTAGCCATGCTGGTGGATATAGACCCTGAGGATTACAGAACTGATGGTAGTTTAACTGTCTAGTGACTTGTAGGTTAGATATGATAGTGAGGAGTATAAGTTGTGTACTCTTTTAAGACAGTACAGGAATAGAGAGGACTATCAAAAACTGGGAGTGAACAAACCTGAGGGTGAGGAGAAAAAGATGGAGAATAGGGAAGACTATATAATGAGCGAAAAACTTAAATCCTTGCCTGCATTTGTAATCCTTGCAAAATCTCTTGAGGCTTTATCAACATCATAGTTGACAAAATTCCTATTGCATAGTGCGACTTAGTTTAGATTCAGATGACTGTCAGTCAAATTTTTAGTTTCATATTTGGCATTTTTAAAGTATTTCAACGGTTAAGAGTACTTCTTTTCAAGCCAAACACTAAGAGGCTTTGTCAGAAAACAACTATTAGGGTATCCTTTTAAAAGACTTTGGAATCTGAGAGTTTGCTTCTGCTTCTATTCCTGCCTAGTTAGCTGATCCTTCCTACTACATTGGGTTTCATTTCAACCCCAAAGGCATTTCTTGACCTCTTTAATTTATAAACAGAAATTGATAGGTATTTGGTACCCAAGTGCCTTTCAATTAATCTTCAAAACCAATAGCAGTGATTAAAGTTGAATCACATGATAAACCACTTTTATTTGCATAAACCACTTCTATTTCCACATTCAGTATTTAGTAGCCCTGTACCTTTACATTAATTCATTTGCGTTATTTACCAAACCACAATGAGTGAACCTTTATATAATTTCTTCCACTTTTATGTGACTGTTTGAAATTGTATAAATGAATAGTTTATTTGAAAAAAAATATTACCCAAACAACAAACTCAAACAACATAGATGCTTGTATGGCTAGTAATCAAGTAAGCACGAAGTATGTTCAACATTTGACCTTTTTTTTTTAATGTCTACTGTTGTTAGAAATATAGCAAGTAAAATTTGTATCAGGATAGGTGAAGCTAGGGTAGAGCTAGGTAGATAACAAGGTTGGGCGGAGTTCACGTTTTTTGAGGGAACTCGTGCCTTTGTCTAGGAGAGTGGGTAGTTGTCAAACTAGGAGAAGCAACTTAAGGAGTGAAACGAGAGAGTGCTGTAGTTGTTCGGGAGAAATCTTTTGCAAGGTAGCAATTAGTTAGAAGGCACACGAGAATCTCCACTGGCTGGGCTTTTTTATGCTTAAGTCAAATATTTGCTCGATGCTTGGAAGATACAGATAAAATATATATAGATGTTGTGGTTTGAGTTGTTCAAGAGAAGTTTGGCACATTTCTTTAGGAGAAGTCGCTTAGATATGCACGTGTGTCTAGAAGTCGAAAGGTCAAAAAGGATTTTGAAAATGTCGGGTTGGGAGTACTTATACCCATCGAAGTTGGTGAGTGAGACATGTGGCATGCATACACAAGGTACGTGGTGTTATCTTGAGTTAAACATGAAATAGACTAGGTGAGAACCCCTCTCCCTCGAAGGAATTGTCCTCCAGGAGAAGAAATGCCTTTGTGAGGCGAGCTCATTGTTCGAGACAATAATGGGTTATGGTTGTTCGGAAGAAAGTTCACCCTTGTTTTCCCAGGAGAATGGCTTGATCAGGTGTGTGGTGTTGTGTGATGATTTGTAGGACTTGATTGTTCGAGAGTACTATCTGGGAGGACTTCTCTCTCTCAAGAGAGTAAATCTTCTCTAGGAGAACTTTGCCTCTCTCGATGTTCAGACTACAACAATGTTAATATTCTACTTCTATACTATCATACATTTTGCAACTTAGTTGACACATTTCTCTAAGTGTTAATCAAAATCTAATTGTGTTAGCAAGTTTAAACCTTTCTCAATTGTCTCCAGTCACACTAAATAAATTGACTTCAAAAAATTGCAAATATAAATAATTACATATTTTTCTTAAGATTTAGTTTCTACAAATGTAAATAATTACATATTGTTCTTAAGATTTAGTTTCTATGATGTACCCTTTCTTCTTTTTGCTAAGTAAATTTCATTAACAAATACGACAAGAATCAATTTTCTATCTAAAGCAACCTTTAATTCTTTGCAGTAGAGAATGTGTAGACTAGTTCATCACACATTGAAATTGTTTAGCACCACCATGTTCACTGACAAGGAGTATAGAATATTCTGTCTCAAATCGGATGGTTTTTCACCACCAACACCCCCACCCCCACCCCCTCAAAAAAAAAAAAAAAAAAAAAGAAAGAAAGAAAAGGACTTTTGTGATGTTTCTTCTTCCATTAACCTCTTGCCTTGAAATTGTTTCTTCCCTGTCACCTAGAAAGGAAGATATTGATATCAAGGAGTCTAGAAAAGTATGCCTACTTTCTAAACCACCCCCCACCCCACCCCAAAAGCTATGAAGATAAGAAAGCTAGGGATTAGACAAATAAGACTGAGGCTTTGTTAGCCTTATGAGTGGAGGAGCAACCTTTTGAACCAGTTAATGTGAATTGAGATTTTCTTTTTTAAGTGCTGGAAGAAGAAGAAAGGCATGGAAGGATATGTATTGGGTGGGGTCTTCCATTCCAATTTTTGAGAAGACTCATTCTTAAAATAATTTTTAAGAAATAACGATTGAATTGAAAGAACTTCAACAACAAAACAAAAACTTGAATTTATAATACTAATAGATTCTAAATTTTATTTATATTTGTATTGAATCATGTGATTTGAATTATGCCATTTGGGTGTAACTCTAATAATTATAGTAAAAAAAAGACTTGAAATGAGTGATTTTAAATACAAAATTAAGATTTTGAAATTTAAGATTTATAATTTAGGGGTTTATGTCTCACTATTCATGGCATGGCGAGAGAGAGAGAGAGAGAGAGAGAGGGGGGGGGGGGATGAAATTAAAGCATCCTTCTTAATTGATTGATGATGAGGACATTCAATGTAGTGACAAAGAAACCACATAGAGAACTCAAAAGAAGATGATGTGAAGGGGTTTGAAAATTCAAACTTTGAACTTTGTCTTCAAATGAGAGTTTTTAAATACAAAATTAAGCATCCAAAAGTTAGGATTTCAAATTTAGGGATTTATGATTCATTGTTTGTGGCATTAGAAAGATGAGAAAAATACAAAAACAAAAAAAAAACAAAACTTGTTGACTAACGATGACTTTTGATACAGTAAAAGAGGAATCAAAAAGAAAACTTAGAGGAGATGAATTGATGAATAGCCAAAAAGGGTTTGAAAATTAAAATTACTGTGTTCAACAAAGTGAGTTCAAATCTTAATGAAAAAGACCCAAAAGCTTATTGGAAGCAAAAATTTACGAAAATAAATTATAGATACACGAAGTTATCAGATGATCAAGACTTAAGAACACCAGTCCAAATGACTGAGACCGAGACGGGATGACCTCACCTAAGAGTCTCTCTTGATGCCTTCGAGACAACTTCTCGAGAATTTATGAGTCACTCAACATCTGCTAGTCGAAAGGCTATTGTGGGCCATTTACACATGGAAGGGTCTCTCCCAACCACACAAAGGACTCTTTCGAGAGATTGTAAAGCTCAAGAGTCATGATCCCCAGACACTATTCACGTGAGACCATAAAGAACAAAGTTAATCTTACCTTCAATATCATTGCCAACAAATCTAAAAGAGAGTTTGAAATGTTCGTCAAGAATTATGGCTCTCCCTCCACCTGTTAGTCTCATTTCTCTTATAAATATAAGAATCCTCCTCTAACAAAGGTCAGCTCAAACTATAATTTTATTTATTTTCTACATTCTGTATTTCGAACATAAACTAAATTAAGTATCAGAAAACTCGCATGAGAGACTTACACGTGCCCTTAGATAATTTTTTTTTTTTTTTATAAATCTCTTGAAACTATACTCGAGATATTCACATCTTATCAACAAATTTATTATCGACAGAAAAAAGATTAGTGGGTAACTTCATATTTTAGTAATTTTATTTTTAAATTTTTCCCTACTTTGCCATTCACTTCCAATTATCACAATTCACTTTCGTTTCTTCCAACATTCCGACACGCCCATAGATTCCATAAATTAGCTTGAATTTGTATTGAATAACGCAATCTTGAAATGCAAGTCGTGTGATTTTAATAATTATTGAAAAAAGAAAAGAAAAAAAAAAAGCCTTCAAATACAAAATTAGGATTTGTATTTGAAGTCAACGTTTGGAATTTGGGAATTTATGTTTCATTCAAACACCGTTGATCCATTACAATACATGCACACGAGTTATCCTCTGCATTCTTAACATCGTAAAATAAAAAAGAATATTTAAAACAAGCGATATTATTTTATGCGGATTTGAAATTTTTTTCTCTCCACGCTACTCTCTTAATTTACTACTCGTGTCAGTCAGGTAAATTATAAAATTATTATCTCTTAAGATAAATGAAAAACAATGCTTAATGAAAGACAAAGATAACAAGAAGGTGTTAATTAGTCATAAGGAACATTGTTACGTGTGACATGCATCCACCTAATTAAGACGGGTAATAAAATAAAATAGGATCCGTAATATAACGACTATTGGCAGTGGCAGGCAGCTTTCGTCATTTAGATAAATAATTTAATAATAATTTATTACCATTACCATCGCCATCGCTTCGTGTGTGTGTGTGTGAGGGAGAGAGAGAGATAATTAATGGAAAAGGAAAAAGAAAAAAAAAAAAAGTTAGAATAATGCGACCGCCATAGAGATTGCTCTCTGCTTTCAGCTTTCAAGCCTCCTTTTTTTCTTTTTTTTTCTTTTTTTTTTTTGTGTGTGTGTCTTTGATGGTGTGGCCTTCTTCCTTTCTGCCTCTCGTTCACTGGCACACATCCTGAGACAACCCCCGCCGATATTTGTCTCTTTTCTCGTCTTTCCATATACCTGTGCTATTTACATGTTGATATCTTTGCTTTGCACAGACAACGGACTCATGGGAGTTTGGGAAGGTAGGTTTTTTCATTTGATTCTCGGATATATGTCATTAGATATGGCTCCTTCTTCTTCTTCTTCTTCTTCTTCTTCTTCTTCTGTGTTTTTTTTTTCTTTCTGTTTCTCGCATGGCGGCGCTAGCCTGGCAAAGTTCCAACCCTTTTTTGATATTTATTTTTTTGTTTCTGTTTCTTTCTTTTAGCTTCCGTTACTATCTTCCTTTTTCCATCCATATCAGATGAGATTCCAATGTGGGTTTGTTCTCATCTGTTCGCAGTTGGCGATTCTGATTAGGGTTTCCTACATTTGACTTTGATTCCCGATTGCAGAGCATCGTGTCAGGATTCCGAAACAGGGAAACTCATGGTATTCGTGTTTGTGTTACCATGTCTTTTGGTTTTCTTGTTCAGGTTTGATTTTAGTTTTAATTTTGATTTTGATTTTGGATTTGGTTTCCAAAGGTAAGTCCGATCGTGCGAGTAGGGAACGATGATATGGAGCCGCCATGGCTGATACCATTGTTGAGAGCGAGCTACTTCGCTCCCTGTCCGGTTCATGGCGATCAAAACAAAAGCGAATGCAATATGTTTTGCTTGGATTGCATGGGAAATGCTCTCTGCTCCTACTGTTTGATCCACCACAAAGATCACCACATCCTTCAGGTTCTAATTTGACTTATTAATCAGTCAAAACTTATTTTCAATCTTGCTACTGTTCCAGAAGAACATAGCAGCAAGTCTAGGTTTTTTTACTCTCTTTTTTCACGGGAGATATATTTGTTGCATATGAACAGAGCAGGTTTAGGGTTTCTGAATTTTCGTTTTCATGAGTTGCAGATAAGGCGGTCGTCGTACCATAACGTGGTGAGAGTGAACGAGATTCAGAAGTATATCGACATATCAAGCGTGCAAACTTACATAATCAACAGCGCGAAAATCGTTTTCTTGAACGAGCGGCCGCAGCCGAGGCCCGGCAAGGGAGTCACCAACACCTGCGAGAGCTGTGGCCGGAGCCTCCTCGACTGCTACCGGTTCTGCTCCGTCGGTTGCAAGGTGCATTTCCTTTTTAATTCATTGATATTTCCGGTTCCGATCACTTGCTCCCTTTTCTCCTGTTTATCCCGGCGGCGATGAATTTTGATCAAAATGCATCGCCGATCTTTAATTTCCGGCCGCGGTGATTTCTGATCAAAATGCACCGCCGTTTTGCAGCTTGGAGGCATGAAGCGAGGGGACCCGGAGCTCACGTTAACTCCAAGGCTGAAGCACAATCGGGAGACGTTCCATGGGTTTGAATCAGACGAGTCGTGGAGCCCGACAAAAATCCAGAGGATGCACATTTTTAATCGGTTGATGGACAGGGCTGCGATTTCGCAGGATGGTGGCGACGGGGACAAGTCGTCGTGCTCTACTTCTGGAGACGAGACGATGAAGTGCATCTCGCCGGGGACTCCTCCGCCCTTCAACCACCAGAATTCCCGGCGGAGAAAGGGCATCCCTCATCGTGCACCTTTTTGATCCAACAAGACAATCAATCAGATATAGCTATAACAACAGGTACAAAGGCATAGAAAGTAAAATGTGGGGAGAAAACTTGATTGTAAATATGTCGTTCTAAATGGGGGATTAAAAGAAAAAGGATACTTCTGTTTTATAAGATGTGTTATCATCTCAGCTATGGTAATGGAATGTATAATATATATAGATAATGTGTAGTCAGAAATAAGGAGGTTGCATTGGTAATGTGGGATTTACATGTACAGAATATATGCATGTTTGGTGCTTATATATATGTATATATATATATATAATAGTTCTTGTTAATTTGTAATTTTATTTGCAATGCATGGTGAGCCATGCCAAGTGACTGGATTTTAGGTTATGATGAAGGGGGTGTTCTTTAGGAAAACTTTTGAGTTATTAGGTACAGTAGCGTGTTGTTTTTCTTTCAAGATATATGGTAAATATTTTGTTAGAAGTTACTTGAGATAATGTCATCAATTCTCCTATTTCTAAATTTGTAGATCACAAGACAAGCAAACCATTGCTAAGTATCGTAGTTGAACATCATGTAAGACTTCAGGTGTTGGTAAAAGTAGCTAGGTATTGTCCATGGAGCTACTATTTGGGTGGTGAACGAATTTTTCTCTTTTTTCTTTTTCTTTTCTGTCATGGTAGGATCATGAGTTAGTCCCACTAGTTTGCTGAGTGAATAGCTTAGTGCACTGACTCAATCGATTATTAAAGGACCATGGATGAGATTAAGCACACTCTCTGTTAGGTTTTTGTAAACATTATTAGTGTTTTTCGCACCTTAAAATCAATTAATAACGGTGGGGGATTTAAAACTCACAAAATTAGAAACAACGGGAAAGATTTAAGAATGAGCTAGTAGTATGGGGATTTTCAGGGGATGGGGGGAAAGCTACGTGTCGAAACAGTTGAGAATGAAGAAGGAAGGAAGTTGACGAGATTAGTGGGGGGGTGGGGTTGGGGTTGCGTGGGGAAGGGATTTTGAGTGGAGGCGGCGGGGGTTCAGGTCAACGAAAAGGTTTATTTGTGCAAGGGAAGGTGGGCACGCAACTCCATCTTCAGCCCCATCCATCCTTGGACAACGACGCGCCCTGCCCCTTGGGCCCTGGGCATTGGTTCTCCTATCCTTTACCCCTATTATTATTATTCACACACACACACACAAGTAGTACCAACAACTAGAAGAAGTAGTGGATGATTTCTGCGTCTCTTTCATTGGTTTCTACATGAACCAACACGTAGCAGTAGTCTAGTAGCACTTGACGATGCGAGAGAAGTAGAGACTCATCACGCATCTCAAAGCCTTCCCATCTCCACGCGCAATCACTGTAGCTCCCCCATTCCCTTCCGCTATCATCCTCCCAATTTTTTTTCCCAAAAAAAGCCCGATTATTAAAAATAAAAGGCCGCCTTCCTTCCTGCCAAACTCTTGCACTTGTGCGTGTGTATGTTGTAGAATGACCCTCGGTTGGATATGGTTTATTTATCCTTTGCATCCCATGTACACTCGTCAATCTCTCCAAGTGAATCGGACGCCAAATGTACATATATATGTAATGTGATTGCTACGTGATGTGACAGGGGGGTGCCAAAATTGTCAATTGTAGCATTGCATGCTCAGCCGATCAGACCCATATTCCAGAAGGAACTGGCTGCTATCTTGGACCTACAGCTGCCACATAAATACCTCTAAATCATAAATTATTATTTAGATATCTAATTTTGGCAAATGGTGTGGTCATGAATGATGGTTGGTTGACACACACGACTTACGTTTTCAAGGAATTGTTTGTTTTTTTCCTTTAGAAAGAAGCAGAAGCAGATGGTAACACTAAAAACTATAGAATGCTTGGGAATGCGAGCTTGTTGGACCAGCAGCGGCCCTGCATTTATTAGTCCAATGCAAGAGTGGAGACAATGGCTACCGTTTTCGCATTCATGCACTCCTTGCAACTGCATTCATCTGTATCTCTCTGTCTCTATCTGTGGGTCTACAATGCCGCCGCTCGCTGTTCTCTCCAGTCTCTGATTATATTCACTGCCCCTGAGCAGTACCAATACCTGTTCCCTTATATACATATTATATTCCTTTTATATACATGAACATATTGTTGAGCATATGGAAACAGAGACTTCAACTTAACTGTCTAACTTCTTAAATTGTTAAGCTTCAACGGCTCATATTAAAACACTTGTATGGAGGAGATTATTTGAGCTGAAGTTAGGTGTTTGTTAATTGGTCTACCTTAGTCTATTCTTGGTATAAAAGCGCTAAGTGTAAATATGTTCATTACTAAGATCTTTCAATAAATATTCTCAGTCTTCTTCTTCATAAATACTCTATTTCTCCAATTATCCACATTGTAATCAGAACCAAACTGCTGAGAATTGAAATCGTGTCGTTTAATCCTAGCATCGCGTCTGATTCTACTTCTGAAGAGGTTGATTTCTCCCCTCTAGCAAAGGTATTGAATTTTCATCCAATGAAACTAGAATCGGACAATTATATCTTATGGAAAGCACAAATATTTGCTACAATAAGAGCAAATATTGAATGATGAGTATCAAGTGGACGAAATTCGATTAATTGCTTCTTGGTTGGTTATTTTCCACAATGACTAAAGATGTTTTGACTCAAGTTATTCATTGTGAATCTTCAATGGATGTATGGAATATTTTGATTGGACTCTATTCTCAACAAACAACTGCCAAGTCTTTTCAACTCGGACAGAAGTAAAGAAATTTAAAGAAATGTCTTATGTCAATCACTGATTACATATTAGAGGTCAAGACTATTCAACATGCTTTGGCAACAATAGTTCAGACAAAGAACTGTCGTTAGTCATCAATAGTGGACTTGATTCTTTCTGAGTATGAAAATGTAGTGCCTCTGATTACTTATCAAGTGGAAGATATAGATCTTCAACGAGTTCGTATTTACTCTTAATGCATGAACAAAAGGTTAAGTCAACAGAATTCATCTAAATCTCTCTTGGGAATAATTTTTCTGTAAATAAATCTTGCAAACAATTACTTCTCGACTTGAACTAGAGGAAGTAGCTAAGAAAAGAGGAGGTGGAGATGGAGATGGAGGAAGATTTGGTAATGGGAAGATTACTATCAGCTGTGTGGGAAAGCTAGACATTCTGCCGGTAAATGTTACTATAGGTTTGATAAATCTTTTCAAAGACTTGTCTACAATTTAGGAAAAAAAAATTCTTCGCATGATTAGGACATACAGAGAGCCTACTATATCAACTCATGAGGAACTAATTCTGTTCCTTCAATTTTTAAGGCAAACATTTCTACCAAGTATTGTTCACCTCTTGATGCTGCTCATGAAACAGTTATAGATCCAACCTGGTATGTTGATAGTGGGGCTACACATCATATCACCTCTAGTTTTAAATAATCTCACAGTTCATTCAGATTAGAGGGAATGACAAAATAGCACTTGGCGCTGGTAAGAAACTTTTGTTTTCTCATGTGTGAAATAGTGTCATTCCTACTCATTCTCAAACTTCTTTTCCTCTTCTTTTAAGAAAAGTTTCTATGTTCCTGAAATTACCAAAAATCTACTTAGCAGATTGCTTCGCTAAATAAGATAATCACACAATAGTAAAGTTCTCTGACACTTGTGCTATGCCAAGGTCAACTTAAGAATGGTCTTTATCAACTTCAATCTTCTCCTCCGCCTACTCAACTTGCAACTGCAAATTTAAGGCCACATACAGAGCTCATGCATTCAGTTTTTCCTTTCCAATAAAACTTCAAGGACCTTTCCTCCTTATTCATCTATATTACAATCTCATTGTGCTAATATTGTATCCACTGCTAATTCCTGTAATCATTGGCATGCTAAACTAGGGCATTCTTCCCCTCTTGTAATTAATAAAATGAAGTTACCTTTATCGGTTTCTTCATTTCAATTTTGTGATGCCTGAAAACTTGGCAAGTCTCATCAGTTGCCTTTTATTAGACATCCAGTTATTGCAGAGGCACCTCTTGACCTCATTTGCTCTGATATTGGGGTCCTACACCTACTTCTTCTATTAAAGGCTTTAGATACTATACTATCTTCGTACATGCTTACACCAGATATGCTTGGCTTACCCACTTAAACTTAAATCTCAAGCCTTTTATACCTTTCTTACCTTTACAATCTTTGTTGAGCTTCAATGTAATTCTAAGACTGAGCTTTTCATGCAGATAATGGTGGTGAGTATAAAACCTTTCTTCCATTTTTCAGTGAACAAGGTATCAACCCACATTTTACTATCCCTATACCCATGAATAAAATGGTGTTTCTAAAAGGAAACACGAGCATGTTGTTGAAATGGGATTAACTACTCTTGCCTATGCTCAAATGCCTCTAACCTTTTGGGTTGAAGTGTTTCATACTGTTGTATCTCATTAATAGGTTGCCGTCTTCAGTTCTTAACTTTTCTTCTCCTTATGGAAAGCTCTATCTTAAGGTTCCTAACTATATCATTCTTAAAGTATTCGGTTATTTTTGTTTTTCCTACTTCAACCTTTTAGTTCAACCAAGTTTACTTACCATTCTACCAAATGTGTATTTGTAGGTTATAACCAAACACATCATAGTTATAAGTGTCTTCATCTTTCAGGTACAATTTATGTTCATAGGTTACAACCAAGCACATCATGGTTATAAGTGTCTTCATCTTTCAGGTAGAATTTATATTTCTAGACATGTAGTCTTTAATGAATAAAAGTTTCCCTTCAAACGTATTTTTCATTCTTCTTCTTCATGTATTTCTTCATATGTTTCCTCAAGTTTACCTAGTTCATTTTTGGACTCTCAATCTCACTTGTTTCATTCTCCATCTAGTTTAATTTCTTTTTCTATTTCACTAGTTGTTTCTTCTCATTTATCTTATTTCTCTAAGAAATTGTCACAATTTAGGCTAGTTATATTTTATTTTTATTTCTATAAAATTATATTAATTAGTTATTTACAGATTAATGACAATTGTGTAGTGTTTAGGAGCAGTTTCTCTAGTAGAGGAAGTGGAAACTGCTTTGTTAAAGCAGTGGAATAATCTCTATATAAGGTTGTACCACTCTTGTACATTTTTTAGGTTCTGATTAATTGAAAGTTAATTTTCTCTCTCTGAAATTCTCACTTTGTCTCTCTCAGATCTCTTTATTTCTCTCTACTCTCTGTCCAAATTCTCCTTTCTCTCTCTCAGTTCTTAGTTCTCTCTCTTAATCAGTCTGATTCTTCCCCCCTTTTCCTCTTTATTTCTCCATCTCTTTCAATTCTATCATCAAAGGAATTACATTTAGGCTCGGGTTCCTGAAAAATTGGTATCAGAGCAATCCAGTTCTTGGTTGGATCTAGGTGTTTCCAATCAGATTTTGAAGGCAAAAAGTACAAGGTAGTTTCTGGAAGTGATTTCAGAGGCAATTACCAATTATTGAAAGTAATTCCAATTACTGTTCAGGCTGAAGTTGGAAGAAATCTACTGAGGAAATGGTAAAGGGAACCTACATGAAGCAGATAAAAACAATGTTGGAGGCTATGGAGACGGGTTTGTGACAAACTCAAGAAAAGTTAGGTTGCTGTCAAGAAGGGAACACAACCACCAATGCTTCCAATAGAAAGGCTATGCAATCACTGGAGAATGAAGTAGCTAATTTGGGTCAGTGGATTGATGGGCTCTTGAAGATGTTTTCCAAGATGCCTCAAGCCAACCTATTAGAAGATTTCTCTTCAAGAGTTGTGTCAGAATTGATCTTAACACAAGTAGGCATCCCCCATCATACTTCCACGTCACAGGAAGATGAAGAACAACTAATAATAAACCAGGCCATCTAGATAAAGGGATCGCACCCAAATCACCAACACACACCCCTACCTAGGCTGGAAATTCCCATGTTTGAGTGTGTTGAACCCAAGTGGTGGGTTAGGAGGTGTGAGAGGTTTTTTCAATATTATTAAGTGGTTGAAAGCCAAAGGATAAACCTTGCAACAACCTATTTCAATGACATGGCTAATGCATGGTTCCAAGGGTGGAACAAAGTGTGAGATGAGACAAATGGGGCAGACTTTGTGGAGGACTTTTGTATAAGGTTTGGTGAGAAACCTAGGACAGACACAATCGAGAAGTTCAATAAATTTAAGCAAGAATGGTCAGTGATAGACTACTAAGTATGTTTTGAAGAATTAAGGCCTCTAATGATGAATGCACATCCTGCTTTGATTGGAGATTATTTTGTTTCTAGTTTTAGCAACAAACTTAATGATGAATTGAGAGTAGTGGTTAAGATGATGCAGCCTACATTGTCAAGTAGGCTGCTGAGAAGACAAGATTACAAGAAATGACCATGGAAGCAATCTTTAAAAGGCACCATATCCCAACAAGAATTCAACCTTCAACAGATTAGTAGTTGGACATAAATCTAGGGACAGCAATATCAAGATGGAATCCTAGGGTTAATACTTTAGCAAAATCTCTGGCCATGAACTAGAGGAGGCAGTTAGGGTTGTGCTACAAGTGTGGAGAGAAATTCAGTCTAGGCCACCAATGCAAAAGGAAATTGATGTTTATGGAAGGATTGGAGGAAGGAGAAGGTGGCAAAGATGATGTAGGGGTGGGATGAAGAACCAGCCTCTAAGATAAGATTTTTTGAGGAAAATAAATCTTAAAAGAGAAAGGAATGTCACGATTTAGGGTAGTTATATTTTATTTTTATTTATATAAAATTGTATTAGTTAGTTATTTACAAATTAGTGACAGTTATATAGTATTTAGGAGCACTTACTCTAGTGAAGAAAGTTAAAATTGTTTAGCTAAAGTAGTGGAATAGCCATTATATAAGGTTGTACCACTCTTGTACGTTTTTTAAGTTATAATTAATTGAAAGTTAATTCTCTCTATCTGAAATTCTCTCTTTGTCTCATTTGGATCTCTCTATTTCTTTTTACTCCCTATCTAAATTCTCATTTCTCTCTCTCAATTCTCAATTCTTCCTCTTAATTAATTTGATTCTTCCCCCATTTTCCTCTGTATTTCTCCATTCCTTTCAATTCTCTCATCAAAAGAATTATAGTCACGCTCAGGTTCTTGACAAAAATCTCTTTATTTTATTTTTATTTCTTTCATGAATCCCCATGACTTTGTAGTCGTATTGTCATGTCTATTAAGTCCTTACATATTGACCGTTTTTTACTACCTCATCTTTAGTTCACACCATCCTATCATTAGATTTAATGTTACCCATATTAGAAGTTCTCCCTCTTAATCCCTAGTCCTATGGGTTTCCCTCAACCATCATGGAATTTTTTGGCAACCTTTCTATCTAATCAATCTTTCTGGTATCTTTTATAACACAACTTTTCTAAGGTTTTAGTTTTTTCCAACAATGTCAACTTTTATTCCAAATAGACAAACAACCTTTGCGATTTTCTTTTAGCAAGAAAATTTATCTAATTCTCCTTTCAACTAGGTAAATTTCTATAGATTTGCTCTAATACAAATTGTAAAATATAAAGCTTAGAATTACATCATCATAATTGAAAGGGAAATTCTATTCGCAACCATATTTTTGCTCTTTGCAGCCATAATTAAAATAAATTTAATAAATATTCTTCATAACCACTTTTATTACTCTTCTGCAGTCACTTATATTTCAAAATTACCTTCTCCCACATATCCCATACATACATAGCAGTAGCAGTGGCCGCTGGGTTCGGAAGACGTGGCGGCCTCCAAACACTGGAGTTCGAATCGACCAGCGCCATCCTTAACGCCTTCGAACCATGGAGTTCGGAGGTGGCTTGCGCTTCCTAACTCCAAGCCACCTCCGAACTCCACAATTCGAAAGCGCTGGCTGCCTTCGAAACCTAAATTTTGGAGGTGCTGGGAGCCTCCGAACCGTGGAGTTCAAAGGCAGCTTGTGCTTCCGAACTCCAAGGTTCAGAAGTGCTAGTTGCCTTTGAACCTTGAAGTTCGAAGGCGCTAAGAGTCTCCAAACTCTGGAGTTCAGAGGCTCTCAATTTTCACTTTATATATAATATAATATAATATATTACACATTTCAATTTGCATTTTGTCTGTTGGACCCTCCCTTGTTTTAATTTGTAATTTGCGCAATGATGCACTTGTTGCTACTTGCAATTAAGTTAATATAATGTTACTTGCAGTGCAGGTGCAATATGTATATAATATATTATTTATGAGAATAATAATTATTATTATTATTATTTTATTATTAAAAGTAATCGAGAGCCTAATATTTATTTAATAATATTATTTATTTATTTATAAATAAATTATTCTCGAACTTTCAATTAGATATGTTTGTGAGATCTTATCAAGTTAAGATGTAAGTGCATATGATTTATAAATAATTAATAATTTTATAGTTAATATTTATATTTGTTGATAAAAATTTATTAAATCTATATTGCATGTTATGCTTATAATTGTTAGGGGGACAAATTTATCACTTTACAGTGCCAAATAATTCAAATGGATAATGACACTTTTTTTAACTTGTGTATTTGCATTTTAATTTTTCTATTTCTTCTTTCTTTTTTGACGATTTCTACTTCCCACTGCGTTCACAAGTAAGACGAATTACAGGTTTTTTTCAAGACCCCAGATTCTTAACTCTTTATCACAATAACAATTTCATTTTCTTTTCCAACTTTCTTAGCCCATCCAATCAGTGTTTCTCTAGTATCAAAGAGCTAATAGAAGAAAACATTTAGATATATTTTTTCTCTAATTAAAATAATAACTTTAAAAAATTTATTAAAAATCTATCATACCTCATTAGTAGTAAACTATTGAATAATATCAAATAATTGGTGAATTGCAAAATCAATTTTCTTGAGATATAAGAAAAAAATGAAAAAAAATAAGACACCAATTAAAAATCCGAAAATCCAACTTCTTGAATCCCAGGGTTTGAGAAACACGCTTCGTGAACCCTGGGATTCAAAAATACATGCGTTTCCCAAATTTTGGAATTAAAAAAATCCACTAATACATACAATATTTACATACACACTAATTCGGGAAACCATGGATTCTCCAGAGTTTCCAACTTCCCAAACTCTTACAAACACACACTAATACATACAAGATTTAGATTTACTTGTGTGATGTTATTTTTTGAGTAGTTGCTATCTTCTTCTTCAAACTCTCCCCAGTTCGTAACATTTGAGTATAGTAATCCATGGCTAACTTCGACTCGCTGATATTCTGAGAGAAAATGGTTGAGTAATGATAGGTGTGAAACAAGAGGAATGAGTGACCTTGAGAAAAAAATAACTTTTCAATTTTTAATGATGGGTATGAAATAATAAGTAATTACGACGGACAACGGGTGAGAGAAAATTATAGAGTTTGACCGGTAGAAGAAAGTGCGATATCAGGTAATTGCTTAATATGGGTGGTTGAAAGATGAAGGGTAAAATTGAATTTTTGCTTGAGGCTATTTTAGGTATATTAAAAAGTTACTGTAGAGAGTAAAATTATGGCTGCGAATAAAATTTCTCTAATTGAAAATATAAGCTGGATATAGAATAATGTACAATTATAAAAATGCCCTTAGTATGCTAGTCACCTAACACATTTAACACATTTCACCTAACACATTTCAACATATTATATTACATGTTGAATCATTTAATGAGAGGTCAAAAACATTTTTGTGTGTGATGCATGAGTATGATGTGACTCAACCTAATCATATAAGTTCAATGTCTAATGCATTAATCCCGAGTCAAGACGTAGTTACAACGGCATCCCATTAATTTTTATTTTGTGAATAATGAAAATAACCCTTTAAACTAGCTACCCAATCTCATCATGGACGTACAATGGCATACATGTAATTAAGCCAAATAGTCACATGCTCAATGCATATAACATACATTTTGATGCATCATAGCCAACAATAAATACAATCATCAATGCATATGAAATAAATTGAGTTTAGGAGGAAAACTACTCATTTTGATTTATTAATCAATTATTAAAGTCTATTTCCTTGATTTGAGTATGAATCTCGATTGATGTGCCCAAAGTACTTATTGAACCTCAAACTCACCAATACATGTCTCTCTAGACATGGCCAAAATTGAACCAGACCGACGGTTCGAACCGGAATCGGACCGACCGGAATCGGACCCAGAACTGATCAAACCGGAACCGGACCGAACCGGCGAAATTCGGTCCGATTCCGGTTCGAGGTTCCGCGGAACCGGAACCGCCGGTTCCGCGGAACCGGAACCGAAACCGCCCCCCCTTCCCCCCGCAACGGTCCAAAATTGGACAGTTCCCAATTTTTTTTTTTTTCTAATCCTATGATTCCTATCTATATATACCCCTCCCTCCCCCACTCATTTTTCACACTTTCTCTCTCTCTCTCTCTCTCAAGTCTGAAGCTATTATTCTCTCTATTTTGTCTCTCATTTAATATTTCAATTTCAATTTCTTCAATCTTCTCATTTTGTTATTTGTCAATTTATTCAATTATATTGTTAATTATTTATTACTTGTTACTATATTATATTATTACTAATATTTTCATTATATTTGTCAATTTTTTACTATATTATTTTATCATTATTATATTTTTTTATTATCATACTTTTTTCAAAAAAATGGCAAGTGAAGGTAGAAATTTTGAAAATGTTGAAAATGTTGAGTTTGAAACTCAAAATTTTCAAACACAAGAGAGTGAAACTCAACAAAATGGAGGTGGAAAAATTTCTACTTCTGATATTTTTAATATTCATTTCAAGAAAACACCAAAAGGAGATGGTAAATTTGATGTATCTTGTAATTATTATAATCAGGTATACAAATTCAAGCAAGGAGGTGGATATAGTACTTTCGCCCGACATTTGCAAACAAAGCACCCGCTCAAGGTTGGATTGAGCCGCGATCAAACACAAATATCCAGGTTTGCTACCTCTTCAAACTCTCCTAAATTATTTCATTATAATGAAGCTAATTGTAGGTCTGGTTTAGCTGAAATGGTAGCAATTGATCATTTATCTTTTAGTTTTGGTGAAAAATTAGGTTTTATTCGATTTTGTCAAAACTTTGTTAATCCTAGTTTTAAATCAATTCCTATAAATACTTTGAAAAGGAATTTGTTAAAATTGTTTAAAAACTCAAAAATTGAATTGATAACATATTTTCAAAACAATAATATTAATGTTTCTATTTGTAGTGATATTTGGAGTGATCATTGGCAAACTCATTCATATATGGGTATTACTTGTCATTGGGTTTATGAAAATTATGTTTTACAAAAAAGAATTCTTGCGTATCGATGTTTTGATGAAAGTCATAATGCTGAAAATATTTGTAGATTAATTCAACAAATTTTACAAGAATATAGATTAGTTAATAGAATTTTTTCAATTTCTTTTGATAATGCATCGGTTAATACTGCTTCTATTAATGAATTGAAAAGAATTTGCCAACCAAATTTTGGTGGAAGATTTTTTCATGTTAGATGTGCATGGCATGTTTTAAATTTATGTGTTCAAGATGGTATTAAGTCACTTAATTCTTATTTAGATCCAATTAAAAATGTTATTTCTTATATTTGGGTACACCCTCGAACTGCAAAAGCATGGGCACATTTTTGCACCTCCAATGGTCAAACCCCAAAACGTTTTTCAAAAGATGTTCCTACTCGTTAGAACTCAACTTTTAAATTACTTAATCAATCTTTTGAATATAAAGATTTATTGTGTTCTTTTGCAGCAAATTATATTCCACAATATCCTATTTTTCCAACTATGTGGAATGTTTGTAGTTCAATTTTGAATATTTTACGAATTTTTAATGATGCTACTCATACACTTAGTAGTGTTTATAAACCAACTTCACATCAATTTTTAATAGAAGCAATGAATGTAGCCGGTGTATTAATAGAAGGAATTAATGTTGAAGAAATTTGTCATGCTGTTTTAGAAATGAGAGAAAAATGGTTACGTTATTATCAATTTATTCCTGAAATTTTTCTTGTTACTATGGTATTTGATCCTAGGTGTAAATTTGATGATTTAATTGAGTGTTTGTCTAACTATTATTCGTTGTTAGGATTAGAAAATAATGAAGAAATTGATGTGAATATTATAATTTCTAAGGTTAGAACTTTATGCAATCAATTATATGAAACATATGTTATTGCTCCTAGTAGTGAAGAATCATTTCCATCCATGGCTTCGCATTCCTCTTCCTCCCAACCAATGAAATGGAGTCATAAATTTTTAGATCAAAGGAGGAAAAAACCTAGATCGAGCTCACATTCGGAGCTCGAAACTTATCTAACCACAGTTTTTGAGTTTGGTGATGATACAGGTTTAAATTTTGAAATTTTGGAGTGGTGGAAAAGGCACAAGGAGACATTTCCAACTCTTGCAATTATTGCAAGTCAACTTCTTGCAGTTCCAGCTTCAACTGTAGCCGTTGAACAAACATTCTGTAGTGGAGGCAACATTTTGGACGAAAGAAGATCAAGATTGGCTCCAGAATCATTGGAAGCTCAAGTTTGCCTCGATGATTGGGAAAGAGCTAACATGCGACGTCAAGAAAAACTTATCCATTCATCATCATCTGACGAATGGGTTAATGATGGTTCAACAACGGCGACTTCCGACTCCAATGAAGATGCGTAGGATCCAAGTCCATTTTTTATTTTTTTTCACATTTGTAAAAATTAATTACTTGTATTACATTTTTGTTGTAATTATTTTTTAATGAAATTAAGTCTAATTCTATTTTTTATTTTTTATTTTTCACATTTGTAAAAATTAATTACTTGTATTACATACTTGTTTAGTTGTTTTAATTATTTTTAATGAAATTATTACTTATATTTCTTCAATTTTTAGTAGTGTTTTTTATTAAAAATATGGTTGAGAATATCTATATTTACAATTACATTTAACAATTAAGAATCGAAACCAAACCGAACCGAACAATGGAACAAGGACCAAAATTGAATACAACAATATTTAAAAAAAATTAAAAAAATTCGATTTGAACCGGAACCGGAACCGTTGACCGAACTGGTTCAAACCGTTGACCGAACCGATCCAAACCGTTGACCGAACCGGCACGAACCGAAACCGGAACCGAACCGTCCCAAACCGCCCTTAGGCGGTTTGGTTCAGGTTCAAAGATTTCTTGAACCGGAACCGACGGTTCATGAACCGGAACCGGCGGTTCATGAACCGTGGCCATGTCTATCTACTTTAAAATGATTTTTTAGATTTTTTTTTATTTTTTTCTTTTTTTATTCTCCCTCTCAGTATGAGGGGTACAATGCTAGCATCACGTATTTGTTTTTCTTGGAACGCAGTTCCATGCACCAGACACTTTACATTTTTTGTCATCATTTTTTATCTTCAAAAACTACGATATTTGTTATTCTTTATTTTTTTTCTCTTATTTTCTCTTCTCCTTCTCTTCCTCATCTCTTTTACTTCCCTTCTTTTCTTAGATTTGGTAGCAAAAACTCGATTTGTTTTGCCAACGGATTGGTTCAACTCCTATGACTTGCAATCATTTTCTAACAAGCTTGAAACTCTTTCAAACCTTATTTGAAATCACTCCAAATTCTCTCAATCTCAAGAACAAAACCACCTTGTTTTTGACCCTTGAATCCCCTCAGAGTGGCCTCAATTTCGTGTTTCTTCCATACCAAATCCTTGCCCTATTTACAGGCAAGAATCGACTAATCCGTCGTTTAAATCCAGGAAAATGCTATTAGTACACCTTTGTGTACCCTTTGAATTACATAAAGGTATATTAATGACAAAAAAGTCCTCATGAGGCGCATAAAAGCGCGTGAGGCTCAGGTGAGGTGCAAGGTATTTTGGTCATAATACCTCTTTATGTAGCTCAAGATGTAGAAAATAGGTATACACCTAAGATGACTCTTAAATCCATCACATTCGAGCTCTCTTTTCGCTAACCAAGGCTACGTAGGCCATCACGGCCTGTCCCTGCAGTATTGCAAGCTATCACATCACCAAAAAGAAGGCTGAGAGCTTGCAGTGTAGCAACAAACTCTACTGCATTCACACTGTTAGTTTCAGGAATTTGAAGTATTTCATTAACATCCAAATTACTTTAAAGTATTTCCTTGCACCCCAAATTTTTGGAAAATTTGCACTTGCACCACAAAAACTTTTGATGAATTATATTAATACCCCAATTCCAAAATCATTGAGTAGTTTGAATTGAAGAAAACCCCAGAAATCTAACTTCACAAGTTGAAAATAAATCTTATGTCTTGGCATTTTACTATAATAGTATCAAATATTTCTCTATTCATCAAGCATTCAATCTCTGATGTTCTCTTGATTCTTGTATATGTCAATAATATTCTAATAATAAACTTCAACAGTACTTTTTTACAATTTTTTATTAAGCAGTTAAAGTGTACATTTACTTTTAAAACTTTAGGTTAAATCAACTATTTTCTTGCTTTTAAGGCTTTCAAAATTGAGATTGAATTTTTAATCTCAACAAAATAAAGTACAAGGTGAGAATTAAGGATAGAGTGAGCTCGAGGAGACCGAATAAATTTCCATTCAACCATACCCTCTTGTGACTCAAATTGAAATAAAAGACTACTAATCTAAATCAAACGAGATACCTCTTGCTTTTTCTTTTTTTTTTCTTTCTTCTTTTTGGAGTTAGCAATTTCTTTTTTTTTTCTTTTGGAATTCCAGAACAAAGGAGAAAAAATTTATTATAATAGTGATACTATAGTACTATAACTAATAATAATAATAAAATATCATCTATTTATGATCTCAATACAGGCCACTTATTAGCTTTTAATGCATTTAAAATTTAAAATTTAAAATGTAACTGCTGGTGCCCATCTATCATAAACATATTATAACATAAATTATATTAAATATTTTCTCAGCAAATAATTGGCAACAGCAAGTGGGGCAGTTTGATTAAGGGCCAGAGCCCAAGTGTAAGGCCGTTGGGAATTGGAAAACGGGCCATTAGGGCCAGCCGGCCAGGGTTCATCTGGAGGAGTGAGTGAGTGAGTGATAAAAAAATTCATTCGTTACTCATCACGGCCTCCGTCCGTCGTCTGAATGTCATGTGAACGGCTGGGTGGTGGAAGTGGGAACATGCGCACGTATGAAGACTGGATTGGGGGGTTTCGGATTTTGGTCAGACATTTCTCCATGTTGGACGGGCATCAGTGTCGCCGCCGCGGATTGAAAACTGTGCGGACATGTCGGGGACATGACCCCCGGGAATCTCTTCCTTCCCTTCCCTTTAGGATAATAGTTGGTTTGGAATGGCAAGTCAGAGTGCGAGGTTGCTAACCCTCTACCAAAACGATTTCAGAAAGATTCAGTGTAACCATGTGTTTTTTACCCCTAAATATGGCAACCTCTGTTAGACTATTATTATATTTGATTTTGAGTGGAACAGGATCTTGTAACAACAAAAGCACACCCCCACCGACCCGACAATCCACGTCCATCCAAAGGAAATTTCACAATCTTTCTTCCACAATACGGAAACCATTAAAACACTTTTGGCTTGTTGGAAATACTGTCAATTTTTAATTTTTTTTTTATTTCACTTCAAAAAATTAGTATGAAAACAATGGAAGTTGTATTTATTTTATTTTAAAAATTTTGGCAACAATTGTAAAAATGGGATGAAAAATTTAGAATGAATTTAAAATCTATTCTAATTCCATTTCAAAATGTTTTACCCCAAAAGTAATACACTAAGAGGCGTTTGGTACATAAAAAATTTTTAAATTTCTAAGATTCATGATTCTTGAAAATGCTCTTGAGAATATTTAATTCTCAAAATTTATACAATTCTATGTTTAATTAGTTTTAAATATTTTCAGGAATGTTGGGTATTTTTTTCTAAAAATTTTACATTTCTATATTTAGTTTAAAGGCAGCATTTCTAGGAATCTATGCTATTTTTTTAAAATTACCCTTATTTGAATTTTTATTTAAAAATGATAAATTCCTTCTAATATATAAAATTTGAGACCCACAACATCTTTAAGAAGTCAAAAAATATCATTTTTTTTACACATTATATATATGTATGTGTATATATATATATATGTTTGTATAAGAGAGTAAGGGGTATTTTAATATTTTTATTTGTTAAAAACTTTCCCTAATCGACAAGGGTACAAGATTCTCAACCCTCATGAAATTTTTTTTATAAGAAAGTTGATTAAAAATAAATTCTAAGAATACTATTTTTTTAAGATTTTTTTTTAAAAATATTGTACCAAATATAAAAATATAAATTTCAAACCTCACATTCTCAAAAATCTAAAAATTCCTCCACTACCAAACACCCCCTCATATAAAGACCCTCATCCTCCCAGCCCAACCTAAGTTTTGTCTACATGCGACCATTAATGAGCACCCAGCAACAATTCTGGCGCCCAGCGAGAACTTTGGAACCAACAAGTACAACAATCCCAAAGTCAAGTAGCTCCAATGACAACTTCACCAAATCCAACTATTTCGCCACAAAAATAACCAAAAATCCTGCAAGTTTTAAGCTTTAGACAACAAATCCAACAACCCTGTAGCTAGTTTCCCATGATCGCATCTAGCCTGCGATGTTTCTAGGGACTAAATCTGACCTTTTACACGAGATCCACACCAGATCCAATCATTTTTGCTTCTGGCCACAACCTTTTAAGCAACAAGCATCTATGAGGAATCCTTTACCAAATCCAACAATACCCCAATTCCTATTTTCCATTGGTGAGTTTCAAGCGATAGACAACAGATTTGGCAACCCTCAACTTCTACTTTCCATTGGCAACATGTAGATCCAACAACTTTTCCTGGGTGACGGGCAGTTTTTGCAAGAGAGACGACTAGTTGTGGCGAACTGTAGCAGGAGACAAGAATCCCAGTGATGAACAGTCTAATCCTATGCAAGTGCCCTCGCGACCAAATATAGAAAATCAAACATCATTTTTAATTTGCACTTTCATTTTCTTGACAACTCACAATATTTTGCTCAGCAGATATGAAAATTAATAAATTGAATGAAAATAAAGAAATGGAATGAAATGAAAATTTTTTACAATATTTTCAAATGAGCCCAACATGCATTGTAAATTCAACCTCAAAGGTGGACACACACATTTATATTTGTTTGAGGAATTAAGAAAGATTATAGAGTAATGAAACAAAACTCTCAAAAAAATAAATTGAACATAAAAAGGAGAAGAGCAAAGAAAATTAATTATGAAAAAAAGAAAATTAATATGTTGTCTGACATGAGCAAATTGGGGGTGGGGCGTGAGACCCAATGCCGCCCTTCAAGCCTGCGTTGGGTAACACGATGCAAGCAACATAACATTCTTCCATGAAAGAACTAGAAGGAAATTTCGAGTTGAACATAATTATTATTATTACAATTGCATTTTATCTTAATTAATTTTTTATAAGTAAAAATAAATAATAATGTGATAAAATTTTACATTCAATTTCCTTTTTGATGTAATCCTCCAATGAGGGAATAAAGAGATGAAATTTTAATACCATATTCGTATAAATTTATAAGGTGAGAATGATGATAATTGATGAGGAAACACTTGTCGAATTACTCATTTACCCTCACAAAAGGGACACATGTCTCATACTCGATTAATATCAGGGAAAGTTAATAAATCCATATCCTAGGGGATCTAAAATTAACTCGAGTCTATCAATTGGCATCATCTCAGAAAAAAGGGTTGAGCTCTGAAAATCTCAATGATAAATTTTGAGTACCCCATCTAACCACGCTTAACCCAACTTATATAAAGGCCTTGATCCCTGATAGGTAAAGGCATTCATCTCATCTTGTATTCAACAACTCACCTTATTTGATTAAATTGTGTGTTGAAGGCTAAACCAATGGAGCTAAGCCTATTTCTTTTTGCAAGTACCCAACTCGAGGTTGACCCATGGTGATTAGTTCCAAGCATCATCATTTGTTGCCCATTATGAGGCAAACCCATTGCTCCTCTCATCCTCATCAAGCATAGTTGAGTCTTTAAATAAGTTGAGTCACTCAAGGTTATGGCTCCAAGTTGTGATCCTATTCACAACCAACAAGGTAGAGTAATCCTAACAACTAGAGCTAGAATAACTCGAAAGACCTACCTATACCTCCTGATCATCTTACTCAATTGGAATGACAAATAAGGCACCTTATCGAGCTATTGATTGGGTTTATCCACCAATAAGGTGAGCACCGCCTATATGAGCATAATTGATAGGATGATCATCTATCTTAGTATAGCGAACATCACTCGTCCTAGCAAAATAATCACTTTCATTATAACATGACTTAGACGAGGAGAACTCTAGCTGATCCCCTACTTGAAAAGGTGAGACTCCCTAAGAAAAGTGGTTGTGTCTTATGGAAATGGAGATTGCATAGTTAAAGAATAGTAAGGAAGAGCCTTGAGCTTTAGGCCTGAGTTATCCTTTGACCTAAGGTATCATAGCTGAAGTTCCTTTCGAGTAATTCCATATTGCAACAATCAAAACCTATAATGGAACCTTCAATCCAAATGACTATGTGGATCTTTTCACATCCCACATGTTTGTCTAAACTTATTCGGATTGGATGTGGTATAGGGTTTTCTTGGCTACCTTGGAAAGGCATGCCCAAACATGATATTCAAGCCTTCTTCACTATATATTTTTGAGCAACCAAATAGCATATTCCTCGCTCACTTTGCACCATTAAAACGCCATAACATTTCCATAACCCTGGTCAACATCAAGTAGAACGTCGAGGAATTGTTGAAGGCGTATGTCATTCAGTTTAATAAGTGACATACTCCTCACGAATCCGTTGTGTCCAAATATTGTACAATTAATAATTAATTTTACTACGCACTATTTGCAATCTATCACCTCATACTGTGCAATCAATAATTGATTTTATACTATGCACTATATACTATACATTATGCATTATTATTATGCACTATTGGCATGAGGGGTTAATGGTTAATTTTTTATCAATCATTTTTAGAGACATATTGGGCACACGATATCGACATCAAACGTAATACTATATGGTTTGTGACTTTCTAAATTCATTATACACTAGCAATCAGATAATATCGAAACTCTTTTCGGTATCGGTCGACCTCTTGACCAATTACCGGAACTTCTCCAAATCCCGATGATGTTTCAAGAGTTCCTAAATAGCGTATAGTAGCGGTTCAGGATAGTATAAGTGGTAGTGAAGTCTCTTTTCAAGTTAATCTATTACAGTTGACAATTACTATGTGTTATAATAACGTCCCAACTAAATGAGAGTCATGAAGTGACAAACTCACAAACTCAGTAACTATATGTTAAACTTCATTAATGTGACCAGATGACATATCAAAAAACATCTTTCATGACATTCAATCTGCCTTGACCAGGGACTGTCCCGTCACATCAATAATATATCACACAAGACATTCACCCCATCAAATATTGATGAAAACGACGGATCATATTCCCAACACCTATCTCCATATATTAGTAATATGAAACCATATAGATAAACGTTCCCACCACCCAATTAGATGGTTTGACTCATTAGTAAATTCCACACACTAATACATAAAACAACCATATCAGTTCAAATCTAAGGATCAACACACCATCACAACCTGATTACACGACCATTATCTACCATGCCATGTGGTTAGTCATCGGCGTCACATTCGATTGACACATAATTACTGAGTTTATGAGTTTATCATTCCATGACTCTTGTTCAGTTGGAACGTTAGGTGATGGAAGGATTATAGTACGCAATAATCATCAACTATAATAGGTTCACTTGAAGTTAGACTTCATTGTCTTCTATATTGTCCTAAACTGCTGCTAGGCGCTTCGTAGGAGCTCTCAGATCGTCACTGGGATATGAAGAGGTTCTTGTGATGGGTTAAGGAATATTGGCCGGTGTCAAATGGGTTTTGGTGCTATCTACTTGCTATCTGAGAGTCAATTGCCTCAGTGTAAGCGATAGTCAACTAGCTTGCGGTTGGGAGTCGATTCCCGGTATCACCTCAACGCTTATTAGTGATGTCCATATGGCAACAAATTAGAGAGTGAGAATGAGGCAACCGGTGAGGGTGAACGGGCAGAGAGAAATTAAATTAAAGACTTCTGCTTGGCTTTACATCTTTGCTTTCTGTTCTATGCTTCTGCTTATTTCCATTCTCCATTCAATTAATTAATGAAGCGTGAAGGTCAGGCATTGTTAAACACACGAGTATCAGTGATTCGAAAACCTCAGCCTAGTACGGGAAGAAGTGCACTAAGCAATACTTGATTGCATGTTAAGTATGAACAAACTAGGTTCTTCACGGAATGAAAAGGATTCGGTTTTAGTGCATAAACCATTTCTATACTCCACCTGACTTCAGGCAACAGTCATGTCTTTATTGTATTTCATGTGATGAAATAACATATTGTTTAAATTTTTAAATTATGTATGATATATGTATTTATATATTTCGTTATATATATCTGATGCACATAACGTATTGTTTAAATTTTTAAATTATGTATGATATATGTATTTATATATTTCGCTACGTATTTTTGATACATATAAAAAAAATAATTTTACATGCATTACTGTACGAAAATTCCATCAAGAAAGGGAAAAAGTTAAGGTTGCGTTCTCTTTGTTGTTTTCAATTCATTTTTAGTTTTCAAATTTCTAAAATAATGAAAACGCGTTCTTTTTGTTGTTTTTAAAAATATATTTTTGAAAACAAAAAAAAAATTGTAAAGAAAACACAAAACAACAAAAAGTTGTTTTGAGTGTTTTCATTCAAAACAAACTCTAAACTCAAAACACATCTTTTTATGTATTTATTCATATTTTACTATTGTAGTGGAAAAAAATATTACAAAATTCATTAACTTTAAAATGTATATATTTTTTTAATAATATATTAATATTAAATATTTTTAATTTACTAAATAATCAAATATTTTTGTATAAAATATTATTAAAAATTTATTTTCAAAATTTCAAAGAGAACGCGTTTTCTAATTTTTTATTTTGATAAATAATTTTTCAAAATGACAAAGAGAACGTGTTTTCAATTTTTTAAAAACAGACTTCTAAAATAAAAAATTAAAAATAAATTCAAAACTCAAAATTGAAAATTAAAAAGTAAAGAGAACGCACCCTAAACTATTAAATAAATGGCAAAAATGACTAGTTTAGAAACTCCTCAATCCGAAGGTACAACTTAACTGGGCAAGTGATAAAAGGAACACTCAAGATGTGAAATTACTCATTTACCCTAAGAAAGCCTAGTCTTTATTCGACATATGTCCTCGCCAGTGACCATTAAGGGAAGGGCACTTGTTCCCTGCTCAGTCAATATTAGGAAAAGTTAATACATCTAGATCCGAAGTGGACTAGGATTAACTAATGGGATCTCCCAATTGCCACCATTGAGTAGAAAAAGATTGAACCCTAAAAATCTCAACCATAAATTTTGGGTGACTTTCTAGCCTAACATCAACCCTGCCTATATAAAGGCCTCGATTACTCGCAGGTGAAGACATTCAACTCATCTTATATTCTACATACTCATTTTTTGTAGTTAATTGACTTAACGCATCAAATATTGAATTAAGAGTAGTTAGCTCCACCTCTTTTTGTAAATATTGGATTCGAAATTTACTGATAGTTATAAATCCCAACTATCATCAATAATTGACGTGATTGTGTCTTATTATATACCTTGACGGGTTGAATAGGGAAAAAAAAAATAATCTTACTGGTGGGTTTTGTCGTGTATAAAGGATACTTCCATGTGACACAGAATATTCAATTTCAGATTTTGTGTCTTCATTTCTAAATGATTAGACTGGAAATTAAAAAAAATAACCTCTCTACAAGTACAAAATTCGTTTTTAGCCCCTTACAAACAAATAGTTGCAAGAAATAGTCACTTTCCCACTTTTTACCCCCAATCTTTGACTTTTCAACTCTCTACTTTAATTAAAAATTAAAAATAAAAATAAAAATAATAAATTACCAAACTATCCTCCATACAAAACAAACAAAAGAGTTGAATTTGTATTTAACTCACAGCAAACCCGAAAAACCCCTCATAATTATAATAATAAATTTTTAACTCTTAAAGTATTAGTATTATTTTTCAATAATAATTCTTAATTTTTAATAATTTAAAAACTAGGTGGGTCTTGAACCCATGGTGGGTCCCCACCCCTTTTTTATTATTAAATATATATGTATTATTACATATAAATAAAATTAATAAAATAATAATTGAAAATTATAAATATATATGTATTATGAAATAAATAATTGAAATTTTTTATTCAATGATTATTATTTTATTTTTCAATTGTAATAATAATTGCAAATCATAATTATAAAATAAATTTTCAACTATTAAATTATTATTATTTTCTAATAATTATTATTTTTTTATTAATTTAATAACTGCTTGGGTCTCTAACGCACGTTCAATACCTCTCCCTTGTTTTTTTATTATTAAACATATATATATAATTATATTACATATATAAAAAATAAAATAAATTAAATAATAAAAATTGAAAAATTGACTTATATATATTTATTATTAAATAATTGAAAAATTGTTATTCAGTTATTATTATTTTACTTTTCAATTATAATAATAATTGCAAATCATAATTTTTAACTAAAAATGGATTATTAGAAAAATTCCATAGACCAAAAAAATTTTAAAAAAATCAAAAACTCCATTTTTTTCAAAAAAACAGGTTTTGTGGGCCACAAAACCCGGAGCCGGGTTTTGTCGGCCCACAAAACCCGAAATCAGGTTTGTTTGCCCACAAAACCCGAATTCTTTTATTAAAATGGTATTTTTGATCTTTTTTTTTTCCTTTCTTGGCCATTGGAATTTTTCAAGTTCTCCCATAGTTCAAATTATAAATTATTGTTTAAGAATTATACTTTTATTTTTGAGTAAATTTCTAATCATTACATCAATTTAATTCAATATTGTTAGAACTATTAATCATATATTGGTTGTGTTTTATTATCATTCCATTTTTTTTTATTGTCAAGTATAAATTCAATTAAGTCCAAAAATGTAAAAAAACATCATTTTCTATTGGGTAACTTTTATTAAACCCATGACCCCAAAAAAATTAAAAAAAGATCAAAGAATTTATTTTTTAAAAAAAATCAGGTTTTGTGGGTCACAAAACCCGGAGCCGGGTTTTGTTGGCCTACAAAACCCGATACCGGGTTTAGTTGCCCACAAAACCCGATTTTTTTTATTGAAATGGCATTTTTGATCTTTTTTTTCATTTCTTGGCCATGAGAATTTTTGACTAAGTTTATTATCGTAGCATTATATTTGTTTTTTCCAATATTAACTAAAACAATTTATCATGTATTGGTTGTGTTGATAGTGGATGGACATTTTCACACAAATTGAAAGATAATAATATTTGTTGTGATATATACATTCAATTAATCCAATAAAAGTAAAAATACATCATTTTAAAACTAATGGAATACATTAATTTGAAAAAAAAAATCAAGAAAATTAAAAAAAAATATTTTCGAGCTTTGTGGCCCACAAAGCCCGATGGGGGACTTTGTGGGTCACAAAACCCGATTTTTTTTTTGCTTTTTTTTTTTTTGCAATGAGATTTTTTAAGTTGTCCACTAGTAGTCTCAAAACATAAATTATTGTTAAGAAATTACATTTTTATTCTTGAGTAAATTTATTATTGTAGCATTACATTTGTTTTTTCCAATATTAACTAAAACAATTTATCATGTATTGGTTGTGTTGATAGTGAACGGACATTTTCACACAAATTGAAAGATAAAAATATTTGTTGTGATATATACATTCAATTAATCCAATAAAAGTAAAAATACATCATTTTAATACTAATGGAATACATTAATTTGAAAAAAAATCAAGAAAATTAAAAAAAAATATTTTCGGGCTTTGTGGCCCACAAAGCCCGATGGGACAAAGCCCGATCGGGCTTCGTGGACGACAAGGCCCGATGGAGGACTTTGTGGGTCACAAAGCCAGATAACGATGTGCAGGTCTGAAATTTTTTTTTTGTCACCCAAATTAGTACAGATTTAGAATGATATATATCAAAATATATTCAATTCACAATCACAATAATTCTATACAGCTTTAATAAGCAATGTGAACACAAAAATTATCTTAAAAAATAAAACAAATACAAATCAAATTTATATCTTGAGATTGAGTGAAATTGTTTGTTGGAGAGAAAAAAACTTGTTGAATGGGACTTCTGTAAGGTCACTACGATTGATGAAGAAGATTGAATGACCCAACAAGCAAAAAGATTGAATGTATGAAGAATTACTGAGTTTTGATAGTTTGATAATGGAGAGAAAGAGAGTAACGTGAATGTTGGAAGAGGAGAGAGAAGAAAAGTTATATGAAAGAGACAAGGACATTTTGGTAAAAGAGACTACGGATAATGTGGATTTTCTATTTTAAAATCTCATTAAAGATATTTTTGGTATCTTACATAAAAGTGGCTATAGAGTGTAATTAATTTATTTGAATAGTTAAAAACGTTTTTTTCCTATAAAAAATACAAAAATAATTTTATACATTTGATTTTGATCAAATGTGAATTCAGCCCATGATTAGATATGTAAAGTAACAAAAATATTATTAAAATGTACATACTAAAGTCAAGGGTGCCACTGCCTCGCGCCCCTCTTTGGTTGGTAGTTTAAAGTGGCCCCTAATCTTGTGCTTGATTTGAGAATTTTTTCAGGTCCAAACATGCGTTGCGCGAGGAAAACTTGACAGGTGTCCGCGGCGACGAATTCTCATTCCTATACCTAAATACCTAAAAGGATTTTATTACTGAAAATGGTTTTAAAATTTAAATAAATAATTCTTTTTGCTCATTAAAACGGCAGAACCAAGGACTCCTATTTTTGTGTGGTCCTGTCACACCTCACGCTCCACTCTTCTAAATTAGGCATCTTGTTTGGTAACTATTTTTAAAATTTACAAAATATATTTAATAGTAATAAAATATTTAAAAATTTATGTTGAAATCTTAGATTATTGTTCTTACGTAATATTTTATCGTTCGTGTCTTTAATTTTAATAAAAAAAATAAATTATAAATAGAGTTTTTATCTCATTATGTAGAGTACGAAGTCAAGCTCATAATCTACTAATGCGAATCTTAATTTATCATCGTCTGATCACTTAATCTATATCTTAAAGACGAATTAAATAATATTTTTTTTAAATATAATGATAAGATGATTCATCCTTTCATATCTAAGTAAGCTCGAAGGGGTAATAAAAGAGGTTAGGAGGATTTAACAAAAGTCTTCCCCTGGCCAAACACACTTACAATTGCTAATAAATAAATTTTTATTGCCTTCTGATGTGTCAATTCACCATCGATAAATTCTGGGAGTAGATTTTTTTAAAAGAAAAAAAAACAAAAATCAATGCAAGCAAAACACCCAAAAATAAAATAAGAAATAAACCAGCGTGCGAGACTTCGTCGTGGGAAATCTGTTCTCTAATGTAAACAATATGAACTACAAGTTGAAACAGAGGAAGCCTTGGTAGTTAAAAAAAACACTTGGGATCTGTTGGGTGGACGGCCCGCAAGAGGAGACTACTTGTCGAGAACACGTTTACGAACAGGTGCTGATTTCTATTTTCTAATTACTAAACCATGTCGTTGTCAGCCCATAGGAAACATGCATACATACAGTTAGAAGCGGAATCGAAAGCGGGAGATGTACCAGATTTGGGAAAGAAGAAAAATAGCTTAATAAATAAATAAATAATAATAATAATATAATAATAAGAAAGTGGAAAATGGAAGGTCCCACACACTACCTCCCTGACGTTGGGGCTGGCGCTCGCTGCTCCCGCGACGTCACGGCTTAGCGTTCTCACCTGGCCGCTGCCTTGGGGTGCACGTATTTGCCTCAATACACTTGCTCCGTACGTACGATTTTATTATGCACTAAAACTGGCTTTTGAATTTTTTTTCAACCACTACTACAATCTTTAATATATTATTTTTTTCAAGTGTTTGAATGATCCAGGCTTAATAAAAATGTTATTGACAAAAGAATTTATGTATTAATATTATTTAATTTAATAAATATAATTTTTATAGTTTTAAATTTTAATTTGGAGTAATTTTGTCAAGAAAAATAATTGGGTTTTTTTTTTCCTGCGAAAAATTCAAATTTTAATGATAAAAATAGTGGCGAACTCGTAAATATTTTGTTGGAGACCAAGTGTGAAGTGGGGTCCAAGGACTACGTCCTGAATGACGGCTTCGGTGGAGTCACTGCCCCCGCGTCGCTTTTTTCCTCCCCTTCGCCGCTATTTCTGATTGGGGATTACAGTGTACGATGCTTCTTTTATATTCCATGCCACCCCACCAGCACATCGCTGCCTCATTCTCTTCCTCTCTTTCCCACCCATCCATCCATTCCCCCTCTCTCTCTCTCCATCTCTCTCGCTGTTTCTGGTTGTTCCTAGAAGAAGCGAAAACCTGAAGATACATAGATATGGGCGCTTGTCTGGCTTCAGCAGCACCGACGGCAAGGAGGACGAGTGAATCGGAAGGTTCGAATCCGAAGGCGACTGTGATATCGGAGAATGGAGATCTGCTTCGATTTGGACTTCCGATGACCGTCTCTCAGGTCTTGCTTGCGCTTCACTCCCAAGCTGCTAAGCCTGGTGCCAAGTTCTTCTTGTGCAATTCGGATTGTTTGTACTACGACGAGTTTATACCGGCCCTGGACGGGGATCACCAGCTCCAGCCGAATCAGATCTACTTCGTCCTTCCGGCTTCCAAGCTTCGTTTTCGCCTCTCCGCCTCCGACATGGCTGCTTTGGCCGTCAAGGCCTCCGTCGCCCTCCAAAATCCCTCTTCTCCGTCCAGTAACAGTAAGTCCAAGGCACGACGCTCCTCCGTCTTTCACTATCCTCATCGTCTTCTCCATCGCCACAAGAAAGTCGCTCCAATTTCCCCACTCTTAGAAGAAGTCAACATTACCAGCAGCAGCAGTACATTTACTTCTTCTTCTTCCGGTACTCTGTCTGAATCGATTACGATTTCAACATACCATGGGGTATCGAGGTCGATTGCTCCTACGAGGAAGAAGTACTTGCGGAGAACGAACTCTATAAAACGAGCAAAGATGGCTGTTCGCTCCTTCAGGCTCAGCTTGACCACCATACACGAAGGCTCCGTCCTCCAGGTTTATTGATTCGTTTTCCATCAATTGTGATACAAGCAAAAGGAAAATACTCCGTTAGGGTGAGGCGGCGAGGCTAACCAAGCCAATCGCCCCCCAATAATCTGTGTAAAGGGGTCCGTACATGCAATCGAATCGAGCCCGCAACGAAGAGTGCCGATGAGCCTATTGTCTGCGGAGATCCGGAAGAAGCCGGCGAAAACGGAAAGAGACGTGTATTGTGTATGTGAAATATTATTAGTTTTTCTAGAATAATACGTCTCTGGAGTCCGTTTTATTGTGACGAGGGATTCATTCATAGATTCCTAAAATTATTTTATATCCTCTTCTCTCGTTTGCATATATTTGACCTCTTTTCACATCATCCAACGCTAAGGAACCTTGGCATGTGAACAGAAAAAGGTGGGTAAATTATACTAAAACTCATAAAATTTTACTCTTCTTTTTAATTTGATCACTAAATTTTAATTTCTTATAAAATAATAATAAAATTTTAAAATATTTTATAATATGATCACTAAAATAATTTTTAGACAATTTCTCGACAAAATTATTGACATGGCAATAGTCACATCACTACCACATCAACATCACATCACCGTCACGTCATTTTAATGATCACATTATAAAATATTTTAAAATTTTATAATTATTTTATAAGAAATTAAAATTTAATAATTAAATTAAAAAAAATATTACAATTTTGTGATCTTTAGTATGACATACCCAAAAAAGGCAATTGAAGTACTGTATTGTGGGTATTGAATGAGATTATTCTGTGCACCCACTTCGTCCTCGTTTCTTCGCTCTTCTCCTCCTTCTAGATTTTTCATATTTATTTTAAATAAATAACTTTTGACTTTTGGGTTTTGGATCGCCGCGTGTGTCTAATCCATGTATTTGGCCGGCCGGAATAGGTTTGAGTCCCCATTCTGGTGACAGGTGATAAATTAATTTTTTATTTAAAAAGCAGCTTACGTTTAAGAGAAATCGATTGCTCTCTTACAAGCAAATAAAGTCTATAGTTGCAATGGATATGGACTGAGACGGATCTTGTCCTACTTGGAAACTTTTTCCACCACTCAAATTCTTCCATATCCCCACGCCTTTGACAAATTTTAATTCAATTATTATTGAAGATACGATGCAGATGCACTACCACTCTCAGTGTCGCAAAGTCCTTAATTCTTATTGACAGTTGGGATTTAATAGCAGACAATTACTAAATAAGGAATATTGAAGGTTTAAAACCCACCCCAGGTTAGTGGCTTTAAATACCATCAAGATTTGAGGTCAAGGTTTGGTGGTATCAAATGGTTGTGATGACAGCAGGATTTGCACCAATCAACAAAAGTACTGTCTCCAGCTTCCTTAAGCACTACGTTAAAGGTTGAGTTTTGCTACTAAAACAAACGAAGAACCAGACTGTCAAGTAATATGGCACCTATAGTGGTGGTTGGTTAATACAGGTTACACAGCGACTAACATCTTCTTTTTGGATTGATGGGTGCTTGGAGATTCATGGTGGGCCAATTGAAGGGGTAGACTGGTGAGTTAATTGTCTAGGCCCAACCCTTTTAGCTTAATAAATAATTATTTTAATTTATTAATTTTTTATTTTTTATTAAAGAATTGGAACCCCTAAATTAATGATGACTTAAGACCTCTAAGCCCTTGAACCGGTCATGAGTGTGGGGTTCTTTTGTCTTTGGAAGGATCCCCCCCTCCTCCTCCCAAACCACGTGTTTGACTAGTATTCTCTTTAAATTTGACCCATAAGTCCAATCACAATTAATATTATTTTTTATAATTTAACAATAAATCTTGATCTTGATAAACTTAAGATAAATCTCTTCTTCTAAATTTTAAAAAAGCAATATCTAAAGATAATTTTAATCTCTTCAAATTTATTTAGAATAATTATTTCTGAGCAATCTATAATAAAAGACAAACTTAAATTTAAGTGAATGATTATCTTTAAATTAATGAAGGAATAAACAATCTCAATCATAATTTCTAACTTTCTTACTTCTTTAGGATTGCTCCATAACTAACTTTAGCATTGAAATGTCTTTCCCAACCAATTTCATGACAATTTTACTATTTTTTTATGCATAAGATCAACTCAAAAGTCTAAAGTTCAAGACATTTACGGCATCTAGTACGTTGGTAAAGATAAATTAAGAATTAATTATTTTTTTAAGAGTATTCTATAATTGTAACAAACTTATAAGTTTCATGAATAAATTATAAAATTTTAAGAAACCTAAAAACTCGATTAGTGAATTACAAAAAAAATAAAAGTTTATTACAACATTATCACTGACCCAAAAATTCAATATTAATTGTCTAATTTACCCTTCGAGTAATTTTTTTTTTAGGACCTCTTGAATGACCAAGTTATCAATCATGAAAAAGTTGTTACATGATTTACCTAATCAATCACCAAGTTATCCCTTTTTCATGGAAAGATGAGCTAAATATTGCTAATCAAAATTGACCTCCTCCCCCCCCCCCCAATTACCCTTTTTGTTAGTCAAAATACACAAAAGTCAACAACTGAATAACAAGGTACAACTTCGTAATAATAGGGTACAACAACTGCACTATGTTATAATCTTACACCTTCTCATCCCTAACGACAGCATTGCTGACCTTTTGATATTTCCGTTACAGCAATAATTAATACCCTAAGCCTAAGTTTCAAAGACATGGACAAAGAAATCTCTTGACTTTTATCTACCAAGAATCTTGAATTATTCACATTCAAGGCAACGTATGTATTTTTACTATAATTTAATAGGACATATAGACATGCACTGGAGAAGCCGAGACCTGCTGTCCCAAAAGCCTGTCTCTTTCTTTGTCCACCCAATCAAATGATGTCTCATTATTTGATTTTATAATTTTTTTTTGATTTTATAACTTTTTTAAAAAAATTACTATTTGAAAATAGGTAATGTGGTAGCATTTAATTGGGTGGACAGGGAAAGAGACAGGCTTTTGGGACAGTAGATCTCGGCTCGTAGTGGAGAAATTAAAATTAAGATAAAAAAAAGATAGAGATAGCTCCTATATTAAAAGGTTGAACAAATATATAAAAGAAACTAATAGATGGGGACAAGATTTAAAGTCCTAAACCTTAATTAGTTTTTATTGTTTGAAAATTTAATTTAACAATAGAACTAATTTGACTCTTGAAATATTAAATTACGTTGGGTTGTTTTATTATTTTTTTTTTGTATGATATAAAAAACTCGATAGGTTCCTTGATTACAGTCAGTCTTTGAGTTCGATTTATTTCATTCTATATAAAACTCACAGTTTGTCTATTCTACAGCCTTAGATGAATGAATAAATTTGTCGTGAGTTAAAATAAAAATAAAAAAATATTATTTAAAAAAAAAAGAAATAAAAACACAGGATAAAGTATAAATTTAACAAATAACAAAACTTAGCAGTGAGTAATTCTATGAAGCACTTTCATGCACAAAGAACATCATAACACAAAGTGAATACAAGAATAGGATGAATAGCAAAACTTTAGCTTCAGCTGCACTGATCGGTCACTTTAGAATGACAGAAGAAGATTGTGCTTCAAAAAAATCAAACCAAAATAATGCCATGAAAGTCCTCTACTCCATATAAAAACTGAAAATAAATCAACACAATTCAGGGACCTGAAATTGATAGAAGTTATCAACAATAATCTACATGGGAGATGGAAGCTATCATGAATGAAAATTTGAACATAATGAACCAAAGCAAGTTGACAGCACACTATGGCAGACACATTTGTCTGGAGAAAATTGTGAACCGTTTGACACTTAAAAGTAAAATTAAATGATCAAATCAATCATTTTATTATACAGCTATTCTAAACAAATTTCACAATCAAAGTTGAAGTAGTTAATTAACAATGGAAGATTAATTTGAATCCTTATTTTACTAAACAAATTTCAGAAAAAGATCTGAAGCCTTATTTTACTTCGATTAATGTGTTGAACTCACGTGTATTAATGTAAATACAAACACAAACACAAACACAAACATAGCTTCTGAAATTAAAGAAATGCAAATACAAAAAAAGAACACAATCGCGAAGAAATAATACAACTGGTTAGGTGAACAGAAAGACATAGAGAAAAGGGTTGATGAGGGGAAACGACAGTAGCATTTAATAGTAATAACAATCGGCATTGAGACTTTGTGATTTGATATCGAGAGGGAGCGATCTTCAGGAACAACAATCAGAGCAAGCAAGGGAATGGCGATAAGGGAACACTCAGAGCACTGGATTAAGGCTTAGTTTGGCTATGCTTCTTTTAAAGAGCTAAAAAGTTGGGTAGAATTTTAGTTGTGTAATAGCTTTTAAGTTAAGTTAATTAGTGTTTGGATAAATATACTTTTAAGCTATTAGTGTAAAGTTATGTATTTGGTTTGTAAAAGCTGATAAGCTGTTAGAACTTGACAAAAAGACTAAAATGAACATGACACTAAAAAATTTAAAAAAAATTCAAAAAATACATTTTTTTAAAAAAAATAAAAAAAATATCCAATTGCTAAAATACTTATAATTACATGTTAATAAATTATAAAAAAATAAGTTAAAAAATATATAATTTTTATACTTTATGTATAAATCTAGATTTAATTCATAAAAATCTTCATTATATATGTTGAGATATTATATAAAATTATTTATTTTTTAATTTTATCAATACATATCAAATATTTGTCATTTAAATAAATATTAATACTTAAATTTATATTTGTTTCAAACAACTAGAAATTTGATATATATTATAAGATTAGGTTCGAGGGACATACATGACACAATAATTGATAATTAAATAAACTTAATAATTATAAAATTCAAAATTAGATAAGACACAATATTTAAATAGAAGTTCCATGATCCCATACAGACACACAAATGCGTTACCTATGTTGCACGGAAACGGAAACGGGAAACGCGGCAATGCAGAAACGGTATTTTTCAAAAAAGTTAGGAAACGAAAACGCGGGGTAAACTGTAATTTTTAAAAATATAAGGGTGTATGTGAAATTAAATTATAATTTAAATTTAATTGCATATAATTTATATAATTTAATTAACAGTTATTTAAATAATATAAATTTAAATTATATAAATAATGTATAAACAGAAGCACTGTTGCAATTTTTATAAATTTAAATTATATAAATATTATAAATTGCATCCGTGGTTGCTTGCTGTTAATTTAAATAATTAAATTATATAAATAATATTAAATTTATAATTTATATACTATAAATAATGTAAACCCTAATTGCATCTGGTTGCTAACTTGTTGTTAATGGCGGACCGCCGCCTCCGCCTTATCTCGCCGCTCGCTCTCAATGGTCGATCGTCGCCACTTCAACCATCTCTGCCACAGTCGCCGCCTCTCTTGCCGTCGACGCGTCTCTTGCCCTTGCCCTCGCTGTCGATCTCGCCTCTCACAGTCAACGCGTCTCTACCATCATCGCTGCCTCTCTCGCCATCGATGAGTTTCTTGCCGTCACCCTCGCCTTCGATCTCGCCTCTCCCACAGTCGACGTGTCTCTGCCACCATCGCTCGCCTCTCTCGCCATCGATGACTCTCTCACTCTCACCCTCACCTTCGATCTCGTTGCAGGTGACTGGTTGCTGGCCTTCGATGTCGTTGCAGGTGACTGGTTGCTGGAAACGCGTTTTCTGCAGGAGACGCGTTTCCAACATGTTTCTGTAAATTGCGAAACTCCCCCCAAAACATTTCGCAATTTACAGAAACGGCCCAAACACGGTTTCAGGCCATCTTCGCATTTCCGAAACGCGAAACGGTTCGAAAACGGTGAAACGGCTCGTTCGAGCCGTTTCCATGCTTCATAGTGCGTTACTAGAACAAAAATACAAATTTAAATACAATTATTGTGGTTGTCCAATATCTAGGGCTATAGCATCTCACACTGCCATCTAATAATTATCACTCTGGTCCACTTCATCGTTAGTTTGACTATCAGATGGTGTCATTAATTGTGCATTAGGAATATAATTTTCATTTTCAGCTGCAGTGAATGCAACATCTTGTATCCCTTTCTTCCTAATATAGTTATGGATGGCCATTGTACCTAAAACAATGTCTCGTTGGGTATCAAAATTGTATGCAGGCATATCTCCCAAAACCTTAAATCTCTTCTTCCACACTCCAAAAGTGTGCTCAACAATCATTCTGCACGAAGAATGTAGGTAATTGAATGACTCTTTATACCCTCTTGGTGCACGCAATCGTGTTGTTCTCGCACGCCGAAAATCTTGCAAGTGATATCTTATATGCTCACCTTTGTATGGTCCCATGTATCCAGTCTTATGAGAGTACCCTGCATCTACTAAATAATATTTCCCTCTTGTTGGATGGGGAAAATTCAAGTCAGGCCTACGAATTACTTCATTAAATATTCTGGTATCATGAGCTGATCCCTCCCAACCAGCCCATGCAAATGTAAAACATATGTTAAAATCCACAATTGCAAGGATATTTTGGGTTGGATATCCTTTCCGTCCTATATAGGGTACTTCTTCACCTCGTGGCAATCGAGCCTTTACATGAGTACCATCAATAGCTCCAATACAATATTGCAGTCAAAAGGTAAGACATTTGAATTATGTTCCAACGTTTAACTTAAGAATAATCACAAGTTAATAAAATTTATTAATAAGTACCTTAAAGAATGGCAAATACTTAGGGTTATTCAGACTGTGGTATCCTTCCCCGTCATTGTAGTTAGGATGTGGTTTAATAATGTCACTAGCTAACCTATTAACAGCAACCAAAACTCTGTGAAATTGTCGACTAATTGTCTCACCAGAATGATTGAACATTTCTTGTATCAATCGATTTGCAGCCCCATACCCACAAATCATCAAAAATATTCCTACTGATTCAGGCACAGACATTCCTCGTGTGGGGGTGAGACCATATCTTTTAGTTAAATCATGACAGAAATCCAAAAAAATTGTTTTCGTCATGCGAAAATCTTGGTAACATCGACTTTCATTACCATTAAATATTTCATGAATAAGTATACGACCTGTTCGTTGAGATGTATGACATGGCTCCTTAAGCATGTATTTGCTATAATAAATTAGAATTGCCCCTACAGCTTGCCTGAATAAAAACATTGATTCTGCATTAACCTGTTCCTCATTTGCTTCATCATTGTCATTTTCCCAAGACTCCATTACTCTGTGAAGCATAAAGCTTTATTAATATCAATACAAGCTGATCTTAACAAGTTAAGTCTAAAATATTAACAAATCAAACTGCATTCAAACATAAAATCCCATGAACAAGAAGTTAAAGAAAATAATCCAACATGCTCAATAATAAACAACGTTCAACATAAAACACACTCAACAATAGTCTCAACAATATTCAAACATAAATTAAATTAGTTATAACATATTAAAGAAAATGTTCATGGTAGAGGCCGATGTTCTTCAAATAACTGATGTAGGTAGTCCAACCAAGCAAATCTTGCCTCATCGGATGGTTGATTTATAAAGACAGTTCGATTCGGGGGCTTGGTAAAAAAGGTGCAAGCATAATTCCACAACCTACACCCAACCTCAATGGGGAGACGCTGCAATACCTCCATGCATTTTTGAATGCTCTCTGCATCTGGTCCTGCAACAGAGTTCGTAGTATTTGTGCTCTTGGTGTATAGTTGCATTAAATTTTCAATATTTGTCCTCAATATGGCAGCACTCGACATCTTTTCCTTCCTAGCCCTTTTAGTAGTTGATGGTCACTCTTGTTGCCAAGTTGGTTCTATAAACAAATCGTCACCAGTTACGGCATCATTGGGGCCTTGATCCGTAACGAATGGGTCTCCAAGATTATTTATATCCTCAGTGTTTTCAATTGCATCATCATCTTTATCAGTACTCGATAGTTGAGTTGGAGGTTCATATTGACTTGGAGCTCGTGCTCTTTCCCCAGTTGCTGCAATATCAGAGAACAAGGCATCCTAGCGAAACCATATGATGGACAAGTTTTTGTTCTTGAATTTTCGATAATTTTCATTTTCCTGTAAACCCACAAATGCAACAAATTGTCATATATTGTATCAATTAGCTTATAAGATATCAAAATTTGTCATATGGATAACACATCAAAATACGTTAAATTTTTGCTCCCACCAAGCATCATCAGCCATAACAGTCTTCTTTGTTTCGTCCCACCCTAAACCTAACTCGCCTCGCATCATTTGCTTAAAAAGTGTCCATTCTTTTTTCATAAAATCCCAGTGGTTTTTCAATTGTTTGTTGTCATAACACCTTCCTGTTATTTCATTAAAAGTCTTGATCAAATTTTTCCATCCATCCTTATTTATAAATGATCATGGTCTATTTCCTTTATGAATCTCTTGTTCTATTAGCTCTATAAATTGTAGATGTGTGTGGTCATCCCACTTAGTAGAGGATCGTCCCGTTTTGAAAGCATAGTTCATATGTTTCTTTCCTTTATCCATCTATATCACAACAAATGTGAGAGACATAAGAAATATAAAGGTATTAGGAAACATATATAGAAAATGCAAAAAACTAAAAAATATACATAAACATTTCAAGAAATATTTCAATATAGTCTTTGTATCCCTAACCAATCAACAAAAACATTCTAACATATTATTTCTATCCTTAACCAATCAACAGTGTGGGAGACATGCAGAAAATAGAATATATTATTATTATGAAAATATGTAAAATTACACAAAAATGAGTTTCACAAATTAATCACACATTCACAAAAAAATATGATCAGCAACTAATCACAAAATCTAAAATTACAAATAATATTTTCTATAAAATGAGTTTTACAAATTAATCACACATTCACAAAAAATATGATCAGCAACTAATCACAAAATCTAAAATTACAAATAATATTACAGAAAATAATAGTGTTAGTAATAATGCAAATAATTGTAAGTAAATATGCAAATATGGAGAGACATACCTATCAGCAATAAGAAGGCGACAACTACATCAAGGGGGAAGGCAGATCTAGCCGAAGGATCTGGAGGCGCGACGAAAGAGAAGACCCAAGCGACGGCGATTGGAGGCGATGGAGTCTTGCGGCGCTGGGCGAAGATCGAAGCTGGGCGAAGAAGGCAACGACGATGGCGACATCTGCTAGCAGGGCGGCACTGGGCGGCTTGCGCGATGGCTGTGCTAGGCAGCGATGACGGCTTGCGGCGATTTTCAGCTGCGGCGTTGAGCAGCTATGGCGGGTTGCAGCGATGGGCGAAGATGGAGGCTTGCGGTGCTGGCGATGGCGGCGCTCTGCTAGGGAAGATGAGCGCAGTGAATAAATGAAGGAGAAGCTGACAGTAATGAGGCTCGGGTAGGTATAAGGATAAGGGGTTGTAAATTTTGATGTTATTGGAGGGTGAAATGGTCATTGATCTGGTCAACTCAAGAAGCTCCAGATATTTTTTTTGTAAAAGCAGGTAGGTGATGGCTTTCCGAAAACGCTGCTAGTTAGCGTTTTAGCTCTACAGCGTTTACGCCATTAATAACATCCAAACGTATAACAAAATATGTCTCACAGCTTATACGATAAATGAATAGCTTAAAAGCGGTCAAACCGCATTGCCAAACTAGCGCTAAGTAAGAGTTCACCTAAGAGATGGAGTTGAGATTTAAAAACAAAAACAAATCGAAAAAAAAGAAGAAGAAAAAGAAGAAAAAACTTAAAAGAGAGAAAAAAAAAAGGGTTTTGGCTTCACGTTTTTGGGCAATTTATGTAATTTGCGAAACGACTTGAAACTTTTCTCAATTTACAAAAATGACCTGAAAACTTTTTGGACCATTTTATTTGTTTCCATGCTTTATTGAGTATGATTGTGTTAAAAGATTTAAACAGTGGTGAGTTTGCAGTAATTCTTGAGTTACTGACTTTGTGTTTGTTGTTAGATTCATAACTTACATGTTAACAAAAATAATAATTTTTATCTTCCTTTTTAATTTTTTTTGGTAAAGAAAATCTGTTTGAAATTAAAAAAATGGGTTCTTCTGGAGGTTCATTGATCACAAATTTGATAAAATAGGAAGGAACCTAATTAAGTATAAAATCTGTAAGAGTTGTTTGACTTATTTTTATAATTAGCTCAGGTCAAAAGCCCTATTTTTAAAATCAAATGGTATTCATGTATTTTAAATGTCTGTTTGACAGAGAAGAGAAGATGTTGATATAATTCAATGAAATTTTAGAGGTGTCAACCGTAATTTACTCTTCAATTATATATTATAATATATTAATTTTGAGAAATTATATTTACAACCATACTTTTTGCTCTTCACAACCCATTTTTAATATTCTTAAAATATCTTAAGGGGACGCTTGTTAATCAATATATGAGGCAGAAAAGTCAAGATATGGGATGCATCCCAGACTTCTATTCTTTCCAATGTGTTTGTTAAACTTATCTGACAATTCTTGAAAAAAGCATTAATGACCTCTTATCTTGATCTTTCAAGATATGCTTATCTCTCCCACCCTTTTCAAGATAAGCATATCTTGGTCTTTATAAATAAGAAAAAAAAGATAATTGTGTCCTCTAGTGCTTTTTTAAAACTTTAATAAACAGCTTGATAAAAATCTTGGAATACTTTTCAGCCTTATCTTGATCATTTCATATCTTGATCCGGAATGCATTTCAACCTTATCTTGATGCCTCTTATTTTGCTCATTTTAACAAACGCCCCCTAAGATGAAAACGTATATTTGTCCTTTATTTAAATTTTTGACGCTCAACCACCCACAATTATTCCTCAAGCGCGTGCACCTACTTTCTCACCCACCATCACCACAACCACTTTCCTTACCTACAACTGAACATCGCACAATCACTATTATTAACACTGAACATTGCTTAGTCTAGTTCTCCTTGCCATAACCAATTACCAGTTACTGTCAGCGATGTCAATGAAAGATTATTATCTGCAAATGTTTACGCCGGAGTTTGACGAAAAAAATAATGATTCCGACAAGAAACATCACAATTTACAACATCGATCACTAGTTCAATCACATAATTTATATACATGATAGATGAATTAAAAAAATAAGATTAATTAAAAATAAAAAATAAATAATATCCCTACCTTAAAGTCCCGAACACCACTGTTCGAGCAGTTTGGGGTTCCTCGAACCCTAAAATTCAATGAGACTTTCGCAACCTGAACCTTAAGATTCGGGGACTTTAAAAGCACCCAAACACATAGATTCGAGATAAATTAATTCTCCCAAATCCATGAATTCAGGAGAATTCAATTCTCTCGAACCCATAAGTTCGGGAGAATGCAATTCTATAGGATTCTATAATTCTATAATAATATATTATAATATATAATATTATATTTTAAACTATATATATAGTCTCCCGAACCCATGGGTTCGGGAGAATGTATATAGTTATATAATATATTATTATAATTATATTATATAATATATTATTATAGTGATATATTATATTATAACTATATACATATATATATAATATACACATAATTTTATACATAAATTATTCCAAATAAAAGAGTCTTATGATATGAGAATTGCAAATGGTCAAACCCAATCAAATACAATAATATTTTATGAGAATGACTTCATATTACATATATATATATATATTGTGTTTCTCTCAAATCTATAGATTCAAAAAAATTATATTTTTCTGAAATTATGGATTCGGGTACTTTTAAAACTCTCGAACCTTCGAGTTCAAATGCGATGATGAGTAAAACACTTGGCTGCAAATAAAATTTTTCTAAATCTTTTTTACTTGGCTTTTGTGATTCTGATGAGAAAACGAGGGATTCTAACGAAAAAGGTAGGCGAGGCAAGCGACTTTGGCGACGGCGAGATAACAGCGATCTGAAGATGGTTTGATGAGTAGTGGTGTGAAAAGGGTTTGTTGCGCATGTAGTGTCTTTTGAGGGATAAGTGTTTGAAGGGTATATTTAGAATATAGATGGTTATAAAAAGTAATCACTATGATTGTAAATAGTAAAAATTAAAATTTTATTTACATTAATTACGAACAATAAAAATTATGGTTGCAAATAATATTTTTTATTAATTTAATATACATGGTGTTTAAGAGCAAATGGACGAAAGTAGGCAAATACGCGTAGATTCAAGGGTCAATGGCTAGCAAACATTTTGGACAGAGGGAAGAGAAGCAACAACTTTTGTTTTAATAGGTAGTGTTTGTTAGATAAGGTATAGATTTAAAAAAATAAATATAAAAAATATTTTAAAATTTTATTTCTTAATATATTTATTAAATTTATTAATTATTTTTGAAAAAAATTACATAATTTTTTAGTTGATATTTATTTCTTTCTTATCCAATAAGCATATATCTTACAGATTAAAAAAAACATTATGTATATCTTTTTTATTATATTTTAAAATATTTAACAAATAATTTAAAACTTAGAATATTTATTAATTTTATTTTAATTTTAAAATATTTCAAACTTGTTTAATACGATTTTATATTTTAGCAAACGCTACCTTGCTTAATTAGCAAATCATATTTGTCGGGCATCAAATACGTGTCGCCTTCCAAGATACAGATATATATATACATGCGCGACTACTTTCGTTTCACGTCTTTCCTGAGGTTTTTAGGGTTTTAGAATTCTGTAAAAATCGAATTGAATCGGAGAATCGAGCAAGGTAAATTGAATCCAGGAATCGAGGAGGAGTAACATAAGAATGGTCCGCTTCAGTTGAATCTCTCCGTTTAACAATTTCCGTGTTCCTTTCTTACGAATTACAGAACTGTTGATTAGGCTATGTGGAAATGTCTTCTAATTTGGTTTCGAATTCTGTAGGGAGAAGAAGAAGAAGATGGAGCAGGAGGAGAAGCCGCCGGCCAGTTAAGCCGGCTGCAAGAATCTATAGACTCCAATCCTGATGATCCCGCTCTCCATTTCGACCTCGTTCGGTTTCTTCTTTTCTTATGCGTTTAGTTTGTTTATACAGCTGTGAACACTCGCACACAAATTGATACTCTACTACTGCTGACTTTTTATTACATTCAAATGTAAGGTTGGCCCTAGTAATTGAAAGAAAATAAATTGAAAAGAAGAGGCGCACAGAGGGGTGAAATGTTGATTTCTTTTGGACGCAGGGACTGTTAATGTGGGAGAAGGGGCACGAATCGAAAGAAATCAGAGAAAAAGCGGCGGGACATTTCCTAATTTCTGCCAAGTTGAACCCTCAGAACGCCCTCGCTTTTAGATATTTGGGCCATTATTATAGCCGAGTACCCGACGACAGCCACAGAGCTCTCAAGTGTTACCAGAGAGCCCTCGCCCTCTATCCCGATGACTCCGATTCTGGGGTTTGTTTCTTCTTCACTGCGCTTAGACATTGTCTTTTCTTTTGAACTATTGTTGTTAGTTCTACTCCACTAGTCCTTTTGTTTTTGAATGCAATGATGATACACTGCAGGAAGCATTGTGTGATTTGTTGGATCAAGCAGGAAAAGAGAGCCTGGAAGTTGCCGTCTGCCGTGAAGCTTCAGAAAAATCACCAAGGGCCTTTTGGGCTTTTCGAAGATTGGGTTACCTTCAGGTCTGTCTTCGTCTTATACATGATAGGTCTCTGTGAAGTTTGCACTCTTGACCATGGAGCCAGCCATTTATCATGATGCTTAGCTGTGCGTTTGCTGCTTACAGGTTTATCAAAAGAAATGGTCTGAAGCAGTACCGAGTCTGCAGCAAGCCATCCGAGGCTATCCTATTTGTGCTGATTTGTGGGAAGTCTGTTATTTGCTTCCCATGACTGTTCCTTTCTTTCTGTCGGTGTTTTTTTCCTTAATTTTTTAACTCTGGTAAAGCATTAATTCTGCTCTTCATTGTTTGATGTAATTGTAGGCTTTGGGTCTTGCCTACCAGCGGTTAGGCATGTTTACCGCGGCTATGAAGGTTATTGATTTCTTTTGTTTTCTAACTTTCGCCCCCATTTTCTTGTTTCCTCTTCCATTTTGTTTCCATAATTCTGCTGACCAGGAAAGGCAAGGGTTATTCTCTGGTTCTTGTGAGCTTTCTGAAAGAAAAAATACATAATTTAAAAAAAGTATTTACTTAATGTATAATTGAAACTATTCTTTATGTTTTTTTGGAATTGATCTAACGTCTCTAGAACTGGAGAATGTTACCATAAACCATGTAATGCTATTCTGGGGTTTGGTTTTGGTGCAATAGCTAATTTGATTGCAAACTACTCATGAGATATTGCTTGCTCTGAACCAGTTTGCTAGGGATAAGATGCTATTGTTGGCAAATTCTACTTTCTGTCCTCCGGTGGTGTTGTGCAGTCTGTATTCACAAACAAGCTTTTGTTTTATAAACAGTCTTCATCTCTGCAACATTGACCATCTAGCTATTTGCTTGCAGACTGAGACGCCTTTAAGGTGGTCTTTTTTGTTGGGCTACCTTATGTCTTTGAAATCAACTCCAGCTGTCCTGCACTGGTCTTTCATGTCTTAATTAGCAGGATACTGGTTTGAACTTTAAATGCTTCACCATATTGCGCTCTTGATATTTGGAGGTTGTGTTTGCTGTTTTTGGAGTTTAGTAGGTGATCCTAAGATCAATCATGGATTTTTGTGTTTATGGAACTTTCTTACACAAACCACAGTCAGTGGCACATTTCAGCGACAACTTACTTTTTATGGTTGCTTGTGCTTCTATTGTTATTAGAGGACGGGGAGAGTGATGGTTTATGGAGCCAGATCTTTTAGCCATGGCATTTCCCTTTTATTGGTGGTTTAAGAGTACACCTTTTCTTTTTAGTTTTTTGCACAGTTACTGATGATACTTTAGTTTTTCAATAGGTTTTCTTCTCTGTTTTGTTCAGTTGATCTTTTTTGTTCAGGGTTCAACTCCTTCATGGTGTCCCTTTCTTTTGATGAATTTTGCTTATATATACAAAAAGAAGAAGAAAAACAAGAAGAAGACACTAAGAAGGATGGAAATTACTTTTTTGGTTGCTCTTTTATCTATTGAAAAAAAAATAATGCATGATTTGTTAATTATAATAATGAGCACTTACAATATGGGTGCAGTCTTGCTTCTACTTAATTAAAAGAGATAACAAGACATAACCATGCATTCTCTTCAAACTTTTTCCTTTTTATTTTTTTGTCAAGCAAGCTCCTATGAAGAGTGCCCATTATTTGAAAATGGAATATTCTAATATAAGCGCATGAGTATTGCCCTGCCAGTCAGATTAAGGCTTGATATATTATATATTGTTATTTGTTATTGCTTTTTATTGTTTTTTTTTTGGCTAAGTATTATTGCTATTGTTGTTGAGTACATGAGTGCCTATCACCTGTCCTATAAAGTAAACTTTTAGCTTGTTGCCAATGCTATTTCTGGCCCTATATAGGTCTTGTATTCTATTGTATTGTTTATCTTCTAAAGTTTTTGATGATCCTTAAGTGTATTCGAGGACTTTGCCCAGTCAATGGCTAACTTCTGTTGGTACTTTGATAGTCATATGGACGTGCTATTGAATTGGAGGGGTCAAGATTCTTTTCTCTGGTTGAAAGTGGAAATATTTTTTTGATGCTTGGTTCCTTTAGAAAGGTATGTATGTTTCTTTTTTTGTTTGTATTAGTTAATAAAAACTATGCTCATGCTATTTCACATGCAAGTAGTGGCCCTAGACTGCCTGCAAATGATTGATATATTCATATCCATTTTCTTCTTTTTGGCTTAGTACAATTAAGGAGTAGTTGGTTTATTATAGTCCACAAACTCCTAGTTCTAGTCCCATAGACCAAAAATTTTCATCATTTTCATCACTAAATTATGTTCATTAGACAGAAATGATTTCTACTTGTGGATTTTATTAAAAGCTGTCTTCCACCCTTTCTTGTATGCTTCAATGCTACCATATTATTCATCTCTTGTATAAACAAAGGATCATTACATAGGATTTTATTTCACTAGTCACACCTTTTGAAGTTTGTATATAAAAACACAACATGGTTGGGGTTGAATAGAGATCAAGTAACCAGATTTTATTGATCTACGAAGTTGAATCATTAAAGAGCATTTATCGCACTGATTGCACCTTTGAATAGGATGTGCACAACACAACATGAACTGGGAGAATAAAAGTACCTTTCTTATGCTCAATCTTTCTGCAATTTATGATATATTGATCCTATTGTTTGCCTTTGTTGGAGTAGGGAATTGAGCAGTTTCAGAAAGCTTTACAAATCTTCCCTCAAAATATATCTGCACAGTATGGCCTTGCTTCTGCACTGCTTGGTTTGTCAAAGGAATGTGTGAATTCAGGTGCATTTCATTGGGGAGCTTCATTGTTAGAGGTTTGTAATTTTGGGGCTTTAGGAAGTATACCTATTGATAGAAAATAATTCACAAAAGCATGCTACCCTTCATGATGTCAGAAGAAAAGCTTTCTTAAAGTATTTACTATAAAATTGTAGGAGGCATCTCATGTTGCAAAAACAAGTGCCTGCTTGGCTGGAAATTTTTCTTCTGTTTGGAAGTTGTATGGAGATATCCAGGTATGGTCATTTAATTCTTGATTTCACTTATCAGAAGAAAAAAGGATTATTCTCTTGGTTTTGTCCTTTTGCACACTGCACCCTGTGGTGAAGAGGCCATAATATTTGTATAAATCCCATCCTCAATTAAATAGACTATTGCTGGCACTTAATTATTCCCATCCATTTCTTTTATTATTTTGATTATCTGAAATAAGTTTGGTGCCTCTGCTGGGGTCTATTTTATGTTTAAGAGTTCATGTTTCTTCGTCCTTTACATAAATGGGGTCATTCCCTTCTTATTAGCTTGCATACGCAAGATGCTTACCATGGATGGAGGGTGCCTGGGGTTTAGAAACTGATGATGAAGCTTTCGTAAGTTCCATCCTTTCATGGAAAGGGACCTGCCATTCAGCTGCAGTTTCTGCATGTAGTTCCTATCAACGGGCTTTGCACTTGACGCCATGGGAGGCGAATATCTATACTGATCTTGCTATTGCTTCAGATCTCGTTTGCTCTTTCAATGAGTGTGTTAACGAGGATCCCGATGCATGGTAAGATCCTATTCTTAGTACCATGCTAAAATAGTCCATTCAATTAACTATTGCGAACTTAATTGTTCATCTTATTTACCAGGCAGCTACCTGAGAAGATGTCCTTGGGGGGCTTGCTTCTTGAGGGTTACAACAAGGAGTTCTGGGTGGCATTAGGATGTTTAAGTGGTCATAGTGCATTGAGACAACATGCTTTTATCCGAGGACTGCAGATTGATGTATCTCTAGCTACTGCTTGGGCATACCTTGGAAAGGTATAGAGCTTTTCTTTTAATGTATGGTGACTATCTTACTATATTTGTTCTTAGCTGAGGGTGCTGTAACTTATTGGTGAACTTGTAATGTAAATCCTTCCACAAATTGCTAGCGAAAGCATATTAATGGACTTTCTCTAGTTGGATTAAAATTGGTGAGGGCCCCAAGCTGGCTTGTTAGTTGACAAAATAGAATGGTTGAATAATCATGCTGTGTACTGGTTAATAATATGATTTTGTTTTTTTGAAACCCATAAAAGTTATGATCTTGCTTCAAGTGCAAGCTGGGGTTGCATAAGGTGCGCAAGCTAAAATCCAAATGCAGTGACATGACTTAATGACAGCTTATGCCACATTGTAGGTAATTTTTAGTTTGGAGTTTGGGAAGTAAAATTTAACAAGTGTACCAACATGGTATGTGTTAGAATATGCAATTGTGGAATATGGTTCACTCTGTGTACTAGTTTCATTCTGTTCATTAGAGTCAAACACAAAAACACTAATTTTTTTAAACTAAATTTATCATGCTTTGCCCACATTTATCAATGATATGATATATCGTTGGTGCATATGTAACTATTGTGTTTGTCAATTGCTTGTTCTTGACAACTTTTTACTCTAGAAGAGCATATCGGTGTGGAATATGATGTAACTTTCACCACTTTTAATATTATGTGTATCTCCTATTAACCATATATTTATCTTTTAAAATTTTCCAATATCCAAGTTGTTATTTGGTTTATAAGAAAGCAAAAGGGAACACAAGAATCAGTACTAGACATGAGTTGACAAATATGTGATACCCATTTGAGTTATAGATTCTTAATGCATAAGAGTTTTTTCATTGCTCATGGAGGAGTTGGCACATTATTGTCTTGAATAAGCAACAAAAATAACTTGTTTAGGATCATAACATTGTTATGTAATCTTAGTGAAATACTGGATTTGTTATCTCTTGTTATCTCATGTCTGCTTTTCGTGAAGACCTACTGACATTTTCTCTATGGATTGATGAGAAAAAGGGGCTTGGCATGAAGGTAATAATATTGTTGAAAGTTTTGGAGTTCGCAAATGAGAATGCATTTTTGTGGAAAAAGGCCATTGACTTTTGAGTATGGTTCCATTTGGGGACTTGGCTATGGGTTCATAAATTCCCCTCATGGTGATTGTGCATGCCCTTTGAAATGGTGAATGTGATGATTTGAAGAAAAATTAATATTATGTGCCTCCAAGAGATGAGATGGGTTTGAGAGAAGGCTAAAATATTGACGTAATCTAGATATGCTTGGTACTTATGGAAAGATCAAGCAAAGCATGGAGTGGGGATTATTGTGGACAAGACTTTAAAGGATGGGGTAGTGGATGTGAAGAGAATAAGTGATGGGATTATTGCAGCTAAAGTTGTTCTAGGAGAAGAAATTGTGAATATTGTTTGTATCATAAATTGGACTAGGAGAGGAGGAGATAGGTAAAATTTTGGGAAATTTTAGGGGAGTTGGTGTAAGGGATACCTAGAAGAGAAAAGATCTATCATGTACCTAGGGTTTTGATAGGAAATTGGAAGAAATTGAGGAGGAATTAGATTGAAAGGGAGGGAAATGCAACAAGAAATGGGAAAGGATTACAGACTGAATAGCACGAAGGGGGAGATTAGGGAGAGATTAGAGGGATCAGGAGAGAGTTCAGGGAAATTGAGAGAGAATTGATGAGAGGGAAATGATTGAATTCAATTATCATTCAAAACATGTCCTACAAACAATCTTCAGTAGCTTTATATAGCTATTGTTGAATCTTGGATCGGTTTCCTCACAAGAATATTCACTCTCTCACACCCAACCCTCACCCGATAGTAATAGAAACAAAGAAATGTAAAACAGAACAAATAACAAAGCAATAACAAAACTGTAAAAGAGACAAGAACTTATCCTTGGTCAGGCATGAAATGCCCTACATCTAGACTGCGGAAACCTTTGAGAGAATCCACTAGAAACACAATCAAGATTACAACACTCCTTCTTGTTGCACACACTCAGACTATGAACAATAATCTACCTCTCGAGAATACAAGGATTGAGCATACGCTCTCTTAAAATTCTCTACAACCCACGCACAACAAAAAAACTAAATGAATGCTGAAAACTCATCATGTCTCCTGAGAACCTATCTGCCTCTATTTATAGAATATAGAGGTGGTTACAACTTAAGGACTTAAAAGAAAATATGAGGGAATACAAGGCCTATCTAGAAATAACTTTAAGTTAGTTATTTCCGTTATATTCTCGATTAATTGTAATTCTGGAGGTTGGGCAATCAAAGTTCTTATATTCCCAATTCTGTCATGTGGAACAAGCATGGTGTCCAACTCTCTTCTAGTCTCCATCTTATGATTGAAATCAACATCTCTTTTCAGCAAGTATGTCCTATTAGAGTAGAAACACAACACTCTCTAGGAGACTCACTCACCAAGTCACGGATAGAGACTCACAAACACTCACGACAATAGGAATTACAACACACAGTATTAAAGAACAGAAATCAGAATCAAGAACACCACAAGATTATCTTGTTCAGTCTCAAATTGAGACCTACGTCCAGATTGGCCTGTCCTTCACTTTTCCACTATCTTGTATAGGTTGATTACATATGCCTTTGACAGAACTCTCTCATAGCCCAAATATCCTGAAAACTATAGAGTTTCCAACCTAGAGCATACACAACAATATCTGTCTCACTCTAAGCACACATCCAAAACCACTCGCTCACAAGATAGGATTCCCGCATAAAGCACAAATGAAAAGTACCGCACAATAGCCCCTCCCAACCCCTATTTATAAGCCATAGGGCGGAGTTACAATAATAGAAAATAAATGCCCCCCCCCCCCCCAAATTGACCATTACACATAACAATCGACCAGCTGTACTTCTAGAAACAATCATTCTAGAAGACTTTTCCTAACCAACTGAACAAGACATAAACATAAACAGTACTGTTTCACATAAATTTTCCTAATATTTATTTCACTAATCTAGTACAAATGTTCTAACATGTCCTGCTCTCCTAAAACACTTGCTTTAGTTACCTCTGTTAAAACTAGCATAAAAAATTGGTTTGCACCTTCTGCAATTTGGCTTGCATCTTCTGAATAATCGCAATACTGTCATACTATTCAGGGTCAGGATCTTCTATGTTAGTAGTAAGATACCCTCCTACTAAAATTGTCTTAATGTTTGTGTTGCCTGTTTTAACCCAAGCTAAGGAATCCTCAGCTTTTCCCAAAACCAAATCCCATACATTAGTCGATTCTCCATATATTGGACCAGGCACCCAAGGTAATGCAAGGGACTTTGCCGCCTTTGTTAATCCCTCCAATAATCCTTCATTTTTCTCCTGCTAGCTCTCATTAGGCACATCCTGATGTATTAGCCCTTCTTTTGGTTGCGTAACAACTATAACTGAATTCATGTCAACAGAATTATTCTTCAACAGAGTTTCAATAATATTTGCAATAGGCAAACTACCTTCCTCTGCAGCGTTATCTACCAATATATCTCCTTCCACATCAATTCCATCATCTAAATCAACCTTCTCCTATGGTGTTACATTGACTATTCTTACAACTGCCATTCTTGTTCAGACATCAGATGCATGAAAGCTCTCCTTGCAGTTTTCATCTCCAATCTGATTTATAGCCTACATATCCACTGAATCATCAACTTCCTACAATTGTAAAATGTGGTTTACACAGATCTCCTTGTCCAATCTCTCATCATCTTCAGAATCTTGAGTTACCATTGACTGGTTCGCTTCAATTTGTTCTTTGATTCCTGTAAATCAGAATCCTGCGGGAGGACTCCATCACCAACTTCCTCACCATTGATTGAGTTTGCTGTCAGAACTTCATGATCCAATGTAGGTAATCCAACAACATTTTTTTCTTTTTGTTTGCTAGAATATTTCAGAGGCTCACTCTTAACAGTTTTCTACTCCAAGAATTCTCTGTTACGATCGTTCAATCTTGATAATTGATTGTCTGAATCAATCATCTCTTGATTAGAACCTCAGAGATAGTCACTTGAAACATGTCCTCTCGACTTATCAAAGAATTCAGCTGGACTACTGACCTGATACATCTTAGACAATATCTCGCAAACTCCTACAGCTACTCATGTAACATATTGCTAGCTTCCTTGCTTATCTATCTATTTGAGTGTACTTTCAAACTTCTTTACCCATGTTCCATGATTATGGCTTGTTGCCTTATGATTTCTATTGTATCTAACTGAAAGTGCAACATTCTTTTGTTGCAATTGAAACTCGTATTGTTTCATGCGTATGCTGTTTACCATGGCTGAAATCTCACGAGCAGGACAAGTCGAAGGCCAAGGAACAGGAGCTATGTACATACTAAATCTAAAACTTTCCGTGACCTAATCAACTCTAAATTAGAATCGCCTCTGATTTGTCGTAGTCTTGGAATTTGCTAAGAACCGACGAAAATTAGCAGCATAGAGTGCCAACAATCAATAAGCAGGAGAAGTTGGAAGAATCTACCTCTCAAACTGAATCCGCCCTTGAAATTACTTCTCTTTTGCATCCACTTCACAGTATTCCCCTTATGGTATTGCTTCCCAATTCGTTGGATCTACTTCGCCCTTCCACTTTGAACAAGACTTACCAGATTTCACAACTGAGGGTCACAAAATCTGATCCGAAACTTGCTTCTATGAGTCGTCGAATGTCTAATTTGAATCTCTTGGCTTGCTCGTCTACAAATTCTAATAAACTAGAATTGCTCTAGGAGTTGTTGGAAGCACCGTCGAAATCACCTGGCCAAGTTGCCTTCAAGACTATTCAAGTCTTGAATGGATCGACTTCGATTGCAGCACTCGAAATGATTCAACTCAGTTATTCAATCAATTCTTTTGTTGTTTCTTGAATCGCCTCCCACGACTCGTTCAGTTCTACAACCAATCGCTGATCAACTCTGTCACTTGTTGTGGATCGACAATTTCACAATTCCAATCTTATCTCTATGGATCACCACAATTTGCTGATTCGGTTGCGATCGCTATGATCTTGATCACTCAGATTTGCCTCCAATTCGTGACTTTTTACTTACTACAATTTTAACCACTGGCTGAGGATCACTGGTTGATTGTAGCTTCTTAAGTTTGCCTGGATCGCTCAAAATCGTGGCCTAGATTGTCGGAATTCACTTGTCTTTGCTTTTCTACCGAAATTGTTGTACTTCGCTTTGTTGGATCAATTAATAGGATTTGATAGAATCACATCGAAGAATCTTTGGCTCTGATACCAAATTGTCATGTACCTAGGGTTTTGATAGGAAGTTGGAAGAAATCGAGAAGGAATTAGACTGAAAGGGAGGGAAATGCTGCAAGAAATGGAGAAGGATTAGAGACAGAATAGCAAGGAGGGGGAGATTAGAGAGAAATCAGAGGGATTAAGAGAGAGTTCAGAGGGAAATTGAGAGAGACTTGATGAGAGGGAGATGACTGAATTCAATTATCATTCAAAACATGTCCTACAAACAGTCTTCAATAGCTTTATTTAGTTACTCTACAAAAAATAACAAACTAATAGAAAAATACAAGTAAAATGTAAAATAGGCTAATTACTATTTTAGCCCTAGTAAAAACCCTTGGGTGTTGACTAGATCCTTATAAAGGTGACTTGAATGGTCATGTGGGTAAGAAGTGTGACAAAAAATATTTACGAGGTTATGGATTTGGAGAAATAAATAATGACGGTAAAACTACTTTGGATTTTGTCATGGCATATGAGCTCATCTCAACCAATGCTAGGTTTACAAAACAGGATAAACACATAATCACATATAAATATGGAATATCAACTACCCAAATAGACTACTTATGAGACAAGAGGACCACCTATGTTTTAAGGATTGTAAAGTCATATTAGGAGAATGCCTAGTCATTCAATATACACTTGTGGTAATTGATTTCCAAATCATAAAATAGTGGAGAAATTATGCTACAAAATGGAGTCCAAGAATTAGATGGTGGGATTTAAAGAGTGGAAAACAAACTATTTTCAAGGAAGAAGTGTGATAGAAAAGCTTGGACCATAGAAGAAGAGGATGCCCAAATGTGGAGTGAAAGGGCTACTACCATTGAAATAAAAGAAAAATAGTTCTAGGAGAGTCAAAAGGAAAAATCCCAAATCAAAAAGAGTCTTTGGTGGTGGAATGAAGAGATACAAGAGAAAATCAAAACTATAAACTTGTTACAATACTTTGCATAAGTGCCATAATGAAGAAAATCTGATGAGTATAGTTTGGTTAATAAAGTAGCAAAAGGGTAGTTAGTAATGCAAAATCAAAAGCTTATGGAAAATTTACACTGCCAACTTGATACAAAAGATAGAGAAGGAGAGAGATAAACTAGTTAAAGCAAGAAAGGGAAAAACAAGATATTTAAACCAAGTGAAATACATAATAGACGAAAGCTAAAAAGTACTAGAAAATGAGGGGGTGATCAATGAGAGATGGAAGGAATATTTCTTGATGTCATTCAATAAATGTGGAGAAACAAGTGCTATCTTGGGGCATTTTTGTAACTTTAAAGAAGATACATGATTTATAAACGTGAAGGTCCAAATGAAAGCAAGTATTGAAAAAAGTTAAAGGATAGCAAAGTAGTTGGATAGATGATATACTGAACAATTGTGATAAAACTTGGTATATAATTGTTCTTCCACTTGATTACAGTATATATAGTGGAAAGAAATCAATCAAATCCCTATAACTAAGAAAAAAAGAAGGAATCCTAATTATATCAATTACTAATTTACAACAATAAATCAATCCCATAAATTGTGGGATAAGATTGATTATAATCAATCCCATAGATTATGAGATTGATTATTCAACAAACTTTACAACAAAGAATTCTAACACTTCCCCTCAAGCTGAGTTGTAAATATTTATCATACACAACTTACAACTCAGATCTTCAAAATGTGCCTTTGGAAGTGCTTTAGTTAGGATATCGACAGTCTGTAAATTAGAAGGAATGTAAACAGGCTTGATTACATCCCTTTCTATTTTTTCTCTGAGGAAATGTCGATCTATTTCCATATGCTTTGTCCGTTCGTGATGAATTGGATTTTTGGTAATACTGATGGTAGATTGACTATCACACAGTAGCTGGATTGATTCCTTAGAAGGTATCTTCAACTTGGCTAGTACTCTTTTCACGCAAATTCCTTTACAAATACCGTGAGCCATAGCTCGGAATTCTACTTCTACACTACCTACCACAACTTGCTTTTTACTTCTCCATGTCAGATTTCCCCAAATATAGGTACAATATCTAGAAGTGGATTGTCGATCTGAGATTGAGCCTGCATAGTCTGCGTCAGAATACAATTCCACTTTCTTACTTGAGTTCTTTTTGAATAACAGTCCATTTCCTAGGGTCATTTTCAAGTATCTCATAATTTTATATGCTGTTGTCATGTGTTCTTCAATAGGGTTGTTCATGAATTGGCTAACAACACTTATTGAGCATGTTATGTCAGGTCTAATATGTGATAGATAGATTAACTTCCGTACAAATCTTTGATATCTTCCCTTCTCTACAGGAGCACTGTTTTTATTTGAACCAAGTTTGGTAGTGTAGTCCGTGTGTGTCTATACAGGTTTACACCCAAGCATACATGTTTCTTTAAGAAGATTTAATACATACTTTCTTTGAGAAACTATAATACCTTGCTTAGACCTAGCCACTTCCATTCTCAAGAAATATGTGAGCCTCCCTAAATCCTTGATCTCAAACTCTCTAGCTAGAAATTCTTGTACTCTTGGAAATTCCTCAGCATAATCCCCTGTTAGAACTATATCATCAACATAGACAATCAACATGGAAATCAATCCATTTGAAGAATGTTTTGCAAATATTGTGTGATTAAATTGTCCTTGTATGTACCCATTAGTCTTCATATTACTGGTAAACCTTTCAAACCAAGCTCGAGGTGATTGTTTTAGACCATAAAGTGACTTCTTTAGTCGACACACTTTGTTGATGTTTCATGAGTTTTGTAGTCTCTGAGGAATGTTCATATAGACCTCATCTTCTAGATTCCCATTCAAGAATGCATTCTTGACATCTAGTTGATGGAAGGGCCAATCCAGATTTGCTACAAGAGATAGGAGTATCCGAATAGTGTTGAGTTTTGCAATTGAAGCAAAGGTCTCCTCATAATTTATGCCATAGGTTTGAATAAACCCCTTAGCTACCAACTGAGCATTGCATCTCTCAATACTACCATCTGCCTTTGTTTTTACCGTGAAGATCCACTTGCACCCAATCAAGTTTTTTCCACGAGGCAAATTAGTAATTTCCCAAGTACCATTGTTCATCAAAGCATTAACTTCCTCATTAGCTGCCTTCTTTCATTCTGGGATAGCCATGGTGTCTTCGATTGAATTAGGAATGGAGATAGAATTGATTTTGCTGGTGAATGCTTGGTAAGATGAAGATAGACTCTCATAACTCACATAGTTGCCAATAGGGTACAATGGCCTACTTCTGCATTCCCTCACCCCTTTCTTGGGTGCAATGGGTAGGTTCTCATTGGAATTATCATGATCACTTAAACTAGTATTTGCAGAATTTTCCTCCATAGTCTGTAAGTCAGATGTAGGGATTTTTACCTTAAGTTTAGATGCCGACAGTAATGGTGAATCTGCTAGTGTCTCTGATTCTTTCGGTTTTCTCCATTTTTTTGTGATAGACACTTAACTCGGGATTGAAAGAATCAGTTGGTTTTGGTTCAGGTTCAATTTGGACACTTGGAGAAGGTGCAATTTCAGGTGGTGTTTAATCTATGCTATCCAAGAAAAACTGATATCCTTGTTGACTCTAACTAGAACTCTCCCCCTGAATATCAGTTTTGGGATAATAGGGCTTTGTTTAAAAAATGTGACATCCTTGGTGTGATAAAACCTTTGGTTGTCAGGACAGAAGTATTTGTAACCCTTTTGGTTGGGGGAGTACCGTACATGGATACATTTGGAGGATCGAGAGTAAGTTTGGTTCGATGTTGTTGATGGATATGAACAAACACAGTACACCCAAATATCTTTGGAGGAAGAGAGGAAATCAATCGACTTTTGAGGGAAGTGTTGTAAGAATACTTGATGTGGAGTGGAGAAATCTAAAACTTTGGATGGAAACCAATTGATTAGGCATACTACTACAAGAATAGCCTCACCCCAAAAATGTTTTGGAACATTAGATGAAAACAACATAGACCTGACAATGTCCAGAAGGTGCATATTCTTTCTCTGAGCTATCCCATTTTGCTGAGGGGTATTTATATAGGAACTTTGGTGTATGATTCCCTCAGTTGATAGGTATGAGCCAAGACTAGAATTAAAGAACTTTCTTCCATTGTTAGTTCTAAGTATTTGAATGGGAGTTTGAAATTGATTTTTGATCATTGTTTTGAAATTCTTAAATATTTGAGGAACTTTTGATTTATTTTTCATAAGAAAAATCTATGTGAGTCGTGTGTGATCATCCATGAAAGAGATGAACCATCGAGCTCTTGTGATATTTAAAACTTGAGATGGGTTCCAAACATCACTGTGGATCATAGAAAAAGGTTTTGATGATTTGTGTGGCTGAATTGGATATAAACTGTGAGAGTGTTTTGCAAATTGACAAATTTCATATTGAAAAGAAATAGCACTTTTATTTCTGAATAAACTTGAGAAAAATTTGGATAAGTATAGAAAACTTGGGTGGCCTAACCTGTAATGCCACATCATAACTAACCTCTCGCTCTCATTTTTTAACTCACTAACAGATATGCAAGAATTAGTTTGATAAGAAATAGGTTCACTCACTCTTAGATGAGATTGCCTCACAGAATCTGGTTGAACCTTAAGATGATAGAGCCCAGCATGACTCCTAGCACTGCCCATCATTCTCCCTCAAATCCTGAAATTCACAAATATAAGGAGAAAAATTAGCTATATAGTTAAGTTCTTGGGTGATTTTATTTATGGAGAGCAGGTTGCAATCTAGATTAGGAACATATAATACAAATTTGAGTGTTATGTCCCAGGATACCACAACCAAACCAGTCCCTTTAACTTTTGCCAAAGAACCATCTGCAATTTTAACTGTGAGAGTTTCATTCAAGGAGAATATGTGTTGAAAACTCGTCTATCTCCTATCATGTGATCAGAAGCACCAAAGTCGACAATCCAAGGCTTATAGTGCTCTTGTTTCACAGTTAAAGTCTTAAGAAAATTACCTTTTTGAGCTATGGAACCTGATCCAACAACTGGTAGGTTTTGTTGTGCTTGTAGCAGCCTTCTCAATCCATCAAGTTCCTCTTTGCTAAAGTTTGCAAGTTGCTCTGAACTGCTAGCCATGTTGCCTCAACTTTCCTTTTGTGTTGTTGTCTTTGGCTTCCAATCAGCAGGTTTTCCATGGAGTTGCCAGCAGATTTCTTTTGTATGACCAAGGCGGCGATAATGTTCATACCATGGCCTTCCCTCTTTTTGGGGCTGCTGCTGGTTTCCGACATCTAACACTGATAATTCACCACCAGCAGTTAATTTTTTTGTCCCCAGCATTAATTGGCGTTTACTCTCTTCCCTTCGAACCTCAGAGAAAGCTTCTTGTAAGCTTCTTGTAAGCTTCTTATCGCAGCAAGACTTCAATTCAGGCGCAAGCTAAATTTGTAGACCCTCTTATTCTTTATAATCTTCTTGTAAAGTTTGAGATCAGTGGTGGCTTCCCAGGAATATTTTTCAAAAGCATCCAGTTGTTGCTACTTTTGAAGGAGTTTGTCGTAATTCTTGGTCACAAATAAATCACCTTGTTGGAAACCATGCAACATGCCCTCAATTGTCACTAGTTCGGGGGTGTTTTCTTTGTGTGAATAAGTGTCTTTTGTAGTCTTCCAGACCTCTGCAACAGTTTCATATAGAAGAAAATTTTCTCCTATGCATGGCTTCATGGAATTTACTAGGTAGGACATAACTTGACTGTTATCTCTCTTCTAAATCCAATAATCAACACCTTTTTCATCTGGTTTGATGATATTTCTGGTGAGATAATATTCTATCTCCTTGTTGTGGACATGAAACATAAAGGATTGAGACCATTGGATGTAGTTTCGCCCATTCAATTTGTAGATGGTGATGGGTGCGAATGAGTAGTTTGACAAGTTGCCCCCATTGTTGTCGTACATAATAGTTTCGACATTTGAGGGCAATGATTTTGGAGTTTCAATTGAGGATTTGTTGGTGTTTTGACATTTTTGCAATTTGATGTCACTGCTGAGAATGAAATAAAGGCTAGGACGGTTGATGAATACTACCGGAATAAGCAATGTAGAATGTTGCCAGAAAAAGTAGTAGATAAAAAACTGACATAGGATGGCTATGAGAAGAACAAGAGGCGTCTAGGGTTGCTCTGACACCATGACCAATTGTGAGAAAACTTGGTCTGTAATTTCTCTTCCACTTGATTACAATATAGGAGAAAAAAATCAATCAAATTCCTATAACTAAGGAAAAAAGGAATCCTAATTACATCAATTACTAATTTACATCAATTAATCAATTCCAACAATTAAGATTGATTATAATCAATCTCATATATTGTGAGATAATTGATTATAATCAATTCCATAGATAGAGGGATTTATAATCAATCCCATAGATTGAAGGATTGATTGGGGATTGATAATTAATCCCATAGATTGTGGGGTTGATTATCTAGCGAACTTTACAATAAAGAATTCCGACATATACCAATAGAAGCATGGGAGTGCATGGGAGAGCAGGGCATTTTTTGGCTAAAGAAATTATTAAATGTGGCCCTTAAATAAAAAAAATATATATATGTTGGATGATTGAAGGAAGAACACTGTAGTGCCTATTAATGAGAACTAAGGAGATGTTCAAAGTTATGGAAATTATAGAGAAATCAAGCTAGTGAGACACACTAATGGAACTTTGGGAGAGAGTGAGCAAGGATCAAGAAGAGAAACAAAGCACATCCTGAAATACATAATTTTATAATCTCAGCTCCACAAACAAGAATAGTGTCAACCATGAAGAGAAGAGGGGAAATAGGTACTATTCCTCTCTAGACTCAACTAAAAAATGCCTCAACCACCCTAGACTCTTCTCTTTCTTAATCATGCTACTAGCAGCTTCTAGGACTAAGATAAATAAGAAAAGGGAAGGGAATCCCTCTGGATACCTCATTAAGCAAAAAAGAGAACTTTATTGTGGAAAGACATCAGAGAATCCACTTCCTCCACTTAGAACCAAATACAATCCGACCTATAACATAGCTCAAAAAAGTCCAAAGAAACATGATCACACACTTGCTCCACCCCAAGTTTACAGAAAACGCCAGATGTTACTAGCTTGACATGAACATCCACGATTTGGTGAACCCAAACCAATACACTCTGTGAGTCTGAAACCATGGTGCCATGAGAGGGAACCTTTCTCCCTTTGCGTGAGTTAGAGGAAGGTTGTTTTTATATGCAGCTTTACCTTTGCTTTGCAGGAGTCAAAGGAGGGCTACTCTTATACGCAACTTTACCCTTGTTTTTTGAAGAGGCTGTTTCCAAAACCCACCTCACTCAAACAAAATGGACAGGTGATCAGAAGCAACTATTTAGAGGTTTGATTGACAGAAGTCTGGGAAATGCTCATCCAAATCTCCTTTGGGAAAGAAGTGTATCTAGACAAGGCATAGAGAGATTCCCTTCAACCAGACAAAGTAAGTGGGCCCCCTACCGAAGGCAAAGCTGTCAATATCTTAAGTATAGCTGGGAGATTTTTTTTTTTTTGTGGGTGTAGGTTTACTTGTTTGCATTAGTTTTTCTTTATTTTTACCAATTATTGACAAATTGGCTTGTGTGAATATGTATCAATTATTTCCTGACATGGATCAGTCCTTTGATTTAGTTATTTATGCGAACAATTACTTTTCTCTTCTCTATGGTAGTGTTGTTTGGCTCCCTCTTTTCAGGCCAAGTCTTCTTGAATAGGAGTTTCGTTCCTCTTTGGTGTTTGGATATTTTTAGACTCATTCTGAGGCAGGATAAGAGGAGAACAAATGTGCTGGAGCCCCTTTTAAGTTGAGGAAGCTTTTTGGTTCATTTATTTAGGTTCTTTGGGACAAAGGTAGATTGGATTTTTGTTGGAAACTTTTGTGGAGTTTGAAAGCCTCTCAAAGCTGTTTTTTTTTTGGGCACCATTCACCCAACTGATAATTTTTGGATGACAGGACTGTCACGACCCCAAGGATCCCCGAGACTATAATTGTAATTATGATAGTAGTTAGTTTACATGCATTTATTATATTATACTCTAGGTTGCTGAGAGTAGTTGTACCTTTCAATTAGATAGGTTGGAACAGCCTCTAAATAAGCTGTATCACTTAGATAATGTTATGTTTAAGTTGATTATTGAATTCAGTCATTTCCCTCTAGAAATTCTCTCTCGATTTCCCTCTTATTTTTCTCTAATTTCTCCCTCCTTCGTTGTTCTATCTGAATATCTTCCCCTGTTCTTTTGATATCTCCCTCATTTTTTCTGGTCCCCCCCCCTCCCCACCTTCTGTTCCATTTCCCTTGGATTCTTTCAATTTCCTATCAAAACCCTAGGTATATGACTAGGACTTTTGGTGCCATTTTTATGAGGTGGATTGTGAATCATTTGGTCATATGCTCCTCTGTTGTCTGGTGACTTGTAATATTTGGAGTTCATTTATTTACTAATTGTTTACTAGTGTCTAGGGGGTAATACCAATGTTGTTGGATGTTTTGCATCCTTGGGAATGTGCATGTCCTAGTAAGAGTGAGAGTGAGGGCATTTTGTTTTGAGTTGTTATTTCGTTTAGTGTCATGGCATCTTTGGTGTGAGAAATAGAAGAGTTCTTGAGTGTTAACCTAGGTCTCACCTCTCACTATGATCGCTCAATCACCCAAAACACTCCCTGGCAATCTCTCTGTTCCGCAACACAAAAATAGAACATAAAAACAAACAAGAAATAATCAAGAACAGTAAACACACAAGAGAATTTATCCTGGTTCAGTCTCGAATGAGACCTACATCCAAATTGGCTTTGCCCTTAGCTTTCTCCCCTATCTTTGAATGACAATACACGATTATATGTGCCACAAACCCAATTCTCTCACTGCCCATAAACTTGAAAGCTATATAGAATTGTAAACCCGAAAGATATCCCCTCTTTCACATAGCACATACTCACACAAGATAGATTGTAAAACACAACTGAAAGCTCTCTCTCAAAAGTCTACCTCTCAGCCCCTATTTATAAGCTATAGGGGTGGAAGTTACAACCTGACTGATTGCCCCAAGATGGCAGTTAATACAAACCCAGTCAGCCTTCTAGAAACATACCCTTCTAGAAGAACTAATACAAGAAATAAAACATGACACCTCTCTTACATTACAAGCCCTAATCTAGTACAAATGTATTTTAACATTGAGATTTTTGAAAGTTATCCTCCTTGCCTTAAATTGAAACATTGTCCTTTCTCCCTTTTTTGTGGGTTAGAGGGGAGTTGTCCAACTAATTTGACACCTTCATTAGGTTCTTGGATGACTTTATTCTGTAAGAAAATGATGTCATTGTGTAAAGGGTTTGATCCCTTAAGATGCTCATTTTTTATGAGGTCATTGAGAAGCTATATCCCATGTCTTTAGGTCACCTTCGGCCTCTATATGTGCAATCCGTTTTTCTTGAATATTTACCTCATTCACTTGGTAAAATAAAACAAAACAAAAAAATTCATAAAGTTAAGATCCCAATGTTCGGCATGTCCATTATCTAATCTTTTCATTGAACTAAAACTGTTTTTCACATGTTTGTGGGTAATGTTTCCATGAAGTAGAGGAATGGTATAACATTGGCTTGGTAAGTATATGATTTAAGTTTGATTTTATAGATCTGTGAAACTATGCTTTGGTAGATTTGTCCTCTGGATTGCAGAGATGGAGAATCCCTCTGTCTCATACATTAACAGTACACAGTCAGACAACTTTATTTGGCAAGATGGCTGTTTTCTATACTTGGTGCCAAACTCTTAAAAGATTGCACAGAGGTAGGAGGATGTCTGACCTGATGGGGTATCTCTCACAGACCTTGAGGGGTCACTCCAATTTTTAAGATGATGTTTATAGTTGGGGCATTGAGGTTACAGATATTGGCCATAGGTTCTCCATTTGTCATGGTTGCTTTTACTTGTTTATATAGACTGATGTGTGAAGCATTGTACTGAACTTGAAAGATGTGTATTGTATTTCATTTTTAGTACCTATCATTGTGTAGATAGGTAGGTATTGTCTTTTGCTTGTTCTAGTTTTTTTCAATTTAACCTCTGTTAACTTGTTGAACTTTGAATGCTGATTTCTGCTTTGGGCTGAACATGTGGAATGTGCCTTAGCTGGTTCCAGGCTTGCTTTGGCCCCACAAAATGAAGGGTTATTTTACCTGTCCTTTGGAATATTCACAATTGACTAGCCACACACATCTTTTTTTAGCTTCAATGGTAGTTCTCGATGTCATAAACACCTAGACAGTTTGGAGAACAGGGTGCGAAGCAATTAGCTAAACCTTTTGCTTACCAGCTCTTGAATCATCTTGCCAATCTCATTGTCTCTCTCTAAACCTTTTGCTTTAACAGCTCTATGGAGAACAGGGTGCGAAGCAATTAGCTACACAAGCATTTGATCATGCTAGAAGCATAGATCCTTCACTTGCATTACCATGGGCAGGAATGTCAGCTGATGTTTATGTTAGGTAAATTGTTATCTTCAGTAGATACTGGTTCCTTTCTATTCTTTATTGGCATTGTCATTTGAGTGCATCAATATTTTCCTTTTTTCCCCTTCAGGGGACTGACTCCAGATGAAGCATATGAGAGCTGTTTGCGTGCAGTAGAGATACTGCCAGTAAGGATTGTGTTTCACTATGCTTTCCCAAATTCTTTTAATGGATGAATTTTTTAACCTGTAATTTTTGTGCATTTTCCTTGTTATGGTTCCAATTGAATGGTTAATGTTTGGTTGGAGCTAAAGGAATTTGTGGCAGCTCTTCATATCATTCCAAGTTAGCGTCGTGTTCATTTCCACTCATGCCTTGGTCTATTGTAACATTCCCCATTAAGATTATCATCAGCCCTTCCCCCTTGAATTGGTAGTGAGTTTTCTGTTTATGGCCTTAGACTTGACCGGCTTGTCAAAAATGTTGTATAGTTTTACTTACATCACTACTGTCTTGGCAGCTTGCAGAATTTCAAACTGGTCTTGTTAAGCTTGCTTTGCATTCGGGTCACCTTTCATGTCCACAGGTATAACTACATTTTGATGGTTGATATAGTAGAACCATGAGTATATGCAACTGTTTCAGTCTGATACTGCAAGTTACACATTACTTGTAGTTGTGGAAGGACATACTGTAGAAATTTTCCACCTAATACTGCAGGTAATTGCTGTTTCAGGTTTTTGGAGCCATACAGCAGGCTGTACAGCAGATGCCCTACTCTCCTGAATTACACAATATGAATGGTCTGGTTTGTGAGGCACGTTTTAATTATCAGTCTGCTGCTGTCTCTTATAGACAAGCACGCTCTGCAATCATCAACTTTGCCAGCAATGTTCCAAAATGCCAACTCAGTGATGTATCAATTAATTTGGCCAGATCGCTTTTTAGGGTAAATTCTCTGACAACATTTTTTCTCCCAGATGATGTTTTAGACAACATTTTAGAAATTTAGTGCCTCTTCTTGCTGCTCAGCATTTTGTGGACGCATTCTCCATTGTAATTAAGCTATTGCATCCATGGCTTGCAGTCGGGGAATGCTCTTGATGCTGTACATGAGTGTGAAGACTTGGACAAAGAAGGTTTGAATAATGAATATAATAAAGTTGCACAATCCTGGACCTTTATTTCACTGTTCATTTGTGGCTCTGTGCATAATACCAGGGAAAAGTAGTGAGGTTGTCTGCATTACTGAAGTCAATATTTGTTTTTAACAAATTCTCCTATCTTGTGGATAAAAGGTTTTAAATAATGGTACTGACTGCCATAGTAGTAGCAATGGCAATGGTGCAGTTTTAGTGTGTAATGGGCGTGGCATAGCCCCAGCAGAGACCAATGGCATGAACTTTTTTTTTCTTCATGCAACTCCTAAGATCTTACTGATGCAATTCTTTATTTTCTCAAAATGTCGTATTTTGGGATTGGAAATATTTTTGATATTTTTTTTATTTATAGACATTATTTGATAGATATTTTAGTTTTCTATTATTTTTGATTGCTGTTGAGTGAGTTTTACCTTTTCTTTTGCATTATTTTGATGATTTCAGGTGTCATAAACGAGGAATTCTAGAATCAAAATTTAAATCAAAGCATAAGAGAAAAGGAAAGAAGAATAAAAATTTAAATCAAAGCACAAGAGAAATGGAAACTTCACAAAGGAACATGACCAAACAAAACAAATGAACACATCCCATCCCATTTTCAGCATCCTTGGAGAGACATATGGTAGGAGAGAAGATATTGACAGAGAGAGAACTTCGGGTTAGTGCAGTAAAAGGTGAGTGCCTTGCTTGCCTAGGTGCATAGGCCCCTCAAGGCTCTGTGAAAGCGCCACCTCTACCTCTAGGCAAGGCGACTTCAATCAGGCAATGCCTAGACAAGCCTTAGATGAGGTGGCAGGCATCGAGTGTGCTGGCAGAGGCTTTAGAAAAAGGTAAAGAAGAATTGGCGATAAAAATAAAAAGAGGCATGTGAGAGGAACATACAAGCTAAAAACAAAGAGGAAAGTAGAAACAAAATGGGAAAAAAAGATCACCCTTGAGTCATTGCTATTGTCAAATGATCACCATAAGTTGCCCTCTAATTTCTTCTCTTCTCGTTTCTTCTGTAGTAGGAAAGGCTACCATGACATAGATCAAAAGAAAGCAAGTCAAGGGTTCCCAATGAGTGAAGTCACTCGCTGATGAACCACCATGGCATGTGGTTAACCTTCCAAATTGCTACTGCAATGGCTATCCCTCTCTCTCATTCTCCCTCTAGTCTAGTATTGTGCCTTAGTGATTCGAATGACACCCAATCTCTTTATGCCTTCTCTCTGAAATTTTAATGTGCTGCTCTATTTGGGCTATTGGTTTTTTATTCGTTATTTTCTTTATAATATATTACATTTTTGTATTTTTTTTAGTATTGTTATTGCTACTACAACAAGTGGCTTCTAAATGTTTTTCATTAAGTTGAAGTCGGAAATAAACATCCCAGTTGGGAAAAGATCTAACTTTTTGCAAGATCCCAAAGATGTTTGTTTGAACATTATCCACTTTTTTGCAAGATCCCAAAGTTGATTTGCTTGAACATTCTTAAAAGTATTTGTATTTGAGAGTATTTTTGATGCCCTATATAAAATGTATTATTATCTTTTTATTTTAAATATATATTGTCAATTTAAGTGCCTTGTTTCACAGAGGTGAGTGCTTTCTTGGGCATCTAGCGCCTCAGGCAATATAATGGCATAGCATCTTCACGGTGCCTATTGCCTTTGACTACCTTGCTTTGGGCTACGTGTTTGGATTTTCTACAAAAAGAATAGTTCTTGCTTTTGCTAGAGCAATTTTGTAAAGTCATCTGGTCCAAAGAGTAGCTAATACATTTTCTTTCATTTTGTTCCTTTTGTACTGATATTCCATATTTGGACGTTGAAGCCCCTATTAAGGCAACCATAGTGGCCGTTACAGCTTTGATTAGACACATGGCAAATTGGGATGTAATGGGATGGTCATGCTGAAACCATATGGTTTGCCAAATTTCTAGATGGTAATTTAAAGCCAAATTGATTGACCATGGCCATTAGTCAAGTTAATGAGCAGCTGTCCCGTGTAATGCTTGCCGTAAGGTTCAAAAGCTTTTTACTTGGAAGACTTTCATTAAGCTATTGTTTTGTAGTTCAGATATTTTTCATGTTGATATGATAAGTTTCTAATTAATAGTCAAGGCAAGATAGAATTTTTAGGTTAGATTCTAAGAAGCTTGGATGTGGGCATGTAAAATGGATACAACATGACATGGACGTGACCTGGTGGCAGTTTTTGAAAAAGCATGTTACGTGCACATACTTATCTATAAAGGAAAATACTAAATGGGCTCTTCCGTTTTTACATAACTAATACAAATTATATCATTGTATGCCTAACAGAGAATCTTAGGGTCTCTTCTACAGAGCTTTCTTCATAGCTAATTGGGAATTTTGTTTTATAACTGTCAAATTTAAGTCCAAGAACAACATACCACCTTTAGCCCACTATGTGGGGTACATGAATTCTAGCTCAAAATTAAGAAGTACAAAAGAAGATGAATTAATAGATAATGTTGTACATCTTATCTATCCATAGGCTCTGAATTATTAACATAAAATTGTGTCTATGAACCAATTGGTACTTGTTCTTATGATGAACACATGGAACCTCTTAAACATGTGTCCTTAAAAGTGTCTTCCAATACAGACCTGGAACTTCCTGGAGGTGCCTGAGCTTCTTAGCTCTGAAATTCTTAACTAGATTTTCAGATACATATGTTTTATTGTTTCTAATTGATTTATCCTTGTTTTGATGCCCTAGGTCTGCTTGATTTGGAAGGTTTGCAGATATATGCTCTTTCTTTAATGCAACTTGGTAAAAATGAGCTAGTTCTTTCTATAGCAAAAAGGCTTGCTGCTAGTGCTCTGTCTATTAAACCACCATTCAGGGATGCCTCTGTCAGCCTAATCTGTAGATTACTCTACTACATTTCGGGATTGGATTCAGCAGTTACTGGCATCTTAAAAATGCCCAAGGAGTTTTTTCAAAGTTCAAAAGTTAGTTTTGTAGTATCTGCTATTCATGCTATGGATCAATCTAATCAGCTGGGTTCAGTGGTTTCTAGCAGTCGTAACTTTCTTATAACTAATGAAGAGATCACCAGGATGCACTTCTTGATAGCACTGACTAAAGTTGTAAGTTCTCCCCCACCCCCCCTGGTTTCCCATTTTGAGTGACCTCTTAGGCATCTTTCCAGTTGTGGAGTGACAACTATGATGGTATTTGTTTGCCCTTGGGTTTCTGCAGATAAAAAATGGATCTAATGAATGCCTTGAGATTCAAAGCGGAGTAAGACATCTTCAGAAAGTCCTTCATAAGTACCCTAACAGTGATTTGATAAGGTACGAGTCTCGTGGAGGGAATATGCAATGCTGATGCCTTTCTTTCTCCATGGCTCATGTTCATTTAGCCATTACCATCTATTTTGGATGCTTTTACTTGTAATCCCTTTGCATAATTTGATAATTTTACCATCTTTCATGATTCTCGTGTAGCCCTTTTTTTTTCTCCCAAGTATTGCAATATGCCAAAAATATGATGGGTTGAGAAACTTGTTTATCTAGCCAAGCATAGTTATGCCAGTTTTACTTAAGAATGCAGGTTGCCAACCAAACTTGACCTGACACTGACCCATGTAAGATAAAATATGTTAGGTCACTATGCAAATATACTGCAAGTTAATAAGGATCATACTAGGACTTGATGTCGGTTTAATCCAAATTTTGGTACATTTATTTATATTTGAACTCAACTCTATTAAATGCTTATTTGTAAAATTATCCTTGATATATGACTAAATTTTTTTTATGATCTTATTATGTCCAGTACCTAACTAAAATCTGTAAACCCTGAACCTGTTTAACTTAAACGGGCAAACATCTATTGTAGTATAGAGAAAATAAATTGGTAAGGGATCTTGGTGTGGAGCCTAATATAGGTATGTGAGATGTTTTCCTATTTTTAAGTGTAAAGTGTTGGTCCTTCTCTTCTGTATACTCAAGGAGAGGGGGGATGTGAATTGAGTCTATTTTAGTTTTATATATTTTTTTTCAATTACATTTGTATTTGAATGCCAATATAAGATATTCAATGTAGAAAAACAATACTAACAACAAGCAATAAGAGGATGCACAAGGAAATTATAGTGGTTCAGTGTCTGTCATGCCCATGTCCACTCTACAAGGCAAACCTGCCTTGCGTTCCACTATCAATAACTCTGCTGTGGTTTCCCACAAGCTCACCTCAGAAACCTGTTTCAAACACATAGTTTGATCAAGCTCTAGGAAGCCAACAATCCACACAAAGGTTTATACAAATTATACAAGTGTAAAGTTCACACTTGGACTAGATATGGCAATAAATCAAGATGAATGAACAAAACAACTACTTTGAACAGTAAATACTTTAGAATGTGTCATGAACCTAGGGTTCATAACAGGGTTGGATTGGCAATTGGAATAATCTGATTGAGTAGAACTGATAACAGAATGTTTAGAGGGAAATTTGGACAGAAATGGGAGAGAAATTAGAGAGGAATGAGGGAGAGAAGTAGAGAGAAAATGAGAGAGAGATTGTAGAGAATTGTAGGGAGAGAATTAGAAATTCATTTAATCAATTCAAACATAATCATCTCCTCTTACAATGAGCTTTTTATAGGCATAGGTAGCTCCTTAACTAATTTCTAAGAGCACTCATGTGCTCCTAACAAACAACCAAATATCTCCTAATAAACTAATATAAGCCTATTACAATATTACTCCTTTATTATATCCCTATCACAATATTACCCTTCTAATCTTCCTAGGGACATGACAATTCCCCCCCCCCCCCCAGAAATGTTTCTTGTCCCCAAGAAACTTATTACCACCTAGTCGTTGCTTCTTTATCCAATGCCTATCTTCACCTAGTGGTTTCTTCTTCGCTTTTCCTTCTTTTTATCTTGTTTTTCCCTTTTCTTTTGCCTTCTCTTTTCTTTCTCCTCAGCAACAACAACATTATGGCTTGCTGCCACACCAATGGGAACATGAATGAGCAAAACATCATGTTAGAAATTGGGAACACTGGCAGCCTTTAAATCACCCAAGAAACCACTCAAACACCTTACAACACACTCACAGCTCACCCGGCCAACATACCACAACACAACCATATACTAAAGAATAGAAATTTAACGCAAGAACAGAACAAGAAATGGAAATATCAAACCACACAGGGAGACAAAGATTATCTTGGTTCAGGCCGACTTGAATCAGCCCTATTTCCAGCCTTAAAACTCAAGCACAGCCTCTTTATTTGATAGATGATTAGTACAACAACTCATCTCTTTCTCTCTCTCATGATACAAGCCTCTCCCAAGAATGTACAAAGATTACTTAAACACACATATAGCCTTCCACTCTCAAAGCTCTCATGAAAAATAGAAAGAGAACATGCGACCCTCTAACCCCTAGCCCTCACTACCCTATTTATAGACAACAGTGAAATTTTCTAGGCACATAATTGATATTTATAGTTTGATCCCCAAACTTTGAACTAATTACACTTGAGGCCCAATGCCTATCAACTAACCATTAACCGCATATAAGCAACTGCACAAAATCCTATCACTAACTCGAGACAATCTTCAACACATCAAGGGTCTCGGTCCCTTCAACAAAGAAATCCTTCCCTTTCTTCCTTTCATATTGTTTTGCTTTATCCTTCTGCGTCTTCCATTGCTCCAGATGCGCCGTCAATCCTACAACCCCATCCTCCAACTCTTCGGGCTGCAATGTTAACTTTGCTTTGTCTTGTGTGCTCGTGCCAATGACATACATGTGGGATGTTCCAAGAAAGGTGCCTGGTGCAATCCTTTGTTCCTTCTCTTTAGACTCCTTATTTTGTTGTTTCAGGAGATCAATGGCATTAGAAATCTCAGCACTAGTGGCAGTGGTTGAGAGACTACCAATTGATTGAGTGTCATCCTCCACTTTCTCCTCCCTAACCTTTTCTTCCATGTACTTCTCAGCCTTCTCCATAGCCAAGACCAAGGGAGTAGTATGTTTAGACCCTTTCATATCTTCAGTAGGGGCCTCTTCTAGTGGAAATACTTTTACTTGCTGGTAGCTGGAGTACACCAAGAATTTACTTTCAGCAAGGCTGTCCTCCTTCGGCTACTCCACTTTAAGGAATTCCTCCTTGTTAAAACTTTTGTGATAATCACCAAAATATTTCACCGGAAAATTATAATGATACTTCTTAATAAGTATCATCGCAAACTCTTGCTGCTTCTTGCGGAACATACGGCCAAATTCCTCACTCTCTTCATGAATCCCATTGTTTGTTCTTTTGTCCCTGTTGTTGCCAACTGAAAATGCAACCTTCTTTGGCTGCCATTGAGGCTCCATTCTAGCTGAAAATGAAGCATTCTTTTGCTGCAATTTAGGGCTCATCTGCTCCATATATGCATTGCTCCCAAGGGCCTCACAATCAGGTTGTCCCCCTGAAAATGCAGCACCCTTCTACTGCGACTGAGACTCTAATGTCCTCATGCTTGCACTACTGCCCCTAGCAAACTTCTCACGAGTAGGACAACTCGAAGGCCAATAAACAGGAGCTTTGTACATCCTAAATCCCTCACTTCTCTTCAGTATGTACCTCTAACAGTAACCTCTAAAGCTGATCCAAGAGGTGGCAAATTGTAGGTTCTAGAGTCGCTTAAAGCTACCAATTGTTCTGACTCGTCTCCTATCTATTCCGACAGCCGAAATTCCAGCTTCGAAGCTACCACCTACTTCCCCTCTCAAGATTCGAACAGGAGAGCCCAGTTGCACAGGCGACAATCGCCTCACGTAAACTACCTAGGGAAGTTGCCAACCCAATCACCGTCCCTACTGTTTGTGACTCCCATTTCCACGTCTGACCCAATCTCTATCACCTTCCAATTTCAAGTTCGACAGTGCCTTCCTTGCACCGGTTGCCACCCAATCATCTTGCAATTCAGAATCGCCCAACAGAATCCATCTTCTATGCTGATTGACTCTGATGCAGTCGATACACTTTGTCGGATTCAAGCCGAAAATCACTTGACCCAGTTCATCAGTTACGAGCAAGAATTACCGAGATTTGCAGCTGAGAGTCAATGGAACTCCTTCCAATCCTGGTTGGGCGATATTTCCGATCGGAGGTGTTCAATCCGTTCGCCCAGACTGCTGGACTCACCTCAAATCCTTCCTTTGGTTCTGCCCAATCACCGACTGTTGAAAATGGTCGCAACACTCACTGCACCACCGTGAGGAACCCGTTGCACAATCGCCAAACCTACTGCAATTAACTTGGCTGCAACACCCACTTCCTTGCCTAATCAGACCGCGATCGCTTGGAACTCCTACACCAGTCGTGACCTCCTAGCCATTAGCGTCGACCTCTCTCACCCACTCCAGTCACGACCTTCTGGGTCGAGGACCACTAGTAGATAGCTCCTTGAATTCGCTTGGGTTGCTGAGAATCGTGGTCGTATCTCACCTCCTCTATCACAATCGGATTTGAAAATTCACTAGCCTGATACCGTCCTTAGAAGTCGCCTCCAGAAGTCGGCAACACGCTTGAATTTCACAAACGAGCGTCACTGTCGGCTTCGCCTCCAAAAATCCACAATGCTTCCAATCACTTCCTTCAACTTGACTATTAGAGTCTTAGCCGAAGTCCTCCCCCCACTTCTCCTATAGATCCGAGTCGACACTCACGTCCTTGTGTGTCGGAATCAATTTCGAGATTCAATGGTCATCTTTGTCTTCAAAACTCGAACATGAGTGCCTCTCATCTGCAACTAAATTGCCAATCAGAATCGCCTAATGCAATGGATCAACCACCTCCGTACTCTGGTTTTAATCACTGAAATTAATTTCAGTAGCCTTCTAATTGAATCGGACCCCAAGCCAGGGACAACTACAGGCCAATCACTGTCCAATCGTTCTAGAATTGTCGGAATTCGCCAAACTTAGATCGTTGAATAGGATTTAACAGAATCATAGCCGAGAACCGTTGACTCTGATACCATTTGTCATGAACCTGGGGTTCATAACAAGGTTGGATTGACAATTGGAATAATCCGATTGAATAGAACTGATAACAAAATGTTTAGAGGGAAATTTGGGCAGAAATGGGGGAGAAATTAGAGAGGAATGAGGGAGAGAAGTAGAGAGAAAATAATAGGGCGATTGTAGAGAATTGTAGGGAGGGAATTAGAAATTCATTTAATCAATTCAAGCATAATTATCTCCTCTTACAATGGGCCTTTTTATGGGCATAGGTAGCTCCTTAACTAATTTCTAACAGCACCCATGTGCTCCTAACAAATAACCAAATATCTCCTAACAAACTAATATAAGCCTATTACAATATTTCTCCTTTATTATATCCCTATCACAATATTACCCTTCTAATCTTCCTAGGGACATGACAGAATGTAGTTTCAATGCTTTTAGTGATGAAACATTGAAGAGCTTTCAATCCCTTGGTTGGTTTGATTCACAATGAGAGATTTGAACTTGAAAGCTTTTTGATATTTAAGAGCCAAGAGTTTTTTAATATACACTCAATCCTATTCTCTTTTGCTCATGAAGTTGTATTTATACTTCAAGACTTTCATTTGAATGTTTCCAACAGCCAAAACTGCATTCAATGCTTGAAATAAACTCCTGCACAAAATCTGAACACGCAAACAAACTAGCTGTTACAGCAAAGTAGTTGACTATTTTTAGAGTAGTCAACTATTTTGGTCTCCCTCAATTTGAATTAGTTTTTCTATCCTTGGAGTAGTCGACTATTTTGTTCCCCTACTTTGTGGCAAAATGTAAAGTTGTTTGCCTATTCTAAAGTAGTCGACTATTGGTTCTCCTATTCTGAGAGGAATGTAAACTGGTTCACCTATTCTAAAGCAGTTGACTATTGGTTCCCCTAATCTGGGACAGTGTGTAGATTTGGCATGCCTACTGTATAGTAGTCAACCATGTTGTTCCCCTATTCTCGGACAGAACATAATTTTGGTTGTTAACTTTCCAGTGGTCAACCATTTTGTTTCCCTATTTTGAGGCAAACTGCAAAATTGTTCCCCTATTCCATTGTGGTCAACTGTGGGCTCCCCAATTCTATGTTAGAATGATATTTTACTCAACTATGATCCTGTAGCCCACTATTTGTTCAACTATTTGCCCCTTGAAAACATTTTCAAACACAGTGAACCACAAATTTTACATTTGTCACGTTCCTAGGACTGTAATTGTAATTTTCTTTCCTTTTCTGTTATAGATATTTGTCCTTAGCTAGGCAGTTATGCTTACCGTTTTTACTGCATGTGTGAGGCTGTTAGGCTATACATAAGCCACAGCTAGAGGATGGGAAGGCATGTTGTTGAATGAATAGAATTCTAATTTTCCCTCTCAAATTCTCTCTAATATCCCTCCCAATTCTCTGTTCCCCCTCTCGATCTCCTCTGTGCTCCCTCTATTCTTGCTGTCTCCCTCCATTTTTGTCTAATTCTTCCCCATACTCTTCTCAATTTTCCATCCAAACCATAGGTCGTGGCAACAATAAAACTTTGTTCTTGGATCATATTAATTTTGTCAATCATTAAAACTTAAGGTCGGTTGTCTTAGAATTGTAAGTTGGCTCAACATAAGGTTGGGGCAAACCTGCCCTTGCCCCATCCGTTGCCATATTTAGTCAAGATAAATGAGGACTTGAATATCTACTCACTTCACTAATAATATGGAAAGTCAATAAGGATGCAGTGATTGGTTTATAGTTGTCAAGGATGAAGGACTAGTGTTCTTTTGTCTCCCTCTCCTACTCGTTGATTGGATCATGTTTCCAGTATACTTTCAGGACAAAAATTAGAACTGGTATGTTTCCTGCTTTGAATTTTGAAGGACGATGAAGGGATTTGGGAGGATTGGGCCCCATGGATTTAGAATGGTATGGATGAATTCACTTAGCATCCGGAATGTTTTATGAACTGATGTAAGACTCTTGTTAAGTTGATTGAACGGTATTTTGACAGTTTGGGGGTTCACCGAATACATGTTCTGGTAACTGTAAATAATAATGTTGAGATGAATGCTAGTTGTTGCATTAAAGATAAAATAATAATATTGAAGCTATTAGGAGGAAGTTAGGACACCAACCAAAATATAGAATTGGAATAGTTTGAGAGATAGGTGTTTCAAAAAAGATAAAAATAACAAATGAACCTATTAGCTGAAAGTAGTTGCAGCAAGCAAGGATAGAATTGGGGGTATTACTATACGACATGTTCTTTGTTGACCAAGTAATGGTCCTGCAGGGAAGGAAATGATTTGATTCATATAGAGGGCAGTAAAGGAAATGATGAAGGGAGGCCAAGGAGAACATCAATTGAGGCGTAAGAAAAGACATTCACTTTTAACCTTTGTTGGGGTTATGGCTTCTATTGGAATCAATTGAAGGAATATTTACCTGACTTTCAAGTAACAAAGACCTAAAAAACAAGGACATGGACACGGGAGACAACAGTTCAAAATGAATTAAGATATAACATGGTTGTGGGACATCAATAATTATAAATTTAATTCATATACATAAACAATGTTGTTAAAAGCACCCCTAATCACTTTTAAAGCTCAAAGGGCAATTCTAGTGCCTGTTCTTCTCAAAGCGAAGTGCAAATGAGAAAGCTCAGCTTAAGCGGTAAAACCACACTTTTTTGTTTAGTGCAAGTTCTGCTTAAGCATGTTTATTTTTTATATTTTTACAGTAAAAGAAGAGTTGTTACTGTGTAATCTAATACATCAGAACACACCATTTTATTACATAAATATCTTAAGAGTGCTGTAGAAGAGAATAATTCAATATTTGGTGATTTTTTTTTGACGTGTGGTGCTGTTGCTAATATAACTAGAGTCAAAGGGTCTAGATTTAATATTGGAAGCAAAGGAGGCAATGCAACAATAGGAACACCAGCTTCCACTTCTAGTTCACATTTAGTTTTGGTTGAAGTCAATTTAGATGGCACTAAAAAAGAAGATGATGGGAACTATAACTCCAATTCCAATGATGAAGATGATTCCGTGCTTTGTGCTTAATCTTTAGAAGGCTTTTGCACTTGAGTGTGCTTAGAGCCTTTAGAAACACTGTAATGAAGATACAATATGGATTCTAGGTTGCGAATCATCTTTATCTATGACTACATCTTCGTAAGATCATTATATCTTTTATTATGATAAGGTTTTCTCACAAAGTTTTCTTTGGTTTTTGTTTACAATTACATCATTACAAATTTCTTCTATTTCATGAATTCTCCTTGCCAGTGCGTTTACTGGTCACCTTCATATGTCCAAATCATTTGAACACTTGCACATCTTATTTCCAACAGGTGCCACTCCAACCTTATTATGGATATTTTCAATTCTATTTTTTTCTTTCTTTTTTGTACAGCCATACATCCGTCTTAATATCCTCATTTCAATTATGCTCATATTTTTCTTATATTATTTAATTTCCCAATACTTCCATGCCATATAATGAATTGGTTTTATAGCCATCTAGTAAAAGTTTCTTTTTAGCTTCAAAAGGGTTTATAACTACATAAAACATAAGAATTAGTTCTTCACCTTAATTTTCTTATCTTGATTATATCATTAACATCCTTAATGCTCATCTTTTTGAACATTTGATCTGAGATATTTGAATTTATCTTTTGTTGGAATAACTTGATTTTCAAGTCTCACCATAATGTCATCCATATTTCCATTTCTACTAAATCACATTCAATTTTTTTTTACATTCTACGTGGTAAAAAGTAAATGTATACAACTTGAAAGTTCAGAATTCTGAATTCTCAAAATAAAAAGTTTGAAGGATGAATCGGTATCAATCCATTTTGTCTTTATTTTATAATTGATTTTCAACTTCTTTTTATTTATTGAAACTTAAAATGTGGTTTTGATTATGATGAAATAATTATCTAATCCTAGAATAGTTCAAAAAACAAGACATACCTAGTTTCGTACGATGCAACACCTTAGAAGCTTTTGTGCTTCTTGGATTAGGCAAAAGGCTTGTGAGTTGAACTGTGGTGTGTTGTATTATTATGGTGACAAGTTGACTAGTTTTAAGCAAAATCAGTTTATTAGTCTAATTTAGCCTTCCATGCAACATATTAGGACTAATTAGCTCAGTTTGGAGACTATAGATACAAAGCTAAAGATTTTGATCTGTTGGGCATATCTGAAGGTGACTCATTCTGGCGCATCCTATGCTCATTACCTAGTTACATTCTGTAAAAAAGTTAGCAAAGGCCTCACTTCAGGATATTGGCGATATACTTTGACACCAGGGCATTTTTCATGCAGGCTTTTGTATATTGATTGCAAATTTTTAGTACATATGCACTATACTTCGATGCCGTGGCGTTTTCCATGCAGGCTTTTTTATATTGATTGCAATTTTGTTCCCAATTGCGGGTGCTACAATTATTGAACTATGTTGATTTTCTTATAATAACATCAACCTTGTGGCTTCATGCAGGCTTTTGCATATTCATTGCTAAAACTCTTTCCTATTTGTGTATTGCTGCAATTTTTTGAAATTTAAAGGGTTTTTTGCTTGGATATTAATTGGGATCTTAATTGTTTCGTTTGCACTAATTCCTATCAAAGGCCTAGAACGTGCATCTTTTAGTGTCATTACTTTTGGCCTTTTTTTGCAGTTTAACACATAATCCAATCTCCCCTCCCCCCCCCCTTCTCTCTCTCTCTCTCTCTCTCTCTCTCTCTTTATATATATACATATATATACACATATCATTCACAGTAAAGATCCCCTGCTTTTTACGTTTGATAAATTAATTGTGTTTCTTTCCAGTTTCTATCTAATGCCATAATCTTGTGTGGCCACATGGCATGATGTTTCCAACTTCCTTGATTTTCTTTGTTTTGTTCACCTCCTTTTGGAAAGAAATGGACCACCATGTCATTCTCAAGGGGCACATGTCTGAACTTATCCTTTGTTACTCACAAAGCTTTCTTGGTCAAAGTTCTCTCCTTCCTTTGCTCACTGATTTTGACATTCTTTATTATTTGCTTGGTATTTTCTGATATCTCATCTGTACATTGGATACTTATTAATGTTATTCTTAACCACTAGATCCTCCTTTAAATGTTATCTCTAAAGTAAATTTGCTCTTAATAGGAATCTACTTGGTTATCTCCAACTGTCTAGTAAAGAATGGAAAGATACTCACATTGCAAGTAGATGTTGTACAATAGGCCCTCCAGGGTGTCTACAGGAAGAGGGTTTAAAATCTGCATATGAGATCCTTGGTGCTGGTGCAGTTGCTTGTTATTCCACAGAAAACTACAACAGAAAGTGGGCTTTCCCAAGCCGTGGATGCCAGTCCCAATATGACACAAGAGCAATCCAACAGGTGCAGAGGTAATGCATCTTTATTCTTTTGTGCCTTTGAATTCTTTTCATTGTCTTCCTTTCTTTTAGCAAAAAGCGTCCTGTTATTTGACAGGACAAGAAAGTTTTGTATTTTATCTTCTCTGAGCAATAGACCCTAGTGATTTCTGAATACAAAATTCTGTGATTTTTGTATCTTGTTTATTTTGCAAGTTTTGATGTTTGATTTTTTGTTTACTAGAAAGTTGATTGCTGTTTATTACTGATGTCTTAGTAGTTTGAATTTCCATGAAGAGATTTCATCGAGAAGTTCAGTGAACAACTTCATGTTTTTTATTATCTCTGTTTCTTAAAATGGAAAGCAATTATTGTTTACAGGTTGTTACATCAAGAACCATGGAACCATAATGCCCGGTATTTGCTTATAATTAATTATCTACAGAAGGCTCGTGAAGAGAGATTTCCACGACATCTATGTGATCTGCTTGGGCGGCTACTAAATGTGGCTCTTTCCAGTCAGTTATATTCAAAGAAAGACAAGACTTCTCAATATCAAATGTTTCAGCTTCTGCTTTGTGCCTCTGAAATGAGTTTGCATGGTGGAGACCACATTGGCTGTATCAGCCATGCGAAAAATGCTTCAGGGATTTTGCTTCCCAATAGTTATCTCTTTTTTGCACACTTGCAGTTGTGTCGTGGTTATGCTGCTGGAGACAACTTTTCTAGTGTACGTGAAAATTATATGAGATGTGTGGAGCTCAAAACCGATTATCCTATTGGTTGGCTGTGCCTCAAATTTATTGAATCCCAATATGAGCTGCACACTGAATCAAATCTATTGCAGTTGTGCCTTGATAATTGCTCAAATGAGATTAAGAATTCATTAAATATGTGGGTGGCTGTATTTAGTTTGCTACAGGGTATGGATGCTTTATGGAACCAGGATTTCCTTTCTGCAGAACAGTTACTTGGACAAGCCTGTTCTTTGGCTCATGACGAGAGCTGCCTCTTTCTGTGCCATGGTACTTAATTTGTAATTGATTGTATGTGTGTTGTTGTACAACCAAATTTCTTCATGTTATATGGGTTCCCTTTCTTTCTTTTCTCAGTGTGTGTGTGGGTGGGTGGGGGTGTAAAAGGTTTACAGATTTTTTTTTCCTTTGAAAACTCTTTGTTTACTTTTCATTCATTGAAACCACCATCAAGTTGATTGGCAAATCTGTTAGATTGCATTTTCATTAAGCCAAGGGCTAATGCAAGGCAGTCTAGTTGAACTTTTAACTTTTCCGTTCTGGTCTACAGTCAGTCTATATCTAAACCTATTTGAAAATAGTCAATGAATTGGGGTTCTGGGTTCCTTGAATATTCTTACCCCTTTTTCAGAGGGATGGAAGTGTCAAACTATGATGAAATGTTTAGTTTATATTCTATGTCCATTATCAGACCTCGTTGTTTATTTTCTTCTATGCGTCCAGGTGCCATCTGTATGGAGCTTGCTAGACAGCTTTGGGATTCACAGTTCCTGTCACTTGCTGTTAGGAGTCTTAAGAAAGCTAAAGAGCTATCTATCATCTCCATACCAATTGTCTCATTATTACTGGGTCAAGCAGAAGCAAGCCTTGGCTCTAAAGCAAAATGGGAGAAAAACCTGCGTCTTGAATGGTTTTCATGGCCACCAGGTTGGTTCTCTCAGCAATGTGTATTCATATGCACACACACACACATTATTATGGTCTTAAGAGCCATGATAAGGATTTATGGATATAATAAGAACTTGTATGATAATGCGATCTTGATCTTCCAAGTGGAGGTGTGTTTATCACCTATTAACCAAAGTAGGACGTGCTTAAATAGACCCTTGCTTACACCCTTGGTGACTGAGAGTTGAGGTTGTATACAATGTTTCATCAAAATTGTATATTGTGGATTGGGGTTCTGATTGATGTGCTATAAAGGATACTGTCCTTTCCATGTATAATCCTCCCAGTAAAGCAGAGAATATTCTTGCCTGCATAAGAACCTTCAAATGGAGCTAGGGTGGGAAGGACTTGCTGATATTGGAATAGAGTAGCCTCTGGTAAATAGGACTGCAAGATTATTGTTGTGTCTCTGTCTTCGTCTATGTCATGTTGTGCCATTTGAATGGTCTATCATGGTTGATTAATTTTATTTTTACTTCGTCCAGATATGAGGCCTGCAGAACTCTTTTTTCAAATGCATTTGCTTTCAAGACAATCAAAAGATGATTCTGAATCTTCATCCAGTGTAGAGTTGTCTCAAACCCCTCAGAGCTGGATTCTTCGTGCAATTCATTTAAACCCTTCTTGTCTGAGATATTGGAAAGTTCTGCATAAGTATATGGAGGAGTTCAACGCTTACCAAAGAATAAGCCTATAGGGTGGGGGTTTTTTCAATATATATTTCAACCACCATTTATATATGTATGTATATTCACATCATTTAATCTAGTTGTTTTCTCTAAATACTATTCATTATATTGATATAGCGACTTCATGTCAGCTTTTTTTTTTTTAATTATTATTACAGAGCATCTGGGCTACCGGTCGAATGTTTTTATTGCGCCTCGAATCAAGGCTGCTGGTGTCATCATCCTACTGACCAAAAGGTAAACTACCTCACACACTGAAAGCATCTTGGCCAACCAAGGGTATGGGAAGGCCTAAATTAGCACTCTCAACATTAGGCACCTTCACGATTCGTTCACCTTGGTGGTTTGAATATTAGGTTTTAGGCATTAAAAGTATGATTTTATTTTATGTTATGATAAAATGCTTAGCCAACCCCGCCTAGTGAGAGACTGAAGACTGGATATGTTGTTTGTTGTTCACGATCTACTTGAATGCTTGGGATATTTTCAGTTATTTTTGCGTTAAAATTGAGTTTCTTCGATCCTGTCTTTTCAGATGCTGCAGACTAACATTAGGGTGACAATGCTGCATAAGAGTCTTCCTGACTTGTTTTCAAGATGGTCAAGTAGTCTTCTAGCGATTAAGGCGTGGAGGCGGAGGAAGTACCGCCATGAAATATATTGGTTGTAAATCAAGGCAGGCCAATCATCAGAAATAGTCAATAGGATAAAGTAGATTTAAAATAGTATAAAGTCAAGTATATTTTGTCTGATGTTGGAATTTTTTGAGTTATTTGTACCAGCTTTTTGTGAATTTATGATTTTGAACTTTAATTTTTTTTTTAACATAAATTTAGGGCATGTCAATAAAAATCTAATTCTTTTTAAATTGTCGGAGTGTTGTGTATGATTTTTTTTTTTGGTTTTTTTTTTTCTTTTTTTTGGGGGGGGGGGGTGGGGGTACGTTTATGTATTTTATTCTTGACATAAAATGAATGTTTTAAGTTTAGTTTTTAAATCTTAAAATTTTTCTTTAAAATGATTAGTTAAAGTTGGTTAAGGTTAAGGTTAAGATTTATTAAATATTCATAAAGTTTATAATTTGGGACACATAATTCTTTTGTAGTTTATTTTGAATAGAATTTTTTTAATGATTATTTATTGGTCAAAAAGATTAGATTTATATATGTTTTTTTATAGCAATGATTATGTATGATTTTATTATTATAAAGTAATTAAAAATAAAAATATTAAATTTATTCTTAGCAGGAAAGGGTTGTTAATTGATTATTTAAGAAGAAAAAAGATTAAAAAAAAATTGGATGAAATTACGTTATTATGCTTTTATTCTTTATTTCATAAAGATCTTTTAGAACTTGTTTGATCTATTTTTTTATTTTAAATTTTTAAAATAAAAATAAAAAATAACATTATTGATTGCTTTTGCTTTCAAAAATTTTGAAAAGATTTGAAAAAATAATATATAAGTATGCGAAGGAAATGAAAATTAATTTTTAAGTATTATGATTTTATAAAATATAATTTATCATTGTGGGTTTATAGTCATAGTTATTACCCAAAAGAAAAATAATTTTAACTTAAAAGCACATAAAATATTTAAAAATTTAATCAAAATTTTTACTTACTAAAAAAGGTATGTATTTGAAAGTTCGATCAAAAATTATATTTAAGAAAAAAAATTAATAAAAAATTTAGATCATGTTCTCTTTATTATTTTTTCACTGTTTTCAATTTTCAGTTTTACAAAATAATAAAAATATTTTTACTTTCATATTTTTAAAAACATATTTTCTAAAGTAAAAAATATATATATAAAAAAAATTCAAAATTACAAAAAAGTCATTTCAACTATTTTCATCACAAACACACTCAAAATTTTTAAAATGTGAAAAAATACTACAAACAAAAAGAATGTGTTTCTAGTAATTTAAAAGAGACTCAAAAACACAAAACTGAAAATGAATTCAAAAATCAAAACTAAAAATTGAAACACGATAAGAACGATCCCTTAATTTTTTGAAGATTAATTTGCTTCCATGATTCAAAAATAAATTAAACACTAAATTTGCTTATGTTATTCAAAAATAAATTAGATTTTGCTTAGATTATGAATTAATTGATTTTTACATTTCTTTGAAGATAAAATGATATTTTATTTAGCCTTCGGGGACTAAGTAAGATTAATAGTTATATTTTTTTATTCTCTATTTCTCCCTTTCAAATTATCAATTTGCACAACTTTTGTCCATTCAAGGACAAGTTTGGTAGTTTTAATTTTAATTGATTTGTAATATTAGAATTGTGTATAACTATTTAAGATTAATTAAAGTATTGTGGTTATTTTTTTCTTGTTATGTAAATATAGTTGTTTGGGTCAAAAATGATGTTAAAGGAGTTGTCAATCAAAAATAAAACTATAAAGGGATTTAGTGTCTTAAATTGTAAACCTTGAAGAAGTTTAATGAATTTTGGCCTAAGATTAATTGATAAGATAATTGGGAGAATTTAAAAATTTTGTATTTGTATGATAATAATGTAATTATTATCTTTTATTTTAGCTAATATGAAAAATGCTTTCTATTCCATTCAAAAATATCGGTAAATGAAAATATTATTCAAAACTTAAGTTTAACACTTTGACACTTTGTATTGATTTCTTATACATTAATATTAATATGACATAAAATACAGAATATCAATGAAAAATGTCATCACATAAGTCAAACTTAAATGTCCAAATAACAATTCCAACTAGTAAAAACTCAAAGCAAGCATTTATTTATTTCAACACTGTTGTAACCATACCTTAGGGGGAGTCTACTTAAAAAGGCATTCCCCTAAAGAAGCTCATCAAATGTCGCGACCTGAGTCAATTATCAACCATTTGCCTATAAAGTCTTCGAGTGACTCTTTAATCACTCATTGCCATGTCCGCGGGTGACTTCATAGCCACTCGTTACAAGCTTTGCAGATGACTTTAGTTATCTGACCTCCAACTCTCCAAGTGAGTCCTTGACTCACCTAATGACTATCTAGTAACCCTCGAGTCATTTGGGGACCCCAAAATCTCGCCACTTGTCGCCTCATTGCGACATGGCTAACCTCTAAAAGCTCTCATTTCCCCCTAAGGACCCTCCCACGAAACGATTTCTCACCAAAAGTTCCTCTAAGCATGCCTAACCCTAAGCCCAGCTGTATGTACTCAAGTCATTCACACATGCTTGGCGCGTATGCCACATGTCCCTATCTCCTTTCATAAATACCCCAAAACCCTTTGAATTTTGGATCTTCTTCCAGACCTCAAAGCTTCTCTCTCTACTCACTCGAAGAGTTCATCCGTGAATTTCACTCACACATTTCATCCCATACATTACCCAATAAACTTACCCGTGCATCTCCTCACAGTACATTCGCGGACCTTATCCACACAGCACCTAAGCATTTAATCACTTATATCCCTATTGCATCTTTACTTCTCCATGACAACTTCTGACTTAGGCATTGAAAGGCCCGCACAAGAGAAAACCCCTCGTGTCTTTTAAATATCTTCAACCTTGTAGAGCACCTAAAGACACTTTTTGTAAGGTCCAAGCCTTCCGCAAGTTTCGAGATAGTCACCTATAAACATCATTCGTGGACCCCAAGTCATTCGGGGACTCTTAGTCACCCATGGACTTGTAGCTCATTCGTGGCCTCCATAGTCATATGTGGACTTATGCTTACACACCCATTCGCAGGCCTTACCTGGAAAACTTATCCAGATTTACTTGTCTCTCTCTCTTGCTCCCTTGGACAGCCGATCAAGCCCCATAACTGTTGATCCACTCTGGCCAATCCTTGTTCTTTCATCTCACTTGGCCCTGTCGATTGTTTGTCAAGCTTTCTCAACATATAAATTTTAATTGTGTAGTCAGGCAACAACAAAGTTACAACTAAGGTACATTTATTTAAAATAAGGATAGCAATGGGGAGGATAGGACACTCCTCTAATTATTCCTATACTTGCATCTTTATTTTTATTCCTAACATTGTATCTATATCCTTTCCATACTCTTAGGATAATGGGTAAGTATCTATATATCTGATATATATTATTCTAACAAATTTATATTTATATTTAAATAATTTTACAACAATTTGATAATAAAGGAATTTGACATTAATGTAAACAAATAAAAAAACTGAAAAACAACAACTACAATATTTTAAATTATTTTAATATATTAAGTAATAAAAATACCACACTATTAATAGTTTGGTAATGGCAAGAGTGAGAGATAAGAAAAGCCAAAATTATATTATCTTTTAAGTTTGTGTTGGTTTAGGCTTTTTTGAATATATGAATTATAATATATAGATATATAAAATAATATATATATATATTTATATATATGAAATACAAACCAAGGGGGTATTTTTTTAAGGTAAAATAATATATTCTGAGGTTAGCTTAAATTGCATCAACTGCTCTCGTATTTTTCTAAAGTAACATAGACTTGCCCCAGTTACCTAAGTATGAAAATTGACTATTTTATGTCTATATTAAAAGAACTTTTTTCTCTTTCTCTCTTATCTCATGCATCTTTCATCCTCTCTCCTTTCTTGGCTATAATTTTCTAGCGAGTCTACTCATCTCATCCGTTTTACCTCTTTGATATTGGGATGACAATCAAATGGCGACTCAAGTTTCTCTCTTTTTTCCCTTCTCTCCCCCCTATCTTTCTCTCTTTCTTTCTCCTCCCAAATCTACAAAAAAAGAATAACATGAAACCCAAATTGAACTTAAATCTAGGTTTCATGGAATAGCAAAGAATGAAGAAAAAGAGCACGAACCAAATCTAGGTTCGCTTGAACCTTTCATCTATATTTCGTTGAATAACAAAGATTGAACAAAAAACACAAACCAGATCTAATTTCATTCAAACTCTCAATTTGTGTTTGAACGAACCCAAACCATTTAGGTTTGCCAAACTATCTAGGTTTGAACATGATTTGGGTTTAAACCCATATCATCTCGATTTAAACAAACAATGAACCTAGATAATATGGACTCGTTTGGTAGATTGAGGGTTCAATCTGTGAAGTAGAGAGAGATAGAGAAAAATAGAAGAAGTTCGGTTGTGGCAATAGATGACATGACGACGATGATAGCGAGGATAAAGATTTATCTTTCTCTTTCTCTCTTATGCGTGCGCGCACTCTTGTTTAACCTTTCTAAAGGATCACGAAGAGGGAAAAACCTTCTCGCAATGCTTTCAATGACGAGGGTGAGAAGGACATGGAGTGAGTCATTAGTTTTTTTACTCTACTCATTGAAGTGTCACCAAAAGAGAAAATGGTACAAAGATGGGTAAGAGTTGACGACTTTTTTGATAGGAGAGAGAGAATGTGTGTGGGGGGGGGATTGAAGGTATTTGGGGCAACTAGAAAAAATTAATAATCATTTTGTAATGGCAGGGAGGAAATTGATTCGTGGTTTTAAAAGTCAAGGGAGGTTGGTGTCATTTCTAAAAATACAAGGGTAGTTAGTGTAATTTTTAGGCAAACCTCATAGATGGTCTATTAAATTTGCCCTTTTTTTTATTAATGTTTTGTGTTGCTAGTTAATAAAATATAAGATCTTGTACCTCTTTCTCTCGGGAAGTTTACTATTGGTTGTCACTAGGTGTTTACAATTAAGGTTGATCCAATAGCATCATTGACTATTTGAAGGCTTAGTTGGTTGCTAAAGGTTATACTCAAACATCTAGGTTGAAATATGGTGATACATTACTTTTGTTTGCATGTATATGTCTTTCTTATTATAGTTTCTATTTACTTGTGACCTTTTTACCAGTTAGATATTAAGAATATTTTTCTTTATGGCAACCTTTAAAAAAAGTTTAACATGGAGCAACCTTCTTGAGTTTGTTGCTCATGGGGATTTTAGACTAGTGTGTCACTTGAAGAAGTCTTTGTATGGCTTGAAGCAGTCTCTTTAGTGCTTATTTGGTCGATTTAGTTCTATCATACAATCCTTTGGTATGAGTACAAGTGAAACTGATAATTCAATTTTCAATTACCATTTTACTAGTGGAGTTATCTACTTGGTGGTGTATTTAGATGATGTCGTTATCATTTGTGATGATGAGATTGGTATTTGGATATTTAAGGGCTCATAAGCATTATAAATCGGCATAAGGCATAAAAATGCCTCTCAACCTTGGCATTTCGGCCATTTGGCACCCCCAACTTAAAATTAACCTATTATACCTCCCAACTTTTGATTTTGTAACAATTACACACCTTTTGGTCAAATCAGTATATAGTATGCACTCACGTGCAGTTGAGGAGTGTAAAGAATAATTTTTAGCTATTGAATCCTTTAACGACTAAAAATTTCAACTGTTAAATTATATTCCTTCCTTATTGAATGACACTACTTCTTCCTTTATTCCACGCCAGCAAGCTCTGCTTCATCTTTCCTTCCTCGCCAACCGACATTACTGATAGGACCCTTGTTAGTCACATGAACCAGCAGAGGAATAGGAGGGAAGAAGCAAGGGGCAGAATAGGATATTGGGAGAAGGGGAAAGTGACAAAAACAGTTGAAGGGCAAAAAGGAGAGGAGCAGCCAAGGGAGCACGTTTGATAGCTGAGGCCGTTGGAGGGGAGTGTCGCTGATAACAAACTATAAATAAGAGCTAGGAGAATATGAGGAGGAGGATGATTTTGGTATTGAGTCTTAGAGAGAGTTAAGGGCCTCTCGAATGCCCTATTGTTCTTGTTTTTGGCTGGAAATCCTGATAGCTAATGATATTTGATTGTTGTTTGTATTTTTTCTAATTGGGTTCCTATCAATTTGGTATCAGAGCGTCTCCGATCCTAATGGAGGACCTGACCGATCGAGTGGGTGACTTGGAGATGACGGTGGAAGGCATGCAACGGAGTGGTCAAGCGGTGGGGAAGAAGGTAGCGAGCTTGCTGGAACAGTTCGCTTGGATGAGAACGAGGTGGGAAGAGCAGGATCGGGAGAGGAAGAACGAGGAGAGACAGGAGGAGCAAGAGAGAGAGAGGAAGGGGAAACGAGATGAGGAAGACCCACCTGTGGGTTCGTCCTTGATAAGGGAGGGAACGCCGGTAGTTGGAGCGAGAAGTGGCGAAGGGGCCGATTGGGTCGATGGTGTCGAAAGGCAAGAGTACCGTGGGAGACGCCTGGAAATACCCATCTTCGAGGGAGATGATCCAGATGGCTGGGTCTTTAGGGCCGAGCGCTACTTCGTTGAGAACAAGCTGTCCGATGCAGAGAAGATGGAGGGGATGCAGAAGGGAGTCGACGCCATAAGAGGGGAGGATCAAGAATGGGAGAGGAAGATCAAAGTGAAGAAGGGAGATAGACCTTCAGAATTTACCCAGGATTTCGAGGTGACGTCTGGATTTGGAGTGGGCCGAGGGGTGACAAAGGCAGAGAAACGGGAGTCCGCGATTCTAGGTTTCGAAGGAGGGGCCATTTTGTGGTCCCGGTGGGAGCGAAGAAGACGAAGAGAGATTCGTGTGGGTAAGAAAGCAAACCTGAAAGACGAAGCCATAGGGCGCCGCCATCGCGTCTCTGCTCAAGCAATGGCGAAGAAGGGGAAGGCGAAGAAGAAGAAGACCATCTTCGACCTGGTCATGGGCAAGACCAAGGGCTACAGTTTCGTCCAGTTCAAGACAAGACGGGAAACGGCCAAGGCATTGAAGCAGCCGAGGAAGAAGATCGGGAATTTGATGTCAAGGACGACGGATCTGGTAACGTCCAAGGAGGGCATTTTACCGATGATTGGGGCGCCTTTTGCTTCTGATCTTAAAAATCTGGGCCAACAAAAATATGAAAAAGCTGGTAATTTGGTGGAATCTCACCTTGAGGACAAGGTGAGTTTCATGGGCGGGAGTAATGATAGGACCCTTGTTAGTCACATGAACCAGCAGAGGAATATGAGGGAAGAAGCAAGGGGCAGAATAGGATATTGGGAGAGGGGGAAAGTGACAAAAACAGTTGAAGGGCAAAAAGGGGAGGAGCAGCCAAGGGAGCACGTCTGATAGCTGAGGTTGGAGGGGAGTGTCGCTGATAACAAACTATAAATAAGAGCTAGGAGAATATGAGGAAGAGGATGATTTTGGTATTGAGTCTTAGGTACTTCCACGCTAACACTGCTTGCTCATAGATGCTACTTCCTTGCCGACACTGCTTTCATCTATGTATGAATTCCAGAGTAAACATGGGATGTTGAGGATGCAATCCGCCAGAGGGTAAGTATGGGCTTTTCCTGATTATGAGAATTTCATACACCAAAGCAAACGTCGACAAATGATTTTATGGTTGTTGTCAATATGCCATAATTAATTTACTTTTCTCCATATTGGACAATGTAATACCCTATTATCCAAGGTTTGGGTTTGCTTCTTAAGTTTGAGTTACAAATGGGTGAAACATGCAATTTTTTTCAGTGTCATGATCCTCCCATGCTTAATCATGTCTAGTATGATATTAATGGGTTAAAGAAAAAAGTGAAGGAGTTTGAGAAAAAGAGAAAGCATTTGAAGAAAAATTAGCACTATGTCTTTTCTTGTTGCTAGCTACCTTTGTTTGAACGCAGATATTGGAGAACTGTAGGTTTGAGTGAATGAAGAAATTATACCTTTTTGAATTCAACACTGAAATTATATTTTAGGAAACTTGAAGTTGGTTATGTTTTGTAAACTCTAAGTTGAACTTGTTCTTATTGAATTTTAGAATGAAAAATTTAGTCCCATGTTTTATTTTTTTCTTTTCTTTTTTTAATGAGCCAGGTGTCTAACCTTCGCCCAACTAATCCTGGGGAGAGTGGTCTTTCCCCCTGATTCACCCTCCAAGTAAATTCAGATGCGATCATAGGCTATACACACTCGGAGTGGACTTTCAGGAAATGGCTACTTTTCCATGGACCCTACATTTACGTCGTGCGAACGAGACCCTCGAAAGAGCAATAGTGTAATATCTCTGACTTTGAAAATAATTAATTTATGTGTTTTAAGGTGATTTATTGAGTTATATGTGGTTTTGAGAAAATGGGCAATTAAGACAATTAATTATTTTAGGTGATTTATTGAGTTATGTATGACTTTGAGGAAATAGACAATTAAGACAATTAATTATTTTACAAGTCAGGGATGTTATAGATAGGGTGAACCATAACCCTGTCTCCACGTGGGCGACTTGCCTTTCAGCCTTATTACTGCCTTCTAACAATAATTTTGTCTTCCAAGACGCCGCAAGGAATCAAACCTCTGATGCTCTTGTTATCCTCCTTGTGCTTTACCGCTACGCCATGCTTGTAGGGGCCAGTCTCATGTTTTCTTATTCTATGTCCAGGTTGCTATAATATACTTTAGTCCTCTATCAAACAAATCACTCTCAAGCCAATAATTTAAACTCAAAACATTTTTAGAATTAAACTCAACACAAAGATCAAGCATAAGTTCATAAAACATAATGATCATCAAAACTCTATTTATGCAACAAGAAGGTATCTCACATTGGATTTCAACCCTGGTATTATATTTTAGGAGACTTGAAGTTGGTTATGTTTTGTAAACTCCAAGTTGAACTTGTTCAATAAGATTTTGGAATGAAAAATTTAGTCCTCTATTTTCTCATTCAGTGGTTGGGTTGTTATAAGATATTTCAGCTTTTTGGACCTCTGTCAAGCAAATTACTCCCGATCCATTAATTTAAACTCAAACAATTTTAGAATCAAATTCAACACAAGGCATAAAGCATGAGTTCATTTTAGAATCAAACATTCAACACAAGGTATCCCACATTGGACTTCAGTATTCACCTAATAATTTAAATCCAAAAAAAAAATACAAACATTAAATATTGATTACACCATTTAATTGCATATATTGTTTAGTACTTATATTTGAAACATGTCCTTATAATGTTGGTTGGTTGGTGGCACTTTGTTGAGAAAGTACATTGGTTGTCTGTAGTCTTGATCCTTGGGTTGAGGTGGTTCTACTTTGTTCTTGTCTTCTTCTCAATTGGTTAACTTTTTTGTTGTTGAAGTTAGTAAGCTATTACTTCATTTTAACCTTTCTATTTCATCTCTAGTGGTTTAAAGCTAAGGTCACCTATGACAACTACTGAACTCTTTACCTCATTTAAGGGATGTGTAAGTCTTGGAATAAAATTTAATGATTGTATACCAACAAATATTAAATTCATTTAAATCCACAAATTAATCAATTTTTCACATAATGACATTTGATATATGTAAACAATATACCTCATATGTCATGACCCCAATAGCTTTGTTGTATAAGACTCATATTCCCCTCATCATAATCTGCCTTTTAGACTAGGAAGCCACTGTTAGAGCTGTATAAGACCTTTTAACACCACTAATATCAGCATTTGGACCAATAATCCTTCATGAACCTTTTCCAATTGTACATTGGACCCCAACACCAGTGCTAGGAAGTAGGAACATTTTGAGTGAAACCTCTTCCTCTTTGCCCCTTCCCATGCCACTTGGTTGGGTTGTATGTAGTGAATCTACATTAACAACAAAGAATATTGTTCAAAACATAGAAATATAAATTCTATTGAATCATCATAATTTTTTAAAAAAATACATGTAAATATCAAATGAGCAATTGTTACTAGTATTGACTCCATGACCCATCCCAAATACACTTGTATTGAACTCATTTGCTTGACTCATATTTTTTTGATTGCTAGAAACATAAAAATATAAAAAAAAAAGATTAAATACCAATAAAGTATAGTGGGAAGTTGATAAGTTATGTTAATCAAGACTTTACCTCATAATTACTTAAATTTGCCTTGCAATCCTTCTTATTGTGGCAAAATTCTTTGCATTTGGAACACCAAATTATTAAACTTCTCATAGAATATTTACCAATTTTTCTCTTTGGTTCATCTTTGTCCTTATTTCTCTTAAGCTTTGGTCTGTCTAATTGTTTCTTAGATTCAGGTGATTGAATAGTTAGATTTTTTGAGTCTGATCACAATTTCATACCTTTTACTAGTTGCAAACTAAAGTTGTATGATTTCAAATAAGTCTCATTCCTATACCACTTTGCAATGTAGTCCATAGGATTCAGCTTTCGATGGAACAAATCACATACAACATATTGGTAAGGCATCCCTTTCAAGTTCCAACTCTGGCAAGTACATGTTATGTTCTTTAAGTCCACATTATGCCTACACTTCCTTACAAAACCTCAAAATCAGTTTCCCCATTCCACTGAAGCTAACACTTCATTGCTAAGATTTTGTTTACCTCCAACTTTTCCATGGCGGTATGAGGTGAAATATCTGAAATCTTTGTATCAGCAAATTGTCTCATGACTACAATCATTTCCATCACCTGCACTCTAATTTCTTCTAGTATAGTGATAATAGATTTCAGTCTAACATTAAGAATCCAACCATTGAAAGTTTTACTCATGTTATTCTCTACAACATTACATTAACACTATGTTTCAAAGCATGCCCTACACCATGTATTATGGTTATAATACAATAAGTCCTCAACAATCCATTTTTCAAACTTATTCATTTCATTCAATTTTTCCTTTAACAATTACTTAAAAGGTGCCCTTGTAACCGTCCAAAATTTTTTTCTTCTCTCACCTCTCCACTTCTTAGCCCAATTTAACCATATTTTCTTGGCACACATCCTATGCTTAACTTCTGATAACTCATAAAAAATTGCATAATCCCAACCTTGGTATGCAAACTTTTAATTTATGTATTGACATCATATGAAGCATAATTTGTAAATGAAAAACAATTAATTAAACTATAAGTTTAAACAATATACTTTTTGCATGTATGTGACCATTGTCCAACCAGCAGCTATAGTGATCCTGTTGACACACATTTTTGTAACACCCTACATCGAGCGATAGGAAGGTCCGGTACAACTTACCCTGATGGGCCTATGCGAACTTCCCAGGGGGGTCACCATCATTCGATTTCCCTAGGTCAAGCACGCTTAACTTGAGAGTTCCTTACCTGCATTCAACTCAAAAGGTATCCAACTGGTGTTGTTTCATTCCTTACTTATCTTCGATATATACTACCATTTCTCTAGGTTTTTGGGGTATTACACACATCGTGTCATCATCATGGGGCCCATAGATGTGGGTTAACTCTTAGCTCTCGCCCTTCAACGGCCAGTAGCCCCACCGCTCTTATGAGTCCTTTAATGGTCGCCCTCTGGGCGACTTGATGTAAGATTCATGCCTAGGGGCCAATCGGCCCTCCCAATGCGTGGGAGGGAGGGTGATGGGTGATTCCCTCAAAGGGTTCCCATAGACGGCACCAAATGTTGACACATTTTTGTAACACCCCGCATCGAGCGATAGAAAGGTCTGGGACAACTTACCTTGATGGGCCTACGCGAACTTCCCAGGGGGGTCACCCATCCTTGGATTTTCCCAAGTCAAGCACGCTTAATTTGGGAGTTTTTTGCTTGCATTCAGACTAAAAGGTATCTAGTTAGTGTTGTTTCCTTTCTTACTTATTCTCGATATATACTACCCTTATCTGGGCTCTTGGGGTATTACACACATTGTGTCATCATGGGCCCACAACCACGGGTTAGCTCATAGCTATCGCCCTTCGACGACCAAGAGTCCTGCCGCACTTGTGAGCCTCTCAGTTATCTTCTAGGTAGTCGTCCTCTGGGTGACCAAGGTGGCACGAACCCGGTGCATCCACACCATCCCAGCCAGGGAGCCGATTGGCCCCTAGGCATGAATCCCACATCAAGTCTCCCAGAGGGCAACCACTAAAGGACTCATAAATGTAGTAAGGCTATTGGCCGTTAAAGAGCGAGAGATAAGAGTCGACCTACATCTGTGGGCCCCATGATGATGACACGATGTGTGTAATACCCCTAAGAACCCAAAGAAATAATAGTATACATCGAAGATAAGTAAGGAAGGAAACAATACCAGCTGGATACCTTTTGGGTTGAATACAGGCAAGGAACTCCCAAGTTAAGCGTGCTTGACCTGAGAAAATCCAAGGATGGGTGACCCCCTTGGGAAGTTCACGTATACCCATCAGGATAAGTTGTCCAAAACTTTCCTATCACTCGATGCGGGGTGTTACAAAACTGTGTGTCAACAGATCCCAAGGCTCATTTTCATGGTAAAGATAAACCACTTCTAGTTTTTCTTGTTCTTTATATCCACAATCCCCCAAGTTATTGAATACATCTAATTATTACCATCATTTGATAAACAAATTAAAAGTTAACCCTTACATGGACCTTTGAGAAAGCATCCATCAAACCTCATAATCTCTCTACACCCACCCTTAAATCCTTTCTTGGTAGCATCAATACAAATTTAAAACCTCCTAAAATGTTGTAGCCCATCTTCACCATTTTCAATTTAGCAAAACGTGTAGATCCAAGATTGGATCTCATAATTTCATCTGCATAGTCATGCAGCTTGCCATATTTAACGCTGTGTTCATCTGTCAAACTTCCAAATACCTCATTCTTTGCTCTCTTGCACATCATTTTTCCCACAAACACATTCAATGATTTCCTATAAAGTTTTTGAATTTCTCTAACTTTAATCCCAGGTTGAGAAAAATCCTCTCCCTGAAATGCCTAGCAATGAACTTTGAATTGCATAACTTATTCATATTGGTTCTATAACACCTATCTATTACGTTTTAAGTTTTGATAATGAAATTATTTGATTATCTTTCTACACTAACAAACAACAACCATTAAGTTTTGATAATGAAATTATTTGATTATCTTTCTACACTAGCAAACAACAACCATGGGCACCCTTCCTTGCACTTAACCTTAACCATTTAGGCTCATTAGGTCTAATGGTAAGGTTAACTCTCCTTGCTACACCATATTTAGCCATAACTTCTCTAAACTAATCCACACTCTTAAAAATCATACCTAACTCTCAATAATGAATTTTAGTGTTTGAATCATAATGAACATTTGTACCTCTGCATCCTCTTTTTGTCTAGACTTGACATCATTTTCAGAGTCTCCCTTAATACCCCATTTACTATTAGGATTAGAGTTATTGTTGTAAGGCTCACCACCCCTAGTTACACTCCTACATAAAATATTCACAACAAGTTCTTCCTAGAACCCTGCATCAGTATTTGCTTCCCCTAATGGTACATTATGCAAATACCTCTTCTTTATAGATCCATTTCTTTTCTTGTAATTCCTCTCCCTTTCTCTAGTTGTCCTTAATTCATCATCAACCTCACTAGTAACTGACCACCCTCAACATCATCTTTTTCCAGTCCATCATTATCTTCTTATGATGAGTCAATCATCTCCTCACTATTGTTTGTAACATCCTTGACCTAGGAAAATAATAATAATAAAATAAATTTTAAATCTAATGTGTTTTGAATAAGATAAGTAAATAAGAAATTATGATATTTCTTGGGTTAAGTACAAAGTGGGAAAAATTGAGCACTAGATTAATATAAAATTAAGTTAGATAAAGAAATAAGAGTGCTCATAGTTTAAAGGTTGGAAGTGCAATGTGCATGGAATGTTGGAAGCTTCAAATCTTGGGACGTGCGAGATGCTGGAAACTTTAGAAAATTATTAAGTAAAAACTAAATAGTAAATTAAATATAATAAATGCAAGTAAGAGATTGAAAGAGCTTTCAGCCAAGTCGGTTGTGCACACTCAGGAGCCTCCCTTTTGCTGTAGGCTCAATCCAAGAATAGGAAAAAATTAAGGGAAGAAAGCTGGAATTTTCCAGCAAACTGATGGAGCAAAACGGCGTCGTTTCAATGTCAAATTGAAGCCCAATAAGCTACCAAGTTGCAACCACGCGTCCAGAAGCAATTAACCTTGATTTTGGTTTCTGCCAACTGCCAATTTCTCCTCCATTTCATAGCCTTCAAACCCTTCTTGTGAAGCCAATTTACAGCCACATAAAAGGACACTGGCTGAGGCATTAAATTAACTGTAAATCTGTGGATTAAAACCATTGTTAGAGAAAAAAATCAGGGGGTGGCCAAGCCTATAAATAGGCAATTCGACCATGGAAAGAAGGCATAAGTGAATGAACAGTCCGAGAAGAAGAAGAGTTCGTTAGAAAGGTATGTTTATTTAAGAGTTCTGATTTATTAGATTAATAAAGTTTATTTTGAATAGTTAATTAATTAGTTACTTAGTTAAATTAAATTAGTAGTTAAAGTTTATTTTAATTAATTACTAAGATAATTAGTTAAGATAATTAGTTTGATTGATAAATTAATTAAACAAATAAATTTAGTCAATGGCTAATTAATTACTTACTTAGTCTCATGTATATGTATAATTGTGGTAAAGGCATTGCGGGTACGCTACCAGTTGGTACAACGAAATAGAGTCGGTCACCAAACAACAAACAAATTAAGGTAAGGGTTAATATGTTTTGTGTGTAAATTTCTTTTGTCATGACTTGCATAAAATATTGAGGAAGTACCTAGATATGGGGCAGTGGGTTTTGGACCGTGAGAGTTCTAGGACGGAGTCATAAATGAAACCACTAGGAGCCACCTAGAGCCTGAGATAAGTGCAGTGGACAAGCTTGCATGCATGCTGCACTTCATTATTATCTATGATGTCATGCTCATTAATTTACTGCATTGCATATTACCTTTACTGAGTCTCTGGACTCACCCCCTTCACTCCCACTAACTCAACAGATGGCTCGGGATCTAAGAAAGGAAAAGCGGTAGTGGTGGAAAAGTCGCCGGTCAATAGTAATTGTGGGCAATAAGATTGTGAGTCATGTATGTGTTTTTAATGTAAATTATGTGAGCTCTGTACTTGGCAATGGAAGATGATTGTGATTTAAATAAAACTTGTTTTGGACCAAGTTAAGATTTCCACTATGAGTAACTCAGTGAGTGTAATCTAGTTATACTTAACTGTTAAAGTATTTTATTGAGCATGTTGATTTGTATTTTAAAGGTCTAGTCGGGTAAATTTTCGCTGCCTATGTTCTTGAACCCGAATTCTCGACAGACGAAGGCAACGAACTCTAAACCCCACCCAAGGCTCCCATATTATTTTAATTCTTTATGATGACAGTGCATAGTCGTTCTTCAAGATAAGCCAAGATTGTAACCATGGGTTACGGTGACACTTAGTAGTGGGGCCAGGGCATCACACTGTTCGCACTACTTTCCTTGATGCTCTCCCCAACCCCTCAAGACCAAATTCTTGCACCCTACTTAAGTCTAGACGCTCAACAAATACATCCACAATATCACCATTTGTAATTGCAGTACATAAATTTATCACATCCTGATCTTTCTCAATCAAAGTGCAATGTTGGTTATCACCACCTAAAAAATTGAAAATAGAATGAGAAACCACATTTCATTTTTTGTTATTATTCTCAAAATAATAGAAACAAAAGCTTTCAAACGGACCTTTGCAAGCAAAACTAAGAGTGTTTGTATCAACTCTCACGAGCTCAAAAAATACGAATTTTTTTTCAAGAAGAAAATGTTTTTAACGAGTAAGATTGAGACTCTTGTTATCCAACATACACATACTAGTCAAATCGAAAAGGAATAAGACGAATATAAGCATAAAAGGAATAAGTCGTATTTAGTTTAAGCAAACTTCATATAGAACTGTTCATACAACGATCAGTAACCAAATGCTGAATGCCTCTACATTATCATAATATTGAATTCTAGATCTAAAATTGGCAGTTCAATAGAAAAACCCTAAAGTCCCTCCAACAACCATATGTTATTTTCCATCTACTTTGCTTTATTTGGGGGGGGGGAGGCTTGTAAAGGAAAATGAAGATTTATTCATTTTACTTGTTGATATGAACTGCAAACTCTTGTTTCCGTTGCAGTCCGAGAAAGTAAACCTGTAGAATGATATTTAAAGGACCTCCACAATAAGCCAGCTCGCTGGCTACTCGAGTATTTGATTCCATGGTACCAGGTTCTGTACTGTCAATTAGAAATAAAAGTATCTCGGATTCTCAGTCAATCAAGCTTGTGTTTTCGGAGACAACGCAGGATGAGCGAGGTAACTGTGTAGACGAGAACTATCACCGCAAGGAGGAACACTGCCACCATGGAGAAACATCACGTCAGTACATAAAAGAAGCTGCACTCACAAATAGATGATGCATGGTCTTGCAATTGTCGATATAATTATATAATTTTTTAAGGAATTGCCAAACAACAACAACAAAACAATAGCTTTATTTTTTGATACGCAACAAAATAGCGGCACCATGAATTGGTACCTATGTCTTGTTTTAGTTTATTTTCTACAATCAATTTGTATTTTACCATTTCAATAATCAAACAATGCTCGTTAAACATTTCTCAGTTTGACGATAAGATCCATAACAGTTCACCAATATTCAACTTTACCTGAATGCATAAGCTGACAGTCCATAAAAAATTCTGCTCTCTTTAGGCGCAAGACCTCTCAACATGTTCTTTATCATTTTTCAATTTGGAATAATACTCTGGTAATCTTTCAAACATGACTAAACAATTCATAAGCAGGGCATAAAAAAGTGGCATTCCTTCACTTACTGGATAGTCCATTCCAGTTAAGCTATCGTGTACTTTGCACAAATAAAGTGAAAAATATGAAACTATTCTATAAATAAATAACATTCTTCTTTGTTTTTCTTTCCCCCGCTTAACATTTCATTTTATCCTTTCATTTGTTTAGTATCTAATTAAGCAATCTGAATTGGCCTACATGACTGAGCAAGCATTCTAACCAGGCATAAGACAAGAACATAGAGAAAGAAATATGATGCGAACCATGCCGCCAAACAACAAGACAAAGGGCAGTAACATATAAGGTCCTAAACAAAAGTGAGAATCCAATTAAAGGAGAAAACAAGTAAAATGGGAAGAACTTGTTTTCTGGTTTTATTTATTTATCTTTTTTTTTTTTTTTTTTTTTGGGGGGGGGGGGGGGAGTGGGGAACAGACAGAAAAATGTGATGTACAAACTCCTGCACTCTTGCACAGTTTGTGAAATGCCACAATAATGTTACCATCCAGTGCTATTGTTCCTAGGTTGATTGTGAGAGTGATTGGGAGAGAAAACTTGAGAAATTAGCCTCTCAATTCTATTATTTAAAGATTACAATCAGTGATGGAGCTAATCATGGGATAATTATAGATCTTAAGGATAATTACACCCTAGCTAATTACCCTAATTATCATCTAATCACCAGCTGATTATATACAAATTCTATACATAGAAGATTATGACATCTCATAAATCTCATACTCCTCCTCAACTTAGAGCATATATATCGTATGCGCCAAACTTGTTGCAAATGTAGTTTATCCAAGGACTCCTGAGTGACTTTGTGAAGGCATCTGCTAGTTGATCATTGAAGTTGACAAACTCAGTGACAATAACACTTTCAACTAGTTTTTTTTCTGATAAAGTGATAGTCAATCTCAATATGTTTGGTCTTTTCATAAAATACTAAATTTGAAGCAATATGGAAAGCAGCCTAATTGTCACACACAAGTTTCATAAGAGACATTCCACACAACTTTAGTTCTTGAAGAAGTTGTCTAAGCCATATAAGCTCACATGTTGCATTAGCCATGACTCGATACTTTGCTTCAGCACTTGATTTTGCTACCACATTCTGCTTTTTGTTTTTCCAAGAAACCAAATTACCTCCAATCTGAACACAATACCCTGAAGTAGATCTCCAATCAGAGGGAGATCTTGCTCAATCAACATCTAAATAGCACCAAATCTCTAAATGTCCCCTATCCTCATAAAGCAATCCTTTCCCTAGTGCATTCTTGATATACTTCAGAAGACGGAGAACAACATCCTGGTGAGAATTGCATAGGGAGTTGAGAAACTGACTAACCACATTCACAGCAAACGAGATGTCTGGTCTTGGTACTATGAGATAATTCAGCTTTCCCACCAGTCTTTGATATATTCCAAGGTCTGACAATGGCTCCCCTTGACCTGGTAGAAGTTTGATGTTAGGATCCATTGGAGGGTCGACTGGTTTTGAATCTAATAAACCAGTTTCTTCTAGGATATTCAATGCATACTTTCTTCGTGATATAGAAATGCCATCTCTCGACTGATCCACCTCAATACCCAAGAAGTATCTAAGCTATCCCATATATTTTGTCTGAATATGTCTGAACAAATGTTCCTTTAGATGTTGTATGCCTACCTGATCTGTAACATCCCGCATCAAGCGATAAGAAGGACCAGAATAACTTACCTTGATGGGTCTGCGTGAACTTCCCAGGGGGTCACCTATCCTTGAGCTTCCCCAGCTCAAGCACGCTTAACCTCAAAGTTATTTGTCTACATTCAGCTCAAAAGGTATCCAGCTAGTGTTGTTTCTTTCCTTACATATTCTCGATATATATTACCTTTCTTTGGTCTCTCGGGGTATTACATTCTCTCCCCCCCCTTTAAGCACAAGACGTCCTCGTCATGTGACCTTACAACTGGTCCCAGATCTTCTCTCCCCCTTGCATGGCCGATGTGGGATTCGCCTAAGTTGCCTACATGCACCCCCCTTAGGGACTTAGCATCCTCGCTGAGGTTTGCCCCACCACCGCGCTCAGAGGCTCGGGGGTCGACTCTGATACCACCTGTAACATCCCACATCGAGCGATAGGAATGATCGGAAAAACTTATCCTGATGGACCTACACAAACTTCCCAGGGGGTCACCCATCCTTAAGCTTCCCCAACTCAAGCACGCTTAATCCCAAGTTCTTTGCCTACATTCAGCCCAAAAGGTATCCAGTTGGTGTTGTTTACTTCCTTACTCATCATCGATATATACTACCCTTCTTTGGGCTCTCAGGGTATTATATGATCACTCCTAGTGATGACAATGTCATCTACATAAACCACGAGGTAGATGCATTGTTGTGATGGTGAGTGTTGATAAAAAATAGAGTGATCGGCTTCACTCCGGGTCATCTCAAAGGCCTGAACCACAGTACTAAACTAGCCAAACCATGCTTGCGGACATTGTTTCAATCCATAGAGTGACTTCCGGAGTTTGCAAACTAATCCAGACCCCCCCCCCCCCCCAGCAACAAACCCATGTGGTTGCTCCATGTATACTTCTTCCTGCAAGTCACCATGAAGAAATGCATTTTTAATATCAAGTTAGTGAAGTGGCCAATAATGCATAGCAGCCAAAGAAAGGAATAGACGAATAAAGGCCATCTTGGCCACTGGAGAGAAGGTATCACTACTGTAATCCAACTCGTATATCTGAATACACACTTTAGCAACCAAACACGCTTTGAGGATCAACAGTTCCATCAGGGCCAATCTTAGGAGTAAAAATCCATCGACACCCAATAGTAGTCTTTCCAAGTCCCATGTTGCATTAGAATGCAAGGCTTCCATCTCATTAAGCATAGCCTGGCACCAACCAAGATGGGATAAAACTTCACCTGTATCTTTAGGAATAGGGACAAAAAAAAGACTCAAAACAAGGGCACAATAGGTAGGTAATAGGCGATCATGCTTCAAAAAATGATAAATAGGGTAAGGATTAAGAGTAGACCGGTTACCTTTGCGTTGGGCAATAGAGAGACTATCTGTGTCTAGATCCATGGGAGGAGGGACGTCTGGCGAATGGAGTGAGTCCACATGGGTCGGTGCAGTCGGTGGGCTAGTACCGTTAGCAAGACAAGGACGACGATGGTAAGTGAGAAGAGGAGGATAGATGGAAGAAGAAATAGGCGAATCCCCTAAAGACAAGGAAGGAGAATAAAAGCGAATGGGCAAAACTTGATCAACGCGTTGCGAGTCAGGTTGAGTAACTGGAAAGAAGGACTGCAATTCAAAGAAAGTAACATCAGCAGACATGATGTATCTGCGTAACTCAGGAGAATAACATTTGTAGCCTTTCTGTAACAAAGAATAGCCTAAGAAAATGCATTTAAGAGCCTTAGCAACAAGCTTATCATGTCTAGGAGAGAGACAATGCACACAAAAAACACAACCAAAGGCACGAAGGGGAAGGAAAGAAAGCGGCTGAGTAGGAAACAAAATACGATGAGGGATTTGATCCTGCAGAATAGAAGAGGGCATGCGATTAATAAGATAACAGGTAGTGAGAACTACATCACCCTAGAAATGAGAAGTAAGATTGGCATGCAATAATAGAGTTCTGGCAATCTCAATCAAATGACGATTTTTCCTTTCAATGATGCCATTCTGTTGTGGAGTATATGGACAAGAAGATTGATGTAAAATGCCCTAAGTATCCATTAATGTTGTAAATTGAGAGGAAAAATATTTTGGAGCATTATCACTACGCAAGGTACAAATGGTTTTGCCAAATTGAGTCATTATTTCAGCACAAAATGTTTGAAATATGGAAAATAATTCTGAACGACTTTTCAGTACGAAGAGCCAAGTACAACGAGAACAGTCGTCAATGAAAGTAACAAAGTAAGAAAAACCCAAAGTAGATTAAACACGACTAGGACCTCATACATCCGTGTGAATAATAGAAAAAGGGGATTCAGCTCTATTGGAGATGTGATGGGAAAAATGACTACGAGTGTGCTTTCCACGTTGACATGACTCACAATTGAAAACAGATAAAGAAGATAAACTTGGAACCAATTGCTTGAATTTAGAGAGACTCGAGTGACCAAGGCGATGATGGAGGAGCTCGGGAGAGGTGATACTAGTGCAAGCTACTAGTGGACTAGGTGCAGCCAAATGGTAGTGACCCCGTGACTCATGCCCGACATCAATTGTCCACCCCGTACCCTAGTCCTATACATAAACAAAGTTAGGAGTGAAGGTGACTGAGCAGTTAAGGGTTTTAGTAAGCTAGCAAACTGAAATCAAATTAAAAAGACTACAAGAGACATATAAACAGAATTTAAAGATAAAAGCAAGGTGGGTGCGGTTTGGCCTATCCCTTAAACTGCAATTTTAGTGCCATCAAGCAGGGTAACAGTAGGCAAGGTATCAAAATAGGTAAGTGAGGAGAAAAGAAGTTTATTACCACACATATGTTCAATGGCACTAGAATCTATAATCCAAGGACCAAGAGATGAGCCTTTAGCAATGCAAGCAACGGGATTACTGGGATGAGACTACTGGGTGGCTTGGAAATTTAGGAAAGCATCATAATCGACTGCAAACATAGGTATTAACTGCGAATCCAGTGGAGACAGGGCAAGACTAGGATCACTCTGAAATGCATTAGTTGCACTGATAGATAATGCAAGCGGAGCAGCTCGACGACCACGTTTCTTCCAGCATTTTTCCTCAAGATGACCCATTTTCTTACAAAAGGTACATTGTGGACGTGGCGACTATTATTACATCCTCTGTTTCCTCCTAAGTTGGAAGCTTGAGACACAAGAGCTAAAGATTCGACTGGAGGAACAACAATAGAGGAAGAGGACATACCATGCGCACCTGTCATGTTCAGCAACCTTTTGAAAGAGTCCTTCATGGTAAGATTAGTAGAGCTGGTCAAGATTTGATGCTTGATGGCATCAAATTCCGGTTTTAGTCCAGAGAGAGCAATAATCATGAAAAACTTCTCTCTTTAGGCAATCTGTTTGGTGTGGGTTGTAGTAAAAGGAAGAAGAGCATCAAATTCTTGCATGAGTGAGCGATGTTGGAGTTGGCAAACCAGGTCTGCTATGTGAACGAGTCAGCAGGAGTGATGGAATAAAATATCCTTGTTTGTAGGCAGTGGGTTAGTTGATGACCTATTCTTAAGGGTACAGCTTAGTTTGTTAATAATGTTCTAGTTTGTTATGATTTTACCATGTAATCTGCATGTAATATCCCTATATAAGGGTCTTGCTTTTATTCAATTGAATATATAGAATTCTGGGTTAACGGTGCTCTGTTTTTCTTAATCTTGAGAGTTGATATTTATCACAAGAAAGGAGTGTGTGTCTAACAAGTCTAGATCAGATCTAACACAGTGGTATCAGAGCCATAGTTTCGATCGGCTAGATGGCTTCCAATGTCGTTCAACTCCAAATCCCAGTGCTAAAACAAGACAATTATAGCAAGTGGTGCATTCAGTTCAAGGCATTGTTTGGGTCACAAGACTTGTGGGATGTCGTCACTACTGGTTATGTTGAACCCACTCCTGAAGTAGAGAGCACTCTCAATGCAGATGCAAAAGCCACTCTGAAAGATCAATGGAAGAAGGATAAAAAGGCCTTGTTTCTTCTTTATCAAGGTCTGGAGGATGACACATTTGAGAAGATTTCAGAGGTTGTCACCAGTAAAGAGGTATGGGATAAGCTGGGGACTATCTACAAAGGTGTAGAAAGAGTCAAGAAAGTGCATCTACAGACACTACGAAGAGAATTTGAAGAAGCTCACATGAAGGAGAGCGAAACTGTATCAGACTATCATTCTCGGTTGATTGGGGTTGTCCATCAAATGCGAAGGAATGGTGAAAAACTTGACGATGTTCAAGTGAATGAAAAGCTGTTAAGGTCTTTGACAGCAAACTTTAACTATGTCATAACAACAATTGAAGAATCCAAGAATTTGGAGGACATGAGTACGGAAGAATTGCTCAGCTCACTAAGAGTGCATGAATTACGTTTTCGAAAAAATGGGAATGGAACAACTACTAAGCAGGCTTTGAAATCAAAGCTTGTCCTCGAAGGTACCAGTGGGGAACGTGGACGAGGCCGTGGCGGCTACAGCTATCGAGGTCGAGGTGGCCGTGGTAATTCAATGCAGGGTAGAGGCCAGTATGGTGAAAGAAAAATGAATGTGCAGTGCTGGAACTGTAAACAGTATGGGCATTATGCCTCTGATTGTCCAACCAAGACTGATAAGTTGGCTAATTTTGCTGAGGAATCAGGTGGCTCATTTGAAGAGCCAATGTTGTTATTTGCTGAAAAGTCGGATGTGTCACAGGAGCAACCAACATTACTGGTAGCTGGAATTGAGGCACTCAAAGAAGGAAATATTTGGTATCTGGACTCGGGTGCAAGCAACCACATGTGTGGAAGACTGGAATTTTTCGTGGAACTCCAGGAACTTTCAGGTGGAACAATTAGTTTGGGAGATGGGTCAAAGCTCAAAATTGCTGGAAAAGGAAAGGTAACTATCTCTCAAAAGGATGGCTCAATTACACACATATCTGATGTTTATTATATTCCTAACATGAGAAGCAGCATCTTAAGTATTGGGCAGCTACTTCAAAAGGGGCATGTGATCTATATGGAGAGCAATTTTATGGAACTGAGAAATGCTGAAAGACAACTCATTGCTCGAATTCAGATGAGTCAAAATCGTATGTTTCCCTTGCAGTTGAACATAATGTCAGGGAATTGTTTATTCACCTATTTAGAGAATGAGACAGAGAAGTGGCATCTACGTTTTGGGCATCTCAATTTACATGGCCTACAGTTACTACAGAAAGAAGAAATGGTTCAAGGTCTGCCACGTATTGAGGGGCTAAATCGTGTTTGTCCTATTTGTGTTGCTGGAAAGCAGACACGGTAGCCTTTTTCTACAGAAGAAAGATGGAGGGCTACAACACCTTTACAACTTGTCCACACTGATCTATGTGGACCTTTTGAGCCTATGTCAATTGGAGGTAATAAATACTTTATTACATTCATTAACGATTTTAGTAGAAAAATTTGGGTATATTTCCTTAAAGAAAAATCTGCTGCATTTGAGGTGTTCAAAACTTTCAAGGTTTTTGCTGAAAATGAGAGTGGGTGTAAGCTTGTTACCATTAGATCAGATCGTGGAGGGGAGTATACCTCCACTAGCTTTCAGATGTTTTGCAGGGAAAATGGAATCCAACATCAGCTCACTACTGCTTATACTCCACAGCAAAACGACATATCGGAACGCAAAAATCGCACCATAATGGACATGACGAGGGCTCTTCTAAAAGAAAGACAACTGCCAAAAGTATTTTGGGCAGAGGCAGTTGCATGTGCAGTGTATTTGTTGAATAAATGTCCCACAAAGAGCGTCCAGCACAAGACTCCTCATGAGGCATGGAGTGGAGTAAAGCCCAATGTTTCACATCTTAAAGTGTTTGGGTGTATTGCCTACGCTCAAGTACCTGAGGCTAGGTGGCAAAAGCTTGATGATCATGGAGTGCCATGCATATTCGTGGGATATAGTGAAGAATCAAAGGGGTACAAGCTGTATAATCCTTTGACAAAGAAGTTGCTCATCAGTCGTGATGTTATTTTTGATGAAGGAGCTGCATGGAAGTGGAACAATCAAGAGACAGTGACTGAAACAATTTATCTAGAAGACAATAAAGAGCACCAAGGTTCTGGAGATACAACCTCAACACCATCACCACCAATCCAGACATTCCCAATGTCACCACAGGAAGAACATGGTGAGGTTACTCCTTTGACAAGTTCAACACCTCCTTTGTGTACAAGAAACTTCAGAGACCTGTATGAAGCAACACAAGAGATTACCTATGATGAAGAAGTGGACACCAACATGCTGTGTCTATTGGTGGACCATGAGCCACTGAATTTTCAGGAAGCAAATGAATATGAGTGCTGGAGAATTGCCATGAGAGAGGAAATTCATGCTCTTGAGAAGAATGACACCTGGACACTCACTGAACTTCCTCCACAACACAAGGCAATCGGCATAAAATGGGTCTACAAAATTAAAAGAACTGCAAAAGGTAGTGTGGATCGCTATAAAGCAAGGCTTGTGGCAAAAGGGTACCGACAAGAGTATGGGATTGATTATGACGAGGTATTTGCTCCAGTAATTCGATTTGACACAGTTAGATTAGTTGTTTCACTTGCAGCAGCCCAAAAGTGGAAACTATATCAGCTTGATGTCAAATCCGCCTTTCTTAATGGGGTACTTGTAGAAGAGGTATATGTCCAGCAGCCCGAAGGTTTTTGTGTACCAGGAGATGAGAGAAAAGTTTATCGTTTGAAGAAAGCTTTGTATGGGCTTAAACAAGCCCCTAGAGCTTGGAATTCAAGAATTGATGAATATCTCAAAAGGGATGGTTTTGAGCAATGCACATACGATCATTCAATGTATACCAAGGAAGGCAAAAATGAGGAATTTATGGTGCTGTGTATTTATGTTGATGATCTATTGTTCACTGGAAATAATAAAGGTATGTTTACTCATTTCAAACACAACATGTTTCAGGAGTTTGAAATGACTGATATGGGACTCATGTCTTACTTCCTGGGCATCCAAGTGCATCAAGGTGGTGATGGAATATTTCTTTCTCAAAAGAAATATATGAAAGAAATACTTGACAAGTTCAGGATGACTAGTTGCAGCATTGTTAACACTCCTATTGTGACAAATCATATGCTTTCCAAAGAAGGTGAGGGTGATGACATTGATTCAACACAATATAAAAGTCTAATTGGAAGTCTTAGATACTTGACCATGACGAGGCTCGACATACTATATGGAGTTAGCTTGTTGAGTCGATATATGGAGGCGCCAAAGGAATCACATTGGCAAGCAACCAAGAGGATTTTAAGATACATTAAAGGGACTTTGAATTTTGGTTTACATTATGCATATGAACAGAAGTTTGAGCTGATTGGATACTCGGATAGTGATTGGGGAAGAGATCCAATTGAGAGAAAGAGCACCACGGGGTATGTTTTCTTTGGAACTTCAACTGCTTTTTCTTGGTCATCAAAGAAGCAAAGCATTGTGGCTTTATCATCATGCGAAGCTGAGTATGTTGCAACTGCCTCCACTGTTTGTGAGGCAATTTGGTTAAAGAATCTGTTACTGACATTGAAGTATCCACAGGAAGGCTCAATCATGATTTATGTAGATAATATATCAGCAATTAAACTTGCCAAAAATCCAGTGCAACACGGGCGAAGCAAGCATATTGATACCAGGTTCCACTTTATCAGAGATCATGTTAAACAAGAGACTGTGAAGTTAGCTTACTGCCACACACTTGAGCAGGTGGCTGACATCTTCACCAAGCCATTGTCATTCAAGAGTTTTTCAAATATTAGAGGCATGCTTGGGATGAAGGAAGTTAAGTGTGAAGGAGAACACAATCAGACCTAGTTTGAAGGGGAGTGTTGGAGTTAGCAAACCAGGTCTGCTATGTGAACGAGTCAGCAGGAGTGATGGAATAAAATATCCTTGTTTGTAGGCAGTGGGTTAGTTGATGACCTATTCTTAAGGGTAAGCTTAGTTTGTTAATAATGTTCTAGTTTGTTATGATTTTACCATGTAATCTGCATGTAATATCCCTATATAAGGGTCTTGCTTTTATTCAATTGAATATACAGAATTCTGGGTTAACGGTGCTCTGTTTTTCTTAATCTTGAGAGTTGATATTTATCACAAGTAAGGAGTGTGTGTCTAACAAGTCTAGATCAGATCTAACAAGCGAACCTACCCCAAATAAGATTCCATCGATGTCTCTTGCTTGAGATTCTTGATATTGAAGACCACAGTATACAAGCGTTGGATATCATTTGTATAGCACTCTTTGGCTTCCTTCCATACGTTAACATGAGTTTCAAAGGGGCGAAAGAACTGCACAATTGATGGATCAATGGATTGCCATAGGATGTTGCATAACTGGGCATCAACTTGTTCCCATCTAGCCCGGTTGGCCGCCAGCACACTTTCAGCCTTTGTGGTAAGATGATCAGCTTGGTCTTATCCTTTGAACCACATTTTGACAGAAGCTGCCCATGAGAGATAATTGGCAGACCCTATTAACTTGACAATGGTGATGTTGGTTGTCCTGAGATTAGAGACAGTAAAGGGTTGATAGGCAGTAGAGGCATCAGATGCTGAAATGAACGTACCACAAGCAGAGATGGTGTTACTAAGGTCAGACATAGCGAGGGTTTTGAGATAGGGGATGGGTTGGGAGTATGTCGGAGGTCCAATATGGAGTGGTCGGAGGCAAGACAACAACGGACGCGCCTACATGCGCCGCTGCATGGAGGCAGAGGCGATCTATGTAGTGGGGCGTGGAGGCAAAGGCAATATGTGTGCGGTGGCACGTGGGGGCGCATGGCTTTTTCAATGGTTGCACAACTCCAAGGGTCAGCAAATCTGGAGATTCTGAGGATGATGGTATGGTTGGTTTTTTAAAAAATACCACCGAACAACATGCTAATAGATTCGGCCAGTTGTGGGTAGAAGAAAAGCTAGGGTTTGGGTTCTACTAGAAATGGAGACACAACAGGGGATTTTTAGGGTTTTCCCAACACAGGCTTTGATACCATGTGAGAGTGATTGGGAGAGAAAACTTGAGAGATTAGCCTCTCAATTCTATTATTTATAGGCTAATTACAATCAATGATGGAGCTAATCATGGGATAATTACAGCCTAGCTAATTACCCTAATTATCATCTAATCACCAGCTGATTATATACAGATTCTATACATGGAAGATTATGACATCTCATAAATCTCACATTGATAAATAATCAAAACTTCACAAAGAGCAAATAGAATTTCAACAAGCTGCATATAAACTACAGAAATGGAGATATTTAGAAACAATATGGAAGTTTAACATTGTTTACCAGCAAGAGAGTAAAAGATGAAGATAGCCAGGCGATGCCTGTCGATCCATGGCAGGGTAACTTCAGGAGAGCAGTGTTTCCGATATTCACCTGCTTTACTGGTGGCTTTAGAGTCAAGGCTTCCAAATTGGAGTTCTAGTAATGAGCTGTTAACACTTGTAACAGGCAATCCATTTACATCCCTCACTTCAAATTTCAAACTGACTGGAGTAGTGTCCCAATTAATCTCTATCACTCCGAAATTTGGTTGGCCTATAAGCACGCATTCAATATTAAATTCTAAAGATCTATTCAACACATTCCTGCAAAGGGTTCACGCAAGTACAAAAAATCTATTGAAAGCATACCATATGTGCATGATCTGTATCTGCAGTTTCTATCCAGAACTCTCATTGTACTTGGGGTCAACCATGCCAGAAACCTCACTATAAAATGTAACGGCGGTGGAACAGCCTTCTCAACAGCTTGGGTAAGCCCACTTGAGGTTATATCATACAGTGGATATCCACTCGCACAGTCATGTCTTGTAATTTCTCCGAAGTGAACATCTCCACTTATGAAGAAGACCCCATCCCTCTATGCCAGTTTGTGAGGGGAATTGCAAAGGGAGATGTACAAGAGTAAATCATTTGAATAAAAAGGAAAAGAAATAGCTGCTATTATATTTTGGAGGCCAAATGAAGAAAAGGAAAGAAGAAACAAATAGAAAATCTTCAAGAAATTCGCAGTGGTTGTCTAAGAAAACATAAGTACCTTATTAGTGAAAGAAATTCAGTTCAAACACGTGAAACTTAAAGCATCCATCTCTTGAATAAGCAGGAGATAATCACCTTACTCTCAGCAATTAACTTAAAAAGACGATTCCTCTCTTTTGGGAAACGTCCCCATGACTCCATATAAAACAAAGGGCCAGTTGTTGCAGAGAGATTTGATATGACCTGAAAGAAGACATGTAAGCCACTATGTAAATAGAACTGAAAAGAAAACCTCTGAATTCTCAAGCGACTAGACAGAAATGTATAAGGCTTATAAATGCAAAACTAGATTCATGCAGTTTGTCTACCATCATTGTTAGGAGAGTAATAATGCCATTATATGGAGGCTGCCAAAAAGGGAGCGAAGCTTTGTAGAGTGGAGAAAAGAAGAGAATGAAACAAAGCCTATTTATCTAGAGCATCGTCATTCAAAAAAAAAAAAGAAAGATAGTAGATAGATTGATGGTTTGCCTACCATCATTGTCAGGCAAGTAATGATAACATAATATGGAGGTTGCCATAAAGGGAGCGAAGATTTGTAGAAAGGAGAAAAGAAGACATTGAAGCAAAGCCTATTTATCTAGAGAAAACTCTCATTCAACAATGGGGAAAAAAAAGATAGAAATAGATATAGTTACACACACACACACACACATTGTTATCCATTTATCAACTGAAAATGTCAAGCAACATCTCAGACAAAACCTATGACCACGCTAGCTATCAAGCCAAAAGCTCATCCTCAAACATTATCCAACTCAAAATGGAATCAAGTTAAAATGTTTGTTGCAACTGACATAATGCTCCTCCATAACCTGAGTCCGAAAGGAGATCTAATGCTACTCACTGACCAACCCTCCATAGACATCTGGACTTGCACTATACACCTACTTTGGTATCCATCTCTGTCAAAGGCAACCCTTCACAATCATTAGCCCAATGGGACTTCATCAAACATCCTAGCATCCTAAGACCTACACCTACCCCTGAAGGGGTTGCACAAACCTTACCCTCTTTCCCGAGTGATACTTAGTTTATCCCTAATATCCGCAAACAAGAAGTTCTCTAAAAATTTCTCAAGCCCAATAACCATCAAGGAAGGGACAGAAAAAGAAGAAGGCTCAAAAGAGTACTCCAGATGATAGCTGAGGCTACCTCTCTTTAATAAATACTTCCATTTCTAATAACCCAACCTTCAGTCACATCTAACCATCAATAAAATCCTGTTTGACCATATAGTGGAGAAGGAGAAAAGCTTTTTTTTTTTTTTTTAATAACAAAAGTTCTTTTATGTATTTTGTTAGTGTTTGGCCAAAATTAAAACATGCTTTTATGCTGATGCAAACAGGCAATTTATAGCTTCTGTTGCATAGAAGCAGAAGCAGAAAATAAAATTATTATTTGACAAAATTAATCTCAATGAACTTATAAAATTATATAAAGAGGTTTGTTGATGTATTTCATGATTTTGATCATACTGATGTCAATTTGAAAATTAGTTCTAATAAACTTTCATGTAATATTTGTATTTTTTTTGTTAAACATGTCTGATTTGGGTATTAAATTATAAAGCTTATTATTGTCTTAAATTAGAAACATTATTTATATCTATAACCAAGCAATAAACATTTGTAATACCTGAATAGAAGATCCAATAATTGTGATGGCTGATGCAGGCCCCTTCAACTCCTTTTCCAACCATGTCCATTGCAAATTTCCCAAAATAGTTCCATCGCTAAACAGAGGGTCTCTGTGATATCTTGTGTCCAAAAGAATAACCTGAAGATGTTTATCACCCATATTTAGATAAAAGGTATGCTCTAGGTCTGTAACCATGCATATAGAAAATGGGTTTTCAGTTGAAGTGGAACCAGTACCCAGACAACGGACTTTTCAAGGGCAATGAACTAAAGTAATAAGGGCCAAATAGTAAAACATTACAATGAGTGAAGTGCATCTCTTGAACTATAAAAAATGAAAAGACAAGAAAAGTGGGCAGTGTTTCAGGTGCTCTCAGTCTGGGCCTAGTTAGAATAAAATGTACACAACCTTAACACCGCATGTGCAGAGGTTCCCTTTCCATGTTTTGAACCCACATGATGTCCGGGTCAAAATGGCGCATTCAATGTTGAACCAAGAAGAGGCCTCAAATGATATAAAAAAAAAAAAAAAAGAGTAACAGAAAAACTTGTTCAATGTTAATCAAATTCAATACCTTGACTTTTCTACCCACTGGACCAAACATGTAAGATGTGTAAACACCAGCCTGCTTACGCCTGCAACAATTAAGGCATCCATATAATTCGTCAGCAGAAGAAGTCACACAAAGAAATGTAATTCTTGCTAACTCTTCTTGTGACATAGAGTAATACTTAAGACAAACTTTCATACTTTGAAAGGCTTTGTATCCTTAGCCAGTTTCTTAATAAATAACAAGACATACCCAAAATCACAGAATTGTAAACTTTTTTATCACCTTGGGCTATCTTGAGGTTCATCCAAGAAATCCAGCATAAGCCTCTGGTTAGTAATCTTTCCACTAAATTCTTTTCCTGCATCATTTAATCCATAGTCATGGTCATCCCATGTACCAATTACCTACAAGTTTCAGATATTGGCAGGTCAGTAGAGGTTATCCTAAAATCTCCCATCAAAAATGCTTATCATAATCTACATCATGATATTATTCAAAAAGAAAAAATTTAAAATATGGTAGGGAATTAAATTAAGGACCTTTGCAGTCTCTCTAAGACGGATGTAACCATGATTGCTCTTAGCCTTATCATATCTGGCTTGCATCTCCTTCTCAGAAGATGGAATGAATCTGGGAGCATTCTTCCATGGCCCAATTGTCCTTTCCTGGCCAAATAACTTGAAAGGGCGCCTGATGTCCCCATAAATGTTGTCACCCAGCCAAATAAACACTTGAGGATCAAAGTCAAGAATTGCATTCCATATTGGCTGCAGACAACCACTTATTATGAGTGATTTACGAAACCAACCTGATTCTAACAAAAATGCCACATCATTGTGTTGTATCCTCAATGGTAAAACACAAAAATGCCCTAAACGTATATACATTTTTACACATATTACAACTTCAATGGTAAAACACATTGATGGAGAAATGGAAGGGCAGAGGAAAAGAAGTAAGCTTTGTAAAGGAAATAAAATTGGTGGTGATAAGACCATACTATTTGAATGGTTGCAAGTAAACTCATAAAATGTTTGTATGACTTTACCTGATTAAAATGGAAACAGGTAATAGGATTGCTAATGTGATTGCTATCTTTGAATCAGTTTAAAACAAAGACAATGTAGTACACAAAATGCACAATTTTTTATAGGGAAGTTTAAAAGTAAAGTGTGAAATTAGGGTTAGGAGGTTAAGTGATTCACCGAGTGAAACAATTTTCAGAACATTCTCTAGACTAACACTAAGAAATGCAGGTAAATGAATGTTACATAAATGTGTTGTATCCCCAATGGGAAGAGGCAGAATTAGCCTGTGATGGAATAAAATAGAACCTTACAGCAAATTATTTAAACAATCAACTTGGAATGTCCAAAATCCAAACACAATTGTGAAACTTCATGCTCCGATTTGAAGATCATGGCACACTTGAAGAAAGGTCCAAGGCAATAATATTGTAATTGATCAGCAGCAAGCTTTGCTATTTATTTAGTAAGTAAACCAAAAATGGTATCAGATTAATGGATTCCTCAGCAGTGTAAGTTAAAAACTCCAGTTGAAAAGAGAAAACAACAGCATGATTAGCACGTGAATAAGATTATTATTATTATTATTATTATTATTATTATTATTATTATTATTATTATTATTATTATTATTATTATTTATAAAACAATGGCAGAAGTTGGTGGACCTTTCCCAAACCTTGTGGCGTGGTGAACTCATGGTTCTACCAGAGAAATAGTTAAGCCAACTTGGATTTTCTTCTCTCCCTCAAGTCTCGCCCAGGAACAACTACGGATTTTCTATGAAATGGGAGATGTAAGGTTGATTTAGTTAAATATATAACGTCCATTTCTACAATCATTTGACAGGTTAAAAATCAAAATTGCAACCTCTGCAAGGTCACCAGTCAGTCTTCAAATCATTTCATAGAAAACTGTGATCAGTTTCGGTCGATTTGAAACTCTCGACTATGAGTCTGCACAGATCATGCACCAGAAAACTGACCTCCAATAAATTTAAATGATTAGATCTGGCCCTAACGCTTCCTTCACCGTTCTCTTTCTCTAATTCTTTTCACGTAACCACTTAATTGGTTAACATGGCAACAATTTCACAAAACCTGACCACATAGGTCTTCTACGAACATCAAAAGAGAAAGAGAGAAAGAAAGAAGCCTATCGGCTCAAGCGAAAAATAAACGTAGAAGAAAACAACAACATTGAAGAACGAAATTAGAAAGGACTGCGCACCTGGGGAGCGCTTTGGTTAGCGCACGATCCGAATGCAATTCGGTACACCAGAGGCTGCCGCTCCACTTCGGAGGCAGAAGTAAGCAGCAGAACGCTCATCGCAACGGCTCCGGCCACCGCTAACCGCCGCGAAGCCATCTCCGTTTCCCGCTGCCTATCTCCGGTCCGGAGAAACCTCAAAATCTTTTCGATAGTTTTCTATTGTTTTTATTGATTGATGTAACAACAACAGTAATTGCGGGTGCTGCGGTTGTTGTTTTCCCAACAACGGAAACACAACGGTACATACAGCAGTAGCGTTGTTAGGATGCCAACAAAAGTGAGCTTTTGGAGCGACCGGTCAGAATCAGAGTCGCGCATACATCACCAACTCTGGAAGCTGAATGGATCCAGCGGTTGGCCCGGGTCAGGGTTCAGGACCGAAAACTTATAAAAAAATAATAATAATAAAATTAATGCCAAAATTTGGGTGTCTGGCTTATTTAATTATTTTTCTACTTTGAAAATCATTTGGTACTGTTGTGCCCAAAAAAGTGACTTTATGCCCAAATACCAACATAAGCCCAAATTCAAATAAAGAGTCCAAAAACCTTATCAAAATAAGAAGCTCACATAAATAAGTTATAAAGGTATAAAGTCATTAAATAATAAATCATCTTAAATGATCAAGAAATCTAAATAAGTAGTTCACATAAATAAGTTATAAGAGTATAAAGCCATTAAATAACAGATCATCATAAATGATCAAAAAACTTAAATAAGAGATTCGTGAAGAGACCTACAAGAGACTCAATTAAGTGACAAAAGTATAACCAAATGACCATTAGTTGAGTGAGGTCTTAGGTCGTCGAGCGAGGTTTCTAAAAGACTCTCTTGCATGAGAGACATTTTGAGAGATTATTTGAAACTTTTAATTGATTTATTAATCACTTTTTAAGAGATTGCGTCAATTGTCGTTACCAATATATAATAATGAATTTTTTTGTGTGATAAATTTGCAAAATATTTGGTTGGAGGAATGGTGTGGACGAGATATTGGTGATGTAACCAAATAACTAACCGAGTGATTGAGGCTGAAATTGAATGATTTCATTCTAAAATCTCTTTTGATGCCATCAATAGGCTATTTAGATAATTCATGAGTCACTTGGTAATTGTTATTTGAAATACTCGTACTTAAATATTTTTTCTTACAAATTTAGAAATAAACCTGAAATACTTGTCAAAAATTGTGGCATTCCTTCCACCTGGCATTCCTTCCACCTGTCAATCTCTTCCCTACTATAAATGAAAGACTCATTATCTAGTAAAATGTACACTTACTACTATGTTTATAATATAACTCTACTTACTTTAAACATGAAATTTACTTAAATATCAAAGAATCAGCAGGGTGAGGTTCACTGGCATTCCTAATTAATTTATTCCTTACAGGTCACTTGCAAATTGATCGCCCCTAAACTCCTCGTGACACTCTCTCGCATAAAGAAATTAATTATTATATTTTGACAACAACAAATACCTATTAAGTTATTTTTTTATTATTATTCATAGATAACCTCATACTATATTATTGTTTGTTAAATATATGCAATATGAACTTATTAAAATAAGCTCTTTCACCCAAGTAATTAGAAAATAAGTTCTTAGGGGCTACACAGCTATCCCTCTTCAAAACTGGCTCTGAGTTTTTTTTTTGGCATTTTTAAATAAAAATAAAGCTGCATTCATTAAAATATTGAAATTAAATGCCACTACATTTTATTCGTGGCCGTGGCTCTCTTTTAGTTCCCAAACAAAGAAAAACTATTTTGTATAAAAATACAATTTATATATAAATGTTGGACACACTCAATATTAATAACAAAAACAATTATTATATACAAAAATAAATATACAAACCATCAATACTTCATTCGATATCACAAAAATGTTATAATTTGGTGTCAAGATAGTATTTCGACTTCCATATGAATGACCAGTTGCTTGCATTGCTCAACACAGGCCAATAAAGGTGGATGTAAGGAGCGTGATTTTATTCACCCCATTTAACAAGGATTAAAATAACTCTCGTCAAAAAATTAATGACCTCTTCTCTCATCTCTCTTCTTATCCAGCAAGCCTCTATTTCTCCTTTCTTCTCTCTCCTCCCTTCATCTTTTCTAGCAAGCCTTAAGCTGCCATCGCCTCTTGCGCATTGACCACCGTTACATCTTCCATCTTTTCTCTCATTTCTTTTTTTCCTTCTTCTTCTCCAATAATCCTATTCACCTTATTGCCTTGTTTTTTGTCACCTCTTGTTCGTTGATCGTTGCTGTATGCTCACCTTGTGATCAATGTAGCAGTGAGGTAAGATGACAATGGAAAGGGAGGATGCAACGATAAGAGAGTTGATGAAAAAAAAGACAACAAAAATAAAAAAAAAGAGAGAAAAAAGAGAAATGAAATGAATTGAGACCCCAAATAATTTTCTCTCCCAACCTAATGAGGAATAAAGTTACTCCATTAAAAAGGAGTAAACAAAATCGCAATCGGATGCGAGGGTTCTCCCCCTCTCAATTTACCCGCATCGGGCCAAACTCGTCGGCTCTCATAGGTGTCGTGTCATTCCACTAATCATCCAATGCACGGAACCAGTGGATCAGTGTGCGTTGGAGAAAAGCCCGCTAATTCAGTGGCGCGAATTAATTAATTAATAAAATAAAGGGCCGCTCACGCCTCACCGCAATGCTTTCATTCGGTTCACGCTTCTCTTTTATTTTCTCATTAATTAGAGATTTATTATTTATTGTTATTTGCGCGCATATCGGCTCGGCTCCAAAGTAGAAGAATCCGTGCACGCCAACTCAAATCGAATGCAATCCTCGCCGATAATTTCGTCCGGCGCAAAGCCACACGCACAGTGGTCTCCTCCGAATCCCATCAGTAGTAGGGTCAAATCCCTCTACACTCGGCCGCCGAATACCTTTGACGATTCCTCTTCCAAATCAGCCGGCCGAATGGCTTCCCCCAAATGGGCTCAGAAGACTATTACTCTCCCGCTGCTGGGGCGCGGTTGTCATCTCATCACCCCCAAGGTAAATACTTCCCCTTCTCCTGAATTTTACTATGTTTTTGTATTTTTTTTTCTTTTTGTTCTTCGTTTTCTCGGTTTCATCAGCTTCTGATTTTGTCTCCCTCTCTTCGTAAATTGTGCTTCCTTGAGGATTCTCAATCAGTACTTTAGGGTTTCTTTACGAATTACTACAAGCTGTATGGGAACGGGACCCGATTATCAGTCCAAGTCGTCACTCACATCCATCAGCTGCTTCAATCACCCAAAATTTTGCTTTGCAAATTGCAATTTTTTGTTTATGGTTTTTTGGTTGTTCTTGCTCTTACAGTCTATCTATCCACATTTCCGCTTGCACCGCCCCCTGCCTACAAGACAATAAAAATAAATAAATAAATAAATTAAAAATGTTGATGTGACACAAATAAATACAAAAAAATAAATATACCCGTGGCCTTATAAATTAAACTTGAGTCCATGTAACCAGTTAGTGGGATTAAGGGTTGGTGGTATCACCATCTACCAACGCTGTCCTTCCCATTGCTGTGCTAACTTTATCCAGCATAATGTTGTTTTATATTGGTTTTACTTTTAAATAACCATTAGTTCTTCCATAGATTGTGAGGGAAATTGGTGAAGATTTGTCAGGATTCAAATGTGGCCTTGCACATCTCTTCTGTAAGTTACCTACATTATTATTCATTCACTTAAAATTTCTTTTGGATTCTATTTATCCCACAGTTCCATTTTCTCCATGTCTAACAGTACAACATACAAGTGCTTCTCTGACTATAAATGAAAATTATGACTCTGATGTCCGAGAAGATACGGAGACATTCCTTAACAGGATTGTTCCAGAGGTTAGTTTATTATATTTTTGTATTCCATATGGCGGCAAATATATGTAGCCCTAAATTTCATTTCTTAATGCATTTTTTTCAGGGGATGTCTGCACCTTGGAAACATACATTGGAAGGTTAGTAAGGAATTTATATCTTTGAATTGAGGGGATTTGCATTGCTGTTATGCGGGATGCTCCTCTTTTCTCCTTAACAGTGCAATTAATGTGCTGTATATATGGTGTATATCTTTGACCTCAGTCATTTTTTGTCGATCATGTTGCAAGTCACAATACTATCAGCAAGGCTTACCACAAACTCATTTAGGTTACCACAAACTAGGTTATCCTTGTTAACATGTAGAATAAAAATAAGACTTAATGCATACTTCTTTTGCAAATCAAGTTTGAAGAAAGCTTGGCGGGTTGTTTAATTGTAGAAAGTGTTTTTCAGTTTTCTATCCCTAATTTTCTATAAAACCTCTAGTTTTCATTTTCTATAGAAAATCTGGAAAATGCATTCAAATGTTAGAAGTGTAGAAAACTAATTTCATATTTAGAAAATTTGAATATATGTTCAAAAAATAGAGAAGTAGAGAGGTTTCTTTTTTTGTAATTGTAACTTGTGTTAAAGAAGGAGATGGAGGTGTCTTGGGAAAATTTTTGTGGAAACTGTGTTTTCCAAAACTCCAAATTAATAAAGAAAATTTGGAAAACTCATCTTAGGAGCTTTCCAAGTTCAGATCAGTTCAATTTTGGAGATCCACGTTTTCCAAATCTCCATTTTCTGTTAAGAAATTTTTGTGTACTTGATTTTCTGTTTATCCATTGTATGTGGAGTAATTTTCTGGAAAACTGAAGCTGTTTTCCACAACACAACAGCCCCTTGATTTATGCAATTCTTTTTTGTGTTCTGCCATCATATTCACTGTGCGTGTGGCCACAAGAGGCCTGGATCACGCAAGAACTGAACCAGAACCCGACATCATTTGATTCTGATATGTTCTTGGGTAAGTTTTGGGTCCCAATTTTCCAAATTAGCTTGTTGGTAGGGTTGTCATCTTGATATGTTGATTCTATGACCCAACCCAATATCCAGGCCTAAGGCATCCCCACACAATGTGGTTAAAACACATCATTGGTTGCACATGGGGGACATGGATAATTAATAGAGATGGATATTGCTCTCAAAGAATTATCTTGAAAAGAAAAACTGAGAGAACACAGCTCTTTCATTACATATTAAACTTCGAATTGACCTCTAAATTGCTTAACTTCAAATCAAGTTTTCTTTACCATTTACCATGAGGCTTCACTATCTTGTAATGCTAAATCTTCTAACTGCATATATTCCTTAAATCAGTTATCTTTCCAATTTTGTCAAAATACAAAAGCTTTTCTAAAGATATGACAAAAGACATAAATACATGGAAGTCCAGAATTCATGTACCCGACCCCACATAGTGGGATAAAGGCTGGATATGTTGCTGTGTTGTTGTTGTACAAAAGCTTTTCTAAATGAGGTGTTCTTATGCCAAAGTCAATAACTATTAGTTGCAGAATATGTCTACTTCCTTCTTCTGCTTTTTATTCCTAAACTTTGCATGGCTGAAGAATCAGCCAGTTCTTGGTGAAGCCAAAAGCAATCTGTCCTGTTGGTGAACTGCTTTGACATTTTTGTAAAGTATGATCTAGGGTTGAACAGACCAAGTTTTTCAGTTCAGTTTGGTTTGCTGTCACAACCCAATCCCTCATTAGTGTCTACTGGGGAGGTCTTTTGGGTATATATTACTTGGTCCCATGAGCCCATAAAATCACCTTGAGCTAATACTTTTGGTGTGAGGACTCATGGTGTTACAATTGGTATCAAAGCTAACCCAAGACCACTACCATGCCAAGAAATTGTTCTAAATCTAACTTGGGTTAGATTGATTGATATGGGCTCTTTTTTTTTTTTTTTTTTTGAGGGGGTTGGGGGAGAGTTAGTGTTTGTTACGACCCAATCCCACATTGGTAGTCTACGGGTTGGGTATGTGATTTGATTCCATTAGCCCACAAGTCACCTTTAGCTAGCTCTTTTGGGTGAGGAATTGTAATTTGAATCCATTGCTATATTGCTACTTTAAATTATTTGTTTCTGATAAATTATTGACAATAGTGATAGTTTTATCTACCTTATGTCATATATAAAATTTATTATAATTGTATATATATTTCATAACATATTATTAATTTATTACGGCAAGATACCCAAAACAGTACCCCGTATTGTCAGCTGTGGTACTGACAGCTACATTTCATATTAAAAAAAATTTAAAAAAGATTGGATGTGCATTTAGAAGTGTTGTGTCTGTTGTAATACAGCAACATTCTAGAAGGGTCCATGCTTCTTAGCCACCAACATAGAAGAAGTAAATAAATGTCATAGAATAAGGTCAATGCCTAGTTGAATACTTGATGATTGATTATGTAGGATAGTTGTGCATGCTAGTGGCTTTGGTCTGCATATGGTGGCTTGTTGTATTGAGATTACAAATTAAATTGGATCATATACAGTTGGAATTCAATAGAATCCATATAAAAGAAGTATGTTTAACTTAACAGGATTAAAGATGATTCGTTTCATGGCTGATTTGACATGAAACTCCCTGCTTGCTTTTGTTGTTACGGGTGCAGTCTGAGCATTGATGTCGAATCATGTTTTACTTTTATTTATTTATTTTTGCAGGTCCAGATGACATGCCAGCACACATCAAATCATCCATGTTTGGTTGTGCACTGACGTATGGATATCCATCTGTTTTATTTTGACTATCTTTATATTGAAGTTTCACAACCAAAATTGAAATCTGTTTCTCTTCTAATTTTTGCAGGATTCCAATTACAAATGGAGAACTTAACATGGGAACTTGGCAGGTGGGTGAGAATGAAATTTAGATAAAACAAAGATACTTGAATTTTCTAACTAATGATATAAGTTATAAGCTTCCTGAATATGGTTTTCATCACTGAAAAATCTGATTTTGTTTTTTTATTAATTATCTTGGATGAAATGTTTTAGTATCCATGTTAATTTGAATAGGGATGAGAGGAGGTGAAAAGGACACCGTGCACAATCATGCATGCACTTTCCAATAATTGTTCTTTGCTAATTTGAAAGGAGGACTCTATTGGGAAGATAAATAATCATTTGAGCTTTAACATAACAATCTGTTTTGGATCATTTAAGCTTCAACATAATAATCTTCTTTGGTGTTATATGTCAAGTCTTTCACATGTCCTGTTGTAATGAAGGTTTAGAGGAATCATATCAACTACGTTTCCTTGCATGTTTCATGACAGAATTTACTATTCTTCCTTGGAAAAGTATTAGACTACCTGAAGAAGCAAGTTTATTCACGGTGCTTGCATGTCAATTTAGGAAGATAACATCTTGTCCCACACTGAGTTGGGTTCATGACAGTAAAATCTGTTAAATAATATTTCATTTACTCTTATTTGGAACTAGGAGTTCTCAAAGGAAATGAGAATAAATGTTTTTATGTGCATGCACATGCACATTTGGACAAATGCATCCATGGAACATGTAATTTCTATCTTCTTGGGAGTCACTTGTTTCTCCACTTTCATTGAACAATTTTGAGAAACACTCCTCCCATCTCTCCATGATCACCCATTTACTAACACCTTTTGATTTTCTTCTGTTATGCATTTTACGGGATGAAATTCCTTGCTTTTTTCCTCTTACTTTAGCTAACTTATATCTCTCTTTCTCACCTTTTGTGTTAAGTTGGTGGTGCAGATTTTCATTAACTTTTGACTTGGCTTCACTAGCTGCCTTTTTGCTTCCCTTTTTTTGCTATAGTATACCTCTAAAAGTTTTTTTTGTTATTGTATGTATGTAAAGACTTATAAGCTCTCTTATACCATTGTGATTAATTTCCCTGTTAAATTATAATGCCATGTCATCATTAATTTTCATTAATTAAGGTCTAAATTGGGGTAAATAACACAGCTTGTTACATAAATTGTTGAAGGTTTGTCCTATGTCACTAGGGTGAGGATTTCCTTTGTGCGGTGGACTGGTTTTAAGTTGAATGTTAATTCATTTTCCCTTTTCTGATTCCAGTATTAGCCAGAGGGGTTTTTGCCGCAGAAGTTGTTTTGTAAATGGCGGTGAGACTTTTGGATAGAAGAGGAGAAGAAGAATGATATAGGGAGGGTATTTTGGTTTTCCTTTTTTACCTTTTGTTTTTCTCATTTCAACTTAAATACTGCAGAAAAAATAGACAAATTAGTGCACGCAACGATAAAATTGGTCTTTCGCCTAACTTTCTGATATTAGTATGTTTATGTTACAAATTTGACAGTGGCCAAATGGTAAGAGGGTATATGATACAAATTTAAGTGTCAAGAGTAATGACATCATGAATTAATATATGTTTTATTCTATTAAAATAGAAAAAAAATCTGATGGTTATCCCGTTTAGGATCTACTCCAGTGTTATGAATTTGGTTAATCGGTAAAGATACATGTAACTTGGTGATGACACAAATCCTAGTAGCCCTGCTAAATGGTGATGACACAAATCTTACTTTTAAGATGTGTCTGTTAGTTATATAATTCAGCGGACTAATAATATAACTAGAGTTTAAATTGCTTATGTACTATAGTTGCATAACTGTTGGCTCTTGCCCCCAAGAATGTGTGTGATTGTATCTGCAACTGTCTGTATGATCTCTTTAAGAAGAGGGTTCATCTGATGACTTCTTATTTAATCTGCAACTGACTGTCCGATCTCTTGAGGAAGAGGGTTCTTAACAACTTTTATTTCTCTTCTCGGTTACAGGGCATATGGCTGTGTGAGCACCGCGACTATCCAACTGCTCGGAAAGTAGTTGTTACTCTTAATGGAATTTGAGGTGATAACAGTAATAGATGTTGACATTTTAAATCTTTTTGCTTCTATTTTCTGAAACAAATGTGTGTATTGGCAGTTAGTGCTGAAGTTATACACTTAAGTTTAATATATAACATTAGACTCCAATTTATCATTTTGATAATCCCAAACTTTGTTGCTTGTTTCGTGCTTGTCTTATTTGTTGCATGAAAATCAGTTTGTACTCTAGTTCAGGAGAAGCAAAGGAGTACTGGCGGAAAGGAAGAGGACCGCTCTGTCACTTGGAGGTACCAAATTGTTTTCTCCGAGTGTCACAGAAATTTCTATTAGGGCACTTTGAAGTTTCACAAGTGCATAGAAAACAAGTCACAACAGCAATGGCTTGGCTTCTGCAACCACTCATCTCTATTTCCCAAAAATAATAGCATAAGAATTGTAGGAATATCAATGAAAAGTCTTAGGTCCATTGCTTCTATCACAGAATTGGTGTATTTCTCAGACAGTCGTACATCTAAATGACAGCATGGTCGTGCACATTACACACCCTCTTCTAGTCTATATATGTGTATATATATATTTGCAGTTTTTTGGTTCTAGCTGAGCAGTGGGAACGATTCTGAATTTCATTAGGATCATTACAATTAATCATCAAAATTTAGTGAACTCAATGGCAAGTAACTGCCATTTTAGAATCTTACGATGGAAGATAAAAATTATGGATTGATGCTCTCTGAGGTCCAAAACTTCTCTCTGTTGACAGTCTGCCTGGATGAAAAGGCTCGCCTTTCGTTGCTCTTCAAATTCAAATAATCAACCTGTTCAGATGACGAGCAAATTTAATTTTATTAGCAAAGAAACCCAGCAGGGAACAACTATTGAGAGCAAAGAAGGCCTGAACCTGGTCAGGGTCTAGAATTAGCAAACAGAATGCATCAACCGGTCTGGCAGAGGGATCTAAAGAGGACTCTGGCAATGGTTGTTCAGCAAGTGAGGGAAGACCAGGATCGGACCCCAAGTACTGAAGTCTTGATTTTAGAGAACAAGCAAACCAAGCTCTCTCCCTTTGCTGCATCATGACTTAAAAGAATCAAAATATATTTGGTTTTTGAGAAAGGTAAATGAGAACTAATATAATAAGAATTTGTTGTTCCAGGTGAGCTTATCATTATGCACCAGCAAAATTACGGTACCCACAGAGATTCGGGGCAATTTTTCCTATATACAGTATGGTAGCCGGTGGAGGCAAGAGTCCAAACTTGGAAGAAACATCACTAGCAAATATAGTAGATTTGTGGCAATGCAAGTAAATAGTACAATCACTCAAGGGAGCATTCTTTGCAATTTGCAAAATGGTATCAGCTGCTTGAAGTAATAACATACCTAAAAAATATGGTCGATCTTCAGCTAAGACAGTACTCTCTCTTTAGCCCTGACATCTCGAACTTAGAAGAAACATCTCTAGCAAATAGGGTAGATTGTTGGCAATGCAAGTAAATAGTACAATCACCCAAGGGAGCATTCTTTGCAAAATGGTATCAGCTGCTTGAAGTAAAAGCCACCTAAAAAATATGGTCGAGCTTACTCTCTCTTAACCCCGCATCTTTTATCCCGAGGAGGTCTTCCTCCACTAGCAGTTTTCTTTTTCTCCCCTAAAAACCTCTATTTATTTTGGTGTGGGTGGTAGGAAGACTTGTACTTCTTGGTTTTAATAGACTCTTCACAAGCTTTGTTTCTATATATTTATCGAGTTGTTAATGACTGAATGAGACCAAGAACTAGCCTCTCACGTGCAAAATTATAGATCTCCTTTAAGATCAAACAGTTCGTTCTATGTGTGATGGCATCAACAATACTAGGAATATCAATGAGCCTGATTATGGCAATTGCTCGGAATATCTCTTTTTAGCTTTCAGGGTTTATTTCTTAAGTTCAAGATGAGACTGCCGTTCAGATCCTCCACACAAGGCCACACCTGCACCAATGGTCCCATCTTACTATAGTATATGTGAGTTTAACGTTCTAAAATTCAACAGCACATGAACACATAAAGATCGCCTTTCTTCTGGACTTTTCATTTATTTGTATTCCTCATCTCTCGTTTGCCGTCTAAGGCCTTTGTTTTGAACTTTTGATTCTTTTCTAGTCTCCTCCAAAACTAGCACTATCTGGACGTGAGTTTATGTGAAGGAAGTGTTGGGGACTTTGCAAGGCTAGCACATTGAGCATTTGTGCAAACATTCTTTAATCATAATTTTCTCTATCACTTAGTCATTACATCAAAATTGCAAATAATGCTTGTACTTGGACTCGGTAAAATTCAAGTTTAGTTCAAATAAAAGAAAGTTTGACTTGAGGTTCAGGGGTAAGAATTTATTAGTTTCTTCCAGCAGATTTCCTAGTCCACAGGTTTCTGTAACAAAATATAAAGACACTCATAAGCTAAGAACATGCATGGACATGGGCCAACAATACATCTGAAGTCAGAACGCTAAATAAAGCACTAAGAAGCACATGTATGGATATGGCACCAGAATACATTAGAACACGAACATTGCCAACACCACAATTTTTAAAACTTAAAGATACAAAATAGCAAGGGTATAAGAGCAAGTAAATGCAAAGATTCATATATATATATATATATATACATGCAAATCACTAATTCTCACTTGACAAAAAGAACACTAATTCCCCTTTTTTATTGAATGTTTATAAAAGCGATCCAGAAACTTACAGTAAATTTGTACTTTATTCAGCAATCAAAAAGAAAATTATGATAAACTGGTACCTGAAGCTTCACAGGGTCAGGACATGACCCGTCAATGACATCAATTGTTCCATTAATCCGGAATTGCTCCCAAGATTCAGTAAAATACCAACATATCTAGATTAGTGAAAAACAATCAAACTTTAAAAAATGAATTTAAAGTAAAACAACAACAACAACATATCCAACATTTATTCTACTGTAGGGTCGCTTATATGAATTCTAGACTCCTGTGTGGGTTAGGCTCCAATGTGAATTTGAAGTAAAAATACAAATAAAAAAGAAACCACCAAAAGAGAATTGATCAGACATGCAAGAATGTTCTGAATTATATTTAAGCAATTCGCTGGCGGAAGACAAATGAAACAGTACCAATACATAGCAGCTAACTGAATGGAAGGCTACAACACCTCAATGAAGGATCAATTACCTCAGCATATGGGCAATGCTTGAGATCATCTATCTGCATTATTAAACATTAACACTATTATTAACCAACACAAACTGAAACCCTAACATCAATAGGACACACAAGGAGAGAGAACCTTGCGACTTCTACTATCAGTATTAATTTGGATCTTCTCGGTGTTCTCCAGAAATCCTCTGCACAGAATAGAAGCATCAATTGAGAAATCTCCAGAATTTACACGCACGCAAGGTCACAGACACAAGGAGACCTGAAAACAACAGTGCGATTGGAGGGCCTGCCATTGGATCCGATGGTTGCCTGAAGAAACGCAGCAAGAAGCGATTGATTAGAAATGTTTGGAATGGAGGCGTATGCAGGTGTATAACAAATGTGGAGAAATTGTACGAGTTGGAAGAAAGAAGAATGCTTGAGGCTGGAATTGCAGTCTAATGCGTTGAGAAGCAGCTGCTTCCATGGGGCTGTTGCCGTTCCCATGGCCGCCGTGGAGAAACCTCGTTGAATTATCGCAAAACAAAGGGGAAGTGTGTGATATTATGCGAAACACTGGGGTCGGTTTGTTCCACAACTCAAATTCTATGCCCTAATGCTGAGATATCCGATCATCAACGTTTTAACATAATATTATGGCAAATTATTAAAAAAAATACTCAACTTTTATTTTATATAATATACGTATATATTATTATTTATAATACATATTATTTGCGGAGCAGTGCTATTTTGCCTGATAGATTCACATATGGGCTTATCGAATGCAATCAAAAAGACCAAAATATATTCGCCCAAAATATAAATTTGTAAAAGATGCCATTGACCATTTTTCTCTTCCTTCCCATAGTCGTCTCATCGCTGTCTTAGTCTTGCTACCATCGGTAAGGTGAACGCACTGAGGTGGTAAGACAAAGACAATGACGAACGATGACGAGGCGGCTATGGAAAAGAAGAGAGGAAAGAGCAACGACTAATGATATTTTTTGTAAATTTGTATTTTAGGCGAGAGTATTTTAGCCTTTTTGACGGCATTCGGTAAAGTTTTATGTGTATTTGTCGAGCAAAGTAGATTAATTCTTATTTGCGTATATGTGTGTGTATATATATATATGTATTTATGAATAAATGTAGAAATATAATTGATCTATACCATCATTTAAAATATTAGTTTTCTTTAAAGGATAAGACTTATTGTTTAATACTTAATTTTGTCTACTTTGTTGTTTAATCATATTCAACTTATTGTCACACTTAAAACAGTGGACATCATTTAATTAATAATCTCATTCAAAATTTAATTTAAATGTAAAATAATAATAATAATAATAATAATAATACTATAAAGGCAATTATATTTCTTACTATTTCCAATATATTAAGGATGATGAATGGGAAAGAAATTTTTTTTCACTAAATTTTAATAAAAATATTAAGGATTTAGTTAAATTATAAATTGTAGTCATTAATTTCAATATTTAATATTAATTGACTCAATTAACACTTAAAATATAAAAATTACAAATCCCTCGTGATGAAAGGAGAATCACGGTAAAATAAATATGAAAAATTGCTTTTAAGCCCCAATCTACCATTTGAACTGAAGATACTGTACAAGGGTTACAACATGAAATACATTATTATCTCAGACTCTGCACTTGTATATTGATCAAAATCGAAAGGAAGCTTTTGCTTGTGCAGGATTTTTACTGGCAAGTCGATCGATTGGACTGCGACTCTTTTCTCTTTTATTTTCTTTGTTAGTTAGTTAATGCCTGCATGTTAGATAACTGGGAGAAGAAAGTGAAGTAAATGCGATTTGACATTTTCAACAACTCTTCGAGAAAGAAAGAGCCGAGCAAGTGATAGGAAATGAGATGACAACAATAGGGGTGAGATTGATTGATATTTTCTTGAATTTTAACCGACATTTGGTGATAATAATATGAATATCTGTCCATTTATTATTCGGGCCGGGCGGAGGTTTCGTTTTTCACACTCCAATTCTTTGTTTGTTTTGTCGTTGCTGCTAATGTGATATTCTTTCTTCTTAATTGCACACAAGTAGGAGCTCGAAGGAAGACTTGCTTCTTTCCACTCGTTTTGGTGGAAAGATCTAAGCGTCTGTGTTGTCTGTATGGCTGACGTGCCCTCTTCCATATCCACTCCTCCTCTTTAATCTCATGTCTATCTTTCCTCTTTTTTATTCGTAAACTTGAGGATAAATACACCACACCCGCGTTAATTGTAAAAATAGGGGGGAAAATTGAAGATATTTTACCCTGGAAGATTGGATTGTTTGATTATGAAGCTGCAGTAAAGTAGGGCGGTTCCGTTCTGCTGATTGTGTCTTATTTGTCACGCAGGCGCTGGGCAGAGTCAGAGAAGAAAGGAAACGCTTATCTGTTTGTTGAGTGTGAGAGACGCGGGAGGGGGCGAGCGTTTAAGAGCTTGCAGGGACGATGATGGCCGCCTCGGCGTCTCTAATGGGAAGCGTTCCCCAAGTATGTTGTTATTCAGCGACGGCAGGAGGTATCGGAGACGAAGGTTGTTCCAGAAGTCGGTTGAATTTGATAATACCGCCTCCTCGGCCATCGCCCAGTTGCCCGCCTTTCCCCAAAATTGGTGCCAACATCCCATCCCGTTCACTGCTATTTTCTCCACCCAGGTACCTAATCAAATTAACTCTAGGGCTTTTCGGCTCATGCATTTGTGATTGCTGTAAGCTCCTAGCTCTTTCCCCCCCACCTCTGTCTCTCAATCATCTGACAGTTGAATTGTTTCTCTTTCCGAGAAATTAGCGGATGCTACTCCGAGGTCTATCATAATGCGCTTCTGAAATATATATTGTTTGCGTCTCAATAAAGAAACAGCTCACTGAAGACCTGCCCGCTAAAGCTATTTTAAGTCTTAAAACTATGAAAATATTTTATCCTACTTCGCATTTGTTTCAATCTTAAGAAACACTTTTGAATTACTTTTTCTTACTCATTTGGACTGCATAAGAAAATATGGCAGTTCTACATCTAACTCATTTTATTCCTTTATTTTCCTTTTCTAATGGATTGTTGTGGTTGGAAGGTGGTCAAGTAGAGGATTTGGTAGATCAGCATCTTCTAGGAAAAAATACAATTTGTGGAATTCGTTTACTTCCAAGTTTGATGAACGGTTGGCTCGAGCAGCTTTGGTAGAAAAGCGTAAATCCTTTTGTTGTTTAGGTCTCCACCCCAGAGGACGGACTGGTAGCAACATATTTACATCGAGAGTCTTTCCAGATAAATCTGCTTTCCATTTGTCCAGGCATAGCCTTGAAAATAGCTTGGTAAGTTGCTCCAACTTCCTTCCATTTCACATACAAAAGGGTGCCTCGTGTTTACCTCTCCCAGCATCTATGATTTAGGGGGGCAACGCTGGATTGTGTCCTTGTTTGTTCCTTTTTTAATCCCTTGTCAGCCAGACAAAGCTCATACATTGATTTGTGGTGCAACTTTATTCATGCATTATGCTGGCTGTGAGAAAATTGGAATGAAAATGACTGGTTATAAACTTGAGGTTAAGCTCTTGCCACTTTTGCTGTTGTAAGTATCTTTTGAATGATGCAGATTATGAGGTCAAAAGCTGTAAATCTTGACTCCCGTGAGATTCAAAATCAAGCACTGTAATGGCCTTTGCTGCAACCATTTTGCTGCCATTCATTTATTTATTGTCTTTGCTTTAGAGTAGTTTTATCCTTTTCCTAGTGATGAACTTAGCGTTGCTTGTTTACTTTTTTAAACAGTCAACATATCTGTATTTTTTTTTTTTTAAGTAACATATCTGTATTTGAAGATCACCAGAACCATGCTTCTCTGAGTAGCCAATTATGATGTAAAGTCTTGCGATTTAATAGTGTCAATTGGGACAAATAAGCATCGGATTGTTATACAATGCTACTCTTTCTTAGTTTCATTATTTTTTTTAATGAGTGTATCTTTGCTGGTTCAGAAATGAACAGTATTCTAATCAGCTTACCTAATTGGTTTGGTTGGCCTGCCAAAAAAAACTGCTAAATTGCTTGGCTACGCTACTAATCATTAAGAGACTTTGCATATCTCCTGGCTTGAGAGAGATTTGAAGTGCCCTAGTTTGTCAAATGGTGGCATTCTCTAGGTGAGGTAACTTGTAGAGACATAACTGTTGTGTCTGAATGTGTTCTTGTACAAACAACCTACATATTAGCAATTGAAGAGGTCAAACCTGACTGATGGGCTGGATTTTAAAGTCTATTCCCCTTCTCCTAAAAAAATTGGAAGGAGGATGATAGGCTAAATCCAAGAGTTACCATACTAGATTCTTTTATGTAAGAGGATCATGCACTTGCAACCATTTGGGCATATGCATAACTGTTGCACTTGGGGTGGGTGTGTCACCATTCAGGAGACTCATTTGCTCTACTTCCTGTCTGTGTATATATGGTTGTAGTAATTGGGGTGCACGCATTTGTTTTTCAATTAAGTGACTTTTGTGTAATGAAAGCAACATACATCTTTAGTGGGGACCCCTCCCACAATACATATATAGTGGTTTCGAGGATCTTAAGGAGATGGATACCAGCCAATGCAAAAGCTGGCAATCAGAACTAATAGCCACTGTGGGGTCAAAATGATGGTAGTGCTACACTAGTTGTGGAGTGAAATAAAGCACACGGTAATAAAGGATGCAGAAAATGGGATGGAAGACAAAGGAACAACACTTGAAATAGAGAGGCAAAGTATGTCCCAATGCCTATGGACACCAAATTACTGTAATCATGAAGTGAATAACCTCCAACATATAGAGTACAAAATCTAATCTACTCAGGAGATGGTTTCTGCCATGGATATGAATAATCATAACTTAGACTAATTTGAACTGTTTTCCAATATACCTTATACATCAAAATTTAATCCTAACAGGATAGAAATAATAGGAACTCCCTCTTAAAGTCAAGTTGGCTTCCTGTCACTAAACCATCTATCTGCTTGATGTGCTTTGTGAACTTTTTCCTAGGCCTTCAAGTCACATACTGTCATGAACCTAGGTTTGACCTAGGGTTTAGAATGAATTTGGAAGGAATTGGGGAAGATAGAACAAAAAAGAAGGGAGAAATAAGAAGAACTGAGGGGGAAATCAGACAAAACAGAGAGATCAGGGAGAAATCAGAGAAAGTAGGGAGAGAGAATCAGAGAAGTTGGGAGAACAGATTTCTTTTACCCTTCCACCATCCTATTCTCAAACTAATTTAGCTTATTTATAGGCTGCTCTATCCTTTTAGTTACAATACAACTGAAAGCTACAAACAACTACAGTAGCAAAGTACAACCAAAAGAAATACATCTAATATATAATTACTAATATATCTTTGGGGTTGTGACAATCTCCCCTCCCTGAGAGATTTATTGTCCCCAAGAAATTACAGCTCTGGATCACGACTTCATCATCCAATTCTTGCTTTCACTATCTGATTCGGACCATTCCTTCGCCTTTCCTTTTTCCTTCCCCTTTTATTTTTTCTTCCCTTCTTTCTCCTTCTTGACCTTTTCCTCTTCTTTCTGGCTCTATCAAGTATATCCTCAAATAAATCTTCTGGTGTAGAACCAGATGTATTCAGTGCAACGACTTGATAAGGTGCATAATCCTTAACCTTCATGCAATAATCACACCAATGAGTTTTAATAGTAAGTATTCCAGCAGCAACAAGCTCTTCCACCATCTTCTGAGAGTCATCACTTTTCTTCCATTCATCTTGTTTCAATTTTTCCTTCTGCATCCTTCTCTGCTCTAGATCATGAATATACTCCTGGAAAATTTCAATGTGATCAAATTTTTCTAGGTGCGAGCATCTTTTATCATCCTTTAACCAATCTTTAACTTTCCTCCATTGGATGTTCATTTCGATTAAGCCATAGGTTTTTGGAATTGTCTGAACTCTAATCTATTCCACCTATACTCCTCTTGAGCTTTTTCTTGCTCCTTTTTCTGAAGATCCACCAAGTAACTTTTGAACAGATCTTCATGCTCTCCAGATCGCTCATCATTGATGATTACTGGCATTGCCTGACTGGATTCAACATTTACAGACTCTAGTGCTTTGAAAGCATATTTTTCTTCCTGTTTTCCGGCGTACACCGGAGGTTCTCCTTCAATAAATTTCTCCTCCAGTGATGTATCATTGGCATTTCCAGCAACTGCAATTCCTTTCTTGTCATCCTGAATTTTTGGATCCATTGCAGGTAATTTCATCAACTTCTTGCAGATTGGAGGTCATAGGTAGGATTCCAGCTCCTTCTGGAATCAGTTCTGCAGTCGATCTTGAATAAAGATCCACTAGGATACTAACCTCAAACTTCTTTGAAAACTGAATCAGAATTTCATCCAACTTTTGGTTGATGTTAGCAAAACTTTCCCCGAATGTTTTCTTCAATGACCGTATACTTTCAAGAGTCCCTTTGACCATCTCCACAGTTCAAATCCTTTGACAATTTGCCTCTGAAACAGCCTCTTGATAATTGCCTCTTGATCAGCTTCCAAGGACTGCCTCAGTCAACAGTCGAAATAGAGAAATCAGCAGCTTCATGAGAATCGGTCAGCTCTGAACAGCTTCCTGAGAATCGATTGGCTTTGATACAGCCTCCTGTAATTCAATTGGCTCTGGATCAGCCACTAAGATTCACCTGAATCTGTATCTTTAATGCTTTCAGAATTCGCCTGCAACCAGCTCTAAAGACCACCTTGCTCTGCTCGGTTCTGAACTGTCTTTGATTTCTTCAAAATCAGATTGGAAACAACTACTAGTAATTGCCTATCACAGCTGAGAATCAACCAGTTCTGATACCAACTGTCATGAACTGGGGTTTGACCTATGGTTTAGAATGGAATTTGGAAGAAATTGGGGAAGATAGAACAGAAAAGAAGGGAGAAATCAGAAGAACTGATGGGGGAAATCAGACAGAACAGAGAGATCAGGGAGAAATCAGGGAGAAAGTAGGGAGAGATATCAGAGAAGTCGAGAGAACAGATTTCTATTATCCTTCCACCATCCTATTCTCTAACTAATCTAGCCTATTTATAGGCTGCTCTATCCTTTCTGTTACAATACAAGTGAAAGGTACAAACAACTACAGCAGCAAAGTACAACCAAAAGAAATACATCTAATATATCCTTGAGGTCGTGACACATACCTCCAGAATTCTCAAATTAGGACACTGCCTGTGTCAACTGCCTTTCCTTTCCTCTGAGGCTAGTTCTTATATTGCACCTTTCCTCCTTAACTGAATTGTTTGACTATTGCATGAACTAGGACCCTGCCTTTGCGTCCTAATTGCAGTCAATCTTGTTCGGATGACCTCTGAAACTATGTTCATCACTCAATGATTGAGACACGTGCCCTGACCCAAGGCTAACAGATTCAATATTTTAAGTTTGCCATTTGGTACATGTGTTACCTACACAATCAAGTGCCTACAATAACCTATATCTACCTAATATGATAGCAATTTTCAAGGTCTCAAAGGCAAACAAATGTTGGTACAGTGGTGAGTGGTATCTTGATAATCTTCATACATAAAGAAGTTTTGTTTTTGGTTAAGTTGTTTTTTGTGCAAATGTGTACATGGCTGATATAATATGATTTTTGTTGGATAAGCTGTTATGTTAAAGTTTCTTTTTAATGGAATTTCTCAAGATACTTCTCTAGGCCTATAAACACACATCTTATTTTGCAATTCTTGATGCATGAGTAAAGTTTGCAGAATACAGCTAGAAACAGACATATCAAATGATCTATCAGATATGATTTCTCTGTACATCCTGTCTAAAAGGCCTTTATATATATATCTGTTTACACTCACGAATTTTGGAGATTCATTTTCTTTATTAGTTAGCAGACAACTTAAATGTTTCAGAGAAAAACTAAGAAGTAATCAAATCTCCTTTTCAGTTGCTTGCTAGGGATTTTATCTTACTGATTGGCCTGCTTTTGTTTAGGTAAAGCAAGTTTATGTTCCTCGTGCAGCCGTGGGTCCAGATGAGCCTCATGCAGCCAGTACGGCCTGGCCAGAGGGCATTTTGGATAAACAAAGTTCTCATTCATTGGATCTGGAAATAGAAAGAACAGAATTGGAAAGTTTTTTAAGTACCGAACTTCCATCTCATCCGAAGTTGTATAGAGGGCAGTTAAGGAATGGACTTCGCTATCTTATTTTACCAAACAAAGTTCCACCAAACAGGTAATAGGCATCTGCAGAACTACAGTTAACTAGCATCTAATTAACAAATTGATTGTACTTGAGCATAAGATGTATGTATGAACTGTCATATGAACACCAAATATAATGTTGTAAGGGGGAAAAGTTGAGCTTACGGTTAAAGTTGGTTGATACGAATATCCTTAAAAGTCCTGCCAACCTTGTGGCTGTTCTTGCTATTACATTGATGTGATAAGGTCGGTTGTTGACCTTGATCCTCCTCAATTCCCTGAACAGCAACTGAGTTTTTTGAGGTACACATGTACTACATATTGCAAAGAGGGTGTAATCTTTGAACAGAGGACTATACAAAGTTAAAACTATTAGTTATCAACAAGTTAGGTTCTATTGTAAAAGAAATGTTGGAGATCATAAAGATGGCAGATTGGATATTTAAGTTTAAAAAGGAAAGATAGGGTGGTTGAAAGAATTCAAGATTTAAAAGGTGAGGCAGCCTATAAGATAAGATAAGCTCCAAAATTCAAGGGAATGATACAGCTTGAAAGAGGAAGATAATTCAGCATTTCAAATATCAGTTACTGTTATGTAAATTTAAATTTATTCTTGTTTTCTAGGAGATAGCATGGATATTTTGTATTTGTATAAATACCCCTACTCAGATTTAATAAAATTTCAATTAAGCCTTCTCCCTAATTGCTAACAAGAAAAAGAGAGAAAATAAAGATTGATGGGACAACTTCTTAAGCTAGAACTGAAAGGTCATAAAAAAGAAAGAAAAATTTGTGATGTACACTCATCCATAGCTTCTTCTTTTTTGATAAGGAAACAAAGAAGTTGTTGGTAAATGAGGGGATGATCCAGAAGAGTTAGGAGTTTTCTCAAAGGTATTTAATAAATACATAAAAACAAATACATTGGGTGGTTTTGATAATTTTGAAGAAGATAGAAATTACATGATCTATAGATATATTTATCCAAATGAAATAAAACAAGCCATAAATCAAATGAAGAATGATACAATAATTGGACCAGATAATACCTGAATGGAAATATGAAAATGCAGGCAAAGGCATCATATGGTTGACAAAATTACTAACAAGATCCCTCAGAGAATGTTTGGAAAATGGAGAGAGCAATTTAGTGTGTGTTTATAGTGTGAGAAGTTAGAGATAGAACTCCAAACTGAAAAGCTAGCTTAACAGGTGGAGGGATCCTCCTCCTTATATATAGCTTAGGTCTCCCTTGCTGAGGCGATGTGAGATTCTCACATATAGGAACAATGAGATGTGTAAGTAGTGAAAAATTATAGAGGGATCAAGCTAATGATCAATATGATGAAATTTTATGAGTGGGTGATTGAGAAATGATTAAGAAGATAAATGAAATTATTTTGAAAATCAATTTGGTTTCATGCCTAATAGTTTAATAATGGAAGTTTTCTACTTAGTAGGGCATTTGATGAAGAAGTCTTGTGTAGAGGATTTTAAAAAAGAAGGGAATTTTGGGTTGCTTATGTATAGGTTATTAAGGGCATGCATTATTAAATAAAAATGTATGTTTAAGAATTATGAAGAAGATATTAAACCTTTTCAATTACAAATAAAAAATTTGCTCTTAAAACTTTTACCTTTTCACTTTGGTGATAGGTGAACTCCAAAGTACATCTAAGAAGAGGAGTCTTTGTGTAGTCAATTCCACCTAATGTGATTAAGGCTTTTGATGATGATATTTTTCTAGTAATGTGCATAAATAAAATAATTGAATTGTAAGCTAAAAATCCAGAAGAAATACTACCAATGTAATATGAAGATGCCATTAAATCATCATCATTGCAAGCCTTAGTTCCACTAGGTGGGGTTGACTATATAAATTTTTGGTCTCCAATCATCTCTATCCATGGCCATATCTTTTCTACAACCATTACATTCATGACATACCTAGGGTTTTTTTAAACTAAGTTTGGCCTTTCTTTACTGTTTGCCTCTCGATGCTGACAATGGAATTCCCCTCTAAATTTGGGGCGAATTGAGAAGGAATGAGAGGGAAATGAGAGAGACGGAGAGAGAATAGCTGAGATAGAGGAGAGAATTGAGGCGGGAAGAATTGAATTTTTGTTTGTATTGATTGATCCTCATTGGAGTGTGATCAGTGTATTGTATACTGATCCACCGCTTGGAACTAGGCGCCAAAGGTAGCCTAAATTCAAAAATAGCATAACTCCTACTATCATATTATTACATGAAGGCCCCTACTGTCTAAGCAATATGTGAATGTCCCCCTTGCTTTTATAATTGTAGGCACATGATAATTACACCCCTTCCCCCCCCCCCCAAAAAAAAAAAAAAAAAAAGAAAAAAAAAACATTTCTGCAAGAAATTTAGAGTAATCTAGTAGCCTTGGGAATTTGCTTGAGGAATTCAAAAAGATATTCCCAAGTATTGTTCTCTAAGTGCAAGTTTGACTAGCGAACCAAAACCTGTGTGAGAGGTACTCCTTGCCTGTAGATGACTCATTTGTCCACTATGGCAGTAGGTTCTATCTCCTTGGCTGCTTCAATAATCATAGGAAGTAAGGTGGGACTCACTAGGCTGGATCCTATTGACTTCTTGAGTAGAGATACGTGAAAGATGGGGTGGATTTGAGAACCTTCTAGTAGTTGGAGTTTGTAAGCAGCCTTCCCAAACTGTGCAACAATTGGATATGGCCCATAGAACTTTGGATTGAGTTTGGTTACCTATGTCTGTGAGAGAGCCTTCAAGTGAGCATGTCTCAACTTCAAGTACACTTCTCCTCCTATCCGCAATTTGTTTCACCTTGTTTTGGGCATTGGACAACTCTTTCTTTAATGTTGCTAGCACCTATTGTCGTTGTTGTAGATAAGAATCCATTTTTGCTACGGTGGTGAGTCCTCCCATAGTTGGTAGAAGTGGTGGTTTGTAACCGTATAAGGCCTTGAATGGAGTCATCTTCAGGCCACTGTGGTGGCACGAGTTGTACCACCATTGTGCTAGTGATAACCATTTGTGCCACTTGGTAGGCTGCAGGAAGCATATGTAGCATAAGTATGTCTCCAAACATTGGTTTACCCTCTCTGCTTGCCCATCCGTTTTTGGATGGTAGGCAGGTGACATGTGGAGTTGCATGCCTAGTGATTTTAGTAGTTCCTTTCATGGCAAGCTAGTGAAGACTGTCCTTGTCTGATACAATTGACTGTGGAACTCTATGTAATTTCACCACTTGGTCTAGAAACGCCCTTACTACTTCTTGAGCGGTAAAGGGGTGTTCTAGGCAAATGAAGTGGGTGTACTTGATGAATTTGTCCACTACCACCAGAATACAATCTCTTCTCTCTTATCTCGGCAACCATTCCACAAAGTCCATTGTGATATTAGTCCAGGCCTATTAAGGAATAGGTAATGGCTGTAGTAGGCCAGGGGGTGCTATGGTCTCATGCTTTCACCTTGTACAAGTATCACAAGTCATAACATAATCTATCATTGATTTCTTCAATTGCGACCAATAGAAGAGTTGCTTGGCTCGATGGTATGTGTTATGAATGCCTGAATGACCCCTAATTGTGTAATCATGTAACGGGTGAAGTTTTTTTTCCTTTAGATAGCGTTTGTTAAAATGAGTAAGATAAAGTTGCATCAAGATAACTTATTTGTAAGGTCCAAGATAACTTATCTGGGGGGGGGGGGGAGGAGATAAATTTATCTAGAAAGTCTAAGATAAAAAGTCACATGATTTCTTTTCAGATAAATTTAACAAACACAATGGAAAACACTTTTGTCCAAGATGCTTTCTATATCCCACTTTGTCCAGTTTATATCTTGGTTACCAAACACTGCCTTAGTAGTTTGCAGTCTCCCGCCACCAATCTGCCGTTGTACCTCAGTAAGTCATTTGATACTGTGAACCCTTGTTTGGTGGTAGGGTCTAAGATAAGTTGTTCCATCAGTTCCTTAGTCCAATTCCCCTTCTCATAGCTGTCCGTGACCTCTTGATACTAGTCTGGAAAAATGGAAGTTATGGCTGCAGATGTTCCTTTCTCAAAACAACATGAGAGGGCGTTAACAGCCTTGTTCTTTACCCCTTTTATGTACTGTATCACATAGTCTAGCCCCATCAATTTTGACATTCCCTTTTTCTGTAGGTGAGTATGTAACTTTTGTTGCAATAGGAATTTTAGACTCTCACAATCAGTCTTAATGATAAATTGCCCTCCTTTGAGATAATGCCTCCATTTGTCCACTGCTATGAGGATTGCTAGTAGTTCTTTATCCATTGCTTTGAGATAGTGCCAAGGTTTTTGGGGGCCAATGCTTAACTGATGAAGGCTAAGGGCCTGCCCCCCTACATTAACACTACTCCCACACCATTGTTGCTTGCATCTACTTCCAATACAAAGGACTCCTTGAAGTCAGGTAAACTTAGGGTTGGCACTTCACTCATTGTCTTTTTAAGCAACTCAAAGGCCTTCTCTGCTTTCTCATTCCAAATGATTCCCTCCTTTCCTAGCAAATCCATGAGTGGGTTGTTGATCACCCCATAGTTTCTCACAAACTGGCGGTAGTATCTTATAAGTCCCAAAAATCCTCTCAGGGCCCTAATAGTAGTAGGTCTGGGCCATGAGGTCATTGTGGCTATCTTTCTTGGATCTGTGCTTACTCCAGCACTATATATTATGTGTCCAAGGTACTTTACTTGGAGTTGTGCAAAGGCACATTTTGATTTCTTAATATACAATTGGTTGAGCCTAAGGACTTTCAAAGTGGTTTGTAGGTGTCCTAGGTGTTGTGAGAAAGAGGGGCAGTAAGCCAATATGTTATCAAAGAACACAAGAATGAATTTGTTTAAGTATGGTTCTGTCATGAAAGAAGGATAATGGAATTCTTCCTTATCGTCTTATTCACCTCCAAAGAGGCTGATTTGATTTATACACCAACTTCCTATTAGAATTAGGAAGTTGCTAAAAACATTTATAGAAAGATTCTAAAACCTAGATTAGGAAACCTACACAACTTTAGGATACAACTTATAGAAACAATTAATCTAAATCTACAAGATACACAAGATACATTCCTTATAAATCAATCAATCAATCAATCATAATCTATAGGATTGGAAACCATATCTGCTGACACTCCCCTGCAAGATTGGGAGTAGATATCCTTCATCCCAATCTTGCTTGTCATCTCCTTGAACATGGCTGCTGGAAGGCCCTTGGTTAGCATATCTACAAACTGATCTCCCGAGGAGATATAGGACGTACAAATCATCCCACTATCCAACTTCTCTTTTATAAAAAGTCTATCCACTTCAATATGCTTTGTTCTATCATGTTGAATTGGATTATGTGCAATATTAATGGCTGATTTGTTATCACAATAGAGTCTCATAAGTGTTGTCCATTCAACCTTGAGATCCTCCAATAATATTTTTAACCATAATAGCTCACACATACCTAGGGCCATGGATCGAAACTCGGCTTCAGCACTTGACCGAGCAACCACATTCTGTTTCTTGCTCCTTCATGTGACCAAGTTACCCCCCAGTAAGGTACAATAGCCAAAGGTTGACCTTCTATCCACCACGAATCCTGCATAGTCGGCATCTATGTATGCTTCTAGTAACATAGCTTCACATTTTTTAAATAGAATACCCTTCCCAGGTGTGCCCTTTAGATAGTGTAGGATTCTATAGACAACTTTCAGATGAGATTCCCTTGGGGTATGCATGAATTGGCTGACAACTCTCACGACATATGCTATGTCTGGCCGAGTATGAGCCAAGTATATCAACCGCTCAACTAGCCTTTGGTAGGCCTCTTTATCAACCAAATCATCCTCTAATGCCTCACTTAGCTTATGGTTTGGATCAATAGGGTTTTCCACTGCTTTGCAACCGAGAAGCCCTATTTCTCTTAGGAGATCCACTGCATATTTTTGTTGAGAGATAAAAATACTTTCTTTGGAATGAGCCACCTCTATTCTCAAAAAATATTTCAACCTCCTCAAATCTTTAATTTCAAACTCTTCCACCAAACATTCCCGTAGTTGTTGTATGCCCTCTTCATTGTTACCAGTGACTACTATGTCATCCACGTAAACTAGCAGAATTGTGACTCCCCCTGTGGCCGAGTGGTGGAAGAAAAGAGTGTGATCGCCTTGACTTTGCCGGTACCCCATACAAAGCATCACACCGGTAAACCTCCCAAACCACGCCCTTGGTGACTGTTTTAAGCCATAGAGGGCTTTCTTGAGGCGACAAACAACAGGTTCTTTTGTAGTAGTAGAATACCCTAGTGGCACTTCCACGTAGACTTCTTCCTCGAGTGTACCATGCAAAAATGCATTCTTTACATCAAATTGATGTAAAGACCAATCTGGTTTAGTTGCCAACGAAAGAATCACTCTAACTGTGTTGAGCTTAGCTATGGGAGTAAAGTTGTCTAAGTAATCCACTCCATACACCTGTGTATATCCCTTGGCCACCAATCTTGCCTTGTATCGGTCTAAGGTCCCTTTAAATTTGTATTTCACTGTATAAACCCATTTGCACCCCACCGGATGCTTCCCCTTAGGCAATGGGACTAAATCCCACGTCTGATTTTTGTCAAGGGTAGCCATCTCAGCTTCCATGGCATCCTTCCAATGCTTATCCCTTATGGCTTCAGAAAAAGTTTTTGGAATGGGAATGGTATGAAGATTGCTAAGAAAGGTTTTATGGGCTGAGGAGAGTTTAGAATATGAGAGGAAGAGATGTTGGGGATGTTTAGTGCAGGTTCTCGTCCCTTTTCGAAGAGCAATAGGCCAATCAAGATCACTGTGGGATGTATTAGTTGTGGAAATAAGTTCAACTAACTTCTCAGAATTATCAAAAACAGAAACATATGAGGAGTTAGAGATGGAATTTTCTGGAGAGGATTCCAAAAAAGAGACTAAGTTGTCAGTGCCTTTCTCGTCTGTAAGTGGAGTAGAGCTAGGAGTGGATGTTGAGGCTCGCATAGGATTAGGTTTTGGCCTTTGCCTCCTTGAATATACCTGTAGCGGTCTAGGAGTATTTGGGGACTTTTCTTCTGATGTCAGTCCTAAAGAGTCCTAGAGGTTAGTAGGTGGTTGAAGAGATGATAACACGTCTTGGTTTGAGAGAATGAAAGGATACTCCTCAATGGACAAATTGAAATTTTGTTCTTGAGCAGTAGAATTTTTAAAGTAAGGCTCATTCTTAGTAAAGGTCACATCAGTAGACACAAAAAACTTTTTGGTAGGGGGATGATAGCAGCAATACTCATTCTGGGTTGGAGAATACCCAGTGAACACATATTTTAGGGCACGAGGGTCCAACTTCCCTCTATTGACAACAGGTATATGGACATAGGGTGTGCACCCGAATATCTTGGATTGCTAATGACTAGTTGTGTGAAAATTAGGAAAATAATTAATCAGGAGTTGAATTGGACTACGAGATGCTAGGGTTTTTGAAGGAAACCTATTAATGAGAGTAGTGGCAGTAAGTGTTGCTTCCCCCCAATAGTATTTAGGGACACAGTGATGAAAAAGGACTCTAATCACAATTAATAGGTGTCTATTTTTCCTCTCTGCCACCCCATTCTTTCGGGGAGTGTTGGGATAAGAGGATTCATGTATAATACCTTTTTTTTTTGGGGAAAAACGAGAGGGATTGATTAAAAAAGTCTTTAGCATTGTCAGATCGAAATCTCTTTATCCCTACGCCAAATTGGTTTTGAATCATGTTATAGAATGTTGGAAAAATTTGGCTAACTTCAGATTTTGTTTTTAGCAAATAGAGCCAAACAACCTTAGTACAATCATCAACAAATATGATAAACCATCTTTCCCCATAAATGTTGGGGACATTTGATGGACCCCAAATATTACTATGGATTAGAGAGAACGGAGAATCAGATTTTTTATTTGACAAGGGAAAAGACACTTTTTTATGTTTTGCAAACTCACACACAGCACAGTGAAAGTTTTTTATTTCTAGATTTCTAGCTAAATTAGGAAACATCAACTTAAGGGTATGAAAAGAAGGATGACCAAGCCTATAATGGTTCAACCAAAACTGATCTAAATCGGACTGAACCAGGCATGACACCCGAGAGAAAAATCTTTGTTTGTCCTGCCCATCAGGTTCCTCAGGATAGTAGAGTCCTTCTCTAGCCCTAGCAAGCCCAATTATCCTCTTCTTGCCCTGTTCGTAAATCTCACAGATATTTGAATGAAACAAGACATGACAATTAGTATCCTCAATGAGTTTTTGGATAGATATTAGGTTGGTGAACAGTTTGGGGACATGAAGAACATTTTTTAAAATAAGCTTTTTATTAAGGAAAATATACCCTTGGCCTGCAACAGTGGTGAGAGAACCATCTGCCATTGTGATTTTTCTAGAACAAGGACATGGGTAATAGGAGATAAACAGATGAGGAAAAGGAGTCATGTGGTCCGAAGCACCATAATCTAAGACCCAAGAATTTTGGTGCATAATTTCTGAAGCTTGTAGGGAATAAGAAGAAGAAGTATTACTTGTGATAGCAAGAGAACAAGTGCCCTTGTCAGTTTTCTTGTCAAGGGATCCCAAGAAACTTTCAGTCGGTCAATTTTTTATTTTTTTAGCTCCTGGACCTCTCTTTGTTTTGAATCTCGTGGTTCAGGTGATTGGGAATTGGCCATGTACCCCTGTCCTTGCATTGAACTTCTCACTGGTCCTCCCTTAGGTGGTTTCCCATGTAGCTTCTAGGATTTGTCTATGGTATGCCTAGGTTTTTTTGCAGAAAGTACACCTCAAAGAGTCCTTATCTATTGATTTCTTTTCTTCTCTAGGCCCTCTACCAGGATTATTAGCCTTCAAGGAGACTAGAGCAGAACCTTCTCCAAAAGGGGTTTCTGGCATGACACCCCTTCTTCCTTCTTCTGCTCTAATCAAAGGTATAGCTTCATTCAAGGAAGACAAATCCTCTTTACCAAGGATTTGTATTCTTACTGCATCAAATTTGAGGTTGAGGCCGGCTAGAAAATCATAGATCCTCTCTTTCTCACAAATCATTTGTGTAGGGTTGTATCCTCACTACACTTCATCTTCAAGCACTGGTAGTGGTCAAGTTCCTGACATAGTGTTTGCAGCAGGTTAGCATACTCGATGATTGTCCTTGTTCCCTGTTTGGTTGATGCTGCTTTCACTCTTATTTCATAGATTTGGGTTGCATCACAGGCTTTAGAGTAGGTGAGATTTATTGCATTCCAAATATCCTTAGTCGTAGTCAAGAACATAACCGTGTCACTGATCTTTAGAACCATTGAGTTCCAGAGCCAAGACAATACCAAGGAGTCTTCTTCATCCCATGCTCCAAATGCTAGATCCGTCTCTTTAGGACCTGTTCCCAACAAGTGCTTGAGTTTCCCTTTCCCTTTAAGAAAGGTGTGGATTAGCTAGGACCACTTTAAGTAGTTTTTACTGTTCAATCGGTAAGCTACTTGAAGGTTTTGTAATTCTCCCCCTATACCACTGCCATGAGTCCTAGCAAACTGAGTTTCAGTAGATGGAACTTCAGTCGCATGGCTGGAATCTCCAGATTCGGGTATAGGATCATGCGTAACAAACATGATGACGAGAAGGAGAAGGAAGAGGGATGATCTGACAAAGGAAGATTGAAAGAACAGGCTATGATCAAAGCTGAATTAGTGCTTCTTTGGCTCTAATACCATGTCACGAAAGAAGGACAATGGAATTCTTCCTTATCGTCTTATTCACCTCCAAAGAGGCGGATTTGATTTATACACTAGCTTCCTATTAGAATTAGGAAGTTGCCAAAAAGAAAGATTCTAAAACCTAGATTAGGAACCCTACACAACTTTAGGATACAACAACTTATAGAAATAATTAATCTAAATCTACAAGATACACAAGATATATTCCTTATAAATAAATCAATCAATCTATCATAACCTATAGGATTAGAAACCATATCTCCTGACAGGTTCAAAGATCTGGTTCATTAAGGCTTGGAGGGTTGCAGGGGCATTGATGAGCCTGAATGGCATCATTATGAATTTGTAGTGCCCCTGATGGGTCTTGAAAGCTATTTTGAAGATGTCATTAGGGTTCATCCGTATCTGGTGGTATTTAGATTAAAGGTCTAGTTTGGTGAACACTTTGTCAAATTTCAATTCATCCAATAGGTCTTCGATGATGGGTATGGGAAACTTGTTTTCGACTATAATGGAATTGAGTTGACAGTAGTCAACACAAAATCGCCAACTACCATCCTTCTTTTTAACTAGAAGTATTGGGGATGCGTAGGGACTATGGCTCGGTCTAATGGTGGACCTTTGAAGCATGTCCTTAATCATCTTTTCTATTTCAACCTTATGTTTTGGAGGATAATGGTAGGATCTAATGTTTACCGGCTCAGTGTTAGATTTGAGGGTGATGGTGTGGTCAAGGGGTCTTTTCGGGGGTAGGACTTTGGGTTCCACAAATAAGTCCTTAAACTCAACTAGAAGTGAATCAAGAGAATCAAGTTTTTGTACCTTCCATTGAGATTGGGACTGACTGTTGATGGCTAGCCTTAATTCTCCTTCTTGTTCTTGTCCTTCTATCTATTCCATTGCATGGATTGAGAATAGTTGTGCCACTTGTGATAATTTGCTCTTGAAAATCTTATGTAACTTCTTTCCCGATATCATTTTGCATAGCCCTGCCTCTACACTCTTCCTCTTGCCCTCTTTTTCAAATGTTACGTCCATTTTATTGAAATCGAAACAAATTGGGCTCACATTCTTCAACCAATCTACTCCAAGCAATCTCAAATCTGCTTCAAATTACTCTTCGTGCATTTGCCAGCAGAATCCTACATAGGTTGATTTACAGATAACCTTATACCCATTAGCCATTGCTATTGAAAGTGGCTGGGTGCTAGTAAGGTGACAATTCAACTTCCCTGTCGTACCCTCATCTAGGAAGTTGTGTGCGCTTCCACTATCTATTAGTATCATCAATTTATTATTGTGAGCCTTTCCTTACACCTTGATTATCTTATTGTTGACTAATCCCCTCAATGCGTGTCGTGATATCTCCACATTCTCCTCCCCTTTAGTCTCCATATGATTTGTGTTCTTTTCATCCACTGCCTCCACTTCTTCTTCCTCTTCCAGCAATAGTAGTTGCCTTCTGTGTTGGTGCCTTGGGGTGTATTTGTCCCCACAGTGGAAACAGAGTTCGGCCTACCTCCTCTGTTCCATGATCCTTTTGCCAGGTGGTTGAGTAGGAGTGATAATTGCCATCCCCTTGGTCCCTTGCCCAATCTTACCTCCTTCCTTGTTGAACCCTTGGCTCCCTTGCTGGGAACGCTTGGGCTTAATACTCTTCCCATTCATTTCTGTTTCTTCATAAGGGCCTCCACTATTGTCATGACCTTGAGGGTATTTTTGTAATAAATACTATCGATGCATAAACAGTTGTACTAAGCGGTTACCGCTTTAGCCACTTGTACCTATTCGGTTATGCTATAACAACCGAGGGTAATAGCCTATAAAAGACCATGTACGGAGGATTGGAATCATCAATGAAGAGATTGGTTCTTTCCCTCCTTTTCTCTCTCTAATTCTCCCTCCTCTTTCAAATTCTCCCTCCACTTTCCTCTCTATTCTATAATTCAAGAATTGGCCAAGCCGAGGTGTGACAATTATTAACTCCTGTAACCTTGCACTCTCAGCCTCCTACTTGATAGTCTTAGGTTGAAACATCTTAACTGTGGGGTGTAACTCTTTGCTCAAGCAGCTGATGAAACTTGAAACGAAGTATCCTTTTGTGAGTGTGGGGTTAAGGATTAACACAAGGGATTTTAGCTCTTCAAACTTCAATTGATACAATTACATCGTTCTCTCCTGTCTAAGCTTGTTGAATTCTTCTACAACGTCCAACAAACTCTGATCCCCGAATCATTCACATAAATCCTCCATGAATTCTGTCCACAAGCAACTCTCTTTCACTCGACCCCACCCTTAAAACTAGTCATCCCCCGGCATCATTGAGGTAAGCAACAACCAAAGTGACCTTCTGTTGTTTGGGTACATTATGTACACTAAACATATGCTCACGCCACCTCACCCACCAGCTTGGGTTCTTGCCATCAAATAACGGGATCTTCATCTTTGGCATTGGGAATCCGGGCTGATTAGGAGCAGCTGGAGCTCCCAGCCTTCTCTCCACAGTATTTTCTCCTACCAGTGATGAATCTATCTCAAACTCCAACAATCCCTTGATCAATGGGCTGTCCCATGCTCGGGGAGGATTGGCTCAGATCTGTCTCTAGGAGGGAATTTGGGAGAAAGCCTTACTGGGTTTTGGCTGGTGAACATCACCATGAATTGCTGCATCTGATCTCACAGCTGTTGGTTCTGTTTGTGCATTTGGTCTTGCAGCTGATTGTGCTGATCACAACTCTCCTTGTGCCACCTTTCCATTGCTCCTTCTATCCTCCTTCCCACCAATGATGACTCCAACGTTCCTATCCGAATTTGCATGTCCACCACTGCCGCTGTAACTTGTTGCAGCTGCGATTCCATCTGCTTCATTCTCATTCCATCAGTCGTGGAGAAGAAGATAGCGTCTGTAATTACTGCCCGGAATTGTGCCCTGGTACCAGTTTGTCAGCCTCCTGGTGCTGACAATGGAATTCCCCTTTGAATTTGGGGCAAACTGAGAAGGAATGAAAGGGAAATGAGAGAGAGGGAGAGAGAGAGGAGAGAATTGAGGCGGGAAGAATTGAATTTCTGTTTGTATTGATCGATCATCACTGGAGCGGGATCAGTGTATTATATACTGATCCACCTCTTGGAACTAGGCGCTAAAGGCAGCCCAAATTCAAAAATAGCATAACCGCCTACTATCAGATTATTACATGAAGGCCCCTACTGTCTAAACAATATGTGAATGTCCCCCCTGCCTTTATAACCGTGGGCACATGACATCTACCTCTTTTCTATAAAGTTTTTTCCATTCCATCCTAGCTCAAGGGTGTGTCTATTGGTTTTTTTTCTTACACGTCCAAACTATCTTGGACCTTATCTTCAATATGCATCACTCCAATTGTATTTCAGATAATCTTGTTTTAGTTGTCTTCAAAACATATGTATATGTCTCTCTCATTAGACATAATTTTTTTTTTTACCAATTTTAGGTTTGAAGCACACATGGAACTTCATGTGGGATCTATTGATGAGGAAGATGATGAACAAGGCATTGCACATATGATTGAACATGTTGCTTTCCTTGGAAGTAAGAAGCGTGAAAAACTGCTTGGTACTGGGGCCCGTTCAAATGCTTACACAGATTTCCATCATACTGTGTTTCACATTCATTCACCAACTTGTACAAAGGTTTGTGTCATTTCACTTGTGACTCCAATTTTTATTGTCAATAGTGAACAGTTGCTGTATATCTTGATCCATGATCAGTTGAAATCCACTTTTATCTTTTCCTTTCTTTTTTAAATGTTAGGAGCCTGTCTTGCTCTTTTGGGTGTGTTATGTTGGCCCTATTTGGCCTTGAGTTGCAAAAAATGAATTGAGGTGATGTGAGTGGGTTGAGTTGAGTTTCAGTTATTAATAATATAATATAATATAATATAATATAATATAATATATAGTAAATTAATATTATATAATTTTAATATAATATTATAATATATAAAATAAAATATAATATAATATTATATTCATATGATATCATAAAATTATAGAATTAGTTATAATATAATATAAGATTAATATGATATTGTAATATTAATATTATAATCTATAATAAAAATATTATGATATAACAGAATATATGATAACGTTATTATATTATATTATATTGTACTAGTTTCTTATATAATATATTTTATTGTATTATCATATTATTATAATATAATATAATTATTAATAAAATATTATTGTTACAAATATAATACTAATAACACCATTAAACTATAAGCTTCAACTCATCCAACTTTTCTCAACCTCATCAAAATCATGAGGTTGAGTTTGGGGCCTTACACATAACTGAGTTGAGTTGAAGAGTTGGGAGGTTATCAAACACCCTTGATACTGAGTTTGCCCCTGGATCACCTCAATTTGGTCTTGAACTCAATTCCAAACTGGGCCGCTGTCTCCTGTCTAGGTTTTCTTGTCAAAAACTTTATCTTCAGTGCATGTGTGTGTATGTACTTCCATCACTACTGACTAACATGTGTGGGCTAAACACTTGGGGAAGAAGGAAATGAAATTAAGCAAATTAAATGATCTACTAAATGTCCCTGCTTCTGCCTGGTCAACATATTAAATGATCTATGTGCCATTGATGTGGGACAGCATGGATTTGTAGAAAATTAGGGAAGAAAAAGAAGAAAATCACGGAGTGAAGAGAAAAACCTGGGGAAAAAGAATATGAGGAGGATAGGCCAGAAGAAAGATAAATAGATAACAGCAGCGGAGGTGATGCAGAAACAGATAAGAATAAAAAAACAGAGGAGAGAAGAAGCTGCAGAAAGGAGTATAGGAGGAAAGAAGAGGAGGAGCAAGGGGATGAGTGCTCCAGCTCTACTAAATACGTAACTCAAGTTTTATTCATTCCCAAAAATCAAATATTTGGATTACGCCAATGAGCCATATATACAGGCTTGTTAAAAATCCTAAAGCAACTAAGACTCTTGTAAAACTACTCTTACCCAATATTGTAACCTAATACCACTTAAATTGTAGCACACAATTTACTAAAAGTCTTAATAAAACTAAAATACATTAGATAATATCAGAAACTCCTAGTCACATTAAAACAACTAAAATACATTAGATAATATCAGAAATTCCTAATCACATTAAAACTAGTTACTTTATTTGTTATCTTGTGAGTTCCAATCATCATGTCTACATCATCTATATAGGATGTGGTAGTAGCAAAATAAGTTCTTTAGTCATTGCACACAGTTTCTATGCTTGAGCAGAATCTTGTCTGTTTGCGTGTAATTGGCATTTTTGACAAGATATTGAATGGTGTGTGCTTTTCTCTAAATTAAGTGTTGGCATAACATATTTTATTTTTGCAAAATATTGGATTCAGTTGTAGCAATATTGAGCTACTGACATCCAACTTATTGTTACTTTTGCAAAATATAGGATTTCTTATTTGTACTGATCATGGCTTCTTTTTATAATAGGATTCTGAAGGTGATCTACTTCCATCTGTTCTTGATGCATTGAATGAGGTATTAATCAAACTTCTTCTCTAGGATGCTTATTATACATTATTAAATGAGGAACTCAAATTCAAGACATTCTTGGACGCTGACTCCAACCATATGTTGATTTTCCATTGTCTATGTAAATTCAGAAAGTATGATTGAAACCTACACTGCTAAAAGAGGGTGTACACTTGCGTGCTTGCTTTGTATTGAACTAACTACTACTTCTGATAAGGCAAGCAGGGTGTTACCTGGATGTAGTCACAGGTGAAGGCACAGAGCCAGGAGAAGGCTACTGTGGTTGAGGCTCTTCTCCCATTGTTAGTAAAGGAGGTGTAGGATCTCTGTGCCTTCTATACTAATTTTTTAAGCCTGCTAGTCTACAGGAGATTCTAGGGACTAGTGCAGAAAAACAAACTGCCCTATGTTTTTTCAACTACTATTTTTTTTTAATCAGATCATGTGATTCTAGAATAAGCACTTTGTGGTACATTGAGCATGTCAGTAAGGCGGGTTTGGCATGGTTTAGCTCTTACCCTTTTTAATTAGATATCCAAACCTTGTTCCATAGACACACTTGGGATGGGCATTGATTAATTTTTACTGTTTGAAACGTGTTTGTGCTGGCATGTAGAAGCTAGTAGCAAATTTCAGCATCCAAACTTCCTGAGATTTTTCACAACTACGCCATGACAAATGGCTCATCTTTGCCATTGGTGTAAGGAAGAGTGTAAAGCCAAAAACTAAGGCCTTGTTCTCTTTACTGTTTTCAGCCCATTTTGAATTTTTAGTTTTTCAAAACACTGAAAATGCGTTTACTTTGTTATTTTCAAAAACGCATTTTAGGAAACAAAGAAAAATTTTGCAAAGAAAACCCAAAACAACATTTTGTTGATTTGGGTGTTTTTAGCCAAAACTAACTGAAAACACCCAAAATAAACGCAGAAAACACCCAGCAGCCTCCCCCTGCCCCACCCTAATCTCGCACAGATCAACATCTCTCATCTCTTCTCTCCTTTCTCCTCTCTTCTCTTCTGGCCGTCGATCGTCGCCGTCGCTGCCACTGCCACCGTCGTCATTGACCGCTCACGCCATCGGCGATGCAAGCTGCCATCGACCGCCCCCCGACTGGTTGTTGGTTTTGTCTCCTCTTTCCTCTCCTCTCTTATCTCTTCTCTTGCTGGTTTTTGGGTATGTTGGTCGATGGGCCATTGGGTGTCGGGTGGTTACCTCTGATTATCGGAAACCACCGGCTAGAATGGGCGGTGGCGACTGGCAGTGCGTATTTAGGCAGGTGGGTCAAACGTTTAAGTTTAGATCTAAGGAGATTTGACCATTGGATCTTGCTGATTTTTGGGTATGTTGGTCGATGAGCCCTTGGGTGTCGAGTGGTTTCCTTTGATTGTCAGAAACCATCGGCCACCATGGCCAGTGGCGACTAGCAGTGCATCTATAGGTGTTGGCCGAAAATTAAAAATTAGATCTACGAAAATCCAACCGTTAAATCTGGCCCATTTTTGTGTATGTTAACCCCCTTGGTTTGGAGTTTCTAATAGTAGGCTCTGATTGTGTGAATCTTCGGCCAGCAGTGGTCGCTGGTGCTGGAGAAGATGCAAGGCATCAAAGAAGAAGAAAAGAGAAAAAAAAGAAAAGGAAAAAAAGGAAAAAAAAAGAAAAGGAAGAAAAGGAAAAAAAGAATTAAAAAATTTATTATTAAATTTTGAAAATAAAATTATATATTTATTTAAAATTTAAAAAATGTAGTATATCTATATTATAATTAAAATATAAGATAACATATATTATATTATCAAGTGTATAATTTAATATAAATTATTATTAAGATGTATGTTAGTAATTTATTAATCAAAATTATTGTTTTATTTTAATAGTAGAATTTTATTAAAACGAGTTAATTTTATTATTTAATAATTAAATTCATTAAATAAAATATCATAATGATAAAAAAGAAACAGTTTTTTAAAATTTCAAAATAAGCGCGTTTTCTAGTTTTTTATTTTAAGAAACAGTTTCTCAAAATCACAAAAAGAATGTTTTCAAAAATTTCAAAACAGACACTTAAAACACAAAGATAAAAATGAATTTAAAACTCAAAACTCAAAATTGAAATGCGAAGAGAACACCACCTTAAGCCTCTTGTCTTTTTAAATGTCTAACACAGAGAAAGAGGCAGGAAGTATTTTTCTGCCCTGATGATTGAGCAACTGCCACACCTATCCCAAAAGTGATGCAGGTCAACCCCTTTTAAGCCATCCCTGCATCCATTCTTCTTTTTGAGACCCTCCTTGTCCCATCCAAGTCTAGGGCCTCTGGGTAGGTCCCTGATATTTTGGGCCAGATTCCAATCCATCTAACATGCTGCACATTTTCTTGTTTACAGATAGCTTTTCATCCAAAATTCCTTACTTCTCGAGTGGAGAAAGAAAGAAGAGCAATATTATCAGAACTACAAATGATGAATACGATAGAGTACCGTGTCGACTGCCAGGTACTATGTTTAGGATATTCAATGAGTTTTTACTTCCTCTTTTGGGTGATAATTGACTAATATGGCACCTTTTGACTGGATTATTCTTTTTTCTTTCATTTTAAACATAGTTGCTACAACATCTGCATTCTGAGAACAAACTGAGTAAGAGATTCCCAATTGGATTGGAAGAGCAAATTAAGAAGTGGGATGCAGACAAAATTAGAAAATTCCACGAGCGTTGGTACTTTCCAGCAAATGCTACTTTATATATTGTCGGTGACATAGACAACATTCCAAAGACAGTTTACCATATTGAAGTACGTGCATGTATGATGTTCTATGAGTTTCAGTGCATATGTTAATTAGCTTTAAGTACTTGGTTTGGGTAATATGATATTTATATACTTTGTGAGTGTTATTCAGGCTGTTTTTGGACAAACTGGCATGGAAAATGAGACAGCAGCAACACCGAACCCTAGTGCATTTGGTGCAATGGCTAGTTTCTTGGTTCCTAAGCTTGCAGTTGGCCTGGCTGGAAATTTATCACAAGATAGGTCTGCTGTTTCCACTGAGCGGTCACAAATTTTAAAAAAGGAAAGGCATGCAACTCGTCCTCCTGTTAAGCATAATTGGTCCATTTCTGGAAACAATGAGAATACAAAGCCTCCACAGATATTTCAGCATGAACTACTGCAAAATTTCTCCATCAATATGTTCTGCAAGGTTTGAAAAGAACCTAATGCGCTTTTTTGTTTTCCTACTAAAGCGGCAATTTGAACCTTACTTTTAGAATATGTTTATGCCACTTGTGCTTTTTTTTTTTTTCATAAATATTTATGCCACCTTTCTTTTTACAAGAATATGCTAATGTCTTTTCATACATTGTCTTTACACCAATAACTCTGTTGGCAAATTCAAGGCTGAATGCTGTCTGTTTGTCTTGATATTACGAATTGACATGGTCAGTTGATTATGTGAAGTATAAAGTGAAAATAAACACTGAAAAGGGTCAAGTGAAGATTCACATATACATATATAGAGGGAGCACTTGCAGTAGGTTTACACAAAGAACAGCCTAATGTAAACTTCTCCTGTAATTCCATGCATTCCCTTCCCTGAGGCTTTTGGGTGTATGTGTGTGTGTGTGTGTGTTTTTTTTTTTTTTTTTTGGGGGGGGGGGGGGGGTTGAGGGGGGAGCGCTGCTATTGTCATTACATTTTTTTGGTTGATTTACATTTCCTTGTGACTGCTCTTGTTAGGTAAATAAGAACCTAAAATAATGTTAACCTGTAATTCCGTGCACCCCCTCCCCTGAGGCCTTTTTTTGGGGTGGGGGGAGGTGACTGCTATTGTTATCACTTTTTTTGGTTGGCTTACATTTTCCTTGTGACTGCTTTTATTAGGTAAATGAAGTTCTGTTGATACCGTCCTTGTTCATGCAAAATTGGAATTTGATTATATGAACACCCTGCAGACGGAGAAAAAGGGTTCCACCAGCCTCTTGACAGTTAATACCTAAACATTAAACCAAGTGGAGGGTCCTGTGCTCATACTCTAGAGATCCACCCTGGACAGCGTCTTGCTAGGGAAATCCTAAACCTAATTCATTATATGTTCAGAAGGGGCTTTCCTAGGGGAATTAATCATATAATAACTCAAGGAGTTTGGTAGAGGAAAAGTGAAAATGATCTTCATGTTTAACAGACTAAAGTGGCAAGCAAACTGACTTAAGCCAGACATAAGATTCTTTTTGTAGACATCAAGCACAATTTTTTCTTTTTGCCTAACTCAAGCACACAATATTTCATATTATGTATCTTAGGAAATGTGTGCTGCTATTAATTATTGAACTCTGTTCCTGCCATAACCTTCATAGTCATCTTTTTGTAAATACTATGTAATCTGCCTAAAGGCAAGATTAGATCACCTCAACAACTCAAAATGACAAAAAACAGCAATCATGTATTAGTAGTATTTAGTTTGTTTGCAAGTTAGGCCTTTTTAGTTGGCCATGCTTTGCAGTTTGTGTTGGTAGCTGGTTGTGAGGTTTTATTGTAGCATCATGGGGACTGGCTCAGGCCAATACCCAGATATGTTGATAAAATTTTATATTTGCTTGGCCTCTGCTTATTTTTCTTTACTCCCCCCCCCCCTTTTCTAATATATTGCTTTGAATTCTTTTGGCAGATTCCTGTTAATAAGGTCTGCACATATGGTGACTTACGCAATGTCCTGATGAAGAGAATATTTCTTTCCGCTCTGCATTTCCGTATAAATACCAGATACAAGGTTTATACCCTGTTTGCAACTCTCTTATTCCTTCTCATAAATAAATTTGATTGCCAGACTGCCAGTTGATCTGACATAATCATAAGGCATGTTAGGGTTGCAATGTAATTGTACTCGAGGGAACTCATCTATGAGTCAATTGTATCTTGTCATTGTGAGTACTGCAATTTGATTTGTACTTCAACTGGAGGTTATCAATTGTGGTAGGTGTCTTTCCTTTTTGTTAGATTGGCCTTCCTCCATCTTCTTTCGGTTTTTAATGTGGTCTTTTGTTATTCTTTTTGGATTTATCAGTATTACTGCTGTATCATTTCTGAAGTCCAAGGATAATGTGCAATAGCTGGTATTGACAAAGTAGTATAAGAAATGGTTCGGCTGCATGTGGAAGTCAGTGTTACCAAAGGCCTCATAATAGCTGTTCATATATGGGTTTAAAATTAACATTCAAAGAACTGAAGCCTCAACTTATGCTTGGAGACTCTTCACTTAAGCTGCTTTTATGTGTAAAATTTACTTAGGATCTGGTTATTCATATGACATGTGTAATCGCTCACATCATTGCTACGTTCTTTCTTATGTTGTATTTATTATCTGGTGACTTAATTGCTTCTTACATGGCTCCAATTTGCAATTTTATTTCTAGTTAAACATTTTACTTTTTCCAGAGTTCAAATCCTCCATTCACCTCAATTGAATTGGATCATAGTGATTCTGGACGAGAAGGCTGCACCGTGACTACTCTTACAGTTAATGCTGAACCGAATAATTGGCAAAGTGCAATAAAAGTTGCCGTTCAGGAGGTTAGTGTTTGTTTTTAATATCCCTTATTATTGCAGTAAATGCTGATCTCCTCAATTGAGTGTAGTGTCTTTTTTATTTTTTTCAAATCATAATTATATGTTGTTTATTTCATTTTAAGGTTCATTAAGATGTTTTAACTTATATACTGCTGCCCAGTCCAGTTACACTACTGTGTATTTTAACTGTGTTTATTCTGGTCCATATCTTTTTTACTGCAGGTTCGGAGGCTTAAGGAGTTTGGAGTCACCAAAGGTGAATTAGCCCGTTATATGGATGCGCTACTGAAAGATAGTGAACAGTTGGCTGCAATGATTGATAGTGTCCCTTCAGTGGATAATTTGGACTTCATTATGGAGAGTGATGCCCTTGGCCATACAGTCATGGATCAAAGACAAGGACATGAGAGTTTGGTTGCTGTTGCTGGAACAGTAACTCTTGAAGAAGTAATTTCTGTTCTTAAATGATGCAACCATTGAGAGTAGCCTAACTTCTTATTGGTGCATTTTACCTAGCAATTTTTATATTGGATATAGTCATGCACAACCCGAAATTAAGAACAAGAGTAATCCTGATTGCTCAAAAACAATATCTTTAATCAATGTCAATAATCAAAGCTGTTTTCAATTACAACCTAAAAGGACTTTTTGTAGGCAACTAATAGATAAAAATCTACTCTAACTATGGTTCCTTGATCCAATCTCATTGTGATTGTAAACATAATCCCAATCTTTAGGATTCTATTAACTAGAGGAAATAAAAAAGGTATTAAAAGAAATTAGGAAACACATTAAAAATAAGAAATACACTAAATAAAATAAAGATCTACTCTAACTAGGATTCCTTGATCCAATCTAATTAAGATTGTAAAGCACAAAGTGAGGTTATTTCTTTGGGCCACGACTATCATCCTTTGGGTGGAGTCTTACTTGGTCCATATGTGCAAGTTGGTTTGCATGGATCCGTTGGGGACTAGTTGAGTGAAGCTTGGAGCCCCTACGTTACCCAAAAAAAAAAAAAAAGATTGTAAGCATAATCCCAATTTAATTAGGATTCTATTAACTGGAGGAAACTAATTCATAATTCTGTGGCTAGTGACTCCCTGTGGTGAGGTCCAAATATATGATTTCATATTAATTGTTATTTGTAATGCTTTAATGTGACACCAATGACAAAGTTGCATCATCACGTGATTGAGCTATTATGGTCCTTCTATGATTGGGAACTTTGTGGAATATATGCTTCTTGAAGACCTATGGTTCGAATTGATTATTGTGTTATTCAAACCTCTGTTTAGGAACCCAATTGTCTAGGACTTTTATACATATGGACATGCCATGATGCATCATGCCTCCCTGATGACACAAGTAGGAGAAGATATTGATTTTTTGATCCTCGTCTTGCTGTAATGTCCTTTATTATGGGACTCTCATGACTATACTATTGTTTCTTTTATCGAATTTCTTCTTGGTTAAAGATGTTAACCTAGTGAAATTACTTATTTTTTGACATCATACAGGATCCAAAGCTCACAATTGGATTTACCTTATAGTACAGTAATATATTCCTTGTTTTGATCTTTCCATGACTTGTTGTATAAGAAGATTTTATATTTAGAAATGTGAGAGGCCTTCAAGTGTGGTAGATATAATGTCAAGCCATTGTGGCTTCACCTAGGTATGTCTAGGTTTTTGGGGTTTTCTCTGTTGTTTCTTTGGTTATATGATACAAAATTAATCAGATTTATTTAGTGCCCTTTGCTGGTTCTTTCAATAATCTAATACTTAGTCCTGGCGTAATGATTTCAGTTGACCATGTACTTGCTTGTCTGTTGGAAAATCTTAAAATTAATTTCACTTTTTACTAATATTACAGGTTAATTCAGTTGGTGCTGAGGTTTTAGAATTCATCTCTGACTTTGGAAACCCATCTGCGCCACTTCCTGCAGCAATTGTTGCATGTGTTCCAAAGAAAGTTCATGTTGATAGAATAGGTGAAACTGACTTCAGGATAACACCTGATGAAATCACCACTGCTATTTGTGCGGGATTGGAGGAACCTGTAGAACCTGAGCCAGAGGTGTTATTTACCTACAACTTTACTTGCTTACACTTTGAACCTCCTCAATTTTCTGAACTTAAACTTTTTTTTATTTAACATTTGCAGCTTGAGGTGCCAAAAGAATTGATATCTTCATCACAACTTCAGGAATTACTGTTGCAACATAGACCATCTTTTATTCCCACAAATCCAGAAGTAAATGATGCTAAAGTTTATGATAAGGAAACAGTGATTACTCAGCTGCGACTTTCAAATGGTATTCCTGTTAATTACAAGGTAAATTGAATCATGTTTGCATTCAATTGTTAGTGGCAATTATTCTTCTAATTATGATATACTCAGATACATAGGGCTAGTTTGTGCAGATGACATTCATAATTGCAGAGGCATTTACAACATTTGTTTTGTTTTAGACTTAAATTCTACTGTTTCTTCTCTACTTACTGTTGCAATGTGTTAAGGGTGCATGATACTCTTACCATGTTTACATTTTTATATGATGTTTAGATCTCTAGGAATGAGGCAAGGGGAGGTGTAATGCGACTTATAGTTGGTGGTGGCCGAGCAGCTGAAATGCCTGACTCAAGGGGTGCCGTTGTCTTGGGTGTTCGAACTCTAAGTGAGGGTGGTCGTGTAGGCAACTTTTCACGGGAGCAGGTTAACAACAGCATTGTTTTTTTCTAGGATTCCGTTATTTCATACTTTGTGACTGTATAACAATTTCTCTGCAGTACTAAGCAACAATGTTACTGCATTTGGGCATATGGTCTGTGGACAGTTATCTTAATTCTGCTCCAATTCATAGTATTAGTTGTTAACCATTTGCTGATGGCTAACTTTACTTGCAAAATGCCCAGTTTTACATGTATCATTGTGGATTTGTAGCCCATGCATCTTTCTCTATATGATTTTCTGGTTATTGAATTCATCCCCAAATCTTATTATTCTTCTCCAGGTAGAACTTTTTTGTGTCAATCACCTCATTAATTGCTCACTGGAGTCCACTGAAGAATTTATTTGTATGGAATTCCGTTTTACATTAAGGGACAATGGAATGCGCGCAGCATTCCAGTTACTTCATATGGTACTTGAGGTAATCTCAGCCTCAACCTTTGACATTTTGGTAAAAACATTTCCTGTTGGTACATCCTCAGATGGTTTTATTTGTTTGATCTATTGTGACCTGGTTATAGATGGGCTCAAGTTTGCAACTCAAGTCTAATCACATGTTTGATAATGTCAAATTATTCATTGTAGTTGCTTACCTACTATACATCATGATTATGCTAATGTTGATGTTTCATCAGTTGCGTTGTTTCTTAATCATTGTTGCTGATATGCAGCATAGCGTCTGGCTTGATGATGCATTTGATCGAGCTAGACAGTTATATTTGTCATATTATCGGTCTATTCCTAAGAGCTTGGAACGCTCAACTGCTCACAAGCTGATGCTAGCCATGTTGAATGGAGATGAGCGTTTTGTTGAGCCCACACCACAATCGTTAGAAAACTTAACATTGGAATCAGTAAGAGATGCAGTGATGAATCAGTTTGTTGGTGATAACATGGAAGTGAGTAATTACTGCTACTTAATCTTTTAAATGGGCTTTAAGAGTGAAAAAACAATACTTTCTCAGCCCAATGTGTTCAATCTCTCATCAGGTAAGCATTGTTGGGGACTTCTCAGAGGAGGACATTGAAACTTGTATTCTTGATTACCTGGGCACTGTTAGTGCAAGAAGAGGTTTTGATACAACCCGTGGATTTAGCCCAATCAGGTTCCGGCCATATCCATCTGTTCTGCAGTCTCAACAAGTGAGTAGTGATGCTAGTGTTCACAATTAACAATTTTAATTTAGTACTTAGTTAAGAAGTTGAAATATTCGTGATGCGTCTATAGTAGGTTTAGCTTTACTGCTTATGATTCTCCAGACGTTTGGTTACATGGTGATTGCCCTCTATGTTCCTTTATTATATGGAGTCTTGTTAGTAAGCCCTCCGCCTTTCCCTTGACTTGTGGGGTCTAACTAGTAATTTGGTATTCAACAGGTATTTCTGAAAGACACTGATGAAAGAGCATGCGCGTATATTGCTGGCCCTGCTCCGAACCGCTGGGGTTTTACTGCTGACGGAGAAGACCTTTTTGAGATTGTCAGAAATATATCAGCTAATTGTGGTTAGTTTTTGCATTACATTATACTGGACCACATATTATATTTGCCTTCCTTTTTCTTTACCATTATTATTTTTGTTGATACTTGCATTTAGTTTCTATCTTATTGTTGTATTGCTACTTCTATCATGTGAGACTATAATGTTGTGTCAATCCCACCTAGAATAATCTTCTTATAATTTCATACTGTCTTTGTTCTTTTCCTTTATTATCTTCACCATAGCGGACTTAACATTTAGTAGTGCCAACTCTCCCTCTTCCTTTGCTGTGAAGCAACCAAAAAAGAAAAATGTAGTCCTGTAAGTACAGGAAGTACAAGGGCTCTACCTAAGAATGAACCTTTGTTGGCTTGTTATAGTTTCATGCTGATAAAATGAACCTAGTTTGGTTCTCTATGTTTCAACTCAGAACCTAACCACGATCTAAGAACTAAATCAAATTAATAGAAAAAATATGACATGATTCAGGTCTAAACAAATCTTTTTTAATTGTGATGTTTTAAACAATTCTTTCCCCTTTGCGAGCCCACTTGCCACAGGTACCTGCCAAGTCACAGAGGCAGGCCACAAATCATTTTTTTTTCCTTAGTGTACTATAGAAGCCCATCCACCAATATATGAATCTTAGGAGTGGGAGTATCAGTTGGAACTTGAAGAATAAAGCTTGTTGTACAGCCAATATGGTCCCTTCAATGTAAGAATATAACTGACCACTAGTTTATGCAGTCATGGGAACTGTAATGATTTAATATGAATGAGTTCACTTCCTCCCCACTTTGTCAATGTGTGAAATCTCAGCATGCATCCTTGTATCTCTGAATACTGCTATTGAAGCTCACAGATCAGTTAAAAATTTAACTCACAAATTTATTTTGTGAGCCTTTTCTAAAATCAGTGAATGATGTTCAATTGCAGAAATTAACCTCTCTCTCTCTCTCTCTCCAGATATGTATGCATACGAAATATATGCATGTCTGTCTGAAACTTTTACTCACTACACTTTGTGAACATGTTATGAAGGAGAGCATAGGAGAATTATTTTTATGCTTTTATATTTTATGCGAGATCAAGCTATTAGCAAAAAGTGTAGAATTAAGTCTAAGGAAGAGGCACATAAAGTAGAGTTCTTTTTTCTTTTTTGGATGGTTTTTGTTGTTTTCATTTATCTACCAAACCAAAAAAAAAAAAAAAAAGAAAGAAAAAGGAAAACTAAAGGAAGAGCACTTAAGATGGTGTTCTCTTTGTGTTTCAATTTTGAGTTTTGAGTTTTGAATTCATTTTGAGTTTTGAGTTTTGAGTTTTGAATTCATTTTGAGTTTTGTGTTTTGAATGTCTATTTTGAAATTTTTGAAAACGCGTTCTTTTTGTCATTCTGAAAAATTATTTCTTAAAACAGAAAACTAGAAAACGTGTTTACTTTAAAATTTTGTAAAATGCTATTTTATGATATTTTATTTAAAAAATTTCATTTAAAGTAAATTATAATAGTTATTAATAAATTATAAATCTAAAAAAAGAAATAAAAAATCAAATTTAGTATTCAAAGAAGGAAGTAAAATGAAAATTAGGCATCAAAATAAATTTAATATTAAAATGAAAAATGAATACATAAAAGATAAAACAGAGAAGATAAGGTGCAGAAGGAAGATGAAGATTGGTGAAGGGAGCCACGATTCGAACGACAGCAGTGGCTGGGGTGATCGGTCGACGGCTGGGGTTGTCGGGCGACGGCAGTGGCGAGCCCGATGGTTGGCCGTTTGGCAGTCGAACAGAGAGGAGACGGTGATGTTGGATGCAATGCAAGGGGAGCGATGGTGGGTGGTCGACTGCGGCTCGCAAGGCTGATGGCGGGCACGGTCAACGGCGGTGGTCGCGGTGGCAGTGGCGGATGCGATTGACAGCGATGGCAGAGGCGGTGTTGTGCTTTTGCTTTTGCGATTTTGGATGTTTTGGAGAGAAGTCGGAGAAGAGAGGAGAGAGAGAAAAGAGATGGGGTCTACCAACGACGGAGATGGCGGCTTTCGATGATGGCGGGCGAGGTCAACGGAGATGGCAGCGCTGTGTGCGGTCGAGGCTTGAGAGAGAGAGAGAGAGAGAAGAGATGCGAGATTGGAGGGGGGGGGGAGGCGCTGTGTGCAATTGTGCGTTTTCCGTGTTTTGATTTTTTGGGTGTGTTTTCACAGAAAACGCCCAAAACTACAAAATGTTGTTTTGGGTTTTCTTTACAAATTTTTTGAAAATGCATTTTTAAAAACAAGAAAGAGAACGTGTTTTCAGTGTTTTGAAAAATTAAAAACTCAAAACGGGTTGAAAACAGCAAAGAGAACAGGCCCTAAGCTTTTCACATCACATGCATCCCAGTTCCTTTGGTCTTTTACATAGATACATAAGCTTTTTTCCTTTTTCTTTTTGTGTGGTGTCTTTTCTTGTTTAGGGTCTTTTCCATACATACATTTCCTTATTAGGAATAAAAAAAGAAAAGAAAAAACAAAGGCTTGGTTCTGGGCTTGAAACTGAGGATCATCTTCCAACCTGTGAACTTAACTTATGTGAGCGTTCATGAAAGTTGAGACCTGGGACCATTCCACCGGTGCTCTTGAATAGACACCAAACTGAAGTATGAAATTTGGCTTGGTTTGGTTCTCAGCTCAACAAGTTGTGTTAGTTCCCTCTTGGTTCTTTCACTGATGACAGTTTTTGGTGGATGCACTTGTTTCCATAGTGAAACACTGTTTGTAGGAAGTTGTGTGAATCTTCACGATGATTCTTCCATAGCAGGGAAAGCAGTGTGCTAGGAATTTATTGCTTGCAATTAAGACACAAGAATTTGACAAACAGAAATGAAGGGAGAAGATAAGAAGACCTTGATGTAAGGCAACTTTGAAGTATCTCTGTGCACTTTCCAAAAGGAATGAAAGAAGTAACTAAATGTTAGGTCTGCATGGTACAATATTTACATTTTGACTTGTGTTGATGAAAAAAAACTATTAGAATTTGTTGTACCCTCGAGTTTGATTGTATTTAACTTTTCATGCTATGCCATCCCTATTGCATGAAGAGTGATTTTCAGTTGCATGTTATGATCATATGGCTGTTTGACAACAATATTTCAAATTTGATCTTTATGGGAATTGTTAAATTCTTAACCACTATCTGATCTAATAACTTAATATCTTTTATACTACTATTTTACTCTCAACATGCCTCCTCACATGTGGCTAGGTTTAACAGATAATTGGTCCAACCACGTGCAACAATTTTAAGTAGTGGGTTAGCGATGAGGTTTGACTTTGGACCTTGGTTTGCTTTGATACCATGTAAATTGTTAACCACCATTTGATTTAAAAGTTCAAGTTATTAGATAGAGGGTTAACTTTATCTTTTATACTTTATTTTACTCAACAAGAGCAATTGATATTTCTTGTTAGCTTCTTACGACTTTTTAAGAACATGCTTGAATAAGTTTTTTATTTGCAAATATGAGGGTTGCATTAGGTGGCTGATTGTTAGCACAAAATCAATTTTTTTTTTTTTTAAATCATGAATTCTGGCCTTGGAGAGCTAGAATTCATATAGCTTACTCCACCTGGTAGGACTTAGGCTTGTGCTGATAAAGAGTGTGATGTCTCTTCATGCTTGAGTAAATATTTATGCCTAACGAAGAACTCCAGGTGCCTTCTTTCAATTGTCTTGATGTTGGAAACAAAGAAGAAGAGGCATGCTATGAACATGATCTGTGATTGTAAGCTTTGGAATTCACTTCCAGAGCTGTGATTTTCTTGAAGGTTGTAAATTTATCTGTCCTGTTTTAAACATATACCTTTAAGCTTGATACTTAACAGGATTGTGTCACTATTTGTTAGAAGTTACTTTTGGAAAATACACATACGAAACGTCAGCAATAATGTGTTGTTACATGGATGAAGTTATCCAACTACACAATTTTCTTTGCAGATGAACAATTGCTAGATGAATCACCTTTGGATAGAAATGAGGAACAAAAAATCCTGCAAGGCAGATTTCATGGTCATCCATTATTCTTTGCAATTACAATGGGTTTGTTGGCTGAGATAATAAATTCAAGGTATTTTCAGCTGCACTCTGCATTTATCTTTTTAATTATGAACAGTGAAATCAAATTGGGAATATCTTCTCTTCTTTTCTGAAGAACTGCATTCTGTACCAATGTTCACCACACTGCCCCAAGTCTACCTCCAACAGGTTGTTCTCTTTCCCTTGATTGACTACTTGGATGTCAGTTATGCTGGATCAACATGGAAATGCATCGAATTTATTTGAATTGGAACTTCAACTGACAAGAACTTTAGGACTTCTGTCTTTATCTCTGCATCTGAAATAGAACAAAAGTAATTCAGTGGTCTGAATCTAATATTTGCTAGTTTTCTGATTTTAGTTGCAGCCAGTATGTCCGAAAACTAACTTCATAAAAACCTGGTGTTTAGGGTCATGTGTGGTTCACATCTTGAAAACCTTCTTAAAAGTTTCATCTTGAATATTAATTGTCTAGTTGAGAAAAAGGTTTATTAATGAATCCCTGAATTTGGTATAATGTGACAAAAGGATTTTTTCTTACTTGAACAAAGAAAACAGAAGGGGTATTAGAATTAATGGTATGTGTAATGTAAAAGGCTATCCTTCAAAGTAAATTACATTTTATGTGGTGTTCGAAGTTGATGGTTGGTTTTATATTTGTTGGTAACATCACTGTTAGTGTTTCAAGTTGTTTATGGTTCATTATGCATGGATCATAATGCTGTGCACGTAATAATTTTTTTTTTTTTTTTCTGAAAGTAGAACACACCAGTTAACCACTCTCTAGGTTTTGGGTTATCTCCCTATCCATACAATACCAGAAGTCATAGTGATATCTCCTATTAAATTATAGAAAATGAGGCTCATGAGTGTTACACTAGATGAGGAAATGAGAGAGAGATGACAAGTTATTAAATGAAAATCACACAGGGAACTTAGTCCTAGAAAAATAACTCTTAATAATTGGGAGATTGGATGGACAAGGATGTAGATTCTTTGTAAACATAGGGGAACTAGATTTAAGCTGGGGATTGAAGTTGAACAGATTTGGCTTTTACGTTCATTCTGATCCATGTCGAAACTTCTTGAGAGATAAGGGTATAGAAACATATTTGTTTAGTACATTTTGTATAAGAAAGTGCTGAATTATCGGTGCAAAAGTGTTTGAAAATCCACATTTATGTTTGTAATACAATAAAATTCACTTTTGAGAATTATCAGGTAGAAATCTAGGCAAAGGAGTAATAATCAGGTAAATAGTTTTAATTTCATGTTTCAGAGGCCAGTGGTGCTAGGTATTTAAAAAGAACAAATATCTTCTGTATTAATTTTATGGGGTTGGAGAAAGCTTGTGATAGGCTCTAGGTGTAATGAGGCAGCTTTAGAAGGTAAGGTTCATTAAGGAAATTCGATTTTATTAGAAAGAGTGGAGAACTTTGGTGAAATATCCACATGCAATTCTTCCTCTAGATCAGCATGAAGAAATGCATTCTTATCATGCAGCTGGTGCTTGGATCAATCCTTTGAAGCATGAAAGGAGCAATATAAAATTTATCTTTACCACAGGTGCAAATTTCTCTTGGTAGTTGACGCCATAAGTCAGAGTGAATCCTTTGGCAAACTTGCTTTGCATTGCTGAGATCCATTGGCCTTCACTTATAAGAAAATAATAAATAAAAGAAACATGATCCATTTGCCTTATATGTTACCGTGAAGGCTTACTTGCAGCCGACTGCCCTATTTGCAATTGGACAAGAGATTCACTCTCAAGTGTGTTATTCTTGTTTAAATCTTTCATTAACCAGTGATTTCTTCCAGCCTTGTTGGATAATAGAAGAGGATAAGTCTGAAAAAGGCAATACCAAGAAAATAACTACAACAATTACTGGAAAATAATGTTATATAACGAGGATTAAAGATATAATGAAGTTAGATATGGGATGTTGCATGCAAGATCTAACTCCCTTTCTAAGAGCAATTTAGATATCAGACTTATCTGGATATGACACAACACAAGATTAAGATTTCATTAAAAGAAGCCAAACTGGAGTTGAGGCTAACGATTATGCTGGTGGCTTAGTGATAGATAGTATGTTCTTTTTGACAGTAGTTTTAACATGTCATCACAAGCACTCACAGCCTGTTCACATTCACATCTTACTCAATGATAATCCCCCATCATGATACATCTGAAAAGAACTGAAGAAGGATTCACATTCTCAAGAACATCTATTCTCAGATAGACTGGGAGATTGAGGATCATGACAGCAAAATGACTAATAAAAACACATCTAACTAGTTGAAACAATAAAGAACATTGTATAAGTTGGGGTTTGACAAAAATTATGGCTCTTGATTGAATGGAATAGCAAAATAGCATTCATACATTCAACCTGAAGTGGTGGGAACAGGGCTTTACAAGCTGTGAGATTTTCCTACTCTTAACTGTCATGATCAGTAGAATTAGGAGATAGGAGATAGCAAAAAGCGGTTGAAGTTGTTTCAACTGCAATTATTACAGTTACAGTAGTTGTAACAAACTACTGCAGCTGTAATAAGCTATTAATAGAATCTGTTACGATGTAACCAATTAATTGCTGTGGATAGCCATATATAAGGCTATGCTACTTTGTACCAAGACATTATGAATGAATTGATTGCAAGTTCTCTCATTTTCTCACTATCCATTCTTTGTTTCCCTCTGTTTTTCTCTGTTTTCTTCCTAATTTCTCTCATCTCTCTCTTTCTTCTTCCAAGAGTGTCAACTAGAAGCCCTAGATTCAAAACCTAGGGTCTTGACAACTAACTGTTAATGACACATGTAAATTTGATTGCAGCATGTTCTACCTTTTTTTTTTTTTTCTAAATACTTTACCACAATAAAAACTTTTAGTAAAACTGATTGAATTAAAAGAATGAACTGACACAAGCAAGGGATATGTAACTCACATCATCTTTGGTATCATTCTCTCTCTTTAGGCTCCAATTTGACTGAGTCACTGCGCTCTTTCTCTCTTTCCCTCTAAAAATGACATCATGCTCTCCATTACCCTTAACACTATTCCCCATCTGTCACTTTACTTCTAAGCAACATTGATATTGACATAATGCTAATATACAAAGAGTGTCTCCACTGCACATGGTTCTTTGCTTTGCGAGGTTGGAGAGGATTGTTTTTGTAGACAACCTTCCCTTGCCTTGCAAAGAAGCTGTTTCACAACTTGAACTCATGACCTTTTCCAGTCACAAAGGAACAACCTTGCCATTGCTAGCAAGGCTTGCCCTCAACACTGATGCTAATATGAAAACAAAAAATAGATGTGTCTGCGGGCTATAGCAGCTAATTATGGCTACTGAAGGGATACAGAAAAAAAAATATTATTTATATTTGCTGTTATCAATGCTTATGAACATAATAATCAAAAAGCATTAAACTATTGAAAACTATCACTAATCCAATATGAGCATTAATATTATTATATAAAAATACTAGAAAATGCCATTAACCCAACATGAACTGAAATTTCAATCCATAATAATGAATGACCATCACCCAACATAAATACAGAAAAAGAAAAAAAATCTAACTAATTTTGTTGAAGTTGTAATTAGGGCTCAATATTGAATTTTTTTTTCAATCCTTAGGTAAAAAGTTAATATATTTTTAAATTGTACCTAGAACTAATTTGTAAGAATTCTATTCAAATCCTGGGCATATCTAGCCCATCATCACAGGTGCCTGTTGTAGGAACTTGGTTGCGTAGTGAAAATGAAATACATGGTAAGCTCACAGTACCAAACATGTTTGCGTTGCCAAGATGTATGTTAGAGCCATCAAATAGTACCATATGGGTTGGGGGTTATCTAAATTGGATTGTGAGCAACTAGGACAGCTAACCAGTCTCCTAGCTTGTTCCATAGTCGAACAACTCAGCTAGGGATGCAAAAGTGAGGATAGGTACTACCCTTGGCAGCAAGGTATTCTGAACACTGAAAACCTTGGACACAATTGGGAACTTTGGGTTATGTGGCTTGATCCTTGAGACAAAGATTCACCTGGGCACGTTACTTGAACAGATAGTTTTAGTCCAGATCAATTTGAGTTGGAATATCCTTGTCCTAGGTGGTTTGGGTTAATTTTAACTTTATATATGGGGGCTTCCACCCCAACAGACTAACCAATCATCATTCACAAGCATACAATAATGTGCCAATTTTGTTCTAGTAGATTTTGATACGAAGAGATAGTGTTGGGAAGACAAGGATGTGGAAAGAAAGAACATGAGAGAAGATGTAGAGGGAGATGAAAAACTGAATTAAAATATATGTAATATATATGAGAGGAGATGGCAAGGAAACATATTATGGGTGCAAGGAGAATGAAGAAATATGAGATAACAAAGAAAGTATAAGCTCTATGTCAAATTTGTGTGCATTTTTGTTTGCTTATTTGTTTGTTTATTTTTTTCCCTTTCTTTTGATAAATGAATATATTGAGTTTTTATTTTCTTACAAATAATGTTGTATAATTTTCTTATAAAATTCAATTTGCAGCATTATGCCCTCCTACTAAAGACTTGGATTCTGCTATGGTAGTTCTCACATGTTCAAACTCTTCATGCAAAAAGAAGGGGAAAAGAAAGAACCTAGATACCTAATAGAACTCGGATCCTACCGCTAATTGCAGAAATAGTCCAATGAAGAAAGAATCTAGCAATTAAAGACACCCATTAAAAAATAAAAGTCAATTTAGATGAACTTGATATACTATTTTGGTAGGCATGGGGAATGAATTGGAACGTAATAGTAGTGATTCATATAAGAAAAGGTTCTCTATCTATATGAACACTATATATATGGGATGGCAACACGAGGAACAAGGAAAACTAATTAATGTTATCTTATTGCTTGTCCATCATTATTTTGTCTTCGTCATGTGAGTGCCCTCTGGTGTGCTAGGTTGCTGTATGGGTATAACATAGTCAGTTCTTGGTGCCTGCTATTTCTCTTGTGATTTTCAGGACATTTAGTTTTTATATTTATGCAGAAATTGTGTGCCAGTTAAAAGAAATGTAATCATTTCTGAACATGTGAAATATTCACCTGCATTTGGCACAGGCTTTTTACGACAGTCCGGGATTCTCTTGGATTAACATATGATGTATCATTTGAATTAAATTTGTTTGATCGGCTAAATCTTGGGTGGTACGTTATTTCGGTAACATCAACACCAGGCAAGGTGTGTCTTTCTACATCTGATTAATGTTGCAGATAGTCATTTTCTTTCCTCTATGTTTGTGTACCAATTATGACCAATAAATCCAGGTGTATAAAGCTGTTGATGCTTGCAAGAATGTTCTCAGAGGGCTGCATAGTAACAGGATTGTTCAAAGAGAGTTGGACAGGGTTAGTTTGCTTTAAAAAATTTTAGCACTTTTTGTATGTTTGCATATTATGCATCCGTTTTTTCCCGACCATGTTAAGAATAATTCATAAACAAATTTATTCAGGGATATCAATGGCTAGTTTGGTTTTCTTTCTATGATCAATATAAGGCATACTATCTCTGAAATTGGCAGTGAAGGGTTTATATAAGTAATAAATTCTATATATGGACTCTTCTTCCATGTTAACAGGCTAAAAGGACCCTGCTGATGAGGCACGAGGCTGAAACCAAGTCTAATGCATATTGGCTAGGATTGTTAGCTCACTTGCAAGCTGCTTCTGTTCCAAGGAAGGTAAATGAGAATATAACAAAACCACAGTTCAAAAATGAAGCATAACACATTAAAAAACTCAAGTAATCTGTCCATCTTCTTATTTTGAGACACAACATATCACAGATTCATGTGGACTATTGAACTGTTTGCGGTCTGAATTCTGCTACTTATATTTTTTAGGGAAATAATTAAAGAGGTTTGCCCAACCTTTTTTTTTTTTTTAATATGTTTTGAGGCTCACGTAAACAGCTGAAGTACTTCTAGTTTAACGTGTGCCACAATATTGCCTTCCACATTTTATTATATATTTTGTGCTTAGTTTCTTTTTTCCTATAAATATTATCTTCAACTTTTTTATCTCTTGGCTCAGGATATTTCATGCATTAAAGATCTGACTTCGCTGTATGAAGCTGCCAGTATTGCAGACATTTATCTTGCATATGAACAATTGAAGATAGATGAAAATTCCTTGTACTCTTGCATTGGAGTTGCAGGGACTCAGTCTGGGGAAGAAATTTCCGGTAAAGATGGGATCTCTATTCTATGAATTAACAAATGTGAGGATATTCAGGAAAAGAATGTGGTTTGATATGATAATATTTGAAATAGAATAGTTAACTTCTATGAATGCTTAAGATATGATCAGTTTGCAACAAATAAAGTGGTTGAGAGAAAAAAAAAAATCATATAGGCTAATCTTTTTAGCCAAGGCCAAGGACTTATTGTAATGGTCCATAATTTTAGCATATGTATTGCTGGTTTTATGTCTTTGCTGTCTTCGCCCTGCTCCCGACTAAAATTTCCGCTATTCACTTGTTCCACTGGGCAGGTTCCTTGGAAGAGGATGAATCAACTGAAGGCCTTAATGGTGTTATTCCTTTGGGGCGTGGTTTATCGACAATGACAAGGCCAACTACATAAATGACCCAGCTAAAAATTTCAGTTTTGTCCTTGAAAAGATACCGGCCATTATGTGGTATGCTTCTTGCACATATGATGACCGTTTCCAGAAAATCATTTGTTGCTTTTCCTTGTCCCTAAATCTCAAGGGGCAAACATTCAAGTGGACATGGCTTAAACCCCAGGAATTTTACTTCATCTAAACATTATTCCTCGCGAACCTTGCACGCATGTGACACAATAACATGATTTCAGTAGTTCCGAAATGGTTTAGGAGTCACCATGTATCAAAATTGTTGGGGCTGTCACACTATTACAACAACAACAACATATCCAGCCGTTATCCCACTATGTGGGGTTGGCTACATGAATTCTAGACTTCTATGTGGGTTACATCCCAACAGATAGCTGTCACACTATTATGCCCTTTAATTGGAAGTGTTTTTCTTGTGTGCCAAGTCGACTCGGTAACGGCTTAATATTATTGGTTACAGGTGTCCTCTTGCTCCATAGACTTTCTGCTTCCAAATTTGATTCTTGTTAGTGATCGCCTTGCAGCTAATATTGAGCAACCAAAGGAAGATCAATTGCTTATTTGCTGTGTATATGCAGTTTGTTAGGATGATCAATTGCTCGGCGCCGGATGCAAATTAATTGAAAGCCTCATCCGAATTCTATTTACTTGGTAGTATATTGCAGCTTTCTTGTGCTTATGATCAAATGGGAAGAAACTTCAAGTAGAGAAGGCACTGAGGAAGGAAGCATTTGTTGTAGCTTGAAAGCAAGGTGGTTATTGCCACCAGTTTGATCACACAACTGATATTTACTGCAACCACTCTGTGTTGCCTTTATGCAGAAACCATATTGACGGGCAAGCAGTTCAAAATATGAACTAGTTTCTAGTTAGATGGCTTCGGGAATAAATGACGAATCAAACACGTTGTATCATCATTATCATCTATTCATTATTATTCGTACAGCCGGGACAATGTTATTTTCTTGGCGCTGGCTGCAAACTGCATGCTAATAGATACGAATATGACGTTTCATGCCCAAACTTTTAGAATTTGGCATTTCAAATTTTAAATTATTTGTTTGGATACATTTTGTAGAAAGGTATTTGGATTTGGAACACATGGGTGTTATTTGGGTGCCATTTGAAGTGACATAGGAATGCTTATATGATTTAAAATTATAAATATTTATTTTTAATGGCTTAAAAGGGTTAGATGTCACCCATGCCAAATAGAGGTGAAATTGGTATTTTGATATTTGGACTAGAGAATTTAATGCGTTGCAATCGGTAAAAATATTAAGAAAAAAGTTTATTAGAGAAAAAATGAAAGACTATATTGAATTGAAGGTTTTTAATTAATCGATGTAGAAAGTATTTATGGACTATATAACAAAATAAAGATACGTCTGAGAAATTTTGGTAAAAATTTAGTCACTCTCTACCTATATACAAAAATATAAACGAAGCCAATGGAAGTAAATGTAAATTTTAAAATATTTGAATTGTAAGATTCTATCATTTGAAAATTTAAATTTATTTTGCTTTTGATGGACTTAGCCTAAGTTTATAGTGGACTAAGTTTATATAAAAAAATATAAATAATATAAATATAACTTAAATTGAAACCTACAGATGTCTAAAAAGTTTGAAATATAAAAAATCATTAGAAATACAAATAAGAAAATAAAAATAAAAATAGCAGGAAGAGCCAAGACTGTTTTAAAATTAATATTTAATATATGAAAATTACAATTTGTACATAATGAATGACCGAAACGTTAAAATGATAAAAATACACTCACCTACAATTGTTTTCTTTTCCTTTCCCATGACCAGCTCTTCTCTCTCTCCTTCTCATGGGTGCCTCGAGCAATCTTCATCGCTCCATCTATTGCCGACAGCCATTGCAAGAAAACAATGAATTATTAAAGCATTTTTTGAGTCTTCTCTATATATTCAGCTATAGATTTTTTATTTTTTAGGTTTTGTTGCTTGATATGGGTAGATGTCATGGGATACTCTGAGTCAGAGTTCAATTTTGAGTTCCTAAGCAACACCACCGATAAACTCTACCTAATTTAAACTAATGTTTACGTCAATGACGTTGAAAACAGAAAATAAATATCTCTCAATGGATGAAATCTGATTTAGAGGATGAAGTTCGATGGAGACTTATTCTCCCGATAAAGTCTAATCAGATTTCATCATATTATGAAGATTTATTTTCCTGATGAAGTTTTATTGGATTTCATCATCGAGTTTCGTTGAATGAAGTCTGATCAGTCTTTATCCATGATTGTGATGAAGTTATTTGATTCGCGATCAAGAAACACTAAAAAATATTAGTGATGGTGGTAGATGTGGTTGGCGATAGATGCAATTGTTGGTTGTGGCCAGCAAGTGGGGCGATGGTGGTGTGAGTTGAGTTGTGGGTAAGGGCAACAATAGCGATTAATTTCTCAAGACTGGAGGGTTTTGTGAAAGTGATTTGAGATGAGGATATTTTTATTATTTTATTATATGTGTAATTTTTATATGGATGTGGCATTACCTATACCCCGAACTTAACTTTAACTTTATGAGTCAGCATTTAATTTCTCATAATCCTATTCCCATTTGGATTTTGATTTCTAAAATTCCAAACACCAACATATCATCTTTTGTCTCCCTAACGCCAAAATCTCATTCTGTGCAAGAATTCCCTCGTCTCCCTTCTCCCTTCTCCCTTCTCCCCCGCAGCGTCCACCAGTGCCGGCGTCATCTCCGGCGTCGTTCATGCCCGTCAACGCTGACCCAGATCGAGAAGCTTCCCAGGCGGCTCTTCGTTGGTCCGTTCGCCCTGTCATCTCTGGCGTCGCGGCGTTCCTGCTTTGACCATCGATCTGCAATTCTTTGCTTGCTCCAGAGTGCTCAGATCTGAGAGGTTTCTCATTCTTTCTGTGAACATATTTTTGTTGAATTTTTGCTGCTTTTTGTGTTGTTGATGTGATTTTTGCCATGTACTGATTCGTTGTGATTTTTGCTGTTTAGGATTGCTGTGCACATGGTTCTTTAGTTGGTGGGTTTGTTGATTTTTTTTCTGTTATTTATAGCGGTGATTTGTTGGATTTGTTGCTGTGAACAGAATTTAAGAAAAATTCCTGAGACAGTTGCATCACTATGCCACAAATACTAAACCGGAGTAAACGAGAGAAAGGGATGATCATCAGAGGGATATCACCGATGAAGAGCAAAACCTAAAAGGTTAACGACATGCCATCACAATCTATCGGTTCAGCGGCGAGTGACTTGTACTGGCCAAAGCCCCTCAGTGCGTGAAAGCTCTGGACAAAAGAAGATAGGAGGGAAAATTATGGCGAGGGCAAAAGAAGATAGGGTGCATGGCCTAGTAAGCAAATACAACCACAATCCCAATTCGTAATCCTACAAGGTGAGGTAGGCTACATGAATTTTAGTCTCCATGTGTCTCTATCCATGGCCTTGCAAGTAATAAAGGTCTGGATTAAGGGGATGGAGAGGGAAGGGAAGGTATAGAGAGGAAAGGGGAAACAAACCCCTTGTTTGGAAGATATTTTAAAAGAAGGGGGGAATGGAATTGAAGGGGACCCAACCCCCTCCCTACCCATCCTTCATCCAAAACCTTGTACTGCCAATTTGGAGGGTAAGCAAAGGAATGCTTGCATTTTTAATTAAAACATTCATTTTTCTTCATTTTTGCTTAACTCCCAAACAAGAGGAAGGGAGTTCCCATCTCTTTACTCAGTAAACATCCAATCAAGGGGAAGACGACTCCCTCTCCGTCCCTTCCTTTTCCTTTCTTTTATAAACCCTTCCGGTAACCACCAAAACTCCCAAACATAGCCCAAAAGGTTTGGATTAAGAGGATGGAGACAGAAGGGAAGGTGTAGAGAGGAAAGGGGAAACAATCCCTTTGTTTCAAAGAAATTTAAAATGAAGAGGGGAAGGGGGCTGAAGCGGACCTGATTGGAGGGTAAGCAAAGGAATGCTTTCTTTTATTTTTCTTAAACTCCCAAACAAGAGGAAGAAAGTTCCCTTCTTTTTATGCATTAAAGATCCAATCAAGGGGAAGGTAACTCCCTCTCCTTCCCCCTCCTTCTCTTCCATTTCCTTTCTTTTATAAACCCTTCATTCCCCTACCTCCCAAGACTCCCAAACATAGCCTAAAAGGTTTGGATTAAGGGGATGGAGAGGGAAGGGAGGGTATAGAGTGGATGGCATGTGGTTAACATTTTAGGTTGTTGCTCTTTGTCGGTGGTACACCGTCCCTCTGATGACCATCCCTTTCTCTCATGTACTTTGGTCTAGTATTTTTGTGGCATAGTGATTGCAACTGACACCCGATCTTTGTGGTTCTTCAGTTTGGAGTTCTAGTATGTTGTCTTTGGGCTTATAATTGAGCTATTGATGATTATTACGTTACATAATTATTTTAAGTTTTGTTCATTCTTTGTTGCTTCATAAAATATTTCATTTTTTTAGAATTGTTATTACTACTACAGCACGTGGCCTTTTATCTGTTTATTTCAGTCTATCTATTTCTTTCATTGTTTCTTCTCTCTGTTTCTCTATCCGCTTTCATTCTTTGGTTGGTTTAGAGCAGTAAGCGTACTGCTTTCTGTTACATGACTTCTCATAGTAACATGACATTTTTGTTTCTGTTTTATCTTTATTCACAGCTTTGTCAGTGCAGTGATGGAAACTGGAGGCAATTCCTTGCCATCTGGGCCGGATGGGGTGAAGAGAAAAGTATTCTATTTTTATGACCCTGAGGTTGGCAACTATTATTATGGACAAGGTCATCCAATGAAGCCACATAGGATTCGGATGACACATGCACTTTTAGCCCACTATGGTTTATTACAACATATGCATGTTGTGAAGCCTGCTCCTGCTAGAGAAAGGGATCTTTGCAGGTTTCATGCTGATGATTATGTTACATTTCTAAGGAATATCACTCCGGAGTCACAACAAGATCATCTCAGGCAGCTGAAGAGGTTCAATGTTGGTGAAGACTGCCCTGTATTTGATGGTCTGTATTCTTTTTGTCAGACTTATGCAGGGGGTTCAGTTGGTGGTGCAGTGAAATTGAACCATGGGCAATGTGATATTGCTGTAAATTGGGCTGGGGGTCTGCATCATGCTAAGAAATGTGAGGCTTCTGGATTCTGTTACGTGAATGATATTGTCTTGGCAATTCTGGAACTTCTTAAAGTGCATGAGGTTGGTGGAATCTTTCTGTTTCTTTTTACCATGATTCTTTGTGCACAATGTTGGAGTAATGCATTTGATTAGCATCGCATAAAAGGCTCTAAGGAAGCATCAAGGTCCTGTAGAAGAATCACTTTGTTGTGATTATACTTGTACTATTACCAGTTTTATTAGTTTTTATTTATTTTTTCCAGACCACTTCGTTGAGGTTATACTTGTCTTTTAACCAGTTTTAGTAGTTTTTATTACTTCATATCTCTTCTAGTTAATATTCAACAATGATTATATTCAACAGAACATTGTCTAAATTACTTGTGGTCAAGATGTAGATCCATCATCCATTTCCCCAAGTTCTTTGCTGGAGTGATGTCAATGTTGTGCAAGATTATTATGTCCTTGTTGCATTGACAGAAACAAATCAGATCGGGAGGATTACCTGTGTTTCCTTTTGTAGTATCTTCTTTCATAGTTTGATTCCTCTTTTCAATAATTTCGCAATCAATAGCTTCCTTAGTTTGTGCTTTCTTCTGCCTATATATTGTTCTCAAAACTAATGGTTGTATCATCGGAAAGTATTTTTTTCAGTATACATATTGATTTCATGGTATCAGAGCACGACAACAAACCCTAGCCATCCAGGTTTCGATCCTCCATCGCCATCCAGGTTCCACTACCAGGACAGCTGTTGCGTCGTGCCCTGGCCAGCCATTGCTACCAACCCTATACCCTGTAGCTGCAACCAACCCTGGCAGCTGTAGCAGCAAGCAACGCCACTGCAACCAACCCTAGCAGCTACCGCGACTGACCCTAGATGCTGTCGCTAGCTGTCGTTGCTGCCAGCAACGCTGCTGCAACCAAGTCGACCAGGCCAGCCATCCACCATCACCATCCACTGCTGAATGAAAACCTGATTTGGCCTCATGGCAGACATCCCTCCATCGCTGACCAATCTGGAGTTCACGGATCACATCCCCAACCCTAATCCGACCATCCCAGTGAGCTTTATTTAATTGGTTCCAAGCCTCCAGACCGTCAGATCACTGGATCTGACAGAGGTATATGGAGGGAAATTTCCAGAAATTAACGGAAGTTGCTGGAAGGGGAATTGAGAGAGAGAGAGAGAGAGAGAGAGAGATTCAAGTTAATCCATTCATGAACCCATCCTCAGGCTGTGGCTGTTTTTATAACCTCAACAGCCACCCACATTCGCCCGTGTGCAGTACAAACAGAAATATAACCACCTCCAGCTACTGGACAATTATCTATAACAGAAAATAAAAGAAAAAGTTACAATAGCTACCCTTGGCATGTGACAAATACACCCCCCCCCCCTTCTTGAAACATTTTTTGTCCTCAAGAAATCATAACAGCTGGGCCACTTGGGGAAACTGCTTGAGGAGTTTTGGAAGATACTCCCATGTTGTATGATCGAGATGTAGGTAAGTCCATTGCACCAAGACTTGAGAGTCTCAGTAGATCACCCTCTTTTCCAACACTGCTAAGGGTTCTATATTAACTACTACGTCTTTTGACAATAAGGGAATATCCTCATTGGGGCTGTCCTCAGGTATAGTGGATTTCTTTGGCAGAGAAACATGAAAAACATGGTGGATTGACACTCCCTCTCGAAACTGTAATCTGTAGGCCACTTGTCCCCCCTTTGCTACTATGGGAAAATGACCATAGTACTTGGGATTTAGCTTTGTGCTAATCCTAGGGTCACTGGATCAGTTTTCTTAGACAAGAATTCAGCCACTCTTCAACCCGAAATCAAAACCAAACGATAGAAATAAGACTGAAATTTAAAGAACATAATTTAAAGAAATAAAAATAGAAATGAAACAACCAAACCATTAGAAGAGACAAGTGATATATCCTGGTTTGGATTGCACCAGTTGCAACCCTACATCCAGTGTCCAAACCCTCGCATAGCAGCCTTTCTTTATTGATTAAACTGATCAGTACAATGGTGGCCCTTCTCTTTCTATACCCGAGTACAACAATCCCTCATTCTACAAGATTATAAAGCTACCTTTCTAGCCTTTCTCTCAGAATGAAATTGCACTTAATAACAATAGAAATGAGAAGATGATTCATCACTCTTTTCCCTTTCTATCCCACCTGGGTACAATATTATTGGAGATTATAAAGAACTTTCTTGGACACAAGTCTTTCCTCTCATACACTTCACTTCGAACATAGAGAATGAGAATGAATTATGTCGCGCACACACCCCATGCCCTCTATTTATAGAGTAGGCGAATATCTCAATGAAGACATAAACATATTTACAGTTTAATCCCCCAACTATTATTAATTACAGATTGAGATATAAACTCCTATTTAATTCTTCATTTGCCCTCAAATGCACTGCTTTCACTGATCTTTTTATCCTATACTCGAGACAACTTTTTAACAATTCTCCACCATTGTCTTGAGTATACTTCAACCTTCATCCATCCAAGCCTTGGCCTTCCAATAGATGAACTTGACCTGCTCTCATTCGGACTGTTGCACAACCTGGTAACTCGAAAAACAACAAACATTAAGAATATCAAAACACTGTTGTAAATTTCAACAATGGAACACCTTGGATAATACTTCTAGCTGCATTACCAATACTTGCAACTTTTATTAGGATTGAGCCTCCTCCTCAAGGATTTCCCTAATGAATAACTTTCCTAACATTAATATGATTGGTCCTTTCCATGGTGGGACTAAATCTAACCAAGTAGACTGCACATTGACTATTTCAACTTTCTCTACCTAGATATTCTTTTAGGGCCTATTTGATTGGTCATATTTTCCATGGAAAATAGTCATTTTCCATGTAAATTCCCATTTTGATGCTGTTTGATAGACCATATTTTCTAGGTAATTCAAATTCCCACTTTTGCTCACGTGATGCCCAATTCTAGCTTTAGCTAGAAAATCAATTCTTTGGGGAGGGGTTGGAAAAGAAGTTCTAGGCATTTGGGAGAAAAGAAGAAGATGTAGCAGCAGCGAACAGCAGAGGAGCGGAAGTGAAGGAGAGGAAGAGGGGAAGCTCGGCTGGCAGTTGCGATGAGGAAAGGAAGCGTAGTAGGCGATTGCGATGAGGAGGGGAAGCGTGGCCGGCGGTCGCGAGGAGCAAGGGAAGCGTGGTCGGCGGTCGGGCATGGCAGCGACGGACTGAGAGAGAGAGAAGGCGAGGACGGTGAAAGCATTCTGAAGCATCGAAAGTGCTCTGATCGACGCCACCAGGCTCTCGGCCTTGCGCTGCTCCGCTGGAACTTGCTCAGTTGAAGACGATGCTGCCATCATCGCCTCTTCCCTCTTCTCGGCTCTGCTCCTATGTCTGTATATATATTTGTGTATATACACACACACACACAAAGATGGGTGTGTGTGAAATGCTCTGATCGACGTCGCCAGGCTCTCGGCCTCACGCTACTTCGCTGGAACTTGCTCGGTTGAAGACGATGATGCCATCATCGCCTCTTTCCTCTTCTCGGCTCTGCTCTGCATATATGTATATTTGTGTATATACACACACACACAAAGCTGGGTGTGTGTATGTATGGGTGTGTGTATGTAAATTTGTGTGTATATATTTGATTTTTTTGAATATTTTGTATAGTATATTTGGTTTTTTGAATATTTTGTATAATATATTTGATTTATTTTTAGATAATTTCTAGGTAGAAAATTAAAACAATCAAACGCCTTTAATTGATATTTTCTCTAGAATTTAATTCTCTAGAATTTATTTTCTTTCTATCCAAATTCTACCCTTGCAATCAAACACACCCTTAGGGTTCTAGTTGTACAACCTGCATCCTAAAATACATAACTTTTCGTCTAAGTACACTCCACCATAAACCAAATCCATACTTAATGTTGTTTCTCCATCCCAAAGGATCCAAACTTTTACACAACATCACAACAACAGTGCACCTTACTCGGATTGGTCTTAACACTGTTAGACTTACTCCTAGCTCTCAAAATCGGCCTTTAGGCTTTGCCACTGTCTTTCCTTCTTATGTTTGCTTCAAACTCAAAGGATTGCTCATCTCTTTGATAAGTCTCGAGTTTGAGACTCATGTAAATTTGGAATTGAGTAGTTGCAGAATTCAAATTGGGGGGAGAGAGAGAGAATTTGAAAAGGAGGGGGAATTGAGAAGAAAAGAGAAAGAGAGAGAATTTTGGAGGGAAAGATTTATGTTCTATTCAATTGCATAAATCCCATCCTTGGCGCCTCTTTTCCTTTTATAGGCAGCCTCATGGTTGTAACCGCCATGTATAAGTGGTTATAGCTGTAACCGATTAGTGCAGCTATGGCTTATTACAATACTTGGCTAATTACAGCCTTGCCCTTCTAACTATTAATTACATTCATGCCCTTGCCCTTTCTTTAGGGTCATGACATTTCCCCTCCCCTTGAAATTTTTCTTATCCCTAAGAAAGGACAATAGTTGGGCTGCTCGGGGGTACTACTTCAACAAGTCCAGTAGGTACTCCCAAGTTGTGTTATCTAGGTTCAAGTGGTTCCATTGGACCAACATTTCAGTTAGGGGAATAGTATCCTTGTAGGTGATTCTTTGGTCCACAATAGCTTGTGGCTTCGTCGGTACCTCTCTGTCTTCGTTTACTGGGGGCAGATGGGTGAGTGGATGTCCCTTCTGGCAATTGCAGCTTATAAGCTATCTTGCCTACTTTAGCAAGCACAATGTATGGCCCAAAGTATTTGGGGCTCAACTTAAGAGGCAGAGGTTGAGGAGAAAGAGTGCTGGAGGAACCTCTTGACCTTCAAATACACTCTATCACCCATATTAAATTCTCGATCACTCCTTTTGTCTGCCACTTGCTTCATTTGATTCTGAGCAATGGTTAGCTCCTTTTTCAGCAATTGGGTTACTCTCAGTCTTTGTTGTAAATATTCTCCCACGGCAGGCACAATTGTGGGGGCATTCATTAAGGTAGGTAGGAGAAGGGTTGGGAACCCAAATAATGCTTCGAACAGGGACTTCTTGATGGCACTGTGGTAGCTTGAATTGTACCACCACTATGTTATAGATAACCATTTGCTCCAACTCTTAGGCTTGGCAAAACAGATACAATGTAGGTAAGACTCTAAGCATTGATTCACTCTCTCTGTTTGCCCATCTGTTTCCAGATGATTTGTCATGGACATATACAGTTCTACTCCCAAGCTGTTAAACAACTCCTACCAAAAATGGCTTGTAAAAATCTTATCCCTATTGAACACTATTGATTTTGGGACCCCATGAATCTTCACCACCAGTGAACAAAAACGCGGCCTAGGCGGCCCCTGGCCGCCGCGAATAAGGCCAAGTCGGCCACCTTAGGCGCCAGCCCGGCTAATTGGTACCGGGCGGCGCCTAGGCGGCCAAGGCGGACGCCTAGCCGCGTGAACCGTCTGGCCAAGGCGGACGCCTGGGCCGCGTGAAGCGCCTGGGCTGTGTGAAGTGCCTGGTATAAATTGATTAGGGTTTTGGTTCCTTACCCGTTAGGCCGTTACCCCTTTCCTTCCTCGGTTAATATTTCTCTCTCGCGCGCACAGCCTCAGCCACCGACAGTCTATTGCTGAATCGCCGTCGCCGTCGCCTCTCTCGTTCTCGCGCACGCCGCCACCGTCTCCTCTTGTAGTTGCAGAGTCGCCGTCGGCAACAATTTGATCGAAGGAGGCAGACGGTCCGATTGGCAATGGCAGGGGGCAGCGACGTGCTCGGAGGAGGCAGACGGTCCGATTGGCAATGGCGGGGGCAGCGACGTGCTCGAAGGAGGCAGGTATGAGAGAGAGAGAGAGAGAGAGAGAGAGCTGTGAAATTTGGTTGGGGGAGGGAGTCGCGCTGAAGCGCTGAAATTTGAGGGGGGTGGGAGTCGCTGAAATTTGAGGGGGTGGAGGCTGGGGTGGGGGGAAAATATATATATATATTAAGAAAAAAATTGTAAAAAATTAAAAAATATATAAATTTTCTAGGCGGCCTAGGCGCTAGGCGGCAGCTTGCCGCCTGACTAGCGCCTTTTAGAACACTGTTCACCACTAAGTCAAGGAACTGCCTGGCCACCTCTTGGGCTGTGAATGGATGAGTGAGACTTACAAAATAAGTGAACTTGGTTAGTTTGTCCACAATTACCAGTATGGCATCCTTACCCTCTGATTGGGGTAGTCCTTCAATAAAGTTTATAGACACCCTTTCCCAAGCCTGTTTTGGAATGGCCAACGGTTGGAGGAGTCCCGGTAAGGCCATATGCTTATATTTGCACCTTTGACAAGTAGGACAAGATAACACAAATTCCACTACCTCTTTCTTGAGTCTTGCCCAAAAGAACATCTGTTTTACTCTGTGGTAGGCAGTGTTCTAAAAGGCGGCCTAGGAAGCCGCCAAGGCGTTAGGCGGCCCCTGGCTGCTGCAAATACAAGCAAATCGGCACCCTAGGCGCTGGGCGCGATCAATCGGGCCCAATTGACGCCTAGCAGCCTGGGTCGCCTGATTTTCGAAGACTTACGAACTTACCTTGGCCTTGATTTTTCTCTTGGCTCTGATTTGTGTTTGGTATTTTCCCTTGGCCCCGATTTCTCACTCTCATCACTGCCACCGCCAATCGTCTCTTCAATTTCTCTCTCATGGCAACGAGTTTCTGTAGCCAGTCGGGTGGGGGCGACGGTGGTTTGAGCGGTGTTGGTGGGGGCGACGATGGTCTGAGCGGCATTGGCGAGGTGGGCGACGGTGGTTTGCGGATGCAGGTTTGAGAGAGAGAGAGTGAGAAGGTTGAAAATGAGGGCATCCGAGTACGTCGGGGGGGGGGGGAGGTATTTAGAAAAGAATGAAAAAAATAAAAAATAAATAAAAATTTTGATAAACCCTTCTCTAAGCTAATTTCTACAAGTAATATGTTATTATGTGTTTTAAGTTATTCTCTACAATTACCCCAAGCATATTTTTTAGGCTTCGCCTAGGCGACCTAGGCACTAGGCCCCGGGCTAGCGCCCGACGTCTTTTAGAACACTGGTGGTAGGTAGCCCGAATGGCCCCCCAAGGAGTCGTCATGCAAGGATTACATAATCCTCATTCTAAACCTCTGATCATCCCCTACCACTATCCTGCCATGATATCGGATCAACCCCTGTGTCATGGTATATCCCTTGCTTCCCCTTGGGTCTACTGCCAACTGTTCTTGCAGTTCTTTCGGCTACTTAGTATGCTCATAGCTCTCTTCGATCTTTACCCAGTCAGGAATGATGGCTGTAATGGCACTGCAGTTGGCTTTTTCTTCTCTTCTGGATAGTGTGTCAGCCACTTTATTTTCTTTCCCTTATCTGTAATGGATTATATAATCCAAACCCAACAATTTAGATACCCCATTCCTTTGGAGCTAGGTGTGTAGTCTCTGCTGCATCAGGTGCCGCAAGCTGTCATGATCGGTTTTAATGATAAAAGGGGCTCCCTCCAAATAGTGTCTCCATTTGTCCACTGCCACCAATACTGTTAGTAGCTCCTTATCGTATACATGCCTTGGGGCTAAAGCTTGACTAAGGTATGCCAATGGCCTGCCTTTTGCATAAGCACCGCTTCCACCCCCATTTCATTGGCATCTGTCTCTATCACAAAGGGTTTTGAAAAATCAGGGAGAGCCAATACTGGGGCCCTTGTCATTGCCTCCTTGAGTGTTGTAAAAGCCATTTCAACTTTAGGATTCCACTGGAACTTATCCTTTTTTAACAATTTGGTCATGGGCTTACTAATTGTCCCCTAGTGTGGGACAAACCTCCGGTAGTACCTTGTGAGTCCTAGGAACCCTCTCAACTCCTTAACATTGGTAGGCCGCAGCCATTCTGTCATAGCAGTGATCTTCTTCGGATCACTACTAACTCCTTTCCCCGATATTACATGCCCCAGATATTCAACCTCCTTTTCTTGAGATGACTCAGATTCCACTTTTTGCTTCTCATTGCCCCTTACTCTCGTACAATCTGTTTCCTCCATTTCCACAGCGTGAATGGAGAATAGCTGTAAAATGTGGAACTTTCCTTTTGTGAGCAACTTCTATAATTTCTTCCTCGTGTTTATTTTGTATTCCCTTGACTCTAGGCTTCCCACCAATGTTAGCTTCTTGCCATCCACCTCTACTGTCACTTCCAACTTATTAAAATCAAACGTAAGGGGACTGACGGTCCTCATCCAATCCACCCCCAAAACTATATTACAACCCCCTAGTTCCTGTACCCTTAGGTCCATCGAGAACTCCTGCCCTTGCATGAACCACTGGAACCCCGCGCATTTGTAGTGGCTAAACATCCGGTTACCATTGGCCACTGTGATAGACAACGATGTGGTGGCCATTAACTCACACTGTAGATCAGTGGCAGTGGCTTCCCTAAGGAAGTTATGTGTGCTGCCACTATCTATGAGGACCATCAACTTCCTCCTTTCGGCTTCTCCCTTGACTTTTATTATCTTCCCCGTTGGTTCTCATTTTAATGCATGGAAGGATATCTCCCCTCCTCCATCTTCTACCTCTGTCTCTTTTACCAACTCCAGGTCTTCCTCCCTGATCTCCCCTTCTTCCTCATCATCCTCCTCTTCCTTGCCTTCCATCTTCAATAGTTGCCATTTGCACTGATGGCCTAGCCCACACTTATCACCACATTTGTAAGAGAGTTCGAGTTGCCTTCTCTGTTCAATTGAAGTCCCTTTCGCACCATTGTAATTTGTCTTAGGGGGTTCTAATGCTACTCTCGCACTCATCTGCTTCGTATTCACCCCCATCGACGGATGAGGGTTCACATTGCTTCTAAGCCACGGTTTACCTCTCCCAAAAATGGCCTCTTGGAATCTAGCATTCTCCGCGGCCTGCCTCAATAGTGGTAGGCAAATCATCTTAACCATAGATCGCAATTCTCCTCTAAGGCCACTAACAAAATTTGATACAAAATACTGCTCCGTCAAGCATGGCTGTGCGTTCCACATAAGAGCTCTCAATTCCTCGAACTTATCTAGGTAGTCAGTCACTATGCTCGTTTGTTTCAACATCTTGAACTCCCCAATCACATCTGACATGTTCTTCTCCCCGAACCTTACACACCGTTCTTTCACGAACTCATTCCATCTAGCCTCCACCTCCCTTGCTTTGATCCACCCTTGATACCATGAGTCAGCAGTGTCATTAAGATACATCGCTGCCATGGTGATTTTTTGTACCTCGAGCACATTATACAACTGAAAGAATCTCACACATTGACGGATCCACCACCTTCGCTTGGATCGGTCAAACAAGGGAATCTCCAAATGAGGGATAGGAGTGGGAATACTAGTGTGAGAATTTAGACCTCTTACTAGTGCCCCAGTGTCCGCCTCTGACGGCTCACTTGGCTCAATCAATCCGTCAGGACATGGGAGAATTCCGTTGCTGGAATGGCTAGGATCAGTTGTCGATCACGGTGGAAATTTAGGCGACAACCTAAATTGTGGAAGGGCAGAGAGCATATTGAATATGCTATGAATCCTCTGCCTATATTGATCAATGGTTTCCCGATGCTTCTCCAATTCCCTCTACATCGCTTCTCTGGCAGCAACTTGATCTTCCTGGCCTTGAGCGATCGCCTCGTGAGTTTGGTTCATTCCAAACTCCAGTGCCTCCAAGCGCGTCTCCAATTGCTTCATATGTGTGCCTTCTGCCATTAATTCTGCTCGAGTACTATCTCCTTCAATCACCGAGGATGTCCTGCTCTAATACCAAATGATAAGTCTCGAATCTGAGACTTAAGTAAATTTGGAATTGAGTAGTTGCATAATTCAAATTGGAGGGAGAGAGAGAGAATTTGAAAAGGAGGAGGGAGAATTGAGAAGAAGAGAGAGTTTTGGAGGGAAAGATTTATGTTCTACTCAATTGCATAAATCCCATCCTCGGCGCCTCTTTTCCTTTTATCGGCAGCCTCATGGTTGTAACCACCATGTGCAAGTGGTTATAGCTGTAACCAATTAGTACAACTATGGCTTATTACAATACTAGGCTAATTACAACCTTGCCCTTCTAACTGCTAATTACATTCATGCCCTTGCCCTTCCTTTAGGGTCGTGACACTCTCTTGTGCCTCTTCTATCTACCAGCCTATCAAGATATGTTTAGGTTTGGATAACCTAGGCTATCATAAGCTGTCAATTTCTATTCCATCCTCCGTGCCTTAGAATTTCTAGCTTCTCCTTTATCCTACACTCTCAAACACTGACCTAAGTTCTCAGCTACACCTTGAGAGTCTTTCATGGACAATTTCTGGTGAAGATGCCTTACATTTCACTAGGCATACCATTGAAATACTCACAGCTTCCTTATACACTCCATTTCAATTCTTGGACTTATCCTAGAAGGATCAAATTTCTTATACCTTCACCTTGGGATTACTATCATTCATAGAGAGTCCTTCTAATCAATCAATCTTGCTTACCTTTCCCTCTAGCTTCTAATCCCTTGGGCTACTTTATAAGATCAATTTTCCCTCAATTTTCACATCGATAATGGCTGTTAGTGATACCTATTTGACCTGAAATTAAGCCCTCATGTGCTGTTTTAACAAATGGCCATTTGTCTAGCCTTTTCCTAGACTTTTCCCCATTTCCAACACCTTCCTTAATTCACAAATAGTCACTCCACCCATTTAACCTAAAGGGATCTTTCACTTAAAGTCTAAGTTTCATTTCTCCCCAAATTTTCATGGCTTCATGCCATTCATTTGGACAAGAGTGCATCTCCTCTTCTTGTACAAGAGGTTTATATTTTCCAGCCAATTCCTTAGCACTCAAACCAGTGCATAAATATCCTTAAAACCAAACTTTTCCATACCTCATTGGTACCTATCGAGTTCTATCGATTACCCATCCTAGGCATCGCTCTAAACCTTTCTATTCCCTTGCTCATTACCTACAAGATTATTGTCTTTTCCTTTCCTTGCTTAACCTAGATTTTGATCATCATTGGCTGCACCATACAAGACATCACTTGCATACACCCTCTTCCCCCTCACTGTTCACAAGGACCCTCACTGCCCAACTATCTTAAACACAAGTTTCTTTTGCAATTCTGCCCTTGCTTACACAATGAGGATGATCAAACACATAAGAAATTTTTAGGCTTACCTATTGCTATACCCTGGTTTATAGGTTAGTTTAGAACATTCCCAAAGGACTATATTTGTTGTTCTTCTTTACACAACATTCCACATTCATCCCTTGACCTTAGAAACAACTAATTTCATGTCCTATTGGTAGAGTTTTCCTACATAGGTAAGAACCCTAGCTTTAGGAGACCTAGGCATACCTATTCCACAACTCTACTACACCTAACCCCTCATACCAGAAGCAAATTCCAGCAAGATTATATTTAATTCCGACAAGCTCTACATGCTTGGGAATTTCTTAGGGACACATCATCTCCACTAAGTATACTTCACCTAGCTCCACCATGAGACAAGACCTAGATAGATCTCCCCTAGATCCTAGAAATTGATCTCTAATGAGATTTTGACATATACAAGGTCTGTTTTGGAGACTTCTACATTTGGTAAACTTACCTAACTACATAATTCCTATTCCCTTATGCCTTTCCCTCCCCTAATATCCTTAGCCTTAGATAACTTTCTCTATATATTCTCCTAAGGAAATTAGGTTTATAATTAAAACAGGGACAAGTTTACAGAGTCTAAACTTTTGGAAACAGATCCACCGTGCATCCTAATTTCACATCTCCAATTACCTTGACTCTTAACTCTTAATAATTGCCTAGTAATACCATTTTCTTATGACGAGTACACCCTAAACCTAGAACCTACGCTTCTTTTCCAGCATTTCTAGTAAAATTTATAGGACATCCACACTCTCATAGCTAAATCCACTCATGGTGCTAGAACATTCCAAGCTGGTTCTTTCTTGGGATTCCTTTTTCCTGTTTGGACAATTTCTCATGAGGCCATTATGTAAATAAAGAGAATCCTAAGGTAGAAGGGTAAGGGGTATTGTTGTAATAAGGAGTAGATGGGCAGTTATAGCACAAGGCTGTTTTTAATTCAAATGTATCCAAATAGTGGAGCCAAGGCTGGAAGTATATAACCAACCTTCGCCACTAGGAGAATCATCTTTTGGCAATACAATTAAATCATTCTTTCCCTCCACTTTCTCGAATTCTCTCTCTTCCTCTCTCGTTCTCTCCCTCCTATTCTTTCTGTTCTTCTAACCTACCAGTTCCCACGCAATTCTATCAGAATTGCGAGAGAACTCTTCCTGTTAGAATTGTATTCTGACAATTTGGTATCAGAGCATCATCTTGGGCAATCGAAATAGGAGATGGCTGACAGAACTAGAATGAAGCAAATGGAGTCGCAACTCCATCAGGTTTCAACAATGATTGGTGAGATCCAGAGTAGGATGGAATCGTTGGAGAATTCAGTGGACAGACGAATTGAAGGCGCGGTGAATGTGTGGCGCGAAGAGAGCAGATCACAGGCGACAAGATTGGAAGAACAAATGAGGGAGCAAGGGAAGGCCCTCAGAGATCAGATGCAATAGTTTGTTTTGATGCTTACTCACCAGACTCAGGTGCGTATTTCCCTTGAGTTTCCAACAAGACACAGATTGGAACCAATCCCGCGTGCCCAAGAGGTAATGGTTGATTGGAAGGATTGACAGAGTTGGAGGTGGAGCCATAGGCGATGGAGGAGAATATAGAAGTTAGGAGGCAAGGCCAGGGAACTGGATCACACTAGGTTGGTTTTCTGATGCCTAAGATGGAGATACCACTTTTTGATGGCCATAACTCGAGGTGGTGGGCGAGGCGCTGTGCGAGGGTGTTCAGCTTGCACAACGTGGCCAAAGCTCAGAGAGTTACATTTGCGGCAGCCTACCTGAACGATGAGGGAGACACATGGACATGGTTCCAAGGCTAGAGTGGCGTAAAGGAGGACTGCTCGTGGGAAGAATTTGTGGAAGGATTGTGCGAACGATTTGGGGAGAAGGGAATGTTGGATGTGGTCGAAGAATTCAACAAATTAAAACAAGGAGGATCAGTGTAGGCCTATCAACAGAGATTTGAAGAGTTGAAGGCCTGATGTTGCTCTTGAACCCTACCCTCACCGAGGGGTACTTCCTATCAAGATTCATAAGCTGCTTGAATGAAGAGGTCCACCCTACAGTCAAAATGTTACAACCCAAGACTGTCCAGCAAGCCGCGCTGTGTGCCAAACTTCAAGAGTTGATAGTGGAGGCATTGGTCAAGAAGCAGAGGGGTGTCAATAGAGGGTGGTAGGCGACACCAATGCAAGTAAGTAACAGAGGATGGGGGAAGGAATGGAGGAACCATGGGTTCAGGAAGCAAGGGTTTGGTAGCCTTATTAGCACCTCCCCAACCAATACAAGAAAATTTGATAGAGCAGAGGCGATTGATAGGCCTCTGTTTCAAGTGTGGAGACAAATACACACCTAGAAGAAGGGGCTGAAAAAGGGGCAAACCAATACAATGTAAAAGGCAACTGTTGCTACTAGAAGGGGCGGAAGAAGGGGGAGAGGAAAAGGATGGAGACATTTTGGAAGAAGAAGGGGAAGATGAGAAGGTGGAGATATCCCTGCACGCTCTAAGGGGAGTGGTGACTAACAAAATTATTAAGGTGGAAGGGAAGGCTATAGATAACTGTTTGATGATTCTTATTGATAGTGGAAGCACTCATAGTTTCTTGGACGAAGGGATGGCGAGGAGATTGAAGTGCAACCTCACGGGGACACAACCCTGGGCAGTGATAGTAGCTAATGGCCAAAAAGTTATGTGCAAGTCCGCTTGTGTGGGGTTTTGTTGGTAGATGCAGGGGGAAGACTTTGAGGCTGATATGCGCCTACTCAAATTGGGGGGTTGTGACATGGTCTTAGGGGTTGATTGGATGAGGGAAGTCAGCCCCATTTGCTTTGACTTTAACAAGATGGAGGTGACATTTGAGAAAGGGGGTAGGAGGATGACCCTAATTGGCAGTGCAGAAGCAGGGACATATAAAATGATCTCGGGCAAAAAGTTACACAAATTACTCAGGAGCAAGTGGACGCAAGTAGCCCAGCTCTTCTCAGTACGTGCTATAGAAGGGAAGGAAGACACAGAAGACAAAGGAGATAAGCTGAACTCGATGGAAACCACAACGGCTCCTTAGGAGCTAACTCAACTAGACTCTCTTAATTTACTCTTAGATGAATTTGAGGACTTGTTTGAGGAGCCTAAGTCTCTACCACCCCCAAGACTCATAGACCACACTATCAACCTCAAAACCAACGTAAAACCAATTAATATCCGCTCATATAGATATCCCCCAAAATAAAAGGCTAAAATTGAACACATGATCAAAGACATGCTCAGTACTTCTGTTATACAATACAACCAAGCACCAGCCCCTATGCCTCTCCCTTGTTATTGGTAAAAAAGAAAGATGGCAGTTGGTGGTTTTGTATTAATTATTGCCAACTCAATTCTCTCACTATCAAGAACAAATTCCCAATACCCATCATCGAAGACTTGTTAGATGAATTGCATGGAGCCAAGGTTTTCTCTAAACTTGACCTCAGATCCGGGTATCTTCAAATTAGGATGCATCCCAATGATATCTACAAAAATGCCTTTAGAACCCACCAAGGTCATTATGAATTCTTGGCAATGCCCTTTGGATTGATTAACGCACCAGTAACCTTCCAAGCCCTTATTAATAAAGTATTTGAGCCCTACCTACGCCAATTTATTGTGGTATTCTTTGATGACATTCTAATATACAACCCCACTTTTGCCACACCTAGAGCACTTAAGAGCAACTCTACAAGTCCTTTGATTCAATAAGTTGTACATTAAGAGGTCTAAATGTGCATTTACACAATTTCAAGTGGAGTATCTCGGATATGTCATTTCTAGGGCAGGAGTTAGTACAGATTCATCGAAGGTAGCAGCAATGGCTGCTTAGCCTAGACCCCTTAACATAAAAGCTCTACAGGGATTCTTGGGTCTCACAGGCTACTACCGCAGATTTGTCAAAGACTATGACACCCTCAGTAGACCACTAACAGAGCTGCTGAAAAAGAAGGCTTACATTGGAATGAGAGGGCGGAACAGGTGTTTGAACGTTTGAAAGTTGCTATGAGTAAGGTACCTACACTGACCCGATCTGATTTTAATCAGCCCTTTGTATTAGAAACTAATGCAAGTGACAGAGGGTTGGGGGCAGTCCTGACGCAAGGCAGCAGACCCTTGGCTTTCATCAGCCAGGCATTAGCCCTTAAGCATTTAGGCTTCAGTGTGTATGATAAAAAGCTACTAACAGTGCTAATAGCTGTGAAGAAGTGGCGACACTACCTTGAAGGAGGGAGGTTCATCATAAAGACCGACCACAAAAGTCTTTAAGTTTCTGTCACAACAGAAACTTCACACCTACCTCCAGAGAAAGGGCATGTCAAGGCTGATGGGACTTAACTATGTTATTCAATATCAAAGAGGCCAGGAGAACAAAGCAGCTGATGCTTTATCTTGGTGTGTGGAAGAAGGAGCCTCAACGGCTATCACTGCAATTACTCCGGATTGGCTCCAGGAAGTAACGACCAGCTACACTTAGGGTAAGGAACTGATGGAACAAATGGTCCTAGACCTCGACAACAAACCAAGTTATTCCTTGCAGAATGGAGTGCTAAGATATAAAGAAAAAATCATAATTGGTGAGGGTGAAGCTCTCAAGCAAAAGATCTTAGAAGCATTGCATGACTCTTCTGTGGGGGGCCGTTCAAGAATACGAAACACTTACAGCAAGGTCAGACAACTATTCTTCTGGTTAGGATTGAGGAGAAAAGTAATGGAGTATGTGAAGGCCTGTGACACATGTAATAGATGTAAGCGTGAAAACATTCACCCCCCAGGATTACTACAACCATTACCAGTGCCTGACCAAGCATGGACTCACATCAGTATGGATATTATAGAAGGGTTGCTGAAATCTAAAGGAAATGATTGTGTGTTAGTGGTGGTGGATCATATGACCAAATACCCCTATTTTTTGGGTTTATCACACCATTTACGGCATAGGAGGTGGCTAGGTTCTTTTTCGATCTGGTGGGCAAGTTACATGGGCTATCTCAGGTGATTGTTTCAGATAGAGATAAAGTCTTTACCAGCATTCTTTGGAAAGAGCTAATGAAATCCCTCGAAACACAGCTCCACGCGTCATCTTCCTATCACCCGGAGACGGATGGACAGACTAAAAGGACTAATCAGTGCCTTGAGACATACTTAAGATGTGTGTGCCTAATGCGTTCTACCAGGTGGCACAAATGGCTCTCATTAGCTCAATGGTGGTACAATACCACCTCACACTCCTCGCTAAAGATGACACCGTTTGAAGCTTTGTATGGATACAAACCCCTGCTCTTACCACTGGGAGGAAAACACAACCAAGTAGCTGCGGTGGGCGATTATTTGACTCAGAGGTAGCAGATGTTACAGACCTTGAGAGAAGAGCTAGCCAATGCCCAAAATAGAATGAAACAATATGCCAACCAGAAGCGAAGTGAAAGAATTTTTACGGTAGGAGACAAGATGTACTTGAAACTAAGGCAAGCCCAATTGAAAACTCTTTCTCCCAGATCAGTCACTAAGTTGAGCGCTAAATTCTATGGGCCTTATGAAGTGTTAGCCAAGGTGGGATAGGTGGCGTACAGACTCAAACTACTCGAGGGGTCTCTTATACATCCCATGTTCCGTGTATCACTCAAACCTTCCCCCGGCACAAACCCAGTCAGTTCCGCCCTACCATCTGTAATCCAACCCGCCCAACAAGAACTGAAGCCCATCGCTATAGTGGACAGGAGAATAATCTACAAGAACCAAGCCCCTATCACGGAGGTCCTTGTGCACTGATCCAATCTCCACCCTGAAAACAACACTTGGGAATACTTTCCCAACCTCCTGAAATAGTTTCCGAGGGCAGCAGGACTTCTATGAATTACTTGGGGACAAGTAATGCTTCTAGCGGGGGGGAATTGTCACGAGACCATTATGTAGATAAAGAGAATTCTAAGGTAGAAAGGTAAGGGGTATTGCTGTAATAAGGAGTAGATGGGCAGTTATAGCACATGGCTGTTTTTAATTCAAATGTATCCAAATAGTGGTGCCAAGGCTAGAAGTATATAACCAACCTTCGCCACTAGGAGAATCATCTTTTGGCAATACAATTGAATCATTCTTTTCCCTCAACTTTCTCAAATTCTCTCTCTTCCTCTCTCGCTCTCTCCCTCCTATTCTTTCTGTTCTTCTAACCTACCAGTTCCCACACAATTTCATCAGAATTGCGAGAGAACTCTTTCTGTTAGAATTGCATTCTAACAGAGTACACCCTAAACCTAGAACCTATGCTTCTTTTCTAGCATTTCTAGTAAAATTTATAGGACATCCGCACTCATAGCTAAATCCACTCATAGTGCTAGAACATTCTAGGCTGATTCTTTCTTGGGATTCCTTTTTCTTGTTTAGACAATTTCTCTTGAAGTGGATGAGGAGTGAAAACACTTGATTGGTTTCCTATCATTCCTAGACTTGGACCTAGACTTCCCCTTAGATTTAAATTCTCTTTTTAGTAAAACTTCTAACAGTTAGGACATCCCCGACCGAACCTGTTCCTTCTAATTTCTATTGCAACTCCTTAGAGTTCAATGCCCCAAAAACATCTTCTAGGGATAATTTTTCCCTACCATGTTTTAATATATCAACAAAGGTTTCATATGTTCTCGGCAAAGAATGCAATAATACAAGGGCTTTATCTTCCTCATCATAGTTAATATCTATTTTTTCTAAGTCAAGACATAGTTATTAAACTCATCTATGTGATTATTTAGTTTCTGCCCCTTCTTGCATTTTAAATGTAAAAAATTTTACCTTTAAATATAGCCTATTTGACAAGGTTTTTGTCATATAAAGACTCTCTAATTTAGACTATAAAGCCTCAGTTGTTTCCATCCTTGAAACTTCCCCAAGAACTTTATCTTCTAAACTTAGAATTAGAGTATTATAGGCTCTCTTGTCGATTTCTTTCCTATGCTCACTAAAATCCTTTTTTTGTTCTTTAGTGGCATTCTTGGGCAATTTCTTTTTTGCCTTTAAGGCTTCTTCTGATCCTAAGTTTACCAACAACGCCCTCATCTTAATTTTCCATAGACTGAAATCATTTAACCCATCAAATTTCTCTATGTCATATCTAGCGGAAGAGGGTGCAGAAGCCAGGACAGGGATTAAAACTAGATTTCTAAGGTTCTTTGTAGTTCTTGAAAGGGTTCTTGCCTCTGATACCAATTTGTTAATCCTAGGCTCACTGGATCAGGTTTTTTATACAAGAATTCAACCACTCTTCAACCCGAAACAAAACCAAACAATAGAAATAAGATTGAAATTTAAAGAACATAATTTAAAGGAATGAAGACAAAAATGAAACAACCAAACCATTAGAAGAGACAAGTGATATATCCTGGTTTGGATTGCACCAGTTGCAACCCTACATCCAGCGTCCAAACCCCCACAAAGTAGTCTTACTTTATTGATTAAATCGATTAGTACAATGGTAGCCCTTCTCTTTTTATACCCGAGTACAACAATCCCTCATTCCACAAGATTACAAAGCTACCTTTCCAGCCTCTCTCTCAAAATGAAATTGCACTCAATAACAATAGAAATGAGAAGATGATTGATCACTCTCTTCCTTCTCTATCCCACTCAGTACAATATTATTGGAGACTACAAAGAACTTTCTTGGACACAAGTTTTTCCTCTCACACATTGCACTTCGAACATAGAGAATGAGAATGAATTATGTCGCACACACACCCCATGCCCTATATTTATAGAGTAGGCGAATATCCCAATGAAAACATAAACATATTTACAGTTTAACCCCCTTCCCAAACTGTTACTAATTATAGATTGGGATATAAACTCCTATTTAATTCTTAATTGGCCATCAAATGCACTGCTTTCACTGATCTTCTTATCCTATACTCAAGACAACTTTTTAATACTTTGAGTTAGGATTGTTAGAGAAGAGATGCTGCTAAAACCTTTTAACCTTCAACTACACCCTATCCCCCAACTCAAATGACCTCTCACTCCTCTTGTCTGCCATTTGTTTCATTCTATTTTGTGGATTGACACTCCCTCCGGCAACTATAGTCTATAGGCCACCTCTCCCACCTTTGCTACTATGGGAAAAGGACCATAATACTTGGGATTTAGCTTTGAGTTAGGATTGGTAGAGAACAAATGCTGCTAGAACCTTTTGACCTTCAAATGCACCATATCCCCCAACTCAAATGACCTCTCGGTCCTCCTTTTGTCTGCCATTTGTTTCATTCTATTTTGTGCTGTAGTTAATTCCTTTTTAATCACCTGCAAAGCCTTATGCCTTTGTTGTAAGTATTGATCTACTGGCATCTCCACATTCGAGTGCTGCGCAACAACAGGTAGTATAGGGGGTTTATAACCAAATAGAGCTTTGCATGGGGTCCTTTTCAGTGAACTGTGAAAGCTGGTGTTGTACCACCATTGGGCTAGGGGTGGCCATTTGTTCCAACTCTTTGGTTTAGCAAAATAAACGCACTGTAGTGTCACACCCTTAGGGTTGAGTTAGGATATGAAAAGGGAATTGAGAAGATTAAGAGAAGAGTTTGGAGGGAGAGATCAAATGGGAGGGACAGAAACAACAAGAAGATGAGGATATTCGAGAGAGAGAGAGAGAGAGAACAAAAATATTCAATTCATTACTCATCATGCTTCCTTCTTACAGTTGTGGCTTAATATATAGCCTCATAGCCACACCATGCACCTGTGTGCAGTACATCCTAGATTTTAACTGCCTCTAGCTACAGGATAAATAGGCCTAATAGACTAGCTATAGGACAAAACAAAAAATTAAAACCAAAATTACAGTAGCTACCCTTAGCATGTGACACGTAGTTAAGACTCCAAACACTTATTTACTCTTTCTGTCTGTCCATCTGTTTCCGGGTGATATGCTATAGACATATGCAATTTCACCCCCAAACTCTTGAATTATTCTTGCCCTCCAAATAATATCTCCATTTTTCTATTGTTACAAGGACTGCCAACAATTCCTTATCATGTATGCTTAGGCGCAAGTGTTTTGGAGCTAAAGCTTGACTTAAGAAAGCCAAAGGCTTGCCCTCTTACACTAGAAGAGCCCCTACCCTTGATTCACAAGCATCTGTTGTTAGAGTATTCCGAAGCTTTCCCTTTGTATCTCTCAACTCAAATGACTCACTAACACACTTAAGTACACACCAATATTTGAAACACACAAAACAGACAACAAATCACAGCAAGAACACACAAAGTTATCTTGGTTCGGTCTTGGAAACAAGACCTACATCCATACTGCTTAGCACCTCTTCAATCCATTATCTTGAAACATTCATAGGATGATTACAATGAGAACTTGAATCTCCCTCGCCCATATACACTGAAAGCTATTAGGATCCTAGAGAATACAAGCTATCCCCCACCACTCTCTACCTCTCGCACTCAATCCCAAATACAAGATAGAATCCGGAAACTATCCTTTCCGGAAATAGGCGCGCTAAGCTCACTACTACTCCTATCCCATGACCCCTATTTGTAAGATATAGGGGCGTGGGTTACAAGACAATAACTAACTGCCCAACTGATCGAAACAAACTAACTTGGTCAGTTGCCCCTTCTAGAAACATACCTTCTAGAAGATGAGTTTAATTCTAACTCTAAACAGAAAATATTTAAGAAGCAATACAACGATATTATTTACATTTATTCTAATCTAATACAAATGACACAACATCTGTCTCCAAGATGAAGGGCTTTGAGAAGTCAGGCAAGGCCAATATTGGAGCTTTTGTCATAGCCCTTTTCAAGGTTTGAATGCTTCCTTCGCATTACTATTCCAACAAAAGTTATTCTTCTTAAGTAAATCAATCATTGGCCTACTAATGATTCCATAGTTTGAATGAATCTTCTGTAATACCTGGTCAGGCCCAAGAAACCCCTCAAGTCTTTGATAGATTGTGGTTTTCGCCACTCAAACATGACTACAATCTTTTTAGGGTTTGTAGTTACTCCTTCTCCAGTGATTATATGGCCTAGATATTTCCACTTTTTCCTCTGCAAAGGTACATTTGGACCTTTTCACAAACAATTGATTGGATCTAAGAATTTCAAAAGCTGCCTACAAGGGCCTTAAGTGTTGATCCAAGGATGAGCTGTATATGAGGATATCATCAAAAAACACAAGGATGAATTTCCTTAGGTAGGACTGAAGATGTGGGTCATTAAGACTTGGAAGGTATTATGGGTATTAGTTAGGCCGAAGGGCATAACAAGTCATTTTGCCCTTGATGAGTCCTGAAGGCTGTTTTGTGAACGTCCTTAGGACTCATTCAGATCCGATGGCATCTGTATCTTAGGTCAAGTTTTGGAAAAATGGTGGCTTCGGCTAATTCATCAAGCAGATCTTTGATGATTGGGATAGGAAATTTATTTTTGCATTGATGGAATTCAGCTGACGATAGTCAACACAAAACCACCACGTTTCATCATTCTTTTTGACTAATAGGATAGGAGAGGCAAATGGGCTTTGGCTTGGCTGAATGATGGATTTAGACAACATTTCTTTCACCAACTTTTCTATCTCAGCTTTCTGTTTGGGTGGGTATCTATAGGATCAAATGTTGACAGGATCTGCATTTGGTTTCAAGTGTATGGCGTGATCAAGGAAATGGGTTGGGGGAAGGGTTGAGGGCTCCACAAATACATCCTCAAATTAATTCAACAGTGAGTGTAAGGGATCACAAGAGTGTACCTCAGTGAGTGAATGCAGAGAGGAAGTCAATGTAGGCCATGGGGTGTCCTCCAAGTCTGTTGCTGTCTCCCTGCTTTCCTCACCTTTGCCCTCCTCGACCTTAACTGCATAAATGGAGTGCAATTGGGCTATTGAGGATTCCCCTTGTTGGATTAATTTCTGCATCTTAGGACCTGTCAAAATTTTGCATTCTTCAGTCTCCCAGCTTCCTGTTAATGTCAGCCTTTTCCCTTCTATTTCAAAAGTAACCACTAACTTATTAAAGTCAAAGATTAGAGGGCTTACCATCCTCATCCAGTCAACCCCAAGGACAATATTGCAGCCTCCCAACTTCAGAATTTGCAGATCTGCTGTGAACTCCTCACCCTGCATCATCCATTTAAACCCTTTGACACCTTAGCGGACTCATCATCTTGCTACCATTAACTACTGTGAGTGACAAAGTGAGTGTTTCCTGTGTTGGGCACTGTAAGTCCTCAGCTGTAGCTTCATCTAGGAAGCTGTGCATGCTTTTGCTATCAATGAGAATTATTAGCCTCTTCTTCCCCACCTATCCCTTCACCTTGATTATCTTTCCCGATGGACTTCCTTGTAATGCATGGAAGGAAATCTCACTGTCCTCTCCAGCAGCCTCCATCTCTCCTGCAGCTTCTACTTCCCCTTCTTTTCCTTCTAGCCCTTCCATCTGAAGCAATTGTCTCCTACATTGGTGACCCAGCCCATACTTCTCTCCACAATGGAAGCATAATCTGAGTTGCCTTTTCTGCTCCATGGACAGGGACTTAACGGGAGCTGGATTTGGGGTAGTCTTGGCCATCATATTTCCTTTTTGTGGACCCGAATTGGCAGCCTTGAACACTCCTCCACTTTCTACCAGCGGGCTGCTTGTGTTTAGGCCCTTTGACACCATCCTATGCTTCTTGAAAATTGCCTCTAGGGCCCATTCCTCCAGTTTGGCCTTCTCTGCAGCTTGACTAATGGTAGTGGGCTGCATCATCTTGACTCTTGGTCTTAGCTCCTCATTTAACCCACTGATGAAGCTGGACACAAAATAGGATTCGTCTAAGGTGGGATGAGCGATATCTATCAACGACTTAAGCTCCTCAAATCTAACTAAATACTCATCCACTGTCCCCTCTTGCTTCATTTTTTTTAATTCTTCAATAACATCCGCCATCTTTCTTTCTTCGAACCACCTACATAGGCCCTCTACAAACTTCGGCCAGCTTAGTACTGTCCTCCTCCTTCGCCATCCTTGAAACCATACAATCCCTATGTCATTGAGATAGGCAGCTGCTATGTTTACCTTCTACTCCTCCGCCACCCGATATTGATAAAAGAAACGTTTGCACCTTCGTACCCACCATCTTGGTTTGTCCCCTTAGAATACCGGGATGTTGAGCCTCAACATTGGAATCAAATTAGGATTAATATAAGCACCTCTCATTACTGGTTTCGAGGTCGCTTTTCTGTTTCCACCTGGTTTGGGGTGCATTGCCTAGCTGGACCCCCAACAAATATCAAAGCCGGATTGGTCCGCAGCGGAATATTCGTTGGCAGGCTCGCATTAGGGAGTTTGGAGAATAGGGTCAAGACCGTGCTGAGCTGCTGTCCAAACCCAAAAAATTCCTCCTGGAGATGGGAGAAATCTTCTCTCAGGTTCCTCTCTACTGCCCGCGTTTCCGCTCAACCTTGACGCACTTCCTCTTGGGTTTGGCGGAGGCCGAGTTCCATCGTCTCCAGTCTCTTGTCTATTTGCTCTTGGTTCTATCAGATGCCCAGCTCCATCGCATCCAAACACGACTCCAAATGTTTCATTTGTGTCCCTTCTGCCATCATTGGGTTCGCCTGCTACCCAACTTGTTGGAATAATCAATAGAGGTAGTTGATCGTCTTCGCTCAAGTGGTCTCCTACCCACCAATCCTAATCGATGTACACTTCCGACCATGACTGCCCAGAGTTTCAATCGCTTGGAATCTGTTGCTCATCGAGGTGTCTAAACTTAATTGTTCGGGAATCATCGGGTTTTGATACCAATTGTTAGATCATCGGATTTGATAGAGGTATATGGAGGTAAATTTTCCAGAAATTAACGGAAGTTGCTAGAAAGGGAATTGGGAGGGGGGAGAGAAAGAGAGAGAGAGAGAGATTCATGTTAAGTTTTGAGAAAAATATAGGCAGAAGAAAGCACAAATTAAGGAAGCTATTGAATTCCCAATCTCTAAACTAGGAATTGATCGAAAAGTGGCCAAGCTATGAAAGGAAATACTACAAAAGGAAACATAGGTAATCCTTCCGATCTAATTTGTTTCTGTCAATCTTCCAACAAGGCACTTCCTTCATAACTTCTTCCTCTAAATCCAAAGTGATGGGAAACAAGATAGGAATATTTTATAAGATATTAATATATTTTTTTATTTGTTTTAGAATATCTTTGTTTAGTTCTTTCCTAATTAGTTTTGGGAAGATTATATTTCCAAGATTTAGGATTGGGATAGGATTTTGATCTTTGATATATTTCCTAATTAGCTAGGATTTATAGTCTATATAAACCCCTTAGAGATGTATTTGTTAAGCGGACTTTGAATATTGACATTGAATTTGAGAATTGGTTTCAAGTTTTTGATTTTATTCTCGTGTTCTTTCTTTTGGGTTCTGCATCACTGACGCAGCATAAGAAGCATTGTTAACCAGTTTCACATTGAAACTGAAGGCTAAATTGAATTTAAGAGAAGAAATCTGATATTATTCAAAAGCTGCTCTCTAATACTTAGAACAAGAATGTTTATAGGTTAATCCTAAACCTTAATTCACCAGGAAAAGGAATTCCTAGTTGAATCAGGAGGAGATAAACAAAAGTCAAATCCTAATTAAAGTAGAAAACTGAAATTCTAATTGAAGTAGAAAACTAAAACTGAAATTTTAATTGAAGTAGAAAACTAAAACTGAAATCCTAATTGCAAATTGCAATAGGAAATCCTAATTGCAGTAGAAAACTGAAAGGCTTATCTGGCATCTTTTGGACTCTTTTGAGCTGGATGTTCCACGTCAATCACTGAACCTCTAATGGAATGGGATGGAGTGGATATTAAGTGACAATTGGCCATTAACACCCTTTTAATGGAACATAGTGTTAAAATGTCAAGGACAACTTTGAACTTTTAGGAACAATTTAGGTTAATCTTGTCAAAACATATAATTATGCTCTCTATCCATCTCCATTCTGTCCATTCTCACCTAATTCAGGGGAGACAAAATAGGGTTTTGCAGGAGAATAGATGGGAGTTGTTTCTGCCCATTTCTATTCCATTCCATTACTATTTGTCTCTCCCAAATGAGGAGAACCCTCTGCCATCCATTTCCATTACATCCCCTTCTCCCAAAATGTTATAGCAAATAGTTCTTGAAAAGGGGATATATTCTCATTCTCACAGGATATTATCTTCATAATAATTAGTGGCTGTTATCACAATTTCATAGTACAAAAATCATCATCAGTTGTTATTGGTGGAAAGGGTACACCTGTTGTGTAGCCTTTGGAAACCAATTATTTCATTCACTGTTTAGCATTATTAAACTCACATTGCTTGTTTAACTGTTTTATTATATATATTGATATTATGTTTGAATTTGTTCGTGCAGCGTGTTTTATACGTGGACATTGATATTCATCATGGTGACGGTGTAGAGGAGGCATTTTATACTACAGATCGAGTTATGACTGTTTCCTTCCATAAGTTTGGAGATTATTTCCCTGGCACGGGTGACATACGTGATGTTGGATTTGGCAAGGGAAAATATTACTCGCTAAATGTCCCACTAGATGATGGTATTGATGATGAGAGTTACCAGTCCTTGTTTAGGCCAATAATTGGCAAAGTGATGGAAGTCTTTAAGCCTGGTGCTGTGGTCCTACAGTGTGGTGCAGACTCTCTGTCTGGAGACAGATTAGGCTGCTTTAATCTTTCAATAAAAGGTCATGCAGAGTGCGTCAGATTCATGAGATCATTCAATGTGCCCTTACTGTTGCTAGGCGGAGGTGGCTATACAATACGCAATGTTGCTCGCTGCTGGTGCTATGAGGTATTATGCAACAGTTTTTTTTATTTCATTGGGTTACTTAATTCGGATATTTATTCCATTTGAAGGCGATTTTGGTTAATCTAGAGATTTCGTCAAATTTGCATGGTTTTTGACTTAGTTATGTCGATACGCCCATCCATTGAATAGAGTGTGAGTTTGATGCGGACAAGTCAAATCCCATCTCTTGAGTAGATTGACAAGTCACATGTGTCTAGAAGTTTGTCTTGGTAGATGCAACTACATACCAAAAGCATCCATGTGAATGTATGCATTATTCTTTGTCAGCTTCATTTAAAAGGATGAATTGGTGATCTTCAAAATTCCTTATTGAGAATTTTTGTAGTTAATACATGAACAATGGTGAAGTAAATGTTGTTGAAATGATCATGTGAATATGGACTTGTGGTAAGACTACGAGAAATAGGATTAGAGCAAATAAGTGAGATAATGGAGGCTTCAAAGATAAAAATGTTAGAAAATCAATTGAGATGGTTTGAAAATGTATTGAAAAAAGGCCTCCTGTTTGGATTTAGTGATAAATTTATGTGAGTAACAGTAGGGGCTGATGGGGGTGCAAATCAATTGGATTGAGATTACAAAGAAATATGTGTCATATTTCATTTAGTATTATGGTTTTATAGCGGGAGGCTCAGGAAAAAAAAATAAAATCCTGTAGCCAAGTAGTTGGGACTTGGGAGAGGTTTAGTTGACTTGACCTTTATGGATTTTCACTATTATCTTGTACTTGAAACTTTCTTTTTTTTTTCTTTTTATAATACATTAGTTAATGTGACCTACCAGTTAGTTTCGAATGCGGGTTTCTGTTCTTCCTCTCTCATATTTAACACTTATCATTTTAATTATTTTCATTCTGGGTCGTATAAATCTCGGACTTATTGTATTGTGGCTTTGTGTTATCATTTTGTTTGTCTGTAGATTAAAGATAGTTGCATGGTCGCATCTCCCCTCCCCTCCATATTTAACACTATCATTTTAATTATTTTCATTCTGGGTCGTATAAATCTCAGACGTATTGTATTGTGGCTTTGTGTTATCATTCTGTTTGTCTGTAGATTAAAGATAGTTGCATGGTTGCATCTTCACACCCCCCCCCCTTTTTTCCTTCTAATTTGGTGTTTTAGTTGTTCATTCTTCTCATTTGGTCTTTCTTTAAACAACTTCAATGTTATCCATTTTACAGACTGGAGTTGCACTTGGTGTTGAGCTTGAAGACAAGATGCCACAACATGAGTATTTTGAATATTTTGGGCCAGATTATACACTTCATGTTGCCCCAAGTAACATGGAAAACAAGAATTCACGGCAGCAACTAGACGAAATTAGATCGAAGCTTCTTGATAATTTGTCAAAACTTCAGCATGCACCAAGTGTGCCATTCCAGGAAAGACCACCTGATAATGAGCTCCCAGAGGTTTGTTCCTGTATAGAGTCATGCATTCAAACACTAGTAGGGACTCAACTTTTTTTTTGTTTTGTTTGCCCTACAACCTCAATATACTTGGTTATTTTGTTTGAAATGGTTATGGAAAATGCAAAGCTCTCTTTTAGCAAGATACTTTGTTCTCTCTCATGGAAAAGTGATTTAAAAAGTCAACTATAGTTTTATGTGTTATGGATGTTTATTGCTTTTGCAGCTTAGTGGCAGAACATTTTTGCTTCCTTTTTACCGATTAGTTTGTTTTCTTTGCTTGAGGCTGGGGGGTGTTGTAGACGAGGGGAGGTCAATAGGTTTGCTTCTTTGTTCTTTTTGCAAGGTTTTCTTTTTTTCTTTGTCCTTGGGTGTAGGAGGAGGTTGATTTAACATAACATGTTTTGGGAAGACAAAAACATTTGGTTGTTTAGAAGTTCCATGAAATGTAGCAAACTTGAAGTTTAAATGTGTGATTGTTCATTATTGATAATATGTTTCTTTTTTATAGTCATTATTTATAATGTTGCAAGGCACTCCGATCTTCCACCTCCACCATCTTTGAATCTTCATTCGTTGATCTTTCTCCATGACTACGATTTCCGCCATCTCCAGATCTAATTTGTTTTCAGGGATTATTCTTCTTAGGCTTCCATTGCCTATCATTTGCTTTGTTTTCCAGATTTTCACCATCACTGATTGCCTTCTTCTTCTTCACCAATCATTGCCTCTCATTTCCTTTCAGTTTCAGAACTCATACATCTTCTTCCCCCCACCCCCCTCCTCCCCCTCCTCTCTTTTCCTCCCTCTCTATCTCATTGCCAAAACCCATTATAGGTTCTTTTTCCCTTTTTTTTGTTATTTTTATATAATTATATATATAAATATATGAATTGCTAAGATACGTGTTTATATGAAAATATAATTTTATAATTTTATGACAAAAGGGCAGTTTGGTCATTTGCCACTTAATAACAAGTAATATCTCATTCACATTTTCATACACCAAACATGGCATAGTTATAGCCTCATGTAGTACTTCTTTTACCAAGCACGAGATAACATTATTTAATCCAGATACCAAATGGGCTGTTGTTTAGAATTGGCTTGCCCCTTTCCCCATCTATTGTAGCTTGGTGTAGAAATTATTAGTTTGTTTTAAGGTATCTTATAGTGCAACTTGTGAACTCGTATTTTCCTTGTGATAAAAATTCATTTAGATGTTCTTGCCAACACATTCCCTTGGCTTCTTAGCTGTTATGAACCTTGGACAGCTTTTCTTCCCTGTTAGTGGGAAAATGCTGAAAGCCAATTCCTTGTCTTGTATCTTTTAAATTTGAGTTAGCAGACAAGACATCTGATGTTTTCATGGTGGTCAAGTAACAGTTTTGCATCTTGGAACTATTTTATTGCATGAGTTTTCTCTGTTCTCTATGGGGTTGCATTTGTCCAATCCATCTCTAACCTGGCTTTTATTTATTTATTTTGATCCCCAAGCATGCAACTCATGATTTTGCAATGTGTTTTATAGTTATTCAAGGTTTGTTTACACAGGAATTAGTGATCTCATTTCTATTATTACCGTTCTTTCCCTATCAAACTGCATAGTGCAAACAACCATATGAATAGTCTAAGTGAGGTATGTTCCTGGTGCAAAACTGAAATTCCAAAGGTTGTGTAATTTAGAGTAATCAGTTTTCTTGGTCAGAAGCACATTTCGTTGATTTGAGGGATTCTTAGTTAACTGCCACTAGTGTGTACTCCATTGTAATCCATGTGTTGTTACTAGAGAAATTGCTACTACTGGCTGAAAATGTATATGGACATTGTTTATAACCAACATAAGGGTTCACCTGTTTTGCCTGCTCATTGATATGCCAAAGCACTATGTTTGACATTAATTTAGGGATTTATCTCTTGATCAGGTGGTGGTATTTTAAGATTTCTGTTTTCCTAGTTTTTATTGGCAGGTCATTGTTAATTTTTTTCGAATTGAGTTCTTGATAGCACACTATGAGATTGCAAACTGCACTGTGCATTTTCTGAAAGGTGTTTCAATATTCAGGCAGATGAAGATCAAGAAGATGCCAATGAAAGATGGGATTGTGATTCTGATGGAGATGCTGCTGATGACTGGTATACTCTCATTTATTCCGCTTTCTATTTAGCCTATATTTGGAACTAGGATTTTCAACACAAGGAAAAATAAGTAACTTATGCACATTTTTATGTGCACAGAACATTTATGTTCTTTTCCTTTTTTACAGATCCTAGTTCCAAAAGTAGCATTAGTGATTTCACTGTTGCTAACATATCATGCCCTGATCTTATACAGTAAACAATTGCCAGGCAGAGTGAAAAGGGAATATGTTGAGCATAAAGTCAAGGTTGGTTTAGTTCTATTCTTGTTGGACTTAATATCCACAAAAACTAATTGTTAATGCCATATGCCGATGATTCTACGTGATACCAAATATGGATTTATATTGTGTGTCCCATTTGCTTAAGCAAATCATTGATTCATTTTATAGCACAGATAAATCTGTCTCTACATTGCACAATTTTAAACTCCTGTGGCCTCTTGTCAAATGTGGAGCGCCTTGACTCAATACAAAGTCGGTTCTAGGAAATAGTAGTCCCTCATTCAGGGCTGATTTTGATACATGTCTGTATTGTCTGAAAACTTGTTTAAGAACCATTAACGTATAATTTCATACAATTACTGACTGCATGGTGACAACTGCTTTTTGTTTTGACTGTGTTGCACAAGTATGATGATTTTGGGTTCTGCTCTTTTGTTGGATCTTCAGGAGGATCAGAAGGAAGCTGAGTGCGGCGGAGAGACGGATCCCAAATTTGGGGAAACCGCAAGCCTGAAGGTGATGTGATCCTCCTCTGAATCTCTCCCCTCGTGTTTATTTTCTGGCCTAACATATTATTTCTCGCTTCTCTATATCTCTCCCTCCCTCCCTCACTCTCAGGCGTCCTATCCTGCACCAATGTCAATAGACGAACCGCAGGTGAAAGTGGAGCAAGATAACTTGAACAAAACGTCTGACCAGCCTGCTGAGAAGAATTAATTGATGACTTGTGTAACTTTTAATGTAGAGTTGCAAGTATTAATCAACTATATATTATGGAAGCTCTTTAGTAACTATATTTTTAACGGGGATTTATTTAAGAGCTCCTCTTTCCTTTACATTCCTGTTCTCATTTTATGCATTTTGTACCCAATCTGATCCTCCCTGATTTTCCCATTTTTGGTGACTCCAATTGCTTGGACTTTACACTTTTAGGTCATGTGCAATCTCATCTCCCAAATGGACATTTATAAGCCCCTTACAACTGTTTTTAATGAATGTCATATATAACACTTTGCATGTTTTTACTGATAAAAAAAAATTAAGCATGTTTAATTTGATTTGTTTTGAATTTTTACAATTCTGATGACTTCCCCAGTAACAGTCATGGTTGAATCAGGTGAATTTCCCCCCAAGTTGGAAATACAATGCCAATTTTGATGGGATTCCATCTCTTAGAACATCTACCAAACATGCTGTACTTGTTGGTTGATCATTATCATGCACTCCTGGCTCAAAAATTTCAAACCCTACTTATTTATACTTTTCCAGGATGGAGTGGTCCCCACAGTGGACCCATTATTTTTTGGAGCTTTATTATCCGATATTTCTCTGAATGGAGATAGAAAGAATGGGGTCCCTTCCGGGACATCCCATAGAATTGGAACAGCGCTCATGTTAAATATGGCTTGGCAACAAGCTTTAACCATGTCAAGCTAAATATAAAATAACAATAATTATAAATGTTAATTACATTGAATAATGAATAAGATTTAATAATTTTTTTTATTGAACATTAATTATCTTATATAACCCTCCTCCTTCATCCGGGCTTGGGACCGGCTGTGAATGAAAGAAATATCTTTTAACACAAAGTGTAGAAGAAATTACTTAATCCACAGGCGGAGTTAAACATAACACATGCCAATGATGAAAAGGAAAACCAAACCTTTTGTTGCTATGGGAAATCCACAAAAGAAAGGTTGCTGTCTGTTGTATATTTTGAGTTCATGTATTCCAACAGTTCCACAACAAGAAGGGGGCTAACAATTATGAAAACCATCAACCATGCTCTCTACTAACATCCACGCAAAGCAGGGTAAGGACCCTCTCCCTCTGCCGGGGAATTAGCTTCATAACAATTCAAATCTAAATTTTGAAAATGTCCTTGCCATTCAAATTTTTTGGTCAAACATATACCTTTGCCCTTTCCCTTCGGTTATGGAGAAGTGCTATTGTACACTTCCAAATTTCCAATCAATTCCCATGTTAGTTCCAATCAAAGAGACAATTCTTGGCTAATGACCACTTTCACTTGTCAATACGACATCATATCCAACACCCCTTCAACCCCTCCCCCCCCCCCTCTCTCTCTCTCTCTCAACCATTTCAGACCTTATTTTTGAGATTAGTATTCAATCATTCTTTGCCACACAATCCGAGTTTTGGGTACAAGAATTGATCTTTTGAAAACTCGATGACATGAGCTTCCCTATGTCTTAAATAATCAAATATGATGATCCTTCTGGGTTAAAACATAGAATGTCATTCTTAAATTACATGAAAATGGAAACGAGAAATATTTCTCATAGAATGTCATTCTTAAATTGCATAAAAATGGATACGAGAAATATTTCTCATACAAAACGAAAATAGAGAAACGATATTTTTCTAAAAAAAGTAAAAAACAAAAACATGGAATAAAGTGTAAATTAAAAAAAATATAAGAATTCTTTGTAAATATAATTTTATAAATATATTATTTTATAATTAGATAATATATGTATATATTAAATATATATTTTATAAATATATTATTTAACATAGATATATACATATCATCATATTCCTATTTTTTTTCAACAATCTATATATACATATCAGATATTATATCATTTATTTGATAAAAATGATATATTTATATCTCTCTCCAAGAAACTTGTTTCTCTCTCTTCTCTCTCCCTTTCCTTTGTTGTCTGCTCTTCTTCTTCTCCAGCAACTGCCTCTCGTCGCCGCCGCCTGACCTCTCTCCATCGACCCCTCGTTGCCTTGCCTCTCGCCGTCAACCATTGTTACACACTGCTCCTATTTTTGTGTCCTCCCTTTCGTCGCCTCTCATCACTGAAAACGTATTTCCAACCATTTTATGTAATTTGTGAAATGACCTTAGAACGTTTTACAAATTACAGAAATGGATTGAAAAACATTTAGGGTCATTTTTTCTGTTTCTGAAACAGAAAATGATTCGGAAATGCTGAAACGACATCTCTGAGCAATTTCCATGCTTCAGAGATTCGTTCCCTCAATCATCTAGCTTATCTCTATTTCTCTAAAAAAATAATAATAATAAAAACCCACCATAAGGTGGACATTTCCCATAACTATCCAAGTTTTCTCCACATAGTACATGTGCCGCATGCAAAGAGTTCCTCTAGACAATAATAATATTTCTTAATTTTATTAACTACATAAATTCTAATTTCCTTCCATTTCTACCTATATGATTATATCATTTATAAAATTATTAAACTTTCATAAATCTACAATCATATTTTCTATGAAGTCATTATAGACGCAACTATGTACTTACAAACTGTTGATCCAATAAATATAATTTAATGGACTAATATCACCATTGACAACCAAATGATTAAACTCTTCCACTCCAACCCTACACTTGCTCAACGCTTTCGCTCTTCCATTGAGCTAAGGTCGTGTGAGTGCAACACAACTGGAGTGGCAGAAGGATTGGCAACACCCAACAAATGGGCTTCCCTTGAATTGATCTATCTGCAAGCTCACGTTGAGCAGCCTCAGCTTCTCTCACCTACACATTTTGCTTGAGGCTAACTTAGATTACTCTTTATAATGAATGATAACCACCATCATACATCCATGTCCCACTTCCAAGTTCATACGAGAAGATTATGCCTTTGCTTTGAACAATCATTCACTGGCTCTCTGGTTGTCAAAGTTCCAGAGGGTGCATCGGCATGTTTCACTACAATAGAATAATATTCATGAGCCCTTATCTGCCTGCGTGAAGTCAACTACATAAATTCTAAATCTCAGATTAATGATCAAATCATTAGTAAACCCATCATAATTTCTTATTTTCCTATCTAAGAATTTTCCACCACTTTGGTCTATTTCACCCTTTATCTAAAAATTATTGAATTTTAGTTATAAAGATAGGAAGGGCATTTGATGTAGATAAAGATTGACGTTTAGGCCAATGATGACTGTTACGCCACTGTTGGCTACATTGCAAGATTGAGCCTTTGAAGCCAAGAGAGGCAACTCGGACACGTGTTTTTTATTAGTTTAACAAAAATTATTTTACAAATTAAGTTCTATTTGCAAATAGTTTTTGTTGTTTATTTCTTAAACCCTACCGCTGCAAGCATGCATCCATTTCCACTGGGGCTTTTTATGACCAAAAATTAGGTCCAGAATCAACAGCAAAATTGCACGCAGGAAGGCAATTCAAGTAATACGGACCTATATTAGAAACGCACGCTCGCTCTACAAGGCCAACCCTCATGTCATCTATTTTGTCTTTGTTTTGATCTTTTTTCCTGGTCAAAATTTATACCTGCCATTTTCTTCAAGTCATCTGCATTGTACACATACAATTACATATATGAACTCGAAAGGTAAGTGGGGGGGAGGGCAAGGGAACACATACCGAAAAGCCCAAAAAGACCTCCTTCACAGCAGTTTTGAGGTTGAAATATTACTTCATCACCCTGCAGCAGAAGAAAGTGAAAAAGAGGGGGGGAAGGCTAAAGCATGATAATGAAAACTCAGTGTTTATACTAATATGAAGAAAAAAAAAGGAATATCAATGTTTATACATTTCATCTATCCAAATTTAAAGCCAAAAAAAAAAAAAAATTGTACAAGAAAATTCAGATGAATCTGCTGCTGGAAAGGGCACTGACTGCCTGTGGTGGATGATTTGTCCAGCGCCTGCCATTGGCGTCTCCTACCATATTCATATCAATTCCCAATTATCACGGACACAGATGCTCCTAAAATCTAGAATCATTTCTTAAACAAAAACCCAGCCTGCAGAAAGGCATGAAAGCTCTTTTTAACAAGCCCGCCTCTATCCCCACAATTTTTTTTTTTGTTGGTATAGAGATGTCTATATGATCAATTGTGTCATTCTGTGGATTAGCCAGTAGATACAAGAGCAGACTTTTTCCAACGCTTGTATTTACAGCTTCCCCTTACATTAATCCATGCAATAATGTATACATACATATAGCCAGGTTTTGAAGAAGTACAATTATGTAAAATCTTAACCCACTGTGGAGAGGCAGCTATATATTTCAAATCATAAAAACAGCAACCAAATTGCATTTTAGAAAACATGCCTAACCATCTTAATAGTTGCTACTCAAAGAGCCTACTGGAATGGCTCGTTTGACAGGTTAGGAATCGTGCCTTCAATATTTTTCAAATAAGTCTTAATATTATGTACGCCAACTTTTCTCCCAGCAATGACAGTACATGCAGATAAGACCATTTTATATTTAGACACACATAAGGTAAACTCAAGGATTTGTCAAAGTGGGGGATAGCTTAACCCTCACAAATAATGTCATTAGAACGATGTTCATCACAATTCAATTACAGCTTCCTCAGTCTCATGCCATTTAATAAAATTCTAAAACATACATCCTCATGTAACAAACCCAATAACTAGTAACCAAAGTTACCGCAAGTAGGAGTGATACTGCAATGGTTCATTTAATGTAATCAGATTCATATATATTTAAAGAAAAGAATATCAGGCAAGTCCTTACAAGAAATTAATCCAAAAATCCATGTTAGTAAAAAATAATAAATTGATTTACACCTTTCAAGAGGAGAAACTCATCTGCAGCTGAGTGCTATCTACAATAATATGCGTGAATCAGTAATTTGTCATCCACACCAAGCAAGCAAAAGTCCAAAGAGAGAATAGCACCATAATTCCACTATCCTGCACAGTTGGGAACTGCATCTCGTAATCTGAAACAATGCCAGGAAGGTATCAATATTCACGACTCATATAGAAGAAAGCCAAAAAAATTTCTTTTCCATTTTACTTCTTAAGGTTTCTAAACACCAAAGCATGAATAATTCCCTTTCAAAGTAAATACTGACTGTGCAAGGATCTCCTCATAAAGATATTACAAAAGAAAAACTAGAAAAACAAAACCTCATCCAAGAGAATGAACTTACTGTTTTGCAGTTCAATGGAATTCCAAAACCACCAGGTTAGAAACTGCCTTCATTCGCTCCATGGTCCTGCCATTAGTTCCATTTAACACTACTAATCACAACATTTGTATGCTTGCTTTTGAAAACAAACAAGAATGAGTGCGATTGAATGCAACTATTCACACCACAATCAATTCCAAGAATTTTAAAAAATAATAGCTATCATATTCCTATTTCACGGGGAAGAAAAACACTAATATTCTAGTGAAGTACAACTTGGTACACAATGTCCAGAAACCACCATAAACTTTCATTGCAAAATAGTGAATTTAGCCATCATAACTAAGCCAATCCCTTTTCATACTTGCTCTTAAATTAGTTTTCTTATGGAAGGGGGGATAATGACCATGTTTAAAGAAATATGTTCTTTTACAATTAGATTTAAGAAATATATTCTTGTATAATAAATTGAAGAAAATTTGGATTTATTGTATTATTTCATAGGCATGTAACTGTTATAAAAAAGATAACCATAGAAGTACCTAGGATTCTAATCATAAAAATGAACACAGTGCACAAGGCTACCACATTGCAGTTCTGGGGAAGGCCAATTGTAAGCAGCCTTACCCTTAGCAAACAGGCTGTTTCATAACTTCAACCTATGACCTACAAATCACAGTGGAGCAACTTTACCATTGCGCCAAGGCCCACCTTCTGGATTATAATAATAATACTATGGAAGTAATATTATGACAAAATTTTCATATAGAAATGCCAAAAAAATTCAGAAGTGATATTTTTGCAATTTTGCGTAGCAAAGAGGCTATTTCCTAACTTGAACCTATGACCTACAAATCACAATGAAGCATGTTACCGTTGCACTAAGGCTCACCTTCTAGATCAAATAATAATATGGACAAGTATTATTTGTATAGAAAATGCCAGATAAAATAAGTAGTGGCATTTCTACAATTTTGCTGAGAAAAGAGGCTGTTTCCTAAGTTGAACCTTTGTCCTTCAACTCACAATTGAGCCACCTTACCGTAATGCCAAGGCTCACCTTCCGAATTCTAATAATAACAAAGGAAATAATATTAACTTTGCTGTTGCGCCAAGGCTCACCCTCTAGATTCTAATAATAATATATGGAAACAATACCATGACAAAAATTTTGTACAGAAAATGCCACAAAAAAAATAGTGGCAGTTCTGCAATTTTGCTTAGCAAAGAGGCTGTTACCTGACTTGAACCTGTGACCTCCAGGTCACAATGCAGCAACCTTATCATTGCACCAAGGGTCAACCTTCTAGATTCTAATATTATAAATGGAAATAATATCAAACCATACCATTGCCTCAAGGCTCACCTTCTGGATTATAATAGTAACGTGTCAAAATAATCATGACAAAATTTTATAGAAAAATGCCACAAAAATGTAGGGGCATGTCTGCAATTTTGCTTAGCAAAGAGGCTTCCTTACATGGAACCTGTGACATCCAAGTCACAATGGAGCAACCTTACCATTGTGTCAAGGCCTACCTTTTGGATTCTAATAATAATATATGACAAAAATACCATGACAATTTTTGTATAGAAAATGCCACAAAAATGCCCTAGTGGCATTTCTGCAAATTTTCCTTAGAAAATTCTATATTATTATTAGAATCTAGAAGGCGAGCCTTTGCGCAATGGTAAGGTTGCTCTGTTGTTCAAGTGAAGACACATCTTTGCGGAGCAAAATTGCAAAAATCCCACTGCTGCGTTTTTGTGGTATTTTCTATGCATAAATTTCATAATAATATTATTTCCATATTATTATTAGAATCCAGAAGGTGACCCTGCACAATTAAGGTACTCCGTTCATGGAATCCAGAGGTCACATGTTCTAGTAAGGAAACCACCTCTTTGCTAAGCAAAATTGCAGAAATGCCACCAAAAAAAGGCAGCGGCATTTCTGCAATTTTGATTTACTTTGGCAAGTTTTTTCCTTCCTAATGCAAAGGGCATTCACAGTGCATCAAACTCTCCGCTTTAAAAGGGTTAGGGAAGGGTCATATTTGTGCACAGCCTTCCCTTACTATTTTTACAAAGAGGTGTCCAAAACATGAAACCATGAACAGGAGCAACCTTACTATTTCTACCATGGCTCACAACATTTCCTACGAAATTTTAATACAAAAATTCTATTCGGGATTACCCAACTAATATGTATACACATGCATATATTCCTCTGATTGAACTGCATTTTAGAGCATGTAGTGTCCCATTGCACCTATCACAAAAATCCATATTCTAGGTAGCATAGCTAAATTCAACCATCTCACAATTAAGGAGGCAACAAATAATATCCTACTATAACCATCATTTAAGAAGAATCTCAAGCATAACCAACCAGCACAAATCCCTTCTTTGATGCATGCTTCCAATGCAATAATTTCTACTTTGGATCGCTTCCCAAGTAGGCTCAAGAACATGGTGGGGCAACGTTTTGCTATAATTAGTGGCCAACATTGAAGGGGAAAAAAATGAGAAAGGGGGGGTTCAACTGAATAGCTGAATACAGGATTCCACGCATGCAAAAAACCAGAGCATAAATCCATTGACCCAGTGTCTTAGATGCTATATTCCATAAGAACAGCTTGGAAAATTCTGTGTAGGAAGATTCCCTTCTTTGATAGACCTAAGATTATGGATGAAAGGTAAAACACAGGAAAAGGAAAAATTTAAAGAACCAAATAGAACATTAGACAACAATTATATCATATTTATCATGGCATCCTGAAATGAGCCATACAAGTTTTAACATAACATGTCTTCACGCGGGGGGGTAGTATACAACTGGAACATTGACTTTGTCCACCCCAAAGAATGAAAGTTGGAGAGATGACAGACAAAATTAAGAGAAACAGATTAGGAGAATTTCTTATCCTCTTACACTCCCTTTTTTGCTTGAGCTGAAAGACAAATAAGAAGAGATAAATAAAAGGACAAAAGTTACCATGCAACTTAACTGTGTACACACCAGGACTGTCTGCTCATAGAACACTTAGTTCAATGAACCTCGACACCTGAAAAGAATGACAGATGAAGATGAAATAACTACTATACAAAAGCACAATCAATGAGGCTGGAAAAGGATAATGAGATATTATATCACCAGCAAAATTGAGAAGACAATATAGTTAAAGAAAGAAAGAAAGAGAAGAACAAGAAACATCGAGAAAAATAAATAGTAAGAACTGCATTCAGCATAGCCCAAGAAGAGGAAAACAAAAGCAGTGCTTCCCCCAATGATTATGGGCCAAGGCCTCAGGCCATAACATCCTAACATCTTAAGCATCCTGAACTTTCCAGCTAATAAATTATATTTATACAAAATAATAGCATTTGAGGGTAAGCAGGCCTTTTTTTTCTCTGCTAGAAAATTTCAGACGAAGCAAACTTAAATCAGTTTCATGGTTAATAAACATTTGGTGCCCCAAACCAACAGATGAAAGTTGAATAAACGTCTGAAGAAACTCCATTTCATCAATTAGATGCCAAGACAACACAAATGAACAAAAAAATTATATTGATGGAGCTAATGTTTAGTTTTTCTTCTATATTACTTCTACCAGTAAAGATATATTGTCTTGTTTTTCTTCTAGATGAACAAACTACCAGTGGGCATAGCTATTCCCCTACAAGGTTTTCTAGTACTCACAACAAAATGTGGAGAATAGCAAAAACTAAAAAAACTGGAACTATATTATAAAGAATCTACATCTGACTAATTAGTCAATTGGCAAATACATCCAACTAACAAACAAGGAATCCAACTGCTAGAGTGGCAAACAAAGACATGTATCAGTACACAAACATGTGGAACAGTATTGACATGTGCCAGACACAAATTCAGACTTGTCCTGTTTTCAAATAGTTCAGAGACTACAAACACAAGAAATAGACATGATAATCATGTAGATATAGTAAGACAAATATAGCATCTGGACAGAAGTTTCATACGAATAAAATAAGAGCTAGGTGCAAACAAAAAAAAACGATTTCATTATTTTTTTAAGTTGTTTTCATTAGCTTAAAAATTGGAGCTCTATCACATGTCAAAATCAGTCTATAATGCACAAGGATACCCGCCTTGAGAGGATTAGGGTAGGGTTGTTTCTGTATGCAGCCTCACCCTTACTTTGCAAAGAGACTGTTTTCATCATTCAAACTTGTGACCTTCCAATCACATTTCAGAATCAAGGTGATTAAAATTTCTCTCTGGGATGAAGTAGTTAAAATGTATGAATACAGGACTCGTGGTGAAGCAATATGCAAAGCATAGGGATAGACGAAGAGCTTCTGAGGTTCACTACCAAAAGAAAATTCAACCAAGCATATTCCAGCTTCTTTCTAGCGGTAAATGCACTTGTTAAAACAAATATAGAAACAAGAATTTCTATTGGGTTTTCTTAGTTCATTTTCTTTTTGGGGGGTTTTTTTTTTTTTTTTTTTGGGGGGGGGGGGGGGGTGGATTCACGCTTTTTATTGTATCCTGTGCAACAATGGGATGACAGATTTCCCTTTAACTAGAGGATTGAAAGTTTATTGCTTCCCTGGAGTTTCCTTTTTTGTCTACAGAGATACTCTTAGTGCTATTCTTATTAAGGACAAGCTAATAATGTGTAGGCAAGTTATTTGCTGCTACACGTGCAAGAACCATAGTGAGACGGTCAATCAACTCCTCCATTGCTCAATGGCACATGATGTCCGTGCATTTGTTCTATTTTTCTGGGAATTCTGTGGGTTATACCAGCTTTCAAGGCTAATCTTTTGTGTTACTTGGAAGCCATTTGCCTGGGTGGCAAAAAGCTGTTTGGTTGTCCTTGCCTGCTTCTAATTTTTGAAGCCTTCAGTGAGAAAGGAACAAATGTGTACTTGAACATATAGAGAAGTTCGTTTTGTCTGAAGGACCATTTCTTATCTACTTATCTTTTCGGCTTAGGGTGTAACCTTTTTGTTTGTCCACTTTCATGCAGTTCATAACTGATTACCTTTAGTTGGAACTGGATTCATGCCAATACCACTAAAGGCAGTTTTCTTTCTATACTAGTTTATTTTTAAGGGGGCAAACAGTTCATACAACTTCTGAGAGCCTTATTTGCTTGACTTGGCAAAATAAAAAACCATATATATGTTTAGTTTCTTCTTATAAGTACTTATTTCATGCAATCCATAATTTAAAAGCTAATAACAAGATATCCCATTCTCTTAAAAAAATTACATAACTTCCTTCTTTGGGTGTCTACACTGAACCCCACTTTGTATTACCATGTTTGTTTCCAATTTGCTGACATGATCCCAGTGCTCTTAAGATTCCAACAAGCAAGGCACAGAAAGCAAGATCAAAATTTGGCATAAGCGTAGCAACACCAAAGACACTAAGCAATCAGACTATAAAATGGTACAACCGATAAAACAACAGTAAGAACACAGGGCAGAGAAATTAAGATCATAATACCTCCGTGAACCACAGTTGCAGGGTATCTTCTGCTCCTCTAATGGGAACTTGTAATTATAAGTAATTTCTTCACCAGCAGCAATATGTCGTTTCGCATAAATGAAAATCTTTTTCTGACCCTCTACACTTATAACTTTGGTATAGCAATTAGGCTGTAAAAAAAGTGATTCCGAATTTCAAAAGTATTTCCACATTAGAAGGTTATTCTGTGTGTTTTCGATCATACTAAAAAGTTCATCACTTAATTAGTGCAGCTACCTCACACGAATGGTTTATAAATCTAGCAATTCCACCACGTTTTGTCGCATCAACCTGCACATTTCCACAATATTTTAGTCAATGACATGCTGACGAAAATGCTAGACTATTGTTCTAATGGGATGAAAAATAATTCTATGGCATAATATTTGTATGAAAAAGTGGCCTTTATGTAACATCAAAAGGGAAGTGGCGATGCCAAAATTTTCTTCAACCATATACCTCTCTTATACATTTTCTAAAAGTTACTAATATCTATGTTAATACTCCCTCCCTCAAATATATTCCTAAAACAAAAAGGATAAACAAAAAAAACCCAAGTTAATCATCTTCATAATGTTGAACAAGTTCTTTCAAAATTACCATAGTATTTTTTTGGTGTATTTTGGCATGTTTCAATGGGAAAAAAAAGAAAAGAAAGAATTCCAATCCAATAAAGTTTCATATATTTTCTTAGGGGAATAAAAGTTTCGTCATGTCTTGAAGGAAGCAAAAGAATATCTTGTTCCTTTGGTTGCCATTCCAACAAGAAGTATAGATTGATGGTGGTCCCTACACCCAAATAGAAAGAACATAAACCAATCCTTACATGAAGGATTTGAAATAAGAGGGTTAACACCCTATTCAATGAAAAAAAATATAAATTTTAACATCTCACATTTACGTACCACATAACCATCATCCAATCTAAAAAGATAACTGCTTCCAATTCCCATTTTCTCATAATGACGTTCGCGTATATCAGATATCTGCAAGATTCAAAAATAACACAAATAAAACAACAATGAAAGACAAATTCAAACAATTTAAGCAATTGATCAAACAAATAAACAAGAACCTTGTCTTAGGCGAGTCGTAAGCAACAAAAAAAAAAAAGAACAAAGAAAAACTTAAACTAAGCCATAACAGTTAAACCAGAAGCTCTAGAAACAATAAAAAATAATTTTAAGCTTACACGAGGACGAATTAGTTCTCCAACATATTCAATGACAAAATCTTCTGCCTCAATTGGCTCCAGAGCAACAAGACCCCAATCATGTATCCTACTCCTTTGGAAACACAAGCGTTTTTTCCTCGCCTGAAACGAATGATACCATTCAATAAACATGGCACAGGCAACAGTGGTATGCCCAATGAAATTAAACACTCTTTTCACCTTCAACTGAGTAGCTTTCAAAAGATCAGCACCTTCCGCAGCAGCAAGAAGATTGCGCATCTTAACCCTGTTTGTTCTGGCAGATAGGCCCTTCATATTTGACATCTGTGACCGAGTAATCTCCGAAACAATATACTGAGAATTAAGGGAACGAGTTCCCCTTACACGAGCTCTTTCAACAGGACTTGCACTCAGTGACCATTTATGCCACTCCCAACCATCAATTGATGATCGAGCACACCCATCAGCCCTAGGGCATGGATTAGATGTTTCAGATAGAAGGGTCTTGATATTCCTTATAGAAACTTGGCTATAAGCTGGTTGTTTGGAAGGAGTATTTGTCATTTTCAGAACTTTCCTCGAGCTTGATGGTGGGACATCATCCGTTGAATGCTTCCTTTTCATTTTAACTGCCTTAGGTTCTGTTTATGAGGACAAAAAATTTAAAAAGAAGGCAAAAGACAACTGCTAAACTAATTTTGGGGAACGAATTGATGAAAACTATTCCACAACAAAAAAAGGAAAAGGAAATGGTGAATCGAATGGAACAGGGGATATTTGATAATGTTGAGTTCTTTTGCATTTGTTTTCAATGTTGTTTCCAGTGAAAAAATGGGAACTGAAGAGATATCGTTTGATTTTGGTCTCAGTTGTCACGAAAATGGAAACAAAAACTGAAAAGAGTGTTTGATTTTCCTAATGTGTTAAATTTTCCCAGAAAACATGGACAACCAAAAAAAATTCAGAAAAATCAGAAAAAATTAATTTCAGAAAATACAAAAAAAAAAAAATCAGTTCTTTCAAAAACACGAAAAAAATCAGAAAAAAGAACTTCCTCTTCTTCTACCTTCTGCTGTGTGTGGAGAGAGAGAGAGAGAGTAGATCAGGGAATCCAGATCTACTTCTTCCCTTTCTTCTTTCGCTTTCCTGTGAATACACACACAGATATAATATATATATATATATATATAGAGAGAGAGAGAGAGAGGCCAAGGCAACCCTAGATCTGGAGATGCAGAACTAGATCTGGGGTTTCCTAACCCAGATCTGTGTTCAGCGACCACAGATCTGGGGTTATCTAGTGTTTACATATATATATAAAGAGAGAGAGAGAGAGAGAGAGAGAGACCAACGCAACCCCCAGATCTGGAGATGCAGAACCAGATTTGGGGTTTCCTAACCCAGATCTGTGTTTGGCAACGGCAGATCTGGGGTCATCTAGTGTTTTAAATATATAGAGAGAGAGAAGGGGAGGGGGGGGGGTATAGCAAGCAGATCTCCATGACACAGGCGAACCTGAAGACGATGATGAAGCCAGATAGTGGTGAGGAGACGAAGAAGATGGACTGTTGCCTCATCGGTGGAAGGTGAGAGTGAGGGTCTGTTTTGAAGAAGAAATAGGTTTTGTTGGAAGAAGGCTGAAACGGAATGAAATGATCTTAATGAACATTAAAAGGTTTCAAAGCCTTCCCAAAATTTTGGAACACGTTTTCGGTTTTGGAAACAGCAACACCGTGTCAAGCAGTGTTGCCGCTTTTTTCCATTTCAAAATGTTGAAAAGGTGTGAAATGGAATGGAAAAAGTGAAAATGAAATGGATTCCAAACAAAACCTGAGGAATGTGATTCACCTTTTGCTATCTTCTTGGAGCTACGAACCACTACCTTCTGCATCCAAACATGACTATCACTGCTTGCAGACATCTTCCCACCATCAGTATAAGAGTCCTTGGAAACTGAGAGTCTACTTTTGTTGCGTTTAGAATAATCTCCATTAACTTCACTATCTAAAAAATAATAAATGACATTCAATTGTCTATCAGGACATATTTACTTATCCAGGAAACTGCAAAGGTACAAAATTGGGTGAAAATAACATACCTTGAACAGCATGAACTACCTCTGAGTTCTGACTGGTTATATTTCGGTTTGTTAAGTATTCCTCACAACAGTTACCATCAACAAGGGTTTCAGTCTGGCAATTATTTTTACCAATCTTTTTTCGATTCCAGGCAGCAGTTTCAATAACTGCAGCCTCAGATTCACCTCTGGATATTTCTTGCTTCTTTGACTTCGCAACAAACCGATTCCACAATCCAGTATCACCCTTAGTTGCACACTGAGACAAAGATCCCAATTTTCTCCGCTCCAATTTTTTCTTGCGGAAATATGTATATTTCCCAGCCACTGGAGCCACCTCTGAACGGCCAGAGCCGTGAGTATTCCTCAATCTTTCCTGAAATTTATCAGGAAAATAAGAAGAATTGTCAGCGTTTTCTTTGTTTAGCATTATCATTCCCTGAACCAAAGCATGCCGAGACCAGTTGAAATTCAGCAGTATAAAATCCAGAAAATATAAAGAACAAAATGATGTTATGCCATTTGGAAATCACACGAAGGAACTTTCAAAGGTGCATATAAAAAATCTTGAAATAAAAAACCAACCTCACTAGCATTGAATTTCTGGCGTTTCTTTGGGGAACACCATGACATCAGAAATTCATGGAGGACTTCATTAGCAAACAAAGATTTCCACTCCCTCAGCACATCATCATGTAACTTCTGCCTGAACCTTGCCATCACAATGTATTGTCCAATTTTAGAAACACTCTCATTGCTTGAAGATGGTCGGAATTTATCCATCCTAGAGGGAGGTACAGTTGTAACATTGTCCTCATATCCAGGCGGGCATGGCTCTTCAGTTTCTTGGTCATTAACCAAGTTTTCGACATTCCCACACAACTTTGTGAATGCCCTTGTCAAGGAATTAAACAATAAACTGTTGTGTACAGACACAGTGGTCTCATCAGTTGATTCTGCTGGTTTTGATGGAGGCCCGGAACCATCAGGTGCAATGATATCTGAATCAGAGCATTGTTCAGTAAAACCATATTCTTTTAATTGACTGTTTTCTACAGGAGAGTCAATGGTAACCTGCAGACAACCATAATTCTTCATATTGACAATGACCTAAAAATAGCAGGATATTTACAACCAAAGCAATATGGAAGCAACAAATGGCCAATCAAGTAAAACACCTTCTTCAAGCTTACCTCATTTACTTTCCCTCCTTCCAAAGAATCAACAGCTTTCTTCACTTCTTCCTCAACTAAAGATTCAAAAGATTGTACCATAGACATTTTGACAGAAGTGTGAAGTTCATTCTCTACAGTTTCCAAGATGCAATATACGTCAATATAATCTTGATCCCAATCCAATAGGCCTGGTTTAAAAGACCCTTCTCCCCCAAAAGATAATGATGTAATTGCAGGGGAATATGGTGCCATTTTCCCTAATTCAAAACCAGGGGGATAATCGAGTTCAGAAGCAGATGACTCTTCTTCTGATTGCAACTGCCGACCAATGGAGATGCTTCAGGCATAATAAATATAATAACCTAGCAGACAATGACATCAAGAGTACACAACTAAAAATACCTTATCAAATTTACCAATAGATTCACCCAAAGGGGTCTTCTGTTCAATAGGAGCAGTCAGACCAGACCATCGATGTCTCTTTCTCCAGGCACAGGAATATTCTGCTACAGGGTCATAAAAGACTGCATTCCACATGACTTGCATGCAAGAATCAAAAACTGTTCTGCAGACAGATAGATATGCGCCCAAAAAGTTATCATAGCTTCCAACAGATTTCATGCATGCTGGAGGCCTTTCCAAACTTTCACTAGTACATTTCTCATCACGAACATCACTACATGCTGCAACCTCACTCTCAGAAGCAACAGAGTCCTTCCCCGTGTCAAAATTTTCTGGCTGTTTGCAAAACGAACCAAAGTGAGAGATATGAGACAACGAAAAAGAAAAGGCAAGTATTTTTGTCAACAGATAGTCACGTACCATTCTCCTATTTGGAGAGCTAATTTTGAAACTCTGATTGGCCGGATCAAACTTAGCATGCCTGTAGGCTGTCTTCTTCACAGAAACACACTCGGCAATTATGTGACGTATGATCTCATCTAGCACAACTCTATGAGCTGCTTTCATAATTCCAGAATGCAGTTGGAAGGATACTTCATCAGATATTTCAGATATGAAGTCTAATGAAGAACCACTCTCATTGCCTCCAGCAGAGGATATAGGGACATTTGCAGGCGTTGCTATGCTCCAAGTATTTATCATGGATCGCAGATTACATGGTCTAAACTTATTATGGGCATGATAAATCTGCACACCAGCATCAGCACAAAGCAGTAAGTGATAAGGTGACCAAAAAGAATGCTGAGCTGTGCAAATCAAGTACCATCTAATTAGAGCCAAAAATATGCAATGATAAAATTAATGAATCAGATATCTTCCCCATCATGCCCAGACAATTACATGCTACAGACATATGGCCATCTTTCAAACAATAGCAACTGGGATTACTTCGAGGAAACTGGAAAGTGCAGATTGCTGTCCCACATAGAACTGTTTCATTTGCAATGTGCCTTTATATAGATGTTGAACCAGACGAAACTTGTAAGTAGTTGCATCAGAGGTGGTGATGGTACAATTTGTGGCCACCAGCCACACATCAATTTTTATTTTTCTACTTGTTTTTTTTGGTAGAATAAGGGAAGCAAACAAGCACATACAGAACATCAAAATAGAGGGCATAGAACAGGGGCTGATGGAGACAACCATTAATGAATCAAGACCATAAGGAGGCAGGCAGCAAGTGAAACACTTCAATCAATCCCAAGAACAACATCAAATAAAGTCCAGTTCCTTCACCCCAAATGGTCAAAAATCTGAAAATAGGAAATACAAAGAGAACAAAGAATTTCTCAATGAACTGCTCCCTCTATTTAAACCCAGGTTTTCAACATTGAAGGAAATCTAAGACATCTAAACAGATTTCAAAAGAATTCCCACCATCAGTAAAGAATCTATTGCAAAGCTGACAGGCGTAGCTATGTAGAGTCCGATGATCAATGCATTAGCTTCACAAAATAGATGAGGCAGCCCAACACTAATCTTGAGAAATAACCCAAATAACATGAAAGAATGGTTAATTCACAGATATTAGCCAAAACATAATGTCAGACGTAGATATGTAGAGTTAGATGATCAATGCCTTGGCTTCACAAAATAGATGATACAGCCTAATACTAATCTTGAGAAATAACCCAAATAACATAAAGGAATGGCCGGTTCACAGCTATTAGCTAAAATATAATGGCTGTAAAAGTCTCTTAGTCATGGTAACTCTCAGGCAGAAATTTTTTTCAATATCATGATGTGCCATGCTGACCGTGGGATAGCTGGTTTGTTGTTGTTGTATCCATTGTTGTCAAACTCGTGAGTCAACTTGTACGAGTTTACGAGTAACGCAGCTTTAAATGACTCAACTCGTTTAAAAACTCGAATTTTCATAGAATTAGAGTTGACTAGCAATTTAATACTGCAAACTCAATAAACTCGGTCTGTAAAGTCGCATACTTTTGCTAGATGTTTATTGTTTAACAATGTGTGTTGTTTTTATTTATATTAAGTTATGATTGACTTATCAAAATTTACATTATATATAAATTAATATTTCAAATTTTGATTATGGATGCATGATGACAAAAGATTGATTTAATATTTAGATATTTCATATTATTTAGTATTTTTGAAATTAATAGATGAATTTATTTTGAAATAAGTACATACATGTACTTTATTCATAAGAAATACAGTTGTAAATTGTAATAATCATGTTATTAAGTAATATTAATTCATTTTTATAAAATTATGTCATTCTGAACATATATTTACATATATTAAAGAGAATTTTAATTGTCTCTAAAATCTTACGATTTTACAATCCGAGTTTACGATTCGATTTTATAGGCCCTCCTTTGATCCCACTTAAAATCTCGATTTTAACAACCTTGGTTGTATCATGATGTGACAGGCATAAAATAAGTTCAAACATCCACTACTCCTTTAATAGTAAAGATACTGAGTAGCTCTATGACCCTCCAAAAGCAATATCAAAGTTTCAGATTCCATTATGGTAAAGTAAAACATCTCCAATTAGATCAAATGTGATAGTTAATTGACAATAGCAACAAAGAGGATGTTGATGTCATCAGCTTATGCTATAAGGGATTGGGTGTCATGACCCTAGGGATCTCCAATGATAGATTAGTAAATATAATAGTAGGAGTTTACATGCATTATACAATAATTGTAATTTCTTTTTTCTTTTTCTATTATAGAGCTTTGTCCTTTGTTGGCAATCAAAAATGTGTGTGATCATGTGTGTAAATGATTATGGGCATGATCTGCATATGATAGGCAGATATGCGTGTGATCTAGAGATATGCATGCAGAGATACCCATATCCATATAATATGCAATAGCTTTTAGTTGCTTCCTAATCTGGAATACGATCTTTCCTATTGCAGACTTAGGAAACTTTCCATGTGTTGTAAATAGGTATCCTTTCTATGTTGCAAGTTTTGTAGAAGGTAGGTTTCCTAAATGTAGTTTCCCTTCTCCTCTATAAGAGGATGTTCCCGTGTATATTCAAAGTTGGTAATTGAATTAATTCATTCAGTTCTTTTACATGGTATCAGAACCTAGCGATACCAGTCAAACCCTCCTAAAATCCTAGTGTGCCTTCATTGCACAGGTTTCATTCTATTCCTCCTAAGCCTTCATTGCTTCTTTGGCTTTGTTCTACCAATTATACCAATTATTCCAGTAGATATGTCCGAACTCTCTAAATTTGTCCCTACCATAACAACTGAAGAATCAACTCCGGTTGAACAATCAACTAGAGCTAGAGATTTGCCGAGTATGCACCATTCCTACCAGTTGAACGATAGGAACTACTTGCAGTGGGCTCAACTCGTGAGGACCTTTTCAAAGGCCGAGGAAAGATCAACCACTTAACCGCTCCTCCTCAAAAAAACACATCGATACTGAGGATTGCCTCATTATGTCGTGGCTATGGAGTACAATGCAACCTAAGGTTAGTAAAAATTTTATGTTCTTAAGTTCAACAAAGGAGATTTAAGAAATCATTAATCAAATCTACTCGAAGGTCTATGATGCCTCCGTCATCTTTGAGATCAAGACCAAAATTAGTGGCATTAGGCAAGGGCCACTAACTGTTACAAAATTTTATAGTAGAATGAAGAGCTTATGGCAACAGCTTGATCACTATCAAAATATCAAAATGGTGTGCAGTGAGGATACTGCCACCCTCAATAGGATTTTTGAGAGAGGTAGGATTGTTTGAATTTCTAGCAAGCCTCAATTCTGAGTTTGATCAAGTGAGGATTCAGATACTTGGTAGGGATAAATTCCCTACGCTTAATGAAGTATTTGTCATTGTTAGAAGTGAAGAAAACCGAAGGGGTGCCATGCTTAATGAGAATCCTTCTGAGGGTTCTGCCATGTTGTCCAATAACAGAGAAGGAGCAAAGGGAGGGAAATCAGAGGGCCAAACTAAGAATTCAGGTCATGAAGAACAATGGTCAACTATTGCAAGAAACCTAGGCACACTAGGAGACTTGCTTCAAACTCCATGGAAAAGAAGTAGTTCTAAGCAAGATGGGGGGATTTAGGAATCTGAAACACCAGGTTTATATCTCAAGCAAGGAGCAAGAGGAAATCGGGTACTCTAATAAAGCTGAATTAGGACAACCAAATCTTAATCAATTAAATGCTAAGGAGATTAAAAAACTAAAAAATTTTCTACAGACCATCCAAGATGGAGCCTGCTCTCTTGCACAACAACGTAAAACAACTCAATCCTAGTTCTTTTTCAGCCTCTAAAACTAATAGGAATAATATGTAGATCCCAGATTCAAGAGTCACTGACCATATGACCCCTAACTAACATGTTTTTGAGACATATGAGCCTCTTGAAACTACCAAACAAATAACTATAGCCAATAGAACCTCAGTTCCTATCCAAGAATAGGGCAAGGTCAATCTTGCCCTAAGTTATCCATCAAACAGGTACTTCATGTACCTAATTTGGGTGCTAATCTTATCTCTATTCATCAGCTCACTAAAGAATTGAATTGTCATGCTATTTTTTCTCCTCATATGAGTAAATTTCAAACCATGGACACAAAGAAGATGATTGGTGTGGTTGAGGAACAAAATGGACTGTATGTCTTACAAGGGAAGAGTGATTGTCCTAAAGAGAGGCGCCTGAAAATTGCTTGTTCATCCCAGACAACCTCAGATCTGTCCCACATTTGGCTTCACCATTTTAGGCTAGGTCATCCCCTGTTTGTTCTACTAAAGAGTGTTTCCCACCTTGTTTAAGACTCTAGACCCTAGCAGTTTTTAGTGTGACATGTGTGTTATTGCCAAACAATATTGGCAGGGGCGAAGCCAGGATTTTGATTCAGTAGGGGCGACCTTAAATACAAAAAATATGATTTCAAAAATAAGATAATAATGATAATATTAAAATGTAAAAACTTTTTATAATTATTCTTTACGACTTTTCATACTAGAAATTGCAATTGTTCAAGAAAGTTACTTTCATTATTTGAATCTTTAAACTCGTCATAACCACGAAAGGCTAGTCCTTGCCGTAAAAGAAGTCGAACACAATCAATTAATGCATTCAGAAAAATTCGATAATCACACAATGTTTGTTCTAACTGCCTAAACAAAACTGTCACAATATTTTGCTCTTGATTCATTAAAGCTTCATAGTTGTTTCGAGCTTAATTGTGTGCACTATTGGCATCTCCAACATGAAGTTAAAGTCTTTATCTTTTTCTTTTTTTTTTTAGATTATTGAATCCTTTTTTCACAAAAGAATCACATCTTTATTCCCCATTATTTGTTTTAAAAACATAATAGTATAAGAAATTGTTGTCCGAAAAGGGATTAGAAATTGTACAAAACATCCCTTAGCCAATTATCTATCATATCATCGTCTTTCCCAAAATCATAAGGGCTTTCTAACATCCTTGGATGCTATCGTTATTCCAAAATCAATAGAGGAGGCTATGAAAGATCAAAACTAGAAGGGAGCCATGTTGGAGGAGATGAGGGCCCTAAATAAAAATCAGACATGGGAGTTGGTGTCTAGACCCAAGGGGGTTAATCTATTGGGATGCAAGTGGATATTCAATCCGAAATATAAGGTTGATGGCACTCTAGAAAGGCATAAAACTAGGTTGGTGGCTAAGGGCTATACACAGTTCTATGGTATAGATTATCTTGAGACTTTTGCACCCGTGACAAAAATTACCACATAAGGGTACTCATATCTCTTGCAGCCAATTTTGGGTGGAAGTTGCAGCAGCTGGATGTAAAAAATGCATTCTTGCATGGAGACTTGGAGGAAGTGGTGTTCATGGAGTTGCCTCCGGGGTTTCATGAAGAAGATGCATGGAATGTATGCAGACTTAAGAAGGTTTTGTATGGCCTCAAGCAGTCCCCAGGATCCTGGTTTGGAAGGTTTTCTAAGGTCATGAAGTCTATGGGGGTATCATCAAAGTAGAGGGAATCATACCCTCTTCATCAAACACTTGGGAGAAAAGGTAACTGCCTTACTACTATATGTTGATGACATTGTGGTTACAGGTAATAATGAAGAAAAACAGCAGCTTCTCAAGGCAAATTTAGCCAAGGAATTAGAAATTAGAGATTTTGGAGTCCTAAAAATATTTTTGGGGATTGAAGTGGCATACTCTAAAGCTGAAATTTTCCTCTCTCAACGTAAGTATGTCCTCCTTGATTTGCTAGTTGAAACAGGTATGATAGGGGGGAAAGGAGCTGGCACTCCAATGGAGCCTAACATCAAATTGCAAGAGAATCCTAATGGTAAGGCGATTGATAAGATGCAGCTCCAAAGGCTAGTAGGCAGGCTAATATATCTCTCCCTAGGCCTAATCTAGCCTTCGCTGTCAGCCTAGTTAGCCAATTCACGCATAGTCCCACCGAAGAACATATGCATGTTGTAAGGAGAATTCTCAATTACCTAAAAGCTACACCGGGCAAGGGCATTCTATTTAAACAAGGGGCAATAGATTTATGTATGCAAGGGTTTACTGACACTGTTAGTCCTCCCTTTAGACTCTTAGTTTCAACTGCTAAGTATATCAGTCCAGGTGTGGTTGAGCATGTTCTTACATGGGAGATCAATTGTGATTGGACAACTATTGCAGGAGGTGGGTGTATTGGACTTGAACTCGACTAGGTTGCTTCTATTGAAGTTCTAGGCCAAATTATGCCTAGAATTGATCTTGAAAACCTAAGAACGAAGAAAAAGAAGCCTAGGAGGTGAAAGAAAGAAATGGGAATAAAACAAATAGAGAAGGCTAGTATTAGATAAGAGCAATGGCCCAATAGCTGCAAGTTCTTGGGGACAAAAACGCTCACAAGAAGGGGGGAATTGTCATGACCCCAAGGATCCCCAATGATAGATTAATAAATATAATAGTAAGAGTTTACATGCATTATACAATAATTGTAATTTCTTTTTCTTTTTTTGTTATAGAGCTTTGTCTTTAGCTAATAGGCAGTTAGGTTGTTTGTTATATTGCACATGGGGTATGTGGGAGGCTATAGGCTATATGCGCCACAGCTGAGGATGGGGGGATTATGTTTTGATTGATAAATGAAATTCTGATTTCCCTCCTCCAAATTCTCTCTCTCTCTCTCTCTCTCTCTCCCTCACTTTCTGTTCTTCTGATTCTCCCTATTTCTTCTTCTAAGTTTCCTCTTCATTCTTCCAATTTCCAATCCAATCCCAGGTTAAGCCCTAGGTACACGACATTGGGTTGAGTCCCACAATCAGTAACCCTCTTGATTAGTGAGTTTTGGACATATTACCAGTGACAAGGTGGAGGAAGGTGACTCCATATGGTTGTAAACAGAATGGGTTGCAGAAAAATACCATTAACAAAAGCAAACCTTTCCCAGAAGATCATGTGGTAAGACTAATAGATGGTGAATTGAATTAAATACACAACACTGGCATTGTGAACTGACAGATGCCTAAGACCTAGCAAGCATACCATGGTGAGCAACGTGTAAGGTGTGATGGATGCCAAAGTTTAACCAAGTGCATGGTGGAACATTGTCAGAGTCATGATTCTGGTATACAATATACATATTTTCCCACAGAGTCCCAGGTGCATTGGATGGCTTAGAAATAATACTGTAGCGCATAACATGTCTTGTATTTAGACTCCATCTGCTTTGTTTTACGAGTTTCACAGTGGTAATTTAACTCCTTTAGAGTAGTCCGATTTTGGGGATTTAAAGAAGTGCCTTTAAGGGGCAAACTCAACAACATTTTTTTTTAAAAGAAAAGGAAGAAGAAAGAAAAAGGAGGACAGACCTCTTGGCCTCCAGCCACAAGCTAAGGCAAATGAGAGTGTACCATTTGACTGAGGAAAAGGCCTAACAACCCATTAAAAGCTCCATAGTTTATCTCCCTCTACACATCCTCCATATCATAACAATGAGGATAACGCATCAAAAGTGCCTCTGACTCCCAGTGGGGCGGCCCCTACTACAAGGGGACTGAAAATCAACAATAGCAGCTGTGATGCAAAAGCATCCAAGAAGGAATTTAAGCCTAAGAAGTCTTGTTAGCTGCTGCAAGTAGTTTAATGCTTTTAGAGTTCTGAACTATATACCTGAAGAATTTAGTCTATTTAGTTTTAATGCAGTTAGTGGGCTGCTGTTTTGTTTTTTGACTTTTTTCTTCTAACTAATCATGTGATTTTTAATAAGATTGAAGGGTCTAGATTAAATAAGATCACAATAGATCAAGGGCTGGGATCGTGGGGGTTGTAGCCATGGTATAAATATATTTTAGGGTTCCTTGTAATGACTGTCTAAGGATTATTACATATTAAAAAAAAAAAAAAAGAATCCTAGATCTGGTACTTTGTTGTTCACCCTTTTTTACTCTTGCTACTGATTATTCTGAAGCAACATCAAGTAGGCATCAATGATGCACGCTAAAGTGAAAAAAGATCAAATACCAAATGTTAAAACAACAAGGTAATGAAGCAAAAGGTGACCATCAATGACATGCATGGAAATAATCAGTAGCACGAGGGGGAAAAAAGGGCCAGAGGACAAACAGCAAAGTAGCAGATTGAGGGCTCTGGTTTAAGTTACTTCTGTAATAATGTAATAATTAGACAGCTGTTACAGGGAACCTTATATTTATACTAGGGATACAAAAACTCTATGATCCCAAACTGTTGAACTATTATGGTCTTATTTAATCCAGACCCTTCAACCTTATTATAAGTCACATGATTATTCAAATGAAAAGGTCTAAAAATAATATAACTGCCCACTAACTGCAATAAACTAAATCCAACAGTTGTCAAGACTTGTTAGCTTTAGATTCCTTTTTGGATGCTCCTGCATCATTCCCTGATTTCCCCACAGTTTTTTTCCACAAAAATACACTATTTATTCCTTGCTCTCAAATTATTGGCAGTCAGAATGGCACCATCAATTGATATAGTCAAAAGCGAGTGCCTGGCTCGCCCAGGAGCTCAAGCAATGCAAGGCACTGGAGAAGCACCTTGCCTACTGCTAGGCAAGGCTCCTTCACTGAGGTGCCGCCTAGGCGAGCGCCTCTGTTGAGGTGTCAAGCTCTGCAAGCGCTCACCTAGACTGTAATGAATCAAAATCAAAAGAAAAATTGAAGGAAAGTGAAATGTCATCTGCATAAGGAATGTGAAAGGTCTCTCAGTGTAATAGGAAGAGTCCAATAAAGAGGAAAACGAAAAAACAAAGAAGAAAAGCAGACGTACCTGCCTCCTCCTTGTGTTGTATCCTAATAACGTTGCTTTTTAGTCACTTTGTGCAGTTTCTCAGTTAGTGTTTTAACTTTTCAGAGTCTGCTCGACAATCACTGTTTTGTTCTATAATATATATTTTGTTTTAGACTTTTAGTCAATACTCAGTTAACATTTGCAACAAAAGAGTTGTATATATGTTTGTTACAACTGTAAACCTGTAACAGTTAATTTATAGCTTCATATATAATATTGTTTGTGTTGTGTCATTTGTATTAGATTAGAATAAATGTAAACAAGTATTATTGTATTGCTGAATGTTCATTTCTGTTGTAGAGTTAGAATTTATCTTTCTTCTAGAAGGTATGTTTCTAGAAGGCCAGCTGTCCAATACAGTTGGTTTTGGTCAGTTGGGTAGTTGGTTATTTCCGTGCAACCCTCAGCTCTATGGTTTATAAATAGAGATTGTGGGATAGGGAAAGCATCAGTTTTTAGTGCACCTCATTCCATAAAGGATTTGTTCCGGGTTTTCTGTCTTGTGTTTGGGATTGAGAGAGAGAGGAAGAGAAAGGCTGGGGTATAGCTTGTAATCTCTGAATCCTGCCAAAGCTTTCAGGGTATGTGGGCTGGGTAGAATTAAGGCTCTCTTTATAATCATCCTAAGGGTTATCAAGATAGTGGATTGGTGGTGCTCTAGCAGTCTAGATGTAGGTCTCATTTTGAGACCGAACCAGGATAAATTCTTGCGTTTTCTTGCTGTGTTTGTTTGTCGTTTACATGTTTCAAATATTGGTGCATTCTTGAGTATGGTAGTGAGCCATTTGAGCTGAGAGAATCTAAGAGAGTGCTACGAAGTACTATAACAGTTTGTATGTTAATATTATATATTATAAACTTTATATAAATTACGTAACTTATTTTTTTTGAGTGAATATTTATATTATATTGCATGCTTGTTTGCTTTCCTATAAGCATAACATCGTTTATTTTTATATAAGTGTTGAAAACATTCGTTATGTAACTTATATTTTGTGTGTTAATATTATATATTATATTGTCTGATTATCTTCTTCATGTTATATATATTTTTTATTAATTTTTTTAAAATATAGTGCCTTGCTACAGTCAGGCAAGCGCTTTTTTAGCGCCTAACACCTTGGATGATTAAAGTTCTTAGCACCTTAAGGGTGCCTTTCACCATCAACTAACTTGCCATGAATGGCTGCCCAAACAAAGAAAGCGACTCTGCAAGAGGTCCTTGACCGCAAACCTTCAAAGTATATGAAGGGAAAGAGTCCTATGCTTGGTTCATGGTCAACAAATATGGAGGGAACATTTGTTGAGTCAACTCTTCTAGGTGAAGATTGAAAACTTAACCAAAACTCAACATGAGGCAAGCTAGATGGAGAGAAAGGTTAACGTATAAATATAACATAGGTGACATCAATATACTATATATGCCCTAAGTTGCTTGACTCATGGTAACAAGTTCCGCTATTTCAACACTATCAACCGGGATTCATGACTAATATGTCCTGACTTGTACAAGAATCTCTTGGGGGAAAACATCATGAACCATGCCCAGTAGGGCATATCGTATGAATTACTCATGAAGTTTGGTTATGGTCTCTCAGAAGTAGAATTCAGCTGACTTTGAGGTTTTAAACACTCAGCAGAAGTTCTACGATACTGTTCCAAGAACAATCATAATGCATTACCTTTATATCGTCATTAAAAGAAAAAGAAAAGGGAAAAGAAAAAAGAAGATAAAATGACTATTATGCATGTGGGCTAGTCCCCCTCCAAAAAAAATGGAACCAAAAGTGTGCAAGACCCACGTAATACAAGCTCTAAACACCCGTCACCTTAAAATATCTTGGCCTGCCAAAGGCTGCTCACCTAGGAGATAAGCCTACAGCTATGCCAAAGGGCATAGGGCATCCATGAAACAAGCTGTCTAATTATGCACATTAAGAAGCCCAAAATTTAAATGCATCAATGCACAAGCTAGGTCATCTTTTAAGAAGGCCTAAAAGAGAGACTCAAGCTTACATGCAAGGGCCCATGCAAACAGCATACCAAATGTATCAGAAACATCTTGCACTCATGTAGCAGAGCCTGGGTCGGTTCATTCAAATACTGTTTAGTGGCACCTAAACCCAAGTAGCTGTAGACCATGATGGACGGACCTACAACCAGTCAAAGAATACTACTTAATTCAGAAGAAAGATCTTACATAAGAATTGGAAGACTCTTCTACATATGTCAAGTATTGACCCCCTTTTCTGCTACTAGTAGACTATTGTGCAGAAGCTGACAGAAGTTATGCCCCTCAACACACTTTTGGAGTGTTAGCTTTTACCAGCAGCTAGATGAGAAGGACATAAACTAAATTCAAATGGGCACCTAAGTTCATTATACGAGGTGACTTAAATGGTCATGTGGATGGAGAAGGGAATGGGTATAGAGATGTACATGGAGGCCATGGACTTGGAGAAAGAACTAATGAGGGTAAAGCTATTTCGGATTTTTCCATGGCATATGATCCTATCTTAGGCAACACTAGGGTTTAAAAAAAGAATGAAAACTTAATCACATATAAAAATGGTAATATCAACCACCTAAATAGACTACTTTCTTATGAGACAAGAGGATTGCTTATGTTGTAAGGAACGTAAAGGTATATGGGGAGAATACTTGACGACTCGACATAGACTTCTCCTTGACATCCATATCAAAAAATTGGATAAGTGACATAAAATAAAGTCCAAGAATTAGACAGTGCGATTTAAAAGGTGAAAAACAAATCATATTCAAGGGGAAAGAGTGTGATAGAAGAGATTGGACCATACAAGGAAAGGCTAACCAAATGAGTGAGACATATGGAAAAATGGTTCGATGAGAGTCAAAAGGCAAAGGTACCAGATCAATAATAGTATTGGTGGTGGAATGAAGAGGTACAAGAAAAAATCAAAGCTAAGAAAGCTTGCTAGAAGACTTAAAATAAATACTGAAATGAAGAAAACTAATAGGCTACTGATAGTAGTCTAGCTTGATTTACTTGTATTACTAATAATCGAAAGGAATTACAAGGCTAGAAATTAACAAAATGAAAGAAAAGTGGACATTCGAGAGGTCCACGCTCTCCCTCTATATTCACCAAAATATTCCCTGCCTTCTACTCTATTTGCTTCTCTATTTATAGGAATTTGTTGCCCGCACATGCCCCCCCTCGCTCTTCCCATTCTACCCCTTAACTGAATTTGTTATCTACACATGCACCAATTGGCCTTCTCCCATTTCCCTATTCTGCCCTTATTTCTCATGTCTTTGGTAGTGGAATGTTATGAATTGTCTATCAATACTCCCCCCCCCAAGGGAAACTCACCTTGTCCTCAAGGTGAAAAAAGGTGACTGCTGTAGGGTTTCCAAGTGGTCCAGGACCAACTTGGGCTTGGAGTATGTGAATCTTCTCTTCAATTCGCTGGACTATCTCTATGATTTGCGTTAGACCTAATGGTTGTAACACCCTAACCTCTGCCTTGATTTATGGCTTCAACCAGTTAACAAATAGGCCCTCTAGTATGGCCTCTAAAACTTCACCCACTAGGGTCGCCAAAGTCTCAAAGAGGAGGCGTTATTCTCGCACGGAGTCATCCTGCCTGAGGGCCAAAAGCCTCTCCTCCATTGATCTCTCCTGCGAAGACCGAAATCGTTTACGTAGGTGGATCTTCAACTCCTCCCAACTCCTAAATCCCCTTCTCCGCCACTCCCATTGGTACCAAGCCAGGACTCCTCCTTCAAAATACAACACTATTATTTCGATTTTCTCCGACTCCGTCAACAAATTCACTTCGAAATACCTTTCTGCCCGAAACAACCACACATCTAGGTTGTCTCTGCTGAAGATCGGCATCTCCAATCTTCTGTTACGGACTTCCCCCCACCAATTTTCGTCGCCCACTTCTCCTTTTTCCTTGTTGCCACTCTCAATACCATGGGTGATCCGAGAATGCAAATTGGATTTTGGCATGGGTTGCTCCAGCGTCCCCTTGCACTTCCTCTCTCTTTCTTGTTCTTCCCATTTCGATCTCATGAGGCTGAATGGCTCCATCATGATCAACATATTCTTCTCCAAGCTCTACATTCACTGCATCTCTGATTTCAACGAGGACAACCCATTGAGCAATCCGTCCATCCACCTTTCCAAGACTCCTACTCGCTCATTGAGGTTTACCATGGGGATCAATTTTCTGCTCTGATACCAAATGATAGGCTACTGATAATAGTTTAGCTTGATTTACTTGTATTATTGATAATCGAAAGGAATTACAAGGCTAAAAATTAACAAAATGAAAGAAAAGTGAACATTCAAGAGGTCTACACTCTCCCTCTATATTCACCAAAATATTCCCTGCCTTATACTCTGTTGAGAGAGTTTAAATTGAATAGAAAATCTCTCTTAATTATTCCATGGGTTTGAAACCCTATATATATACAAGAAGAATGCTAATAAATCTCCTAAAAACTAGGAGAGGATAACAAACTAATAATTAGGAACTAATTTACAGATTTATACAAAATATTTAAACTTGATTTATCTTCATGCTTCCTTATCTTCTCATCTTTTAACCGCCATCCTTATCTTTTAAACGATAGGGCTCTTTATCCGTAACACTCCCCCTCAAGATTGAGAATGGATGTCATCCATTCCAAGCTTGCTAGTCAACTTTTGATGCACAACTGTAGGCAACCCTTTAGTGAGAATATCTGCAATTTGTTCACAAGATGATATATATGGAGTACATATTAAACCACTATCCAATTTTTCTTTAATGAAGTGTCTGTCCACCTCAACATGTTTGGTTCTATCATGTTGTACTGGATTGTGAGCAATACTGATTGCTGATTTGTTGTCACAATATAGCCTCATAGGTTCCACCAAAGTGATCTTTAAGTCATCTAACAAGATTTTTAACCAAAGTAACTCGCATACTCCTAGTGCCATGGATCTGAACTCTGCCTCTGCACTTGATCGGGCCACCACATTTTGTTTTTTGCTTCTCCAAGTTACAAGATTACCTCCTAGAAAGGTACAATAGCCGGATGTAGATCTTCTGTCCACCACTGATCCTGCATAATCTGCATCAGTATAGGCTTCAAGTATCATTTTTTGTCCCCTTTTAAATATAATGCCTTTCCCTGGTGTCCCTTTCAAGTAATGAAGTATTCTAAAAACCGCTTTAAGATGAGTTTCTTTCGGACAATGCATAAATTGACTGACCACCCCCACTGCATATGCAATATCTGGCCGGGTGTGTGCTAGATAAATTAGTTTTCCTACTAGCCTTTGGTAGGATTCTTTGCTCACTTCTTTATCTTCTGGAACCTCCCCCAATTTGTGGTTAAATTCAATTGGAGTAGTAGCAGCCTTACAACCTAGCAGCCCGGTTTCCTTTAGCAAGTCCATAATATACTTTTGTTGAGAAATAAAGATGCCTTCTTTTGAGTGTGCAACTTCTATGCCCAAGAAGTATTTCAGCCTTCCCAAATCTTTAATTTCAAACTCTTTAATTAGGCATTCCTTTAATCTAGTCATTCCTTCTTCATCATTTCCGGACACAATAATATCATCCACATATACCAATAGGATTGTTACTCCCCCTGTGGCCGAGTGATGGATGAAGAGGGTATGGTCTCCTTGACTTTGTTGATACCCTAGGTTAAGCATCACATGGGTAAACCGGCCAAACCAGGCCCTAGGAGACTGTTTTAAACCATACAATGCCTTTTTTAATTTGCACACTATTGTCCCGCAAATATCTGCACTATAGCCTGGTGGTAAGTCCATGTAAACTTCCTCTTCTAGGTCTCCATGCAAGAAGGCATTTTTTACATCATATTGCATCAATGGCCAGCCTAGGTTAGCAGCTATAGATAGAAGAACCCTCACTGTATTCAGCTTTGCAACTGGGGCAAAGGTGTCTAGATAGTCAATGCCATATACTTGAGTGTATCCCTTTGCTACTAGCCTTGCCTTATACCGGTCTAGGGTTCCATCAGATTTGTATTTGAGTGTATACACCCATTTGCATCCTACCGATTTTTTTCCTTTGGGTAAGTGGACAAGTTCCCAAGTGTTGTTTTTGTCAAGGGCTGCCATCTCAACTTCCATGGCAGACCTCCAATTCTCATCCCTTATTGCTTCAGAAAAATGTTGAGGGATTGGAATGGTATGTAAGCTGGTTAGGAAGGTTTTGTGTTGGGTAGACAGTTTAGAATAGGATAGGACCAGGTGTAAAGGATGCTGAGTGCAGGCCCGGGTGCCTTTTCGGAGGGCTATAGGCCATTCCAGCTCACTAGGTGAAAAGGTAGGGTCATTTGGAGGTGTGTGATGTTCAATGATAGATGCAGTGAAGTCAAGAGGATTGTTACCTGCTGGTGTCTCAAGAGAACTGCTGGTGCCAGTGTTGTGAACAGGTTCAGAGGAGGAAGTAGGTGCTGGGATCTGTACTGGGCTAGTAGCCAGCTTCTGCCGCCTTGAGTAGACCTGTAAGGGAGGAGTATTTGGTGAGGTTTCCTCTAGAGTCTTGTCTGGTGTATCTGCTGTAGTAACCGGATCTGTTGAAGAGGGATTTTGAGGTGAGGGATCTAGATCAGGTAGAAATATAACTGGATTTTCTTGGGCAGATTTTGTGTTGGCATGAGAGTGATCAAAATAGGGAGAGTTTTCCACAAAAGTGACATCAGCCGAGACAAAGAACTTTTTGGAGGGAGGGTGGTAACACCTATAGCCCTTTTGGCTGGAGGAATATCCAATAAAAATGCATTTTAGAGCGCGGGGATCTAGTTTGCCTCTATTAGGGTTGTGAATATGAACAAATGAGACACACCCAAATATTTTTGGTGTCCAACAGCTAGACATATGAAAATCTGGAAAGTGGCTGCTCAAGAGTTGAAGAGGGCTATAGGAATCAAGGGTTTGAGATGGCAGTCTATTAATAAGGGTAGTGGCTGTTAGGACAGCCTCTCCCCAATAATTTTTTGGAACATTATGGTGGAAAAGTAGTGCCCTAGTCACAGCTAATAAATGTCCATTTTTCCTCTCAGCCACCCCATTTTGTTGGGGTGTGTATGGACAAGATGATTCATGAATTATGCCTTTTTGTTGGAAAAAATGTGCTAGGGATTGATTGAAAAAATCTTTGGCATTATCAGTCCTTAGCCTCTTGATTGGTACTCCAAATTGAGTACTAATCATGTTATAGAAGGTGGGAAAAATAGTGCTTACTTCAGATTTATTTTTCATAAGAAATAACCACATTACCCTAGTGCAATCATCCACAAATATTATGAACCACCTTGCCCCAGAAAGATTGGGAACATTTGCAGGGCCCCAAACATCACTATGGAGAAGAGAGAATGGACTAGAAGTTCTTTTATTGGATGAGGGGTAAGACACCCTCTTATGTTTAGCAAATTCACAAATAGGGCAATGAAAGTCTTGAATATCACAACTCCTAAACAAAGCTGGAAACATAACTCTAAGAGTAGAAAACGAAGGATGACCAAGACGATGGTGATGTAACCAGATCTGGTCTTTATTAGATTGCACCAAACAAGACACAAGATTCACCTTGTCCTTGTTGTCTTCCCCATTGGATCCCTCAAGGTAGTATAGGCCAGCCCTAGCTTTAGCAAGCCCAATCCTCTTCTTCATCCCCTGTTCCTGAATTTCACAGCAAGTAGAAGAAAAATTAACACTGCATTTGTTATCTAAGGTAAGCTTTTGGATGGATATGAGGTTGGTGAAGAGTTTAGGGACATGAAGAACATCTTTGAGGGTTAGATGGTTACTAAGGATAATATTTCCTTGGCCAGCAACAGTGGTCAAAGAACCATCTGCTAGTGTTATCTTTTTTGAGCTTGAGCAAGGACTATAGGTGGTAAAATAGTGGGATAAAGGGGTCATGTGATCTGTTGCCCCGGAATCAAGAATCCAAGAATTAGATTTGGTTGTTTCTGAAGCATGTGAGGTGAGAGAATTGGAGGACATACCTGTAAGTGCGAGGGAACAAATACCTTTTTCTTTCTTTTCAAGAGAATCTAGAAAGTTTCTTAGCTTTTCAATTTCTGCCCGGTTGAAGTTCAAGCCATCTGCCTGCTCCTTTTGTTCTTCTTGCTTGTGTTCTGTCTGCAGTTGTTGATTGTTGGCTATATAGGCTTGATTTTGGACTCCGACTTGTCCTCCTTTAGATGGTTTTCCATGTAGCTTCCAGCATCTTTCTATGGTATGCCTTGGTTTCTTGCAAAAAGTACACCATAGTGAGTCTCTATCGCTGGAAGTTTTATCTCCTGCAAACTTCCTTTCCTCCTTAGGGCCCCGATTAGGACCTCTTAATGCTATTAATGCTGACTTTTCTATAGGAGTAGTGTCTAGCATAACTCCTCTTCTCCCTTCTTCAGCCCGGATTAAAGAAATTACCTCATTTAGAGAAGGTATATCTTCTTTGCCAAGTATTTGAACCCTGACTGCATCAAACTCCATATTTAAACCTGCCAAGAAATCATAGGTTCTCTCCTTTTCCACAAATCTCTTATGTAAGGCTGCATCTTCACTACATTTCATCTTTAGACATTGATAATGATCTAATTCTTGCCATAGAGTTTGCAGCATATTAGAGTATTCAGTAACAGATCTTACCCCTTGATTGGTTGCTGCAATCTTAGTTCGGATTTCATATATTTGTGCTGCATCCTTCACTTTAGAATATGTGAGATTAATAGCCTCCCAAATATCCTTAGCGGTTGTAAGAAACATTACCGTATCACTTATCTCGGGCATCATTGAATTCCAAAGCCAAGACATAACCAAAGAGTCCTCCTCATCCCATGCAGCAAACATGGGATCTCCTTCTTTAGGGCCAGTCCCTAAGAGGTGGCTTATCTTACCTTTGCCTTTGAGAAAGGTTCGGATAAGCTGGGACCATTTTAGGTAGTTTCTCCCATTCAACCGGTAAGCTGCTTGGAGATTTTGTAGCTCTCCTCCATTACTTGAGTTGCTGGATCCAGTGAATGGAGCTTTTGTCGGACTGCTTGTTTCAACCGCTTCTGATGGAGGATTGGTTTCGGAGAAGGTAGACATCTTAGGGAAACTTCAGATGATGAGCCAGACGGATATCGGGTGAAGAATATCGGGTGAAGAAGGAAAAACGATGAAAGGTTGAAGAAGAAAGTCGTAGCCGACTTTGATTGCTTTCAAGAAACGTAATCAAGAACAGGCCGGAATGGTATTTAGGCAGGGAAAAAGGGGCAATGAAGGCCTAAACAAAATTCCCTAAATACCAGGCTCTGATACCATGTTGAGAGAGTTTAAATTGAATAGAAAATCTCTCTTAATTATTCCATGGGTTTGAAACCCTATATATATACAAGAAGAATGCTAATAAATCTCCTAAAAACTAGGAGAGGATAACAAACTAATAATTAGGAACTAATTTACAGATTTATACAAAATATTTAAACTTGATTTATCTTCATGCTTCCTTATCTTCTCATCTTTTAACCGCCATCCTTATCTTTTAAACGATAGGGCTCTTTATCCGTAACATACTCTATTTATAGGAATCTATTGCCCTCTCTTTGTTTTTCCCATTCTACCCCTTAACTGAATTTGTTATCTGCACATGCACTAATTGACCTTCTCCCATTTCAGTATCCCTATTCTACCGTTATTTCTTACGTCTTTGGTAGCGGAATGTTATGGGTTGTCTATCAAAAACCTAGAGAGGTATAGTAAGCAAAAAAGTCAGTTAGAGAATCAACATCAAAAGCCTATGAAAATTTATACCAACAATTTGATATAAAAGATGGAGAAATATATATGTATATAAATATAAACTAGATAAAGGAAAGGAGAAAAGAAACAAGGGCTTTAAACCAAGTGAAATGCATAAAAGATGAAAACCAAAAAGTACTAATAATGGGGGCTAATCAAGGAGAGATGGAAGGATTATTTCTCAAAGTTATTCAATGAAGATAGAGAAAGAACTGTTATGTTGGGGCATCTAAGTAACTCTCAAGAAAATAGAAATTACATATTCTATAGACATATGTCCAAATGGAAATAAAACAAACAATGAAAAAATAATAGTAGCCATAAAATAGAAAGCAGTATCATCAAAAGAAATATATATATGGGGCGTCCCAATGCATAAGACTTCCCACTTTCCAAGTGTTGAGGATACTGTCAGGAACCCAAGCCTGACTTGTGATTATATTCAAGATAGAATCGGGAGAATAAGAGAAATAGAGAGAAATGGGAAAGAATCAGACAGAATAAGGGAGAATAACAAAGAGAGATGGAGGATTAGACAGGAAAATAGAGAGGGGGGGAATAGACGGGAGAAATGGGAGAATTAGGGAGAATTTCATATAGAAGGGAATAACTTTTAATTCATACAAAAAACATAAAATCAACCAAGAGGTTACAGCTTTATATAGGAAGCTGACCAGTAGTTAATTGTGGTAGTTACCACTTCCCCACTACCAATAACTACTCATGAACACTACACTTATCTCTAATATGTAAATAACTAACTAATACTGCTGATGTTTGCCTCAAGTCATCATAGAAGATCAATGAAGACAGAAGTGGTTTTATCGACTAGAATGTAATTATACAATTAAGAAAATACCTAAATGTTATTAGTATAAGTTTAGGGGTTAAACTGTAATTATAAAGTCCAAGTCGGTTATATTGGGATGTCCGCCTTCTTCTATTATAAATAGAGGGCAAGGGGGTAGCCGAGAGAGAGATAAGAAAGTTTCATTCCAATTGTAACGAGCACCATTCTGTTTCGAGAGAGAAAGGCAAGTGATTGTGAGGTAGCTTTGTAATCTTGAGGGAATGAGAGCTTGTTGTACTCAGGAATAGGAGGGAGGAAACTGGCTGTGTACTGATTGCACAAACTGAATAACAAAGCTGCTCAAGGGGTGTTTTGGCTGCTGGATGTAGGGTTGCAATTCTTGCAATCCGAACCACAATAAATCGGTGTTTTGTGGTTTGCTATTTTTGGTTTATATTCTGTTTTATGCTTTCTTTACTTTCTGTTTTTGATTGATATACGATTACATATTAATCCGAGAGTGTGGAAGAGTATTTGAGAGAGGTTAAGTCATCTAAATGTGCCTAAACTGGTAAGTCTAACTCAACAAATACAATTTTGCAAAAATAAAAATAAAATGTAACTAGCCTAAATCGTGACATTCCCTCCCCCTTAAAGATTTCTTGTCCCTAAGAAATCTCATCGTCTAGCCCACTGCATCAGCCAATCCCTGCAACATCTCTCCCTTCTTCACCTTCATCCGATCCTTCCATATCAATTGCTTTTTGCACTAGTGGCCTGGACTGAATTTCTTTTCACACTTGTAGCACATCCCTTGCTGCCTCCTCGGATCCGTAGCCAGGGATTTTGCTGAAGTATTAACCCTAGGATTCCATCTTGATGTTGCAGTCCCCAGATTTCCTTCCAACTGCAGATTCGTTAAAGGTTGAATTTCTATTGGGATGTGGTGCCTTTTAAAGATTGCTTCCAAGGCCATTTCTTGCAATCTTGCCTTCTTAGTAGCCTGCTTAATTGTTGCAGGCTACAGTCCCCAGATTTCCTTCCAACTGCAATTTCGTTGAAGGTTGAATTTCTGCTGGGATGTGGTGCCTTTTAAAGATTGCTTCCAAGGCCATTTCTTGTAATCTTGCCTTCTCAATAGCTTGCTTAATAGTTGCAAGTTGTATCATCTTAACTGTGGGCCTCAGTTCATCTTTTAAACCGCTAGTAAAGCTAGAAACAAAATATTGTTCAGTCAAGGTTGGCTATGCATTCAACATTAAGGACCTCAGTTCCTCAAAACGGACTTGGTAGTTTAATACCGATTCTTCCTGTTTCAACTTATTGAAACTCCTCAATTGTATCAACCATAGATTTTCTCCCCAAACCTGTCACAGAGGTCTTCCACAAATTCAGTCCAATTTGCCTCCACCCTCACCTTGCTCCACCTTTGGAACCAAGCATTAGCCATGTCATTGAAGTAAGCTGCTGCAAGGTTAATCTTCTGAGTTTTGGCCACATTATAATATTGGGAAAACCTCTCATACCTCCTAACCCACCACCTGGGTCTAACACCTTCAAACATGAGAATTTCCAACCTAGGTAGAGGTGTGTGTTGGTGATTTGGGTGGGATCCCCATACCTGAAATGCCGGGTCTATTACCAGTTGTTCTTTATCTCCCTGACGACTCTTGGAGGAAAATCTTCCAACAAGTTGGCCTAGGGCAACTTGAAAAACATCCTCAGGAGCCCATCCAACATGTGGCCCATGTTAGCCACTTCCTTCTCTAGCAACTGCACAGCCTCTCTGGTGGCAGCATTGGTGGTTGTGTTCTTCTCCTGGCAGCGACCCAACTCTTCTTGAGTCTGCTGCAAACCCATCTCCATAGCCTCCAGCCTTGTCTCTATCTGCTTCGTGTGGGTTCTCTCTGCCATTTCCTCAGTTGATTTCTTCTAACTTCAACCTGAACAGCCAACCACCGTAACTGCCTCTAAATTTCGGTCACTGCCTTTGAATAGCTTCCAAGAACCAGCTTGTCTTGCTTGACTGCAAATTCTTGAGCGAAAATGCCTAGATCCAGCCAAGAATCGGTGCTCTAATACCAATTTGTCAGGAACTTGAGCCTGACTTGTGATTATCTTGAAGACAGAATCGGGAGAATAGAAGAAATAGAAAGAAATAAGGAAGAATCAAACAAAAGAAGGGAGAATAAGAGAGAGAGATGGAGGATTAGAGAGGAAAATAGAGAGAGAGAAACTAAGAGAAAGGGGAGAATTTCAGATAGAAGGGAATAACTTTTAATTCATACAAAAAATAAAATAAAATCAGCCAAGAGGTTACAGCTTTACATACAAAGCTAACCAGCAGTTATTTGTGGTAGTTACCACTCCCCCACTATCAATACCTGTTCCTAAACACTACACAACTATCTATAATCTGTAAATAACTAACTGTTGAAATAATCCCCCAGCTTTATAACTCTCAATCACACACTAATTCACAGCCGAAACACTCTCAGAATCACTCACACGAAGACACACACAAGATTGGCGATAAAATCAGAAACCAGAACACAAACTATCAAGCAAGAACACCAAGAATTTTATCCTGGTTCGGTCTTTTAACAAGACCTACATCCAGACTGCCCTAGGCACTTTATCTTCACTATCTTGAATGAATCTTGAAAGGATTACATGCACTAATAACCTCTCCATCCTTATACACACAGCTGCTGAGAGTTTCCCTACCCAAAATACAAAGATATACCCTCTAAGTACTCAAGTAGAACCTGCGCATACTCCTCTCTTCCCAAGACAGAATAAAGCTTGCCCCAAAAGACTAACATCCGACCTCTATATATACAGCATAGAGGCGAAAACAGAAAGCTACAAAAAAGCTATCGAAAGTTACGACCAACTAACTAACCAATTTAACAAAACTGCTAACTAACCATTCTAGAAACAATTCTTCTAGAATAAAACAAGTGATATACAAATGCTAACAGCTAGAGAAAAAACAACTCTCTCGAGATAAACAAGCTAATCTAATACAAGTGTATTACAACACTAACTAATACAATTTTGCAGAAATAAAAATAAAATGTAACTAGCCTAAACCATGACAGGAACATATATTGGTTTCAATAAAATAAAAGTTATCAAATTATAGGATGTAAATTACTATATTAATAGTAAATAAAGGTCAAGTTGCTTCTAAAGTTTAGGGAGATCCATCCCAATAACAAAAACTCACACACACACACACACTCACTCTCTCTCTCTCACACACACACATGCACGATACTCATGAGTAAAAGGTGTAAACAGTTTATTAGGGAAATAAGAGCATAAAAACATCTTAAATTCAAGACTAGCAGGAATGGAGAGAGAATACACCAAGTGTAATATTATAAAGAAAAAGATATGAAGCAAGGATGAGTACCTTTAACCATGTCCAAACTCATTACTCTTTTTCCCCATATTGAAATAAATTTCAAATTTCATTTGTTCTCCAATATATTGTTTTAATTAAAAAAGGTAAACATAAATAAATGTTATTAAATATTCAAAATGCATGCCAAAACACCTTCACTGTTTCCTAAATGATACATACAATTTTGGTAAGTTTCATTGAGTTTATCCAAACATATTGAAATTTTGATTTCCCAATCCTGGTTCATGTTGATCTCCAAGGAAACAAAAGCGTTTTAGCCATTAACACAAGAATGTATATCTGACCCATTACCAAACAAGCCTGAAGTCAGATAAAATGAATAATTATTAAAATCATGGATGGATTTCCAAGAACACTATAATTTAAAAAAAATTGATATGTTTGCTATCAAAGCAAGGGGATAAGTGACTTTAATCATGTCCATATTACTATTTTTCTCAATACCGGAATAAACTTCAAATTTCATTTTCCCTCCAACATTTAGTTTGAGTAGGTAAGGAAATTGAAATAAATGTTATTAAATATTCACAATGCATGCCAAAACAACTCATTGTTCCCTAAATGATACATACAGTTTTGGTAAGTTTCATTGAGTTTAACCAAAAAAAAATCAGAACTTTGATTTTCCATTCCCAGTTCATGTTGGTCACCAAGTAAACAAAAACGTTTTAGCCATTAACATTACAAAAGCGTAAGCTTAACTCATTACCAACTAGCCAAAAGTGGGAAAATTTGTACTGTTAGAGTAGAACACAGCACTCCCACAGATTCTCACAATTCAATAACTCACCTTATTCACTCCCACACCCGAGAACACAAATGATATGGATAACACAAACAAGAATAAAAGAAAACAGTAATAACACAGAAGATTTATCCTAGTTCAGTCTCAAAATGAGACCTACATCCAGACTGTTGTTACGCCACCCAATCCAGTATCTTGAAACGCCTTTAGGATGATTACAAAGAGCACCTGAATCCAACCCAGCCCATATACCCTGAAAGCTAGCAGAATTCCAAGACTATCCCCAGCCTTACTCTTGATCTCTCACTCAATCCCAATACACAAGATAGAAACCGAAGAATAATCCTACTTCAGAATGAAGCGTACACACTGACAGATCTCCCCCTCATCCCACAATCCCTATTTATAAGCTATAGGGTCGTGAGTTACAAAGCCTTAACAAACTGACTGGCTGACCGAGAATAACAAACTAAATTATTCGGTCAGTCACCCTTCTAGAAACATACCTTCTAGAAGTGTTATGATTCTTACTCTACAACAGAAAAACATACACTTGCAGCACTACAAAAACTATCTGTTTACATTAAACCTTCTAATTTAGTACAAATGACATAACATGTACAATTATTAAGACAACAATACGTTTGTTTTCAAAGCAAGGGATAAGTGCCTTTAATCATGTCCATACTCATTACTATTTATCTCCACATTGGAATAAACTTCAAAATTCATTCGTTCTCCAATATTTTGTTTCAATAAAAGTGGTAAATAGAGATATATGTTCTTAAATATCCGCAATGCATGCCAAAACAACTGGCTGTTTCCTAAATGATACATAACAGTTTTGGAAAGTTTCATTAAGTTAATCAAAAATTATCAAGACTTTAATTTTCCATTCTAGGTTCAAGTTGGTCTCCAAGAAACAAAAATGTTTTTGCCATTAACATTAGTGTGTATATTTGACTCACTACCAACTAGCCTAAAGTGGGATAAATTGGATTATTATTAAAATCATTGATGGATTATCCAAGCACACTGCTTTGTGTGCTTCTAAATAAATACAGTCCAGTATAGGAGACAACCACTATTCTTCAAGAATGTTGCTAAGTACTGGGCAAATTCATGCATCTTTTGCGACACAATTGGGATTAATAACTCAGGGCCAACATGGCAGGGCTTTCAATTTCAATATTCATTTTCATTATTTCAAAAACAAAAACAGAAAAGGTTGTTTGGGAGCTCATTTTCATTTTCAAAATTTTTTGGATTTTTTTCAAAATTTTGAAAAAGAAGAAAAATGTGTTTTCACAATTATTATTTTATTTTCATTTTCTTCAATCTCCCTCACCCACATTTCTTCTGATTAAGGTTGCCAAAATGTGGCTAGGGGCGTTGCCAATGACCACAAATGATCGCCAATGACCCTACCCCAACAATTGCCAATCATTGCCAACTCCCATGGGACTTGCTCATGACTCCCAAAGTAGAAGGGGTAGGGGAGAAAAAGAAAATCAAACACAAAACTGGAACATATGTATAGTTGTCAAACATGTTAAGTTTTCATTTTTTTCATGGAGAAATTGCAATAACCACCCAAGAGGTTTGCCTTAATTACAGAGACACATGTTTTGAAAAATAGGGGTCAAATAACCATTTTACCCTTCTTTTCTCATTCCTCTTAGTTAAAAAAAAGAAAAGAAAACACCAATGGTGGTCAACCATCATTGATCACTGCCATTTCGTCGATTGACAAACCCCAGGCTAGGTTCATCAATCCAGAGATGGGGTTCAGAACACCCATCACTGGGATATGGAGTTGTAGAGACCTAACCGAAGAACCCCATGAAGAAGGTGAAGCAAATGAAGATTAACAGAGAGTACCCCATTGAAGAGGCAATGGCAGATGACACCCAGCCAACATTGCTAGTTACTGATCCTCCTAGTCAAGCTCACTACCAATCTGGGGTTTCATCGTGAACCAATCTGTACCTGAAGATGTTTTCTGCATGACATCAGCTATATGGAACAAAAGAATGCAGATCTTGGCTATAGATCTATAAAATTGGTAGAGGTTAGATGGAATATTTTTCGACCTCTATAACAAAGAGGAACAACGAAAGAGGGAATGGGGAATGCAGTTCCAATGTGATGTCTTCCAACCGAAAATGCTCCAACGTAACCCCTAGCAATCTCTGGGGTTTGCACCAAAGGGAAAAAGGGAGAGAGAGTTGGAGGGAGAAAAAAAGATACACACAAACAGAGCTCAACCCCACTTTGGGGTTCAATCATGGGGCGAACCCCACTCTCACAATGGGGTGCAGATGGGTTCTGTCATTCGACAGGAATCGAAGGAGAGAGGAGAAAATGGGAGCAACCCATGCCGCACCGTTTGAGGAAGCTTCGACCATGGCAAAACCAAATAGAGAGAGAGAGAGGGAGAGAGAGAGAGAGAGAATATTTTAGTCAGTTTGAAAAATTTAACTGGGGTTAAGTAATAGAAGTGGGTTTACTGCAATAAGGATAATAAGGTTAAGCGGGGTTAATTGTTATTTTAAGAACATTAGGGATACTTCTAGCATTAACCCTAAACCTCGGGGGTATCAAGCATATATTTTTCCCTTTTAATGTTAAAATGATAACTAAACATAAAAAATTGAGAGTGAAAACTAAAATCTAAAAGCTTTGTTAAATGGCCCTCAGAGTGAAATAAGCTTTGTTGTGTTACCCCTGGTGCCTAGTCCAATGTTTGAAGGACCTGTTGATGTCCAGGATTGTAACCTAGGAGGAATGGTTTTGAGAAAGAAGGTCCTAAGAATATTGTTCCTTTGCCTTTAGCTTTGGAGAAGGGTAAGGAGTCCATAGCTTTGGTTAAAGCATGCATCAAAAAGGACCAGTCTCCGGTGCCAGTTTTATCAGAGAAGGAGACAGTGAAGCAAAATGAATGGAAGAAACATGATGAGTTTCAGAAGATGGCAGAAGAGCTTTTTGTTGTTGGGAACAAGGCTCTTGCTATTTTGATTGTTGATATTCTAGTTGGTGAGTGGCAGCGTCAAATCAAGTCTTGGCTTGCACAGAAGTTTGAATTTCCTTCTATTATTGGAGATGATATGGTTCGAAGTATGACAGGTCAATTGGAACTACTTTCAATTGCAATAAGGAATAGGTGGATGGTTGGACTTGGTGTTGCAATAAACCATAGCACTGTTGCTGTTGGACAGTTTTTTGTCTGAGTACTTTAAGGAGCCTACAATTCTCAATTGCTGCATCTTTGGGATATTGCAGATAACTTGGTAGTTGACTTGATCTTAGCAAAGGTCAAGGAAATTACTGAAATTTACATATCAATGGGAGAAGAGCTTTGACATGGAGATCTTTGAGGTCTACATTTTAGGTTCGCAGGAAAAGCAAAAGAAAAGGAACGTAAGAGAAAAGAGAAAAAAGCTAAAGAGGAGAAGGAAAGAAAGGAAAAGGAGAAGAAGGATCAATCAAATAGCAAAAGCAGGGATTAGATGAAGAAGTGGACCAGTCGTCATAAGTTATTGGGGACAAGAACTCTCTCAAGGAGAGGGGAATTGTCAAGACCCAATGGATCCCCAAGGATATAATAGTAATTATGTATTATATGTATTAGTTAGTTGTTATACTTTGTTGTTTCAATGATTCTACCTTTCAGTTGTATTGTAACTGAAAGGAATAAATAGGTAGATTAGTTAGAGAATGTTCATATTGGAATGATAATTGAATTTTTTATTCTCTCTCAACTCTTCTCTCTCTCTCATGCTCTTCTGATTTCTCTATTCTTCTCTCTCAATTCTCTGTTCTCCCTATTCTGTCTACATTTCCCCCTCAATTCTGTCTGTTATCTTCCTCTTTCTGCTCTAATTCTCCCTCCAATACTCTCTGTTCTTGGTTCTAACTCCCTCAAATTCTTCCAGTTTCCCATCCAGACCCTAGGTAATCCCTAGGAACATGACAATGTAGCTTGTCTTGTAGTTGGATTTTCACATTTTATTTTATCTGAATTTTGGCAACAGCTATCATAACACATTGGTCAAGTTTAATGTCTAATTCGGCACCTTGTAAATGGCCAAGAATATTATAAAGAAAGCGTTTCTCATCCTCTCCAAAAAAGGGTGTCATCCTCTCCAAATTGTCATAACAAGCAGTAAGCTTCTTTGCTGAAGCTTACAAAACCTTTTTCCTAAAATGAGCTCCCTTTTTTCTCTCTTTCTCTATTTCCCTCCCTGCTTTGTGTTTTCTTTAAATTTAAATTATACTAGTTGCTCGTTTTAATCATGCTTTTGAGTCATTTCGTAGGCTTATTGTATGGGATTTGGCTAAGTGCCACCATGCAGAACCTTAGACATGTTCAAAACATCAATATTATGCAAGACATGTTGATAACACACAAGAAAATTGAAAGGTTCCGCTATTACTATTCATGAGTTAATACCAATTATTCTGGATCATTGGTACCAATTTAATAATGAGAAAGTATGAAAACAAATAGTCAAGTATCAAACTCAGTTCTTATAACTTTGTTTCTCTCACAAAGTAAATAAAAGTCTTTTGGCATACCATTAACGAATCGTGAAGGTATCCACCTTGATGCCAGGAGTAAAGCTCCATGAGAGAGTGTGGTCCATGTTTCCTCCCCTCATCATCCTCAAAGAACCAAAAAGGTCCATCATCTAACTGTCATTTAACAAATAAAACCAGTAAAACAGTAAACATGGATATCCCATAAGTACAACATTTAACAGTAACATATAGCTGCATAGAAAATACAGGGGACCATAGTTAAAAGAAATGATAATCATCCAACAGTATCAAACAGGAAGTTATAATACCAATAGTGGATATGATGCAGTTGAACCAGCTGCTTCAAAGTTTGGCATCTGTTGGTTTGAGCTACAACTGTTATCATTCAGCCATGGTCTGATTGTTGTCTGGGAATCAGAACAACCACTTGTTGCAGCTCCAAAGGGTTGTTCTTTTGTGGCTAGGTTTGCAGTGGAATCAGAGATACATGTAGTTAGATATGCGAAGCCAGTGGAGACATGGTCAGGGAACTTCTTGAAATACTTCAGAGGCACTGGGTTCATCAGAGTCTCATTTACGATGGCATATACAGGAAGCTCTTCAGGCAAGAACCCAGTGTGCAAACCCTCATACAGCTGCTCCTGAATATAAGGGCCACACATTTGCCCATTTTCATTCACATACATCCATCCATTCACAAATGAAGGGATGACATATCCATTATGATTCTTTCCAGTGTATGAAGACCCTAAACTATTGCAAGGCTGAGTGATATGGCTACTGTTGCCAGTGGACTGGCAACTAACATTTGTAGCAGAATGTGAACCAACTTCTTCACAACACTTAGAGCAAGATGGAGATCTGTCGTCATCATTGAAGCACATTAAATACCCATTACCCAAACAAGGTGAAGGAAAAAAAAGCAGAGACAATGAACCCATAAAGTGTGCAAACAGTAGATCAGAGAAAAGCCACTAGTTAGTCATTTGTGTAACACAATACCCGTGTCTCGGCTCCATGGAACTGGAAAGATCACCGCAATCTTTAGCATAGATCTGAGAGTCCAAATCAGAGAGCTTTAACCTCTTTCTAGGCAAGAAAGGGCGATCGCAATCATTGAGCCTGGACTCTGAATGAAAGATATCTGTTTCACTGCTGCAAAGAGTTGAAGAGACCATGACCTGGAGAAGCTACCCAGAAGAAAGCAGCATGAAAGAGGGAAAAAGAAAGCTTATCTACAATGTTTTAAGAATCAAAAAATCGCTGATGGTTTGACAAACACTACAAACGCAAAGTTGGTCTAAAACCGATTCCAGTCAAACAAATTGTAAGTAACATAGGTCTGAATCATAAAACAGGCGGGTTCAATTGCGCAAACATCTTGACAATTCTTGAACCAATATATGTAAAAAAACAAAGAAAAAGGAACCAAAAAAAAAAACTACAGAATTTTTTGCATAGATAGCCCGGCCCTAGGGGGAGAAAGTGCTGAATTAGACTCTAAAATCCAAATCGAGTTCTTTAATCTCCAATTCCAGATGAGACAGTAATATGATTCAATTGTGCGGTTGAAACAAAACAGGCAACAAAATCAACGTTAAGAATCCCCTTCGATTTTGACGAATTAAAAATCCGGACTTCTTTCGAACAAAGCCAATAGAAACCTAGTATTATTAAATCTTCGAGACAGATATCACATAAATTACGAAACTATCGTCGATGAGTCACAACACGAGAAAGGAGATAGAAATCGACCTAGTAAGCGCAATGGCAAATCCTTACCGATAGAACCGGAGATGGCGAACGCCGACGACTGCGATGAAACTCCGACGGAGATAGCGGATGGCAGTGGTGGCTTTTGGTTGAAGAAGAAACGGAGAACCCTAGAAAGACTGGAATCGGAAGTCACGACGAATCTTATGATTTAGGAGAGCACGTACCATAGCGCACTCCATGTGAACTGTAAAATCTTATCACCAGACCCTCCGACCGACCAAAAATTTATTATTTATTACTGCTTTAATTATTTTAATGTGGTTAAAAATTAATTTTTATATAACAAAAGTTTTTTAAAAAATATAATTTTAAAGTTAAAAAATATTAAAATTAATTTTTTAATGTTATAATGGAAGAAAAATTAGAGTTGAAAAACAAAAAAGAAGATTTTTTACAACTAGACAGGCACTACTAAAATTTTGTAAATAGGTAATTTTTATACTTTAATTCTAAAATATTTTCACATTTTCGTTATTTGACTGTCAACGTAAAAGTAAAAAATTTTACAATATAATATAAATTTTTTAGAATTATTAATTTTTAATATAAAAAATTACAATAATTATTTTTGAGATTTGTCCTAATTTCATAAATTTATCTTTAATACTCTAAACATAACAATAACATTATTTATTACTTACTGTCAAAGTCTAAGCAAACACTTTCTTGAAGGTTGTTGCCTAGCCCAGTTCTCATGCCCAATCACTCTTCCTGGCTTACTACAATACCACATGCCAACACTCATAGATGCAGTGACCCCACTGTGTAGGTCTAGCGAGTTGGCTCTAATATTATAGTGTCACAATTTAAGCAACCACCTTCAAGAGGTCAATGCCTAATCAAGATCTCATGCCCAATATCCTCTCTATCACACGTCAAAATGCTAGATCGCCTAGTCCATTGCAGTGTCTTAGAGGTTACTCTGATATCACTTGTCATAACTTAGGCATCGCCTTCTAAAGGTAATTGTCTAATCAATATACTCATCCATTAGTTGACAACACACACCATCACCGTAACTATAGTGCCCCCGTTTAACTCTGATACCAAGTATGATAGACTAGATAAAAAAAAAAATGATAAAAAAAAACTCTTATTTTTATCTATTATCTTTTCTCTTTATATTTTTCTTTATCTTATATTTTATTTCAAGAAGAAGAAAAAAAAATATAGTGATTGGCTTTAAAAAGCCTAAACCCTAAATCCAACAATCTATGGGGGTTTAAACGACAAGAAATTGGAGAATTATACTCAATTTCATAGGTTTTCTCTATTTCATTATCTATTTGTCTCTTTTTTTCTTTTTTCTTTTTAGTATATTAATTCTCTATCAGAACTGTGAATGGGCACAATTCATTATCTCTCTCAATGTGTTCTATTTTTTTTTTTCATCTCAATTTTCATGATTTAGTTGCATTCAATTGGGTGTGAGTTTTGCTTGACATAAACAAAATCATCATGGTTCCATTTTCAAGTTTATTTAATTTAGTTATGTTGATGAAATCAATATTTGATTTATCAATAAGATTTAGGAGATTTTGAATTTAATTAGCTACGTGAATTGTTCAATTGTGAGAATGCCGAAAAAGAAATAGGTTAAAAGCATGAGAGATCATGTTGGAGGCTCTTTAAATGTGAGAAATGATAAACTTAGTTATTTATTGAATAATAGTTTGTCAATGAAATTGAAAATATCGAGGATAATTATTTAAGTGCATTCATTTTGAGGTTCAAATGAGAGATAAGTGTCAAATTTTCTATCTAAATGAGTATATGGTATATTGATGAGTATATAATGAGATCGAGTAATATTATGAAGTGATAAGATTATATGATCTAGACATAGAATTAATAAAGTCGAAAAGAAACAACTAATGAAATATAATAATATTCAAACATTTTGTAATAATCCAGACAATAGTGATGAATTAAGAAATTTATAATTAAGTAAAAGCTTAAGGGCAACGATGTAGTTTTCCTCAGGTTTTACATTAATAATTTTTTATAGGGTGCATGCATGTTTGTCTTTATAGGCCTAGCAATACGCATATATGTATGGTATACCCCCAAAGCCAGCACTTGTCCGTGGCTTTGTTGGCTTCTTCTTGGCATTAGCAAATAGCAATGCCCACTCAATTCCATGTACAAATGATAATAACCTATAAAAGATGATGTCATATTTATAAATCTGAAAAATCTGAACAATTAGTCAATAACATATAGAAATGTCATATAATTAATTAGTTTATACGTAAATATAAACAAAATAGTATAATATTAATTAATTACCACATCATCAATTACGTACAATGAGCTCTAATTCTCTTCACTGTTTAACATGGAAACTAAAGTACTGAACACAATATAGAGAGAGAGAGAGGCCTACTTTCACAATATGCATGAATATAATCAAAAGAAGCTAACTCGTTTGACACTATCAAGGAAGTGTTTTGGCAGCATTGGGTGAGTTGGCGGAGATCTTGATATAAGCAAGGAATGATAAGAGAGAGAGAGAGAGAGACCATCAAGGAAGTATTTTGGCAGCATTGGGTGAGTTGGCAGAGATCTTGATATAAGCAAGGAATGATAAGAGAGACAGAGAGCAAATCGAGTTTCATTGCGGCGGCGGTTGTCCGACGGGTCCTTTCCGAGCATTGGTCGTTTTGAGCTGTAAGCCAGTTAATGGAAGTCTCTCTTGCTTCTTTCTGAGGATATATATATAGTTAAAGTTCAACTGTTTAGTTGACAGTCGACAGAATAAAAGATGGAGGCGAGAGCGGGTTTAGTGGCGGGTTCTCACCACCGTGATGAGCTGATCGTCATACGTTGCCATGGAAACTCTGCTCTATCTTCGGTACCTTCTCTTTCAATCTCTTTCAACTTCATATATATATATATATATAGAAACATAAATTCATGTATATTTAATCTAAAACCCAATTTCCTTGAGGAAGTGCTTTGAGCAAGCTAGCTAGTGCACTCAATTATTTTTTCTTTTTTTTTTGTTTAAGTTAAGCAAGATGGCAAGTGTATTCAATTCTGATCACTGCACCTAACAAAGGTTTCTCTGACTAGATTTTGATATTTATAATACACCATAATTTTATGGGTAGTTTTACTATATATATATTTTCACCAAATAATTAACTTAAATTTTATTTTTTAAGTATCATTTTATTTTGGTGTGTGATTTAATTATATGATATGACATGTATGATTAGTATATTATTACATTATAATATTACATTAGCATATAATCATAATCTTATAGCAATGACGAAATAACGTCCAGTATAATTAAAAATAATAATTACCCACTCAACTCTAGAAAAATTATATTTTGATTATATAATTTTAATCCCAATTATATTTTGATTATGAAATTTATGACTTTTTGCAAAAGTTACACATGAGGTATGTAATTTACTTCATTTTTTTTAAAATTACTCCTATTAAATCTATAAAATATGGGCTAATTAAGAAAAAAATTACGTAATTCAATAATGTGATAATCAAGATGATAAAAAAAATTATTTAAAAATTCTAATAATGTCAATTTAAACATATAATAGTTATGACAAATTTTAAAAAAAATATTCTCCCACTAAATGTAGATCTTGACTCTATCACTGTAACTAGTTATATTGAATATTTTCTGTCAATGACAAAATAACATTTTAAATATACAAATATAATTATTTTTGATAAGTGAGATAATATAATTAAAAATCAAAATAAGGTGCTCCAAGATTAGAACAACCTTCAATATTCAAGATTTTAAAGGTGTTATATACCATTAACCATATGTTTTAATAATCTAATTAATTAGTAATAGATATTGAGCAACACCAATTTAATAAAAATTAAATTATATATTACATAATTAATCTCCAATATTCTGCTTGCAAAAAGAAAATTGGGACTTGTGTGTCCTACATCAGACAAGATAGGTGGAATTAGAAGACAAAAAGGTTGTCTTGAAGTTATAAAGTATATATATTAATTTTTTAAAATTACATAAGTTCCACAAATTTAATGTTAGAAATTTATAAGCACACAGTTTGACAATTAATTCTTTATTTGTTACAAGAGTTTAATAATGTTATTTTTTAATTATTTTTATAATATTTTAATGAGTAAGGTCAAACTATAATAAAGTTTAAAATTTAGGTACACAGGACAGAGAAAAATAAAAGTTGGCTGATGCCAATTGACTCCATTGAACAAAGGATGGCTTCATTTTGTCTAAATTTCGTTTTGGGCTGGTTGTAGTCGAGAGAGGTAGAGCAATTGAGTGGACGAACTTGTCGGATATGCAGCGATGAGGTTGGGCTTACAGTGGAGGGAGAGTTGTTCGTGGCATGCAACGAGTGTGCCTTCCCGATTTGCAGGACTTGTTATGAGTATGAGCGTCGAGAAGGCAGCCAAGTCTGCCCCCAATGCAAAACTCGCTTCAAACGTCTCAAAGGTAATTTCTGAACCTCTTTATTTGTTTCTTCGTACTTCGATTTGTTATTTATATATCTTGATGGAGAGGAGGGAGTGTATCCATTTAAAAGAACTAAAATTAGAGAATATTTATCAATTCATGAAATCAAGTAATATACTCGATACTTATCTTGAGTAGACTATGAATCTTGGACTAGGCCATGAGAGGGTGAATGAATGATGATGCATGTAGGGTGTGCGAGAGTGGATGGTGACGAAGAAGAAGACGACATTGACGATGTGGAGAACGAGCTCAACTTTGAAGGAGCCGTGCGGCATAGAGGAGGCCAGGAAAGGTCGTTATTGGAGTCCCATTTGACCCTTCAAGTTTCTCTCCTCACCGACGGTCATATGGTAATGACTACTGTTGCTATTGCCTCCTGGCCTCTTTTTTCTCTCTTAGCCATCTAGTTTCTCACTCATTTTCGGGTTCTGGGTTGGTTCAAAAGTACGTAAAATTCTAATCTAACAGAGAGTGTTAATATTAATAACTAGTATTAATATTAATAACTACGTATCAGGCTGATGATGATATCCCCCAAGACCAACTTGCATTGGTCCCTTCCTTGGCGGAGGCTGGTGATGGAAGCAAAAGGATTCACCCACTTCCTCTGCCATATCCTAGTCTTGCAGGTGAGGAGGTGATTTTCTTTGCTTTGAGTTCCTTAATTTCCATCTCAAGGGTGAAACCAAGAAGTATTGTTTCTATGACAATTACACACACACACTATAATCGTTTTAATTTGTAGTGCAACCTCGACCCTTGGATCCTTCCAAGGATTTGGCTGCTTATGGCTATGGGAGCATTGCTTGGAAGGAGAGAATGAAAAATTGGAAGCGCAGACAAGAAAAGCTACAGATTACGAATGATGAAGATCCTGGTAGTGATAATGAGGATGGAATGAATCTACCATTGTAAGATCCCCCAATTTTTCCGAATACATGAGAGCATACAAGATATATGAGTATTGAGTTGCAATACCACATGCATCAGCACAACGCACCAGCTAGTGTTATACTAAATATTTCTCATATAGAAGGATGGTTGACTTTCCATGAATCTCTCTCTCTCTCGCATTTTCAGTTCTGAGTCGTACCAAGTATGACTTCAGATGGTTATTTTCCTTGTCCATGGTCGTTACTTCACCCTGTAAAAATTGCTCATCTTGGAATAACATCTTTACTCTTTTACCAGGACTGATGCAAGACAACCATTGTCAAGAAAGTTGCCTATTCCTTCAAGCCAAATCAACCCTTATAGAGTGATCATTATCATACGGCTTCTTGTTCTTGGGTTTTTCTTCCACTACCGAGTAACGCACCCAGTGAAAGATGCTTATGCCTTGTGGCTTATATCTGTGATATGTGAGCTTTGGTTTTCTCTTTCGTGGATTCTAGATCAATTCCCAAAATGGCTTCCAATAGATAGAGAAACTTACCTAGATAGGCTATCCTTGAGGTCAGTTTTTTTACCGAAAACTCCATTTCTTCATGTTACTTCTTGCAGTTTAAGATCCTCAACCGTTTAGTTATTTCCTAGGTATGAGAAAGCAGGCAAACCCTCTCAATTATCTGCGATTGATATCTTTGTGAGCACAGTTGACCCGTTAAAGGAGCCTCCTTTGGTGACTGCAAATACAGTTCTTTCCATACTCGCAGTAGATTACCCAGTTGACAAGGTTTCATGTTATGTGTCCGATGATGGTGCTGCCATGTTGACATTTGAAGCATTGTCAGAAACGTCCGAATTTGCTAAGAGGTGGGTGCCTTTTTGCAAGAAATTTAACATAGAGCCACGAGCACCGGAGTGGTATTTTGGTCAGAAGATTAATTATCTGAAAGACAAGGTATTACCTTCATTTGTGAAGGAGCGGAGAGCAATGAAGGTATGAAGTCACAAAATTGTCAATTATTCATAAAATTACGCAAGACTTTCTAATAAATTGTGGAAGTGTGTTATTGGGTGGTCATGACATATTTCATTGTTTGGGATTCAGCGAGAGTACGAGCTGTTCAAAGTTCGAATAAATGCTTTGGTTGCAAGGGCACGAAAGGTCCCCGAACGGGGCTGGACGATGCAAGATGGAACTCCATGGGCTGGGAATAATGTTCGAGATCATCCTGGCATGATTCAGGCATTCCCAAATCTTGATGTTTATTGTTCTGTTTCCTTACAAATTCTAGCATTAATTTGTACTTCTGTGATCTTTTACAGGTCTTTCTTGGCCAAGATGAGGGGTATGACATTCATGGAAATGAACTACCACGCTTGGTATATGTTTCTAGAGAAAAGATACCCGGATTCAATCACCACGAGAAGGCTGGGGCAATGAACTCCTTGGTAAGCAACAAGCCCAAATCCACTATGCATTCTAGAAACCCTCTCAGGATATATATAATATATGTGGATGAACAAAACTAAAAACCATCTTAATCCTCATAAATCCATATAATTGGTCACTTACAATTAGGGGACTTCGGGTATGGAGTCGTGACACAAGCTTTAAGCACACAACCCCAATAATTCGAATGTAATCTGATTATCTATTTATAAGTAACAACTTTAATGGGATTGTGTTGCCTATATCTATCCATACATTTTATTCACAATCAAAATATCATGTTGAGTTTTTTAGGATAGACTCCATCTATGTCAAATTCGAATTTAAGGAGCTATAATTAACACATTCCTTCCTTGTACTCTAAGGTAGTTGACAGAATGATTTCTTACTTGTTTATCAGGTTAGAGTCTCTGCTGTGCTCACTAATGCACCTTATATATTAAACTTGGACTGTGATCACTACATCAATAACAGCAAAGCTCTCAGGGAGGCTATGTGTTTCATGATGGATCCACTGTTGGCAAAGAAAGTGTGCTATGTCCAATTCCCACAGAGGTTTGATGGCATTGACAAGAACGATCGATATGCCAACCGAAACACCATATTCTTCGATGCAAGTGTCTTTCATAGACTTTGAAATTGCATTATTTCCTAGAAAATATACCATAATTGTTGTGATTATTTCTTCAATTCCAGATTAACATGAAGGGTTTAGATGGCATTCAGGGCCCCATATATGTAGGGACAGGATGTGTGTTCAATCGGCAGGCACTCTATGGTTATGATGCTCCTAAGACAAAGAAACCACACAAATGCTTGCCAAAGAAGTGGTGTTGTGGAAGCTGTTTTCCAGAAATGAAGAACGGGAAGAAGCCCAACAAGTCTGAGTCCCAGATGAAGAAGAAGGATACGAGGGATCAGGTTGATGCAGAGTTAACAGCATCACCATTAATGGACTGTGACGATAGAATTGCTGAAAAAGGTTCTCTTTAAGCCTATTGTTGTGCTATGAACGCACAAAATTTAAGAGAAAAAAGAATACAAAAATTTAACACAGTTAGGTCTTAAGAGATCTATAATGAGAAAGATCTATTCAATGTAGTTTTTGCAAGAACAAATTTGGAAACTCTCCTAAATCTCGTAACTTCAAATAACTAGTTAGTCATACTCTTAAGAATTTTGATTATCGAGTTGTGACATACATTCTAGACACAAACTCTAATTGGTTACATCATTTCTCATGTTATTAGGTTGTGACCAATCAACAATATCATACTGAGTGAAGACTTTTTTACAGGCAACATGCAACTCTAATAAGATTAAGTTTTCTTTACCTACTGATATCACTTATTCACAATCAATTAGTTAGATTTTATACATAAAACTCAATGGATTTGATGAGTTATCTAAGAATTGAATGATGATTAATTAATCTCTACATCTAACATGAGAAACTTTCTATGCAAGAACAGAAGGTGATCAAAGTTTGACTCTAACGCCGCAACACAAGTTACAGAAGAAATTTGGGCAATCTCCAATATTCGTGGCATCGACATTGCTCGAGAACGGCGTCCCAGTCGAAGGTGCAAGCACTGAAGTGCTACTTCAAGAGGCCATCCATGTGATCAGCTGTGGCTACGAAGATAAAACCGAATGGGGAAAGGAGGTAAACTCACCAGACACAGCCGCTTAGCGTCTTCTCTATCAAATTAGGGTTTGCGAAAACCATTTTTCTCCATTGCAGGTTGGCTGGATCTATGGTTCAGTCACAGAAGACATCTTGACAGGTTTTAAAATGCATTGTCGTGGATGGCGATCGATCTATTGCATCCCGGCGAAGCCCGCGTTCAAGGGATCTGCACCGATCAATCTCTCCGATCGTCTTCACCAGGTGCTCCGATGGGCGCTGGGTTCCATCGAGATCTTCCTGAGCAGGCACTGCCCTCTCTGGTATGGATATGGAGGTGGCCTGAAATGGCTGGAGCGTCTCTCTTACATCAACGCCACGATATATCCATTGACCTCCATTCCTCTCCTTGCATATTGCACTTTGCCCGCTCTGTGCTTGCTCACAGGCAAATTCATCATTCCAGAGGTACCATCCATTACTATACGCTCACACTACTGAACTTAATTTCGTTTGGTACATAACTTTCCAAATCCAAAATCAGAATGGAGGCTAAGGCTTTTTGATAAAACCTAGCTCCACTGGGATAGCAGATACAAAACCTAATTCATTGAAATTGTCTTTCACAACATGAGCTAGGTGATTGTGATTATATATATATCGACAGTGCGTCAAAATTGGATAACTAACATTCAGAACATGACTTTTTATTCATAAACGTGAACATTAAGAAAGCTTTCAATTTTTGACGACATTAAAGAGAATATTTCATGGTGCAATTGTGAGATGGTAAATGTACGTCCTTTAATATCAAACCATGTTACGATTTCTATATGCTTCTTTCTCTTGATTCTGCGTTATAATGTGCAAGATCGGATTCTAACATGCTTCAATCTGCAATTTGCTCCTTGTATTCTGCAATCGCAGCTTAATAATGTTGGGGGCTTGTGGTTTTTATCGCTTTTCATATGTATCTTCGCGACAAGCATCTTGGAGATGAGATGGAGCGGAGTCGGCATCGATGAATGGTGGAGAAACGAACAGTTCTGGTTGATCGCCGGCGTCTCAGCTCATCTGTTCGCTCTTTTCCAAGGACTGCTGAAGGTGTTCGCCGGAGTTGACACAAACTTCACGGTGACATCGAAGAAAGGCAACGGCGACGGCGACGAGTTCTCGGAGCTATACGAAATGAAGTGGACGGCGTTGCTGATTCCTCCGACGACGCTGTTGATAATAAATTTGGTCGGAGTGCTAGTTGGCATCTCCGGGGCAATGAACGACGGGTACACGTCATGGGGCCCGTTGTTCGGGAAGCTCTTGTTTGCCTTATGGGTGATACTGCATCTGTACCCGTTCTTGAAAGGGTTGATGGGTCGGCAGAATAGGACCCCCACCATTGTTGTTGTCTGGTCGATCTTGCTTGCTTCCATATTTTCCCTGTTGTGGGTTCGGGTCGACCCATTTTTGGCAAAGTCGGATGACCCGTTTCTGGAGGAATGTGGACTGGAGTGTAACTAGGCGATAGATACTTCTCTCTCTCTCTCTCTGCAAAAAAAGATTAGAGCCTAACAAGAGCTCACTGTTTTGGGAAGAGGCTTAATTATGTGGTTAAAATATATTAATTATTGTATTATTGCCTATTAAACTGGGTTGTTGTTAACATTTGCAGTGGTGGAGCCACGTGAGGCCCACTGGGCCAGATTTTTTCAAAAAAAAAATATTTTTTATGATGGTTTACAACTGAAAATAAAGAAATTATAATATAATTTACTACTATAAATAAAAAAAATAAGTATTAAAGAAAGCAAATATATAATGACTTAGTAGTAACTATCACAATATATTTTTATAATTTATTCATATGATGATGCAAAGAAAGTAAAGTATTAAAGAAAATTGTGAAGTAAAAGAAACAAGTATAAAGAAAATTTATATTAAAGAAAATAAACAAGTTAACAAAGTAAGTATTGCGAAAATTGATTTTGTATAACTTTCTATAAATCTCAAGCTAATAACTCTAATAACAAATTACAATCTTAATTTTCGAAATCAAATTAGAAGAGCTTACTTACAAAGAGATTTGTTAGTTTCGAAATTAAGACGATTTATTCCAATTTAGTTCAATAAATTTGGTGATTGGTTAGAATATAGTATGAGAAATATGGAAGTGATGATTCTTTTGTGAAAGAAAGGTTCAATAATTTTAAAAAGAAAGGTAGACTTCAAATTTATATTGAAGATGTTAATAGTGCACACAATCAACCTTGAAACAACTTTTAGGCCTTAATGAATCAAGAGCAAAATATAGAGAGAGTTTTCTTCAGACAGTTAGAATAAACACGATGTAATTATTGAATTCGTCCGAATATATCAATTGATTGTGTTCAACTTCTTTTACGATAAAGACTAACCTTTCGTGATTATAACAAGTTTGGAGATTCAAATAATCAATATAACTTTCTTAAACAATTGAAGTTTATAGTATGAAAAGTAGTAAAGAATAATTATAAAAAATTTTATATTTTAATAATAATATTATTATTTTATTTTTATAATTATATTTTTGTATTTAAATTTACCCCCCCCCCCCCCACTAAATTAAAATTCTGGCTTCGCCTCTCAACATTCGTGGATAAATATATACTTGATTGTATTTGTGGTCTAGATTAAATATTATTGTGTAAACATTGTATTGTTGATATGTTAACTTTTAAACATACTTTCTGAATCATATGATTTGGCATAAATAAAATTATTATTTGAGTGAATACTGATTCACAAATCTCACACAAAATAAGAACAAATATAAAAGTATATATGAATTTATCCCCCAAAAATTTGAAATCTAGTAGTTAAGAAGACTGATATAATCCTTTGGTATCAAGCCAATTCTTGTGGGCACACTATGATAATTCTTCAGACTTTGAGACTTGATTATTATGCCAAGGCTTTAGGGTGCAATAATTATTTGCTCAACAATTTGGTTTCAAGCCCAATGGGATTAAGACATTCTTAAGAAGGAAGCACCATAGGCAAAATAGAACCACAAGAAAAAAGAAAAAAGAAAAAGCAAACGTCACTATAATTTGATTGCGCAAATACCTTTATGTGAAGAGAACATTACTTTGCTATTAACTATGATCTCCAGAGGCGCCATGCATCTGTGATGCAAAGAATCCCACAGGACAAAAAAATCAACTAAATCCTGAATTAGGATTGAATTCCATGTAGAGATTCACAAAGACAAATCACCAAAAAATTAGGCCATCGTATGCAATTTGACTTCACCCTTGCATTTTGTTCTCAAATTCACTTCTTTGGTAATGGCTACGTACTTGGACAAGCAGATGCTGCCAATTCTGCCAACTGCTTCCCGCCGAGATAGGACACAAGTTCCATAGAGATATACTGTTTCGGTAGATTAGCAAACTCTTCTTCCTCGAAACCGTAAACTGGCGAGATTTTTCTCGCTTCAGCTTCTGCGGCTTCTGCCTCAGCAAGAAGTATGTCAGCTTCTTCAAGATCGCCTAATTCCAGAGCAGCCGATCTTTCAGCTTTAGCAGCACCAGCAATTAGGAGTAGTCTTTGGAATCTAGCCATTGCCAACTCTCTTTCCATTGTCAAAATCTGTCCTTCAGTTTCTTGCAATCTGTTAACGGTGTTGGAGATCTCTTCCTCAAGCTTGTGCAACTCAAGGACATCTGCTGCAATTTTTGTCTGTAAACCTTCTTTTTCAACTGTCAATGTCTTGGATTCAGTTGCTATCCGTGCTGCTTCCTTGAAATTTCTTGCAGCAGCAGCAACTTTCTTTTCTGCTTCCAACTCTGGGACTCTTTTGTCTATAAAGGCAACTCTTTGCTTTAAAGATTCAGATTCCTGCTGGAAACTTGATTTTGTTGAAGATAGCTCCTGAGAGAGAGAGAGAGAGAGAGTTGAATGATCAGCATGTCATACCATTGGTGTGCAAAAGAAAAAAATAATAAACCACCTTCACCGGCTGGAATTCATATAAGGATATATTACTAATTAAGCACCAAAAGTTGTGTATTTGATCCCGCTTGGGCCTTCGGCACGGTGGGATTATATTATTATAACTTCTTTTCGGCCCTACCATATGGGTTTGGAGATTACCCCACTTCTTGTTTTGCCGGGATACCCCACTTTTATTGACACGTACTACAGTTGAAATGCAATACAACATAATTGAAGTGTCATGATAGAAACAACTTGAGAACAAAACACTAGAGAAAAGAATTTTAAATACTTCCCATTTTAATGATAAAATAATATCACTATCTTTTAGATAACTTCACAACCAAATTATACAATAAATACTTGTTGCATTTTTGAAACTGTAATCTAATTATTGAGATATAACTAGAACATATTTATAATAATAACAATAAAAGAAAATAAATTTACGGGTTTGTAACTATCAGTCCGTTTCAATTTCAGTCAGCGACAAACAAAACAAACTACTTGTTATAGACAGCTAGATGATGACAGTATGATTATGTAAAGTCAGCCACAGACACCGAGCCATAATGATTTTAACACAGGTGGTATCATACATCCCAAGACCATGCCTTTGTAACATCCATGAGCACCTAAAATGGTCCTTGTACTCGCTTCCAAGGTCAGATATAGCTCACTTGACACTCCATTTATCTCAATCTCTTCCAGTGGACCAACTTCTTATTCCAACTTTGATCACACAGGCACCTTTGCAAGTTTGTTTTCCTTCCTCTCCTTGGATCGCAGATTTAGCTGCTACTAACCATACAAGATATTAAAAGATAATAAACAGTGCAATCAAATATTTCTAGTGTGTGCCAAGTTCTTATCTAGAGGGGGTCCATTTGCAAATGTTGATTCCATTCAAGCTAGATGGAATATGGGTTCTCATAGCTGGTGGGTGATACAGGTACCTTTGCTCCATCAAGCTATATGGGATATGGATTCTCACAGCTAGTAGGTTACATGGTACCTTTGCTCCTAAGCTTTAGGCCTAGGTTTTAAAGCATTGTTGCAACTAGTTTCCTCTTGTTGCAAGAGGTTTTAGAGTGCATAATCCTTTATCTACTAGGTGGAAAGAAACAAGATGAGACCTCAATGAGCAAAGAACTTGATTTTTGTTCATTGCAATCTCCCCATCCTGTCAAAGGGAGTGTCACATTCCTAGGGTTACCTAGGGTTGCGACTGGAATTAGGGGGGAAATCAGAATGAGAGAATTGAAAGGAGGGAGAGAAATTAGCCGAAAGGGGAAGAGAAATTAAAGAGAATAGAGAGAATTAAAAGGAAAGGATTTCACTCTCATTTCACATAACATCCCATCCTCTTACAAATAGTCCTTTATAGGCATAGTTGATTGCTAACTGAATTCATAACAACACCCATGTGCTCATAACAAACTATTGTAACCCTATTAAAATATTCTCCCTCTATTGCTCCTTAACCTAAGGTTGAGACTGGAATTAGGGGGGAAATCGGAACGAGAGAAATTAGCAGAAAGGGAGGGAGAAATCAAAGAGAATCGAGAGGGATAAAGAGAATTAGAAGGAAAGGATTTCAATCTCATTTCGCATAACATCCCATCCTCCTACAAGTAGCCATTTTATAGGCATAACTGGCTGCTAACTGAATTCATAACAACACCCATGTGTTCCTAACAGATTACAAAATATCTCATAACAAACTATTGTAACCCTATTGCAACCTCTATTGTTCCTAGGGTCATGACAATTCCCCCCTCCTTGAGAGGTTTCTTGTCCCCAAGAGACTTATTACCGCTAAGCCGCTATCTCTTCACTTCCTACTATCTCTCTTTCTCCTTCATGGCTCATTCCTCTTTGCTTTTATGTTCCTTCTCTTTTGCTTTTCCTACACTCGTAAAATGTTATCTTCGCATATCTCCATGTGAAGGCTCTCTTTTCCCATTAATCTGTAAGTCCTAGTAATGTATTGGATCTTCATACGTGAACTATGTCAGTGCATGGTAGCAATTAATAGTCTGGCAACAACCTTTTCTTTCAACATCTTCCCAATTGCATGGTAGTTCCTCTGTTTAGCCCTACTGTTCTACTCCCACAGCTTGACAACTAGTTCCATGCATTCTGCCAGTAAGCCAACTCCTCTAGAACAAACTAGTACACTAGTACTTCCATCATATATAAATGGTCTGATATTTATAGGAGAATGGTGAATTATTATCTTCAGGGTAAGGCTGACCCCAACAGTACTTGGAGGAATTGATTAGTAATCACTAGTCCATATTTGATGAAGCAAATAGTCATAGCGACCACCAATAGCAAGCATTGTCCCTTCCACAATTGATGCAGGATTATTCTCCTTCCTTGAATATATCTAAAAAAACAAATCACTATGATATCCCTCAGTTGGTAGCATTAGGGCATCAACAAACACATGGTTCTTACTTTTCCACACTCTTAAACACATGAAGAGCTTTGACAATTCATCAAGTGCGTTGCGCGTAAGCTTGTCAGCAAGATGGGCACTTCGCAGCCTAGGCAAGTCCTGGTCTGTAACTGCACAGAACCTTAGTCCTACTATCTGCAACCTATTTACAGCCCCTTCAGTAAGATTGAGTTCCTTTCAAGGTTGTTGTCTTATTACCACCCTTTTTGACTCTTTTTCAGATGACTGAAGACGCAAAGAGCCCAGCTAAGACAAAAGCTTTGCCACCTTCTGCCTATGCTCTACCTTTATTCCTACCCCATACCAAATTGCTCTTCGATAAACATATGATATTTCATAACATTTGGAAGATGATTTTTGGTTTGCAACAACCCAATTCACAAAGGGTAATACGGGTCATGGCCAAGCTCAATCTTGTCCTCCCCCATGAATCAGACATTTGACAACACTCCTATTTAGTTGTGGAGAATCTTCCAGCAACCTTAGGTATTATCTCCAAATGCTTGGTGCAATGCTATTTGATTACTTCCACTGCTACTACGACAACCTAGGCTCAGACTTCAGTGTCAAAATCTACGTATTGGATAGGGAAAGTATCCTTTCTAGCTAAAGCTAATCTTCTAACATTCTCATGGTGGTCTTTGGTGCTTAGAATCTTCTCATTGAATATAGCATTCACAACTTTGTAATAATCACTGAGGTCTTCTAAATTATGCATTGTTTGCAGCATATTGTCTGACAATTCATATTCCATTTGCGGAGGCAAAGCATGTTGGAGTTGTTCAGCGACAAGTGGAAGATCTATAGGACTTGGGGCAATCAAGCGCTGTAACAAGGATACCAGATCTAGAAATTCAGCAACCCATGCTGGAGGAAGTTCCCCTTTCTATTTAAGATCAGAAAGAACAATATGCCTTTCCATAGCTAATACAATTGGGTGTCATAGCTTAAAGAAGACAAACCTTAAGTTGTACCTATCAACCTCTTCATCAATCTTTGGCCACTCTTCATCAATTTCCGATGCAGAAAAAAAGTAGGTACCAACTTGGCTAGTATAATCTAAAGAAACTCCATCCATTTCTGTAAGATCTAGATCCTGGTTCACGTCATCTTCAACTTGACTATTAGTTGGCATCACCAATGAATTAATGTTTTGTTCCCATGTTACTTCATCATGATTTATTAGTTGTTCTTTGGATTTCTTGGCAATTGTAATAGGATTAATTTCAACGGATTTCTCCTCCAATGGAGCCTCAATTATTCCTCCAGTAGTTGCCCTTCCTCCTTTGTTATCCTAAATAGTCTGCTCCATTTCAGGTATTTCCTCACTTCTTGCAACAACCAATCCTAATCTTAGGGCCTCAACAGTCTTAGGAATACTTCCAATCTACTGGTTGCTTTTAGTAACCGTTAGGCAGCCTGTGCTTTCTAGAAATGGCTTCCAATGCTGTTTCATGTAGGTTCACCCTCTCAGCTGCTTGTTCTACCGTGGCAGGACACATCATTTTCACAATAGGTCTCAAAGCATCATTAAGACCATCAATGAATTTCAACACAAAGAAAGATTCCTTCAAGGTCGGTTGAGAATTAAGCATCAACACTTTCAATTCCTCAAATTTAACCTTATAATCCATTACAAACCCTTCTTGCGTTAGGTTATTGAATTCATCTCTAAGTTGATTTAACAAAGCAGAGTATGTTGTTATGTTTTAAAGTAATTTTGATAAAGAAAAACTTAATTGTCTTTAGAATTTGAAAATGAAAGAGTGGTATATGCTTACACTTTCCAAATTAAATATTCATGGCTTAGAGACGCTATTTTACTTCTAAAATCTTAACAAGCCATGCAAAATTTTCATTGAGAAATATTCTATCTTGAAAATCATCTCTTTATCTCTTGAAAAGCATTTTGCTAAAGTGTGTTGAATTTTGTCAAAGCCTATTCCTCAACATCACACACTTTTTTTAAAAAAAGTAAAAAATATAGACTCTTTCTTTACAAATGTTGACCTTTTCATGCCTTTATTGTATGAAATTTTGAAAGATAAAATTCTGTCAACTTTCTAAATAAAACAATCGACTTTTTTTATTCTTTGACAAAAATCAGTCGACAGTTCTTGAAACCTGTCGACAAGTAAAATTCATTCTCTCGGTCCAAGTGTTTTTAGTTTAAAAATAGTCGACAGTGACTGTATAGCGTTGACTTGTACCTCAAAAATGTCGATCTTATATGGTAAAGTGTCGACCTCTTTTTATATCAAGTCGACTTCTTTTTGTGAAAAGTCGAATGTTCTTTTGTTTTTATTTGAATTTTAAAATATGAAAGAAATAATTGACTTCTTTATGCATCTGTCGATAGTTTCTATTCTTACATCATTAAAACGACTAGTTTTTAGGCATTTAGTGCAGGCAACGGTCATTTATTTCAATTTCGTTGCTTGGTTGACCAGAAAACAATAAATAGAGCATGAAGAAGCAAGTGGAAAGGATAATGAACAAGTGCAAGTACTAAAGCTAGTCTTTCATCTTACAAGTGTCTTTAAGCTTTAATTTTTCACATACGAAGGCAAAAGTGTAATACTTGTAATATTTGTTTTAGCCTTTGGTTCTTATCTTTGAGCTTCATTGCAACTAAGAGAGCTATCTCTTAGATTCCTTATTTGATTGTAAAATTATTGTTGTATTGCTTAACTTGTGAGTTAAAGGGTCTACCGGGTTATTAATTTGAGGATTTGTATATTTCTAGCATTGAAACTAGAGGGGCCTATCGGTTTTGGTAGGAGAATATAGTGAATATAAATCTCCAATAGGTCAGTTGGAGGAGTGGATGTAGGCTGGTGCTGAACCACTATATACCGTGTGCCTCCTTTACTTTTGTTGTTGCTTTATCTTGCATCTTTTATTCTCTCAATTTTTTCACTGTTTTATTACATTATACCCTCATCTATACTTTAAGTTTTTAAAAATCTCAAATTGATACCCAATTCATCCCCCCCCCCCCTTGGGTGTGTGGTGATTCAACTCAATAGAGTACTCCTTAGAAAAGCATCCAATCGGAACACTAACTTGAAATTTCTGTGAGAATAGAAACATCAAGTCGTCCAGCTTTCATTTGAGGTTATCGAATTCATTTCTTGTTGCGACCCATTCCTTCTTGAGTGTTTTCTCCCTTGACTGTGCACTTCCACTAAGTCTTGCGGCCATCTCCACAATTCAATTTCCTTTGAAAATCTTCCTTTGTAACAACCTCTTGATCAGCTTCTAAGGACGTCTTCGGAAACTTATTCTAGCACTTAGATTCAGCAAACTTAAATTCACTGAAACTTGATCAATTTCGTAGTGAGTTCGTTGGCTCCACTATAGACTTCTGAGAATTCAATTCTAATAGAATTCGTCGAACTTGCTTTGCTGCCGAATTCATCGGAGTTCGCAAAGCAGCAACCGAGACCTAGCCGCTCAGTGTTGCTTTCAATTTCCAAACTTAACTGTTATCACCATCCTAGGATTCGTTCTCCAATAATTTACATAAGAATTACCTAGTTGTAAGTATCGCCTCCTCCAATCTGTAATGGATTGCCACCACCGATCGATGACTACTATCTTGTTCGATCTACACTCGACCGCCTATTAGGACTACCAATGGCTGCGACTCGGCAAGCCCTCAATCCAATTCCGCAACCAATGATCGCTAGGATGAGCTTCACTGAATTGCCTCAGTCACCTACAACGACCTAGATCCAGTTGCTCCAAAATCACCATCGAAGTTGCCCAGGTTTATTTCGCCTTCACAATCTAGACCTTAATCACTGCTGGAAACCTCAAGATTTCTCAACTAATGATCGTTGGCTTGTTTTGTCTTCAAAAGTCGAACAAGGATTGTCAGGGTTCATAGTTGTGGACGATTGACTCATTTCATCTTCAATTCCGAGCCGAGAACTACTATGAATTGTAGGAATCACAACCGAGAATCGATTGGCTCTAATACCAATTATCCCATTCCTAGGGTTACTTAGGGTTGAGACTGGAATTAAGGGGGAATCAGAATGAGAGAATTGAAAGGAGAGAGAGAAATTAACATAAAGGGAAGGAGAAATTAGAGAGAACCGAGAGAGGGGCAGAGAGAATTAGAAGGAAAGGATTTTAATCTCGTTTCACATAACATCTCATCCTCTTACAAGTAGCTCTTTTATAAGCATAGCTGGGTTGCTAACTGAATTCATAACAGCACCCATGTGCTCCTAACAGATTATAAAATATCTCCTAACAAACTATTATAACCCTATTACAATATTGTCCCTCTATTGCTCCTAGGGTCATGACAGAGAGCTCCTTAATACTTTTGTGGATGGACATAACATGATGTGGGATATTGTTGAAGAGAAGTTTGACTCCCTTGATGTTCACGTACTTGATGTTACCAACTTATAAACCCAAGCTAGAGGCTATCTGGTTTACAGATAATGGAGTTCAAGCCCAAGGTACTAGTGCGAGCGTGATGGTCTTCATGAAAAATGAAGAAATATAGAACTTTTCAATATTTAGTGTTTTTAGATATCATGTTCATAAAATTGCTAAATAGAAATATCATCTTTTCACAATACCCGTGGCCTCATTTTTTGAAGTCATTGTTTCCCATGTCCATGTTCCCATTTATTTTGGTGCTTCTTAGGGAACCAATACTCAACATGAAGGGCAAAGTAAGCTAGTCATGGATCTCGTAGGAGATTAGTTGGAGACCAAAACATGGTCTTTATGTGTTCAGGAAGGTGAGAAAAAGACTAAATTTGTTCATAAAATGGAAAATGCCAACAGAAGAAACAACCATAATGACATATTGGTGTTCGATCAGGAAGGATTCTCTAGTGAAGAATTGGTTGACAAAAGCAATGTTAATTATTACAAAGAAAGAGAACCGGGGGGGCTACTTTGCCTGGGCAAGAGATCAAATGCATTTAAGTGGAACAAAAGATGTAGAATGAGATTTTTTCTTGAAGAAGTTATTGGAGCCTTAAGAATTGTGATGGGGAGAAGGGTCCCAGTCTTGATGGGTTTACCTTGTCCTTTTTTCCAACTATTTTAGGCCAGTTATGGAGAGGAGTGTAATGGAGACCATGAGACAATTTTTCTCTTCTTTTATTGCACTTCCAAAATAAGCACACCTTAGATTTGAAGGGCTTCAAACTTATTATTCTAACTATGGCCAGTTATGGAGAGGGGTGTAATGGAGACCATGAGATAGTTTTTCTCTTCTTTTATCACATTTATTCCTAAATAAGCACACCTTATGTTTTAAGGGCTAGTCAAGAAGGAAGTCTGTAAGAATTTGGGTAAAGTCTCAATTTCTAAATTCATCATCACTACAAACCTTAATCCCACTAGATTTGGTCAGTTACATAGATTTTAGCCTCCATTCATCTCCATCCATTTAAATTCTCATTGCATATTAGATTTTGGCTAGAGTCTAGTAGGAAGTGTGCATAAGATTTCGCCTAAAGTCCAACTTCTAACTATGTGATCCTTGGAAGCTGTTAACAATTAAGGTAGATTATTGTTTGAAGAAAGGAAGAGGAGAGGGGAGATGCAAATTTAACTATAACTAAATATATTAAACGAAGAAATTACCACACAAACCAGAAAAAGCTGATCCTAAATTAGTAGGGACTGGAAATCTGTTGCCATTCTAACCAAAAAGATATCCTAGAATAATGCGTCTTATTCCAAAATCATAGACTGTTCCCAGTATTATTTTGTAAAATAATCCAACATTCCTCAACATGGACAAGAAACCTTAGCAGCTTCCAAGTGCAATATGTAGAGCCATAATATTGTTACAGAGGGAGAAGACTGAAGAGACTTGCATTATCATATCATGCTAATGTTAGAAGAGACCGATGACAGCCAATAATAAGGTTGGGAGAAAAACCAACCTGAAGAGAAGCCCTTGCTGAAGAAATCTCCTGTTTGAGCATGTGGACATCTCCTGAAAGTTTCTCCTCAGTCTTGGTAAGCCTCACCTTTTCTTCAATGGACCCCAAAGTGAACATCATTAGATTCTTTCGAAGCTCAACAACGTCTTGGTACATTTTTGCTTCATCTGTAGAGACCAAGACGAGTTCCTTGAGCCTCATCCCCCTGTCTTTTTCCTGGGATAGGAAATCATCAATTTCCTTCTTTTTTCTAGTTAAAGCTTCATTTTCCAGTTCCATCTGAGAAAGGTTAGAACGCAGGCTATCAAAATTGGTATCAATGGTTGACTGAGCCTCCTGAAAGGTAGAGACCACATCAGCAATTCTTTTCTCAACTGCTTCAATGCTATTATCAGTCTCCGCTATTTCAGCTTCCTTCTGTTTAACTAGAGCAAGTAATTTCTCCAGTTCCTCTGTCAACAATTCTTTTCTCTTACAAAGAATTTCTCTTTCTCTCCTATCATCCTCGGCTGACTGTTCAATGGAATCATTTAACACTCCCTTTGCTGCATTTATTAAATCTGATTCAATATCCAGTTCCATCTTCTTCAACTCCAAGTCCTCAGTTAACGAAAGCCATTTGTCGAGTTCTTTCTCAGATGCTGCTTCTGCATTTTTTAGGATTAGGTTTGCATCATTTGCTGCATCCTGGGAAAGGATATAACCAGAAATTTCAAATTTCTAGTCAAGTTTTGAGTGTTGATAAACAACAATCACAATGAAAAGCTATTCAAGGAAAACTTCTGACAGTAACAAAAGGATTTCATTCTGAGCAAAAATGAAAAAAAATAAATAAATAAAGCACACAATAGGCATTCAATTTCATCAAAGGAATAAAAACCTGCATCACCAAACAATTTTAACATGACTTCGTATAAGCATAAAAGGGAAAAAGATCTACCACAGTCTGAAAGATCAGCTGACCTAATATGTTACATGCTTCATGAAAAAAATGATAATGCTGTCTATATCCATAGCATGGAACAGGCTATTAACACTTAAAGATCAGTGAATGCAGTTTGCCGCAGAAACCAATCTAATGTGCAATTAATTGTAATCTAGAACACATTGTTAGACATTTTATTAGTTCTGACTTGAGGTATTTATGAAAATGTTCACTCGCTTTAGTTACAATATCCACCCCAGAGAAACACACACACACACACACATGTATAGCGAGAGAGAGAGAGAGAGAGAGAATAAAGGATTATACTATAACAAAGAATCCTTCAAACTTAATTCTGGAAAAATATCTATTAAAATAATTACTTTTGAAAATAATAAATTCCAAATAATGCCTTCAAACACCAAAGCCTAACTATTGAAAGGTTTTCTTTATAAATAAAGAAGACAAAAGGTGAAAGCACCTTAGAGGAGGCACAACCTATATAGAGAGAGGGGAAAACACAAAGTTCTATACAACCAATGAGTGGAATGCTCTCGATAATGGAAGGACCATTATTTCTTTCACACAGTAGATGCCACATAATACAAAAACAAGGAGCCTCTCAAACACATCGTAATGTTCTATTTACATAAGATAGTCTTCCCTGAACACTTTGAGAACTATACAACAAATCCACAAATAATATTTCTTCCCTACATTTTTAGTGGGTCATTGTGTAGTTTTTGGTTTAATATCTTAGCCTAATTTAGATTTTCCAACTTTCCAGTATTATTAGTGCATTATGTGATGTCACTTTCAGAATGTTTCTACTTTTTATTTGTTGGTACACACATAATGTTCTCTTAGGTGGTAAGCTTGATCACATCCAAGTCAGTTTACCAAACATTTAAAAATTTCTCCCTTGGGATGAGCTTCCAAGAGAATCTTCAAGGTTAAATCTTATGAGGTAGCACATAATATCCATAATATTTCCCACTAAGATTGAGCTCCTCATGATGTGATTTTCCAAATTTCAGTTTCATGAGGTAGCACATAATTTCCATAATTTATTCTCATTCTGGAGCCGAGACTCAATATAGCAAGGTGGAACTATACCCTAGCCATGGGCCATTTGTAATCACCACACCTCGTTGACTATGCCCAAGCCAAACACTCGCAGTGTGGAAGGATTGGTTTCAGACCAATCAAAGTAGTGATTGTATTTTTATGTTTGTATATGTTGTTGTAGAGGATCTGTTTTATTGTAGGCGGTTAACAAAATTTGTTAGGCGGTTGAGGCTAGTATATAAGCTAGTCTCATCATTGCTCTCGATATGCTTGTAATTCATTTCTTCTTTCAATACAATTTACTGAGGAATTTTTCTTCCTTTTGTTTTCTGTTTCGTTCCACTGTGAAGCTCTCGCTTCATGGTATTAGAGCCCACGACTAACGTCAATGGCTTCTTGCAATTCTACCTCTCCGTCATTGCCTCATTCGTCTTCTACTTTGTCCTCGGCCACTGCATCTGATTTTTCAGCAATGGCAAAGGCTTTTAATTTCATTCCTACTAAGCTTGATTCCAGAAATTACAATTACCTGTATGGGAACGCACAGATCTTGGCCACAATTAGGGGTTTTGATCTGCTGCCTTTCATCAACAAGGCCACACCACCTCCTAAGTACATCGTGTCCGAGCATAAAGAGCCAATTATTAGTCCAGAGTATCTTAGCTGGATCAGATCAGCTACTCTTAGGATGACTATTCTCCACTATAGACAAGGATGTTCTCGGCCAGGTAATTCACTGTGAGTCAATGGTTGAGGTATGGACAATTCTTGAGAACTTGTATTCTCAATAGACTGTTGCTAGATCTTTTTAGTTAAAGCAACAACTTAGATTTATTAAGAAGCATGATTTGTCCATAAATGCTTATATCTTGAAGATTAAGACTATAGGTCATGCCTTAGCGACTATTGGAGAGCCTCTTAATGATAAAGATTTGTTAATGGCAATTTTACATGGCTTGGATGACGATTATGAAACTGTTATGAGCTTGATTACATATCAAATGGATGAAATCAGTATAGAAAAGGTTCAATATCTCTTATTGATGCATGAACAAAGACTTGTTGCAAAGCATGTATCTAATTTATCCTTTGTACATGATTTTGATTCTGCAACTATGCATGTTAATGTGGCCTCACAACTGTCTAGAGGTGAAAGTAGTTCTAGCAGAGGAAATTTTTTTGGTAGAGGTCAATTTGGTGCACGAGGAGGTGGTTATAGAGGAGGTCAAGGTAAACGTAGGACCTCTGGCAGGAGCATTTACTGCCAATTGTGTGGGAAACCTGGCCATTTCGTTGATAAATGTTTTCATCGGTTTGATAGGACATTTCAGCATAATGTGAGTTCTTTTGGTAGAGGAGGTGGTGTGGTCCAGTCTGATCCTTAGGCCTTTGTCACATCTCAGGAGTCTAATAGCAATTTCCATGAGTCTAATAGAGCTTTCTTAACTGATCTAGGGTTTGCACCTAGGGCTCACTATGACTATTCACCACACTCTTCAGAAACACAGTTTCAAGTCTCCTCATCAACACCTCATCCTCATGTTAACCCTTCCTAGTGCGTAGACTCTGGTGCTACGAACCATATTACTTCCAATTTGAGCAATTTGTCTCTCCATTCTCCCTATGGTGGCAGTGATAAAGTTGTAGTAGACAATGGTAAGACTCTTCCTATTGCTAATGTTGGACTTAGCCAAATGTTTACTCAGACTAACCCTACCTCTTTTCTTTCGTTACCACGCGTCCTTCATGTTCCTAGTATGAAGAAGAACTTGATTAGTATTTCTCATCTTACTAATGATCATCCTGTGGTTGTTGAGTTTCACTCTAATTGTTATTTGATTAAGGACAAGGATTCGGGCTAGGTGCTACTTCGAGGAACACTTAAGGATGGTCTGTATCATCTTGCACCAGCATTTGTTCATGCTGATTCCCAAGCTGCTTCTTCTTGTTCATTTAGTTATCCTGCTGGGGCTTCTTTTCCCAGGGCATCTAATGTTCTTTCACATATGTCTAATGAGTCTTTTGTTACCTGTTTGAATAATTGTAAGGGACAGAGTCTGTCCTTTTCTAATGGATCACCTAGCATGCATTTGGCTTATGTTGATAGAGTTTGTTAGTAATGACATGCTAGGTTAGGTCATCCTTTTTACCGTGTATTGCAACACATTCTCAATAAAATGAATATTCCTTACTCTACTACCAATCTTTCATTTTGTGACTCTTGTAAGATGGGTAAAATGCATCAACTTCCATTTGTTAATTGCCCAATTACAACAAAGAGTCCCTTGGAATTAGTGTATTCAGATTTGTGAGGGTCCTTCCCCTGTAATTTCAATCTAAACTTAAGGCCCTCCAAACAGACAATGGTGGAAAATTTCAGGCCTTCCCACCTTACCTACATGCCTATGGTATTCAACCTCGCTTTTCTTATTCTTATACACACCAACAAAATAGTGTTGTTGAACGAAAACATAGACATATAACTGAAATGGGACTTACTCTTTTAGCCCATACTCACATGCCTTTAAAATTCTAGGTGGAAGCCTTCCATACAACTATTTATATCATTAATTTGCTACCAGCTTCACCCATTCAATTCCAAACTCCTTTTGAAAAACTCTATCATAAACAATGCAATTACATGCAGCTGTAATCCTTTGGTTGTGCTTGTTTTCCATACCTTAGACCTTATAACAAGCACAAATTCAATTTCCACTCTACTAAGTGTGTGTTTCTTAGCTACAGTCATGTGCAAGCTGGGAATAGATGTATGCATGGTAGAGTCTATGTGTCAAAACATGTTAATTTCAATCTTGAGGAGTTTTCTTTTCCTTAGTTGTTCTTTGTTTCACCAACCCCTCAGTCAATGCCCAATGGTCTGTCAACTGATATTCTAAACTCTACTTGTCCAGCTCCTTCTTGTTCATCTCCTTAAGTAGCACTACCAAATTCTTATGTTCTTCCTCCTGTCACCAATTCTGTTTTACCTTCTGCTGAGCAGACTTCTCCTTCTTCTTCTTCTTCTTCTTCTTCTGCTATTCCTATTAAGCCTATTGCTCCAGCCAAGCCAACAAAATCTAAGGCTACTCCAGTCTCTTCTATTCATCTAATGATTACTAGAGCAAAAGCAAAACATATTGGTCTTTCTTCTCTTCATGCCTTAGTGAGTTCTCTAGAGCCAAATTATGTTCAAGAAGCTCTCTTAGACCCAAATTGGATAAAAGCTATGGAGAAAGAGTATTATGCCCTATAGAGGAATCACACTTGGGATCTTGTTCCCTTTTCCTCATACATGAATTTGATTGATTGTAAGTGGGTTTTTAGGATTAAGTACAATTCAGATGGCTCTATTCTTAAGTACAAAGCTCGGCTAGTTGCTAAGGGGTTTCTGATTTTGCCGAAACATTCAATCCAATTGTCAAGGCTCCTACAATTCGAGTCTTGTTCTCTTTGGCTATCACCTTTGGCTGGGATATCTAGCAGGTTGATGTTAATAATGCATTTCTTAATGGGGATTTACATGAGATAGTGTTTTTGTCACAACCTGAAAGTTTTGTGCATAAGCAGTTTCCTTCTCATGTGTGTCGCTTGAGAAAGTCTCTCTATGGACTTAAGCAAGCTCCAAGGGCTTGGTATAATAAGTTGAGGTCATCTTTGCAAGATTGGGGCTTTATTAGAGCTGTTTCAGATGTTTCCCTATTCATTAAGAGGACTTCAACTTTTTGTGTTGTTTGTGTTGGTATATGTGGATGACATTTTGATTACTGGGTCTGATTCTACAGCATTGCATGCTTGTATTCAGGATTTAGACACCTATTTTTCCCTCAATACTCTTGGTTCAGTTAACTATTTCTTAGGGTTTGAAGCTTATAGAGACTACGGGTATCTACCTAACTCAATCCAAATATACTCTAGATTTGTTGAAGAAGGCTGCAATGCAAGATTGCAAGCCTTGTGCCACTCCTATGAGTTCGGGTGTCTCTTTAACTGATGAGGGGGATTTGTTTTCATACCCTTCTCTTTATCGAACAGTCATTGGCTCACTTCTGTTAGGATAAAAATACAATACTCTCTAGGACACTCACACTCACTATGTCACGGATAGAGATTCACAAACACTCACAGCAACGAGAATTACAAAACACAAAAGTAAAGAACAAAAATCAGCATCAAAAACACCACAAGATTATCCTAGGTCAGTCTCAAATTGAGACCTACGTCCAGATTGGCTTGGCCTTCACTTTTCCACTATCTAGTATAGGTTGATTACATGTGCCTTTGATAGAACTCTCTCATAGCCCATATATCCTAAAAACTATAGAGTTCCCAACCCAGAGTATACACAGCAATATCCGCCTCACTCTTGAGCACACAACCAAAAACCCACTCATTCACAAGATAGAATTCCTGCATAAAGCACAAAGTGAAGTACCGCACAACAGCCCCCTCCCGACTCCTATTTATAAGCCATAGGGCGGCAGTTACAATAACAAAAAATAAACGCCCCCAACTGACCGTTACTTCAAACAATCGACTAGTTGTCCTTCTAGAAACAATCTTTCTAGAAGACTTTTCCTAACCAACTAAACAGGACATAAACATTACCTTTTTACATAAATTTTCTGATATCTATTCCACTAATCTAGTACAAATGTTCTAACAACTTCAATATCTGACTTATACAAGACCTGATGTGGCGTTTGTGGTAAACAAGTCGAGTTAGTTTTTGTCCTCTCCCAAGTTTCAACATTGGTTGGCTTGCAAGAGATTGCTTCGGTATCTCAAGGGTATAGTTGGTTTAGGGCTAGTTTTCACTCCTTCCCCTCGAGATTTATCTCTCATAGTGCACACTGATGCTGATCATGCAGGGTGTAAAGTTATTAGACGTTCTACTAGTGGCTTGTGTGTGTTCCTTGGCAACAACCTATTAGTTTGGAGTTCAAAGAAACAAACTGTTGTGGCCAGATCTGTTAGTGAGGCTGAATATAGGGCAGTGGCACAAGTTGTGATAGAAGTTCTATGGTTGAAGTCTCTGTTTTCAGAATTAGGTTATCCATGTGCTCATATGCCTATTCTTTGGTGTGATAACCTAGCAGCCAAGTGTATAGCAGAAAATCCGGGGTTTCATTCTAGAACTAAACATATCGAGATTGATGTACACTTTGTGAGAGAGAAAGTTAAATGTGGTGATGTTGAGATTTAGTATGTTCTTACATTGCATCAAGTGGCTGACATATTTACTATAGGGCTGCCAAGGGATATATTTATGTATTTGTGTGATAAGCTCGGGCTTAAGGTGACACCTATGCTTCAGCATTCAGCAACTACAGGGAAGTCTGCTATGGAGTCTGGTTTGAGGGGGCATGTGGAAGGATTGGTTTCAGACCAATCAAAGCAATGATTGTATTTTTTATGTTTGTGTATGCTGTTGTAGAGGATCTGTTTTATTGTAGGCAGTTAACAGAATTTGTCAGGTGGTTGAGGCAAGTATATAAGCTAGCCTCGTCAGTGCTCTTGATATGCTTGAAATTCATTTCTTCTTTCAATACAATTTACTGAGGAATTTTTCTTCCTTTTGTTTTCTATTTCGTTCCACTTGAAGCTCTCGCTTAACGCAGCATCTTCTCAGCTTGGACCTTCTCATTGCAAGGATAAATCGAGTATCCAGTTTCACTTGTTAAGCAAACACTTACTGCACCAACATAGATGGGTCCATTAAACTCTCCACCAGAGTGCTTTATTGCTATCAATGACACCCTTGCTGCAAGGGTGCTCTTCATTCTCCTAATTAAGGATGCTCATGACACCACCACAGCTCTGCCAATGGAACTCTCCAGCTAGGCATTTAGTTTTCTATCAACTCCCTCTCCCCCCAACCCACGGCCCCCCCTCCCCCCTCACAAAACATGTAGAGGCAAGATCTCCACTTATGCTGCCTCTACCATGTTGAGTAGCAATCCAAAAACTTGATTGTTGATATCCAACTGGAAGAACACTCCAACAACCTACGCTAATGCAGGGACTACATCGCCCTCTGCTGTTGGAGGCTAGAGATACACATTTTATCATGATCTTGCCCATTCTACCTTAAGGGAGCTCAATGTTGACTAGTAGGCACAAGAGAGTAAGCTCAACTAGAATGTGGATTTCTCTGCACCATGACCTAAGACAATGGTGGCACTGCCACTACTACTTCCATCATAATAATGTCACTCTCTACAGGAGTGGTAGTCCACAATGAACTATACATATTTCTTGGACATGGGCATTTCGACTTGACCTTTTCATTATAAACAGGAGCTCTCAATCATCATTGGAAAGGACAACTGCATCACAACAACCCTTCAATTTATCCTTCAGCAGATTCACAAGCTGTCTCTCTCCACTGCTACTCTTTCTAAAGTGAACCTATAGATTTCAATTTGCCAAGATTTGTGTTGTTGGCAGCTAGTGTAATTTCCAGCTGCTTTCTTCTTCCAAGTTATCACCAGCCTTCCGCAATATACGCAGACAGGGAGTGGTACTTGTTTAGCTCCTTTGTTAAATCAGAGTCTACCATATCCCCATCAGATAACTTTCAACGTGGTAGTGTGCTTAACAGAAATCTTAAAACTAGACTTAAAACCACCGCCAGCAGTGATCTAACTTGTAAGGCTTGTTATTCATGCCAAATTTCTACACCATCTTATGTATACTATTTTGTAAAGAGAAGCAAACAAAATAACGCCACAGAATAGAAATTCAGTGAAATAAAGCCGAGTCCTCTCAGAAGCTGATGGATATACAACTCACCGTAGAGAAGTTTTTCAGCAAAGATGCACACTCCTCCTCAACTGCAATTTGCCGCTCCAAAGCCTCCCGTATCTTAGAATCGATAGCATCACAATCCGCTTCGGCATGTCTGAGGGCAACGGCCAATTGTTCCTTGTCCGTCTCTGCATGTGCAAGGCTCTCACTAACCCTCTCTGCAGTCTCAAAATCTTCGGCCTCGCAAGCTTCCTCCAGCTCCTTCTCAAGTTCTCTGAACCTGGCGGATGCAAGATTTACAGCTTCGGCAGCTTTTCTTCTCCTCCGTATAGAGTCCTTCCGCACAGCAGAGACAGAACCAACCAGTTCCCTAACATGCCCGATCTTCTTCGAGATCTGGCACCTAATTTGCTCAAACCTCGACTCAAACGGAGCACTGATGTTTATTTGATCTTCTCCTGATTGAAGATCGTCCGTCGAAACCGTAGCCCTACGTTCCGCATCCGAGACCATATTATCATCTCTATGGGAACCATTAGCTGCGCTACTAAGCGAAGAGCCAACTTCTTCACAAACGCGGGACGAATAATCGAGCTCTACTGTGGTCGTCGCAGTGGGAAGGGATGGATGAGAAACCGAAAGAGAATCAGCGGTTTCTTCTTCATGTTGCGGCGGGGCAGATCCGGCAGATTCCGTTTCGGCAGTAAACGGTGAGGACGGAAGAGAAGGGGATGGCGGTGGGAGCTCTGGTTCGGCAGATCGAGCAGGATGAGAATTGGATTGTTCATCGGGAATGGAGGCATCTCTACCGTATCCAATCCTCAAACCGGCTCTCCTTTTCTTTCTGGTGGAAACCTGCCGAGATATCGATGAGGAAGGAACTTCCCTACTAGTCGTGGTGGCTGAATCATCAGTAGTGAGGGTTAATTGGCTTTGAACGGAAGTGATGAGCGTGAGATCGGAGAAGAGGTTCTCGTCAAGAGGCTGAGACGCGTCCGATGGAGGGGGCGGGGAAATTGGTTGCTGTTGATCTTTATCTTGCTGGTGAAGATGGAAATTGTCATTGTGGGCGATCTCCGAAGGGTCGAAAAGGACCATTCCTTCGAATAGAGAATCCAATTCATCTCTCTCTCCTACTCCTCCCGAAGCCATCTCTCGTCGTAATGTCAAATGATATACAAAGAAGGAAGGAATGTAAAAGTTGGAGGTTCTCCGGCGTCCTTTCTGGTTCTTCTGTTCTGGTACTCGTACTTCAACTTTGCTGGCCGCCAGCGCCAGACAACGCTAAGTACTAGAGTAGGCTAGGAGTGTTCAAAAAATTCGTTGGATCACGATTTCCGACCGAACCGAATCAAATCGGACTGAACTGGCTGATTTTTTAAATGTGTGGTTTGGTTCGGTTTGAAAATCTGTCAAACCGCGCAGTTTGCGGTTTGACAGACTGACGGTTCGATTTTAAACCGAACTGCCTGACTTTATATAAAATATAATTAATATATATATATATATAAATTGTTAAGGTCGAATAGTCATCGGCCTCCTTCCTTCCTATTCTCTCATCTTTCTCTCCCCATTTCCCCCAAAACCCTAACCCGAGCCCACCCATCCGTCGCACTGCCGCAGTCTCTTTCCCCTTGGACCTTCGGATGGCCGGCGATCGGCGCCAACCTACCAGCGAGTGGTGACCCCCATCGTTTCCGATAGCCTCGCAACAGTTCGACTCCGAGAATCCCATCTCTCTCCTCGTTGCCTCGCAGCAGTTCGACTCTGACTCCGAGCATCCCATCTTCTTCTTTCCCCGTTGTTTCCGATAGCTGATTCGCCGATTGCTGCCTTGCTGGTATCACCTCTTATTCAATGTTCTTTCATTGAATGTTTTCATGAAAATCTGTTTACCTTCTAATTAATTTCTTGCTTTCTTTTTAAGTTTTCATCTCTAATCAATCATTTCCATCAACACTTATCCCTAAAGAAGTCCAATATATATATATATATATATATATGTTCACACAAACATTTTGTTGGATTAATAAACTGGGTCATTCTTCTTCGCTGGATTAATAAACTCGTTTGTTGGAATTTTCTCCCCTGCCCGTCTGTTTAATTGAGGTTTGTCTTTGTTTCATCTTTAAAATGATCAAACAAATTGCAGTTCGTTTGTCTGTTTAATTGAGGTTTGTCTGTTTCATCTTATTTGCAGTTCGTTTCTTGATTTGCTTCGTTTGGTTCGTATGGGCCTCAAACCTTTCCCCAGCAATAAACGACATTATTTCACGTATGGTTCGTTTCTTGATTAGTTTCTTATTAGTTTCTTGATACTAGGCTGGAGGCTGTTTGGTAACTTGAAGATTTAGCTGTTAAATTCTATTTTTAACTGCATTATAAGGTACTCATAATGCATTATAGTGTAAATTAGTTGCATTATAGTGTAAACAGGGATAACTGCATTATAGTGTAAATTCTATTTATTGCTGGTAAACAGGGATTAACTGCATTATAGTGTAAATTAGTATCGGTTCGGTTCGAACCGAACCGAACCGAACCGGCCTGAACCGGACCAAACCGGCCCAAGCCGAGCCAAATGGATAAATCTGAACCCGCGGAAATCGAACCGAACTGAACCGTAAAATGCGGTTTGGTTCGGTTCGGTTTTCCGCACCAAATCAAATCGATCGGTTTGATTTGGTGCAAAACCGACTTTGCGATTTGGTGTTTTAAACCGGTTTAAAACCGGCCAAACCGAACCATGAACACCCCTAGAGTAGACCGACCAGGATGATTATTATTTGGGAAATAAAAACGCGTCAAATTGAAAAAAAATATATATATATATAGAGAGAGAGAGAGAGAGAAAGAGAGATTGAAAATGTGTAAGATTAAAAATTTTACTTATCTTCAAACTCAATTAGAATTTCATTAAAGTTGGTTAAAATGGTTAAATAAAGAATTAAAAAATTCTCAGGCTTTACTAATTTGTTATATCTCCGCAAAGATCTTTCTCATTCTCATTCTATTTATAAATAATTTTTTTTTGTTGAAAATACTTTATGTTATATAATACATTATTTCCTTATATTATATCATATATGTTAAATTTTAATTTGATAATTTGAGATCAAATTGAATAAATATACATTTTTTATTTAATTTAAACGAATATGGATATTCAATAAATATCTATTATTCGATAGATATGAAATAAAAAACTAAATGCACTATCCAACAAATATGAGTATTAAAAATAATAGAGGTGAAGGTAAAAATATATCCCATCTAAATCGAGATCCAATCAAATACAATCCCTATAATTTCTATCTCTGGCATTGGATTGGAGTTGGTTTTTGTGTAAAGTTATTTGTTTCTCCACAAAGTCAGTGAAAATTAGCTGAATCAATTTGTTCCATCATGCCAATGACGATATACTCCTACTAACAATGAATAAACAAACAGACAATGAATTGAACAATGAATGAATTTTGCAGCTCCCAGTTTGTGTCTTTGGTCCCAAACCCTATTTGCACCATCATGTGGTTTCTATGAACATCAACCCAATCATAACAAAAACAACAACAACAACAACAACAATAATAAGAATTAAGAAATATGAAAACAAACAAATTAACGAAACCGCATATTCTGATTCTCATTGGTCAGCATTTCTAAATCTAATCCTAAACTGATGTGAGGATCAGGAAATATGCAAAGGGTGTTGGCAGCATAACCTACTCTCTGGACTCACCCAATTCAACATCCTTCAGAATGTGTTCAAGGCCCTCTTTCAATGGGGCAGATTCGTCTTCTGTGAGGCTGTTTTTCGTGTGGTGTGCAATCTTGTTATTCGATTGCTTTTCAACCTCCACGGCCCAACTATAGATTATCATGCCAACGACTGCGATAATCATACCCATAATATTCTTAAAAGCCAACTCTGAATCGAATAGCAGCCACCCTAATGTGAGGACGCAAACTGTTTTCATGTGACCTAAAACCTGGAAGGAAACTGCCGAGAAGCGTCCGATGCAGAGGTACTGGCTCACATTGCAAAAAACGGCTAGGGTGCATGAAAGAAGAAGGAACACCTGCCATATTGCCAACATGTATTGGATATATTTGCGAAACATCATTGAGTAAAGATATATCCACGGAGGCCACAAAAATTTCTAGTCCGGAGTAGGATTAAGAGGGAGACGAGTACTTACAACGGCACCAGAAGACAGTTTATAGTTTCCTATAAATTTTCCACCGAGATAGTAATCAATAAAAGGACCAAACAGAAGAAGCGACAATGCCTGGATTGGAGCTGTTTTACTCAGCAATTCAAATGATCCAATTGAGTATTTCTTCTGTAAGGAACCTATAGACTGCGTGCAAAGTAAGCTTGCTTAACCATAGAGCCAACATGATAAAATGAAAGTATTGTCCCAAACACACTTTATGAAGTGAAGTTGAATAGTTAAGCAACAAAATAAAAGTAACAAAGTGCATCTAAGTTGAGAAAAACGCTCATATACGTGAAGGAAATGTATATCCAATATGAATGAAGGTATCATAAATTCACGTTTTTCCAAGCTTTTCATGGAAAACAAAGTTCTAAAATTATGTTCATCAACTTAATTGCTTCCACAACTCCTAAAAAAATGAATTAAGAGGGAAAGTTAAATTAAAACTACAAGAAGAATAAAAAAAAAAGTACTATTGCTAAAACCAAATTCAAAAAACAAAGTAATTTTATTTTACCTACTTCAACTAAACTTGAATGAAATATTCCTCCCCCCTCCCCCATTGCTAGCTTCAATAAGATCAATGAATAAACCAACTGATTCATTAAAATGCATGCCCATGTTGGTCATAATATCAATTTTTCTTGTCCGATTGAATTGAATTTTGTAAGTTACAAAGCATATGTGGTCATGGTGACACTAGCCTGAAACATCTATTTGAACCATGCCCACAAAATTTTTTCATTTGATCGCTCAGCCATTTCAGAAAATGCCCAGGCACCAAAGAAGAGAATTCAGTTGTTACAGATCATATACTCCCTGCTCTTATAAATCAGTAGCAACAAGTTACTATGTTTCAATAATGAGACACTTTTTTAGGAGGCTAAAGTACAGACTCCATTTACTTAAAATTGATTTGTCTTTCTGAAAATCCCCTCATTCAAGTATTTGAACATATTATTTGAACAAAAATACGTGTATATATATTCAATATGCTACCTTCCACCTGGTAACAGTGACATACATGATAATTTTTTATCAATTGAATCAATTTGTTAAAAAGTTTGACCTACCATCTCAATAAAATATGGGTTTGGCTGGTGAAGCCCAAATTCCGTTTTTCTAAATAAGATGAGTGGAATAATTATTCATCTAATGGAAAAGGTAAAAGGAGATGATTGATCTTGAATGCACCTTGACAAGAACATCACTCATTCATCAGGTCACAGTTAAGAGTTTTCACCCACAACATGCAACCAAATTTGTAGTCATGGGAACATTCACAAATCATGAGTTGGTTCATAAAAGTGAAGAAAAAAAATTAAGAAAAAAACAACTCATCTATTTTTCCTAATAAAAAAATGAGCACATGTATCCTCAAATTGGAAACAGTATTCATTCTGACAAGATCTAAATAATAGACCTTATGAAATGGCTCAAGGATGGGAACAGACTAACTGATAAGCATAGATAAAACAACGGCAAACAAAATAAGCAGGGATTGGACAAGCTAGACAACTATTTGTTATCTTGTGAGTTCCAGCTCATCAAATTTCCCTCCCATATTTTTCCAAGTTCTTAAAATTTAATATATGAATCTATGCTTGAGTTCACATGGATTATCCCCTACAATATTAATTTATAAAAAACAATTGTCCTATACAATTCTAGGACAAAATACTGCTATATCAACAATTATAGAACCGATCCACATCACGGAAGGTGAATCATCCAGTTTAAAGAAGTGTTGCACTCAGCATAACTGGAAAATGCATCAGAGAGGAAATAAAAAATACTTACAATTTGTTGCAATGATGTACATAATACTGCAATGCAGGCACATAGAAAACCTTTGGCATTAACTTTGACATCGGTTACAGTGCAAACACCCACACCTATGACCACAACCACAACAGACATTTTAACTTCCCTTGAGTACTGTTTATTATGAAGCATCCATTCCATTACGCAAACCACAGGAATCATGCTCAGTTTCGAGATCTACACAAAAAAGAAAGAATTTGTTTAGTTGATTACTGTGAAAAATTCAGAAGAAAAGAAACCAAGAATGAAAGGATAAAATCAAGCACATGCTTTAAACCCCTTTGGACATTAATCCTTAGCAACAGGATAAAATCAAAATTAGGGTTTGATTCTCATTTTACTATCATCAGAAGGTCCAAAATAGCTTTCACATTGCACCACAAGTCTCCAAATGTTCCCATAACTATTTTGCATTGGCAATTGCGAGTTGGGAAAAAACCCCAGTAGAAATTACATTACTATTTATAACTGTTAAAAATAATGAAATAAGAAAGAGATGGAGTTAGAAAGATATATGAGGCTCAACCATGTGGCCTACATTTATGGAAAGAAATACTAGCAGTTTTTCATTTTGTTAGCTCAGTTCAATACAGATATATAAAATAAATATAACCCTAGAGATAAAAATTTCCTTTGTATCTAGCCAAAAATAAAAAAGCAGAAATTTCCTTTATAATTTAGTCTATCACTTATCACGAAGCTTAATTAAACTCCAGCACTCCGATTGAGATGATCATGGATTCAAATGCTTATCTGGTATGAATGTTTCAATTTCACATCTCTCTTTCTTCTTTTTTTCATATAGAGAAAATCATATACTTTATTTATTTTGAAAATAAAATAAGTACGTGAAAAAGGGAAACCACCTTAAGAACATATACAAAAGGGAGGAGGTCCCAGCAGGAAAAAATTGAGTACATGAGGGGAAATAAAATCTGTAACCAATCTTCAACTCTCATCCTGAATCTGATGTATCAAACAGATGAATGTTTTCCAATGCACAATTCTACTTGGCAGGTAGTGAACATGGTTCCCAAGAGCCAAAAGTGTGATCCAACACAAGTGATCACAGATGATAGATCTCCAGATGAAATGTTGTTTTTATAAGAAAATAAGTAACTCTGCTATAAAAAGCAGGAATCTATGATGTGATCCAATACTCATGGTCACAAATGATAAAACTCAGCATCAAAGGCCACAGGGTGTTCTACTATACTAAACAAGCACTTTAACGAAATATGGAAACTAATCCAAGTTGACAGAGAATTACAATTGGTTATGGAAGAGATTGGATCAGCACCATCTGGTTAAGGTTATAACATTGAATGATAGTATAGAAGATAAAGATAAGAGAAATAGATTTGACAAGAATGTAACTCCATATAAATAGGAAACATGACTTCTGGTAGAGTGGCAGAGATTTCTAAATCAAAATGCTGCAAAAACAAAGTAGCCCTCCTACCAAAATATATGTAGGGATTAGAGCTGGTCAATGATTCTTGTATTGAACAATATCAATAACTCAACTCTCACTCCAAAATTATACAGTTTGGATTGATGATTTTACCCACCATGAGAACTGGAAAGTATAATATGCCTCTCATACTATATTTCACAACACTAAAGTTCAATAATAAAGAACTGTTGTACAATGCAATAAATTTGGGGAAATATTTCAGGTACGCACACCCTTAGCCATCCAAATACTTGCATTGATATCTTAACATGCATGTTTCAAATGAACATGATGATTAAACACATTGATAAAAATTGCACCATGTTATAGTAGCATAGTCCGTTTTTACTCAATCTTGAAAGATGATTATTGAAGCATAAAGAAATTTTTTGCTATTGACCAATATAGACAATCACAAGATAGATCACATTTCAATTCTCACATGTTCAAAATTTTTGCAGGATCATTATTTGCTCAAACATAGAAGTGGGGCTGATGTTATGGTGAGACTTGAAGATCAAGTTATTTCAAGAAAGATTAGAAATCTCAGTCTCAGATCAACTGCTCAAAAAGAAGAGAAGATTGTTCAGGATGTTAGTTAAAGTACAGAAATTCTTGAAGTATTTTATGCAATTGTAAAATCTTTTTAAGGCTAAAAAGGAATTTTATCAAATAGATATAAGCTATTTTTGTTGTATGGCACATAACATCAGGCAATTGTGTCCCAATATGTACAAAATATGAGTGTAATTGAGATGAAGACATTATGGTGAACATGCAGCAATACAAGAAAAGACAAAATTAGAAACAAGAATTATCTGTAATAAGATTGAGTAACTCTTGCAAAAAGTAAGATGCATAAGACACAACTAAGATGGTTTGGACATGTGAGAAGAATACTAATGGACGCTCCTACAAAAAAAGTGGAAAGATGTAGAGGAAGATCAAAGAAAAGTTAACAAAAAACTTTTAGGCATAACATGGAATATAATAACCTAGTGGGATTAACATTTGTGGTGATGATTATTGTTGATTCCCAAAGGATTCACTAAGGAAAGGATATGGAAGGTTGAATAATTATCCACCCTAAGTTTGGAAGCTGATAAAATCTTTAGTTGTTTAGAAATTGCTAAATCAAGTTAGGATACTTTCTTAATTCTAGTTTAGGATACTTTCCTAAACCTTGTATAGACAATCTTTCCTAGTTTTAGCTATTGTAATATTTCCTATGTTGTAACTCCTCAACCTCATAACTAGGGCTATATTGTTTTGTGTAAATGAATGAATGAAATTATTCTATTCTCACATGGTATTAGAGCCATCATAATCTGCCCTTATTATCCTCTCGATTGGATCTAATCACTATGAGCCTTCATTGCCACGTGAACAAACTTAGAGAATTTAGAAATAATACCCTCTAAGTAATATGGTTGTAAAATACCAACTACTTCACACAAATTCTCAGTTACATGGTTCCTTTAAATACAACAAATCTATCTATCATATATCTCTAAAATTTAGGAATTTAAAATACAAAAACAACAACAGATAAGGAGAGAAATTTTCTCCTAATTCTCAGGCACAACTGTAATCTTTATCTTCTTTCATTCAACCTCATCTTCTTGGATTTATTCAACTTGATCTGCTTCCTCTTTTTTCGGTTTTATCTCTTTTCCACCAAGATTTCTTCCTCAACACCACAATATTCTTTTTTCCTTTCCATCCTACTTGTTCAATCATTAATCCATCCAAAAATGTCAGAAATCTCTAAGACCACCCCTTTCGTGGCAACGAGAGAGGCTGTCTCGTTTGATCAACCAACCAGAAATCCTCCTACTAGTGAACTACAGGGAATGCATCATTCCTATCGCCTGGATGGCAGAAACTACCTTCAGTGATCATAACTTGTAAGGACTTTCCCAAAAGGTAGAGGGCAAATAGCCCATTTAACTGAACCAACCCCCAAGACCTCAGATCCTATGATCATAGGATGGGATAATTGAGGATTCAATGATCCTATCCTGGCTTTGGAGTTCTATGCAGCCTGAGGTAAGGAGAAATTACATGTTTTTATCTTCTGCCAAGGATATTTGGGAAACTGTTAAAATGTGTTTACTCTAAAGTACAAGAAGCCTCGATAATCTTTGAGATTAAGACAAAAATAAGTGGTACTAAGCAAGGGTTATTAACTGTAACTGATTATTATAACAAGATGAATGGATATTGGCTACGACTAGATCACTACTAGGATATTAAGATGGTGTGCAGCGAGGATGCAACCACCCTTACTGCCATACTTGTAGTGGCGGATCCACGTGTGAGCTGCCTTGGGCTGAAGCCCAGGGCAGCCCACTATTAAAATTAATTTTCAGTGTAAACAAAATATTTTTTAATAATAATTCATCCAAAAAAAAATTACAACCCACTCCAAAATTTGTGATGTGCAACTTTACACCTCAAAAAAAAAAAAAAATTGCCTTCCCCTACATTGATTTTTGGATCTGCCCCTGCATACTTGAACGAGACAAAATTGTAGAATTCTTGGTTGGCCTTAATGCCAAGTATGATCAAGTAAGAGTACAAGTTCTTGGAAGAGAGAAACTTTCATCTCTCAATGAAGTTTTTTCTAGGATCTGAAGTAAGGAGTATCGAAGGATAGCTATGCTCAATAAGTTCAATTCTGAGGGGTTAGCCATGGTGACCAATAAGGTGGAAGGATCCAGATTCAAGTCTCAGTAGAGGAGGACTAACTTACACCCTAGATCACAAAATCGAGAAGGATTGTGGTGCACCTATTGTAAGAAGCCAAAGCAAACTCAAGAAACATGCTTTAAGTTGCATGAGAAGGAGACAGTTCTAAGTAAGATAGGAGGTTTCAGGAGTTTATCATCTAAAAATAGACACAAGCCTATCTCACAAACAAGGAGTAGGTGGAAGCCACTATAGAGAAGGCAGATTCCGCTATAACTTCTGACGCAAGTCAATTGAATGTGGATTAAATCAATAAACTCAAGAGCTTCTTGAAAACTATTCAGGATGGGACTTGTTCTCTAGCACAAGTAGGTAAATGCTTCCACTCTGAATCTTTTACTGTCTCTCAAACCAATAGGAATGATTTGTGGATTTTAAGCTCAGGGGCTACTGACCATATGTCCTATGACTTAAATGTATTTGAAACCTATAAACTAATGGGAACTTCCAAAAGAATTACCATAGCCTATGGAAATTCAATTCCTATAGCAGGTTAGGGAAGAGTAACCCTTAGTTCTATATTTCTTATCCAACAGGTTTTGCATGTTCCTAACCTATCTACCAATCTGATCTCTATCCATCAGCTCACTAAAGATCTTAATTGACGTGTTATTTTTTCTCCTCATGCATGTGAATTTCAGGCACTGGACACGGGGAAAATGATTGGTGCTACTGAGGAGCAACATGGGTTGTATTACTTGGAGAGGGATAGCGTGTTTACTAAAGGGGATCAACCTATGCTTTCCTATTCATCTTAGTCCACTTTTGCACTCACTAACATATGGCTTCAGCATTATCGTCTAGGCTATTCTCCTTTTACTTTGTTAAAAACTATGTTTCCTTCTTTATTCAGGGATTTAAGTGTTAGCAATCTTCATTGTGATGTGTGTGAAGTTTCTAAGCATCACCGAGTGTCTTATCCCATTAGTAATAAATTGTCCTATATTCCTTTTTCATTGATACGCTCTGATGTTTGGGGACCATCTAGAATTCCTAATTGTTCTGGGGCTAAATGGTTCATATCTTTCATTGATGATTGTACACGGATGACTTGGGTATACCTTTTAAAGGATAAGACTGCTATTGGTATTGTTTTACCACTCTTTCATAAGACGATCTCTACTCAATTTGGCTCCCAAATTAGGAAATTTCGTACTGATAATGCAAGGGAATATTTTAATTAACACCTGCATCAGTTTTTTCAACAAGCAGGAATTGTTCATGAGTCCTCCTGCATTGATACCCCTCAACAAAATGGGGTGGCCGAAAGGAAAATGAGGCATCTCCTCAATGTTACTAGAGCTCTTCTCCATCATCATCATGTTCCTAAACATTTTTGGGGAGAAGTAATATTAACAACAACCTACTTAATCAATCGGGTTTCCTCTAAACTCCTTCACAATCCGAGTCCATTTCAATGTTTATCTTCTTATTTTCCTAATGTTGGTCTTCATACTCCTCTTCCTCTTAATGTCTTTAACCGTGCGTCATTTGTCCATATTCCGAAGCATCATAGGGATAAACTTGATCCTAGGGCCCTTAAGTGTATCTTTCTTGACTATTCTCCTACACAAAAGGGCTACAAATGCTATCATCCTTCCTCTTGAAAGTTCTGTATCTAAGGATGTTACCTTTGTTGAATCTCAATCCTTTTTTGAGTCCTCAAGTCTTGGTCACCAAGGGGAGAATGTCCAATGTCGTGACCAAGGTGTTTTCCCTGCGAGGATTTGGCTCCTATGAGATTTCTAGAGACAGAAGTAGCTGCCCAATCTGAATCACTTGCTCACCCACCCAACTCAGGTCAGCAGGACTCATCTGAACAAGAAGAGCAACCATTGACAGTGTTACCATCCCCGGTTAGGTTTAAAGTTTATCCCTATGTGTTCAAGAGAATATCACAGCCTATTCTGCATCCTCAGCCTGGATTAACATCTACTTCCAGCCTAGGTACTGAAGTCACTCATCCCTCTATTCCTTCTAACCCTATTCCTAATGACTTGGATCTTTCTATTGCGGTTCAAAAAAGGGTTAGGAGCTGTACTTAGCATCCATTGGCTAACTATATTTCTTATCATCGTCTTTCCCAAAAGCACAAAAGCTTTTTGACCTCCTTAGATACCATTATCATTCCTAAGACAGTTATCAGATATTGTACATATTTAGTTTGATGAGGCTTTAAAAGATTACAATTGGAAGCAAGCTATGCAAGAGGAGATGAGGGCTTTGGAGAAGAATCAGGCTTAGGAAATGGTGCCTAGACCAAAGGGGGTCAAACCAGTGGGTTGTGGGTGGATTTTTAACTTGAAATATAATGCAGATGGTACATTGGAGAGATACAAGATTCGGCTAGTGGCTAAAGGGTACGCTCAAACCTATAGGATTGATTATCTAGAGAGCTTTACACCTGTGGCAAAGATGACAACAGTTTAGATATTCTTATCTCTAGTAGCATGTTGTGGGTGGTAGTTACAACAACTTGATGTGCTTTTCTTCATGGGGATTTAGAGAAAGAAGTGTTTATAGAACCACTACTAGGATTCGATATAGAAGATTTAGACAAAGTATGCAGGCTTAAAGTGGCACTTTATGGCCTTAAGTAATCACCAAGAGCATGGTTTGACAGATTCTCTAAGGTAATGAGACACATGGGATATCATCAAAGCAGGGGAGATCATATACTATTCATTAAGCACTCAATAAAGGAAAAGGTGACAACTTTAATGGTTTATGTAGATGATATAATTGTTATAGGTAATAATGTTCATGAATAAAAAGCCCTGGAAGAAAGTCTGGCTAAAACTTTTGAGATTAAGGATCTTAGCATACTTAAGTATTTTCTGGGAATAGAAGTGGCCTGTTCTAAGACAGGTATTTTTTTTCCCCAACGAAAGTATATACTGGATTTGTGAAAGGAAACAGGCCTGCTAGGAGGCAAAGGAGCTGGCACCCCTATAGAGCCTAACATTAAGTTGGGAGAAAATCCTAACTGTCAGCCGATGGACAAGGGAAGATATCAGAGATTGTAGGTCATTTGATCTATCTCTGTCACGAGAAGAGTCTCTCCGAAGCTTATTTTTAAATTTCTATTGTTGTTATTTATTGTTGTTATTTACTGCTTATGTTGCTGTAATTCCTTAGATAGTAATAGCCTCTTTATTTTACTGCTATAAGTTCTGGAAGAAGGCAGTTACTACCATGTGCAGAAATGGTTAGGGAATCTCAAGTTTGTTAGAGGAGTAGGACCCACCTTGGAAGGAGAATCTCTCCTCCCAGACGCTAGTGTATATCTTCCTACTCGAACAAGGGAAATGGCATGAATGAAAATTGGAATTCTTACTACTCTCTCCTCCAATTCTCAGTTTTCTCCCATTCTCCTCTCTCTATTCTCTCTCTCGTTCTTCTCTCTATTCGCTCTCGTTCTTCTTTCTATCTATCACTGCTCTCTGTACAGGTCTTGGGCCCTCCTAATTCATATCTGAATTGGGAGGAAGAGTGTTGTCAGGCTAGGCTGTGACAATTTTGGTATCAAAGCATTGGTTCTTAGCCGAAGCTGTCAGATTGGTGTAATGGCAGAAGGGACCTACATGAAGAATTTTGAGACACAGTTGCAGCAAGTCAGCTCAATTGTGTCAGATTTCCAGGGAAGGATTGACCAACTGGAGATCCGAGGGGAAAGGAACCATGAGGCGATCTTGGCGATGGATCGCAAGCTGGAAGGTTCGTTAGAAGGGATGGAATAGAGACTGGAAGGGTCCATGGTGAGGCTGCAAGAAGACATGGGGGCCCAAATGCAGCAGTTTATGCTCATGTTCACTTGCGAGAACACGGTAAGAATGGCTCCTAACTTCCCTCCACGTGAAAGGGATGATCCCATTTTATCGAGAAATAGAATGAATAGAAAGGAAGGAACTTTAGAGATTGAGGTAGAGCCTGAGGAAGGATTGGAGGGAGTTATGGGTAGAGAAAGGAATGAGCAACCTCATGGCCACCCTACGAGGCTACCCATGCCCTGGATGGAGATACCAGCGCTCAAAGGAACTAACCCCCAATGGTGGTTGAGGAAATGCGAAAAGTTGTTCAACTGGCACAACATACCCAAAGGACAGAGGGTGTTGCTGGCCACTGCTTACTTCAATGAAGCAGTGGATGCATGGTTTCAGGGGTGCCTTAGTGTGAGAGAAGATTACACATAGGGAGAGTTCTCTGAAAAATTGTGTGAGCGATTTAGGGAGAGGAGTATGGTGGATATGATAGAAGAGTTTAATAAGCTTAAACAAACAGGGAGCATTGAGGCTTATTTAAAGAAGTTTGAAAAACTAAAATCGTTTATGATATGCCACAACCCTTATTTGTCAGAGGCTTATTTTGTGTTAAGCTTCTTGAGTGGCATGAATGAGAAATTACGACCAATGGTCAAAATGATGAGGCCGAGGACAATGGAGCAAGCCTCTGAAAGTGCCCAATTACAGGAAATGTCTGTAGAGGCATGATAAAGAAACAAAGACAACAACAGACAGGGGTGGCTCTGGGAACAAACCTTGTTAGGGGAAAAAGTTACCACCGGGATATAACAAGAGGTAACCAAGGGGTGAAGAGTGTAGGCGGATCAAGCTCAGTTCCTTATGGGGAGCAATTAAGGGAACAAAGGAGGTTGGCCAGCCTTTGCTTCCGATGTGGTAACAAATACCACCCAGGATAACCCTGTAAGAGGCAGATTCTCTTGTTAGAAGGGGATGAAGAGGAGAACCTAGAAGAGGAAATAAAAGGAGACGACAGGGAGATCAAGGCAGAGGACAATGGAGAGATCTCCATTCACGCCTTGAAGGGAGTAACTAACAACAAGATCATCAAGGTGGAGGGGCACTCTAAGGGCAACGATCTCATGATCTTGATAGATAGTGGGAGTACCCACAACTTTCTAGATGAAAACACAACAAAGAGGCTAAAGTGCCAACTAATAAGGACTCCACCTTTGAGTGTGACAGTGGCTAACGGCCAACGGGTGTTGAGCAAATCGGCCTGCAATGGCTTTTGCTGGGAGATGCAAGGAGAAAAATTTGAAACAAATCTAAGACTACTGCAGCTAGGTGGTTGTGATGTGGTTTTAGGAGTGGATTGGATGAAAGGGGTTAGCCCCATCAGTTTTGATTTTAATTGGATAGAAGTATCCTTTGAGAAGGAGGGAAGGAAGATGATATTATCCGAGGGAAAAGAGGTGAGAACGTGCAAAATGATATCGGGGAAGAGACTGCAAAGGGTGATTAAAGGGAAATGGGGATAGTTGGCACACCTCTTTTCGATTGTGGCAACTGAGGAGGTATAAGGAGATCTAGCACTACAAGGGGAGATATACCTAACGATGAGCGCACCCCAAGGGATGCCCGATCAGGTACATCACTTAAACCTCCTTAATAAACTGCTGGTAGGGTATGAGGATCTCTTCCTTGAACCCCAATCACTTCCCCCTACCCGAATGCATGACCACTCTATTAACTTAAAACCACACACTGAGCCTGTTAACATCAGAACTTACCGTTACCCCCCGCCCTAGAAAAATGAAATTGAAAAAATGGTAAAGGAAATGTTACAACAAGCCATCATTAGACCAAGCCAAAGTCCCTTTGCTTCCCCTGTCCTATTGGTTAAAAAGAAAGATAGGACATAGTGGTTTTGTGTGGTTTACTGCAAACTAAATGCTATAACCATCAAAGATAAATTCCCTATACCCTTGGTAGAAGATCTCTTGGATGAACTACACAATGCTCAATTCTTTTCTAAGCTTGACCTACGCTCGGATTATCATCAAATTAGGATGAAACTCGAGGATATCCACAAAACAACCTTTAGAACTCATCATTGACACTTTGAATTCTTGGTGATGCCATTTGGACTCACCAATGCCCCAACCACTTTTTAATCTCTCATGAACAGAATTTTTGAACCCTATCTTTGAAAGTTTATATTGGTATTCTTTGACGACATACTCATTTATAGCCCTTCTTTTGAACTACATCTACTTTACCTTAGAACTACCCTTGACATCCTCCGATCCCACAAACTATTTATTAAGAAGTCTAAGTGTGCATTTGGTCAATGGCAAGTGGAATATTTGGGGCACATTATATCACAAAGAGAAGTGAGTACCGACCCTCGGAAGGTGGAGGCCATGGTGTCCTGGCTAAGGCCAAATTCGGTGAGAGCCTTCGGAGGATTTTTGGGGTTAACAAGGTATTACTGCTGATTTGTGAAGAACTATGGGATAATTAGCAAGCCCTTAATTGAATTGTTGAAGAAAAGAGGTTTCAATTGGGACCCAAAGGCAGAGGAGGCCTTTGAGAAATTAAAAGGGGCCATGAGCAAGGTACCAGTTTTGGGACTACCAGATTTCGATAAGGCCTTAATCCTGGAAACAGATGCAAGTGGATTTGGAATAGGGGCGGTTTTGGTGCAAGAGGGGAGGCCTCCAGCATTCCTAAGTCAAATGTTGGGTCCTAAACACTCGGGGCTCAGTATATATGAGAAGGAGTTCCTAGCCGTATTGATGGTTGTCGACAAGTGGAGGCACTATTTGGAGGGAGGAAAATTTATAATCAAGACTGACCATGAGAGTTTGAATTTCTTATTATAACAAAGGCTTCAAACACAGCTGCAAAGGAAATGAATGGTCAAACTCATGGGGTTGGACTACATTATACAGTACAGAAAGAGAAAAGAAAATATAGTTGTTGATGCACTCTCAAGGTGCCATGAAGAGGGGAGTTCTGCAGCCATGACAGAAGTGGTACCCCAGTGGTATCGAGAGGTGATTGATAGTTATGAAGGAGACGAGAAGCTTAAGCCCTTGCTGAAAGGATTAATGGTAGGAGCCGATGTGGGGAATGGGTATACTTTAAACAAAGGGATGCTGAGATACTAAGAAAGAGTTGTGATTGGGGATAAGGCAAGCCTAAAGAGGAAGATATTTCAGGCCTTACGTGAATCACCCATGGGGGGGCATTTAGGGGAGCAAAACACGTACTTGAGGATGAAGTGGGTTTTTTATTGGTCGAGAATGAAATCAGAGATGAAGAAGCTAGTGCAAGCATGCGACATCTGTAAGAGATGCAAGTCAGAAACAGTAGCCTACCTTGGGCTGCTACAACCCTTACCTATTCCCGAACAAGCCTGGTCAAGTGTATCTATGGACTTTGTGGAATGATTGTCGAAGTCAAAAGGCAAGGATAACATCCTAGTAGTGGTGGACAGACTAACTAAGTTTGCCCATTTCATAGGATTAACTCAGCTCAAGAGGTGGCTAGGGCCTTCTTGGACTGGGTGGTTAATTACATGGGACTCCCAAGACCATAATTTCATATAGAGACCGGATTTTTACCAGCACAATGTGGCAGGAATTGATGAGGTCACTGGGAACAAAGCTAAGCATGTCAACGGCTCATCACCCTCAAATGGATGGTCAGACCGAGAGGGTGAACCAAAGTCTTGAGACCTACCTGAGATGCATCTGCCTAGTGCAGCCTAAGGAATGGCACAAATGGTTGGCCTTGGCCTAGTGGTGGTACAATACTTCCCACTACTCCTCCATTAAGATGACCCCATTTGAAACCTTATTTGGATACCAGCCGCTTGTTCTGCCTGTGGTAGGTGAAGAATCCAGGGTAGCTTCGGTAGATGATTACTTGCAACGAAGGAGCGAGGTGATACAACAACTGAAGCAAGAACTAGCCTCGGCTCAGAATCGCATGAAGCAATTTGCGAATAGGAGGAGAAGTGAATGAGAGTTTGAAGTGGGAAGTGAAGTATACTTGAGGTTGAGGTACCCTCACCTTAAGTCCATTACAAGGGGAAGGGCAACCAAGCTCAATCCTAAGTATTATAGGCCATTTCCTATAGAAGTCAAGGTCGGAAAGGTGGCATATCGACTGAGGTTGCCCGCAGAGTCACTCATTCACCCTATATTTCATGTTTCGCTCCTTAAGAAGGTAGTGGGAGAATAGCCAGTGAGTGTTGCTCTACCCCTCATTCCTATGGAGCCTGGACAAACAGTGGAACCCGAATTTATTTTAGAGCAAAGAGTGATATACAAACATAGGGCTCCCCTCATTCAAGTGTTAGTCAGGTGGCAAGGAAAACCCTTGGAAGACAACACCTAGGAGTACCTACCGAATCTTCTCAAGCAATTTCCAAGAGCGGCTAGCCTCCTTAACATTTCTTGAGGACAAGAAAATGATTAAGGCAGGGGGAATGTCACAAGAAGAGCCTCTCCGAAGCTTATTTTTAAATTTCTATTGTCGTTATTTACTGTTGCTATTTACTGCTTATGTCGTTGTTATTCCTTAGATAGTAATAACTGTCATGACTCAAAATTCCATAGAAGGGCATTATAGTAATAGACTTAGCAAGTTGTTAGGAGATATTTTGTAATGCTGTTACAGCACATGGATACTGTTATTTTTGTTAGATGAAGCCTATAAAAGGTTGTTGGTAGGAGAAGGAAAGGGAAGGTTGAATGAATGAAAATCTTAATTCTATCTCTCTCTCTCTCTCTCTCTTGTCTCTCCCTCTCGTTCTTCTTTCCCCTCTCTTCTGTTTCTCCCCCCTTCTTCTTCTGATTTTCCCCCTCATTCTTCTCATTTCCTCCCCCAAACCAGGCAATTCTTGGTTCTAAACCTATCGGATCCTTCTGATTTCCGATCTAATCCTAGATTAAACCCTGGGATCATGACAATAACCTCTTTATTTTACTACTGTAAGTTCTAGAAGAAGGTGGTTACTGCCATGTGCAGAGATGGTTAGGAAATATCAAGTTTGTTAGAGGAGTAGGGCCCACCCTGGCAAGAGAATCTCTCCTCCTAGACACTGGTGTATAGATCTTCCTACTTGAACAAGGGAAATGGCATGACTGAAGATCGGAATTCTTACTACTCTCTCCTCTAATTCTTAGTTTTCTCCCGTTCTTCTCTCTCTGTTCTCTCTCTCGTTCTTCTTTCTATCTATCACTGCTCTCTGTTCGGGTCTAGGGTCGTCCTAATTCATATCTGAATTGGGAGAAAGAGTGTTATCAGGTTAGGCCATGACAATCTCTTGCATACTAGACCAGACATTGCATTTGTTGTTAGCCTAGTAAGCCAATTCATGCATAGTCTGACCACGGAACACATGCAGGCAGTGAGGAGGATCCTATGCCATTTGAAAACAACATCGGGCAAGGGAATTTTGTTCAGATCAAAAAATGACTTGGATATTAAAGGGTATACAGATGCAGATTATGTAGGTTCCCTAGCTAATAAATGGTCTACAACTGGTTATTGTGTGTTCCTAGGAGAGATTTTGGTATCCTGGTGAAGTAAGAAGCAAAGTATTGTGGCTAGGTCTAGTGCTGAAGCAAAATGTAGGGTAATGGCACTCAGTCTATGTGAATTGTTGTGGCTAAAGATTGTTCTAGAAGATCTAAGAGTTACTAGTAATGGACCAATCAAGTTTTTTTGTGATAATGAATCAAACATTAGTATTGCACATAATCCTGTGCAACATGACAAAACAAAGCATATAGAGATAGACCGACATTTTATAAAGGAAAAGTTGGAAGCAGGTCTGATTCACATACCTCATATTCCCTCTAAAAAAAACAATTGGCTGATCTACTGACAAAGGGGTTGGCTGCTAAAAGATTTGAAGACTTGGTATGCAAGCTACGAATGATAAATATTTATTCACCAGCTTGAGAAGGAGTGTTGATTCCCAAAGGATTCATGAAGGAAAGGATATGGAAGGTTGAATAATTATCCACCCTAAGTTTGGAAGATGATCTAATCTTTAGTTGTTTAGAAATTGCTAAATCAAGTTAGGATACTTTCTTAATTCTAGTTTATGATACTTTCCTAAACCTTGTATATACAATCTTTCCTAGTTTTAGCTATTGTAATCTTTCCTATGCTGTAATTCCTCAACCCTATAACCAGGGCAATATTGTTTTGTGTAAATGAATGAATGAAATTATTCCATTCTCACAATTATTATTATTTTCTCAAACATGGACCAAAGTTTTGTAGGTTATGTTTGATGTTAGATCTAATCTTCAAAGTACTATAAATAATAAAGCATAAAGGAAATAACGGTAAAGTAACTTAGCACTGAACATACATGCCTATGATTATATTTAAATAAAAGTACTGCAAAAAAATAAGAAGCAACTTCCATTAACATCTCAAAGGAAAACAATGGCACAAGACAATAGTAGCATGGCACAGAAATAACCACCAAGCTCGATAGAAAAGCAATTGTCTAACCTGCATTACATGAAAACATAGATATTGTTCATAAAAATCCTTACCTGGTAAAATCCAACAGAGTTCAGCATAAGACTAAGATTCATCCCAGTGATAGAGGCATTGGCAACTAGTGAAAACCAGACAAGCTCCCAAAGAGGAACATGTTTTGATGCAGAGTAACCTGTGGCATTTGACACCAGGCCAACCAGTGCAGTCACAGCAAAGTGGAAACCAGTTAAAGTTGTAGCTGGAGAAAGCAAAATATGAAGATCAGTTAAAATCATGGTCGGTTGAAGCACATCAAAGCAAAGATACTTTACTGATTAGCAGTAAAATTCAATTTATCCCAAATAGACAAGACATGTAACAAATCAGACTGGCAATGGAACATTGACAGTTTAGCTTAGATTAAGAATAAAATTCAAGCAAATGTGTTCTCCATGCGTTTGAATATTTTCAGCCACAAGAGGCAAACATGATATTAGAAAATTGGACTTCTTACTAACCATAACTATGGACTGAAATGTTCTCTTCCAACTCCAACTAAAATGTGAAGAACAAAAGTTGGTCGGCCTGCACATCTCCCTTCCCTACACCTCCAACCCACCGGAAAAAAAAAAAAAAAAAAAAATCCATATTCCTTAGAAATCCTTCTGGTCATACTCCCAGAGTTAACTGGAGATTACTTTATCAGGTTATTATATTATCACATTAGTAAATCAGACTAAAATTGTAGAAAGATGATTAAAGGCTCATAGAATAAGCACTAACAAGCATAACTAATTTTCTAGGAAAAGATAGACTAGGTCACAGAATGAAAGAAAATATCTACTGGTTCAAAATCTAAGAAAAAGGTTGTTTAAGAAAATGTCTATGTAGATGCTAAAACATCTCTTCCAAGATTTGACACAGTTTAGATTATTTTTCTTTTCAAAGTTTAATTCAATTATTGAGTCGTTAAATTGAGAATATGGATTGTCTTAATATAAATGATAGTAGTTCAACTTTGCCAATCTTGGAAGGAAAATTAATTCATTATTTGTATTCATGTTAATCATCATCCTCATCCTTTTAGTTGGGTCCCCAGGGAGAATTCTACCCCAGCCCCTGCCACAAATCTGATTGGTTGTATCTTAGGCCAGAGGTGGCATTTTGTTGCTTGCCTCTCAACTGTGCCATGCCTAGAAATCTATTGATTTTGAGGATTTCCACTTAAATACCAAAAAAAAAAAAAAGATTCAAGCATTTTTTGTATTAATCAATAGCTAGTTGACCACTCACCTTGAATGGAATACTTGATTAATTACCATTCCTCCACAACAGAATCACCAAAACGTTGGATTCTGATGTGGGGGTTAGCAGAAGTCTTAAGTATCTGAATTACTGGGAGGATGTGATATATATTGAGTTCCACACAAGTGCTAAACAAGTATTGCTCTTCCTGGTCAAGTACAATTTGGAATGATGAGAGGTGAGCAGGCAAAGGGATTATTTCTGTGAAGCTACTTAAGTGTCAAGAACAAAATGAAGAGAAAACACCTGATAAAGAAAGTATGATAGTAGAAAGAATCTCTGAATAATAAAATAATGGTATAACAATAGTACTAGTAAAGATTGGTCATCCACTATTTACTGTGGAGAGGTTAGGTGGTTAGGTTAAGGGATGAGGATAGTCCATTTTGGCTTGATACTCCGTTAGTGATGGTGTTTTGACTTTATTCCATTCTTTTAAAAACATATTCTTCACTAGGCTTACTAGACATGCACACACATATATATAAGTAAATTTTTTATTGTTTTTAAACTAGTACTAGAGTAATATTGACATTGATTCTATCTTGTACACATAACCTTAAAATATGTTAGAAGGATACAGCTATAGGAGAAGATAAACTCACCAGTCCAGAATTTGATGAGGTCATAGATCAAACCTGAGACAATGAAATTGAGTGAATATAGATTAGTTGGGAATCACCTGAGACAATCCTGGTGTGAAATCTCAGATTAATGAAGAATCAACAGATTAGATTGAAGAAGAATTAAATGTGTGTTCCTGGGTTACTCTCGTCTTCAGAAGGCATATAAGTGCTGCTCACCTGATCTTGGTAGAAGTAGATACTTTCTCTCTTCTGATGTCACCTTCTTTGGGTCTACTCCCTTTCTCTCTTTAGCATCTAGTACTTCTTCCCATCTTCATTATGTTCTTCCTGTTCCATCTTTTCATCCTCCAATTCTTGTGTCTATTCCAACTCCTGTTGTTCCTGCTCCTTTTCAGACTTATCATCATCGTTCGAGACCACTATCTACTCCGGTACCTTCTATGGTAGCTCTAGCACCTCCTATTGCTAATGGTGATGTTCCTTCAGATTCATGTCTTCTATAGATGGTGCCATTGTTTTGTCTCCCTCCAGTTCTACACATGCTCCTATTCACAAGGTACATGTGCCACTTGGAATCCTCATCCCATTTATACTTTCGTGAACTATCATCATTTGTCACTTGTCCATTATGCTTTTGTATCTGCTCTTTCTTTTATTTCTTTTCCTAAGACAGATGTAGAGGCTTTTTCTTACCCTAGGTGGCAGTATGCCATGGATGAGGAGATGTTTGCCTTGCTGGCTAATGAGACATGGGATCTTGTGCCTCTTCCTCTGAGGAAGTCTATTGCTGGCTAACGAGACATGGAGTTTCTGGAGTCCGGTATGGCGCGCATGCAGGCGGACATGGCGACCATGAAGAACTAGAGTCGGGAGGATATGGCAGCCCTGAAGGATGGTATAAGTGAGCTAGAGAAGGGCCAAGAACGAGCGAACTACTACGGGCAGAAGATTGACAGAATGTGTAACATGTTGTCCGCCTTGCCGCAATTCCGTTTACCGGCAGATTACCCTCCAAGAACAGGGCTGGAACCGATCTTGGACCGAGACGGTATTTTGCCCAGACCGGATCGGCTGAGGGCTGTGGAGGATGGGTTTGCAGGGGAGCGGGAAACTTAGGGAAGGGGTCCTGCTTCTTCGGGCATTAGCTATACCCCCACACCTTGATTGGAAATTCCAATCTTTGAGGGGGTGAAGCCAAGATGCTAGGTCCGCTGTTGTGAGAGATTTTTCGAACTGTATCGGATCAGTGAAGAGCAAAAAGTGACTATAGCAGCAACATATCTCAATGACACTGTAGACGCATGGTATCAAGGTTGGAAGCAAGCTGAGGGTGGAGCAGTGTCTTGGCTGGAATTTTCAGAAGAATTATGTGGCCTGTTTGGTGAGAAGAGCATGGCAGAGGTGGTGGAAGAATTTAACAAATTGAGGCAAGAGGGGTCGGTTGAAGACTACCTAAAGAGGTTTGAAGAGTTGAGGGCAGTAATAGGGATGGCCCAACCGAGTTTAACTGAGCCATATTTTGTACCTAACTTTATTAACGGATTGAAGGACAAGTTGCGATCGATGGTGAAGATGATGATGCCATCATCGGTTAAACAAGCAGCGGAGAAAGCTAGGCTACAAGAGCTTACATTGGAAGCGATTTGCAATAAGTACACGATGGAAGGGGAAATTCAGCCTTCGTTGTATCAACCACTCGAAGGGAATCATGTGCAGGTGAATCCTAAGGTTTATCCCAACCATGATGCAGCCAAATCAGTTACGATGGAGCAGAGACGGAAGCTGGGATTATGCTATAAGTGTGGCAATAAATTCATCTCTGGCCACTGATGCCAAAACAGCTCCTTAACATGGAAGGAAGAGAGGACGAAAACGAAGAAGAACCAGCTAGAATTGGTGATGAAAAAGGCATAGCTATTTTGAATTCTTGGGGTCAAGAATTGTTTGAAGGGGAGGGGATTGTCACGACCACAGGAGTAAGTCAGTATATGCATCGGTAGAACAACTGTAATAACCGTTAGGGTTAATCAGCCGTGTAACAGAAGCTATTATGATTAGTTAGTGGTCGTTACATTGTTAGAAGGCTGTTATGGTTGCTAGAGGCTCTATATAAGAGACCTATGGCAATAAGATAGGGGCATCGAGAATAATGACAAGTCTTCTCTCTCAATTCTCTCTTTGATCTTTCTCTCATTCTCTCTCGTTCTCTATTTTTCCTTCTTCCTTATTCTATCTGTTGTTTCTCCCTTCCTCATTTTATCTATTCTTCTCGAAATTCAATCCGAATTCTTTCAATTGTCAAGCCCACAATTTGAGGGCTTGACAATATGCTTGATTCTCGACCTATAAATACTCCTATGGATGGGATAGGGGGAGCCATTGGAGGATCCTTGGCAATATAGGAGATTGGTTGGGAAGCTTAATTACCTCACCATTACACAGCCAAACATCTCTTTTTCTGTAAGTGGGATGCGTCAGTTCTTGGACACCCCTTGTGACAGCCATTGGCATGCCTTACTGTGTATCTTGAGGTGCATTAAGAGTGCTTCTGGTAAGAGTTTGTTGTTTGAGAACAAGGGACATAAGCAAATTGTTGGATACAATGATGCTAATTGGGTTGGTTGTCCCATAGATTGATGCTCTACTTCAGGCAATTGCATCTTGGTTGGAGGTAATTTTTTGTCTTGGAAAACTAAGAAGTATAATGTTGTGGCTAGATTTAGTGTTGAAAAAGAACATCAGGCCATGGCTGTAGCTACCTATGAGCTGATTTGGGTTCAGCAACTCCTTAAAGAATTAAGATTTAGAGACTCGGGGCCTATGCAACTTATTTGTGATAATCAGACAGCCCTACATATTGCCTTTAATCCTATTTTTCATGAATGAACTAAACACATAGAAATCTACTATTATTTTATGAGACAGAAGTTAGTGCCTGAAGAGATTAGTACCTCATTTGTTGGCTCTAATGACCAACTAGTTGATCTTCTTACAAAGGCATTATGGGGTCCACAACTTGACTACATTTGTACCAAGTCGGACACATATGATATATATGCACCTGCTCGAGGGAGAGTGTTAGAAGGATACAGCTTTGTTGTATTGTACATAGTGTTGTTTCTCTTAGTTGTACAAAGTGAGTTAGCTTGTTTTGTAGAGCTGTATATACACCTAATAGTGAATAGAGAATTCAGATCTTCTTTTTCCCTCCATATCATTTTCTCTCTCTCTTTCTCTCTACTTCACAAAATATAACATGCACATTTATTACAAAAGAATTTACCCCATAAAAGAAGGTTTTGGAAGATTTTTGGTAAAGGAGAATTTTTTAAAAATTAGAATAAGGTCAGTTGGGATTTCCCTATAAAAGATTTTTATCAAACATTAAAACTAGATGAAACTCTGAAAATCAATTTTAAAATAGTAGTTGTGAGTATAAAAATGCTATAATATTGTTGAATATTTTGGAAGATTCAGGGATTATAGATTTCTCTTATATATCAATTATTAAAGTTGCCCTTCCACTGTACGTAGTACAGCTGAAGAGCTACCACCAGCCTGTTGCGAGTCAGGAGTTTCTATGAATTCAGGAAATTGTGCCATCACACAAAAAATACAACATATGGCTGCTATAGAAAATATGTTTGTTCAAATTTTGAAAATTTGAGAGAGAGCAAGAGAAAGAAACAGAGAGTGTAAGATCATAGGAGAAATTGTTAGACTTAAGAGAACATATAAAAGAAATGAGAAGTCCATTTATAGAGTGGGGACAGGGAAAGGCATGCTGCAACCTGCGAAGCATAGACACAGACATGAGATGATAGACATGGGGCATGACATTTTTCAAAAAATTAGGACATGACATGGTCGAGATATGATAATTAATAATTTTTTTCAATTTCTTTAAAGAATAATAAAGAATCAAAAGATTCAAAACTATAATTCAAACTCACAAATATGCATTTAAAATTCGTAAGTCAAAATTCCAAATGAATAACTCTAGTCTAATTAGTAATCAACTCATACTCAGTTGTCTTTGTCCCTCACAATTCAGTTAATGTTTAAAGAGTTAGAGAATAGAAGCGTGAAGAGTATGAAAACCCTTAGTGTTTTAGTCTTCGACATGTCCACACGTGTCCCCTCATAGGTGTCCCCTTTCGTATTCTTTTAAAAAAATTTAAGAAAGTGTTGGACATGCCACATGGGCTTCTTATATGTGTCAAAGGCATGCCAAAGTGTCGGATTATCTAACACACAACGACATCAATACAACATCCCCTAAAAATTGTTCGTGCTTTATAAGCTGCAACAAGTATGGCAGGCAGCCCCCACATGCAGGCTGCATGTAATCCAAGTACAGTCCGACCTTTTTCACACCTATACATAAGCTTACTAAGGTTAGGTTATTTGAGTTGTTTTTGCAGCCAATAAATTCCACTATAATGCAAGTTCAAAGTCCATGGTCGCAATATATTGCTCAGTTGATTTCAATTGATGAAAATAGGATGTGGAAAATAGTAGATTCTGATGATCTTTTTCTGTTAAAGGGTGCACATAGCCTGTGTATATTAGAAGTGCAAAGGAAATCAAGGTTACAAAAAGTGACTCCAAGCAGAAGGAAGTGAATGAACAGACGTGCTAAAAAGCTTCCACCATATCAGACTCATGAATTGGACTTCTGGCTTTTTTTTAAAAAAAAAAAAAAGGGAAAAGGGAGTAATTGTATCTACTAAAACAATTATAAGTAGTGATTGGACGGAAATTTCATGGAATCTAAAAGGATAAATTGGTGAAAGTTGCATATGTTTTGCACTACATTCCACCAATACTGTCAACCAAAGGAAAATCATAAAGTTCCTTGTACATGCAAAGTTATAAGCTATTATGCCTTTGTCAAGTAATCTCAACATATGATTCATAATATGTCGCAAAATGATTTTCTAAAATTCTGTCATTTGAAAAAAGGAATTTAAATTTCTGAAGGTGACTATAATATCTGATGCTGACTATAATCAACTGCAACAGAATATAAATTTTTCTATCCAATGGTGCACAATACCAGCTGTTGGAGGAGTGCTTTGATAAAGATTATGAAGAGGTGACCTAAGCTGACAAAAAAGAATGACATGATTCTTCAAAGGCATTTGCTATCACACTGGGTCTGAAGGCAAGGACTGCAATACATGAATTAATTTGGATCTTCACAGTTCTAAGAACTGAAAAGGTAATAATGTAAATCAAGAACTTCTTTTACAAAACTGCATGAAATTTACTATGTTAACCAACAATGTGGCAAGAATCAAGGTCCATAGCTATCAGGATGAGCTTTTATTGTGTATGAACTAAATTCCATTTTTCACAACATTATTTTAACAATTTTTGGGAAACATCTTGTTTTCTGCAATTAATTTATTATATCCAGTTAGAAATCGGTTTGCCAATTCTACATTTGATTTAAGACTTCTCAATTTGTAGCTTCACTGTTTTGATTTTCCAATTACAATAAATTCCTAATATTTGCATATTTACCTCCATTATTAGTTTTAGTCTATTGATTACACTCGTGTGCTAAAAATAACCTCTATGATATTCAGAAATTCCCAATAATAATTCAGGAAGAGACAGATTGCTAATCAGGATAAGGTCGTGAACAAAGTTAAATTTCAGACACCGAGCTTTTCTTCACACTCTGGTTTTCCTATTGTGTCCCATGACTTCCATCCTAAGTTGGCTGAAAAAAGATCGGGAATCAACGAGTTATGGATTTAATAATTCGTTGTAGATTCAACTATGTGGAGTTATTCTCCTTAAACAGATAAATAATTCAATTGCCGCAAACGACTTAGATCACATCTACCATAAAGCGGTTGAGTTGGCACTGAGGAACTATTTTGCTTCAAAAGAGATCATAAAAGAATCAGATCAGAGGGAGAGAGACACTGACCAAAGCTGAAAGCATAACCATTAACGGACATCAGCTGCTTGTTGGCCATGATGATTCCGACCGAACTTATCACGTTCATCGCCCACGCACCGACATTCGAAATAGCCGAAGATCTCTTCTCGCCTTCCATTTCTTCTCCCCTTCCCAATTTCCTCTCGGCAATCGGCAGGAACTTCAAATCTGATACTTGCAATTAGTTTATACCAGCGATAAGAAACGATCTGTCGGTGGGACAGCGGGAGAGACGCAATGCCAGAGGGCACGACACGTAGAGAGAGAGAGAGGGAGAGAGTCGAAGACAGCTAACACTACAGCGATGACGACGGAGCAAGCGTCTCTTTCTTCATTTTTCTTTGTCGTAGAGCGCATATGCCTCTGCGTGTTACTTTGACGAAGAAGATCTGGATTCTGCGAGCTTCGGCGATGGTAAATGCGGGCTTGGAGGTGGCAAATGGCAATTGTGATTTGTGAATTTCAATTCTCACGCGCCCTCTCTGTCTCGCAAACCTCGATTTTCACCTCGAATCTGCGGCCATTTCCCCCAATTACATTCACTTTAACCTTCAAACACATGGAGATGGCGGAGATCATGAAATCATTCTTCTCCTACCTCACATGTAGGAGATACGTGTAGCCTGGTGGTTCAATTCAACTTCAACATGAACGTTCATGTAGACATTAAATATATAAAAAATAGAACTTAAATATAACTGTTGTCATCCATCGATATTCAATTTTGGAACTATGTTTGTTCCGCACCGACATGTTCCCTCCTAATAATATTTTAGATATTTTTTTATATTTAAATAATAAAAAGTTGGATTAAAATTTTAAAAGTGCAAAATTGTTTATAAATTATTTTTAATTTTGATATCAAAGTTACTGAGAAAATATTAATTTTTTAAAAATTAAATCACATATTAAATTAAAAGCAAAAGAATTTCATAATTAATTATCCGACCATTCTCAATTGATTCATATTTTTAAAAAAATATATAAATTAATTAAAATTATGACATCAAACTTTAAAAAAATAAAATTCTTCACTTGACAGATTGTAAGATGTGTTGATTAACATTGTATGCTACAATTAAAGTGCATTTATATAATAATATTAACATAAACTCATAATGAAAATAAAATAAAATTCAAGATTAAATATTTAAATTATAAAAAATTATTCATATATTAAAAAAATGATATATAGATGAAATTTAAATAGTGGATATTAATTCATTTCAAATATTTTAAATTATTATTATATTTTTAATATTTAAAAATAAATAAAAAAGGAAAAAAAGAAAAAAACTTAGACTAGTTGATAAATAGATAAATTTAAAGAAAATGACAAATATTATGCCAAAAGATAATGTAATACTAAGTTCAATAATTGTGCAATCATAAAAGATATTGTTTTAAAATATTACAAATAAAACTATTAAAAAAATTAAATCAAAGTTTAAATCTTGGCAAATGCTCATATTTTGAAAATTCTATATGATTAACTCGGCCACCTTTACTCTTGGACTCTCTCTCGTAGGCTTTTTTTTCTTCTTTTTGCTTGCTATAAATTTGCTCAAGGATTGAGTTGGGTTTTAAAAGGCTAAAGAGAATACACGTGTGCTAGTGGTTTGAGGTTTTCTGACTAGCAACTTGACAAGAGTTATGAGTTGGTTTTAAATAACTTGCTTGGTGTGAACTGGATAGGCCCTCCACAGTTTGAGCAGGATACAGTTACTATACTCACTCAATCAGCATAAGCCAAATAAGTACGCATTCATTTAATTACATACAATGTAATAATGCGTTAGTTAAGCATCAAAATTACATATGGTTTGTGTATAATTTTGTTATGCATTTTTTATATAAAATATTTAAAAATACATGCACACCCATATGGCATATCCAATATATATCTCAGGTAGTTTTGCTTAAGACCGTAGCTAGCTTGTCTAGAATGTAGCTAAAAGCTCAAACCTTATAATGGAAGTCTTTGCAAAACTACCTTAGATGTTTTCCTCAATAATTTTGTGCGATTGTAGGCACCTCTCTTAGGATACTCATATGGATGCGTGTGTATTTTTTTTTTATTTTAATTTTCATCACATGAAAACACAACAAAATTTAACACAAATTATATATAAGTTGGATATTTAAGTAATGCACTATTACATCACATATAATAAACTGAATGCATACATAGTAAGAAAATACCAAAAAAGTGTAGAAACAATTTATACAATAAGACCTCTTCCTCTTCAAGCTGTGAAGGGCTTAGTGTTATGATCTCAAGTCTCTGCCCTTGAGGTTCGAGACGCACCTGACTCGAACAGCAGCCCGGGCATTGACGCAACTTACGAAAGTTCTCGACAATCCGATAGCGGAAAGAAGTAGACTAACCAATGTGAGGCTCCACCTTACCATACCATGGACCAGTATGAGTCATTTGAGGCCTCAGCCCAACCCAACAAGATGAAGCCTACCAGACCAGGCCCAGTCCAGCAGGGCCACAACCCAAATTCATCAAGCCCATCAAATAGAGACCAAGAGCCAAGTCAGTTCACTTGATCTGGCTTCATTAAACCATCCTTTAATTGCTTCCCATAATTGTTCTTTTAATTTCAACATTGATGTATCTCTTTATTTCTAGCATTTATGCAGATGCTTAAGTTACATTCTCTGCATTCATGTACTTAGGCATCTAAAGGGTCATTGACAGCCACTATATAAGGCTTTGATCTCCTTTCATTTGGGACTATTGATTAATCAAAAAAACGTAACTAGTTGAAGTGACTTCAACACTTTTGATTCTTATCTTCTATCCTGTTATAGTTAGGCAAAAATCACTCTTTTGAGAACTAAGGCATCCATCACTTAGTCTATCCACACCAAGCAAGCTTTCCAAAATCAACTTGTAGCCTCGTTAAATGTTATCCAGAAAACCTCAAGTTATCGGCACTTGTATAGTTCTCTTTGATCCATAATCTATGCTCAACCATTGACAAATTTGCAGCAACAAAGTAGTTGGACAAAGTAAGGAGAAAACAAAGAAGCTGGCAGCTTAAGCAAAGGTTGTTGAGAACATGTAACCCATGCATAATCTACTATTGCCTCTAATTCTCTTCCTCTAATCTTTTTTTTGGGATGTCCAATGGGTGAGCAATAGCTCCCCTCAAGTATGCTTCAATGAGTGCCACAAGGAAGCCACTAACTAGGGAGAATTCCAATTTATCCCGAAGCCTTTGCATGCAATCTGACAGATAAAATCGGTTAACCATTTTCCTAAATTTTAGGAAAAAAATGCAATTGACTGCAGAAAGCAATCAAGAATTTCTCTTTGCATGCTGCATGGTCATTTATTTAACCGCACATGATTCGTTAACACTTAACAAATCATGTCATTAACTCTTAATGATTCATACAAGGCTCACCATTAAGTATTAATGGCATTCAAGAACATTACAAGTAGCATGGATTCGATTTCGGACGCTACGTTTTTTAGTGTGTGACTTTCTAAATTCATGGCTAAGTAACGATTAGACGACATCAAACACATTTGATGTTTGTCAAACATTTCAACTTGTCTCAAGAATCTCTCAATCTTCTTAAGACATTCTGATGATCCTAAATGACGTCTAATAACATATCGAGATAATCTAAGTGGCAATAAAGTATATTAACTATAAACCTATTACAGTTGATGATTATTGTGTAATATAATCTTTTCATCACATAACGTCCTAACTAAGCAAGAGTCATGGGGTGATAAACTCACAAATTCAATAACTATGTGTCTAATCTCATCAGTATGACTAGATGACACATTAAAAAACTCTTTCTCAATCATCCATATTGCATTAGCTAAGGACTTTCATGTTATACTAACAGAAGAACACATAGGACATTCGCTTTATCATATGAAAATGATGGATCCTATCAGTGCCTGCCCTAAGATTTTAATGACCCTAAGCAAAACTTTATATACGGGACCTTTTATATTTAAAAATAAAATTAGATGTAATGAATACAAATATGAGCCCTTTTTCTATTTTGCTCCTTATTTGGCAAAGAAATCAGTTGCCGGTACTTGCAGCCTGTGTGCTACTGACTGACAGAAGAAGAAGAAGAAAAGAGTCAAGAGAGACGCACGTAGACACCAGACAGACAAAACAAGAAAAAGACGAGATAAACAACCACAAGATAAGAAGACAAGAACACTGAGCTTTCTTTCAAAATATTATTATATTTTGCTTGTTGCCTGTTTTTTTACTTTTATTATTGCTTGCTGCTTGCTTTTTACTCTATAAGAGAATAGTTTAAAATATTGCTTGCTTCCTGTTTTTTACTCTAGAAGACTTCAAAATATTTTTATTTTAATATATTTCTTCTTACATGGGCACCAGCAGTTCACTGCCCTATGTGCAGCACCAATCCACTACCCTTTCCATTAATTGCCATTCTCCCACGAAGTAATCACCTGATTTTGACTTTTTTATTAATCGAATCTTTTATAGCCATTAGATTTAAAAGGGACCCTCACCTAAACGGGCCCCTAGGTGTCGAATTTAAAATGAGGGCCCTAGGTGTAACACCCCGTCCCATCGGAGGGCGTGCCACTATGCTGGGGCCCATCAAATACATACATAATCCATTTTCCTTATACATTTCTCATACATAAATACCGTATCTCAAAGGGAAACCCCCCAGCATATCATTCACAATTACGGAAGCGATGATCAAAACCTGATATGGTACATAAACAATTCACTTATATAAATATCATAAAGAATTCGTACCATATATTACATCATATCCTCAAATATAAAATACATGGAAACATGTCTCCCAAGATAACATCTAACACCCTAGGTGCAAATCATATGAAACCTCGAATATATAAGCAATTATGAATAAATAAAATACTCGAATCTCCTGCTGAATCCATCGGCCACGCCATCACGTGCCGTCATATCTCAAGCTGCTCCTTGCCCTAACTGCAAGTCTCAACTAGAACGTTGAATGTTCCAGGGGAATAACCCATTAGAATATGAAACTTCTAGTGAGGGTCCAAAAACATATATATGATGCATGATGCAATTATATGAACAACATATACCCATAATGTAACTTCCCAGGCCTCCCAAGCCCGGCTAGAAATCCTAGGCAAATCCCGAACCTCTGTGGGATAGGCCTAACGTTATTCCCTCAACGCCCTAGGGGAATTACGGCTACACTCTGAGGGTATCATCCCAACCCCATGCACAAGTTTCAATATGACAATAATATCGTGCAATGTAAATATCACGACTTTCAATGCAATATGACAAATGAATATTGCAATTCATAAATAGCATGCATATATAACAATCATATCATGAATATCAGTTCTTGTGAGAATATCACTCACCTTTGCCCATAGATCAAGACACCTCGAAAAGCGTGCATCGCCTTGATATGCGTGCCCCGCCTTGATTCTCGTGCCAACTCTCAAAAGTTGCACCAATATCATCATCTCGATCTCCTCAATCATAAAATAATATTTAATTACTAAATATCCTCAATATTCCATTTATTTTCTATTTCCTTTCATTTTCCTTCATTTTTCCTTCTAGAAATCCCAATAAATATACCGAGACTATTTCCTCAAATCTAACTTCACAATAATTCATCATATGCTATGAACTTTCAAGGAAAAATACTGAACTTACCCGGATATTGCGTTTTCACGCAAAACGAGGTACTTTGGTGCAAAAACTGAGGCATAGAAAATCCCAAATCCCAATCTTTTTGCACAAACCTCCATAAAATATTTTTCCAGAATTTTCAACAATTTTTGCACATTTTTCCAGAAGCACACGCGCCCAAACATGCTAGGGCGAGTGTGCGCATGTGGAGAGGGGCGCGTGACCGGCACACGCCGGTCGTCTTCTCCGGCGACAGCCGTGCCGGCGATCTGAGATGCTCCCACCGGCCTCTTCCTCTCTTCCAGTCGATCCTCATGGGCTATCTTGGAGCTCGAAAGGAGCTCCCGAAGGCCCTCAACCGGACGGCCAAAGCCTCGGCTTGGCCGTCCGCCTCCTTCTCCGGCGAAGCCATGAACAGCCTCCAAACCTCGATGAAAATTGCCCAAAGTTTCCAGATTTCATCTTCAAGCCATGGGCAACAAAAGCCCCATGGTCTTGGCTCCCAATTTGTTCGAAAAGAGCTTCGATTTGAGGCTCCAAAACCTTTAAGTTTCGGCCACCATTAAACGCCTATTTATAGGCCATGTCGAGCGACCAAAAGCCCTTGGCCGCCTTGCCCATCACGTTAGGAGCTTAAACCTTCCCTAGATCGACCTTAAACGAGCTTGAGGCGATCAAAATCCTCGATTGCAGGTGCCCGACCATTTGGCCGAATCCTTTGGTCGATTTTCACTTTTTCCGGCCACTCGAGTGGTCGATGACACCTCTTGCCTTTACAAAGGTTGGTCTCCCGACCATCCTCGAGCTAGCCAAGCCCTCAATTCGACGGTCGGCGACCAGCTCGTGCCTTGGTCGGATTTCTTTTGGCCAACTTTTGCAAAATTGCAGTTTAGCCCCTCCAGTTTTGGCTATTTCATTTTAGCCCATTTCCACTTAACCCCTCATCTTTCCTTTATTGCAAATAAGGCCCTCAAGTCCTAAAACATCATTTTGACCCTTGAGGATTCCAAAAATACCTCATTTCGGCCTCCCACTAGTAATTTCTAAAAATTACACTTAGGCCCGAATCTTCGTTTTAGCCTTAAACCCATTCGTTTCTTCCTGAAACCTCTGAAGGGTTGTTCCTTATGAAAAACCGAAGCCCCCTCAAGCTTCCGTTGACTTCTGAAAAGTCGTCTATGACAATTCGGTATTGCAGCCTAATTGACAGCTGCTTTTTTAGCTGTACCAGAAACTGTTCCCGATCTGATTTCTTTCAGCACCATAAATCCTATCTCGGGGTGCTCATTAATTCCACATCATTTTCCTTTGGCATCTCGACTCTAGGGTACTCCCGGCAGTCGATTCAGTCATCTATACGGTAATAAATTACCATTTTACCCTCTATTTATCCTTAAATTCCATTTTTGCCCCAAGATAAATTACCCTTGAGTCCTTTAGAATTTCTCGAGTATTACATTCACCCCTCCTTAAAGAAATTTCATCCTCGAAATTTACATCAGACTGATAAGGTAATTAAGGTATAACATAGCTCATTACCTGAACACCTCAAATCAAATATCTATTTGATTCTCGACAAACACCTCTGTTTGCATTCCTTACACGTCCAATGCTTACAAGCATATCGTGTTCATTCATATCATTTCCTTTTGTGGCTCTTATCAGACGACCACACATCTTTCATCATTTTAGGCACGCACATCCTACCATGAAACTTTTGAGAATGCCCTCTCGCATTTCAAAAATCATAACTCTTGGACTGGCTACAATCATCAATCATAGACAAGAACACTTGTCAACCACTCATGCCTTCGTATCTCGTTCACCAGATCCAGTTAAATAACCAGGCTAGCCATAAAAAAATAGATGATCCCTTCGGCACTACCATCATAGTTGGCAGGCTAACAAGCCTCCAACTTCATTTGACATTCACAGCTATCCACCAGGTCCTGCGTTGGGCACCTCTCTGCCATGCACCTGGTGATACGAAGTAGTGCAGTCGTAGTCCTTAAGGAACTCCATCAACCTTTGCTACCTCTCGTTCAGCTCATTCTGTGAGAACTCATACCTCAGGCTTCTCGTGGTTTGTGAGCACATCAAAATGTCCCACCATTCCATTTCAGTAGTGTCTCTATAACTTCGAAAAACACATACCACATTTGCCAACTTCAAGTCATATATCGGTTAGTCCTTTTTGTGCCTTGGCGTGATTGTTTCAATACCAAGACTTATTGTGAGCCCAAGAAAATTACCAGTGTAACACCTCGTTTTTCTCGAGCGTGTCACTATGTTAGGGCTCAACATAAAAATATACATTTCCTTTCCACAATACATTTCTTAACACCTCAAATACCATATTTCAAAAAAAATCCCCAACATATCATTATAAATACGGAAGTAAGAATCGAAACCTGATATAGTGCTTAACCAAATTCACTTTATTTATAATATGGAAATTGTACCATAGTATAACATCATATCTTCAAACAAAATACATGGAGAGCCATCTCTCAGAAGTAACAACTGAGTACTTCAGATATAATCAAAAGATACCTCAAATCAATCACCCAAGCTAGAGAGAGAAGCTCTCAACCGTCTGTGCGGAAGTCTTCTGCTGGCGGTCGTTTGGGTGCGGATTGAGTCTGGGGAGGTCTTAATCTAATTGGGGTCGGCCTTCTGTAAGGGAGCTGTGCGATTATTGTTGTTTAAGATGCTGTGCGTCAGATTGGGTGGGTATACCCGATTGGACGAGGGTCTGGACTGTGCGTCCTACTGTTGGAACGACTGCAGCGATTGGTGGTTTGAGGGTCCCGGCGACTTTTCCACTGGGTTTCTTGCTTCGTATTTGTCTCACCTTCAGTTTATCAGACTTCCCTGAACTGCTGATCGTTGCAGATCGGGGCGACTGTTCAACTGAAGTTTTTGAAAATTTTTGAATTTCCAGATTTCCCGCTCAAGGGTTATTTGAAATTCAAAGTAGTGTTCGTGCTATCAGAGAAGCAATGGCGGACCCCCGACGATTCTGGGTGTAACCTTGCTCAATTCTGCTTGCTATTGTGACTCATACCCACCATGGGTAAGAGGAAGGATAAGCCAGTGATTAAGCCGGCGTCGTCATCTGTCGAACAGGTGTCGAGGAGGCTCAGCGCGCAGAAGTCGGATTCATCTACCCTTGCTGTTCATCCGAAGCAGGTGGATGGTTCGGCTAGAGTGAACCAGGGGTCATCCCCTATTCTCAGCGAGCCTCTAGCGTCTGGGCAGGAGGTTTCTGCTCAAGGTTCGTTTGCTGGTCATCAGGAGGCCCCATTTGTGTTGGAACCATACTCGCTAAGCGTATCCCAAACGCTTGGAGAGGACGACTCCAGCTCGGGCACGAAGGAGGCGTGTCAAGCTAAGGGGGTTCGGGCTATGTTATCGGAGGCTTCGTCTGGTAACCAGGTGGTTGATGGTACCAAGGATGCGGTTGTAGAGGTTTGCGACCCGGTGGGTGTGAATGCTGAACGGTCTGGACAGCAAAGGGTAGGCCTCGTTGAAGCCCAGATAGATGAAACCAGGATTGTGGCGAATAAACATGGAGAGCCGAATGCCCAGAGCAAACCTAAGGCGCCTTGGGCCGACCTCTTCAAGGAGAATAGACAACAAAATCGAGGGTTAGTGCTGCCAACCTTTGAAGCTCAGGGTGACCGAGCGGTGATCGAGTCACAGGACGTTGTTGAGGTTGAAGATGCCTAGGGATTCTGTCTCGTGGGTTTTATTGCTGGGAAATTCCCAGGTAAGAAAGCTTTGATTAGGTTGTGCGACTCATGGAATGTTGAATACCATTATCTTACCCACTCTAGCGGATGGCTTGTTTTCAAATTCCCCGATTGTGAGTCAAGGGAAGAGGTTCTACAGCAGGGGCCTTTTTCTGTGTATGGGCGGCCGCTGGTGCTCAAAATTATGCCACCTGATTTCGACCTTGATGAGAAGCCTCCTCTGTCTGTTCTGGTGTGGGTGTCTTTGCCTAATCTCCCTCTTAATTGTTGGTGTGCTAGGGCCCTGGGTAAAATAGCCTCCTTCATTGGTAAACCTATCACCACAGATAGGTTAACTGCCTCTAAAGAGTGATATCTTATGCTCGTGTGCTGATAGAGGTTGACCCATCTAAGGATCTGAGAAGATCCGTTGAAATTCAATTACCATCGGGTAAGATAAGGAAGCAAAGAGTGCTGTATGAAAATGAGCCGAAGTATTGCTCCATGTGTAAAGCTTTGGGACATTCGGTTGAAGCTTGCAAGAGGAATGGGTCCACTGGACAAGGTCGCATACTCGCTGGATCAGGTTCTATTGAGGTTCCGGCCAAAGATAAGGATCTGGAGCCCAGTCATCCTTCTGGTTCTAATAAAGATAATGCGAAGGAATCCCCCTCTTGTAGCAGTGAATGATGTTTCCAGTAATGTGAAGGGGAAGGTTAGTGTGAAAGATGTTGTGGGCACCAAGGCTGTGGCTGCTAACCCGCCTGTTGATCCGGATAAAGGCGCTGGAGAGGGGATGCCGGGTAATGGGAAGGGAAAGGTCAGTGTGAAAGGCGCTGTGGGCTCCAAAAATGTGGCTGCTACCTTGCCTATTGATCCTGATGGGCTGTTTACGACTGTTAGATATATGAAGCAGAGGAATGGCAGGAGTGATTATTCGGATGATCCTAAGTCTGATGGGCAGGTTGCCCCTTTGGGGGTGGAGGCGGCTAAGAAGATTCCAGCTAATCCAGGGCTTGCTAAAGCTAAGGGGCCTAAAGGGCAGAGAGTCTTGGGTTTACTGAAAAAGGATAGGTTAAAGGGCTTGCCCCTTTCCAACCCATCATGAAGATTGGCTGCTGGAATATCAGGGGTCTAAATAGGCCTCTGAAGCAATATGGGGTGGCCAACCTCATGCACCTCAAGCAGGTGGTTATTATGGGAATTCTTGAATCGAAGCTATCTCAAGCTAAATTAGCCTCGGTTATGAAGTATAAGTTCAAAGGGAGAATGGAGATTGATAATTTCTATTTGCACGATGCGGGTAGGATTATGGTCCTATGGGATCCGATGAAGGTTAACATTGAGCTCATTGAGATGTCTCCTCAAGTGATTCATTGCAAAGCAACATGCAAGGTAACATCTTTTGTTTTCAACATAAGTTTTGTTTATGCTTATCATTCTGTGATGAGTAGGCGCCCCATTTGGCTTAATCTGGAGGATTTTGGCTCTCGTTGCTTTAGCCCTTGGATCCTTTTGGGCGATTTTAACTATGTTATGAATGCTGATGAAAAGTGTAATGGACTTCCAGTCTCTGAGTATGAGACTAGAGACCTTAATGATTGCTGTATGGATGTGGGGCTCACGGACATTCCTTATTCGGGCTGTCATTATACTTGGTCCAATAACTCGGTGATGTCCAAGCTGGACAGGGTGTTAGCTAATAACAGCTGGTTCTCGGATGGCTTATTTGGTCATGCAGGGTTTCTTCCGTCCGACAGCCTGTCTGATCACTCTCCCAGTATTGTGTCCATCCTTAAGGCCCCAAGGCCGAACCGCAGATCGTTCAAGTTCTATAATATGTGGTCTTTGCATGCAGATTTTAATAGGGTTCTTGAGGCGGATTGGCAGGGGGTCATAGAGGGTTCCATGCAGTTTGTTCTTTGCAAAAAGTTGCAGAGACTCAAGACCCCTCTTCGTGCTTTAAATGCTAAACATTTCATTCATATTTCCAGCAGAGTTTTGAGGGGGGAGGAAGAGCTCAAGGAGGCGCAAGTTCATGCCCAGGCTCAGCCCTCATGCGTGGAAACCCATCGGAGGATTGCTGATCTAAGACAACAAGTTCTGTTTCTTAAAGAAGCTGAGAGGCTGTTTTATCTTTAGAAAGCTAAAGGTGCTCATCTCTTGAATAGTGATAAATGCACCAAATTTTTCCATCAGATGGCCAAGAGGAATGCTAAGGAATTTTTATTGCGGCTGTGATGAGAGAGAATGGGTCATTTACCTCTTCTCATGAGCAAATTGCTGAGGAATTTTTAGGTTTCTATCGTAATCTTCTGGGCACAAGCTGTGTCTCTAATCTAATTGATTCCTCGGTTCTTAGTTCTGGTCCCCTTCTATCTCGGGAGCAAGCTGATGGGCTGGTGAGTCCTGTTAATGCTCATGAAATCAGAAAAGCCCTTTGGAGTATTGGGGATGATAAGGCCCCGAGTCCGGATGGTTTTTCTGCTGGTTTCTTCAAGAAGGCTTGGTCCATTGTAGGAGACCAGGTTTGCCATGCTGTTCTCGAATTTTTTTCCTCAGGGAAGCTTCTCAAGCAAGTTAATCATTCTGCCATTGTCTTAATTCCGAAGTCGAGTCATGCTATTTCAGTTGGGGACTTTCGGCCGATTGCTTGTTGCAATGTTGTTTATAAAGTGATTGCTAAGATTCTGGCCTCGCGGATGGAGCCTTTGTTGGGTTCGGTTATTGATCAGGCCCAGGCTGCCTTTGTTCAGGGGAGACATTTGGCCGATAACGTGCAGCTTGTTCAGGAGTTGCTGTGGAAATATGCCCGTAAGAGGAGCTCTCCCAGGTGCCTTATCAAAGTGGATTTGCTAAGGCTTATGATTCCATTAGCTAGTCTTTCCTCCAACAGATCTTAGATGGGTTGGGCTTCCCCCATTTGTTTTCGGTTAGGTCCTTGAATGTGTATCGACTGCTGCCTATTCTCTGATTATTAATGGTGATGTGTGCGGCTTCTTTAAAGGTAAGAGAGGCTTGAGGCAAGGTGACCCTATGTCCCCATTTCTGTTTGTCTTATGCCTTGAATACCTTTCTAGAAGTCTCAATGTTGCTTCTGTGGATTCCGAATTTAATTTCCATCCTAGATGCAATAAGCTTAAGATCTCCCACCTAGCCTTCGTAGATGATCTCATGCTTTTTGCTAAAGGAGATGTTCCATCCATCCGTATCATCATGGACTGCCTTAGAGATTTTGAGGGTAAGTCGGGTCTGCAAGCTAATGCTCTTAAATCGAGTCTTTTTGCTGCAGGGTTTGAAGGTCAGGATCTTCAAAGCATTAGGGAGCTCACAGGTTTTCCAGATGGTATTATGCCTTTCCGCTACCTGGGTATTCCCTTGGCTGCATCTAAGTTGAGGATAGCCCATTATGCGTCGCTGTTATCCAAGCTTTCGGATTTTATTAAAGCCTGGAAGGCTGTTTCTCTATCTTAAGCGGGGAGGTTGGAATTAATTCGTAGTGTGCTCCAGGGAGTTGTTGGCTTTTGGTTTAGCATTCTTCCTGCCCCTATTGCCGTCATTGAGCATATTTACAGAGTGTGCAGAAGGTTCCTATGGAACTCCAAATCATCTTTGGTTGCTTGGAAAGATTTATGCTTGCCGAAGTATGAGGGGGGTCTGGGCCTAAAGGATTTAAAATGCTGGAATTCCTGCCTTCTTGTTAGAACCCTTTGGGACATCCATAGAAAGAAGGACACCCTATGGGTGAAATGGATCCATCAAGAATTCCTTCTCTCGGGGTCCATTTGGCAGCGCGAGCAGAGAAGAGATGACTCTCATTTGATGAAGAGACTGCTTCTTATCAGGGACTCTCTACGTGACAAATGTAGGTCCGTGGAGGATGCAATCTGCCAGCTTGAGAACTGGTCAAATGGGGTTTCTCTCAACCTGCAAGCTGCCTACGAGTTCTTCAGAGTAAAGGGCCAGCGTAAGGGCTGGGCTAAGATCGTGTGGGACCCTTGTCTGGTTCCTAAGCATAGTTTTATGTTATGGCTAGCTGCTAGAGCCAGAATCCTTACTCGGGACAGGCTTATGTTTTTTGATATTGATCGTTCATGTCCTTTTTGTAAGAGGCCTGAAGAATCTTCGGACCATCTATTTTTTCTCTGCCCATTTAGTGAGGCTGTGTGGAAACAAATCAGATCTTGGATTGGCATTTCAAGGGCCATTTCGTCCATCTCTAGTGCCTTTAGATGGCTATTTAGAGTGGCTAGGGGTTCCTCGTGGATATGCAAGTTGAAGAAAATCACTTTAGCTTGTTCGGTCTATCAGATTTGGGCAGCTAGAAATAGATTTATTTTCGATAATGTTCAGCCTACTATTGAAGGGCTTGTTTGTAGAATTAAAACTTTTGTTTATAGAGTAATGTTCTCTATGTATCCTTAAGTTTTAGTTCAGTTTGAGGCGCTAGCCAATGATCATTAGTTGTTTGGCTTTAGCCTTGCTCCCGGGTATGCCCGGTGTACATTGTTCACTTTTTGATCTTATATACATTTACCGTTTGATAAAAAAAAAAAGATACCTCACAATAACATTGAACCATAACAGTATTACATGATCGACTTTTAAACATCCTTCGTAATACGTAACATTCTTTTATTTAACAAGACTATTCATCAATGAAACATAAGTTTATCAACATAACTAAAACATATTCGAATCCTCATGAAAAAGCAAAACACCAGCATAACTTGCCAAACCCATCAAACACGTCACCTCGTGTTGTTACATCTCAACCACTTCCTTGTCTTAGGTGCAAGTCCCAATTGGAACATTTGAATGTTCCAAGGGCATAACTCAAGTTAGATGTTGAATCATCTAAGTGAGGGTTCAAAACAATTACATGAATGCATGATACAAAGACATGAATAAACAAATATCCTAGTATAACTTCCTTGGCAATCCATGCACAGCACGAAACCATAGACAGTCATCCCTACATGTTCACAAGGCACGAGAGACCCTTGTACGTTATTCCGACAAACACTCTTGGGGAATTACAACTACACTATCAGGGTAGCATCCCATCCCATTCACAAGTATCAATATGCCAATAATATCATGCCATGTAAACAATCACGACTATCGATACAACAATACATGTACAAATATGTCAAGATGAACGTAAATTATATATAACTTAGTAACCTTAGTGACTATCATGCTCACAATAGACAAAAAATAACACATATAAGTTTGTGAGAAAAATCACTCACCTTAACTTAGCCTTTTAGACTTCATCGGTTTGTGTGCCCTACCTCAATTTTCGTGTCAAGCCTTAATAATTGTACTATTTCTCAATCTTGAGCTTCAATGATCCCTGGCCATCATATTTATTCAAAAGATTATTAACATTTATTTTTTCATAATTTCTCCATAATTTTCTCTTATTTTCCCTTGATAATTCCAAAACAAATACTTACTCAAGGTTTTTTTTCCAAATTTTTCTCTATTGTAATTCATAAAATAATTTCAAAAAAATATTAAAAAATTCAAAAATTATCCATAGGCCATGCATCTTCACACGCCAGGTGCATGTACTGCACGTGATAACCAGTGCGTGCACCACACGCGTCGATCATCTTCTTCGACGCTGTTACCACCCATCGGTGATGTTGGATTTTCCTCTCACCGTGTTCTATACATCAAGATGATTTTAATAGCATCTTGAGATGCCTAAAACACCAACCAGAAGGCCCTCTATTGGCCATTTAAAGATCCGACTCTGGTGACCATTGCATTTTCTGGCCAAGGCTTGAAACACCCTCAAACCTCAATGAAAACACTCCAAATTCTCTAGAAATGATGCTTAAGACCTTTGGAGCAAAAGCTCTTTATCAAATCTCTCAAAAGCTCTCCAAAACTTGATCAACATGATGTTCTAAAATCGGCTAAAACCCTCGTTTATTTATAGGCAAAATCTGACAATTTCTCGGCCAATCACTGGCCATTGCGCAGCCCATACATTTCCTAGGATGATGGTGGTCATGCCCTGACAAGATCCGACCATCTCATCATCGAATTTGGCTTCCACGTGGGGTGGTCAGGTTGGTCATGCCTCGGCAGCTAGTTTTGAAAATTACATTTTGGTCTCTAACTTATTTCTTTTGCATTTTGGCCATCTTTCTCAAGTGCTTACACTTTGATTTTTCACCACATGAACCCCTAAGTTCCATGCTCCTCAATTAGCCCAAAAAATTTGAAAAAATATCATTTTCACCCCATTTTCAACTAGAATTGAAAATTACGCTTAGGCCTCAAATGCATGTTTCGAATGTAAACCCTTTTGTTTTATTTAAAACTATTTTAGGCTTGTTCCTTATGCAAAATATGAATATTTTCTAGGTTTTATTAACTTTTCGAAAGTCCCTTTCCATCATTCAATTTTTCAAGTTATAACTTAGCTGTATCAAAAATTATCTCGAATTTGATTTCTTTTAGTGTTATAAATCTTATCTCGAGACCCTCATCAATGCCATATTTTTTCCTTTAGACATCTAAGTTCTGAGGCACTCCGTACCGCTGATTCAATCATTTGTTGCCTTTATAAGCTATTTTTTTTATATTTCAAACTCACTTAAATTACATGACAATCTCACGAAAATATGGGGTATTACAACCAGTGACCTTACCTGGTGTTCAATGAGACCAAATTCATGAAATAAATTAAATAAGATCAAATATATATTTTAACTCTTGCATTTATACATTTTTTTCTATTTAAACATTTAAACTTTTTGTTGTTTCAAAGACATTTCTGAACTATACAATTTCAAGTCAATTGTTATCTCGATAAATTTATTAAGAATAATAAATTTAGGAGTGTAATTAAAATAATAAAAAATTTAAAAGTGCAATTAAATCGAAATTATAAATTCAAGAGTATTCTAGAAACAACATAAAATTCGAGTATTTAAATAAAAAAATTAAAAAAAGCGTTAAAGCATATATTTTACCATTAAATAAGGGCTATTAGCACCAAAAAGCCAAACGTTCCGGATTTTGGCAATTTTATCCATTGTTTTCAATTTTGACAAAAATAGTCAAATTTCTGAAATTAGTTATAATTTTAGGCAATGTTAAAATCAATTTTGTCAAAATTGGTCAATTTCAGTTTCTTTCCATCTAGGCAAAGTCATAAGTTGGTCAAAATTAATTTTCAGCATTAATTAAAATTGTAACTAATTTCAGAAATTAAGATATTTTTGTCAAAATGAAAAGTATTATATAAAATTATCAAAACCCAAAAATGTTTAAATTTTTGGTGCTAATAGTCCATTAAATAATAGTCCGGGAATAATACTAGACAGTATCTAACGAGGGGATGAATCGTGAGAGGGGTCGGACCTGTCCATTGTACTGTAAATATCGGTCGTCAGTCACTTGTTCTTTTTGATCTCTTGCATTGTCTGGCACTCCTTCACTCTAAACATTGGAAAGAAACTCTCACAAGAAATTTTTGGCTTCTCTATCTAGGCTTTTAATTTCTAGTGCAGGAGCTCGCTTCTGTGTGCATTCGATAACTTTATATGAGAAGAGCGAGCTATCAAAGTATCTCTGCAACCAATTGCTTCGTCACATTTACTTCTGTACGTGATGCTTTTTAATGTTGGTTGCCAGAGAAACAAGCTTCTATGGGTATTGTCTCCCAAATTGTACAGGAATCTATCGGGTCACTTTTGTACCAATGCTCCAAAGCCAAGGCATTTCGACATGGGATTTCCCTTCACGCTGCTGTGGTCAAGATGGGCATGCTCTCCGATGTTATCGTCTCCAATCATCTCATCAATATGTACGCCAAGTGTGGCAAAATCTCACTTTCGCGCAAGGTGTTTGATGAAATGTCTGAGACAAACCTTGTCTCTTGGTCGGCTCTCATATCTGGGTATGACCAAGCTGGGGAACCCAGAACGGCTATTGACCTTTTCTCTAAGATGGAGCTTGTTCCCAATGAGTATGTTCTTGCTAGCGCTATAAGTGCCTGTGCTAATCTCTTGGCATTAACTCAAGGGCAGCAAATTCATGCTCAATCAGTGAAATCCGGGTACTGCTCCATTTCCTTCGTTTCCAACTCGTTAATTTCAATGTACATGAAATGCGGTCAATGTAGTGATTCCTTGTCAGTTTTTAGTAGTGCATCTGAGCTGAATTCTGTCTCTTATAATGCACTTATTACTGGGCTGATAGAAAACCAACAACCAGAAAAAGGGATTGAAATTTTCAAACAAATGCGCCAACTTGGTCTGGTCCCGGATCGTTTTACTTTCGTAGGAGTCTTGGGAGTTTGCAGCACTGCTGATGATCTAAGGATAGGAATGGGATTGCATTGCCAAACAATTAAGCTCAAGCTTGACTCGACCCCTTTTGTAGGAAATGTTATACTAACCGTGTACTCAAAGTTCAATATGATGGAAGAAGCTGAAAGGGCATTCTGGTTGATTGAAGAGAAGGATACCATTTCATGGAATACTCTCATTGCTGCTTGTTCTCATTTTGCTGATCATGCAAAGGGTTTAAGAATTTTTCAGGAGATGGTGAACATAGTTAGCTTACAGCCTGATGATTTCACATACACCAGTGCCCTTGTTGCCTGTGCTGGCATAGCCTCTGTAGTCCACGGCAAGCAGATTCATGCTCATTTGATTAGAAGAAAGCTGGATGTGGATGTAGGGGTTGGTAATGCACTTGTAAACATGTATGCTAAATGCGGTTGCATTGGCTATGCATACACTGTCTTTAGTCAAATGAGCCATCTCAATCTTGTATCATGGAATACTATCATAGCTGGATTTGGAAATCATGGGTATGGGCTGAAGGCCATAGAACTGTTTGAGCAAATGAAGGAAACCGGTTTGGAGCCAGATTCTGTTACATTTATTGCGCTTCTCACTGCATGCAATCATGCAGGGCTTGCCAACGAGGGCCAACTCTATTTCAATTCTATGGATGAAATCTATAAGATCGCACCTGATGTAGAACATTTCTCTTGCCTTATTGATATGCTTGGAAGAGCTGGGAGACTAGAGGAAGCCCAAGAGTACATGAAAAAGTTTCCATTTGGGCATGACCCAGTTGTTCTGGGGAGCTTACTTTCTGCGTGCCGACTGCATGGTGATGTTTCCATTGGTGAACATTTAGCAAAAGAGATTCTTAAACTTCAGCCTAATACTAGTTCACCTTATGTTCTGTTGTCAAACTTATATGCTTTAGACGGGATATGGGATGGTGTTGCAGAGGCAAGGAAAATGCTGAAGGGTAGTGGATTAAAGAAAGAGCCTGGCCACAGTTTGATTGAAGTAAAAGGCATTGTTGAGAAATTCAAAATTGGTGATTTTTCTCATTCAAGAATTCAAGAGATAGTGCAGACTCTCAGAACTTTGGGTTGGGAAGTAGATGAAGTACTTTCTTATTGTTGATGTAGTCCAAGAGAAAGGTAATATTTATGCCTTTAATTTATATTTAGAAGCTAGTTTAGGCAACAAGACCCAAAACTTGGAAGTGTTACTGATCAAACAGGGTGGCAGAATGCCTAAAAACAAGAAACTAGTAGATAGAAGTCGCAAGATTAACGGAGTAAAGTTACTTATTGTTGGAAAATAATCCAAGTCCGTAGTTGTCAATTAGTCCATGTTTAGTCCTTATTTTCAGCCTTAGTGATCAAATAGTTGAGTTTATATTGAGATTTTTTCTTTTTTTGCTAATGGAGATATGGAAACGTGTCCCAAATTCTCACTTTTTATGTGCCTATATAAAAAACCATTTGTGAATCTTTTTGGGTAATGGAAGGTCAATAAAATATACTCCTTTTGCTGTCACTTTGTTGAGTGAGTCTTTTTATCAAGAACTTATTCAGGTGATGGGTGACAACTAAGCCAAACGGCTTATTTTTTTCTTCCCCTCTTCCATCTTGTAACACTCAAATATTTCAGTTCTTGCTGGAAGGTGTGGATATAATATACATACATACATATATATATATATACATAATTGATGCATTTTTAACAATGCTTGAGACTCTTCAGTTGGCTCACCGTTTCTGGAGTGGGACACCCCCTAGGGGTCTCCCTGCCCCTGTACTTAATGCCTTGTTTGGGAGAGAGTTAAGAATGGAACAAATTGGAATATAAAATATTTTTTTTGGAGTAGAGATAAAAAATAATAGAAAATGTTTCTCTTTATTTGGTAGAACAATGGAATTGAATAGAATTAAATGACAGCCGTTCAATGAAAAGATGTAACTACAAATTTGAACTTCTAAAAAAGTACAAAAATTTTCATTTATTTTCATTCTATTTCATTATAATTGCCTCCCCCACATGACTTTCATCCATTTCCATGTCATCTTTCTCTCTCAATCGCACTACAAGGGTTAATGCTTTAGGGTTTGAAGTTTGGGTCCTGTAATTTAGAGTTGGGGTTAGAGGTTACATTTGGGGGTTTGGGGTTAGCATTACAAATTTCAGGGGGATTAAGGATTCGAGGTTTCAAGCTTGGAGTTCAGAATTTATGAGATTAAAGATTCGACGAAAAACATTTTTGGAGGCAACGCAATTGTGAGCCCTACACCAACTCTTCTAGGTTTTTGCTGTCTCTAGCTTGCCCAATGCTTTAATCTTGTCAACCAATTTTTTCCTCTCTAATGCCATCCCTTTCAATCTCTACGAAAGCTTCAATTTTGCTCAAAACTACAAAGTCTAATTTAACGTTTCAAAGATTTTTCCTAATGTTTCGGGATGATGTAAGGTGGGTGTGAGGTGTCAAGTGAACTTGTCACCTCATTATCTAATTTATTTTTCTTAGCATGATACGTCATTGCTTAATAATAAAAATTAAATTGATGGAGATATACTACGATTTATTATTGAAATATTTTAATAACTTGATATGGCTACTGAAGAAATTAAAATTTCGGTCTAGCTTTAGAAACAAGATTAAATTTTATTATTTTTTGGTAATTTACTGTAAAAAAATAGTTATAATTTATATATCTTACATACAATATTTTATATATGTTGTGGGGGTACCTTAAAAAAATTAAACCAAATATCCAAAAATTCAAAAAAAGTATCGAAGGAACGCCGAAGACCCCAAAGAGTCTTCCCGGCAAAAGTCTTCCGATGACTCCGAAGAGTCTCCAAGGAAGCCATAGCCTTAAGCCCCTAAGCCATTTAGTCCTTAAGTTTGAAGGCCTAGCTCGAGGAGTCTCCTAGACAGGAGTCTCCCGATGACTCTGAAAAGTCTTTGTGGAAAAGTGTTATCGAATTCTTTAAGTCTTTTAAGTCTCGATGACTCATTTTGAAGAGTCTCCTGGGCCATCCCTTTATCTTAAAGAGTTTTTAAGAGAGTCTTGTCCGAAAGATACTTTTTCGAGACATCTCATTCCTAAAAGTATTTTTAGGCCCTCCAACTTCATTCACAACCATTTCACTCGAAGAGTTGGACCACCTCAGCATGCCACGCGTCTTACCTTGCCACGTGGCCCCAGCCATCGAGGCTTATAAATACCCATCGAGTTCGCGCCATTGGGATCCAGTTCTAACACCCGAAGAGTCAGACCTAACACTTCAGATCCAAACCCATTTAGAGACTCTCATGTGGAGACACTCACTCGAAGCCTCATACAACATACACTCATACATCATTCTACATCATAGTATCATCTTATTTTAGTATCAAAGAGCTTGTGCGAGAGAATTCCATGCGTGTCTTCTAATTGTGTTTGTGCTGCTGACCCATCCAGAGAACCAAGGCGTAGCACTTCTCAAAGACTCCTACAATTCTCCTAGAATCTAAGTCATTTGAAGACTAGCCATTTAAAGACCCAAGTCTTCAGAAAAAAGTCACCCGAAGACCCAGTGGCCCATCAAGCATCCAAAGACTCATAGTATCCCCTTTCCTTTCTTGGACAACGAATCAAGTTGGCGCCCCCATGGCAACAAAGACCTTACCTCTCATTTCCTCGCCAAGCCTTGTAAGATATTTCCTAAGATATATAAATTTAATTATTGTATTTCAACAGTAACAATATATAAGAATAAATCTAATTTATGATATTCAAATTCATGAAATCGAATTCAAAAATAAATAGATTTTGTATTATCTCATCAAATTAGATTTAAGATGAATTTGATTTCGATTTAGATTATTGAAAAGTTTAATTCAGACTATTGACAAGTTTAATTTGAAATATTTAAGAAAAAATAGGCTTGATACTCTTAGGTTTAAACTAATTGCAAGTGATATACCTTTGAAGTTATGAAAAGACTAATGACCTTCCTTGACTTTGTAAGTTCTTTATTTCTTTATGTCATGATGATTGAACCCACTCACCAAACCAATGGGCTCAACTAGTATTGTAGAACATAGATGATCAATCATGGCGACGAAGTCCACCCTTTCTATGTCTCTCTATTTATATCTTTTTATTTTCCTTTTTCTCCATTCCCCCCCCCCCTCCCTATAATCCAACAAAAGGTTTGGTTGTCATGGTCAAATCCTATCTTTCTCTATTTTATGCTTATATCTTTTTATTTTCCTTTTTCTCCATTCCCCCCCCCCCTCCCTATAATCCAACAAAAGGTTTGGTTGTCATGGTCAAATCCTATCTTTCTCTATTTTATGCCTCCCTACTTCTCTTTCTCAATCTTGTTTCAACATTAGGCTAAACCCAAATTGGATCCAACATTGTTCTGAACCTAATCTAGGTTCCAACACGATTCTAAAATCCAAATTAGGTTTGACATTATCACTTTGAACCCAAACTAGGGTTTAGCTGATGGTGGTGGTTGGCTAGCAGACCATCACTTATTTCTTTTCTTTTCTCTTTCTTTTACATTGTTCTCTCTCTCTCTCTCTCTCTCTCTCTCTCTCTCCAGCAATAGAACCCAAGTTCCATCATGGACTGTATTTAACTGCTAACTACGATCGTCACTAGGGTTTAGCCATTGCCAACATTAGTGGTGGTTAACTAATGACTGCTTGCACTTTTTTATTTTCTTGAAACTAAAAGAGAAATGAAAAAGAAATAAAATGAAAAAAGAGAGAAAACAAAAGGATAAAACCATCATTTTGTTATTTTTTTAACTACATAAGAGGTTATTTTACCTTTTTAAAATGTGAAAACTAGTGTCTATAATTAAGATAAATTTTACTAATAATTAATGTAAATCACTCAATATTCTTAAAATTTTGTAGTATACGTATTTTCATACGACACAATAATGTGTGATCTTCGTAATCCTTCATATTTCATTATCACATAAATCACTGCAAGATTTCTCAATTTGGTGTTGTGATATTAACACACTCTAAAGTAATGTTAAAATTAAATTTTTTTAAGAAACAAAAATACTCAAAACCCTAGTTTGCTTTTCATGACAACCATTAGAACATCATCATGACACCTTGCAAATGACACGTTAGTAATAATGATAATCACAAGCAATCAAATAATTGGATCTAAACCATATTATGTACATTTTCCCCAAGTATTTATTTATTTATTTTTTAATAAGATTTTTTGGCAGTATTCTACTATTTTTGATAAATTAATGTCAGTGTGGTGGCCTTTGATAAAGAATCAAGGATAAAGTACACATTACCATTACACCTAAAAACCAATTGATTTATCAAGTATTCAAAGATCAAAGGTTTTGTCAATTGAGCCTTCATTTAATTTGATCCGCTCATAAAGCCATTTAATAATTGAATGGAATTAACTGAATTTATATATAGCAAAACTTACCTGAATCGAACCTTTAAAAATCTGGCTTAGTTGAAATGATGAAAATAATCAAATTTGGGAAGAACTTATTAAAACATTTTAATAACTGTAATTAATTATTGTTATAAACACAAATTAATATTTTTATTTTAATGGTAATTTCATAAATGGCCTAAAATTTAGTGTTATTTTTTAAAATAATCATAGATTTTAGTTATTTTGGTTAAAAATTAAATTATAATCTTTAAAATTGTGCCGAATCAAATTATCCAAGATTTGACACTTAGGTTCGACAATTCGATTACCACAAAATGATGCTCACCACACCACAACATTCTATGGTTGCTGGAGAATTCACCGGCTAGTCAATTGGCACAATATGATGCCCAACCCCCAACACCATAAGACCACAACCTTCCCCTTGTCTGCAAGCTCTTCCTTCACTCACCCAGCAAGTTCATATCATATCTTATTGCTGTTAAGAGAAACAAACACTTGTGAGCAATTCCAAAATCCAGACCAACACTTGAAGGCCGATCCCAATCTGTTCATCGGGAAGCAGTTTCTTCTCCAAAAACAATCTTCCATAATTGCATTGCAATTGCAAGCTTCCCCATTTCACCCCGACAAGTTTAGGATTTATCCTCGTCGATGGTTGAGAGAAAAAGCAATCTGTAAGTAATTCCAAGCAAGAGTACCTTTTATTTATCACTAACACAGAACTATAGTCCACGACTGCTAATGCACAAGACCAGGCCAAGTCTTCCTGTTGCTAGTAAATTCACAATACAACAACAACAACAGACACAAACAATAAACCGAGGGAGGTTTCACAGCACTGCACGCAAATGGATAGACATATTCTTCTCACCGTGTTCATCAGCAAATACTCCTCTCTCCAAAACCCAATCTTCTATCATTGCCTGAGAATTCACTGCCTGGTCAGTTGGCACAAGATGCCCGGCCCCTAGCACCACGGCATGGCTCAGGCTCCTCCATTTCTGCACGTACCCGGCAAGCTTCCCATTCACCTTCCAAACTTTCCTCTCAGCCTCCATGAACTTCCCGATCCCGGCCCACTTCATCTTCTTCACCCATGCCTCAGTTGACACCACGCCGTCTCTCAAATCACACTGTCCCTGGTAGAGCAAGACCTTGCTGTTCATCACCAAAAACTCCACCATGTACTTCACACTCTTCATCACATCTTCATTCAATGCTGCCCCCACAACACCACTGCATTCTTCATAAACAATCGATTCATTCGCACCAAACAATCGTTTCACTTCCGGTTGTTGCAAGAACTCAGTCACCAAACTTGTTTCATAAGGAGTTTGCCTTCTGAAGTCATACAAAGTGGCCAGCCCGGTCATGCTTTGCAACATTTCCAAGACATTGGTTCTTGCATCTGTTGCATTGCTCCAATTACCTTTCTTAGTTAATTCAACAGCCTCACTTTGAAGGCTCTCCAACAAGGTCTTCTGTTTCTCATTCACCAAACCGGAAAAGTAAGCATTTGCAGCATGAGTAGCCACTTGTGTCACTGGATCAGTCAGTCCGTTCCCTATAGCAACTCCCGCCAAATTAACCCGTTTTGACGCCGGCAACCGGGCATTCTTCTTCAGAATATAGTACCCAATTGCCGGAACATACTTCCCTCCATAGCTCTCACCAGTAACGTACATCGGACGCGATTTGAACGTCGGGTCTAATGCGACAAACGATGAAATCGCGGCAAAAAGATGCCTGGCAACGGCGTGTTGATCTCTTGGGATTTCTTCTGGAGTTGAGGCAATACTAAATCCAACACCGATTGGGTTATCAAGGAAAAGGAGGCCGAACAAACGGTTCCAAGACCCCGAATTGGGTTTGAGCACGACCTGTTCGACGTTTTGCCCGTGACAAACACGCCACGGACCTAGCTCGTATAAGTTGCCCAACATGGAGGAACAACCCGGGCCGCCTTGGAGCCAAATGAGAATTGGGGTTTGGGAGAGGGAAGAAGCGGGCGATTGGGATTCATAGAATGCGTAGAAAATGGCAGAGGCGGTGGTGGAACTGACCGGAAGGTAGCCGGATTTTGTGGGGAGTGCTTCTTTAGGGAATGGGGTTGAAGTGGCGGCCGCGGCGGAGATGGGCGGGAAATGGCGGAGGACGGCGAGAAAGAGTAGGAACTTCAGGAAACTCCGGACCTGCGTTGACTCCATTGTCAAGCAATCTGGAGTTGGCCCGAGCTCATTCAAGTGATTCCAAGAATCGTTTGCTTCGGACTGTCGTTGTTTGGTGGGGGAAGAAGAACAAAGGCATAAGCCAAGCAATCCTGGCCCAAGCCCAGAATCGATTTGCCTTTAAGATTGGGCCCCTTTTTAGCCTGATCCACAATATTTTCTTATTTTAGGCCCAAATGTATATGTAGCTCAATGCTCAATCTGAAAATATATTTGGCCTAATTAAATTCAATCAGTTTCTCTAATTGAATGTTTAGGTTTTCTTAAACGAAGAGATGCATTCAAGGCTTCTCTTTGGTAGTTCAAAATATGAAACAAAATGCTACAAAAATGGAATGAAATTGGTAAGATCAGATCATACAAATCATATATAAGAAATAGAGGCTGCAAACAAAAGGTCAAAAAGTAAAGAGCCAACCAATGTCCTCTTACACAATCTAGACCCAATATTTTGGACTATTTGGGCTAGCTTCTAACGACATTGGACCCAATTTAGGCCCATTAAGCTTCTTTAAAACATTTTTGACTCATCCTTGTGCCGTTAAGCCTGCGTATATAAGCCCATTTTGATTCTCTTAGACTTTGTTCCATTTTCCAGGAGAGTGATCACTAGAATGAAATGGAATGAAAATGAATAGAAGGAAAATAATGAAAATTTGATATAAAATGTTTCTTCTTATTTGAGTGAATAATGAAAATAGATAGAATAGCGAAAATTCAAGAAAGACGAAAAGTTCTCTTTGATGTTTTTAGATCATTTTTAATTTTTCAAAATAGTAAAAACATGTTTACTTTTATCATTTCGAAAATAATGAATTTTTTTTAAAAAAAACAAAACTCAAAATAACAAAAAATAAGTTTTGATTATTTTCATCACAAATACACTTAAAATTTTTAAAACGTTGCAGACAAAAAAAAAGTACGTTTTTAATAATTTTAAAACAGATATTCAAAATAAAAAATTAAAAATAAATTAAAAAATCAAAACTCAAAATTGAAATACGAAAAGGACAACCTCTACAATTTTGGAGAAAAATGAACAAAAAGAATGTGTTTTTGTCTTTTTGTTCTTTCCAATTTATTCCATTATTTTTATTTTTCTCAAAAGCAAAGAACCATTTTCGATCTATTTTTCTTTTACCTATTCTCATTTCATCCCAATTCCAAACACACTATTAAAGTTCTCTAAACCCCATAAAAAGAAAAAGTAAGTTGGTTTTGGTCCATCCCACATCGGTTTAATGCACGAATTCTCTCTCAATTAGTAATTATATATAATATATATAAGACCATGCATGTGCCTGGCCAGACCCCAATGCCATAATAATGGCTGCTTAATTTAATACTGGCACCTGGGTTTGCCGTTAGTTACACCTCTAGGCTCTAGCTTCAACCATCCCTATTATACTTCCTTTCTTTTTCTTTAAATAAATTATCACACTTTCATTAAGACCTTATTGGAAGTTAAATGTTCCCTCCCAAGTCTATATGTTCAACCTACATAATGCACTCCAATAGTAGTTAATGATTAAGTGGACACAAGTGTTACAAAGTAATAAATACAACTCAATTGTGGTCACATGGACGTGAAATTTACCTAATTTTAAAATTACACTTATATATATATATAGGTGAATGTTTAACCATACCATCAACATTGGGTTGTGACTATTTTTTATTTCATCTATATATGCGTACTTGATATTAGAAGGGTCTTAGGCTTCAATCAATACTATTGTTTATATGGGTCATGAGATATTATTGTTTATTTTCTTAAAAGGTACTATAATATAAGTGTCTGAGATTCTATTTCTCAAAAGGTACCCTTACTATGATTCTGATGGTTCCCCATTACTTTTTTTTTTGGTGATTTGTTGTATTGGGATTTGGCCTAATTTACTCTTTTTTTCTATTGTCTAGAAAAAAAAATTATTTGCTTTCACCTCTTTTACTCTTAGTAGTTATCTTCTACAATTGTATAATTATTTTTTAAAAATACCTTTATACACAGTCATTTCACTTGCATCGCTTATCATCGTCGACAATCGTCCATTATCGCAAAGCTCTCACTAGCACCCATCATTGTCGATAGCCACAATGCACGTAGTTGTCATTATCGCATCTTAATCTTGAGAGCTTTAAAAGCACCCCAAACCCTGACGTTCAAGGTGCAATGATGGCGACCGCATTCTTCATAGCCCTCGGTGAGAGTGACATCGATGAAAGAGAGAGAAAGAAAAGAAAAGAAAAGAAAAAGTGAGTATGATGATGAATAGAATGTGGGAGCTAATGGCGGTTATATTCATTGTGGTCACCAATGGGAGATTGGGCCACCGACGATGATGGGTGACTGCTAGAGATGATGAGTGGCTGCAGGTAAGAGTAACAATGACATTTTTTTTAAGTATTTTTTAATGTGAGTGTAGAGAATAAAAAGGGTGATTGTATATAAAATTGTTTATTGTTATTTTATTATGATTTTACTTTTAAAAATGTTGTGATTGACGCATCGAAAAATCTATCCTTTCTAATATGGATCACAGTTTATATGCTTCTTAATACTATTACGTTTTACAATATTTTTATGAAAAATAAATAGTATACCATAGTTAGAGTATCATATATATTAATTTAACGTGAGCCTGTAATCATAAAAAATTTAAATGGTCAAGTAATCTTATGATTACACGGGAATTACCGACGAGAGAGAGAGAGAGAGAGAGTAATTGACAGAGGGATAGGTGGGTTGACATGTGGGGATAATCAAAACTTGTTTTAATTAGCTTTTGAATACGTATTAGAATATAAGAAATTAAAAAGAGAGTGGAATTAGAAAACTTTAAAAGGCGAGGGAGAATCATGAAATTGTCGGCAGACAATAAATAAAGAGAGGATTGGGCTTCGAGTAAACCCAGGCGTCCCCACCAACTTTTGTGCTGCCGGTGCTGGGCGCTGGCGGCTAAGTCCCAAGTCTTCCCCCACCGATTATTTATTTTATCAAGCATTTATAAAAAAATATCTTATTAAGTGATTAGATTATAATAAATTAAAATTTATATTAATAAATTATAAGTTTAATTTCTTATTTTATATTATGAGATAAAATTTTTATTTATAATTTATCTCTTCTATTAAAATCAAGAATACGAGCAATGAAAACTTATGTAAAAATGATAATCCTAAATATCAGTAAAAGATTTGAGTCCTGTCTCCTGTCTTAGATTCATCACAATTAAAGAAGATTAATGTTGTTTTAGAACAAATAAATGTCGCATCATCATGGTACAGAACTGCCTATCCTTATGAATTTTAAACAACCACACAGATTTCTTTTATTAAAATAACTATAGAGATAGAGATTTACCTAACAAAAAAAAAATTATAATTTTGAAACAGAGCAACAAATTGTTTTGAAATTTTAGATTGTGTTATCTTTACTTTTAATTTTTAATTTTGAGTTTTAAATTTATTTTCAATTTTTTGTTTTAATAGTTTGTTTTTAAAAAATTGAAAATGCGTTATTTTTATCATTTTGAAAAAAAAAATTTCAAAACAAAAAATTAGAAAACGCGTTCTTTTTAAAATTTTGAAAATAATTTTTTAATAATGTTTTATTCAATAAATTTGATTATTTAGTAAATTAGAAATATTTAATGTTAATATATTATTAAAAAATATATATTTTAAAGTTAATGAATTTTATAATATTTTTTCCATTACAATAAAAAAAATGAATAAATAAATAAATAAATGTGTTTTGAGTTTAAAGTTTATTTTGGATGAAAACATTCAAAACAACTTTTTGTTGTTTTGAGTTTTCTTTACAATTTTTTTTTGTTTCTAAAAATGTATTTTTAAAAATAGTAAAAGAATGCGTTTTTATTATTTTAAAAAATTAAAAAATTAAAAATGACTTGAAAACAGTAAAGAGAATACAACTTTAGTTTTTAAAATATTCACTACAAAAAAAATTGCAATTAGCAAAACTAACAGTTTGTTTGAGAAGAACATATAAACAACAGTATTATAGACAGAGTTTTAGTACAAATTCATCTTTAATTTTTTTAAGAATAAAAAAATATGAAATTGGTCTCTAAAAGTAAAAAAATATTTATTATTATTATTATTATAATATTATTTATTACTTTAGAGATAGAATTTATTTTCTGTCTTTATTCAAAAATACAGAATCTGAATCTAATTTTGTCTTTAATTGGAAAAATATAATTAGAGATGAAAAAATTTTCGTCTCTAAAGATAAAAAATATTTTTTTATTATTTTAATTTTAATTTTAATTTTATTTCTTACTTTAGAGATAGGTTTTTTTTCATTTCAATTTAAAATATATTTTTTAATTGAAGTGTTAAAAAGAAACACATTTCAGTAAAAATGAGGCTTCAAAGATGGATGTATTTTTGTTTCTAAGCAATAAAAATAACTCACAAACAAAAGTAGAGACGAAAAATCTTTCTCTATGCCTGGTCCATGTTTAATCTTGAATTTTTTCTTTTTTTTTCGTTTGTCTATTCATCTTCCCTATTCTTAACCCTAAGTCAACGTTGTAAACACCTCCACCATTTGTCTCCTTATCTTTCTCCCTTTTCCTCTCTACCATAGCTCCACCATTTGTCTCCCTATCCTTTTTTCTTTCTTTCTCCATCATATATAGCTCCGTCATTCTCACTACCTCAACCACTTTCATCATTGGTGTCGCTTCTACCATCTGTCTCCCTATCCCTATCCCTCTCATTCTTCGCCATAGCTCCATCATTCTCAATGTTGACACCATAGCAACAATTGTAGCCTCCTCATGTGCCATCTCACTATTTCTGCCATAACAACAAAGGCATTCACCACAACTACTATTGACACCACTAACTAGAAAAGTTTAGTTAGCTAAGGTCCTATGCCATTAATCAAGGTCAATCTCATTAATTATAAATAGAGCCGACTCAAGGAATTTGAGGGTCTTAGGCAAAAAATTTTGTCGAGCCCTTCTCAACAGTATTATTTTTTTTTGTGTAAAAAAATAAATAATACATATTTTTACGAGAAAATTCTATTATTTTATTAAATTAAAAAAGAAAAAAATTGAAGTTCAATCAACTACAAAATACGATAATCTCTTAACGATAGTGAATTTTCAACTAAAATATAATGTCTCAAAGATTAAAAAAAAAGTCAAACAACCTACTACAATAAATAAAGAAAAATAAAACTATTTTTTCTTGAAACTTTGAGAAGATCAGTGCAAATTGAGCAAAAACTGTATATTTCTGATTCTCTTATAGAATGAAACAAAAACAAAACATTAAATTGATAGTATTAAAAGGATAAAAGTTCACCAATAATGAATAAATTTTCATTCCACAGACATGTGTTGAACTATGTTCAGTTTTATGTAAAATCAAATTTTCTTACCTTTTGAAATGTAAAATTGTTGATTAATTTTTCATAATCAAGTTTATCTAATAAATCATGTTCAATGGATAATATAGCTAATCCATTCAATTTTTCTTGCGACATAATTGACCTCAAATATGACTTTATCAACTTCAATTTTGAAAAACTTCTTTATGCAGAAACCACTGAAACTGAAATTGTGAACAATTTTTTATAAATAACATATGCATTCAGGAAATAATTAACTCTTTTGATGTAATGAAGAATTTCTATTAGACTATTTTTTTTCTCTTGAAAAGTTTCTCTTAACACTCTTAATTCTCAAAATAAATCTAAACCATCTATATCAGAAAGTTCATGAAATTTAAGAACGTTTTCAAGATTCAAACAATACTCTTTTAAAACATCTTCATCCATTGATTTTAATTTCTTGAAATTGCATAGAAATCCAATTTTTTTTCATATATTCCAAATTGCTCAAACCTATTTTGAAGGGAAGGAATGACTTCATCAATCATGCATATAAAATAATCAACTCTAAAGAATTTTTCAACATATTGTGTTTTACCATCATTGACATTTTCATCAAATTGTTTTTTCCTATGAATTACACATTTTTTTATATAGGTTCTACTTCCATTTCATTTGCAAGTTTTTTGGCCGAAACCATAAGAGGTTGAAATTCGTTTTCCTTATAAGTTTCAAAAAAAGAAAGAAAATATTTTATTTGATTTATAGCAACATCAATATGTATATCTTCACTTTGAAAGCTCTTACTGACTAAATTAACTGCATACAAAATATCATATTAAATATTCAGGCCAAACAAAAATTCAAAATTCTCTAATTCATACACTGCATGACATTTAGTTTCACTCTTTATTTTAGGACCATCACTAGTTTCTCCTAATTCAAACAAATCATCTCATATTTTTTGAGCTTGAAATCTAATTATCTTGACACTTTCAATACGACTTTCCCAGCGAGTTTGTGACAATGATTTGATAGTTAAATTAAATATGTTATCCTTTAATATTTTTCATCTTTTGGGTGAATAAGAGAATAATGAATATATGCGTTGTAGAACTACGAAAAATGATACAACTCTAAGACAAAAGGCAACATCAGAAATTACTAAATTAAGACTATGACAACCACATGATGTATATAATGCTTGAGAATTCATCTCCAATAGTCTTTTCTACACACTTTGTTGTTTTCCTTTCATGTTGACCCGTTATCATATCATTGCCCTCTTATATTATTGATATTGAGATTCAAATTTTCAATTTGTCTTATAAGTTCATGAAAGAGGCATTTTTTAGAAGTGTCATCTACTTTTAAAAATCCTAGAAAGTACTCTTCAATTATTATTGGACTAGTTGAAATATCCACACATTTTAATATGAGAAACATTTATTCTTGGTGACTTAAATCTAGAGTACAATCAAGTATAATAGAAAAATATTTTATTTCTTTAATTTTCTTCAAAATCATACTATTGACTTCATGTGCTAATATTTGTATCAATTCATTTTAAATATTATGTCCCAAGTAATGATTATGAATTCCACCATTTTGAATACGCCAAACATGTCTTTGAATATTGGATCAAATTCAGCTATCATCTCAATAAAACTTAAAAAAATTTCCATTATTCACATGATAGATCTTTTCATTAATTCCACAAAATATCAAATTATTTTTAGTTAGAGCTTTTACAATAACAATGATTCTTTTTAAAACATTTCTCCAATATTTTTTTTCTTTACTAATTCTTACTTGCACATCCTTGTCAATTTCTTTACTCTTTGAAAATCTCAATTCAAAATCAAACCAAACATTTATGTTAAGTATGTGCTCGTTACATGTTTCATGACTTTGCAACTTAGTACTAAGATTTTTCAATCTTTAGTTCCTTCATTGTCAAATTGGCTCCTACTAGGTTTTGTACCAAACAGTTTGTAAGAAAAGAAATAAACTTCGTCAAAATCTTTTGAATATACCAACCATCTTCTATCACGAGTTTCCCATTTGAGAGCCTCCTCGTATAATAAAAAGTGGAAATGCCTAAAAGTTTCATCATTCGAAAAATCTATATCACTTTCTCTAACTGGATATTTTTCAACTAACAAGTCTCTTAATTTAATATCAATATTTTTCCATCTTCTCTAATCATAAATATTAATAGAAACATTACTCGAGTTATTGTTAATATCCTTAGTTTCCATGTTAATTTTCTCTTCTTCAGTATTTTCTTGACATTCTTCACCAACCATATTATTATCATAGTTTTCATTGTTATAATTCTCTATGGTTTGATCTACCATCATCTCATTATCTCCTATTTCATTTAAAGTTGTGTGTTTAGTTGTTTCATTACTTTGCTTATTTAAATCTTTCTTATTACTCGTGACAAATTTTTCAAGAGTATCTTTTTGAAATTGAATCAAACTATCTATTCTCCTTTTTTTTCTTAAGTTTCTCATACTCTGATGCATATTTTCTATTGGACATATTAACTTGGCGACAAAAATTAAGCAATTGAGTAAAAAGAAAGGTATCACCCGAAAAGTCTTATAAGCTCCAAGTATATAACAATCCTAAATTTTTTCAAAATCTAAATTTGACTCTTTCAAGTGATTTTGCTCAAAGATGATCAAATCAATTGAATTCTACCATGAACGAAAATAAATTTTTAAGTGTTAATTGAATGAAAATCAATTGAATCATAGCATTCAATTTTATAGAAGAATATAAATACAAATTGAAATTCAAAAAAAAAAATGACAATAGACAAAAAGGGTTAATGACACCATTACTCTTTTCCAAAGTTCTTAGATTTAAACCACAATAGTATAATAGTCACTTTTTAACAAATATCTTAGATTTAAATCACAATAGATAGTCTTTGTAAAATTAAACCTAAATCATAGATTATTTGAATGGAATTTATTTAAAAATTGAGTCTAATTTTTGTATGTCCATTATTTAAATTTCATAAACATACTCTTCAATAAAAAAATACACACACATTATGAATCCGACCACTTATTTAATCCTAAAAAATTGACAATAAACACCGATTTAATACAAACTCAAAAGACCCATAAAAGTGAAATTGACAATAAGCACCGATTTAATAACTTTCAGCTTCACCCATGACGAGTATGTAAAAGTATAAAGCAAAAATACTTGAAATTGGACCAAAGTTCTTATCCTTGAGCATCTAATTTAAACAATCAAAACTTCTCTTTTCTTTCTCAAAGTAATTCTCACAAACAGAGCATAGACATACACTAACAGACTCAGAATCAAAGAATCACATAGCCAAAATGAAAGACAACTAATTACAAGTTCACAATAAATCAAAGTTAAAAAAAAAAACATTCACACAAGAACACCTAGAAAGGCTTAAAAATAACAAACCCAGAAACAAAAGTTAAAGTAATAAAAAGAAATCAAAACGTGTACTGAACAAGTGAACACAGATGCTGATTGTTATTGTTGTAGCGATGAATCTTGAAGGCTAAAGCAAGCGAGGTTGCAACTTGAACCTATGAGAGAGAGAGAGAGGTCATAACCTAGAAACACCGAACCGAAGTGATCATCGATCAAACTAGAGCCGACCCAACAATCACAATAAGCGAGAGAGAGGGAGAAAAAGCGAAAGGCCGAGAGTAAGAAGAACAGAACACATATGTTGTTGAAGCATGAGAGAGAAAGAGAAGGAAATGAGAAAGAGAATGGGTTTAATGGGATTATAGGAACTGTGAATAGCAACGGTAAAAATTTAGGCAAAGAATGGGGAAGGGAAGACAAAAGGTTATAGTATTTTGTATTTAATTTTTTAATAAATATTTATTATTAAAAAATAAAAAAGATATAAATTATAAATTTTTGAAATTGAGGGCCTTTTTAAAATTTGGGAGGGGGGCGTTAAGTGGCTGCCTACTTTGCTTTATAGTTGGGCCAACTTTGATTGTAGATAACATATTTTTACATCATCAGGTCTATTTGCATAAGTCTTATTACTATTTACATTAGTCTCTCACTTGGAAACTACTTCATCTTTTTTCACTATAAAGTTAATTACTATCATATTTGTAGTCTTTGAAAAAGTAGATTATTTAATATTGAAAAATGCTATTGGTACATCATTGTGTACACCTTGGGCTACACAATGATGTACCAAAGTCTAAAATGCCCTCACCCAAGGCAGTGAGGCGAGGGATATGTATGTTATTTATATGCATTGTGTAGTCTAAAGTGTACATAAATGATGTACAAATAGCATGACCCTTTAATAATAATTTGAGGTGTCTTGAGTTTACTTGTAATTGTTAATTACTTTTTTCTTTTAAGTTAAAGATGATATTTATATAACTCAAGTATGTCTTATTACTTAAATATTACCCTTATTTGAAATTAATTTGAGGTGCATTGAATTCACTTCCAAATTTTTGTCTTTAAGTTAAAAAAATATTTATAGAACTGAAATATGAGGGAAAGGGCAATTAGCCTAGTGAAACTAGTTGGCTATGAGGTTATGACAATTTTGTATTTGTTCGAGATTAGAAAAATTTGTTTTTTTCCCAAACTTGCCAACTTCTCAAAAAGTTATGAAATTCACATTAAACATTGGAGTTCTATTAGGTAGTTGAGTGCTTGATTTTTGATTTTATTATTTTACTTAATTTTTCTTTCCTACATCTTCCCTATAGCCAAATGATGGTTATTGATGATAACATGTTTTTTTTTGCTTAAATGAAAGTCTATGAACATCGGAGGTGAATGGATAATAGGTTAAGTCAATATTAATATTTGAATGATGAATTTACTGAAAGGGTAAAAAGGTTTATAAACTTTTCATGTGCTTAAGATATTTTTCTGGATATAGAAGAGTTGAGATGTTTTTGTTTAAAATGCAAATGTAATAAGTACAAATTAGCTGATGAGGTGATAGAATAATGATTTAGAAAGAGTTCATGGATAATTGCAATTATTGGATTAATTATGGGGAACCAATGCCCCGTATTCAGTTAGCGGTAACAAAAAATTCATACTATGGGTATGGTGGATAAAGAGAAGAATTCAATACTTATGAGCAGATCATCAATAATCATATTATTGCATTAAGTTTGGTTACATCCATGGTCATATCTATATTTAATTAAGTTTTTTTTTTTTTTGAAGTGTGCATCTTTTGTCTTTTGCAGGTAAATGAGTTGAAGAGAGATCCAACTAGTTTTGAACTCTTCACATGCATAAACTATTTCAAGAATAAAAAGGGTTGAGCCTCTTTAAAAGGTGAACAAATTGTCGTAAGTACAAAGCTTTAAACCAAACATGTATCTAAATTTCTATTTTAGGAGGAGTTCATTAGGAGACAAGAGGACATAAACTTATCATGTGCATCTGGGAGTTGTAACACCTCAAATTTCTTGAGCGTGTTATAACTTAGGATTTCGGGAATATAAAATTTTCCATATCTCAATAACTGTCATACATCACATAATATCCCAAAAACCCTAATTTACATCTCCTCAGCTTAACAAATCCAATATTAAATAGCTAAAACAAGTGTTAAAATTTCAGATGCAGAAGCTAGATCGAACCTGATATGGTTCACAACCATAACTCTTTATTTATCATACATAAAATCGTTCAAGACGTCTACAAAGTATATTACATGGACATCATCTCTAGCAAGTGATAACTGAACATCTCAAACATATCCAAAATTACATAGATTCGCACATAAATAAAAATATGCTAAACATGCTACAAGCAGTAATTTAAGCTAATTCTTCAGCTACCTCATTTCCCTTATAACCGCTCGTCGAACCTGAAATGTTTGAATATTCCAGGGACATAGTCCAATTAGAAGATGAATCTTCTAGTGAGAAACTCAAAAAAAAAAAAAAAACAGTTTATATCGATGACGATCAAGTATAAAATGTATGAGAAGACAACGAGAACTACTCCGAAATACCTCGTGAACACGTCAGCCTCCTTCAATGAGAGCTTTCTCAATGGCGCACGCATAGCGCCTCTCGGGAGGTCCCTAACCATGTTACTTCGGCCCAACTTCATAGAACTCATGCAAGCACCACATCCGTTGTGCCTTAGACTCACGGTCTTCCCCACGAGAGCTTTCTCGATGGCGCACACATAGTGCCTCTCGGGGGATCTCCGACTTTTGCCCTTGACCAACAACAAACAGGTGCAACAGTATAACCACACGAATTTTATAAATACAACAGTTAAAAAGCTAACAGCATATATTTTCAGAAAAATTCAGTTCATAGATGCAACATGATTCCATGTAAGCAAATAATAAGAGTTTACGAATAAGAACTTCACGAAACACGTGTCATGCAATAAAAGTCTCTCATAAGAGAAATAAAAATAGGATTTGGAGTATAAAAGTCTCACGGAGTCTCACCTTGTTGGGTTATCTCTTCGATGGTATAATTTTACAGCAAACGACCTAGGTTTCTGCAGAAAATACATGTTTTGATAAACCTAACCTCAAATATTTTTATATAGGGTTGAAGGGTTTTAAAATAGGGGCATAACTGAAAAATTTCATGTAAAATGGACCCCTTACGCGCTCTCACGTGCCCCAAGAAGGATGGCCACGCGCTCCCACGTGCAGCCATTTTCCGGCACGTGTAACTCACGCGCAGGCACTAGATTCTAAACAACAACGCCTCGTTTTCGTATTTCGGACATATCTCTCTCGTTTTAACTCCGATTTGACCCCCGTTTTAACCTACACGACCCTCTTTTCCCCCTCAACAGGATTATCAAAAAAAGGGACTTACCTCACTTTTTTGTTGACTAATTTTGGTAAACTCCGGCCAAGACTCGCAACTCCGACGAGACTCGTTCTTCGCCGCTTCTCCGTCACTTTCTTCCTACCTTCTTGCCGAACCTTCTTCTCTCTCTCTAGAGCAAGCTCCTCCTCTTAGAGTGCTTCACTCCTCAAATTTGTTTGGAATGGTTTGAGAACAACTCAAGGTGCCTATTTATAGAATCCTTCAATCAATGATGTTATGCCACTTGTCACAATCTTAGCCATGGACTCCAAAGACTCAAAGCCATAATTGAGTGGCTTTTGAAATCTAAAACTAGAATTAATCCAACTTTTGAAATCCAAGCTAAAACCCTAAACTTCTTTAAAATGACACTTCGACCCATATTTCAAGTTTTCAACTTTAACATTTTACCACCTAAGCTCATAATTTCATTATTCTTTCATTTGGATAATTTCTCTAATTAGAATTATACCCTCAAACATCAAATTTATCGAGATACTTAAAATTCTAAAATTATTAACTCAAAATTACTCAATATATATGATTTTTCGGAAGCCCCTTACCATCATTCGGTATTTTTAGGCTATAACTTAGCTTAACCGAAAAACTATTTCTGATTTAATTTCTTTCAGTGCAATAAGTCTCACCTCGAGATGGTCGTTAAAATTATACCTTTGTTCTTAGGTATCTAAGCTCTAGGGCACTCCCTACGACTGATTCGGTCACTTGTTATCATTTCAAACATATTTTTTGATATTTTAAACTCACTTAAAATACGTGAAAATTTCACGAAAAAATAGGGTGTTATAGGAGTGCTCAAGGTTAGTTTTCATCTACCTCTTAACAACAAACTTCATATGGATATGGTTGGAGGAAGAAAGAAAAAGATATGCATATTTCGGCTAGTAATAACTTATCTTGATTACATGGTTGTCTCCTTTAGTGAGGTTGACGAAAAACTCGTATACGACTGTATGCAGAATTTAAAAATTTTATGCACATTAGATGTGCTCAATTGCATATATAATATATGTCATACACGTAGTTTGGGTATTTAAACAACACGCTTACTTATCATATGAATATAAATACACACATACCTACAACCCGATGTAAGGTTGGTATAAAAACTATTTTTATACTGAGACTGCTCCACCTCATGTTGTGGTGGTCTTAGTCGATCCACACCTAGCATGATATCCAGTATCGTTTTGGTTTTCCTTTCCAGAGCTAGACACAGGGGTTGTCATATCCCTTGTACCCACATCTCAAAATTTTCTCACGTAACTATTACGCGTATTAATTTCTCTAACAACAAAATAACAGAGGAAGTAGAAGAAAAAGATATAAGTAACGTGAAATCGTAAACATTGCTTCTTTAATTTATTTTACCCGCTTTAACCACCGCCTCACCCCAGCCTCTCTCAAATCGGCCAACATGTGGCACCCAATTGGAGCGGCAACTGGGTGATCGAAAATTGACTTTTACCTTGGCAAAAGTCAAATTCTTCCACTTCGAAAGTCAACTTCGCCATAGGAAAGTCGACTTTCTAGGCCAGTAAGTCAAGGTTCGGCCCGCCAATTCCTGAGATGCTTTGGGCATAAGATATGGTTACCAGACACGACATTATATGGTATGTGAATTTCTATGTTCATTACCATCTAGCAATCAGATAGCACTGGAACTCTTTTCAATTTTGGTTAACTACTTGACCCATCATCAGAATCTCTCGATATTCCAATGACTATCCAAGAGTTTCTAAATAGCGTCTAGCTGCGATTTATGACAGTATAGGTGGCAATGAAGTCTCACTTTAAGTGAGTTTATTACGATTGACGATTATCATATGCTATAATCATTCTATCACCTAACGTCCCAATTGAACGAGAGTCAAGGAGTGATAAACTCCCAAACTCAGTAACTAAGTGTCTGACCTCATTAATGTGACTAGATGACATATCAGGAAACTCCTTTCTTGATATTCAATCTGTCATGGTTAGGGACTATCCTATCACATTAATAGTAAATCATATGGGACGTTTAGCTCATCAATTATGAATGAGGGTAATGAATCATATTCTCAACACTTGTCCCCATATACCAGCAATACAGAATCACATAGATGAACCCATTCACCTCCCGATTGGATAGTTCAACTCATTAGCAAATCCTGTACACCAATGTATAAAACAACCGTGTTGGTTCAAGTCCAATGATCAACATATCATCATAGCCTAACGACAAGACTATTATTCAACATGTCGTGTGGTTTGTCATCGGCATCACATTGGACTGGTTGTTCCTCAAAAACCACGCACAGGTCTACTTGTAACATCTCATGTCACGTGGCATGTGACAAACCACCCTCCCATTAGTATCTCATATTGAACAAGACAGTAACCCATGTGTCTATACTCGATTAATTGAAGTCCCCATCTAAATAATCTAAGGACTAAAAATAGTTTAAGACATCCTACTACCTGAGAATCCTGTTATACAGTCTTAATACCTTGAGAATATGATTTCCAAACAGAATATCTAAGGACTCATTCATATGTTAAACTGAAGAGCTCAGGAATGAAGAAACTTGTCTTTATAAATATATACAAAGATACAATGAATGTGACTAGTTACACGCTTGCTAGATGTCATCCAAATCTAGCATTAGGGCACACAACATTAACATTCTCCCACTTGCATTAATGCTAATTTACATCACATGTACATCTAGTGCTTTACCATCAGTAGGACCTGGAGCCTTATCTTCTCAAGATTCAAGTCCAGTTGTGATTGAGTCACAGCCTTAGTGAGTGGGTCAACAACATTGTCCACTAAATCTACTTTTTGAAACTACACATCCCCACGTGCTATAATCTCTCAAATCAAGTGAAAATGATGTTTAATGTGTTTGGACTTTTGATGAGACCGGGGTTTCTTAACCTGAGTAATAGTCCTAGTATTATCACAATACAATGGGACAGCCAACTCGACAGATGGAACCATATTAACCTACAAAAAAAATTTCTAGATCCAAACAACTTCCTTAGCAGCATCACATGCTGCCACATACTTGACTTTAATAGTGATCTGCTGGTGATTTCCTTCTTGAAACTCTTTCAGCTCAGAACACCACCATTCAAGAGATATACAAAACAAGTCGTAGATTTACGATCATCAACATTCGATTGAAAATATGAATTTGTGTATCCATCCACATGGATATCACCCTCTCCATAACTCAAGAACATATCTTTAGTTCTTCGTAAGTACTTCAAAATATGCTTCACTAGGATCTAGTAACTCTCACCAGGATCGGACTAATATCGACTTACAACACTCACAACGTACGCAATATTCTGTCTCATACATATTATCATATATATAAGGCTCCCAACCGCTGAAACATCTGGTACCTTGCTCACATGATCCCTTTCTACAGAAGTGTTTGGGGACGTCCCTTTAAAGAAATGAACTCAAGTCCGAACAAGTAATTACTCTTTCTTGGAATTCACTATGTTGAACCTCTTTAGCATCTTCTCTATGTATAGGCTCTAGGAGAGACCTATCAATTTCTTGACTCTATCTCTATAAAGTTGTGTCCTTAAAATATAAGAGGCATTTTCCAGGTCTTTTATGGAAAATACTCTAAACAACCAGTCCTTAGTAGACATCATAATGTCCACATTATTACTCATAATTAAGATATCATCCACATACAATATTAGGAAGACAATATTGCTCCCTCAAGCCTTCTTATATACACATGGTTCATTTGAATTTCTTACATAACCAAATTGTTTGATCTCATGATCAAAACGAATGTTCCAACTCCTCGATGCATGCTTTAAACCCTATATCAATCTCTTTAGTAAACACACCTGACATAGATCGACAGACTCAAATCCATGCAATTGTTCCGTACATATCTTTTCTTCAAGAAATCCATTCAAAAAAGCTATCATGACGTCCATCTGTCAAATCTCATAGTCATAGTAAACAGTCATAGCTAACATTATCTTGATGAACTTCAACATCGTGACAAGTGAGAAAGTCTCGTCATAATTAACTCATTGACATTGACGATATCCTTTTGCCACCAACTGTGTTTTATATGTGTAAATTTTCATTAGCATCGATCTTTCTCTTGAATATCCATTTACATCCTACAGGAATAATTCCCACATGCAGATCCACCAAGGCCTAAACTTGGTTGGAGTATATGGACTTCATCTCATATTCCATAGCTATTTTCCATTTCGAGACATCGATATCACATATCGCCTCCTCATAGGTGGTAGGGTTAACTAATTTGTTATTGTCCACATATAAGAACAATTCATGTATCTCCTTCATCAACAAACCATACCATCGATCCGGAGGATGAGAAACTTTACCAAACCAACGAGAAACCTGTGAATGATCTACCCAACTCGGTTCACCTGGCTTAATAATCTGTTCAGGTATTTTTGGAATATGAGACCTCTTTTATGTCAAATCTACTTTCTTCCGCATGCCACCCTCTTGGATAAACTTTTTTTTCAAGAAAATAACATGCCTGACAACCACAACCCTTAGGGTTAATTGAAAAATAGTTATAATATCCTAAATTATCTTTAGTATATCCCACAAATCGTCATTTCTCAAATTTAGGATCCAACTTCTGTCCTCAACCTTTTTACATGCACCGGGCAACCCCAAATCCAAACATGCTTAAGACTCGATGGTTCCCAACCCATATCTCATATGGTGTAGTAGAGGCAAATTTAATCAGAACTCGATTTATTAAATAAATCGCAGTAAAAATTGCATATCCCCACAGTGAAATTGACAAATTCGTGTAACTTAATATAAACCGAACCATGTCCAACAAAGTCCGATTCCTATGTTCAGCCATACCATTCAGCTGTGGTATATAAAGGGGAGTATACTGTGAAACTATACCACAAAACTTAATATAATGAATAAACTCAGTATGCAAGTATTCACCTTCTCGATCTGAACGAAGAATCTTAATTAATACTCTTTTTTATTATATTTTCTACTTCTGCCTTGAATTCCTTGAACTTTTCAAAGATCTCAAATTTGTACTTCATTAAGTACACGTACATAACCATACCGTGACAAATCATTAATAAAAGTTACAAAGTAGAGATAGCCACCACGGGTCATAACATTTATGGGTCTACATACATCTGAATGTATCAATTCTAACAGTTTAGGAGCCATTTGCCCTTGTCTATCAAAATGAGACTTGGTCATTTTTTCAATAATACATGACTCAAAAGTTGGCATAATTTCAGCACACAAATCACAAGTAAGACCCTCATGAGCTAACTTCATAAGTTTACTCTCGTTGATATGACCTAGCCTAAGATTCTATAACTATTTGGGATTTATATAATTATCTTGAACGCTTTTCATTTACCGTGGTATTAGGTTTAACAACCATTTGTTGACTACATTCACTTACATGTGTTTTAAAAAAGTACAAACCATTTACCATCACATTTTTTTCCACACTCACATTATTATACAAAATATGACATTTATTACATGTAAAAGAAAATGTATAACGATGTCGTACAAGCTGGGGAATAGATACTGTTAGTATTTTGTGCCTTGATACTAGATTTGGATGACATCTAGCGGATTTATTTTAGTGCATTCATTATATTTTTGTATAAATCAATAAAAGATAAATATTTTTTTCATTCATATTTTCTCTAATCAATTATATGAATGAGTCCTTAGATCTTCTGTGTGAGAACCTTATTCTCAAGGTGTTGAGACTGTGTAACAGGAATCTCTGGTAACATAATTTTTTAAAATATTCCTAACTCGTCCTTGGATTCTTTGGATGAGGATTTCGATTAATTGAGTATGGACTAGCTAACTAATCGCATTGATCATGTTAATGACATGGTCCCCAACATTTGAACTTCAACCATCCGGGTTCGAAACAACTTTTTCGATATCTCATACCGAGATATCCTACTACACTCATCAAAGAGGTACCTGAGATGTTGTATCATACTCGCAACACTCATAAAATGTTTAAATTGACGCCGCAAATCTTTAGAAATCGACGTGAGAATGTTGTTACGAGCTCTTAGTCATTCTCTTTCATAATATCCCAAGTGACCACCTCTTCCTCAGCCGTAGTCTGGGAAATTTCAGAAGGTGGAGCAAAAGACAAAAAGTCATCAATTCTTTTTATATTGAACATTATCTGTAAATTACGAAACCAATCAGGAAAATTAAAGTGAGTGAGCCTATTAGTATCTAGAATACGTGATAACGGATTTTGTCCTACCATTTTTATTTATAAAAAATAAACAGATATATTAGTTTATATCTCTGTAAAACACCATTTATTAAAGTCTTTAAACAAATGGGTACTCCCACTAACTTTTTTGAATCCTGCACTTCTTGAGCAAGAAACGTGATCCCTTTAAAATCAAGACCCAATAATGGGTGGTTGAATTCTTTTTCATAAAAATACCCCACATTTTAGTTACTTGGAGTACACTATATTGAATCTAACTTATTTTTACTTACCATAGATGCAATACTCATAGAACTCTAGTTTTTTAGTACTTTATCATTCTAAAAGTCCTCTTCTGCTTAATTTAGCCACACATATTTCACTCATATATCTAAGACATATATGCCATAATTTAGTGATATCAACATTTGATAAAAAAGTAGTAAAGACATCATTACTTATTGTAACACCCTAATTTTTTCGGGCGTGTTATAATTTAGGATTTCGGGAATATAAAAAAATTTTCATATCACAATAGCTATCAAACATCACACAATATTCCAAAAACCCTAATTTTCACATTCTCAGCTTAATAAACCCAATAATCGAATAGTTAAGACATGTGTTAAAATTTCAAATGCGGAAGCTAGATCGAACCTGATATGGTTCACAACCATAATGCTTTATTTATCATAAATAAAATTGTTCAAAATGTCAACAAGATACATTACAAGGACATCATCTCTCACAAGTGTTAACCAATGTCTTGAACATATCTAAAACATACATAGGTTCACACATAAATAAAGGTGTGCTAAACATGTTACAGACAGTAAATTAAGCTTTTTCTTTCGCTACTTCATTTCCCTTTGTGCCGCTCGTCGAACATGGAACGTTTGAATATTCCAAGGATATAGTCCAATTAAAAGATGAATCTTCTATTGAGAAACTTCAAAAATAATTTATATCAATGCATGAACAAGTATAAAACGTATGAGAAAAATAATGAGGACTACTCTGAAGTGCCTCGTGAACATGTCAGCCTTCTCCAACGAGAGCTTTCTCAATGACGAACGCATAGTGCCTCTCGGGAGGTCCCTAACAATGTCACCTCAGCCCAACCTCATAGAACTCATGTAAACACCACATCCGTTGTCCCTTAGACTCATGGTCTTCCCCACAGGAGTTTTCTCGATGACGCATGCATAGCACCTCTCGAGGGATATCCGACTTTTGCCCTCGGCCAATAACAAATAAGTGCAATAGTATGGCCACACGAATTTTATAAATGCAACAGTTAAAAAGACAATAGCATATATTTTTTCAAAAAATACATTTTATACAAGCAACATGATTTCACGTAAGAGAACAACAAGAGTTTACGTACATGAACTTCACAAAACATGTTTCATGCAATAGAAGTCTCTCATAAGAGAACAAAAATAGGATTTGGAGTATAGGAGTCTCGCCTTGAAGGTTTATTTCTTGAAAGATACAATTTCACAGCAAACGGCCTAGATTTCTGCATAAAACACATGTTTTGGTAAACCTAATCTCAAATATTTTTACATAAGGTTGAAGAGCATTAATTTAGGGACAAAACTGGAAAAGTTGAAGAAAAATAGGCCCCTCACTCACCCTCACGTGCCCTACGAAGGTGGGCCACACGCCTTTACGCGCAGCCATTTCCCGGCGCGTGTAACTCACGCTCGGCCTATTAGATTCGGACAGCTTCGCTTCGTTTTGGTTTTTCGGCCATAACTTCCTTATTTTAACTCCGATTCAAATCCCGTTTGAACCTACGTGATCCTCTTTTCCCCTCTACTGGATTATAAAAAAAAAAAGAGGATTTACCTTGCTTTTTTTATGACTGATTTTGGCGAACTTCGACAAAGACCTGTAACTCCGGTGAGGTTCGTTCTCCCCCGCTTCGCTGTCGCTTTCTTGCCTTCTTCTTGTAGAGAATTCCCTATCCTCTCTCAAGAGTAGATCCCCACCTTAGAACCTCTCAAAACTCAAACTCATTGAGAATGATTTGGAGACAACCCCACAGCCTTATTTATAGATTCTTTGAATCAATCACATGGTGCCACTTGTCACAAGCTAAGTCATGGACTCCAAAGACTCAAAGTTATAATTGAATGACTTTTCAAATCCAAAACTAGAATGAATTTAATTTTTGAAATCCAAGCTAATTACCCAAATTTCTTCCAAATGACATTTTGACCCTTATTTCAAGTTCTCAAACTTTGATATTTTACCACTTGAATTCTTAATTTCATCCTTATTTCGTTTAGATAATTCTCTAATTACAATTATACCTTCAAACATCAAATTTATCGAGATATTTGAAATCCCAAAATTGATAACTCAAAATTACTCTATATGTATGATTTTCCAGAAGCCTCTTACCATCATTCGATCTTTTTAGGTTACAACTTAACTTAACCGAAAATCGTTTCTGATTTGATTTCTTTCAGCGTCATAAATCTCACCTCGAGACGCTCATCGAAGATATACCTTTGTCCTTAGGTATCTAAGCTGCAGGGCACTCTCTACAGCTGATTCGATCACTTGTTGCCATTTCAAACACATTTTTCAGTATTTTAAACTCGTCTAAATTACGTGGCAACCTCACAAAAATATGAGGTATTACACTTATAATAGTAGAACTCTACAAAATATATAATCTTTCATACTGTTTTTTTATCTTTTATCACAACAAGTGCACCTTTACTAGCCTTAATGACTCCACCTTCATAAATGAACTTATACCCATTTAAATAAAAAGTACTCAATGAGATAAAATTTCTCTTAAGGTTGGGAACCTATTTATAAATTTACCACCCATTTATAGATATACATATAAAATGATTTTAAGCAAAATCATTTTCTAATCAAAAGACGAGTCATGAAAAAGATAAATTTTCACTTATAAATGTATCTCAATCAGAGTCAAATTTGATGTTCCAATCACAGTTAATTTTGAAGTCTTAATAATGGTCAAATTAAAAGTTCTAATCATGGACGAATTTGAATTTTGGGTCACAATTAACACAAAACCATTTTTCAACCTTTAGAGATAAAAAGTATTTTGTCTTTAAATATTTAATTAATATTTTATTATTTTTATGACGAAATTAGAAACTGATTGATTAAAAGACGTATTCAGAGAGAATTTTCTAGGTCATAGATGGAAGTTAGTGACACCACTTTTTAATGTGAGTGATTTTTGGTTGCTATTTCCTTCTCGGAATATTTAGAGACAAAATTTGAGTCATTTAGGGATGCAAATTTTTTGTCTCTAAATCCAGTTTTTTTTTTCTTTTTTGTAGTGATTTTTTAAAACTTATTTGGCAGTTAAAAGAAAATTCATTTTGCACATTTCTCTAATATCAGAAAATTAATTAGATGCGGATTGAAACTAGAGATCAGCCCATTATTAGTCATGATATTCTCATCTTATAGCATAAGCAATCCGAGTTAGACCAAATAATCTTAATAATAGTCTTAATTAAGCTTCCAGATAATCAGTAGTTGGTGATCTATTATATCTTCAGCCCGCCCCATGACATGACGGCGCGTTTTAGAGATAACAACATGATTAATTTGTTGGAAGGTTTTGATTAACCAAATTAAGGACAATTAATCTTGATGGGTTTGGTGGAGTCCTTAAAAATTAATCGATATGATTGGAGTACTAAGGATGAGATGAAGATAATTAAGGCACCACACCCAAATAAGTCATGAAGAAAGGGCTTAATTATATATGTATATATATTAGGCAAGTAATTAAGCTCGCTTGCACGTGAACATTGAAGAGAGCTCATGTATGTATGTGTATTGTAGATGGTCTTTCTTGTTCCTTTCTTGTTAAGCCATCACATTGAGCTGTCGCCATGCATGCATGCATGTTTGACGAACGAAGCGACCCGCACCCGCAGTTGATGATCAGTTTCTACTAAAGTCGTTTCTCAGTATATCAGGATTCTAGTTAAGAATGGAAATAGGGCCGGCTAGGGGTGGGGAGGACTCATTCTTTATCTTTGAATTTAAGCTTTGAAACTCATCTTTATTAATAAAACTCGAATTAGAATTTGATTGGAGGAAGAAAAATCAACCCTAATCTCATTGGATAATGGATTAATGTCCCACAAACTCCTAGTTGATTAGTGGGTGGGGCGGTGGACTGACTGCTCCAAAGGGGTTTTGTATGAAAGTTCTCTATATTTGATTAAAATGATTAAACTTGAGTCGCACTTTTAAGTGATCTATTTAACTAGTTGTGTGTGACGTATATAAGTAATTATATATAAGAAAAAAAATGGAGATCATTCATTTGATATATCATTTAGGATTCACAATAACCAAACTCAATATTTTCTTTCTTAATTTGATATTTGAATTGTTCTTATTTAAGAGTTAAGACAATTCTAAAAATATCTCTCGCAATACTTGAGTCAACAAATATATCAATGCAAATATCGCATCACATAACTATTCTCAGAAGATTAGAGAATTTATATTAGGGCGTATTTCCCAAATCACTTACCTAGCTAAGCAAAAATTAAAACAACATTCTTATATGTATTTTGATTTTTTATAAACTTAAAAACTTATTTATGAATATAAACTATAATTTAAAATCTTAATATTATAAGGGTAATGCCAATCATTACCGTGAGGCAATAGTTAAGAAATATTACATATATTAATTTATTTTTTAGACAAAACACATTTATTATATTTTGTTTTAAAGTTTTTAAATATATATATATATATATATACATATGTATATTATAACAAAAAACAACTAATAAAAAATGTGTAAGCCTAAAGGAATTAGATAATAAATATATTTAATATTTCTTAACCATTAACCTTACAATAATATATAGTTAGCACTACCCATTATATATACATAACTAATAATGTCTCCATCTATATCGGTAAGCTTGATGGAAGCTTGTTCCATGGGCAAATTAATTATTAATTAGCCAAATGGGACCTCAAGATAACCACTGTCAGCAAGAATCCAGCAAATACTTGCATTCATTAAGAAATTAATAACTTGCATTGATTAAGAATCTCACTGCCAATTAATTTAAAAAACCAAATCAAACAGAGTGAACAAGAACAATCACAAGCTTTGACAACAAAAGCAAAAGTGTCATTTCATGCTCTTTATGGTGTTAAACAAACCCTACACAAGGCATAATTTTAGTACCACTTTTTTAGTGATTTTTTGTTTTTCCTCTGCTACTCTTAACTTAATAATGTTATAACAATCTTTTTTCAATCTTTATATTACCTCCATAAAAAAGAAAAAAGAAAATTTTATGATGATGGGTGTCTCTTGATTCTGTTCGGTTGCTTTCTTCTTCTCATGTGTTGTGATGAAATTATCTCCAGTTTTCTTGTCGCTATTGGGTAATGTATTTTTATACCCAAATCACGTCAATTGTTGCCCGATTAATTAATTTATAATTTTGTTTTGAGACATGGTAGCTTGCTTGGCCTCATCGCTGACCTCCTGTCCAGGGAAAAACGAAAAAGAAAGGAAAGAGCTTTGGCCTTTGGCTAAATTGGTTGAATCTGGGAACTGGAGATTGGAAAAGGCGTACGTCATGGCGGGCCGGCGGCTAGAGGTTCCACAGTTATATGTTTTGCAATATTTGTAGAAAAGACGTGCCTTTCTGCCTCCGCGAAATACAACACCACTTTAATTTGGATTTTCGCAAGAGTCCGTCGTGATGATTGAGAGCTACCGAGATCGATCGAAATCGAGTTGATGTCTGGGAAAAGGAAAACGTTTTCTCTCTGAATTGACTCCTGCGTTTCATCATGCGTGCCCCCCGCGCTTCGGGGCTTTGCTTTTCCACGTGATTTTCTCGGGAAAATCTTTTTTTAAAATGAAAAAAAAAAACGAAACAAATGGGAAAATCATCATCTCGATTCTCGACATGTAAAATCAGTTTTGTTACAGGAAAGAAAAAAAAAGGAAAAGCTAGAAGATGGGAAAGTGGAAATGAGGCCCCGCCCAATCATCACCTCCTTCGTTGACACCAAGAAATTGACTCTCTCAAGCAATGGTTAAGTGAAGAAGCAAAGATCGGTATTTCCTATATATTTTCCTTTCGTGTGTCTTTGGGTCAAATTGAATATATTTACGGGTTTGCACATGATGTATCCACGAAGACTCCTTGAGACAGACGATGCTCTGCGAAAGCGCCACTGATAATTGTATTTGACACTCTTTTAGACCAAGTACACGCCCACAACTCAACTGTGATGAAACCAAAATCACCCTTATCTTTATTACATGAGTTTGAACACATAAATATTTTAGTTTATTAGTGGGTTTTCTATAACTATATATAGAAAAGAAGTTTAGTTCTTTGTTGGGTAGAGATAAAAATATATAGAACTAGGAAACTCCATTTTATTTGCATTAATATTGCTTACTGTCTATAAATACTAAATGGACGTGATCAATAAAATGAGCCAATAGAATTGTAAAGAATATTTGTGAAGAAATTTTAATTTGTGGGTGCTAAATTATATTTTGATTTAATTAATAAATCTATCTCATTATTAGGAGATGATATATAATTATAGACATTAAGTGGATTATTAATTTTGTTCTAGTGTAACTCTCCTCCTCTATTAGAAGTTAGATACCCGTTGTGAGGGGATGTAATTAATTTTTGTAGCATCATCATTTAATTAATAATGAAGAAGAGTGTTAATCAAGTAGAGAGTAAGGGTGATGAAGACATGGGTGGAAACTGCCAAAACACTCAACGAGAGACTTGTGGTCCTTTCATGAGTACACCTCAAGTTAAAATTTCCAGCACCTCTCTCTCTCTCTGTATAACCATCACTTCACCATAATTCGTCACAGTGAAGCTGAAATCTGGAGAGACTTCTCTACACAGAAAACATAAGGGTAGCAACTGAAGGAGAAGAAAATATATTAAAAAGAAGCTAATGGAGCATCCACAAGGCTAGGCACTGCAACACACACACACACACATATATATAGAGAGAGGGAGAGGAGGTGGGGAAGATGACCTGATGATGCATGATAAGTCGGCTCAAAGCAGCACTTATTTATGAAGGTGACGGTGGATGCATGGTGGAAGAACGAATTCTGATCCATCAATGGGCCATCACTGTTGCAGCAAACAGAAAGTTAAGAGAGGCCTTTGGTCCCCTGAAGAAGACGAGAAACTGGTCAGACACATCACCGCCCACGGCCATGGCTGCTGGAGCTCCGTTCCAAAACTAGCAGGTACCCTCTTTAACATGGTTAACTTCAGATTTTTGATAGAATTCGATGCATTAGCCTGGAATGATTGTATAATTTTATCGAAACTGTTAATTGTAGGTCTTCAGAGGTGTGGAAAAAGTTGCAGATTGAGGTGGATAAACTACTTGAGGCCGGATCTGAAGAGGGGTTCGTTCACAGAACAAGAAGAGGGGATCATAATCGACGTTCACCGAATTCTGGGTAACAGATGGGCACAGATAGCCAAACACTTGCCCGGAAGAACAGACAACGAAGTGAAGAACTTCTGGAACTCTTGCATCAAGAAGAAGCTCATTGCGCAAGGCCTCGATCCCAACACTCACAACCTCTTAATTCCCCACCATAATAACCCTAAGACCAACACCAGCCCTCCGGCGGCTCGCGGCAGCGGCCACCGTCAACAGTTTGCAGCTTTCTCCATAAGCACATGTACCGCTACAGCTGCTACTACTCCACATAATAAGAATGGCGATTTTTCACTAGGGATGGTAGAAGGAACGCCTCAGTTTGTGACCTCATTACCAGCAGCTTCGTTCTCGTACGAGAATTCAACCATTGGCCCCACCACCTTCCAGGATTACGAGAAGAACGCTAACTTTATTCCTTCGACTGGCACTGTTGGAGCTGATCAAACCGACTCTGGTTATAATTCTTTGATCGAATTTACTAACCCATCACCAATGCAAAGAACAAATTCATCTGGGCTTGAGATATTGCAGCAGCTGGGTATGGAAGATCATGAGAAATATGGAATTTGCTGGGACACTGCTTCTGGTTTGCAACCCTTTGGAGGAGGAGAAGCGCTGCTGCCACAGCAAGGAAATGGGTCTGGTTGTGAAGAACATGGTAAAGTTAACGAAGAAAACATGGAAGCTTCGTTGATGGATCAGAGCTCTAACTTTGATTTTGAGTTTGTGGAGGGTTCAGTGCTTGTGCCTTGTGGAATGTATAGCAACATTAATGTCAGTCCCATGGATCAACTTGCATGGGATTGTTGATCGAATCAGCTGCTTCGATTTATGTATAGATGACTAATCTTTTGGGTTTTTTAGTTATTTCTTTTTTATTTTCAAATGGGTTTTTGTATTATAGTACTGTTGAGTGTTGAGTCTTGGAATCTTCAAAGTTAAAGCTTGGTGGCATGGTTGTTGATGATTTAGCTAATTAGGTAGTTAATAAATGGTCGATCTGCATATATTTACGTAAGATTGAATATTAATGTCAAACTTGCAATATTAGGTCATGAGCTAGACCATGTACATTTAGGTTTAAATGCATATGGCATGTATAAAGAAGGGCTAATCATGATGAGAGTAACATGGTCCATGCTATTTGAATGTTTAGAATATAGATGCTTGAGTGGTACTAGAAGTTCGTTTTTTGGTATGGTGGTACTGAAAGTTTATTACCCTAATGACTAAGTATTGCTCTATTTATATTGCTTTCACAACATAGTATACAACAACACAACAAATATAATGGACCTCTTAGAGAGAGCAAGCGAGAGAGACTAAGGATCTCATTGCTTGAATGTAAAGATACCGTTACCTTTTGCTGCGCCTTTGCAATTCACAATTAATGGGTATGTATATTCCAATTAGAGGGGCGAATGAGTGAAGTACCCATATTCTATTCCTACATTTACACATTCAAAGCCTAAATAAGGCATCTAAGTATTCATTAGAAAGATTAGAGTCCCAATAACTAGAAGGATTATTTTGACTAAATAATAGTAGTTAGCAAATTTACGAACATAGACATGGTAAAATAAGAGATTGGCATAAAAAATAAATAAAAAACATGAACCTAAGAATCGTGTAAGTGGGCTTACATGGGTCTCGAAAATATAAGAGGAGCACATTGGGCTTAAATGGGCGGCCCGTAATATTTAAGAAATGCTCAATGACTTTCGTGGGGAGAAATAAGGGCCAAATTATTGAACAACTTGGTACTGGGCGTTAATAGTTAGGAGAAAGCTTAAGAGCGTTGAGTTAAATAAATAAATAAATAAAACTACAATCAATATAAGACTTATAACCTTTTTTTTTGTTTAAATGCCCAATATATATTTATGCCAGTTATCATACAATAAATTTTATTTTTGGGTTTGGCTAAAGGCAAATCCAGCCCTCTCACGTTTCATCATTTAACCATTTTGCCCCCTTAACTTAAACAAGGACCTATTAGCTCCTTTAACTTCTAATTTTGGATCTTACACACACCTAGGTCAACGTGTGTATTACACACGCGATTGAGGTGCGCGCAGCACATCACCTCCTTCTTCCTTGTTGTCTCCGGCGACCTCCTCCCGCTTGTTGCCTCTCTCCTCCCGCCCACTGCCATTCGCTACCTCTCTCTCGCTCTCGCTCTCTCTGTCGGTGGTCGCCAGCAGCATCCGAGGTTGGGGGGTCGTTGATAGCAGCGGCCAGGCGTGGGCGAGCAGAGAGCGATGGCGTCGATTGGGGTTGAGGGGTAGCGTGGGAGGTGGGTCGTAGGCAGATTTGGGTGTTGGGCGTCGATTGGGGTCGGGGGGCGGCGATGGCGTCTTCTTTCTCTCTCTGCCTCTCGCTCTCGCTATCTCTCTGTATCTCTCGCTCGCTCTCTCTCTCTGTATCCCTCGCTCTCTCTCTCTCTATATATCTCTCGTTCTCGCTCTCTCGTTTTCTCTCTGTGTCTCTCGCTCTCGCTCTCTGTATCTCTCGTTCTCGTTTTCACTCTCTTTCTTTGTATCTCTCGCTCTCTCTGTATCTCTCGCTTTCGTTCTCTGTATCTCTCATTCTCGCTTTCACTCTCTTTCTTTGTATCTCTCACTCTCTCTGTATCTCTCGCTCTCGCTCTTTGTATCTCTCGCTGTCCCTATCTCTCTGTCGTTTCAGGTGGCTATCAGCCGCCGCCGGCCGTCGGCCTTCTTCCTCTCTTGCAGATCAAGACAACTGGCACACTTCCATTGGCTTGATCAATGTAGGGCCCACATCAGACAGCATGTGCAACTCATGCAACAATAATTGCTGCACTGAGGTATGTAACTATAACAAAATTAGTAGTTAAGGTATTTAATAGATTTAAAATTAGAAGTTGAGGGTGCTAATAGGTCCTTGTTTAAGTTAAGGGAGCAAAATGGTTAAATGGTGAAAGGTGAGGGGGCTGGGTATGCCTTTAGCCTTCGGGTTTTGTATGACTTATTTGTTGTCTAAACATGACAATAGAATTTAATTATCTAGAAATCATATTCAAGTTGTCAAAACTCTATAAGAAATAAAACAATCAAATGGCATAGGACATTCTCTACGTAAATATTTTAATACTTAATTTAGATCTCTCATATTCAGAAGAGTTAGTATTTTTTTTTTATAAAAGTGACTTACTTTCGTGGAATTATAGTTTATCTATCTATAAAGGAATTGAAAAATTATTGATTCATAATATTTTGAAATTGACTATGATTTGAAATTACATGAATAGAGTTTTATCCTTTACATAATTCTCATAAGGATTTTTAGAGATACGTTTGCACTTCTAGTTTTGAAAATACCATGTGAAAAACTCTCCCTCAATCGAAAGGGTCTCCTAAGGTCTTTTCTGTATGAGATTTTATCCTTATACTTTATTTTTAATTTTTGACATTATATTTTAAGATTTGATCAATGTATATTCATTAGACATATTTGTTTTCTCCAATTCCTTTTCTCTTAACATCTCTTTTTTAGTTTTTCTCAAAATTTCTTTCTAGCTCTCTTATTAGATTTAATTGAGTGGACTTTGATTTAGGTATACACATCATCATTAATAAACAATAATCTGCTATCATTGAATTTATCCCTTTATTATTAAAATAAAATAATATAATTGTGAGGAAAATACTCAAATTAATGGAGTTTCGGTAAGCATTACATAAAATATGTAAATGGTTGTGAGCTATTTTAAGAAAAAATGACATAAAGTGCATACCACAATCATCACATATAAAATAAGTCAATATTTTAAGAAGTTGATTGTCTTATAAAATTGAAACAAATAACAAATTGAATATATGTTTACTAAAAATTAGGGGTGTGACACATATTAATGTACAAATTAAAAAATAAAATATTTTAAATGAAGATCATTAGATAATAACTAAGAGTTGTAATTTATTTTTTATATTTTTAGGTCAAATTTATTTAAATAAAGAGTAGATCTAGTGTGATAATAAATTTGAATATGTTATAACTCGAAGGTTATGAATTTAAATTTTAATTAATAAAAATTATTTGTATTTTTCAAACAAAATATATAAAGAGCATTGGGAGAACTCCTTTTATTGATAGGATCTTATAATATTAAAAAGTTGGTATTTTATTATGTAATTTACCTTAATTTTTAACCCAATCGGGTGCCAAAAGTCGACGTCGTTTTTGTAAATTACCTTCTCCATTTATGTCCTAGAAAGAAAATTAACAATTGCTACAGTTTGGTTCCAGCCCTAAGCCCAACGCACTGAACGCAGAGAGAGAGAGACAGAGAGAGAGAGAGATGCCGGCGACTGCGAGCGTGATCGGAGCTTTACTGGGATTGGGAACCCAGATTTACTCCAATTCCCTCCGCAAACTCCCCTTGATGAGGCGTAAGACCAATGTTCCCATTTCCTAGTCCTCTATTTTTGCTTCGATTCAATTCCCCAATCTCATATCGAATTGACGGTTTTCTTATTCAGATCCGTGGGAGCATGTTCTTGGTATGGGATTGGGGGCGGTGTTTGTAAACCAGCTGGTGAAGTGGGACGCTAAGCTTCAGGAAGACCTTGACAAGATGCTTGACAAGGCTAAGGCCGCCAACCAGCGCCGTTACTTTGGTTTGTGTTCTATTTTTTCCTTTGCTTCATTTTTATTTTCTCAAATCTCTCTTGCTTGATGATTCTTTTCTTTATGGGTTGTTTCTTACCCCGGGTTTATCTTGTTTGTGGATTTATTATAACGTTCATCATCCTTTTTGTTGATTGGACTTTCACTTGGGTGTTGTTTTGAGTTGCATGTGCTGAGAAGTCGTTAACCCTCCAACAGGATAAATAGGCAATCAAGTTGCTTAATTACCATATTATTCCATTGACACCAGAAGGAGTCGCTTTTGTCCATAGAATTCGGTGTTAAAGGGGCTGGAAGTTTATGGGTCATAGACAGGTTATTTTACTGCTTTTGAAGGGAAAGGAAAATATGGTCTTCTCATGATGTTGAGAGTTCCATTTTTTTCTTTTTTTGTGCTAAATGAATTTCATGAAGATTCAAACCGCCACAATACAAAAAGAAATAACAATCAATTATAAACGAATAGGGAAAAAAAAAAAGGAACCTAACTAGCCAAGGATTGAACAAAATACTACTGTTGTGTACCTAAGGGTATAATTGTAATAAAAGGGAAAGTAGAACTATAAGGGTTGTAACTATTGTAAGGCAAACACATTTCATTTTGAATTTGGGAGTGGCAACCGTTTCTGGCGCTAGCTTCATGGACAAGTATAAAAACTCGGCCCCAGCCCACTTGAGAGGCATGAAATTACAACTGAATTGCCTTTTCCAAACTTCCCCCCCCTCTCTCTCTCTCTCTCTTTTTCTGATCCTTCCCCAATTTCTCTAAATTTCCCTTCCCTCTCTTATTTTTCCCGCCAAGTTATCCTCTAAATATAGGAGAATTATCCTTGTCGGATCAGGGATTCGACAAATTGGTATCAAAGCATCATTCCTGGCGCAAGAACTTCGATGAATTCTAGCAATGGCGGACGACACTCGCATGAAGCAAATAGAAATGCAGCTCCAGCAGGTGATGACCATGGTGATGGATGTGCAAATGCGAGTGGGATCCATGGAGGATGCGATCGGAATGATTGTTGATAAGAAGCTGGAGGAGACCTCGGATCAGTTGCGCGGGATATGTGCAATTATATCAGAGAGGAGATGAAGGAACAAAGCAATATGTTGCGTGAGCAGATACAACAATTTATGCTCATGTTCTCCAGTCAAGTGTAGGTGAGGATATCCCTAGATTTTCCCCCACAGGAGAGAATGGATCCGATTCTACCAGGAGTTGGCAATAGCCAGAGGGTGGCAAGATCATCAGAAGTGGAGATCGATTTGGCCGTGGTTGGAGAAAATGGGGTGGAGAGGAGGCTGGAAATCCAGGTAAATTCGACTCACTCAAATTTTTCAATTCCTAAGTTGGAGTTGTTGGTGTTTGATGAGTCGAAGCCATGCTAGTGGATTCGAAGGTGTGAGAAGTTTGGCATTCATCATGTGATGGATGAACAGAGAGTGAATTTGGTTGTGGCCTACCTAAACGATGTAGGAGACATATGGTTCCAAGGGTGGTCAAGGGTGAGGAGTGAGTACAATTGGGATGATTTTGTTAATGGTCTGTGTGAAAGATTTGGCGAGAAGAGAGCTATGGACATAGTGGCATAGTGGAAGAATTTAACAAGATAAAGCAGCAGAGGTCGGTGCAAGAGTACCAGCTCAAATTCGAGGAACTAAAGTCCCGTATGATCGTCGAAAATCCTTATATGACCAAAAAATACTTTGTGTCAAGTTTTGTAGGCGGCTTGAGCGAGGAGATCAGATCGGCGGTGAAAATAACAAAGCCCAGGACAGTGCAAGAAGCAGTGGAGAGTGCATTTCTTCAGGAGATGAATGTGGAAGCCTTGATGAGGAAGCAGAGGAATTAGGGCAAGGGAGGAAGTTATGGCCTATCACCCTTTTAGGAAAGGGTGCAAGGGAAGGAGACATACAGACCGAGAGTAGGGCCTAGACTCTAGGCCTTGCCACCTCCTGCTCTGGTGGGGCAGTAAGGGGGAAGAACGATGGATCAACGGAGACCACCCGGTATGTGCTATAAGTGTGGGGACAAGTACATCCGAGGGCATCAATGTAGGAGGTAGTTACTCCTATTGGAAGGGGGAGAAATATATGAAGGGACGAATGAGGAAATTGTGGCAGAAAGGAGCAAATGGGAAGAAGAGGATAACGAAGCCAATTCATTGCTTGCTATTAAGGGAGTTTCTAGTAGCAAAATCATTAAGGTGGAGGGGTAGGTTCCGAAAGGTACTCTTATGGTTTTGATTGACAGTGGGAACACCCATAGTTTCATTCACGAAGGTACAACCAAGAAATTGAGCTGTAAACTCTCTAATACACAGCTCTTATTGGTGACAGTAGCTAACGACAGTAAGGTGATGAGCTAGTCAGCATGTCTGGGGTTTTGCTAGACCGTGCAGTGGGAAACCTTTGAGGCTGCTTAAACTAGGAGGATGCTAGATCGTGTTGGGGTTGACTGGATGAAAGGAGTAAGCCTTATCAGTTTCGACTTTAACAAGATGGAAGTCACGCTGGCAAAGGAAGGGAAGAGAGTAACCCTATAAGGGAATGTTGAATCAGGTACCTACAAGATGATCAAGGGAATGCGGCTAAAGAAGCTACTCAAATACAAACTCACCCAAGTGGCCCACTTATTTTCTATTGGGGCGAAGGAGTCAAAGGAACAAGGGGATCAACAAGGTGTTAAGAGCCCCTGATTCGTAAGTTTTACCAGAGGCGTTAAAAAAGAAAAAGAAGGGAGAGGCAGGGGTAGCCAAGGAATAGGACACGAGGGCAAAAGGGTCAAATTCGGTTAGGGGAGAATAACAACCCACATGGTTGCAACGGACTGAGAAGGAGCTGAGGAGGTATAAAAGTAGGTGAAAAAGGATAGAGAAGTAGCTAGAGAATTCTAAAGAAGTTTTGGGAGAGAAGGCCCTCTCAAATAGGCCTATATTGTTTGTTTGTTTGTTTTTTTTTCCCCCTGTTCTTAGCTTGTAATCGGAGATTCTTAACGTTGATTGTGAGATTTTATCAATTTCTTGCGAGAATCCTATCAATTTGGTATCAGAGCATCACCGATCCTAGTGGCGAACCTAACAGATCGAGTAGGTGAATTGGAAGGGAGGATGGAAGGCATGTAATGGGGAGTTAAGGCCTTGAGGAGTGAGGTTCAATTAGTGGATAAGAATGTAGTGAGCTTGTTGGAATAGTTCACTTAGATGAGAACGAGGTGGGAAAAGTAGGAACAGGAGAGGAAGAACAAGGAGGAGTTTAGGAATGGGAGAGGAAGAATAAGGAGGAGTTGGGAGACCAGCCTTCGGAATTCTTTCAGGATTTTGAGGCGACACCGAAAATAAGAGTGCAGCAAGCTGAAGCGGGGGGTTCCGAGGGGGGTTGGTTGCCGGAAATCCGAGGGTGACGGATGGAGATGCCCCTCCTTGAAGGCGAAGATCTTGACGGTTGGATATTCCGAACCGATAGGTACTTTGCAGTGAATGGGCTGACTGACGAGGAGAAGATGGACACAACAACACTGTGTTTGGAGGATGCTGCACTTTCATGGTTCTAGTGGGAGTAACGGAGATGAAGAGTGAATAGCTAAGGGGGCTGCTGAGGAATGGCTTAAAATCCACGCAGAAAGGCATGGTGGAGAGGTTGGATGAGCTGGGGGATATGATTAGGGTGAAATGGTGGAATTGTCACTGAATTCCATGGTAGGTCTAACTCCACCACAAATGATGAAGGTAAAAAGGAATGATGGTGGGTGGCGAATTTACGTGGACTTCAAGGCTTTAAACAAGGCCGTCCCTAATATTGCTTGGGGAAAACGAACCCATGTTGTAGTAGATGTTGGATGTGGAGTTGCTAGCTTTGGAGGCTTTTTGTTTGAAAGAGATGTTCTGACCATGTCATTTGCCCCAAAAGATGAACATGAAGAGCAAGGTTTAGTTTGCGCTTGAAAGGAGAATGCCCGCTATATTAGTAGTAATGGGCACTAAGAGACTTCAGTTTTTGGGTAGAGTCTTTGATGTTGTCCACTGTGCACGATGTAGGGTCCCTTGGCATATTGAAGGGAGGATTGGCGGTTGAGCAGAACATGGTGTTGTGAGGCAGAATGGCTACCAACGACGATGGTGTTGGGGAGTTCACTAGCAAGGCAAAAGGGCAGCCGATGATCGGTCCGTTTAAAATGCCAAGGACTGCCAATCCGGAAACATCCAAGGAGAGCATCTTACCCATGATTAGGGTGCTATCAACGGTCTATGTTGTCTGGGAAGCTGGTTTGATTCTTAGTCCGATTTCTTAGAGATTTCACATGGGGTTGGTTGATAATGGAGGGCCCCCCCATGTATTCTCACCATCATGAGGGGGTGGGTGCCTCGTCTAAGCAGGTCATGATGGTGGAAGGGCAGCATGTTTCTAGAAGTTAAGGGCTTAATTTGCATTCTGTTGTGGAGCCCAGTGGTGTAGACCCAAACAGGGGCGGATATAGAAATCTATGTCGGGGGAGGCTAAATTTTTTTTTGAGGTATAAAATTACACATCACAAATTTTGGGGTGGGCTGGAATTTTTTTTGACTAAATTATTAGTAAAATTTATTATTTTTTACATTAAAAATTATTTTTAATTATGAGCTGCCCTGGGCTATATGAATCTGCCCTTGGACCCAAAGATCTTAAATAATGATGGGAATTTGGTCGAACTTCATGATGAGGTTGAGATTTGGCAAGCCATAAAATAACTGACAAAATCAAGGTGCTGGGAAGTTGTATCAATAACTAGGGATGCAATGATTGGAATGCGAATTTTTGTAAATCAAAAACCGACTACAAATGAGTGCTATGAAGAAAGAGCACAAAATGAGCCTCCTATCTGTCAAGAATCTAATTACCCTAATGCAGTTTGGAATGTGCCATTGCAAGCATGCAGCACAAAATTCCTGCTGTTGAAATAGAACAAGGATCTAAATGGCCAGAACAGTGGCCAACACAGGTGGGACAACCACCGTATTGGTTGTTGACTTCTTAGTTTGGAGTCTATGGCAAAGCACCCCTGAAGATTTTATTGCGGACTTTTAGCCCCCGAAACGAGTAGTGATTAAATCATATCTGACTGGAATGGGGAGAAACAGGTCATCTCTCAGGGATGCTATGGACATGAAAGTTATCTATGGAGGATTGGCTACTGCTCTAAGAAACTTGAAGGTGCGGATCATGATTATGGTGTCAATAGACTCTCCAGATACACTACCTATAGTTTATGAACGAGACCATCTCTTCTCCAAAGTTAAAAAGAGATGCCATTTAATGGCCTTGGTTGCTGAGGTTGACCAGATTCTCAACCTAGAGGAGAAACTTTTTGTTCGTGATAAGGTGGAGGAAAGGATTAGGAGGCTGGTGTACAAGCGGTCTCTACCACGCTCTAGTGCAATTCGCATCTTCCAGCTCCGAAAGGCTGAAGGAGTAGTGCAAGAGGCCACCACTATCCCTGACCAGCTAACTGCAAAGCTGAAACCAAAATTCCTACTGGAGGTAAAGTCGGGCATGGGAAATAACTTGAGGAGCGTTGACGTTCTTGTTCAATGGAAGTGGTCCCCCCCCCCGGGCGGCCACTTGGGAACCGTACAATCTGTTATTGCATCAATTTCCTGAAGTTTCACCTTGAGAACAAGGTGAATCTCGCGGGCGAGAGTAACGTTAAAGCCCTTGATTCGTAAGTTTTACCAGAGGCGTTAAAAAAGAAAAAAAAAGGAGAGGCAAGGCTAGCCAAGGAGTAGGACACGAGGGCAGAAGGGTCAAATTCGGTTAGGGGAGAATAACAACCCACATGGTTGCAACAGACTACGGAGGAGCCGAGGAGGTATAAAAACAAATGAAAAAGTAGAGAGAAGTAGCTAGAGAATTCTAAAGAAGTTTTGGGAGAGAGGGCCCTCTCGAATAAATCTATATTGTTTTTTTTTTTTTTCTGTTCTTAGCTTGTAATCGGAGATTCTTAACTTTGATTGTGAGATTTTATCAATTTCTTGTGAGGATCCTATCACACGGGCTGTGTATGATGGCAACCAACAATCAGACTACAAATCGGTGGAAGGTATACAAATTAACCTCCTTAGATGCACTATTGATTGAATTTCAGGACCTGTTTGTAGAAGAACCTAAGAACCTTCCCCCTGAAAGACCCTTTGATCACTCTATTCCTTTACAACCAAATGCAGAACCCATAAATGTTTGATCCTATAGATACCCTCCCAAACTCAATACCGAAATTGAAAAATTTGTCAAGGAAATGCTGGACCATTCTATCATTTGTCCCAACAAAAACCTTTTTGCTTCCTTTGTCCTTCTAGTTAAAAAGAAGGATGGGACCTGACAGTTTTGTATTGATTACTGCCAATTGAACTCTTATAACAATTAAAGACAAATTCTCAATTCTAATTATTGAGGACCTTTTAGACGAACTGAGCTATGCCTCAGTGTTCTCCAAGCTAGACTTAAGGTCCGGCTATCACCAAATTCGGATGAACCTAGCTGACATACCCAAGACAACCTTTAAAACCCACTATGGACATTATGAATTCACTATAATGCCATTTGGATTAACCAATGCACCAACCACATTTCAAGCCCTAATGAACCATATATTTGAACCTTATCTCAGAAAATTCGTGCTGGTGTTTTTTGACGACATCCTGATTTACAGCCCTACTTTTTCCCAGCACCTAGAACACCTTAGTATTGCATTCCAAGTCCTACGATTCAATCGTGTATCAAGAGGTCCAAATGTGTCTTTGCCCAAACATAGGTGGAATACCTCGGGGATGTCATCTCTAGTGTTGGAGTTAGCACGGATCCTAAGAAAATAGAGGCCATGATCAATTGGCCTAGACAAGTGAATTTTAGGGCTCTAAGGGGATTTTTGGGGCTGACCGGCTACTACAGGCGCTTTGTGAGGAATTATGAGATGATTAGCAAACCCCTAACCGAATTGTTAAAGAAGGATGGGTTTAGATGGAGTGACAAAGCGGAGGCAACATTTGTTCAGTTAAAACAAGCCATGGGAGAGGTACCGGTGTTAGGATTGCCTAACTTTAGTAAGCCATTTGTATTGGAGACGGATGCCAGTGGAATAGGAGTGGGGGTTGTATTGACACAAGATGGCAGGCCCTTAGTCTTCTTTAGTCAGGCATTGGCCCTAAGGCATTAGGCCTTAGCACTTATGACAAGGAGTTATTGCCCGTGCTTATGGCAGCAGACAAATGGAGACACTACTTAGAGGGGAGACAGTTTGTTATTAAGACTGATCACGAGAGTTTCAAATTCCTCCCGCAACAAAGGTTGCACACCAATTTACAAAGGAAGGGCATGGCCAAATTAATGGGGTTGAACTATGTGATTCAATTCAGAAGGGGAAAAGTAAACGTGACTGCAAACGCCTTGTCAAGGTGTCACGAGGAAGGGTCAAGTGCAGACATCTCTGCCTTGGGCCCGGATTGGTATCAGGAAGTAGCAGCAAGCTATGACAAAGGGACATGGACTAAGGAGTTGCTTGAGTAGTTGAGTATTAATGACAATAGTAAGTAGGGGTACACCTACACCAATGGGCTGATTAGATATCGAGGAAGGTTGGTAATTGGGGATTGTGAGACCCTGAAGGATAGAGTACTACGGACCATGCATGATTCACCCCTTGGGGGACACTTTGGGATCCAAAACACCTACCGGAAGATGAAACAGGTGTTTATTGGCATAGCTTGAAGAAATCAGTGATGGAGTTTTTTTTGAGGTGCGGCACTTGCAAAAGATGCAAGCATGAATCCGTGGCATGACTCGGACTGCTCTAACCCTTAGGCATTTCGAACCAAGCATGGGCCAATGTCACTGTGGATTTTATAGAAGGTTTACCCAGGTCGGAAGGGAAGAATTGTATCCTAGTGGTGGTTGATAGGCTAAACAAGTTCAACCATTTCCTCAGCTTGTCTCACCCCTTCACAGCTCAGGAGGTGGCCAAGTTTTCTTGCACAATGTGGTGAAATTGCATGGAGTTCCCCAAACAATCGTGTTCGATAGGGACAAGGTGTTCGCAAGCTTGTTCTGGAAAGAGCTGTTGAAGTCCCTAGGCTCTAAACTCCACATGTCCACCGCCTATCACCCGGAGATTGATGGGCAGTTTGAAAGAGTAAACTAGTGCCTAGAGACATATTTGAGGTGATTTTGCTTTGTGCAATCGAGGGGATGGCATAAATGGTTATCTTTGGCCTGGTGGTGGTACAACTCTAGCCACCACTGTTCTATTAACATGACCCCTTTTGAAGCGTTGTATGGGTATAAGCCAAACATCTTACCAACTACCAAGGAGCCAACATCAGTAGCAAACGTGGATGCCTATTTACAACAAAGGCAACAAACTCTACAAGTCCTAAAAACAGAGTTGGCCAAGGCCCAAAACAAAATCAAACAATGGGCAGACAAGAAGAGGAGTGAAAGGAAGTACGAAGAAGGGGAGGAAGTGTACCTCAAGCTGAGCCAACCCCATTTGAAGTCCCTCTCCAAGCAGCCAGTCACTAAACTCAACCCAAGATTCTATGGTCCTTAACCCAATCATCGAAAGAGTGGGACCAGTAGCTTACAAGCTGCAACTACCGGAAGGGATGCAGATTCATCCGGTGTTCCATGTGTCCCTTTTTGAAGAAATCAGCAGGAACTCAAACGATTAGTCGAGCTCTTCCACCCTTCCACGGAGAAGAAGAATCGCCAACCACACCAGTAGCCATCCTTGACAGAAGAGTGACCTATTAGCAAGGAGTGCCCCTAATTCAAGTGCTAGTACAATGGTCCACACGACACCACGATAATAATACTTGGGAGTACTTGCCAGATCTCCTCCAGTAATTCCCTAGTGCGACTAGTTTTCTTTTCATTTTTGGGGACAAGAATTAGCTTAAGGAGGAGAGAATTGTTGTGTACCTAAGGGTATAACTGTAATAAAAGGGAAAGTAGAACTATAAGGGTTGTAACCATTGTAAGGCAGTTACACATTTCATTTTGAATTTGGGAGTGGCAACCGTTTTTGGCGCCAGCTTCTTGTGAGGATGGACGAGTATAAAAACTCGGTCCCAGCCCATTTGAGAGGCATGAAATTACAATTGAATTGCCTTTTCCAAACTTCCCTCTCTCTCTCGATCCTTCCCCAATTTCTCTGAATTTCCCTTCCCTCTCCTATTTTTCCTGCCAAGTTCTCCTCTAAATATAGGAGAATTCTCTTGTCGAATCAGGGATTCAACAACTTCTTAACATCTCTTAGGGTGTGTTTGATTGCACACCTTTTTCATGGAAAATGGCCAATTTTCACCCAAATTCTAGCTTTGGAGGTGTTTGATTGGCCAAATTTTTTAGGTAAATTATTTTCTCACTTTGAGTCACGTGATGCCCATTTTCCACTTTTGCTGGAAAAGATTTTCCCTCGAGGGCTGGAATAGATTTTCCAGGAAAATGAAAAATCACCCAAGTCTTCCCCTTTGCAAATCATTCGAAGCCTTGATCTAGTAGAGGAGGAGAAGAGTGGCTGATGGTCACGAGGAAGAGGAGAAGTGCAGTCGGCGGTCGCGAGGATGAGGGGAAGCTCGGCCGGCGGTCTGAGCATGAGAGAGGTAGCAACCGAGGGGTGAACTACGATGGTGACAAGGGAAGCTTGGCAGGAGCAGCCAGTGACGGTGGCGATGGCAATGGCGACCAATGACGGCCTGCCATTGCCGCCGGCCCTTCCCCTTCGTCTTTGTCGAATTTGAGCTTTGATTCGACCTTCTTTCGATTCCCCTTCGATTTGTACTTGCATAGCATCACCCCCGCTGGAGTCACCATCTCTGACTTCTCCCTCATCACCGTTAACATCAAACCACCGTTCGATCGGCAACCATATATATATGTATATATGTATCTATATGTATGAAAATCAAACACCAAAATTGGAAAAATTTAATAATTTCTAGGTAAAAATGTAAGCCAATCAAACACTTTCAATTGACATTTTCCTTGGAATTTAATTCTAGGCAATTCAATTGCCTAGAAAATATTTTTTTTTCACCCAAATTTCATGCTTGCAATCAAACACACCCTTACTTCATTAGGCAGCTCATCTTCTCATTGATGAACAATGATTGATGTTCCTAAAGTCCATCTAGCCAACTCATGACCATTGGTGCACTTGGGTTCACGTACAGACTTGCCATTATTTTAGATTTCCTGAACATAATAATGTTTTTAGCTGATTGGAGCACGATTCTTCTAGGGTTATTAATAGAAGAATCCAGAACTCATGCATCCCCTTAAAAAATATCACAGTTTCAATCCAAACACCTAGGTGAAACACTGTGATATAAGCAGCCCCGTTGCAATCGTAGCCCCATACAGAATAATTTGCACCCACTCCCTCTATCATTCTTCCTCTCTAGAAAGTAGCATTTAAATTTATTTTGATGCAGTCTCTTTGAGGTGAATGCCAATGTTGCTCTGAAGAGGAGATTCTGCCGTTACTTAACAGAGTCTGCACTGGAGATACTGGTACAAGTGCTCACTCCATGTTACCCGTATTTTATCAAGCATTCCATTAACTTCAGTAAAGACAACTTAAAACTTTCTCTAAGATATCTCCATCTCCAAATTCTATGCATCACCACTGAACAGAGCAAATTATGTGTGATTTTCTGGAGTCTTATTCAAGTTATGCCTATGGGGATTTAGCAAAAGCTCAAAACATTCTGAGTAGTCCTTTCATTACAAAACTCTGTGCAAATACCCCACATTGCTACTTAGATAGCCTTGGCCACAAGGGATAAGAAAAACAGAAGAAGAGATGACTTCTCCTTGTTACCACTGTAGCAACAGTCCAAATTTCTAAATGGCATTCTTGCTGACAAAGTTATGTTAGTTGGGATGGCATCAGCAACAGCATTTCATGTTACTATTTTCTATTTGTTGTGTCTTAAGGTCCATAATTTCTTCAAATACTTGGAACTTAGAAAAGTGCATAGCTGTCTATCATGCTGTATGACTGAGTGATAATAAGACTCTGCAGGAAAGGCCATAAAAGCTTATGGGACCGACTAGTTAATATCGTGAATCCCCTCTAGTAACAGTGGGCCTTTTTATTTTAAGGATCTAATTAACATACTTTAGAATCTTAGATCAAAAGTTTTCCTTAGTAAATCCAACTTCCATGAATGGTTATCCCAATTAATTAACTCAGCCTCCATCCTAGGATTCGGACCCCAGTTTTTTTCCATATTCAATTAAACTTGGGCATATTGGTGTCATGACCCTAGGAGCAATGGAGGGGCATTATTGTAATAGGGTTATAATAGTTTATTAGGAGACATTTTGCAATTTGTTAGGAGCACATGGGTACTGTTAGGAATATAGTTAGCAGCTAACTATGCCTATAGAAATGTTACTTGTAAGAGGATGGAATATAATGTGAAATAAAATTGAATTCCCTTTCCCTCTAATTCTCTCTATCCCTCTCTCTGTTCTCTCTAACTCTCCCTCCCTTTTCTGCTGTTTTCTCTCCCTTCTTCAATTCTATCATTCTGATTTCTCCTTGTTGGAATAAAAAAGGGAAATAGAAGGTGTTGGAAATATCACAATCAAGGGATAAGTCAAGCAGACAGCTGTTACAGCAGTACGTGGAAGATTCGGCAGATTGTATGGAGGCAATCAAGATGACTTTTGTGTATATGAGTTGTAATTGGGATGATTTTTGTATTTTTTCCTTTGGTTTAAGATTCCTAAGCTGTAATTTATGAGATTATAAATTCAGAGTAAACCAAAGGGGCAAGGAGTCTTTGCTTGCTACTATTCTTACATGGTATCAAAGCCATCTTTCTAGGGATTTTTTTTCCAGCCTTCATTGCTTCTCTCGTTTCCAGCCTTCTTTGTCTTTAAGACCTTCATTGCCACCTTGTTGTTCTGCCTTCATTGCAGCCTTCCCTAATCATTCTACATATTTTTTTTTTCATCACAATATGTCAACTACTTCTCAAGATTCTATCTCAACTACTATGGGGGAGATATTGGCTGCACCTAACACTACTATTGCAGCAGGAACTGGAAGCGATTTCCAGAATGTAAATCCTCTAAATCGGCTTGATGGAACCAACTACTTGCAGTGGAGTCAGGTAGTTCAGACTTTTCTCAAAGGAAGTGGAAAGATAGGCCATCTTATTGATCCCAGTCCAAAAGAAACAGATCAAGGATTCAAGGCATGAGATGAAGAAGATGCAGTGATTATGTCTTGGTTATGGAATGTCATGACCCAAGGAATAATAGAAGGGCATCATTGTAATAGGGCTGCAATGGGTTGTTAGGATATTTTTACAAGTTGTTAGAAGCACATGGGTGCTGTTAGGATGTTAGAAATTAGTTAACTAGCTACTATGCCTATATAAAGTCCCCATTGTAAGAGGAGAGGATATGCTTGAATTGATTAATGAAACTCTCATTTTCCTCTCTAAATTTCTCTCCATTCTCCCTCTCATTTCTCTTAACTTTCTCCTTAATTCTGTTCAATCTCCCTCTTCACTTCTTCTCTGTTCTTCCCCAAATTCCTTCCAATTCCTTCTAAGACCCTAGCTAAATCCTAGGGTCATGACATGGAACTCCATGAAACCAGAGATTAGTAAAAACTTGATGTTCCTTACCACTGCAAAAAAAATATGGGAGAATCTGTAGTAGACTTACTCCAAAAAAAAAGATGCAGCTTTGATCTATGAGCTGAAAAAACAAGTAAGTTTTACTCAACAAGGGGGCATGTCTGTCACCTAATATTACAATCAGATGAATGGATTTTGGCTTGATATCGACCACAACTGAGATCTGAAACTGGAATGTGGCCATGATATTCCAGTGTTTCTAGGGTTGCTGAAAAATGATTGAGTATTTGAATTCTGAGTATGATGAGATCAGAGTTCAAATCCTTGGTAAGGTTCCTATACCAATTCTTCATGAATGTGTGCTGAAGAGAGTCGAGGGGTTATGTTGGAACTTTGTATACAAGAGGCTGCAACAATGGTCACTCATTGACTGGGTGAAGGAGGGAATAAAGGAAATTGGAGGCCAGCAGAAGCAAGAAAACAGTCCAGCAAAGATGGGCTGTGGTGCACCCACTGCAGCAAACCTCGCCACACTTGAGAAAACTGCTTTAAACTACATGGAAAAGCCCAAGTTCTGGCACAAATAGGAGGATTCAAGGGCCAAGGGAGCAGCCAAGCTAATGTGGCTAGCAAAGAGCAGTCACTAATTAACACTCCTCAGCCAGACAAGGAGGCATCCACAGAATTCAACAAAGAAGATATTGAAAGATTGAAATGTCTCCTTGAATCTCTTGACAAATCTACAGGTTCTTGTTCCATTACCAAAAGTGGTATGTGTCTTATGATTGACTCTTTTAAAGCATCACATACTAAAATAGGTACATGGGTTGTAAATTTTGGGGCTACTATCATATGACTTATGATATCTCTCTCTTTGATTTATATAAACCGACCCAAGGACACCAGAAACTTACCATAGATGATGGCTCTCCTACTGCTATTGCTGGACAAGGAAGTCTATATCTTACCCCTTCTATAACTCTTACCAATGTCCTTCATATCCCTCATCTTTCAACTAATCTGATCTCTGTCCAAAAAATCACTAAAGACCTTCATTGCAAACTAACATTCTTTGACTCTCATTGTGTGTTTCAGCATCAAGTCTTGGGGAAGATGATTGGATTTGCTAGAAAGTGTGACGGGTTATACTACCTTGAGAATTTGGAGAACGGTCAAATAAAGGGAACCCAGTCTCATTTCTCCCAAGCTCTTGTAGCCACAGCTAATAAACAAATGATCTGGGCACATCATCTTTGTCTTGGTCATCCCCCTTTCCCTCTCCTAAAACATATGTATCCATTATTGTTTAATGGTCTAGTTATGTCAAATTTTCAATGTGAAGTGTCAATTTGTAAACATTGTCTAACTCCTTTCCTATCACTTCAATAAAATGCAATCAACCTTTTACCTTGATACATTTTGATATTTGGGGGCCTGCAAAAATTTTTGATATTCATGGGACTAAGTGGTTTGTTACTTTTATTGATGAGCGCACTAGGATTATTTGGTTGTTTTTGGTGAAAGACAAATTTGGGGTTAGTTCATTGCTTCCTCAATTTCAAAAAATGATTTTTACTCAGTTTAGAGCAAGAATAAGAAGGTTTCGCTCAAAAAATGCCCGGGATTATTTCAATCAAACTCTCTCTTCCTTTCTTATCAAGGATGGTATTGTGCATGAATCTTCTTGTGTTGAAACCTCATAGCAAAATGGGGTGGTTGAACGGAAAAACTATCGTCTCTCAGAAGTCACTCGAGCACTTCTTTTTTAGTCTAATGCTCCAAAATTCTTATGGGGAAGCAGTTCTAACAATTACTTATAACATAAATATTCTTCCTTCTAAAGTCCTAGCCAATCTTAGTCTCGTACATACTCCATCCAACCATTTTCCAGACCTTGTGTCTACTAGAAATTTGTCCCCAAAAGTATTTGGTTGTGTTGCTTTCGTGCATATTCACAAGACTCATAGATCTAAATTGGACCCTAGGGCACAAAAGTGCATCTTTGTTGGTTATTCTTCTACCAAAAAGGGTTACAAATGTTATGATCCTTCTAGTCGACGCACCTATGTCTCTCTTGATGTCACATTTCATGAGTCCCAACCTTTCTATAGAACTCCTCACACAAATCCTCACGACAGCGTCTGTCTTCTTATCCACCATTGTTCCCATCATCTCCTCCATGGATCCTTTACGAGTCTATCTTCGCCACCATTGTCGTCATTTGGTTCAATTGAGACTCCATTTGCTTCATTCGGGTGTCATCGGTCATTGGTGGTGTGATCGCTTGAGAGATAGTTGGCTGGGAACTTACTCTAATAGTAGAATGTTAGATCCTAGATTGGATAGAGAATTCTCAGCCGATTTGGATGAGAATTGGGCGGGAGAGAGAGAGAAAAGAGAGGGAAGAATAGAGAATTGGGGGAGGAAAGATTGAGAGAGAGAGAGAGAGAGAGGCGGGAAAACCAGAAATTCTTCAATTGAATTCGATGCCTTGAAAAATACCTGGGTCAGCTCTTATATACTGATCCACAGCAAGAGCTTGGTGCCAAAAGCGGTTACCCATTCTCCAAGTACAACCTGTAATGCTTACAGCTAGGTACTACCCCCTTACAGCTATAACTACCCCTCAATGTAAAAAGCCTTAAGGTCTAGGTACATGACATCTTGTATGTGTGATGCATACTCAATAAAGAGGAGAGAAGATCACAGCTTTTTCAGCTAAAATCTTGCTCTCTTCCTGTTGTTTGTTTATTACTCAAAGTTGCAGGAGAGACTGTAAACAGTTAAAAATAGCTAAGTTTGACCAAAGTTAGTTTTAATTAATTTTAAAATAACAAATGTTTACTTAGAATACCCACCAAAGGTAAAAAAAGGAATTTATTTAGAGTCACACCACAAGTCAAATGAGGGCAAGCCTTGGTAGCAACAATAAGTTTGTTCCTTTGCAAACTGAAGGCTACAAGTTCAAGATGTGGAAACAGTCTCTTGGGGAAAAAAAAAAAACAAGGGAAAGCTGTGTACATTCATGACCCTCCTCCAACCCTTGCAAAGTGGAAAGTCTTGTGCATTGTGGACTGTTTTTTTTTTTCCTTTCCCTAACGTTACAAGTCAAAATGCTCTTGAGGTTCACCTGTGGTGGACCAGTTGCCTGCATGAAGATCTGTCACAAATGACCCTTATTGGATGAACTTTTCCATGGGTATGAAAATGACTGAAAAAGGCATGGATCATATGCAATATGATTTTTCTGTATTTTTTCTTATGGTTCTTGGTTCTTCAATAATTTACAAGAGAATCTAAAGTTAGATTGGTTATATAAAGAAATACATCATGAGTTGCAGTTTAATTGAAAAATGGTATCTTGCTTGAGCAGAATGGAGAGAGGATCTATATAATGGCTTAAACTAAATGAGAAAAGGCTTTAGTTGAGTTGAGTTAGAATTTAGTAACAAACCCTCATTCAAATAAATTTAAACCTTTTTCTTTTAAAAAGAGAGGGTATATTAGCGAGAATACATGTTAGTTCGTTGCAGACTTTTTTAGTATATTTCAATGGACAATCAATTGTTGGAAGCTTTTGGTTCCAGGCAATACTTGACCTATTTTCTATTGAATCCAGGGAGTTCTATTGTAAGGTGGTTTTAGCCATGTTCTGCAGTAGAGTCTATTTGCCAATTCAAGAAACAGGTGTTAACATTTTAGTTGACAAAGAAAGGGAAACGTGATGAGCATAGATGTGAGAGATTAGCTCATATATGGTTGACTATTAATTTTTTGGTTATATTAATTATTATTATTATTATTTTAAGTCCCCAAATGCACACTGTAAGAGAAAACAGGAAACTTTGTTACTTCATTTGTCCCCAATAAGAAATTAAGTTGCCAAATGTCATTCTTTGGTAGGTCCTCATGGCAGTTTGTTGAAAGAGGTACTCAGGTTTTTTTCGAAATGCAATTTAATTAAATCTTGTACTTGTAAATTGGCATTTCATTCTATTTTCTGTTTCCCCTTTCTCTGTCATTTTGCCTTTGTGTCTCTTTCTAGCTCATCCTCCCTCTCCATCTCTGATTCAATGCTTTTCAAGTTTTCACCCCCCCCCTTTTTCCAGTTTTTCTGGATTACATTCTTTCTAGGCAACTCTGCAAGATTGACACTGCTATTCCGGTTTTTTAATTTTCCTACAGTCATGGCACAGATTGCTTGATTATGTTGCAATATATATTGTATATTTTATGCATTCTATCTTTAGTTCAGACTTTTCAGTCAACTTGTGGGAGCTTCCGAAGTTTGATTAATATCTGCCATCTCTAACTTAGCAAAAAAAGTGTATGTGTGTGCCAATTCTAGGAACTTATAACTTTGGTTTTAAATTTTCTTCTTCTGGCTTCTTAGAGAGCAGCTAATATGCAAATCAGTAGAAATGGCCTGGTTAAAAAGTATCTGTCCTACCTTTTTGGTTATGCAACCCTTTCCTTTCTCGTTCTTCTCTAATTGGATAGGAATTTTTAACTGCAGATGAAGATGAGGATTAGCAACCAGGTGGATTGAAGCAGCTTGTGATGCGGCTCCCCAACGGGTTCATATTCGGGTTGTAGACTTATGTGTTCTTGGTGTCTGAGGTTATTGCTCCTTGCTGTTGTTTTTGACGTTTTTGTTGCACATAAGCTAAGCTCTGGGAATTCATTCACACTGTCAATTGGATTGTGCTTTAATAATGGCAATCCTTGAAAGTAATTTTGCCTGGTGCAACCCCTGTTAAATGAGGATAAAATGGCTTTGCTAGTTACCATTACCTTTTCCGTTATACACTGCATAGTGCAGTTCGTTTTTCTATCTCACCTCGTTGAGATTTTAGGACATCAAAACTAGAATTAGAATGTAAAATTTTTGCTCTGGAATCAAGTCATTTTGAAGGTAGGGAAAGGCAGGTTTTTATGGGTCTTAAATTTGCAAAAACTGGATGATTTTGAAGTCCTAGACTAAATGGGTGAATTCATGTTTCTGCAAGGCCCTAGGGCCTAGAATTCGTAATGCAAAAACCTTGCCGTAGAAAGTCCTCGATGAGGAAGTCATGACCATTCTGGGTTCTGGGGCATTAGAAGAGACCAAAATAGTTCAAGGTGGCTGAACGGTTGTGCTAATGTAGTTTGGATGACTTGGGCTTTAATGGACATTTGTTTTGGACTTAAAAAGGCTATAATGTCGTACCAGAGGATCGTATTTTTATAATCTAGGTTGGTTCTCATTTGTTGCACGTCCAAAGGCGATTTTAGCTCGACTCTAATTAATTAAGTAATTCGAGAGAATAATTAGTCATCCCTACGAGTAATTGCCCTTTATTCCTAAAAAGAAACCATCTTTATATGGACGGTTGATGACGGGTGGGTTTGTAAAGGAATCTCGATATGATAAAAACTGGAATTGTTTATGGATACTTGTTTCCAGTATCCACACAAGAAAGTCACTTTGCCTTTTTTAATGATTATTACCCATCCATCGTGCTTCTTTTACCTCCCACCCTCTTAACAATATTATTACATATTCTAACAATATTAATATGTTTTCATTAGTGCTCTAAAAATTGGCTTTGTCCGCCGCCGTGAGTTTGGCTTAATCGACTTCCTTAGGTGCCGGCCCAATTAATTGGCCAGTGGCGGCACCTGAACACTAAATTTTTGCTATAAATTTTAGACATTTTAAGGTTTTTTTTTTATTTCTGAAACCCCTCATCTCTCATTTGTCGCCCCTCTTATCTCTTAGTCGTCTCTCCTTTTTCTAGCCCAAGGCCACTGCCATCTCAACGTCGCTAGTACCTCATTGCTGCCTCCACCTCCATCGTGACCTCCTCATCACATCTACGCCATCACCATCGTCAAGCTCCATCTTTGTCGGCGCGTTCTCATTGACTTAAACTCTATATTCGCTATTTTTTCTTTGCCTTGCTTCTAGGTGATTTCTTTCTTTCTTGACTTAAATACTTTTATATTATCACATCTCATATTTTAACTAGGAATATTGTAGATGAATTTAACTAGCAGTATTGGAAATCCAATACATTGGGATGGCAACACAATCGAATCGAATCCAATTACAGGGGTTTGACTAAAAGGAAGGAACAAGAGGGAGGGAGGGTATAGAACTTGGGTTTTGGACCATTCATGGAGGGTTTAGGCACAAGACAAGCAAATGTACGGTGATGTGTCTGGCCAAGCCAACTGCTTTATTATTCCATTCCTTCGGCCAAAAAAAGAAAAAAGAAAAAATCTTGGTCTTATAGTTGTAGGTGTAGATGGCCTAATAACCTATTAATTCTCGAACCTGGGAGTTTATGAGGTTACAAGGTGACATTCGAATTGGTTGGCTGCCCATTAAAACAGTTCATATTATCAAGGCAAGGCAAGGCATTTTCCCCTCCAGATTGCAGCCATCCATCCATCCATTATCAGTCAATATTGAAAGAGAATAAACGCAAGATCCAGGAGGTGCATCCAATTCTATATGTGCCTCCTATTAGGTAACAGTTGACTTGACTGGACAAATGTTGGCCCCTTGAATACTGGCCGTTGAATTGATTGATTAAATTTTTATTAAATATTTAAAAAAATCTCTTGAGAGTTCAATTTAAGAAATTATTTTTGTGTACATATATATATATATCTTTAATTGTTTGAGATTGAGAAAAAATACTGTCGACGTTTGGAGTTGTTTGATCGTAATTTGTAAGTCCGCAATGAGAGAATGAACACAAATATAAAGAGGAGAAAGCCAATAATAAATCGCATCTAGAGAAGTTTTTATGTGGTTCGACCAGAATGATACTTAGTTTATAACTGTTCTTTAATTTTTCTGGCAAAGTAACAGTATATCATTATTGTCCCCCTTCTATACAATAGTCTTTGACCCCTTATTTATAGTGTGGGGTTTTTACAATTTTTATAAAATCCAAAATAAGATAATAATATTATGGAAACAAGATGTCCTTATCAATTCCATAAAATTGGGAATGAATTCCGCATTATCAAGAGTTTGGTTTGCCTCAGATAAGACAGGTAGGTGTCGCTTTCGATTATTCTGCGATTTTTTTGTGATGCGAGTTAAACAGTTTGACCAGCAAGCTGAAAGCATCGTTGGGAGCTCGCTTGATTCCACAGTCTAAGCTCAGGTCTCAACGACGTGTGACCTTGCTCTAATGATCTTAGTCTTGGTCCCGTTGAGTTTCAGGAGGTTGGGCCGGCTTGCTGGGTCGAATTCAGCTCATAAGAAAGGTAATCCAAAAAATATCTATAACAAATACATAATGAGTTATAAATGAGAAATGTAAGTGCTACAAGGCACTTTTATAGTAGTTCAATAATTCACGTGCCTATTCCACTCTTTCAAGATCTAACTACTCTTAGGTTTTACTAAACCAACAAACAAATATTTTCACCCTAATTCACCTTGAAAATTAATTATACACCTAGATTTTTTAAAAGTTTTAGGCACCCAAACAATCCACACAAATAAGTTTTAACAAATATAAGTTTTGTCCACAAACACAAATAAATCAACATTTAATAACAAATAATACAAGGCAAAAAAATATAATATACAAGACCTCAATTCAATGGATGTGTCTTTGAGAGGCTTTCTTCTCTTGCCTTGTGACTATGAGTTTGGCAATGAAACTTTGAGCCTTGGGTTGCTTGGATTGCTTTTAAGAGTGAGCTTGAGAAAACTTTAGATTGCAAGAGAGTTTTTTGCTCTCGCATTTCAAGCTTATGATATATATATAGGCTGATTTGAGAAACTTAAAATTGTTCAAAAAATTTGATCGTTGGATTAGGACACTCGACTGTTCTTATCCATTGTTAATTATTACTTGAACAAGAGTCAACTAATGTTCAAAAGGGAGTTGACTATCTAAAATAAGCTCTCGATTAGGTCGACTTCTGCATAAATTGTTCTTTATTAGGTTGATTATGTCTTTGCTCGAGTCGATTGGCCCATTAAGAGTCGATTAGTCATAACTGAGAGTCGACTCTTGATTTAAATTTTTTAAAAAATTGATTTTTTTATATTCTTGATTTGATTAAAAATAACTTTTATGAAAAATAACATTTTTGATAACAAGGATAATATGAAAAATATTTCATAACTTTAACGAAAATAATTAAGGGATTCAATTAATATATTTTTTTAAAATATTATTTTTATTAATCATGAAAACTTGATTAGAGATCAAATGAAGCAAGTTGTCTCAATAAGAAATAATTTTGATTTATTTTAAAATAATATTATCAGATAAGGGAAAAAATACTTTTTATTTTATTTTAAATTGAGGTGATGTGATGGTGATGGTGATGGTGATGGATGGTATTGGTTGGTAGGAATGAGAGTAAGGGTTTGGAAATTTGACGAAAGACGGATATGCATTGCAGCCCACAATATATTTTCTTTCTTGGTCCACACGCTATGTCTCTTTTGCATTCACACCATACCTGAAGCCTGAAGCCTGAAGGGAAGGGATTACAAAATTTTTTAACTCCTATCTATCTATCTCTCTATCTATCTTTACTACTGTCCTGTCACTCCATAGTTACTATGGACATAAATGTGACAATAAATGGACCATATGGGTACTAGTGAACCCCTTTTCTATTCTTTTTTGTACTTATCATTACTTGCATCACTTTTAAATTAAAGTTCCACTTAGCACAAATTATATATTCTGCAACTTAATTAGTCAAGCTAAGTGCCAGTTGACAACATCCAATGATCATATAATTAAAATATATAATAAACATCCCACTTATAATTAAGATTGATTACATATATATATATACTTTCATATAATAGACTATTTAAATATAACAACTAGGAGGTGTAACTATTACTCAGTTCACATGTATAAGATTTGATTTGTTGGTTGGAATTTTTTATTATTATTATTATTATTATTATTAAATTTTAATTTAGACATATCTTATTCTTAATTATCATACAAAACTTCTGACAAAAGCAATCTATTTATCCCCAATTTTTAATTTTTGAAAAAAATCTAACTCTTAACTGTTCTTGTTAAGATTTCTAAACATCCAAACCCGTTTTCATCGTTCACATTTGATTTCAAGTTAATATATATATTAACAAATTTATTTATTTTAAATAAATAAATTTGTTTATTTATTTATTTATTTATTTTTTCACATGTAATTGCGAATGAACATAACATTAACGAGTCTTCGTTGACAAAAGAGTGCGCGTCCACACCCAACAAACAAACGGAGTTAATTAACGGAAGTGGTGATATCTGTTGAATGATATACTCACAATGTCGCCATTTCAACACTTGGACGGACACTTGGCGGCCCCTCGTTCTCTCTCTTGCCTTTGCATGGCGCTGCATGTCGCCATTCTGTTCTCTTCGTCTTCTTCCCCTTTCCTTCCGTACGTTTATTTATATTTATATACAACTCTAGCAGCCTTGCTTTCATCGGAACCCGCCCCTCCAAGCTTCTTTCTCTCTATCCCTCTCTCCCGGAATTAATCAAACCTCGATCGCAATTGCAGCCATGAAGAGGAGTAGCATTATGGAGTTTGTCTTGGTTGTCGTGGTCGTCGTATTCGTTCTTTTTCCGGCCCCGGCGACCGGGGAGTGCACGTGTGAATCGGAGAGCGAGGATCGGAACAAGAGTGAGGCTCTCAAGTATAAACTGGCGGCGATAGCCTCCATTCTGGTTGCTAGCGCCGTCGGCGTGTCGTTGCCGGTCCTCGGGCGGATCGTCCCGGCTCTGCGGCCGGAGAGCAATCTGTTCTTCGTCATCAAGGCCTTCGCGGCGGGGGTCATTCTCTCCACCGGCTTCATCCACGTCCTCCCCGATGCGTTTGAAAGCTTAACGAGCCCTTGCCTCAATGAAAACCCCTGGGCCAATTTTCCGTTTACCGGGTTCGTCGCCATGGTCGCGGCCATTGGCACATTGATGGTCGACTCCTTTGCGACCAGCTATTACAACAAATCCCATTTTGTGAAGCCGAAGCCTCTGACGGCGGACGGGGAGAGGGAGGGAGAGCATAGTGGGCATGTCCACGTTCACACCCATTCCACCCACGGCCATGCCCATGGCGCCGCTTTCGACTTACAAGAAGACCCCAATTCCGAAAATTCCTCCGCTCTTCACCGTCATCGCGTTATCTCACAGGTCCTAATTCGTAACCATGATTCATCAATCATAGCAGTAGTAATAGTTTCATACATTCGGATTGAAAGTAACCTTAATTCTTTGTTCCATTGATATCTACTCACCCTGCTTTCTCTAATCTGTTTCGTCTGTCTTTGCTAGCTGGTTTTTGAAATTAAGATCAATAGACTGGGTTTTGAACTGAGAATTTCGTGGTTTGATATTTGAAGTTTCTGAGATCAGATTTTTAGTTTGGATTAGGTGCTGGAATTGGGGATTGTGGTTCATTCTGTGATAATTGGGATATCACTGGGCGCTTCTGAGAGTCCAAAGACGATCAAGCCTCTTGTTGCTGCACTCACTTTCCACCAATTCTTCGAGGGCATGGGCCTCGGAGGCTGCATTTCCCAGGTAAAATAAAACCCTTTATCTCTTCACTTTACAGGTGTTTCATCTTCGCTTATGTGTCAATACTCACGAACACTGTCCAACTGACCAATTCATCATGGGCCATGTGTGATGGCTGGCCCCATTTAACTTGTTTTATTAATGAACTGTCTTTTGTACATATTTTAGCAAAACTCAGAACCCAGAAATAGCCAATTAATGAGGTCCCTACCCTCGTCCCACACTGAATTCATGTCCTATCGTCAAAGTCAAATTTGTCCAACACTACTGTCCTCTACAATAATGAGGCCACCGACTGCATCAGATCGCTTCAATTTTCAAAATCAATGGTCCAATCCATTCAAAATGATTCTCTATTGTTTGTTTGCGTAGGCCAAGTTCAAGAGTCGGGCAGTGATGCTGATGTCGATCTTCTTCTCCCTGACGACGCCGATTGGGATCGTGATTGGCTTTGGAATCTCCAATATTTACGACGAGAACAGCCCGACGGCGCTGATTGTGGAGGGCGTCTTCAACGCCGCGTCAGCCGGAATCCTGATCTATATGGCGCTGGTCGACCTGCTGGCGGCGGATTTCATGAACCCGAAAGTGCAGAACAATCTCAAGCTCCACCTTGCCAACAATGTCTCGCTCCTTCTTGGGGCTGGTTGCATGTCGCTCTTGGCGAAGTGGGCTTGAACTCCAGTTCTAGCTGCAGTACATAAAAGGAGAAGGAAGAAGACGAAGAAGAAGAAAGCTTTTCTTTTTCTTTGGTGGAGTCGTCCTTAAGAGATTAGATATAGAGATAGTGATATTTTTGTTTTGATTCGATTATGATAGATTTTTTTTCATCACCATTTCTTTTCAGCCAAAAAGTAGCTTCTTCTGCTATTTTATTTGTCCTCAAAGTTAAAGTAGAGAAAGAAGGCAACGTTCCCATATCAATGGATCAGATTTAATAGTGGGAGGGGGGGGGGGGACCCAAAATAAGGTCTAGTCCTACAGAGATCTAAGTTAGTGGTGTGACCTCTGACCGGGTCTACTAATTAAGACAATCGAAGGGCAGGGCAGGGCAGGGCTGGACTGGCACGGCCTTGATTCCCCTTCTGTCAACCTCTCTAGTCTATATGCTTTAGGACTTCTCATCCTCTACGAGCGGAACCTCAACTTTATCAAAAGGATGATGGATGGTGGTGGGTGTCTCATCAACTTTCCTTTCCTTGTTTTCCCATCCCCAATTTCTTCGAGGTAACCTCAGCAATCAACATTTAAACCTACAACAGCGACGACGGGATGGAATAGAGAATAGGGTATAAAAAATAATGTTTATGAGATAAAAGAAATTTTGTAAAATTATCTCCTTTTAACACTTGTTTCAATTAAAATACGACATATAATTAATTATATTATCATTTCTCATTATTCTTAGCACTTTGCAATGGGAACAAAAGATAATTTAGGTGCCGTTAAATGGGCGTTTCTAGACGTAGCCGTTAAAAGAAGCGTTGAAAGTGAGTTGGGGGGGGGAATCACAAATACAAATACAGTGAGGTGAGATTGAAGGTGAGCCACATGCGGCGGTCAATGGAGAAGACTTGAAGAAGGCTTATGCAATCAAGTGGATAGCTTGAGTCCAAAGAAAGAATGAATGGCACAGAATGGGGGGCTACTGTTCTGCTATTGTTCCACTTGCAGCCGTTCTTGTTGACCAATCCTGTCATTCATCCCATATTACTTATTTGGCTCTAAATTTCCGGCTCCTAAGAGCAGCTCCAATGGAGCGCCAATTGTAGTGCCAACCGTAATTTGACGTAAAAAATTTCTAATGAATATATTAAAATGGTATTGAGCATAATTTTTAATATTTAAATTTAATATTGAGTGAATAGTATAACACCAAATTTGGTGTTATACTATTCATCAATACCAAATTTTTTTTATCTTATTTTCAATTTTATCCCTTTTTGTATAAGTTCAAAATAATTTATTCTCTTTATATTTTTTATTACTTTTACTATATTTATATATATTTGATTAATAATTAAAAATATAAATTAGATTATTATAAAAAATATATACCAACAGAAATATTTTATTAAGAACTATAAAATGAGTATAATATTGAATATATTTTAAAATATTTAATATATTTTATAAATATCATGTTAATATAAAATGAAATATTTTTGTTTATGTATATGAACTTTTGTATTTTAGTAATTACTTAATAGAAAGAAAATATTTTTAATGCAAAAAATCAATAATATAATGAAAAGTAATAATTTTTTCATTAACTTAAATTAAAAATACATGATGAAAATAGAAAAAAAGCTTAAAATAATTTTTAATTTTTTTAATTTTTGTATGACTATAATTTTTAATTTTTTTTATAAAATATGACTAATTATTTTAATTATATTATACTGTTAATATTTATTAAATATTTATTTATAAAATATTCTTTAAAGATTTTTTTTTACACTAATTTGGTGTCAAACATTAAAGACAACACCAAAATGGTGTTAAAAAAATTTAGTGTAATCTACTGGTGGACACCAAATTGGAGTCTAATTTAGTGTCCAACATTGGAGATGCTCTAACTCTTCTTCATGAATGAAATAAAATAAAAATATTTTTTAAATTAAAATATAAAATAATTAAGATAAAGATTAGAAGTATTTTTAGATTTTTATCAAATTATTTATTTAATTTTTTTGAATATACTAAAAAAATAAATGCTTTATTTTTTTTATCTATAAAGATCAGGATAAATTTAACAAAAAATAAATTTATCTAGAAAAATTCAAATAAGAAGTCACGTGATTTCTTTTTTAATGATTGTTAGATAAATTTAACAAATACAATGAAATATTTTTTTATAATATTTTTCATATTTTACTTTTCTTAATCTATATCTTAGTTATTAAATACTACTTAAAAGAATTGCAATGCTCTCTTAATAGTGATACAAAAGTCCTCAGTACAAATTATTATTACATTTATATTTTTTCTCACACTAAACAAGACATAGTGTATCCTTAGACAATACTTATACTGAATATCAATAGTATTATTTATTACTGTTACCAAACCAAAAACTTCGTAAGAGTTTGGGTTGATCGAACCAATTTCAACACAACTTGGTTTAGGGTTCCAAATGAACAAGATTGCTTGGCAACAGCTTGATATTTGATTTCATTTGTATTCATTCAAAATTATTTATTAATTAACTTAAAAGAAACAAACTTAAACTTTACTGTTAAAAGCTCGACAATATTCGACAAGTTTGGGCTCGATGATAAGCTCATTTATGTACTTAATTATTAAAATATATTAATTTTATATGTTAAACACGAGAGTTTAAAATTAAACTTAAAATGTATATTTAATTTAAATCTCATTTAACATAAATGAGTTTTTAAGTGGACAAAATACTCAACAAGCAAGTTAGAGCCTGTTGTGATATAACAAACTAATCATAGGTTTGTTATGCATGCAAATCTCAAATGGGTGTGAATAAATTCTACAGTATTTTTTAAATTACAAGAAAAGGCTATCCCTTGTGAAGTGATATATACTTTAGTAGTTAGATATTTGAAAATTCATAAATATCATATTATATTTTTTATTTGACAATTCATGCGGATAAGTGTATCAATTTCAATCGAAAAATACTATACTCATAAATAAATTTGATAAATAATTTTTGCAAATTTATGTAGTTTCATAATATATAAATTCATAATAAATTTATGCAAAATTAATAATAAATTTAATCATTACTATAAACTGTTATCAATTTTAGATAGAGTTATTAAGATTTAATAACTCCCTTGGACCGTTCATAATATATATCTCCCTTGGACCGTTAGCCCAATAGGCCTGGGGCCCAATGGAGCAGCCCATTAAGCTATCACCAGTGCACCCGATTTAAAGCCCATAGGACCTTTAGGGCCACGTTAGGCCCATGTTTGAAATAATATAATATTAGGTGTTATAAAATCAACCATTCACATTAAAACTTTTGTGATTTTTTTGGATGAATTAATATTATTTAGTAGACGGAAGCGTTTTAAAATTAAAGGACAATTTATTTTATTGAATAGATATTTTATTTTTTTGCACTGTATTAATATTTTATATATTTAAATATAAAACATCCCCCGCACCACGAGTATCAAATATATCAAATATAATATCAAATACTGGATTGTTGTGCGTCCAAGAAGGCATTGAACTCTTCCCTGGCTTTGCGCAATCGAGGAGTGATGCAAGTTGGAGAGGTAGGGTTCGACGTCGCCGGAGACGACGACGACGAAGTCGGCGATGAAACCGAGAAATGAACATGCCGAGTCGACGACGTCGCTTTTCTCGCCGTGCTTGTCTTCAGAACCCCCTTCCGATCCGCCTTGTCATCGTCGAAGACGAACGCCGCCTTGACAGGCGAATCTGCATCGTTCACGCTTTCTCGGATCAGCTCCAACGGAAGATCAAAGAAGAGATTGCTTCCCGAATCTCTAACCCCGTCGGCCTCCATTATAATCGCCGACGACGTCCACGAACCGCACTCGAATTTCTCGAGGGAGATTCTCTTCGAGATCACATGAGCCGGCGGTTTAGTTTCATCCCTGGCTTTTGGTTTCACCGGCTTTGTGCCGAAGCCAGGCAGGAACAAGCACAGAGCGCCGCATTTGAATTTCTCGTCGTAAGAAGATTCTATGTCGTCGCCACCACTCCCCGGCGGCTTCTTATGTTCGGTCTTGCCGAAGCTGCTGATCATATTCATCTTCTTCTTGGTCGTCTTCTTGTTGCTGCTGGTGTCGTTGAGGCTAATAATATTATTTGAATTTTTGAATAACCATAGATCGAGATCGTCGCAAGGGGCGGTTGCTCGGCCCTCGCCGCATGATTTACTCCGCCGGATCTGATTTAGTTGTTGCAGGTGAGCGAGGCCGGAGAGCACAGCAGAGTGTTGGCGGGAGAGGGGATCAATGACTAGTTGGGCTTGGTGTTTCCATTTCTTCTTGCTCTTGGGGCTGCTGTGTCGAGGCGAAGAGGTGGTAGAACCGGGAAGGCTAGCACTCAAGAACTTGGTGGGTTTTAGGAACGGCAGAGGCGGCGGAACAAGAGCAGGAGAACGCGTTAGTTCTTTCAAGGAAATTGGATCTACCGAGATCTGCTTCTCATGGTGGTAGGTTTGCTCTTCGCCGTTTGCTTCGTTTTGATAAGAATGATCTGCAGGAGGAGGAGGCAGCATTATTTCGGAAGCTGGGAAAAGGACCGTCGCCATGAGATACGGAATTGGGGAAGAAAGATGATTGTTGAGCGCTGAGAGGCGCCCTGCAATTTAAATTAAGAAGGAAGAGAGCATGGAGAGCGTGGAGGCCATGTCTACTATGCAACAACAACATATTTAGTTGTGACCGCCATGTCCTCTTCAGCCACCAATGATCTGTCTTCTTCCCATCAGTTGACTTCCATATAAACTAATTCTTTTCGGCATTTAAATTGGACACGTAATAGCACCTCAGACAGGAGTTGCCATCTGGGATTGTCGAAATGGCACCCGGCACTATTTTCCACTCTAATGGGACTCGCAAATGGAGTTGTAAAATGAAAATAATCTTCTTATGATGCTATTTTTTTAACTTTCGGAGAGAAAAAAAAAGGAGAGATGGTATTTCTAATGATAACATCCAATAACTATATTTTAACTTTTTACCCGAAATAGGGGTTTTGAGGGGAGACGAATGACAGACCGAGAGAGAGCTAGAAAGGCAGTGAGTGATGGAGATGAGGCAAGCAATCGAGGGGAGAGCTGGCAAGGGTGACCGACGAGGGTAAGGCGACGATCGACCAAGGTGAGGCAGCAACCGGCGAGGGTGAGCCACGAGCAGTAACCAGCGAGGGCAAGCTATGAGGGAAATGAGGCAGAGAGAGGTGTAAAAGGGAACTTTCTAGGACAGGGTATATATATATATAATTAATTTAAAATTAAAATAAATATTTTTATTTTGTTTGTCTATATATATATTAATTTTTGTAATTTAATTTGAATTTTTTAATTTGATTTAATTTTTAAATTTTAATTTTTTAATAAAAATATTAAAATGACACCTCTATTTTGACACATATCATTAAAGTAGATGTATAATTCAGAGGTAACATAATATTATTTAAAATTACAAATAGGTGATTTAACACCTTAAAATGATAACTCTATTTGAAAATGCTCTAATAATGGGAGCGAACCATAAACGGTGAGGCAAGGTGTAGGCAAAGTCTCAGGCGACTCAAACACTAGATAGATCTCTTAACTATACATTCAACACGCAAACATTCCAGTCCAATACACAATTCCAGAGAAAGTTGTAAAAATAAACCAAATGTTAGTGGCTTCAAGTTTAGATTATTTGTTATGCACCGGAAGTGGATAGATATTTGTTCCTTTAGGCCAAAAAAAGGGTGGTTGGACGCCAATTTACAATTATAGGAAATAAACTCTGGGGTTCCTTAATACTTGTAAGCACTTCAACACTTAAGTAAGTAAGAGATAAAAGTCATAGAGTATTGATAGATCAGAAAGAACATACCTTGACTCTTGATAGAACTAATTTATATAGGAGGAGAGATCTTCCTGCATGTATATTTGTATCGAGCGTTGCATGATGACATGACTAGATATCCAATGCCGACGAAGCACCTTGACAGTGGTATGGTGCTGAGTGAACCTTCATTAAATATGGATAAGATCTGCTATTAATGAAAATAGAATCTAGAATAGACACGAGAGTGTTGCAGGTACAAAAATAATGATAATGATCATCATTGACAAATAAAAAAGGGTCGAAATTGAGCCAGGAGATCGATAAGGGTCTTGGGCTTCTCTTGAGTGGTCTAATATTCACTTCTATATTTAACATGATGAATCAATTTGGTGTCAAATTGGTTGCATTTGATGGCACTAATTATAGCAGGTGGAGTAAGATGATGTTCATACTTGCTATTTTGAAGATTGTCTATGTACAGAAATATGATCTACTCTCTCAATACTTTTTTATCAGAAGATAGAGATAATTCTTAGTGGATAAAATTAATAAACACTCATTAAACTTTAAAGTTAAAATTATTTATTCATTGAACTTTAAATTATAACCAGTTACTCACTGAACTTTAAATTATAACTAGTTACTTACTGAATTTTACTCAACGTCAATCATCCATTACTCGTTATAAGTCCATCAGCTATTATAAATGAAAAATACTAATAAAATCTAACGTGGCAAAAATTAATTTAATATACACTCACTAAATTTTAAAAATGTAATTATTTACTTATTGAATTTTGCTCAACGTCAACCATCCATCATCTCGTTACATCACCATCTGATTTTGAAACATATTAAAAGATTTTTGTATGCATTTGAGATTATTTACTTCTCAAACCAAATACCAAAAACAAAACTAATGATTCAAATTAAAAAAACTACCGATACAAACCAAAAGTAAAAAAAAAAATATTTGCTTAGATTTTTTTCCTTCGTTACGAACAACAAAATTCACAAAAAAAGTATTTAATAATGAGACCAAGAGCCAAAAATTGATTACAAAAATCGTATTTCTTTTATGTCAAAAACCAACAATCTTTAATTTATTATCGCGTCAAACAAAACACTTATCCATCCAAACTAGGGCTGACAATGAGCCGAGCTACTCGTGAGCTGGCTCAAGATTCGACTCGAAAATTGGCTCAATAAGCTAGCTCATAATACAAATGAGCCAAGCTTGAGCTCAAATATTCGGCTCATTGAGTAAATGAGTCAAGCTTGAGCTACCATTAGCTCGACTCATTTGGCTCACGAGCCAGCTCGATATACTTATATATATATATATTAATTTTATAAATTTATTAAATAAAAAAATATTTATTACTTAATACTCAATAATATAAATATATACTTAATAATTTTATAAATATATTATTTAAATATTTATATATAAATAAAAGTAAGGTGATAGTCAATTTCAAGCCGAGCCAGCTCGTAATCATCATCGAGCCGAGCTCAAGCTAAAAAACTCAACTCGTATCGAGTTCAAGCCGAACTATGAATCAAGCTAAAATCAATCAAGCTGAACTTGAGCTAGGCCTAGCTCAGCTCACTACCAACCCTAATGTAACATCCCAACCTCTTCAGGGCATTAATATATGCTAGGATTTTTTTTTTTTTTATACATCAAACTTAAACCAAAGATAAATCCTCAACATATCCTTTATAAGTAGCAATCTCAAACATAACAGAGGAATGATACACTTTAAATATAAGCGAAAGCAAGATCAGAACCTGTAAGGAATCTCGAAGACATATCATACGTGGGTGCATATACATCGTTCACCCGACATAATATTACAAATATTGTTAAAGTCTAAATAATACAATAGAATATAATAGATGGTCCTAGCCCCATATGGGGCCCATAAAATATCCATCAAGCTCATGCCTCGATCACTTCCTTGCCCTTCCGGCCGCTCGTCCCGCCTGGAACGTGGAATATTCCAGGGACATAGTCAAATATTAGAAGATGAAATCTTCTAAGTGAGGGTTATATAAGTATGAATGATGCATGGACATTTATAAACAAATACCCTAGTGTAACTTCCCTGGCCCACCAGCACAGCACGGAACCCTAGGCAGAATCTCGAACCTTTGCAGGATAATCCTAATATTGTTCCATCAATTGCCCTTGGAGAATTACGGCTACACTCTTAGGGTGACTTCTCAATCCCATGTATGAGTTTAATATGACAATAATATTATGTCATGCATACCTCATGACTTCTCATGCAACAATATATGAAGATGATCATAAAATACATAGATTTCATGCATAGAAAGGTATTCATATTGTATATGGGTTATAGGGGCAAAATTACTCACCTTAAACAGAATTTGACTTGCCTCGATTTGCGTGCTATCCTTGAAAATAATGCAAATTGTCAAGATCCTTGGCCAAATCACTTCCTGGCCAGTCATTTCCAAATAAAATCAATAATATAATTTTTCCAAACTTTCTTCTTATTTTTTCTCTATTTTTTCCAATTTTTCTCTATTTTTCATAACCATAAATTCTTCCAAAATTCATAATAAAATAATTTCTTCAATTTTTCTTCATGAAAATTCCTAAAATAACATTTCTAATCTCTATGAATTTTTTTAGAATTTTTAAAAACCTCTTCCTATTTTTCTCTAATTAAGTTTCCTTTCGAAAATTCAAAATAATTATTTTATCATAAAATTTCCCAAATAAAATTTTATAAAACTTAACTATTCCTTTTTCTAGTGTTTTTGGATATTTTTTCAGAATTTTATCCCTCTTATTTCTATTTTTACTCCATTTTTCTTTATTTCAGTATTTAAATAATACTAAAAATAATCTCCAGTCATCTTCTCCGACGCCGGCACACTGAAAAATTAAACTGACTATACCAGGAGATAGCTTATCTTGATTTGATCCCTCTGTCCAAATTTGAGCTTGAAAGAACACTTGGAAGACTTCCCTCCGAGCAAAATTCTGTCCGGTTTCGGCGAGATCCGATTTTTCCGGCGAAGCTCCGATCACCCCTCAAATGAACTCCAAAATCTCTCAAAATTTTCAGAAATGATCCATACCTCATGGGCAACAAAAACCCTATGGTTTGATGCCTCAAGTCGTTCAAAAATGAGGTCGATTTTAAGCTCAAATCTTACAAAACTTTCTATTACTACATCCTCTATTTATAGCCGAATTTGAACCCCAAAATGACGGATCTTGCTTCACCCAAAGCCACTAAGGCCTTCCCGTGCCCTAGATTTGTCCAAAATGCACCGAAAGTTGCCCAAAAACTGATTTACTTAGGGTAAATTATGGTTGCTTTCGGTCGAAAATTTGACTATTTTCAACCAAATCAAAGCCAATTGTCGGCCAATATTAATTTTGGGGCCTTGCCCCAACGATCCTTACCAATTTCTTGGGCCTTTCGCCACCGAATACGGTGATAGGAAGGCTGGCCAGAAGCTTGATCTACTATGGCAACTTTTAAGTTCTGAAAATTACACTTTTACCCCTTTATTTTGGATTCTTTACATTTTGGCATTTCCATGAAGTCCCTGAACTTTCTATAACTTCCATTGAGTCCCTAAAACTTTGAAATCTTCATTTCTTCCTCTAAGATTTTCAAAAAATGTCATTTCGACCTCCCTCGGACAAATTCAAGAAATTTGACTTAGGCCCGAATCTTCATTTTGGTCGTAAATCCTTTTGTTTCTTCTTGAAACCGCTAAAGGGTTGTTCTACATGCTAAATATGAACTTTATTGGGGTTCTTTTGACTTCTCAAAAGTCTCCTATGATAATTCGGTTTTTCAGCCAGAATCATAGCTATATTTTAGCTGTATCGAAAATCATTCTTGATACCGATTTTCTTTGAAACTACATTTTTCTTACTCGAAAGTTTTTCGGGTATTACACCTAATCCAAACAATGTGATTCTATGACCATCTTAAGAAAACAAAAACTCAATCTTAAACAGTGGTCACTAAGTTCATTCATTACATCTATGTCTGTTTGATATAATACATTATTGTGGGTGCAACGATATCCGGTGACCGGCATACCTTCAGTGAGTGATCAAATTGGTCATATTCGGTGACTGGCATACCTTCAATTTTTGGCTCTTGGTCTCATTATTGAATATGTTAAATTCGTTGTTCATAATGGAGGTAAAAAATCTAGGTAGAAATTTTTTTTACTTTTGGTTTGCATCAGTAACTTTTTTAATTTGAATCATTAGTTTAGTTTTTGACTTTTAGTTTGAGAAGTAAATGATCTCAAAAACATACAAAAATATTTTAATATGTTTTAAGATCAGACGGTGATGTAACTGGGTGATGGATGGTTGATGTTAAACAAAGTTTAGTGAGTAGTGACATTTTTAAAGTTCAGTAAATGTATATTAAATTTATTTTTGTCACGTTAGATTCTGTAAGTATTTTCCCTTCATAATAGCTGACGGAATTATAACGAGTGATGAATGGTTGACGCTGAGTAAAGTTTAATGAATAATTAGTTACAATTTAAAGTTCAGTGAGTAAATAATTACAACTTTAAAGTTCAATGTTTATTAATTTTACTCAATTCTTAGTCATCAAGTACTTTAGTTTTAATATTGTTGATAATGTTCATAATTTGAGAATCATACCCAATTATAAATATTTTTTTTAATCTTCAATTATAACATTTTTCTCTCACTTTCAAGAACATGACTCGCAATGTTTGAGAATTCAATGAAATAAGTAGACACAAAAGAGAGACTGTATTTGTATACATTTTTTTAGATTTTTTTGTAAATTGATTATAGGAGTAGAGGACAAAAGAAAAAAAAAAACGATGGGTGTGAAAAACAAAAGACTTAATTAAATCTTATGACCGAGCAAATAAGGCATGGCACGTATCCTGTGGCAAGTGGGCCCCTACTCGGCCTCACTTTTTTCGCTTCCCAATAGGGGCACGTCATATGTGTTGTGGCAAGCGCGCTCTTGCGTTTCTTGTCTCTTCCTCTACTCTCTTTCTCTCTCTCGGAGTGTAAATTATGATAAAATATTAATCACAACCATTGCAAGAGAACACCATTTAATTTGGTAGATAATCTTATTTAATCTTTTATAATTGTAAAAAATTTTCAAACACTAAAATTGTGTTTTCTTTATTTTTTAATTTTTAGTTTTGAGTTTTGAATTTATTTTTAATTTTTTATTTAAATAGTTTGTTTTTAAAAAATTGAAAACACGTTTTTTTTGTCATTTTAAAAAATTATTTTTCAAAATAGAAAATTAGAAAATATGTCCTTTTTAAAAATTTTAAAAATAATTTTTTTGAATAATATTTTATTTAATAAATTTGATTATTCAGTAAATTAGAAATATTTAATGTTAATATATTATTAAAAAAATATATACATTTTAAAGTTAATGAATTTCGTAATATTTTTTTTATTATAATAATAAAATATGAAGAAATAAATAAATAAATATATTTTGAGTTTAAAGTTTGTTTTAAATAAAAACACTCAAAACAACCATTTTGTTATTTTAAGTTTTTTTATAATTTTTTTATTTTTAAGAACAATAAAAAAAAATTATTTTTATTATTTTAAAAAATTAAAAATAACTTAAAAACAGTAAAGACAATGCACCAAAACTTCTCAACTCACTCTGCATTTTCTTCTGTCTTCAACATCTTCTTTAACTTCTCCTATGTTTTCTCTGACATCTCCTCACTTTCTATTCTTAATTGTGTTCTTCCCTCTGCCTAATTCGTCATTCTTTATATAATAAATGATATTTTATATTTGATTGTGTATAACTAAAATTTCAATTATATAAGCAAGATTTTGAATGTTATGGTTAAAAATATAAAATTTTAATTACTAAATTAATTAAAAATACAAAATTTTAATTGTATATGTAATATTTTGATTATATTGATACTTAAGATTATTTTATATTTCATTATATATATAAAATTTTGATTATATTAATAATTCAATTTTAACATATATTGATTTTTTTTATTGAGTTATAAAAAAATTATAGAACAATCTTAAGAGACTTGTAAACATACACAAATAATATGTAAATTTAAAATTTTATTTCATAATTATTAATTGAGACAGTTTCATAATAAAAAAGAATCAAGATTTTAATTTTAACTAATTTTTTTAATTTTAAATCAACATTAAATAAATTTTTGTTACATTTTAAGTTAATTGAAAGTTGAGAACATAAAAAATATTAAAAAGTGAATATAATATCAAACTTTCAGTAAATATATATTTAATTAAAATAATAATTTTAGATAAAAATTTATTAACATAATAATATTATAAATTTCATCTTGTTTTTCCCTAATATATTAAGATACATAATAATAAAATTCCACAACATGCATAGAGAAAGAAAGCATCCTCCTTTCGGTTACTTGTAAAGTCTTTTTTTGATGCAAGTAATAATATTTATTTAAATTAAAAATTAATCTTCAATTTAAATAAATAATATATTTTTTTTATGCTTCCAATCCAACGCTAAATTAAGTCCTAATAAATTTTCTTTTCCCAGCCTTACACAGAGAGAGAGAATCTGCCACACGACACGTGGCATCCCCCCCCCCCCCCCCCCACCACCACCACCACCACCACCAAATTGGCCCGCTTCACGAGTAAGACGGTGGACCAAATCCAGCGTAGAACTTCTCAAGGCTTACAATACTCTACATCTAAATCGGTAACCATTGCATCAAACTTGTAGTTTCTACCAGTCATTCAGGGGAAAAAACCCCAAAAAACCCCTCTGTTTTTAACAAAGAGAAATGCTTAAAGTTTCTTGAGTTTCTATCACTAAGAACAATTAACTTGGCCGATCATGGAATCAATATCCATGAGAAACTAAGCCCTCTCACCCCTAATTCTCCTTGCGAGCTGAATGTCTTTAGGCATGATGGTGACGCGCTTTGCATGAATTGCACAGAGATTGGTATCTTCAAATAACCCCACAAGGTACGCCTCAGCTGCCTCCTGTAGTGCCAAGACTGCATGGCTCTGGAACCTCAGGTCAGTCTGCAGCCAAATAATTTCTAATCAGTTATCCCACAGGCAATTCCAACATAATAATCTTGAAATGCAGTTTTTTTTTCCCTAACACATCAAACCCAAATTTTTTTAGGAGAAGCACATAGTTCTGAAATATTTTGGTTCACTAATGAGGCAAACTGATGAAAAGGGAATCCCTTTGGCCATCCGCTGCTACTCCCATGTGTACCATTTACAGCCAGTGTCAACCCCACATGAAGGAGGGAGCATTACGTAACTGGCAGTTAGTGTAAATCTCGTCAAATTGAACACTTCACTTATTGGGACTAAGGTTTGCCATGTGGTAGTTCTGAGTGGAGGAGGGGGGGTTGACAAAGAACACCACAAACCCAATTTCTCAGCCAACACAAAGCTACAATTCCAACTTCAGACACCCAATTTTACAATTAAAGCTCCAGGGCCCCCCCCCCCCCCCCCCAAATCAACCTGTGCAGGTTGATTATGCTTACTAAATTTGAACTTTGAAGACTAGGGACCATATCACTTTGTGTGTTGTTAACCCAACAACAAGAAGCCTTAATCTGACTAGATTGTTAGACAGCCCAAAAAAGGGAAAAAGATAACCTTAAAGTCCTGAGCAATCTCACGAACAAGCCTCTGAAATGGAAGCTTCCTTATCAGGAGTTCAGTACTCTTCTGGTACTTGCGAATTTCACTGCATTGCACATCACAAAAATTCAGAAACTAGTTGAACACCCAGAATCAAATTCAATGCACAACAAACGGATGCAGCATCACAAACCGAAGAGCAACGGTTCCAGGTCGGTATCTGTGAGGCTTCTTCACCCCCCCAGTAGTTGGGGCAGACTTGCGAGCAGCCTAAGGACGCCAATCATCAAAAGTAGAAACAATAACGAACAATAGAACCTAATTAGAGAACACCGAGCAATGCATTCAACTATCAAGAAACAAAAATAGAACGAACCTTGGTGGCAAGCTGCTTTCTTGGAGCCTTGCCCCCGGTGGATTTGCGAGCGGTTTGCTTCGTACGAGCCATCTGACAAAATCCAATACCACATAAGCCACCAATCAATCAATTAATCATGTATAAACCATTTCCCCCTGATTTCACCCTAAAAGTCCAATAGAAAACCTAGCAATCTAAAATCTCGAAGTGCTAGGGTTTCCAGAACTCATATTCAAAGCTACTCAAGCCAATACACAAAACCCTAACGCTAGACGTACACCAAAGAAAAAAACAATATCTTTTAACTCCATATAGAAAAAAGAAATTGAAAAATTGAAGATCAAATCTATATGCAGAATAAATCAACGAGAAGAAGATACATACCCGGCTATGTTTGGCGGAAATCCGAGCAAGAAAGGGAGAACAATTTTCCCAAGAAACAAACAGCAAAACTAATTCCTTTCCCGAGCACGGGGGATGGGTACTGTGGTTTGACGTGATTTATAGCACGCGTGTGTTGAAGGATAAGTTGATGTGATATGGATAGAGTTTCAAGTGTACTGGTCAGAACGAAATCCCACGGCAGAGATCACTAGATGGATTTGACGGTTGTGATTTGCTCCGACGCGGATGTTAACAATTAAAGAAGCGCTTCCTATTGGTCCACCTCACCGGACGTAAATATTTGTTGAAAAATATTTATTTATTTCAAAAATCCATTTAAATACTAAATTCAAATAATTCTATTCTTAAGATATAAAAAATATTTTAAATTTTTATTTTTATAAATATATTTATTAAATTTATCTGTTCATCCTTAAAAAAAAAAAGTCGTATAACTTTTTATTCAATATTTTTTATATATGAGTCCAAAAATCATTACAATCTTATCTTAATACAATTTTATCTTAGTTATTTTAACAAATATCACCTTATTATACATGAAAAAACACATGAGTACCATGTTATAACTTTTTTTATTTTTCTTAATTTTTTTCAAAAATAAAGTAGTACAAATTTTAAAATTATAGTGCTATCATTTTTATTCTTAATAATAACTATCATTCTATTCTAAATATGTAGACAAACTATACCAATAGGCTGTTATTTACAATCAATCTCAAACTCAAAATAAAAAAAATAAAAAATAAAAAATAAAAAGAGATTTCGTTAAGTAATGGACGACCATCCTAAGACTTAATGAATCAATTTATATGAATAGAGGAAGGGTTTCTTAGCACTTAGCAAAGTTCAAAAGGAAATTAGGTGAAGGGGGCCAAGGGGAAAGTGGCCATAGTTCACTGTGCATGTGCACTTGCTAGTTTGATGCAAGCTCTCATGATATATATATGGTACAAGAGGCCTACAAAACCTTGCCTTATGCTATCAAGATGGCAATCTCAGATTGACTAGATACAGTGATGTAAATGCATCTTCAAATAGAGAAGAACGCATTCCTTGTGACAGAAGAGCTGTTAATAGCTTATACAAGCAAGCACATATTGATCCTTGCCATCACTTCACCGAATGTCCACAGCCTCTCCAGACATTGGCTAGTTGGCATCTCTAAGCGAAGGCCGCTATAAATTGTCACAGAAATTAGCAGAATATCTACAAGTTATCTTATTGCCATGAAAACATGTTTTCTTATTCTTAATATTTCATACAAACGGCTACTGTTGACAGCTCAAGCCGGCGCATCGTTGCAGGACGGTACCATCTCAACGACACGAATAGGATCTCCTACCTTGATCATCTTTCCCTTCCCTCCCGTAAAGGAATCCTTACAGACTAAATTTTGTCCAAAGTAAACCTGCCAAACCAATTAGAATGTAAATTTACTAATTCCTGCGAATGAATGAAAGAATAATGTACGTGAATTTCTAGATTTAGATCCCACCTTGCCCTGGTGTTTTCTGGTCGGCCGCAAAACTTTATCTGAACGGAATGTCATAAGAGTTTTGGTTGGCTCAGAGCCAGCAATTGCAGTTTCTTGATTAATTGTGGGCACCTGAAAAGATTATGATCAAATTCTTATGAACAATGAAGCTTTTAAATCATTTGTAAGAAATTCCACAGAGCCACATCTTACCAAACAGTTTATTCTAGTAGAGCGTAGCATGCTTAGCTTACTTAACAAAAAGGATCAGTCCACATTAACCAATACTAGGCTACCAGGTTCCAGCAAATGGACATTTCGGGAAGTTTAGACAAATGTACTTATAGTACCAAAAGTAGGGTTATAACAACATATCAAGAATTAAACCCACCAGGTGGGATCCGTTATGTGAATTCTAGTTTGCCATTCATCTACAAACAGTATCAGAAATATGTTAAAGAAAATGTCAGTTCTCATTTATTCAAGGAAATCACCTTGCAGCGAGAGCATAGCTTGACACCCTGAAATGTGAACTTGTTTATCTTAATCTCCTTCCACAAGTCCTCAGAAAATGGTTCGCAACCATCAACAAGGATACTGTTACATTCAGGTAAAAAGTGGTGAAGAGGTCAAGCAAAATTTAACCAAGACTGTAAAAAGAGTAGCCCATAAATTGATAACACGTATGAAGAGGACCATAAGGCAAAAGGAGAGGAAAGATCTTAACTGCAGTACAGAAAAGGATGTGTAATTAAGTATATCTATTTAATTATCAAAATGGCAATGCTTCCTTCTCATAATCACTTTCTGTTGCTAACAAGATGCCTTAGACATCAAGCAGACTCAGGACTTCCATTTCCAAAGGAAAGATCTATCCTTGTTCTGGGTTTGGATTGACAAGGTCCTTGAGAATCCTACTTAATGCAATAAAGCAGCTTGTTGTGCATGCTGTTGGAAACAAAATTAAAATGAAACAATGAGATGTTCCAGAGGTATACTTGGGTCTGAAACGGTTGATTGGTATGGGCTCCTTTAGAAGCTTATTCAGAGCATCCAATGAACTCTGTAGAAGATAAAAATGTCAGTACCATGTAGGAAATTTTATTCAAAGGAAGGAATTACTTGAAAGCAACACTGTAATGTATCTAACCTGGGATAGTAGCATGAATGGATACCCATCAGAAAATGTAACTTTGTATCCATGAGCATAATTAGGGTCTACAGCCCTGTTCTCAGTTGCTGAGTAACAAACAAACCAGTGAGTTTAATTTATTAGTTTTTTTAGTTGCACGGACCATGCTGCAAGAATAAAACCAACGGCTAGAGTTCAGTATGTTGCACTAGTCACTTAACTTTGAGGACTGACATAGTAATTAGATTTGGGAAAGGTAAGCTTCTTGGATTGATGCTAAGAGATGGGGAAGATGGGCTTGGGCAAGAGGCTTTCACTCCAATAATTCTGCATCAATAAATGTTGAAAATCTATGGGAATGACAGCGGAAAGTAGTAGCTATATATGGAGATGGATGAATATAACCTCTCCGATGTGCTGAAGGGATTACTTCTGAATACAATATCTCAAGCTCGGGTGGAGAAGGAGAGTTACGTTAACTAGCCAAAAGCTAGCGTTAACAATTATCAAATTCTTTTAACATGAATTCTAGACAAAATATTATTTCCTCTGGGCATAAACCTCCAAGAAATACACAACAATACTTAAAAAGTACAGTGAAAAAATGGGCTCAGAACCACTGCAGCAGCTTCAGCAGTTGAAGCATTCTGGTCGTCTCTCAAAACCCTTGTGTGTGTGTGTGTGTGTGTGTGAGAGAGAGAGAGAGAGAGGAGGGAGTACGTGTACGACAAAGAACAGTTTCTGCACAACACTAAAATTATGATTTTTGATAATGAATAAAAATTGAATATTTGGAATTGGAAGAGGTTGAGCTCTCTCTCTCTCTCTCTCATTCTTCTTTCTACCCATTTCATCTCTCCTCTTCTACTCTGGACTGTAATAATATATTAATATGGCTACACTCAGGTGGGAATAGGTGTTGGAAAACAGAGTCCCCTAGAGATGTTCCTACTACATGCTTGTGACCGTTTCTTCAAAAGAAAAACAAGGGTGCTGGTTTTTACAAAAGCAAAAAGGCATTACTGTCAATATTTTGCATATTGAATCAACTTGTCTAGTTGTTAGCAAAAAAATATGTCCCACATATATACAAAATCAACTATCTATAAATTGAATTTCCAATCACTTGATGATTAGTAAGGATTATAATTACTGTTTAGATGGAGCATTACCTTCATTAAAACGCACCAGCCGACTAGGTTTTCCAAGATAATTTGAGAACCATTTTGATGCTTCTTCCCCCTCATCAAAGGCAGAACCAGACCACTCCCACACAGAGACACCACAAGAAATATCACAAGGTTTACTCAATGGTACCTTTAGCTCATCCATGCCAGGAGCCCTTATAACTGTATGGTAAGTCAATAAGAGGCGCAATAAAATAACATCTATGAACCTATGTTTCATGGTAAGATATTTTCACAAGAAAAAAAAAAATAATACAAAAGAACAAGCAGCAATTCATTTAAATCTGAAAACCCAGAGGACAATGGAAAGTGTGACTTTTACAAACCCCTGATGGTGCTGCAAAAGTCAGAGAAATCAGAAGCCACATACCAGTGCTTGCCACACTGTTATTGATGGGAAAACAGCCTTTATAAAGGCCAAAGCCAATATCTAAGGCCATGTACAAAACTTTAGAATGATACATTACCATCAGCACCAAGTAGCTTCTCAATGGATGTGCAGGATAATGCATGATAAAGCTTTAATAAGGACAAAGTTTATACTTCCATTGGCCATTTTTCATGTTCGCATCCTTATGCCAGATCCTTATATCATGGTAAGACTATGGTAATAGAGCATATAGTTTGATGGCATTCTCAATTAAACAGAGAATTGGGTTCATTAGGCTGAGCTTTAGTTTTGGGAATCAGATAATTCACATCCAAATGCTAAATGGAACTTAAAGATTATGAAACTTTTTAATAGATTAGAAAGAAAAGTAAGTTTGTTGATTCGTGTATTGCAAGCCAAGGGAGAAATACTACCAGTAGACTTAAAATTCCAAATCAAATCTTCAGACAAAGAAAAAACAGCAATTAGTTGTTCTGTTTGAAATTATGTATAGCTAAGGCAATCTGATACATGGTAGACTCAGGAATAACAAAGGCCCATTCTGTGACAAAACCTTAGCAGTGAAAACTCTATATGCTAAGACAACCAATTTCACACCAAGAAAGTATCAAATCCATGCTCTGATGGAGAAATTAGGGGTTGTTTAGTAGTGGAAAATGATTTCCAGTTTCCTATATATAATTTTCTATAAATCTCTAGTTTTCTTTTTGTATAGAAAATTTTAAAAATGAGTTCAAATGTCAGAAAAGCAGAAAATTAATTTCCATTCTAGAAAATTTGAACATATATTTAAAAAAAGGAGACATGCTTTAATTTTTTTGTAACTTTTGTGTCAGAGAAGGAGATGGAGATGATTTGAGAAATTTTTTTGGTAAATAGTGTTTTCCAAATCTCTAAATTAGTAAGGAAAACTTAGAAAACTCATTTTAAGAGGTTTCGAGTTCAGTTCAATTTTGGAAAAGTGTATTTTCCCAGTCTCAGTTTTCTATTTGGAATTTTTTTTTATATTTGAATAAATTTTCTAATTTTCCTTTTTTTTTTCTGAAGAAATTCTCTTGGAAAACTGAGGTTGTTTATTTATCCTCACAGCTACTACGGTAGCAGAAAAATTTGGTGCCCCAAGCTAAAGAGTTGCTGCAATGTGTTAGTGGTAAGGTTAAATTCTTGTATAATTTTTCTTGGTCAGAATATCTTTAGATTAGGTGTCATATTAGTGTGGGACACCAAAATTTACAAAATAAATCCTATTTCGGGTTCCATATGGCAGGCTACCAACACAAGAAAAGAAGAGCGTCAGCAAGCTGAAATGTGATAGATTTTTACCTAAACACGAGCTCTTAGTAGGTTCCCAATCTTCCGAGAACGCCTCCATTGGCAACTCTACTCGCACCAGAGCAAGCTTAGGTTCAACTCGCTGAGTGTACGCCCTACCTTTCCCATTTACAATCAACCACTGCCGATCCCACCGAAATCCTGTCATCGAAACACTCCGAAAGACTCAATTGCGTATACAATTAGAAACACCTTTTCCGTTTGTTACTTCGCCACACCAATTGTTACGTGTCAATAGATTCACCAAATCAGGGTAAATCACACCAAAGATCACAAAATTTTGGTGTTTTTTTCAGTTTGGTCACTAAACTTTAATTCCTTGCAAAGTGATCACAAAACTTTAAAATGTTTTGCAATGTGGTCACTAAAATGATTTTCTGATGGTTCTTAGTCAAAATTACTGACGTGGCGATGATGTGGCGCTGATGTGGCGATGATGTGACCATTGCCACGTCAGCAATTTTGATCAGAAATTGTTCAAAAATCACTTTAGTGATCATATTACAAAATATTTTAAAGTTTTGTGATCACTTTGTAAGAAATTGAAGTTTAGTGATCAAATTAAAAAAGAGGCCAAAATTTTGTGACTTTTACTGTAGTTTACCCCCACCAAACCATAAACAAACAAAATCCCGAGGAAAGGAAACAATTACAAGAATAGAACCGTGCAATAGACAGGAAGAGGTAAATGAAAATCCTAAGAAAGAGAAAGAGGAAAACATAAAACTAAGTTAAAAGAAGTGGGTGTTGCCGGCCGGGCGATAAAACTGTACCGGTGAGAGTGATTGGAGCTTGAGAAACAGAAATTCCACCACACGATTTTATGGGGTATATGAAGATTGATCTCACTTCAGCTCCGACTAAGTCATCAGCCATTGCTCTCTCTCTCTCTCTCTCTCTAGAATTTTCAGCATGCATGATGACCGTTTCATTATCTTGCGTGTATGGATATATATGTTTGTAGAAGTTCCGGTTTGCGTTGACGACCGGTTCATTCACTGAACAATGCATTTGTGCAGAGAAGATTGGTCAAAATGACTGATCTGCCCTTGCAGGCGGCCGACTTTCTAGCGCAATTACACGTTCTTCATATTTTTAGCTAAATTTCAAACTTTTTTGTGTTTGAAAAGGGTAGTCATTAATCAATGTCGTTGTCTTTCACTGTCAATGGTTTTATGGGATTGATTGGAAAAACAGCTTGGCCGAGAATGCCTTTGTTTGAAAAATCAATAGCTAAGAAACGAAGGTAAATTATACCCTCCTAATTACGAATTATATTGGTTCATCACATCAAGACGATAAAAACACAAATGAGATATGTATTATCCAACCCAAGAAAGCAGTCTCCTCATCACAAGCAAGCTTTTCAACCATAGAAAAAGCCCAGTTTTTTGGGCTGTGCCTGTGCCTGTGCCTGTGCCTGTGCATCACTAACAACTTCGATTTCATGTTGTTGACCATCTAATCTAAAGATTGTTTGCTACACAGAATCCGTTCCAAACTACCAAATAGCCGCTTTTTTTGTTGTTGTTGCCTTCCAGAACAATTCTCTCTCCTATTCATTCATTGATCATGCCTATCATCACTTACTAAAAATGAGCATTACACAAATACAAGGCTCTTAAAGAGTCAATTTTTCAGAAGTCAGCCATTCCTGCACCGCCACCAGGTCGTCGAGAACAGGGGCGCCGGATTTCCTCCAGTTTTCGGCATCCGGAGTCTTAAACCTATCCAACAACAGTGCATGCATTCCCACACTCGTGGCAGGCAAATAGTCCTTGCGCATGCTATCTCCAATGTGCAAGGCTTCTTCCGGTGCTACTACCCCGGCCCGCTCCAGAGCGATCTCGTATATCCTCGGGTCCGGCTTCTCCACTCCTTCAAGACCAGAGAACACGCCAAAGTCCCACTCAGATCCCTGAAGGCGTAAAGCCACAATTCATCAGACTCTGCAGGCTTGGCGTCGGATTAGGGTGGATGATGATTGGCTAAGAAAGTACAACCTCGATTAGATTCACTTACCTTATTCAAACCCAATGCAGGGAGAATCACATCCTGATACCGGTACTCTGCATTGCTTACGATCCCTACTTTTATGCCTCTTTCGCGAACCCATCTTAGGAATGGTTGAGAATCTGGAAAGATGCTGTAAGGTGCAGATGAACCAAAGGTCGAGTATATGCGCTTGAATATCTTCTCAAATGTCTCCTCGTCATAATCATACCCTGCCTGCCAACGAAATGAGATAGATTAATGATCATAATAGTTTTTTCGTGATATAGGGACACAAAAATCTTACTAACCCAATCAAGAGCTGAAGCATATTTGTGTGTGATCGTATATGTGCTTTTCTTTCTCTTAATTTTTACAATAGCTGCTGTTGCTACTAATTGCATCACACTAGGACAATGTTATACTGAATGAGACAGAGCTGCTGAATCACTAATGCATGGTGATAAAGTAATATTTTACCCTGACAAAGGAGTCTCTCACACAAGTCTTCCACCACTTAATATTGGGCAATTTGGCTGCATGACCAAAACACGGGTATTTCTTCGCCATTTCTGTGTACGCAAGTTTAAAGCCCTCATGGACACGTTTGTAATCGGGACAAGGCAATCCAACAGATTTAGCTGCCATGCAATAGTAATCCCCAAGCTCCCCTTTGTAGGCAATGAGAGTCCCAGTAACATCCACTGTAATACAGCGCAACTTTGATAACAAAGACATTTCTAAAGATGCTCGTGCTGCAGCTTCTAGGTGCACTTTTTCACAAATGTTGGCAACACTCTTGGTACAACAGTTTCTTGAGGAAGATTATGAGCACCTTAACTGATCAATAAACCAAATGGCACCATAGAAAGGCCAAAAGCTCCTGCATTTGAGTACTGCAAGTATCTGAGTCATAATAATCATTGTTGATTTCTGAAATATGCAAGAAGGTTTATTTCAAGCAATCCAGTCAACAATAACATGGCACCAGCAAATAGTTAAAGGGAAATAAAAGTTAATATGGCACCGCAGTAGTATTTATCTTCAAAACAGTTTACGTAAGAAGCAAAAAGGACACGCTCCATGACAAATTGCAAGCAGATTTAAACAAGATTGCTAAAACTATGGCTCAACAATACAAGTCCCTACAGGCTGTGAGTGAAGACCTATGAATGGAGCTAAGGGGAGCTAACCACATGCTAGGTAGGTATGGCAGGTGATCTACACATTATTCAAACACTCTTGAGAGTGAGGTTCCCAAGCCCAAAGAGTTCAAGGGAATGTGTTCTGCAAGTGAAGTGGACATCATTTTCACTGTTCAACATCATGGATGATGCAGCTAAGGCAGAAACTACAGATATGTATGTTAATCCTGCTATAGTTTTAGTGGCATTACAGGTGTAATGATGTCAAGCACAGTGCCAAGCCATTAGAACATGGGATGAGTCTAACAAAAATTCTGACAAATTTTTATGGAGGCACGAGGTCATCAACCAAAAACTAGTGAACTTGTTCTTATGGAAGCCATTAGAACATGGGTTGATGACCTCGCACAGCCTTATGGAAGCACATTTGAGCCAAATTCTGCTCCTGCCAACCTTGAGTGAACTTGTTCACTGTAGGAGTGCTCCTTGAACATCTTGCAGCAACAGCATTTGGCGTCGAAGGCTTCGGACTAATCACTATCTCAAACGGCAACCAGTTCATTGCTTTACTCAATAGATTACACGAAAACTGAGCTACATCCAACAATTTTGCCGAAGCAATCTTGTTGGAGCTTCTACAATGGCAAAAGTACAATACCGACAATGAATTCACTTAGCTCGGTAGGTCATCTGCTGGCAAATACTTGCTAGTAGATAAATTCAGATCTAGACCCATCATCCTAAATAATTCAATCTGAAATTGTCCAGTAAACCTGGTATCTGATTGTCATGCTACACCCCAGTACTTAAGCACATGTTGAGAACAACTGGGGCTGCTTCCTCAACCATCCAGTCTTTGGGTACAGCTAACACATTCTACTCCATCTTATTCTGCTGGTACACTAGCATCTCTTTGCAATATGCCTTCATGTCATCCACAAGGGCTGTTGTGTGATGTACCTCCAGGTGCCTTGCTGACCCTTTCTTCCAACACACCCTCACTGCAATGGTAGTGTTTACACCATTGTTTTTATAAAGAGTGTTGTGCACGTGTTGCACTTTATTCCACATGGAACTTGTATAAGGAGCCTATAAGGGTTACTCCTCACATTGTAAGTATCAAGCAAAGTTAGAAAACTATTTTTCAGCACATCTGTCCCTTTCTCTTAAGAGTGTTCTTTTCTGTGTTTTTGAGGGCCCTTCCCCAATTTTAAGGGCGCTTTACGTGCAGTAGTCTAGCACACACATCTTGCCTACAAATACATAAGGTGTCTAGTGCCACCCAGCTTGGGTTAAAATTAACTTGTCTGCGACACTTTCCTTCATTTAGAAATATTCAAAATATCCATTTGTTCCAACTAGAACTAATCCTCACCAGAGAAGGCTGAATTCCATGCATCAACCATAAGTTTCGAGCTCCTAGTCCTACCATTAGTATTTAGTTCGTTGTAAAAACTAAAAATGCGATCTCTAACCTCTTATGCTCCCTCTATCAACCATCATGTGAAGAAACAAAATTAAATAGTATCATCGTCATCAACTGCTGAAAAAGTAAAAGTCATATTGACAATACAAATCTAAGTGGAAAAAAAAAAAGCAATCCTTCTCCCTCATTTCAAACACAACTTACTTTGTTCCACATTCCCTCCTTTTTCAGTCTTTCCATAATCCCAATTTATCGCATCTTGCATTTGTCATCCTCTAAGAGAGAGCTCATTAGGCAACTCAAGCCCATGTAAGTTGTAACACCCACTATTATAAATGCATGAGGTATCAATGTAAAAAAAATAATACAAGAATGTCTCCAATATTAGTTGAACATGGACTCAACAAATAGTAAAGCAGAAGACATTTTTTAAATAGCAAAAAACAGAAAACATCTTTTTATAAATCCATCTATCAAATTCTCATTCAATAGATAAAAAGATATATACTAATTGATAACTACCATTTCCACCTTAGTAAATAAAAAGGAAATACATAAAGTTTTGAAATTTAACCACATTGTCGTGTCCTCGGGTAAAAGAATTCTACGAGTCCAAAACTAAAACATGTACACTCAACCTATTGTTGTACTGGATCTGCATGAAGTAGCTTTCCTTATGTCAAGCTAAATAACATTTTTTGAATTCCTGCTATTTAAATCCCCAAGGAAGAATTTTACGTTCGCCATCAACTACTTCAAATTTTAGCAAAATGAAAAACATTTCTTGTTCTAATACTACCACAACCAAGGAGAATAGAAAAATGATCAAGTACTACTGTAGAGAACAAAAATTCACTGGCCTAAAAAATTGATAGGAAATTTGATTCACCAGCCTAAGAATCTATCCAAACAAAATATAGAACACACCAAGGTGGGAGGCGCAACTCTATCAAACTTGGAATAACCTCTCTATTGATAGGAAATAAATGTACAACAACCACATTAGGGAAGTGTCCCACACAAAAATCAACCCCCGTGTCCAGACTACTCCAATCATAGAACTGCCACCTCAAAACTTTTCAACACCACCCTCTAACTTCTCAAAATAAATCAAGAGAAACCTAGAATTTTTCAGAAACTTCATCACCAACTGCTACTTGTCCTCCACATACAAATGTTTGATCTTTAAAGTCATGATGGAAACTGCAACTGTTCCATTTTCTGTTCATATCCCCCCTTTATTTTCAATATCCTCCTGCCATTCTGGCATAATTAATGAAAAAATAACTTTGGTAAGTCTCTAACTGACCTAGTTCTTGATCCACTAATTTTGTGAAGCCCCCCACTCAATATGACATTGTACTGTTTAGTTTAGTTGGATCCGGAGGATTGAATGATTTCTTGTTTAAAACCATCACACATAACGCCTGTAAACTCATCCCTGATCCAACACCCTATTTCAATAAATTGCCTTCTAACCCATTGCCTAACCCAACTCTCTCCTGATTCAACACTCAATTGAGACCACACCCAAATCCAACAGATTTCCTTCTAAACAACTCCTAACTCTTTTTCAGACTCTGTGCCACAATGGGAGCACACATCATAAGGTCAAATGTGAGTGCCAAAACCGTTGTTATTCCTAATTACGCAGCAAGGTTTCACCAATCTTTCATGGTACTTAAATGTGGATCAATGCAGGCTAAATAACATATTGTTTTGAAATCCTAGAATACGCCAAGGTAGCCAAATTCTAGCTAATCAGGGGTAATTTGATTCTTTAAGCATTAATGGAACTTTATGCAGATTGGCTTATTTAATTACATCTGGCATTCTGAAAGTAAATCCAATTTATTTCTTCAAACCAAGTTTTAGATGCATAGTAGACCATTAATCTTCTTGGACTATTTAAGCAAATGGTCTTGGAAACGACAGCATTTAATAAACGACAGCATTTAATGCCTTGTTCTTTGATATCCGGGAACTATTGGAAGTATTATACTCTACAAATGAAAATTCTAGATGCATCCCTTTGACTGTCTCTCCAAGTTTCTTTTCAGTCAGACTTTGTTTGGTTGCTGTCTTGTTTGGACTCATTGTTCATTGCAGACTTTGATCGTATGCAGATTCTGCTTCCTACAACTGTTAGTCCTGAATACTCATGATTAGCAGTTCAGAAAGTCAGATTTTCAGCTAGCTAACATGTAAACCACCAGAAGCTTTACTTTCTTATTGGATTTTTCACAAAATTAAAACTGTCTACAGAAAAAAAAAATCAAAACAAAATTCCCTTTAAATTATTTTAAAAAATTGAACTGTCAGCCATATCAGTTCACCTACCGGAAAAGAACAGTTGGCTAACTCAGTGGTTCCCATTGGGAACCGGGACTAGACTAGGCCAGTGGTTCCTCTCTGGAACCACTGATTCAGCCGGTGGTTCTCCCCAGCTCTTCTGGTGATGAGACCTGTGACATACAGAGAGTTTCATTTTGGAAAACAATTCAAAGGGAGTTTTATCTTGGGAATTTTTTTTTTGTGGAAAGTTTTAATTATGTTAAAAACTCTTCTATTGTCTAAGCACAGTCAGATTGTTGACCACATCTATCCTTAACCTTTAGCTAATTCCATACCACAACTGATGTAAGGTATTCATCTCAATGGAGATATGGAAAAAGTTGGTCCCCCAGTCACAAGGGCATAATCACATGTCTCAAAGGAAGATCTGAACTTTGAATGAAAGACAAAATCAGTTGATTTTGTTACGATTTGGTTGAAACTGTTAGAAAGTTAGAAACTCATATGATCAAAAGATAACGAGCAGCAAAATCTAACTTCTGCAAGCAGGTTTTATATTAGTTCATTAATTCACAAAAATCAATACTAATATATGACAAATTCTTCCTATCAAATACATCATTTGCAAGCTCTTGACTACTAAGAAAGCCTGCCCAACAGAAAAATTGCACGTGAATCATCAAATCCAACTGGAACATATTATTCTGACCAGTTTTGACTTCACCAAAAGGTAAATCAGAAGCCAATAACATCTAATTGCTCATGAAGCATAAAATCTAAATTGAATATAGCACGATTACCAGTTTTGACTTCACAAAAAATGTGATCACTGATCAGAAGCCAATAGCACCCAAATTTACTTACAAGGCATCAAATCTAACTTAGGAAATATTCAGACCAATCATGGACTTTACAATGAGGTAAATCAAAAGCCAGTAACACAATGTACCAACATTTTTTTGCTATTTTCTCTTGCCTTTTCTTTCTGCTGCAAAAGATAACAACCTACTTCAAATAAATCTACGCCTTTTGGAAGCAGAATAGTAGCAGATGCAAACTGTATCAAAAGGGGGGGGGGGGAAACATCAGACTAAAAGGAGAGGAAATAGAAACGTCTTAAACAAGTTTTACTCAGCAAAATAGGGAAAAAAGAAAAGGACCGTCTTGAACATACATTGATGGCGGAAATAGGGCTGAGATTGAGATAGAAATGCAGATCGTCCGATCAGATTCTTTGTTGAATTAGGTTGATTAGGTAGTAACCAATTCTAGAAAAAGGGAAAACAAAATCCAGAAAGAAAAAGGAAGACGAATAAAACAAACCCATGAAAGCATGGAGGATTAAAAACATACCCAGAAGCTCAAAGAGGTGGAAATCTGATTTTTCTTCCACGAAATCGCCACCTGATTTTCAGACCTTCGTTAAGTACTGCCAGCTTCCTTGCCCAGTTTAAATAGATGTCCCTTCTTACTATCGATGCAGTGGGAATCGAACTCCTATACCATGCTTGCACTGGTGCCCTTGTACTTTACTGTTTCTACTCTTACACCCCCACTTTCCAATGAAAATTTTTTCCTCTGCTTTTTTGTACTTGCCAATTATGGATTAATCTTTTCTTATATTGTAAGAAATTCTGTATCCTCCTCCTAATTCTATCTCGAAGAAGAATATGTTGTTCAAAAGTGAGAATAATATTATTATTAAAAAAAAAGAAAAGTTATGAATCATAATAAGTCGAATTTATCAAAATTTATCTATTTCTTTGTAAAAATTTATTTCCTATTCTTTAAAAAAAAAATTAAGGTGGATTTTGAAGCAGAAAAACTCTATTTTATTTTATTTTAGCCTAAGGCTAAGGGTGAAAGAGATTATTAAGTTGAAATAAGCATTAAGAAAGGGCATAGATGAATATAAACCAAAAGGCAAGGGGTAAAAGTGAAAAAGAAATAAATAGAAAACCATGTTCCAGTGCCCTGTGGGCGGAAGACGGAATCAGAGGGCAACGGGTTTCTTAGAGTTCGGCTTGACGGATTTTTGCTTCGTACAAGTAAACAAAAAGGAAAGGTATCAGAAGAAAATATATTATATAATTTTTATTACAACACACTTTAATTTTATCTAAATTATTTCTCGGCATCTAAAAAGTGAATTTATGGAAGAAAATTATTTAAGTAAAAATTATTATTATTTAATTGTTTAGAAATGTAAGTCCCCCCCCCCCCTTACATGCTTTCTTTTTAAGCAAAATGATAAAAAGTTAATTCAGCAATTTTTTTTTTATAAGAAACCTAATGAATCTATTGCTTAATTGAAGAATGAATCTTCCTCATCTTTTATAACATGTTCAACAGATACTGTAATTTGTTCATTATAGGGAATCAATCTTCATCATGAACATAACATTGTCTTTTTAAGTTAATAACACATGTGGGCTCATAACAAATCAATATTGCAGATCCGATTGGAAGGACAAAGGGATTGAGGACCATAAGATTAGATTGATTGGAGATTATGGGGATTGATTAGACTAGTAATTTCTCTATTCAATCTTTTTAATTTGTAACACATGTTCATGTGGTATAATAAATAAATACCCGCCTCTATGAAGTAAATTGGCATAAAATTTCTTCCTCTTCATCTCATTTCTCCTGCGCTGCTACATTTCACTATAGCCCTAAAACATTATTAAGACATTAAAGCTAATGGTGGAAGGAATGTTTTACATAGGTCAAAGTAGGTCCTGAGTTGTAAAAAATAAAAACAAAAAAAAAAAAAAGAAAGAAAAAGCGACCAAATTTTTATCTAATATACTTTTATTGACACAATTATAATCAGATACAGTAGCTACAGATACTCCATTCTTCATGGATGCTTCCATAACTAAGCTAGCTAATGCTCCGGGGAGTTTACATCCAATACTGCAGTGATTCAGCAATGCAGTGGCAAATATAAAGAAAGACCTAATGACCACAAGTGTGAGTCTTGATGGGTTCAATTCAAAGGCTTTTGTTTTGAGCCTTCCATGCTCCATACTCCATTTCCATGTAAGTTAGGCCATGTTAATATATATGTATATGTACATATATGCATAAAACAGAGCTCTTGGTGCTGTTTTTGAGCTGTGTCTATGTACTTTTAGAGGGCAAGAAATAGTGAGTAATACTAGATCCTCTTTTTATGATATTAGGCCGCTTCTGAGGCCGGAGCGAGGCACGAACCTCTTCCTGGATTTCAGGTGGCAGCTCGTTAAATACGGTTGTGTCAATCTCATCAATGTTGTAATCCCATGCCTCCCTCCTTGGTTCTACTTGACCCAAATTTGACATGCTACTACAAGTCCCTGTCTGTGTGACTCTGTTCTCTTTTTGTAACTCGGCTTCAGTTGGGACCCGAGAGCTACTTACCGAGTTAAAGTTCAAGCCTGCACCAACAAAATGAACATGAGAGAGAGAGAGAGAGAGAGATTGGCAGGATTTTAGATCTAAAGTTGGAACTGGAAATTACTTGGGGACGACAATGCTTTGGCTTCTGCTATGGTTTCATCAGGTTCTTGCTTGCGTGAAGAAGAGGAAGAGTTGTTGCAACTCTGAAAAAATCTCAAGATTGAAGTGGATCCCTGCTACACCAAATAGGATAAGAAACAAGCTACCACAACAGAGAGAATAAATAACCAAAATAATTTGACTGCTTTCAAAGCTTGTTCCCAGTTCGGCAATATTTTTTGCTCCAAGGTTATGGTTGAGGCAATAATTATGGTTCTAAGCAGATGGCTGGAAATAATCATGGGAAGCAATGGTGTTGCAAACAGAAAACAGAGAGAGACAAGAACTTTAAGTGCATTTTGCCACTTGACTCCAGAGTACAGCTTCTAAGCTAAAAATAGCAAGTCATAAAATATTTAGGCTAAAACAGGTTACACGCAGAAATTCCCTTTCCAACTCATAAACAGAGAACAAAAATCTTAAGCAGCCAGTGTTATTTTAAGAATAGAAACAGCATTAAACAGCTGGAAAGGAAAAAAAAAAAGTTCACCAGACCTTGTCTTTCACCTTCTTTCTTTTCTGCTCTTCTTGTGTAACACCATGAATGAAATACTGGAGCCCGGCATCCTCATGGAATTCTCTGTCCAACTCATTCTGAATGAGTTTGAAAAAGCTTTCAGCCCCTGTATGAACATCTATCCTCAATTATAAGGCAAAAGAGAGAGAGGACAAATAAAAAGAAAGCGTAATCAAGACAGAAAGAAATTCTTCATAGATCCAAAGCCACAGAGCAAGCTCACTACCTGAGGAAGACAATGTAGACGTTTCTTGGACAAGAGAATCATTTGCTGTCTTTGATAGAGAACATGATGGATACTCATACTCAGGAGACTGCATGGTTTGATATGTATCCTAGAAATATATATCCAATAAGACATAATTACAGTTTCCTAGGGCAAATTAGAACGAAATCATTTAAACAACACACCAAGTTTTAATGAATCCCAAAAGGTCTTAAAAGTTTACAGATAGGGGCAGGGCTGTTATGAGGTAAAATATCAAGTTACACCACTTTCTAACATGTTAAGCTTTTAAAGGAAAAAAGAACCAAAGAATGGTGGACGTAATTGCATGAGCATCATAACTGATTAATATTCTTGGTACCATTAAAATAAATTCATCAATCACTAAATTAGACAACGAAACTACAAACCTCTCTTGCATACCCTTCGCTCTTGTTCTCCTGTTGATCCAAACTCGGCACAGCATGCCTAATACTCGTTTCTTCTTTCTGATAATCTACAGGCAGTTCCGTTGGATGCAATCCTATATAGTTTCCGTTTCCTTAAAAAAATGTCTTATCTTACTACAATTGCAAAACTATTGGGAGGAAGGGGGGAAGAAAGTATGAGAATAGTACCAGAGGCTGACAACACTGCAGTTTCTGGGACAATTATATCATTCAAATGCTCAGGTGAACTGCAGGACTGATCTTTCCCAGGAAAGTATTTCATGATTGAACATGTCCCCTGTCAAAAGCATTCAATAACCAATGTAAAAATAATCAACCAAAAATTTTGTTTCTTCCATCTTTAAATAGTGGAAAACTGGATAACTTTAGCGCACCCCATTCCACAAGGCCTAATACATGAAACAATCTTTGCAGGGTATGGGATTGTTATATATGGGCATGATAAGCTTCAAGTAGTAAAACTACAGTACTAAAAATTAGATAAACAAATTCTTCCAAGAAAGGACTTTGGAAAATACTAAATTTGAGCTTACAGATGGTATTGCAACTATTTTGCTTGCTGAAACAGAAAGAGAAGTTATTCCCCATCCATTGCGTCGACTTCGCAAAGACTTGATCATGTATGAGCCAAGATATTCACGTAACCCAGCTTGAAATAGGTTTAGTGTGTCTTCTTTGATCTTGGCAGTGCCATATCTCAAGGGGCATGACTTAGAAGGAAACTTTCTGTCTGACTCAGAGTCACTGAACTGCAGGATAGGTATAATCACACAGGTGTCAGTTGGAGTTAGGTATTCAAGATATTTTCACACAAATAGATGTTTCATCCAGGAGTGATTTTTTAAGAATGACAAAAGAGACAACATTTTCCATTTAATGAAATATTAGATACCACGAATGCTCTTGCATGCAGAGTAAGTGTGCGTGCAATCCGCTTATTCTGGTCAAGGTCTGAATGAAGACGTTCACTCAGTTCTTCACAAAGTTGATTAAGCCAGTGTTCAACCTGGAGATGCAGTAACAGGGAAAAAAATGTCAACCTCTATCATAAAATCTCCACGGCAGTTTATATGTGAAGGACTTTTATATAAACAATAAATCAAATGAAAAGATATCACTAAGATAATTGTCAAGATGCAGATGCCAGAGTCATCATAGTACTAACAGTGCAAAAAAATAAGCTCCAAAGTTTTAGGAGGATAAATTTAGCTTCATGGTTATATTCTTTACTTACAGAATAAAGATAAGCTTTTTTGATGTTTAATAGCATTGGTAACCTAAGAAACGGACCACTGTCCTACAATTTTCTCAATGTTAAGTGTTCAATGGCTTTGAAGCTAGGGAAGTGCATGTAAGATGAGGGGAAAAAAAGTAGGGTGGAAAAAAGAAAAGAATAGAGCCATGATGGATGGTTGTCTATTAGGTTACAACATCAATTAATGAACCTAGTTGCAAATAAAATTTAAGCCACTTACTGTATACGGATTCTTTAGATGGCAAACCTTGGTAACAAGAATATGGTGGCTCCTTTGCGGAAACAGCCTCTTTGCAAAGAAACAAGTGTACAAATATGACCCTCCCCAGATCCTCCCAAAGCAGAGAGCATTGTGCACTGGGGACTCCCTTTACTATATGTGGAATCTTAAGTCTTTGAACCATATTATAAAACATGGGGTTAAGGGAGATAACCTAAGTCTTAAGGTGCCCCATTAACCACCTAGATTACTCTCTTCTCATTCTCTTTTCTTCCTTCTTCCATCTCTCTTCTTATTGTTCCTTTTTTATATTTTGCTCCATAAGAAAAGATCCAGGAAATTTTCAATGTAGGCAAAAACCTACCATTGTCTGTCTGTGACTTCTACTTTTCTTCATATTTCAGGAATCTTTTGGCTACTTTTACAAAATCTTTGATCAGGCTTGTTTCCAAGCAAATCAGTGCACCAAGCTTAATCTATGGGATTAACTAACACAATTAGAACAACCCTTGACTTGAAATTTGAATTTTTGATAGGGTCTTTGCAAGAAAGAGGTCCAATGATGGCTGTTTTAGCCTAGACCAGTGAGTTTTAACAATGTTTCCTCTTTTACCAGCTAGGTTATTTTATCATAGTTAGCCTTATTTATTAGGTACCTCTGAATCTGTTTAAGATTCCTTGAAGTTAGTTGAGTTAGCCAATCCTTGAACTAGTTTTATGTTAGTTGTAATATGAAATTTGCTTTTGCAGACATGACAGGAGACAGTAAGGCCTCCATTAGCAGCAAGGAGAGTGGGATAACTTATGTTGAACCACTTGGAGATAGTCCAGATCTTCAGATCAGTCTTATTAAGTTGGATACTGTTACTGTTTGATTTGATCATTTAGGCACATTTCCTACCACTGCTCATGGCTTGACTGGTTATAATGTAGAAGATGTTGAGGACCTGAACAAAGAAGGGCCAACACTTCAGAAATCGAATTCAGAGAATGCACTTGTTTTGAAGTAGCTGATTAATTTAGTGCAAGCCGCTATTTATTGTACTTTCTTGTTATTTGAAACAACCCCAAAGTTTGGACTGCAGCAGCACATACATATACCAGAAATTGGTGTTGTATAAGCTTAAGAACCGAGGAAGAAGATTAATGAGTCAGAAGGATATCTCACTTGATAAGTACTATGCTGACATTAGTAGTATGTGGCAGACTTCATTATTATCGGAGTTTTAAGCATGAGCTCAAGATGTAGCTACCTCCAATATATGGTGGAGATAGATTCTTGCTGGCTTGAACATAGAATGTGATCTAATTTGGTACAAGTCTTAAGCTGATATCCTTTTCCTAGTTGCAGAAAGGACTGGTCATACTCCCTGTCAAGACCTTTCTTGCTTCATGTGTTATCTCGACTTCACACAACAAACTAGGTTAGTTGAAGTCTGTTGAGAAGGGAAGTAGTGTGGATTGTGATCAGCTCAAGTGTGGATGTGTTGGGAGAAGACGGGAAGCACTATTGGAAGTTACATGGTGGCCCTAGCCAAAAGGTGGTCTCCATGTGGTGATATCATCAATCATCAGTAAAAACATATTATAGACTTTCTTGATCACCTCTATTAATACTCATACATCTTCTGGAAGGAACTAAAAACTCTCAGGTGTCTGATTGCTAGACTTGATACTTCATCTCCCATAGGTTCTTCCATTGCACCAATTGTCTGTTCTGACTTTATTAACACAAGTAAGACTGTAGTACCCTTCATGCTTCTTTCTTCCTTGATAACTGAATCTGGAGCTACTGCAGCGTCTTAAACATCTTTTTTTTTTCCTTTCCTCAAGTTTACTTCTTCTAGTAAGGATAAATATAGAGGTGCTAATGTCTATAACTTGACATTCCTCCCTCTACATCTTTCCTCTGTTTTTCATGTTCCAAACTTCTCTGCTAATTTCATTTAACTGCTCAATGACCTTTTCTCTTACACATTATGTCTTTCAAGAACTAAAGGCAAGGGAACAACTAAGGAACATTGATATGGATATCATACCGATATGGAAACAGAAATGGACATGGATAAGATATGAGATAGGGTGAAGTATAGAAAAAGCACAAGTTGCCCAATGTGAAGATGTCATTCAATATATTATAATATTACATAAATGTTCACATAGATAATAGATTTGCTAATACATTGGAATAATAATACATTATTAAAAATGAAACTTGGGTGATTACATGCATTAGCTTGTTCACATAAACATAATTCATGAATGATGAATAAGAATGAGAAGAAAGAATAGGGTGGAGAAGGATTAATGTGTAATAGACCAGTACATACTGAAGCAATCGATCTTAAAGCACAAGGGCCAGGAAATGTCTTCCCAGAGCCATGACTTTTGGGAAGAAGACGGCCTTCTACCTCATCCCCACTAATTCCTCTTGCAATGTTCCATAACCAAGTACTGAATCGTAGATAAAAGACAAATCAGAAGCAACATTCAGACATGCACCTCAAAACTATTAACAAGAAGATTATAAATAAGCCTTTAACATAAAAGAATAAATTATTTATTGTTATTTTGCTTATTTTTTATTTAACTTTAGCAAGCTGAAGTCATAAAATTTGGACAATAAAACATGAAAAAGAAAGTTATACAACAATAAATCCTCTAGAACTTTTCCCAACGTTCCGAAATAAAAGGTTGCATTAAAGTATGCAGTTTAATCCTACATCATGAGTGTTGCCCAAAACCTAAATTTAAACAAAAAGTTAGCAGTATCATATTGGAAAATGGGAACTAGTTCAGCACGTAGAAAAAATGAGAATTCCAGAAAATGGAAAAATCCAGAGAAATTTGTGAAAAGATGCGAAGTAAACAACCAGCCAGAATTGGGATAAGCTTCAAATATCAAATAAGTTAAAAACAGGAACCATTTGAGTGGACAATGAAATTCCCAAAAATCCAGCTATATTGCTACAATTTCAGAGCTGCAAACATTTGGAGATCGTGATTAGTGATAGATAATGACCCAGTATTTATGCCATAACATTCTTGGAGTTTCCCCTCTGAGAACTGCAATAACTCCCCGACAGTATTCACACCAAGGTCATTTTGCAACGAACTCCCAAGCTTTCCCCCAAGCTGCTTCCTGCAAGTAAACTTTGCCTCTTAAGTATATTTAAATTGAATTGCATTTAAGACTGTAACAGGCAAATTCATACATTACAACGCTAAAAGTACAATCTTAAGAAGGGTAGAATCTTATTGTTTGGTATCTAAGAAGGGAAGATATCTAAGCCTGCAATTGATGTGGCATTTGAACTCCGAAGTTAAGAATCTCACATTTATGTAATAGGACTATCCAAACCAAAATCTTACATTTTTTTTATAGGTAAAGATTCAAGCAATCCTTTTACAGATGTGATGGGAACAACAGTTTGCTGTGCAGGTTTATTCATAACACTTGCTAGTTTGGCCAGCATCTGTTCAAAAATTCATATGAGCACAAATCAAAGTTGACAGGGTAATTTCCTACCATAAAATAATATAAGATAAAGACAAATAAATAAATTTAGGACTTGAGCCCACCTTGTTATGAGCTATACCAGCAGAACATGTGAACTCAGTCTCCTTTAAAACTTGCATCCTAAGTTCTGAAACAATAAGAACACCACAAGCTAGCAACTTATCACAGCGATCAGCATTGCTCCTGCAAAGCCACTTCCTTACATTTTGTTTGAGATCACTTCCATCCTAGACCCAAGTTGGCAGTATCAGTATAGAAGCAACTGTTGGAAAGGCAAAACAAACAGGTATGGAACTGAAGTATTCAAGGAAAGGACTTATTTCCACTCTGCATCCTGTGCCCCAGCTAGTTTTTGGTGCAAATACTTAATTTATAATCAAAGGTACTAATTATAAGTCACTGCTATCTTCATTTCCAAAATGATGGGTTGCAAGCATGTTCAAAAATTTGATACATGTTTTTTGTAGAGATCAATCAAGACATGTCTAGTTAAGGCCAATTTGAAAATGGTAAAAATATTGAGACTCTAAATGAACAGACAACCTGTTTCCTTTATCATCTAATTGATCTTACAAAAAATCTTAGACTGGTAATGCATTAATTATCATGAAAAACTCTACTCCACTTTTCCTCTGAAAGAAATGAAGGCACAAACCTAGAAGGCCAGGAAAAATTTCAACCACCCAAATAAGGCTATCATACACTTAGGAATATTCATCCTTCTTGAACTTCCAACCCTGAGAGGACAGTACTCACTCAACATTAAACAGCACTTCTAACTTACGTTCCAAAAAATGCCTACCCAGGAAAACAGGCTAAAGTGTGTGCTTCTACCAATAGATAAACACAACAATATAAAAGAACAAATCATCAAATAATTTAAGCATCACTGTGGTGTTTTCTATGTTATTTAGAACAAAAGTTTTATGCACAAATGCATCCAAAAACCATAAACAAACAGAATGAGAGAATAAGACTGTATCTTTGGGATTTGGTAGGAGACAGTGACCAAATTGCAAAACAATGGAAGAACTTTCTAAACATCCTATCCTGCATTTTGGTTGACTTCCCCCGAAAGCATTCCTTAAATTTTATGTAATGACAACACAAATGACACTGACAGATAAATATTGTTGAAGTTTAAATCATCATGTTCTGAGAAGTACTTCTGTTCAGAGAGTTCCATTTCCTACCCCATTAAGTCCCAAGATGTGTGATTTAAGAGTTTCTTCATCAATTGTGTCCAAGCTCTCTGGAGAAGTTTCTGCTAACATTGCTTCAGCAGCATCAGTGAGGTCAAGATACACTTCATCAATTGAAGCCCGCTCACATCTGCCCTTCCTTGCAAGAATGGACACCACCTGCAAGTTATAGCTGAAATCTTCAGAAAGAAAACAAGCTTAAAACCTAGATGCTAAGATTGCATGCAAGCTTTTAAACCTCTGAACCCGCATTTCTGTATATGCTCAAGTCAGCTTTACCACGAGCCATTGGGACCCGAACAAGTTGAATTTCTGGGCAGACTTTCTTTGCTTCATCACCTCGCATTGAACTTAAGAACACATAATAGATTTTCAGGAGTCAGGGGGTCCAGTTATGAATAAAAAAATACTCAAAAAACAACCAGAACACTCTACTTACCGCTTGACCCCGTATTTCCGGGCCTCATAGCTGACAGCAATCAGGGCCCCACCTTTCCAGGAGTTGTACTGCACCACAGCAGTGGGTTGGCCCCTTAAATGGGGCTGTTTACGCTGCTCAACTGCATAGACCACAAAATACCAATTAGTCTGACCAAATCTAATGATTTCATACCATAGGTTATGGAGGTTCTAGAAAGGTAACATAATATAACATTCTGAAAGTTGAAATAATCCTTTTATTTGGCAAGCCCAATCACATCAATTTACAAAAACAAAGGGCAAAACATTAAACCAAAACTAACAAAAACAAAAATCCGGACTTTTTAAGTAATAATAAAAGATCCGCAAGAAAGGTCTTTGCACCAACCAAAGTGCGGTATGTAGTTTAACATACTAAAAACTAAAAGCAGAGAATAGAACACCTGATTTAATTCTAAGAAACACTTTGATAGCTTTCAAGGGCAGATTTATCCAATAGGGCCAGATGAACTTCCTTTTCAATCTTCAAAACTTATATTTTGCCTGTAATAGGTTATACAAGTTTTATTTTGTTCACTGGTTGACATGATTATGAAAATTATGCTAAAAAAATTAGCCCAAGGTTAAACCTGTAAGTGGATAAAAGTAAATAAATGCTTACAAGTTAAAATCAAATAGGTTCGTATTATTTCTTAATGGTCCATAAAAAAATGTTAATTGTGCCAAAGCAGAAATGCCTTCACTCATATGATGAGGGCTTCTTTTAGGGGAAAAGGGAAAAAAGAAAAATATGACAAGGAAAAACTCACATTCACCTCCTCATCCCCAAGAACAAGAAACCTAAAACACAAATAGATAAACTACACTACACAGCTCCTAAATCAGCCCCTTGATCAAATCATAGAAGACAAAAGAAGTACAATTAGCAATTCTGGATGCCATATACTCAAAAGCATAAGTGGAAAAACCAGCACATCCTTAAACATAATTTAAATAAGAAACCAACTTCTCCACAAACTAAAGCCAACCTTTTGGAAGCATCAAAGAAGATTCACAATACAAAAAAGAACATGATAAATAGCTTGGGAAATAAGGATCTGGATAAAATGTAATATTTTTTAATTTCTTGTTAGAAATGTTTATTAATATAATATCCAAATAGCCGAAAAGCTATAGAAAAGTTACCACTAATCCTATATGACAATACCATTCAATCTACAATAGTTCAATACCATGAAAAATATTAAAAAACTACCACCAGTTCAACATAAGGATACCAAAATCAATGATAATGACAACATAAGTATCATTGACATAGAGAAAGAAGTGGCCATGTTTTTTGGAGTTGCAACTAGCATTAGTTTTATGTATTTTGTTGAGGATAAAAAAAAATGTGTCAAAGGTGAGAGATGTGCTCGGGAGACACAAGGCGCCTTGCAAACTGCCAGGCAAGGCTCCTTTACTCAAGTGTTGCCTAGGTGAGTGCCTCCTCAGAGGCGTGGAGGCCCTCAGGCGCTTGCCTAGGCTGTAACAAAGGAAAAAAATAGAAAAAATAATGAAAATAAAATATCTTTTTCTCCAAAAATCAGAGAAGGCATGCGAATGTCCCAGAGAATCTAATAGCAGAGGAAAAATGAGAAATCAATTAGAGAAAGCAATCTCAACCTCATCTATCTGCTATTACATGATATGTCTTTGCTTGAAAAATATTAAAAGAATTGGTATTTAGGAATGTTTATAATTTTTATATTATATGCATTATTTGATTGTCTTTTTTATATTAAATACATTTATTTTTAATTTCTTATTAATTTAGCGCCTTGCTTCTCTCAAGCAAGCACTTTTTTGCGCCTAGAGCCTCAAGCGATATGAACATCATAGCACCTTAAGGGCGCCACTTGCCCTTGACTACCTTGTTACCAATCATCAATTTAGTTTCACACTAGTATCTTGAAAATTTAAAATAAATATATAGGTACACCTATTCCCTATATAATTTGACCTATTATTTTGGTCAATTTTCTCGCAACTATAGAAATTTTCTTGCAGTCATGCTTCAACATTTTTGGTAATACACAATAATACTCAATTACCAGTTAATTTTATCTCAACTTTTCCTCAAAAATCCAAAGTTCCAAGCTAATTGCCAATCAAGCCCACTTTAATGATTTTCATTTGAAATTAACACTCCAAAATTCGATAAAATTTTGGGGTGTTACATAGAAAGCCAATTTATCACTTAGATGTATAATTTGCATTTCTTAAAGGCAATTTTCTTGATGATGTGTATATGTTGAGAAGCCTGAGGGCTTTGAAGTAAAAGGTTTTGAGCATGAAGTTTATAAGTTGCATAAAGCACTTTATGGGCTCATGAAGCCACCAAAATGTAGCTATAGATTATAGAAAAATTGGCATTTATTTTGCAAAATATATATATTTAAAGAAAGTGCTAGTGACCACTTTGTATGTTTAAGGAGTTTGGGAATGAGTTCTTAATGGTGTATTTTATATGTTGTTGATATGATTTACACTAGAAATTGCTTTGAAATGACGGAAGAGTCTTAAGGAGTCAACAATCAAAGTCTTTGAAATGTCTAATTTGGATTTTTTCATTATTTTCTAGGTATAGAAGTTGTGCAAGATTCATATGGCATTTCCATTGGTCAGAGAAAGTACAGAGCTGATCTGTTAAAGTTGGGCATTCATAATTCTGAACCAGCCAAGACACTTCTCAATGCAAGTGACAAGCTTTCTTTGGATGATAAAGTGGAAAGAATTGATGAGAAGTATTATAAAAGCATGGTGGAAGAGCTGATGTATGTACCTCATACAAGACAAGACATAATGCTTGCAGTGAGTCTTGTTTCTACTTTATGATTGGAATGCAAGCCCCTGTTTGAATTATTGGAGAGATTGTTAGAATTAATTCAATAATTTGCTTCATCGATGCTAGCTGTCCCCCTTCTTGGATTTAATCCTTGTCTTTTCTATTTTCTTAATAGTGGATTCATGTAGTTGAAAGTCAACAGGAATATGTTTTTGGTCAAAGTTGGTGAGCTAGAACAGGAGTATGTGTATCTGTATGCATTGCATGGGAACAAAACTTCTACAAAGCCTGCATCTTTATTTTGTTTTATGTATGTGAGAGAGAATAAAGTTCAATTCAATAAGAAATAGATTACCTATTTCATGTTTAAGTATCCTCTTTCTTGAGTGTCTTGTGACGCATCAAAGCAAACAAAGATCATAGAAAAGTTGTTCCAAAGGAAAAAATTGTACCCATAGGTGCCCATGAGAAGGTGCAAATATGATATGGACATAAGGTGCCTTAAGGCGCTAAGTTCAGAGGCTATCAAAAGGAAACTATGAAAACACTATACAATGAACATTTCAGAGTGACCTTCAGAATATTTGCATAGAGGTGAAACGAGCCCATCTTGAAAAAGTTGCTTAAGGAAAATTTATGCAAGCCCAATAGGGATCTGGCCAAAGCAGAAATGGGAGCAATCTGAGTCATCACGAGAAAATTAATGCACCTGGTAGCATCTAACATGTGCCTTTTTAACAATGATGATAGGTAATACTGGCAGCCGCTTTCTCAAGTAAGGGAATGCTGCCACATGACATGCAGGAGGAGGAATGCACAAAAGCCAATTTCACAACCATCCTACGTCAATGTTCATTTAGAGAAAAATAAGTGGAACTAATGGAAAAGGAAAACAAAATGAATAGATTTCATCCCATTCTCTATAATCAATATCTTCCTCTTTCCTCTTCCTTGCTCTCTCACTGGTTCTCTTTTCCTAAACCAATGACACCAACACTTGTAATTTTATGTTATTTGGAATTGCTTTTCCTAAACCAATGGCACCAACACTGGTTCTCTTGAATTCTCAAAACTTCAGTCGCTCCATCCCCGCAGGGGCAGAGAACCTGTTGCTGTCTCAGCTGCGCTACCAGAGGCTCTAGGGAAGTCAGAATAGGAAAGCACTCATATTGGGGTTCTCCCTCCAGGATGCCCCTTCTACGCCCCATGAATTTCATTCATATATGTTGTCCTTAGTTAATTACATGGACAACAAATTAATTAGAAGCACTTTTTATTTGTTATGCTTAACAAACATGAATGTATAATCTACAATAAGAAACAAAAGGATAAAAAAATTAGAACAAAGATCAAAGTCAACCATGTAATCAAGTGTGATGATGGCATGGACAGGAAGGGGCACACAAATGCATCTGAAGGGAGCAGAAATTTTATTCTGCCCATGAGGTACATACATAATAATTTTTCAAAAATATAAAAATGCAATTACATCAAACAGGAAATGCTAGAAAACAGTAATGGGTAAGTAGGTAAAAATTGCTTAATTGGGTGGAGTGATGATCCTGATGAACTAATTAAATAATTTGATGAAATGGAAAGGAAGAAGTATAGGCAGTATTCTATGAACAAATAAGCACAAACCGGCGGCGTTGAATCAGAAACAAAAGCAAGAAACATCACTGATTGATTGCCCAGAACACATACAAATGCCCGCGCAAAAAGCGAACGATTGAGAACTAGAAATATAAGAAGAATTGAAGAAACCTTGAACGTAGAAACAGTCCATGTCGACGTGAGCGATCACCCTTGCACCAGACGATTCAGCTCGTGCCACTGGCATCTTCTCTCGCCCTCTTTTTCCCTCCAATTTTTTTGGCATAGACAATAAAATCCCAAGCGTGGCTTCCCTTCTGAAGCTGAGATTGGAAAATTGTCCCAACGCCCTTTGTGTTTCCGATAAATGCACGGAGACCCATATTTTTATGAAACTTCACTTGTACCCTACCAGGGGTAGGTAGGTTGGTTTAATGTTTGGCAAAGTTGTCTTTTCACGTTTAGTTTGGACCGAAGGTCAACTGATCCATAAGCCTATTACTTTGCATATTGGATTAATACATTATATAATAAAATGTAATTAAATTATTTCGTAAGCCATTTTTAAAATTTAACCTTTTCACGTCTCATTTTATTAAATTATTTGTCAAACTTATAAAGTTTGAAAGTTTTTAGGTATAATTTTATATCATCTCCACCCTTTGATTAATCAATTTAGTATTCAGCTTTAACCAAATAAATCAACGAATTATAAAATTATTTTTAAATATCCCTCAATTTTTAAATTATTTATGAAATTTTAATTTAGTTATTTAATGTATGTTAAATTTTAAGTGAATTTACACACGCATTGATGTGAACATCAATTTTGAAACTTTAAAATTTGATTTTTTTTTATAAATTTTGACTACTTCAACCATTAAATTAACATAAGATTATCTTCAATCGATCGCTATTTGTCTCGCTAAGTCAAATTTTTAAAAAAATCTTCATATTTCTCTACTCCAATGTTGCTCCCCATCACCTCGCTAGATTTGGCGATTGAGCTCGTTGCTACAACCCTGTCATCTCATCTCACAACGGCTATTTCAATAGTCCTTGCCTCCCACAATGGTCATCTTTGTAGCTCTTGCCATTGTCAGCTGCAATTGATTTATCGTCGACTTTGGAAATAAATGATCCAAGCAATCAAACACGACAAATCGAAAGAGGCCTACAGCTAGAAAAGACCGAGTCAACGGTGAAAGAATAGCAGAAGATGAATAGATGTGACGACGATAGATGAACAAACAAATACAGAGATTGTGACGAGAGATGATCAAACAACAAACGAATAAATATTTTAGTAAATTGAGCATGTAAACCATGTTGGTGTGTCCAGACCAGACAGCAGGATTGACTACATACATAGATGCGCACTAGCTTTCAAGTTTTCACCGAAACAGTAACAAAAGTGGCCCTCGATGGGATTACAACTTACTGATCCTAATCAAGACAAGACAGACAGACAGCTCAAAACAGGACCAACAAGCCTTTCCGGGGCTATGTACAACATTCCTTAACCTCAACAACACGCACCAGAGGACTACCACATGTAAGAGAAGAAAAAAAAGAAGGATCAAACGGTATAACAAACCTCCGACCATGAGCTCAACTCCAGCAAGTGTGTATGCACGCAAACCGACGCTCTTGCGGCATCTCCTCTCCGGGGCGGATCCAACAAGAATGGATAAACGCCCAATGCTGGCATACCTCTGCGCAATCCCTTCAACATTCTTGTCCACCCCCTTCCCAATTTGGCCTAAACACTTCTTTTATCAGTCTTTGGTAACCCATCTACGGCCGTGAATTTGGTATCCCCCATAGTTCTGGTCACTACTGCTTTCTCCACCGCTTTCTGCACTAGTGTATCCTGATTTTCGCCGATGCCTTTTTACTCTTGAGGGTCCGCTATCACTAAAGCTTCCATTTAAGAGGGGATCGTCTATGCCACGAATTACTCTCTGAGTTGGGGATGATGTGGTAATACAACTGTCATCCTTTGTCCTCCTCTCCTTTTCATGCCTCTTGATGTTCTGGGAAATCTTGTGTAGTTTCTGATTAAATTTCGTGATTCCTTTCTCCACAGGTTCTACTGCTTGAGTTACAGTGAACTTCACATCATTGACAATCTGTAAGAGAAAGTAGCATAGTTCATTAGATAGAAACAAAGAAAGAAACAACCAACAGAAAGTATAAAGTATGAAGATGACGGAAGACCCTAGTCTACCCCCAACACCAATAAAATAAAAAGTGAATTTTCAACAAAAACAAATTCCCCAACCATTCAGTTGGGGCCCGTCCACACCTCAATGATTGGTCATTGCTTGAACGACACTTTCATCCCAAACACTGCAATGCTTCATAACATTTCCAAAAGCTTGCAGATACTTTTTTACCCCATCTATCAGCAGCAAGAAGTTGTTAGGTCATTTAATCTATGGCAACTACCCAACCACTATCAGTCTATTGCAAAATCTTCATGTTTGAAATGATAAATTATAGAATAAAGCTTACATATTCACCACCTCCAATGAAAAAGTCCTTGACACTTTCTTTGATGGTCATCCCACTCCTAACATCAATCTCAGGCTGAGGAAGGCGTAATTTTGTGGGGCGCTCGCTGTCCCTAACCTCGTCAGGATCTAGTGGACAGTCGACAGATGCATAGTCTCCCAGAACTGCCACACTCCCTGGAAAGCGCTCTCCCATTAGCTCATATGGCTTTGCAGGGAAAACATATAGGTGAACCACAGAAGCAATGCCCATCTGTGCTGGATGAATACATATGCATGTTAAACTTGTATATTTTCTATGAAAGTTTGAACACCAATACATTCTATCACATTGGCTGTTCAAAAAAATATGATGGGAGCTGGTTCCATGTGCATCAAGGAAATCATCATAATCTAAATGCACCAAACAAGTTCCTAGGCCAGTTGCATAGATGCAAATGGAAGTGTTCCAGAGGTTCGTAACTACACTTTTGGAAAACATAACTCGAAAGTATAACACATCAAACAAAGACAAAGCATATCTAGTGATTAAGAAACTTGTTTGAGATTACAACATTGATTTAGAATAACAGTTTTAGCATGCCCAATCCAGTAAAGCATCTAAAACATATAGTGAAAATTCCAAAAAGTATAGATTGATGAAAGGGGCTTGTAAAATTGGTTCACTTCTAGTTATGTTAGGAAAAAAGAAACTGTAAAATTGGTGAATTTGAAGCAAGAACAAAGAAAGCAGTACTTATGTGAGCAGCATGACAAACTTAAAAGTGTAATTGCTAAATTTTACCTAAGACTACTTTTTTTATTATTTCATAATTAGGACTATATTTGAACTTTTTATTTTCTTAGGGTTATGCTTCAACAATAAAATTCCTAATAAAGGATATCAAAAGAATGCTCAAAGGTAGATACTGAAATGCTCGAAGTGTAATTGCTTATTTTGCTTTTTAAGAGTAAAAGGTAGATACTGAAATGCTCAAAGAATGTAAATAACCAATTGATAACAAAATAAAAACATGCTTTAATTGATAGATAACAACCCCCTATGAATTAGCTCATTGGATAACAATACTAGTAAAGCCAAGTATATCATGTCCAATCAGATGGATGTTCAAATATCAGCCCACCAAAATACAGATCCTATTTGTGATAGGAATCTTTGAAACTACATAAAAAAAAGCAACCAGATCCCTTTAAAATGGTGCTAGAAACTATAGAGGAAAAAAGAAATGGCTTTCAAATTCCTATTCATAAATTATCAAACAAATTTTATAACAAAAATCTCCTCATCAGTAGATGAAATTGTGTCCAAATTACCTCTATGCAAATGACGAAGTCCTGAACACTTGACTTAAACTGCAAAGCTTGAGCTATTGGACTTTTAAATAATCCAACGGCATAAAGAAGGGCAATAGCCACACCTTGCCACCAAGTCAAAAACACAATTGATTTAAATGTAAGAAACTTCGCCAATGGTTTGATGTGTGCTAATTCATCCTTTGTGATGGTGTAAAACTGAACTAAGCAATACAGAGCCCATGACTGACTAAAATTTAGAACCACAGCCATATAAGGATACCTACAAGAACACACAAAGGCTGGTACAGTCAGTGATCTTTCAGAGTACTTATTAGTACTTTATGCAGTTTTGATGGTAGAAACACTTCAATATGAAATCAGAACTGCAAATAAAAATATAAAAACAAAAACCTGCTAAGAATATTACTAAAATTGCATGATCCAATAAAAAAAGATACTGAATTATACAAATTAGAAGAACTTCTAATTAAATCAAAATTGAAAGTCAAAATCTAAAAAGAGGCATACAAAAGAACAAGTGACAAACGCTCTCCCATTAGTACTCCATGCAGTTGTGATGGAAGAAAGACTTCAATATGAAACCAGAGTTGGAAACTAAAATATAAAAACAAAAACCTGCTAAGAATATTACTAAAATTGCATGATCCAAATTAAAAAAAAAAAAAAAAAGATACTGAATTGTACAAATTAGAAGAACATCTTATTAAATCAAACTTGGAAGTCAAAATTTAAGAGGAGGCATACAAAAGAACAAGTGACAAACATATTTTCTTTGAATAAATCTAAGTGGCAGAAACACATTGTACTGCTGTTTTATGTTCAATGAGGGATATACAGTAGTAATAGGTATAGTGTTATAGTAACAGCCAAAGGATTCAAGAACTAACTAAAACAAACGGGTAAGATTATAGCATATCTAACAAAGCAATTTATCAGCTAAATTGAAGATTTGGCCATGTGGCACTACTCAGCCTTTGAAATATTTCAAAACAGGTATCCATGTGATGACTTCAAAGGCTAATAAATTAAAGCCCCGCACCAGACATCCATATTTCAACAAGTAAATAGGCATTTATCTCCTTGTCTATGATCCAGTATGTGTGATGAGATAACTAGAGCCAAAAGTTACACACAAACCATCTAAATGCATATGAAATATCATGTGAAAGTGATAAAACATAGATATGTGGATCCCATTTCAGCTAGGGACTTCAGCTCCAGGATCAGCGAATTATAATTGGAAAATGCTATTGGTACTCCATGGGTTACACCATGGGCTACATAATGTAGTTAAAATGTCCAAAATACCCCTCACCCAAGGTGATGAAGTGAGGCGGTGAGGCGACATGAAACAGTGAGGCGCATGACTAAAATACCCCTCACCTAAGGCGGTGAAGCGGCACAAGACGAGGCGGTAAGGCACGAGGAGTATTTTTTTCATTTATGATGCATTGTGTAGCCCATGGAGCACCAATAGCATGGTCTGTTTTAATTAGTCTTTAGCAACAAAAGGGTGGCGAGTTATTCCAGCCTGGAATACAGGCTCATATTATTAATGGACTCCGTGACCAAGGCACTCCGAGACCCAGCCAAAACAGTTACAATTTTGTGTCATCATTATCAGCCATTCATAAATGTGGGTATTATGCACAGCCTTTCTGGATGTCTCTAAGTTAGAGAACATGGACATGTTTCGAAGTTAGCCTTTCTGTTATTTTCATTAAGTTTGACAAAAACAGCATGGGTCAGATAAGCTAAGAACAATTCTGAAAATTTTGTTCCAGCCAAGTCCAAGGGTCTCTCATCCCGAGAAAGTTTGAGACAATATTGTTCACGGACACACAGAATGCACAAACTAATGCTGGTTTATGTACATGATAATTCAGCCAACTCTTCACTGTTTCATGTGGGCCATTAGAAGAACAATACATGTCCTAGAGATCATACACCAGGAATGCATGGGGTTGGAGGGGCCTACAATTTGATGAGGGTCAAGGCTAGAGGAGGGAGAAAGCTTCAAAATGAAAGTCCAACATGCGGTTTCAAAATGCAACACAAAAACATTCAGTGAATTTCTAGACTACCGCTAATCCAATCTAAATATACCTCTTAACAGATGATAAAATAATACAATTAATCCAACATAAAGACAGAATAATGATAGCATAAACAACATTTCAATGTTCAAAATATAAAAGAAAGAAACTATTTTTGTTGGAGTCATAATTAGGCTTAATAGCATTTTTTTATCTTTACCCAAAAACTTGTTATATTTGTAGATTTTACCCAAAAAGGTGATAATTGCCCATCATGTCCACAGCATGGACTAGGTATATTAAAAAAAAAAAATAATAATAAAAAATAAGACACTCTATCTCCGACATGTACCCATTTTTTTTCCATATCCAATATGTATTGGGAACAAGATGGACATCAATGAAGTGTCCATGTCTAAAACTGCAACCACATGCATGACACTTGTAAAACAGGTGGTCATGCTTGATTTTCTGCCGCATAGACTCCACTCACCATAAAAAACTAATCAATGAAGAGTTAGCGTAGAAAATAATAGTTGAGCTATATCTCAATTGTCATTTGCTGATTGTGGACGGAAAGCCTCAAAGCCTGAAGTGGGTAACAGCTAAGGAACCCGAGGAAATAGCATTAGTATTCCTCAACTAACCCTTGCCCAATAAATATAAAAATATGTGGCAGTAGATTCAAGCACATCTAAGATGCCCTTTTTTTTGGGAGGGGGAGGGGAGTGTGGGGGGGGGGGGGGGGGGGGGCTCAATCCATCTATGATGCTCCTGAGAATTGACATTATGCCTAGACTTCAACGAATGGGATAACAGCATTAAGAAATTGTTACACAAAAATAACAGATACAAGAAGATATAAGGATATATATATATATATATATATTGCATCAAGAACCAGTAAGAGTATGTAAATGCAATTTCTTGCTCAAGATACAATTGTGTTCCTTTTAACTAAAAAATATCTTACCCGCAGCCCCATTTGAAATCACCTTCACAATATACACCAAAGGCTTCAAGGATTACTGCTAAAATAGCAGTAAAAGACTTTATTAACATCTGCCAGATCATCGTGTTGTAGAGTTAATAACTAACTTAGGAAACCATTCAAAACACAAGAAGAGCAGGAATATATCTTACATATTGAACTATTCCGAACTTGATAACTTGGTAGACCCACTGGTCCAATCTCCATGGCCTCAAGAAATAATTCATTGGAAATGGATGCCTTATAGTTCCTGGTTCTAACCCATGTTCCAAAAGTGGGGTCTTTACCCGTCCTAGCCTCTCCATAAACTCAATAGTCAAATCCTCGCCACCTTATATAGAAGGAGACAGGAAGCGGGGAAGAAGGAGAGGAGAGCAACAAACAATAAACTAAAATTTAGATTAATTCTTCCAAAAAAAGGAATAAAATTATGACAATAACAAAGGACCCAAGCCAGCATAAATGACCAAAAAATTTAAACGAGGCTAGCAAAACATAAAAAATTAGCAAAAGAGGCTAGATCAGAAATTGATTATGCTTTTCATCATAGGCATTTATTTTCACCTTAAACATATATGTTTCAGTGATGGGCTAAATTCAAGCAAAAAGCAATATCAAATGATATAAGAGTTCTATGTTTGCAAAAATTTAGCTCTATAAAAAGTTCATATTAAAATGATTTCTCGCATGAACACCTTGTGCATGCCTAAAAATACTAAAAAAGTAAAAAAAAATAAAAAAAGCTCTCATGCCTTCAAGTATATACACTAGTGCCAAGAATGCATCTGACAAATAATATCAAAATTTTAAGTGCACATTTTATGATTAAAGGGGTAACTTTCAATTAGTATTAATAGCTCCATTCGCTAAATAAGAAGATGTGGAAAATAAAAGGCAAAATGTTTGGCATGCACTGGTACAACCTGAAAAATCCCCAAACAGTCAGTTATGAACTAATACAAACCAATACCAGCTAGTGATTAACCTACATGAAGCAAACTCTTCTTAGTAGGCATTTTCTAACTCCAAACAGTACAAAATGATCTCAATGACTATGACACTGATGGTATTTTTTATTAATCTTGGTTACATCCTTACTTCAAACAATTCAAGCAGAGAAGGCAGGTTGTGATGGATTGATGCCATGTGCATTAATATGAAGAATATTTAGTCAATGGATCATGGACTACTCAGTTCCCTAATGGCTAGGATGAGTGGAGCCTTGTTTTGGTCATTTTGGCATTTAGTGAGTGACCCCAATCCCAATTCTACACATCTTTATGAGTTTTGTGGCAACTTGGCTGTACGGTACATAGGCACAAATCGTTACCACACCTTTTTTTGCAAATGTTATCTATGGCATAAAAGGAACAATATACTTAAAAGGGTATAAAACATTCTTCTCAACGATTGAAGTAAATTTTCCCATTTCCTATTTTGTAATTGTAGATAAAAAAGGAAACTTCATTCTCAGTTTCATTACTTGAAGGGCATCATGATCATTTCCGAATTTTTCTAGCTAGGGACAATACATCACTTTCTGTTTTTACTTTTCACATTGTTTAATAGAGTAGTATATGCTTGTAGATGCATGGGCCTTCTTGAATCTCGTTCTTTTTACTTGTACAAGGTCACCCCAATCCCCCACCCCCACATCAACAAGAATTTTTTTATTAAATTAGCATTTTTTTTTTTTTTTTCATACGCAACTAGCACTGAATTTTGGAATTTTACCAAAATAGCATTGGATGTTATTAGAGTTTGGGCTGAGAGAAACCCACGAGTCTAATTGGCAGGTCTAAAAAGCATCAATTTTTGCAAGGCAAAGCAAACCCGCCAATTTCAATCGCGGGTCTTGTGCAAAGGCAAACCCACCAGTTGCAATGGTAGCTATGTCTTTTCTACCAACCACTCAGCATTTTTGCTAAGGTTGGCGAAAGGAACCTAGAGAGACTTGCCAATTAGACTGGCCAGTCTCTCTCAACCTAGGCTCAGATAACATCCAATGCTAGTTTGCTAAAAATCCCAAATCCAAATGCCAGGTGTATAAAAAAAATGTAAATTTAATAAAAAAAAATCCCACAAGAATGTAGTTTGTAGGTGGTATCATTTCTATGGCATTTATACTCATCCTTGCCTTCTTAGAAGATCAGTAAGGGTGTGTTTGATTACATAAAAAGAAAATAAGTTCTAGACAATTGAATTGCCTAGAAATCATTTGTACAGAAATTATCAATTAAGGGTGTTTCATTGATTTAATTTTTAACCTAGAATTTGTTATAATTTTCTATTTTTTAGTGTTTGATTACAACTTAATTTCCATGGAATTAGCCCCCAACCCCACCTTGGTGTCTCCTCTCTGCCTCCCCCCATCCCCCCCCCAAACCCACATCTCTCTCTCTCTCTCTCTCTCTCTCTCTCTCTCTCTATATATATATATATAAATATATATCTTGCCCGCGATAGCAAAGTAGCAAATTCGCCATTGCACCTGTTGTCGTTCCTTGTCGATGCAGACACCACCGTTGAAGCCGCCACCATAAGCGATTTTGGGAGTTGGTTTGCAGCGGCCATCGTCTGCCTTCGACGCAATGGAGTTGGTTTGTAACGTTGATGGACGGATGGAGGTTGCGGTGGCTCCATCAAAGGCAAACAATTCGGCGAGTGCAACGTGGGCTACTTCCAATTCCTTGGAAAATTTGAATCCCCCCCCCCATCCCAAATGAGAAAATCTTTTCCAACAAAAGTGAGAAAATAGCATCACGTGACCAAAAGTGAGAAAACATTTTAACTAGAAAAGTTAATCAATCAAACACTGCAAAAGCTAGAATTTTGGTATGAAAAATATGGTCAATCAAACACACCCCGAGTGATACTATTTTTAGGGGCATAGTGATGTATGACCCAAAGCAAAATAGTTCATGAAGAAGCAAGACTTACAAGTTAATTGAGGTTAAAAGTGTTATTTTCTCACATATTCTCAAAATGACTTCAAAGTTTTTAGGTTGATCAAAAATAGCCTTGTGATCAATCTGCGCACCTAATGCAGAGTGCAACAAATTTTGTTAGGTTTTTTTCCCCTACTTATATTTTCCATTTTAGAAATCTTATTTGTTTATAAGGGTTGTAATTTCAAATAAGGTCATTCCAAAACTAACCAGAAATTATTCAGATTTAAGAGATTTTGTCTTCTTTCTCATGGATTGAAAAACTTTCATCAACTGAATGATATTTAACCCATACTTCTACAGAAACAGTATCTAAACAGTATCTAGCCCCCTAAATATGCTGCTTACATAGCAACATCATAAGCATCTTATAGTAATTATTTTCCAATGTTTGCTTTCAGTTTTTTGCATGATGCAGGCACATGCCACATATTCTTAGACTTATTAACATTTTTATTTTCTTTAGTTTTTTAGCTTATGGCTAGTATTTATATTATTAGCTTTAATAATGGTCCTGTGACTAGCATGTGACTTTTTCATATAGATGAATAGCTTAGAATAGAAGACCTCTTTTTTTATCAATAGCTGGGATTTATGACTTGTAATCCTAGTAAAATAATCTTCTATCACACTTTGTAGGCAGCCTTATTATTCTGATTCAACTTTTGAAATTTTCTTGAGCCCAAATGTTTATATTATTGTTCCAGCTTTCTGTCAAGAACCCAAGCTTGACTGTAATTCCTTTGATGAGAGAATAGAAAGAAAGGGAGAAATAGAGAGGAAAAGGGGAAGAATTAGACTGATTAAGAGGAAGAATTGAAAACTAAGAGAAATAAAGGAGAATTTAGACAGGGAATAGGGAGAAATAGAGAAATCCGAGAGAGAGAGAGAGAGAATTTCAAAGAGAGAGAATTAACTTTTCAATTAATCAAAACCTAAAAAACGTACAAGAGTGGTATAGCCTTATATAGAGTATAGACGTTATTCCACTACTTTAATAACAAATCAGTTTCCATTTCCTCGACTAGAGTAACTACTCATAAACACTACATAAATGTCACTAATATGTAAATAACTAACTAATACAATTTTGTAGAAATAAAAATAAAATATAACTAACCTAAAACATAACATTCCCTCCCCCTTAAAGATTTCTTGTCCTCAAGAAATCTCAGCAGCTAGTCCTTCATCCCCCCACCCCCCGGCATCATCTTTGCCTTCTTCTCCTTCCTCCAATCCTTCCATGGACAGCAATTGCCTTTTGTCCTGGACTGAATTTCTCTCTACACCTGTAGCACAACCCTAGTTGCCTCCTCTAGTCCATGGTCAGGGATTTTGCTAAAGTATTAACCCTAGGATTCCATCATGATATTGTAGTCCCTAAATTTTCGTCCAATTGCTGACATGTTGAAGGTTGAACTCCCGCTGGGATGTGATGCCTTTTAAAGATTGCTTCCAAGGCCATTTCTTGTAATCTTGCCTTTTCAGCAACCTACTTGACAGTTGCAGGCTGCATCATCTTAAACACTACCCTCAATTCATCATTAAGTCCACTGACAAAACTAGAAACAAAATATTCTTCAGTCAAAGTAGGATATGCACTCATCATTAGAGACCTCAATTCTTCAAAACGGGCTTGGTAGTCTATCACTTACCCTTCTTGCTTAAACTTATTGAACTCCTCGATTGTGTCTGTCATAGGTTTCTCACCAAACCTTCTACAGAAAAAGTCTGCCCAATTTGTCTCGTCTCGTTTTATTCCACCCTTGAAACCATGCATCAACCATGTCATTGAAATAGGTTGTTGCAAAGTTTATCCTTTGACTTTCAACAACTTGATAATATTGGAAAAACCTGTGTTAAAGGTTGTCTCGAGTATATGGTATAAGAAGAAAATGATGGCAGTTCACTAGAGTTCCTTTTGAAGATTTTAGATAGAAGTTGTAACCTAAACTGTAATTAGTTATCGTTTGGGGGTTAAACTGTAAATATCTAATAATATTCATTGGGATATCCACCCTCTATTATAAATAGAGGGCAGGGGGTAGCAAATGGGGGAGAGTTCTCAGTTTTTCCTGTTTGTAAAACTATTGGTCATCCTCTTGTGCGCTGAGTGTTGTGGGAAGAAAAGATCAAGATTGTGAGAAAAGTGATTCTTGGAGCGATCTAGTAGAAATCTCTTTGGTTATTTTCATTGTACTTGGGAGCGCTATAACAGGAGCGAGTAGGGGACATTTGTACTGCTGTAATCACTCTCGGTTTCTAGTGGATTTGTCTCGGAGAGAAAGTTGGATGTAGGATTGCACTTTGCAGTCCGAACCAGGATACTGATGTGCTTCTTTGATGGTTTGATTATTCTTTTCTCTCATTTCTTTGTTGTTTACATTATCTGTTATCTCTATTTTGTTGTGGGTTTGATTTCCGGGTGAGGAGTGCAAAGAGATTGGCAAAACCTAAAGTCTTGAATTGGTTTTAAGAGCTCTAAATCATAACAGATTGGTGTCAGAGCCAAGAACCCTTTCAAGAATTGCCAAGAACCCTAGAAATCTTTAGTTTTAATCCTTGTTATGGCTTCCGCACCTTCTTCTGCTAGGTATGACATAGAGAAGTTTGATGAATCAAATGACTTTGGTCTATGGAAAATTAAAATGAGGGCGTTGTTGGGAAATTTGGGATTAGAAGATGCCTTAGAGGCATAATAGAAACTGCCTGAGAATGCCTCTGAAGAACAGAAAAAGGATTACAATGAGCGTAGGAAAAAAATCAACAAGAGGGCCTATAATACTCTAATTCTAAGTTTAGGAGATAAAGTTCTTAGGAAAGTTTCAAGGATGGAAATGGCTGAGGCTTTATGGTCTAAATTAGAGAATCTTTATATGACAAAAACCCTGTCAAATAGGCTATGTCTAAACGCAAAAGTTTTTCATATTCAAAATGCAAGAAGGGCAGAAACTAAATAATTACATAGATGAGTTTAATAAACTATGTCTTGATTTAGAAAACATAGACATTAACTATGATGAGGAAGATAAAGCCCTTGTAATATTGCATTCTTTGCCAAGAACATATGAAACCTTTTTTGATATATTAAAACATGGTAGGGAAAAATTATCCCCAGAAGATGTTTTCAGAGCATTAAACTCTAAGGAGTTGCAATAGAAAGTAAAAGACAAATCTGCTGGAGATGTCCTTACTGCTAGAAGTAGGATTGAAAAGAGAGAGTTTAAATCAAAGGGGAAGTCAAGAAGCAAGTCTAAGAATGGCAAGAAACAGTTTAAGTGTTATCACTGTCATGAGGAGGGCCACTTCAAGAGAAATTGCCCAATCAAGAAGAAAGAAACCCAGGAAAAAACTAGCCCTAAATGCTCAAGCACCATGTGTGGCTTTGGCTATGAGAGTGCAGATGTCCTATAGTTTTTTCTAGGTATGCAGTAAAAATAGCATAGGTCCTAGGGTTCGGGTGTACTTCTCATAGGAAAAGGGTATTTACCCATAAGAATCATGGTGGAGGGGGGAATGGTTTGTCTAGGCATCAAAGTAAGGTTAAGGGAATTGGAGATGGTAGAGAATAGGAAGCATGGTGGAGCTATTCCAGATTATTAAGAAGCTGTAAAATATATCCTTGTTGTAATAGAAAGCCTAATGTCCTTAAGAATAATTAGATAGTGAGAATTGAAGTCCTAAGAGTTGCTAAGATCTCTTAGAGAGATGGAAGCAACCCTCAAGAATAGAGGATATGTGGTGCATGCTTGCAGGTTTTGTGGATAAGCTGCAGCCACTAAGGATAGCCTATGATAAGTTAGGTTAGGTCATTTCTTGAGGATAGCTCACAATGGTGAGCAAGAGCCAGGAAAGATATCTAAGGCTAAGGATATTAGGGGAGGGGAAAATTTGCAAGTGTATAGGAATACAAACCATGTAGTTTGTCTAGGTCTCCAGATGTAGAAGTCTCCAAAATCAGTAAATACCATTAGAAATCAGTTTCTAGAATGTTTTGGGAACCTATCTAGGCCTTGTCTCATGGTGGAGCTAGGTGAAGTGTATCTAGTGAAGATGGTGTGTCCCTAAGGAATTCTCAAGCATATATGAGCTTGCTGGAATTGGGTGTAAGCTTGTTGGAAATTTTTGCTTCTGGTATGAGAAGGGTTAGGAGAGTGGAGTTAGGAATAGGTATGCCTAGGTCTTCTAAAAGCTAGGGATCTCGTCTATGAGGAAAAACTCTACCAATAGGACATAAAATTAGCTAATGCCAAGGGCAAGGGATGAAATCTGGTATGCTGTGTAAATAAAACAGCAAGGAGAATCTCTTGGGAGTGTCCTAGTCTAGCCTATTATCCAGGGTAGAGCAATTGGAAAATCTGGAATTCTTTTTTTGTCATTCTCATTGTATAAGCTTGGGCTAGATTGTGAGAGAGAGGAATCTAGTATAGCTTTGGCTCTTGCATTGAGAGTCCTTGTGATCAGTGAGGGGAAAAGGGTGTGTGCAAGGGTTGTCTTGTATGGTGAAGCCCATGGTTGATCAAAATCTGGATTAAGCAAGGAAAGGGAAGGAGAATCATCTTGTAGGTAATGAGCAAGGGAATAGAAGGTCTAGTGTTGCCTAGGATGGGTAAAAGATAGAACCACAAGTTATCTACCAGTGAGGTATAAAATGTTGGGTTTGAAGGATACTTAGGCTTAGATTTGAGTGCTAAGGAGCAGGCTGGAAAATAGAATCTCTTGTATAAGAAGAGGTGATGCACTCTTGTCCAAATGAATGGCATGGAGCCATGTAAATTTGGGGAGAATCTTGGACTTAAATGGTATATCCCTTAGGTTAAAGGGGTGGAGTGCTATTGTAGTGTCTATTTGAAAATTAAGGAAGTGCTGGGAAATGGGAAAACTCTAGGGCAATGGCTAGACATGGCCATTGGTTATAGCAGCACATGAAGGCTTAATTTGGGTCAAATAGGTGTCACTAATCAGCTAGTATCCATGGAAAATTAAGAGAGAAATTGGTCTTATAAGAGTAGCCTAAGGAATTAGAGGCTAGAGGGAAAGGTAAGCAAGGTTTATTGCTTAGAAGGTCTCTCTATGAGTTAAGTAATTCCTAAGCCAAAATATTATAAGAATTGGAGTCTCTTATGATGGTCCAAGGGGCTAAAATTGAGTGCATAGGAGTAGCTATGTCAATTTCAATGGTATGCCTAGGAAGAGTAAGGCAGCTTCATTGATAGTTATCCAATGAGAATCTCAAGGTGTAACTGAGGTGGTAATTCAGTGTTTGAGATTGTTGGAAGGAGAAGAAGCTGGAATGATGAGGCATAGAGGTTGGAATAGGGTTTTTTGGACAGCTTATGGCAGCCTAGGTTACCCTAGTCTTAAGCATATCTTGGAAGATTGGTAGGTAGATTGAGCAGTCCTTTGTCTGTTGAAGCAAACATAAGAAAGGAAGACAGTGGTAAAGCCTAAAAGATCAGTTTTGGGAAGCTAGGTGTAAGTCTAGCAATGTTAAGGCCAATCCGGGTAAGGTGCACTGTTAATGTGATGTTGTGTAAGAAGTTTGGACCCTTTGGGATTAAGAATAACATCATGTATGGATTTGGTTTATGGTGGAGTGTGCCTAGCTGGAAATTATGCATTTAGGGTGTATATGTTGCATTTTGTATGCAGCAGGAACCCTAAAATATAGTCTAGGTAGGAGGAGTTGAAACAGTCAATGGACAGTCCATTTGGCTTAGTCTTTAGTCCCATCATAGAGTATACCAATCATATTGACGTTAGGAAAAGTTATTTATTAAGAAATCCCTTGAGGAGGATAATATCTAATGAGAGTTGCAGGTTTAGTTATTGCAGCTGAATTTTATCCAAAGGTGATCCATTGTTATGTTTTACAGCATTGATATGTTTTCTTTGATGTGTTTGTGTTTTTTGAGTGATCAGGTGCAGCAAGAAGATCCATGTGAGAGCAGGTCAAATTCATCTATTAGAAAGCCAAGGTTTTGATGGATGAAGGTTGAAGTATACTCAAGACAATGGTGGAGAATTGTTAAAGGTTGTCTCGAGTATATGGTATAAGAAGAAAATGATGGCAGTTCGCTAGAGTTCCTTTTGAAGATTTTAGATAGAAGTTGTATCCCAAACTATAATTAGTTATCGTTTGGGGGTTAAACTGTAAATATCTAATAATATTCATTGGAATATCCACCCTCTATTATAAATAGAGGGCAAGGGGTAGCAAATGGGGGAGAGTTCTCAGTTTTTCCTGTTTGTAAGACTACTGGTCATCCTCTTGCGCGCTAAGTGCTATGGGAAGAAGAGATCAAGATTGTGAGAAAAGTGATTCTTGGAGCAATCTGGCGGAAGTCTCTTTGGTTATTTTCATTGTACTTGGGAGCACTGCAACAGGAGGGAGTAGGGGACATTTGTACTGCTGTAATCACTCTCGGTTTCTAGTGGATTTGTCTCGGAGAGAAGGCTGGATGTAGGATTGCACTTTGCAGTTTGAACCAGGATAATTCTGTGCTTCTTGGATGGTTTGATTGTTCTTTTCTCTCATTTCTTTGCTGTTTACATTATCTGTTATCTCTATTCTGTTGTGGGTTTGATTTCCAAGTGAAGAGTGTAGAGAGATTGGCAAAACCTAAAGTCTTGAATTGGTTTTAAGAGCTCCTAATCATAACAACCTCTCACACCTCCTAATCCACCACCTGGGTTTCACACCCTCAAACATGGGAATTTACAGCCTAGGTAGGGGGGGGGGGGGGTGTTGGTGATTTGGGTGAGGTCCCCTTACCTGGATGGCCTAGTATGTTACTAGTTGTTCTTCATTTTCTTGTGATGTGGAAGCATGAGGAGGAATGACTGTTTGTGTCAATATTGGTTCTGACACAACTCTTGGAAGGAAATCTTTTGGCAGGCTGGCCTGAGGCATCTTGGAAAACATTTTCAAGAGCCCATCAATCTAGTGACCCAAGTTAGTTACTTCCTTTTCCAATGATTGCACGACCTCTCTGGTGGCAGCATTGGTGGTTGTGTTCTCCTCCCGATAGCAACCCAACTCTTCATGAGTCTTCCGCAAACCCATCTCTATAGCCTCCAACCTTATCTCTATCTGCTTCGTGCAAGTTCCATCTGCCATTTCCTCAGTTGATTTCTTCCAACTTCACCCTGAACAACAACAGGAGTTGTTTTCAAAGATTGCCTTGTATGCTTGCCTTCAAAATCTGATCAGAAACACCTAGATCTAGCCAAGAACCGAACTGCTCTTATATCAATTTGTCAGGAACCCAAGCCTGACTGTAATTCCTTTGATGAGAGAATTGAAAGAAATGGAGAAATAGAAAGGAAAAGGGAAAGAATCAGACTGATTAAGAGGGAGAACTAAGAGAAAGAAATGAGAATTTAGACAGGGAGTAGGGAAAAATAAAAAGATCCAAGAGAGACAAAGAGAGAATTTCAGATAAAGAGAATTAACTTTTCAATTAATCAAAACCTAAAAAAATGTACAAGAGTAGTACAGCCTTATATAGAGACTATTCCACTACATAACTGTCACTACTCTGTAAATAACTAACTAATAAAAATGTTCGTAAATAAAAAATATATATAACTAGCCTAAAATGTGACATTTTCATCCAACATTGTTTTTAGCCAATTTCTGCACTTGTTTGTTGTTTCTTCATCTCACACCACATAACTATAGATCAGCTACAAGCACATAAGAAGGAAGCATCACAATACTGATCGATGTAATGGGACAAGCATAAGAAATGTTTTCTTCTTTTCTCTTTAATGAGTATTGCACAAAAAGTATTTAAGAAAATAAAGTGGTGACATTAACAAAACTAATGATTCTACTTATGGCAAATAGATAATGGTGTCACAGCCCTAGGGTTTGGCTAGGGTTGTGATAGGAATTTGGAGGGATTTAGGAAAGAGAAAGCAGAAAAGGAGGCAGATATAGAACTAAGGGCCTGTTTGATTGCACTTAATTTCCATAGAAAATGACTATTTTCCATCTAAATTCTAACTTTTGTAGTGTTTCATTACACTATTTTCTAGGGAAATTAAGTTCCCATTTTCGCTCACGTGAGGCCCTTTTCTTGCTTTTGCTTGTTTTACATTTCTAGGGAATTCACATCCGCGCACAACACATTCGCGGTCACTCGATTTCTGTAGGGTTTCCTTTCTCCCATTCGAGCCGCGTTCGTCCCTGTCCACCTCGATTTCTCTAGGGTTTCCTCTCCCATTTGAGCCGCCTTCGTCCCCTTCCTCTTCGTCGTCATCCACTGCCGAAGTCGAGCCCCTACTTGGGCTTCGTTGCCATCTCCGACTTCTTGTGAGTCGCCTTCCACCTCCGAAGAAGACCATCTCCGACTTCCAGTAACTCGTCATCCACCGCCGTCCATCTTCGACCTGGGCTTTGTCGCCATCTCCACAAAACTCCAGCTCTAACTTCGTTTTCGTTGCCATCTCCGCAGAAGACTACCTTCGATTTCGAGTTTCAGACCACCAGCGCATCTTCATCTTCTTCCACGGTAAGATTTCTGTCCTCGTTCTGTTCTTATTTATGTAGATCCGACGAGCGATCTTGGTATTCATCCACCGATCTTGGTTTTTCTCTCTGTTTCAGTGAGCCATCTTGGTCTTCTACCATCTATCTAGAGTCTTCATCCACTGGAAGCGATCTTTTTCTCTGTTTCAGCGAGTGATCTTGGTCTCTGTTTCAGCGAGCGATATTCGTGTTCGCCATCTCCGCCGAAGTCGACCTCCGATTCCGACTTGCAGCCAATTGTTCATCCTCGTCGCATCTTTGTCCACGGTAAGCTTTCGTCGCCATCTTCGCCATCTTGGAAAACTTCTCATTTATATATAGATGTTTACGGTTGCTTTGTGGTAATTTTTGTCGCCATCTCCACCAACTCTGACTTCGATTTCGTCTCCATCTCCACAGACCAATTTTTGTATCATCTTGGTCTCTGTTTAGGGTTGCTTTGTCTCACATTATGCATATAATATTTTGTATAAAAATTGTGTCTCATTGGATAGGCAGTGGCGATGAAAATTATAATTACAGACCAATTTTCTCTAATCATTGTATGTCACAGTAAGGATTAATTTTACTATTTAGTTTGTGTAAAATTATATGAGTTTTTGTTCACTTTTAATGGTGAAAATATTTTGTGTCTTATGTAATTATATTATGTAATTTATATGTTGATTTTATTAAATTTTTATTTTATACGTGGTAGTGAGTAACATGCCTTCAACAAGGAATCAACGTCGATGGCAACGACAACGTTTGGGTTTATTTTGGACGATGGTCATGCAAGCAATTGTGATATATAATGATATTAGGCGTCGCAACCGACATCTCCCAAGGGCTCCTCATATAAATTGGGATTCTGAAAGACAAATGACCCTTACACAAATGTTTGGAATGAGTGATAGAATTTGTCATAACCTACTTAGGATGAAAATAGAGCCGTTTCATAGATTATGTGCTCAGTTACGAACATATGGATTGGTTGATAGTAGATCTGTCCTTGTTGAGGAACAAGTGGCTATTTTCCTAAACACGGTCGGGCATGACGAACGTAATCGAGCTGGAAGTTTTACTTTCTTTAGATCTGGACAAACAGTGAGTTATTACTTCCATAGGGTCTTACACTTTTGTCTCAGACTGTATAGAGATGTTGTCAGTAACGCCACTGTTCACAACTCACCATACGAGAAAGAAAATGTCAAGCCTTGGTTCACATATTTTCAAGTTAGGGGTTGAAATTATTTCATTATATATTTTGTAAAGATTCAATATTCTAAGGTAATTTTCTTAATAAAAGTTTTTTTTTTTTTGGGTTAAAGGAAGCTGTAGGGGCAATAGATGGTACACATATTGCTGCGAATGTCCCATTAGAAGAACAAGCTAGGTATCGCAATAGAAAGCAAGTGATTTCTCAAAATGTTTTAGTAGCTTGCACATTTGATATGAAATTTACATATGTGCTTGCCGGTTGGGAGGGATCGGCACATGACGGTCAATTGTTAAGGAGTGCAATATTACGGCAAGGACACAAGCTGACAGTTCCTTTGGGTAAGTTGTACCACTAGTTTGATATAATTTTTTTCACAAGGTTACCAATTATTTAATAATGATTATGTAACAAACAATTCTTTGATAGGTAAATATTATCTCTGTGATGCCGGCTTCCCATTGGTTCCGGGATTTCTTGCACCATACCGCAGGACTCGTTATCATCGTAGAGACATTGAGGGTCAACGTCCTGAAAGTAGTAAGGAGTTGTTCAATTTTCGCCATTCATCTCTACGTAATGTTGTTGAGAGGACAATTGGCTTGCTTAAGAGAAGATTTGCATATTTGAGGCATCAACCCTACCACGACATTGAAACACAAGCAAAGATAGTCCTTGCTTGTTGTGCCATCCACAACTTCTTAAGGAATGATGATATAGAAGATGTTTGCGATGAGGACGTAGATACTAGCGATGATGAGGATAACCCTACACATGTCGATGTATCTGAAAGACGAGACTTCAAATGCTCACATATATTTCACAGCTGATGCAGCATGGTCTAATAATAGGAATACAATTGCTGATTTAATGTGGGCTGATTATCATACCAACCATGATGCAGGAGTTGATTTCGATTAAATTTGAATTTTTAATTGTCATTTATGTCTTTATGTAATGGTTGACATAAACTTGCTTATATAACATATGTTGTATTTGACATGTTATTATGTTATTATTATTTTTTAATACATTGTTGAACGCATGACTAATTAACATTGTTGAAATTGAAGACAAATTATTAGTTGGTTATTATTTTTTGTACATGGTATTATGTAATGGTTGACCATAACTTCTTTTAATTTTGAAAGATAGATTTTATGACATATAATCAAAACAACCCTATGGGAGAGGAAAAGAGCTCAAGCCAAATGGATCCTACATCTAAGAATCGTCACATACGATGGAATGATGTAATGGATAATTGTATGATTAGCGCACTATATCATCAAGTGTTGAATGGTCACAAAAGAAGTGACAATGGTGTTACTTCTTCTCAAGTGTCCAAGGTAATTGAGAGCGTAAATAATGGGTGTGGAGTTGTGGTGTCAGAAAAAAATGTAAGGGCGCGTTTGAAGACTATTAAAAAATAATATGTTGAACTTTGTCAATTGTTAAGTATGAGTGGTTTTGGGTTGGATCCTAACACTGGACGTGTCACAGCCGATACATTGGCTTGGGAGGAGTTTCTTAAGGTATAATACTTTATTGACTATGCAACTTTTTTGTCATTACACATTAGTAGTATAGTTTCTTTTGGGCATTGACAAGTCATGAAAATATTTGCCTTTGTTTCTAAAATTTTTTTTAGGGGAAACCAGAATTTGGAAAGTAGAAGAAAAAACATTGTCCTAGGTATGATGAGTTGGAGGTTATCCTTGGAAATGATGTTGCTATAGGAGAGCGCTCAACATCCAGCAATGACGATATCTCTCCCATCCATGGTATTTATAAAAGTAAATAATAAATATATATTATTCATAATATGCTTTATATTATAGATTATAATAACTTTTTTTGATTTATAGTAATGGATGAAAGTGTAAATGAGATTGACAGTCAAAGTGAAGCTACAAATCCAAACAAAAAAAGTGATTCAAAGCGTAGCGTCGAAGAAGGAACTACTAGAAGCCGGCGTAGACGTACCCAACCCGATGAGAGTATCATTGCCCTATCAAGTATTGCTGAATCATCGAAAAGAATTGCCAATGCTATGGAAATTCAAGCGAAAATAGATACACAAAATCATATAAATTGGCAATTAGTTTTACAAAAATTAAAAAGCATGAAGATAGATGGGCGTGATAGGATGCAAATCATGATGATATTTCAAGCGGATGAAGGTTTTGCAAGAATCTTCATGAGTTTGAATGATGAAGCATTCATGCGGGATTGGGTTTTTGAGAAACTTGGTCGTGATCACCCCCACTTAATTAGTGGATGATGTTTAGAATGCTTGTTCCAAACACTGTTTAATTTATAAGGCAGAACGAAACTGCATATTTTTGTTGTATTTTGTAATAGGTATATTGTATGCATGATTTGTTTGAGACCAATGGGTATGTAGTTCTTGTATTGATTTATGTATGGTAATGCTTGAAGTACCTAGTGCATTATGTTTATGGTTAGTTCTCATTTACAGGTGTATTATGTTTACAGGTGTATTGAACAAGATAGCTGGAAGTAATCTTGGCTTTTTGCATGCCTAATTTGTTGGTGCATTATGTTTATGGTTAGTTCCAATTTACAGGTGTATTATGTTTACAGGTGTATTGAACAAGATTGCTGGAAATAATCTTGACTTTTTGCATGCCTAATTTGATGGTGCATTATGTTTATGGTTAGTTCCCATTTACAAGTGTATTATGTTTATGGCTTTTTTTGTGTTTGCATTGCTGTATGAAAAAGAATGAGGGGCTTGAGAACATCTTGAAGGTGGGTGAGTCTGATAAAGAAGCAGGAATGAATGGTGGCATAAACATTTTTGGTCTGGCAGATGGGCAATATAAGCCCATGGAATATTAAGGCTATAACTAATGGATTCTGCATGTGTATTTTATGTACTTTTTTGAAGAAAAAAATGAGACCATAATTTGCACTATGTGAATGGACATCTCAACTGTAATGTGTCTTTTTATCTTTTGGACCGTTGCTTCTATCAGTTTCAGTTGAAAGCTAGTGTAAATAGTTTTGCTTGTGCAATAAGGACTTTTTTTTATGTCACTCGTGAATGGGTTCTGCATGTCAATGGGTTCTGCACTATGTGAATGGGTTCTGCACTATTTGCACTATGTGAATGGGTTCTGCATGTCACTCGTGCAATAGGGACTTTTTTTTTATGAATCTGCCCGCCTTTTTTTTTAATGGAATAATTGATGGTTCATTAGTAAAATTTAATACTAAAAATGAATAAATTTTAAGATAAAAAATATTTTTTTTCATGAAAAATGTCCATTTTCTAGGGAAAAAAATGACAATCAAACACCAAAAGCTAGAAAAAATGACTATTTCCATAGAAAATAATGGCAATCAAACACCAAAAGTTGGAAAAATGTAACAATTTCTAGGTAAAAAATTAAGCCAATCAAACACGTTCAATTCATATTTTCCCTGAAATTTAATTCTAGTCAATTCAATTACCTAGAAAATATTTTCTTTCCATGCTTGTAATCAAACGCACCCTAAAATAGAGAGAAATGGGGAGGAAAGAGAAGAAGAACTGAGAGAGAGAATAGAGTTTGAAATTCATTCTTCAATTCAAGCATGCAAACAAACCCCTAATAGTAGCCTTATATAGGCATCTTTGTCTTCTAACAACTTAACCACTTGCTAATAATATATCCTCACGGTTATTATAAACCTATTACAAGATTACCCCCTTTATTATATTCCTATTACAGCATTGACCCTCCCACACTCTTAGGTATATGACAATTCCCCCCGCCTTAAAGTTTCTTGGTCTCGAGAAACTTATTATCATTGAGCCACTTCTCTATTTTTATCCAACTCCCACCTTCATTTTATGTTCAATCTCTTTTTCCCTCTTTCTCCTTCTAGGCTTCTTCTTCTTTGTTCTTAGAATTCCAAGAATCGTCACCGGCATAACTTGGACTAGCAGTTCAATAGGGGCAATTAGATTGACCTCAATGACTTCAGATTCAGTCTGAGTGCTTGATGGAATAGCAGACCAAAGCTTAGAGTCTTCAACATTGTTGTTTATGTTTCTTATGAATAGAGTTCGAGATGGTTGTTCCCCATGAGGATGTTCCCCATAAATCAAACTAACGGATCCTCCAGAATGACAATAAGGGTATCCTCCAAAAACTTTAGTATCTCCTAGTCCTGGAGGAAAGCCATCTTTCCCCAAGTCTAATTCTCCAACACTGCCAAAAAAATCTAAATCTTTAGTATCATCTCCAGCCTTGGATTGGGGCACATAGTTAACCCCATCAGTCACCCCCGATATAAGTCATTGCCATTAGGGGAAGGTTTTCCAATAGTTTGTGCCTCAATTCCCTCAAGGGATTCAAAAGGTTCCTCTTCCTCATAGTGAGATGTAGCAGCATCCTATGTTGCAAGGAAACGAAAACGGGAAATGTTTCCAGTAGGAAACAGAAACGCAGAAACAAACATTTTTCTAAAAAAATAGGCATAAAGAGGGTTTGAAACGGGAATGGAAAATGTTTCGAAAATGGGAAAACGGCTCCTATTAGGCGTTTCCGTGCAACATAGGAAGCACCAATAGGATGGCTACCTAGATCAGAAAGTTTAAAGAACTTCACTATCTGGGATTCCACTGACCTCGGTTTGTCTAGGACCGATGAAGCAACTGAATTTCTGTCTTCTGTTCCTATTCTTCCATCCATTTTCACACCAAGCTTCTGACAAGATAAGGACGGAGGTTCAATAGAGTCATGATAACCAGGCTTTGATGCCTCAATGCTGTAATTCCTATCATTGTATTAAGGTTCCCCAACAATTAAACCATCTGCACTTGTCGGTAATTCTGCCACATCTTCGTCTCGTTCATTGGAATTTTTCTGAAGCTCACTCTCAACATTTTTCTCCTCCACATCAGCAACATCTTCTAAGGAGACAATAACCCTAGCTGGAATATCAGTTGCAAGGAAGCCATCTTCGTAGCAGTTCCCTTTCCCAATCTGATTTATAGCCTGTTTTTCAACCAAGTCATCAGCCATTTTAAGGAATTCTTCTTTGTTAAAACTTCCATGATAATCCTTAAAGAATTCTGCAGGGAAGCTATAATGATACTTCTTAGTAAGTATCATTGCAAACTCCTGCAATTGTTCATGTAGCATCCGGCCAAATTCCTTGCTCGATTCATGTACCACACTTCTTGTTCCTTTGTCTAATTGGCTGATCCCCTTCTCCAACTTCTTTTCCCATGCATAAGGCTCCTGGCCAAACTTCCCCTGATGTTTACCTCCAGCTGAAAATGCAACATTCTTCTGCTACAAGTTAGGCTCCCATGGTCTCATGCAAGCTTTGCCCGTCATGGCAGAAATTTCGCGAGTTGGACAAGCCACATGCCAAGAAATCGAAGCACTATCCATCCTAAATCCCCACACTTCCCTTTTGTAACTGCCTCACCCAATCACCTCTAAAATTGATCCAATAAGTGGCAAATTGCAGCCATTGTTATGCTTCGAGGTCAACTCTATTGTAGCAGCGGGAGAAATCGCACACTTACAACGACTTGATCGGCCTTCTAGAGTTCCCTAGATTTCCATCAGAAGTGCGAATCAATCTCTACAGTGGTCACCTTCACAACCGAGATCGCCGAAGTCACAGAACTAATCTAGATCGCCTGCTAATCCTAGTTTCTGTAATTGCCTTCAAATTCCGAGAGTCAAGCTCCTTGCGTCGGAATCAATTGGCCAAGTCGTCTTCCAATTCCAAACCTCAAATATCAAGCAACCTCATCTCCTTGTGCGCTGAACTCAATTTCTGAGATTCAACCAGAAATTAATCAACTAATCAAAAGAAAAAACAGTAGAGAACTGACGTGGGTAAGGGGTTCGCCTAGGTGTCGGAAATCACAACCAAGGACCTTGCTCTTGTCAATCCTCCTAAAGATCGAACAGCCAGTGTTGGGTTACCAATTCAACTCCCTGAAACACCTCCTAAAAGTTCGATTAATTCTGTTGCCGCTAAGGATCGCCTAACAATTGGTTGATTTCTGCAGCCCAGAGGTAGGAAACCAACGAGCAAAAGAAATCGGAGAAATCCGCCTCTCACAAGGGACTCCACCTACATGTTCGAGCTCGAGAATTATTAAAATCGCAGCCGCAGTCAACCTCCTGCTCGCCTCCAAGAAAATCGATCAACTCTTCCCCTTATATGAGTTGTCTAACTTCCCTTCAGAGACGTCTTATGCGCTCTGTGCCTTTTTCAATCAGCTTCATTGCCGTCCTTCAACGTCGCCTCAATTTCGATTAATTGGCTCGGCAACGGAAATTATCTCCTCGTTCGATCGACACTAATCTGGTCGTCGAAAATCACTCGAGGATCTGCTTCAATCGTGCCTTCCTTCTCACTATTTACTCACGATCAAAGTGAATTCAAGATCACCAGAGGAGTCTCCACCCAATCACTGACCACTGGTTGGAATTCACCTGAATTCTTGAATTGATCTTGATTCCTTTCGAAGGCTTGCACTCGCCTATCACAATATAACCAATGGAACTCGTTGGAGTCCTTATACTCACTAGAATCACCCAAAGTCTCTGCTCTATCAATTCAGCCGAGAGTCGGCGTGGAAATCAACTACTACCAATTGCAGGAATTACAGCCAAGGAAACTGGCTAGCTCACCGCCGAAATCTGCCTAACTGCAATCACCAATGGAAATCGCTCACCTCACAGTAGTCGCCTTGAAGCCTCCTCGATCTGGAGCTTAATCACTGAAATTTATTTCACCAGTCTCGTCAACTGAAATCAAACCTACAACCAAGGATTGACTTCTCTAATACCAATTGTCACAGCCCTAGGGTTTGGCTAGGGTTGTGAAACCCTAGGGCTGTGACAGGAATTTGGAGGGATTTAGGAAAGAGAAAGCAGAAAGGGAGGGAGATATAGAACTGAAACAGAGAGAAATAGGGAGGAAAGAGAAGAAGAATCGAGAGAGAGAATTAAGAGAGAATAGAGTTTGAAATTCATTCTTCAATTCAAGCATGCGAACAAACCCCTAACAGCAACCTTATATAAGCATCTTTGTCTTCTAACAGCCTAACCACTTGCTAAAAATATATCCTCACAGTTATTATAAACCTATTACAAGATTACCCCTTTTATTATATTCCTATTACAGCATTGACCCTCCTATACTCCTAGATACATGACAAATGGTAAAACTTCTAAAATTACAAGAAAATAGAAGTAGTGATGACATGTCAAAAAGGACAAATACACACAAGAAGAGAGCAAAAGTAATTGTTGAAGAAGAGACATACCTAAACATGCAATAAGATATCTTCCAAAGCAATACATGGCAAACGATTCATAGCAATCGCGTAGTATCTCAATATCAACACTAATAGCAGGATGCAACAATGATACAAACTGTTGAAAAGGAAGGAGAAGAAACAAAAGGATCAATAGTTGAAATGATAGATCACCACTTAGTAGAAGTATGTCAATTCGTAAATCTCAAAGAATGTTTAAAAAACAATCACATAAAAATATAGAAAGTGCCCAGTGCAGGTGTACAGATTAACAACCAGCATATCAATGTCAATTAACCTCAAGCAGCAGTTGGAGATTACAAGTTCTGAGGGCCATACAGGTGCACCTAGAGAGCACACCACATTTCTTGTTTAACCATAAACTCTCTTTCAATAAATTCTCCAGTAACAATTGTGGCAATTCTAAGCTCAAGAACATGAAATTACACTTCCTTCAATGACTTTGTTGCAGGACAACCTCCATTTTTAAGAGTAACAAACAAGGTATAGCCAAAAAACAAAGGCAAGTCCAAAACGACTGTAAGGCCCACTACATTTGAGTGAGAAGTGGGCCCTCCCTCCCTCACCATAGTGCACTTCGTAGCTATCTGTTACACTCAAAGCGGTGACCAAACTCTTGCAGTTTTGTGAGAACAGAGAAACTCCAGCCATTAGGGTGATCGATTGTTGCTTTGAGGGGTTAAGTTCATTCACTTGAGCATTCTCCCTACCTCTTGGTCCCTTTTTTTTAACTTAATATTTAACAACCAAATCTTCTTTCATCCCCAAGCCAGCTACAATGAACCATGAACCAAAGGATCAAAGCTAGGCTTCAACCAAACAAGAAAAACCTGATAATCGACTCATCTAACCTTCCAGCGAGGTTTGGCCAAACCAACTAGTGTTCTGATTTCATAAATATCCCACACAAAGAAAAAACCTTTACCCCTTTTCACTGATGAGAATTCTGATGGACTGGAACATTGATTTTCATCAATGTTGAAACTCAAAAGGAAATCGCAGCTTGATTTACTTCATTTGAACCAAATTAAACATATGATCAAACAAAGCCAAAACTTTCATTAAACCAGAATTTTAATTTGAACCCCTTGTGCACACTTGAACAAAATCCACAAGTTGGCTGGAATTTGGATTCAACACAATTCCAACCTGATTGACAGTGTCCCTGATTGAATAACACAGATTATATATATAAACCGATTTGTTAGTCCAGTAAGCACAAGATTAACTTGGAACCAATTTTATAAGACTTGGCTCAATTAAAAACCCAATTGTATGACCAATTTAATCCTAATCCAAGTGAAGCTCACACGAGAAATTGGGTTTTAGAGTGTCCAGATTCATGCCAGTTGAAATGGATTCGATCCATAACCCAAATTTAGATATAAAACCCAAGTATGAATGGTCAAGTTTAAAGCTTTAAATCGAGCCAACACATTACCCAAAATGTTCACCAATTTCAATTAGAGAATAATTCAATCAAAATTTGGATTTAGATCAATGTAAAATAATAATAGTAATATTATTTTTACATACACTAATTTTAAATTACATATTACTAGATTAACACAAATATTCAAAAAATTAAGACATTTAAATTTCAGAAATTAGTAATATAGCAATAAATTGGGAAACTAGGATTTTCTATAGAAATTTTGAATCAATTTACAGGTTAGAATTATTTTAATTTTAGGATCTTTTGACATAATTTGTTTATTTTGATTGTTTAGGTGATCCAAGAATGTCCCAGGTGGGTTTCAGTCCACTATAATCTTAGACTAGCACTATGAGCTGATAACTTGTTTTATGATGCGATTTGTGCATGCACAGTCAGCTCATTCATATTCAAACTCAATTAATTTCTATATGTATGTTTCACTTATTCAAGATTATTTTTAAATCATATCATGAAAAATGTATAAAATAGGAAACAAGCATTCTATCATATGTCATGTCTATTGCTTATGGTCGTATACCATGGGGCTAATTTCTGTGTCTGCATTCACATTGATGATTAACTCCACTACATGGCATTGATTGTGTTGAAAAGATTAAAAGGAATTCCCGTTTTTCTCTCTCATGGCCAGAAATAAGAGGATAAAAGATGAGAGAAATTTGAAGGATGAAGTGATAAAGCTGTTAGAGATGAGATAAGGCAGAAAAGATAATTCCAGAACTATAGCAGTTTAAAATTCCTAATTCAAATCTGTATATCTGTACCTATATTTTAGGAGGTAGAGATTCCTATTTTTCAGGAGATATCTTGTATAGTGATGTGTGTGTGTGTGTATGTCTCCCATAGCTACAGAAATAAATTAGAGCTTTCATTTTAATCAAGTAAAGTTTTGTACTCGAGTAAAACTCTCTTGAATTCTTATACTACTCGAGTAAGTCCCCTTTATCTTCGGTTCATTATTTCTTTATAGTATCAGAGCCACACTTTCACCGGCAACCTACAACGATCAATGACAAGCTTGACACCAAATTCATCTACAATGGAATCCTCTATGGTTCCGATTGTTTCCAACTTTCAATCATCTTTTGTTCCCCTCACGCTGAAAATCCCTTGATCCAAATCACGTTACATAGGCTGAATGGAAGCAATTTTCGAGAATGGTACCAGTCTATTTTACTGGTGATCAAGGGTAAGAGGTAAGATGGGATACCTGACAGCAGCAACAGCTATGCTGAAAAAGGATTCAACAACTTACAGAGCTTGGGAGGCAGAAAATTCTATTCTAATGGCATGGCTGATCAATTCAATGGAGCCAAAGATTGGGCGACTGTACTTGTTTTATCAAACTGCAAAAGATATCTGGAATGTTGGAAGAGAGATGTATTCTGATCTGGAAAACTGAAGAAAACGGAACCACTGATTTCATTCACTTAATTCATATAAAGCTTTACAAGTCCTCTTACAGAGATGAGGACTATACAACATAGGAAAGAGAAACAAAGGAAAGATTTAACTATACACAAATAAGAAATTTCCTAAACCAGAATAGGAAAGTTCCCTCAACCTAAATTTAGAAATCTCCAAAAGATGATCAGCCAAATCAGCCAATTTAGGATACTTTGACTAATCACTCTCTTTGAAAGTCTAGCCAAAAGAATCCTTTAACTCCACGAAATTTATCACTCCCCCTCAAGCTAGTGAATGGAGATCAACCATTCCCAGCTTACACACCAATTCTTCAAATCGCTTAGTGGACAGCCCCTTTGTCAAAAGATCAGCTAGCTGCTTTTCTAATGGCACATAGGGAATGCAAATTAACCCAACCTCTAGCTTCTCTTTAATAAAATGTTTGTCTATCTCTACATGCTTGGTTCTATCATGTTGCACAAGATTATGTGCAATACTTATGACTAATTTATTATCACAACATAATTTGATCGACCCACTGCTAGAAATCCTTAGGTCTTCCAAAATGATTCTCAGCCATAACAGTTCACATAAGCCTAGTGTCATTGCCCGGAATTCAGCCTCAACACTAGATCTAGTTACTATACCCTGCTTCCTACTTCTCCATGATACTAAATTCCCTCCAAAAAATACACAATACCCGATTGTGGAGTGTTTATCAGTCAAAGACCCTCCATAATCCACATTAGTGTATCTGGTAACATCCAATTCATTCGTTGGTTTGAACAAGATCCCTTTACAAAGTGTAATCTTTAGATAGCATAGAATTCTCCTCACAGCTTGCATATGTTCTTCTATAAGACTATGCGTGAATTGATTTACCAAACTTACTACAAAAGCAATATTCAGTCTGATATGTGACAAATAAATCAATCTCCCAACCAATCTTTGGTACCTTCCCTTTGTCCACAGGCTGACAATTGGAGTTTTCTTCCAACTTAACATTGGATTCTACTAGTGTACCTGCTCCTTTGCCACCCAACAACCATGTCTCCTTTAGCAGATCTAAAATGTACTTTCTCTGTTACAAGAAAATCCCAACTTTAGAATAGGCAACTTCAATTCCCAGAAAATATTTCAATACCCCAAGATCCTTGATCTCAAATGCTTTGGAAAGGTTCTCTTTAAGCTGTTTTTGTTCTTCAAAATCATTCTCAGTTACTATAATGCCATCAATATGTACTAGCAGTGTTGTTATCCTTCATTCAATTGAATCTTAAAGAAGAGAGTATGATCACCTTCACTTTGAAGATAGCCCATATGCCTCATAGATTTAGAGAATCTTTCAAACCATGTTCGCGGAGACTGTTTAAGCGCATAGAGGGCTTTCTTTAGTTTGCATACCCTGCCTGAAAACCCTTTATCAAAATCAGGTGGTGGTTCCATAAACACCTCTTCCTCTAAATCTCCATGCAATAAAGTGTTTTTCACATCAAATTGTTGCAACTGTTAGCTATAATGTGTTGCTAGAGCTAATAAGATTTGCATTGTAGTCATTTTTGCTACAAGTGCAAAAGTCTCTAGGTAGTCAATACCATAAGTTGTGTATATCCTTTAACAACTAATCTGGCCTTATACATCTCTAGAGTTCCATCTCCATTATACTTTAGGTTAAAAACCCACGAAAGCTTGTCCACAAGCTTGACCCCCTTCAGTCTAGGTACCATGTCCCACATCTGATTTTCTTTCCAAGGCCCTCATCTCCTCCTACATTGCTTTGAACCCAATTCTGATCCTTGAAAGCCTCACCAACTGTCTTAGGAATAGAAATGGCATCCAAAGAGGTTAAGAAACCTCTATGTTTTGGGGCAAACGATGGTAAGAAAGATAATTGGCCAATGGATGTTGGGTACAACTCCTGATGCCTTTTCTAAGAGCAATAGGTGGGTCCAAGTTGTTAGCAACTGTCTTAGGAATAGAAATGGCATCCAAAGAGGTTAAGAAACCTCTATGTTTTGGGGATAAACGATGGTAAGAAAGATAATTGGCCAATGGATGTTGGGTACAACTCCTGATGCCTTTTCTAAGAGCAATAGGTAGGTCCAAGTTGTTAGCAACAGGATTAAAAGATAACGAAGGAGAAGGATAATTGACTTCAGTACCTGAACAATGTTGGTGCCAAAGGAGGACCTAGAATAGGCTATGTCCATCTCTTGAAAACATAAAGAGACCCTTTGAATCTAATTGAAGGGGATGGCAGCATTGATTCAGGCTGTTTGTCATGTAATAACCTGTTGTAAGGGGGTGTTACTGCAATTATCTATAGTTAAGGATAGAAACAAAGCATATGATAGCAGCTAGCTATGAGGGTTGTACTAAATCAGTTGTTGCATTAGCAGCTGGTACATTCTCATGCATGTGGGCGGTTACAGCTCATTGAAGGATAGGAATCTAGCTATATATAGTGTTGAATCCTTTCCTACGGTTATGTACGAAAATATCAGAGAATCTTGGACTCATTTCTCTCTCTCTCTCTTTCTCTCTCTCCCTTCTTTTTTGCGCAATTTCTTTCTCTTCCTTTCTGCTCCCCTCATTCCTATTCTACTATTTGATCGGAAACTATTGTCCGCTTCGGGAAGCTGACAATCTTGGTATTAGAGCAGCTCTTGGGCACCAAGGATACTCACAAGAAATTATAATCATAGCCGACGGAATAAGGATAAAATAAATGGAGTCTCAGCTCCAACAGGTGACGACGATAATAACAGAGATGCAAAATCCAGTGGGAACGCTCGAAACCTCTATTGGAGCTAGAGTGGATTCCCGGATCAATCAAGCAATGGAAAGCTGGAGGGTGGAGAGTCGCGAGCAGAGCAACTTGTTGCGGGAACAGTTGATGGAGCAAATACAGTTGATTGCGCGAATGTTCACCAATCAACAACCCATAAGGCTCTCTCCCGAGTTTCCCCCGAGGGAAAGAACGGAGCCCATCTTTTCGAGAGTGGGAATAGAACCACGACCGATAGGAACGTCAGAGTTTGAGTTCGATACGCACACGGTGGGGGAGAATATAAGAGAAAGGAGGCAGGGAGCACCGATTAATCGGCACAACCCGAATTATCCCATGCCAAAGCTCGAGATTCCAGTGTTTAAAGGGTAGAATCCGAGGTGGTGGACGCGAAGATGTGAGCGAGTCTTCTCAATATATCAAATTCCGGAACAACAGAAGATCACTTTGGCTTCTGCTTACTTGAATGATATGGGAGATGCTTGGTATCAAGCATGGCTCGCGGTTAAGAAGGGAAGCCCTTGGAGTGTGTTCGTAGAGGACCTTCGTGTGAGGTTCGGAGATAAAAGCATGAGGGATGTAATCGAAGAGTTTAATAAGCTCAAACAAGAAGGAACGATCCAGGCTTACTAGCAGAAATTCAAGGAGCTGAGATCAATGATGATGGTGCACAACCCTCAGCTATTTGAGGAGTACTATGTCTCAAGTTTCATCAGCAGCTTAGGGGATGAGGTGCGGCCTATGGTAAAAATGTTACAGCCCCATACGGTGAAGCAAGCAGTGGAAGGTGCAAGGCTGCAGGAAATGATCGTTGAAGCAATGATAAAAAAAAACAGAGGAATCAAATGAAGGGGGTGATAACAGGAGGATGGCAAGCAGGGAATAGGTTGGCACTAAGAGAAGGGGGGTCCAACGGTAGAGGCGTACTAGCCTTGCCTACCCCCAATCCCGTACAGACCATGGGAGGTAAACTGATGGAACAAAGGAGGGTAGCTGGCTAATGCTACAAATGTGGGGATAGGTATTTCGTGGGACATAAGTGCAAGAGGCAGTTGTTGCTGTTGGAAGGGGAAGACAAGGAAACTGAGGAAAGAGAAGAACTCTCAGAAAATGAGAAAGAGTACCAAGGGGAGATCTCTCTACAGCCTTGAAGGGGGTGAACAATATTAAGGTTATCAAGGTGGAAGGAAGAGTGAAAAATCAGCCGATCATAGTTCTCATAGATAGTAGGAGTACTCACAGCTTCTTGGATGAAGCTGTGGCAAGGAGACTTGGGTGTGAGGTAAGCTTGTCCCATCCCCTATTAGTAATGGCAACAAGGTGGTGAGCCAATCGTCTTGTAAGGGTTTCTGCTAGGAGATGAACGGAGAAAGATTTTCAACAGATCTTAGGCTGCTTAAGTTGGGAGGTTGTGATGTAGTGCTGGGGGTGGATTGGATGAAGGGAGTGAGCCCAATCAGCTTCGATTTCAATAAGATGGAGGTGACTTTCAAAAGGATGGCAGCAAAAAGGTCTTAACGGGCAATGTGGAGATGGGGGTGTGTAAAATCATCTCGGGTAAATGGCTGAGAAGAATGTTCAGGGGCAGATTTCCAAAGGTGGCTCAACTCTTCTCCATCCATATGGTGGAAATGTCTGAGGAAACCCCTAAACAAGAAGGAGAGGTATGTGTGGTGGTCAGCAGTAAGACATCCAGCCAAAGAAAGGTACAAGAACTAGACTCTCTTAATCTACTTTTGATTGAGTATAAGGACCTCTTTGCTAAACCCCATTTCCTTCCACCCAAAAGAGCTTTTGATCATTCTATTAACTTGAAACCTCAAGCCGAACCTGTGAACCTAAAATCTTACCGATACTCCCCTAAACAGAAATCTGAAATTGAGCTACTCATCAAGGATATGTTAAGTATATCTATCATCCAACCCAGCAACATTCCCTTTGCCTCACCTGTTTTGCTTGTCAAAAAGAAAGATGGAACAAAGAGATTTTGTGTTGATTACTAACAACTAAACTCCATAACCATCAAAGACAAGTTTCCCATACCTATAGTAGAAGATTTACTTGATGAACTTAAGAATGCCACTATTTTTACCAAATTAGATCTTAGGTCGGGTTATCATCAGATTCGGATGAAACCCGAAGATATTCACAAAACAGACTTCAAGACCCACCAAAGACATTATGAATTTCTTGTAATGCCTTTCGGTTTGACTAATGCCCCGACTACTTTCCAATCCTTGATGAATCGAATCTTTGAACCCTACCTACGCAAATTCATTTTGGTGTTCTTCGATGATATTCTAATCTACAGCCCCTCCTTTGATCAGCATATCTACCACTTAAAAGTCACCTTTGAGGTCCTTAGGTTCAATCAATTGTATATTAAAGAGTCAAAATGTGTCTTTGCTCAAGAACAAGTGGAATACTTGGGCCACATCATATCTAAAACTAGAGTGAGCACTGATCCTAGCAAAGTGGCAGCCATGTTAGGCTGGCCGAGACCTACCAATGTAAGAGGGCTGAGGGGATTTTTGGGGCTGACAGGCTACTACCACCGGTTTGTCAAAAACTCTGGAGTCATCAGTCGACCCCTGACCAAATTATTGAAGAAGGATGGGTTTCATTGGAGTCCAGAGGCAGAAAAAGCATTTGCAGACCTTAAGCAAGTTGTCAGCAATGTTCCCACGTTGGGGTTGCCAGATTTCAGCAAACCCTTCGTACTTGAAACGGATGCGTGTGCAAGTGGAATCGGGGTTGTGTTGATTCAAGAGGGCAAACCCGTAGCCTTCTTGAGCCAAGCCTTGGCACCTAAGCACTTGGGATTAAGTATATATGAGAAGGAATTGCTGGTTGTATTGATGGCAGTGGATAAATGGCGCCACTATTTGGAAGGAGGCACATTTGTGATCAAGACAGACCATGAGAGTTTGAAGTTTTTATTGCAACAACGGTTAAACACTCATTCGCAGCAAAAAGGGATAACAAAACTAATGGGGTTAGACTATTCTATCCAATATAGAAAAGGGAAGGAAAATAAGGCGACAGATGCCTTGTCGCGGTGTTTTGAAGAGGGTCAAATGGCGGCTGTAACTGTAGTGATTCCAGATTGGTGCCAAGAAGTTAGTGCAAGTTATGAAGCAGATGAGACAACTAAAGAACTGCTGCAACAATTGGTGATCAACCCCACTGCTAAAACAAGGTATACGTTGGTGAACGGCATCATCAAGTATCAAGGAAGGATGGTTCTGGGAAATGACGTAAGACTCAAAAACAAGGTGATTGATGCTCTGAATAATTCACCCATGGGAGGACATTCGAGCATTGTCAACACTTATCATAAGGTGAGACAACTCTTTCAATGATCGGGATTAAAGAAGAAAGTTATGGAATTTGTAATGGGGTGTGACACTTGCAAGAGGTGCAAAACAGAGAATGTGGCCTATCCGGGACTATTATAGCCATTGGATGTTCCAGGGGGGCCTTGGGAGAGCATCTCCATGGACTTCATTGAGGGACTTCCAAGGTCAAAAGGTAAGGGTTCTATCATGGTAATAGTAGACAGATTCACCAAGCACAGCCACTTTGTGGGACTGTCTCATCCATATACTGCCAGGGAAATTGCTAAAATCTTCATGGATCAGATAATAGCATTGCATGGAGTACCCAATGCTATAGTATCAGATAGGGATAAGATTTTTACTAGCCTGTTTTGGAAGGAGCTAATGCAACTATTGGGAGTCAAGTTGAACATGTCAACAGCCTATCACCCAGAATCTGATGGGCAAACAGAGAGAGTAAACCAAAGCCTAGAAATGTACTTGAGGTGTATATGCTTCCTGCAACCAAAATCATGGCACAAATGGCTGGCCACTGCTCAGTGGTGGCATAATTCTTGCCACCATAGTGCCATCAAAAGGTCCCCTTTTAAAGCACTTTACGGTTACAAACCACCACTACTTCCGGGGATGGGAGAGACATCCTCAGTGGCAACCCTAGATACCTACCTCCAGCAAAGGCAGCAAGCTCTACAACTAATTAAGACTGAGCTAGCCAATTCCAGGAACCGAATGAAACAATTTGCGAATAGAAAGAGAAGTGAAAGGCAGTTCCAAGAAGGGGAAAGAGTCTATTTGAAATTACACCCAAGACACCTAAAGTCCCTATCCCTAGGACCTATTTCAAAGCTACAACCCAAATACTATGGGCCATTTTTAATAACTGTCAGGGTGGGCAGTGTGGCTTACAAACTACAGCTTCTAGAGAATTCTAACATCCACCCAATATTTCATGTTTCGCTCCTCAAGAAATCAGTGTCCAAACAACAAGTCAGTCCTACACTGCCTAATTCTATCCAAAGTGTGGAGCAACCTAAAGAACCTAGAGCCATTCTAGATAAAAGAGTGATCTACAAGCATGGAGCCCCCATCCCTCAAGTATTAGTCAACTGGTCAGGCCTACACGCAGATAATAATACCTGGGAATACCTTCCAGATCTACTTAATCAATTTCCCCGAGGTACAAGCCTCCTTAGTATTTCTTGAGGACAAGAAAATTTTGATGAGGGGGGGTATTGTCATGTAATAACCTGTTGTAAGGGGGTGTTACTGCAATTATCTATAGTTAAGGGTAGAAACAAAGCATATGATAGTAGTCAGCTGTGAGGGTTGTACTAAATCAATTGTTATATTAGCAATTGGTACATTCTCATGCATGTGGGCAGTTACAGCTCATTAAAGGATAGGAATCCAGCTACATATAGTGCTGAATCCTTTCCTACGGTTATGTACGAAAATATCAGAGAATCTTGGATTCATTTCTCTCTCTCTCTCTCTTTCTCTCTCTCCCTTCTTTTCTGCGTAATTCCTTTCTCTTGCTTTCTGCTCCCCTCATTCCTATTCTACTATTTGATCGGAAACTATTGTCTGCTTCAGGAAGCTGACACTACTCTTCTTGAGATTCTTACTGATTTTGCTCATCAAAGGGTGAATTGGATGAGTCATGAATCGTTGAATCAAGAGGCAGGTCCAAAATAGGGAGATCAATACTTGAGTCAACACCAAAAACATTTTCCCCTTGGTAATCAATACCAGGAGATCCAAACAAATGATTGAGTTTCAACAAATGTGACATCTTTGGATATATAGAATTTCCTAGTAGGAGGATGATAACATTTGTACCCTTTTTGAGTAAGAGAGTAACCAAGGAAAAAACATTTAAGAGCTCTAGGATCCAGCTCATCCTTGTGATGTTTAGAAACATGGACAAAAGAAATGCACCCAAAAACTCTTAAAGGAATAGGAGTATGAAGACCAACCTCTGGAAAATAGGAAGATAAACATTGAATAGGTCTTTGATGATTTAGGAGTTTAGAAGGGACACGGTTGATCAAGTAGGCAGTAGTTAAAACTGCTTCACCCCAAAAACTTTTAGGAATAGAATGGTGAAGTAGAAGGGCCCTAGTGGCATTGAGTAAATGCCTCATTTTCCTTTCCGCCGCTCCATTCTATTGTGGAGTATCTACACATGATGACTCATGGACAATCCCTTCTTGTTGGAAAAAATGATGCAAGTGATGATTAAAGTAATCCCTTGCATTATCAGTTCAAAATTTTTAACTATGGGATCCAAATTGAGTAGATATCATCTTATAGAATATAGGCAAGATAGTGTTGATAGCTGCCTCATCCTTTAAGAGATACACCCAAGTCATCCTTGTACAATCATCAATAAAAGAAATAAACCATCTAGTCCTAGAACAATTAGGGATTCTAGATGGTCCCTATGCATCCAAATGAATCAAAGTAAATGGAATGGAGGACAATTTATTACTCAGAGGATAAGAAACTCTATGGTGTTTAGAAAACTCACACACACCATAATTGACAATAGATCTATCTACCGAATGTTCTACCACAACTTATTCCCCCTCTATTCATATATCCACCTCCTCTTTGTACAAAATCTCCTTTATTATTACCGCGTCGTGGTATTATTGAAGTCATGTTAACATTCACAAGAGTATTCATAATAGATTCAAAATGCACCGATGACTGTGACAAATTCTTTAAGTTTAACTTATGTTCATGCATCAATAGTAAGTATTGCACCTTCTCTAGGTCAATTTCATCCATTTGATAGGTAATTAGACTAATTACAGTCTCATATTCATGATCCAATCCATTTAATATGTCAAGCAACAGATCCTTATCACTTAAAGATTCACCAATAATAGCAAGTGCATGGCCAATAATCTTAATTTTCAAGATGTAATCATTAACAGACAAAGAGACCTTTTTGATTGACTTTAGTTGTTGCTTTAATTGAAATGACTTTGCTATAATTTGACGAGAATATAGGCTTTCAAGTGAAGACCATACCTCGGCAGATGATTCACAATGAATCACCTACACTAGTACCTCCTTGTTGATTGTAGAGAACAACCAGTCAAGCATCAACTGATCAAATCGCAACCAATTTAGGTATTCTGAATTTACCACCTGAACTTCACCATCACCGATTGGATCTGATACATATTTAGGTGGAGGCGAAGACTTGTTAAGAAATGGAAACAAATCAAAAGCTCTGATCGTAGCTAGGATCTGTGCCTTTCAGAAAATATAATTGCTCAAATCTAACTTGATTGGTATAAAACTAAAAGCCTTTGCCACAACTGCAAAATCAAACTGTGAGGCGGATGATAATGTGGAAGAGGAATGAGGTGGAAGAGAGGAAGAAGAATTAAGATCGGGATTGGACACCATAGACGCAAGTTGCAGGCTCTAATACCATGTAAAGATAGTTAGGGCAATAGGAAACCTAGGGCACAAAGATAATCGCAAGAGAGAAAAGAAATACTCTCGTGAAATACTTTCACAAAGATGAAAAATGAAATCAATCTTACAAGAGAAAAGGCTCACTAAGTTTATATACTTATGAGGGCACTTCAACTAATCACCGCCTAACTAATTAACAACAAATACAAGTAGCATACATATCAAATACAACAACTAACTAAACAGCAACACAATAGATAAAGCAAGCAGAAGTAAGTTCAAGTAACATATTCTTCTACATGAGGAGATATGGAGTCTTTTGGTTTACAGTTAAAATCAGTACTTTATGTTCCAGATTTGAAGTGTAACTTAATATCTGTTAATAAGATAACTAGAGATTCTAATTGTTCCATAATTTTTTCTCCCTCTTACTTGTGAATTTCAGGATTTGTTAGCGGGGAGGACGATTGGCAATGTTGAGGAGAAAAATGGTCTCTACTACCTATCAAGTATTAACTCTCCTTTGACATCTAAGCCACAACCCACTATTCCTTCTACTGTTTCAGATTCACATGTTAAACTTTGGCACAATAGATTAGGTCATCCAAGTTTTCCTATTTGAAACATTTGTACCCTCAGTTCTTCATTAATAAAGACCCTTCTTTGTTTCATCCTCCTCATCCCTATAAACCGTCTACTCCATTTCATCTTATTCATAGCAATACATGGGGACCATCTAGAGTACCTAATCTAATCAAGGAAATATGGTTTGTTACATTTATAGATGATCATACTTGAGTTTGTTGGGTTTATCTAATGAAAGAAAAGTCCAAAGTGAACATCATCTTCAAACAATTCCATAAATTCATTACCAATGTTTTTAGTCCTCAATTCATATTCTCCGTACAAATAATGGGAGTGAGTATTTTTCTCATGAGCTAAACCAATACCTTGAAGAGTATGGTATATTCCACCAAAACTCTTGTGTCTATACCCCCCAACAAAATGGTATGGCAAAAAGAAAAAACCATCACTTACTTAAAGTTGCAAGGTCCATTATGTTTGCGAGTAATGTACCACATTCCTTTTGGGGGGAAGCCATTCTTACTTCCGTTTTTCTCATTAACCGACTTCCATTGAAAATTTTGCAATATCGTACTCCTATAAGTGAACTACTGTCCATATTTCCCTTCTCTAGAGTTCATAACTCTCTCCCAATCCATGTGTTTTGAGTGCATAGCTTTTGTTCATTCCATTCATCCTACTCATGGTAAATTTGATCCTACAGCTCTGAAGTGTATTTTTTGGGGTTATTCTCCAACTCAAAAGGGCTACAAATGTTATCACCCTTCTTCCATATATTTTTTGTTTCATGTGATGTTTCCTTTGATGAACAACAAGCCTTCTATCCCAAAGTTTCTCTCCAAGGGGAGTATGATAATCAAGGAGACAAACATTAAGATCCAACTATTGCTACACTTGTAGCCTTACCTGAGAAATTGCCTCAAACTGAACCTACTACTACTTCCACCACTCAAGTCTTAGGTCAAGGGGGAGAGTTGTACACATATCCAAAACCAATCTTGGTATACTCTAGGAGACCACGAGCTCCTAAGCAAAGTCATGAATCCGAGCTCATGGCAAATTCAACTACAATGAATTCTCAAGAAGGGGAAGGGGAAGCAATGACTTGTGTTAAAAATGATGACGAAGTAGGTGATTTGGATCTGCCAATTGTTGTAAGGAAATCGGTAAGAACTTGTACCAAGCATCCAATTTCAAACTATCTTAGATATTCCAAGCTATTAAGAAATTTTATTACTGAAGTTGATGCAATTCAAGTATCAAAAGATATTCATGAGGTTCTCCAAGACCCTAAATGGAAGGAGGTTGCCCTAGAAGAAATAAGGGCACTAAACAATAATGAAACTTGGGAGATGGTAGATTTACCTAAAGGAAAAAAGGCACTTGGCAGCAAATGAGTTTTCACGATTAAGCACAACCCAGATGGCACAGTTGAAAGGTATAAAGCAAGGCTTGTGGCACAAGGTTTCACTCAAACATATGGGATTGACTACGAGGAGACATTTGGTCCAAAAGCAAAGTTGAATTCTATTAGAACCCTACTGCTGTCTATTGCTGCAAATTTGGACTGGAAACTACACCGGCTAGGTATCAAGAATGCATTCTTGAATGGTATGTTAGAGGAGGAGGTGTATATGAAATCTTTGCCCAGATTTGAGGATTAAGAAGGTTCTATCAAGGTATGCAAACTTAAAAAGCTTCTTTATGGCTTGAAACAGTCTCCAAGGGCATAGGTCACACAGTTTAGTACTGTAACGAAACAACTCAGCCATAAACAAGGTCAAGTGGACCACACTCTATTTGTAAAAGGGGGTGAGTCAGCAAAACAATCAATTCTTATTATTTATGCCGATAATATTGTAATTACAGGGGATGATGAACTGGAAATTGAGAATCTCAAGAAGAAGCTACAGGCCATTTTCAAAGTGAAAGATTTAGGCGCTTTCAAATATTTCCTAGGCAAGGAAATAGCAAGAAGTAGAAGAGGAATCTTTATTTCACAAAGAAAATACAACCTAAATCTATTTAAAGAAACAAGTAAGCTTGGGTATAGACCAGGTGGAACACCTTCAGAACGAAATTGGAAGCAGAAAGTAGCGAAGGAAGATCCATCAGTGGATAGGAATAGATATCAGTATTTAGTAGGCAAACTAATCTATTTGTCACTTGTTAGACCAGATATTGCTTTTAGTGTGAGTATTGTTAAGTCAGTTTATGCATGTTCCCACTAAAACACACTTGGATGCAATGAATCAGATTTTGAGATATCTCAAGGGAAGTCTAGGTAAAGGGCTACTATCTAAGAAAACAGAGGATGGGGATATAGTTGGGTCCTCAGATGCAAATTGGGCAGGAACTATTGAAGACAGCAAGTCTACAACTGAATATTGCACTAAAATCTAGGGGAATATGGTTATATATAGAAGTAAAAAGCAATTTGTAGTAACCCACAACAGTATAGAAGCTGAATACAGAGTCATGGCATAAGGAATATGTGAGCTTATTTGGATACAAAGATTGATGTCTGATTTAAATCTACCGTTAATTGGACCTATGAAGCTATTTAGTGATAGTAAATCAGCAATACATATAGTCCACAACACAGTTCAACATAACAGGATGAAACATGTGAGAATTGATAGACATTAAGTCTAAAGTAGAAAGTGGGGCTATCACTCCTTCTTATATCTCTACCAAGTCTCAAGAGGCAGATGTTCTTACAAAGACTTTGTCTAAACCAAGTTTTAATCTGTGTGTGAGCAAATTGGGAGTGATTGATATCTATTCACTAGCTTGAGAGTAAGCTTTGGAAAGATTAAAAGGAATTCCCCTTTTTCTCTCTCGTGGCCAGAAATAAGAGGATAAAAGATGAGAGAAATTTGAAGGATGAAGTGATATGGTTGTTAGAGGTAAGAATGAAGTGATAAGGCTGTTAGAGATAAGGAGATAGGGCAGATAAGATAATTCCAGCAACTCTAGCAGTTTAAAATTCCTAATTCAAATCTGCATCTGTACCTATAGTTTAGGAGATAGAGATTCCTATTTTTCAGGAGATATCTTGTATAGCAGTGTGCGTGTGTGTGTGTATATCTCATAGCTGCAGAAATCAATTAGAGCTTTCAGTTTAATCAAGTAAAGTTTTGAACTTAAGTAAAACTCCCTTGAATTCTTATACTACTCAAGTGATTTTGTTTGGTGCTCAAGTAAGTCCCCTTCATCTTCGGTTCATTATTTGTTCAGATTGTTATCAGCCACATTACACAGCTGCATTCTTTTACCTCAGAAATATAAAAGAATTATTTCTATATTCATATCGTGACACAGGAAGTAGAATTTCTTAACATTGTTCACTAACAGTGAATGATGTTAGCCGTAGGTGAACCATTTCCCACCCTAGTTAGTAAGGGTGTTGCTAACCCCGTGTATGATACACATGGCTCCTTTATGTGTACAAGGCAATCCATTATGATTATTGATTCCTGCATTTTGATCAGCAGTATTTTTTGGGATGATTGTTCTACTTGTTTACTCTCATACTGTACATAATATTATTATTACATGCTCAATAAAATGTGCACCTTTTATCTGTCATCCCTGATGATTATATAGCATAGCATATGCAACTGTTCATATATGTGCATATTTGAACCTACTATTATCAAAAGGCACGCTTTCACTGGGTTTGCAGACTTATTCCATTATTTCTATTTTTTTAGATTTGTAGGTCAAGCTTACTGATTTCACTGATCGTGGTAGGGAAAAACAACTGCTTTATCTGGTCATGTCTAACTAATGCTCCTAAATACAGTCACCCGCATATTGATTTGGGAAACTAACCTTATTGATTATCTGTTCACTTGAGGATGATTGTACCTTAGACCTTTGATTAGTTATCATTTACTCAGCCATACACTGATTGTTATTCAGAGACAAAACATGTTGTTGTGCTCGGTTTGGATAATGGCTCTGATTTGGTTATTTTGCATTGATAATGGGTCCTTGTGATCAATTCACAAGGTATTTCAGTCATAGGTTTCTGTTGAGGAACCTAAGAAAGAGGCCCAACATAGATAAAGGAAAGTAGCAATATTTAGTCCAATCATGCTCATGTATGCATTGTACTCTTCTTCTTTTTTTGATGACCTAGGTGTCCGAGCTTTGCCCGAATAATTCTGGGGAAAGAGGCCTTCCCCCCTAGTTCGCCCTTTGGGTAAATTTGGATACAGTCACAACTTATACACAATCGGAGTGGACTTTCGAAAAACGGCTACCCTCCCCGCATACCCCACCTTTACGTCGTGCGGACAGGACCCCCAAGAGGGGCAACAGGGCACACCATGACCCTACCTCTACGTGGATGACTTAGTTTCCAACCTTACTGCTACCATCTAGCTAATGCTACCTTCCAGCAATAATTCTGCCTTCCAAGACGCCACAAGGATTCAAACCTCCGATGCTCTTGTTATCCTCCCCGTGTTTTACCGTTGCGCCATGTCTGTGGGGGCTGCACTGTACTCTTCTTAACCAGACTCACACTTGTGCAAGAATTAACTTAGTCCCAAGCTCCCAGCACAAGTAGTAACCATTTAATGCACCTAACAGTTTTTGAACCAAACTCTAGTTAATAGCGGTGCAGAGAATAGACCATCAATCCCTACTTAAACACCTAGGATCCAACAAGAACCTATACTTGCTTCCTCTTAAGATGGAAATGAAATGATTTACAAGCAACAATAGATTCCAACACCTTGACTCTAGTCTGTACATTCCACCATAGTTTAATCCAATCCTGAAGCATGCTCGCAGCCATAATCTCATTAAACTAGCCAAGATGACAAGCATCTATAAAACATAATCATTTCCTTCCATAAGTAACCATTGTCCCTATGAACATGACAGTCATCTCCTTTTGCAACACCTATCTTCACTGGACTTTCTTTCTCAATGACCATTTAAGAAGGCCATCATACTACCTAAGCTCCAAATCCACACTAAAGTAGAAACTGGAAGGAGTGTCAATTCACATAGTTAAATGAGCGAGCGGGATAAAATTACAAGGGTAGCACAATTTCCTGGCCAAAGGACTTGAAAGTAACACAGTCTTTATCCTACATATGCACGCCTTTTGTTTAATTTTTTTCAGTGTGTTTTTCAGCAAACAACAATTTATTTGGCATAAATGTGAATGAAATCCGCAGTATATAAATTGTGGACAACACTTCAGAAATCAAAACAAAACAACTTGAATCATCTTCGTTCAATCAATCAAAGCATAAGATCACTCACTGATTCAACTGCATAGCAAGGAACCATCAAGATAACCCCAATCAAGAATTTTTGCTCCTGGTCAAGGAAAGCGAAGGAATTATGCAAAACACATTACAAGCAAACAAAGGGGTATAACAATTAAAAAGTTGAGTTTATAGGTTGAGCAGACACAGGGCAGATAAGAGAAGAAGAGAGCACCTCGGGGTTCTTGTACGCGGATAGGTGCTCGAAAAGCAGATAGATGGAGAGCGTCAGCGTGACCACCACCAAAGCACCCGCAACCACAGATGCCCATACAGGTGGGGAGTACGACGCCAATCCCGACTCCCCAAAATTCAGAAAACGGGCGGCTATTATCTTCATACCCAATTCAACAAAATTAGGGTTTGTTTACTTGATCTGCTCGACACCCCACATTTGCTTCAGACATGCTACGTGCTAGGGCAGAGACGGGCACGTATCCTGAGTGAGGCAAAGAGAGAGAATTGAATCGAAGAGCTTCTCTTGAGATAGCAATGGAGATTCCGATTTGACCAGAATCGATCGCAGAGGTTCATTGATCGGCGATGGAGATCGCTTTATTTGAAATTCAATTCAAAATCTAACTCCTTTGTATACTACTAAATTTGAAACTTTCACGGAACTCTTTCCATTTTTTAATTATATTATAATTACAGTTTATTTTTCATATTTTGACAAAATTATAAAAAATTAAAATTACTCCAATCCCCTTCAATTTAAGTTATTTACATAGAGACTTGGTATACTTTAAAAATATCACTAAATATCCATGTAATTTATCTTTTTGACTTGAACCCCTTATGTTATCTATCTCTAATTACATGAAATAAAATAAAGATCGTTAAGTGCGCTAACTAAGGCCTAACAGTTATTGGCTGCTAAAGATGACCCTTAAATGCCCCTGATTGTTAATACCCATTGTAACTCTTCCAAACTCTTTATAGTTCATGTACACTTGATTTTATTTGTGACTGAATGCAACTCATGGTGGCAATTCGTGTCTCTTTGATGGTCATAAATAATGATTAATAGTTTGCACGGTTAATTGAAATGAAGAAGAAAAATATATAGGCATGTTGAGTTATTTGTAAATTTGTTAAGAGTTTTGAATTGATGAGAATATAGGATAATCAATGATGATGATAAAAACAGTGTACTAAAGTTGATGAATGTTAATGAAAATAATCAAGTAATGTATATGTATTAATTGAGTAAATTAGTTTTTTTAATCAAGTATAAATCCATAGTACTTGAGTAATATATTGATCATCATTCATATTAGGTTAGAAAATTGGTTCTTATAATCGAGTATATAGTTCTATATAATTGAGTAATCTTTTGATATAAGCATCTTATTCGAGTAAAATTCTTATATACTCGAATAATGTTTTTCTTAAACAACCCTTGAAACTATATCAAGTAAGGCATGTCATTTTAATCGAGTAAATATTGTTTGTAATCAAGTAAGCAAAAGTTGCGCGAAAGATAATCAATTACAAGTTATAATATATTAGAGTAAAGATTGTGTATGCTCGACTAAATAAGTTTTATACTTGAGTAGATAATGTAAGTTTATGGCTAAGCAAAAATTAATTGAGTCTATAAATTTTGTAGTCGGGTAATAATTCAAGTGTACTCAAGTAAACTCATTTTGCAATAGAGTATATAACTTCAAAAAATGTGTTGAGTCTTAGTACTCATTGTGTAATTGAGTACTTAAAACATTAATCAATTAAAAATTTATTTATACTTGAGTAAATATAGCTTTTCAATCAAGTATATATTGCAATTTTCTGTCTCAAAAATTTAATCGAGTGAAAACAATTTGTAATCAAATAAGTCAGGAAAATAGTTGATTACAAAATATTTATACTCAAGTAAGAATACAACTTAGTCGATTAAATAACATTTTGTACTCGAGAAATGTGATAAACCGAAAATTCCTCCATTTTTAATTACATTCAGCTAATATTTCAAATACATGGGCTGGGGTTCTGTTCCAAAATAATACAACAGTAGAAGCCAAAGTGAACATGGAACAATTACTCAGGGGCTCAATCATACATGACAATATCACAGGTAATCAAATCAAACGAACCACAATATTCGAGCCCTTGATCACATCTCGCACTTCACGGATCTTTTAGTCGGGATTGCCCTGTATGCACAACTATCTACGATAGACATGCCAAATGGCCTAGCCACGGCGTCAGCTCCCACACTTGGAATGATGGTAAAAATAAAATGAGCCACAAGGCTCAGCAAACATAATAAAAGAATGGAAGTAAGGCTGAGGATAGACCTCCCACGCCAGAATACATCCCACCAAATGTAAATAAGACAAAGATAAAACATAAATAAATCATACCCTGCATACGCCTCGCTACATAACAGTGGCAATGTTAGGAATACATCCCTCACCCATAACACACCCACAAAGTGTAATGCTACATATAAAAATGTCATGCCATACCGTGGAACAGGATATCCAGTGCTCAAAACAAATATATACCAATGCACATAACGATCCCAAGTCCCACATAAGAAATATACATCATGGCGCCCAAGTCCCAGCATACAAACCTGCCACAACCATGAACAGGCTAGCATAAAGCCCATGAACCCGAGACTCCCACAACATGATCCACACGAGCCCAAGACTCTCATCACAATCACATATTGGAGTCCCCGAGTCATAGTTATCTGGAGTTGAGCTCATACTCATAGCTATCGAGAGTCAACTCCATATCACAGTCCATATCGAGCGATAACCATGCAATGCAACAGATAATAAATGCAATGGTTTCTACAACATTAACGTAATGACAAAGCCCCCATAAGCCAATTATCAAGCCATGTTACGCCCATATAGGAACCCACACAGGCAAAATGCTCTAAATACACATGCCCGTCTATTGTACCCATGTCGGTACTCAATAGGCTAACTTAGTTATGTAAATGTGCACACTTCCCCATACATATAAAGCATGACCCCCAATAAATGTAACCTCAATCACATGCACTGTAATGTCATGCAAAATGCCACATAATGGCATAGTCGGTTGACAGTGATCAAGTATCGGTCGACAATCCATGACTAGGAACAACCAGTTGACTGTCGCCTTCGGCCCGATGACGGTTCGTCCCAGTGTCACTAAATAGTCAACCCATTACCTCACCAAAGCCACATCATGATACGCACAACACCTATAGTGGGTGTCTGGCGATACCAACTTGCCCGACCCGTCTATAGTTTCTCGTATTAGCTAATAATCGGCGCCCATACATCCAGTCATCAATTGTCACGACCCAACGATTGACGGTCAGTAGCTATGTATCTTACACCTTACAACACACACAAGCAAATCCTAAGACTTCCGGTTACAACAACTTACCCCAGAAGACACCCACAACCACAACTGACTCGCTAAGAGCGTTAACCCCAACCAGGTTCGATATCATTCCTGAGAAAGTAGGGGTGATACAATACCTCATAAGCACTTACTGAATTAAACCCCGAAAGTCTCCTATTTAATTTAATTAAATTAAATTTAATCTATACAACAAATACCCACAACGCACGTAAATAATTTTTAAAACCAAATCAAGTTAAGGAAGGAAACGAAATCCATAAATCGAAGGACATTAACAAAAAGAGTAAAGAGGTTGCCTTAAATTAATTGATTTCGATGTTTATATGCCCACACGCCTTTAAATTAATACACGCTACAAGTTAGTTTAATTTAACTAAAAATTAATAAAATTACACCCCAAATAAAATTCTAATCGTATAAATTTATTCACATAATTTACTCATATTACTTGAATAATTAAATTTTAATTAAACTGTATTTTTTCCATTTTTCTTTGAATTTTTTCTCCCCATTTTCATGTTTGCACGCTGCTACTTCTTCTCCAATTTTCCACTTCCATTTGCTACCTGAACCCTCTGATTTTGCTACCAAAATCGTGGCTTAAAAGCCACAAAAAAAGAGCACCAGAGACTATCGCATGGCGGCCCAGCGCAAGCCACCGCCTTCAGGCCAAAACCGTGCCATTTTGGGCGTCATTGGCTGGCAAAAATTCTACCTAATTCCTCCCAGCGTGTGCAGCCCACAAGCCTTGATGGCTTGATCCCACAACCACGCCTGCCTCCTCACGCGCACATGCAACCCGCACTAGCCACTTCTTCAATAATTGTACACACATCATTAAATTTAAATTTAAAGTAATCCCAATATAGTTCCTAAAAATTACATTTACACCCCCACACTTCCAGAAATTACCACTTACACACCAACTATTAATAACTCTTATATCCCAAATTTTCAATAATTACTTACCCATTTCTTTTAATACAAAATAAATTAATATTTCATTTAAGCCCACCAATACTCAATAATCACCGTAATTACGATAATTACTAATTATTAACCATTCCTGATTTAATTAACAATTATCAGTTATTCTCAATTAAATTAATAATTATTAATTATTCTCGAATTACTAGGATGTGACAAGTAATGTTTGATATAATTTGAAATTTATAACCGTCACAGTGTATTAAATACAAATCAGTCTCTATTTTTCAAAATATTAAATGATCTTCAAACAAATTGTACATGAATTTTGATATTCTAACTCATTTTTGAGATGCTATAGATACAAAAAAAAAAAAAAAACAATTAAAATACAAAGAACATTCTCTCTTTAAAAGACAGCTTAGCGATGCATTAAAGATCAGAACCCCACATAAAGAGCTAAAAGTTTGAAGAAGAAACAGAATGTTGTGAACTTGAAAAGAGTTATAACCTCTCAAATTCAAAAGCCTTTAAGAGTGTCTTACAATTTACACCAAAAGAAAAGAGAGATTGAGTTTACATTTTCCCATTCTTCTATCTCTTTGTAAACCTAATAGAAGTATTTGTGTTTCTGTGTCATCTTATACTTTCTATTGTATTATTTATTCAGATTTCATTTGTAATTTTGTTAAGGTTAACTCCAGGGGTGGATTCAGACATTTACGTTGGAGGGGTTGAGGGAGTGGGTCCCACTTCCATTTCCATGGGGCCCATGCCTACCCCTCACAAATTGCAGGGAGCAACCGAAGGCTAACAAATCAAACATAAACATGTAGAAAAATATGGCCGAAAAGCATAAAAATCGCAAGCAACATCTAGATTTAGTTGTCAATCAAGAGAATCACAAAAGACAAAACATACCAATTGTACATATTCGGCCTCGTATGAAATAGATATGGGTGTTTGCTACACTGCCGCAGTGAGCGAGAACGAGAGAGTTAGCGAGCAACAGCAAGGGCGAGGGAGAGCGAGAGAGAGGTAGTGAGGGCAAGCGACAAGGAAAGTGAGAGAGGCAGCAAGCAAGAGCGAGAGTAAGGGCAACGGAGCGAGGGTGAGCGAGCGAATGACAAGGGTTTGTAGAAAAGCAAGGGGATAAGGGTTCGACGATTTGCCGAAAGGGAGCGAGAGAGAAAGAAGGGCTGTATGATTGGGGTGGACTGCAACAGTATGGGATGGGCTAAAGTATAGGTTAAATTTAGTTAGGTCGGGCTATTATTAAAAATTCATTCTTTTTATACTATAAATTTAAATTTGATTGTGGGTTAGTCTTACACAAGACAGTTCATACATAAATCAGCCCCTGGTAAAGTCTGATCATAATAAAAGATATTAGTTGTGCCTCATCCTATTTAAAAGCCATTAGTTATAAATGTTTATAGTTGAACATATTTTAAAAATTATCCTAATAAGTTGGTTTTACTAAGTCATTTGGTGATGAGATAAAGTAGTGGAGTAGGCATAGTCAAACTACTATATATTTTGGTGTGACTTTATATTTCAATTTGTTTTTACTTTCAGCTTTAAGTTTCTCAATTTTTATTTTTTTAGGTGTAAAAGTTTAATTTACCACTTCTTAAGATAACAAAGAAACCAAAAATATGGCCCTCAGGGAATAGATCAATTGGCAAAGGAAGAACCACTTGGGTGTTACTCTTTAGGCCCCCAAGTTCCGTGTTCAAGTCTTGATCAGGAGATAGTTCAGTAGGTAAGAAGTAACTTTGAAAATGAAAAATGTTTGTCGCCCTCACGTTTGCAATTGTACCAGGAGTCGAAACCTACCTGTTAAGTTCCTTAATTTATCTCTCATACTAAAATGATGAGACTGAAAGTGGGGGCGCTCATGATGATGCGCTCATGATGATGCGACAACCCAAAAAAAAAAGACAAAAATATGCTAAATATCAGCCTACAACTTATTAGTTAAATTAGTAGGTCCCCAGCAGGTTTGTGTCTCGAGGCTCAAATTGAATCTCCAATTCAATGATAATTTGATTACAAAAAGGATATATTATTGATAATTTAATTTTTAAAAAATTTTATTGAAGAATTGCCATCATTCACAAAATATGAGAAATTAATTAGTGCGTGAAACCCTAAATTCTAAATAAGCCAAAAATGATGGTTTCCAAATCAACTAAAAGTTCACTTGAATAAGACTTCAACATCTACTAGTAGCTTGAAATTCTGGTGAGTTTAGATATTTTGAACTCAAATTTTTTGAATTTTAAATATTCTCTCGAATGTTTGCATGGTCTCTCTATCACTTTCTACCTAATTTAATCGCTAAATGGAGCAATGACAGCACCACTAAAGCCAAATGAGTTATTATTAGATACAAGGCATTGGGTGATTGATCTTGTGAATCATTCAAATTGTGAGTTGCACTATACCTAACGTCATAAATAAAGCTATGAGCTAAACAGAATGGGCCTTAACTTTCGGTGTATCTCAAAATCTTAGCCTTACTAAAAATCAAATAATAACAATAAGAATAATAATAATGAAATCTTAGCCTTATTATTTCATTTTGTATACTTTCTATGTTTATTTATAAAACCATAAAAACAAATCAAAAAGTAATGATGATAAAAATAAAATGGATAACATCAAACTAACTCGTACAAATCGATGGATGATGTTGAACTTGGTCGTCAATTGATTGTATAAGATCCATATAAAATTTGAATCTTGTCTCGAATTGATCTAATTTTGTGCTACATGGACAAGTGAAATAAAAATGATCACTTGAGGCTCAATTGAAAAAATGTCACTTTAATGTTTAAATCAACAAATATATCTTATAAATTATTAAGAATAGCGTAGAATGTCATATCTCTTATCAATTTTTTTCTTTTAAACACCTATTACATTAAGTTTTCTACATGGGTCAATCATGCCCATATCATGAATAATTAGTTATTTACGAGAGTTCCAAAATTTAGATATAGATTATTAAATAAGTGCGGCTTACCTTGTATTAGGTTAAGAGAGATTAGGACAGGTGACATTAAAAGAACTTAGAATGTTTATCTTATATTTCTCTACTTTAAATTTAAATTTATTTGCTCTTTATATCATGGAGATTGTCTCAAGGTAGAGAAGAGCTTACCTAACACTACAAAAAAAAGTAGATTAGAGACAGATTTTTTTCGTTTAAAATTTGAGACAAATTTTGAGAGTTTTTTTTTTATCTTAAATTAGAGATGAATTTTTTCCGCCTCAAATCTGAGACAGAAAAATTTTCTTCTCAAATTTGAGACAGATTTATTTTCCGTCTCAAAATCCACCTCAAAATTGAAACGAAGTATTTTTCCTCTCAATTCTGTCTCAAACTAAAAAAAATCCATAATAAATTAAAAATATTAATAATATAGATTTAAAAATATCTCAAAATGAAATACATTTAATTAAAGTCTAAATAATTAGACTTAAAATTTAAGTATATAAATTAATATATTTCATGTGCATAAAATATACATTAAACATGATAATAAGTAATTATTGGTAATATTTATTAAATGTATACAAAATGTTTCTTCTTTGGGAGAGAAGAAGGGGTGCATTTTAAAAAAAAAATAGTATATGAATTATATTTTGTTTAATGTGAAAAATATACTAAAACTAAATTGAATAATATTTTGAGAATATATAAATATTATTCTTAAACTGAAAATATTATATAAATATTCTTAGATTGATGATAGAGTTAAGAAAAACACATAAATTTTTAAAATCTTAGTATTTCACATGATTTTATAATAATTTTTTAAATTACAAATAACAATATATCGAACATGATACATTTCTCTATACAGTATATATCAATTTTTATGTAATACATCAAACATGACCTTAATTAATAATATATTTAGTTATATCTTTATGAAGTATTTATTCATTTAATAGTATATTTAGTATACTATTCGGTATTTGATTAATTTATCTACATTGTGCTTGATTAACCAATAAATGCAATGCATTATATTTGATTAATTATATAAATTAACTTAAATTCATATGGTCGAAGTGACATGAAATTTAAAAATATAATATAAATTTATTTTAATATAAATGAGTTGAAATAAATTTTTGAAATTGAATAAAAACATGAATGAAATTATACATTTAAAGTTAACATTTCATGTAGTTATAAAGTGATACATATATCATCCTAGTATAACGCTTTAATTAATCATAAGAGTTGTATATAAATAATATAAAATGTAAAGATAATTATATGAAAAAGTTAAAATATAAAATTAAATATATATATATATATATATATATAAATGTAAACTACATCTGAAATTTTTTTACATTTAAATATATATTAAATGTATAATAATTTACTATTAGTTCTGCACTCGTTGTTTTCTTCTATTGTTGCAATTTCGATTATGTCAATTATAATTACAATTCATTTAATAATCTTATGAGTCGATGGAATATAAAAACTATATGATAAGACATAAAATGACATGATAGCTACTTTTATTTTCTGTGTAATAGGATTATAATTAGTTACTCACTGGATTTATTTTGACCATTTCCAATGAAGTAATTTATATGGATCACTAATCTTCATTTAATTTCGTAGAGTTTCTCAATTATTCATATCATTCTGTATTTCAAAAAGATATACAAAAACGACGCTAAATGCTAATATTATCATAGTATAACACATATATTAATAAATTAGTCGCCAACTAATATTAAAGTGACACATATATAACTTCTACTAATTTTATGTAAGTATAAAGCAATTGTGTTTTATTATATCTTATTATGCTTAACTTGTATTTTTGATAAGGCAACTTATTTCATGTACCCATTATGATTGTAGGTTGAGTTCCAGGTGTGGCAGCAAGATGTATTATCACAGATATCGATGGTTGGCCAATCAGAAGGTAGTGATGTTAGGCAGCCATTGCAACTAGTTATTGACGAGACATCATTATGATTGGAGATTGCATGGGAGGAAAAAGAGAGGTCTCATATATGGGATGGGGTCAGAAGCGCATGTCATTCCTGGTTCCTACCGTGCACCGTCATCGTTGTCATCGTCGTTCTCTTTGGCAGACCAGATTCGACAAGCTATTAAAAAAGCTATAAAATCCTTTGACCATTGCTTGTCAGTCCTGGAAGGTAAATTGTAGGATAGCTCACTGTTGCCACCCTCGAATCCTTCGGATCATTAGGAGGATTTGTCATTGAACGATGTGTATTATAATTAATACTGAATGGATTTATTGTAATGAATTAACATTTATGCATGATTTTTTCTTTAGTTTGTATATTATGTCTATTAGGTTTAATTTTAAAATTTTAGAAGAAACAAATTCTATTTTTTAATTAAATTTAAATTTGAGATGAATTTAGAGACAGATTTTAAATCTATCTTAAATTAGAGATAGAAAAAATTCGTCCCAAAATCCATCTCAAGTCAGAGACAAAAAATGTAATACCCCAAAATAAAAAAAAATAATTATTAAAGTTTTTTTAAAAAAATTAGGTTGAAAAGATCCAGGTAATGATCTTTTGCAAGTGACTCTTGAGTTGTTCAAAGATCTAGAAGATTGTTTAATAGTTTTAAACAATTGAATAAGTGGAAGGGAGTATTTCGGAATGTAAATATCTAAGGAAAACAGTAAAACATTGACAAGCGTTTTAAGATGAGATTTATGACGCTGAAAGAAATTAAAATGGGAACAGTTTTCGGTATAACTAAAATACTTCTTGAAAAATCAACTGATTGTAAGAGACTTTTGAAAAGTCAATGGAACCCTAAGGGGGCTTCGATTTTTATGTAAGGAGCAACCCTAAGGTGGTATTGGGATGAAACAAAGGTTCTGTGAGGATATTGGGGCAAAAACGTATTTATCGAGTAACTTTGAGTCATTAATTTTAGACTTTAAGTATCTCAATGATTACTAATTCAATATTTGAGGGTGTAATTCCAATTAAATAAATTTTCAAAAATTTTCTTAAGGACTTAAGTGTAATTTTTATGGGCTTAAGTGTAATTATTTCTGGAGCATAAGTGAAAATTTTCAAAACTTTGGGGCTAATGTGCAATTTTTCAAAGTATATGGGTGACCAAGTGTAATTCAGAAAGCTTAAGCGCTTGAGGAAAGAGGACCAAAGTGCAATGGAAGCAAAATTGAGGGACCAAATAACAAATGCAGTGTGAAACCTGCCATGGTCGTTGTGGCTGCACATGGCTGCCGGCCATCAAGACAAATAGCCGACTGGGAAAGAGGATAAGTCCATCTAGACTAGGGTAGACCATGCGGAGCAAAGTGAGGCCGGTATTGTCTAGAGAGGCGGTCGAGAATGGCTATAAATAGACAGAGATGGCTGAGGGTTTTTTTAAAAAATTAACTCGTGTAATCTTGTTGTTTTGGGAAGAATCGAGAGGCATGGATAAGGGGATTTTGATTTAGGGGTGTGAGGGATTGTTTTTGAAAATTTTGGAAAGGTTTCGTGTGGATTTAAGGGTGCTATGAAGCTTGACTAGAAAATCAGAAGCTTCGCTAGATGTGGAATGAAATTAGCCGATTTGGGTTACCCCGATCAGTCGTTTCGAGCCAAGGATTGTACCATGGTGTTGGAGGGTCGAGTAGGCTAAGATAAGAAGAGAAATCGAGAAGAAGCAAGAAAAACCAAGTGGCCACCTCGCGAAGAAGCATTAGAGAAGATAGTTGCATGCACTAAGAGCGTGAGTGTGGGCCACGCATGAAGGTGAGAAAATGAGGAAAAAAAGGAAAAAAAATTCTAGAAAATTATGGAAATATAAGAAAATATGTTTTTATTAATATTTTGAAAATTTTGGTCAAAAAATTATCCAAACACGTGTTTCGAAGTTAGGGCATGCATGCCGAGGAAGCCTGAGAGGTTAAGTCAAGGTAAATGATTTGACCAAAAACTTGATTTTATGTAAATAATTTTATTGTCATACCTTGTCGTGCAATACATCATGTAGATTGCATACACATGTTATATTGATGAGAAATGCATATGTTTATTGATAAAATTTATTTGTCATGCATTGTATGTTTATTTGGTGACACAAAAAATCGACAATCTATCAAGGATGTTATATTACATCCCAATCTCGGAAGGAAGGTTGCCTCAGAAAGAAGGTGGTGAAATGATGGTTGAAATGCTATTCCATCATGGATGTTGATGAATGTCTCAACCTTGGAAGGGAGATTGGAAAATGGTGATAGCAAACAGATTCCGTGTGGTCACTAAAGAAAGGTGAAAAGATGATGTTATTATTGCATTTTACATTCATCCTCAAATCATGTGTATTATTCCTTAAATAATTCAGCGTCTAATTTGGGCTATACCCCCGGAATATTCAAACTTTTCAGTTGGGATTTGCAGCAAAGACAAGAAAGTAGTTGAGATGTAATGGCACGAGATGTCGTGTCCGATGGGTTTAACAAATTGTCCCTGTATTTTGCTCTTTTATGAAGATTCAGTTATAATATAGTTATGTTGAGAAACTTATGTTCCGTTTATAAGCAGTCTTGTAAATAAAAGAATGTTATTTACTACGAATTAAGTTTGAAAGACAATCACGTAATACTATTATGGTTTAATGTTATTTTGAGATTTGATTCTTAATTTCTGCATTTGATGTTTGTGATAATTCTTATTTGAAATAAATAAATAAAAATTTTGAAATAGATATGAGATAGGAATAATATGGTTTAGCTTTAGTTTTGAAAAAAAAAAAATTACTATCCCAGAATTGTTTTAAATTATAACACACTCAAAAAAATGAAATATTACAAAAAAAAAAAAAAATCTGTCACAAAATTAACGGTCACTGTTTTTCTAACGATTCAAAATCTATCTCAAACTTAAAATCTGTCTCAAAAAACTTGTGTTTCTTGTAGTGAAATAAATGTTTTGAGACCCCTTCAACTTGTGTTTTGTGAATATCATTTCTATCTTAACTTGTGTTTTGTGAATATCACTTCTATCCTAACTTGGAGTATACTTCGTTGCCCTTCTTCTCCTTGGATAAGTTTCCCTTGAATTGCTCCTTTTGAGTGTTTCATCAAGTGTTGTCAAATTGAAATATAGATTCCTCAGTGTAGTGAGTCATTTGGAATCATCTTGTGTGTTAATGCGAGTCATTTGGAATCATCTTGTGTGTTTAACACTTTCTTGTTATTTTTATTATTCTTCATCTCTCCCCTAATTCTTTCACATTTCAAAAACTTTAATAAACATTCATTTTAATTTTACCATTAATTAGTTACATTAAACTTATTTTAAATTAGTGTTTTATTGAAACAATTTTTTATTAAATCTATTAAATTACATTGAAGTAATTAAATAAGTGTTATTTCATTTTCTCATTTTGGCTATTGAAAGGACAATTTTGTTCCAGAGAAATGAATAAATGAAAGAATAAACTAATGTTGTAAGATTATTAAAATTCTAAAAAATATATTATAAATTAATATTCATTAAATTACCACTTAAATTTCACTACAATTATATGAAGAATTTTATTTCCATTATTAAAAGAAAATTTCATTAGATAACATTAAATTCATTAAATTATATCAAAATAAATTAAGTAAGTGTTTAAATAATTTAAAAATAATTATTGCTATTGTTTTATGAACCTTTAAATTAGATGATCAATTATTATTATTTTTTTTTTGGTAACAGATTGTTATAAATATAAACATTGCAATCAATACTTACTTTTATTTTAAAAATTAATTAAATTAACAATATCATAGAAATAATTTATAAATTTGCTAATTTGATAAATAGCTCAAATTAATATTGGTAATTTGCATTGGTTACACAGATAGAGAATATAATTATGAAAGATTTACAAGCAGTGGTACAACCGAAGGAGAATGATAAGATTAAGATTTCATTCAACCACCCAAAAGTTGAAATTTTTTTATATACAAGCGATTCAACCTAGAACTCTTTGAATATATATTTTTTTAAATTAACTCATCACGAGTGTTATCACTGTTCAGTCTCATAATATTAATAAGAAATGTAAATTAGATGACTCAGCAGTCAGTTTGATCTCTAACCCCATCACAAATGTAAGGATAATAAGCGATTTTCAATTTTTAAGATCGTTTTGATTGTTGAGCTTCTTCCTTAAGAGAACTCGAATACTAAATCTGAGAGCTCAAACAATAACATCACAAAACATACTTCCTTTGCCATCGGAGTTACGCCCTCCGGCTAACTCTTCGAATATTTAAACTTAGCTTCTAGCATAAATAGATCGATAGATAGATAGATATCATTTTAACATGCGATCACACAACACGCATTAATTAATTTAATTAGATTGTACGTAGTTCGGTCAAGTGCCTGCCTCCTTACTTGCAACTAACCCTACCTCCGACTACTGCTACCATCGCCGGCCGGAGTTGCTCGCTTCTCTAACATGGCCATTTTAGCTAGGCTCATATAATTATAGATGTGGATACCCAAGTTGAAGATGGAAATGTATCAGTTTTTTAATTAGCCGCTGAACGGCTGAAAGGGAAGTGCAAGCTGATCAAGAAGAGCGGTAACCGGAGCGGCGAGACTTGGCTCGTACGCAAAGCCATGCAAGTCGGAGCCTTCTCCGTTGCCGCCACGAACGAAAGGGCACGGCGGAATCCAGAGCCACCGCTTCCTCTGAAAATCAAACAGCAAGGCCTTCTCCGACCGGTGAATCATTAAAAGCACAAACTCGCCGTGCCCTACGCAGTCGAACCCCCGGCCGCCTTCCGCCTCCTCGAACTGCAGATACAGCTGCTGCGGCATCCTCTCGATCTCCGTCCATGTCGTGCCGCAGGGTTGCAGTCCCCACATTCTCAGGCTCTTCGGCACGTTCAGCTTGCTCTTCTCCACTGCCGCCACCAGAATCAGCTGCCCCCTGCTTTCGACCAAGCTCGGCGATCTCAGAAACCTCCTCATCGGGGCTTGGATTTTGCTCCATTCATTCGAAGTCACGTCGAAGAAAACGACGCTGAATGGACTGTAGTTCATGGAGTAGAATCTTCCTTGATTGTAGACCATGCGGCCTGATTCGAGGCTGCAAAGCCGCGGGAGCGAAGAAGTGGTTCCCCAGATGGAGTAGAACCCGGATGCATCCATGTGGAAGCTTTCGGCGGTAAGGTTTTTCACGGCGAACGGAGATATCAGGTCGTCTCCGGCGACGACGAGGTCCACCGACGAGTTGGTTACGGTTAATCCGATTGAAGGGAAGAGGCGAGGACGGAGCGTGGCGGGTAAGGGACCTAGAGACCCGACTAGCGGGTTGCATAGGAGGAGGCTCTTGGAACCGGCCTCGTCGGAGATCCAGCAGACGAGTCCACCGGAAGATGAGGCCGGAGAGAACCCTGGCGGGATCAAAGAGAAAGAAAGGCGGTACCATGCAACTTCGTGGGGATCAAAGAGGTAACCTTCTCGATCAGTGGTGCCATTACCACCACTGTTATATATGTAGCTTTTGAGGCTGTTCTGCTTGAAGAAGAGGAACCAACGGTGGCTGCGCGAGACCTGGAGGTAGAGTTCGAGGAAGGCGTTGGAAAACAGGAGGCCGTACCATCTCTTACAGACGGATCGGGCTCGGAAGAAAGCCGGCGGAGGGAGGAAGGCGATGACTCGATCGAGAAGCCTCTGAGGAAGCTTGCCCCAGACTCGACTGTCCATCCATGGACTACCGGAAGCGGAAGAGAAAGAGGAATTAGAACCAGGGTAACAAGCACCACTACTTCCGCCGGCAGCCAAAGTACTGTAGCAAAGGGATATTGGAGTTATTGAAGTAGTGCCAAATGCTTCCATATTTCAGTGAAATTAAGGTTGTCTTCTAGTTGGTTGGGATGGAATAATGATGAAGGAAGGAATTGGGGGTTGACGAGGAGGAATTAAGATATATGCTTGGTTGGGTAGGAGACAGAAAAAACTAGTAAAAGAGAATAAAGAAATGAATGAAGAAAAGGGAGAAGTATGCTGTTGGTGTTTGTTGGGTTGGGGTGGTCATTGAGACTTCTTGTTTTGGTTGGGCAGGGAGCCAAGGGTTTATATATAGGAATAGCTAGCTAGGATGAATCCATGTGAATGAGGGGGAACTAGTTGGCGCTGCTTTTGATCTTGGTGTTTGAGTTTACGACTTGTTCTTCATTTTTGTGTGAAAATGGCAGTCCGTCTGAGTCAGTGGCAGTAGTGTTTGTGATGGATCCATCTATCGTTTCAGTGTTTTCTTGTCAGATACAGCCGAGGAAGGTCGGACAATCAAGCTATGAGAAATGTACGGACGGACTCCCCACGAGAGAGAGAGAGAGGGGGGGCCGTACAAGTTCTAAAATACTTTGGGACAAGTAGAAAGGCCAAGCCAAAAAAAAAAAAAGTGAAATAAAATTGAAAATATTTCTTGTTATTTGGATAACATTAATGATTAATAATATAATATATAATGATGATAAAATAGTATAACGGTGAGTTTGAATGCTTAAAAAGTCATTAAAATTCATGTTGTCACAATATTAATTACTTCCCAAAACAGTTTCATATATATTTCCATTAATTAAATTCCATTTTAATGAATCAAATCATCTTCTACCCTAAACCCAGTTTCGTTTCTTCCCCTACTTTAAAATGCAACGTGATTCAGAGAGACAAGAAGTAAATCTAAATCTAAATAAAATTAAACAAAAATACTTACATACATCCCATATTGAAGGCGTTTACCAAATGACGAAGATCGCTTCCACCCAATCCTATCCCCTCTCCTGAACACACTGTGGTATATATATATGTGATTGTGTATACAAATGACCCGACCCATGACTTAGAGGCGGTTCCATTTCCATTCATTCCACATTCACCCGAATCCGGATGCAGGTTTATGGGGGTCGAAGGTGTTTAAAATGGGGGGATTAGGGAGGAAAAGGAAAGAGTTTAAAGATAAAGTCGACACGTATTGTATTGATTATGAAACAATATTGCAGAAAAATGAGTTGCAGTAAGGGAAAAAGAACGCCGAGAGAGAGAGAGAGAGATCATTTGTCCAATCGGATCTGAGAAAGTGTCAACAGTTTGACGTGAAACCCAAAACGCTATGAAATCCAACCCAATCTATGAAATCGCTCTTCTTCTTCTTCTTCCTTCACTCACTCATAATCTCTCTCTCTCTCTGCTTTTCTTTCCAATGAGTGATAATTTACATATATTCTCTTTCCGTCAAGAGAGAAAGCAGCGACTGAGTACTTGCAGTAGCAGCAGCAAGCTGCATGTGTAGTTCGCGTCAATCTTTGTTGATGGGTTTGGAGAAATTGCCTCAGAATTTACATCACTTCAAAAAAGGAAAAAGAGGGCACGGTCAGATTTGGAAAATTGCCCTTTCCTTTAAGCAATCGCCCCTTTTTGGTAAAAGCCTCTGAGTATCCTTTTTGGAAATCCTGCACTCTTCCAAGAAACCACACAGTAACTACCCATCATCACTCTCTCTCTCTCTCTCTCCCTTCGTGTGTCTCTCCTTTCCCCCTTCTTTAATCTCCGCCCTCTCTTTGACCCCTCACCGACTCACTCTACATTAATTAGCAAGTGATTTGAGTAATTTGTAACTCGCATTTTTAAGTAAAAAGTATGGAAAATCTTATGGTATATATGGGTAATCCTATTTTTTATATTATAAAGTTTGTAATTTATGACACAAAGAGTATGTTATAAAAATTGTATTATACATGCAACTGTGGTACAAAAGTCTTTTATGTACCTATAATAAATTTTGTAATTTATAAGGCCAAGAGTATATATTATACATATAAGGAGTATATTGTATAACTATTATATACAAGTCTTTTATATATACGTATAATACATCGCTTGTGTTGTACATCACAATTCTTATGTTATGTAAGGGTATGAATACCTTTAGGACCATACAACTTCGTCATTTTTTATATAACTTGATATATAGTATTGACAGTACATTAATAAATCTCAATTTATTAACTATGCATGTCTTAAAATAAAATTTTGGGACTTCTAGGTTTTTTAACTCATGTATTGGGAGTGATTGTGATAGAATTTAACCGCCTTTAGGTGTTTTTTCAGCGTCATAGTTGGCCTAACGAAAATTTCATTAATTAATCTATCACAACCTCTTACAAATTTTCACAATCATTCTTCTCCTTTCTTTCTCTCTCTAGCTAGGGTTGTAATCGAGCTGAGTCGGCCCAAGTTTTGATAAGCTTAGTTTAGGCTCGACATACCTAAACTTAGGCTCGAGCTTGGTTAACATGAACCGAGCTCGGGCTCCCCACCACTAGGTGCAAGGTGGTTCGACAAGGCACACAAAGCTTTGGTGTTGGATCTAAAGAATGGTGTATATAAAGTGTTAGATATAAACCATTAAAACCAGTTTTAGTAACACAGATAGGCTTGATCTTATAATTCTTTAAATTCAATTTAATGGCAAGTTTTATGTTGAGTTTAACTTGCAATATGGCTTGAATTGAATATACAAATATCCTTTAGTGTAATAAGAGTGGATACACCATTTTTAAATGTTAAGAATAAACGTGATGGTTAATTCACTGTACGTTATATTATAAACATATTCCTAGCTATAGAGTTCTTAACCCGGAATAGTAGTACAGGCCGACATATCGTCTTCCTCTTTGTTTAGTATGAGATACTGAAAGATAAAGTTGGTGAGTCTCGTGCCATTCTATTTGAGATATAGAAGGAAGGTGAGTGATGATCGTTATAGAAACAATTTTACTGAACGAGATTGTTAACATTGAATCACATGAGTTTTATTTCACAAGTCAATGATTCAATGTTAACTACGGATTTATAACTAGTCATTAGACTTGAGATGACGTGAATATCCATGTGTTTAGATTAGGATTAATGATATTATATGATTGTTCTAATTAGGGGCAACCATACATATATATGTGCCTAGTTCAGTAACACATGGGGTATGTATGCATCAGACATAGAATCAGTCACCTCAAGATCTATGAGGAGAATATCTTATGTGATCCAGTAATCACTTGACGATAAATCTTCAGTTGAGGTAATATGACAATGGAATGTATATTCTATAGAGATTGTGTCATATTAGTCAAGTAAGATTATTGAATTTTGGTCATATAACGAGATCGATCAAGAGATTTGACCTACTAATCGTGATTTCATATCTCATTAGAATATAGGATGATAGAGGGACTGAATTACATGATATCGTAGTATAAAGTTTATATTATCCGTTTTGCTTTAAATTGGGTAATCATGACATACTGTTAAATATTACTCATGATTTACGAGAATTAATAATTGATTAACCCGTTGACAATTTAATTGTGAATTCAAAAAGTTCTACCCAATAAGAAATGGTTTTAAAAGAGAAAATGACAATTTAGTAATTATGAAATTACTAAATAATAGTGTAATTATTTATTAGATAAAAAAGGATAATTAAATTATTAATAAGTTAATTATTTAATTATCAAGTTAGATCGGGTTTCTTGCTAACACATTAAGTCTAGTCCAACTACACTTAGGACTTGTTTGATAGCACACATTTTTTTTTTTATAGAAAATGTCTAATTATGTGTAATTATTACACATATTTTCTATGGAAACAATCAAACACCCTTAATTTTTCTATGAAAAAATTGTATATGGTACAAACATTTAAAGTTTCTTTCCATGAAATTTATTTTCCAAGAGGCTAGGGTGGTTTTTGTTTTTCTAAACAATCATTACTTAAAATTAAATTTTAGGTAATATAATCAAACACACCCTTAGGGTTTATAAGGTTTGCCTATAAATACGACATTAAGCCCTTGAATCATATACACAACGCAATCAGTTGTATCTAGATCAGACAAAAATTTTAAGAAAATGTTTACATCATTTCTCCTAAAGTTTGTTGGAGTCTTGACGATTTCGGGTGGACCGACTTAACATCTCACACATGGGAGATTATATGCTAGATTATCTGCAATGAATTTTTTTTTCCATCTTAAATAGGTAAATTTCGGTTATGGTTAATTTTTAAACTGTATGTTTTGAAAAACTTGATACCTGTAAAATCATATTTTGTTTCTGTTGCATATATATCATCAAATCATAATTTTCTAACATAAAGAAGTCGCGGCCGATAAGGAATATGGCAGCCATGTCTAAGCAGGTTGTTGTCTGGAGATCTAAAACAAAGTCGATGGACATGATTTCAATCACATTTTGAAGAAAAAGTTGTGCTACGACAGCACTCAAGAGAGGGATGAGTATGCAACGATGACAACAAGCAACGGAGATGGAGGATGCAGTGGTGGTCAACAATGAAAGGTGAGGCAGCGATGAGAGACGAGGGACGAGAAGAAAGGGATGAAGGGAATAAGGTTGGAGAAGAAAAGCAATAGGCAACCATGGAAATGAAGAAAACAAGAGAGAGATAAAGAGAAAAATATGTTTTTTGGGAGAGAAAGTGGGTTTCTTGGGCAGAAAGAAGAACAAAAAAGGGGGAGAAAAGTGAAGGAATGCTGATATGTGTGTATATATATGTATGTTAAATATATATTTATAAAATATATATTTAATATATAATTTATTAAATGATATAATTATTATATGTGTGTAAGTTAAATAATATTTTTATGGAACATATATTTAATATATTATACATATATATGGTATTATATTTATTCTCAAACTACTAATCGGACTTGCTCGTAAAGCCTCTACTCAAGTCAGCTTGCTAGCTAATAAATCGAGTTTTACTGAACTCAAGATTAGCTCATTTATAAATCGAGATTTAAAATTAAGTTCAAACTCGAGTCATTTACCTTAATAAATAAATTTAAATAAATTTTTATTAAGTCAAACACCTGAGCCAAAACGGCCCTATCTTTGGCAGGAGAGAAAATTTGGCTTCATAATGCCAATTCGCAAGTAAGTAGCGCACAACATGCAATCTTGTCGGTCCTCGCTGACGAGATCACAACCCAAGTTGTACAATCGGTTCAGATTGCAGAACCCGTCGACGGTTCAAGGTCTAAACCTCGGCGTTCCATCACACGAAGGTCGCATGGAGATGGAGCATCATGAAAGTGACGGTTCAATCAGTGACGAGGCTCGATGGATTTGTCGATCTGCATGCATGAATGATGATTGAAGGCCAAGATTGACAGACCAGCAGAGCTTAATTAGGAAGTGGTTCTAATGTGTGGGGTGGATATGATACAAGGCGAAGAGGTTCCGTCAATAGCGGCTCAGGAAGATGGCAAGTTGAGGACGTTGGTTTATCGAGATGGGATGGTTCTAATAATAATAGGTTTGGTGTTCTTATCATGGATATTTACAAGTTGGTCATATGGCAACCGGAGACGGCAGATGGCGATGCTGGTGATAGTTTACGAGATGAGCATTTTAAGTCTTCGGTGACGCATTCTTCAGTTGGGTCGATCCCTGCGATGTGGGCTCCATAGTGTTCTGGTATCTTACTTGATAACTTCAGGCGGCCATTGAAATCTATGGAGATGGTACGTAGTTCATGAGTTTCATCAGTCTGTATACCGAGTGGAAATGGAACAGGATGATCGGTCTGTCAACCTAAATATTTAATCAGAGCTTTACCAGTACAGGTGGCACTGGGTCAAGAGTGGCTACCGTCAACTGGCAGTCGGACTCGAAGAGGATGAGTGAAGATGTGGCATCGACCGAGATAGATGCAATCTCCGACCAGGCTTATATACTCACCAGCAGCGTGAAGAGTCTTCGAGAATTGGGAGTGGTAGTGAAGGCAAGTGCGAAAATTTCGGGGCAATTGTAGCCATTGAATCCGCCAATTATGGTGGATCATGACAGGCAACTCAGATCTCTCACGTGTTAGAGGGAAAAGCTTAATGGGGTAAGACAATTAATCAAATCCAATTAATTTGTGTAGCGGGTGATTTGAAATTACAGTGACATAACTTCACAACTATTTATAAATACCTAGATCTTGTTGAGCTCGAGATTGTTCACAAACTATTAATAAATAGTAAATTAGGTTTAAAAATAAATATATTCATATATTTATAAATAAAATTATTTATAAATTTTTAATCAAACATATTTATAAATTTTTAATATAATTTATTAATATTCACATATCTTTAATCAAATCAAATATATTTACGAGTGGGATTTCGAATTTATTTGAACGTGAAATCTTCTCCTTCACCAAACAACAATTTCCTTGTTTTGATTTGACCAATCAGCCGACTTTTGCCCTACACAGTGTCTGATGATAATTTATTAATTTATTCTGCCCTCTTGACCCTGTACGTATTAGTACATTAATAATTTGCGAATTGTACAAAAAAAACATTAAATTCAACGAGCCTTCAATAGATCATTCGAGTCAACAAGACAGGATGGGGGTCGAAAAGCCTAAACATGATTTAGTGGGGGCTGCGCCAGGCCCGGGCGGCAGTGCGAGGCCAGGGCTACGCGCGAAGGCCCGGGTAGCTAGCTACCCTAATTGACCCTTCCCCTAGAAAAATAAATTTAATATCATGTGGGCCCACGTATCAGATATTAAACTGATAAGAACAGATACTACACTTGTGATCTTAGCCCAAAGGCCGAGAAAGGTATGACTTGAAAGTGGTTCGGCTGCCATTTTTATAATAACTTGCCTGCCTTCTTCCTAGGCATTTTCGATGTGGGATGTGAGATTGATATGCAATTACAATCAGACAGAGTAATCAGAAAGCAAATTCGAACCAGACGAGGGCAAAGAGAATGGGTGATTTGGGTTAGCACCAATATCACTATCATAATATATGTTATACCGTAAAAATATTATTGAGTTAACTTTTTATATTTCTCTTTTTGTTATATCGAGTAACATAAAAATTATCTGACATAAATAAAATAACTAAATTAATTCAACAACATAGAATATATGTTATATATTTATGAGTTATATGTAACAATTTTCACATTTAATAATAATAGCACTTTAATTGAATTGTTAGAAAAGAAATAATCAATTGAACCTCTTAATTTTGCATCACTTGTTACTTTAATTTTTGATTTTTTTATTTTCAATGCACTCTTATTTATAATTTTAAAACTTTAATTTAGTGCCAAGAAAAATACTATGAAACCCTTTAGATCCGTCATATTTTTTTCTCTTTAACATTATATATATATATATATATATTATTAATTTATCAGAATGTACTCATTAAAAATAATAAAAAAAATAAAAAGCGAACGTGTTGGAGGGCAACAAGCAAACAACAGGGAGGGAGGGAAGAGAGTATTGTAGAGAGCGAGAGACGCGCCGGCCAACGTCGGAAAGGAGGAGGAAGGCAGAGCTCACCTCGGGTTTCCGGCCGCCGGTGAGTTTCTGATTTTTCTCCCTTATATGAATGTATCTTTTTTGTTTTTAGTTTTTTCTTCCTCGTCGGTGAGTTTGTTCTCCTCCGGCGTCATCTTCTCACGGACACCCCCCCCCCCGGCCGGCGTCTCTCTCTCTCTGTTTCTGTATACTCGCACATACACAAGCTTCTTCACGCTCTTCCACTATGCTTCCATTTTCTACGAACCAGGACCCTATTTATTGAGCATCGCCACCAGGCCCAGACCTACAGTAAGGCCCAAGAAGAGGTTGTCTCAGGGTCCAAAATTCTGTTATTTTTAGGGGGGCCTATAAATCTGAAAACCTTCTTCCTCTCTCGCTGAGCCCAGCCCAAGGGGGCGGATCTAGCCCATGGACAGGGTGGGCTTCTGGTTCAGCGCCCACCCCCTGCTTCGCCCCTGCCCTTCTGCAAACTCTTCTCCCTCTCTCGCTATCAGAAGCCGCCCGCGAGAAGCAGCATCGCCGTCACCGCCATGGTGCTGTGAAGCTTTTTGTGTTCGGAGACTCCTATGCTGACACTGGCAACTGTCCCAAACCATCCGCCACCTCCTGGAAGGAACCATACGGATTCACTTTTCCCGGCACACCAGCCAGTCGCTTCTCCGACCGTCGTGTTCTCACTGATTACATTGGTAATAAAAAAAATAGCTATATCAATCGGTTCTTCCTCTAATTTCATAATTTCCTTTCTTTGTTCTTGATTTAATTTCGTTCTTCACTATCGTTTTCTGTTCATTATTTTTAGTCTGAATTTTTGATGAATTAGCTTCAAATTTTCTATTCAAGGGATGATTAAAATAAATCTTTTCCTTGTATTCGAGCTTCAATTATTTCATTCATGTTTATTTATTTTGGAGTTATTTTGCAGCCTCATTCCTTGGTATACGGTATAATTTAGAACAAATTTGATTTTATTCGTATGAATATTTATTTATTTTTTGATTTTTTATTATGAAAAAATAAAATTTGAATGTACACTACCATTAGGGAGGTCATTTTTACATTTCGATTCAAGGCTTCAAAATCTTAGGTACAGCACTGATTGCCACGGCCCAAACCTGGCATCAACAGAGCCCAAGCCATCTCATCACTGCCCTCCCCCTTCTTATCAGTTTCAGCTGCAATGGCTTCTTTTGGCCGCCGGCAATCTCTTGAATTGCGGAGACATGCGGCGTGTCGGGCTAGGGTCTTCTGCAACCCCTAGTAGGAGCCCTAATTGGCTTGGCCATCATGCCGGGTCCTTGGTCTGGAGAATCATGGTCGGCCTCTCTGTTTGTTGAGTCAAGTCCTGTAGTTGGGTGTGGCCTGGCAATGAGCTGGGCCGATGTTTTTTGCTATTAGGGCAAGTTTAGTTGGTTAGTTGAAGAAGAAAGAAAAATATGTTTCTTAGCTTGCATGCTGGTAGTTACCCGGCTGGTTTTAGTTATGACTTGGAAGGGGATGATTCAATTTCAGGGGCATAAGCTATGATTTTTTACTTTTATTTTTAGATATTCTGATTGTTTTCTTGGTGTTTCAGACTGATGGGCTGATGGGAATGCTTTTCTTCCCAGGTCCTTGATTCATGTCGCCTGAACGTTGAGGCTGCTTATTAAAAACAAAAAGAAACAAAAAAATACCTATTGAGTTTTTTTAATTACAAACTGAAAATTATTTGTTTTCTTAGTTCAAAGGAAAATATATCAGGTGACAGCTACAGGTACGACTCCATTCCCATTCAAATCCCTGCAGTAAAAAACTGAACCAAGTTAATCAATCCCGTTCCTCTAAAGTTCTTCGATCTCTTATACAGAATGAAATAATTCATTTGGTACCATGTTATGTTGTGCCTAGTAGTGCTTTGAGTATTTGGGTGCTCTAGACCACCATTTTATGTGGGTACCATCATTTCATTTAGAAGTTGACTTCAACTTTTAGAATCACACTGGGCATGCCCTTTTTACTCCCTTCTTCATCTCTTTTTAGGGCATCTCCAATGAATGCACCAAATCCATTTTGGCGCAGAAACATCTACAATGAATACACTAAAATGGTGTTGGGCACAATTTTCAACCACCAAATTTGGTGTTGAGTGAATAGTGTAACACCAAATTTGGTGTTATACTATTCATCAACACCAAATTTTCATTTTCATTTTATTTCCAATTTTATCCCTCTTTGTATAACTTCCAAACAATTTATTCCCTTTGTATCCTTTGTAACTTTTATTATATTTATATATTTTGATTAATAATTAGACATATAAATTAAATTATTACAAAAAATATATATCAATGGAAATATTTTATTAAGATCTATAAAATGAGTATAATATTGAATATATTTTATAAATAATATGTTAATATAAAATGAACTATTTTTGTTTATGTATATGAATTTTTTTATTTTAATAATTACTTAATAGAAAGAAAATATTTTTAATGTAAAAATTCAATAATATAATAAAAAGAAAAAACATTTCCATTAACTTAAATTAAAAATACATGATGAAAATAGAAAAAAAAAGCTTAAAATAAAAACAACAACAACATGACTTAAAAATAAAATGCTTTCTATTCTTAATTCTAAAGTACCATTTAACCAATTAGTTTGATAAAAGTTAGGCAAAAATAATTAATTAAAAATTTAGTAAAAATATTAATTAGAATAACATATTTTGAAAAAAATATAAAAACATTATGACTGTAATTTTTAATTTTTTTATAAAATATGACTAATTATTTTTAATTATATTATACTATTAATATTTATTAAATATTTATTTATAAAATATTCTTTAAAGATTTCCTTTTACACCAATTTGGTGTTACACATTGGAGAGAACACCAAAATGGTGGACACTAAATTGGCGTAAATCACTGTTGGACACCAAATTGGCGTCCAATTTGGTGTCCAACATTGGAGATGCTCTTAGATATTTGTCTTTCTTAATTAAAGTCATAATTCTCAATTATGTTTCAAGCACTTGTCACTAACTAAAAACAACATATCAAGTCTTAATCTCACTATGTGGGAAAACACTTTGCCAGTAAATCTAATCTAAAAAATTGTCTTAAATATGTTGACAGAGTCTCAGACAGATGTTTACTAGACGAGTGAAAAGTGTTATACAGAAATCTATTGCAAAGATTGATAATAAAGAAAAATTGAAGCCCCCCTATGCCTTTTACTCATATGTGTCAAGCTATACCGAGCTGCCAAGGAAACTTAAGAACTCTGAGAGGAAGCCATGGGTAACAAGTATTACCGAACTCAAGCGTAAAGCTAGGTTGGAAAAGAAAGAGAGGAAGGTGGTTCGAGAAGTTTCTTTAAATCCTCCTGAAAATGGTTTATTGGTCAAAGAACTGGTCCCAGTTGCACATGAGGTTATTTCTGCAAGAGCTGCGCTATTTGATTGCATTACAGGGGTTTCCAGAAATATTCAAATCTATGCATGCAGGTAATGGCATTTTTTACATACTCTAGTAGTATCTAACGAATATTATATAGTAAGACATTCCCTCCATAGAGCCTGGCCTCTGGCAAAACTGCCAGTGTAGTTGATCAAGCATGGTTCATGTGTGCATGTCTTAATGGAAAAGAAACATAGCTCTATCTAATAAAACTTGCTAAAATCATCTTGCAAAAACGTATAAAAGTGGATATGTCCCATTGACTTTGTTTTATTAGCGCATTCAAATGAACATAAGCAGCACATATTCTTAAAAGCATGCATTTCTGTATGGAACCCTGGTTGATACAAGGACACATTTGAAAATGTGGCAGTGACCTGTTTTGCCTTTGTGATAGACCTTTTTTTCAGTCTTCCAAGACGTGCATACCAAAACTACCATGCTCAAGGGAACTTGTATGCAAAAGTAAATATTTAGCATTCAAGATAATGGTGTGGAATCCTTAATGCTACTTTATTATGATGTATTTATTGGAAATTAATTATCTTGTCCCATATAACGTTGAACTCTTGTGCAGCTTGTGTGGAGAAGTTCATGTTGGTCATCCTCCACATAAGATAAAAACATGCAATGTCTCTGGTAGCCCTAGAAGCAAAGAACACAATTGGGAAAGAGGAGGTGTGGAACATGTTATGCTTCTTGTGGAGTCTTTTCATCTGTATGACAGATTGGGGAGAGCAGTTTCACATAATGAGAGGCTTCAAGTTGATCGAACACCTGCCATTGTAGAATTGTGTATTCAAGCAGGTGTGGACATTCCTGATTACCCAACAAGGAGAAGAAAGTTCCCTGTATATCATGTTGCTGGGAGGGTCCTGGATTTTGAGCGAAGGTTTCCCAAGGATGATTCTTCCGGTAATGATATCAATGCATATGGGTTTTGGGGGAAAAGGAAGAAGTTCAGTGAAGATGAGAAGTCCTTAAATTTTCCATGCGATAATATAAAAGGTCTGTTTTATCAGAATTTACCCATTTTGTAAGAAAGTTTTCCATTCACATTGAGACTTCTTGACAGTTTGCATTCTAGGATTTAAGACTTGACTATGGATTTGAGGTATAGGATCACCCACTTGTTTTCACTTTACAAATTTTTGGGGGTTTATTGTTGGCATTAAGTGGTTTCAGGATAGAAAGAAAGTACACGATAATATTTTATGCATATATTGTTAGATTTATGTAGGTATCCTGTTCTAGCACGTGTTTCAAAGAATCCAGTGTTTTACCATGTGCATCCTAATGCGTTACCCTATGTTTAGGCCTCGCTGTACAAGGCATGCAAGCATGGGAGAAAATGAGGTCAGGAGCCATGAAACTTATGCTGAAGTATCCTGTCCAAACTTGTGGTTATTGCTCTGAGGTCCAAGTGGGGCCTAAGGGTCATAGAGTGAGGCACTGTCAAGCATACAAGCATCAGATGAGGGATGGACAACATGCCTGGCAGGAGGCAACAATTGATGATCTTGTTCCTCCAGTGTATGTGTGGCATGTGCAAAATCCGGGGGATGATGGCCTACTTGTGGATGGCTTAAAGAGATACTATGGAAAGCTGCCTGCAGTGGTGGAGCTGTTTGCTCGGGCTGGAGCATGTGTGGGAGAAAACTACATTGGTTTGATGAGGGAAGATGTTGCAGTGCCAGGGTTGGATGTAGAAAAATGGGTTGTATGAAACTCCTTTAATGCGCTGTGTCATTGAGATGCTGGGGCAAACTTTTGAAGACTCCAGAATTTGTGGCTTCAGAAATCAAGATTCTTTCAAGGTGTTTTTTATGATGGGTGCAAGCATGCTGCAATTAAAAAAAAAAGAGACATGAGACTCTGCAGTTCCTTAGGGTTGATGCAAGAAAGCTGAAGTTCCACTCAGCCAAAAAATAAAAAAGAAAAAGAAAACTGGACTTCAACATGCTACCTGTATACTGGTAATCCTTTGATAAATTTTAGTGGAGAAGCGAATAGGCAACTGAAACGCTAGCTAGATCTGTAAATTTGTTTTTTGGTGAGCTTTCATTCTTAGAATTTTGACTTCAGAAATTGATTTTCTCCAATGTACTGGTAATCACCGGAGGATGAGGAAGTGAGGAAAAATTGTACAAAACCTGCATTAAGAGATTTGGAATGATCATACTTGTGATTTTGTTTGTTGGGTTTTGTTATTCTTCAAGAATCTACTTGCATCCCCTTCTTTAATTTGAAAAGCTGTGAGTTCTCTGTCACAAATGCAATCCAGTTCAAAAAAAGCTTTGCCTCCAGAAAATCACGGTGGCAAGATTGTAATTGGTGGAAATTTCATGTTTGTTGCATGGTCTTTAAGGTTTTTTTGCCAATAACTATTATGTGTTTTTTATAACTTAGCCATTTTTAGTTGTTTGCTATTATAATGGTTTCAAGGTTTTTATATTATGGAGAGCTTCTAAACAGAAGAATTTATTACTGTGGCATGAGTTGGATTCTAGATCCTATAGAGGTGCAAGGGAAGAAAGACATTGTATCATCCATTCAAAGACATGCAAGAGTGTATAAACTGGGGCTTCTCCAGCAGTTCCAGTAGCTTGTGATGATTATGACTTTGAAATGTTCAACATCGATCGGGTAATGCTAGAAATAGTGTAGGCAGATGATTTTTCCAGCTGCAAAGCTTTTTGTTGAATATTAACAGTACAACTTTTCTCTCATCTCTCTCTTTGGAACAAGGTTGGTGGTTGCAAGTTTTGAATTCAGATCAATGTTGGTGTCATTTACTGAAGAAAGAGAAGCATAGTTGACATGTTTGCTGTTTTCCCAGTGCAGAATTTGTGAACACAAGTGGAACATTTGTGTAACATTTGAAGTAGAGGAAATATCTTTATTCTGCTTTCAAAAGCATTACATCTCAACAACAGATTAAGGTAACTTCAATGATTGCTACTTCTGTAATATCTGTACTTTTTGCCTGTTCTTCTCCGCATGTGTGTGATTCTTTTGGTAGAACTATTGGAATTTCAATTTGGCAATATCATCATTTTACATACATCCTGCTCACAATTGAATGTTTAACTCCAGGGGCCTTTAGATGGTAATTTGTGGACTTGACACCCTGGTAAACACATCTAAAATGGTTATGATTTCTTCTTTTGTTTGTTGCTCGGCAAATGGTTGTCATCTCATATGCAAGTGTGTTGATCAGTGTACTGTTCATGTGCTTCTTATCATCTTCATCTATCGATCTATTTACTAAGCTGCATTTGTCTGCAACATTTCAAGTTTTAGTTTTCAAACTCAAGTTGGTTTCCGGCTTCCACTTCACTTTCTTCAGCGCGTGTTCTAGACTTTTATTTCTGGTTGGCCGGTGTAGAATGTTGAGAGACTGATTGGCATTATTAGTCTAAGAAATAATTAATCTTGTGTATATATACGCAAGTATATATGATCATGAATTCTGTAGAACATACAAGATCCCTCTCATTAACCTTCTTTGTTTTTATCCTTAGTTTCTTTTTCTTTACAAAATGTAGGGTTTCATCTTGACTTTAGTATACTTGAGCTTGTTCAGGTGGATAAACTTGAAAGCTGAGGTTGACACTTGACAGACACACAGAAGATGAATTAAGGCCATTTTCAACTCCAACTCCAAGTCTTTCCACAAGGGTTGGAACCACCAAACCGAGTAAGCCAGCCATTTCTTTTTATTTTGGATAGCTACACATAAAGACACAAACTGACCCACCACCCTGCACGCACGCGCATAAATACATTATTATACATATATATAGGCAGAGACACCAAAATGAAAGGAAAACCGCTAGCCTCCAGTAATATCTGAAAATGTTTAAAGCTTTTTTGAATTGCATAACATAACCAGTGATGTTAGAAATTTATATATTTATTTGATGGAATTTACTTTCTATCCTATCAATATTACAAACTATCATATATAATTTAAATTATATCTAATTTGTTTTATTACATTTACAGCTAGGTAATTGGGTCCATATTTTTTACGTAGTTTAAAAAAATATTTGTTATAATCACCTTCATATTTCATGTAATTAATGCTTACATGTTAATAATTTATGTAGCATTTGAAAATATTAAATAATGTATCCCATGGAATAATAATTTTCATTACTAAATTTAAATATTATATTACAAATATATCTTTTTTTCATAAAATATCTGTCATAATATAATAATTATATTATCTGTTGGGGGTGAACGTATAATCTTCATACTAAATTTCTTCTCATTTGTGCATCTATTGACTGTTTTATTATCATGCGTTGTTACATATAATTTGGTTTAGAATTTAAATTTAATCATTTGGGAGAGAAAAAATATATAAAAAAAATTTATAAAAAAGAAGTAAGCCAAAAGTAAATCATATGAAATTTCTTTAAAAATGATCTAAACCAAAAGTTCAAGTCCTAGAGGTTTGTTTGGTTTTTAGGAAAATATATCATATAGTTAGGAACACAGTGATTTTCCTTTTTGGTTTTGTGTAATTCTTCATTAACTCTAAACCTTAAACCTAAACCCCATTCGCATCCCTCTCTAATTTCAATTCAATTTAATACAAAGGAAGGTTTGCCTCCTGAGAATCATGGTGGTGGCCGGTGGCAAGAGAATTGTGTTGCAAAAGATGGCAGGGGTGGAAGGTAGACGTAAAGCTTGAGGCGTGAGAGTAACGTTACTAGGTTTAAGGACAAATTTCAATATTCACAAACAGTGCAAAGGGTAAGGTGGTTATCTCTTACGATACAATAAGCTTTTCTAAAACTCGTGTGCACTCGTGGTTTTGGGGGCGAGAGGAGCAACAAGAGACAGTGGATGAACCGAGCAAAATAATGGCAGAACAACAACAAGAAGTATGAACAGAGAAGCCAATGGGTTTTGCGTGTCACAAGTGCAACAAGAGGCTGCTTATAGGCGAGGAATGCTAACGTTGAGAGGAAATTAACAAGTGAGAAAACTGGTTCAAACAGATAGAAGAAGATAAGATAAAGGGAAAGGAAAAGATGGAGAAGAATTGGTCAAGTGAAAACCTATTCTTTCTCCAAGGATGAAGACTAGTTTGGTTCAATCTTCATCTTTTTTGGTAAGACTAGTTTAAGATAAAAATTATAGAGGATGATAAAAGAAAACTAACAAAAAGTTGCAATGTGCTCTTGCTCGGACGTGCAAGGGGAGGGCAAATCCTCGATTTTGTCACGCAAGGCCCAATTTTTTCATAGTTTTAATAAATCCATATAAACTCTATATATATTAAAAGAAGAACAAATGTTCTTATCCAACTAATGTGGGATAAAAGACACTATAGATCATTTAAAATATCACTTAATTTACAACAAATTGTAAAAATTATGTTGCTACTTTATATTAACAACTATTCTATGGAGTAAATTTAATATACACTACTGAATTTTAAAAATGTAATTTCTTATTTACTGAACTTTAGATTGTTATTATTTGCTCATTAAATTTTGTTTAAAGTCAACTATCCATCATCCATTATATCTTATAAACGAAGAATGTTCACGTGGCTAATGGAATTCGAGAAAATTTAACAAACATTCACTGAATTTTAAAAATATAATTATTTACTGAATTTTAGATTGTTATTAGTTGCTTATTGAACTTTGCTCAACGTTAATTACCAATCACATAATCATCACTGCCTGATCTTGCAAACAAAAAATGCCCATGTGGTTAACGGAAATCGAAATGGCCTAATCAAATCCTTATTTTCGATTAACTCAGTAGTACCATATTTCTCTCTTTCTCTCTCACTTCTTTATCCCTTTCCCTTGCTCTAGTAATAGTGGTTGGCACGTGAGAAGCGAGGCGATGAGGCACCAAGCAACAAGGTGGCAAGGCGAGGCGTTGGCAGCGAGAAGGTCGGTGACAACTGCCATTGTTAGAGTTGAGTTGGTCAAAAATAAGAATTTGATTGGGTCACTTTGAATTTCGTTAATCACGTGGATATTTTTTGATTGCAAAATCAGACGGTGATGTAATGGGTGATGGATGGTTGACGTTGAGTAAAGTTCAGTAAACATGTAGTAACAATCAAAAGTTTGGTGAATAAGTAGTTATATTTTTAACTTTCAGTTGGTGTTTGTTAATTTTTTTTCAGATTTCGTTATCTACATGAACATTTTTCGTTTGCAAGATGAAACAGGTGATAAATAATTGACGTTAAACAAAGTTCAATAAGGAGGTAATAAGAATATAAAATTCATTTATTAAGTAGTTATATTTTTTAAATTCAGTGAATATATGTTAAATTTATTTATGTTTAGTACGATTGGATTAGGCATACTGACACTTACATAAAAATTCAGATAAAAAATTATATATAAATTGAATGTGATTCAATTTCATTGGACTTGTATACGATCACTATGATTTGGATGAGATTTAATGAATCTTCCGCGTTGATTAGCTGTGCTTGACTTGCCCCCATGTAGACAATTATAGTGAGGATTGTAGCGGGGCTCGCGAAAAATACTACAATGCTTAAGTGACACGTTTGGCAACTGTAAGCAGTACTACTACCATGAATGAATTATTGTAAGCACTGAGCCACTACTACTGTTTAGCATCTATTCTACTGATTTTGACCTTTGGCTCAAAGGTGAAACCTTTTTTAGGAGGGGATGAGCAGTAGTTGACTAGTGAACATGGCTCGGCCTACTGATGTGGCCTACTCTGCCACGTGTACGTGTCTTATTTTTTTGGACGCCATTAGATTCTATAATATTAATCATAATAATAAAATTTAAATCCTCATGACATAATTTTTGCAATTGCATGTATGAAATTGTAAATTCTTTTAACCTTCATAAATCTAAAGTAAATGGTCACGCACTCTGGGCAGACTCCAATAAGGGGGTTATATCCTCTCCTCTCTTAAAATAATGAAGTGTGACTACTTATCAAAGGTCCATTTTATAGTTTTTTTTTTTTTACTTCTGTACACCTAAATTAGTTTTCTTAACATAATAATCCCATTAATCTAAATTAGTTCTTGACACTCTCCACACTCAGGTGAGATAGTGTTTATTTATTGCCCTTAAATCATGGGTGATTGAATCATAATAAATTAAGATTCATACTAATAAATTATAGATTTAATTTATTGTTTTACTTAGGTAAACAAAACTTTCACCTGTAATTTATTTCTTTTGTCGAAATCGAAGACACGAGCGACAAGGAACCACACAAGGGCAATAATTCTAAAATAGTATTTATTAATCAAGATGTAAATTAAAAAATGTAAGATATGAAAAATATTCTATATTTTTATCATTTTTAATATTTTTGTTAAACTTATGTAACGACTCTTTAAAAAGAAATTATGTGACTTCTTATTTGATATTTTATAGATAAATTTAACTCTTCTTCCTTCTAGATAAATATATTTTGAATTTTATATATATAAAAAATAAAGTATATGTCTTTTAATGTATTCTAAAAAAATTAATAAATAATTTGATAAAAATTTTAAAATATTTTACAAATTTATCTAAATTATTTCATATCTTAATCTAAAAAATATTTTAATATTAATTTAATATAAATTTATCTTACTCATTTTAATAAACTACGTAAAAGAAATTATAATTGAGTTCTCGATTAATCCCATTTTAATATTAAGAGACATCTCTTCTAATTAATCTCTTTCCTACGTCCATCTCAGTTGCAAGTTGCAACTCTTCTCTTTTGGTGGTAGTATGTATCAATAATGAATTTCAGTTCATTTTTCAGGAACGAATGAAAATGGACGGCAAATTGAACAAAATGTCTCCAACTAATTAATTAGGGTACTGTGAAAGAAAACAAAAACAACTTTTAATTAAAATCTATACATACATATATATATGTATGTATGTATAAATGTTTTTAAGCAACTTAATTATGAATGCTTGCTTAATAATTAATTAAGCCCAGTGAGCCAAGAGGGCCATGCACCCAGCCCCAAGGAGCAGCGAGAGATTGGAAGCAAGATGGAGCTTCAGATTGTTTTGGACTCTGGGATTCATGAAATCGGCGGCCAGCAGGTCCACCAGCGCCATGTATATTAGGATTCCGGCCGACGCGGCGTTGAAAATGCCTTCCACGATCAGAGCATTGGAGCTGTCCTCTTTGTATCTGCTCGAGATTGCGATGCCTATGCCAATCCCGATTGGCGTGGTCAGGGAGAAGAAAACCGCCATTAACGTCACTGCCCGTCTCTTGAACTTGGCCTGCATTTACAGATTAAACCGTACCCCAAATCTCAGTAATTTTGATTTGAGATATAACCCATTTCTCCTAGTCATCACCACCACCAAAGTCCAATAATGATTTGTGGTTGGTCCAAATGGATAAAATACTCAATTTAAATTCTTCTTATATTGTGCCAGAAGATTTAGGCCAGAGGCCATAAAAAAAGTAACAAGAAGAGGGGCAGACTCGCACAGAGCCAACATAGAAATATGAAAAAACAGATGGTTTTTTTTTTTTTTTGTGTCTCTCCTAATGATATGAGAATTAATAGCTTGGGTGAAATCAGCATTCATAAAAATCTTGTGGGCAACGAAGAAATTTCCTAGATGCACCCACAATAGTTAGCTAGCTAGGCTGGGACCATTTCGGTGGAGGATAATGTTTCCGTGCTGAGAATCTAACCTTATGGAAGAAAGGGCTGTGACAGATCCATGCATGTGGGAGTGGGCTGCTTTTCAATTCAATTCACTATCATCGTACTGTTTTGACATGGACCATTAATGGGCTATCTTCTTCGTGTGGCTAGCCAGTTGGGCCCACAGCACGGCGCCTATGTGTCGGCTTTATTATGTTATTAGCATGCACCTTCATCTCGACTCTTTAACAGTAAGATCAAATTAACATGTAAATTGAAGAGATTAAGGGTGTCCTCCTTTTAATTTAATTATTACCTGGGAAATGCAGCCTCCGAGACCCATGCCTTCAAAGAACTGGTGGAAAGTCAGTGCTGCAACGAGAGGCTTGATCGTTTTTGGAGACTCTGAAGCTCCCAGTGATATCCCTATTATCACAGAGTGAACCACAATCCCCAATTCCAGCACCTAATTAACAAGCAATTGATCAAACAAATTATTAGTTTAAAAAAGATGCCAAAGAATGAACTGTATTGCTACTGCTACTGTGATTGGTAGTGAAATTATTGATTAGTTAGGCTAACCTGTGATATAACACGGTGGCGGAGAAGATCGGAGGAAGCAGAGCCTTCTTGCAAGCCGAAAGCGGGGCCATGTGCATGGCCATGGGTGGGATGGGTGTGAACGTGGACGTGCCCTTGATGCTCGCCCTCCTCCTCTATAGGCCCCACAAAGTGAGATTTGTTGTAATAACTGGTCGCAAAAGAGTCGATCATCAAGGTGCCAATGGCAGAGAGCATGGCGACGAAACCCGTAAAGGGAAACTCCCATGCCTTGCCCTTGAGGCAGGCGTCCGTCAACTTCTCGAAGGCGTCCGGAAGCACGTGCATGAAGCCGGTGGAGAGAATGACCCCGGCCGCAAAGGCCTTGACGATGATGAAGATGTCATTCTCCGGCCGAAGAGCGGGGATGACGTTGCCCATGATGGGCAAACACACGCCAATCGTGCTGGCGATCAAGATCGAAGCAATTGCCGCCAGTTTGTATTTGAGTGCCTCGCTGTTGTTCCCATCCTCGTTTTCCGACTCTGCACAGGTGCAGTCACTGCCGCCGCGTACTGATAATGGAAGAAGAGCAAAGACCACAACAACAAACACCATCAAGCCGGCGCTCTTCATGGCTCCAAGCTTTGATGTGATCAAGAAATTAAACCGAGACAAAAAAAATCCTTCTGACAGCTTAATTTAGGCCTTGGATAGAAGACATATATATATATATAGAGAGAGAGAGAGAGAGAGGGGGGCTTGAACTTGGAAGGAGATGATGGAATGGAAAGGGTGCTGCCATGGAAACCAGTGGTAGAGATTAACGCACAGTTCACTGTCCTATTGGGAAGTGGGAACACATTGACTTGACATGCATAGAATGCATAGCTAGATGGCTTTCGTCTTTGGGGATAAGTTCCGTCTAATTAATCTCCACCAAACGTATAGAATGGTTATAAACAATTACTGTAAATGAAGATACACAGCTAGCTAGGGTTTACTGAGAGGGGGAAAAGTAGTGATAGAGCAGAGAAAAATGGCGACATGCAAAGCCATGCAATGGCGTTGGAGCTGATATGATATGATGGCTTGCCATGTAAACTGCATTTCATTGGTTTAATGACAACTTTATGAGTTATTGTGGGTTAAGTAATGTTAACAATCATGATTATCATGAGTCGTGTATCGCATTTACATTAAAAGAGGTATTAAGTAGAAGAGATAAAGACACGTGATCTTCTTATTCTCTTTCAAAGAAGAAGCGTCACATGACACCGTCATCAGTTATAACTCCTAACATTATTCTTGTGGGTTGATTTGTTTGTGTGTGAATTGATATGATATATCAATTTAATTTTGGAGATCTAAATTAGTGTTATAAATTAAGATAATGAACTGTTAATTATACCCTTATTTACTGATCTTAATCTCCATCTCTATCACCAAATTTTCTTTGCTCTTCATCATTTTAAATCAGCGAAGAAATACAAAAAAAGCATAATTTATTACTTTTCCAACCATTTATTATGTTTGAGGAGCAGAGAAAGAGCAAAGGGATTATTGTTTATAATATAAATTGTTAAAAGGTGATTGTGTTTAATACAAACATAATTTAGTGTGTTAAACATCAACATCAAACCCATGTATATTATTATTTATGTTAAAATTGTCTTCAATTCAATTTTTTCTTTAATCAAATACGAGCAATTTCTTGACAGACAGGAAGATAATGAAGACATTGACTCAACACCACACCAACCATCGCACACATTTGCACATCTATTTGGAGTAGGCTTCTAGTGGGGCACATGAAGACTAGTAATAGTTATATATCATTCCAGTCTTCTCCCCAATTAGTTGGGTATATATAGTGGTTCACTCCATCCACTTTACCATCAAAAAGTTGTGTGTCTTAACAATTACGTTTGCTAGAGATTCTGCAAGGACACAGGAACAAGAACTAAGAACTACTTGTAGCAGTGAATCTATCTCCTAATAATTCAAAATATCGTAGTTTACAAGATCTCTAAGCTATTAGCTATGTAATGTGCCACATCAACATGAACAAAGGGCTTTTAATATATATATATATATATGTATATTTCATCTGCTAAAACATAAAGTTCCTTTGACTGAATTACTTGTCCTTTGTACGGCCGACAAAGTCCGTCTTATTCTCAATAATTAACCTGTTGGTACGAAAATATGGTGTCTCTTCTTGGTTCAAACAGTTCTAAAGACCTCGCATTTAAATTTTTATGTATTTAACTAATAAAAGTGGTTTGTGGATTATTATGTGTCTTGTGAGTCTTACGGAGAACATATCCAGAAGGTAGCGTGTGGATTTATAAATATATGGAGGTAAGAAGACTGACCGCCAAAAGCACAAGGCCAAACCAAACCCACAAAAAGAAATGTACTAAGACAAGCTTAAGCCAATGCTTCTAAGAACTAATACATAATCAAATGTATAAACCGAGAGAACAAAACTAACTACAAAAGGGGGACAACCTAAAACTGCACAAAAGCACTACAAACACCAAGGGCCAAACAATAAAAGCAACAAGAAGAAACAAACAGCTGAAACGACGTCTAAAACTTGGCAGCTACTCGATGATGGTGATATAACAAAATGGGGTCAATGGAAGGGGGAGGAGAAAGGTTAATGAGGGAAGGGTCAGGGGAGAGAACATAGCAAGGGGAATAGGGGGAAGGGAAAGGATAGTAGAATCTATTGAAAGTAAGTAACATAAAGAGATAAAATTAACTTAAGTTTTTAGATGAGAAGAAGAGTTAACATTTTAAAGAATCCACACCAGAAGAGAGCCGACCTGTGTTGCCAACGGAGGGGAGTCTCAACCGGCAGGCAACCCTAGAGTGAGAAGTTCAAAAGTCCATTATCCTTGAAAACTTAAATCATAACTACGTTTGCAAAGAAACTATCCTCTCTCATAACACTGCCTGTTAAGTCATCTCCATCCATGGCTCTCTCTCTTGTAAGGCATTACTATATACTGCAATTTAGTATATTTCATTTTCTTAATTATGAGCAAAAACAAGAACTTCCTCAGTTTCCTGCATGTTCTCATTGCCTTTAGTTACAAAACCATATTTGCAGAAGTTGCATCAAATACAGCACTTGTGACCTCCAAAAGTACCTATGGTCTGCCTCCTTCAGTTAAGTCCTATATGCAATCATAGTGTACCAATTTATAAGTCATACATCATACATGTTTCATTGTGATGGGGTAAAAAACTAAGATGCACCTGTCTCGCTAGCTGAAAAACTAGCCAAATGAAATAATTAGTGACTGCCTAACCTTAGGGTGGATAGCAAGTTGGGTAAGATTGGGCAGCACCAGATAATATCCCTTGGAACATCCAACCTTATCCTAACCGAGCACCCAAAAAAAAAAAAACTGTGTTGAAGAAGAATAGAGCTCAGAGATATTTCTGGCAGCTAAAAAACTAACCAAATTAAATAAATGCATGACTCATTGCAGATAACTCCCGAAATTCTAACCAGATAAAAATGAACTCTTCCAATAAACCAGTTCCACAGTGTATAAGAATGGAATTAAGATAATACTTATAAATAGATCCCCAATATAGATTTAAGTTGTGCAACAATTAGCAAGCAGTATCATCAAAAAGAGAGTAACCAATATAGATTTGTGTGTTTATACCCTAAACTATGGGGGCTACCTTTTTCTTCTGCATCACAGCTTCCCTTCTGGACGCTTATATTGAATCTCCCAGTAACAAGATTTTTAAGCTACCACGCCAACATGAACACGGAATAATCAGAATGGCTTCAAACTTTTCAAGTTACATCAGCTTATGAAGTTCCAAACTAATTACCAGTAAAACCAGGTCCTAATTCCGTTCTGCCACAAACAAGTCCAATATCTCAAAACTAAATCAGACTACATTAGCAAAGAAACTCCAGCACTACAGCCTTACTGGGAATAAAACAAACCTTGCACCCAGAAAAAGGCAAATGCTTCTTCCATAAACAGGGAAGCCCTGGAGTTCATAATCAACTGAAGATTACTTTTTAAGGCTGTGACAACTGCTGCAGCTGATGAACAATGTGTGACATTCTTGGGCGCATGGTCGGAACATGTTGGGTGCAAGCATAGACAAGGTCTACTACCTTTTGAATAATTACAGCTTCGGGAATTTGAGAAGAAGAAGAGGATATGAGAGGATCCAAGAGCTCTGGATATCGGTGAGCCTGCACTAGAGGTGTCGCCCACTCGAATATACTTTGCCAACCTACTGAGTCCACAGCCTGAGCTGGTCTGCGCCCTGTAACAATTTCAAGCAGCAGCACTCCAAAGCTGTAAACATCACTCTTTGTTGTGAGCTCATTTCTGTACACAAACTCTGGAGCAAGATATCCATATGTGCCACCAGCCTTCACTGTCCTCTCATGCATAACTTCCCACGGAACAAACTTTGAAAGACCAACTCCCATTAAATGGGCTCCAAACTCTTCATCAAGCAGCACATTACTTGCCCGAATATCCCGATGTACAACCTGTGGTTTGACCTTATCATGCAGGAACCTGTTTTGATGCGTGGAAGAAGTGTTAAGCCGATAAAGGATTGTTCTAATCGGCAGCAAATGAGTCAGCACATAAAAAAACGATTGAATAGAAAAACACTATCCCTACATGTTTCCCAGAGACTAACAAATGTAGTCATAAGACACTTTTTCAGATCAAGTTCTTCCAAGGATGTCCTTAAGACAAATTACTTCTTTGCTGCATGTGTTCAGAAGATAAAAAGTTTTGAAGAGGAACAGGTATTACATGTTGCATGCCTTTCAAAAGCCAGAAATGCATAGTATACTAAGTCCAACAATTATGTAGCTGGGCAATGTGATAACGTTTTTGATATATGCTTTAGCATTAGTATAAAAAGAAAATCCACAGCCCACATATTAGGAAGGCTCTATGCTTTATACTACAGAAGATAACATGTTAGCCCAGGACAGCTAATAGACATGATACTCATATGTGACATCCCAGTTTAAGAATACCTATGAGACACAAATTAGATATGTGGCTTACACACCTCAGTAACATGTCACCATTATTACATATTTAAACATATATGATGCCCATATATTTTTGTCCCTCTTTTTCTTTTCTCTTAAAATTATCCAACTCAATTATGTGAATCATATTGCAGGATTTCAGATACTGATAATCATTAGATAAAAGTTTTCCTATCTCTACAAAGCATAGTTTCCTCTCCCTCCAGTGGCAATCCAGACTCAGAATCTGTTCTTATTTCTGGTATTCTGTTGCTCAATCACTCATCAAAAGTTCAGTAAGGCGACCATAAGAAGGATGTTGCAATTTAGTATATTTTCTATTTTCTTAATTATGAGCAACAAACAAGCTGTAAATCCATTTACTGCAAGTTCTCATTGCCTTAAATATTTAAAAATCAATCCCTACTCAGATTAGCAATAGTCCATTAAGTACAGAGGGGGTGATTGAGCAAAAAAGATAAATTACAGGAACCTCCAAAGGCATTTCCAAACCGCATCATCTCTAGCCACAGCATATTTTCTACAAGCTCATTATATCCCTTACCTAAAAGTTTCTAGCTTATCCCATGGTCTTCTTGTACCTCTTTTGCTATGTTCAAGACTGTAAACAACATATCAACCCTTAATGCCACTATGTGGGGTACACTACATGAATTCTAGCTCACTAATAATTTATATCTATAGTCTCATCTTTATAAAGCATGATTGTAAAAGGCGATAAAAATTAAATAAGTAAATAAATTAAAATGCAGCATCCACATACGCAATTCCTTGAGCAAGAGTTGTGGCAACTTTCATTCTCATGGCCCAATCCAAGCTCCTACCACCCCTGGGTATATGATGTAGCCATCTATCTAATGGCCCATTTGCTATGAACTCATAAACGATGTAGCGATTGCCATGATCATAGCAGCATCCCTTTACAGCCACCAAATTTGGATGATGAAGCCTGGCAATCCTTCCAATCTCAGAATAGAATTCTTTTTTCCTCTGGAAACTAGACTTCTTCAACCTTTTAATTGCAGCCCTTGATCCATCAGGGAGTAGCCCACTATATGTGCCACCTGTTTTAGCATCTCCAAGAAGACGGTTTCCTTCACTGAAATTCTTTGTAATTGACCTTAGTTCCTCACTGGTGAAAACTCTCCATGATGGGGGAACAAGTACGGATGCTGAAGGATTAGATAGTTTGCGAGATTTTCTACGCCTCTTGCTCCTTTTATACACAAGGAGCCAAATTACAACAGCTAATGTACTGGAGAGAATCAGACCACTTACGACAGCAAGGATAATAAGATATTCCCTGTGGCAGTGCATATGGTAACACTTCTTCTCTGAAAGAACATGGTAAAAACAAGTTTTCAGTGTACAGGAAAATTCATCAGCTACCTATCATTTAGAAGAACAGAAAAAGAAAATGGCATATCAATGTGAGAGGAATACTTTCATAAACAAAATATAGACAAATCAAGTGCAGCATTCTGGAAAACTAAATTGAGAGCGTAAATCAAACACTATATCCATGATATAAAAAGTCCTTGCATACCTATATCAAGCATGCATACAAAAGAATGCATCTGGTTGCATCTCTCAGCTATAAGTGAGCTATTTCCATTAGTCAACAGTGTACATAACTCAACTGTGGTATTGATATGGCATGATAAATTGGTACAACCAGAATGTAAAGGTGTCCCAATAACGATAGAATTGTTCCACCGTGATTCATTATCAGACCATTTCCAGCCAAAACCAGCTCTAGAGTTGATATTTCTCCCTCCAAGCCAGCATCCATTAACAAGTTCATTGCACAACTTCTGAACAAAGCTCAGCTCATGAAACGATGTTGCTGCTGCCAGATGTCCATGATAACCATTGCAGTAAGTCTCTGATTGGTCCCATGACTGAGAGCTTGCTATATAACCATAGCACTTTCTCTTACTTGGGCTGACAACCCAACCAGGAGGGCACGGTGCTGCAGAAAAGGAAAATGAAATATTTCAACTTATTAAACCTGCACTAAGTAATTCATAATTTGAGAGAGAGAAAGTGGGAGAGGGAACCAAGCAAAGTTAAGTTTCCATATATTTCATAAAATTCAAGTTATCTGATATCCTATTCAAATATATTGTTTACATCCAAATGGATGCTTAAGTACTTAATTGAACCCCTTTTCTAAGAGCAATAAGAATGTTAATCATTAAAAAAGTAGGAGATGGAATAGGAACTTACTGTGGGATGAAGCAAAAGATTGCAGTTGATTAGGACCTAGGGCTAACTGTTGACTAGGCGGAGTATGCTCAACAGTGTGCCTTAGCAAGAATCCCTTAACGGATCATCTATCGAGTCTATAGGGAGTAAAGCAATGTCTTCCCCCACATTCCACATCAACAGCATCTTGGTTGTTAAAATCTTTCCACACCTACTCCCTCTTACTAACAACATCCTACCCTCAAATAGAAGTTAAAGGAAAAAAACTCTGGAGTCAGCTCATCATCACGACTAGGGCTCTCTCCATAATGAGGTAATTGAGAGAAATAACTTAATCTTCACTAAAGATACTACTATTCACATTGCCAAACACCTTCCTTGTAGGTGGGTCAAAACACTTGCATCCCGTCTGAGTGGTAGATTATCTAATTCACACGTTCAAATGCTGTTGGGTCCAGCTTACCAATATTTTCTTGTGATCACGAACAAAACAAACACATCCAAATAATTTCGGAAGAACATGTAAGATGATTGACCTTATAAGAGTTTCAAGGAGTATTGGCATCAAGAGCTTTCATTGGCATCCAATTAGTGAGGTATGTTGCCAAAAGATCTGCACCCCACTAGTATGCCCTAGGATCCTCCACGTTAAGGAGCAAAGACTAAGCAACCTCCATAAGGTGTCTATTTTTACATTCAACAACACTATTCTGAGCACACCTTGGACATTTGTTCATCGATAATTATCATTGTCATTTCTGTTTGTTAGCTGAGATTGAAAAACTATTTCACTTGTCTTATTTCTTTTGTTCACAAAACAGATTCACCTTCTATTGATCAATAAGCTTTTCTGTTTTGTGGCCACATCTATGACTTTTTTGATGTGGGTGTTTCAGTACATAATTGCAGATGCATACTTCTCATTTTGGAAGGATTGTACAAACATCAAACATTTTCAGTTAATGACAGAGTGAGCTTACACACACTTGTAGACAGGTATTTTATTTGTTAACAATTATTTTCAAATAAATGGGGCACCTTTTCATTTGGCAAAGTATCTCAAAGAAGAGTTCAAAACGACAGATAGGAACAAACTCCTGATTGTAATGTGAAAAGTTGACACAAACAGGATATAGAAGAGGATGTGCAAATCTGGAACCAAAATAGTCTTGGATATTTTTTTATGGCTAATCAAAGGAAAAATAAATAATTGTTGTTAACAAAAATCCAGGCAATTTTATTCTCATTTCATAACACAGCCAGAGGGCATGATGAAATAAACTTAGTTCTTTTTAAAATCCATCATCTTTCCAAAGTCTTTGGCACTTTTACTTTCTTTTCTCACACCCAGAAACCCATAATCTGAGATAAGATAACAGAAAACAGAGAGCTGTCAGATCCTACGGGTCTGACTGATCTATCTCAGGAATTCCGCAAGGAATTCGGGAGAATTCTAATGAGAGATCTGATCGTGAGGGAGATAAAGAGAGAGAAAGAAAAGAGGAGAGAGAAAGAGAGCGGGAGAATTGAGAGAAGACTTTAAGATTCAATTCATTCATGCCTTGAGAGTGAGATCAGTGTAAATTTATATTGATCTCCTCTGTCCAGTGGGCAGACAAGTGGGCCATTCGAAAAATGAATAGCTCCCGCCCAAAATCCCCATACAACCGCTAACTACCATGTGCTACGGCTATCTCTATTTCCCACCTTTTATTTCATAGGCACATGACAGTTTTCTCACCCCATGAAACATTTCTTATCCTCAAGAAATACAAAGCAAAATAGCTACTCTTGGGAACTGTATAAGTCAGGTAGATACTCCCATGTATTGTGGTCGTTATGGAGATGTGACCACCTCACCAACACCTGAGTTATGGGGGCTCCATGTCTGTAGAAAACCCTTTTATCTAGAACAGCCACGGGTTTTGCTTAGGGTGTACTGCTGCCAATACCTTGGGGCAGACTTGCGCTCACCTGCTGACCTCCAACACCCTTCTTCAACAGGGATACATGAAAGATGAAACACCGGGTGGATACAGGAATTCTTCGGTAGCTAGAGTCGATATGCCACTTTACCCAATTTCGCCTCAATAGGGAAGGGACCATAGTACTTGAGGCTCAGCTTAGTCACTGGTGTTGAAGTTAGCACACGAATGTGGGTTGGCCTTAGCCTCAGATATACCTCCTCCCCTACTACAAACTCCCTCTCGCTTCTTCCTTTATCAGCCTATTGTCTCATTCTATTTTGGGCCATTGCTAAATCCTTCTTTAATTGTCCCAAAATTTCCTGCCTTTGTTGGAGATGCTCTTCTATAGCTGCCACATTAGTAATCTCTTGGATAGCAAGAAGTAAGGGGGGTTTATACCCAAATAAGGCTTCAAATGGGGACATTCTGATAGCGGTGTGGTGGCTGGAGTTACACTACCATTGGGCTAATGACAACCACTTGTGCCAATTCATGGGATGGTGGAAGCATAAGCACCTCAAATAGTTCTCTAAGCATTGATTAACTCTCTCTATTTGTCCATCAGTTTGGGGGTGGTAGGCCGACGACATGCTCAGCTTAGATCCCAGGGACTTTAGTAAGGACTACCACATTAGACTGGTGAAGACCTTGTCTCGATCAGAGATGATGGTTCTCGGCACTCCATGTATCTTGACGACCTGGTCCAAGAATACTTTAACAACTTCTTAGGTAGTGTATGGGTGAGACAAGCTCAAGAAGTGAGCAAACTTGGTGAATCTATCCACCACCACTAATATGCAATCCTTCCCTTCTGATCTAGGTAGACCTTCCACAAAATCCATTGTTAAACTCTCCCATGCCTTTCCTGGGACAGTTAAAGGTTGTAGCAATCTCGGTGTCGCTACATTCTCATGCTTACATCTCTTACAAGTATCGCATGCCATAACAAACTTAACCACTGCTTCCTTCAATTTAGGCCAGGAGAAGAGTTGTTTTACATTGTGGTATGTATTTTGGATTACCGAGTGCCCTCCCAGTGGAGACTCATGTAAGGTTTGGAGTATCTTGTGCTTGATATCCTGTTTGTCCCCAATTACTATTCTCCCTTTGTATAGTATGACCCCATTCTTAAGTGTATATCCTAGTTTGCTGGAGGAGTTCAAAATCAACTGTTCTTGTAACCCTTTTATCTACTCGTCGTTATCATAACTGGTGGCCACCTCTTAGTACCAATCCGGTACCAAAGCAGTTATGGCTACCGCTTCTCCCTCTTCTTGACATCTAGACAATGCATTGGCTACAACATTATCCTTTCCCTTCTTGTATTGTATAGCATAGTCAAGGCCCATCAATTTTGCCATACCTTTTTTCTGTAATTGAGTGTGTAACTTCTGCTGCAACAGAAACTTTAAGCTTTGGTGATCAGTCTTGATCACAAATTGGCCCCCTTCAAGGTAGTGCCTCCACTTGTCCACTACCATCAGTACGGCTATAAACTCTTTCTCATAGATGCTTAGCCCTCGGTCCCTAGGAGCTAAGGCTTGGCTGAGAAAGGCTAGAGGCCTTCCCTCTTGCATCAACATTGCTCCAACCCCAGTTTCACACGCGTCTATTTCCAACACAAAGGTCTTGTGAAAATTAGGTAGGCCTAACACCGGCGCTTCACTCATAGCCCTCTTAAGTTGTTCAAATGCTACCCCAGCCTAATCTCCCCACTTGAACCCTTTTTTCTTCAGTAATTGAGTTAAGGGCTAACTGATGATTCCGTAGTACTTCACAAATCTTCTATAGTACCCCATTAGACCTAGAAACCCTCTTAAAGCTTTCAGGGACGTAGGTCTTGGCCAAGTTTGCATGGCCGATACTTTCTTTGAGTCCGTACTGACTCCTAGGCTTGATATAATGTACCCGAGGTACTCCACCTGCCTTTGAGCAAAAGAACACTTCGACCTCTTAATATGCAATTGATTGACTCTAAGGATCTCGAAGGTGGTCTTAAGGTGTGTCAAGTGTTGATCAAAGGTTCGGCTGCACCAATATATCATCAAAGAATACCAAGATGAAATTCCTTAGGTGAGGTTCAAAAATGTAGTTCATCAAGGATTGGAAAGTAGTTGGGGCATTGGTAAGGCCAAAGGGCATTACCAAGAACTCACAGTGGCCTTGATGGGTTCAAAAGGCAGTTTTCAGTATGTCTTTTGGGCTCATTCGAATTTGGTGATAGCCAGCTCTTAGGTCGAGCTTAGAAAAAATGGTGGCCTCGTTTAGTTCATCTAAAAGGTTTTTGATGAAGGGGATGGTGTATTTGTCTTTGATAGTCATGATGTTTAGCTGGCAGTAATCTATGCAAAAACGCCACAATCAATCCTTCTTCTTTACTAGTTATACCGGGGATGCGTAAGGGCTATGGCTAGGTTGGATTAGGGATTGTTGCAACATTTCTTCGACCATTTGTTCTATTTGTGTTTTTTGGGCCAGGGGGGTATCGGTAAGGTCTTGCATTAAAGGGTTCCGAATTGGGTTTCAAATTAATGGAATGGTCATGGGTTCTGGAAGGGGGTAGAGTTGTTGGCTCCTTAAAGAGATCCTCATATTCAAACAAAAGCATATGAAGTAGGTCGAGTTGATTTACCTCCCACTCTGATTGAGAAGGGTTGTTGACTGCCACGAGCAGTTCACCATCTTCCCTTATATCCTTCTCCTCTTCTTCCATCGTTTGTATAGAAAAAAGTTGGGCCACCTGAGTTAGCTTATGCTTGAGCATCTTTTGTAGACGTTTTCCCATAATCATCTTGCATACTCTAGCTTCCTTGCTACCCACCAATGTTATTCCTTTCCCTTCTCTCTCAAAAGTCACCTCCATTCTGTTAAAATCGAAGCAGATAAGACTACCTGCTTCATCTAATCTACCCCCAACACCACATCACATCCACCCAATTTTAATAACCTCAAGTCTGCCTCAAACTCTTCACCCTGCATCTCCCAACGAAAATTGGAGCAAGCTGACTTGCTCATCACTTTACTCCCATTGGCCACTGTTACTGAAAGTGGTTGTGTGCTAATCAGGGAGCACTTCAACCATTTGGCGGTACTTTCGTCCAAAAAACTGTGGGTACTCCCATTGTCAATGAGGATCATCAGCTTACTTTCTCCAACCTTCCCTTCCACCTTGATGATTTTGTTATTAGCCAACCCTCTCAAGGCATGTAGAGATATCTCTCCATTGTCTTTGTCTCCTTCCTCCAACACATTCCCCATTTCTTCCTCTCCTACATCCTCCTCTTCTCCTTCCAGTAGAAGCAGTTGCTTCTTGCACTGATGCCCGGGGAAGTATCTATCCCCGCACTTAAAACAAAGATTAGACTGCCTCCTCTATTCGATCAACCTCTCACTTTGTGTCTTCGAGCCCAATGTTGGTAAATTCCTCACCCCTTGTACACCCTTCCAATTTTCTCTACCCTGAATCTTCCCAACGGGAGTCAACACATTATGTGTTCCTCCCCTGTTCATGATCTGTTGTTTCTTCATGAGAGCTTCCACCGTCAGCTCATGCAACCGGGCATTATCAGTGGCAAGCTTAAGGGTTTGTGGCAGCAACACCTTCACCATGGGCCTTAGCTCCTCATTTAATCCACTAATAAAACTAAAGACGAAGTAAGCCTTTGTCAAATAGGGATTATGGTTGAGCATCAACGCCTTCAGCTCCTCAAACCTCCTCTGGTACTCAGCCACCGATCCATTCTGTCTGATTTTGTTAAACTCCTCCACCACATCCGTCATCCCTCTCTCACCAAACCTTTTGCAAAATTCTGCTGCAAATTCTGCCCATGTGCATTCTCCTCTCATTTTGGCCCATCCCTAGTACCAATCATCCCCAACATCATTAAGATAGGTTGTTGCCATACTTACCTTCTGATGCTCCGATATCCCAAACCATTCAAAGGCCCTCTCACACCGTCTAATCCACCACCGAGGTGTACTCCCATTGAACATAGGGATATCCAATTTTGGCTTTGGGTATCCCTGGATGGCCAAGACCTGCATTCATTCCTTGCCTTCGTCCAACCACATTTTCCCCTGTTTCTCCCAGTTCTTCCCCGACCTCAGAGGTTCTCGGTCTCCTCTGACTCATCCCATGGCCAGGAAGAATCGAATCTGCTCCCTCCCTAGGAGGAAAATCTGGGGAAAGATTTATCGACCGTTGTCGCATGAACATAACCATGAAGCCTTGTAACTGCTCCTGGATCTGCGCTCCCACTTCTTCTCGGATTTGATTGACTGACCCGTCCAATTTGCGATCAATGGAGATGATCACTTCATGATTGTGGTTGGATCTGAATTCTAGTTGATCAACTCTCGCCTATAGATCCGATACCGTGGAACCAAATTGGTGCAGTTCCGCCTCCATGTTCTTCATCCGTGTGCCGTTTGCCATCACCAATTCTTCTTGCAGCTCTACCTGGCCAGGATAGCTCTGATACCAAATTGTCAAATCCTACGGGTCTGATTGATCTATCTCAGGAATTCTACAAGGAATTCGAGAGAATTCTAATGAGAGATCTAATCGTGAAGGAGATAAGGAGAGAGAAAGAGAGCGGGAGAATTGAGAAAAGACTTTAAGATTCAATTCATTCATGCCTTGAGAGTGAGATCAGTGTAAATTTATGCTAATCTTCTCCGTCCAGTGGGCAGACAAGTGGGCCATTCGAAAAATGAATAGCTCCCGCCCAAAATCCCCGTACAACCGCTAACTACCATGTGCTACAGCTATCTCTATTTCCCGCCTTTTATTTAATAGGCACATGACAAGAGCTACCTAATTTCTATAATTGGTGTTACAATTGGGAGCACTGGCAGTCTATTAATTCACCCTAGAACCCAACAAATATAACATTCTTTACACTCTCACTCACCGGCACAATCACATAATGTAAACAGAAAGTAAATAATTGTAAAGAATAGAGTTAGAACAATCAAACCACATGAAGAACACCGAGAATTTATCCTGGTTTGAACTGATAAAATCAGTCCTACATCTAGCAGTACCGAGAGCAATTCAATATGAATGAAATCAGATACAAGAGTTCCCACACTTCCTCTCACACATAGAGTACATTGTTCTCTCTTGAGATTACAAAGAACTTTTCTTAACACAAAGTCTTTCGTCTCAACACACAGCACTCTACTTGTTTAAAACAAAAAGCTTTCTGAAAAAATGAATGACACCCTAAGCGCTAACTCGAGCCCCCTATATATAGGCAATAGGACGGTTACATCAAGGGAATTAAAAATATTACAATGCCGAAGATACTCTCAACTAACAGTCACCGTTAAAAGCACTAAACGGTCACTAACGGCCAACCGCAAGGGATCCAACCGGGATCTCTCTCTCTCTTTCTTCTAGATCCTTAATACTCAATGCAAAACATCCCAATTCTCCACCATTTTGCATGAGTATCATCCAGAAGCTGATTTCATCAGTTGCTCTTCATTTAACCTGCAAACCAGAAACTAATCGTTCATTTACAACAAGTAACCTACAATAGTCTTAGACAGTGGTGTAATTTAGCCATAGATACTGCCTTAGTGAATATATCGACTACATTATCCTCATCAGCCACCTTAATTAGATCCACTTCCTTTCTTTCAAGGATCTCTCTAATAAAGTGGTACCTCACATCAATATGCTTAATTCTCTCATGGTGAGCTTGATTCTTAGCTAAGTGTATAGCACTTTGACTATCACACATTCGAGTAGCCTTAATATCTTTCCCTAGGAGTTCACCTACTATACCCTTCAACTATAAAGCCTCTTTTATAGGGTTAGTAATAGCTATATACTCGGCTTCAATGGTAGAGAGAGCCATTACAGATAGTAAATTGGTTTTCCAGCTAATGGTTGAGTTCCATAGCTTAAACACATATCCTGCAGAAAATCTCCTCTTATCTATATCCGCTGCACAATCAATGTCAATGAATCCTAGAATGTTAGGCTCTTCATCTGAACTATCTCCACCATAAACTAATGTCATATTGATTGTTCCTTTTAGGTACCTAAATATCCACTTAACGACTGTCCAATGGTCTTTTCCCAAATTAACCGTGAACCTACTTGTAACACTCATGGCATGAGCTAAATCTGACCTTGTACACACCGTGCAATACATAAGACTACCTACATCACTTGAATAGGGAATCTTCTTCATCTCTCTCATGCTCTCTTCATCACTCGGTAATTGCATGTGGGACAACTTAAATGTTGAGCAAAAGGAACATTGATATCCTTTGCCTCAAGCATATGGGAACTTTCTAATGAGCTTCTCAAGATAAGACTTTTGTGATAACTAGACCTTCCTTAGCTGCCTATTTCTAGATATTTCAATTCCTAAAATCTTCCTAGACTCTCCTAACTCCTTCATTTCAAAGGCTGATTTCAACTTCAGCTTTAAACTTTGGACTTCCACATGTGATTGGCTTGCAATCAACATGTCATCTACATAAAGGAGGAGATATATAGCAATCTTAGATGAAATATGCCCATAATAAATGCAGCTATCGAAATCACTCCTCTTGAACCCTTGGCTTATCATGAATGTGTCGAATTTCTTATACCACTGCCGAACTACTTAAGTCCATATAAGGATTTTTTCAGCAAGCATACTTGCCCCTTCTTACCCCTAATCTCAAATCTTCTAGGCTGCTCCATTAGAATATCCTTTTCTAATTCGCCATGGAGGAAAGCAGTGGTCACATCCATCCACTCTAGGCTTAGGTCTAAGTGGGCAAACATCGCAAGTAAAATCCTAATCGAAGTGTGTGTCACGATTGGTGAGAACACTTCATTAAAATCCACCCCTTCCACTTGGGTGAAGCCTCTTGCTACTAGCCTAACTTTATACCTAGGTTTTGATTCACTCCCTGCCCCTTCCTTGATCTTGTACAACCATTTAAAGCCTACCACCCTTTTTCCTAAGGGTCTATCAACCAAGGTCCGAGTTTTATTCTTAGGGATTCTATTTCGGATTCCATGGCTGCAAGCCATTTATTTGAATCTTTTGATCTTACAGCCTCTTCATAAGAGAGAGGCTCCTCTCCAGCTACTTCTAATGCACTGGACAGTGCATATGCCACTAAATCAGAGCATCCATACCTCGATGGAGGTCTAACTACTTTCCTTTGCCTATCTCTAGCTACATTATACCTATCAATACTAGGGATACCACCTGAACTTGATGAACCAGCACTATCAGAGTGCTGATTTCCATCAAAACTAGAAGAATCATCATCTTCTGATGTCTGGAACTGGAAGTTATCAGAACTAGGGGATCTTGAGCCAGAACTACGCTGGCCTGCTGCTATGTCCATTGGACTGTCATAAGCAGCAGCATCCTGGCTGTCATTTGTTGCATCCAACCCAACCTTTGCAGCATCATGAACAAGCTGTTTCTGAATAGCTTCTCTTGATTTTCCCTTTTCATCCCCTCTCTTATTACTTTCCAAGAAAGAGTTTTCCTTAAAGATCACATCCCTACTAACTATAGTCCTTGGCATATCCTCCTCAAAACACTAGAGCTTATAACCCTTAACCCCTGCTGGATAGCCTATAAATAAGCAACGTTTGGCCCTGGGCTCTAACTTGCCTTGCTTCACATGAGCATAGGCAATACAACCGAATACCTTCATATGTTCAATGCTTGGTTTATGGCCTTTCCACATCTCATAGGATGTTTAAAACCCTATAGCTGCCGATGGGGATCTATTAATTACATATGCGGCTGTTGTTACAACCTCTCCCTAAAATGCCTTAGGCAGCCTAGCATGTATTAACATGTACATCACCCTCTCTAAGAGGGTCCTATTCATCCTCTCGGCCAAGCCATTTTGCCTAGGGTTTCCAGGGGTTGTTAGGTGCCTTAGAATACCATTATCACTACACATTTGGGATAAGTCTTTATTACAAAACTCTAGACCATTATCGGTTCTAATGATCTTTATTTTCCTACCCATTTGATTCTCTATCATGATTTCCCAGGTTTTGAAAGCCTCAAAAGTTTGATCTTTTGATTTTAGAACATACACCCAAACCATCCTAGAGAAATCATCTATTATGGATAAGAAATATTTTGCCCCTCCATGGTTTAAGGATTGACTAGGGCCCCATAGGTCTGAATGGATATAATCCAATGGGGCTTTCAATGAGTGGGTAGCTTTCCTAGGGAATTTAACCTTGATAGACTTTCCTAGGATACAGGAATCACATTTATCAAGTGCTGTAAATTTTCCAGCACCTAAAATTCCTTGATTAGATAGCTCCTTAAGGCCTTGATCACTTATATGGGCCATCCTATAGTGCCATAGACTTGACTGTTCATAACTCTTGGCTTCTCCTAAGGCTGCATCACCACACAATGTGTCTGCCTGCAACACATAAATGCCATTCTTAAGAACGCTTTCATGCAAACTAGAGACCCCCTTGACACCTTAAGAACACCACTATCCCCCTTATAGGAATAGCCATTCTTATCTAACTCTCCAAGGGATAGTAGGTTCCTTTTAAATCAGGAACATACCTTACAGAAGTTAAGGTTTTAACTATACCATCATGCATCCTAGGTCTTACATCCCCAATTCCCATTATGCTACACTCATGGTTGTTTCCTAAAAGGACTCTACCTCCACCAATATCCTTATAGTTTTGCAACCATTCTCTATAGGGAGTCATATGAAATGAGCATCCCGAATCAAGCACCCACACATCCTTCTCATCCTTACTTCATACCGCTAGTGCATCGGCACTATCAAAATCAAACTCACAAATGGAGTTTGAGAATTCAGAGCTAGACTTATCTTGGGAAACTTTCTTCCTATTCGGGCAATGCTTCTTTATATGCCTTTCTTCATGGCAATGGAAACACTTAACAATTTTCTTGCCACTTCTAGACTTTGACTGAGACCTTTATATCTAGGGTCTCTCTTTTCTGTCCTAAATCTCACTGCTAACACATCTCCAGCAATCTTCTTAGCCTCTACTTTATGTTGTAATTCTTTTAAGTTCAAAGCCACTATTACATCATCTAGAGTCAATGTATCTCGACCATGCTTCAAGATATCTACGAAAGTCTCATATGATTTTGGAAGTGAGTGCAATAAAACTAAAGCCTTATCCTCATCATCAAATTTAATATCAATGTTCTTAATATCTAAACACAGTTTATTAAAACCATCAATGTGATTTTGTAACCTTTGACCCTCAATCATCTTGAATGAAAAGAACTTTGTTTTTTAAATACAACCGGGTAGAGAGGGTTTTGGTCATATAGAGAGTTTCTAGCCTATTCCAAAGATCCTTGGCAGTTGTCATCTTTGACACCTCCCGCAACACTTTGTCTCCAGGCTAAGAATTAGAGTGTTAAAGGCTTTCTTGTTGATTTCCTTTCTCCTTTCACTGATTTCCTTTTTTTGTTCATCAATAAGGTTTTCGGGTAATTTCTTCTCAACCTCTAAGGCTTCTTCCAGACCTTGGTTTCCCAAAAAGGCCCTCATCTTCATCTTCCATAGGCCAAAATCGTTTTGGCCATCAAATTTCTCCACATCATACCGTGCAATAGAGGCTGTAGAAGCCATTCTTGCAGGCATGTGTTGATTCTAATCGATTCTTGATAGTTCTTGATGAAGGACCTGGCTCTGATACCAATTGGTTACAATTGGGAGCACTGGCCATCTATTAATTCACCCAAGAAGCCAACAAATATAGCACTCTTTACACTCTCACTCATCAGCACAATCACACAATGTAAACAAAAAGTAAAAAATTGTAAAGAATAGAGTTAGAGCAATCAAACCACATGAAGAACACTGGAATTTATCCTAGTTCGAACTGATAGAATCAATCCTACATCCAGCAGTATCGAGAGCAATCCAATATGAACAAAATCAGATACAAGAGTTCCCACACGTCACACATGAGTATATTGTTCTCTCTTGAGATTACAAATAACTTTTCTTGACACAAAGCCTTTCCTCTCAACACATAGCACTCTACTCGTTTACAATAGGGAGCTTTCTGAAAAAATGAATGATACCCTAAGCGCTAACTCGAGCCCCCTATATATAGGCAATAGGCGGTTACATCAAGGGAATTAAAAATAATAAATATTACAATACCTAAAATACCCTCAACTAACAGTCACCGTTAAAAGCACTAAACGGTCACTGGCCTACCGCAAGGGATCCCACCGGGATGTCTCTATCTCTTCCTTCTAGATCCTTAATACTCAATGCAAAACATCACAATTGGTGAAAAGAAAATGAAAAACAGATCGCTGAACTGCAACAAACTAAGAGAAATTAAGCTCAGAAAAATAAACTAGCAGAAAGCAACACAGGTTTCGCACCTTCACTGCGGTTTTGATTATCAGAAGAGGCAACCAAATGCAGATCAAGTGAAGTATTGAGAACCTAAAACAATCAACCACAAACCTCAAATCATCAGATTGGGTATACATAAAGCTCATACGCAGACATACAGATATACACCGAGTCAGACAGGCGAAAGTTCAAAAATATGAACGAGCTAAGTCGACTCACAGAGTTGGAAGCCCCACGGCAAACCGAAAGGCAAGCGATTAACAGCAGAAAGACCAGCTTGCCTTCCATCAAAACCGACAATTTCGCCGACCCTAGCTCAAACAAATACGATGATTATCAGCAGAGATCTTGCATATGAAAATTCAAAAAGAAAAAAAAAAAAAAAAGAAGACAAAACCCTACAGAAATCAACACCGTAGAGAAAGGGAGAAGTAGAACTACTAACAGTCAAAGTGTTCATCGGCTGAGAGAGAGAGAGAGAGAGAGAGAGAGAGAGAGGGAATCAGGTATCGTTTGTGCAATAAATTTCAACGGGGGGTGTTTGGTAATGGTATTTGGTACAGTGGTGAGTGGTGAGCGTTCCCCGACACGGAGAGGAAGCTGTAATAGCAATAACAATGCTCCTCTTCTAAAAGCCCTTGCGAGCGCTAATTGCAAAGGTAATGTTTATTAAGTATGATATAAATGAGAACTACCGCGCATAGTATAGTGATAAAATACTTAAAATTTTATATGCAATATCAAAATTTAAATTAGTATGATTATTTAAAAAGTAAAATTATTATTAAAAAGTAACAGTAAAGTTGGGAGGTAAGTTACGTATGAATTACACTGAATTTTTAGCTCTGAGTTTGTATAAATTGTATCTATATGTAATTTATCTAAGGATACATTAGGAGAAAGTCACTTGTCCCTGAGGATTAGTCAAAAGAAACTTGAACACCTTAGGTGAATCAAAAGAATATATATATACATGAGAAAATGTAAGATATGAAAAATATTTAAATTTTTTTGTTATTTTTAATATGTTTATTAAATTTATTTGACTAGTCACGTGATTTTTTATCTAACAATAACACATATATCCTTCAATGCATTTCAAAAAAATTAATAGACAGTTTGATAAAAATTTTAAAATATTTTTTATTCTTAATCATTTTATATTTTAATTTTAAAAATATTTCAATCTTATCTTTGATACCAACTTATCTTACTTATTTTAACAAACGTTAATTAAAACAACATCATAACATTATGTTCACTGAGTAACCATATTCAACCTTTGTTTTACCTTTAATTTTCATAAGTATGTCATATGGATCATGCTAGATGTACACCAATCTTGTATATCTTGAGCTACACAAGGAGTATAATTATCAAAATGTTCTGCACCTCACGCGCTTCTATGCGTTTTATGAGAGGCTTTTTTGTTATTAATATACCTTTATGTAACTCAAAGTGTACACAAAAGTATATCAATAACATTATCCATGTCGTATTTTAAAGGAAACGATAAATACAAGTCAACTTAGCTTAGTGTCCCTTGCCGGTCTTGACTTGCGACTTGGGCTCTAGACATGAATACAAGCCCTTCACCAAAGCAAAGCCTAAGCCTTAAGGGGTTAATTATATTTTATTAACATGTCTTTGTATTAGTTTTTGAAAAATTTATAACGCTAGTAGATGGATTTTATGTTTTGTAAATACAATAAATATATTGCATATTTTAAATTTTGTTAATATAGTCACTGAATTTTAGTTTTTGTTAAAATTTAGTTATTTTTTATCAAATTTTGTTAACAAAAACTGCCATGACAAGGCTCAAAGATTGCCTAATCTAGGGATTTAAGTTAATTTTAAAATCAATTGACTTTAAGATTTATATTAATGCATATAAGACTAGAACAAGATTGAGAAGTAGCAAGCCTGATTCAGTGAGATCCAACCCAATTTAGCATGGACGTGAGTCTACTCTTGTCTTGATGAGTCTGAGCGGACTATGTCCATGGGCTAGGCCTAACCCATTAACAAGCCTTCTAGAAACATGTTTTTCTCGGGGTGCATAAGGTGAATAACGGGTCACCTTAGCCCGTCTGCGCTCAGGACATGTTTTTCTATCATGGATTAGGGGTGGCTTTGGACATGGGAAATACGATTGTCCATCATCGCCCCGCCCCGCGACGTCTTTCACTATTTAATTATTTTGTCCCTTTAACTTAAATAATGACATATTAGTTTTCTTAACTTTTAATTTTGAACCTATTATATACTTTAACTATTAATTTTGAAATAATTATATATCTTAGTGTAACAAGTATTATGTGCAAATTACACATGTGATTTGATGTGTGCCTTACATTAACCAAACCAATAGAAACGTGCCACGTGTCTCGATCTACAAAGAGAGGAAGAAAGCCAACAACGAATAGCCACCTGAAATGACAAAGAAGGAAGACGTTAGCCGGTGACAAAAAAGTAAGACAACCGCCCTTGTTGCTACTCGCCCAGCCCAATTGAAGCCATTGTCAGGACTCCTGACCCCAATCGACGCCATTGCTGACTCTTCTCAATGCCATCGCCAACCACTAGCATGAGGAAAGCAAGCAAGCAACTGCTTATCTCCCACGCTGTCAGCCCATATCTGCTCACCCACTCCTAGTTGTTGCTATCGACGGGCCCTCGACTCTGGTTGACACCTTTCACGCTGCTGTCGACCATCGACAAAGAAAGAGCGAGAGAGAGGCAGCAAGCAGAAAGTCACCAACAATAAGGAATGTTGGGAATGAGGAAGAATTAAAAAGATGATGATGGTGTTGCACGCACCTCAATCACGTGTTGACCTAGGTGTTCACCATGTGTCAAATCTAAAAGTTGAGGGGTCTAATATGTCCATATTTAAGTTTAAGAGACAAAATAGTTAAATGATAAAATATGAGGGGGTTGGATATGCCTTTAACCTCCATTTTAATTCCCTTTAGTCTGATCAATTACATGGGTTTGACTATCTAATTATTTGTACTCATAGTTATATCCTTTGTTTGTCTGATGTCAATTTTAAGAGTCTATTTTTTAATGTAGCTTTGTCTCTTTTATTAGAAACTTCTTATATTTCATTAATCTACCTTAGAATGTGTATTCATTAGAGTTTGTTTGAAAACATTGTTATCTTGGAAAGTTTTCATTACATTTCAAACTTTTGGAACATAAACAATTATAAAATAAAATGGAAAAAATTTAATGGATTAATGATTTCTATTCTTTATCTTTTTTTTCTTTCATTACCATTACCTCATTTCCTCAGCATCCAAATGTATTTCATAACCATCAGCTACCAACGATGCTATTCTAGCGACCACTTTATCGCATCTTGATTATCTGTCATTAGATCAGTGATATTTTAATAAAGATAGCTAGATTTGTCTTCTTTCTAATGATGTTCATAAAATTTAGTTGAAAAACTCAAATTTTTCTCTTTCGAGTTTTAATAAGTTCCATAAAATCTAATAATTTGACAGACGATGACTAAAACGAGTCTAGTATAAAAAGAGAGTCTGATAATCATTTGTGTTTAGAGAGAAATTTAGGCAAAGAATTTAATGATTCACACCCAAAATAAGCACACATTAAGATCAAGTTTAAATGGTAAATTAAAAATTTAATCACTTATTAAACATTGGGTGTTATTGAGTACAATTGCAAGATAGAGTTATGAATGGATCTAATTAGTTGAGGGTCAACATATTTGGGCTTTTTTTATTTTTTGAGCCAACCAATTTATCTAATTAATAAATTAGTGATATTTTAATAAAGATGGCTAGATTTGCCTTCTTTCTAATGATGTCCATAAAATTTAATGGAAAAACTCAAACCTTTTCCTTTCGAGTTTTAATAAGTTCCATAAAGTCTAATAATTTGACAGACGATGACTAAAACGAGTCTAGCATAAAAACAGAGTCTGATCATCATTTGTGTTTAGAGAGAAATTTAGGCAAAGAATTTAATGATTCACACCCAAAATAAGCACACATTAAGATCAAGTTTAAATGGTAAATTAAAAATTTAATAATTTATTAAACATTGGGTGTTATTGAGTACAATTGCAAGATAGAGTTATGAATGGATCTGATTAGTTGAGGGTCAACATATTTGGGCTTTTTTTATTTTTTGAGTCAACCAATTTATCTAATTAATAAATCATTGATATTTTAATAAAGATGGCCAGATTTGCCTTCTTTCTAATGATGTCCATAAAATTTAATTAAAAAACTCAAACTTTTTCCTTTCGAGTTTTAATAAGTTCCATAAAGTCTAATAATTTGACAGACGATGACTAAAACGAGTCTAGCATAAAAAGAGAGTCTGATCATCATTTGTGTTTAGAGAGAAATTTAGGCAAAGAATTTAATGATTCACACCCAAAATAAGCACACATTAAGATCAAGTTTAAATGGTAAATTAAAAATTTAATCACTTATTAAACAGTGGGTGTTATTGAGTACAATTGCAAGATAGAGTTATGAATGGATATGATTAGTTGAGGGTCAATATATTTGGGCTTTTTCTATTTTTTGAGTCAACCAATTTATCTAATTAATAAATCAGTGATATTTTAATAAAGATGGCTAGATTTGCCTTCTTTCTAATGATGTCCATAAAATTTAATTGAAAAACTCAAACTTTTTTCTTTCGAGTTTTAATAAGTTCCATAAAGTCTAATAATTTGACAGACGATGACTAAAATGAATCTAGCATAAAAAGAGAGTTTGATCATCATTTGTGTTTAGAGAGAAATTTAGGCAAAGAATTTAATGATTCACACCCAAAATAAGCACACATTAAGATCAAGTTTAAATGGTAAATTAAAAATTTAATCACTTATTAAACATTGGGTGTTATTGAGTACAATTGCAAGATAGAGTTATGAATGGATCTGATTAGTTGAGGGTCAACATATTTGGGCTTTTTTTATTTTTTGAGTCAACCAATTTATCTAATTAATAAATCAGTGATATTTTAATAAAGATGGCTAGATTTGTCTTCTTTCTAATGATGTCCATAAAATTTAATTGAAAAATTTAAACTTTTTTCTTTCGAGTTTTAATAAGTTCCATAAAGTCTAATAATTCGACAGACGATGACTAAAACGAGTCTAGCATAAAAAGAGAGTTTGATCATCATTTGTGTTTAGAGAGAAATTTAGGCAAAGAATTTAATGATTCACACCCAAAATAAGCACACATTAAGATCAAGTTTAAATGGTAAATTAAAAATTTAATCACTTATTAAACATTGGGTGTTATTGAGTACAATTGCAAGATAGAGTTATGAATGGATCTGATTAGTTGAGGGTCAACATATTTGGGTTTTTTTTATTTTTTGAGTCAACCAATTTATCTAATTAATAAATCAGTGATATTTTAATAAAGATGGCTAGATTTGCCTTCTTTCTAATGATGTCCATAAAATTTAATTGAAAAACTCAAACTTTTTCCTTTCGAGTTTTAATAAGTTTCATAAAATTTAATAATTTGACAGACGATGACTAAAACGAGTCTAGCATAAAAACAGAGTCTGATCATCATTTGTGTTTAGAGAGAAATTTAGGCAAAGAATTTAATGATTCACACCCAAAATAAGCACACATTAAGATCAAATTTAAATGGTAAATTAAAAATTTAATCATTTATTAAACATTGGGTGTTATTGAGTACAATTGCAAGATAGAGTTATGAATGGATATGATTAGTTGAGGGTCAACATATTTGGGCTTTTTTTATTTTTTGAGTCAACCAATTTATCTAATTAATAAATCAGTGATATTTTAATAAAGATGGCTAGATTTGCCTTCTTTCTAATGATGTCCATAAAATTTAATTGAAAAACTCAAACTTTTTCCTTTCGAGTTTTAATAAGTTCCATAAAGTCTAATAATTTGACAGACGATGACTAAAACGAGTCTAGCATAAAAAGAGAGTCTGATAATCATTTGTGTTTAGAGAGAAATTTAGGCAAAGAATTTAATGATTCACACCCAAAATAAGCACACATTAAGATCAAGTTTAAATGGTAAATTAAAAATTTAATCACTTATTAAACATTGGGTGTTATTGAGTACAATTGCAAGATAGAGTTATGAATGGATCTGATTAGTTGAGGGTCAACATATTTGGGCTTTTTTTATTTTTTGAGTCAACCAATTTATCTAATTAATAAATCAGTGATATTTTAATAAAGATGGCTAGATTTGCCTTCTTTCTAATGATGTCCATAAAATTTAATTGAAAAACTCAAACTTTTTCCTTTCGAGTTTTAATAAGTTCCATAAAGTCTAATAATTTGACAGACGATGACTAAAACGAGTCTAGCATAAAAAGAGAGTCTGATAATCATTTGTGTTTAGAGAGAAATTTAGGCAAAGAATTTAATGATTCACACCCAAAATAAACACACATTAAGATCAAGTTTAAATGGTAAATTAAAAATTTAATCACTTATTAAACATTGGGTGTTATTGAGTACAATTGCAAGATAGAGTTATGAATGGATCTGATTAGTTGAGGGTCAACATATTTGGGCTTTTTTTATTTTTTGAGTCAACCAATTTATCTAATTAATAAATCAGTGATATTTTAATAAAGATGGCTAGATTTGCCTTCTTTCTAATGATGTCTATAAAATTTAATTGAAAAATTTAAACTTTTTTCTTTCGAGTTTTAATAAGTTCCATAAAGTCTAATAATTTGACAGACGATGATTAAAACGAGTCTAGCATAAAAAGAGAGTTTGATCATCATTTGTGTTTAGAGAGAAATTTAGGCAAAGAATTTAATGATTCTGTTACGTGACTGTTTTTATTGCTTTAGTTATTTCCTTTCAAATAATATCTGCTTAAGTGTTATCCTTCCTGTAAGTAATCATAGTTTTAGCGATAGTTGTTAGTAGTTGAGTTTGACCTGGTTTTAAGGGAAGTAGTGGGTATAACTTCTTTCCCTGATTTTATGGTTGTAACTGTTGAGGTTGCTGACTATATAAGTTGACTAGTAATGAATAATAGGTATGATGATTTATTCCCAGACACTTGTGTTAAATTAGAGGCCAGGGTTCCTCAGTCAACCCAAATTATTGTTCTTCTTATCTTTGTTACAATAGGTCCCAAGAAACAAAACAGGGTACTTCCCAGTACGTACCATTGTGGTATCAGAGCAAGGGCATGGATCAAAGAGTGGAGAGTTTGGAGAACGAGGTAGGCTCTCTTACCGCTGGTCAACAACAAATTATGGCGCAGCTTGCGGAAATCATTAGCAAATTGAATTCACAAACCACCGTACCGCCAGCGAATATGGAACGCGAGGACGGAGAGAATTCAGTGGCTCCACTTCAGACCCATGGTGGACGACCTGGCAACCCTCTAGGGTCCCGCCAGACAGGAACACCACATTTATATGCTTCAAAATTCGTCAAACTCGAATTTCCTCGCTTCAATGGTGAAGGAGATACAATGAGTTGGATATGTCGGGTAGAACAATTCTTTCAATTCCATCAAACCCCGGAAGAAGATCGTGTACCACTTGCATCTTTTCACTTGGAGGGAGATGCTCAGTTATGGTATCAATTGCTGAAACAAGAAGAGGTTGGGATGACCTGGAAAGAGTTTACTGATGGCTTGCATGCTCGGTATGGCCCAACTCAATTCCAGGATTTCTTTGGAGAGTTAATAAAGTTACAACAAGTAGGTTCAGTACGTGACTATCAAACCCAATTTGAGAAGTTATTATCTAAGGTAGGACAACTCCCTCAAAACCGTCAAGTCAGTTGTTTCATTAGCGGATTAAAGGACTCAATCAAAGCTGATGTACTATCTGGTCGTCCTACAAACTTGTCATCTGCCATTGGACTTGCCCGGTTGTATGAGGCTCGCAATATCTCACAACGACGACCTACTTCCATGGCCGATTTGAAGAAGGTGACAAACAAGGAGACCACTAACACCAGCTCTACACTTCCAGTTCGACGAATGTCACCAAATGAATTGCGAGAGCGACGTGCGAAGGGCTTGTGTTACAATTGCAACGAGAAGTTTGTCCCTGAGCATCGATGCAAGAAGTTGTTCTTGATTGAAGCCTGCTATGAAGAAGAAGATGGTGACGTTATTATGGATATGGAAGAATCTGTTCAAGAGGATTACAAAGAGGTGCCTGAGATTTCCTTGCATGCAATTTCTGGTACACGTGCACCAGAAACAATGCGGGTAAAAGGAGGCGTTGGACACATATCAACCATCGTTTTGGTGGATTCAGGAAGCACTCATAATTTTATCAGTGAAACTCTTGCTAGGAAGGTGGCCTTGCAACTTGAGAAAGGAGGAAAGTTTGAGGTTGTGGTTGCTTCTGGTGAAAAGTTATCCAGTCCAGGTAAGTGTACAAATGTTAAATTAATCTTGCAAGGAATACCTGTTCTGGTGGATTTTTATTTGCTTCCATTGGAAGGATATGATATTGTGTTGGGCACCCAATGGTTGAGTACACTTGGTCCAATTTTGTGGGACTTTGCAAAGTTGCAGATGAGATTCAAGATAGAAGATAAAGAAGTTACTCTCCAAGGAATGTCTGTTCCAAAGAACCAGATAATTGAGGATCTACAATTCAGCAGAGAATTCAAAAAATCAAAAAAAAGGGTGTTGCTCCAATTGTTCACACTTGGGACTCCACTTCCAAAAGTTGAGGTTGCGTGCCAACCTCCACCATTGCAGCAGATTTTGGAAGAATTTCAAGATATGTTTGAAGAGCCTAAAGGTCTACCACCTCCTCGAGCACATGATCACAAGATTCCCTTAATAGAGGGAAGTGGACCAGTGTGTGTTAAGCCTTATCGCTACCCTCATTATCAGAAAACAGAGATAGAGAGGTTAGTGGCGGGAATGTTATCGACTGGTGTGATCATGACCAGTAATAGTCCTTATTCATCACCAGTTATCTTAGTTAAAAAGCATGATGGATCATGGCGTATGTGTGTCGACTATCGTGCTCTTAACAAGATCACAATCAAGGACCGGTTTCCGATTCCAGTCATTGATAAGTTATTGGATGAATTGAATGGAGCAAGAATATTCTCAAAGCTCGATCTACGTAGCGGGTATCATCAAATTCGAGTCGCACCGGAGGACACCTCAAAGACTGCTTTCCGAACTCACCAAGGTCACTATGAGTTTTTGGTAATGCCGTTCAGTCTTACTAATGCTCCATCTACCTTCCAATCCCTAATGAATGAGGTATTTAAAGATTATTTGCGAAAATTCATCTTAGTCTTTTTTGATGATATTCTGGTATATAGCAAATCTTGGGATGAACATTTTGAGCATTTAAACATTACATTGGTTGTACTTAGATCTCACGAATTATTTGTTAAGAGGGAAAAATGTCAGTTTGGGCGAAGTGAGGTACAATACCTAGGCCATGTAATCTCTGATACAGGAGTTGCTGTAGATCCGGAAAAAATTGCTGTGATGAGGAGTTGGCCTAAGCCCAGCACACTTAAGGCATTGCGGGGATTCCTTGGATTGACTGGCTATTACCGAAAATTTATCCATGATTTTGGTAAAATAGCTGCGCCCCTTACTAAAATGTTGAAGAAAGACTCATTTGCATGGACACCGGCAGCTGAATTAGCATTTCAGAATCTGAAAGAAGCCATGACTAAAGCTCCAGTGTTAGCTCTACCCGACTTCTCAAAAAATTCATTGTTGAATGTGAAGCTAGTGGATCAGGTGTGGGGGTTGTTTTAAGGCAAGAGTGACCAATAGCTTTTTACAGTCGTGCACTACAGGGAAGAAACTTGTTGCTGTCAACTTACGAGAAAGAGGTCCTAGCATTAGTTTTGGTTGTCCAAAAGTGGAGAGCCTATTTGCTGGGAAAACAGTTAATTGTGAGAACTGATCAAAGAAGCTTAAAATATTTGTGGGAGCAGAGAATTACCACTACAGCTCAACAGAGGTAGTTATATAAATTGATGGGCTTTGATTTTGTTATTGAATATAAAAAGGGGAAGGAGAATATTGTGGCCGATGCTCTTTCAAGAAGAGAAGAGGCAGAAAAGGTTACGGAAAGAAACAATGGAGAATTTGTAGCTATTACTCAGCTTATTCCTAATTGGGTGGAGGCTATAAAGGAGGAAGTCAAGTCCAATTCAACATTGCAAATGCTAGTTCAACATATCATGGACGGTGAAGCAGTGGGACCATGGGAATTTAAAAATGGAATCATATTTTTTAAGGAAAGAATTTATCTTGCTAAAAATTCTTCCTTAATTAATGAGATTATGAGTCAGTTCCACAACAGTACCCATGAGGGGTACCACAAAACAGTGCAGCGGATTAGAGCAAATTTTTATTGGATTGGAATGAGGAGGAAAATTCGAGAGTTCATTTCAGCTTGTGACACGTGCCAGCGACACAAGGCCGAACAACTTGCTCCTGCGGGTTTACTCCAACCACTTCCTATTCCAACACAGGTATGGGAGGATATTTCTATGGATTTCGTTGATGGATTGCCTATGTCTAATGGAAAAACTACTATCCTGGTAGTTGTAGATAGGTTATCCAAATATGCTCATTTTCTTTCCTTGTCACATCCATACACGGCCACTGGAGTTGCACGAATTATCTTTGATAATATCTTCAAATTGCATGGAATGCCAAGAACCATTGTTTGTGATCGAGATCCGACATTCACAAGTTTGTTCTGGACAGAATTATTCAAGTTGAATGGCACTAACTTTAACTATAGTTCGGCGTATCATCCCCAAACTGATGGTCAAAATGAAGTTGTAAATCTCACAATGGAGATGTACTTGCGATGCTTCTCGAGTTCACAGCCGAAGGAGTGGAGTAAGTGGCTAGCATGGGTTGAGTATTGCTATAATACTAGTTGGCACTCAACTATTAAAACGACCCCTTTTGAAATTGTGTATGGTCGGCCACCACCAACTTTATTGTCCTATGTTCCTGGCATGGCGAAAGTGGATGCAGTGGAGAAACAGTTAATGGATCGCGATCAGATTATTAAAGATTTACGGGAAACATTAAAGGAATCTCAGTCACGCATGAAGAAAGTGTATGACCGTCATCATAGAGAAAGGGAATTTGAAGAGGGAGATTGGGTTTATCTTAAGCTCCATCCATATCGGCAAACATCCATAGCATTGAGAAAAAATCTCAAGCTTTCTCCTAAGTATTATGGGTCGTTCTAGATTGCTAAGAAGATAGGGACTGTGGCATATAAATTGGACCTGCCCAAGGATTCGCGTATCCATCCCATCTTCCATGTATCACTGTTGAAGAAAAAGATTGGTGCAAGCATTCCTGTACAAAGCATGCTCCCAACAGTACGCAAGGAAGATGAAATGCTTGTTCCTAATCCGCAAGCAGTTCTGGATCATCGGGTGCGTAAGAAGAAGGACGAGGTTCTCATTCATTGGCAAGGATTATCACCGGCTGAAGCTACTTGGGAAGATCTGGTAACCATGAAGCAGCAATTTCCTGAATATTGCCTTGAGGACAAGGCTGCTTTTTAAGGGGAAGGGAATTGTTACGTGACTATTTTTATTGCTTTAGTTATTTCCTTTCAAATAATATCTGCTTAAGTGTTATCTTTCCTGTAAGTAATCCTAGTTTTAGCGATAGTTGTTAGTAGTTGAGTTTGACCTGGTTTTAAGGGAAGTAGTGGGTATAACTTCTTTCCCTGATTTTATGGTTGTAACTGTTGAGGCTGCTGACTATATAAGTTGACTAGTAATGAATAATAGGTATGATGATTTATTCCCAGACACTTGTGTTAAATTAGAGGCCAGGGTTCCTCAGTCAACCCAAATTATTGTTTTTCTTATCCTTGTTACAATAAGTCCCAAGAAACAAAAGCAGGGTACTTCCCACTACGTACCAGATTCACACCCAAAATAAGCACACATTAAGATCAAGTTTAAATGGTAAATTAAAAATTTAATCACTTATTAAACATTGGGTGTTATTGAGTACAATTGCAAGATAGAGTTATGAATGGATCTGATTAGTTGAGGGTCAACATATTTGGCTTTTTTTTATTTTTTGAGTCAACCAATTTATCTAATTAATAAATCAGTGATATTTTAATAAAGATGGCTAGATTTGTCTTCTTTCTAATGATGTCCATAAAATTTAATTGAAAAACTCAAACTTTTTCCTTTCGAGTTTTAATAAGTTTCATAAAATTTAATAATTTGACAGACGATGACTAAAACGAGTCTAGCATAAAAAGAGAGTCTGATCATCATTTGTGTTTAGAGAGAAATTTAGGCAAAGAATTTAATGATTCACCCCCAAAATAAGCACACATTAAGATCAAGTTTAAATGGTAAATTAAAAATTTAATTATTTATTAAACATTGGGTGTTATTGAGTACAATTGCAAGATAGAGTTATGAATGGATATGATTAGTTGAGGGTCAACATATTTGGACTTTTTTTATTTTTTGAGTCAACCAATTTATCTAATTAATAAATCAGTGATATTTTAATAAAGATTGATAGATTTGCCTTTCTTTCTAATGATATTCATAAAATTTAGTTGAAATACTCAAACTTTTCCCTTTCGAATTTTAATAAGTTCCATAAAGTCTAATAATTTGACAGACGATGACTAAAACGAGTCTAGCATAAAAAAAGAGTCTGATCATCATTTGTGTTTAGAGAGAAATTTAGACAAAAAATTTAATGATTCACACCCAAAATAAGCACACATTAAGATCAAGTTTAAATGATAAATTAAAAATTTAATCATTTATTAAACATTGGGTGTTATTGAGTATAATTGCAAGATAGAGTTATGAATGGATCTGATTAGTTGAGGGTCAACATATTTGGGCCTTTTTTATTTTTTGAGTCAACCAATTTATCTAATTAATAAATAAGCCTCATAGGTATAAATCTCATGAGTTTAATTTGTATATATTATAATTGGATCTAAATCTAATAAACTATGGGTCGGACCCGATTCATAGAGAGGTGTGGGTACGCATTAATGCTGTTTTATTTGGAAGTAAAACCGCTCAACCTCCTCCGAATTAAAGTCGTCGACTGGAGCCATGCCTCGAAGGCAGCCCCTCGGATTAATAAATGAAATATTGAACTGGCGTTTGGCCGCCGATTTCTGGATTCATCGTAACAACAGCAGACCGTATTCTCGAATCTCGAACTCCTCGACCCTCTCCCGATCTTGCGTTTCCTTCTCCATCCCTGTAAGTTACGCTACTGCCTCTCTCTATCTCTCTTGCTCCATTATTGTATTTCCCTCGCTGTTTCCACTACAACTCTGATGCTAACCGAACCATCTGACTGTTTCTTCAAGTGTTTTACTGGGGCTCTTTAGTCTGTTAAAATTGCCGAGGCAAATTAGTATGTCATGCATCCATTTGTGGTTGTTTACCTCTAATAAACAGTGTACAATTGCTCGTATAAACTGTGTCGTCGTCTTGTATCTGTTAAGTCATCCTCTTTTCACGTTTCTTGTTACTTTTTGTTTATTTTTTTGGTATATTTCAGCATGGTGTGGGTTTTATATTTTTGTTTTTTTTTGGGGGGGGGGGGGTGGGTGTATGAGTAAATTCTGATAATACAATGCTGGGACAATCTTGACTGAAGTTTTGTTTTGGCAAGTCTGCGGTAGTCGCAAATTGACTCTTGTGGGAGAAAAGTCGTTCTTTTAGTGCTGCATGAAGTAAATTTGGAGTTATCGTGCTCTTTTGATGCCAGTGCTGGGTACTGATATTTGCTAAAAAGAAGAGCATTCAGACTCTAACTGAAGAGTTTATTTTTTATTTATTCATATTTTATAATTACTATAATTATTGTCTAGCTGATGCAAAAGTACAATTATTTACAATTTGTGGATCTTGTTTTATGTTAGAATCAGTAAATTGATTTGAAAATGAAGTATTATATTTTTGGGGACCTAGTTTTCTTAGAAATACTTGTTCCCTGTTTTTGTACATGCACAAAACTGTATAGAGAGTTGGTTACGCTTTCTTTGGAGGAAATTCAGCTCGTGCTTGTTGCAATGTGTGCTAGAATGAAGAGTAGACTTGAAAACTTTGCATATTTCTATTGATTATTAAACATATTTATTATTTATTGTTTTTATTGTTGAGTTATGGTTCATTGTTTTACATTGAAGTTTATGCAAGAAATCTTTATTTCCTCGGAAGATACCTCGCATACTTGAGGGATATATGCTCCTTTAGTGCCTTAGATTCCTTAAACTGATTGCTCTTTCTTGATAAACTTTGTTGATAATGTTATCCGTTACTAAATCTTCTACAATATTATATGTGTTCTTGAGATCTTGTTTCTGTTTTCACTTAATGCCTCAAATTTTGATGTTTACCTGTGGAAAATAAATCTATTTCAGAACTCGTGCAGTTGTTGGTTATATATTGAGAATGGCTGGAAAGTCCAATAAGGCCCAGGATGTACTTGCTACTGAAAGCAACAATACTGGTGCCATTCTAAAGAAGAAGAAAAGAGGAGTAATATCTCGAATATGGAATGGTCTCCTTAGACTACATGGTGATGATTTTGGAAGGAAGCTGGATCATATTTCAAAGGAAGAAGCTGCTGTTCTTGCCAGAATGAAGAAGATATCTCAGAGTTTGAGGAGCATTATTAGGCATCTGATTGCACTCTCTGTGATTTTTGAGGTAATCTAAATAGGGATTGAGAACTTGTTCATGTTTGGTTACAGTGTTAGTAAACCCATGGAAAATACTTTACCTGGTTATCATTATTTCTTTTTTTGACATATCTTTACCTTGGATTTGTCTATGCCAAAACAAATAATGAATGATCATCAATAGTCTAATTCCACTTCATTTGATGAAATATTACTAAGACTTACTTGGTTGGGTGCATGATATGTTTTTACTATTTGGCTGGTATTCAAATTTAGAACTCATTGGAACAAGGTTGCATGGAATGTTACATAGAACATGAATCACTTGGATACATGGAACATGAATAAAATGTGGTATGTTATACCTTCTTAAAAGGTTATATGACATGAGTTCATTTGTATGACCATGAAGAAAAGACCCAACCCAGCGTTTGTGGTACATTTATAGCTGGTTTCTTTGGTAAGCCACATGTAGAAAAAAACCATTGGGAAGCAATATAAAGTAGAATTCCTTTTTTGAATCCAATGGTTGCAATCCACTTTTTGTCATTTCCTGCTGACTTATTTACGGTACTGAGCGGCTTTCGTCATTTTTTACAGCTTTCTTCTAAAGTTTAAAGAAAGTGGTGTTGCGGAGGTTAACCTCAGCCAAATCTAATGGTAGTGGAACTATTCGAGCATTAACCCAGATGCATAGTCGTGTGCATTTCCGTTCCACATATATTATATTGTGGCAACGTAATTATGTAAATGCACATATACATATTTAATAATAAGCAGTTGAACTGGTTGAATCATCAGTTGAAACAATGAACTCTGTACTAGCCCCCTTCCAATTCAATTCTGATAACTATGCTGAGTATTCCTTATCAATTCTAATCTTTTAATCTTATTCTGTATGATAGAGTGCTTGGTTCCATGCATATAGAAGAAATAGAAGTGGCTGATTCTTTAGTTACATTTTTATTGCATTCTTGATGGTGATGGAATTTTTTACTTTTTGCAGTTTCTTCTCTAGGTCCTCTAAGGCATAATTTTAAGATGGTTTTCACTGCCAGGTTGTTGCAGTGGGATATGCTATCATGACTACAAGGTCCTTAGAACTGAAATGGAAAATGAGGGCATTCAGGGTCTTGCCTATGTTTATTATGCCCGGGTTATCTTATATTATTTATTCAGCACTTGTAAGGTTCACAAGGATGTGTAAGTATTTGAAAACTGAGAATTTTGTATTATCTGAAAGCCCTTTTTATGATGAGATCGATAGTAACTTTATTTTTTGTATTGTAGGAGAAGAGGAAAAATTTGTAGTATTCTTCCTTTTAGAGTTTAGTGGGCTAATAATGTGGATTTCTTTGTCATTTCTTTCCTAGTTGAATTAGAGGTGTTCTCTCTCTCTCTCTCTGGGGGGGGGGGAGGGGGGATTTGTATGGAGGATTGCTGTTTTGATTGTGTTAAAGAGAATATTGTATTATTGTATATTGTGTAGAAGGTTTACAATGGGTATATATAGGGTATTTGATCAACCTAAAAAGGTAATAAACAACTATGAAAAGATTACAAAGAATATATAAAAAATCTATAAAATATTCCAGTATTCCAGTAATATTCTCAAGGTATTCAGATTGCGTGAAGAATACATAGATGGCTTCTTAGATTATTTCTCTTTTTATTCTCTTTTTCTTTCGCGTTTTCTCCCTTTTCCATTTTTTTTTCTTCATCTATTTTCCTCTTTATGGTTTTACAGCAATTTGGTATTAGAGCCTGATCTTGATCTACAACAATGGATTAACTCCATGGTCCCTCTACAAGTCATTGGTTTATTGCACTTGCAAACATCAAACAACACTATCCATTTGCCCATTGCCATTTCTACTTCAAGTTCTTAGATTAGTCATTATGCAAAACATTGCAAAACCATAGCAATAGTTTGCATGTGATCGTATTTGCAAAATTGTGCTTGAATCAATTTGAGTTGATCTGGGGTCCTACTATTAAGAAAGTTTGGTTGCATCCATACTCATAGAGCTACTTGTGTTTCTTGTCATTGTCAAGGCCATTCAGTAATTGGTTTTTTTCACCATCAATTTGAGTAAAATCAGCTTCCCGTTGGAAGCCTTGCATTTTTGCAATTCTTGCTGGTAGTCCACTTCTGCAACCCATTGTGTTGGAGTCTTAACTCTATGATGCGGCCATTGTGTCCATATATCTCAGCATGATGCATCCTTAACTATCTTGAGCTTGACTTGATCCATTAAACATGCTATTTATCATTCATTAAGCCAATGACATTATTAGTTATCTTGAGCTCAACTTGTACCATTAGATAGGCCTCTGGCAAAGGTGTAACTGCAAGTGAGCTAACCGATCTTCTCACCATCGTTACGTCTTTTCCCCCTTTGTTCTTGCTCCAATTTCAACATGCCAGATTTGGTTCCAAATGGAATTGGATGACACTAAGCAAACCCAGTGTTGTTGAGTTTCCATGGAAATGCAGTGATTGATGGGTTGGTGAATGGAGAGGGGGGCAGGGAGGGCCTCGGGGGCCGGTTGAACTCTTTGACGCCAGAAGTGGTTCCGAGGGAGTCAGGGAAAATCAAGCCAAAATGGTCAATTTACATGAGTTGTTACCAGCAGGAGAGGTCTGTGTAATTACCCCAAAAGATTATATTCTATGGTATATAATATGTTAGGCCTTGTAGGTACATTAAATATTCCTGTGTAACAAAAATGAGACTGTTGATCCTAGTCAAAGGTGAACAAATGGACAAGATGAAGGTGAAGAAAGATATGAGCATATAGATGGTGCAGAACAAAACGGTTCCCTTGGAGTTAAGCTACAGCTTGGTCTTGAAGTCTGGACAAACTGCTCCAAAATGACCAAGTATCTGGGGGACTATGGCTTGTCGAACTTTGCAAACTATTGCATGGCCTTTTCTTTTCTCCACTTCCTTTCTCCCTGAAAGCCCTATTCTTTTGTTTTTAATTCAAGTAAATTGCTGGACTTTGTGCTATTTGGATGCCATTGAGTTTGCAGGCACCCGTATTTGTAGCCACTTTGCCAGGATCCTGCATTTCATATGTTGGTTAATTCTTTAGACCTTTGAGGTAAACAGCTTCTGGTTGACCTCATGATAGCACTAGTTGTATCTTGAAAGCAGGGGTGGGGGGGGGGGGGGTGGGGGGGGTGTCTTTTGCGCTGTTATTGCAGGAGGATCTTGCTTATGCAAACATCTTTCTCTGTTAATAGGGTTTTGTGGTTGACCTCATTATAACTCAACCTGCATCTAGAAAGAGGAAGGTTCTTATGTGATGTTACTGTCTGAAAATCCTTCTCATCCAAACTTCTTGCTTGCTGCCAAATGACAGTTATCTAGTGTTTTCTCCCTGCATTTTGCTTCAAATTTCTGGAGATGAGATAAAACTGGTTCCTGTCATCCTCAAACTGAGTTTATATGTTCTTTATGGAACATTCTTGATTCAAGTTTTATTGGTTTCCTTTGCTTCTTAATATGTGAAAAGGAGCTTACCTCAGCATGTGCATGTTGATTGTTTGGTGTGTTTGCTTTGTTGCACATGCTTAGAATATGGCGGAATGTTATTCACAGGTGATGAAGTAGAAATAGGCCTATTTATTTTTTTACTTTTTTTATGTATTCTTCTTTTAGGTGACCGCAAGGATCAGAAAGCTCTGGATAAGCTCCGTGCTGAAAGGCAAGCAATAATTGATGAGCTTAAAGAGAAGACAAATTACTACACTACACAGCAGCTGATTCAGGTGATAAGACCAAGGATCAAGTAGTCTACTGATAGATGTCTGTATCAACTATTCTTGTACTATTTATATTCCAGACAGTGAATGTATCGGTTAATGCCTGCATAAATAATGAAATGAAACAACATGTCACCTTAATTGAATATCATGGAGGAGACAGAAATTTTAGCTTGGTTTCCATTCTAAAGTTACCAAATTTGGATAGGATTCAATTACCACCTCTAAATTTAACAAATTATAGACATAAAATGATGTTACAGGTTTAGGTTGAAAATAGTTTTTGAAAATTTAGCTTTGATAAATTCATTTGTTTGTGTTATTAATACATGGATGTCTTCTGGGCCAAATGTCTATACTTGTATGGTAAGCTGATTTTCACATTTATCTTAAAAGTTTTGTCTTTGAGCACGGGCTTTATTGGCATCTAATGACCATGCCCCCTGCAAAACAGGCTATTACCAAAAATGTTTGCATGCTTACTCTGGAATTTTAAATGCAGAGGTATGACCCTGACCCGGCAGCAAAGGCAGCTGCTGCAACTGTCCTTGCTTCCAAGTTGGGTGCAGAATCTGGCTTGAAAGTGTATGTGGGAGATGAATCGAAGCTTTCTGTGCCCACGGGAAAGAGCAATGATGTTGAACTGGTCCAATCTAATGGACTCCGAAATCGGAAAGAGTTGCAAACAAGATATGTTAACTCAGTGAGTGATGTGTTACAACACTCTGATAAAGACCTCAAAAGTACAGGGAATCCAGTTCCTGATATTTCTGAGCATAACCAGCTGGTTGTCGAACACGATCATCCAGGATCAACAACACATGATGGAGGATGGATTGCCCGGATTGCAGCATTGCTGGTGGGTGAGGATCCATCACAATCTTATGCACTTATATGTGGCCACTGCCGGATGCACAATGGTGAGCGGACTCTGGTGCCCATTCTTTAACCTAAGCAAGGAAAAAAAAAAAAGAGATTTTGAGATTGGCAGTGATGTCAATTTGGTTTTTAAAATTGTTTGGTGAATTGGCTGTCTTTTTTGTGCAGGGCTTGCAAGGAAGGAGGATTTTGCATTCATAACATACTATTGCCCACACTGCAATGCCTTGAATAGGTCAAAACAAGGCATTTCCAGTCCTAATTATCCGAAAGTGAGCTCCTCGACATCATCAGGTAACCCTAAACCCATCAACACTGGTAGTAGTACAAAAAGTGACCGGACACCTTCACGAAATAGCCCCGTGGCTTCTTCTGTTGAAACCACAGAAAAGAGTGAAAGGCTAACCCAGATGAACAACAGAACAGCTGATTGGGTGAGTTGAGAGGGAGGCAGTTGGCAGTTGGCAGTTGGTGAACTCAATAGTCTCAGTGGTGGATGGATGGTCGATGGACGATGGACGATCGGTTCGTCACTTACCGTATTCCGATACGATGTTTTCTGTTTTGGAATCTTTTGCGTAAAATATCATAATACTAATTAATGTTTGTTTGTTTGTTTGTTAGGCTGTCTTAATTATCCGGCGAGATCGTCATCTGGCGTGCGTGCGTCCGTGCGTTATCTCTCATCTTATATTTTCGGGACGTCTTTCCTACGTTTTGTGCTTTCCTTTCCTTGGCATTTTCTTGTATCCATGACCATGAATGAATGATAATTACAGACAAAGCAACTGATCCTAATAAACAAAGGGTAATGCTTAACAATAGGAATGATTATATATATATATATATTAATTAAAGTGGTGCATCTTAGGCATCGCAGATTTCATGGCAAGGCAAGGTAGATTGAGTGCAAGAGTAGCACCACGCAAGGATCGAACATGCAAAACGGACACATGGACGGACATGGCGGCCCGTGCAAAATTGATGAATGAATGTGTTTGGCTACGCTTGTCCTGTCGTGTCGTGTGGGGTCACAAGCCCCAACAGCCTTTTTGAGTTGCGGACACACCACGGATTCTACTGCTCCCTTCTTCACGTGAAACCAATATATGTATAATGGGTTGTTTGTATATTTATTATTTAATAAATATTTTTATGTTTATATATAAACTTTTGAATTTATTTTATTTTAGAAAAATAAATAAAATCTATTTGCCGGTCCATTCTTGCCTTTCTTAAACTTTTCGAATAAAATATTATCCAAATTCATTGGTGAAATTTTAATAATAGATAATTGGCATTAGATTGTGATATTTTTTGGATTTATGTGGTCACATAAGTCATATCGCATTAAACCAATTTGTGTAATTTATTTATTTTTATCTTTAACTTAAAAAAATATATATATATAAATGTAATCAAAATAACGAAAAATTTAACTTATCATATCCAAAAAAAAATGTTAAAGTATAGGGAGTAAATTGATTAAAAAATGTAGATATAATAATATAATTAAAATAATAAAAAAATTAAATAATTACATAAAAAAATACGAAATTACAAAAATAAAAAATATAAATTTCACCATTTCACGTGAAACTTATGTTTTCAATGTAGAAAAAGAAAAAATATTGGAAAGTAACGTTAATTATTATTTTTAAGATAAAAAATGAAGGTGTAATGAATTTTAAATAATTTTATTAATTGATAATAAATATATAGTACTTAAATTATTTAATCAATTAAATTAAAAATAAAATCTAAGGATAAAAATTTAATTTGAAAAATAGGTTCCAAATTACTCTTTCAAGTGCAAGGGAGCCACGTACAAAGCATGTGTCGCCCTTTATATGGAATGGAATGGACAAAAAGCTACTAAAGCATGTCTCCGACTGTCCGCCCGTGCCCGTGACCCATTCCACGCCCTCTTCAGTCTTCACTTTTACCATTTCACCATGCGTAAACGTGTATGCTTACGCATACAAATCTATTTGATATGTACAGTATCTAAATAGTATTTATTAATTAAGATATAAATTAAAAAAATAAAGATATAAAAAATATTTTAAATTTTTATCTTTTTTAATATATTTGTTAAATTTATTTGACAATCATTAAAAAAAAAAGTCATGTGACTTCTTATTTGATATTTTTTAAATATATTTATCTCTCATTCTCTCTAGATAAGCATATTTTAAACCTTATAAATAAAAAAAAAAATGACGCATATATCTTCTATTGTATTTTAAAAAATTTAACAAATAGTTTAGTAAAAATTTCAGAATATTTTTTAACTTTATCTTAACCATTCTATATCTTAGTCTAAAAAGAATTTCAACCTTATTTTGATATAATTTTATCTTATTTATTTTAATAAACGAGATTACAGATATGAAATGAATATTTTAAAAAATACTCTATTTCCCCTAAATTTATAATATTTAGTGTGGATAATAAATAATAATATTATTCTTAATCTTTCTTGGATAGTTGGAACTACCGAAAGTATCACAATTATAAAGACTTGAAGCAGAAGCTATCAATATTCAAGATCCAAATAATAAAGCGAGTGAATCGACGATCGACTGTCCTTTCAGATCATAGCCATCCTACGACTACCTATGTTTAGTTAAGCGAGTGAATAAACAAAAGATCTGTGTTTAGTTTCGTCAATAAGAAACCTTTCAAAATTCAAATAATTCACAAAATATCCTAAATCAATTCCACAAAATAATAAAGTGTAGATGTTAACATTCTTAAGATGACTGTCCTTGCACGACTCCAATATTAATGCCATTGATTATGCTAGAGAAGATAAATCACAAGTTGAACTTTTGATCCTTGTGCAAGATGAGGATTGAACTCGTAAGTCACTAAATTGACACCGACATATTACTCATCTAACCGTTCGACTTAGACCCTGAAAGGTAGAGTTTAGCATTCTTATTAAATAATATAATATTTGTCATAATATTAAATAAAATTTTAGGTGCATATCCAAGTATCCAACCTACCTAAATCCTAAACTTAATACCCATATAGGTGGAACAAAGATTATTATTTCTAAGACAGTGTATGGCTTATGGCTTATTTTTTTAATCTCTAAACTCTTTGCCGACTCTTAATAGCAGTCTTGTCTTCCCCATAACTTTAACTTTAAATCCCATGTCACATATTAATAAATGTAATCTATATATGTAGCCTCTAATCTAAATCCTGGAAGCATGGTAGACTGCGAGGCAGAGGATCGGTGCTTGGCTTTGAGAGTGAAAATACCTTTTACGCAGTGTCAAACTTGGTAGGATCCTTAAAGTAAGAAGTTGGTCACTCACTGCTAATTACTTTTCTGTGTTCCACATCAACAACAAGTAGTATTCAAAAGGAAAATGCCTTACCCAACTCTCTCTCTATATATATATCATATCAATGATCGATGAGGCTTCCTTCCTTCCTGTTTACACTGGCGTGCCATTTGTATGATCCAATAGATTTTGCCTCAAATCCCTTTTCTTTACAAATCTCACCTCTTCCCCTTTCTTTCCATGTCCTAATATTCGTATATATATATATGTGTGTGTGTGTGTGTGTGAACGTGTGTGCATATATATATATTATATATAAATACAAGTCATCTGAAAGGTGTGGGAGAGAGGGAGGGAAATGGGATTATGGACAATGCCCAGAAGAGTTCTGGCGCTTTGGTCTGCAATAATGGGTTTGGCCAGTTTGATCCCATTTCATGTCTCCGGCGACCTGCCTAATTATCCCCACCAAATGCGAAAAATGCAGTCTTCTTCCATGGCGTCTTTTATCCGCCACGACTCAGTCTCTCTCCCGCCGGCTTCGTCTCCCGGCTTCTCTCCGTTGCCGCCGGTGAGCTCTTATTCGTTTCTAATTACTTTTTCCTTGATTGGTTGATCAATTTCCAAATTGAGCAGCTTTAAATATACATAGATTTGATATCAAGACTTTGGTGGTTGGGCGGTTGGGATTACAGGTGAGTCCGAGTCCACGCGTGTATCACGTGACGTCGTACGGGGCCGACGCGACGGGGAAGACGGACAGCACGGCGGCTCTGGAGGAAGCAATCGCCCACGCTTTCGCTTCAGGGAAGGATGATGGGTTCTTGATGAAAGGGATTCTGAGTCTTGGGGGTGCACAGATTCATCTGGAGGGCGGCACGTACACCATCAGCCGGCCCCTCCGGCTGCCGGCGGCCGGCCGAGGTAACTTCATGGTATACCCACGTTCGTTCTCGATGCCCTTGCCTGCTGGTTTGAGAAAATCTTTAATTATTCGTCAATGTGCAAATCAATTATATATATACATGGACACTGCCATAGACTGCCAAAACATAGAGCGAATGTAGGTTAGGCCAAGAGGGGTGACTTCTAGCTTGTCATCCTTTTAGCTTGGGAATTGGTATATTCAGAGGATGAATTCGCAGTATGATGACAATGAGATATACTTACTTGAGATTTTTTTAACCTTAAATACGCTATTAAGAGAGATTATTTAGTCCTTTTTGAATGTCTTTTAAGTGGTAAACTTTAGCAATATTGTAAGTGGCATGAAAGGGCAGTGGGGAAACCTTCCAAACCTCTACCAAAATGGGCGTTTTAAGTTGTTGTTCGTTAATATATAATTATTGTACAATTTTGGCTCCTTTTTTGGGTATCATCATTTAATTTATATATGTAAACTAATAAATATAAATATATATATATATATATATCTTATGGGACAGATAGTATGTATGCCTGTGGTTTAATTATTAAAGCATGCTAAATTCTTGTTCTTGATTGGGCTGCAGATACATGGAGGAACATTGAAAGCATCAGAAGATTTTCCGGGGGATGGGTATCTGATCGACCTATCGGCTCCGTCTTCTTCTTCCAACGAGGCGGCGTATAACTTCGAGTACATAACACTCAGAGATCTAATGCTAGATTCTAACTTCAGAGGCGGCGGAATCCAAGTCATCAACTCACTCAGAACCTCCATTGACAACTGCTACATCTCCCATTTCACCACCAACGGGATCCTCGTCCAGTCCGGTCACGAGACCTACATCCGCTACTCCTTCCTAGGCCAACACATCACCGCCGGCGGCGACCCCGGAGAGCACGACTTCTCCGCCACCGCCATCAACCTCATGGGCAACGACAACGCCGTCACCGACGTCGTCATCTTCTCCGCCGCCGTCGGAATCATGGTCTCCGGCCAGGCCAACATCATCTCCGGTGTCCATTGTTACAACAAAGCCACCGGCTTCGGCGGCACCGGGATCTACCTCAAGCTGCCGGGCTTGACCCAAACCCGGATCGTGAATTCCTACTTCGACTACACCGGCATCGTCGCCGAAGACCCCGTCCAGCTCCACATCTCCGGCAGCTTCTTCCTCGGCGACGCCTTCGTGCTTTTCAAGTCCGTCAACGGCGTCATCAATGGCGTTAACGTCGTAGACAACATGTTCAGCGGCTCCGGCAAGGGGACGGAGATCGTTCAGTTGGATCAGAGTAACGGAGCATTCAAAGACGTCGATCAGCTGGTTGTTGATCGGAACAATGTGAAGGGGATGAACCTTAAGGCGACGGCGGCGAGAGGGTCGGTTCAGGGGAACGGGAGCTCGTGGGAAGTCGACTTCAACCAGGTTTTGCTATTTCCAAACCTCATAAAAAACGTCCAATACAGCTTGAGAACAACCGGCGACGGCTTCCCTAACCATGCGCTACGAAATGTGTCTGCAAATCGCGTGGTGATCGAGTCCGATGTGACCGTTCCTGCTACCGTTTTCGTCACGGTGGATCAAATGACCAGCTTCTGACTGGCGACTGGCTGTGGCTAGTTAATATATTTGTTCTTTCTTTCTTTCTTAATTTCTTAGTTAATTTTCTCTGAGAAAATCATTGAAACCAGAGAATTCAGCATACAAGTCGCCATGAACGTGACAACCCACAATATATATAAATTAAAGCAACTGTAAAAAGGTGTTCTAAGTTCAATTCCAACATTTATTAATTGTCCATGAAAACGATTGTTTCTTAATTAGGAAATTAATGGAGCCTTGGAGACCATATATATTATGTTAAACTAGATTCCAGATGTCCATGCAACAGTATTCCAGTTTGATCATTCCAACTTGGTTCCAAATGTCTTCTGATGAGTGCCAAAATATCAACGTGTAATCAGTAGATTTCCTTGGACGCAGGAGTATGCATTTGCACCAAAGGTCTTCCACGACGACTGCGATTTTTCTTTTTCTTTTCTATTGGTTGGGAAATTAAACCATGGCTGCTGGCTGCTGTTGATTTTGAACATGTAATAGTAGAGGTCTAGAATGTAGAAGGTGGGCCAATTACAATGGAAGTCCGGTCCGGCCAGTCAGCTGTTACCTAGCAAAGCTACAATTTTCTGGTAACCAAGTAGGAACAGATGGTGCAAATGCTTGCTTTACATTTTATACAAAACCAAAGTAGTCAATTTCTGTCCCTAATCCATTCACTCTTCTTCTTCTTTATGGTCATGGTAACGTGACCCACCTTCTATCCCAAAGTCAAACAAAACATATTATATTATTGGCAAAACAAAAAGAGTTAGCCACTGGGTTGGATCTGAAGAAAGAAAACAAGACCTGGTTTCCAGCGGGCCTGGGCCCGTTCAGTGAAAGCCCAGTCATCTGTTTCTGCTCAACTTTTTTTTTTTTTAAATATAAAATGAAACGTAAAAGAAGAGAGAGAGAGAGTTGAAAAAATCACATGCTAAGTAAACATCTATTAGTGGATTAATGGTTTTTTTAATACTAAAACAGTAAACTGTTACAGACCCTTTTAATTTAATATTAATTTGGCACATTAAAGCAATGTTTAATTTAAGGTTAAAAGAATAATGGCAAAGTGTAATAATTTAATTTGCATAAATAATACATTTTAAGAGATCATCTAAAGATTTGGTTGTAAGTTCAAACTTGTGTGCTTCCACAAACAATTGGATTTAAAAGCCAAAAGCATCTTTGGAAATGGAACTGAAACTCAAACTCAAACGTAGTAGTAATTACGGCACTCTCCAACCCAAGCCAAATCAACAATAAATATTAAATATTTTTTAAACACACATATATATATATATATATATTTATAGGTTTTTGTTATTGTGTGTGATATAACACAAGATAAAATATAATACAAATATTTTATTTTTAAATTTAAATATTTTGTTAATTGATATTAAAATAAATATATTTTATTCCAATAATGTATAGTTGTAATACAATTATTATTACATGCTCCTCTCTCTCTCTCTCTCTCTCTACAAGGTTTTCCAACTTAAAAGAGGCGGACGGGCAGGCTTTTGAAATAGCAAAGTCCGAGAATAATAAGAAAGAATACAGACTCAAAACGAACAAAACAATGAAGCCCTTTTTAGCATTGGCGTCGCTCCTTCTTTTTCTTCTTCTTCTCATCCTATTAATGGCGCTGGAAGCCACGTGCTCCCTCCAAACGCAGAAGCTCTACGAGTTCCAAAGGCGGCTTCGAGAGAAGACGCTCTCCGCCGTGGCCGCAAAGCCGCTGCCCTCTCCGGCGGCCGCCAAAAATGTCAGGCGCCATATTTAAGTTGTTTTCTTTATCCTTGCTCTCAGAACGCACGCACGTACGTTTCTGTTTTACTTTGTTAATTTTCTTAATTTCTGCATTCGTTCGTAGGCCACGGCGAGAGTTTTCTATCCAATTGGGTACGGGGCGGACCCTACGGGGGCGCAAGATAGCAGCGACGCCATATTGAGCGCTTTGGCCGACGCTTCACAGGTCGAAATAGGGTTTCAGCTGTTGCCGGGAATCAGAGATCTGGGCGGCGCCGTCGTGGACTTGCAGGGCGGCGACTACAAGATCGGCAAACCGATAAGGTTCCCTCCCGGCGTCGGCAATGTCGTCGTAAGTGTACTCTCTCTCTCTCTCTCGCTTTAAATTTTCTCGGTTCGGTTCGGTTCAGTTCAGTTGAGTTGCAGACTTGCAGTTACTGATTTGAGAACAGTAGTGGTGAAGTTACCAAGAAAGTTGGCGTTTTTTTTTTTCTTTTGAGTTTCTTTTGGTGGGTTGGCGCCACGTGTCCGTGCTCTGCCCCGTCGTGCTTGGGCATGCATGAACCCCAACGCCTTCGCCTTTATTCTCTCAACCTAAATATTTATTTCTCTCCTCTTCCCTACGGATCCAAAAATGTGCCATTCGGATCCCAACCGTTAGGGTCTGTTTGGACGCGGAACTGAGTAATAATCTACACTTGTTTGGGGAATGGAAGATTCTATAATGTCCACATAAATAATGTGATATAAAATATGAAAATATATTATCAAAGGATATCAAAATTAAGACTTCTAAAACAAAAACGTTTAGTCTGATAGCATGAGACAAAAAAAAAAAAAAAGAAGGCAACTCTTTTATTCATTGAATCGTGTGTAATTTATAAGTTAAAAATTGAGAAATATCAACTATCCATGTGATTAAAAATTGGTGCGGTATCATGCTTCCTCTAAGGGCAAAGCTAAGTGGTAAAGGAGGGGGTTGTAAAGATGTAATCATGTTAAAGGCTGTTACCGTGAAATCGATTTCTGGAAGAAGCAATTCCTTTTGAGGGTGGTCCTTGATAAGTGTTAGTGGACGCAATCTCAAATCCTGACCACTTGAGCATATCCCTCGATTTACCGATCCCAGGGGCGGGTTCGCGAGGAGCGAGAGTGATAGCGCGTAATTCAAAAAAAATGCACTGTCGTGTATCGTGATTAACCCCTCCCACGTGCGTGAGGTAGTGTATGAGGGTTTTTAAGATGAGAGATTTCATCTTTTGCACCCAAAAACACTTAAAACGAAAACAAGTAATTAATGAAAAAGCAATGAATGAGTCTACACCGACAAAGAAAATAAACATTGCATAAGAACAAAATTAAAACAACATGCACTAAATTTTGACACTCCCTCTTAGTGCATGCTTCTAGTTTATTAAACCAAGAGCTTCACGAAAGAGCTCCAACTTTAGCTTTGTGAGTGCTTTGGGGAGACTTCAGCAACTTATTTATTCTTCAACTCAAACTCCTATTCAAGAACCTTCTCTCGAATGAAATTGTGTCGAACCTCAATGTACTTTGTTTGAGTATGAAATATTGGATTTGATGCTTCCTTGAGGGCGCTTTGATTGGCACACCTCAAACTGACGGGGATACTCCACTTTCTTGTAGATGTCAATAATCAACTGTTTTCTCCAAACTCCTCCATGTGTGGTGCAGTACTCTACTTTGGTGCCAGACAAAGTAACATTGGCTTGCTTCTTGTTGCACCATGAAATTGCAATTGATCCCATATCAAAATATAGTAGCCCGTTGTTGATCTTCTATCTTCGATATTTCTTGCCCAATTAGAATCCACAAAGTTACTTAATAGAAAGTTTCCATTCTTCTTATATATCAGTCCGAACTCAAGAGTGTTCTTCACATACCTTGAGATTCTTTTTCCTGCATCGAGAGGAAGGACCAAAGAACATTCCATGAACTGAGAGACAACACTTACAAAGAAGAACAAATCGGGTCTTGTTTATAGTTAGATAAATCAAACTACCAACAAGTTGGCAAAGCCTGTCCAAGTCCACCGTTGGCTTTTCCTTCATCCTTTTTCAACTTGATGTGTGGTTCCATGGGAGTCCCTTTTGGCTTAGTATCTTTCCATTGAAAAACGCCCCAATAAGGTTTGAGCATATCTTCTTTGAAACAAACACAAACCACCTTCCATTTACTCAATCTCCAACTGGAGAAAACATCTAGCTTTTCCTAGGTTCTTCATCTCAAATTAAATTGTCAATTCATCACGTAAAGTCTTGATTTCCAACATAATTTTCTCCAGTAATTATTATGTCACCAACATACAAAAGAACCAACACATACATCCCCAAATTTTTCTTGACAAACATACCTGGGTCAAAATCAAAAACTTTGAATCAACAAAAGATTTAAGTATTTGAAGATTTTTCCATATCATGCATGTGTAGCTTGTTTTAGGCCATATAGAGCTTTCATGAGTTGGCGACGGTGATGGCCTTGAAGGGAGAAGGAAGAGGAGGCAGTGGATCTGGGATATTGTTTCCTAGTTGCTAGTCGGAGGCGACAGATCTAGGAGATGGCGGTCAACAATGGTTGTGGCGATGATGGCCTTGAAGGGAGGGGAGAAAGAAAAGAAGAGAGAAGGGAGAAGAGGAAGAGCCAAAACACGAAAAATGGATTGTATTTTCCGTATTTGGGACTTAGAGATTGTTTTAGCTGAAAACAATCAAAAAATTTCCTTTACAAATTTTTTTTTTTTCAAAAATGTGTTTTTAAAAATAATAAGTAAACTTGTTTTTATTATTTTAAAAAACTAAAAAGTAAAAATAATCTGAAAACAATAAAAGGAACATAACCTAAATGTTTTATTCATTAAACTGTGTACATACAATTTATAAGCTGAAAGACGAAAGATATCAACTATCTACCTCAACAAATGTACCACCATCTTCTCTTAAAAGTGGACCACAATATCCTCCTAAAAAGGTTTTCAAAAAAAAAAAAAATCCTCCTAAAAAGGCTCTAACAGCCTTTGCTTTTACTAAATCCAAAAGCACTCAAATGGAAACAAATATCTAATGAAAAATCAATGAATGATGAGTCAACATCGACTCAACCGACAGAGAAAATAAACATTGCATAAAAATGAATTAAATCGACATGCTAGTAGCTTTGATAACTTTCTATCTATTTTTGTTCTATCTACTCCCCCGAAAGCCATTACATATTTAAGAAATATTTGGTAGGATTGGCTGAATTTCAGTGACCATGAAGGGAGTGGTAAAAGTAAAATTAAATGCATAAAATAAAAAAGGTGTTGAAATTGTAATGGGTGAAATTGAAACCTTACTTATCTCTTCGAAGACCCCCTTCACATAGCTGGGAATTCATAAGCCCAAAAGATGAGTAAGATCTCTCCTGTGGCAGTCTTTTAACTTTTGCGGGATCTTTCGTATAAATAATATTTCCAAATTTTGTGCAAACTAAAACTACAACTACTAATTCGAAGTCATGAGTAAGTTTGATGGTAACAAGAACTTATCTTAGTTTTATCCCAGTTTTGAATAGCCCTTACCTTAGTAATTTGGATGCCATATTTCATTCTTACATAACAATGTTTGGCCTGGTTTTGTAGATCCAAAGTGGGACTCTTCGCGCATCAGACACATTTCCTAATGACAGACATCTAATTGAATTATGGGCACCAACTTCCCAAAAACTCAAGCTAACGGCATCCGTGAACAATTTGGTTCAGAAAGACACGAACTCTGCAATCTCCTACGAGGACATAACGTTCCGCGACATCCTCTTTGACTCGAGCTATGGCGGCGGCGGCCTTCTGGTGATCGATTCGGCCAGAATCCGCATAGACAGTTGCTTCTTTCTCCACTTCACCTCCCAAGGAATCCTCGTCCAAAGAGGCCATGAAACCTTCATATCAAGCTCCTTCCTCGGACAACACTCAACGGTTGGCGGCGATGAGGGTGAGCGGGACTTTACCGGCACCGCCATCGACATTGCCAGCAATGACAATGGCGTGACAGACGTCGCCATCTTCTCGGCGGCCACCGGGATTGTTGTGAGGGGCGAGGCCAACTTGATCGCTGGGGTGCATTGCTACAACAAGGCAACTTTCTTTGGTGGCGTTGGCATTCTGGTTAAGGCTGCACAAACAAGAATAGTGAATTGTTACTTGGATTTCAATGCTATAGTGATTGAAGACCCGTTTCAAGTTCATGTTTCTAATGGGTTTTTCCTTGGAGATGGCAACGTTGTGCTCAAGTCGATCAAAGGCCGGATCTCAGGCTTGAACATAGTCAATAATATGTTCTCCGGGGAGCCCAAGAACATGGTGCCTATTGTTAAGCTAGACGGACAGTTCAGAGAAGTCGATCAAGTAGTGATTGATCAGAACATGGTGAATGGGATGAGGTTGAGATCTACGGTTGGGAAATTGGCCGTGCCAGGAAATGGGACAAAGTGGGTGGTTGATTTTTCGTCCGTTTTGGTGTTCCCTGACCTAATTAATCATGTTCACTACTCATTCTATGCCCCGACCCCAGGGATTAGGGGATTTCCGGTACATGCAGTGACTAATGTTTCCGGTAATGTGGTGGTGGTGGAGAGCGACAAGGCAGTCAATGCAGTGGTGTCTGTGGTGGTTGATCAGAATAACCAGGCAGGAGAAAGGAACTTTCTCAAGTGAGGCAAGGAAGCAAGCTATACTACTGGATCAATTTTAGCGTCACGACGCAGCACGATATCAGTTACCACTTTCAAGATTAAACACGATAAAACTTCGTCCTTCATGAAGCCAAGAAGCTATCTCCTAAGGATATATGTGATTGCCGGACTGATTTTGTGGGATGGTAAATATCATATGGATAAAAGGTGGTACTAAACATGATTATGAACATTGTATTTATTAGCATAGAATAATCAATCAGATAATACAAGAGTTGTTTGAACTTATTACTTGTACCAAGTTGGGTTCACGTTGGGTACTTATTACTTGTAACCCGGATTTGGATCTATGATGTTTAACCCAATGTCAAATGAATCTAGATGGGTCATTGACTCATTGACCCAGACCACTAACAGCCCTATTAGTGCATTTTACGCGGTGGCTGTCTACTGCTAGCATGAAAGAAAATGAAAGAACAAGATGCGAGCTTAGATAATACATACCCAGCGAAATGCCATGCCTTGCCCAGAACAATTAACCACCATCCCATCAACAACATTCTTGTAATTGCATTTCTGTACACAGCTGGAAGATCACTGCCATCAGAAAATCACTTATCAGCAAGACAAGCTATTCATCAAAGCTACCAGATTTGGTACCGAAATGCATTACATACCATGTATGCAGTGGAAGCTTAGAAAACACAAATTCCTGCTGTCCCCAGACTTGCCAAAGTTAACAGATAGCACCCGCATAATCGTCAGGGTTGTTATACCCTCATGCAAAACTGCTTCAATTTACTTGTTCCATACACTGAAACACTTACCGTCGTTTAATGCACTACCAATTCCTAAAGACCATGGAAGTCAAACCGTCTCCAGTTTTGAAATTATTTGACGAACGACCGTTAAACGCACCATTAGCAAGTAAAACTAGTAGCATGTGCTTTACAGTGGCAACAGTGTCATTGCTCAACTGAGCGACCTGCCAAGCATGCTATGTAACTAATATGGTAAGAAGACTGCTACACATCCAAGAACAAACTGAAAAGAAAGGCTGTTCAAAGCTGGAGGACCTTCCTAACCATAACAAAAGATTGGAATTAAAGAGTGCACTTATGAAGTTTCACAACTAAAGTCGAAAACTTAAGTGTTCCATATATAAGAAAGCTATGTATGTTTAACAATCAGGTACACTTCCCCAGCTTAATCCTCATCCATCCATGCATGGATTAGATTAAACATGCTTCTCAGTGTATGCTGTGATTACTCACATGCTCAACTTCTATTTCTCACACCAGAACTAGCAAGAAAGTAACAGACATGCTTATTCTGGATCAAAAGTTGTGACTCGGCCAGAAACTGTCTTGCAGACTTGCAGACCTGAATGTCTACTGGAAAGCATATTTTAAGCAAACACCCAAACGATGAATACAGTAAAATACTTCATTTCTTTTTGTCTTCATCATCATAAGTCTCTTCCTCAGTGCTGTCATCGTAATAGTACTCATCACCTCCATCATCATAATCATGTTCTCCATCATATACAAGTCCTCTTATATTAGCCTTCATCAATAATCGCTCTTGTATTCTGTCTCTGATTACAGTGCCCTGGAGAAAGAACCCAAACCATATGATGGATTGAAGTCGAATTCATCCGAACTAGATATCTATATATTCGTCTATGCATGGAAATTCATAACAAAATGCATTTTGTTGGTAATCTAGGAAAGCTCACCACTTTATGGCAACCTTCTTCAAACATTTCAAGAAAGCCAGCAACAAAGCGATCAGCATTCTCCACCCATAGGTTACGATGCTTCTTTACTGTCTGTATCTGCGGTTTTGCAGGCCAAAAACACATTTCTTTAATTGTTACCAGCAACAGCTTTCTGCTGTCTACTATGTAGATCAGAAAGACTCTCTGAATGGCATTAAACATTCCCCAACAAATTTGTGGGCAAGACATGAACACCTAAAAGAGGAAAGAAGAAGAAAAGACCAAAAGAAAAAAAAAATAAAAATAGCAATTTTAACGCTTACAAATGTAAAAGCAGATACATGGAACAGATCCATAGTCAGAAATTCCAACATTTGAGAGTCACTAAATTTGACAGTCAAAGCTAACTTGTAAACTTTCCCCCGCTTTACCCACATAAAAAAGCAATGGAAAGGGTCCACACAATGGAATTGCCGTTTGGTGCAAAAATAAGCAGCTCGGAGGGACGCTAAAGTGTAACAAGTACATATGCAAATCCACTAAGAAACTTTAGCAGCACATGAACAAGAAGCATGGATTTGATAATAACGGGCAGAGACACGAGGTTAAAGCATCAATCACAAAGAAATAACAAAAGATATAACATAAAGTAACAAAATAGACAAAGAAAATAACAAGGAAAGTTCAGGGCTTTTCTCATATTATGTCATACCTTCCAAACGAGAGGAAGAAAGAGGGTGCAAAATGCACAGATAGAGGAAAGAGGAAGCATGCAAAAGAAATCATAAAATTTACTCGTCTCAAGGGTGGGCATCATTTCTTATTGTTTTAAAACCACAACCAGGGAATTATGCACAAGTACTAGCACATACAGTCATAACTGATATGGAATTATACACACGTAGAAGCTCTTGCAACTTATGAAGCATGACAGCATAATACCTTTTCTTCCACTTTCTCCTGCTGTTTCTTCACTTTCTCATGCAACTTTTTGAGCCCCCTGTTCACTCTCAGCCTCTTCTCCTGATAGAAAGAGAAGGAACAAAAGAGCTGGTCTCAGCTGGAAAAAGATAGCAATTAAAGAGTTTCCTTAAGAGTAAAGCACAAAAAATTTTATATTTGCAATCCTTTTGGAGATTTGCTACTAATCAAAATGAAACTTTGCAATCTTTTGGAGATTTGCGAGTAATATAAGACATGCCTTCACATAGCTAACACCGAGTTCCTTTCTTGTGTATCCCCGGTCCAAGTTGCGCAACACATACTGGTTATAATCTTTGACAATCCTCATTATTATATCTGAAGTAGAGATCCCTTCAGTTCTCTTCGTCTCCTTAAATTTTCCAATGGCCTTGACCTGAAACCAAACATAATGGCATCATGGTGCAAGAACAAAATATAAATCCAAAAGATGTATGAGAAGGAAAGAAAATAGAAGGCCAAATGCAAAAGGAGCAACAAGAGAATCTAAACCATAACCTTTGACTGTGTCAAGGATGGATAAAGAGTAAAAGGACCACTTCAATAGAAAAGAAAAAATTAAAGCCTCTAAAAGGACGTAAGAGAGGCAATGTTAGTAAAAATAATAAGAAGTAGATAATTTTAACTTACAAACTCATAGACATCCTTCCCAGCCAAGCTTGCATCAGCATAGCTGAAATTTTAGAAAGAGAAAGCAGTTAACACATTCAAGTAAAACTCCCTTTATAACAGCACAGCTACATAAAAGAACAAACTCCACTATAAAGAACATTGTGCATCTTGGAAGTATAAGCATAGAGAAAATTATCCAATTTCTGCATTAGGCACTCAAGATACAGACAGAAGGAAAATAAGAAATGAGACAACAATAGAAGCCAAAAATAAATAAGTGAACACCTTACAATTGCTAATAATAGGGAGGAAAAGGATGCTCCCACGACCTGCTTCCCAAGGGATTGCGGGAGGGCCGTATTTGTACTCGACCTTCTCCTTACTTTTTTGCAAAGTGGCTATTTCCACAACATGAATGTGTGACCTTCCAGTCAAAAAGGAGCAAAAACATAAGGTATCATATGTTTTAAGTGACCTCTCAGTAAGGAGGAGGCCTACGAGAACTTAGATATCACATATTCTCTCAAAAACATTTTCGAAAAGAACTTTTCTCAAGGGAGGGATAAATTCACAAGTTTTCTGGATGCTATTACTACCGAATAGAGAATAACTACACCCCAATGTCTCCAACTATTGAAATATGGTGAAGTTTCATCTTCATAAAACGATGTTGTTCGGATAAGGGAGGATGGCCACTTGGCAACCGCTCAATGGTTGCTCCAAAACGATGGTGTTTTGGAGCCCTTGAGTTTAGAGGGCCAAACGGCAACCCCCTCGTCGTTTCATGGCTAGTTGATTTCTCCCGTACTATCTTGTTGCTTAGTCTGCTGCTCTATAGGCCGTCAATCTCATTTCCAGATCAAATCTCCACCATTACTTTTGCCTATTTATTCCCTCCGATTCCTCAAGATTTGTGCAAGGAAAGAAAAGGAAGCAAGAGGTTTAGTTGGGTCATTTTGTCTTCTAGGGTTTTCTCTCGTTTGTACATGTTCTTCATTCTCGTTTTTGGTTTCATAGACTGTCTTCTGATTTTGTATGTAATCTTTGGGCAAGTTTTGTTAGGAAACCAGTGAGTGTATAGTGAGGATTATTACTTGTACAGTGAAGGTGTAATCTATTTTTCCGACTAGTACAGTGAGCTCTTCTAGTCGGAACTCAACATGAACGTAACCCTAATTTAAAGGGTGAACCACGGTAAATCTTGTTGTGTTCGTTTTCTTTCATTTCCACTACTGCTTTATGTTTATGTTTATTTGTGCTTCCTTTTTCAAATAGTCATTTCAGATTCTATTTTTGGTTCTAAGTGTTAGAGGTGGCCGAGCCTTTGCTCGCCCCAACACCAACCTTCAATAGGTAAGGTCACAACAAATTAAATACATTACTTCCCACTTTCAAAAATTGTTTTAAATGTTTCCAACATGTGTAGATGTCTCTTTTGTTGGTTTACCGAAACTTAACATAGTGTTAAAATATATGTCGAAGTGAATTCATCTCAAAAGAAAAGATACAAGATGTGTGATACAGTTCCCCAGATATTTTTCCTTTTCACTTCTTTTTGCTGAGTTCCCCAGGTTTTTTTCACTCCAATAAAACTAGGTACCAGTATTCTTCGCATAAAGAAAACAAATCAAACCAATCCTTAGTCCTTACTCAGAAAACAGCCTCATGGAACCATTCTATGGACTATGCTCACTGAAATCAATAGCCCCTTATGGCAGCAAAATTCAGTTGAGGAATAAAAATAAACGTAGTTTTGGGTTGGTTAACCTTACGGAAGAGAGTCATGCGCCACAAAGTCAATTTGATGTTTGTTAAGGAACTCTTGCGTGATCACCCATGGTGCATCAGGAATGACTTCATCAACCCACCTAAATCAAATGACATCTATAAGTTCTACCTAGTCAATGAAAAAAGTAAGAAACAGCATGCAGACCTGACATTGTATTTAAAAGAAGAAGCTTACTTGATGATATGGCTCAAGACTCGAGTAATAAAATAACAGCCAGTCAACATGACTTTCGATAATGACTTCTCCCAGTAGTCAATATAGGCTTTCAGTAGCAATTATCTTATAGGATTGGTTTCATTCCCGAAGAAGTAAACTTCTAATAAAGGACAAGGAATATTTAATAACCACATATTGAAAATTTTAGGCAGTAACATGAAGCCAACCTGCAGTGGCGGAGAGATTCATAGCGCTCCTGGTCAGTCATGACAGTTTTACCCTTGTAAGCATGAGTCACTTCATCATTGCAGCACCCAACAAGCAGATAAGTATTTGGAAACCTATATATCATACAATGACAAGAATCCAATTCATATAATGCACTAATTTCACACAAAGGTTTCTGGAAGCATTCACTAACATTAAAACATTAAAAGCACGAAGCCACTACCCTTTAGCAACTTCACTTCTCCTAAAATTCAGCTTGAGTATGGAGCGCTATGGGTCCACGTAACACCATTTGCTCCATTTAAGCCCAAAATTTTCATGCACCAAACCATAAGTAAAATACTCCGAAAAATCTCCAACGTTCTTACCAAACTTCGGCCTGCCACCAAGGCCGCAAATACATAACATTCATCGACATATCTAAAATCTACCACAAACCAAGAAATTATAGACCCTATTTCAAACAAAATATACATGTATTATCCACATTAACCCAACAAAACAAAATAATCTGGCATGTCTTCTTTAGGTAGATGTACACCCACTCGTGGGTGAACCTTTATGTCTCCCTGACTTGATCTCGACCTCAATATCATCTATGGATTGTAAATGATACAATGATGAGCTACAAGTAAGATCACAAGTGCACACAAACCATGAAATGCATCAAAACCATTTTCCAACAAACCCAAGTACGCAAAAATTACCCCACAAGACGCCAGCCCTAACAAGGTAAAGTCTAGCCTTGGATTCAACCACACAACGCCCACAAGGTGATATCTCATCATGTCCCAACCTTTGGAACCACATGCCACAATAAATTGATGCACATTACAACGCCAAGCATCATGATGCAAACTACATGCCCATGCTATGCACATGACATGAATGAAGGTGATACGTACTAAGCAATGCAAAAATAAAGCCAGAACCTCCAAGTGAAAGCTCCGAATACTGGCACCCCCTGGTCACCAGAAGGCTGTGAAATAATAGCCTCTAATGCCTCAAAACTGCAGCCATGAACAACACTAGCCCACAATACACCCTAACACGCTCTTGATCGTTTAAACAATCACAATCCAAGGACACAAGCATTCAAGTTCAAGTGCTCAAAAACATACAACAGTCAGCTCCATCATCAAAGCACGCAACCCACACACACACAACTCAAAACCTCCACCTCTCACACACCCAACGGGATCCCAAGTCATCCTTATATGGGCACCAAAGAAGATTTTACAAATGTATTGTTATGCCTCTTACATAAGCAGCTTTATAGGGTTATTTTAGTCATTTAAGTTGTAGACACGTGTTACAGATTTGCCCCTCCTTTTTCTCCCGCAAATCATTCACTTTTTCAGTTCATTTCTGCACCATCAGGTTTTGCTCCTTGTGCAGCAGCATATCAGCCCATATTTTCAGTATTTTCAGCCCCTTAGTCAGCGCCTGTCTCCCCATTAAGTATGCCGCACTCACTCACACACCTACCAGTCTAGCACACTCATTTAGCCACTGGTCTTCACGCATCTCCTCAGCTTAGTTATCTCTAAGTTAGGTGTCTGTCATAGGTGTCATCCATATCATCCTTTTTCATCCCTATATTTACCCACTTGCATTTGCATATTTGCACACATGGCCATACTTCTAGCTATCCACGCCTGGCAGTCTCTTACTAGTACCTTTTCTCTCTTTCTGAACTAACAATACAGTGGTAATAAGACCATTTTCTACATCCTGCACAAACACACATATATAGGTACTCTCACGCAGCCACGTATACACATATATCCCTTTAGGAGAACCAATGATATTTTACGCACCATTCGTACTTCATTCTCATGTAATCACATCACTCCCTTGCCTTTATTTCAGGTGTAACGGCCAAAAAGCTGGTTGCCTCAACTTTTCTGAAAAAGCAACTTTACCTTTTTGGATTTTCCCCTTCTTTTCTGTTTATCAGCCTATGTTTCTATTAACCATACAAGAAGGCCATGAATTTAACACCAAGTGAGGTGTATTTTGGCCACATTTTGCACATACCAATGGCCATTAGTTCCCTTAATACCCAACACATTCTCACTTATCACAAAATACACGGTTTAACAAATCGTCTTATAATTTAATCAATCCAAACTCCACTAATATCTATGGTAATCATAGGTTTAGACCCTCCAAGATAAGCCTAATGCCATATGGAAAACATAGATTCAATCTCAGTTGCAAAGGCCCGGAAATGGGTTTTAATCTCAACTTTAATTTTGGTTCACTTTCTACCCACTCTGTGGTATGGACTACAAAGAATCATGTTTGGAAATGAAAGCTAGATATTGATATGAACACTTACCTCCATTGGATGTATGATGTTGTGAGTAAATGGAAGTACGTTATGCTCATGAATTTACACCTAGATGTTGTGGTGCTATGCTTGTATTTGGATTTTATGAAATTATGTAAGCTTAATAAGCTAGAGATTTGATATGAGGTAGTCACAAAATTGGAAGACCTGTACATGGTATGCGTGAACAAGAAAAGGATAAAGGGTGAACTGAAACAAGGGTAAAGTCGACTGGAAATTCAGTTGCGGGAAGGAAATGGTCCGTAGTCAACAGCTGTTGTTGGCTGTTATGTTGCCTGTGGGGCACCAACAGGCTTGGAAGGTCAGCTGAGGAAAGCAACAATCGACTATGAGTGGACAGAGTGTTTGACGGATCTGCTATAGAGAAGGGCAGTCGACTGCTAGATCAACTGTCCATGCCAACGAACGAAGGAGCTCGACTGAGAAGGGAAACAGCCTGTTGTCACCGCCGATCAACTGTTAGAGAAAACAGTGACTGTCTATCAACTGTCCATAGCAGAACACAAGCATGTTCACAAAATCAAAGGGAAAGTCAACTTTTAAAGTCAGTTATGGGGTCAAATGAGCAGAAATCAAGGGTACGCTGAAGATGTATGGTTGAATCCAGGATGAGCAAGGTCGCACCTCGGAAGACGGAGTCCAAAACTTACTTGATGAAATCCCAAATTCCCAACCTAAGTGTCGTGATCATAGGAGCAATAGAGGGATAATATTGTAATAGGATTATAATAGTTTGTTAGGAGATATTTTGTAATCTGTTAGGAGCACATGGGTGTTGTTATGAATTCAATTAGCAGCCAGCTATGTCTATAAAAGGGCTACATGAAAGAGGATGGGATGTTATGTGAAATGAGATTGAAATCCTTCCCTTCTAATTCTCTCTATCCCTCTCTCGATTCTCTCTGATTTCTCCCTCCCTTTCTGCTGATTTCTCTCCCTCCTCCTTTCAATTCTCTTGTTCTGATTCCTCCCCTAATTCCAGTCTCAGCCCTAGGTAACCCTAACATATGACCTGCTAAGTTCAAACATGGGTCCTGAGGACAGCAACTCAGACCTCATGAGTCATGTCACAGGTTGATCTCATTGACGTGGGTGGCCGCACCTGCGCTGCATTATCCTGGGGATAGGGTATGCCTGAGGTCAAGAGTCAAGGCACTACATGTTTACTTCTACCAATAAACCAACTTGTAATGGGCTTGAGTAAATCGCAAAAATTGTTTTCTCTCCAAGGATCTTTCAACAGAAGAAGAACAATCAGATATATAATCTTATTTTTCATCATTGTAACAGCTGTTAATTTCTTCCACTTTGTATATATTTATCTGTCCAACTACAAGTCACCTAATTAGCCAAATGGCATTCAAATCTCTTAGAAGTATTTGTTTTTCCACATAGAATTAGGTGACAAATTTCTATCAAATGGAGGGCTGAATACAAAACCAGAAAATTAGGGAAAAGAAACAATGATTAAATGTTTCTGGAATCATACCACAGACAGACAACATTGTCAGAATAAAGAACCAGTTTACAAGGTTCTTGGCAGATCACCATCAGAGTTTACGTTCTCCTAATCTCAACTGCAGGCATAATTAGCAGAAGCAAAATCTACAGAAGAGATTAATCAAATTTGAAAAAACCACTTATCAAAATCCAAGTGAACTGCAGGACTTCAGGACTTAAGTTGACACTCCAGAGATTATGCTGAGACACACAAAAGAAAATATGGATGATTGACTTTTCGCATTTTCTCACAATTATTCAAAAGAAATATTATTTCAAAGAATCAACATAAGCAGAGAAACTTAACAAGATACCAATTTCATTACACCTTTGACATGCCAAGCAGATGCACTTACAAATGGACAAACATGTTTCCAAGAACAAAAATAAAAATAAAAAGCATGTTAGGACATATAAACCAATAAAATGAATGTCTTTTGCAAATGCGAGTCCTGAGCACGTGTAGGCAAAGTGCGGAATATGGAGTAAAAAAAAGAAAAGCTCATAAAATTGTACGCGTCAAAAGGCCAAAATGGAAAGAATTGGAAAATGGTCAATCAAGGTCTTTCAAGTGCAGGATTATTTTTCAGGCTCTTTCAGGTGCAAGCATGCAAGCTAAAATGCAAGGCATCATTTCAAATCAGATAAATCCAATCACAAAGGCCTCGTGTGCAACGTGAAAACAGGACCTCTTTACCTATAGCATTCGACCTTTCCACCCTTCTACTAATTCTCCTTCCCAAATTTTTATTTTATAGTGTTAATATTTAGATTGATTTGTTAGTATGTATCATACTGTTTTGTATATGATATTTTGATTATTTTATAATGGCTATTTGAATTGTTTCATCCTGATTGCAAGTTGTAGGAGGTGAAGTTCATTACTAACTTTTTTATGCTTTCTACATGTTACCTGATCAATAATGTTCTTTTTGTTACATAAAAAGTACATGATGCTCTAGAGCGTTAAGTTTGGCTTTTTTCCCTCAAATTATAATTAAGCCTTTGATGACTAATAGACTGCCAAATTTGGCTGCTCCCAAGAAAACATGTAACCAGTCACTTTCTTGAAGCACATACCAAATAATGTGGCCCCATCATACGCAGAAGCAGTGGCGGATCTATGTATGCGTTGCCTGGCTGAAAAAAATATTTTTTAAAGTAAAAAAATAATTTTTAATATACAAAATTAATTTTTTAATAGAAAAAATATTTTTTAATAATAAACTAGTAAAAAAAAAATTACAGCTAATCTCAAAATTTGTGATGTATAATTCTACACCTCAAAAAAAAATTTTAACCTCTCCTTACATAAATTTCTGGATGCGCGTAGAAGTCCAGCCCTCGCAGTAACCAATTAGAAAAATCAAATAGGGTCATACTCCGACTATTCATGAGCCACAAAAAAAAAGTCAAATATAGGACTTGCATACTATACAATATGAGACATAATAGAACTGGAAAACTTTTATTTATAGGACTTGCATATAGGACTTTCTCCATTGAGTAAACTTTTATTTATATTAGAACTTGAAGCTTGTTAGAGACATTTGCGACAAATTAAGTGAAAATTACAGAGAGAGAGTTCATGATGGCATTAGAACTGACAATTAACCACTGCTCTCTACCAATTAAACGAACAAAAAATCAAAAGAAACAAACAAAATAACAGAAAAAGGCAAATCTAATTGTTACCGAATACAAAAACAACTGATCCCAAAGCGCGAGGGAAAACGATGTAGAAAGCCGCACGCAAATTCGAGAAACGAATCAGAGAGAAATAAAGCGCATACAGTATAATATAGAAGTAGGGAGAGAGGAAGGGCGACGAATACAAACAGTTTCTTGGCTTGCTCGAGAGAGCGAGCATGGCCGAAGTGGAACAAGTCGTAAATTCCATCGGCGTAGACCCGAACCGGTCGGTCTGAGGGCGGTTCTTCCGGCGCCGGCGAGTTGCCACAATTGCTCTCTTGCTTCTGCTTCTCTTGTTGAGGATCTTCCATTCAATCGCCCGTCCCCTCTGCTTCCGTGTTCTGGAACAGAGAGACGTCCTCTCTCTCTCCTTTTTGGTGTCCTCCGTTCCCGCAATTTACTTTCAACTGCGACCGTACTTCCGGACGTACACGTAGAATATTCCTAAAACTAATTATACGGCAGATAATATGTTTCAAATTTTAATTAATTAATGAGCTTTGATATAATATAATTTTTTAATTAAATTTGTAAATTTTTATAAAAATATATTTGAATTTTTTTTAACTTGATAAAAATTTACATAAACTAAATTTTCATTAAAAAATTCATAAAAATAATTAATATACATATGTTAATAAAAGTATTGATGATAAAGTTATGAGTCCAAAAAAATTATTTAAATCATTTTAAGGATTAAAAAATCAATTATAAATGATGATTTTAGATATTTAGAAGCTTTAAATGAAATTTCTTAAACTTGTAATTTTGCAAGCAGTCTTATCTACTTTTAAAAAGTGTATTGGCTATTTTTTATAAATTTTTTCTATATATAAATTTAAATCTTGTGTATGTTTCTATTAAATTAAAAATAATTTAAACATAAGACATTAATACAAAAATTTAATTAAAAAATACGTTATAGCAAATTTAGGTAAGTTTATGTAATTATCTCTTATAAGATGACATTTGTTAAAATAAGTAAAATAAACTTGTATTAATATTTGTAATATTTTTTCAATCAAGATATAGAATAAGATGGCTATAACTACGTAGTATATGATTAAACTTATTAAGACATTGATTATTAATTAAGATATAAATTAAAAAATAAATAAATATAAAAATTATTTTAGATAAAAATATTTTTATTATGTTAGTTAAATTTATCTAACAATTTTTTTAAAAAAATACATAATTTTTTATTTAAAATTATTTAAATAAATTTATCTCTCTTTAAATTAAAATATTTTAATATTATTTTATCCTCCTCATTATAACAAATCGAAATTTACCTGGACGGGAATGAGTCCTTTTTTTTCAATTGATTTCCTTTTATGGAGACTGAACTCGCAATCTAAGTAAGGTGGGGGATTCTTTTTGTGGTGCTTCACATGATTGTTCTTTGCTTCATTAAAGACGTACGAGAATATTGATACTTTTCTCTTTAATCATCGTGTTTTGTCTGTTAGCAGGGTCTCCCCGTTGGTCCAAAGCAGTCTTGGTCAAGGATTAAGAAAAGTTGCCCCCAGGCTATCGAGACTGTACACACATTAATTCTAAAGTCTCTTGAATTTAACCCCTATATAGTCGACACTGGTTTCATGTTCAAATTCTATAGCTAAATTTCATGATTTAATTTCTTTTATAAATTTTGAGATTGAGTCGTGGGATTTTTAAGATGAGAGATTTCACCTTTTACTCCCAAAAAATTAAGAAAAGTTGATATTGAGATTTAATAATTTTTAAGGGTATTCATCGAACGAACTAAATTTGATTGAATATAATTCGATTCCATCTTTTATCGGTACTTTTAAAATTATTGCTTCTGATCTGATTTAGTTTAGTTTTGATTTTGGATTGAAGACAACAAATATAATTTAATTACTTCTTAATACAACTTTACAAGTATAAAATATAATTTAATGTATGAAGTAGTATAGCAAATTATACAACAACAAATATAATTTAATTACTTCTTAAGTGTATAGCAAATTAATGTATGAAGTAGTAAATTATTAGTGCTTTAGTTGTTGTGGCCTACAATTAACAGTGTTTAGACTAACAGCGCGTTAGTGGCTGTGGTTTACAATGTGTGTGCATTTCTATATATATTTAACTAGCGTTATTAAAATAAGTAACATAAAATTATATTTAGATAAAATTAAAATATTTTTTAAATCAATATATAAAATAATTAAAATAAGGTTAAAAAATATTTAATTATTTTTATTAGACTATTTATTAAATTATTTAAAATACACTGAAAAATATATGCGTTATTTTTTTATTTATTTATAAGGATCAAGATAAACTTATCTGAAAAAATTTAAATAAAAAGTCATGTGATTTCTTTTTCGATGATCGTCGAATAAATTTAACAAATACTAATGTGGCACCACCTAAAATTACAGGAATACCCCTACGCGCTAGTAGTCTTACTCGTCACGTGAATTACCCGAGAGACTGACATGTGGCAAGTCAACAATCTGGAGCAAAGTTAGAAAATTTCGAGCTAGACCGCGAGACCCGCCCAGGCTTGACTGGGGTCCTCGGGAGTCGTGCCCGCCTTCTCGGGTTTTATCTCGAGTACCCTATAACTGGTCCGCTTATAAAAAATAGAAGTCATCACCAGGTATGACCAATCTCTCTAATTCTTACATTTTCTATTACCTGTATTTATTCTACTGATTTGAGTGTCAGAGTCTATCTTGGGGGACCCTAGCCCTGCCATTTCATGTCTTGCAGGTTATATTCCCAAGGTCCGACATCGTCAGATTTGGGGTCACTACTCCCGAGGCTTGACTGTCGAGGTGGCACGTGGTGACCGGTCCCAAAAACTATTCTCAAATACAATAAAAAATATTTTTATTTGTAATATTTTTTATATTTTATTTTTTTTATCTATATATTAATTAACAAACATTAAGAAGTTGTAAGAATATTTTAGATATTTTAAAAATTTTAACAATGGTTAACTAACACAAATGGGCAAAACATTACAAATTTTCAAAAAATTAAGTGAGATGTCTGTTATTTTTTAAAACACAAATACATTATATGTATATTTAACAAAATGTAATAAGGTGCTACTATAATTTATCATGAATTTTTATTATACTAAAAACTTGTATTTTCCATTTGAAAATAAACGATGCACAAATGTACTGTCAACACCTGTATGTGTGATAAGTGAAGTTTAGTTTGAAAGATAATAGAAGGTGTTGCTGTTTAGTTTGAAAGATAATAGATGTTGTTATTGTTGTTCAAGCACAATAATCAATTTAGATATGAAAAATCATTTTAAGGGTGATTTATGTGTGTTTAATTTGAACAATGGGTGACTATTTAGAGCGATGGATAACTCTCTTATATTAAAACGACAATGATGGGTGACTCTTTTGAGAGGAGCGATGACAATGGATGACCTTCTCCAATGATTGATAACATGTTTAAAAAGAAAATCAGTTAAGGATAATGGTGAGAATCTCTCTGCAAACCATTCGATGTCTAATTTAGACTCTTGAAAATATGAAATAGTTAAATACAATAAAGAAGTGTCAATACCAGAAATTACATATTGAATTGAGGGAATGACCCCATTTATAGTGATGGAAGAGGGTAACAAGTGTTAAGTTGTCTAGAGTTCTTCATGAGTAATTTGAAAGTAGCTTTGATCAAGTCTTGTGGGGTGAAGGCATGAGGAGCATAAGCGTGGACACACGGGTGCGCCTATGACACCTCCTAGTGAGGGTCACTCAAGAGTGTGGTGCACGAGCATGGAACATTCTTGGGTGAGAGTCACTTGGGAACGCATGAGTCACTCTAAGATAATTTTTTACATCTAAATTTATTATTATAATTGTGCAACAATAAAAAATTTTAAATATATTATCGTTTAATTGTCGCATGTGACTTATTGAGGAATTTTAACATTATTTTGTCATTTGTGAATCGTCTAATTTAAATAATAACTCTTAATTTCATAAGGGAGATTTGTTGTTTCTAAGATATCTATAAGAATTATTATTATTATTTCGTCATTTGCTGTTTCTTATCATTGCAAAGAGCACTTATTTTACATAAAAATAAATAACAATTAGAGACACATTGTGTATCGCACCCATGCGTTAATATTTCTCCAATGCCCCTCGCACGTAGGGTGAAGCCAAAATTTTGATTTAGTAAAACGAATTTAAATATAAAAAATATAATTTTAAAAAATAAGATAATAATAATATTAAAATAAAAAATTATAATTATTTCTTACAATTTTTTATATTAGAAATTACAATTGTTCAATAAAGTTATCTTGATTATTTCAATATTTAGACTTGTCATGGCCACGAAATGATAGTTCTTGTTGTAGAAAAAGTCAAACATAATTAATTGATGCATTCAGATGAATTCGATAATCATACAGTGTTTATTCTAATTGCTTGAAGAAAATTGTCTCAATATTTTGTTCTTAATTTATTAAAGTTTTATAATTGTTTCAAGCTTAGTTATGTGCACCATTAATATCTCCAACATGAGGTTGAAGTCTGTCTTTTATTTTTTTAAATTACTGAACATTTATTTTTCAAAAGAATTACTATCTCATTGTTTCCCGTTTTTTATTTTAAAAAACTAACAATATAAGTAAAATACAATATATTTGCTTATACTATATTCCAACTAATTACCAAATTAATTGAACTAAAGTAAAATGAATCGTCTTGATTTTAATATTGACACAGACTTATTTGCAAATAGGTTCTTATAATTTGATTTCGAAAATTAATATTGTAATCTATTATTGTAATTCTTAACTTGAGATTCATAAGAAGTTGTATAACATCAATTTGCTCAATACTTGTTTTGTTAATTTGTTCATTTTCTTTAATATAAATTTTCTCTATATTTGTTTCACAATTTTCTTCAATACTTAACTTTATTTACATCATTATTGTAAAAAAATAAAATTATGAATAAATTATAAAAAATATTGATGGTTTTTACTGGGTAATTATATACTTACTTTACTCAATACTTATTTTTTTATTTATAGTAATAATATATAATATATATTATTTTTAATAGTAAATTATTGTAAAAAATAAAATTTAAAAAAAATTATGGCCAGTGGGGGCAACTCACGTGGCTCCGCCCCTGAGTCACACGTAACAAATACCTTTTCCTAAATAAAACGTCAAAACATTTTCTTTTGTCAATATTTTTAATAGTTAAGAATTAAATATTTATTAATTGAACGCAACGTTCAATTTTTAATTTTTCTCCGAAAATATAAAAATAAAATCATTCGAGACGAGACGCTCATTTCTCACCGGGTTTCTGGGGGAGAGAGAGAGAGATAGAGAGAGAGAGAGAATGAAGCGAAGCATCCCGGCGCTGCGAAACCTAATTATTCGCAGTGATTACAAGAGAAGGGTTCACTTGCCTTCCCTTGACGAAGCCGTAATTTGTGCTGCGAGTGCCACTGCTGCATACTCCAGTTATCTCTCTTCTTCAAGATATTTCTTCAATTCCAGCGGCAACATCGCCAACTTCGAGTTGCCGCAGCCTTTCAACCTCCGTCGAAACCTTTCTTCTTCATCATCAGGTATCTCTCTCTATCTTCATTATTGTTGCAATAATCTAATTATTGTTCTTTGTTGTTGTGGTGATTTGAGGCCTTTCCGACATCTGATTAATCAATCGGAGTGGCGACTCAATCTATATCTGTTTTATTAATTTGTAATTGTTAGTTTGGTAGTGTGTCTTTTTAAATTCAAATGTCGTGATTTGGCTTCACTTTTGTGTTAGCTTTATTGTTAGAAATTTTCCTGGATAAAAACAAGAAAAACTGTTCGAGAAAGGGGGATAAAGAATAACGACGTGATTTGTTTATTTTGATCTTTTTGCTAATCTCTATCATAGGTTCTGTTGTTGAATTTAGGTTCAGTGCTTAAAATATGTTAAAGTTATAAATAAGTATAGGAAAAAAAAAGGGTCAAGACGACGAGGAATGCAAATCCCATATGGAGTCAACAGAACCTATTCTTGAAATCAACTATGTTCTGCTTGGCAGTAAGAAGAGGCTTCATGATTTTTGTGCTATAATAGTTGGCCATTTTTGGAAAATATTAGGAAAAAAAAAAGGGTCAAGACGACAAGGAATGCAAATCCCATATGGAGTCAACAGAACCTATTCTTGAAATCAACTATGTTCTGCTTGGCAGTAAGAAGAGGCTTCATGATTTTTGTGCTATAATAGTTGGCCATTTTTGGAAAATATTGAGGGTATGGAAGTGGCGTGTCTTGGCAGCAGAAGACTATATATTCTTGCAATATTGTGACTTGTGAGAGATTTATAAGAATGGTAAGGGTAACAAACTCTGCAAGGTTAATCCTAATACAAAATTTATAAGAATGTTTCTTGCTCATATAAGCAAATTTTGATTGACCTAAATTCTTTTCCTCATAGATAGAACTGTCTAGCTTGGATTATCAATTGGGAAAATAGCGGGAAAATAGCAAATTGCATGTTTTGAGGCATCTAAGTTTTGAATTATCAAATATTGTTCTCTTGAGTTTAAGAATTTATTTTTGTATGTTATAAAGGATTATCAATAACAATCCATTTACTATTAGTAACTCATATTCTCGCATTTATTTACTGTAGGTTTTATTCACATCAAATTTTGTCATTTGATTATTGATATTCTGTAGTGATAAACTGGTGCTGTCTTCGAGTGTTTACCGTTGATTCGAGACATGATTTTTTTCTTTTGTGTATTTTGTTATGCATCTATTAAGCTTCGGGCAGTTGTGATTCTTGATGCCAATTACTAATTTCAGGTCCATCCAATGTTGTGATGATTGATTCTGAAGAAAAATTCAATAGTTCTTTCCAGAAGGTTCAAGGTAGATTCTCTGTCTTGCGCTTTGTTTAGATTTTGTACTTTGTAGCAGAACTAGTTATTTACTTTCTTGTTTGCTGAAATCTCTCTTAACAGATGAAGCTTTGCCAGCAATTTTCTACTTCACTGCAGTATGGTGTGGCCCATGTAAGATTCCTATTTTCTTAAAAAATTGCATTGACTCATCATATGTTCACTTAAGCTTTTATAACACTAGCAACCTTTTTCTTTTATGCAATTATTTAGATTTTTTTTTTTTAGATTGTTTTGTTGTATATTCATCTCCTTGCAGGTAGGTTATTATCTCCCATCATTGGACAATTAGGTGCACAGTACCCTCATGTCACCACTTATAAGATTGATATTGATCAGGTGAGAAGGATTTCTGAATCATAAATATAAGCAAGCTTTAATGATGCATTATGGACGATTGCTTTGGAAGAGTTTTTAAAAATACTTAATGCTTCATTAATTCACAGTTGTCTATCTGCTATTACCTTTTAAGCCAAGGATTGTCATGTATGTTCCTTTACATCTTTCTACCTAAAATTTTGAGTTTTATGCCTTATCCAAACCACATGAATAGTTGTTCTTTTACATTTAGAAAACCAAAGTGATCACTAATGTTTCTTTTATCATAGGAATCATTACAAGGAACTATAACCTATCTGTATAATTGTGCCTGGTTCTAATTTGGCTAAGACAATCCTAGGCATGATCCTAAAAACCCTATTCCACCAACTATCCAGAAATAAGCTAGCTAGATTCATGCCTTTGTGAAGACCACTCCAAGCAAGTAGTAAATGTAACAAAGAAACATGGAAATGATAGTTTATCTTCAAAAGACACAGACAAAAATGACCTTTGTAGCCTGATCAGTGCTAGTGAGCATTTCTAGTAAGATGGTTCCTGAACCAACCCCAATCTTTCTGGTGGAACTCTTCTTATTAAGAACAAATTACACATACCACATGTTCTTCCTTGTACGGCTCCCACAGCTGGATTAGCTGCCTTCATTTTCTCCCCTCCAGTGTAGGTGACTGTTATAGTCTTTCTTTATCATGTCCAAGAGAAAATCTAGGGAATTCTTTCCCAGGAGCATTCTAAGTCACCATGCATACTAGAGCTGGATCTTTGCCCCTTATACACAGGTAGTTGACTGACTTATTCCAAAGATTAAAGGACATATTATGCAGTTTCTTAAAGCCCTTGGAAATCCCAAGGCTGACCTTAGCCTCCTTGTTAGAGAGTTTTCCAAGTCTCATAGATAAGATGCACACATGGCATTCTAATTTAGCTTGCAAGATAATTGTCTTCCTTTGACTAAATAGTTTAGAATTTTTATGCCATTAGTTCCTTTGTGTGGATGAGAACTTGGCTAATTTTTAATCTCATTTGAGAAAGTCAGAGAAATGGTGTAGATCCCTTAACTCATCCCAAGCATCTTAGTGAGAATGCCATGGACATGCAATATCCCTTTTTAAAAGAATAGCTATTCAAAATTTGTGTGAGGAGATGCAACTATGGTATTAAACCATTTTTCAAAATGTCTCAGTCTAACTAGAAAGCGTTGTGTGTTCTGATTATGGCACTTTACGAATTTATAGGAGTCCATAGAACATATTAAACAATGTTATTTCAAAGATCATCAAGATATTTATGATTATTTCTTGCATATGAATCTCTTCCATAAGGAGTTTAGGGCTCAGCATGGATGAGAATGATAAACCTTGTCAGAGGAACTAGCTCAGTGTGTTCTTTGGAATAGTTATGTTATGCTTGTGGTCTGATTTTTGTAGAATGCTCAGGAATTTAGAATAAGGCCAAGTCTGCAGGATATTTTGGGAGACCAAGAGGAATATTTTACACAATGGAATGTTTTCTCATTGAGGCAGCAACTATCAATTGAAGTAGAGGAAATGGATTGTAACTTAGGTGGATAATGGATTCTTGGAATGGAAAACATCTAACTGAGCTTTATACTGTAGATTTGCCTCTGCAACTGTGTTGCTTTATTCTATGGGCTACTTGGTACCTCATGAAGCTTCCAATTCAGTCTGTTAATGAACCAAGGATATATACTTACTTGTGTATTTCTTTTAATTTATTAATCTTCAGGAGGCTCTCTCTCTCTTTTTTAAATTGGTTTGTGTAGAAAACATAAAAAAAAGGAAATTATCTTCCGAATCCTGATAAAGTTGGTGCTATAATGCAAAGTTCCTGCTTTTTAAAAATAAAGAAATAAATGGAGAAAAAATAAAAAACTAATCCAACTTGAGTAGTTTGATTGAAGAATGTTCCTTTTCTTCCTTACAACAATTGATATTTCTCTTGGTAATCTGTTGCAGGAAGGGCTTGGAAGTACTTTAAGCAAATTAAATATTCATTCTGTGGTAAATGAACTTTCCCCCCCTCTTTTTTGCCTCCTGTTTGTTCTCGTATCCAGTTTGAGATTCACTCTTACTATCATGCAACATTATATGACAATACTAACTCATTCAGTTTGCATGTTTTGTTGATCTTTTTGTTTCAAGTGCCCACATTATGCTAATTGGGCTCATTAAGGATGGTTGTGATTAGGAGATTGTTGGAATGATTCACACTTTTCTTAAGCACCTGCAGAGATCATTAATTGCTGTATCTTCATGCCTAATGAAAGATGCTACAGTAAAAGGAAAAAGTTGTCATTATTTGTTGTTAGAGTTTGAAGAATGAAAAGTTGTTAGTAACCATAACACCAGCTTTGAATGTCGCAGTCAGAGAACATGTCAAAATGATTCTAAAATAAAATAAAGCTGTTTTTTTTCCTGATGTCATGAAGGAAGAAGCCCTCTGTTTGGCTCTTTTGAAACTCATACAAGAAATTTTGAACAGCTTCTTATTTAAAGGTCTGACATAGGGGATTTTACTCATGCAAGGAAGACCAACTGCCTTGGTGAAAACCCTGCTGTAACCTTTATCATGCTAGCTTGTTCTGGCTGTGAGAGACTCCAAATCTGGAGACAATCAACATAGAGACCATGGATGCTTTTGCCAGATAAAATATGGATGAGTTGTGGTATTAGAGAGAGAAGTGCAGAGTATGGGAGAGAGTGATGTCAGGATGAAAGAAGAAAGAAGAGCTGAGATATAGTGGTTGCTGGAGAAGGTTCTTTCCCCTTAGATCTAGTTGTTCGCTAATGGGTGTTGTAGGAAATGAGGACAAATGATCCACAATTTATGGGATCCCACAAATTGAGGAATCACGTGTCCATAATTTCTGGGTTTTGGTTTTTTATCTTTTAGTTTTGAATAATGGGAGGATTAGTGAGTTATTTTGTATATAAGATGTTGTAGGTTGATTAGGTTTAGGTGAAGATATCATTTTGTTTCAATTGTTTGATCATACGGTATCAGAGCCACCCGTATCCGCCATTGATCTGCCACTGTTCTAGTATACGAATTCGCCGTTGCTGTCAAGCGCCAAGAGCGGAGAAGACAAAGGGTCTCTTGTCCGTCATTCTAGCATTCGTCGTTTCCAGAAGCTGTGTGCATCTCCAGGTTCCGTCGTCTGTAGCTCGTCATCTCAGTCGGCGTCCTAGATCTCACTGCCACCATCGAAGTCTTAGATCTAGCCTGTGCCAACAAGTCCGTTTGTCTTCTGAAGCCACTCTGTCCTTCACTAGAACCCATCCATCTTAGCAGCATTTAATCGAGCAGATAGCGCGAAGACTACCCAACTTCAAAGCACCGAAGTCGAAGCCTTCTCTGTCGCCTTGCTCGCACCACCACACCACCATCACCGTTGTCAGCCTCAGATCGGCCACCCCCTCGGAGCCCAGTCGTTGTTGCTATTGCTGTTGCCACGCACCGCCCACCAGATCTGTGTGTTGATACTGTTTTTACTTTGATCTCTCTCTCTTTGGTGCTCCAATCGCAATGTCATTACCACCGTTGGACTCATCTCATTTAGCCCATATAAATCTCGTTGGTTTCATTGCTATCCGTCATCGACTACCGTCGCCAGCTGTCGCTCGTCGCCGTCCACCTTCGTCGATGCTCCAGCGAACTTCTGCCGCTGCTCTTTGCTATTTTTGTCCTAGTCTTCTTCATTTTTTCGTGGTAGCCTATCAAACCTCGACCTCATATTTGATTTTCACAGTCTTAGATCTGGTTTGCATCAACCCTTTGATTTCATACCAATAGATCATCGTCGCCAACGTGAATACCACCAACCACCATTACCAATAAAATGACCAACTCCAGTACATCCACAACAAAATCGACTAGTATCCCGACTATCTCCAACCCCTCGAGGACGTATACTTGGCACAAAGCCTCCTAACTTGAAAGAGGTGTTTGTTGAAGTTCGGCAAGAAGAAACAAGAAGGAAAGTGATGTTCTCTCCAATACAAAGCTCATCCACTGAAATAATAGTCTAGGGATTTGGTTTAGCAGCAAAACAAAATGAATGATACAATCCAAAAGCAACACTTGGAAAGGACAAGCGGATGTAGTGTAAGCATTGTAAGAAGCCCAACAATATCAAAGACATGTGTTGGGATATTCATGGCAAACCCCCAGATTGGAAGCCACAAAGCCAGAGGCGAAAGAATAGATAACAATTGGTGCGGCCTCTCAACCATTTATAGCAAAGCAGATGGAAATTCTTCAAAAACTGATGACTTCCTCATCAGTTACAGATGCCTCCAAAACTGTTCCATCAACTTCTACTAGATTTGTAGCGCTTACATCACATAAATGTATTGTTTCCTTATTGTCATGTAAAGACTCACATGATACTTGGATAGTGGACACAAGTGCTTCTAACCATATGACAAGCTCCAATACATGATTCAGTAACTATCAACCATGTAAGGAAAATATTGGTATTATTGTAGCAGATGAGTCTATGTGCACAGCAACAAGAAAAGGAGATATGGAACTCAATGGGTTGAAATTGAATTCAGTTCTTCATATTCCAAATCTGCAGTGCAATTTACTTTCAGTGAGTAAACTAACCAAGGATTTGAATTGTTCAATAACGTTTTTCCCTTCTTGTTGTAAATTTCAAGATTTGTCATCAGAGAGGATGATTGGGAATGCTGAGGAGCGAAATGGTCTCTATTACTTGTCAGGTGTTGGTTCTCCTTTAAGACCAAAGTTAGCTACTCTTTTTTCCCTGTTCTCTAATTCCAATGTTTTGATGTGGTATCATAGATTATGTCACCCTAGTTTCTCTTATCTAAACCGTCTGTACCCTTATTTGTTCGTTAATAAAGATCCTTTATCATTTCAGTGTGATCATTGTACTCTTGCTAAACAAGCCTGTGCATTTTATCCATCTCACACATACAAGCCTTCTACTCCATTCCATTTAATTCATAGTGATGTGTGGGGACTATCACGAGTGTTAAATTTAACCAGGGAACTATAGTTTGTTATCTTTATTGATGTCCATAACTGGATATGTTGGGTTTACTTGATGAGAGAAAAATTCGAAGTGACTACAATTTTCAAACAATTCCATAAGCTTGTCACAAATGTTTTCCAACCATCTATCTATATTCTTCGAACGAATAATGGTAGAGTATTTCTCCCACAAATTGAATGAATATTTCTAAGAATATGGGATACTTCATCAAAGTTCATGTGCATATACTCCTTAATAAAATGGAGTTGCTGAGAGAAAAAAATATTACCTATTACTGGAAGTTACTCGATCCATCATGTTTCTTAGTCATGTTTCACACTCTTTTTGGGGTGAGACCATTCTTACATCAGTATTTCTTATCAATCGTGTTCCCTCCAAAGTTCTTCAATACCAAACACCCCTTAGTGCATTGCTATCTATCTTTTATTTCTCTCGGGTTCATAATTCTCTTGGACCTCGTGTGTTTGGGTGTGGTATTTGTCCATAATGTTCAACCCAACCAGGGCAAGTTTGATCTTAAATCTCTCAAATGTGTCTTTCTTAGTTACTCCACCACACAAAAGTGCTATAAGTGCTATCATCCTTCTACGAAACGGTTCCTGATCTCATGTGATGTTTCTTTTGTTGAAGATCAATCCTTTTACCCCTAAGTTTCTCTCTAGGGGGAGAATAATACTCAAGGAGACAAACATTAGGAATTCAATTTCTTCGAGCCCTTCCCTTTGATCTCCTCATCTTTTCCTTCCCAATCTAATTCTAAGTCCAAAAGCAGTGGTGATGTAGGTCAAGGGGGAGAATATAACACTATAGACCTAAAACCAATTATGGTTTACTCTAGGAGATCACAAACTCCAATTCAAACTCAATAGCATGAATCGATGGCAGATCCCATTATCGAGGATAACCAAGAAGAGGATGAAAAAATGAGCCATGTTGTGAGGAAGAAGAACCTATCAATAACATTGATCTTCCGATTGCCATAAGGAAGGGGGTAAGGTCTTGTATGAGAAATTCCAAATATCCTATATCAAATTATGTTGCATATACTAAGTTATTAGGAACTTTCAAAGCCTTTGTTGCAAAGATTGATGAGTTTCAGATTCCTAGAAATGTTCATGAGGCACTTCAAGATCCAAATTAGAAGAAAGCTGTGCTAGAAGAGATGAAAGCGTTGAATGATAATGAAACTTGGGAGATGGTGAAGTTATTAGAAGGGAAGAAAACAGTTGGTAGTAAATGGATATTCTCAATGAAGTATAAACTAGATGGAACTATTAAACGGTATAAGACAAGACTAGTAGTACAAGGTTTTACTCAAAGTTATGGAATAGATTATGAAGAAACTTTTGCACCAGTCACCAAGCTTAACTCAATCAGAATTCTATTGACTATTGTTGCTAATTTAGATTGGAGACTACACTAGCTAGACATTAAGAATGCTTTTCTCAATGGCACATTAGAAGATGAGATATATATGAGAGTTCCTCCTGGATTTGAAGCAAAGGGAGATCCAAACAAGGTATGTAAGCTGAAAAAGGCTCTTTATGGTTTGAAACAATCACCTCGAGCTTGGTTTACATGGTTCAGTATTGCTATGAAGGATCTTGGATACAACCAAGGGAAAGCTAATCACACCTTATTTGTGAAGAAGAATAAGTCAGAAAAACAAACAATACTCATTGTATATGTTGATGATATGGTGATCACTAGTGATGATGAAATGGAAATTGGAAATCTAAAAAAGAGACTTCAAGTTGAATTTATGGTAAAAGATCTTGGGGAAGTTAGATACGTTCTTGGAATGGAGGTTGCAAAAAGTCACGAAGGGATTTTCATTTTACAAAGAAAGTACACACTTGACTTACTTAAGGAGATGGAAAAACTTGGATGTAAATCTTCTAGGGCACTCTTGGAACGTAACTAGAAGCACAAGGTGTTAAATAGTGATCCTCTAGTAAATAAAGAGAGTTATCAACATTTGGTAGGAAAACTCATCTGCCTATCACTCACAAAACCAAATATTACCTTTAGTGTGAGCGGGGTAAGTCAGTTCATGCATGCTCCCACAAAATGGCACATGGAGGTAGCAAACCAGATTCTGAGGTATTTAAAGGGAAGTCATGGCATAGGGTTATTGTTTAAAAAGACTGGAGTTAGAGATGATGTTAGTTTTTCAGATGCAGACTGGGCATGAGCTGTTGATGATAGCAAGTTAACAACCGGGTATTGCACAAAAGTTTGGGGTAATCTAGTGACACAAAAAAGCACAAAATAGTATGTGGTTGCTCGAAACAATGCATAAGTAGAGTATAGAGCTATAATTCAAGGAACATGTGAACTCATTTGGATACAAAGGTTGATGACAGATTTAAATATGCCAGTAATAGGTCTTATGAAGTTGTTTAATGACAACAAATCAACTATTAGTGTAGTCCATAATTCAGTTCAACATGATCAGATGAAATATGTGAGGATTGACAGAGACTTCATCAAGACCAAGATTAAGAATGGGACTATCGCCTTGTCTTACATTCCTACCATGTTCCATGAAGCTGATATTTTAACTAAAGTATTTAGAAATCAAGTTTTGATATCTGTATTTGCAAGTTGGGAATGACTAACATCTATTCTCCAATTTGAGAGAGAGTGTAGGAAATGAGGACAAATGATCCACAATTTATGAGATCCCACAAATTAAGGAATCACGTGTCCATAATTTCTGGGTTTTGGTTTTTTATCTTTTAGTTTGAATAATGGGAGGATTAGTGAGTTATTTAGTATATAAGATGTTGTAGGTTGATTAGGTTTAGGTGAAGATATCATTTTGTTTCAATTGTCTGATCATAGGTATATACTCTTATTATATGGCAGATAAAGATGAATTACTGTAATTGCCAGTTTCATCTATGCTAAAGCCTAATCACACCATCTCCTCCATCCAGCGGGATCTGTCCAACACCAGTTATAATCTGCCTCTTTAATGCTTACAGAAGTTCCTGCATTAATAAAAAGTTGAGTTGATTTAAGGATCTTTTATTATTGTTCTTGGAATATCAGACTTATGGACCAATAATCTTTCCTTTTTGACAAGTTCTCACAGAAGAGAAGCTGTCTTACAGGGACATGCCCTGTATGAAAGAGAATTAAGTCTACTTTTAAGATACATGTAATGCAACAAAAAAGGAAAGAAAGAAGAAGAAGAAGAAGAAGAAAGCAAGGGAAAAGAATGAGAAGGTTCCTTCCAGACAGTTATAGACTGCCCTATGCCGTTTAAAACCCTGTTTTCATTTATCCACAAGGCCCACCAAACGCACAAAGCAACAAAAAGCCTAACCCCATATAGCCTACAATCTGCTTACCCGTTTCCATGAATCCAAGAGGTGCAATACTGGAGTTGACATCATTGTTTGAATCCTGAATAAAGGATAAGATAAGGCTCCATACAACTTGGGCCTCAGAGATAAAGATGATGAGGTGACTCACCAATTCTTTTACACATAAAGCACCTGACCAAAATGATCTATCTACTCTTCCTCAAATTATTTGAGGTGACAATTGACCCATGGATTGCTTTCAGACGACTACTGAAAGTGGCCCCAAATCTTCAAATGGAATCTAGACCACCTTCCCTGAAGATACGGAGGACCATAGAGCAGACAGACACTAGCCTAGAGGTTGTCCCACTATCTGTGTCGGAGATGGATGGTCCCTGGCCCTAATGTCCCAACGCCCACCTCGTATGCCTTGTACCCCAGGGGGGTGAAAATTTTAAATCCCAGCCCAGCCCCCAACGGGACTGGGGCAATTTTGAACAGGTATGGTGGATCAAAACACTTTGATATCATCCAAACTTGACACAGAATAGTGGAACTAGACTGCCAATCAGAATTAGCTTTTTTTTATTGAGAAACATAATATGTATTTATGACAATGTAATTAGTGCCCATTAAAACGCCTAGGTAGGTTCTCTGGTTTGTTGATGGACTTGGTCATCCTCGTAACCTTGGATGACATTATATATCTAACTTACATGATAATGATAGTATCACGAAGCAGATTGAAACCGCAAAGCATGGTGATGGAATGTTGAATTTTGTTCGCTCATATGACACCATGGTCCATGGTATAGTGGTAATTTACGGCTGTGTCAAGGTTAATGGCGGCAATTTGAACTTCCAACATGTACTGTATTTGCTAATTCCTATCTCATCCATCACGAGTTTGTTGTAGTCTGATGCCTATCATTGCGTTATAATTACTCGAACCTGTAATCATAGGCGGTTTTTGTGCAACTGTATAATCTTTAACGTGCTGATTCTGGGGGATTGTTTTGCTGCAGCCAACCCTTCACTTCTTCAAAGACGGGAAAAAGGCCTCTGAAGTGATAGGTGCTGATCCTCAACTCTTGAAAGCTACCATGGAAGATCTCTACAAATGATCTCCGCATATACATTCACCTACTGTTAAGGTTGTCGGCGGAGTGGAGTTCCGGTTCTTTTATAGGATTAAAATCATGCCATTCTCCTTATGAGTCGATCGTTAAATTTGCTGCTAAGTATGCCTGTTTTGTTGGATTTCATATTCTACCATTTCCTTGTTCGCATTGCTTAATTGTTATCCCACTAGTTCATTTATAGGCATCCTGATCTACGGACGAGGGAGGGGCCTTCTTGCCCCTTCCTCTGGCAACATTCTCCAACCACGCACTTGGGATTGCGACAGCTGGTCTGTGTTCTTTTGGTCTTCTTAGTACTATAACAATAACAAAAGAATAATATTTGAAGTCATGATTGATGATAATATCATTAGTTACGTGATGTCTCCTTATTAAAGGAAACTAAAGAGATCACGTATTAGTTTCTTTTGTCTAACATTTCTTCTAATAAAGATGTGATACATGATTTTTGATGTTTTGATTAGTTATGATTTATAATATTATTTATAAAAAAATATATGAATTTAAATTTTTTTATTAGAGATTATCATTGTAGCTCTCTCTCACAATCTCTTGGTTGGTTCGGTAATAATTAAGATGCAAGTGGGCACAAATATCCTCAAAGACGAGTTGACACAGAAATATGTATTGAATTAATGTACTTACATTATTTTTTTAAAAGGGATACGTTATTGATATAATAAATTTAAAAAAAAACTCTCAACAAGGGGAGTTCCATACATGTAGAAAAATTAACACTGCAATGGCCAGGATTTCATTTGTCAAAGAAAGGGAAAAAAAATTGAAGCAACAGAAAATATGATCTTGACGTACTTGTATTTTGTCAAGTCAAGTCATTTGATTTTAACGCAAATTACTCACTCTAAGTCAAGTCATTTGTCAAGTAGATAAAATATTTAAAATACTTAATACTTTGATTTTAACAGTTTATATGAATATTCTAGATATTTTATTCACTGTTAATGAATTAATCATTACGAATATATTATTACTCAATTTCAAATGCGAAAATGGGAAAAAACAAAAAACAAATCAGTCGTAACAATGCAAAGAAGACTAGTGCAGGGAGCCATGGTCTCTTCTTTGCTATGATTCTTGAGCGCAATCTGCTACCTGAGAACCAACTGTGCTACTTCTTTGCTATGGTTCTGATCAGACAAAGGCTCGTAAATGGTTTATCCAAACAAGCCACTGGGACTACTCTGCGTCTACAGACCTACCTTCGTTCCCCCCAAGAACATGGCTTCAGAAGCTTTGCCTCTTCGGTTTCTTTCTCTTGCTTTTCTACTTCCGCGGCCGTATATACTTTTACGGGCTTCGCCATCGCAAGTGGAGACGACCAGTGGCTTCGGTTCTCGAGCTTGGTTGAATCAAGATTGGTAAAGATGGTAATGCGTGCCTATCTTGCAAATTACGTTTTCGTGAGGCGGTTCGGTTTAATTCTTCTATACTGTGTTGTCGAGTTTCTGGGTATATGGTGGTGCTATGTGAATTGTTGTGTTTGCTTTGAAGCTTGGACCTGTTGGTTGGCCTAAATTTGCAAAACTTTTGTTTTTTTTTGTTTTTTCCTGATTGTGGGTTTTAATGAATTACTAGCAGTTGACCCTTGCAAGGTACACAAATAATTTATCAATGCATTTTTGATAGAATATCCTTTTGTATTCATGAATTATTATGTTTCCTATTAATTAACTGAAATTGTGATTTGATATTTTAATTTATAACTCATATTTACAATAATAATATCGTACAATTTTTAAATATCACCTTTAAAATTTCATGCACGTTCAGGCTCCCTCTATAAATTTATGGTTGTTATACTTGCTATTATATATATACACACATGTATTCCTCTTTATGTATTGAACTTTTTATGCTATACCAAGCAAGGGGTGCTATATATACAAAAATCAAGTTAACATTTTAGGTTGGGAGGTGTTACTAGGTGATATTTACAATATCAAAATTTTCAATCGTATAATTGACTAATAGGGAAGCTAACGAGCCACTCTTATGTAATTTTTGGAAGAGGTTGGTTGAGAAAAGGTTCAGAAGAGAAAATGATGTCTGAAAATCAGTTTGGTTTTATGCCTGTTAATAATGGAAGCTACATACGTGTTGAGATACTTGATAGAAATGTCCAGTGCTAAGCGAAAAGATTTTTATATGGTGTTTATAAATTTAGTAAAAGCTCATAGCAAGTCTCTAGAGAAGTCTTATGAATTTTTGAGAAGAATGAAGTCCAAGTTGCTCATATACAAGTTATTAACAGTATTTATTATGGGGTAAAAACATGTATTTGGACTTTTTAATTGGATTATAATTGGATATGCATTGAGCCCTTATCTCTTTACTTTACAATCTTAACAAAGTAAAGCAATCATCTCTTTATGATTTTCTTGTTTTCTTTTTGAATATCCAAAAAAGTAAAAAATAGAAAGAGAGTCAATTGGGTTTCTATTATAGCCCTAGGGGGCTTTATAGGGTTGCCATTTGTCTCTGTATCCACTTATCTTGGTAGGAGAAGCCCTCAATCTTATGTTGATTAAGGTTGAGAGGGAGCCTACTGCAGGGTTTTACTATTAGCAAAAGGGTCAGATATTCATGTTCATTTGTCTTATCTTGTTTTATCCATTCATAATCATGTCTTTTGTGGGCTTCTGATAATGAGTTGGTATTTTGGGGACTTGCTCTTGTAGCTTTTAGTGATTGTTTGTCGAGTTTTTTGAGAGATTGTTTTCTGGGCCAGGTGATGAATGCTTTTGGTCATGGGCAATCTGTATGGGCTGTAGGGTTGGTTCATTGCTGACTTCTTGCGTTGGGCTTCATCTCATTTCTTCTTCTGAAGTAACAGCCATTTGGGATGGAGGATGAAGATTTATGGAAATAGGCATCTTGGTAGAGGCAGTACTTGTCTAAAAGTGACTGGCTTACCTATATTCTGAGCATTTTTTTGAGTCTTCCTACATATGTGTATGAGCGCATCTAATTTTTGCTATTATCTTGTTTGCACCTAATAGGTTAGAAGAGCCTCACTAGAGCTTTCTTTGGGGAGACAACTAAATTTTGTTTTGTGGTGAGCCTTCTTTAAGCTTGCGAGGAAACTTTTTATCTTTTCCTATACTCATGGATGACTTTACGGATATCCAGCTGCTTGGGTTGAATCTGTTAGAGTTACCTAAAAATAACTCAGATGAGATGAGCTGAGCTTAGGGCCATCAGTTGTTGGCCATGCCAATTAGAAAAATGATGCCATTAACTTGCCCTATCAAAAAACTACACCACCAAACTTTAATCCCACTAGATTGGGCCTACCATATGGATTCTAACTTGCAAGTCATATCCATCCATCCACCCTTCTCACAAATGCGGTTTTCTTCTAAAGTATCTAAATTAATTTAATGATGTCCCTCATGTCTTATCTTCAATAAGCACCACTCCAAGCTTGTTCTTACTTAAACTCAAGTATGCTTATCAAACTTTTGACTCTTAGTTGTTCTGCTAAATATGATGATAATAATAAAAACAGAGTATGTTGAATATTGTTTTTCAGCTGGCACAGATCTGAATTGTATTTTATTTTTATCCCTAAAGGCCATATCTAGAAATCCTTGTGTACTTGCATTCTATTAATGCCTTGCTGAATGAATAGAAGGACATAGCATTCACACATTTTTCAATAAATTGAAAGAACAAAAAGAAGGGAGAATAAAAGAAGAAGAAAAATGTGTTGTTTGAGCTTGACTAAAACAGTTGAATTCCTCTTCTGCTACCAGGTGCAACTCATTGACTATTTTATCAAGACGAAAACAGTGAAAAGTCATTGTTACAGGATAGTATATCAGTCCTTGGAACATTCACTTACAGATGAAGAAGTTCATGAGTTACAGGTATTTTCCTCTAAAGGACTTTCCGTCTTGTTAGTTTCATAATGTAAGAGAGCAGGTGCAGAAGTTGAATGTTGCTCTGAGATGTGATGTGTTGAAGTAGGGGACCCATATGGTTGCTTTGAGGTTTCTTTGCTGATTTATCAAATTGTGGGTTTTCATTCCTTCCTGCACTCCAATTTACATCAACACAATCCAATTTCTTGAAATATGATTCTAGGATTTGAATGAAGCTTCAGAGAAAGGTGTAAGAACCTCTTAACATAAACCTGGGAAAAATTTCAATACCTTATAGAAAACTACATCCCGGCAGAAACCTTTGAAGCATGTGTTTATGAAATTTTCTATTAGCCTTTTATACGTCTTACATTCTCTCATCATCCATATGTGTGTAATAGTGGCTGCTGCAAATCTAGTTGGACAAACTCAGCTGATATCTCACTTAGCCATTGGGTTGAAGAGGTTTGATGATATTATCTGGTAATGTTAGTTCTGGTTTTGTTAGCATTCAGAGTGAAGCATTTTGAATTATTTCACCCTGAAATTATTTTCGTTTCATCCCATAGCCTGATATAGGTTCCACATGTCACATTGAATTGTGGCTAATATAGACGGCCAGCACAGTTCTTTGTGCACGGATTGCAATCATAACCATGAGATTTCTCTTATTCAGTTCTCCTGTTTTTGTCAAATTTAAAATAATGCTGATTTGAGCTACATTCCAGTTTTTGATATATTCTTTTTTTCCTTTGTGATTGAGAAGTCATGGTTTCATGTTGCGGAAGTAGCCTTTTTGCCAGAAAAAAAAAAAAAAAAAGCCAGAGAAGGCTGCATATGAAAAAAACCCTCCCCCAACCCTCACGAAGCTAGGAGCCTTGTGCACTAGGGACACCTTTATCTTTAGTCTTTCTTTCTTCATGTCTTGCAGGTCTCTTTGAGCTTCTCATATCACACTCCAAGTAAGCCTGTTTCCCCTAATGTCTTCTCCAGCATGCATGTTGAAGACAATACAAATCTAGCTTCTTGTCACAGATCTGGGAGTGGATTGGCACAGTGGCCTGAAAAAGCAAGTTGGGTTGGGCTTTTCAACCCTCCAAAAGTAAGTTGGCTTGAACTTTGCTTTCATGTGGATTGTAGGAATTCAACCACACTTACCTAACCTGTCCTTAAAAGAAATACTTTACTTGCACCCTGTTCATGAATTTTGTTGGCCTTGTACCATCACAATTCAAACATGCTCCACAAATTAATTATTTCCAATAGAAAATGAATAATTAAATAAAATCAGGATAACAAGTTGGTTGTTCTTTTTGAAAATAAATTGAAGCTGGGAGTTGAAACTTTATGAATTATTTTTGACAAAGTTAAATACAAAAAAAGTTATGTTTGTGTGCATAATATATGTGTACATAAAAAAAGTAAGTTGTGTTTCCATATTGTACTTGTTGGTTTCACCATGTCAACTAAGTTATGGAACACAACTATATCAATTATCTTCATTCACCACCATCTCATGAAATTTCTCCATGTGAAGATGGTGTTCAAACTTCATTTTATCATTACTCCGCCAGGGGATATTATCCACTGCCGGTTCTAAGCCCGGATAAAGGAGGAGGGTTGCGTTAGGTAGCCGACAGCCAGCGTAAAACCTAGTCGGATCCAAATATGAATTCTAGACAAACTATCTGTTGGGATGTAACTCACATAGAAGTCTAGAATTCATGTAGCCAACCCCACATAGTGGGATAACGGCTGGATATGTTGTTGTTGTTGTTGTTGTTTATATATTATGAAATTGGAGACATCTCCAGCCCTTGCATATTCTCAAATATGTAATATAATTTTTACTTTAGTGGACATGTGGAATTATTTTTGTTATCCATGAACATGATAGTTTACATGGAATTGCAGAAATAATTTGCTTCTATTTTTTCTCTTTGGTATGTGCGTGATATTTGTTCATATTTATTTTCATTGCACCCAAGTGATTGGTGCCTAAAAAACCCCAACAACTGGTACCAAAGTCATTTGGCTAGATTTAATTGGTTAAACTGGTCTGGACAATACAACATATCAAGCCTTAAATCTCTAGTTAGTGGGGTTTGGTAAATCAATTCTAGCTTATCAATCATTTTATCTATGGTCATGTCTTCTGTAAGGCCTTGATGACTTGTATCATATTTAAGAGTTCACCATTTCTTTTTGGTCTTTCTTCGCCTTTTTGCTAAAGATTTGTTTCATTCAATCCACTTTCCTTACAATAGCCTCTATTGGTCTTTTTCTCACATTAGCAAATCATCTTAATTGTATCTCACCCATCTTTATCTTCAATAGAAGCCATACCAATCTTATTAGAATAATCTAATTTCTAATTTTATTTGTTCTTGTATGATCGCTCATCTATCATAACACCCTTATCTCCATTATGCTCGTATTTTGCACATGTTGGGGTTTTGCTACCTAACATTATGTGCCATACAACAAAGCTTATCATAATTTATCACAATTCATGATGTTTGGCCTAATGAGTTTTACACTAGTTGTCAACTACTTAATACAGTCTTCCTCATTCAGCCTTGGAACTGGCTGTAAATAGAACTCCAGATGCAGAGTTAGTCTGGACAGTACATGCACAACAAGACAAAAGAAAACTGTCAAGTTTGTAGGTTAAATTAGGCAGTAGAATTGTGTTTTGTATATCAGTTGTAGCAGATTATTTCTGCAAAGGATCAGTTACAGGTTGTATCTGATTTGTAACTGTTGATTGGTTAGCTATATATAAAGCTAACCAACCTGTTTGGAGAATCAATCAAGAATCGAATTCAGTGTCTCATTTCTTTCTCAATTTTCTCCCCACTTTCTCCCTGTTCTCTCTCCGTTTCTTTCTTCCATTCTTCTCTCCCATTTCTATCCTGAATACCCTAGGTTCAAGACTAGGTCTTGACAAAAAGAAAAAAGAAAAAAGGAAAAAGAAATAAAAGGTTGGTGAAGAAATGTAGACAAAAATTAAAAAAGAAAGTAGTGTAGTTTTATGCTGTACACTAAAGCACACGTTACTTTATCATCCTTTTTTTAGCCAAATCATCACTTTTACAAGAGATAGAAGAGGTAGAAAAAGAAAGAGAATGAATGGAGGGAAAAACTCAGATCTCTCAACTGTATTCAGTTAGGTTCATGTATATATATACCTGCTAGGTACAAGTATGTACAGCACGCAAGTTATCTACAACATACAAGCTAACTAATTCTATTATGTACAATACTAAGTTGCTAACTGCATTCTCAACAGAAGCATATGAAGACAGCTATTTATCAGATTTTCATTTGTCATGGATTTATTGATGGATGTTGATTTCCAAAGTTTACATGGATTAATAGTATTGGATAGATTAGTGGAGATCATACTTGATTAAGTGCAATCAAGTTAGATTAACAGGAATTGAAAAACACAATCAGCAGATAATAGTTATTATAGAAGAATCCTCTAATTAGGAAATATTTATGTTTATAGTTTAGGAGGAATTAGATTGTGTATGTTTTCTTATGCTTGAGTTGTTGCGTGCATTATATAATGCATCTGATGTTGTCAAGATAGGAAATAATAGAGAAAGTTGCGTGCATTATATAATACATGTGGGGAACATGTATTGTTGCTTGCTTGATGGTATGATTTTAACTTTGACCCAAGCAATGCACATGTTAAGTCTGGAAAGGGATTTAATTTTCTTGGAAATATTAGCTTTAAGGTGTATGTTTTGATATCTGACTTAGAAGTTGTTGAGATTTTTATGAATTACAAAGTTGCATTTGTAGGGGCAGATAACAGACTTGTAAAGAGTGTTTTCACAAGTGGAATTATTGTCAAACATGGGGCAAGTAATGCAAGTAGGCATATGCAAACAAAACTTATGCTTAGATGAAGTGAATGTTAGTCACAACAACACACTTGTAATGGTCACAAAGGGTAGGCAAAAATGGCCTACATGTGTGATAATAAGCAAGGGGAATTGTGCATAGGATTTTGGCGAGGAAATAGATGCGTGAATTACTATATCCTCTCAACAAACACTCAGAAAAAAAAAAAAAAAAACAAAGATGATAAGGCATGCATCAACAATAAGGCAAATCTCTTTTCCAGCAATTTTGGTTAGTGGCAGAGACCTCTCCATTTATGCTCAAGGATGAAGGGAAGATACACATGGCTACAACAATCAACAAAACAGTAAGTTTTGTTACACACCCAGGGCAAAGCGTCAAAGTATGCTAGGATCTTGGCTTGGAAATGTAGGGCAAACAGACACTTGGCTAATGGAGTGTGAACGTGCTGAATGAGGAGAGGGAGGCATCTCAGTTTGGAGGTGTACAAACCCCAACCCAAATACCCCATATCTCACCGTGTGCCTTGATGAGGAATAAATCTTAAATTCCATCTCCATCTCCAATGAGGATGAACCCACTCCATGCCCTGAACTTGACCTTAATAATAGACAAACATTAGTTAAATGAATAATGCATGATCATCATTAATTATATTTCATTGCACCTAACTTAACTGCCTAGAGGATCATGATATTTGATTATGATCTTTATATTAAGTAACTATATACGTTTAGATGGTTTGTATGTATTTTTTTTTTATCCTTAGAATGTATTACATTAGAATAGGATGCACATATTTAAGTCATATGATACACCTCTTTTATGAAATATACTTTTACATTATTTTATTTTACATGGTATTAGAGCCAAAACCCTATACCCTAGCTTTTTATTAAAAAAAAACCAACCCTAGCTTCTTGAAAATAGTTGCCATAGTCACCTTTAGTTGTGTCGTCATTGTTGCCTTCAGTTGTTGTCATTGCTGTCTCTCTCACCTTTAGTCATTGCATCTTTCTTGCTTTCCTTCTCATAACTCCTCTAGTTCAGGCGAGGACTCTGGTGCAATGCAATGCAAAGCAAGGCAACCCAGATCATGTTGTCTCATCACTAAATCTGTGCTTATCGTCATCTCACCGTCATCTCAACACTCATTTCCTGCGTTGATTAGTCATATTCGGCGCTAACAACCCTAGATCTACCAGATCTGAAGATAACTTTATTAGATCTGACCTTCCCTTTGCGTTTCTCAATTTGATTGCGCGACTCCATTGCGATTTTGTCTTCTTGTGCACCCTAGTCTATGCCATAATCCTTAACAACAATGCATTGCGTTCACATCCTTCTAAAAACTCAAATCCAACATTATCCTTTGTTGGTCGCATTGAATTGTGGTTGTTCTAGTTGTGTGGTATTGTTGTTTTGGTTTAGGGTTTCAAGAACACTAGTGTCTACGTTGGAAAGTTAGACCTATGCGTCACTAAGCAAGAGCTTGAAGATGAATTCCGCATGTTTGGGTTGCAAAAAGGTCACCAAGTTATGCTACTTTGATGACCATAGGGATGCGCATGATGCAGTTTTATACACTGGATATATGGTAAGAATAGCTGGTGAGTTGAGTTGTCTCACAACTCTAGAGGTAGTGATGGTCATTGTGGCAATGGATGTGGTCATCCTTGAGCAACTAATACAACCCCTAGTAAATCTTCTTTAGTGACTATCTCCAGGAAAGAGTATGTTTAGTTCCGAGCAACATAGCATGACTCGTCATCTATGACATCTTTTGCTCACATTGGTAACCCCACTACTTGTTCTACATAGTCCTCTTCTCTTGGTTTATGGATTTTCGACTCAGGTGCTACTAACCATGTGTCTAGTAGCAGTTCTCTATTGTCTAATATCCAAAGTTTGGGGTCTTTACCTCTTGTTACATTAGCTAATGGCTCTCAAGCATTAGTTAAGGGCATTGGGTGTGTTAAGACCCTTTCTACTTTGCCCTTGTCCTCTAATCTACATTTGCTGCAGTGCCCCTTTAATTTACTTTCTACCAGTTAACTCGTGATCTTAATTGTGCCATAGCCTTTTTGTTTGATTTTGTCTTTATTCAAGATCAGAGAACTAGACAAACGATTAGTATGGGACATGAGTCTTGGGGATTATGCTCCCTTTCTTCATCTGCTTACCCCTACATGTGCATTGTCGATTAGGGCATCGATCTTTGTCTAGTATAAAGAAGATGGTTCCCAATTTGTCCAATCTTCCTACCTTAGAATGTGAACCATGTCAACTTGGGAAACATAGTCATAATTCATTCCCGATTAGAGTCAATAAGCATGCTAGTTCTCCCTTTTCAATTTATTCTAATGTGTGGGGTCCTAGTCGTGTTCCTTTAAAACAAGGTGTTGTTTAGGATACGACAATTAGAATTTATATTTCCAGGAAAGCTCAACAAGAAGTCGGCAGAACTTGGTGGGAGGGAAAGGCCTGTTCGGGGAAAGTTAACACGATTATGAAGAGGCTCAATTCACTGTTCAGGAGAGTTGGAGGTTGTTCGGTGGAAAGTTGCCCAGGAGAGTCTCCGTTGTTTGAGAGAGTTGATGAGTTTCCGGAAGAGCTTCTACAAGACATAAAGTAGTTAGAAGGCTCACGGGGATTTCTCAAACTTGGCCCTCCGATGCTTAAGTTAGTAGATGCGATAGTGAGGCAAAGATGCAAGTGAAATGCAAGTGAGGTATGTGGTGAATGTTGTTCGGGAGAAGAGGTTTCTTTGTGAGAACTATGGTTGTGCTGGTGCTGGAAGTACAAGGGTCAGAAAGAAGATCCAGAAGTTGAACGGTCAAAGGATATTTAGATCCTTTGGTTCGTGGTAGGGTCATGTGGCACACATCCACAAGGACCTGGTGTTGTCTTGGGGTTAAACTCGAGAAGGGCCTTCATGAGAAACACCACCCCCTTGAGGAATGGTCCCCCATAAGAAGAAGAGCCTGTTGTAAGTTGGCCACATTGTCCCGAACAATGTGGGGCAAATAGTTGTCCGGGAGAAAGTTCTCCCTTCCCGTGTTCTTTCCTAGGAGATTGGCTCGACTAGGTGATTTGTGGCGTATGTGCTGTTTCTTTGGGAGAACTCCTCCGTGAGGTCCTTCTCTCGTGGGAGAATTCCTCCAAGAGAATTTCTTTCCCGGGGAATGGTGCCTTCTTTGGGAGAACTCCCCTCGAAGGATAGGCTACAACACAAGGGTTTTAACTGTTTTATTAAATTTATTGATGATTTTTCGTGTACTACCTAGGTATATCTATTGAAAAAATTGTACAAAATCATTTTCCATCTTTACCACCTTTTGTGCTACCATTCACACTCAATTCGATGTGCCTTTTCATGTTCTTTGAAGTGATAATGCCCTCGAATACTTGTCTGCAGCTTTTAAATCTTACATGATGTCTAAAGGGATTCTTTACCAAACTTCTTGTGCTAGTACATCACAACAAAATGGGGTCGTTGAAAGGAAGAATCATCATTTTAATTGAAATTTCACGCACACTACTTCTTCATATGCATGCTCAATTCCAACATTCAGATGATGTTGTTTTAACAATGTGTTATTTGATTAATTAGATGCCTTCATATGTCCTTAACAACTAGGTCCCTCCTTTTATTCTTTTTCCTCGAGTTAACATATACTCTCTTCCTCCTTGTATATTTGGATGCACTTACTTTGTTCGTCAGCTTGCTCCTTGGCATGATAAGTTGATTGCTCGAGCTCTCAAATGTTTTTTTTGTGGTTATTCTTGTCTTCAAAAAAAGGTATCGATGCTATCCTCTCGAGTTAGCTCAATATGTTCTCTCTGCTGATGTTACATTTTTTGAGCCATCCCCTTATTTTTCCCCATCGTTTGAGTTATTTGAGTTGATGTTGGCTAGTTTACCTTTGCTTGTCCCCTTTTTTGATCTTCCATCTTCTTCTCCTCATCCACCTCTATCTTCCTATCACCTTTGCTAGAATTGTGCTGATCTAGCCTTGATCCTAGAATATTCTAGGATCAGTGTTCTATGTAAATATCATGTAAATATAGAAAGATAATAATGGTAGGATGCTTATAATTATTTTTTTCCTTCTTTGCTAGTAATCCTCTCCTTAAAAGAGGATGTTGTATACAATTGTTTGGTATCTATGAAGAGATTTTTGGGTCTGATTTCTAAGTTGGTATCAGAGCCAAAATCAAAACACAGCCATACACTGTGAAAAAAAACCCTAGGCTGCTCGGTCAGTCATTTGGAATCAAGCCGCCAGCACCTCTCCGATAGCAACCCTTAGTTGCCGCTAATCTCAGATCTGTCGGCCTCTCTTCATCGGCAACTCTCAGTCGCCATCCCCAAACAAATCCGACGCCGCCGATCGCGCTCCTAGACGTTGCTGCTGTTCGCGAGTCCTATGCTGCTGCTTGCGATCCTTACTCACGATCCCTGTGCTCGCGATCCCTGTGCTGCTTGCAATCCCAGCGTCGTCACCTCCCAGCACTGCTGTCGCTGCCTCCCAGAGTCGCTGTTGCCTTGTCCCAGTGTCGCTGCCTCCTAGAGTCGTTGCCTCTTAGATTCGCTGCTATCTCAACCTCCCATAACTGTTGTCGCTGCCTCCCAAAGTAGCTGCTGGCCTTACACCAGCGGCTTCTTTCCTGATCATATCAAGCAGTTTAATCCTTCTTAGCCATGTCTGAAGTTACCTTTGAAATTTCTGCCGTTGCTGTCCCAACAAAAATACCAGCAACCCAGCCAACCCATTCTGTCCAAATTACTACTATCCACTTAAATGGTGATAACTTTCTTCGTTGGTCTCAACCAGTCCGGATGTATATTCGTGGGCAAGGGAAAATTGGCTATCTTACCGGGGACAAGAAGGAACCTGCAGCGGATGACCCATCCCATCCTATTTGGGATGCTGAAAACTCCATGATAATGACATGGCTAGTCAATTCCATGGATGAAGATATCAGTTCCAATTATATGCAGTGTTCTAAAAATCGGTCTAGGCGGCCGCCTAGGCGCTAGGCGGCCCCTGGCCGCCCCGAATATAGCCTAGTCGGCCTCTCTAGGCGCCGGCCCGATTAGTCGGGCGGCGACAGCGCATAGGCGGCCCAGGCGGCGCCTAACTGCCTGGGCGCGCCGCCTGAGACACCTAACTTTTGGGTTTAAATCTTACCCGTTGTCGATTCCGAAGCCTCTCTTACTCCTCTCAGCCGTCTCGCCCTCTTAGCCCAAGACTGCCGTTGCCTCAACGTCGTCGATACCTCCTCGCTGCCTCCAGCTCCATCGCGACCTCCTGATAGCTTCTACACGTTCAAGCTTCGTCCTCGCTGCGTCAACGCCGCCGCCGTCAAGCTCCACCTCTGCTTCCGCTTTTGACCCCCCCCTCTCTCTCTCTTGCGCGCGCGCGCACGCGTTGCTGGTGTTAGAACAACTGATAGGGTTTATATGTTAGAGATATATATATATATATATTTTCTTTTCTATTTATATGTTAAATATATTGATATATATATTTTTCTATTCTTATTTATATATTAGATTAGATATATATATATTTTTCTATTTATATGTTAGATATATATCTAATATATAAATGTTATATATATATATTTTTTCATGCCACTTTTAACTTTAATTTAATTAAAAATAACATCAAGTTATGTCACAAAGTTAAAAAAAATAAAAAAATCAACAATTTTCCTAATCCCGCCTAGGCGCCCTAGGCGCTAGGCCCCAGCCTGGCGCCCGATTAGCGCCTAGCGCGTTTTAGAACACTGATTATATGTGCTATCCTACTGCAAAGGAATTGTGGGACAATGTCAATCAGATGTACTCTGACCTGGGGAATCAATCTCAGGTTTTTGAATTAACTCTGAAACTGGGAGAGATTCGACAAGGAGATAATTCTGTCACTAAGTACTTCCATTCTTTGAAGCGATTGTGGCAAGATTTTGATCTCTTCAACACATATGAGTGGAAATCTACAGATGATTGCAACCACCACAAGAAACTAGTTGAAGATAGTTGTATTTACAAGTTTCTGGCTGGCCTTAATATCGAGTTTGATGAAGTGCGAGGAAAGATCATTGGCCGGTCTCCTCTTTCGCCTATTGGTGACGTATTTGCTGAAGTTAGAAGAGAGGAAAGCCGAAGGAGTGTCATCCTAGAAAAAAAGGCCACTGGTGAGTCACTTGAAAATTCTGCCCTAATTGCGGATTCTACTGCCTACAAGGCTACAAATTACCAGCGCTAAAGCAATGAGCAACCTCGGGTTTGGTGTGACCATTGTAACAAGCCACGCCATACTCATGAAACTTGTAGGAAAATTCATGGCAAACCTGCTAATTGGAAGAGCAGTAAGCAAGGAGACAAGAGCCAACGTGGGGTCCCTACTGCTAATGTGGTCGATACCAGTCCCTTCAACAAAGAGCAAATTGATCAACTTTTGCAACTGTTAAAATCCAATTCCTCATCTGGTATTCCTAGTGTTTCCTTGGCACACACAGGTAGAAAACCTAACGCCCTTTCTTGTCTTCATTTCTCTCCATGGGTTATAGATTCCGGAGCCTTTGATCATATGACTAGTTCTTCTCATTTTTTTAATACCTATACTCCTTGCTCTGGAAATGAAAAAATTAGAATTGTCGATGGTAGTTTTTCACCTATTGCCGGCAAAGGACTTATTAAAAAATCAGAATTGTTGTGCTACTTTCTTTGACTCTCATTGTGAATTTCAGGGCTAGAGTTTGGGGACGATGATTGGGCGTGCTAGGATGATTGATGGTCTTTACTACTTTGATGATATCTCTGTTGGTAATAAAAAAGCTCAGGGCTTTAGCAATATTAGTTCAATTCTTGTTCCAGATTCAATTATGCTATGTCATCTTAGACTAGGCTATCCTAGTTTTGCCTATTTGAAACGTTTATTTCCTGAATTGTTTAAAGGAATGGATTGTTCACTTTTTCAATGTGACAGTTGCATCTTGGCAAAAAATCATCGTTCTACATATTTACCAAAACCCTACCAAGCATCCAAACCTTTTTATATAATTCATAATGATGTTTGGGGTCCATCTAAAATTTCTACTCTCTGAAAAACGATGGTATGTTACCTTTATTGATGATCATACACGTCTGTGTTGGGTTTATTTGATGCACAAAAAATCTGAAGTGGAATACTTATTCAAAAATTTTTACACTATGGTTGAAAATCAATTTCAAACCAAAATTAGTATTTTACATTCTGATAATGGCACCGAGTATTTTAATGAGCACTTGGGGGATTTTTTGAAAGCTAAAGGTATTCACCATATATCTACTTGTCGAAATACTCCTCAACAGAATGGCATTGCTGAACGTAAAAATAGGCATTTACTCGAAGTCACACGTGCCATAATGTTTTCTATGCATATTCCAAAATATTTGTGGGGTGAAGCTGTTTTGACGGCCTCCTATTTGATAAACAGAATGCCCACTAAAGTGTTAAAGTACAAAACCCCTCTAGAGTGCCTAAAAGAAGTTTTTCCCAATACTCGATTACATTCGGATCTTCCTATCAAAGTTTTTGGGTGTACTGTGTATGTTCATATCCCTAATCAATTTTGTTCCAAACTTGACCCTAGGGCTATAAAATGTGTTTTTTTGGGTTATGCCTCTCATAAAAAAGGCTATAAGTGTTATGATCCTCACACCAAAAAAATCCATATTGGTATGAATGTTTCGTTTTTCGAAAAACAACCCTATTTTACCCAAAATTCTCTTCAGGGGGAGACACATGAAGTTGACGATAATTTTTGGGATGTTTCTATCCCGCTCTCAAATGCAATTTGCCCTACTCAAGAACCACATGTTTCTAATAATGGTCACTTAGGAGATTCTGGTTCTTTGGTGCCAAGTGAAGAGGTTTCTCATGCAGGGAGAGAAGTACTACAAATCGATCATCATGATTTGAATACTGAGCTTCAGGTTTATACTAGGCAGAGATTTCATCAAAGGAACAAAAACCTGAATGTCAACTCTGCACAAAACCAGTCTGAAAACCCGAGAAATGGCATTGTAAGTTCAAGAAATCCTACTTCAACGTCTAGTTTGCTTCCTTCAATTGTACCCAATAGTTCCTCAGTTGATTCTTCAAATATTAACAATTATTCTCCTACTATTCCTGATCTTGATATTTCTATAGCAATTAGGAAAGGTGTCAGAAGTTGCACACAACATCCTATTGCTAAATATCTCTCTTACTATAGACTATCAAAAAATCATAAAGCTTTCACATCTAGGATTTCACACTTGTTTGTTCCAAGGACTATACAGGAAGCGTTGGATGACCTGAATTGGAAATTAGCAGTCACAGAAGAGATAAATGCTCTAAGGTGAAGTGGCACTTGGGAGATAGTCTACCTACTCAAAGGCAAGAAAATAGTAGGATGGTAAAGTTGCAATTTTGATTGTTTATGTTGATGACATTATTTTAACTGGTGATGATTAGATAGAGTTAACAGCCCTCAAGAAGAAACTTGCGAAGGAGTTCCAAATTAAAGACTTGGGAATTCTAAAATACTTTCTTGGAATGGAGTTTACAAGATCCAAAGAAGGTATTTTTGTCAATAAGAGAAAATATGTTCTTGATCTTCTTGGAGAGACAGGTTTACTCGGTTGCAGGATGTCGGAGACTCCCATTGAGCCTAATGTGGAACTACAGGCTGCTAAAACTGAAGAAGTGAAGAACAGGGAACAATATTAAAGACTTGTGGGTAGGTTAATTTACTTGTCTCATACGCGGCCTGAGATTGCTTTTACAGTTAGTATGGCAAGTCAATTTATGCACTCGCCAGGGCCAGAGCATTTCGAGGTGGTCTACAGAATTATAAGATATCTAAAAGGGACACCTGGCAAAAGGCTAATGTTCAAGAGACATGGTCACTTGTAAGTTGAGATCTACACTGATGCAGATTGTGCAGGAAGTATTGATGATAGAAGATTTACTTCAGACTATTGTTCTTTTGTTGGAGGAAACTTAGTCACCTGCTGAAGTAAAAAATAAAATGTGGTGGCTAGAAGTAGTGCAGAAGCATAATTTAGAGCTGTTACCCATGGAATTTGTGAGGGAATGTGGATCAAATGAATTCTTGAAGAGCTGAAGTTTTCTCACTCTGTACCTATAAAAGTATATTGCGACAACAAGGCTGCTATTTCTATAGCTCATAATCCAGTATTACATGACCGTACAAAACATATAGAGGTGGACAAACATTTCATTAAGGAGAAGATCGATGCTGGAATAATATGCATGCCATACCTTCCAACAACAGAACAAATTGCTGATGTTCTAACTAAGAGTCTACACAAGAAGTAGTTTGATAAACTTATTGGCAAGCTAGCTATGGAAGACATCTACAAACCAGCTTGAGGGGGAGGGCTGGAATTATGCTGATCTAGCCTTGATCCTAGAATATTCTAGGATCAGTGTTCTATGTAAATATCATGTAAATATAGAAAGATAATAATGGTAGGATGCTTACAATTATTTCTTTCCTTCTTTGCTAGTAATCCTCTCCTTAAAAGAGGATGTTGTACACAGTTGTTTGGTATCTATGAAGAGATTTCTGGGTCTGATTTCTAAGTACCTTAATTTCCCTAATCTTCAAATTTATCAGTGTCGTCCTCAGCATGTCAACCCATTAGTTGAGCCAGTAAACATGGAACAACCAGCTGGTTCATCTCTTTCACCCCCTAATCTTGATTTGCCTATAGCTCTTCGTAAAGATACTTGTCAATGTACAACTAAGCATCCCACTTCAGTCTTTGTTAGTTATTGTTCTTTATCTCATGGATATACTGCTTTTCTCTCTTCTTCATCTTTTGTGTCTATTCCTAATGTCCTTTCTCCATCGGGGTGGCAAACTACTATGCTTGAGGAAATGTTTGCATTACATTCCAATGGGACTTGGGACCTTGTATCTCTCTCTTTAGTAAGTCTAATGTTGGATGTTGTTGGGTGTATACAGTTCAGGTTGGTCCATATGGTCAAGTTGATCGACTTTAGGCTTGCCTTGTTGCTAAAGGGTAGACTCATACTTTTTGCCTTGACTATGGGTACACTTTTTTTCCTATTGCAAAGATATCCTCTGTTCGATTATTATTGTCTTTAGCTACCATGTGCCATTAGCCTCTCCATCAACTCAATATCAAGAATGTTCGTCTTCGTGGTGACTTACAGAAGAAGGTTTATATGGAGCAATCTCCTAGTTTTGTTGCTCAGGAGGAGTTTGGGATGGTGTGTCACCTTCGGAAATCCTCATATCGCTTAAATAATCTCCTCGGGTTTGTTTTGGTAGATTCAATTAAGTTGTCTTAGAGTTTGGATTAACTTAGAATCAGGCTAATCATTTAGTCTTTTATCGCTCTAAGTTAGGTCGTCACATTCTCTTGGTGGTATATGTTGATGAAATAGTTATTACAGGCGATGATCATATTGGTATCACTAAATTGAAGACACAATTCCATCAACATTTTCAGTCCAAGGATTTGGGTCAATTAAAATATTTTATGAGTATTGAGGTTTGGATATCTTAGAAGAGATAGGGATGCATGGATGCAAGCCAATAGATATCCTTATGGATCCAAATATCAAATTATTATCAGGATAAGGGAGCCTATTTCTAACCCTAGGCACTATCAACAATTAGTTAGTAAATTTAACTACCTTAGTCACTTGCCTAGATATTTCATTCGTCGTGAGTGTTGTAAGTCAGCTTTTAGATTTACTTTGTGATAATCATTAGGGCACAATGATTCTCATCCTTTGGTACATAAGATTGTCCATGGTTGAGGTGTGTTATATCATATGATTATGACCATAATTAGATTGTGGGACAAAAAGATGTTGATTGGGTAGGATCTCCTAGTGATAGGCCGTCCACATCTAAATATTGTCTTTGTTGGTGGCAACTCAATATCTTGGAAAAGTAAGGAAGAAAGTGTTGTTGCTTAGTTTAGGGTAGAAGTTGAATATAGGGCAATGTCCCTGACAACGTGTGAGTTGATATAATTGAAACAATTGGTTGAGGAGCTAGGAGGCATTTAGATCAAGTTTGTGAAATTGGTTTGTGACAATCAAGATACAATGCATGTTGCTTCTAATCTTGTGTTCCATGAGGGAACTAAACATATCGAGATTTACTGTCATTTTGTTAAGGATAAGTTGCTCTCTAGAGACATTGTCACACCATTTGCGGGTTCTAATGATCAGTTAACTGACTTGTTCACTAAGTCACTTAGAGGTCCTTGTGTGAGCTTTATATGTACTAAGCTTTATATAATCAACATTTATTCTCTAGTCTAAGAGGGAGTGTTAAGAGGATCATGATATTTGATTATGATCTTTATATTAAGTAACTATATATGTTTAGATGCTTTGTATGTATTTTGTGTATATCCTTTGAATATATTGTTTCTTACATTAGAGTGGGATGCATGTATATAACTCATTGTACACCTCTTTTATGAAATACACTCACATTATTTTAGTTTACACTAACAATAAACAATAAGTTTTAAAAATTTTTAAAATAATAATCAAATTAAGTTCAATAATCTTTCAAATTAATTTAAAAAATCAAAATCATTTAAAATTTACAATATCTATATAATACCAACAAATATATGAACCTAAATGAAGTATACAATTAACTCCATAACCATAATGACGATAAACCATAGTATGAGCATAATTGAAATCTACAGTAATTTTATTACAACAATGCCAGGGGGCTTGACATTGATTTGGGAATTAGAAATGGATGAATGTGATTTGAGATTTAGAGCTTTAGCATTTTATATATACACGGATACACACTAGGGACATGTATCTAATGAGGTGGGGTATTCAAGTTCTCAACTTTCCGTGACCTCAATAAAACTATTTTGCAGAAATCACTGATTCCCATTTTGAACCTGGTTAGCAACCATTAACCCGACCCAATCATGGTGGGGTTGGTTTGACCCGAAGGGGAATGCATAATGGAGCATAGGCAATCTGGATGCAAGATATAATAGTGTTGGATATGATAGACATATGAGCTTGGGTAATATGATTACCCTAGCAAAGAGATGTGGGTCACGGATATGATGATTGAGCACTACATAATTCTACTGACATAGAGTTTGTGGGTTGATTATTAAGTGTCCGCCTGTGTGGGGTGGTCCTAAGACATTAGATGGGAGGCATGAAATTTTTCCACACATCTCTAAAATTAAAGCATTATAGAATCCTATTTGCATAAATTGAGTCTAAAGTGTAGAGAAGTGTGTGGGGAGATGGAGAGAAAAGTAGTGGAGAAAAGGAAGGGAGAGGGGTTGGGGGGAAGAATGTTGTAAACACGAGTAGGGCTCTAGTATTGGTTGTAGAGGTTGTTAGTTTATCGTCTTCTTCACTATAATGGAATTTTTTCACATTGGTGGGTACAAATAGGTTGAATCGCCTAGAATTTATATATATATTTATATATTTCTCTTTGGTGTGTGCATGTTTCTAATTTTTTGTATGGATTTTCACCATGCTATGGGACCACCGCAGAGAATTACTGCAACTCAAGAAAATTGTGGGAAAGGAACTTGAACTTAGCCTGCAAAATGATTCCTGAGATTCAATGTGTGGGTGTGAATTAAGCTAGTTTGGATCCCCAAGTTGAAGTTGAGCAGCTTGTGTTAGTTAAGTTTCATATTGAAACTGCTTACTCCATCCTGTCCTGCATACGAGACAAGGAAATTCTCGTGACCATACGGACAAAAATATCCCCTAATGGATAGTATACATACACTCTTTCCCAGAAGATGAAGGAAGGTTTGAATGGTAGGAATCTGGTAGCCCTATTGGTTTACAGGACCACTATTTATTTGCTGCTTTAAATCCTTCAAGTTTATGAAATTTCCTTAACGTTTCATGACACAAGGCCGGATGTCATTTTTTGCCTTCTCCTTTTTCTCCTTTCTGTGGGGAAAAGAAAAAAAGAGCAGTCTTGCCCTGACGTAAAATGGAAAACTAAAATAGGAGTGAGGAAAAATTGCTTTGGGACAGGAGAGAACTGGCAACATGAACCAAAAAAAGCCATGAGATCAAGCAAGTCTGGGAGCTAATGAAAAGTAGTTGTCATGTCCATAGCTTTGGGGTAGGGGTAGGGGTAGGGGCACAGTTGTAGGGTAGGGCTGTAGGGTGAAAGGGAGATGGGCCAAATGCCAATGGTAATGGTCAAAGGATTAGGACGAAATATGCTGCAGTATCTGATGATGGGTTGGCTGGCTGGCTGGCTGTTTCTTTGTTTGATCATTAGTTGTATGTTTGGAGAAGGGGGGGCATGACAAGGCTGTCCGTCCATGATCCATCTCCATTCTCCACCACACACCCACATTAATAAAATAATCCCCGAGTCAACAGCAACCCTGCTTTATTCTCATTCACCTCCATGGCCAACAAAAAGGTGGGAGGCATTTTAGCTTAGGAAACGCTACAGAAATTCAGTGACCGTAAGAGGATTCAGAAGAGCAAAATAAAGGGTGTGCAACCTTTTAGTTTGAAGGATGAAGAAACTGCAATCTTTGCTTTCAAGCCTGGAAGAAAAATAAAAAAGGCCGTTGGGCCAATAGCCAGGGCTCCATCCCTCCATTCTCATGTATGTTATGCATATATACAAGGAGATGGATACAGACTGATGTGCATTGGAAGCTGAAATTGCAGAAGGCTGACAGGTATTAGGAGTTAAGACGGATAGAGATGGATGCATGTTGAGAAGTAATGGCTAATATTCAGTGTAGTAAGACCTCTCTCTCTCTGTGAATTCAAATGTGTGTAAAATATTATCTATCTTGACAAGTGCAAGAGTATGTGGATACTTGAGGTTGAGGGGAGGGATGTCTCCCAGAAGCCAACTGGTCCCCCAACTAATGAGATTAGTAAGACCTCTCTCTCTCTCTCTCTCTCTCTCTCTCTCTCTCTCTCTCTCTCTCTGTGAATTCAAATGTGTGTGTAAAATATTATCTATCTTGACAAGTGCAAGAGTATGTGGATACTTGAGGTTGAGGGGAGGGATGTCTCCCAGAAGCCAACTGGTCCCCCAACTAATGAGATTTGTCCGTGCAGGACAGGGCCGAGGCTTACCTTAATGGCGCTGTGTTTTTAGTGCTTTTGCAAGCATTTCAATCATTGGCAACCTCTACTGCCAAGCTCACATGCTGTAAGTTAAAGTTTTATTAGACCCCCTTAGCTGTGCCACTGCCCCAACTAGATTGAATGAAAATCCGAGACAAGAGATGGATACTATACGGAAGAAAAATGAAAAAATAATATTTTTTAAAAAATAGAAAATGAAAACACGTAAATAAAAAAAAAAATATAAGGGATTTTTTTAAAATATAATTTTTAATATAAAAAATTATAAAATAGTTATTTAATCTAAAAATAAACATAAACTAAAAATTGTATTAAAATAAATTTTGAAAAATTTTAAAATGCGTAGTTGATATTTTTTTAATATTATGAAATGATTTTAAAATATTTTTAAAATTATAAAAATTGTTTAAAAACATTTTTTTTTATATTATTTGATGTTTCCGTGTAAGAAATTTTTTAAAAATGTTGAAACGATACTCCCAAATAGTTTCAACTCAACATTCAATCAATGTTTCTTAATGGCTCGTTTTATGTGCAAATTGCAATTCCACCGTGCCTTTGATGTTTTGGAATACTGAGGATGATGTGTTCAGTCATTTTTAGATACTCTTGTTATGGTGGTTCTTGTGCTTGCGTGATTATCGAACTAATTATTGTTTTTACAAAATTGTCTTTACAACTCTTTAGTCACAAAACATAAATTTCTTCCCTAGTGTACTAAATGGGAAATATAATTGATAAATATTAAATTTCAAGAACCATTAAATTAATACTTTTTATTTCAATTTTGAGATGATCGTTCTTATATGACTTTCGATGTTTATGTTCTCAATTACGTTAGAGAAGGTAAAATAGGTGTGGTTTCGTCTTACTGTGCATGGTGAGAACTGAATTCACGATCTACCGAAGTGATACCAATATATCGTCATTATATTCTGGGAGTCTTTCATTTCAATTTTAGTAATTATATATACTTGTCACACACATAATAAAAGCCAGTATACACACACACATTTCTCTATGTATGTAACCAATAAGTAGAGGAAGATCAAAGAAATATATGCATATATATATATATATATAGAGAGAGAGAGAGAGAGAGAGAGAGAGTCGTTGTTCAGAATTGGTGGGGGAGTTTGAACAGAACAGCGATCTTGAGGAGGGAAATGAGTGAGTTGCGCAGTTTGGGCCCCAAATCAATAATTTCTGGCATGTGTTGATTCCTTTGGTGGTACAACGTTAGGTCCCATTCATCCCAGGCACGTTTGACTATCCCAGTTTGTTTCTGATCATCGTCGGTTGATTGATCGGAGACGGACAAGCTAGGCCATGTGTTTCCCAGAGTTTAATCAATTCTTTCATTATGGATCCGTCCATCCGTTTCCCCGTGGGCCTTGGGCCTTCTCCCTGAAGCTCGCTTGCCTCCAGCATCAGCACTGCATGGATTTGTCTCTCGATCAATGCTGCTGCTGCTGCTGGCCTGCTACTTCCCTCCCTGCTTCAATTTCGCAAATGGACAAAAAACGAGAGAGACGAGGCCGTTCATTAGCCGCCTCGATCTCATTTCCTCCTCGTTTTCTTTTTTCCTGATGCTGTCGAGGCCGGAAAGTTTAATTTACCTGGCCGGCCGCGCATCGTATATTTGCTCCGGAAGGGAAGAGTCTCCCGTTAGGGCTTCGGCGGCAACGCAGGCCAAAAGCGAAGCAGCATGATTGCTTACGTTGACTCGACTCTCTGCATCACGACTGACGGACCTCCCCGCGATTAGACGACGAAATCATAACCAACCACTTCCACTTCCACTTGTATATAAGAAGAGCATCTAAACCTAAGCGTAATTAAAGTTAAATTTGGAGTGAGATTTTACGTAATTTATTATTTTTCAACAGCTCCAGGTTTAGTAAAAATAATCCAATATAAAAAATAAAATAATATATATATTTTTTGATAAAAGACTTTTTACTTTTTGGAAAGTATTATATATGTAATAATAATAATAATATTGTTTTGGACCTTGGAAATCGAAATGATATTTACAAGACGTGTGGTGTGGGGGATGGCTCGACGACTGGCAGGGTGGGTCGCATGGGAAGTGCATGTAGCCCAATGGGCTGTGTCTCACCCTCACTGTATACACGTACGCATAATGCATCCCCCCATTCGGGCACTCCCTTTTCCAAAAGACAATTATGCCCTTTATTTTAATATTAGTTAATTAATACCATTAAAGAATGATGATTAGGATGTGTGTTGTATTCTGGCTGGCTGGCTGGGTGGCTTCATTTCATTGAAATTTTTAATGCCTTTTATAGCTACTACTTTTACGTCCATAATTAATTAATTAATTATATTCTATGGTACTTTAGTTATGAAGCATTACAAAATTTGATTTTAAAAGACTGGTGATTGAGGTAAATTAGAATTTGCAGTCGTCCGTCGACCATTAGTCTAACACGACGGGGGGGCAGACATGTCATTGTCGGCTCATCAAAAATTCAGAATTGAATAAGAAGATTGAAAATGTGATAAGATCAACCCTCCACTGTTGGCACGAGAGATCTGAAAATTGATTGAGAATCTTGTCACTACCTCAATTTATATTAAGATAATATTTATTCACATATGCATAATTATTTATTAGTAACGGTACGTCAACCTCATTTTTTTAATAATATTTTATACAGATATTAAGTTCTTCTATTATTATATATTTAGTTTCACTAAATCATACATTATAAATACAAAAATTGATTTAATAAAATAAATAATACAACAGTAACAATTTTTTTTTTTTGGGGGGGTAGTATGCCAAGTGTCATCACCCCAGTAGGAACAATTATTAGTCGTGGGTGAAGGCAAGGCAATTGGGCGAATGCATGGATGTTGACAGGACGACCATGTCGTGATCATCACATGTTTTGAGCCTTATATTTGTTAACATGTGGCTTCAACTCCAACGCTCTGCAACTGCTTCTTTCCTTGTATAAATCTACTTGTCAATCAAATTATTACACACACACATGGTTCGGAGGAGGATGTTGAAAGGGAAAAGGGCAAGTCAGTTAAAAAAAAGGGAAAAGAAGAGTTACCGAGCGCCTTAAAAAAGAGAGTAAAAAGATAAAATTAATTTTTTAAACTTTCTTGTCCCTACCCTTACTCTCACCTTGCTCATTTCCTATGGCGTGTGCGCCTCCGTTGTCTTCGTCTCTCTCTCTGTGGCATCTTGTTCTTTTGCTGTCTCTTTTTGTCTTGCGTCACCTTACTGATCGTCGCTGTATCTTCTAGTAATAGTTAGTGAGACGATACAAGACAAGGAGAGGCAATGAGGGGACGAGACACCATGAAGAGGTAAAGGCAGTGGAGGCGTGGCCATGGGAAGAGAGCAAGGAGAGAGCAGGGGTAGGACAGTCCTTTGTAAATTTGCAAAGTTTGAGGGAGTAATTTTAATTTTTTATCCTTTTTTTTTGTAAAACTCTCAATAACTCTCTTGGACCCTATAATAAGACTCTAAAAAAAAATGTTTTGAGTTGGGGAGATAATAATTGCATAACATATAATATATATCACAGATGTTGGCAAATCTCAATGGATTTGACGTCTCTTTGATGGCGAACAGATTTTATCCACACATTCCATTCATTCATATTATTTTGAATTCGTTAATGGATAAATGTTACTTCTAACTTCAATTTTAATTTCAAATGAATTCAGCTTAACCTGAATATATATATATACATATGGATAACAAATCAAACTCCGCCCCCACTTTAGGTGTCTTTTGTCTTCACCTGAAAGAGAAAGCTAATATATATATATATTTTTTAATTCTTATATATATTTTTATTTTGTTATTTTGATATTTATATTTTTTATTATTTTAAAAATATTTTTAAATTTATAATTTTAAATCAAGTGCACCTTTAAACTTTTTTATTATTTCATTTACCTTCTTAAATTTATTATTCTTAATAAAGTATTTTTAAAATAATAAAAAATTAAGTATAAAAAATAAAATATATATATAGTTGGTGAAGTAGGGGGATGATGCACTTATAGGAACCAAATCATTTGTATTATTGTCCTGTCAAATGATTGGAGAGAAATGATTTAGAATAAAATATAAATATATCAAAATTATAATAAAATATTAAATAAGTCACCATACATTGATTTCGAGACTAAATATATAATTTTATTTAAAATATGATCAAATAAGTCTTAATACTTTTAAAAATTGAGATTGACTTAGATATTATAATTTAATTTTATACATGATAAATAAATTTTAATTTTTTTACCAAAATTTTGCATTATGCATTTTAATATAAAGAGTAGAATTGCTTGATATTAAAATTAATCTAAACTCAATAATTAAGTAATTTTAATTTTATAATAATTACACACCTTCGATAACTTTTCTCAATAAAATTTGAAAAAAAATTAAATGACAAACTTTATGCTAACAAATTAAAATTAAAATATAGTGATTAATTTATTTTAAAAATAAAAAATAATTAAGATAATGATTAAGATGTGATAAATATATTTTTTTTAGATAAAATATATTTATTATATATTATTTTTAACATCTAAATAATCTAATTGATTGACTAAATATTTTAAAACACGTTAAATTCATTATCAACTAATTAAATTATTTAAATATTAAAAATAATATATAATAAATATAATTTATCAAAAAATAAAATACATTTATTACTTTCATATAAATTATTCCCACGTTATTCTTATTTTAAAATATAAAATTAAAAAAGATAATAGTATTAAGTTATTATTATTATTACTTGTAATTCATGGAGATGTGTGTCCGAGCGAGGGGCCACCTGGTCCCACCCCGGCTTCTGATGGCACTCGAGGGTTAGTGGGCGCATAATAGCCAGGTGACCGTACAAAGAGGCGCAGCCTCCGCCAATCCCACGAGTTGTACCACCCTCCGCTAGCATGCGCCCCGTGCTGAACGCGCACCCCGAATAGAGAGTTTGGAGCGGGTGGGAGTAGTCAATAAAAGCAAACAAAAATTTGGGCTGTGGTCAAATTGCCAAACACGGCACTACCAACCACCAAAACACCCCAATTTACTTTCTCGTGACCTTTCCCTCCCAACAAACTCAAGCCTCTAGCACATTCATAGGGTCAATCCCAATTCAACATTTTGATATATAAAAAGAATAGAGAATGAAAGTTTTGATGTGTTTTTTTTTAAAATTTTTTTTAATATTACTTATATTTAAAATTTTATTCAAAAATATCACATCGAATCGAATTTAATAATATCATTATCACCTTCACTCTCTAAACTCAAATAACTTGAGATAAAAGACAAAATAATCCCAAATAGATACATCTATATGGAGTTCAAAGTCCCATATTGAAATATGTAAACTCACATGCATTTCTAACTTGCCACTAAATAAACATCAGTCATTTCTTTTAAAGAAAATGTTATTTGTACAAATTGCTTGGCAAATAAATTGACAAACATAGATTGAAATGACAAAAATACTCCACTAATTATAAATTTACCACCATTGCCCTTGACCACCTTTCATTGCCTCTCTCTATCTCCTTTCTATGACTATCTCCAATAACCGACGTCTTGCCTCTTCTTATCGCCGCCCTATGCCATTGCCACCTTGGCACCCACCTTGTCACTCGTTGATAAATTCTTATCACTATTGTCTCGTGTCAATCAAGCTTCGTTCATGATAAAGCCCCAGCTTCATCGAGAATGAACCCCGATGATGAAATCTAATTGAGCTTCATCTATTGTAACAAGGGAGAAAGAAAGAGAGAGAACAAAGAAAAGACGACAAATGGATAAGATTTTTTTGTCATTTTATACGTGTATAAGACTGGATGTAAACCTCTATATTCGTAACACGATACTAGATTCTACAGACATATGCCATCCAATTCCATCAACATTCAATATTTTTTCCTTGAATTCCATTAATAGGAGAAACCGCCCAGAGGGATATTGCATGAAGGGAAGGACAAGCATCCCTAGACACCATGGTACAATTGAATAAAGCTAGATTCATCAGTTTGAAAGCTGAAACGTGACATAAATATACATATATATATATAAATATATCATATATATATATATGTGCGCGCAAAGCCCACCCCGCCGCCACAACAAAACTGGTGGCCGCTTGGAGCCTCAACTCTGCAATTACGGCCTCCGGCAGCCACCTACGTACGGCCGGCAATGGGGCTGCGCCGATCGAATTCCCGTCACCGGGGAGAATGCAGAAACCCATAATAATAAAATCAAACCACCGAGAAAACACCAACATCACCCACGCCATCACATACACATATTACACGAGCATACATAAACATAAAGCATGAGCAATCTTAGCAACAACACCACTGCAGCTACGGCTCTACTAGAATTGTATTATGAAAGAGGAGACCGGTGGGGCGCTCCCTTTCTCCGGCTGCTCAGCGAGAGGACGATCCCCGCGGGCAGGAAACCGCTCCCTTTCTTCTTCTTCTTCCTCTCGGAATCGCCTCGCGGAATTCCAGAGCTGCCCATGGCGTCGTCGGAGCACGACGTCATGGCTCTGAACTGCAACGGGTCTTCCAGAATTGAGCTCGGAGTGATCTGGCCGTCGTCGTCGGCAAGCTCCGGGCCGTCCATGTGCAGCCCCTCGAACTGAGACAGGGAGAAGTCTGATTCGCTGAACCGGTGCAGGATTCCAGATAAATCTTGCCCTTGATACACCATGTAATCGACCTGCGCATAGACACAATAACAACGTATCAAACCTTTACCCAGGTTGGATACATCTTGAAATACATAAATTTTAGCTCATCACGGCTCGTAACAGTGACGGGGACAAGGTCAAAGACACTGGACCTTGCAGGAAAGAGAGCAGAAGTGGAATGGCTCCTGGAGGATCCGGTCACAAGTGAAGCAGATGTTGGCTGAGCCCTTGCAGGATCTGGACTGTGCCCTCTGGTTCAAGAATATCACCTTCGCACTGTTTATGGTGTAGGGCTGCTCGACCATACAAGTAAAACAATAGAACACCGTCACAGAATTCTCTAGAGAATTGTGGACACAGTCTTGTCTTTCCAGTTATATCTATACTAGAGCGAAACGAAAATCATTATTCTAAAGAATTTGTGATCGTTAACCTTCTGATCTGACGTACAATTTTATTATTTTTTTAACTTGCAAATACTGTCTTCCCAGTAAATCCCCATCTTTCTTTCAGAATGTGTGGCCATGGTCGTTTCTTCTAATGTATCCTAGCTAGCTGAAAAAGTCACTGTTTTAAACGTAATGATGGTGATTTAATGTCACTGTCTTCCGGGTGTACAATTGATATTATTTGCTGGCTTTAACGTACGTATGCTATTGCTGGGTGAACCTGAATTGAATTGAATAACATACAAACCTGGATGTAGGAACAGTCAATGAGCTTCTCGAGGTCGTCCAACCGAACAACATCGTGGTAGACATATCTTCTAACCTGTCACATGCCTTGAGAACCTGAATTCCTTCTTCTACTAACACAAATTACTTAGTTGTATAATATCCGAAGCATCGTAGTTCATCAATTACTGACTGATTATTGAAAGAGGGAATCAATTAATAACAATACCAAACCAAATTAATGCAGGGTGGAGAATTATTATTCACTCAATTAATAATTGTGATTTTGGATTTTCATTTAGTTTGAAGCATGTTGTTGAGTTGAGATGGCCTTAATTTGACAGTACTGAGAGTCAAAGTTTACAGCTATAAGAGTCAGAGGTTACAGCTATATCACAACATGTAGGGATGAAAAGTCGGGCAAACTTTCCATTATTTTCCTGAGAAAATCCATGGAGGAGAGAGAAAATATAAGATGGCTTGTTGCTATTCGCAATTTGGGGGTATTCCCTTTTCTCTTTTTGGGGGGTGAACAGAAGTAGAAACAAAGAGAGGGGCAGAAACGAAGCGGTGCAGTGCAGAATTGGGTCAAACTTTCACTTTCACGAAAGCAACAGCTGAGGAAGCTTTGCAGGGAAAATGAAGAGAAAAAAGAAGTCTTCTAAATACGGGAAACAAAACAAAACCCAAAAGTGGATCAAAGTTCCCAACAGAACACAACACAAAAGAAACGAATGGCCCAATCTTAAATTCAACACCCCCAAGGGAAAAATCAATCCTATTCCTAGCCATTCAATCCATCCCCAAAAAACCGTGCCAAAAAAAAAAGAAACCCAGAAATCCTCCATGAAATAAAGTTGCAGAAACAAAGAATACGAGAGGGAAGAATTGAAGTAGCTTTAGGTTTAATAAAAAAATGAATGAATAAATTATTACCTGAAGGAGGGGATGGGAGTGGTGAGAAGAGAGGCAGTGAGGGCAAAAGCTTTGGCAGCAATCCAAGCAGTAGATGTTCTTCTCATTCTTTCTCCGATTTTCATGGACCCCACAGGCAGCAAAGAATGTCTCAGCCATTAGGCCTTGTAGCCATGCAGGCTTCGTTACCATATCTCCACCAGCTCTCAAGTCTACTGATGATGATGATGATGATATTCTCTCACCATTAAAATCCCCCCCCCCCTCTCTCTCTCTCTCTCTAGAAGTCTCTGGGCAGCGCCCCGGGCTGCCTATTTATATACACCCTAGTCCCAAATTCATGTATGTGTGTGTGTATATATATATAAATTGTACGGAGAAGAGGGTTGGGGGAAGGGGCGGCGAGGGTGCTTCGTAGAGCTAGCAGCTAGCTAGCTTTAGCTTCGGAGTGTTGAGTAAATTATGTTACCGCAAAGATCCTCCCCTATTTATAGCGGAGGTTCCAGAAATAGAACCCTTTTCACCAAATATATCTCTAAAAGAAAGTGGGTAACATGTATATGTGTATCTATCTATAGGAAGAGAGAGAGAGAGAGAGAGAGAGAGTGAGGCTGTGTGATGGCGGAGTGGTGGGCAGTGGGGGCGTGGGGGGGGGAGGCGGGCTATCAATGGCGGGAAGACAGCCCACCAATCTGTACTTCCCATCTGCTGCCGCTGCTGCTCCTCCTCTATGCAACGCAAAAGTCCCTTTCTTCTCCCTTGATTCGGGCGCCCCCAATTATGACCGGGCACTCCCCCTTTTCCCCGTTTTGCCCCTTCCTCTTCCACCCCTGCCTTCTGTATATATACATGTAATATATTCATCGGATAGACGCAAAAGTTATAAATTTAGACGCAGTAATAATCATGTACAAATTTCACAAATACATTGTGACGCACAATAATTTTTAATCTGAAAATAAAATTAAAAACAAATTAGGGTAAATGAGATGAAAAATCTCATTTTACCCTTATTTATATTGTTATACATATTAAGAAAAAAATAAAAATTATATTATGATTTATTTAAAGGTGTGAGTTGAGATGAGGTACACCTTTTCTAGAGATTACTTAAGCAAATTTCAAAATATCTTAAGTTAATAAAAATAAAATAAAATGAAATTTTGACCCCATTTACCCAGATTTAAGGGCAAATTACATTTTAACACCCTTATAATTTACTATAAGGCATACAAATTACACAAAATTATTCTCTGCTACACAAATTTTCTTATACAATATATATAATTTAGGGAAGCCTAAAAAGATGGTAATGTAATTTACCTTTTTTTTATTAATAACAAGTAAGAATTTAAAAATAACACACAAAAAGAATTTAATAATGAATGGAATATATATATATATATAATATAATATAATATAATAATATTATATATATATATATATATCTGGAGCCTGGAGGAAGGGCAGGGGTTGTCTTGTTTCAGGTGCAGTAAGTAGCCCTACCTCGTAATACAAGCTAGGTGATATGACAAAATTGTCCTTTTATTCCTCCTGTTGTTGTTTTTCTTTTCTTTTATTTATTTATTTTTTTAAATTTCCTCTCATCGAGTCACTAAAAAGAATTGTATTAGGTTGTATTGAATGACTCAAAGCCACCTAATGTAGTCTTGTTGTCTGGTAATTTTTGGGACCCGTGTCCTTCCCTCCCTCTCCCTTAGTCCACCCATGCTCATTGCCCTGCCGCTCTCACCCACCAAACTCCATAATATTAATTTATGTCAAAATTACACTTTAAAATGGTTAATTCAAATACATATATAACACACTACTTAACTTAATTTAAGAAATAATAATCATATAGGTTGGCCAATTGATGATTTGTTGTTGCTTGGGGTTGATAATTAATTTTGGGTTATTAAATTAGATCGACCAAATAATAAATGACATAATTCTTAAAATGTGATGTAAATTTGTAATTAGATCAGTTGAAGGAACTCATGCCATTGCGGTTGTTGTATAAGGCAGTGCCACCACGGGCTCATGGCCTTGAAAATAGCACCATTGGAATCCAGAGCTGTGACATTGTGGGCCATTTAATCAATTTTTAATTTTCAAACTCATATCAACAACCATTCTATATTTATATAAATACTTGTGTGTGTGTCTCTTGCAAATCATTTGGCATTAATATCTCAAACGTAAGTACTTTTTTCTATTTTAGGAAGAAAAGTATATGAAAAAAATATAGAATGTTTTTATTGTTGTTCACTCAATTATAAGAGATGGTTACATTAAATCACATTAGAGGTAATATATTGTAATAATATCATGAATTAATAAGATATATATAAAAAAAATAAACAATTTTATGATGACTTGAACTCGAGCACATGAAAGATACCATTTTTAACTAAACTATAATTTCGATGAATTTTTCTTCTTCCATCTCTCCCCCTTTCCCTCTTTTTTTTTTCTGTTTTTATTTTATGCCAAGAATTTGTCTGATGTTGGAGCCTAGGCCAGACATTATCCCATATTTATGATTTTTCTTTTGGGCTTAAGGCCATATTTAGGACCCTTAACTCTAAGCTCGTGGTGTCCCAAAACAACCAGCAAGGTCATGAACTAACCCAATTTAGGTCACGAATGCTTTTTCTTTGGGCTTGAAAGGGCCCAACTACTTGAGGTTTTTCTGGGGCATGCCATTCTACTTGACACCACTATCGTGGGCTTACGTAATTTGTATCTGACCTTGAAAATATTTATTATCAAATTTTCAGATCATGAATATGTTACAATTGAGAATCATCTCAACTTCAAAAATGTTCAACATTTCCATACCATTGGATTGAGTGTAACTGAGCACAGAATGCAGGATATCAGTTTACAGTTGACACCGCTTTGCTATTCTAGAAGCAACACGAGGAAGAGATAGATCAGAATGCTTGCAACAAAGTTACATACTAAAACAATTTCTACAGGCGAATCTTCTGAAGAATGCATTAGTATTCCACCTTGTGTCACTCAGTAACATTGGTTAGAGTTTGATGCTTGAACTGATTAGATGAGTCTTGCCTGCAAAATGAAGATAGTTTTAGCTGGTAAGATGTGTTCATTATCAATGACCAAAGAGGGAATTCACTCATATCCAACTAATAAATAATACAAATATGCCATGATGAGTATTATTACATGCTTGCTGACATTAATCATCTATTAGACAACTTGTTACTGTTAGTTAGAACTTGATCCTAAAAATTGTATTATGCTACGCCTAAAAGAAAAAAAAAAAAGAAAAAAGTATCCTAGTATGTGAGGCTCCTCACAACCCTGTGACCTTCCCGTCTAAAAAAAAGTGTTCTATTGCAACCCAACGCATGTCCTCTAATCCTAAAAATTGTACTACATTCAAGATGAATGTATTATGTTGCGCCTAGCAAATCTAAAAGGCCCTATACAGTACACTTGCCTCCATGATTTTGGCAAGCTCGTGAGGAGTATGAATATGCCCTTCGGAGTATAAATTGCTGAAGAGGGATGCTAAGGATATTATGAATTTCAAAACTAGTAGTTTGGTAGGAAGTGTGTATAAGAACCTTGGTCAGGTTTTCTCTTTGACTTAGGTGACAGTTAGTACTGGGCAATACCATGTCCAAGTGAAGTGCTTTTTGTTGCGGGAGGAAGATGTTGAATACAGTTTTGGTTTAGCAAAAGCACTTTTGGAGTGGGAGGTAGATTTCAGAACATGATCTTAGGCTTTCTCAATACCCATGGAGTGTCAAACCTTTCTCTTTGGTGAAATTCTCAGAGTTAGTTTAGGCCCCTTGGGCCCTTTTAAGCTCTAAGGACTTGAGTCACAGAATTCCATAACCTTCTCTCTCTTTTTTTTGGACATGGGATTATGGGAGTTATGATCAAAGGAATTACTCAATGAATGTGAAGATAAAAAAAGATAGAAATTGCACGTTCTATAAAACCAAAAGCAAAAGGTATAAATATGGGGGCAACCAAGGAGAGATTAGAGGAGTATTTCTTAAAACTATCTAATGAATATGGAGAAACAGACATTACGTTTTAGACACTTTGATAACTCCAAAAAAGGTAAAAATTACATGCTCTGTAAATGTATTTGTCTAAACAAAGTGAAGCAAACTAAGAATAAAATGACTAATAGTAAAGCAGCTACCAAAAAAAAAAAGGAGTAATAGTAAAGCAGCTAGACTGGATAAAATCTTGACAATATCATAGAAATATATAGGAGAAGATGATAACAAAATTATTTACTGTGATTCTCAAATCAAAGAGGATCTTGACAAATAGAGAAAGAAGACTCTAGCCCCATTTGGATGATTAAAAAGGTGTTAAAAGTTGTGAAACTTATAGAAGGGTTAAGCTAATAAGTCATCTTATGAAACTTTGTCTGTGTGTGTTGGGGGGGGGGGGGGAGAAATTAGATAGGGGTTAAGGAGAGAAACTAGGGTCTCTAAAAACCAATTTGGTTTTATGCTTGGCAGGTTAACAAAACGAAAGCTGCCTACTTACTAATGAAAAGGTCCAGAATAATCAGAAAGAGTTGCACATAGATTTTAGGAAAAAAAAAATCTATGGAGATGGTCTTCAAAGAAATCCTCTGTAAGACCATCATTGTTGTATAGCTCATGATGTTAGGCAATTGCTTGCCGACATGTGTAAAATATGAGCATAATTGGATGAGAATATTATGGTGGATGCAAGACCATACAAAAAAAGACAAAATTAGAAATGAGATTAGTTATACTGAGGTTACAATTGCACTTATTGAAGATAAAATGAATTAGATGTGTTTAAGATGGTTTATACAAGTGAGACAAAAACCAACAAATGCACATGTGAAACAAGTGAATGGACTGAAAGAAGTTTGTGAAAAAGGTAGAGGAAGACAAAATAAAGCACAGTTGGGAACTTGTAGACATGATGTGTGATATACTGGGCTTACAAAAGTTGGGACAATGGATAAAAAATGATTGGAGAAGAACTAGAATTCAAGTAGCCCACCCATCTTAGGGGGTGTTTGGCTTTGAGTTCACAAGCAAGTTGAGTTGAGTTGGGATTTGAACACTCTTAAGTGTTTGGTAAACCAAAAAAATGGCCAAAGTGGGTTGGGTTAGGTGAGTTGTGTTGGCTTAAACTCAACCTCACCAAATCCCTGCAGTTGAGTTTAAGGCTTTTGAACATGGAGCCAAAAAAATTTCAAGGCCCAATTTTGTCCTTATAAAATAGGCTATACAAATTTTATTTCCTTTCATATCATTTATCCTTTATCCTTTATTATATATATATTTATTTATTTATATACAATATCCATGATTAACTTTATGTCCTTGTTAGTCATTTTGCTGTCTCAACTCACCTCAACTTGGCTAATTTACCAACACCCTTTTATAATCAAACTCATCTCACCTCACCTCAACACACTAAACTCACCTCATGCCCAAATGGGCCCTTAATGGGATTAAGGCCTTGTGATTGTCATGACTTGAAATGAGGGGCCCATAACAGGCGCCTAACCCTTGGTAATATATGCCTATTTCTATACAAATTTGGGTGCATACAGTGATATTTCTTATATTATTATTATTTGTATCTATAATGTACAAGGTTAGCTTGCAATTAATCCACAGCTGTAAATTCAATGCTCAACAATACTACAAAATCGTAGTACCACACCTTAGAGAAGGAGAAGAAAGATTTTTGAAGTAGGGAAGCGTGTGCAAGTGTATCAATACTAAAAGGCATTGATAGATACAAAAGAAAAGGCTGTTTGCACTTGCCAAAAATATGGATTGACTAAAACAATAATGAGCAGCACTACACTTACCACAATTTAAGGGTATAAGCCATCACAAAAGCATAACGTTTTCATGGTCAACAATATGGTGAAGCCCCAAGCAGAGACTCCAAGCTAACAAATTGATGCTGTAGGAACCTGTAAACTGATTCAGTTGTCATGGCTGCTATTCGTACTACAACACCTATCCCCTGCATACATAGAAGCAGCACCTAGTATGTAACTCAACTTAATTTAATGGAAAAGCTAAAAAATTAATATGGTGACAGTTACTCACCAGATTACTTACAGAAAGAAAAATTAAGATGAATCTCTGTTAATAATCTACATAAAAGTTTAATCATAAATATAATAGTGATAATAACAACAATAATAATCCTTCAGGGGAAAGGGGCCATCCATTTGCAACTTGCATTAAGATTCACAAAAAACGATCATTTACCCTTAGCGTTGACACTTTAAACAAACATGCTCTCTTTTCCTTAACATTCAGTTATGTCAAGAATGAGTAACTATCTTTTGTAAATTTTATTGCTCTGTGAAGGGGCTAAAACACCTGATACTTCAAACAGATGATAATAGAAATCTAAAATATCCTGAGCAAAAATTTGTCAATTTGTTAGGTTCTTTGGCTCAATAATATGGCAATCGTTAATATGGAATGTGTGCGTGTACTGGAACTTGCAGCTAGAGTGGGTATTATTGCTTCATTTTATCATACTGTACTTTATAAGCATCACATCAGAGGATGGCCATGTCCCCAACATCTGTGGAAGAGGTCAAAATGATCACACTTGTAGCCACATTGTGCAAGTCACAACTGTGAGGTTGAATGAATGTAATTACCTAGATAGGTAGCCATCGGCACTATCATAAAAGGTCCAAAGAATGGTGAGATAATTCAGATGGAATCATTGAAAGACCAAAGGTGCACATGAGACTGATCTGGAGCATTTACACATTTAATCACCAAGGTGGCATCAATAATCTGACAGGCATTTTGGGACCAGGGAACCAATGCCTTAATCACTTTCTTAAAGCCCAACAGACAGAGCTTTATAAACATTTCTAACCAAGGTAACAGGTCTGAATTCATTTAGTTCCATCCCCTCTTTCATGGGAATAAGGGGGTTGAAGAAGGCATTCAATTTTTCCTATAACACCTAGTCACAAAAAACAAAAACTGCTGCCATCACACCCTCATCCCACTCAAATTCTTCAAAAGAGCAAGAACCTCTTCCTTTTTTATTTTCAAAGATGGGCTTAGACCCGCAGCAGTAGTGGCAACAGCTGGCCTGCTCTACTTTTCCTTTTTTTAAGTGTATATATATATATTAATAAATATGTGCATAGATACACATAAAATAAGCATATAACACTAAATGTTTTTAGTGCAAAAAAAAATGCAACAAAATTTTTTATTATTAAAAATAATGTTTAGTCATAAAAATTAAAATATATATATATTGAAAGCATTTTTATATCCAAACTGTATTAACTATAAATGGACTTTTGTCAATATCACTTTTTGTAATTTGAATGCTAAAAGCACTTTTTTCATTGGTTGGCCAAACACATATAACAACACTAAAAGCGTTTTCAAATGATCTAGTCAAATGCAAAATTACTTTTTATAAAAAGTGATTCTTACAACAACAAAAATTTTACAGCAATACCAAATAGACCCTTAGACTTAGCATTAGCCACGAGGTGATTATGCTAGGGCCAGTCACAGCACACTTAGAAAGGCTAACACCATGACAATGTGCTATAAATTGTATCACATGATGATTGCATGTAGATTTTGATGGACCAATAACTGATTTGGTATAAATACCTTAGGGCCAAAGGCACTACACGAAGCGATAAAGTCTGGTTTGGTCAAGCAATGATCAGTATCTGAGTTCCCATCGCGTCTCAAGGAAGAGGAAGGTATACGCAACTGCTTTGACATTATCTTCTTCACATGTTCTTGAACTTGGTTTTGAACATGCTGTAACTTTGGCCTAAAACAAAAGAAACCATAATAGTTTTAGCTCATTAATCTTTGATTCATACATTCAAAATTGAAAAGCAAGAATAGGATACAAAGTAGCCTGACAAACATGAGCCTTAACAGTTAAATACAAAATTAGCACTGTCCACCTACCCCAAGAGTATGACCATAGCAAGAACTTGATAGCCTTGCATGCGTTCATCAAGAGCAGTGCTACTACCTTTTTCCAGTAATATCTATGTCAACAAACAAATTTTAGATGATAAACTATGACATCCAGATGCATGAAGCCTAAAATTGGTTTCCCAAACTTTACTTCATACTTTAATAAAAAAAATAGGCAAAACAGTTGGTGCATATGATTAATAATTTCACAGGCATGCATAAACATTTATCGTTTCAACAACATTAAATGAACTTGCCTCCAGCATTCTTCTTTTATCAAAATCTTCTGTACAAATATAATTTCTTCCATTTTTTTACTATATAAACTCAATAAGTTCTCTACATTTATTACCATATTAACCAAAACACCAATAAAAGTCTCTTGTCCCCAAATTTTGGACCCAATCACAACACCCAGATTCTTTCATCAAGCGTACACTAAATTTATCTGAAAGGGGCTACTGGTCTTACACAGTTTTCAGAAAACAACAACTCTTAAAAGGCACAATAACTGTGTTAGTTCTCTGATTGTTGGAGAGCTTTTAAGGATTATAATTAGACTTCCAGATTCTTTCATCAAACATACACTAAATTTATGTCAAAGAGGCTACTGGTCTTACACAGTTTTCAGAAAACAACAGCTTTTAAAAGCACAATAACTGTGCATTCTCTGGTTGTTGGAGAGGATTTAAGGATTATAATTATAATATACACATCCATATCCCACACCCCAAGAACGCAACAAATGAATAAAAAATTTGTAGGTCCAAAAATATTAGGATTGATGCACTTACACCAGCTATTACAAAACTCTAAAACATATAATCAAACAATATATATGGCAGCTTGGGATCAGAAGTGGAAATGAAAAAAAGGAAGGATAACAAACTTATTTCAAAGTACATAAAACAATTAGAGAATAAGATAATCTTCAGCTAAGTTCTTATACTACAGGCAAAGAATAACTTATAACTTTCTTTTTATATATAAGTAAACTAGTAAGAATTCTCAAGAAAGGCGAATATGATTTTGGTGCAAAATAAAAAAAGAATAATACTGCAGCATATGATTGGTTAAAAATGAGTGAATGCAAAACATAGAAGAGACGACTACAGAAAATGGAATGTTGTCAAATCACATTGGACTGGATGCATGAGATTACAAAAATAAAATACTGAAAGACAATGTTTAGCTGCCCCACATTATTGAAATAATATTACTAAAGTAATAAAACCAGTAATTTGTGTCCCTGACCCCATGGTGGCAATAATATGGTCAGCATTAAGAGAGTTCTCATCAATAGTCATCACCAGAGAATGTCATAGTGATGTTCTTATCAATAATATCAATAAATTAAAATTCAAGCAGAAATAGCAATAAAAAAAGGCCAAAGCAAGAAGAAAAGGAGGGAGCGAACAACTAGACAAATTAACAGTAAATATTCAGATAATACATTTGTCAGATAGCTTTGTTGGTAAAACTCCTTTCCAGTTTTTTGAATACAGAATTGGATATATAATGACCTCGTCTGTAGTCTCTATAAGCTTGCAGAAACTGTTCCATTTCAAGACTAAAGGCAACACAATTATGCAGTATTTTTATAAGAACATCATCAATTGAACAGCAAGAAAATCAATAAATAACTGAATCATTTGCAAACTTGTCTTATGACAATGATCTCCTCAAAATGTTGTTGTTAATGAGCACTGGCATAATTAGTAGAAAACTACCTTAAATCAGCAAAAAGAGGCTATTACCGAGTCAAGAAACAAAGGCTGATTGCCTTCTAAGAAGATGTGATTGGTGCTTTTATATAGTTCAAAGTCCCATTTTTCTCCACTTTCATGACGCCCACTAGTAATCCAATCAACAATAAGCAAGCTTGAATCAGATGCCACAGTGAAAACTTGTTTTTGGAAGTACTTTGCAGTGGAGAAACATGTCACTGGATCTGGAATCACAGCCAATAGAGCGTTTCTTCCTACTCTTGCCTACTGGATGGCATAAATTAGCAACTTCTAACAAGCACTTGTTTCACATGAAGCAAATGACATATATGACACATTATGGGCATATGGTATTGAGATGGCAACTGGGAAAGAAAAATGAGGATCCAACAGTAAACACATTAGATATTCCTACATTTATATTTTGCTATGTCAAAATAAAAGAGATCATTTTCACATTTTATATATCACAGCAAAGAGGAACAAGAAGTCCCTAATGTCTTACAGAAATCTGTTAATACAAATTTTGAAAGACTTGGAGAACTTTGTTCAGATATATTGGATCAATCATCCAAAAAGATGGAAAGACTAATTGTGAATGTTACCCATGGAGCTAAGGAATGATGGTTAAAATGGGAAAGTGGTGTTTGGCATTTCATGTAATAGTAAGATTCTATTAAAACTAAAAGAAAATTTTATAAGATGGTTATAAGACCAACTTTTTTGTATGGTACAGGATGTTGGCCATAAAACACTAACATGTAGAAATATGAGCATAATAGAGATGAGTATATTACAATGGATGTACAACTATATGAAAAAGGATAGAATTAGATACAAGACTATTCATAATAACGTCGAAGTAGCTCATATTGAAGTTAACATGATAGAGACACAATTAAGATGGTTTTGTCATGTGAGAAGAAGACCAATAGAGACTCTTATAAAGAGAGTGGACAAAATGGATTAAGTTTTTAGCAAATGAAGTAGAGGAATTTGGTGGAAAACTCCAAGACATGATAAGAGTTATAAGAGTCTTACAGAAAATATGGCCATAGGTAGAAATGTACAGTGAGCTAGAACGAATGTGGTCAACCCCACTTAGCAGGTTAAGGCTTAGTATGTTGTTTTGGGAATTAGACCTTTACAAAATTTAATAGACTAGAAGAGGAGGATTAATAGGCATCAATTCATTTTTTCACTTCTATTTAGTTCCAAAGAAATTCTCTTCAAACTTGATGGGATTTATAACTTCATCCTAAAAGATGTTCCATGTGTGTTCTGATCCAAAGTTATTTTTCTTCAAACTTGAGATATGTTCGATGTGTGTCCAAGTGATAAAAATTAGCAGCGTTCCTAAAATTCTAAAGAAACTGCAGAAAGAAATTTAGAAAATTGTAAGGATGCACATCTAACAAGAGACAATGAGTGTTAGAGAACCCCCTTATTGATGGTGTTCATGCTTCTTAGGACTTTCCACATTCAACATCTAGTTTCTTAAAACAAAACCACTAAATAATCAATTCTTAGTGAGTAAAGTTATATCCACGAGTGGATTCACAGCCATGTATGTCCTTGGTGATTTAAGGACTAACAAGACACCTACAAGTACCACAATAAAATAACTGATTGTCGCACCACAACTAAAAAAAGTGAACTAGAATATTTAAAAGTAAAAATAAAAGGAACTGCAGTTCCCTTTCTTCTCTCCGTATCAATCACAGGTGCAGAAGGAAAATAACTAGCAGACTTCAACAAATAAAATATTTGATGATATGATCCTGACTATGAATGGAACAAAAAATGGCACAAACTGAAGAAACTATGCATTTTTTTCCATTTTAGGAAATAGCATACCTACCTCCAAGAATAGCTCAGAGCACTTCAATCCAATGGACTTGTAAACCTATATTCAAATTTCAAAAGTAACACCATACAAGAAACCAAGACATAAACATAGATGATATGGTATTGTATAAGATATAGAATACACCATATCCATTGTATCCTTTAAATGGCAACGCTTAAAAGAAATATGAGAATCAGATGAAATGAGTGCAGGTGTGCAACAAAATTGACCTTTGTGGAGGCCTGGGTAGTCAAAACAGTGGTGCAACCATCTCCAATTGTCAAATGACAAGAAATAGAATCTCCCTGTCGGTAACATCAATTTATCAGTAGAATCGGGATAAATATATTCAGTGGGTTTATTGTCTACACAAAATAGTTTTAAACAGAAACATCATATTGAGGAGGAGGAGGAGGAGGAGATACGGAGACAATGCCGCCGCCATAAGTGAGAGAGTATATCCAAACAGCATCAGTTCGGGAACTAATGCCCACCTGAGAAATCAAAATCATATCTAAACACAAACATATGACAATAAAAGGATAAATAGGCGAACGATATTGAAGCCGAGGGAAACGACCTTATTGGGGATGATGAATTTGAGGGGGTACTTAGAGAAGCACCGGGTCACCGTTGATTTCCCTCGGACTCTCTCCACTACCACCTTTCCTGTTTCCATCTCTCTCTCTCTCTCTCTCCCCCCCCCCCCCCGGCGGCGCTCAGAGGTTGCGGCGATCGTTTTGGGAATTTGCAGAAGACGACTGAAAGAAAGATACGGCACCCCCCAAGTAAAAAATGACTTTGTTGAATTAATTGACTATTTATCATTTTTTTATTGTGAATAAATACTTGTTTATTTTTTACAGCGAGGAGAAAGACATGTACCTTAATTGTCGAAAGAAATTAAAACCTTTTAGAGTTGATACCTTTTCAGCTGTGGAATCTCTCTCTCTCTCTCTCTCCCTCGCCATTCCTTTAAGACATCGCCGCCACCCATTCACATCAATATCTTTAATCATCAACAAATGGACCCCCAATAAACCCCAACGGCGACGTACTTATAAAGAACCCCATCATTGGAGCGAGAGGGGGCCATTGGGAAAGATCGATTGACGTCGCCGCTGCCGCCGCCGAAATAAGGCGAACCGATTGTCACGCGAAACGGAAAGGGATGGGAGGGAATGAAAGGAGAGGTTTTAAATTGCTGTAAAGCTGAAAATGAACTAAAACCCTAAATTTTATTTATTCACAACTGAACTGTGTCTGTGTACTGTAATGGCATCTATGAGTTTGGAATTTCAACGGGCTACTTCGCTGCGATATCCTCGCTGAATTGTAGCCATCAAGTCAAAAATGTTGTAGATGTGATCTTTTGCGAACATGGAAGGGCCGCGACCAAGAAGGATTTGGCGTCAGAGACAGAGACAGAATGGAACTCTACTGCCTTTGCACATTAGGCGCCTCTCTAGCACCGTTTCCTGTTGGTATGGCTTCTTCTTCTTCTTCTTTACATCCCCCCGGCCCTCCCTTTCATGGAAGCCATAGAATATAATTGTTGTAATCAAAGGAGTAAAGAACTAGGAAAACTGTGCAGGTTCTGTGATTTCAAGACCTCTGTCTTCAACGAGCCGCTATTCCTTGCGGGGCGAAGAAATGCTAGGTTGGTTTTTGTTTCTGTGAAATAATTTAATTGCGTAGATTTACTGGTGGAAGTGGTTCATTGGCCAAGTACTAAATCCAGTTCTCCAATATAATAACAGGTTTTTGCGAGTTTGGTTTTCGGTTGGGGTCGGTTTTGGTCTAACTGCAATACTTGGAGTGTGTATGGTCAGACCCGAAAGTCATGTCTTCGTGCTGTATCTCCAAGTTCCATATTTCTCATTATTTCCTTGTTCTTATATCCGTTGTATGGCCAACTAGATTCTTCTTTGGGAGGCAGCGGAAATGCTGAATTTGTATCAGGGGAATGCCTGGCTGGCGAAACTCTTCAGTGACTCCTTATTTGGGATTTCCCCTTCGGTTAGTGCACCGTTATACGCTTCATTTCTTGATTACATATTGATGGCTTTCTGTAGTGGCCATCTGGGTTTCTTGGACTTGTAGAAGTTACTCTATTCTGTCTAAAAATGTTAAGAGTTTGATCCTTTTGCTTTTTGTTTGGAATCCTATCCATGCGCATCCATGCAAAATTGATGCCATTGAAATAATAGATGAATGTGGAACATAGAGGTTTGGATCGATTAACTCATCGTTTCCAGTTTGTGCGCATTGGAATATTTGAGAGATAGGGAGATGCTTCTGAAAGAGATATTGGACCAGCTTTGGAACACTTCATTTGTGCATCCTAGTTTCCAATCCCATACGTGTATGTTTTTGAAGTATTGATGGGCATATTTACATATAGTCATTGAGGCTTCTGATCTTTTTGCTAACCATTTTATTCCATCCAAATCACTTGCATTGGATAGTGTCATGAACCTAGGGTTTAGCCTAGGGTAGGATTGGAAATTGGAAGAATGAAGGGAGAATTTAGAAGAAGAATAGGGAAGAACAGAAAATGAGGAAGGGAAAGATCAAGAGAGAGAGAGAGAGAATTTAGAGGAAGGAAATCAGACTTTAATTCTCAATTCAAAACATTATCCTCTCCTCTTATAATTGGCCTTTTTATAGGTGTAGCTAACTGCTTAACTAATTTCTAACAGCACCCTTGTCCTCCTAATAAATAGCCAAATATTCCTAACAAACTATTATACCCTATTATAATAATGCCCCTTTATTGCTCCTAGGGTCATGACAATTCCCCCACCTTCAAAGGTTTCTTGTCCCCGAGAAACTTATTACAACCGAGCTATTGTTTATTCATCCAATGCTTGCTTTCTCTATTTGTTTAATTCCTCTTTCTAGGCCTCTTCTTCTTCTTCATTCTTAGGCTTCCAAAATCGATTCCAAGCATAAATTAGCCCAGAATTTCAATAGGGAAACCTTCATCGAGTTCAAGCCCAATACAACCACCCCCGCTAATAGCTATCCAATCAATCTTGGTCTTCAATCTATGGACATGATCAGTCACTTCCAGATTGACATAGCTAGTAGCTGAACCTTGGAGTCCAATGGAAGGACTATCCATGCTTGTGACTTCCATTAGTAGTTCATTACCGTCCAATACAAGTAAGGAGAGCAGATCTACAGCCATAGTTGTTGTTATTGTATCCCCATTCAACCCACAGCCATGCTTTGCTACTAACATATCAACAACAGCCCCGAAATGCAGCAATGGAGGATTGTAGACTTGCTTTGAATACTCATACCAAGACTGTTTGTGAGCATTAACATTAGGAGTTGCTGCAACTTCAATTCCAGCCAACGATTTCTCAACAATTGACACTTGGCCTTCATCTCGACCTTCTTCCCCAACATGATTTATAGCTAGATTAGGTTGTGCATCACTGGGATCATCAGCTTCTTGTTCTTGTAAAGTGTGGTCAACCCCAATCTCCTCATCCAATCTTCTTTCATCTTTGGAATCCTAAGTTTCCATTGACTTGTTTGCTTCATTTATAGGGCTAACTTCCTTAATATTGGCTAAAGTTTCAATCGAAATCTCCTTATTACAAGCAAATAATTCAGCAACTCCTTCTTCCTTATGTTTGCTAGGATTTCTCTCTATATGAACTTCTCTTTCAACAATATCAGATTGTCCCTTTACCTTTGTTGCCCTATCAATCTATTCATTATAGATTCCCTTAGGATAATGCCATTCACCTTTAGTATCATCTATGATGTTGCACTTTTCCTCTGTCTGCTCCATTTTTAGGAATTCCTCTTTGTTAAAACTCTTGCGATGATCATCGAAGTATTCAGCGGGGAAGTTGTAATGATACTTCTACATTTTTAAGAATTCCTCTTTGTTAAAACTTTTATTATAATCATCGAAGTATTCAGCGGGGAAGTTGTAATGATACCTCTTGATTAGTATCATCACAAACTCCCGCAGCTTCTCGCATAACATACGGCCAAATTTCTTGCACTCTTCGTGAATCCCACTGTTTGTTCCTTTGTCCCTTCGGCTAGACTCATTCTCAAACATCTTTCCCCATGTTTGATTCTTCTAGCTATCATAGCCCAAGGGTATAATTGTAATGGGAGGTATAAGGGTAGATGGGTATAATTGTAAGGGGAAGTATAGTGGCAGAATTGTAATACTTTCTGGTTGCCAATTCAATTGGCGCGCACTTGGGCAGTTGCCTAACTGCCGCGCCCCACTTGTAAGTCCTATAAATAGAGATAAGCTGAGGATGGGGAACTCATGTGAGGATTATTCCACTGATTTTCTTTCCCTCTCATTCTCATTCACACGCCTCTCGCTCTCTCTACATTCTGCTCTCATCTTTCCCTCCCAAACTCTTCCCGCCTAATCGTCCCTTCCAGAATTCCGGAAGGAACCTCTTCTACACGGATCGAGCGTGACATTTGGTATCAGAGCCCGCGACCTGGCATAGAGGATGGCCGATGGAACGCGAGCGAAGTAGATGGAGGTAAGACTGGACGCGATCGAATTAGGATTGCGACAACACCAGGAACTGGTGGATGATCGGTTGGAGACGCTGGAGTTAGGAATCCGGAATACACAAGAGGAGATCCACAGGAGTTGATCGGAATACACGGCTACACTGGATCGAGCTGTGACTGGATTACGAGAGGAATTCTCAGGTCTCAGCCAACAACTGTCGGCGGCATTGAGCATGTTTGCTAGGTAGCCGAATGTCAGCTTGCCGTTGGATTTTCCCTAAGGACGACACGGCACCAATACTTACTGCACCGCTGAGTAGGCAGCGACCACAGGAACCCACGAAAGCAGAGGAGGGGTCCCAACATAGGGGTCTAGGGGGTAACAATTCCGTTCAGACGGGGCTGAGGATGGAGATTCCGACCTTTGATCAGTGAACAAAAACGCGGCCTAGGCGACCGCCTAGGCGGAGCCGAGGCGCTAGGCGGCCCCTGGCCGCCGCGAATAAGGCCAAGTCGGCCACCTTAGGCGCCAGCCCGGCTAATTGGTACCGGGCGGCGCCTAGGCGGCCAAGGCGGACGCCTAGCCGCGTGAACCGTCTGGCCAAGGCGGACGCCAAGGCGGCCAAATCGGCCGCCTGGGCCGTGTGAAGTGCCTGGTATAAATTGATTAGGGTTTTGGTTCCTTACCCGTTAGGCCGTTACCCCTTTCCTTCCTCGGTTAATATTTCTCTCTCGCGCGCACAGCCTCAGCCACCGACAGTCTATTGCTGAATCGCCGTCGCCTCTCTCGTTCTCGCGCACGCCGCCACCGTCTCCTCTTGTAGTTGCAGAGTCGCCGTCGGCAACGATTTGATCGAAGGAGGCAGACGGTCCGATTGGCAATGGCAGGGGGCAGCGACGTGCTCGGAGGAGGCAGACGGTCCGATTGGCAATGGCGGGGGCAGCGACGTGCTCGGAGGAGGCAGGTATGAGAGAGAGAGAGAGAGAGAGAGAGAGCTGTGAAATTTGGTTGGGGGAGGGAGTCGCGCTGAAGCGCTGAAATTTGAGGGGGGTGGGAGTCGCTGAAATTTGAGGGGGTGGAGGCTGGGGTGGGGGGAAAATATATATATATTAAGAAAAAAATTGTAAAAAATTAAAAAATATATAAATTTTCTAGGCGGCGCCTAGGCCCCGCCTAGGCGCTAGGCGGCAGCTTGCCGCCCGACTGGCGCCTAGCGCCTTTTAGAACACTGTTATTGATAGACAATGGCAGCACACATAGCTTCCTAGATAAGACCACAGCCCATAACTTACAATGTAATCTCCAGGAGACTCCACCATTGTCAGTATTAATAGCTGATGGAACCAGAATGGTTAGCCAATTCCGATGTAAGGGCTTCAAATGGCTGATGAGTGGAAGGGAATTCTCAGCTGATCTGAGAATCCTCAAGTTGGGAGGGTGCCATGTGGTATTGGGGGTAGATTGGATGAAGACGGTGAGCCCCTTGATATTTGATTTCAACACGCTGGAAGTAACCTTTAATTTGGAGGGCCATCAGGTTACCTTACATGGGAGTCAAGAAACAGGGGATTGTAAGGTGGCTTCAAGGAAACAGATCCAAAAATTGCTAGAACAGGGGAGTACTACCGTGGGGTAATTGCACTCCATTTATGCAATGGACGTGGGGACATCATCAGAGGAAGAGCATGAGCTTGCTGTAACAAGGAACACTACTTCAGCATTGGTGGACAGTAAGGTACACCTTCCTTTACCCATCCATAATCTGCTGATGGAATTTGAGGATTTGTTTGCTACTCCCCAAACCTTACCACCCCATAGAATCCTTGACCATTCCATTCACCTTAAACCCAACAGTGAACCAGTCAATCTAAAGGCCTACCGGTATTCTCCCATACAAAAAGCTGAAATCGAAAAACTCATAAGAGAGATGTTGTCCCGAAACTTGATCCAACCAAGCCAAAGTCCATATGCATCTCCCGTCCTCCTAGTGAAAAAGAAAGATGGAACTTGGAGATTTTGTGTAGATTATAGGCAACTAAATTCACTAACCATCAAGAACCAATTTCCTATACCCATTATCGAAGATCTGCTAGATGAGTTAACAGGCGCTTCCATCTTTTCTAAGCTTGATTTAACCTCCGGCTACCACCAAATCCGCATGAGATCAGCCGATTGTCCTAAGACAGCCTTTAGAACCCACCAAGGGCATTACGAATTCTTGGTAATGCCCTTCGGCCTCACCAACGCGCCCGCAACCTTCCAAGCGTTGATGAATCATATTTTTGCTCCCTATTTGCGCAAATTCGTACTGGTTTTTTTTTATGACATCCTCATTTACAGCACCACCTTGGACCAGCATTTAACCCACCTTAAACTAGCATTTCAGATCCTCCGATTCCATCAGCTGTATGTGAAGAGGTCTAAATGCTCTTTTGCAGAAGGACAGGTTGAATATTTGGGTCACATTATTTCTGGCCGAGGGGTTAGTACTGATCCTCACAAAATTGAAGCTATGAAGGCCTGGCCCCGGCCAAAGACCCTGAAGGAACTAAGGGGTTTCCTAGGCCTAACTGGTTATTACCGGCGCTTCATACAAGGATATGGAATAATCAGTAAACCCCTGACCACTCTACTTAAGAAGAATAACTTTGGGTGGGGACCGGAAGCTGAGGATGCTTTCGAATCCCTGAAAGCAGCCATGTCGCAAGCTCCTACACTGGCTCTGCCTGACTTCTCCAAGGAATTTATTTTAGAAACAGATGCATGTGACTCCGGCATAGGGGCCGTGCTGAGCCAGGGAGGGCGTCCAGTGGCCTATCTAAGTCATGCATTAGCTCCTCGACATCAAGGCCTCAGTATATATGACAAGGAGTTGTTGGCAGTCCTCATGGCAGTCGAAAGGTGGAGATACTACTTGGAGGGCAGGAAATTCACCATAAAGACGGATCACGAGAGCCTCAAATTTTTAGCACAGCAACGGGTACACAACCAGTTACAGAGGAAGGGCGTAACCAAACTGATGGGTTTTGATTTTACCATCTTATATCGCAAGGGAAAAGAGAACAAGGCAGCTGATGCTTTGTCCAGGAGAGATGTTCCAGCTACTTGTCAGGCCATTTCGGCTGTAGTGGCAGATTGGGTGCAAGACATTGCCCATAGTTATGACCAGACCCCCTGGATTAAAGAATTACTTATCCGGCTCTCCGCACAAGCCACTAAGGATTCACCCTACCAATTAAAAAGGGGACTATTGAGGTTCCAGAATAGAGTGGTGATTGGGGACGATGAATTGTTGAAAACCAAAATATTACAAAGCCTGCATGACTCCCCTATAGGGGGACATTCCGGGCTCAATGTAACCTACCAGCGGGTTAGGCAACTCTTTTATTGGAAGGGCTTAAAGAAAGATGTCACCAAATTTGTTACAGAATGTACTATTTGCCAAAGGTGCAAACATGAGCAAGTTCCTTATCCTGGCCTCCTTCAGCCCTTGGAAATACCCTCACAGGCCTGGGAACTCATCTCCATGGACTTCATTGAGGGATTACCAAAATCGGAAGGGGCGGACACTCTTTTGGTGGTGGTGGACAAGTTAACGAAATTCAGCTACTTCCTCACCTTGGCCCATCCATTCACAGCCACGGAAGTTGCACGGAAACTAATGGATTCAGTGTTCAAAGTCCATGGGCTGCCTAAGGCAATAATTTCTGATCGAGATAAAGTTTTTACAAGTCAGTTCTGGAAGTCCCTATTTCAAGGATTAGGTACTAAGCTTCATCTCTCTTCTGCCTATCATCCAGAAACCGATGGGCAGACTGAAAGAGTCAATCAGTGCCTAGAGACTTATCTTCGATGCTTATGCGTGTCCAAACCCAGGAGCTGGAGTCGTTGGGTAGCCTTAGCCCAATGGTGGTATAACACCAACTACCACACGGCACACAATCGAACCCCTTTCGAAGCCTTGTTTGGGTACCTGCCACCCATCATCCCAGCGGTAATGCATTATTCTCCTCAAGAGACATCTGCAGACCAGTACCTAAAGGACAGATAAGACGCTCTACTCACTATTAAGCAGGAGTTGGTCCTAGCCAGCCAACGGATGAAGCAGCTGGCAGACAAGCACCGCACCAAGAGACAGTTTGAGGAAGGCACCGAGGTATACTTAAAGGTGAAGAGATTCCAACAACACCTTTTTCACAAATGACCCATCTCTAAACTCAGTCCTAAATTCTATGGGCCTTTCAAAATTGTGGCAAGGGTAGGGCCGGTTGCCTATCGTCTTCAGTTACCAGAAGGAGTAGGCCTCCACCCCGTCTTTCACGTTTCCTTATTAAAAAAATCCATCAGCCCGTCTGATAGCTCCAGCACCACACTGCCGACTCCACTGGAAAGTGTTGAGTCCACTGCCGAGCCAGTAGCAGTCTTGGATAAACGGGTGATCTACCAGAACCAAGCTCCCCTGACGCAGGTTCTAGTGCAATGGTCCCACCTCCATCCGGATCATACCTCATGGGAATACCTCCCTGATCTCCTGCAACGTTTCCCTCGAACCACCAACCTATTGTAATTTCTTGGGGTCAAGAAATATTTTACGGGGCGGGAATTGTCATAGCCCAAGGGTATAATTGTAATGGGAGGTATAAGGGTAGATGGGTATAATTGTAAGGGGAACTATAGTGGCAGAATTGTAATACTTTCTGGTTGCCAATTCAATTGGCGCGCACTTGGGCAGTTGCCTAACTGCCGCGCCCCACTTGTAAGTCCTATAAATAGAGATAAGCTGAGGATGGGGAACTCATGTGGGGATTATTCCACTGATTTCCTTTCCCTCTCATTCTCATTCACACGCCTCTCGCTCTCTCTACATTCTGCTCTCATCTTTCCCTCCCAAACTCTTCCCGCCTAATCGTCCCTTCTAGAATTCCGGAAGGAACCTTTTCTACACGGATCGAGCGTGACACTAGCTACACTGCTTCTTATCCCCGTTGCTGCCAACTGAAAATGCAGCCTTCTTTGGCTGCTATTGAGGCTCCATTCCAATTGAAAATGAAGCATTCTTTTGTTGCAATTGAGGCTCCAATGGTCTCCTACGTGCACTGCTCCCCTTAGCTAATTTTTCACAATTAGCATACTTTAAAGACCAATGAGCTATATACATATTGCTCTTCTTCACCTCTCCAATTCAAACAAAGTTAACTAGTTCAAAGTTGAAATTACCCTTTGTTTACCTTACTAGCAGTCTAGAATTTGATTGGAATTACCGCATGCAAAATTCCTCTTCACTGATTCGCTGCTCAATCCCTTCACCGGAGCCACGACAAGTTGCCTTAAGCCTACTCAATCTGGGCCAGAATTGCTTGTCCACCTCCTACCACCCAATCGGTCTTGCAATCTTGGAATTTCGCCTTTTGTAATTTAGCCGAGACTCGACAGAATTTAGCAACTGTAAAAGGAATCGAAAGCCCAGAACTGATCGCATCCGTAAGCCTAGTCCTCACCTGAAGTTGCCCATTGCCAAAATAGCAAATTAACAGCGGTTAGAAAGAGACGCAAGCCCAGAGCTGCTTCGTCCTCCAATTCCGACTCTGGATTGCCTTACTCCACCTCAAATTGCTTCAAAATTCAAGTGTTCAGCCCAATTCGTTCTTGGAAGTCGGCTTGGTCAATGGTTAGGACCACTTGAATCGCCTCAATCGCGTAACTCCTTGAGAATTGGTCGGATGTTGCTTCACTCCTAGATCGCTGAAAATCATGGCCTTTATCGTCAAAATTGCCTCACCTTTCCCCTTCGAACCAACTCACTAGATTTCATTACCGAGAGTCCTACGTTGGAAATTAATCGCATCTAGAAGCGGTAGCCCCAACCCAATCGGAATTCGTTTGGCTAGCCCACCGTCGATATCCGCCTTACCGCAATCGCCTTCAACTCGAATCAAAACCACAACCAAGAATTGACTGCTCTGATACCAATTTGTCATGAACCTAGGGTTTAGCCTAGGATTGGATTGGAAATTGGAAGAATGAAGGGAGAATTTAGAAGAAGAATAGGGAAGAACAGAAAGTGAGGGAGGGAAAGATCAAGAGAGAGAATTTAGAGGAGGGAAATTAGACTTCAATTCTCAATTCAAAACATAATCCTCTCCTCTTACAATTGACCTTTTTATAGGTCTAGCTAACTGCTTAACTAATTTCTAACAACACCCATGTGCTCCTAACAAACAGCCAAATATCCCTAACAAACTATTATATCCTATTACAATAATGCCCTTTTATTGCTCCTAGGGTCATGACATATAGTAATGTATGTTAACTTGCAACAAATAAAATGAGTACTCACACTAACTATACTTCTAAAAGAACATGTGTTTGTGTTGGGAGGTTCTTATCAAGTTTTTCAACTATTTACTATCAACAATTATATTTCTTCTTCATCCATTTCTATGCCACAAGAAAGGTACGAAGATGGTACCACCCATTTTGAAAGAACGGTATAGAGATGGTGCCATCCATCTTTAAAAACACAATGGAAATGGTTATGCTGTGTAATCCTCTCTTCCACTGCATCTGTTTGTTTATTGTGAAAACCTTAAGTTTAGTTGTCAAATTGATTGAGCAAGTTTTGACAACATATATTTGGTGTTTAGGCATGAGTAAAGTTGCTTAAACTGTAAGGCCAATGCAGCTGCTTAATGTTCGGGCTTATGGAAATTCAAATATTTTGGTTTCAGTGATTTTACCTTTTAATCTTCTTTCTATATAAAGCCACTAAGGCTATTCAATGCTGTCTATATGCAGGTTTTTGGATTGAATATATCATTCGCTGATGTTGGATACATTTGTATATCTACAGTTATATCTGTAACTGCACATGAATTTGGGCATGCTCTAGCTGCTGCCAGGTTAAGTTTTTTCCATTCATGTTGTCTTTATTCTGTAGTTATACTTGCTTTTCTTGCATATCATTTAATTTATTAAATGAGGTAAATTCTATATGTGAACTTAACATTCATGAAAGATTAACATTTCATGTGACCTCTACAAGCTGGCCGTTTGATCACAGATATCCATATGCATAAAACTTTATGTATGTGGGAAACTAAAAGTGAGAAAACAGAATAAATGCAGATGACCATTAGCGCTCTTAAAGTGGGACAAGTCCGTACTCCAATCACACCTAGGCCTAAAGGTGCACACGCCTCAGGCTGAGTTGAAAGGCATGTGCCTTATGCACTTGGATCATATTTTGTTCTCTTTTTTTTTTAATGATTTTTGAGTGGTTTTAGCATGATTTGTTACTTAAGAATCTGTTGTTTGGCCAATATGAAAACATAATCGCATAGATTGGTGAGAGACAAGCAAAAAGATGGTAGCCGAAGATTCCCTGGAGAGCCCAAGTGCCGGCAGCCTTACTGGCAAGTGAGCTCATGCTCCCAGCAAGTTTCTGGCATGCAGCCCGTTGATTTTAGACAAAAAAAAACTCCTCACTTTATCATTTGAACTGGACAAATTTATACACAAATGGTAACTGCTCATATGGTGGCAGTTACACACAAAAAAAACTGCTACTTAGAAAATAAATAAATGTATAATGAATGAAAAATTGTTCATATAATTTGCCTAACTACCTAACTGTCTCTATTTCTTGTACATGGTTTTCTATACGCCTCTTCAAGCTAGGCTATAAATATTAAAGAAGCCCAACTTGAATCTTTACATCTTCAAATAGTCTTCGGTAGATAGTCTTCGATAAATTCTTGGTATATAGGAAATCCACCTTCAATTTTTCTTTTTATGAAGTGTTTGTTTATTTAGGTCACTTTGAATATATGAAGTTGCTGCCAATATTTTAGTTAGACAACTAAAATATTGGGTATTTGAGAGGTTTGCTTGACAATGCCTCTATTGTGTCTTTAGTATCGGAATATTTCTTCTTTGCGGCATCCTAGATTTCTTGTGTTGTCTCGTGGAGGATGAAATTTACTTCGATTTGATGTGTCTTTAGGGTCGGAATACTTGTCCTTTGTGGCATTTTCTTGTTTCATCTTGTGGAGGATGAAATTTACTCCGACTTCATTAGTCATGGAATTGATAAACCATGACATTACCATATTGTTTTATGCCTTCCATGTCTTGTACTTCGAATTTATTTAATTCAATTTAGGGGCTTTACCGTTAAGATAATCATCTTTTCCTCTGTCGCTTTTGAACATCACAATCGAATGTCCATTAGAACTAGGAATAACGAGTACTTGAGAGGAAGAAGAGGAGGCTGCTATGGTGAAGGACGCCATTGGGACGATGGAGGAATTTTTCAATCAAAAATGCTTTGATACCATGTTGATTTTAGATAGAAAAACTCCTCACTTTATCATTTGGACTAGACAAATTTATACCTAAATGGTAACCGTTCATATGGTGACAGTTACACACAAAAAAAACTGTTACTAAGAAAATAAATAAATGTATAATGAATGAAAAACTGTCCCTATAGTTTGCCTAACTACCTAATTATCTCTATTTCTTGTACACGATTTTCTACAGGACCTATCTCCAGTGACCTGCTTTTCATTGGCAGTGTTGCCAGAGGCAAGTGAACTACCTCTGGCCTATTCTTTCATTTTCTGTTGTTTGTGTTTTATTGATTTTTTTTTGGGGGATTTATTCTTTGTTTTCACGCCCTTTTTTTTCTTTATTTGTTATTTTTTATTTCTATTATGCCTGGTATATTGATGGAACTTACTACTCTTTTTTCTTTTTTTTTTTGCTTCTTTGACGTCAAGTTTGTGTGTGAACACTTCAAACTCCAAGACACAGGAGCCACTTTCAGGTTTTAGCAAGTTCCATCAATATAAGTATTTTTGTAAGAAAATTTGAATCCCTTATGATTATATTCTTCCTGCAAGTTCAAGCAATATAAGTATTTTTACACAAATATTTTTTATTTGTTAGTTTTCTTTATTTTTAGATTTTTTTTCACTCTTCACACTTCACTGATTTTCTTTGTTTTTTTGCTGGAATTTTTTTTTTATTGAATTTCAATGAATTTTTTATGTTGTCTTTTTTTGTAACAATAAAACAATTTATGTTTTTATTCTAATTTTTTATTTATTTATTTTGGTTTTTTAAACTTCTAGGTACTTCTTGAAATACTATAAGTTGTTATTTAACTTATTATGGTGGTTGAAATAATATTAGTTATTATTATAGTAATATAGTCTTGGTTATTTGTTATTTCTGATTTTATGAGTTTGCATTTACCTCTCTATTGGTGTATATCAAAAATAATGATGTGTACTAAGTATTTTTATACAAATTTTGAATCTGTGCCTCACATCCAAAAAAGCCTGCACCTTGGCTTGTTCCCTGTGCCTCCAACTACCTTAGCGTCACAGTGCACTTGCGCCTTTGGCAATATATGTGTTCCAAATGTTGAAGCATTATGTTCTTTTTCATTTTTATACATAAAAGGATAGATCTTCTGACTGGTAATATAGGAATATCTTCTCTGGGATGCAGTGAAGGAATCCAAATTGAGTATGTTGCTGTATTTGTAGCAGTTCTAATTCCTGGAGCTCTGGTGGCTTTCAATGATGAGTTGCTGCAGGCATTACCAACCTTTGCTGTCCTTCGAATATTCTGTGCTGGCATTTGGCATAATGCAGCAGTGAGTGCCAATAGAATTCATGTTCACATATATGGGCATGGAATATAGGCGGGCAGTACTTTGTGCTATTTTACGTTTTTCTCAATTTTATATTGTTCACCTGTAACTTTCCCTGCAGTGTTGTGCAGTTTGTGGAATAGCATTGTTCCTTCTGCCTTTGGTACTCCATCCATTCTACATACATGCTGAAAACCCTATGGTACTTAGCACTAGATGTGCTTTATTTTGAGCTTATTGATTAGTTCACAGCAATATATACCATCCCATTTGACATTTTAATTTAATAGGTCTTGGATGTGTCTTCTACTTCCCCATTGTCTGGTTTTTTGTCTCCTGGTGATGTAATCACATCTATAGATGGAATAAGCATTCATGATGCTCAAGAATGGAAGGAGATTGCTGCTCATGCACATGAGCAAACGCTTAAAATATCAAACCTTTTGGATTTTCGCTTTACAATGACCAATGGCACCAAGGGGTACTGTGTTCCCCATTCATTGATGGAAGTGAGCGAGGGTGTTCAGTTAAGGGATGGCCCATCTACTTGTGCCAACGAGTTTATGCCATTTGCTACTCTTTCATCCTTTAATTCAGGTATGCTTGATGATGGTAGTATTGAGAATAATCATCAAAGCAACAGAGAGAGCATCCTTTGCTTGGTTGCTAAGGATATTGTTAAGCTTAACAAGTGTGGTAATGGATGGGTGAAATCTGCAAGCAACAAAAGTAGCTGCCTATGTTCTGAGGTACAAGTTCTACCCTTCATGCCTGTCAAAACATAAAGAACAATAGTAACAATGAACAAAAAGAACAAGAGAGGGTAGTACGGTGCAAGAGGCTCCCAACACTACTTTTTCTTTTAGGATGATGCAATACTCAATCTTATACTATACTGGAGAGATTATTTATTTACTTTTTTTTAGCATGTCAACTATTTTGCCCAGGTCCTATGCCCCTATCTGTAAAAGGGAATAAATAAATATAATGAAATCTCTTCCAGACAATACAAATGTCTCTGTATGAAGCATGACAATGAGCAGATCTCTAATGCAACGTGTGACACTGGTAATGGTTGTCACAGGATGAATCCTGCTTAACTCCAGTCCAGACACCAGGTTTAACATGGCTTGAGATCACATATTCAAGGCCTTATTCCTTGGAATGCAGGCAACTTGGAAGAAAATTATCAGCAGGTGCTAAGAGTCCATACTCTGAAGAAATGAATTGCAGTGGAGCCTTTGTTTTTGTTGGAGACGTAATCTTCATGGCTCATTCAATTTGGTTAACTGCATATCGTCCTCGGGGATCATTTTCTTTTGGTGCATTTCTCCCAAGTATCCTGGAAAAGATCTTTCTGTGCACATTTCACGTGTCTTTGGCATTAGCTTTTCTTAACAGCCTGCCGGTGAGTTTTCATGCCCTTGTTTGTTGGTTGGTTAATATATACATGTCCATCAGCATGCAAGTGAGTCATGCTTGTAATATGACATAGATTGTCCGCTTGTTTGTTTGTTGGTTAATATATACATGTCCATCAGCATGCAAGTGACTCATGCTTGTAATATGACATAGATTGTCTGCTCAGACAAGTGCAAAGAGAGATCAGTTTGACACCATATTTCTAGATTTATTTGTTGAATTTTGCGTTAGGAATTGTTTTCTAGGTCCATATTCCAAGTGCAAAGAGAGATTAGTTTGGCACCATATTTCTAGATTTATTTGTTGAATTCTGTGTTAGGGATTGTCTTGTTGGCCCATATCCCAAAAAGATGTTTGTAGCAAAATAAGTAGATAAAGATAAAAAAAATGGTGGGAAACTCTTAAGCTTGATATGCAGTGTGATGGTCTTATAGAAGTTCTGCCAACAGATAGAGATTGTTGACAAGCTAAAATCCATGTAATCAACCCCACATAGTAGTATTAAGGTTTGATATGTATTTTTTACTTCTTTAGTGTGAAGTTATAGAAAAATGTGTTGTATCAGATGATTATATGAATTATTGACTCATGAAAAGAATTTGTGTTGCAGTGTTGGTAATAGATTACAAGAGAATAGGTATTCAAGGTTCTTCCCACCCCACTTTGTTTTTACAATGGATTTGGCCAGTCATGATTAAATGGTTGCGAGCTAGTTTTGTCATTCTAATTACACACCGCATGGAAAATCCATTATATTAACAATTCTTTATTTAAGTAAAGTAAGTATTGTGTTTTCATAATTGATACAGTCAACAGTCGATAATTTTCTCTAATTATGGTCATAATTATAGGTGTACTTTCTTGATGGTGCCTCCATTCTGGAGGCTACCCTTTGCTACTTGAGGTTGACGGGCCCGAGGATGAAAGTTCTTCGGTTATGTCTTTTAGCGGGGACCCTTCTTTCTGTCCTCGCCTTCCTAAGGATCTTTCTTGTCACTATATTATAAGCTTGAGGTTGGTATGCTTTCCCTATATTTTTATTTTTTTTACATTATTTCCAGTTTTATCCTTGACCGTTGTGTCATAATTCACTTCATAAATTGCAAGTTTTTGTTCTTGAACTCAGTAGAATGAAGCTCTAGTGGAATTGAGCCTCAGTGGTAGTTGTTGTTGCTGCATTGAGTGAATCCTTGATTGATAATAACTAAACTTCAGCAAAACTCTCTCTCTCTCTCTCTCTCTCTCTCTCACTCAGGGGTATGACCGCTTTGTTCAAAGGTTTATGAAATGGGGTGGATCTGGAGCCTTCTTTATCCGACGCACATGTCCACATGAGGGTTCTGATAGAAAAACTAAACCATGTGATGCACATTTACTGGACACCTCTGCAGGGAGAAGCTGTAATCCATATTGTTAACTTAAATAGCACCGAGTGAGAGAGTCAGTTTCAACTTTCAGTGGCTTGATATCTTTCCTCATCATGGCCTTGAAAGCTTTTTAGCTCTTCTTAGTCACATCATCACCTGATACCCTTTTTGAGTTTTAGGTTGTTTAGTTGCATGAATTTTTTATTTGTGCTCATATTTTTATGAAACCATTACCTCTTATGTCTTTCTTGAGAGGTTGTTTGCTTACTTTTGTTTTTTTATTAAACTTATAAGTCTTTTTACTTGTAAGCTGTGTAAAGCTTAAAAATTGGTTGACGTTTAAGTTTATAATGTGTTTGGATAAATATGTTTTAAGTTGTCATTTATATAATCATGTTATTGATTTGAAAAAACTAATAAACAATCAAAATTTAACAAAAAAAAACTAAAATGGACATACTATTGAATAATATAAATAAAATTTATAAAAATATTAATTTTTAATAAAATAAATTATAAATTGATGTCCAAATGATAAAATTGTTACAATTATATGTTGATAAATTATACATAATTATTAAAAAATATATTAATATAATATTTTATGTTTAAATTTAGGTTTAATTCATAGAAATGTTAAATATATTAATACAATAGACATTAAAATATATGCTTTTTTAAATAGGTATAGGTTTATATATGCAAAGATGGAGGAGGCATGGATGGCAGATGACGCTAACGGATGATGGAGGAGGCAATGATAAAGGCTGGAAGCGATCGTCGATAGGGATGGGATTGAAGGCGATGATGACAACAAAGGAGCTAGAGGGAGGCAGCGACATAGAGAAGGCAAAGGGATGAAGGAGATGGGTGAAGTTAGAAATATGATAGTTGTTTGAGGGTAAAATAGTAAAATACTTGGTCAACAAAATAAGCTCTTAATAGATTATTTGGAAAAGCTATGGGGGATAACTTTTCCAAAATGTTGTTAAAACAGCTTATAAGTTTGACAACGTTTAAACTCTTAAATTTTTAACAAACATGTAAATAAATTAGATATATAGCTTATAAACTAAAGGAGAAGCTTATAAGCGGTCAAACCACTAGACCAAACATCCCTTTAATCAAATATTTCTTTAAAAGTAGTTTTATCAACAAACATTTGTCCATTATATGTATGGAATTGGAGCATATGATGGGAGAGATGTGGGGTAAATCACACCAAAGGTACCCAACTTAGTTTAACCTTTATCTAAATTTGTCACTAAACTTTAATTCTTTATAATGTAATCGCATTTAAAATTTTTCAACAGCAACCTTACTGGAGTTGATGATGTGGCACTGAGATGACAATCAATAATCCTAATTACAAGCCTAAAGGTGGCCCATATGTTGGTTATGTAATGAAAACGAATAAAAGGTTGCCACATGATAATGGGACCACTTTTTTCATGTCACTCATCCCTTTCTTTCTCCTCTTTTATCCCCTTCTTCCACCAAGAATGTCACTGCTATTATAATGACCTGTTATTGGGTATAATATTTTATTTTATTTTTGGTGCATTATATATCTTGGAAGTATTTAAAAAAATTAAAGGGGTGGAGATAATTTATGTGGGCCATGAGTAAAGTAATGAAAAGGAATATTATGTTTAAAAGTTTAGGTGATGAGAAATCAATTTAGGTGTAATTCTTAAAGTAAATTTATGAGATATTGTGTGTTGAACATTTAATGTGTGTGACGTAAATTAGTAATGAAAGACCCAATAAGTGGAGGTTGAAAATTTAAATAAAATGGGTTAAGGATTTAATGGAGTATGTTTGGACCAAGTTGAAAAAAATAAATCCTTTAGGTCTTAAGTGAGTTGGGCCTAATTTATATGAGTTTGATTAATGGGTTGGGTTTAAGTCCATTTGTAAAATTATGTTTTAAATTTAAAAGGAAATGAAATAAATTATAAAATGACAATCAATGGCTTAATGTCTTTATGTTGTGTATGAAAAACGTAAGAGTAAATGGGAGATTTTATAAATGGTTTAGATAAAGAAAATAGAAAAAAGAAAAGAGAAAATGACAAATGTCTAAAAGAGGCATGGGATATTGGTGTCTTGTATGTGCCAGTGCGGGGATTTTGGGAAACAAGAAAAGTAGGTAATGGAAACCCACGCCACTCCCCTTTCTCCTCCATGCTCCTTTGCTTCTTCTATCATTCTTCCTCTCTCTCATTCCCCTCTCCCGATGACAAGCTCTAATTCTTCTTTTTTTCTTCTTCCATTTTTATCAAAGATTTGAAAACATCAAGTGGTGAAGATTATTTTGGGCTTCAAGTTGCATTCTCTTGGGTTATTTAAGGCAAGTTCTTCTTGCATCTCCTTTTATTATGCAAGTTTTTCTTGATTATTTATCCCTATTTTGAGCACATTTTGTTTCCTTCATTGCTACAATATCTTGTCTTTTGATAAAATGGGTCTCTTTTTTTGGTTACAAACATTTTGTAAAAATTTCTAAAATATTAATGGGTTTTGTTGAGGTGTTCATTTGGGACTTAATTTACTCCAAAAATCTTTCAATGAATGGCAATTCATTGATTAGATGCAAATATTGTTGATTTCCATTATATTCTTTCGCCCTTTTTTCGTTTCTAGGTCTCATAAGTCAACTTTTATGAGTAGGAGTTGACTTTGTATGTCAAACTCTTGGTTGGGTCGACTAAGTTGATGTAAAAGTCGATTTTTCCTTCCAAAGTCGACTTTCCAATTTCAAAAGTCGACTTTCTATTTCAAATTACATATGTCATAATTTTTTGAGTATAACTTTTTGTGATTATATCTGATTCAATATTCATTTTTTGCGTTGTAAATTAGACTTGATAAAGTTCGTTTTGGTATAAAAATTAGATTATTTGGATAAGTATTAAGCCTATAAATGTCCTGTGAAATGCCCATTTAAAATTTGAAATTTTTATTTCAATCAGACAATACTTTAGTTTTTGGAACATAACTTCTTGTGGTGTTATCCAAATTGAAATCCGTTTTTTGTTCCATAATCTAGACCTTATAAGCATTGTCTTGGCATATTCTTAGAATTAATTGGTTACGTTTTGAACCCGTAATAGCTTGGTAAATCTTGCTTAAATATGGAATTCATGAGATAGTATGCACTTGAGTTATAAGCAAGTATGCATGATAATCATGTTGGGAAAATTGTCATGATACGTGCATGGTTGGCATGATCATGAGATTTCATGTGTGATACATAATATGATTATTATCTTTGTGCACCTATTATTTTGCGCAACGGCTATGTCCGCAGGTGAGAAAAATGATATCCTATGAGCATCTGATACGAGTTGAGGTGACCATAAGTCCGGTAGGCGAGGCTCAAATTACAATTGCTTATTGATTTATTTTCATGATGTATGCCTTGGGAGTCATGTGGAGTATGTGGAATTCATTACTATTAATGCATGCGCATAAGGATGGAAATGAATGCATGACATGCATGATGATCACGACATAGAAATGGTTGTGAATGGAAACTTATGAGTTGTGTGTTACTTATACATTTTCATAGAGTCATTAATTATTTTATCTTGGTTATCCATGCCTTGATCCTATCTCTCTATGCTTTATATATATACTTGTTGAGTCTTGTGGCTTGGTTTGTTTACTCTTATGTCATTCCAAGTAAATGTGAAATAGTTGTTGAGGGCGAGTCTTGTGAGATTAGAGCCCAGGTCTAAAGGTGTATAAAGACATCCCAAACTAGAAGGTCCATGTTAGTAGTTTTGACGAGGGCATGTTGTGAAAAGATTTTATTTTGTTAATTTTATTAGTGCCCTTGTATACATTTTGTATAGGTTATGGTGCCAAGATAATGTAGGCTGATGAAGATGTAAACTTTTTGTTGTTACACGGTTATAACAATAAATTTGTAAAAGGGGAAACTGTCGATGGATGACCCTCGTGTGGCTGATCCGAGCGATGGATGACTCTCGTGTGGTGTATCTGAGTGATGGATGACTCACTCGGGGGATGGATGACTCATTCGGGCCATGGGTGACGTGTGTATTGTCCAAACAATGAGTAATTATCGGGAGAGATGGGTGAGTCTCCCGAGGTGGAATGATAGCGATAGATGAGTCTCCTGGGGGTCATGGCAGCGATGGGTGAGTCCCTTAACTAGTTTGAGAACGATGGATGAGTCTCTCGGGGGTCACGACAACGATGAGTGACCTGCTGGAAAGCAAATCGATTAGAGGCGCAGGTGAGAATCCCCGTGTGGACCCTCCGATGCTTAAGTTAGTCCCTTGTAGAAGTGAAATGCTTAAAGACAAAAAGTAAGTACGAGAGCAAGAGGTTGCCTCCCAGATGAGGGAAAATACCCCCTATTTATAGCGATGGGAGGGGCATCCATGTGTCGTGTGACCCATTTTTCTCGGCGGACATATCGGAGGCGGTTTTAACCAAGTCTTATGGGTTATCGGTGTGAGAGTGCATGGCCAAGCGTGCACACGAGCATATGCAGGTGCGCGCGTAGAAGCGCACATTAGGCACCACCGAGTGACCTCTCTCGGAGGTGTGAGAATACCCCCGAGAGAGGTCTCTCGGGGGTGGGGGGTGGAGTCCCCCCTTAGCCACGCTGCTGTGTGGCAGAATACCCCCGAGAGAGGTCTCTTGGGGGTGGGGGTGAAGGCCCCCCCATATCTTTAGTCATGCTACAGCGTGGCAAAGGAGGAAGCGGCCACATTGTGTGGCCGCTTTCGTGCAACCTGGGAGGGCCTCTCTTGGTCGCATGAAGTGGCCATGCATGGGGTCCCCTCCTAATTGCATGAAATAGCTAGCTAGACTGCATGATCTTTTGCCATGTGGCAGCTCCTAGGGCTGCCACGTGCTTCTTTTCCTTCTTAGACTTTATTAGGCATAACACTTTTATTTTGGTTTCCGTTGATATTATCTAAAGATATAAATTTGATGTTGAATTTTAGTGTTCTGTATCATCCTTATGATGATCTCCTTTCGAATACCCTATGCTAGCGAAAATATCCAGGAGTGTGCCCTTCAGCCATTATCATAGTAGCAGTAGCCGTTGTCGTCATCAACACATCTGTCTTCTTCGCTTCTTCGTCGTTCTAGTCGTTCACCTCCTGTCACTACTCCTTTTTCTTTGCCTATTCGCCTTCAATCACTGATACTTTGCAAAACGAATGGCCTTTGCATACACACACATACAAATTAGCGATGAAGAACCCTATTATATTTATTTGCAAGGCGAAGAACATGGGAGGTGGCGACTGAAGCAAAGGTAGTCGAAGGTGACGGAAGAAGCAATGGTTGTCGGCAATGACAGGCGAAATAGCGGCAACCAAAGGCAAATGGCTAGAAATGAGAAGGAGTGGAAAAGGTGAAGGTATAGATGGCGACGACGGTTGCAACGGCGGTGGCAGTGGTTGTCTTGGTGGAAGAGAAGGATAGAAGAGAAGGAGATGAGAGAAAGTCGAGGGCAAAAAGAGAGAGACAGAGAGATGGGTGACATGAAAAAAGCGATTCCCCTACTATCACGTGGCGATGTTTTATTCGTTTTTATTACATAATCAGTATACAGGCCACATCTAGGCTTGTGATTAGGATTATTGATTGCCACCTCAAGGCCACATCATCAACTCTGGTGAGGTTACTGCTAAAAAAATTTAAATATGACCACATTATAAAGAATTGAACTTTAGTGATCAACTTAGAAAATAGTTAAAAGTTTAGTGGCTTTGCTGTGATTTACTTGAGAGATGTGGTTAAAGTAGTTTTTGACGAGTTAAAATAAGGTTGATAGATGTCTTTATTAGGTAAGTGGATGAAATAAAAGTTTATAACAAATGAAGGAAGTAGAGATAAATAAAAATTTGATAGAAAATATAGGATAACATATGTTAAAAGAATATTATAATCATAAATAAAAATAAATAAATTGTACCAAAAACTTCCTTTGGTTTGAAAATGCTTCTATTGTTCTTGTAGGTTAGTTTTTTTTTTTTTGCTTCAATACCCTCACTAGTATTAACTTCATTAATTAATGATTAAGTTAAATTATAAAAAAAAATAATCAAAATAAAAACAAAATATTTATAGAAAAAACAAAAAAAATGTAGTCAAGAACTTGCGAGTTCTCAGTGTGCTGTTGTCACTTGCACTAATGAGAGTATAGTTGTGATATTCCCCCTCACCCAAAGTTGCGATGCCTTTGTTGTGGATGACACTCGACCTACTCTTGTCCCCTAGCTAAGCTCCCTATTGAATATGTGTTGAGCGACCTTTGCTTGCTTACTTTAACTTGGAGTGCTTGATGCAAAGTGCTTCCCACATGCTCTTACATGTCCATCGGTGATGCTTGAAACTGGTTTGTCTACACACAGGCCTAAGATCGCCTTATGCACACCCCTATATATGTTGCAACAAATTAAGTACCGCTTTGATACCATTTGTCATAGTCTTGACATTTTGCCCCTTTGCGATGCCTCACCCTTTAGAGACGAAGAGGTAAAGCCAGTCTTACCCCTTGAGAGACAACCAACATCCATCACAAACAAGCATTTTGGTAGCAATAACTTGCATCCACAATCAATATATATTAGCAACCCGTAAGAATCTAGAGACCACCCCCAATGTACGTTTGCCTCTTGTATTGGGGAGAGTTGTGTTGTTATGTCATGCTGCTGCTTCCCTTTCATCATTGATGATGATGGTCACCGATTCTTCTACTTCGTTTTTGTCTTCTTCCTTGATTCTTCTGCCTCATCTTCTTTGTTGATTTACTACACCTTCCCCTTCCCAAAACCTAAACCCAGATGCAGATATCGTCCAAAATCTAGGCTTTGGAATTCCATGGCCTATTGGTTATGGGAACCCATCGGCAGCCAATGAGAACCCACCACCATTAACTACATGATGGCTGAGTAAAATGAATGTGTTTATATTAATATAAGTGTGCCATAAATAAGTGCATGAAAATGTAATTTTCTTTTGCTAAGCATTTTTTATATGAATTTAATTTAATATATCAAGATAGAAGAACAGGAAAAGGATGTGGGTAATTGTTATGGACATTTTTTGAACCGCCTTAGGTTATTGATAGGATTGCTTTGGGTTGGAAATGGTCCAATAATAAAGCCCAACCTCTCGGAGTTCAATGAATCCAAGACTGAAGATGATTCTTGGATGTCACATAATTGCTAAAGTGCGAGCTCTGACTACAATAGCAAGCGAGCTCTTGGCGATGGTTCTAACTCGTTGATCAACCCGATCAGCTCGCAAAGAAGACTGCGAAGCAGAATAACTAAATCTGATGTTTACCTATCCTTATCCGTGGAAAGGCAGACCCCACATGGTGCGAAATTTTTACTCTCTGTTTTATAGAGATAATAAAGCCACATTGTCCTTCACGATGTGACTCAATTACTTTGAATTTTGTGCAAATTGTTAACACCTCCCACTATAAATAGGAGATAAAAATCAGTGTACACACAAAAAAAAATATATACATATTCTTACTTTATCAAAATAATTAGAGAATGATCGTGGATTAAATATCATTTTAGCCGAATCACATAATAAACTCTTACATAGTGTTTGTTGATGGTATAATTATTTTTTTCTCTTATATTCATAATTACTGAATTAGTATGGATTGACAAATCTCGATAGACTATTTTCGAACGTGGAGGGTAGTCTATTTATAATTTACTTGTAGGTAATCGGACGGCACGCGCCTGTAGGCTAACAAGTGTACCAGAATTTACATCTTTTCATACAACTAAGCACTAAAAAACTACGCTAAATTGATGGGTGGTCATGACTCAATGAGACAAAAACCCATCAACTTAGCTTTCGTGCAGGTCAGCTCAATGTCCTATTTTAGTATTTCTGTCACATCTACTCCAAACAATAATTGTAAATTCTTTCTCCTTATAAACAAAAGTATAATTTTGTAACTTAAATATTAATTTTTATGCCTTTATACGTGCATGTATGGTTTATAATAATGTTATAATTTAAAGGTAGTAATGAGAGTTTTTTTAAGTTTTGTGAATTTTAATTATCTGTCATGACGTGTAACGTAGTTAATATGACCATGTGATTATTGGAAGGTTTTATGAGTCACATAGTGAAATTTTACTCAACTCATAAGAATAAAATAATTTATATGAGTTTATGAAGATTAATTTAAGTTAAAGTTTTAAATGTCTTGAAAGAAACAGGGATGATGGGAATATGTGGGGGAGGCCAGGCAGTAGGCACAGGACAAGAAGTAACTAGGTGGCTAATGAAATGACATTAATTAAGGAAAAATGTACTTGTGGTGGAGGTGGTGGTGGTGGTGGTGGTGGAGGAATGAGTAAGATACGCATAGGGTGCGGCGGCCGTCACGTTGCGCGCATGGACTGGCTGTGGCTCGGAGGAACATCAAAAGTAGGGGACAAGTTGGATTCGTGAATCTCCACGTCAGGATTCCCTCCGTCCACCATGTGACTGCGAGTCCTTATCATCTCCCACTTGATGTTTTCGGATTTTTTTTAAAAAAATATTTTTAGTAGTTTTTTTTTAAGAAAATAATTTCTAGTAATAGTATATTTAATTTGAGGTATCCAATTTGGCATTTGCTTACAACTACGAACGCTAGTTGTTTTTTTTTTTTTTTTCTATTTCGGGTTAAATTCAATTGTTTGTTCAATTTGATGATTAGAACATCTAAATTGGGAATTCTTGCAATTTCATTGTAAAATGTCTATAGTGGCCCTATAAACTACAAATAATTATAAAACTAATGAGAAATTATAATTGTTTAGAGTAACCTTTTCCATAAAATATGGATATGCACAAATTTTAATATCATAACTTTGTCAATTCTGATATTTGATTTTTATGACGACTTGAATTTATTAAATTTTAAGGTTTATAATTTAAGATATTTATTTTTTATTAAAATAATTAAGTTTATATGTTAAAAAAATAAAATAATCATAATACTTCAATTAATTTTGAATAATTACGTATAATTTTATTAATATGAAATAATTAAAAATAACAAATAACAAATTTACACTTTTTAAGTTGAGAAAAATGTAAAATAAGTTAGAAGATACACTCTAACAAAAAATAGTTATGTGATGTTTCTATAGGTGTAACCTAATGATTGGGACCATATATGTGTTAGACTTAAAGAGTCATAGATTTATTTATTATATAATCAGAGAATGATTTCGTGTTTGAATTTTATCATTAAATTTCATAATTTAACTCCCTAATAAAAATTTTGAAACTGAATTACAATAGCCTCAAAAAATGAAGGGTTTCACAGTCCCAAAAATAGTTACGTGATGGAAGATTTATCCTCGTATGGACAAAGGTGAAGAAAGAAGGCATTGAAATTAGTACCACCAATAATGGTTATCGACAGATCGCCGTGCTGTGGCAGCGGTATATGGTGCGATGCGATGGAAAATGGGCATGGAGGGGGGAAAGGTCCACCATGGCGGCCATGGTCATGTGGGCCCCACAGCCGCCCCGACAACATCAGCAGCCGCAGAAGCCCACAAGCCAGAGACCCGTGAACACGCTTTGGAGAGGCAAATGAGACGAGAGAACGTGGGAGGCTAGAGGGTTCAAGAAGCCCCCGACCCACTCAAGAAGAGGAGGTGGTGGTTGAAGAGAGAGCGGGCGGTGGCTTGCATTGCTTCGTTTGCTTCTCTGCAAGCTCTCGCAGCCATGGCCTCATCTCCTGACCAAACCCATTTCATCACAACCACCCACCGTTCATCACTACTTTTCTCTCTCTTCTTGGCGCCTTATCTTCTATCAATCGTCGCTTCGGCGTCCCACCTCTACTCCGGTTCGCTCCTGCCTCTCGTTCTTGTTATTTTCTTCTCTCTCTTTAACTTCTGGGCTTTATAGAGAGAAATCATATTAGATTTTTGTCTTGTAAGTCCGAGGTTTGCTTATTCGTTCTTCTTCTTGCACCTTTTTTTTTTTGTTAAAGCTGTTTTTGGAGGAAATGTTCATCGTAAAGGTATCATCTTTCGATAGAATGGAATATCAATGGAACTGAAATTTGTCACCTGGGTTGAGTACATGGATTCTGGGTCGTTAATCATCTCTATCCACGGCGATATCGTACAGTATTAGATTTATTTTAATATATAATACAAAATATCAAACAGAATAACTGAATACCCTAAATATCCTGCCATCACGGTGATCTTTCAGTTGTTGTGGTCATGGATAATGTGTTCTTCTTTATTGTGAAATTTTTTTGTTGATATTCCTCAACTTTCTGGTCTTGATACAAACAAGACAACAGCCGTTTGAATCTGAATAAGTATTTCTTGATACCAGCACATAGGCAGTCCAGAAAAGTAACTTTTAAATTTCACTATTCTCACTTGTTAAGAATTTTTATTATTCGGCAACTAGTTTCAGTAGGTGATAATCTACTTCTCGCAAATTGCATGTCTCAAATCTGTGTCAAATGGTGGGACCTGATCAATGCTCAGTTGTTCTTGATGTGAAAGTAGAAGGAAAACAAAATTGCCATTTGAGATGGGCCGATGGCATCTGTTCTTAATGTTTAATTATGCCAATCAGATTAATTAAAGAACTGTTACTTCATTGTCGTTAATTAATATTGTCATATTGCAGAATGCAGATGTTACTTGAGCTTTATTTTCTTGTTTACATTGTTGAGGCACTTGAATTTTATTTTTGCTACATGTTCTGATGAACTCTTTGGATTGGTAAGGTGTTGAAGATGAGAAAGGCGTTAGAACTAATTTGTTTCCAGAAGTACTAAGAGACGAGGCTGTGGCTAGACTCGTTGAGCTCGGAAAGGTACAAACCAAACTTTTCATTAATTTACATGTTCAACATCTAGGTTTACTGTTTTTGTCTCACATTTATTTAGCAGCCTCAGAAATTTCCGGACTCTTTGCTTGAAGGCCATCTTTTTTATCTGGAAGATTTGAGTTGTTGCAATTGCATGTTGTAGTCTCAGAGTTGCAATATTAAATGTATATGCGTATATATGTATGTGGGGTACACTCCACTCTATCATGAAATTGACCCAAAAACTAAGAAGAAGAGAGGAGAGAGAATGTTTGTTCGTGAAAGCTACAAGTGCAAGGAGCTCACAATTGCATGTGTTGGCTTATGAACAAAGAAATGAACTGGTTAATTGCATATTATAGCCAAAATATCTGATTTCACAGATTGAATGATGCTGATTCACATATCTGGACTCTTCTAATTGATGCCACAGCACTAAATATTTTCTAATCTGCCAGGTAAGTGATGTGGACGGCTATCTTGAGAGGACATTTTTCAGCCCAGCTTCAATCAGAGCAGGAAACCTTATTCGTGGCTGGATGGAGGAAGCTGGTTTGCAGACGTAAGTTTTCTAACTGCCATCACGGTCAGAGTACACTCCAACATTTTGGTTAATGTTATTGCTGATATCCAGGTGGGTGGACCAAATGGGCAATGTTCATGGCCGAGCAAAAGGGAAAAATGAGAGTGAAAAAGCTCTGTTGATTGGTTCTCACTTGGTACAGCTACTTACTCTTTTAAGTTATTTTATTCTTCCATGCAATTTATGACTAGAATACCATCATCAGTGCTGTCCTTTGTTGTATTTGATTGTACCAGGATACTGTGATTGATGCCGGAATATTTGATGGTGCCCTTGGTATAATTTCTGCAATATCCGCACTGAAGGTTTTGCACATTAGCAGGGAGTTGGAGAAACTAAAGCGGCCAATAGAGGTAGTCAAACACAAGTTCTAGATTTATCATGGTATTGCCTGTAGGAAAGTTCCTTGACCAGAGTTTCGCATCACCAGAGTTTCGCATCAGTGCCTACCACCGCGGTTATGGCACTTTTGAAATTTCTTTAATTTTAAGAATGAATATCCACCTTATTTACCAATATAATTTACTTTGTTTCCAGAAACAATTTTATGAATTCTTGGAGCCATCTGATAACCATATGTAATAGTTTTCAATTATATTTCAGGATACAATACTGGTAGTTATTTGATCGTAATGATCACAAGAATGTTGTTAGTCCATATTACAAGTGAAGATATTTAGATCCTGGTCACAAGCTAGAAATTACTTCCCAGAGGGAACCATAAATGGAAGTAAAACATAGTTGAAAGGGTCGTTGATAAGTATCCCCTACATGGAACTTCACATAATTTCTGCTGATATTTTACAGAGTCGTGTTACTTACTGATTATGGACTCTCAAAATTATGTGTGCTCAAAAGTTATTTAGTGTTCACGTTTACTGAGTCATGTTCTTTCAAAAACCAAAAACTACGAAAGAATTAGTTGGAGCTTTTGTGGCTTTTACTTGTGATCCTATTTCCACATTTTCCCAGCTCCCAACCTTGGAGGAAATTGCCTTTAGTGATAAGGAGGGAGTGAGATTTTAGTTTCTGTGGGACCTAAAATTTCAAAAAACCATTAGCCATGGGATGTTGTGTGTTTAAGTTGGATCTATACGTTGTTTATATTTGTTTTTCCTTTCTGTAGATTCTTCTTTATGCCCGAAGTAAAAAGTAAATAAATGACCATGAGCTCCAAACTTGCAGGTGATTGCATTTAGTGATGAGGAGGGAGTGAGATTTCAATCCACCTTCTTAGGAAGTGCTGCTATTTCTGGTGTGCTACCAGTGTCGGCATTGCAGATGCCGGATAAAAGGTGGTCACAAAGAACTCCTAGCTCATAACTGTGTCATGTTGCTCTTTTTCAGCAAACTTATGATTAGACCTTGTCCAGTGGTGTAACAGTGCAAAATGTTCTGAAGGATAATTCTATTGAAATATCTGGGGAAGGCTTATTTGCTCTCAAGTACGATCCAGAGTCCATTTGGGGTTATGTTGAGGTATTGAATTTTAACTGAGGGAATGTCATTATACAACCAAGAATGTGACAATGTGATTTTTGAGACTGGCATACTGATATATGTTCATTTATTGCTGCAGGCTCATATTGAACAGGGACCTGTGCTAGAATCAGCTGGCCTTCCTCTTGGCATTGTGAAAGGAATTGCAGGGCAGACAAGGTTAAAGGTATGCAACATGACTACAGGATACAGATAAAAACACGCTTCTTTGCAATACTCGATTTGAACAAATCTATTCAATCATATATTTTCTCTTCATTGCCCAACTGTTATTTTCCAATTCAATCTAGGAATGATTGGAATATGCTGTTCATTTTTTGCGTGCCAAAGCATATATTAGCTATGTTGGAATCGCATGAGTTTATCATCCATTAGACTAAAGATAATAGATTCATGAACTAGTTCATAAATTCTAGGTCCATAGATGTTTGAATGCCAGGAAGTGTTGCTTTAATCTTTTCTCAAACTCAATTTATGAAATTTTCACTTTAGTGCCCCCCCCCTTCTTTCTTCCACTGGGCGTATGGACCAGGTAACAATTTATTTATTAGATTCTCGTAAGTTGTCATTTCAATTTTCAATCTTGAATTTGCCCCTTAGCCAGCTGAAAGATCTATAGTGACACAGCTTGTCTGATGTGAATTTTGCCAAACTAAAAAAATGTTAAACGTTATAGATAGGCAAAGTGCAAAAACAAACATGTGACTTTTATCCCCTACATGTGCCTTAGGTCACACCTCCATGCCTCGATGATCTACAAAAGCACTCTCCCATTACATCTCTTGTTACAAGTACCATTTTCCCATTGCATTTGCCATTTCTTCACTACTGATGTGTGGTTCAGATTTGGCACAACCCAACGGCAAGTCCCTTGGATGGTGGCTCTGTGACCTGATCCTTCCAACATTAATATGGGGTTCAGATTTGTGTTGATAAATGAAAGAGAAAGAGCTAGTTTCTTACCATTTGGGGTGAAACAATGACATCATGTCTCTTTGTCTCATTGGTTTGATTTGTTTAATTATGCTTGGCTATTTGAAGATTATGTCAACTATTAGTATTAAAATCTAATGCGTTTAATTAAGAGATAACAGGATTTCCTGCACTATTTTTCTGGCAATTTAAGCCGTTGTTGTGATGTAACTTGTTTAATTTTTTGTTTGATTAATCTCTATAGTTAATGTTAGTTTAGTCTGCTGAATACTAGAGAAGTTAAATGTTGGACCATGAAGATGCCAAGTGTGTATGGAATCTTTGAATTTGTCTTCCTTCCCTATTGTTTTCTTTGTATATTGTGACATTTGTTTTCTTGAGTTGTATGCTTCCAACCTAAAATAATGTGAGGAAGTAAACCCCAAAAGGAACCCAACGTTCCTTGATATTATTTTGTTTACTTTATACTAGTTTTGCACATATTCTTGAAATGGCGCCCGATATGCTTTTTCTGCATTCGTGGTCATTTATATGGAATTTATTTATTAAAAATCCACCAAGAGAAAAGCATAACCTTACAAAATTTTAACACCAACTTAGTAGGCAGGCATTTTTTGCTTTTCTTTTTCTTCTTTTTTCTTTGTGATCTGTATGATTTGACATTGGAATTATTCTGTTACTGAGGAATGAATGCTTCAAGATATTGTTACAATTACTATTCTAATGTATCTATATATGCACATTTCTATGTCTAATTAACCCGTATGCACTATTATGCACAGAATACATACATGCATACATACATACTCATTAGTTTAAACATACATACATATATATATATATGATGCACTTGTCTTCACCAGGGCTGGTTGCCTTTGTTGCCTTTTGGTACAGAAATGAGTGTAATATCTTTTGTCTCAGTAGCTTGGTACTGAACAGGAGGTACCTACTGGAAGTCGTGACTGAAGTTTGATAGATAGTTCTTTTTGTTTAGTAGGTGGTTAAATCATTTTCTACCTCTTAACAAGTAGTTTCAGCATTTGTTTTGCTATTTATGGTAAATGTTTTTTCTTAGAGGAATAGTGATGTGAGAGGCTCATTTTGCAGGTGACCGTGAGAGGCTCACAGGGACATGCCGGAACAGTACCCATGTCTATGCGTCAGGATTCCATGGCTGCTGCCGCAGAACTAATAGTTCTGTTGGAGAGTCTTTGCAAGCACCCGGACGATTTTCTCTCCTTGGATGGCCAATGCGAAGGGTCCATGATGGAATCTCTCACCGGATCTCTTGTCTGTACTGTTGGAGAAATATCATGCTGGCCAAGCGCCAGTAATGTCATTCCCGGCGAGGTAACTAACTCTAATCTAATCTCTCTTGCAAATGCTAATCATGACAACCCGCCATGAGGCGAGGCGAGGTGATGAAAGATTCGTTTCCATTTCCATGAGAATATTACAAGGAAACAACAATCTCTTGCAGACAACTTTTACTGTAGACATACGAGCAATGGATGACCTGGGAAGGCAGGCGATTATATACGAACTATCTAATCGGATGCATCAAATATGTGATCGGCGTTCTGTTTCCTGCGTTATAGAGCGCAAGGTATGTGACTTTGTCCATCTGTACATTAGCTTTAATGGCAACACCATTTACAACTTAATTGACTATGATGTGGTGTCGCTTCAGCACGAGGCAAATGCAGTGGGTTGTGATAATGGATTAAGTTCACAGCTGAAATCTGCGGCCTTATCTGCAATGAAGAGGATGTCTGGTGAGGTTGTGGAAGATGCGCCTGTGCTGATGAGTGGCGCAGGACATGATGCAATGGCCATGTCTCATCTTACAAAGGTTGGTTCCGCTCCGCTTTACACCGTCATCTCCCTCTCTGTTGCTTCTTATTCATGAGACTATTTTTTATAATTTGAGCAGGTTGGCATGATATTTGTACGTTGCCGTGGAGGCGTTAGTCACTCCCCGGCCGAGCATGTATCCAATGATGATGTTTGGGCAGCTGGTTTAGCAATCCTTTCGTTCCTAGAAACACAACTGTAGAACTGAAGATTTTTTGTTTTTGTATTGAACAATCTGCTTTGTATATTCTCAAAGAAACAAGTCAACGTCCATCCCAAAAATATAATAGTAATAACAATAGATTCAACTCCGATGATTGGTCCATAGTACAGCGTTCCCAGTAGACATACCGTTGCGTCAAGACTCAAAAGTGTCAACTTCAACTCTATAAAATTCAATTATTTCCAAAAGAACAAAAAACTATGGCCAAGTAAACCAGTAGCTATCATTCTCAAAGTTTTGACAGCAAGCAACATTTACAATTGAGCTTCTTCTGAGGGTTTTTTTTTTTTTTTTTTTTTTTTGGGGGGGGTGGGGGGGGGGTGCTGGGGGCTTTACAATCACCATATGTTTTCCCTACTAACTTCATAATAACAAGAAATTAAATAAGAACTTAAGATGCAGTTAGGGTAGAATTGTAATGTATTAAGAGGAAAAATGGTCAAATTACTGGGCGCAATTCACGTATATTCATGCAGTCAGTCTCCTCTACCCCTGCAATGCAATAGATAAAAGCAAGTGTAAAACCATTTGATTTAATGAGAATTCATAAACCACTTAAGTTAAAAATAAAGATGAAATTAGCGATAAACAAAAGGCTGATATTCCCCTTGGAAGCTGTTTCTCAGCATATAACCAAAGTTCAGGAATTGTCATTAGCTCAACAATTATGAAAAACCTTTCAGGCAAAAATAACAGGAAAACGTCGCAACTAAAATGGCCCAGGAAAATGAGAAAAATGTTGATGATGCAGGAGAAAGGAATTTGGGTTGATCATCCATCCTACGGGAACACTTCAAGCAATAAAGAAACTTTTTTGTCAAATTTTCACCCGAAAAGGATTTCCAAAGTGTGGCCTAACAAAATATAGGTTTTTTTTGCTTGGGGGTGTCACAAGGTAGTTCAATGTTCATCAAATATCGGCCTAGTTCAATGGGGAAGAGACTAACCTAAAAGGCTAAAACCATCAGACCGAGCTATCCATGAAAATAACAATGATCTGCAGTACTTGATGTAGACGTCTTCGAAGATATGACCACCTTCATAAGCTACTTACTTGGATTAGCAGCTACCTCTGCTTTGGGTGCACAGCCTTTGTTCCCATGACATGCAATTGCATGGGTCCCACATTAGACTGCCCCTAAAACAAAATTGAAAACCAGTTACATTGACTTCCATGAAACCGAAGGTAAAAATGAATAGGTATTGCGTGTTACCATGTCCTGCACGTTGTCTTGAATATTGAAACAAGTTTGAACACTTTGCGGCCTAAAATGTAATTGCCCCTGCAAGCATATAATTTATTCCATCATTTAGTTGTCTCATTACATGTCACCAGAAGAGGAAACCAAAATTGTTCATTCACTCAAGACAAAAATCACCCATCATAGTTAAGTTAGGTAGGTCAATTATTTTTAAGACAAACGCTTTGTAATTGACCATGTTATTACAAGCACATCCTATAAGAAATGATGTCAATGTCATTCAGTCTAAAACAATGACAGTTAGCAAACATATAAAATGACATACCAGTCCAAGCAACCTCTGCTGATTAAGGTAAGGGCCATCATATATTGGAGCTATTGAATGCAATTGTCCCTGTAACAAGATAGAAACAGATTGAACTCTTATTATAGCTAGAAACAAAATCAAAGATTGCAGAAACATATGTAACGGCTACAAAATGCATCACCAGCCCCTGTATGCTCTGTTGACTACTGAAGTAATCATCACGGCTTGGAGCTGCTGCACTTAACTGCCCATACAATATAAGTCCAGAAAGCAAATTCAGGTTGGAAAACAAGTAACAACAATCTCAACCTTAACTTCTTGGTCAACATGTTAGAATACAATCATATCCCATACCATCCCTTGAATAATTTGCTGAGTGCCAAAATAGCCATCAGGTGTTGGAACTCTCGCATTCAGATGCTCCTGTAACAAGTATAACAGCCAGGCATAAGAACACATCATACTTCTGTCCATGATACAATAATCTAAGTAGCAATACATTGAGGTCCACATTGAAAATAGAACATACCATCCCTTGTATGCTCTGCTGCAGCTCATAAGAACAACCAAGGGTTGGTGCTTGTAAATTTGAGTGTCCCTACAACAAGTATGGAACCCACATTAAAAAAATAGCAACATAAATCAGTCTACATCTAATAGAAATCCAGCAAACAAACCATTTGTTGCCAGCTGTCCTGCACTCCCAAGGTGGTTAACTCTGGTTCTGTCTGTTCCTAAAATATAAATATGAAGACCTACTTAGTAAATAACAATCTCTAATATCCGCCACCAAAAAACTTGAAAAATATGGATGACATGCACAAAAGGTCAAATTACCTGTCGTTTTTTGGTGATGCTGCTTTTATTTGTTTTGCTTGTAACATTACCTCCAATACCTTCTTCAAAGTCATGGAGAGCATGAATCAAAGGTGAGCCTGGCTCTTGGACATTTTGAATTGAGTTGTTCGCTTTCCCAAACTTCTTCAAAGCTTCTTCCAGCGCATTGAATGCAATGTTGTAACTATCCTGGGATAAAGACCCTTCATCACCCAATTTAAAGACCAGTTGACATATATCATTATAGCGCTGGGCCCTACACTCAACACCCTCAGAACCCTGTGTCCGAATTTGTCTACTCTTAGCATCCTTTGTCCAGCGTTTCAAAATATATTGAGGTGGAATATTGTGCACACCATACATTTGAAGAACTATCATCACATGTCTACAAAGGAAACCATTGTATTCAAACAAATGACAAGAACAAGAAATATAAGATGTTTTCTCATTCCACACCACAACAAAACCATGATTATCTTCAAAATCTTGAACCTTGAATGTTGTGGTTCCACTGTCTTCAGTTTCTTTTTTGGGATGGCATGCCACCACTCCCAAAACCTCCACTTGGAATTTCTTGAATACAGCATGTGTGTAAATGGTTGCCATTTGTTTCCCAAAAGGTGAGGGAGATTTTAATGTTGGTTCTTTATGCCATGTTTCAAAATCCACCTTTGCTTCTTCTTCAAACTTATCCTGTAAAATTGTTTTATATTGGTCTAAGAACTCTTTAAGTGTCGTTCTCCTTTGCATGTACTTATCAAGGAGGGTGCTTGCACTTTCTGATCTTTGGGTTGTTGACATTCCTGCCAAAAAAATCTCTCTCATATATGTCGGAGTCCACTGCTCACGATCTTCATACAATGATTGAAACCATATGTCATTTCTTAAATTGAATCGGTTGACCATTTTCCACCACCTTTTTTTGAACTCGCCATCTGTAAAAGATTTAAAAATGCATTTGTTAAATTTGGGCATGAAACTTTCATGTTGCCTCAACACAGAACCAAGCTTCTCTGGAATCTTGTTCAATATATGCCACAAACAAAAACAATGGCGAGCATCTGGAAAAATCTCAGCAACAGATTCCTTCAAGGATTTGTCTTGGTCAGTCAATATAACTTTTGGAGAATGATTACCCATTGCTCTTAGCCATGACTGCATCACCCAAGAATATGTAGATCTAGACTCATCTGCAAGTAATGCACATCCAAGCAAAATGAATTGACAATGATGGTTCACCCCAGTGAAGGTAGCAAACGGCAATTTATATTCATTCTTGATATATGTAGTGTCAAAAAATACTACATCATTAAAATTTCTATAATCAAGCCGTCCTTTGGCATCAACCCAGAAAACATTTCTCAGTAGTTGCTCTTCATTCAAATCTAGTGCATAGAAGAAGTTGGGATTCTCATCTTGCATGTACAAAAAATGTTCAAGCATAGCTTGTGCATCCCCATCTTCCAAAGGCAAATGCGGTTGACTACCATTTGAGATGCCACTCTTTTGAGTAGAGACTTTCTTAATTCCACCAGGTTGTCTGGACATTGTCGTGTACATCTTTTTTGTTCTAGCCCGGATAGCATGCAAAGCATCAACATTGTTATTACCTAGATCTATGTTCCTATGACCTCGGAAGTAATAGGCCTGGTCTGGAAATATTTCATGGTTATGTTCCTTTATAAAAGTATGAACAACCCACCTTCCATCCTGTGTTCTCTTGACATGCATGCAAGCCTTGCAATCTGTTTTTGACCAAGATCTATTTATTCTACCTCTCTTCTTCTTGATAGGTATGCCTGGCATGCTGTCTACATGTGGAACAGGTTCTGGAATTTTAGATGCAGCAGATTCTTGCTTACTTCCATATCTAGTACACACAAATTTAGCATCAATAAACTTTCCAGATATTCTAGATCGCCGGCTGGCCTTTATAATGGTAGCAAACCCAACAGACTTGGCATATTCTTTATAAAACGAAAAGGCCGCCTCCTTGGATTCGAACTCCATGCTATCATGAGGCTCTATGCTTGTATGGCAGTTCATAGCCATATCATCAGTGGTTGGCACTTTATGTTGAGCAACTGATGTGCCTCCACTCACATTTTCTCCTGCTTTTGCTTTATCATTTTCAGCATTACTCACTGTAACTCCATCTCTATTGCACACTTCACCTCCACAGTCCTCCGCATCTACATTCACTTGAGTCCCACCATCTTGCTTTTGATGTTCTCCTGATGTCCGTTCAAGATCTATTCCTATCATGACGGATCTTTTATTCCTGTGTTAGATTTTACAATATAGCTGAAGAAGTAGAACAGCCAGATGAAATCATTAGTAGTGCACAATAAAAGATAAAAAATAAAAAAATAAAAGATACCCGGGTTATGTCATCTACTAGGTTTCCACATGAATCTACATTAAGAACTTTTCAGAATCACAAATGACCCACATTTATGCATTCACAATATTTAACACAGCAATGATTTTAATATAAAAATCATACCCTCCAGAAAGGTATTCAAAATGATGGTTTTGAGTTTGCTAAGAACAATAGAAACACAACAACTCTACTACCACATTCATGAAAGTAAACAAAAATGAACTACTGCATTGTAATCAAATATAGAATAGAAATTTAATCAACTATACACATTCAAGATCCCCCAGATGAAGGAGAAATAGTTATGAGACTAACATAGCATGGCAAATATGCAGACCTTTTTGGCACTATAAATGTCTTCAGCAACTTGAGGTTAGGAGCTTGTGCAGTTAGCTAATCTGTTCCTGGTGTAATTAACTATTTGTGCTATAATGTTGCCATTGCCCATGCATGAGGAAAAACAGGACAAGAAAAAAAGTACTTTGCTGAAAAAACAGAAAAGAAAATAGGTAAGAGGTCGAGGAGATGTAACCAGGACAAAGGAATCAGCCAGGTCAATGGTTCAACACATAAATCATGAGCTCCATCATAAGAAAGGTAATCATGATGTTAGAAAAAAAACATATTCCAAATGCATCAACTGGACCAGATAAAATAGAACCACCAAAAACTAATATTATCAGCTTCCAGATTAGTAAAGACATGAAGTCAATATTATTTAATAGATAATAAACAAGGAGGAACCCAGGTTATGTCATCTACTTGGGATACACATTAAACATAAAGCAAGAAATTTACACAATCACAAATTGTTCACACTTGTGCATCTTCAGTATTTAACACAAGAAGGCTTCTAAAGTTCTAAAACAAAATTATACTCCATCACTGTCACAAGCCTTAATCAGCTATTCATCTTCAAAATCCAATCATAGAATTTAATTCTGATATCAGAAATAAGCAATGGCAAAAGGATCAAAAGAAAACTAGCTAATGACGACAAGTGTAGATCTTCTTCAAAGCTAACAACTTGTTCAGACCATTGAAGTGACTACTCAATTTCCCCACTCCCATTTTACATGTTACTTTGCATTTTGGAAGATAATTTTATGTGTTGAAAAAATCAAATATTTCAATATTTCAATTACATACATCCTAGCTCCAACAAATAACCATGTAAAATAAAATGACGTTTATGAATTACTGCACGAAGAAGCTCCCTTTATACTTTGTGCATTGTCAATTACAAGTTCTAAGATAGAGCAGGACTGAATGCTTTAAAAAAAATCTTTCCGTCACAGGTTAAACTATCCAATGTTCAAATTGTCACACAAAAACAATCAAATGGCATAAATTTGTATCAAGCCATATGAATTTGGAATGGTGAAAGTGACATGCAATAAATGTTTACGAGGAATTGAATCATCTCCATGGAATTGAGTATACCCGCACATTTTGTTTTCAATTCCTATTGCCAACAAAATTCTAGAAGGAACTGATCCTCATACCTTTATATCCTGAAAGGAACATATATTGACAATTATGTCCCACTTCCATTCCAACTCTTGCTTATTGGAGCCAATCCATTGTAATTCATGAGGTAACACCTTAAGGCGGGGAATTATCAACTGATAAGAGAATAAGGACTGCAAAATGATAGGATATAGGTACGAGAAATCCACTTTCAATTGGAAATTAAGGCCACTAATCGCATTTTTCAGGACTCATCATCAAAAGATAAACAAAATACCATGAGCCAATGACACTTTAATTTATTGGCCACAGAACAAAAACATTTGACAATTTCTGTCAAGTCTGAGAAGGTAGACAAGCTTATTAAGATCACTGAAGGATTACTACTTTGGACTAACAACTCCACGGATGTAACATGTGAAGAAACTCTCTCTCATTGTTGGATCATAAGTACTTGGCAGCATAAAATCCTCCAAGTGGTCAAGCAAAGTCTACCAATTGGTGAATGCTTTCAAGTCAGGCAACCTGTGCATGGATTTGGTATAAAGGCTCACATATAAGAGAAGTAGCTCAAGTACAGTGTCAACCTCCATTCACCAATTTAAATTATTACTTCTACGGCAGTTTTTGTTGCCAGGCCCTGCCTGTGTCATTAATCGATTAATGCGTGGTAAAGTTGATCGAAACCCTAACTCTACATGAAACATTCCAGAATCCAGACCAGTGGGTACAAAACAGCAAGTTCTCGATCAAGACGTGGAACAACTCTGAGTGGTTTGTGTTGATAGAGATAAGGGAAAAGAAGAACAACCCCCCCCCCCCCCCCCACAAACACACACACACACACACACAAAGGGAGTATGTTAATCCTATATTTTGTTTTCCAATAATTTTTTATAGCATAATTGCCATAGAGCTAGTATTTGATTTTTAGCACCATTACATTTGTTTTTCTATATAAATAGATGAGTGATGGATAGAAAATCCCACATCTAATTACATCTTTCTTCTTTTTCTTTCTCCTCCCTAAATTATAAATCATGTATAAACCAAAGTCACAACTCTCAAAGCTACTTGGCAATTGGTCACTTGATCAGACAAGCAGTTAAAATCCTCCAAGTCCATTTAGAGGAGATGTATTATAAAGATTATTAAGGCATCAGTGTAATTACTTAACGGGAATTTTGCAAGAATGCTAGATATTTCAGTCTACATTATAGTGGAAATTGCAACGTCTTCCACATGCCCTCATAAGCATCGGTGCTGAAACAATTGAGGAATAACTGAGCTATGAATTATGTGGCAGCACCAACCCCAAAAGGATGCAAATTCTTAAGAAACTCTGACTACAAAGCACGGATCTTGGACTTGAACAATTTGCATAGCATACTCATAGTTAGCTTATGAAAAAGTTACTACTCGGGCGAGCGCCTAGGCTGGAACCAAGAAGAAACAGAAAAAAGCAAAATGAATATGAAAGGTTATCGGCTTCAAAAGTCAGTGAAGATCGTGTTGTGTCCAAAAAAAAATGTAATAAGAAGAAGGAAAAATGAGAAAGCAAGTAGAGAGGAGCATACTCAAGCTCATTTCTCCGCTGGAATGTAAACCGATGCAAAGCAGTGCAATTTTCTTTCAATCTCTCCATTTTTCGTGCTTTTTGATAGCTGTAAAGGACATAATCTCCGCAGATTTAAGGGAAGCGAGTTCGTGAGGAGTTGCCAGAGGTCGGTTGGAGTCATCACGTCACGCGGCAGTAACCCTTGGCACGTGACGGCGCGTGGCGGACCTTACCGGCAACTTATCTCCGCCGGAAGGCTCGCCTGTGACGCAGCTCTCCGGTGGTCATCCCTCATCTAGTCTAATTGGTTTACCATGGATCTAGGGTTGTTCGCTCACCTTGCTGCTTCGATTCCTTTCTTCGTTGCTGAAATAGCCTATAGGTGTTTGTGCGAAGGAGTTGCTGCTGCTGCCCGCTTGTGTGTTATTGCTATATATATTTTATTTTTTATTTTTATCTTTTTGAAACATCGTTTGTTTGTTACATATTACCGAACACAATGCAGAAAACTTCTACTTGTTACAAACGCAAGTTCAAATAAGACTGATCCTGTCAATACCATATAAAGATAGCTATCGCTGCCTTGCGAAGAAACATATACAATCGGTATATCTTGGAAGTTGCAAGAGCTTCGGGTAGAAACCAGGCCCGTGACCATTGAGCACCGCGTTCAATGCTCACTGCTTGCAATTAAACACCGGCACAAATACAGAGATCAAAACCATTAATTCTCAACCCAACTGACATTGAAAATTTTCACACCAGGACCATCGTACAGAGTAAAGTACTAGAAGATTTATGAAAAGTTTGAATTCTTATGAAAATAGGGTCTTACTGTTTTTTGTCGTGCCTTTGAGATCCTATCTGCACAATATAAAGGGGATTTAGGGAAAAGACAATCACTCACCAAAAGTTTATTTCGAATGTATATAAATTATGACTGCATTTGAATTTATTTAGAAGGCGAATTAGAGGAAAATCGTGCCCTTTTATCATAACTAATTGGGTGAAACTCAAAAATTTAAGTCATAAAAAAAAATAAATAAATAAATTTACGTGACAACCCACTAAATATCAAGGGGGGACTAAGTGTTGGCGAGGGCCTTGGGTAGCAAGTGGTAGGCAGTAATGACGCAGTCAATCATAGCTCTCTCTCTCTCGTATTGCGCCGATATTGAATAATGTCATTGTCATTTGATTGGTGATTGTGCATTTATCGTCTCTCGCTCTTGGTCTCATTCCTTTTATTGACAACTGTGTATTTTGGTCTCCTGACTCCTATCAATGTCTGTCGTCTCCTTCTATCAACATCTATACAGGGTCGGCCCAAGACTTAGTGAGGGTCCTAGGCCATAATAAATTTTGTGGCTCTTTAAAAAATAATAAAAATTATTAATTTTTTTAAAAAAAAATTATTCTACTTCTCTCTCTTATGCCGCTCAATGGTCAAACTTCAATTTTTTATTCTACTTACTGTCTTGGCGAAATGGTTGCTGATCTACTTTATTTTTTGAGACTCCAACCAACAGCTACTATATTTTTTGAGGGCCCCCAAAATTTGGGGGCCTCAGGCATAGGCCTTGGTGGCCTATGCCTTGGGCCGACCCTACATCTATAATATCTTTCTTGTGACATCTCTCTTATTCTTTGTCGTCTTTTCCCTCTAGCATCTTTTTCATTGTCTTTCATCATTTTCCTAATGTGCCATTTTGTTAGGTCCTCCTTTTGAGGGCCCAAAGCACAAGCTTTAGTGCCTTATGTCTTTAAGTTAATTCTATTAAATATTTAAATATGTATGTGCATATAATAAATGAAAATTCATTTAAGAAATGAGATAGAGATTGATATCAAAATTTACATGAAATGACAAACAGAAAATAGTTACTGAGAAAATTGCCTTTGAAGAAAATGAGTATTAAATTGGGTTTTTCCAATTTGATGACAATGAATAGTTACAAAATAAGTTATGTTAGGAGAAGACTACTATGAAATTAGGTTTGCTTTGCAAATGATGCTTACATTTGTTTGTTCTCACTTGCTCGATTTTAACATGTTTTGGTCAAACCACTATAGATCTTAAAAGTATATAGTTACTCAAACTCTTAAACGACTAGTCTTTGTAATATCATTGAATTTTAATTACTTATCTTAAACACATTTTAAAATTAATTGTGACATCTTATCTACGATACTTTTAAAATTTTAGTGGATAAATTCTTAAATTTAAAAGGTGATGGAGTTAAATGACAAAAATTTAACAAGTCATAGACAAATTATTCTTTCTAATTATTCTAATATAAAAAACAACTACTAAATTTAGAGTTATAAATAGTCACTTAATTTTACACATATGGGTTGGTTTATTAAGTTAAAATTCCTGGGAAGTTTACATGATTTATTAAAAAATGACACAAATTTCAAGTAATTTTGCCATTTTGACATGAATTTTATACGAGTTAATTTAATTTTTCATAGTTGAAATTTAATATCAAAGATTGAACTATTAACAGAGAAGTCTAAGCAAAAGTAAAAAAATTACCGATAGTTTCAAAGATCTGCTTGAAAGGGTATCCTTGCAACTTCGATAAATATAAAGGACAGCCATCTGTTGTCGACTCCCTTAAAACCCTCGTAGCAAACAAAAAATCGCTTAAAACCCTAAAATCCACCAGCTGGTTCCCCAATCTCTCTCTCTCTGTTTCTCTCGATCGATCGATCGATACATTTCACGGAAGCCTCCTACATAGCGACTATCGCTACCCCGCACGGATTGCTGCAAGCTATTGAGGTATTTCTTGACGCTTGTAGCAGTACTCTGTAACACATACGCTTGTATATATGTAACCTATACGTGCTTGAAATTATCTGTAAATATGCTTGTATATATCCTAAATCGCCACTCTTATTCCGTGAAAATGTTGTCTGTACGCTTGTATTCTGTAACATGCTTTAAATGTGCACGGAAATTATCTGTAAATTAGAAATGATCTGTTGTATAATATTGATATGTAAATTAGAATTATCTGTAAATGTTCTTTGCGTGCACAGAAAATAATAAATTTCATGCTTCTGTGAACAGAAATTAGAAAATTGCATGGAAGGTGTTTGTTGCATGTTCTGTATATCCGCGATATGATGTGAAGTTTTTTCTATTTTTTTTGTATGGTTTTTGTTACATTGTATTTTGCACAGAAAATTTGCACTCAAAATAATTCTGTAATATGCTTGGAGAAATTCTGTATCGTCGATGTGTTTTTATCCATGTTTTAATTAGCTAAAATATGCTTGAATTTAACGTTGAGTTGATTTCTGTAAATCATGGAGTTGCATAGATCCTTTTTTTTTCCCCCTTCCTAATTCACCCCTTCTTTTAAAAAATTAACAAAATACTATCATTTGCAAAATATTTACCTGAATACCTCTTTGCCTGCCACCCAAGATGCCGCGTTGGAAAGCTGATCAGTGTGGTTGGCTAGGATTGCACAAACCCGCAACATAGACCCGCTTGTTTAACAAACAAGGCTATTTAATGCTTATTTAAAACTTATTTCGGAAAGAAGAAGCAAGAACAGAGGGGAAGGTAGACTAAAAGGGAAAGCAAGTAATAGTAAGTGATGTTCTGGGTGCCTTTTTTTTTTGCCCGTATGGTGAAGATTTGTCTCTAGGGTTCTTGGTTTTGGTGTCAGCCATTGCTTGGAGGGAGGGAGGTGCAACTGTGCAAGGTGGTAGGAGGTGTTGGTCTTTGATGCACGAAAACATTGAAACAGTGTCATTTCAGCGTCCTTTTTGTTTTCCTTACTAATTTACCACTTTCTTTTTTTTTTTTTAAGAAATTGACAAAATACTAGCATTTGCAAAATATTGACCTAAATACCTCTTTGCCTGCCACCCAAGATACCGCGTTGGAAAGATGATCAATGTGGTTGGCTAGGATTGCGCGAATTCGCTTCTTAGACACGCGATTTTACAATCCAACATAGACCCACTTGTTTAACAAGCAAAGCTATTTAATGCTTATTTAAACCTTGTTTCAGAAAGAAAAAAGCAAGAACAGAGGGGAAGGCAAAATAAAAGGAAAAACAAGTAAGAGTAAGTGATGTTATGGGTTCCTTTTTTTTGCCCGTGTGGTGAATAGTTGGCTCTATGGTTCTTGGTTTTGGTGTCAACCACCGCTTGGAGGGAGAGAGGTGCAACTGTGCAAGGGGGTAGGAGGTGTCGGTCTCTGATGCACGAAAACATTGAAACAGTGTCATTGCAGCATTCTTTTATTTTTTTTTCCTTGCTAATTTACCATTTTTTTAAAAAAAATTGACAAAATACTATCATTTGCAAAATATTTACCCGAATACCTATTTGCTTGCCACACAAGGCGCCGCATTGGAAAGATGATCAATGTGGTCGGCTATGATTGTGCAAACTCGCTTCTTAGACGAGCGGTTTTACAGTCCAACATAGATCCATTTGTTTAACAAACAAGGCTATTTAATGCTTATTTAAAACTTATTTCAGAAAGAAGAAAGCAAGAACAGTGGGAAAAAAAGAATAAAAGGAAGGCAAGCAAGAGTAAGTGATGTTTCAAATGCCTTTTTTTTTTGCCCGTGTGGTGGAGAGTTGGCTCTAGGGTTCTTGGTTTTGGTGTCAACCACTACTTGGAGGGAGGGAAGTGCAACTGTGCAAGGTGGTAGGAGGTGTTGGTCTTTGATGCATGGAAACATTGAAATGTCATTGTTTCGACGTTCTTTTCTTTGCTAATTTACCACTTTTTAAAAAAAATTAACAAAATACTATCTTTTGCAAAATATTTAACTAAATACCTCTTTGCTTGGCACCCAAGATGTCACGTTGGAAAGATGATTAGTGTGGTTGGCTAGGATTGTATGAACCTGCTTGTTAGACAAGCAATTTTACGGTCCAATATAGACCCACTTGTTTAACAAGCAAGGCTATTTAATGCTTATTTAACACTTATTTTAGAAAGAAGAAAGCAAGAACAGAGGGGAAGGCATAATAAAAGGAAAGGCAAGTAAGATTAAGTGATGTTTCATGTGCCTTTTTTTTGCCCATGTGGTGAAGAGTTGGCTCTAGGGTACTATTTGGTTTCTTCATCCAACTCCCATATTCACTATCTGGTTTCTTCTTTGCCTTTTCTTGTTTTTATCTCTTGTTTTCCTTTTCTTTGTCCTCAACAGTAACAATACTATGATTTGCTACAACACCAAGTCCAACCCTCTACCTCTTCCCTATTGGAATTGAAAATAGTTCCAACTGATCTGTCATTCCTGCAACCATATCATTTCCCATCATAGAAAGGAATTCAAACTTCTTTGTAAGCCAAAACTTGATTTGAGGTTGTAGCTCTCCAATTGGAATATGAATAATCAAGACAACAAGAGTCTTGTTCTTGACAATATCTTTTTCTTTCTAGTTGCAAGTGTACACCAAATGCTCATTTTCAAGAAATTTTTCCTCCAGTGGAACCTCAATAACTTCTTCAGCAATTGCCAATCCTTTCTTGTCATCCTGAATTGTTTGATCCAATTCAAGTTTTTCCTCATTCCTTGCAACCACCATTCCTATTCTCAGGACTGCATCAGCTTCATACCTCTCATCAGCTTCATGAACACTATCTTCATTGTCATCCTCATCTTCCAATGTGACTTCCTCAGCTTCTTGCAAATATAAAATGTGATCCTCACCGATATCCTTGTCCACTCTCTCTTCCTTGTTGCAGTCTTTAGTTACAATTGGCCAATCCAACTCCAATTTTTCTTCAGATTCCTACTCTACTTGATTTGTAGCCTTAGAAGCTCTTTCAATTTGTTGGCTACTCTTAAGATAACTTTTAGGCAGCAACCTATGCTTTTTGTAAATGGCTTCTAGTGCCAACTTTTGCAGCCTAGCCTTCTCAGCTGCTTGTTGTATCGTGGCAAGACACATTATTTTCACCATAGGCCTTGGCGTATTGTTAAGACCATTAATGAATCTCTACACAAAGTAAGGCTCATTCAACGTTAGATGGGAATTGAGCAATAGTGCTTTCAATTCCTCAAACCTGACATTATAATTCGTTATGGAGCCTTTTTGCTCTAGGTTATTGAATTCTTCACTGCACCTCTCATCTCCGACCAGGTTTAATGCTAATTCATCTGTTGTCTACAAACTAGAAGCATTAGGTATGCTGAAAGCCAACTCCATGGATCTAGAGCTTCCAATGCTTGCTCGAATTGGTCCTATAGTGGATCTAGAGCTTTCCTTTATTTATAAAAGCTGACTCCATGGATGTAATGTCAAGATCTCCACCTATTGTTGGATTTGATCTCTTTCTTTGAATAATCTAATCTGAATGCTCCTTAGAAAGTAACTCAGCTGGGAGGTGAATTTGAAATCGTTTGGCCATCATAATCATCATTTCATCTAGCTATTTGTTGAGTTTAATGCATGTTTCCTCAAGTTTTGTGTCCATGACTCGCTTTTGAAACTGCTTCTGCTGCGCGACTCTACCTCCTAAACTTGATTGACTCTGTTCGGCCTCCAAATTCATTGGAATCCAATCACTGAAACTGCTTTGATAAATCGCTTAGACCTTCTAATAATCGATCGCCTCCAAGTTCGCAGCCTAAAATTGTCTTCTCTAGCTTATGGCTATTGATCGCCTAGGTCAAACAACCAATAATCAATCGACTCGGTTATTTGAGAGTTCGCTTGGGTGTTGCAGTCTCTTGAAAATTGCCTACTATCAGTTTCACCGAATCACTACTAAGATGTGCTTGAGGAAATCGTCAGTTGCGAACCATTGAAAATTAACAACCAAGACGCGAAATCAACAAGCTCTTGTTGCAGTCTTCTAAGAGTTGATTGGCTCCATTGAGCTTCCTAAATTCGTTTCACCTTCAAATTTCAAGCCCCGATTAACAATTATCATAGTCAAAATTGAGAAATCAGTAGCTCGAGTGTCGCCTCTAACTTAGCTCCCTGAATTGCCTCCTGTAGCTCGATCAGTTCCAAGAATTGCTTGCTCTATGTCGCCTCTAAATCTAAATTCAATTGCTAAGATTTTCGCCACAAATTGTCAAGAATCATAGTCAAGGATTGACTAAGATTCACTACGTCGGAAACTACAGTGTCGAAATTGAGAAATCAACATCTTGAGAATCAACCTGTAGGTATAGCCTCTTGGATTAGCTGACTTGGATTTGCTTCGTCTTCAGCTTCTGGATTGCCTAGCCGTGCTTCGTTGTCTAGTTCGCCGGAAAGTCACAACCTAGTCTGTCTCAATCGTTGCTTCCCATTTGACAAACCTATTCCGCCTTTGAAATAGCAACCACTAAAGATTAACAATTGCTAGACTTCCCTTTTGAGATCGCCTTCCTGAATCGCACATTGTAGTAGCCGAAGACCATTGCGATTGCCTTCCTGAATCACATGCTGTAGCAACTGCCAGAAATCGGTTAGTCGAGAATCAACTTCTTGTGATTCAATTGACTCTGTTACAATCCTTCAAATTTGAGCCTAGATCTGTTCTAAATTTGCCTCTGATGTTGCCTACTGATGATCTGATGCGCTTCGTTGCAGCTAAGAGAATTCGTTGGAATCTTCATCGGAAATCGCCTTTCTCACAATGCAACAACCGAGGATCAGTTACTGAGAATTTCCACTCATACCCGAGGATTGAGCAGTTCTGATACCAAATGTCACGACCTAAGGTTTTCCTAGGGTTTGGATGGAAAATTGAGAAGAGTATGTGGAAGAATTAGACAGAAATGAAGGGAGACAACAAGAATAAAGGGAGAACAACGGAGATCTAGAGGGAGAACAGAGAATTGGGAGGGAAATTAGATGTAATACATGTAATTTCCCATGCCTAATCTACCCTTGGGATCGTGACAACTACATGCAGGCTCTTTGTGATGGGCTGGGTGTCATTGGGCCGACTGGGAGTAGGGGTGTTGCAGATGGGTTGATTTTTTCGGTTTTTATTAGGGGTGAGGAGCAAGCAGCTGGCCATGCTAGAGCCGAAGGTGATATATCTATGGGTAATGTGTCTCCAGCCCAATTCTCTTATTTTAAGCCCTAACTTTCGGGTGATTAATGGCGAAGCGGTTGCGACTGTGCTTGGTCAAAGAGACCAGTGATTTCTTTTCATGACCATCATGACGATTTTTTTTTTTTTGGGGGGGGGGGCTATTCTCTGGTCATCGCACCTGTTGATCGAGTATATGGGGAGAAGAGGCGTGAGAGGAATGGGAGTGTGGTCAGGGCAGACAAGGCCATGGATCCTAGTGTTGAGATTTGTAATAAGAAATTGTCGTGGGCTACCTTGCTATGGTCTAGTGGTCCTTGCATCCCTATGAAGCTTGAGTATACTCCCCCTAAGAATTTGGAGGATGGAGTACTGACAGTCAAGTTACCATCTAAGATTATTGTAAGCTTGGACGAAAAGCTTAATAATCTTATTCACAAACAACCCTAGTTATAGGGTTGAATATTTACATCTTTAGGAAAGATTATAACAAAGAAGATTACAATAAAATACACTTAGGAAAGTATCCTAATTTGAGATTAGGAAACTATCCAAAAGAACAAGATTTAGAAGAGTTTTAGAAACTTCCTAAAAACATAGTGTTCTAGAAGCAGATGCGTGAAAGGATTCTTTCCTTTTCTCCTTGAATACTACTTTCCTTTTCTTCTTGATCTTCTTCCATCAACACTCTCCCTCAAGTTGGTGAATGAATATCCATCATTCCCAGCTTGAATGCTAAGTCCCCGAATCTTCTAATTGTCAATCCTTTTGTTAGAATATCGGCAACCTGTTTCTTAAACGACACATAGGGTATTTGAATTACACCTCTCTCAAGCTTTTCCTTTATAAAATGCCGGTCAATCTCAATGTGCTTACTTGTTATGCTACAAAAGATTATGAGCAATGCTTGTGGCTGATTGATTATCACAAAATAACCTCAATGGCTTATTAACAACAATCTTAAGGTCCTCTAGAACAATCCTTAGCCACAACAACTCACATAAATCAAGTGTCATAGTCTTGAATTTGGCTTCAACACTTGACCTTGCCACTATGCTCTGCTTCTTACTTCGCCAAGAGCCCAAGTTTCCACCTAGAAACACACAATATCCGATAGTAGATCTCTTATCCACTAATGATCCAGCATAATCAATATCTGTATAGCTTTGTACATCCAAACAACCACTTGTTTTGACTAAAATTCCTTTGCTTGGGGTAGTTTTCAGGTAGCACAGTATCCTTCTCATAGCATCCATATGATTTTCATTAGGATTATGCATAAATTGACTTAACAAGCTCATCGCATAGGAAATATCTGGCCGAGTGTGTGACAAGTAAATCAGCTGGCCTACCAGCCTTTAATACCTCCCTTTGTCTACTGGTGGACTACTGGTTTCTTCTCCTAACTTAGTATTAGGTTCCACTAGAGTAGCCATTCCTTTTCCTCCTAGCAAACCAGTCTCCTTTGAGAGATCCAATATATACTTACGTTGGGATATAAAGATACATGCTTTGGAGTAGGCAACCTCTATTCCCTAAATTTTTTTGAGTGATCCCAGGTCTTTAATTTCAAAATTCTGAGCTAGTTGACTTTTAGGAGGTACCTTATGTTCTTTAATGTCATCTCCTGTCACAATGATGTCATCCACGTATACTAAAAGAGCAGTCACCTTCCCTTGCATTGAGTGTTTAAAAAAGAGTGTGTGGTCTCCTCTACTCTGTTGGTAGTCCATCAGCTTCATAGCTTTGGAGAACTTATCAAACTAGGCTCTTGGTAATTGTTTAGGGCCATAGAGGGCCTTCCTAAGTCTGCATACTTCATCTGCCCTTCCTTCCTTGAATCCCGATGGTTGTTCCATAAACACTTCTTCTTCTAGATCACCATGAAGAAATGCATTCTTCACATCTAGCTATTGTAATCTCCAACCATAGTGGGTTGCTAGGGATAAGATAATTCTCACAATAGTCATCTTAGCTACTAGTGCAAAAGTCTCCAAGTAGTCAATCCCATATGTTTGGGTGTGGCCCTTAGTCACTAATCAAGCCTTGTACCTCTCCAAAGTCCCATTTGCATTGTATTTCAAGTTGAAAACCCATTTGCAGCCCACTGGAACTACCTCCTTTGGTCTCGACGCTAGATCCGATGTGTTATTTTTCTCCAATGCTTTCATTTCCTCCTGCATAGCCAGTTTCCATTTCTGATCATTTAAAGCCTCATCCATTGACTTAAGGATGATAATGGTATCTAGAGAAGTTAGGAAACTTTTATGTTTTTAGGACTACTTGTGATAATAGTGGGCTAGAGGATGTTGAGTGTAACGTATAACCCCTTTTCTAAGGGCAATAGGCATGTCCAAATCATTCAAGTTAGAAAAAACAAAATCAGGATTAGAATGAATAGGCATTAGGGAGGAAACAACTTCAGTATTTGGCTGGGAATTAGATGTTAATCCTTGTTGAGCTTGAGAAATGGGTTGTTGTCTTCTGTGATACACAAAGGCAGAGCCTTTGAACCTAATTGGGGTTGATGCCTCGAGTTTACCTGCTTGATCAAGGCTGTGATGATGGTTGTTCTGATAAAAATGGTCAGGGATAGGCTCTGCTTCTGTAGAAGTATTAGGTGCAAATGGCTCAAGAGGAATTAAGTCTAGATTCGGGAAGGATGAGTCTTGGACTTGGTCACCTATCAATTGAGTCTCCCTTTGGGGACCAAGGGATGAGGGACCAAAGAAGGATTGAGACTTAACAAATGTGACATCCTTTGAAACAAAGAATTTTTTAGTAGGAGGATAGTAACATTTGTAGCCTTTTTGAGTAGGAGAATAGTCGAGGAAGATATATCTAAGGGCCCTAGGATCCAGCTTGTCTCAGTTTTGCTTAGTGTTAAATAAGATAAGTAAGGGGATATTAGTGTATTTATCTTTAAGTAAATGTATGCATATATATATATATGCTTATATTGTACACTTGAGGTATATACAAACAATTCATTTTTATACATCTAACATGGTATCAGAGCCACAAACTCTAACCTAACCCTAGCTGCTGTCGCCGCCGCCGTCGTCAACCGACGGCATCACCGCCGGTCACTTCGCCCGCCGTCGTCATCACCTCGGGTCTCTTCGTCGGCCGCTGGTTTTGCTGGCCATTCAGCTATTGTGACTCTCCTTTGTTACTGTTTTGCCTAAAGTAATTGAATGCCGGATTTATTGAAGAAATCAGGAAGAAATAAAGATGATTCGGCAGCAGTTAGTTAATAGGACATAAATGTAACTAATTGTTTTATTAAGGGTAGTTTTGACTTTTATAAAGTTAGTTATTTCCCCTTAGATATTTCTGCCTCCCTTAGTCTATATATAGAAGGGTGCGGAGGCCAGTTTTCATCATCATTCATTCATATCTTTCATTCCTTGGGTTCGGATACAGTGAGAGGCGAGAGTAAGAGCTGTGTGATTCTAGTTCTTGTTGTCTTCATTAGAGTATTGTATTCGAGAGGCAAGGTAGAGTGAAAGAGGGGTATTCTTGTACTGATTTCTGATTGGATTCTAGTGGATTGATTGCTTCTTGGATTGCTGGATGTAGTGTCATGTAAATGGCATGAATCAGGGTATATCTTGTGTGCTGCAATCTAGTTTGGTTTCTCTACTTTTAATTCTGTTTTTATTTTCTACTTTCAGTATTCAATGTTGGTTTGAATTCGGTGAGTTTCTTGAGTGATTCTTGAGAGATCATAGTCTCGGTTTTAACATCCTTCTCCAGATTCGACCATCTTCTTCTGGCCACGCCCAGATCTCACCTTCGTCATCGCCACGCCTGCCCAGATCCAACCATCTTCTTTCGGTTGATTCCAGATCTTGCCCTCACTGTCGCTGCCTCTGTCCTGGTCATCTCTCCATCACCTTCGCCGCGCCTGTCTAGATCCAGCCATCCTCAAGCTACTCTAGCTCTAGCCGTTAGTCTTCAACTCCGGTGACAACTTCAGGTTTTGTGCACCCAGATCTGCCATTGCTCCAGATCTGTTCTTTCTTCTCCTTGGTCGTGTAATCCAATTTGCTCCAGATCTGCCCAGATCTGCCATTGCTCCAGATCTGTCTTCCCTCTCTTTGGTCGTGTAATCCAATATGCTCTAGATTTGCTGTTCTTTCTGCATCATGTATTCATCTCTAGCTCACTCTTCATCCACAAGCCGCTCCACCATGTCCACACTCGTGACCATTCCCCATTTTTCGGGCACACCGATTATTACAACGGAGAAATTGAGTGGACAGAATTATTCCGTCTGGTCATGTGCAGTTGAAATTTGGTTTCTTGGTCATGGCCTTGAGGATCACTTATCGAAGACTATTTCAACTGTTTCTGAGGGCGATCAACCTCTTTGGCGGAAAGTGGATGCCCAGTTATTGAGTTTATTGTGGCAGACCATTGAGCCAACCTTGATGCTGACATTTCGACCTATTCGGGAGTGTAGTGCCCTATGGACTCGGGCTCGTGAGCTGTATACTAGTGACATCACTCATATTTATGATGTGATTGGTGCTTTGTTCAATTTACGACATACTGATTTGGATATGACCACATATTTGGGTAAGCTTCAAGCTTCTATTACCGACTTTAACGAGTTGATGCCCTTTGATATCGATATCAAGAAACAACAACAATAACAACGTGATCAAATGTTTACTATCCTTTGTCTTCATGAAATTCGACTAGAGCTTGACTCAACTAAGACACAGATTCTCGGCAGTGCCTCTCTTCCTCCTCTGACAGAGGTATTTGCCAGACTACTTAGAGCCTCTTCTATTACTATTGATCGTGGCATGTCCGTTCCTGGAGATCACTCTGCCGTTGTTACGATCCCGACTGATCGTGGTCGTCGTGGCGGTCGTCGGGGTGGTGGTCGTCCTCGGCCCCAGTGCTCCTATTGTAATCGCCTTGGTCACACTAGAGAGACTTGTTATCACCTACATGGTCGTCCACCTCACGCAGCCAATACTATTGCTAACATGGTTGTGAGCATTTCAGAGGGTCAGACATCTATCACACCCAGTGATTCCTCACCAGTGACTATCTCCGGGGGGGAGTATGCTCAGTTTCTTCAGTTCCGGGCAGCACAACAGGCTACTTCACCTGTCACATCCTTTGCTGACACTGATAACCCTACTGCCTGTTTTACTAAGTCTTCATCTTCTCTTGGCATGTGGATCTTCAATTCCGGTGCCACCAATCACATGTCTGGTAATCGTTCTCACCTATCTCATGTTCAAACTTTGCAGTCTCTACCTCTTGTTACATTGGTTGATGGCTCTCAAGCCTTAGTCACGGGTATTGGTACCGCGTTACCTTTTCATACTTTACCATTATCATTTGTTTTACATTTACCACAATGTACCTTTAATTTGCTCTTTGTTAGTCAACTCACTCGCAGCCTTAATTGCTTTATAACTTTTTTATCTGATTCTATTCTTGTGCAGGATCGTAGGACTGGACGGACGATTGGCACGGGGCTTAAGTCTCATGGTCTCTACTATCTGTCTCTCCCTGCTTCTTCAGTGGCGTGCATGACGACAACTGTCCATTGTCGGTTGGGGCACCCATCTCTTCCCAATCTCAAGAAGATGGTTCCCATTCTCTCTAGTATTTCTTCCTTAGAGTGTGAGTCTTGTCAATTTGGGAAACATAGTCGTAATTCTTTCCCAAGTAGAGTTAATAAATGTGCTAGTTCTCCTTTTTCAGTAGTCCATTCAGATGTATGGGGTCCCAGTCGTGTCAGTTCACAAGACGGTTTTCGTTATTTTGTAACATTTATTGATGATTTCTCTCAGACTACATGGTTATATTTAATGAAAACGCGTTCAGAGTTATTTTCAGTCTTCACTACATTTTGTGCTGAAATTAGAACACAGTTTAATTTGCCTATCCGTGCTCTTCATAGTGATAATGCTCTTGAATATTTGTCTCTCCCATTTTGATCTTATATGGCATCCAATGGGATTCTTCACCAGACTTCGTGCCCTGGAACCCCACAACAAAATGGGGTAGCTAAACGCAGGAATAGTCATTCAATTGAGACAGCCCGCACGCTTCTTCTTCATATGCATGTTCCACTTCAATACTGGAGTGATGCTGTCTTAACTGCATGTTACTTAATTAACCGCATGCTATCTTCTGTCCTTAATGACCAGATTCCTCATTCCATTCTTTTTCCTCGGGTTGACTTATATTCTCTTCCTCCTCGTATCTTTGGGAGCCCGTGCTTTGTTCACTATCTTGCCCCAAGTCGTGATAAATTATCCGCTCGTTCCGTCAAATGTGTTTTTCTGGGTTATTCTCGCCTTCAAAAGGGGTATCGTTGCTACTCTCCTTAATTAACTCGATATTTTGTTTCAGCAGATGTTACCTTCTTTGAGTCATCTCCTTATTTCCCTTCTTTGTCTACGATCTCCGATTCTGTGTCTGCTGGGTTACCTTTGCCTGTCCCTTCTCTTGACTTCACATCATCTCCATCTCCAACGTCTTCACCATCTCCACCATCCTTTACCTCTCGCCTTGATCGCTCTGATCTTCAGGTCTATCAACGGCGTCCACATCTCGTGGCCTAACCAGCACCGACTGTTGTCGCTAGTCCACGGAAACTGTCTCTTGACTCATCCCCGGTGCCAATTCGTTCTTCCTCCTCTGGTCTGTCGCCTTCGACTTTTGATCTTGACTTGCCTATTGCTCTTCGTAAAGGTACTCGCCACCCTATTTCCCATTTTGTTAGCTACGATTATTTGTCCCTTGGATATTCCGTTTTTGTTTATTCTTTATCTTCTGTTTCACCTCCTAAATCTGTTCCCAAAGCTCTTTCCCATCCAGGGTGGTGGGTTGCTATGGTCGAAGAAATGTCTGCTTTACATTCCATTGGGACTTGGGACTTGGGACTTGGGACTTAGTACCTCTTCCCAAGGGTACGTCTACTGTTGGTTGTCGCTGGGTTTACACTGTTAAAGTTGGCCCTGATGGCCGAATTGATCGTCTTAAGGCTCGCCTTGTTGCCAGAGGATACACTCAGGTTTTTGGTCTTGATTATGGCGATACATTCTCTCCTGTTGCTAAGATCTCCTCTGTTTGCCTTTTCTTGTCCCTTGCTGCTATGTTTCACTGGCCTTTTCATCAATTGGACATCAAAAATGCATTTCTACATGGCGATTTACAGGAGGAGGTGTATATGGAGCAACCTCCTGGCTTTGTTGCTCAAGGGGAGTCTAGGCTGGTGTGTCGCCTTCGAAAATTTTTATACGGTTTAAAACAGTCTCCTCAAACTTGGTTTGGTCGATTTAGTTCAGTTGTTCTTGAGTTTGGGTTAACTCGGAGTGAACCTAATAATTCTGTTTTTATCGTTCCCAGTCTGGCCGTCACATTCTTCTAGTGGTGTATGTTGATGATATAGTACTTACAGGGGATGATGATGTTGGTACCACTGAATTGAAGGCACATCTTCATCAACAGTTTCAGACTAAGGATCTGGGTCCTTTGAGATATTTTTTGGGTATTGAGGTAGCTCAGTCAAAGCAAGGCATCTATATTTCTCAAAGGAAGTATGCCTTAGATATGCTAGAAGAGACATGATTGCTTGGATGTAAACCTACAGATACCGCTATGGATCTAAATATCAAGCTTTTACCGAGACAGGGGGAGCCTTTTTCTGATCCTGGGCGCTATTGTCGATTAGTTGGCAAATTTAATTATCTCACAATCACTCGTCCTGATATTTCATTTGCTGTGAGTATGGTAAGTCAATTCTTGGATTCACCTTGTGACAGTCACTGGGATGCAGTGATCCATATTCTTCGGTATATTAAGGCTGCGCTTGGTCGGGGTATATTGTATCAAAATCATGGGCACAGTCAGATTGTGGGATATACGGATACTGATTGCGCAGGATCACCTAGTGACAGGAGATCCACATCTAGATACTGTGTATTTGTGGGTAGAGAAACCTAGTCTTTTGGAAAAGTAAGAAGCAAATTGTTGTTACCAGATCCAGTGCAGAGGCTGAATACAGGGCAATGGTCGTAACAACATGTGAGCTAGTGTGGTTGAAACAATTAATTGAGGAGTTAGGAGTTACGCAGGTTAAGCCTATGCAATTGGTTTGTGACAACCAGGTTGCAATGCATATTGCTTCTAATCTTGTGTTTCACAAGAGAACCAAACATATTAAAATTGATTGCCATTTTGTTAGAGAAAATGTGCTCTCTGGAGATGTAGTTACAACATGTGTGGGTTCCAACGATCAACTGGTTGATTTACTCACCAAGTCGCTTAGAGGGTCTCATGTGAATTATATTTGTACCAAACTAGGCATGCTCAATATATATGTTCCAGTTTGAGGAAGAGTGCTAAATAAGATAAGTAAGGGGGTATTAATGTATTTATCTTTAAGTAAATGTATGCATATATATGCTTATATTGTACACTTGAGGTATATACAAACAGTTCATTTTTATACATCTAACACTTAGGAATGTGGACAAAGGCTATACAACCAAAGACTTGAATAGGAAGAGGTGTGTGCTGATTGAAATCTGAAAAGTGAGAAAAAAGACACTGGAAAGGGCTTTGATGACCTAGAATTTTGGAAGGAACTCTATTGATTAGATAGGTTGTTGTAAGGACGGCTTCCCCCCATAAATTCTTAGGGACATGGTGATGATGTAGGAGAGATCTAGTGACATTTAAGAGGTGTCTCATCTTCTTCTCAGTCATTCCATTTTCTTGTGGAGTGTTGATGCAAGAGGACTCATGGATAACCCCTTTCTCTTGGAAAATTTGATGCAAATGCTGGTTGAAATAGTCTCTCACATTATCAGTCCTAATTTTCTGATTGGGGGTGCCAAATTGAGTCAAAATCATTGAGTAAAAATGAGGCAAAACAGTACTAATAGCAGCCTTGTCCTTTAAAAGAAATATTCAAGTAATTCTAGTGTAATCATCTATAAAAGAGATTAACCATCTAGCCTCAGAACAATTAAGAATCCTAGATGGCCCTCAAACATCAGAATGTATTAATGCAAAAGGGTGTGAAGACAGTTTGTTGCTAACAAGATAAGAACCCCTATGGTACTTGGAGACTTCGCATACATCACAATGCAAAGTACTAGAATCTAATTGCTTAAATAAGTCAGGGAACATAGATTTCAATAATTGAAAAGGTGGATGTCCTAGCCGATAATGATGAATCCACACTTGAGTGAGAGTTGGATGAGACCGAGATGTGCTGGCTAGCTTAGGCTTAGTCCCACTAGGTAGCAAAGTCTTCCCCTTTAGAACATACAGCTCATTCCTTTCCTTAGCAGCGCCAATCATCCTCCTCGTGTCCATTTCCTGAAACTCACACGTAGAAGGAGAGAAAATGACTCAACAATTAAGGTCTTTAGCAAGTTGATGGAGAGAAATCAAGTTGGTTGATATGTTTGGAACATGCAAAACCTGTTTGATAGCAAGAGTAGGGTTAAGAGTAACCCTGCCCTGGTCTTTTATAGGTATAGATGTCCCATTTGCAATGAGGATTTATTTAGGGGTTTCAAGAGTAGTATAGGTATAAAAAACATGGGGATTATGGGACATGTGGTTTGTAGCCCCTGAGTCTAGAATCCAAATATCATCTTTAGTAGTTTTTGTGGCAGTTAAAGAACAAAACTGAAAGTTGTTACCTGAAGGGCTACCTTGCTGGGCAATAGAACATGATCCATCTTGAGTGGTCTTCAAGAACACCTTAAGTTTTCCAATTTCAACCACTGCATCTGTCTTTTCTGCAACCTCTTCTTGCTTGTTGGAGAGAATTTTGAGAGGGTATGTTTTTGAATCCTCCTATTTTTTGTAGCACAGTCTCCTTCCCATGCAACTTGAAGCAGGTTTCTCAAGTATGCTTAGGTTTTTTTACAATAGGAGCATCACAAACCTTCCTTCCCTTGTGATTTGGATTGCCCATCTGCCCTTCTATGTTGAAATCTAAACTTTGATCCCTCTCTTCTATTAGTTAACATGGTTGATCCTTCGGAACAGATTTTTCCCAACATGGTTATTCTCTTATTCTCCTCACCCTGGACAACAACAAACACTTCATTGAGTGATGGAAGCTTTTTTTTTTTCCCTTTAGAAAGGTTTTTACCAACTGAGCCCACTGCAGGTAGTTTCGTCCATCCAACTGGTAAGATGGATGCATTCCGGGTAGGTCGCTAGTAGGTAGACCTCCCGATAAAGTATCAAAGGTGTTGGTTTCTCTCGAGGTCACTGATGGAGAATCTTAGAGATCTCAGACATGATTTGGAAGAAATAGATGGAGTAGAGAAGTGTAGTGAGGGTAGAACAGTAGGTATTAATTGAGGGAATGGCAATGAAGGCTGAAAGAAGCACACAGAACTAGAAGGGCAATGAAGGCCAGAATTTTTTTTTTCCTCAAAGTTATAGCTCTAATACCATGTAAACTTGGACGAAAAGCTTAATAATCTTATTCACAAACAACCCTAGTTATAGGGTTGAATATTTACATCTTTAGGAAAGATTATAGCAAAGAAGATACAATAAAATACACTTAGGAAAATATCCTAATTTGAGATTAGGTTACTATCCAAAAGAACAAGATTTAGAAGAATTTAGAAACTTCCTAAAAACACAGTGTTCTGGAAGCAAATGCGTGAAAGGATTCTTTCCTTTTCTCCTTGAACATTGCCTTCCTTTTCTTCTTGATCTTCTCACGTCAACAATTATTGATGAGAATATGGCATATTGGATGAGTACGCTCGTGGACTATTTTATTGAAAGGAGTTTACCTTTTTCAGTGTTTCGGTCCCTTGCTATGAAGTTATGGAAGTGGTACAACCTTATTGAGGTAATCTCTAATAATTGTGGATGTTAGGGGTGTTTGTTGCGGGCCCATGGCATTTTGCGAGTCAGCCTATTTTGTTGAAATGTTGGGAGCCAGGGATGCTTCTTACACCAGAATCCCATACCTCTATTCCGATGTGGCTCAAAATCTCCAATCTGCCCCTAGAGGGGTGGTCAGTTAAGGGGATTTATGTTATTGCCAATGGGTTGGGTAAACCCATCGATGATCGAGGACAGAACTAGGTTGGGCTATACACAGGTCTGTGTGATGATGCATGTATCTTCTTCTTTTCTAGAGTATATCTTATTGGATCAAGGAGTGGATGAACTCACAGGTTGTCACGAACCTAGGGTTCGTGATAGATTAGAAGAGGAATTGGAGAAGAACAGAGAAGAAATGTAGGGGAAGATTGAAGAGAATTAGGGAGAAAGTAAAGAGAAATGAGGGAGAGCAGAAGAGAGAAATGAGAGGGAGGATGGAGAGAAATTTAGAGAGAAAACAGAATATTCATTTCATTCAAAACATAGACATCTCCTCTTCCAATGGGCCTTTTTATAGGCATAGGTAGTTCCTTAACTAATTTCTAATAGCACCCATGTGCTCCTAACAACCAACCAAATATCTCCTAACAAACTAATATAAACCTATTGCAATATTACCTCTTTATTATATCCATATCACATTACTACCCTTCTAATCCTCCTAGGGTCATGACAATTTTCCTCCCTTGAAATTTTTCTTGTCTTCAAGAAAATTATTACCACCTAGCCGTTGCTTCTTTATCCAATGCCCACCTTCTCTATCTGACTTTTCTTTCTTTCTTTCCTTGTCCTTCTAAGCCTTTTCTTCTTCCTCGTTCTTAAGTATCCAAGATCAAGCCCCATCGTAATTTGGCCCAGAACTCCAATAGGAGCAATTTGATAGAGTTCAAGTTCCATACCCACAGCAATTGTTCCTACACCTCCATGGTGCACCACAGTTGCACATTGAAAGATATCATCAGCATCCTCGAAATGCAGCCATGGAGGATTGCAGATTTGCCTTGGATACTCATACCAAGGCTGTTTGTGAGCATTAGCATTAGGAGTTGCTTCAACTTCAATTTCCGCCAGTGATTCATCCCTCCATGTAGTAGACAACAACTTGGATTTGCTAGTGGAAGTAAAAAACAACACAGTAGCAGAAACTGTGTTCCCCTTAGCAAAACCTTTGGCTTCTTCTGCTATATCCGTTAGCTTTCCTCCAGCTAGTGCTGTCTTGTCCTTCTCATTGCCCATTTCATCCCAAGTTAAGGATAGTTCAGCTTGCTTCGGAACCAAAATCCCATTGAAAGAATGCCTCTTCTCAACCTCCAACTTCTTTCTTACTGCCAATCCAAGTTAATCAGCCTTAGGGTCAATTTCCGTAGAGTCAATATAAGATTCTTCAGGTCCTTTGATACCATTTGCCTGATCCCATGCTGTTCCATCAGCATCTCTATCTTTCTGCTTCTTCTTCAGTGCCTTCAATGTTAATTCTTGGAGCTTGGCACTATCAACAGCATGCTTGAGAGTCTTGGGCAGAAACACCGTCACCATTGGCCTCAACTCTTCATTCAAGCCAATTAAGAAGCTTGAAATGAAATAGGACTCTGTCAAATAAGGGTTATGATTGAGCATCAAGGCCATCAGCTCTTCAAACCTCATTTCGTACTCCCTTACTGACCCATCTTGCTTGATTTTGTAGAATTCTTCCACCACATTAGACAAACATAGATCTCCAAACATCTCCCCTTGCAGCCTTTGGGTAGTTGCCTCTTTAGGTCTTCTCACTTCTTTTTCATATTCATTCCAATTAGATGAAGGAGGTGGTGATGAGAAAGAGGAAGCATACCTCTCAGTATTCTCTAGGATATTTGGAGTCGGTTTCTTCATGGACGATTGACTTTGGCGGGTGAACATGTCCATAAGACCCTGTAGTTGATCCCTCATTTCATCTAGAAACCCATTCACCCTTCTCTCAAAGCGCCCCAACCTTCTCTCCAAGTTTCCAAAAGGAGCATCCAATGTCATGACTGTTTAGTGGAGTTGCTGATTTTTATTTTTTTTGGCAGTTGTTTTCCTTGTTTAGTAGCCTTCAATTTGAATTGGAAACCACAACCCAGGACTAATTGTTCAGTTACGATAATCCAACTCTAGCCCTTCAAATCGGAACTGAGCAATCATTTATCAACACCTACTTCACACTTTAGTGGCCCCCAGAATAAATTGGATCCGAGAATCTGTTGCGGCTTCCGATCGTGCTGGTTGAATAGTTAATAGGATTTGATGGAATTCTAGCACTTTGCCTGGATCGTTTCGGAAAGATGGCTTGTTCAAGTGTTAGAACTCCGATTCCGTTGAATTCACCAGGCCCTGGAATCGTCTGGGCTAAGTTGCCTTTTATGCAACAACTTGGATCCAACCTCTAGGGAACAACCGCCCAATTCGCCCTGATCTGCTGTGTGACTCTGTCCAGTTGGAATCAATATAATCACCTCAAGCCTCCTCAATCTGGGCCTCAATCGTTGGAAGTAATTTTACCGATCTTCAACTCAAATCACAACCACAGCTAAGGATGGACTGCTCTGATACCATTTGTCACGAACTTAGGGTTCGTGATAGGTTAGAAGAGGAATTGGAGCAGAACAGAGAAGAAATGTAGGGGAAGATTGAAGAGAATTAGGGAGAAAGTAAAGAGAAATGAGGGAGAGCAGAAGAGAGAAATGAGAGGGAGGATGGATATACATTTAGAGAGAAAACAGAATATTCATTTCATTCAAAACATAGACATCTCCTCTTCCAATGGGCCTTTTTATAGGCATAGGTAGCTCCTTGACTAATTTCTAGTAGCACCCAGTGCTCCTAACAACCAACCAAATATCTCCTAACAAACTAATATAAACCTATTACAATATTACCCCTTTATTATATCCCTATCACATCACTACCCTTCTAATCCTCCTAGGGTCATGACACAGGTGAGCCCAAAGTTACTTGTTTACCAATGGAGTATCAATGAGTGTTATTTGTGTGTACCCATTGTAAAGTTTTTGGTCATAGTGTATCAAAATGTCCGAAGGTCCTTTTTTTGGTTCAAAATGAGCCCATTACGATCCTAGGGGTCTAGTTTCCCGTGAGTCATAAAGTTAAGGGGGTTGCAGGTGCTAAAGGAAACAAGGTTAAGCAGCAAGTGAAAATGACTAGTAAATCCTATTTGTCTTTTTTGGAGATTGTTGGGCATACATCTAAGGCTATTCCAAGCAAGCCAAGTGAGGTGGGGTCGTTAATGCAGAATCGGTTTGGCTCCCTCATGGTGGAGAACATGGATATTCCCTCTCCGGGGAGTTGCATCTTCCTATGGGGGCAGGGTGTCTTGATGAGGCAGAGATGGTGATTGATAATAGGGGTAGAAGAGATTGAGGTGAGGATGAGGATTCTACATCTACAAAGGCTGACAGTTCTAGCTTCGTCTATGTCTTGATGAAGTCCAAGTCCCAGTTGAAGAAAGAAAGGAAGAAAAAGAATGCTCTCGGTCAAGCCAAGCACGGTTCTGGTGATGCTGGTCCTGTGTTTATGGATTCGGCATGATGAGTTAGATCCTTGTTTCGCTCTTATGATGCGCGTTTTGTGTTGCTTTCCGCATTTCTTGTTTTGTTTGTCTGTTTGGTGTCACTTGTGTTGTTTTTGCTTGGGTAGGCCCCAGGATAAGCTGTAGATGCTTGGTGGTTTTTTCGGGTTAATCTATTTCTTATTTAGAGGGGGTGGAAAAAAAAGCATACCATTTGAGTTGGGAAAATGAAGATGCAAATTTGTGATGATTTACCATCAAAGTGGCTACATACCTACTTGGATATAAACTTGAGACAACCTATACGATGACTTATAGAAGTAAAAAGTTGCTAACCAACCTAAAATTCAGTCAATGAGCTTTTATCTAGCTCAAACCTTTGGACATTACAACTAGGAAGTATTAGATGGTTTGCCTCGAGTATTGGAATGTTGCTACTGTTGGCTGCTCATGGGGAGTGCAATGTAGACAATCATATGGTAGTTCGCATGTAGAATTTGGAGAAGGATGTGGTCAGGACTAAGATGCCTATTATAATGTCGAGAACACGGTTCATTGAGAATGCGACTTTGTGGTTGAGAGGACATGTGCCTATTGATAATAATGCATTCAATAGAGTCTCTGATGAGGATGAGGAGGTCATTGATGAACTTGATGCGATGTTGGAAGCTTGAAGGCACAAACATCATTTTGATAATGATGAAGAGGAGGAAATCCTTCCTGCCCAACATGAGGAAGTTTTAAGGTCTTTTCAAGGGTGTTTGAAGCTTGCTTGTCATTACACTTGTACAACTCACATCCTACCATGTGGTGTGATATTTTTATCAATGGCACCTTGATGGCCAAATGAACAGGGGATGACTTGTTAGCATCATATAATAAGTGTAACTTCCACATCATCTTTGCATCTAACTCTTGGAAAGGCATATTTGGTGATAGGACAATAGAAATAATTGGATTACAAGCACAAACAAGTCAATCTACATAAACATGTATGTGCCAAAAGGGACAATTGTGTAAGTATTTGTGCTCCCATTCATGGCCACTTACAAAAGCATGTGCATGTACTAGAAGTGGTTATGAGCTATTTCTTTAGCTTGGACACATGCATGCAAGCGTGGGTCATAGTTTGAGCCAAATCTCAAACAAGACGTATTGGCCCCAAAGTAACGACAAGAGCTTTTGACATTATCTATATAAAAGAAAGGTCACTACAAGATGCCGAAGTTCATCTACGGCTATGTAATGAGATGGTACCAAAAAAGGATGTGCTTATGTGAGATGTTGATTGTGTATACAAGGACCCAACTATCTCTTGTGCCTCATCTTTCGCAGGCTCCTTAAGTTGGAGTGTGAATCATTGATGGCTCTTTATGTAAATCTCACATATTTATCATAGTTGTTAAAGGCACGAGGACGAGGGGCACAAAGGCTCACCCTTGCGCACCTTAATAGTATGGAGGCGCAATGCCATTCAAAAGGCATTGTGAAGGTACACACCTCTCATGCACGAGCCTCATGTGCCTTTTGTTTGATAAAGCATTTTTTGTTTTGTCCGAAACACTTTATCTTGCTTTGTCAAATACTAAAAATATTGATAAGCTCGGCCCTAGGCCCCAAACACTCTTTGCTCTTTGCGCCTTTGACTTATGTAGGATGAATGGAACCAATGGGGAATGGAAGGGTCCAGGCATCAATTGCCCTCTTCCTCAAGTTTTGACACTTACATGGGTCCATTGATAATTACATAAAAATAATAAAATTATTTGATATTGTCCCTTCCTCAAAATTTGATAAAAAAAAACTAATATACCTAGAAACAAAATATAACTTTAAAAAATTAAAATACTTTAGAAGGTAATGTTCAAAATTTTGGCTTTTTAATTGAGTAATGTTTCAAAAAAAAATTATTTAATTATTCATATGGGCAATCTTAATTTTATATTAAATAACCAAATTTGAATAGGAAAGGAAGACTTAAAAATTAATAATTTTGCACGACTCAACAATTAATAATATTTTTTATTTAATGTTGTTGACTTTGCATAAAAATTTCTATAATGTAGTTGAAATTTCTTATAAAGTTGTTTTATTGACATACTTGTGATATTCAAACAGCATATAGGTTGCCCCTTCATCCCACCCACCTTCCTCAACCAAGGAAATCTTTCCCCCTTGACCCAAAATCTTGGCTTCACCGTTGAATGGAACAAGTCTTCTAATCAATTGGATATGACACTACTTATAGTTATATTCAAGCAATGACATGTGGTGTGCATGGGGTTTTGTACGTGTGATTTGACATTATGTAACTATATGTTGTGTTTTGTTCTTTATTGTTCCTTATGTATGTGTCAATGCCAAATTCTCATTTATGTCAATATTTTCTACTTTATTTCTAATTATGGTATATGTGGTCTTGCAGTACTATGGATGCCTTTAGGGGTATGCATGGCCCAGGCCCCTTTTATAAAGATGTGTTGTATCTACAGGGCAAGCATCGATCGGAGGATATATGGAATGGTCAGGATCCGGGACCACTTACTTGCCAAAATAGTTTGTTATATGCAATGAGGCAATGGGTACCTCATCCCCGCATTATCCCATACTTGCAAAAAGCTGGCTTTTTTCATGTTCAGAGGTTAGGTGTTGGTTTCCAAATGGATTGGGCTTTGGTCACAGCCCTAGTAGAGCGATGGAGACAAGAGACCCATACATTTCACTTAACTGTGGGCGAGACCACCATCACGTTACAGGATGTTGCTATTCTTATGGGACTACGGGTTGATGGGCCTGCGGTGACAGGGTCGACCATGCATGACTGGGCAACCCTATGCGAGCAATATTTGGGAGTGCGACCATTGGACGAGCATCTGAAGGGGTCATCACTCCAATTCACTTGGGTACAACAACATTTTACTACCTTACCTGACGATGCGACTGAGGATGTTGTGCAAATGCATGCCAGGGCATATATCCTGTGCCTCATCAGTGGACTCCTCTTGCCTGACAGGTTCGCTTCTCCAGTACAACTCGTGTACTTGCCATTGCTTCGTGACCTGGATCATTGCGGGAGACTTAGTTGGGGTGGAGCAGTGTTGGCATGTTTATATCGAGCACTTTGTCATGCTAGCCATCGTGGAGCTACCAAGATAACTGGGCCATTGTTGCTCCTACATCTGTGGTCTTGGGAGAGGCTATACGTAGGACGACCCATCAAGATAGAGAGATTGCCCATGGACCGTGAGGTTGATCCTTGGGGTTGTCGCTGGAAGGGCAAACTATCGCACCACCAAAACCCCGGGCCATGCTCTCTTAGATTTTACCGAGACAAATTAGACAATTTGACCAATTATCAAGTACATGGTTCATTCATTATATTTCCAATTTCATTGCTACTACATTATACATGTAACTGATATGTTTATTGCTTGGAAATTGTAGGTTATTTGGCAGCCATACACCTTAGATATTATTTTCAAGCTGCCTGACATCTGCCTCGAAGGGCAGGGCGTGTGGCGTTCAGAAGTGCCACTCATTTGTTTTGACATTATCGAGTGGCACTTCCCATCCCGTGTTACGCGCCAATTTGGAATGGTGCAATGTATTCCTGAGAATGTCAATACAAATATAATGTTGCATCAGCAAAACAAGCAAGGTAGGCATGCATTTGATGGGGAGGTCCCACATAAGCGATACATCAAGTTGTGGGATGATCGGCATAAGACTGTGGCTAAGGATGATGCGGGGTCTGACTATCTTCCTGCCTACGGAGAATATATGACTTGGTACCGAAGCATAACTCGATGGATCATCGCACCACTCACTGATTGACTGTTCATAGCATTTTAGTCCTTGGTGGGACGCATCGTGTGGCTCATTCTTCATTTATGTACCTCTTGTTCATGCTTATTTTATCATTTCAAGAGATCAGTTTGAGGAACTTACTTTCGAAGGGAAACATGAGCCTTCCCTTACTCAAAGTTGGATTTAGGGTTAAAAAGGGTGTCTATCACTGTATGAGATTTCTTATTTGGTGAGAGTAGGTGGAGGGGTGTTTTTGTATATAACCTTTATTTTATTTTTTCTTTACTCATTTTTTCATGTAACCTTTTCTTTGCTTTATATTTTCGTCGTTGGGATGTGCAAGCTCTGATTGATACCAATATGACTTCGAGAATGAGGTTTTATGAGACCTTTATATTTTAGTGGTATGCTTTGGTGACCAACGGGTGAAGCCAACTTAATCTTTTCATGCCATGGTGTCCGCTTCTTCATACTCTGTTTGGGCATAAAAGCTATGCGGAGTATGCACCCTTGTGACAGAGCCAATTTACCAAAATCATTATGAAACTGACGATGTTCATAAAGAGCCCTATGCGTGAAATTTCTTCGATCAATTCCTCTGAGGTCATAATCTTATGTGCGACTCGTGTTGCTAAGACAAATCTTTCATTCACTTTGAAAGCATACAAGACTAACCAAGGATTTGACCAAATAGGGATTTTTTCCCCTGGGGAGTGGAGACTAGAAGGAGGAAAGGAAATATGGTAAGTGTTTTCAGTCTACTTTTTAGTTCATGGCGTGGTATACCTAATTGTTTGATTCCTTTTTTATCTTTTAAGGTTTATAAATTTGTCACGAATAAAAAATTAATATCTATTCTATTTGACAAATTATTGTTAACCAGGAGTCAGCAAAGCAGGAAAACGAGAATGCAAAAATACCTTAAATTAATAAAAGAAAGAAAGATTGATCTCGATTCATCTTAAAAATTTATCTTAATCATAGATCGTTATCAATAAAAAATAAGATAATTATTATTAAAATTTTAGATTTTATAAAATTTTAGTTTAAATTCACTTAATTAATGACAATCACTCGAAATTTAGAATCAATAAGTTGAGATTAACTCACCATCAAAATGTAATCTTAAAAAATATATATATTCATGATTTCTTTTCTCAAACACTAGTTATATTAAAAATTTAGAATCAATAAGTTGAGGTTAACTCACCATCAAAATGTAATCTTAAAAAATATATATATTCATGATTTCTTTTCTCAAACACTAGTTATATTACTTGACGCAAGCTCCCCCCCCTAATTGGTTGCCCCACCTAGTGCAACCTCCCTCGGGGTCCGCATTGAGCAACATATCAGTCTTCTTTAAATTATTATTTATTTTTTTTATTTGGGGATGCAAGAATTAAAAGAAACTTTTTTATATAATTTTATTTATTTACACATTTTCTTTTGGGTAGCAAATGAGAAGAAAATGAATATGTATTTGTCAATTTTTTTTTTTGATTTCCTTTGGTTTTCTTTTCCATAGACAATTTCAAATTTTAGTTCCAATTTTTGAACATATGATAAATATGGTTTAATTTTAAAATATGTCAAATCACAATTCAGTTGACAACAATTAGAAAAAAAAAATATATACTTTTACCAAACTAGCATAGCAACACGACAATATTAATTATAAACACAAGAATCAATAATTGATCCCATTAATAATGTGTGAATAATGAATGTGGCTATCATGTGAAAAGAAACATATATAATAAAAGTTTCATATGGATCAAGTCCATGAGCCTTATGCTCAATGCTCATCATCCAATTAAATACGGAAAAATAATTGTTATATATATAGTTTTGCTTCACCTTTTTTTCATATGATTCTCTAAATTTTTAATTATTTTAATTATATCTTAAACTATATATTTTCGAGTTAATTACATACTTCAGTTAGAAAATGCAATATATGTGTATTAAAATGCCTAAATTATCCTTTGCCTCGTTGCCTTTCACCTTTCCCAATCGACAATGCACCTTTTGCCATTACCAATGCCTTCCATTTTCTACCATCACCAATGATGGCCTTTGCATTTTCCTTGCCTCGTTGCTATCCATTGAAGAAATAATTTGTAGCATAGATGGTGGTTCATTTGCATGAGTGTGAGGAGTAATTTGAGTATTTTAGTGCAAGTGTGTTAGACTCTCCATTTGAAATATACGATTGACTCGAAAATGTATAGTTCAAATTGTGTAATCAAAACAATTAAGAGTTTATATGATTATATGAAAAAAAAAATACTAAAATACAGAAATAAAATATATATATATTTAGTCGAAAAATAATATATAGATCAAAGTCATGTGTTCTCATGGCAAAGACAAATTTAGAACTAATAATTGCCATTCAAATTCAAATAGTAGTGTAGTTGGTTATTGTCAAATTAATATTTTTTATTTCACAGTGGAGAGGAAATAAAAGAAAAAAAAACAAAATTGTTTTAAAAAATAAAGAAATTAGTTATTTTATTTTTAATTATAACAATAAAAGAGGTCATAATTCTAAAAATACAATAGTTTTTGTGACTTCTTGCCAAACCTTCCACTTATTTTAAAAATTAATTATAATTTTCCTTTTTAAAGAGCTTATACTTTGTCTATGTAATTTTTTTATTGACAAAATAAAAAATCAAAATGCCCTCCTAAAATTTTAAGGGGCTGCTTAGTTGTGAAAAATCATTTTTAATTTTAAGTCTTTTATTTTTTACAAAGTCCCCAGTTTTTATTTTTATAAAAATTTTGAAAATGCATTTAAATGTTGGAAATATATAAATATATTTAAAAAAGAGAGATGTTTTAATTTTTGTTATATAAATTGTGTTAAAAAATCAAATGAAAATGAAAATGATTTGTGATTTTTTTTAAAAAAATCTTAGGGGTTATTCTATTTGTATTTCAATTTTTAATTTTGAATTCATTTTTAATTTTATGTTTTAAATGTCTATTTTAATATTGTTGAAAACGTTTTTTTTTTATCATTATGAAAAATTATTTCTTAAAATATAAAATTTAAAAATACGTGCATTTTGAAAATTTTTAAAAAATTATTTTATGATATTTTATTCATTTAATTTCATTATTTAGTAAATTATAATAGTTTAATACTAGTATATTATTAAGTAATATATACATATGAAGTTGGTGAATTTTTTAGTATTTTTTTTCCTATTATAAAAATAAAATACAAACAAAAAATAAATTAACTTTTACAATTCGTGGTCTAAAAGACAATTGGAGTAAGGTGGGTCGTCAATGGTCAACCCAGATGAGAAGCAGAGATGGACGACATAGGTTAATGATAAAGAGGAAGAAGAAACGACAAGCGAAGGATAGGCGAAGTTGCTATTCGAATGGTAGTGACAGGATGTAGACGATGACGATCATATGGTTGTCGAAAGTGACGGATTTGGGTTGCTGGTCGCAATGCAAGGGGAGCAAACAACATCGACTATGAGAGACATAGGCGATCGAACAACGGGAGAGATCGACAATAGTGCCGGGTGCAGTTGATGGGTAAACCTTGAATAAAATAGATGAAATAAGAAAGATGAAAGATAATATAAGTTTTAAACTTAGATGATGAAGAAAGAAGATAAGAGGTTAAAAAATTAAAAACTGAAAATAGTTTGAAAACAATAAAGAGAAAGAGATCTTATTTTTTAATTATTCAAAATTTTAAAAATTAATTTTTAGGAATATTCCATAGCTGAATTTTTTTTTGGTTATAAAGATAATTTTTTAATTTTTTAACTCAAAAAGTTTATCAACATTTTAATTAAAAATATAAAAATTAATTTTCTTTCAATTTGGTTCTCTAAATTGGAGAAGAAATAAAAAATGTATATTTTATTTTTTTTAAAAATTGAATATTATTGGTTTTTAAAATACAAATATTAAAATATGTTTAATTATAAAATTAAAATAAAAAATTAAAAATACTCTCGGGAAGTCGGCTCTCCCGCGTGTAGGGCTTTAATTTGGTGCCTCTTCCGAGGACATAGAAAGGTGTCTGATAATCAAAAAATGGGAGCCACCGCCACCGCCACCGCCACCGCCACCGCCACATCTTCTTCTGGGATGCTCTACGTTTTCCGTCAATAATTAAGTAATGATAGCAGCAGTGTCCGTTCTCTCTGTTGTGCAATCGATTCCCTGCCCTTCTCCGTTCAGTCTCCCCTTCTCCAAGTTATCGCATCGTATATCGTCCACTGCCCTCCGAATCAGACATGCCACAAGGTTCTTTCTAATCCTATCTGGTTTATCGTTACCGTTAATAATGCTAGCGACACCGATATGTTCATAAACAGTTATACATGCTCTATAATAACGATAGAGGGAATTGAAATTTATTTTGTGTGTATGTCGCGTTAATGCGTTTGGTGGTGTGGTGCAGATCTTCCGGGATTGTATTTCGATGCGGATAAGAACAGGTACTTCCCTATCAGGGGTCCCATTCCAGGATCTGCTCGCAACTCCTCGTCCGCTGCTTCGAACACTGCGCCTTCGTCTTCTACTGCCAACGCTTCCAATTCTGTTTCCGAGCCCAACCTGGTAAAATTACTGATCCACTCGCTTTGGTAGTGACGGCCCCTTTTAAATTTTTGAGAATTAGAAGTGAAAGCCATATGAATAGTTGTTGCTCTTCACTAATAAGGTATAAATGACTTGTTAGAGTCTCTGAAATGAATAAAAATAAGCTAAATTAAACAAGATGCATCATGACTTCTGCCGAGTCAAATTAATGGTTACAGAACTGTTTTCTGTGTAATATTTAGTCATCTATTTGCTATATAGCTGAACATTTGAAGTGAGTGTTGTGCACATCGTTATTAACTTAAGGTTGGAAAAAACTGAATGTATTGGATGTAAGTTTAGTAAAAATATAGAATTGAGCCAAGATGGTCAAAATGGAAAAGCGCATTTGGCATTTTATGTGATAGAAAGATTATATTAAGACTAAAAGAGAAATGTATAAGATTGCTATAAGAGATAAGACCAACATTGTTGTATAGCATAGAATAGTGGGTAGTAGCACACCACCACATGCAAAATGTGAGCGAAAAATTAAAAATGAGTTTGTTTGTAATAAGGTTAGCATGGCTCCTATTGAAGATAAAATGCATGGGACACAGTTAACATGGTTTGATTATGTGAAAAGAAGGCTAATATAGGCTCTTGCGAGGAGAGTGGATGTAATGGAACAAGTATTTATTAAAAGAGATGGAGGAAAACAAAGAGAAACTTGGTGCGGAATATTTAGGTTTGAATTAACTATATGGGCCTTTTAGAAAAGATAGGGCTATAAATAGAAATGAATGGAAAACTAGAACTAATGTAGCTGAAGCTGTTGCATAAAAATTAGTTGAACACAAGAAGTATCGGGACTTATGTTCAGTCCATTTGGTAATAAACAACAACAATAACAACATATCTAGCCTTTCTCCCACTATGTGGGGTCGGCTACATGAATTGTAGACTTTTATGTATTTATATCTTGGTCCATTTGGTAATGAAACAAAAAATAAATCTCTTTGTGTAATTACGTGTTTAATGCTTATTAAGGAATTAGATGCATTTTCAATCTTTTTGCCAATGCTAGTGATGGTACCCTTATGAGAACTCTCAAGAAATAGTGACTTAGTCTAGTGGGAGACACATCAAGGTATAATGTTAGTTGGAATACTCATTTTAAATCTTGTAACCACAATGAAGCATTGCCCTAGAGTCCTCAGGATGGACTATTTGATGCTTGAGTCAAAAGATGTTGGAGGATAATGAAAGACGTGAAGCAAGAGGGAAAGAGGAGGAAGGATCCCATTTTCAGGGAAATTAGGCCTTTAGTCTTGCCATTATTGTTGTGCTTCATCAATTAAATCCATGATTTCTTGTGGAGTATCGTGCACACTAGGGTTCTGCCGAGATGTTCAATGAACATGGAAGATTGTTGAGGGCCTTACTCTCGCCCATGTCTCATTATGGTTTGCCTTGCAAAGTTATTTAGCATGTGAGAATGATCTACGTGATGTGGTATGGTCTACCATGTCTAATTGCATGTTAGGTTTGTGGGTCTACCATACCACTTACCGACTTTTGTCCAAACACTTGCATTAGATGGTCCTCTAGTTTGTATGTTCGGAGTCCGTTAGGTGTGGGAAGTTAAGTTGCCTACACACAATTAATTTTGGTCTTGTTATCTATTTCAAAGGAGAAATGGTGGAAGGTATGCATCATCGTATCAACCATTAGATTTGATATTTGTTGCACCTTTTGGAAAATTGTGTAGGCGTGGTGATTAGCTTGGCCGCTGAGGCTTTATTTAAGTATAACCATCTTTCTGGTTCTATTTAAGTAGAACCTTCTTTCTACTTACAGGCTCATATGTGTTCATGTGATTTAACGCGAGTGCCTACTCAAATCTTAGTGGCATTTCTTTTACAATGCGCTCCTTCAATGTCTAGTTTTCCCAACGATGGTGACTCCAAGTGGTATGTCTTGCACGCCCCTACTCTTTTATGTCCCTGATTAATTTTCTTCACATTTGATCCATTCTCGTTGGGACTCTAATGATTTGTGCTACTCAACTTTATTTTGCCTTTCCATGCTCATTCTAGTTCTGGCTTTGTTGTGTAGATAGCTTGAATTCAGTGGAGGTAAAGGACATCGATTGTTCCCTTAAGAGTGAGAGAATGTGGATGTTGAGCTCGAGGGGGGGGGGAATCCAATAGTTTGTTTGGTGTGGGTGTTTGGATGGGAGGAGACATGTGGAATAGATCATGTCATGCCACGTAACTTATTTACCACATGCTAAATAGCTTTGTAAGGCAAATTGTAGGGAGGCATGTGAGGCCCTCAACAGCCTGCCAAGCTCACTGATCATCTTGGTAGAACTCCAGCACATGATACTCCATGAGAAATCATGGATTTAATTGATGAAACACGACAATAATGACAAGACTAAGCCATACTCAAGCTATAATATAGAAGGCGGAAATTCCTTGGAACGAGATTGCACTCTCCGTCTTCCCACTGAATCTCTCTCTCTCTCATTCTCATGTGCGCGTGCTTGCTTTACACCTTCCATTACATTGTGATGTTTTCTAACTTAAGCATCAGACAGTCTATCTTTGAAGGAATCTTGTGTAACGCTTCATTAAGGTTGCATGATTCTAAATAGGTATTCTAGATAACTTATCCAATTACGCCTCAATGTGTATCGTATTGGACTAGATCAGTATTTCTTTGTGAGGGCACTATTGTTGGAATAAAGGAAATAGAAGAATTACTTGGCAAATTGGCTCAACAAGGAATGCAGAAAATTATATTTCCTAATGTAGATATTGAATGTACAGTTAGCTGTTTCTGTATAAATTAGCTACCTAATTAGTTAGTTTCCTAATTGTTTATGTTTCTGTAATAGCTAGTTTCCTTAGAAGATAGATTGATAGTTTCCTTATGAAGGTTTCAAGACTCACCTTAAATATGAGTATAACTATGTGCTGAATATACAAGAATTCGGAGAATTCCTTCAACTATCAACCTGTTTGGAGGAGAATATAAACACATGAAATAGGCATCAAATCAATTGTTCTCAATTTTGGTTTTTTTAAAGGATCTTGGTATGGTAGCCAAGAGTTAGAGATCTTAGTTTTATTGGGAAAGTTTGCTCAATGAAAGAGGGGCCAGGGGTGATGGAAGATTTGAAGACTGTTGTTGGGATAAGGCTCTAGCATCTAAAGGAATGCTTATAGGCTTCACATAGATAGTGCTTGTGAGTAGTTAAGGGGTGATCTAACCATAACATTGTACTACCTTGATAAGAAGAGAGTTTGAGCATATAATTAATGTCATCTTCATGCTAAGTTTCTAGAAAAGCCTGATGATCTACCTAAATGATGCTACATCCATTACTCTTGCAGTGACATCCATAGGTTGTGTATCAAAATATTTGTTGCTGCATTTAGGAGAGTAGGAAACTCTTTATATGCCAAAAATTGGTTGAGTGTATTTGTAAAAGATAGCATATTCAACATATAGTCCCATGCTGGTGCCTGCATATGAGGTGGAGGGCTAATGCGGTGGATACATGCAAATTGCATATTGAAAGAAACCTAAGAATGTACCTTGGGGACTTACATGCAAACTACATACTGAAACAATCTCGAGAATGTATAATGGAATTTTGTTATCCATGTTTTGGGAAGGATGGGCTTTAGCAATAAACAACATAGGTTGTCGTCGTTCTTCTTGCTACCTACTTTAAGTCATCCTTTAGGTTAGTAGATTTACCTTAATTAGAAGTACCTTTTCTTACCTTTGCATGTGTATCTCACCCTCATATTTTTTTGGTTGTAGTGGCTAGCTTTGCTAGTTAAGAGGTTGAATAAGTTACAGTGAGATTTCATTTGGGTAGTTTGAGGAACTAATTTTAAGTATCCTCAGGTTTGGTTACATCTTAGTAGGCATGGTCTAGGTATTAGAATGCTGGCTTCTAAATATAGCCCTTTCAATTAAGTGGTTATGCGGGATTATGTAGATGGATGGCCTTTTGTAGAGAATTATGGGAAGGCCAAATGCATATTTTAGCCTCTGTACTTGCATGTTTTTTTTCATTTAGACAATTGAATTTTTTGTTGTTTCAATTACACACTTGAACTATGCAATTTGGAGTCAATTGCACACTTCGGCAAATTTGTTGAGAACAATGAATTAAGCATAGTTTAAGGATGTAATTGAAACAAACAACAGAAAGTTTAGGGGTGCAATTGACTCGAGATTGCATAGTTCATGGGTGTAATTAAAACAACAAAAAGTTCGAGTATCCAAATGAAAAAAAAAGGTGCAAGTACAGGGGGTTAAAATGTGTATTTTGCCATTACAGGAATAAATATCACCTTTTCCTTCTCTTTTATTCTTTGTTCTTCTTCTTCTTTTTTTTTTTTTTTTTTGTGGGCAAGGGGAACTGGGCGTGGGGGGTGGTTAGAACCCCTAATAGGGTTGGCCTTTTGAGGGAGTTACGTACCAAATAGACCAAATAAATGATGCACGAGGTATGCCTAGGCACAAGGTCTCCCAAATGGCTCTCTGGCCAACAACGACTACCTATCTAGCCCTGGCTTTTTACATGCACCACCACCTCTAACCTATGGAGGAGAGGCTCTCCTTATATAGAGGGAGGAAGAGCACTCTTACAATGAGCATCGGATGCTCCTAGACAAAGCATAAAGTAAAGTGTACAATGTCACATGTCACCTTTGACTAAAGGGGTAAGTGAAGACAAAACAGGGAAAAGATGACCTGACAAGTTCACATGCTACATTTGACAAATGGGGCATGTGAGGACAAAACACAATAATACATAAGGGACATGATCACATGCTGCTTTTGACAAAAGGGCATGTGAGGACAAAATTTATTAAAACACGAATAATATAGATAGGGTGACATCATGCATGACATCACTTGAGCTTTGGGCTTGGCAGTTGGGCTGATATGCTCAAAATGGACTTAGGCTTGATTATGGAGTGTCAAGATTGCATTCTGGGACTGGTTCGTCTGAATCATATGGGTCGGATGGCATACCCATTCTTTTCCACCATGGGTCTTCATCTTCTTAGGTCGGACTGCTGCTATGGGCTTTGTTGCTTGATGACTGAGCTGGGTTTGCTGCTGTGAGATCTTTGAGATAGTCGGACTGGGCTTGTTGGATTTGTTGTTGGTACTCAATTGAGAATTGTTTCCAAGGGACATCTTCAATCTTGGGCCATATCTGCTGAGGCATGACCTGGTTAATGACAGAGACTTGCCTTTGGAATTCTTTGAGCTCTTGCTCGTAGAAAGACCAACTTGTATGAAGGTTGAATGGGAAGAATGCATACTCTTGGAATGTGGAGGTGTATCTGGTCGAAGCTACAGATGGAGTGTCTGTTGTGAACCACTTGGTTTTGGTAAAAAGAAGAATGATGTACCATTTATGTGGGGTAGTGCGGAGGCTGTCATTCCTGAGAGAGATGCTGTTGAAATAATGTTTCCAATATGAGATCGGGTGGAACCATTCTAGGAATTGGATGGCATAAGGGGGTAGGCGAGATGGTTTGAGCCATTGCTGCCATGTTTGAACATGAAATTGGATGCCTATAGTGTATCTGTCCAGTAAGTACCATAAGAACCATAGTAACTCCTGGGGGAATGGCATGTGTGGGAGCCATGAAAACAGGGTGTAAAATGGATATTCTGGATGGATACCTAGTCCACCAAGGTGTTGTGAACCATAGTATCAGATGGTTTGAGTTTGGTAGTGTACCATAAGTTTTTGGATTTTTGTGGGAGAGTTGAATACGGCCATTCTGGAGGCTGTGTTGGAGCTGGATTGACCGTGGCAATGACGGGAATAGGAAGAGGTAGGGTAGGTAAGATTGGGGACAGTAGTCTGGATAGGAAATCTATGAACAAATTTTTCTTCCCTAGGATATGTTTGACATCAAAAGAGTAGTTAGAGAACCATTCTTGCCATCTTAGGAGAAGGCTGGAAGGGAGGTCTTTTTGCTTGAATTGAAGCATTTTTGGGAAGGTTGACATATCCATTTGGATTTGAAAGTGGTGGTTGATGAGATGTATCCAGAACTTTCCACGCTTAACTGCTAGGATTTCTTTGAAGGTGGAGTGGTAATGTAGTTCAATTTCTTTGAATGCACCACTCTTGTATCCGTAGACTTGGGTTTTTCCATCTTTCTCTTCAAGGAGAACGGTAGACCAGTAATGGTCATTGGTGTCTGTTTGGAGTATCCTAGTTCCATCAGAGGGAATCTGAAAAGGTGGAAGGTGTGGAACAGTTTGCTTTAAGGCTTGGATGGCTTTGGTGTGGAGGTTGGACCAAGGTGGGGATCTTTCTTGTGCATGGCTAGAAGGGGTTTGATGATAGATGTAAGGTGAGGGATAAAGTCAACAAGGTAGTTGACTATGCCTAGAAATTGTTGGACCTGAGTACGGGTGAGGTTCTCTTCAAGGAACTGGAGAAGTTCGTTGGCAATGTGCGATTGGAGAGAAATTTGTCCTTTACAAATGGTGAGGCCAAGGAAGTCAACGGTGTCAACTCCGAGTGTGATTTTCTTTACAAAGAGCATAATTCCATATTTCTTCGAGAGAGAGTGGAATTGAGCAAGGAGCTCAAGATGGTCATTCATGTTGGATGAGAATAGGAGGATGTCATCTATGTAGATGAGGGCTTTGGAGAGGATTGGTTCAAAAATCTGGGTCATGGCTTTTTGAAACAGAGAGAGGGCTGTCTTGAGACCAAAGGGCATCACTGTCCATTGGTAATGAGAGTTGGGGATGCAAAATGCAATTTTAAATCTTTCCTTAGGTGGATTCCTAATTGCCGAATTCCTGCTTTGAGGTCAAATTTAGAAAAGACTTTTGCATTGGCTAGTTGGGCAAAGAGATTGATGCGGGTTGGCAATGGAAACTTATTGTCTGCAAGAAAGTGATTCAGGGGTTGGTAGTTAATTACCAATTGGAGCTTGCCTTGAGTTTGTCCTGCTCTTTTGTTAACATAGAATGCTTTGCACGCCCACAAAGAAGAGGTGTCTTCAATAAGACCTTCTGCTTTGAGTTAGGCTAGCTCTTGAACAACAAATTGGTGGTGTTCTGGAGTCATTCCTGAGTGGGTGGCCTTAGTAGGATTGACATCTTTGTTCTTTTTGAAGGGCAACTTGATGAAGAATTCTTCATTTTTCCACAGTAGAGAGGAACATTTGGAGAGGAATTCTGTGTGAGATTCTGCACAACATTCCTGCTCTGGAAATGTTCTCTCTCAGGAATGACAACCTCCACAGTACCCAACATAAATGGTACATCATTCTCCTCTTTACCAAAACCAAGTGATTCGCAACAGATACTCCATCTGCAACTACAACCAGATACACCTCCACATTCCAAGAGTATGCATTCTTCCCATTCAACCTTCATACAGGTTGGTCTTCCTACCTGTAAGAGCTCAGAGAATTCCAAAGACAAGTCTCTGTCATCAACCAGGTCATGCCTCCATAGATATTGCCCAAGATTGAAGAAGACGTCCCTTGGGAACAATTCCCAATTGAGTACCAACAACAAATCCAACAAGCCCAGTTTGACTATCTCAAAGATCTCACAACAACAAACCCAACTCAACTATCCAGCAACAAAGCCCAAAGCAGCAATCCAGCCCAAGAAGATGAAGATCCATGATGGAAAAGAACGGGTATGCTATTTGACATATAGATTTAGACGAACCAAGCCCAGAATGCAATCTCGGCACTCCATAATCAGGCCCAAGTCCATTTTGAGCATATCAGCCCAATTGCCAAGCCCAAAGCTCAAGTGATGTCATGCATGATGTCACCCTATCTATATTATTAGTGTGTTTTAATAAATTTTGTCCTTGCATGTCCTTTTGTCAAAAGCAGCATGTGACCATGTCCCCCCTGTGTATTATTGTGTTTTGTCCTCACATGCCTCATTTGTCAAATGTAGCATGTGAACTTGTTAGGTCGTCTTTTTCCTATTTTGTCCTCACTTGCCCCTTTAGTCAAAAGTGGCATGTGATATTGTATGCTTTACTTTATACTTTGTCTAGGAGCATCCGATGTTCATTGTAAGAATGCTCTTGCTCCCTCTATAGAGCCTCTCCTCCATTGTAGGCACGAAATCCCCCAGATATAAAATCTTTACCAATCTTCTCATCCATCCATAGCTTTCTAAGTTCTCTCTCTGGTTCTTTACTTTGTCTCTCTGCAGAAATGAATAAACCATGAACAGAGTAGTGGCACTAGTATACTCTGTAGTTGCCTTTTCCGAGGAACCTCTGCATCAGAAAGTTCTATCTACCGACCATTCAATTCGATAAGGCCAGGGGTGGCGGTGGACGTAAAAGGCTAGGGCTAGATAGGTTGTTGTTGTTAGCCAGAGAGCCATTTGGGAGACCAGATGTATTTGGTTAGACCCCTAGATATTGGTGTGTGTATAGGTTTTATGTGAGGCTTTCTATGACCTTTTGGACATTGTTAGGAACAATTTGGTTATAGTGAGGGATAATCTTTCTCTCTTATGATGGCGAGTCTCCCATGTTTTAATACTTCTCGCCAACACACACTCAATTCTCCCTTAAGACAAATACAATCTCTCACTCATGGTTAGAACAAAAATAAGAATGCAAGAAATTAACACAGAATCAAAGCACACACACACAAGACAAAGGATTTATCTTGGTTTGGGACTCTTAGAAGGAGAACCTACATCCAGATTGATATGACTTTGCTCTTCACTATCTTAAAACTGGAAAATAAAGATTATATGCATTGATTTCTCTCCCAGCCGTATTACCAAGCTGTACTACCCGAAGATTACAAAGTAATACCCTTTACTCTCATGCATATACCAAGTACATTCTCTTTCCTCAAGATAGATCGCAAAACAGAATGAGAGAGATAAGACTCCCGAACCCTTCTATTTATAGACTATAGAGGGCGGGATTTACAAGGACTCCATTTAGCCGCTTGCAGTTACAAATATATCCCTAACTACAGACTTCTAGAAGATTTAATCTATTACCTTCTAATCGTCCTTGCTGTCCTGTGTCTAATCCTTGGGCAAATATTTCAACATTCCAAATTTAGATGTAATCTTTAGGATTGGGAAGTTGGTTGATTTTCATGTCCGCCTTCTTTAGTTTGTTACATGACCACTCCTTTTTGTATTATATGATTTATTTGGATTTTGGAAGGGGAGTAATTGTAACTTTCAAGAGTACAAAAGGGCACATTCATAGTGTTAAGGGAATCATTGTTGTTTCCTTGATTTTGTGCACTAAGAATTTCCCACCTAGTTTATTTATTTATTTATTTTTTGTGGATGAAGTTTATTTGCAAGTATGCTGTATGTTTTTACATGGTTCACCTCTTTTGGTACTTTTGATTAATGTAATGCCTACTTATTGGAAGAAGAGAAAAAAAGATTTATTTGATCTGTTCTTTTAGTATTTGGTTTGCATAGCAAGCCTTGATGCATAATTTCAAGTTCTTGATAGTCACAGCTTTTACCATGGGATTGCTAAACTAAAAAAGAGAGAGCAACAATAACAACATATGAAGCCATAATATTTCAAGGTGGGGTTGACTACATGAATTTTAGCTTGCCAATCGTCTCTATTTATGACCATATCTTTTGTATTTATGTCAAGCCTAAGAGTTTTTGCTAAATTTTTGGGCCTTTTTCTTCCTCTTTTACTATGAATTTCTTTCATCCCATCCAGTCTTAGGACAATTTATCAGTCTTTTTTTTCATGACTAAGTCATTTTCATCGTTTCTTGCACATCTTATTCTAGGAGCCACTTAAACCTTATCACATATAACCTTTTTTTTAATTTTGTTATTTCTTGTATGGCTATGTATCCATTGTAACATTCACATATTAATTATGCTCATATTTTACACATATTGGTGCTTTACTTCCCAGTATTCTTTGCTATGTAACAAAGCTGGTCGTGTGGCCGTATGACAAAGCTTCCTTTTTAGCTTTAAAGGGATTTTGCAATAGCATAAAATACTCCCTATTTTAATTTTCATGCCTTAATCATGCTATAACAACAGGAAATATGGTTTGCCACCGACAATCTTCCCTTTGTTTCTCAAGAAATCCTACAGATTTATGTGTGTTTAAATTTACTTCAGGAATTGTGGTGTGTTTTGCCTCTAAATACAAGCAAGCAATGATCTTACAGCAAATAGTGTGTTTCTTATACCTACATTTGTCAATGAAATTGAATCCTTTGGTTTGGCACCGCTATGGCAGCTTTCTTAAATTTTCTATACCTGCATTAACTTGGTATTTTACCTTAGCTGGTTGAAGTAGGATTTTTTTTTTCTTTCCTTCTAATCCATTCTGTTGCAGTTGAACAAGTCATCTAGGAGAATCAAGATTAAAGCTGCAAAGCTACTCCAGGACAGAGAGTTGTATGGTAATGTAATCACTTCAAGGAAAGGGAAGTGCAATTTTCAGGAGGAATATCACAAGATGCAAGCATCTCAGCCTATGGTATATCTGCTGTGGATAAACTTGCAATGATGAACATATAGTTCTGCAAGTCTTTGATTAATGAACCAGTCATTTTTGTTGCTGCAAACACCATTAACTGCTGTTTTTATTTGGAATAATAAATATTTTGTCTAGAATGACGTGAAAGGGTATTCAATCTTATTTCTCTTTGAAGGGATAGCTGAATTTATGCACAAGGTTCCTACCAAACTAGAAAGTTTCTAAAAACAGAACAGGAAAGTTTCCAAATTCAGATTTGGAAACCTATACAATTTAGTATACAACAAAATATAGAAAGAAATTACAGCAATCTATCTTCTAGAAGATACACAATACATTTAGAAAGAAAACCAATCAAGTGATTTGATCTTGCTTGAGAATGAGGACAAATCAATCTCTTATCGTTGACACTTCCCCTCAAGATTGTGAGCAAATGTCATACATTCCAATTTTGCTGATCAACCTATGACATACAGCTGCAGGTAATCCTTTAATTAACATATCTGCCAATTGGTCACTTAAAGATATATATGGGGTACAAATTAGGCCACTCTCTAATTTCTCTTTAATGAAATGCCTATCCACTTCGACATGCTTTGTTCGGTCATGTTGGACTGGGTTGTGAGTAATGCTTATTACTAATTTATTATCATAGTAGAGCCTCATAGGAGCTGTCCACTTGATTCTAAGGTCATCCGACAATATTTTCAACCATAATAACTCACACATCCCTAGAGCCATGGACCTGAATTCAGTTTCAGTACTTGATCGAGCCACTACATTTTGCTTTTTGCTTCTCCATGTCATAAGATTACCCCCTAGAAAAGTGTAGTAACTAGATATAGATCTCCTATCCACCATAGACCTAGCATAATCAACATCTGTGTAAGCCTCAAGTGACATAGTTTCTCCCTTCTTAAAAAGAATTCCTCTCCCGGGGGTTCCTTTCAAGTAGTGTAAAATTCTTATACACTGCCTTTAGGTGAGTCTCTTTTGGATTATGCATGAATTGGCTGACCACATTTACTACATAGGCAATGTCTGGTCGAATATGAGCTCGATAAATAAGCCTCCCAACTAACCTTTGATAGGATCCCTTATCAACTATACTATCTTCCGAAACTTCCCCCAACCTGTGGTTAGGTTCAATTGGAGTGTCAACTGCCTTACTACCCAGCATTCCTGTTTCAATAAGTAGGTCCACTATGTATTTTGCTGAGAGATAAAGATTCTTTCCTTTGAGTGTGCCACTTTTATGCTCAAAAAGTACTTCAATCTCCCCTATTCTTTAATTTCAAATTCTCTATGTTGACCTAATCTTCTGCCTTACTCAAATACTCTACACTCAAGACTACCAGAAATACTCACACACGAACTGCCTTAAAGAACAGAATAAGAAAACTGGAAATTAACAACACATTCACACACACAAAGACTCACGATTTATCCTAGTTCAATTTCCGTTAAGAAAACCTACATCTAGACTGCTTAGGCGCCTTTTCTCCACTATCAAGAACCTCTGAATTGATTACATGTACTGCTCACAACTCTCTTCTCTCTCACAACCCAATACCCAGGTTATACAAAGAAGAAAAAAAAAAAGATTACAAAGCCCTCATAAGCTTTCCTCAATCACAACACATTCTCGCTCAGAATTCCTCAAAATAGTACAACCAAAACCAATGAGAAAACACCTGACCCCGACTCCTTATTTATAGAATATAAAGGCAGACATTACAAGGATTTAACTAACCGCACACTAGGGATATAACTAACTAAACAAACAGCTTTGAGAAATAACAAATATACCTTTTACATAAACTGTTTTAACCGGGACAACCAACTAATTTAATACAAATGATTTAACACTCTACTTAGACGCTCCCTCAGTTTATTCATTCCTTCTTCATCATTCCTAGTGACTACAATGTCATCCACATACACTATTAGCACTGTCACTCCCCCTGTTGCGGAGTGATGGATGAATAGGGTATGATCCCCTTGGCTTTGCTTGTATCTCATACTAAGCATCACCTTTGTAAAAAGACTAAACTAGTCTCTTGGGGACTGTTTTAGTCCATATAGGGCCTTTTTCAACTTGCACACCACTTTCTCTTTGGTGGTTAGGCCAAAACTTGATGGTAAATCCATATAAACCTCATCTTTTAGATCTCTATGCAATAATGCATTTTTCACATCATACTGCTGTGATGGCCAGCCTAGATTAGCAACTAAGGATAAAAGTACCCTAATTGTATTCAACTTTGCAATCGATGCAAATGTATCAAGGTAATCTACCACATACACGTGTGTGTAATCCTTAGCCACCAACCTTACCTTATACCTGTCTAACGACTCATCTGACTTATATTTTACGGTATAGATCCACTTACATCCCACTGGGTGTTTCCTTTTAGGCAATTGAACAAGCTCCCAGGTTTGATTTTTTTCTAGGCCTACCATCTCAGCCTCCATGGCATTCTTCCAATTCTCATTCCCTATTGCTTTAGAAAAAGTTTTGGGAATAGGAATGGTATGAAGGCTAGTGAGAAAGTCTTTATGTTGAGATGATAATTTGGAATAGGATAGGAACAAGTGTAGGGATGTTTTGTGCAGCTTCTAGTGCCTTTCCTAAGTGCAATAGGCCTATTACACTTAGAGGTTTTAGTTTCAGGTATGGATTCAGCATCAAGTATTAAAGATTCAGTAGATGAATTACCTGGTGAGTTGTCAAGAGTGATGTTGGGACTATCAGTGCTGGCTGTAACATAAATAGGACTTGAATTGGATGTCGAGGCTTGCATAAGAGAAGCAACCAACCCTTTTCTCCTTGAGTATACCTAAAGTGGTCGGGGAGTATCTGGTGAAGGCTTCCCTAGTGTCATACCCGGTGAGTCCTCTAGGATAACTAACGAGAGAGAGAAGGATGGGTAGAAAATATTTAGGAGAAGGGAAAAAACTCTCCCTTTTCATTCGTGCATAGGATGTATATATGCATATGAGTACAAGACATCTACCTCCTATAGAAATCTACTCTATTTACAAGATATCTAAGTTATTTAAAATACAAACTAGCTATCTCTAAATTTTAGGAATACAATTTAAACTAAATTATATAAATTGAATTATCTTCTTTTCCCTCTATCTCTAACTCCCTAGAATTTCGGATCCTTATCTTTGCAATGTTTTTGGCCTGTTGGCCTAGGAATCTCTTATTTTCAAACTCCCCCTCAAGCTGGGTTGAATATGTTATTTAGCCCAAGTTTGCAGCTTAATTCATCAAATATTCTTCTTGGTAGAGCTTTAGTGAGAATGTCAGCTACTTGACTATTAGTAGGAGTGTAGCTTAACTTAAATACCCCTTCTTCTATCTTCTCTTTGATGAAATGATTGTCAATCTCCACATGTTTTGTCCGGTCATGATGAACTGGATTTTTTGCAATACTAATAGTTGATTGGTTATCACACAATACTTGTACCAGCTCTGTCATAGGTATTTGTAATTCTTGAAGTAGCATTTTTAGCCATATTCCTTCACAAAATCCTTGAGCCATAGCTCTAAACTCAGCCTTCACACTGCTTCTAGAGACAACAAATTGTTTCTTGTTGTGCCAAGTAACTTGATTTTCCCATATAAATTAACAATATCTAGAGATTGATCTTCTATCTAGGATTGACCCAGCCCAATCAGCATCACTATAGATTTTTATCCCTCGATTTGCCATTTTCTTGAACATTAATCCCTTGCCTGGAGTTAATTTTAAGTACCTTATGATGCGATAAATTGCTTCCAAGTGCCTTTTTTGGGGATCATTCACGAATTGACTTACAATGCTCACAGAAAAGCCTATATCCAGTCTATTATGTGACAGGTAAATGAGTTTTCCCACCAACCTTTGATATTTCCCTTTGTCAATTGGAGTACTTTCTTTACCATCGTCTAATTTTGCCATAGATTCCATAGTAGTATCTACCGGTTTGCAACCCAACACCCCTATCTCATTTAGGAGATCTAGGATATACTTCCTTTGGGAGACTGAAATCTCTTCTTTGGACCTTGCAACTTCCATGCCCAAGAAGTATCTTAGACTTCTGAGATCCTTAATCTCAAATTCCCGTAACAATAATGTCATTCTCGTAACAATGATATCATCTACATATACAATAAGAATAGAAATTTTACCTTCCAAGGAGTGCTTGATGAATAAGGTGTGGTCTGCTTGGCATTGATTGTATCCATACTTCTTGACTGCCCTTGTAAATCTCTCAAACCAGGCTCTTGGGGATTGTTTAAGTCCATAGAGTGATCTCCTTAGGTTGCATACTTTGTTTCTTGTAGGCTTAGTTCTAAATCCATGGGGAATTTCCATGTAGACTTCCTCTTCTAAATCTCCATTTAGGAATGCATTCTTTACGTCTAACTGGTGCAAAGGCCAATCTAAATTTACTGCTAGGGACAACAAAACTCTGATGGTATTTTGCTTTGCCACAAGCAAATGTTTCTTGGTAATCGATAGCATAGGATTGGGTGAAGCCCTTTGCCACTAGTGGAGCTTTAAACCTATCAATCCTTCCATCCCTGTATTTTACTGTAAAAACCCATTTGTAGCCCACAGGATTCTTTCCGGAAGGTAAATCAGTGATATCCCATGTCTCATTTAGGAGAAAGAAAAAAACTCTCCCTTTTCATTCGTGCATAGGATGTATATATACATATGAGTACAAGACATCTACCTCCTATAGAAGTTTACTCTATTTACAAGATATCTAAGTTATTTAGAATACAAACTAGCTATCTCTAAATTTTAGGAATACAATTTAAACTAAATTATATAAATTGAATTATCTTCTTTTCCCTCTATCTCTTACTTCCCTAGAATTTTGGATCCTCATCTTTGCAATATTCTCGGCCTGTTGGCCTCCCAATCTCTTATTTCTACAGGATGATAGGTTAGGAAGGGTAAGAAACTGATCCTTATCCTCCAGAATTAGACTTTCCCCCTGAGGATAAAGATGGCCAAAATAAAGAGTATTCTCTGCAAAGGTTACATCAGTTGACACAAAAATTTTCTTGGAAGGGGTGTGATAACACTTGTAACATTTTTGAGTGGAGGAGTATCCAATGAAAATACACTTGAGAGCATGAGGATCAAGTTTACTTTTTTTAGGAGTGGAAAGATGGACAAAGGATACATGTAGAAGAGAATATTGACTTTGAGTAGCTGTTATCATTTCACTTTGTATTGTGTTGGTTATTCGTTAGTTATATTATTCTGTTACGATTTTGGTTGTATTATTTTGTTAAGCTTATAGTTGTAGCTGATTGTATCTCAAGTGCTGTTGTATTAGCTGTGTGAGGAGCGGCTAGAGTTAGTATATAATCTAGCTCTATTTCTGTTTTGTGTTAGAGGTTGAAATCATTTTAATCGAAGTCTCAGAATTCCTTTCCTTCTCTGTTTTCTGTTCGACTTCTATCTTTCGTTTCATGGTGTCAAAGCCCTAGCGACTAATGTTCATGGCTTCTCGTGATTCAACCTCGTCTTCTTCTTCATTATCATTTGCGTCTTTGTCTAATTTTTCATTAGTCGCTAAGAATCTTAGTTTCATTCCTACAAAACTAGATTCGAACAATTATTTGTATTAGAAGGCGCAAGTTCTAGCCACAATTAGAGCATTTGATCTGTTGTCTTTTATTAATAAGACCAGATCTTCCATCAAAATATATCTCCTCTGAGAATGACGAGCTTGTTGTCAATCCTGAATACTTAAATTGGATCAGATCTGACCAGCTCTTGCTAGGATGACTATTTTTCGACTATCGACAAGGAGGTTCTTGGTCAGGTAATTCAGTGTGAATCGGCAGCTGAGGTATGGACTACTCTTGAAAGTCTTTATTCTAGACAAATAGTTGCTAGAGCCTTTCAATTGAAACAACTACTTAGATCTATTAAGAAAGATGACACTTCGGTGAATGATTATATTCTGAAGATTAAAACTATCAATCATTCTCTAGCAGCAATTGGAGAACCTATAAATGATAAGGATCTGTTGATGTCTATTTTACATGGATTAGGCGAGGACTATGATACCGTTGTTAGCTTAATTACATATCAAATGGATGATATAAACCTAGAAAATGTTCAATATCTGCTTTTGATGCATGAGCAGAGGCTAGCTAACGAAAAATGTGGTTAATATGTTGCCTGCTAATACATTTGATAATACTATTGTGAATGTTTTTGCTTCACACGTAAATAAAGGCAGTAACAGAAACACTGGTCGAGGAGGTTTTCCTGGAAGAAGTGGAGGAAACTTTAGAGGTAATGGTTTCCAAGGAGGAAACAGAGGCAAAGGTAGATCTTATGGGAGAAGGATTTATTGCCAACTATGTGGGAAACCTGGACACCTTGTTGACAGGTGCTACCATAGGTTTGACAAAAATTTTCAGAGATAGTCTTTTGGTAGAGGTGGCCATGATTTTCAATCTCAAGCTTTAATGGCTAATCATGAGGCTAATGGAGTTTTCTTAACAGACTTTGGGTTTACACCAGAGACTCACTATGGCTCCTCGACTCCATCTTTTGACAATCAATCTCAGCACTCTTTAGCGTGCTATCCATCTTCATTCTATCAGTTTTCTTCTTCCTATCAACCTGGTGATAACTCTTGGTGTGTAGATTCAGGTGCTACAAACCATATCACCTCAAGTTTGAGCAATCTTTCTGTTCATACTCCATATGGTGGCAGTGATAAAGTGGCAGTAGGTAATGGTAAGATGCTTCCTATTGCTAATATTGGTGTTAGTAAAATGGTTACCCAAACTTATCCTACATCTATAATTTCTTTACCTCAAGTTCTTCATTTTCCTAGCATGACAAAGAATTTAATTAGTGTATTTCAACTCACTAATGATCATAATGTCATTGCTGAATTTCATTCCACTTTTTGCTTGATTAAGGACAAGGATTCGGGCAAGGTGCTGCTACGAAGAATTCTTAAAAATGGCCTCTATCAGTTGGATCCAGCATTTGTGCATGCTGCATCATTAGCTGTTCCTACTTCTTCGTCTATGGTTTCCCCACCACAATTTTCTAAGTCATTTGTAACTAGCCTAAACGTTTGTAATAGGCAAGTTTTTTCTTCGTTTAATAAACCTAGCATGCAGTCAACTTGTATGGATAGAGTTTGTCAACAGTGGCATGCTAGGTTGGGTCATCCTTCTTTTCGTGTATTGCAACATGTTATGAATAAAATCAATCTTCCCTGTTCTTCTATTAATCTTTCTTTTTGCGACTCTTGTAAGGTGGGAAAAATGCATTAGCTTCCTTTTCAAAATTGTAAAATCACAACTTTACATCCCTTGGAGCTAGTGTATTCCGATTTATGGGGGCCTGCTCCTGTTCTTTCTAGTGAAGGTCATAGATATTACATTGTGTTTGTGGATGCTTATACTAGATATACATGGCTGTATCCAATGAAACTTAAATCTGAAGCCCTATCCATTTTTCAAACCTTTCATAAGTTTGCTGAGTTGCAATATCAGTCTAAACTTAAGGCTCTCCAAACTGACAATGGTGGAGAATTTAAGGCCTTTTTACCCTATTTACACACTTGTGGCATTCAACCTCGGTTTACTTGTCCCTATACACACCAACAAAATAGTGTTGCCGAAAGGAAACATCGTCATATAGCTGAAATGGGCCTTACTCTTTTAGCTCATGTCAAAATGCCTTTAAAATTCTGGGTAGAGGCATTTCAAACAGCTGTTTATACTATAAATTTGCTACCAGCCTCACCACTTCAATTTCTTTCTCCATTTGAGAAACTTTATAACAAATAGCCCAATTATTTGACCTTACAGCCCTTTGGTTGTGCTTGCTTTCCTTATCTTAGACCCCTACATCAAGCACAAGTTCAATTTTTATTCCACAGAGTGTGTGTTTCTTGGTTACAACCATCTTCAAGTTGGGTACAAGTGTATGCATCCCTTAGGTCGCATTTATGTGTCTAGACATGTTAGTTTTAATTCTGAGGAGTTTCCTCTTCCACATTTATTTTCATCCATTCATACTCCTCAGTCTGAGTCTAGCATGGGTTTGCCCACCGCTGTTTTGAACTCATTTCCTTTTTCAGTCAAATCTAGTCATTCACCTCAAGCAGCACCGACTAATTCCTTAGTTTCCTCTGCCACTAATTCAATTTCGTCTGCCACTAATTCAAGCTTTATTGTTCCTGAGCAATCTCCTTCTGTTCTTGTTGAATCAACTCCCTTATCATTACCTGTATCTAATCCTGTTGCTGTTCGAAATATTCCTGCACCTTCTATTCATCCTATGCTCACTAGATCTAAAGCTCAAGCGCCTTCTTTTACTTCTCCTCATGCCTTAGTGAGTTCTCTAGAGCCCAATTCTGTTCAAGAAGCTCTCTTAGACTGCAATTGGGTCAAAGCAATGGAGGAGGAACATTTAGCCTTAAAGAGGAACAATACTTGGGATCTTGTTCCTTTTTCTCCCGATATGAATTTAATTGATTGCAATTGGGTTTTCTAAGTGAAATATAAGTCTGATGGTTCTATTCTCAAATACAAGGCTCAGCTAGTTGCTAAGGAGTTTCTTCAAACACCGGGGATAGATTTTGCTGAAACTTTTAGTCCAGTTATTAAAGCACCTACCATTCGGGTGTTATTTTCCTTGGCTGTCACCTTTGGATGGGAAATTTAGCAAGTTGATGTGAATAATGCATTCTTGAATGGGGATCTAAATGAAGCAGTGTTTATGAGGCAACCAGAGGGATTTGTTGATCAGTCTTTTTCTTCTCATGTGTGTCAGTTAAAGAAGTCCCTCTATGGTTTAAAGCAGGCTCCAAGACCCTGGTATACTAAGCTGAGGTTAGCCTTACAAGATTGGGGTTTTGTGAGAGTTGTGTCTGATGCTTCTTTATTCATAAAACGAACCCCTAAGTTTGTGTTGTTTGTATTGGTGTATGTTGATGATATCTCGATTACTAGATCAAATTCTGCCGCTTTACATGAGTGCATTCGGCAGTTGGACATTCAATTCTCTCTAAAAACTCTTGGTGTAGTGAATTATTTTCTAGGGTTTGAGGCTTATCGTGACTCTATTGGCCTCTATTTGACTCAATCTAAGTATACCCTAGATTTGTTGAAAATGGCTGCATGTCTGAGTGCAAACCATGTGCTACTCCTATGAGTGCAGCCGCTTCTCTAACTGATGATGGAAATCTGTTCTCTAATCCTTCTCTTTATCGAACTATTGTGGGCTTTCTTCAGTATCTCACCTATACTAGACCTGATATATCATTTGTTGTGAACAAATTGAGTCAGTTTTTGTCCTCGCCTAAGGATTTGCATTGGTTGGCTTGTAAACGTCTACTACGGTATCTTAAAGGAACTGTTGGGCTGGGTCTGATTTTTACTCCTCCTTCATTTGATTTGCCATTGTCAGTGTATACTGATGCTGATCATGTCGGCTATAAGGTTACACGAAGATCTACTAGTGGTTTATGTGTTTTTCTTCGCAATAATCTAATTGTTTGGAGTTCTAAGAAAGAATCAGTTGTTGCACGATCTGTGGGTGAGGCTGAATATTGTGCTGTAGCTCAGGGTGTTGCTGAAATTTTATGGTTAAATTCGCTCTTTTCTGAGCTTGGATTTTCATGCTTAAATACTCCTATCCTTTGGTGTGATAATTTAGCAGCAAAATGTATAGTTGAAAATCTTGTTTTTCACTCAAGGACTAAACATATAGAGATTGATGTGCATTTTGTAAGAGAGAAGGTTGAAGGATGTGCAGTTGATATTAGATATATTCCTTCTTTGCATCAAGTTGTTGATATATTCACCAAAGGATTGCCCAAAGATAGGTTCTTATTTCTGTGTGATAAACTGGGTTTAAAAGTTCCTCTTATATCTCAGCAGTTACCAGCTACAACTTCTATCTCGGGGAAGTCCAAATTGCAGGGGCATGTAGAAGAGAATATTGACTTCGAGTAGCTGTTATCATTTCACATTGTATTGTGTTGGTTATTCGTTAGTTATATTATTCTATTACGGTTTTGGTTGTATTATTTTGTTATGCTTATAGCTGTAGCTGATTGTATCTCAAGTGCTATTGTATTAGCTATGTGAGGAGTGGCCAGAGTTAGTATATAATCTAGCTCTATTTCTGTTTTGTGTTAGAGGTTGAAATCATTTTAATCGAAGTCTTAGAATTCCTTTCCTTCTCTGTTTTCTGTTCGACTTCTATCTTTCGTTTCAGTACACACCCAAACACCTTAAAATAATCTTTGGCATTATCAAATCTAAGCCTTTAACTTCAACCTCAAATTGATTCTTAATCATGTTGTAGAATGTAGGAAAAATGTTGCTCACTTTAGATTTATTCTTTAACAGATATAACCACACTACTCGGGTGTAATCATCCACAAAAATAATGAACCAACGTGCCCCAGAAATATTGGGGATAGTTGAAGGGCCCCAAATATCACTATGGATTAGAGAGAAAGGAAGGTTAGTTCTTTTATTAGGAGGAAAAGACTCTCTTATGCTTTGCAAATTCACATACAACACAATGGAAGTCTCTAACATCTAGAGCCTTAAATAAAACTGGAAACATCATTCTAAGAGTTAAAAAAGAGGGGTGACCATGACGGTAATGGTGTGGCCATAATTGATCCTTGTTGGACTGAGCAAGGTATGACACGGGGGAAACTTTCTTCTTTTTAACCTGCTCACCCGATTCCTCAAGATAGTAAAGTCCAGCCCTAGCTCTAGCAAGCCCAATCATCTTCTTCATGTCTTGTTCCTAAAACTCACAGGAAGTTGAGTGAAAACAACATTGCAGTTAGCATCCAAGGTGAGTTTTTACTTAGAGATGAGGTTAATGAATAATTTAGGTACATGAAGGACATTCTTTAGGGTGAGATGTTCATTAAGAAGAACATTCCCTTGGCCAACAACAGTGGTTAAGGAACCATCTTCCATTGTGATTTTTCTAGAACTTGAACAAGGGGTATAGGAGATGAAAAAATGTGAGGAATGGGTCATGTGATCCATAGCTCTGGAGTCTAGGATTCAAGAATTAGGATGAACTGTTTTTGAAGCATGTAGAATAAGAGAGGGGGAAGAGATACCTGTGAGTGCCAGAGAGCAGGTACCTTTCTCAGCCTTCTTGTCAAGAGACTCCAACAGACTCCTTAATTTTTCAATCTTAGCCCTGTTAAGCTCTAGGGCATCTCCCTGTTCTGGACTCCTTTGCTCAATTTGTTGATGGTTGCTGGCCACACAAACTTGTCCTTGTCATTGCCCCTCAGTTGTCCTCCTTTGAATGGCTTTCCATGGAGTTTCCAACACTTTTCTATGGTGTGCCAGGGCTTTTTGCAATAGGTACACCATAAGGAGTCCTTGTCCACAGTCTTCTTCTCCTCCCTAGACCCTTTATTCTTATTAGGGGCCTTCAGGGATACCAAGGCAGAGCTTTCTATTGGAGAGCTGTCCAACATTACTCCCCTTCCTTCTTCTACACAAACTATAGAGATTACTTCATGTAGAGAAGGTACATCTTCCTTCTTGAGGATTTGAACTCTCATTGCAGCGAACTCCTTATTGAGGCCTGATAGAAAATCGTATGTCGTCTCCTTCTCTACAAATCTCTTCTGTAATGCTGCATCCTTGCTGCACTTCATCTTAAGGCACTGATAATTGTCTAATTTTTTCCATAGAGTTTACAACAAATTTGCATACATTGTAATGGATTGTGTACCTTGCTTGGTAGTTGCAACTTTAGTCCTTATTTCATAGATTCATGCAGCATCATGAACCGTGGAGTAGGTAAGCTTTATTGCCTCCCAAATATCCTTAGCTGTTATTTGGAACATAATGATATCGCTAATCTCCAGGACCATGGAGTTCCATAGCCAGGACATCTCTAAGGAGTCCTCCTCATCCCATGCTGCAGACATGGGATCGCCCTCCTTAGGATCGGTTCTCAGAAGATGGCTTAGTTTCCCCTTTCCCTTTAAAAATGTGCGAATCAACTGGGACCACTTCAAGTAGTTCTCACCATTCAACCGATAAAATGCTTGAATATTCTGTAGTTCTCTTCCTGAGCCTACACCATGGTTTCTAGCAACGGAACCTTTGTTGTATCGCTGGAATCAGTTGAATCCAGCATAGGATTATGGGTATTGGACGTACTGTCCTATGAAGAAGATTGATGAAGGCCATGACAATAGTCACAAAGGACAGTGACTGGAGTCTTAAGGCTCTGATACCATGTAGAATGGCATGAAAGGGCATTCAATCTTATTTCCCTTTGAAGGGATAGCTGAATTTATGTACAAGGTTGCCTACCAAACTAGGAAGTTTTTAGAAACAGAATAGGAAAGTTTCCAAATTCAGATTTGGAAACCTATACAATTTAGGATACAACAAAATATAAAAATAAATTACAACAACCTATCTTCTAGAAGATACACAATACATTTAGAAAGAAAACCAATCAAGTGATCCGAACTTGCCGGAGAATGAGGACAAGATCAATCTCTCATCGTTGACATTTTTAAGGTCTTTATTGTATTTACTTTTTATGTCTAGATCCTTCTCTTGTGTCTATTAATTGGATGGTCTCGTATGTTTTTGAGTGGTCTAAATCCTATATGTACTTCCTATTTAATCATGGTAAGAGTTTGTTTTGTTGAGTTATTTTCCCTGCAACTTTTTATATGGTATTAGAGCCAGGTTGTGGTAACTTGGTACAGATCTATAACATGGGTGAAGGAACTTGGTGCTCTTACTATGAATACCAGGGGTCATGAAGTTAGACTTGGTATGGAGTTATTGAACCAGTCCAATTACCAGGTACCGAAGTCAAGCATGGAGTCTTATCTCCTTAGTGAAGACCTGTGGGACATTGTGGGTGGTGATGACACCGTTCCTCCAGAAGATAATGACGCAAATGCTGAGACGCTCAAACAACGGAAGTGGAAAAATGCTAAGGCGGAATTTGCACTGAAGAGGTTAATATCCTCAGGGGTGTTTGAGCACATTTCTTGGTGTACCACTGCAAGCTCTATTTGGCAGATTCTTGATCAGTTATTCAACAAGAAGAATGAAGCTCGTTTGCAAATGCTCGAGAATGAGTTGGCAAAAGAAAAACATGGAGAGTCTTCGGGTTGGCAAAAGCAAAACAAGGGGAGTCTTCGGTTTGGCAATATTTTTTGAAAGTAAAGACATTTTGCTCGGAGATTAATCTTCTAAATTCAGAGGAACAAATTTAGGAGGTTCAAGTAAAGCAGTCTATTATTTGGGGATTACGTCCCGGATATATACCTTTTGTTACGTCAATCCAGGGATGGGTTCAACAACCATCTTTGGAGGAGTTTGAAGACCTTTTGTCTTCACAAGAGAACTTGGCTTTGCAGATGGCTGGAGTTAAGATCCATGAAGGAACTGGGAATGCTTTCATTACTGGGAGGCAGCCAAAATCTAAAGGAAAAGCCAAGGTGAAGAATAGAACTAAGAAGGATGAAGCCGTGGCAGATTATTTCAAGGAAAATAAGAAAAAATTCAAGTGCTACCGGTGTGGGAAGCTTTGTCACTTTAAGGACTGCCACGCCAAGTTTAAGGAAGGCAATATGGCAGAATCCAGTATCTCACATGAAGATGAAGAATGGGAAAAGTGTTTCATGGCCAAGACTACCTCTACATGTGAAATGGCATCTAAGACCTTTAACAATGGGTGGATTGTAGATTCTAGTTGTAGTCACCATCTAACTGGAGATGAGAAGCAGTTTTCTGATTTGCGTCTGCATAAAGGAAAAGAAGCCATAATCACTACAGATAATACTTGTCATCATATCAGGAAGGAAGGTACTGTTGTCATCAACAGCAGTGGTGGCGAGTCAATCACACTTAATAGTGTGTTTCATGTTTTGAGGGTGAAAAAGAATCTTCTTTTGGTGGCAAATGTGGTTGATTCCGGTAATTATGTTCTATTTAGTCCACAAGATATTAAAGTGTTAGAAACAGATGTGGTTCACACTGGTACACATTTAAATGATTTATACGTTTTATCAGCGTCAAGCACTTATGTTGAGAAGATGAGTAGCAATGACAATGCTTCTCTTTGGTGTGCAAGATTTGGGCATATAACTATGACCAAATTGAAAGTTATGGTGCAGAAGAATCTAGTTGAAGGTCTTCCAAATTTGACCAGCTTTGGTGATGGTCTAATCTGTGAAGGTTGTCAAATGGGAAATCTCAACAGGCTTCCATTTGACAAATCTATTTCACGGTCCAAAGCTCCTTTGGAATGGATTCATAGTGACTTGATGGGTCTAACTCGAATGGCCTCTTATATGGGATTTCATTATATGTTACTCTTCGTTGATGATTTTACTAGATTTACCTGGGGATTTTTTGTTAAGCACAAGACTGAGGTGCTATCCAAGTTTTTGGAGTTCAAGTTGACTTTGGAAAGTAAACTAAGTAGGGGGATTAAAATTCTGCGGATTGATAATGGAGGTGAATTTACATCAAATGAGTTTTTCTCTTTTTGTTAAGAACATGGCATAAAGAGAGAATTATCTTGCCAAGAGACGCCTCGGCAAAATGGAGTGGTAGAGCAGAAACTTAGGCATCTTATGGAGACATGCAATAGCTGGCTGCATGATAAAAATCTGCCTAAGGCTCTGTGGGCAGAGGGCATTAAATGTGCTGCTTATGTAATCAATCGGATGCCACTTAGCCCAAATAATATGAGATCTCCTCATGAGATACTTATGGGGAAAGGCCAACCGTCAAGCATCTCAAAATTTTTGGATGCATTTGCCACGTTCATGTGCCAGAGTCCCAAATGAGTAAGCTGGAAGCAAAAGCCAAGAAATGTATATTCATTGGCTACAATAAGAAAACGAAGGGCTGGAGATGTATCGATCCCTTGACACACCATTGTGTTGTTTCACGTGATGTTGTTTTGGATGAAATCTCGTCTTACTATGGTCGTGATGAAGTTCCGCTCAAGCATGGAGGTTCTGATTTCTCTAAGTATGAGGTAACAAGTTTACCGTTATTATCCCATGATGAAAATCATTTAGAATAGGTGCAAGATGATAAAGAGAACCCTAACTATCAGAATGATTGTCAAAAGGCCAGCATTGAAACATTGGCTAACCAACGATTGAGGAGAATAATTGTTAAGCCTGCTCGATATAGAGACGATAATTTTATCACCACCTACTCTTGTCTCTTTGCAAGCCCGGTTAAAGAAGAAGAACCTTCGTCTTATGATGAGGCTAAAGGCATAAAAGAGTGGGAGGCTGCCACGGAGGAAGAAATGAGTGCTCTCATGAAGAACGAAACTTGGGACTTGGTCCCAAGAACTGAGAACCTTGAGCCCATTTCATGTAAATGGGTGTACCGAATCAAGAGGAAAGCTGATGGAAGTATCAAAAGATTTAAGGTAAGGCTAGTTGCTTGAGGTTTCTCTTAGAAGTACGGAACAGATTATGAAGAAACCGTCAGTCCAGTGGCTAATATGACATTGGTACGTACTATTTTTGCTTTGGCAGCTTGTTTTGGTTGGAAATTATGCCAGCTTGATGTTAAAAATGCCTTCTTATATGGGGAAGTTGATACAACAATTTATATGAAGCAACCGCCCAGTTATATTTCTCATGAACATCTTGACTATGTATGCAAGCTTAAAAAGGCCCTTATAGATTAAAACAGGCTCCACGAGCGTGGTATGGGAAGGTTTCACAGTTTTTGCAATTTTGCGGATATGTGGCTTCCAATTTTGATGCCAGCTTATTTATCAAGAAAGATGGAAGGTATCCATGTGATTGTTTTCTTATATGTGGATGACATGATAATCATAGGTAACAATGGCATAGAAATTTCTCATCTTCAAGAAGAAATCTCGATGCGTTTTGAGATGAAGAAATTAGGCGAGCTATGCAATTTTCTCCGATTAGAGGTTGAGAATTTGAGGAATGGTTTTTTTGTTACTCAACAAAGCTATGCGAAAAGGATTGTAGAGAAGTTTGGGATGAGGAAAGGAAAAATACGATCCACTCCACTTGAAGTGAATATAAGTCTAAAGCGTGATGAAGGTTCTCTTTTATTCGATCCTTGGCCTTATCGTGCTATGATTGGGGGTCTCCTCTACTTGACCATCACAAGGCTTGATATTGCCTTCTTGGTTGGGCTTGTTAGTCGATTTATGCAAGCACCTTGGAAACCACATTTGGAAGTTGTAAAGAAAATTTTGAAGTATATTAATTCTACTCTTGACATGGGCTTATTTGACAAAGATGGAGTTGATTTTTCTTTTCATGGTTTCTTGGATTCTAATTTTGGGGGAGACCCAAATGATAGAAAATCTACAACTAGCTATGTTTTTTTATGTGGAGACACAAGTATTTCTTGGTGTAGCAAGAAGCAAGATATGATGTCTTTGTCAACTACTGAGGCAGAGTATAAAGCTTCAGCTCATGTAGCTCAGGAATGTGTTTGGCTTCGAACAATTTTTGAAGATCTCTATATGCCTATTAACAAGCCAAGTCCTCTACATGGAGATAACCAAAGTGCTATTAAACTTGCGAATAATCTGGTTTTCCATGCAAAGGACAAAACACATCGAGCTTAAACACCACATCATCTGGGAAAAGGTATTAGATGGTACGATCGATGCTGTGGAGATCAGGAGCAAAGAGAATGTTGTTGATATTTTTACAAAATCACTCTTGAAAGGTCCGTTTGAGTTATTGCGGTCAAAGCTTGGGCTAACAACAACAACAACATATCCAGCCTTTATCCCACTATGTGGGGTCGGCTACATGAATTCTAGACTTCCATGTATTTCTATCGTTTGTCATATCTTCATTTAGATCCATATACTTCATATCAAACTTTAATGTCTCTCCCAAAGTCTTCTTGGGTCTACCTCTACCTCTTTTTATGACTAATTGTTCCATTTCATCAACTCTCCTCACAGGAGCGTCTCTTAGTCTCCTTCTCACATGACCAAACCATCTTAGTCTAGTCTCTCTCATCTTCTCCTCGATTGGCACTACTCCTACCTTATTACGAATAACTTCATTTCTAATTTTATCCTTTCTTGTATGTCCGCACATCCATCTTAACATCCTCATCTCCGCTACACTCGTCTTTTGCTCATGCTGGTATTTGACTGCCCAACATTCTGAGCCATACAGCAAAACTGGTCTTATAGCTCTCCTATAAAATTTTCTTTTCAATTTTAATGGGATTTTACCATCACATAACACTCCCGATGCATTTCTCCATTTTAGCCAACCTGCCTTAATTCTATGTGCGACATCCTCGTGAATTTCTCCATCTTTTTGAATCACTGATCCCAAATATCGAAAATGGTCTTTTCTTTGTAAGATTTGGTCTTCTAATTTTATTATAACATCATCCACTCTTGCATTTTTACTAAATTTGCATTCCATATATTCTGTTTTCTTTCTACTTAATTTAAATCCCTTAGATTCTAAATTGTTTCTCCACAACTCAAGCTTAGTGTTCACTCCTTCTTTTGTTTCATCCACCAACACTATGTCGTCTGCAAATAGCATACACCATGGCACATCTGTCTGAATATCTTTCATGAGTTCATCCATTACTAAGGCAAATAAGTATGGACTTAGTGCAGAACCTTGATGCAGTCCTATTGTAGTTGTAAATGGTTCAGTATCCCCTCCACATGTTCTGACCCTTGTCTCTACACCATGATACATGTCCTTAAGGGCTTGTATATAGGCTATTTTGACTCCTTTCTTCTCTAAAACCCTCCATAATACTTCTCTAGGGACCCTATCATAGGCCTTTTCTAGATCTATAAACACCATATGCAGGTCCTTCTGATGATCCCGATACCTTTCCATTAGGCGCCTCAGTAAATATATAGCTTCCATTGTTGACCTGCCAGGCATGAAACCAAACTGATTTTCTGACACATTTGTTTCTTTTCTAAGTCTCTGCTCTATTACTCTCTCCCAGAGTTTCATGGTATGACTCATTAACTTAATTCCTCTATAATTTTCACAGTTTTGAACATCTCCTTTGTTCTTGTATATAGGAACCAAAGTACTCTTCCTCCACTCATCTGGCATCTTTTTTGATTTAAGGATCGCGTTGAATAGTTGCGTTAGCCAGGAGAAAAATTAAAGTTAAAGTTAATTTTTAAAAAATTACTTTTAAGGGGGAGTGTTAAAAATTAAAGTTAATTTTTTGATAATTCCTGAAATATTTATGATGGTTTGCATGCCTTTTCTATTCTCAAGGTATCTTTATGAAATTAACTAGTGATGCAGTCCCCAGGAAAATTATTAGATGGTTTCTATGAGTGTTTTCAAGGTCTTTATTGTATTTACTTTTTATGTCTAGATCCTTCTCTTGTGTCTATTAATAGGATGGTCCAGTATGTTTTTGAGTGGTCTAAATCGTGTATGTACTTCCAGTTTAATCATGGTAATAGTTTGTTTCATTGAGTTATCTTCCCTATGGTTTTTTACATGATGATATTGAAAGAGGAAAATTGAAGATTCAATGGGCTAAAGAGTTTGAAATAAAAGATTTGGGAAGGTTGAGATATTTCCTAGGGATTGAAGTTGCTTACTCTAAATAAGGCATATTTATTTCCCAAAGGGAATACGTACTCGATTTGCTCAAAGAAATAGGGAAGCTAGGATGTTGAGCTTCCAGCACACCAATTGAGCAAAATAAAAAATTGGGAGGACAAGAAGATGGAAGTGATGTTGATGAAGGTTAATATAAAAAATTGGTAGGAAGATTAATTTATCTATCTCATAAATGATGTAATGTTGCCTACTCAATAGGGGCTGTCAGTAGATTTATGCATGATCCTAGAGAAAAACATATGCAAGTTGTTTATGGTATTTGAAAGCCACACCAGGGAGAGGAATTCTGTTTAAAAGGGGAGGAAAATTGACTATGGAAGCTTACTCTTAGGGTAGGCAATGTTAGTTGCATTATACTTGGATTCCCATCATAAACTGGTAATTGGCCAAATCAGAGCTTTTTTTTAGATCCTCAGAGGTAATCATCTTAGTATCAAGTGTCATGAGTATAATATATAGTTAACATGTGGACCCATTCTATTTATGTCCATCTTTTACTGCATTGTGGTGATGTTTTGTGTGGTTGTTTAACACCATTAGCTAGTTTGAGAACTAGGGCTATTATATAGGTTAATGATTATTTAAAGGTAGAGGGTTTTTCTGTTGATGAGTGGGGATACATTCCTTTGAATAGAAGATCCGGCATGTGATACTGTACTTTGTTTGGGAATGATGTAGTGAGCAAGAAACAGATTGTGTTAACAAGTTCTAGTGCTAAAATTGGGTACAGGACAATGATGCTGACATTTATTGTGTTAATCTTGTTGTAGGACTTCATGTAATTGGTTTCTTGACTCAACCTTTCCTTCAATTGTTATGTGATACTTGGGCAACACTTTGCATAACTTCCCGTCTTGCATTTCGTGAAAGGATAAAGTCCATTGGAGTTGATTTTAGCTTTATTCGAAAAAAAGATATGAAGTAGCAATATGTCTGCATTATTTATTTTTGAGTAAAATAATAATATAAAAGATAAAGCCTCTCACTCTAACAACCCAACATTTAAATTGTTGCATGTGTTTGGCCCAATTATGCAAATGAAGTCTGACCCTTGTGAGGGGAAGTGTTGAGAGTTAAAATAATACAATAAAAGATAATTTAGTGTTAACGAGATTAAGCTTTTATGCTGTGTTCGGTTGGAAAAAATGGTCTTTAATGGAATGGGAATGGAGGTGGAATGGGATGGCCATTCCATTCCATTCTCATGTTTGGTATGGGTAAGAATGGAATGACCATTTCATTCCTAGTTTATGTTTGAAACATAGGGATTTTGATGGAATGAAGTGGTATGTGATGGAAATGCCCTTAGATCTGGTTATGGGGGGTGGTTCTAGTGCAGCGGCCCTGGGGGGTGGGGTGGGATCTGGTTGCAGCAGGTGGTGGCGATAATGGATCTAGTCACAAGGGTGGTGGCAATGGTGGATCTGGTTGGGTTGGTGGTGGTGACTTAGTCTTGGGGGGTAGTGATGATGACAGATTTGGTCACGGGGATGGTGGTCATGGCAGTGGCAAATATGGTTGTGAGGATGGTGGCAACGTGGGCAAGGGTCGTGTTTGAAGGAGGAAAAGAAGATGGAGGAAGAAGACAACTTACCTGACATTGGTGGATGGTGACAGGGAGATAGAGGAATTGGTAGCAGAATGGTGGGTCTGTTTCATTTGGCAACTATTTATATTGGGCTTGTTATAATTTTATTAACAAAGTGGGGGGGGGGGGGTTAAATTGGTAAAAGGCTGATTGATTCCATGGAATGGGTTCCCCCCATTACATCCAATTTCTGATGGAGGGAATGGGCATTCCCATGGGAATGGTCCATTCCATTCCCATGTTGCAACCAAACACACTTTTTTTGGATTCCCTTTCCCTTTTGCTCATGCACCATTCCATCCAACCAAATGCATCATTAGATTGTTAACCACCATCTTATCTGTTTATAGCTATGTTTGTTTGAATCTCAGATCATATGATATACATTCTCCAGCATATGGGGAGCCTTTAGAGTTATTATAATAGGTATGCCATTGTAATACCCTAGTATTATTTTGTGACAACCCTATGCATACATACATCTTAGTAGTGATGAGTAGGGAACGTTATTTTCCTACACCCCCTTTTTCATTAATCAACATGGTACTGTTACTTTTTTGTTTTTGTTTTTTTGGCTGAGAACTAGGTTATTACTTGTTATTTTGTATCTGTTTGTCCTATATATTATATTTTTAGATGTCTTTCACCTTTTCTCATTATTTAAATTGGCATTATTTTATTGGTGTATCATACAAATCGTTCTTACTTTGTTCTCCTATTTATCATTGGATTTTCCTATGAGATTTTCTTGCTATTGATATTTGAAGCATCGCAGGTTTGGAAGTACAATGAGACAGAAAGGATTGCAGATGGTGCTTTGGAAGAGGCACACATTGGTGTACACACGCCAGATGGCCTAATTGAAACTGACATTCTATTAGCGGGCAGTGCAAATGGCTCATTGAGGTTTGTTTAAGGTCACACTTGGAGACTCTAAATTTCTTGTCCTATTTTAAATGAGTGACATCTGAAAAGCTACCTGTAGTAGATTGGAATTTGAACTCAACATGTACAGTAACTTGATGTGGATTACGTTTTTCTGGAGGTCAGAATGTTGTCTCTGGAAATTGTATTTCTGGGCATCAGCCTTGTTACATAAAGAGTTCTATTGACTAGTGACTATTTTCCCCAGAGAGGCCAAAATTGGGAATCAAAGTTAACCTGCAGGTTGGAAAATGTAAATTTTCAAGTTAATAACTTCGTTTATTTGCATAATGTAGTAATCATGATTTGCCAAGGTGGAATATGTAAATATCACCAATAAAACTATTTTCACCACCATGAACAACAACATGTCTAGCCTCTGTCCTACTATGTGGGGTTGGCTACATGAATTCTAGCTTGCCAAAAAACTATGTCTGCCATTTGGATGAATTTAGCCTTCTTTGAATACACATAACAATTTTACACACTCCACATTGAATTAGAGGGTTTGATCTGATTTTTCCTTTTACCACCCTTGAGCTCATGATTGTAATGCAAAAATACTTGCAAAAGATCTTCTTGTACTTATTCAGCATGGTCTGCATATGACTTGCAAGCTACCTCATAGGAAGGTGAAAGGCTTGTTGAGTTGGGTCAAGTGGCTAGCTTGAATGTTCTCCTAGGCAAATGGCTCCCACAACCCAATATGATGCTATGGATTCTCTGGCCCAAAAAAAAAAAAAAAGAGAAAAAGGAAAGGTACTATATAATAAAGGTAGTTAAATACGAATAAATATAGTGCTATATTTGTCATTTATTTTGGGAGCTCACTACAGACTTGCTATTTATTTTAATTTTCTGAAAATAGACATTTTGCTTTGTATGTCTTCTTGGTTAATACCAGATTTCTAACTATGTCAATGTTCTTTCTATTAGTAGTATTCTTTATTTGCTTTTTGTTGATCAAATTTTCATGTTATACTTAATATTTATGGTGGGAGCAATTAATTATTGTTTTTGAAATTTGGTGCTCTCACAGCCTTTATGAAGTTTCAAAGGTTGCACAACTATTTCGTTCTGGAATAGAACATGCACCAGATTGTGTATGGCCCCTCACTTCAGAAACACAAGAAGGATTTGTGGAAGAACCTATACGTCTTTGGAGAACCCCCATTGCTTCAATACATCTATCTTCAAATGTATCTTGTATAAAGATGTTTGGGAAATATCTTGACACTCATGGTTCAGCCTCGCAGCATGTTCTGTATCCTTAAGGCTTCAAGGATATTAAATATTTATCTCAATTTGTATTGCTGTTTGGTAACAAATTGTGTTTCTTAATTGCTCGATATAGGTACATATTCTGCTAACAGAAATGCTCTAGTTGTAGATTGCCACCTAATCTTTGGATATTGGTGGTTCTCAGCATGAATGTCATATCCAAAAAACAGTTGAATTTCACTTGTAAACTGTTGCTACTATACCTATTTGTTAATTTCCCTAGTTAATTATTATATAGTATCATGTTTTAGGTGTTGAATCCAAAGGTGAGTATGTATCATTTTCATTTGTCATTTAAAGTTTTATAGGAAGAGAATAATAGAGAGTTATTGAGCTGTATAAGCTTCTTATAGAAGTTTACAGAAGTTGACTCCCTTCTATTACTTTTGGTGTTAGCATGCATGGATATTCATGTAATCAGCCTAGAATTAGTTTCCGTGGATTTTGACACTTTTTGTGTGGTTAATATGACTTCCTTAGTGTATCCTTCATACTTACTGTGTTTCTTGAAATCTTTCCTGAAGTCCAAATTATGCAAGTTATTTGTTTCTTGTGACATTTGATAGACTTTAACATAAGAAAGGATTACTACTCTGGGATCTGAAACATCTGGTGGTTCTGTCCATGTTCTGAACCTCAGAGAACCCATAGATTACATTCTGGGCGCCTCACTGCTGAGGCTGAGAATATATAATGTTGCTACATCAAATTGTACTGTTTGGACGGCTGATTGCAACTCTGATGGAAGTCAAGCTGTGGTTGGCAAGTTCTTTTCTTTTGCTTTTTATCATCATGTATTCCTCTGAAATTATGTTCTCTATCTTCCCTCCACCAGTTTGCAAGTTTCTTTTTCTTTTCTCTTATAAAATGATTGAACAGATTTATGCCAAGCCCAATGTCAATAAAAAAAAAAGGCGTGAATCGAACAGTAGATATTTCCTTATACTAGAAATCCATGCAAAGCTTATTTGACATAGGGTTATGAATTCTCTGAGCTTTTGCATGTTTAATCCTGGCAAACAGACTCCTGCTTGAGCTCTATTTATTATGAGGCACTTATGCTTGATTGAATCTGTTCCTGTGCAAAGTTGGTCTTCCTTTTTCTTTGCATATATTCCATTTTCCGTCTCTAAGAATAAATTTTACTATTGGTTTTGGTTCACTTTATTTAGTACTGTCCAGTGTCCACTAGTCCATCAGAACTAGGGAGCTAATTTTTACATCATGTAGTTCGAGTAAAAATGATGAATTGGTCCCTGTTAAATAATCATCATATTTCATGTTTGCTTAAAAGCATTCTTATTGTTACTTTTGGTTTCTATAGGCACCAATCTTGGAGCATCCTTGATAAATCTGGAAACTGGTGCTAAATCGTGGGTGTTCCATTGCAAGAGCGATGCTATGGCAGTACAACTTCATGGTTCGGTAATTATCCACTCCATGGAATTATTTCCAATTTTGCATGCTGGTTCCTTGTTTGATCAACTAAGTGGATGACTTTTTCTTTTGCATTCTTCTTTTATTGACTAGTTGAGAATACGAATAAAATGTCATTTTAAGGTGTTTTCTAAAGTATTTTCAAGTCTATGGAGTAATACATGTCTGCTCATCAGTGCTAAAGCTTTTATGGTTAGTTATGTAGTTTCATTTTTGACCTGAGATCAGAGCGTAGAACCTTGATAGATCATACACTAATTATGCTTAATTGATAGAGCATTTGCAGTACACAAGGCTCCCCGGTATACAAGTGTCGGGGGAGAGTTGTTTTTGTACGCAATCTACCCTTTGCAAAGAAGTTGTTTCCATATCTTCAACCTGTAACCTTTTTGTCACAAAGGATCAACCTGATCGTAATTACGCTTAATTGGTAATTTTGTTGAAACAGTTTTTATGCTTAATTAATAATTTCATGATCAGGGACATAAACTCATAAATACATATGGGTAAGATGGAATTATGGTAGAAGACAGTTTTATTTGTCATCCTATCATTATTTTGAACCATTTTTCTTAAAGCCCACTATTGGGTTGCATAAATCACCCGCTTTTGTCATGCATGCTAAATGTTAATGGTTGGAACAAAGACATTAGAACCATGTATTAAAAAATATCCAGAATATTGATTCACAACTAGCCATGGGCTAGGCTAGGAGAGAGGTGTGTAACCCTTATTTGTATGCTTAGGGTTTATGCCTAAGCATTAGCTTGAATTGAGTAGGCATGCCCATTGCATTTTCATGAGACATGAATGGTTGGGCAGCATGCAGGAAAATGCCTGCGGAAAAGCTGCATCCAAGATAAGTTTTGCATAAGGGCGGCAGCTGCGTGCCCGTTAGCATGCTGCAGAGGAAATTTGCATACATTTATACTTGATTGAGGATTTAAACTTGGGATTTATGCTCAAGGGTTTTATTTTCAAGTGTATGGTTCATTTTCAACATGCAAATGTATAGCAAAAGAAGTCTAGAACTGACTTGGATCTTAAGTCAATAAGCAGCTCAATAATTCTTTGTTCATTAACTATGGTCAGTATGGGAGGTCATTAAGGGTGGTACTTGTGGTCATTAGTAGGGGGGGGGGGGAGTGGTGGACACCTGGTCTGACATCAAGCAGCCAGTAGCTCCCTTACATGGTAAGGAGCATGTATAGGCTGGTTGTGCAGTCAACACTTCATTCTCTTCTCAGGCATCTCTTTATATACAAAATGCCTTCATTCTCTCTACTTCTATTGCTGCTACCCAGAACATTATCCTGGCTGGGCTTGCTATGACAGTAGGCTCTGGTCTACTCCATTACTTTATCTCAGTGCAAATCAGGGTGTCAAATTTGTAGAAGACCAAGAAATCCATTGTGGATTAATGAATTTGTCAGTATTGCCAATAGAACTGGACAATGTAAAATGGAAAAGACATGAAAACTTGTACTACTAAGACTAATTTTATGCACAATGTGCATGGTTCTGATCAAGAACTACATTTGAACTTAACCTGAACTAAGGTCAGATGAAAGTTTTCGATCCAAAACCAATCTGGCTCAGCGCAGCTTACTAAACCCATTCAAGGTTTTTGTTTAGCCATGTTGAGGGAGTTGATTTTCAAATTTCTCATCTCCTCCTGTAGTATCAATAAAGTTTGAGTTTGTAGGATTGTGATGGAGCTTGCTGCACTTTTGATTCGTCACTTTTAGCATTGATGACCAACTATCAGGGAAGAATGCTAGGTGTTCCTTTTCAGTTTAGAAGCTCTGTTGGGAGGGATAGGTGTTAAGAGTATTTCGTAGCACTCCCTTTGATTATCTCAACTCAAATGGCTCACTATCACACTTAAGTACACACCAATTTTGAAACACACAAAACAGATTACAAACACAGCAAGAAAGACACAGATTTATCCTGGTTGCTTAGCACTTCTTCAATCCACTATCTTGAAACATCTATAGGATGAATTACAACGAGACCTTGAATCCCACCCCACCCATATGCATTGAAAGCTAATAGGATCCTAGAGAATACAAGCTATCCCCAGCCACTCTCTACCTCTCACACTCAATCCCAAAATACAAGACAAACCGGAAACTATCCTTTCCGGAAATAGGCACACCAAGCTATGATCTACTCCTATCCCACGACCCCTATTTATAAGATATAGGGGCGTGGGTTACAAGGTAATAACTAACTGCCCAACTGACTGAAACAAACTAACTTGGTCAGCTGCCCCTTCTAGAAACATACCTTCTAGAAGATGAGTTTAATTCTAACTCTAAACAGAAAATATTCATGAAGCAATACAATGATATTGATTACATTTATTCTAATCTAATACAAATGACACAACAATAGGAATGACACATTGACTTGGTTGTTGGCTGTTGAGTGTACCTTAAGAGAAAAGGTTACTTCTTCCAGCTACTGTGATTTGATAGCCTACAAGGTAAGCCTGCAAAGTCTTTACGTTAAAGCCTAGTTGAACAGAAGACAGAGTTTCAGTTCCAGTAAAAGTCACAACTCCCACCAAGTTGGAAAGTAAAGCTCAGGTTTGAAAGTCTAGAGAAGTTTCTTATTTTTATGGCCTGGTTGCAGTTCTGAAAAGTACTTTAAAACTCCTGCAAAGTGATATTTTCAGTTTAGAAGCAAACATTGAGAAAAAAAAAAAAAAAAAAATGAAGAAGTTTGGACTGTAAAACTCCTTAATCTATTATTTGGATTAAATACATATATATATATATATTTCAAATAGTAACTGTCCCTATAGAGACAGTTAAATACAGTAAAAATTATCTTATTTAGGAAAACAAATAACTATGTAATGAATAAATTAAATTGTTCCTACTATTTTGCCTAATTTTCTAACTGTTCCTATATAGAAGCACATGGTTTCTACACGCCCCCTCAAGTTGGGTTGTAAATGTGAAGTAAGTTTAGCTTAGATCTTCACATCTTCAAACTGAGTATTCGGTAGGCAGTCTTCGCTAAATTCTTGGTATGTAAGAAATCCACCTTCAATTTTTCTTTTTATGAAGTGTTTGTCTATTTAGATCACTTTGAACATGTTGAATTGCTGCCAATATCTAGTTAGACGAATAAAATATTGGGTTATTGAGAGGCCTATTTGACGCTACCTCTACTGTGTCTTTAGTGTTAGAATATTGTCTCTTTTGCAACATTCTAGATTTCTTGTGCCATCTCATGGAGGATGAGATTTTCTCCAACTTCATCAGTCATGGAATTGACAAGCCATGACATTACCATATTGTGTTCTGCATTTCATGTCTTGTACTTCGAATCTATTGAATTTGGCTAAGGGGTTTCACCATTAAGATTGTTGGATGAGAATGAGGTTCCAAGTGGAAGGAGAAATCTAAGTTAAAGAGAAGTGTGGAAGCTTTGCAAAGAGATTAAATCAAATTATCTTAAGTTGTTTAAATTATGTTTCAGTTGTTGTAAATTGGTATTTTATATCTGTTTTATCTCCTAAACTTTCGGAGATAGTTGTTCCTAGATTTTAGGAGTAGATTACTCAAATCCTTTCCTACTTTATAGGAAAGAGATTAAGTTGTAACCTACATATATTTTCAAAGTCCTCTTAATATCAATCTAAGCGGCAACGATTTTTTTTAGTTTTGATCATGGCCGAAACAAACCCAAATCCAGCCCTAACTGAAGCCTCAGCCACCAGTTCTCTGAGAACCTTTCTCCCACTTTCGTCTTCATCAAATCTCTCTACAACACTTATTGATAACCACCTTTTACAAATTACTCAGCATAAGCTAAATGAGAGTAATTTTAGAGAGTGGTCTCAATCGATAATGTTAGTGATCAAGGGCAAGGGCAAATCCAGTTATCTAACCAGATCTATCCTCACTCCACCATCCACGGCAGCCACCTATGGCCTTTGGGAGGCAGAGAATTCAACTATCATGGCTTGGTTGATCAACTCTATGGAGCTTAAAATTGGGAGAACATACCTATTTTACAAAACAACAAAAGAGATTTGGGAATTAGTCCAAGAGATGCACTCGGACTTGGAGAATTCCTCTCAATGCTTTGGAATCCGATCTTCCATTAGGACAACCAAACAAGGTATGAGCAGTGTTACTAAATATTTTAATGTTTTGGTGGAATTGTGGGGTGAAAGGGATATGTTTTATACCATCAGTTGGGAATCTCCAGCTGATAGCAACAAATACAATAAGATGATAGAAAAAGATCGAATTTTTGACTTCCTACATGGTCTTAATCTCGACTTGGATGAAGTTCGAGGGAGAATCTTGGGCACAAAGCCCTTACCATCTCTTAAGGAAGTATTTGTTGAAGTAAGAAGGGAGGAAAGCAAGCGTAAGGTGATGCTTCAGCACCAAACCGACCTTGTTTTGCCACACCAAAACTCGGCCCTTGCCTCTATCAAACAAGGAGAACTTCTTCCCAAAACTCAAGGGAAAAAAATATGGTGTGACCATTGGAAGAAACCCTATCACACTAAGGAGATCTGTTGGAAGATCCATGGCAAACCAGCAAATTGGAAGTCACGACCTAGGAAGGAGAGCCCCGGATCTACATATAATGCAGAGGTTTCAGCAGAAACTAAACCTAGTTTGAACCTATCCGAAGATCAGATACAAGCCTTGTACAGGCTCCTTAATCAAGGTACAACCCGATCAAGCTCTAATAATCCACAGTCCATTGCATCAGTAGCCTTGCAAGGTAATTCCCAGCACTACTCCTTAGCTTCTAAAAGGTTTTTTAAGAACATATGGGTAGTTGATACTGGTGCATCAGATCATATGACAAATTCTACATGTTCTATGACTGATTGTACCCTATGTAACTCCTCCCTCAATATATCTATGGCTGATGGAACCACCTCACCTACTTTGGGAATGGGAACAATATGTATATCTAAACTGAGGGTCAATTATGTACTACATGTTTTTGGTTTGCAACATAACTTACTATCAGTTAGTCGAATCACCAAGGATATGAATTGCAATGTAATATTCTACCTTGTCACGACCCCAAGGAACCCCAAGGATATATTAGTAATACATGTCATGTGTTTTCCTTATTAGTTGCATTTTCTTTTGTTGTTAGCATCTTCAATTGTAAGCCTATAAATAGGCTCGAGTAGTTAGAGGAAGGAGCTTAATGAATTATTTGAATCTCAATTCCCTCTCTCATAACTCTCCCATGGCCTTTATCTCTCTCCCTCAATTCTGTTATGTTATGTTCTTCCTTGCCCTCTTTTCTGCTCTTATCTTTCTCAAACTCTTATCCAAATTCCTTCCTAGACCCTAGCTAAACCATAGGGTCATGACATACCCTTCCTATTGTGTGTTTTAGGACCAAGCCTTGAGGAGGATGATTAGCAACAGTATGGTGTTGGACGGCCTTTACTATCTTGCAGGAGATTTCCCTAATTCTTTTTCAAATAAAGTTTATGGCATAAACGCTTAGGACACCCTAACTTCCTTTATCTAAAATCTTTGTATCCCGATATTTTCAGCAATAAAGAGTAAATTATTTCATGTGAACAGTGCACTCTTGCTAAATAGCCTAGATCGCATCATCCTATTCAATTGTATAAGCCTTCTAAACCTTTCCATTTGATCCATAATGATATTTGGGGTCCCTCTATTGGTTCTAGGTGGTTTATTACCTTCATTGATGATCATTCTAGGACCTGTTGAGTGTATTTAATGAAGGAAAAATTAGAAACTAGTAACATATTCAAAAGATTTCATAAGTTTATTATGAATATGTTTCAAACTTATATTAAAATCCTTCGAACCGACAATGGTCGAGAGTATTTTTCACATGATTTCACAAACTACTTGGCTGAGCATGGTATCTTTCACCAAAGCTCTTGTCCATATACACTCCAACAAAACGGGGTAGCTGAAAGAAAAAATTGACATCTCCTAGAGGTGGCTAGAGCTATGATGTTTACCATTAATGTCCCTCACTCCTATTGGGGAGAAGTTGTCCTTATAGCCGCTTATTTAATCAACCGTCTACCCTCCAAAACTTTGCAATTCCAAACCCCCCTTAGCATCCTTTACACTCTGTATACATTTTTTCCATTGATCCTAAGGTCTTTGGATGCATTGTGTATGTTCACAACAATGCTCTATCTCGAACCAAATTGGACCCTAAAGCTCACAAATGCATCTTTATTGGGTATTCACTCTCTCAAAAGGGATACAAGTGCTATTGTCCTACCAATCACAGATTTTTTGTTTCTACCGATGTTACCTTCTACGAGGATCTTCCATTTTATCCCATCACAGGCACAAAACCAATCCCTACTGATCCTCTTCCCTTCTTCTTTTTCATTGATCCTATCTTTTGAAATTCGTATGGAATAATAATTGATTCCACCGTATATTGCTTCACTAGTCTAAGGAAATATATATACAATAAATCTCCAAGAACAACTCCGACTTATCTCCTATTTTCTAGGAATAGATTTTACAATATTTAAACACTAATTTACAAATTAGTTTTGATAAATAATTGTTGTTGATAGCCCTTATCTAGAGCCCATCTCCTCTTTATCTTCCAACACTCCCCCTCAAGCTGGTGGATAGATGTCAGTCATTCCCAACTTGCCTCAAAGTATTTCAAATCCCTGTTTGTGCATGGATTTGGTCAATATATCAGCTTCTTGATTCTCTGTTGGTACATATATGAGTCTTATGTCTCCTTGTTCCATTTCTTGCTTGACAAAATGTCTATCAATTCTCACATGCTTCATTCGATCGTGTTGCACTAGATTATTCACAATACTGATGGTTGATCTGCTATCACTATAAAGAAATTTAGGAGATGATGCTAGCATAGATAGGTCTTTCATTAACCGTTCTATCCATATTATCTCACAAATACTTTGAGCAATTGCACGATATTTAGTCCCGGCACTACTTCGAGCAACTACTTGTTGCTTCTTGCTTCTCCAAGTTACCAGGTTTCCCCATAACTTGGTACAATACCCTGATGTTGATCTACTATCCTTAATAGATCTTGTCCAATTAGAATCAACAAAACCACAAATACTTCTATCCTGATTTTTCTTAAAGAATAGCCCTTTTCTAAGTGTTCCTTTGAGATACCTGAGGATGTGATAAGCTGTTTCCAGATGTCTCTTAGTAGGGAGATACATATATTGGCTAATAATATTCACAGCATAGGCAATGTCTGACCTTGTATGAGATAAATAAATAAGTTTCCCTACTAAGCGTTGGTACATTCCTTTATCAATTGGATGCTCTTCCTTTCCTTCTTTATTCTTCCAATTTGGCTTTAGAGGAGTGCTGGCAGGTTTACACCCTAGTTTGCCTGTTTCCTTTAAAAGATCTAAGGTGTATTTTCTCTAAGTTATAAATATATCTTCCTTACTTCTCGCCACTTCCAAGCCCAAGAAATATCTCAATTCTCCCAAATCTTTTACTTCAAATGCTTCTCTCGGCTGTTGCTTCAATTTCTCTATCTCATGGTGGTTATCACTAGTGATGATAATGTCATCAACATACACTATCAACACCGTTCTTCTGCCATCACTTTCTACCTTTGTAAAGAGAGTATGATCTACTTGTCCCTGTTGGTATCCCAGTTGATGTAATGTATCACTGAATCTTTTGAACCAAGCTCTAGGAGATTGTTTGAGGCCATACAATGATTTTTTCAACCTGCATACCTTGCATTTAGCATAATTTTCTTTGAAACCCGGGGGTATTCTCAAGTATATTTCTTCTTCTAGCTCACCATTTAAGAATGCATTTTTTACATCCAGTTGATGTAATTTCTAGTCGAGGTTGGTTGCCAAGGATAGCAATACCTGAATAGTATTTAGCTTGGCCACAGGTGCAAACATTTCCTCATAATCCAATCCTTAAGTTTGAGTGAATCCTTGAACTACAAGTCTGGCCTTGAATCTGTCAATACTCCCATCAGCTTTGTATTTTACAGTAAATATCCATTTGCTGCCCACTGTATTTTTTCCATCTGGTGAGTCCACAACTTACCATGTTCCATTTTTTTTCAAAGCTCGCTTTTCTTCCAGAACTGTTGCATTCCACCTATCATCTTGTAAGGCATGATATATATCCCTTGGAATAGCTATATTATCCAGGTTAGTAGTGAACAATTTGAATTTTGGAGACAACTTTGAATACCCCAAAAAATTAGAGATGAGGTGCTGTGTGCAGGATCTCACACCTTTCCTTAGGGAAATTGGAAGTTTAAGATCACCTGGATTATTTTCTTCATTCTCCACTCTATTTGGGACTTTAACTTCACTTGAATTTTTGTTTTTTGGACTTACCACTGGTGGTTCAGATGGTTTGGTATGTTGAGGATCGCGCGGTTTGCGTGAATACACTTTTAATGGTGGTTGATCTGCTGCTGGAACTATAGTGCTTTCTTTCTCTCCCCCTTGATGGTGTAGGGTAGAGATATCAGACCCGAAACCATCAACTGTATTAGGCAGAAGATTAGGTAGAGGAGCAGGTATGAGACTGACTGGATTGCAATGATAGTCAACCTCTTTGGGGTTATTTTGGAAATATGATTGATGCTCGACAAATGAGACATCACAGGTGATAATGAATTTTCTTGTAGGAGGATGATAACATTTATATCCTTGTTGTGTTGGAGAGTATCCAATAAAGATGCACTTGAGGGCTTTAGGACCCAATTTTGATTGAGGTTGATGATTTTGATGTACGAAGACAGTGCAACAAAAAATCTTAGGAGGAAGAGAGTTCAAGACTCTGGTATGATGGGGAAAGTTCTCAAGAAGGATATTCAGGGTATTTGAAATTTCAGAACTTTGGAAGGAAGTCGGTTAATGAGGTAGGTTGCAATGAGAATCGTCTCTCCCCAATAAGTATAGGGAACTGATTTTGTAAACATCAAAGCCCTGGCTGTCTCAAGGAGGTGACGGTTCTTTCGTTCTACTACCCCATTCTGTTGATGGTTGTATGAACAAGAGCTTTAGTGAATAAAACCATGCTCGAGGAGGTATTGATTGAAGTCATTAGAAAAATATTCTCCGCCATTATCAGTCTGCAAGATGTGTATAGCTGATTGAAAGGCATTTTGGACCATTGGTGAAAACTTTTGAACAAAGAGTAGGCTTCGGATTTGTCCTTCATTAGAAATACCCAACTAACCCTAGTATGATCATCTATGAATGTAACAAACCATCTAGTGTTAGTGAGATTAGGAACCCTAGCTGGCCCCCACACATCGCTATGAATCAAATGAAATAGTTTTGAGGGTTTATAGAGGTGATTTGGATGAGAACTCTTAGTGTGTTTTGCAAGGATACAATTCTCACACTGAAAATGCTGAATTTTATTGCTGGAAATTGATGGGTACAAAAAACGAAGATACTCAAAACTAGGATGGCCTAATCTTTGATGCCATAACACAATGTTTGAATCTGAAAAAGTAGCTAAAGAAGATTGAAAGGAAGACCTAGTTCCAGTAGAATGATCAGGACTTGAGATCTGGTAGAGCCCCCTGCTTTCCTCAGCACTACCAATCATCTTCCTCGATGATAGGTCTTGAAAAACACCAGAAGATTGAGAAAAGATTAGTGCGTAATCTCTTTCTCTTGTTATTTTACTCACAGACAACAAATTACATGTTAAATTTGGGACATATAGAACTGATTGTAACACTAATCCAGATATGTATGCAGTCCCTCTTCCCTTAGCCATAGATGTTGTACCATCATCCATAATTACAGCTATTCCTTGACCACTTGGTTCAAAATTAGATAAAAGTTTAAGAGAACCTGTCATATCGTCTATTGCTTCAGTATCTACAATCCAATTAGTAGAATTGGACGTTTGAGATAATAGGGAATAGCTTGTGTTACTTGTTTTTGCTAGGGAAACAGCGAGGGGGTTTTCATTTTCTGTTTTTTGCATTTTTGTTTGACTAAGCAGGTGCTGCAAGGCTTCAATTTGGTCTTCAGTCAGGGAGATATTTGTTGGAGTCCCTTTTTCAGCCTCGATTGCATATGCAGCTAGTCCTCCTCGCCTTTGATTCCTTGGCTTCCATCCTACCGGTTTACCATGAATTTTCCAGCAAGTTTCCCTAGTATGATAGGGCTTGTTGCAATGGTCACACCACTGCCTATATTTCTGGAGTTCACCTTTAGATGCTGTAGGCTTCATTCGATAAGTGTTTAGGGCAGAATTTTGAGTATTTACCTCATAGTTTGAGCGAACAGAAGCTGAGATAACATAACCCTTCTCCTGCTTTCTTCACGCTTTACTTCAGCAAAGGCCTCACGTAGGGATGGAAATGGCTTTGTCTCAAGCAATCTTCCTCTTACTTCGTCCAATTCAGGATTCAAGCCATGAAGGAAATCGAAGACTCGCTTTTTCTCCACCATCTTGCTATACTTCCTGCCATCCTCTGAACATTCCCACTTGATCTCATAAAAGAGATCCATCTCTTGCCATAAGGTTGTTAGAATGTCAAAAGTATGTTGTAACCGAATTAGAGCCTTGTCTGATGGTTCGAATATTTGATTGGATTTGGAAGATTTGGGCGGTGTTCTCAAAGTCAAGAGTAAATCTCCTGAACTGCCTACCATATCTCGCTCGTTGATTTGTAGAACAATTAAGTCCGTCCGATGCTAGGCTCCATGGAATTAATCAGCCATGCCATGATGATGGCATTCTCGGCCTCCCATACACCAGAATTGGCTGCATCAAAGCTGGGCTTTGGGATATCCTTTATCAGGTAGCCTTCACGCCCCCTTCCGCGGATGACCAACAACATGGATTGGAACCACTCTCTGAAGTTGGTTCCATCCAATTTGTGTTGGGTGACCTGAAGCGAGTGACTCTCAGTTGCCATCGGGTAGGTTGGAACTTGGGTGGTCCTCGTTGTGGCCGGAAGGAGATTCGAAGCTGTGCTGGCTGATGGATTTTCTGCCATGTTGCGATCGGAAGCGTCTGATATGAACTAGAGTTCCAGCGCTTGGAAGGCATAGGTACCACGCTCTGATACCATGCTGAAATTCGTATGGAACTATAATTGATTCTACCGTATATTGCTTCACTAGTCTAAGGAAATATATATGCAATAAATCTCCTAAATAATCTCCAAGAACAACTCCTACTTATCTCCTATCTACTTATCTCCCATTTTCTAGGAATAGATTTTACAATATTTAAACACTAATTTACAAATTAGTTTTGATAAATAATTGTTGTTGATAGCCCTTATCTAGAGCCCATCTCCTCTTTATCTTCCAACACTATCCTATCATTGTTCTCACGGGGGAGCATCCTCAGCACCTTGTGATAACACATTGGCATAACCGGTGGCTTCCCCTATTAAGCCTACACATTTTGTTCCCCCCTCTGTTTCTCATACATCTGAATCTCCTCATCATTTTGGGCATGAGAAAACAAGTTCTAGCCCTAAATTTCAGCTTCCCCACATACAACAGCTGATAATCCTATTTTTTTTTTTACTTTTGAAGACCTAAAGGTCGGCTAGAATGAAAGCAGGACCAGCCATTACTCTTAGATCCTGATTCATCAGAAGAGAATATGGTTAATGATGAGGGGACTGCTGCACTCAAAAACAACACTGACAACTATGCTAGAGAGGAAGATGGTTTGGATTGGACTGTTCCTATAGCTCTGAGAAAAGGGGTAAGGTCATGTGTCAAATATCCTATGTCTAACCATTTAACATATGCCAAATTGTCACCATAGTTCAGGGCATTTGTGGCCAAGATTGACAGCACTGAAGTTCCTAAAAATATTTAGAATGCTATGAGTGATCCTAAGTGGAGAGTGGCTATGATGGAAGAAATGGCTACCCTAGTGGGAAACAAGACTTGGGAGATTGTTCCACTGCCTCCAAACAAGAAACTGGTTGGATGTAGGCGGGTATTTACAATAAAACATAATGCAGATGGGAGTATTGAGAGATACAAGGCTAGATTGGTTGCTTCACTCAAACTTGTGGGATTGATTATGAGGAGACATTTGCATCAGTTGCTAAGCTAAATTCTATCCGAGTGTTATTATCTATTGTTGTGAATTTAGATTGGCTCCTCTTCCAATTCGACATTAAGAATGTTTTCCTTAATAGCGATTTGGATGAGAAAATCCATATGAAGGTTCCCCCTGGTTTTGAGCATGCAGTTGATAATGGAAGTGTGTGCAAGATAAAGAAGTCCCTCTATGGATTAAAACAGTCATTAAGGGCCTGGTTCCATAAATTTAGCATGACTCTCAACCGATGAGGGTATAAACAAAGACAATATGATCACACCTTGTTTATTAAACCCACTGAAAATAAAAAAATAATAAAAAAAAGAGGCTATGTTGATTGTTTATGTTGATGATATTATTGTGACAAGGGATGATTTGCAAGAAATTGATAACCTAAAGAAGCAATTGAAGGCTGAGTTTGAAGTAAAAGACCTAGGAACTATGAGATATTTCCTAGGCATGGAGGTGGCCCGAAGAAAAGAAGGCTTATTCATCGCACAACGAAAATATACCTTGGATTTGCTAAAGGATACAGGAATGATGGCCTGCAGACCACAGCTAAAACTCCCTTGGAAAAGGGCAGGAAAGTTGAAGAAAATGGTGATGATGCTTTGGTGGAAAAAGAGAGGTATCAAAGGTTAGTAGGAAGATTAATTTATTTGTCGCTATCAAGGCCTAATATAGCATATTCAGTAAGTGTAATTAATCAATACATGCATTCTCCTACTCAAAGACACATGAGAGATGTTCATCATGTTTTAAGATACCTAAAGGGGACACTGGGGAAGGGATTGATATTTAAGAAAACTGAAAATAGGGGAATTGAAGGCTACGTGGATACTGATTGGGCCGGTTCTAGAGAAAACAACTGATCAACTTCAAGGTATTGTACCAAAGTTTGGGGAAATGTAATTACATGGAGAAGCAAGAAGCAATCGGTTGTGGCTCGCAGTAGTGCTGAAGCTGAATTTCATGCAATTGGTCATAGGATATGTGAGGTGATTTGGTTGGAAAGACTAATGGAAGACTTGGGGATACCTTTATCTCAACAAACAAAGGTATTTAGTGATAGCAAATCAACTATCAGTATTGTTAAAAATCCGATGCAACATGATCGAATGAAACATGTGAAAAAAGACTGAAGTTTTATAAAGAGAGAAATTGAAGGAGGAGGGATAAGTCTGTCCTATATACCTTCCACTAATCAAATAGCTAATGTTTTAACAAAGGCGATTGCAAGACTATGTTTTGAGTCCCTAATTAGCAAGCTGGGAATGACTTTCATCTATTCATCAGCTTGAAGGGGAGTGTTGGACGAGAATGAGGTTCCAAGTGGAAGGAGAAGTCTAAGTTAAAGAGAAGCGTGGAAGCTTTGCAAAGAGATTAAATCAGATTATATTAAGTTGTTTAAATTATGTTTCAGTTGTTGTAAATTTGTATTTTATATCTGTTTTATCTCCTAAACTTTAGGAGATAGTTGTTCCTAGATGTTAGGAGTAAATTACTTAAATCCTTTCCTACTTTATAGGAAAGAGATTAAGTTGTAACCTATATATATTTTCAAAGCCCTCTCAATATCAATCTAAACAACCATTCTCGATTTCCTAAGGCTTGTTTCAAAGATAATCATCTTTTCCTCTACCATGTATGAACATCATAACCGAATATCCATTAGAACTAGGAATAGTGGGAATTTGAGAGGAAGTAGAGACTGCTATGGTGGAGGATGCCATTGGGACGATGGAGGAATTTTCTAAACAGAAATGCTCTGATACCATAAAAAAGTTTGGACTGTAAAACTTCTTGATCTATTATTTGGATTGGACATACATATATATTACAAATGATAATCGCCCTTGTGGAGATAGTTAAACACAGAAAAAACTACCTTGGGAAAAATAATAACTGTATAATGAATCAATTTGACTATCCCTATTATTTTGCCTCAGTGCCTAACTGTTCCTATATTTCTGCACATAGTTTTCTAGAAAAAATAATCTGTCCTTAAACATAATAGAATTGCTGAATTAATGATTTGAATTGCTTGCAAACCAAAGAATTCTTTTCTTGAGCATTACGAGAATAGTCATATTCCCAACATTATGTGCTTTATATATAAGACCTCATTTTTTGTGCCCTGGTAAGTCCGATGGTCTCTCCATTCTGTGTGTGTGTGTGTGTGTGTTAATATGCAACTTTATTATGTTTCAATTCAACAATACAATACAGGTGGTGTTGAGGCTGCGCAAAAGCTATTGGACAGCTTACATTAGCTTGTGTCATCTGATTTTAGTCAAGTCATGGGCCTATTTTTCTACTCAGCTGAAATATTCTTGGTTCTCTTATAGTCTCACTTCAAACTATTGTTGTCCATGCATCATGTTGGAAGTAAGTTATACCATTGGGAGAAAATGTAAAGAAGGTACTTGTAATTGGATCATGACTTCGCAGTGCAATATCTACCATTTTCATAACCAAAACAATGGTAAACTAAGGGGTAATGTGAAAAGTTGGTTAATTTCTACAGGTTAGTTAATGGTTTTGGGATTTGGGTTGTAGATTTCAAGAGAGTCTTGACTTGGATAGGAGGTTAACAACACTGAGGGTGTTGAAGCACCTAGATAAATAAGAAAATGAGCAAGGAATCAAGATAAAGAAAAAGGAGGGGGAAAATTGTAGGTAGTCACACTTTGAGGTATGGTGTTGATAAGGGCCTCTAGAGCACCATGAAACATGTGAAAAATGAAGTTAATTAGCCCTAAATTAGTATTGCCTGATGGCATCCATTATGATATCACAACTCTAAACTTACAAAACTGTCAACTGGCTTGAGATAATTACATGAAAGAAGAAGAAAATTAAAACAACTGATTTCCTAGGAAGATTTTTGTGTACTTGCATGCATATAATTTGCACCAGATCATTTACCCCGCTTACCATACAGATGCATAAATCACTTGACAGTTTGGGACTATGCTAGCTTTAATTGGTTTTCTGGTAGGTTTAGACTCTGGAAAATCTGTATGAATGGGGATTTGAAAATTGTGAGTCTAATTTATGAAAGAAAGAGGCTCCAAAAACTCAAATTTGAAGGCAATTAGTTGTTAAAACTTCAATGATTGTTGCTGAGTTGAATCAAAACTGTGTAAAACTAGAAAATGTTTATGAAACTGAAATAGTACAGTGGAAATATTGATGAATTATTATATAGAAAAAAAGTAAATTTGATGAGAAACCTTGTAGTCTCTTCCTGCAAGAGTAGAGGGGATCATTAGTTAAGTGATATCTCATAATTGCCGGATTTGGAATTGAACTTCAATGATTTATGTATGTATATATTTATGAAGTACCTAAAGGGGTGCCCCCTAGTGCATGAGGCTCCCCTCTTTGTGAGGGGTCGCCTTCATACTCAGCCTCCCCCCAGTCCCTACCCCCTTTAGCAGTGTTTTCATAACTCGAACCACCTATGACCTTCTAGTCACAAGGTAATAACCTTAACATTGCTACAAAGGCTCAGCCTCTATTTATAGGCTCCCTAGTTGCACCTACAAGTAGGAGTCCAGAATAGAGATCTGAAGTTTATTTCAACCTATTTTAGGTTCACACTTCACATAGATGTCTAACAACAGAATCAAGTTGGTGCACAAAGGCCCTAGTATGTTGAGCACTGCTATCATAGTGGCACCCTTTCCGTTGATTATTACTTTAAAAAAATATTCTTTAACCTATAAAACACAAACTTTAACCTATCAGCATATGAAACTATGAAAAATAAAAGTACACACCAAGTAACCTTAATTTCATCACATTCAGAGTGGTGCCCATTTGTAAGTCAAAATTTCCCTACTTTTAGCAGTCCCTTTTGTCCCCATGCCTCCCGACTGTTCTGCATTGACAGCTACTAAACTCATCATGAGCTTGGTAATCAACATTCTTTTAATATTTTTCTTCTATTTTAATATTATTTTCCATTTTCGTTCTTTTTGTAGATGGTTTTACAATAATTTTTATCATTATGATATGTTAGCATATTTGATGGTGAGTAATGAAACAAATTGGTATGCCTGTTGTCTACTATTCATTAAATAGCCTTTGGTCACAATTTAACCTACCTACCTCGTGGACAGGACAGGTTGTTTTATGTGGCCTCAGAAATGGAGCTATTGTGACAGTTGATACTCGCCAAAGATCAGACGGACGTTCTGATAGACTCACTAGACATCGAATTTCTCATCAATCTCATGAAATTCCCAAATCTTCAAGAACCCCTCAAAATTCTAGTAAACAATGGTTTGAGGTACCTCTATCTAGTTCTATCTTATTCCCTTTTTTAGTTTTCCTGGTAATGTTTATGTAAAAAAGCTCAAAGTTGTGTTGCTAAAATAGGACCAGAACATATTTACTATAATGTAATCCTAAACTGCAATATTTAGATGGTTGCAACGGGGATTATTCATTTATTTGAGATTATGACCTTTTCTTCTAGCCAAAAGAAAAGAACCACTGTGTACTCTCATTGTGTAAACATTTCATGAACGTTTGCCATTGCTAGTTGAAGTATATTCAACTATTCATGTACCCCATTTAAGATTATCAGAATATTTATAAGAAACCAATGTCATTGCTGTATCCAAAATATTGTAGAATAAGATTTATACACATTGATCGTATCACTAGGGAATTAGAATTTAGCATAATTGCATATCCTTTATTTGTATATACTATATAGGAGAGTGCAACTGCAATATGAGGTTCCATCAAGTTCAATATTAGATTTACTGTGTGCGCATTCTCTTGAATCCACATATCAAGTTGTGTTTGATCTTTGTTAAGGGTTCTCTCAATGAGATGATGATGTTCTTTAGCACATTAGAGATACTGCAATGTTTAACATCATTTTAAATAGTTAGTACAGTTAAGTTCTGAAGTTGTCAGCTGTGGAGGTATAAATAGAAATTGGGGATTCTATGGTCTTCTTGGATGGGAAATCTCTTCGAATGGTAATTAAAAGACTCCCAAGGCAGTAAGTTCATACAATTGGAAATCAAGTTGAGAAATAAAATGTTCTTCCTCACATTTCATTGATCCGTAGGGTGAACTATATATACACAAAATATCCTAAAAACTCTCTTAAATTATAGGGATAGATTACAACAAATTTAAATAACAATATATTACATATTAGAATAAATTTGAACTTGGATTCCCTTATCTGTTTTTGAAACATTGCTTTATCCTTTCTTTCCTTTATTCTCTTAGTTTGAACTTCTCCAATCTTTTCTCATAACAACCTCATCTCCTTATCTACTCATTCACGGCTTTGAATCAATTTTTCTTTTCCTTTATCTTCTCCAACACAAGTACTCATAGATTAAAGCACACAAAGCACTAAATACATATTGTTCTTTTAGTATAGCGCGCAAAACAGTCTTTTGTCCCAGTAATGGTTTCAGAATTTGGTTAGAATGTCAACAGACAGGCATAGTAATTGGCAAGTTTTAATCACCGACAGACAGGATGTATGTGAGTTCCCATGATGAATACCCAGTGATCCAGGCTTCACCTGTTGTATTGCTGAAGCAGGTGAACCCCACAAATCCAGGCCAGTGCTTTACATGCTACTTTGGTGTAGTACTGAAGTATGTACTAGATCATTGCAACATGATCCAACCATGGAATTTATAGAGACCATGAATGCATGTTATTATGACAAGTACAAATAGTTTTGACAGTCAACATTCTAGGTACAATACAAACCTTATGCAGAACAAGAGCGAGCAAATGCTAGATAACCAACTAGGATTACCTTTGGATTTATACCAAAATAAAATTTACCACTATGCACATAAATAGCTTATTGACGCGATGTTTAGTTGGGCATTCTGACTCTACTCTAGCTTACTAATTTGTTCTTTGCTTTTACATGTTTGATCATGAGCTTTTAGCGATAACCTTTTTACACAATAGTTTTCCTATATGCTGCTACATTTGCAAAATGTTCTTATATTTTCGTTTTTCCTTCAGACCATTTCTAGAATTTTTAATGTTCAAACAAATAGTAATTGCTGATCAGTCTTTTTGTTGAATCTCTTCTTACCATTGATTATCCTGAATTTTACCTCGCGCAGCTGAAAGGCAACATACTACACTCTCACATCATATCCATGCCTTCATCTATTTCCTGGTTAGCGGGTTTCAGCACCATCTTAAGCTCTCCTACTTTACATTCCATTTATTAATTCATGTGGTATCTTTTTTAGTCCTTTGTCATAAGAAGGTGTTTTTCTGAAATTGTAGTTTGGCATCACTTCAGATGTATGATCAGTACTTCCTGGCTAGCTCCATGGATGGTTCAGTAAGTCTTTGTTGCTTCCTTCAGTGCATCATGCAAATTCATTCAGAAACATGTTTCCTCATTGTATAAATCAAATGATATCGTTTCAAAATCTTTCCTAGATCCCAGTTTTAGGGAGCGGCTTTTTTTTTTTTTTTTTTTGGGGGGGGGGGGGGAGCCAAATAGTTCATTCAATTATGTTATACTCCTGGTTCTCAAGAACAGTGTCAATTATTTTCTGTGGGTTTTTTATGAGAAATTGTGGCAACAAATTTGGAAGCCATTTTAAAGTTGGGTTTCATGAGGATCTAGCATGGCTGTTAGATCTGATATTGAATTATGCATATCTTATGGTTTGAAGTTGGATTGCCTAGTAAATTAGTGATTGCCTGTTTGTGAAAAATGGTACTCTAGATGAAATGGTATGGCTTTGGATATGTTTTAGATACAATGGAGGGCGTAAATTTGAAGTAGAATAAAGATATAACAAGACAGCAGGTAGTTAGAGATAGATGTGGAAACCCAAAAGGTCTGGAGAAATACCATGTGATGATATGCAATTGGATCGGACAAGCACTATTTGTGCCCTTGTGTAAAAGGAGTTATGAACTTCAAACTATTTAATTATTGAATTTTGTGTGAAGATTTGTGTAGTTTTTGGTTTTTGTTTTCAGAAAGGTTTTACATGTATATTTTAATATTTTCTTTGACAAATGGAAAAATGTTTTTTTAGATAGTAGAATAAATTGTTTCAAAATATTAACAAGACAGATCTTTTCAAGTTCTATAAAATATATGATGTGGGTTTTGATTGGATGATTTCCTGGGGTCTCTTGAACCATGTTAACTCCTCAGTCGTCCTTGCACATCAAATCTCTGCATTCGTATGCTCACCTCAAATCTCTTGCTGAAACGCCATGTCGTTTATTTGCATCCACCTATTTCAGAAGCCCCAATATTTCATCCCATGATTGAGTTTGAGTTCGTTCATTGTTATTAGTTTTGTACACTTGTTTTCTTAGATGGAAGTTTGCAACAGGCGTAAAGCTAATGCTCGGTTATTCACATTTATGCAGATCAGGCTTTATGATCACCGTATCATCCAGAGAGGCCCCATACAATGTTATGAAGGGAACGTGAATACACACACTCGGATACAACTTGCAGTTGATCCGGATGAGAGAATTTTGATGTCGGGTTAGTTCCTTTCCTGTCTTCCTCCCCCATTTATTGGGAATTTGAACTTTTTGGACAGTACTGATATGTTACGCTACAGGTGGAGAGGACTGCAAGATACGGTTATGGAGTATCAAGTCTGGTCACCTTCTATTTGAGGAAAAATTCATGAACACTGTTCCCTCAACTATGTGCTGGCGCATGCGTACTCCACTGACCTTCATTAATTAGTTTCTAACTTAAAATTTTCCTTTTACCTCGTCGATGATAATATTCTTCTCAACAGAACCTCCGACTGTGGCAAGGGATAACTGCAGATATTACAGCTATGGCCAGGACCTTGGGTTGGGTTGTTGGGTTGGATCTCGAGAAGGAATATTCTACATGCGCTGGCTTTGATTCGACCCGAGGGAACACTATTGAACAAGGACGATCGCCTTTTCCCTTTTTTCGGCTATCGATGAGGAGGTTGAGTACGCGTTTTATCACTAGATTTGGTGCATGGTTTTTGATGAATTAAGCTTTTCGTGTTAGTAAGTGTTCCCGAATGAAATCAACTTCCTGAATAGTGGTAGCTATTAGTTGTTCTTTCTTTTTGTTTTGGGTATTTTAGGTAGCCATTAATTGTTTATTTGTTCCTTTTTATCTACAGGCTGGTCAGGGACTGAAATGGAGCTTTGAACTTGTGCAAAAGTTATGATGAACTCCCAAATGTTAGCATCTTTTTCTTTTTTGAAATTCTAAAAATCTAGGAAGTCATGGGGGATAGGTATACATTTCATGAATTCATTACCTCTTTCCCCTAATAGTAGCTAGTAGCAATACAAAAAATTCTAAGAATGTGGGTAGAGTTGTTAAAGGGGCGAGGCCGATCAGGTGTGACCAATTTAATATGGGTCTGGAGGCCTAGTGGGCTGTGAGTGAAGTCAACATTTCGAGGGCTCGGCTCCATAAGTTCTGTAGGGTCCCATTTGTGTTCAGGCTATTGCAATTGGACTTTTGAAGGGCCCTCATGACCGGGTTGGGCCACTTGCTAAAAGAAGTGAAAATAATAAATTGGAATAATATCATACATCAGACTATACAAATATGAAATTATGTTTATTATTTCATTTCTCAATATTTTATTTTCTGATAATAAAATAATTTAATATATTATCTATTACATACATTATTTCAGTATAATATTTTAATTTTCTACATTTAAATTTTAAGTTTATAATTTTTATTTTATGATCTCGGGCGGGGGGCTGGGCACGGCTTATCTTTATTAATAAATAATTACATTTTTTGACAAGTAAATAAATATATTTTAAGAATGATAATTCTTCTTCTAAGATATACAAATTTTAATTTAGGGAATTTTTAATCTGACTACAAAAGTAAAAGGGAGTGTCAATCTTTATTAATTATTACTCACTCGACGAATTATTTTAAAAAGAAAGAGAAGGGAGATACACCATCTAGTGCCATGCTGGAGACAGAAATAATTCAGGGAAAGGCAAAATAATTTTATATAAAAATGCTATTTGAATATTATGTGACATTTTTAAATTTATATTAACATGATAAAAAAATATAACACATTAATATATAGGCCAAATATATAAATATACACCTAAATTTTCACTTTTTTTTTTATTGTGGCACCCTTAATTTTACTTAGATCTATTTACAAATCTAAACAACTTCGAAATTTTTATTTACAGTCATCTAATTATTCCCTACAATTACTTTTCAATATACTTGAAATATCCTAATTTAAAAACCCATTTTTACTCTCACCATTGCAGCCACTTTCTTCCTCAATAAACTACTTGCAATCTGCCATACGAACTCATTCATGCTAGAGACGAATGGATAAAAATACAATTATGGAGTAGAAGAACAATGGTGATACGTTCAAACGCATACATAGACATACACACATATATACACACACACAATTGGAGAATCAGAGATTGTCAGGGAATCGATTGGAAAAAAAGATTAGCCATGGCAGTGACCATACTGATTGACGACGACCGCCCTTCATGGCTCCTGACCTCGAACCCAGGGGTTCAAAAGCCATGAAGACGGCCTGAACTTAGCCTTTCGAGGTGCCATGAAAATGTCCCGAACCCCAGGGTTCAAGGTTTGAGCTCCTGTCGGAGAAAATGCTCCTCCGATCAAAGAAGACACACATATATACATACATAGACATATATACACACACATAGATATATATACACACACAATTTAAGAATAAGAGATCGCCAGGAAAATGGTTGGAGAAGAGGGTCAGCCATAGCAGTTATATTGATTGGCAATGATTGCCTTTCATGGCTTTCGAACCCAATGGTCCAGGTGCCCTAAACCTAGAGGTTCAACGCCATGCTTGTGTCACCTGAGCTTTTTCTTTCTATTTCCAAATCCCTATCTCCTGCATCTCAATCCAACAGGAATCTCAATCTTAATTTGCCTTTTCACTTGTTCACTCTTTAGATCTTTTCATTGTTTCTTTTTTTCATTTTGGAGTTGTTGGTTGAATGTTTTTATAGTGTCTTGTGTTGTGGATTTAAGGTTTTCAAGAAACTCGAATCTAGAGTCGTGGAGGTGTAAATGGAGGAACGAAAAGAAATGGTGGTAATAGGTGGTTGTCAATGAGAATTTTGTGATGATGGCAGTCACATTTCTCATAGTCACTAATGAGAGTTTTGTGATGATAGTGACCACGATGTGATCATCGGTGATGATGGTCGGGTGCAATGATGATGTGTGAAGAGCAAGTGATTGTGTATATTAAAAGATATTTTTAAAAAATAATGATTGCAAGGAATAATTATGGATGGCTACAAAAAGCAATTTTAAAATGTGGGTGCCCACAGTAGATTTGGCTACAAATAGAATTTTTCAATTAGTTATTTTCATACCATATTAACCCTTGATTAGAGTTGCTCACGAAGTTCGTTGCTCACGTGCCTAACAGAGAATGAACAGTCTAAACCCAACCCACATAACCGGCCTCCGCCGGCTATCAACCAAAGCCTCTGTCGTTCAACCACATTCAACGCTGCTCCCTGTTAAGAACTGGCTACTTTCATTTGCTACTCGCAGACATAGTTATCACCCACCTAAAGAGCTTCAAAATCCAGGTCCAGCCCAACTTGTCCAACTCTGAGTTCGCGTTAGCTGAGGCAAAGTTTAAATTCACATTCCTTCCTAATCTCAGGGCCGTACTCTTCGCTGGCTTGCCTGTCGAGCCAGGCTTCCCCAACTGGCAGTCTTCTGGCTCTGCTCGGCTTTACCTCCGCGCTTCCATCGAGCTGCCAATCGCTACCATCTCGTTCCACATCACGTGCAATGCTCTCTTGTCCAAGGCTTGGGGCCTGTTCGACCTCGAAAAAGCGCTCAAAATAGCAAGAAACGCCATCAAGCAAGCACCCTTTTTGATTCCCATCTTCAACCATTGCTACATTCCCTGCAATCCTTCCTTGGCCGAAAACCCTATATTCTTCGTGGGCGATAACAGAATTTTCTCCTGTGATTTCAATCTCTTCGATTTCTTTGACAGGGAGTCGTCTTTGCTCCAGAGCTCAGACACCCAAGTTCTCTTGAAGCGGTAATCGATCAGAGAAGCCTCGACGCCTTTGCTGGGGGTAGAACCCCTAGATGGGTACAATCAGCGCTCTCTGTCATGCGAGTAAACAACAAACGCCGTGAGCAACGTTGGCCGAAGGTTAATATGGTGAGAGTGTAAACGGACCCGAGTAAATTTAAGGGTGTCACAATAAAAAAATAAATAAAAATTTAAGTGTGTCTTTATGCATTTAGCCTTAATATATATATATATATATATATGTGTGTGTGTGTGTGTGTGTGTGTCTGTGAATATTACAATTAAATGTTGAAATAACATTTTTATATTTTATGCACATGTGATATCTTAAATTTCTTCTCAAAATTGATTTAAAAAATTGTATGAAAGCGTCTTATCTAAGAATAGTTCAAGCTAATTAAAAATTAAAATTTTTATAATTAGACCTTGATTTGTAAACACAACATTCTAAAAGAATATTAATTTAGATCGAATACAAATTATGATCAAACCATTAATCAAACACGAATATAAAATTTTACGTAAAAAATTTAAAATCAAAAAAAAATCAAATATAAAGAACAAGATATCATTAAGTAAAGCCTCAAGGCACAAGTCAAATAGTTAGACTATGATAAGGTGGGATTCATACAAATAAATCAGGAGTTTGATTCTTTATTTTACACAGTGAGATATAGTCTTCACCTACGATTTACCTCTTCTGCCTAAATCGAGGGTAAGAGTACTGAGAGATTGTGCAAGGACGATAATCTCAAGATATTACTAAATAAATAATTACTAATATAAAAGTGATATTATCACATCAAAATATTACTATAAAAAGTGATATAATTATAATTAATTTCAAAACATTTGACATCTATTTATAAACTTAAAATCATTTATGATATACACATAAAATTTTATTTTAATCAAAAGATAATTTATAAAGATATTTTTTTTACATGAGATAAATTTTAATTAAAATTAAATTTAATAATATTTTAATTACAATTATATTTACGATCAAATTAAGAATTTTAGTTTTAATTAAATTTAAATTCCCATTCACAATAATAACAAAATTGACCGTGGGTTAAGCGGAGCGGAGAGCCAAGTGAGAGATATCTGCGGCACCAGAGTGGTTATTTATTAGTAATAAATTATTGAGTAATGTTAGACAGCCCGACGGATTTACCGACAGGCTTACCCTTTCGGGGCAAAAATATCATTTTGCCCCCACGACCTGTCTCCCCCTCCCATGATTCTCTCCCCGTCCCATGATTCTCTCCCCCCCACCCTGCTCTGCGCCTCCCCTGTCTGCTATGGTCGCTGCTCGACTCCCCACCGCGCCTCCGTGCAGTCGCCCAGCCTCGCCTCTGTCGCCTCGCAGCCATCGCCGCATCGCCTCGCCTCGCCGACAGTCACGCCTCGCCTCGTCGAGGCAAGGCGATGCGGTGATGGCTGCGAGGCGACGGAGGCGAGGCGGGGCGACTGCACGGAGGCGCGGCGGAGAGTCGAGTGACGACCATGATAGAAAGGGGAGGCGCAAAGCGAAGGAGGGGGGGCAGTGGCCCGCTTTGCAAATTTGCAAAGCGAGCGGGGGCAAAATCATCATTTTACCCCCTCTTTGTAAGCCGCTCTGTAGGGACGTCGGGCCCGACTCTAAATTATTACACCTTTAAAAAGTTCGTGAAAGAATTCCCAATTCCAGGACGCGCCCCTCTTTTTCTCACTGTTGCAAGCCCTAAAATTCCTCCCTGCTTTTCCTGCCCCCTTCTCCGATCGGCATCTGGTAAATCTTTACTCTTTTGATTCTCTCCCTCTTTGTCTTCACACACACACACACACTTACACACGTAAAGATTTAAGGGGACTGGTTGTTTGTTTTACGGATTTGGGCAACCGTTGCAATTTTTTGCTGTTTTTCCACTTTTTATTTTTTTGGTTTGAAAATAGGTTTGGATCTGGTAAATTTTGGTACTTCTAGGGTTTATCTTCTCGATCCCATGGCTCGTTTAGTTATTCGATTGTATTGCAACTGGTTCTCTGCGCGTCTGTCTTTTTTATGTTTAAGACTGAAGTTTGTAAGTGTGTGGAGTCCGTTCATGCGTTCCCCCTCACCCACGTAACGGTCTCTTTGTGCTTGACGAAATGCCTAGTAGGACAGTAGTTCCCAGAAGGTTACTACTTAATGGAAACAAATAACCTTGCACTTGCATTTGTGCATCTGTTTGGTTGATAATTTTTCAGACAACTTCCAAGGTCATTGTCTCACAGGCATTTGTTCTAGCTAGGTACTAATCAGTGTTATTAAAGGCACGCCTGGGCGCAAGGCACACCCTGGGCGCCTGAAAGCCGTCCAGGCGGGTGCAGACGGCGCACCTTGGGCTTTTTAGCTGTTTTTCAAGCTTTGTATTTCACTATTTGTTACTTTATTTAATTTTTTACTGTTTAAGATTTAAATTTATTGCTTCAACTATAAATTTGACAATAAGTAATAAAACTACACTTCAAATGCTCTAATTAAATTTGAACTAGATGAAGATGGATAGGGAGAATTGAACAAATTCAAGGCATGCAATAACAAAATGCAACATTAAGTCACCAAAACAAAGAAAGATGCAAATTCAAGTCTGGTATATTACCTACCAAAAAAAATGTATGAAACTATCATCACACTTCTAAACCATAGAAATCATCCAACAAGAGGAGTAGATGATGTGGAAGATGATATTAGAGATGATGCTTCTAATGATGAAAGTATAAAAATTTTTGGTCTTTAGAGTGGTTTTTTTTATAACATGCTTATTAAAATATTATTAGAAGTTTGGACCTATTTTATACCTTTTTCTTGAACTATATTTTTATTTTATTTTATTTTTTTATTAACTTGCACCTCAGGCCCCAAGACCCTTGTACGCCTTAGTGCGCTTTGCACCTTTATTAACACTGGTACTAGTTGAGGTACCTGTTTGACTAATCGTATACAACTTAACTGGGCAAGCTGCCACTAACTTGCTTTCTTTGGGAAATCTTTCCCTCTCAGCAGAAATGCCACAGAATCATCAACCCCAAGCAGAAGCACAGGCTGACTCTTCCTCTGAGGAGGAAGAATCATCAGAAGAAAATGAAGAGCAAGAAGAATCTGAATCTGAAGGTGTGATGTTGTCACCTTCGCCAAAGAAGCCCTTGGCAAAATCACGGACCAGTCAGATCTCTGCACATCCCCAATCCTCATCCTCTGATGACTCTGAGGCCGAATCTGATTCTGACCTTGATTCTCCATCCAAAAGTATTTCCCCAGTGGGCCCAAATATCAAGCCTACTGCTTCAAGGCCCATGGAAGAGCCACCTAAGGCAACTAAAAAGCCCAGGTCTAAGCCTAGTTTGGGCAGTCCAGAGTTGAAGTTGGGCACCACCCCTGCAAAACGACAGGTGGGCAGTGAGACTAAGAACGAGCAAGAGTTGAAGAGGGTGAAAAGGAAACTGACAGATGTGGATGGAAGTGTTAAAGATGACAAAGAAAAGAAGATTCCCGATGAATCAAAAAAACAGTTGTTTCAAAGGGTGTGGAGCGAAGATGATGAGATTGCCATTTTAAATGGTATGATTGAGTATATGACAAAGAAAGGGGCTGACCCAGTGGCTGACCAGAATGCTTTTCATGATTTTATCAAAAAATCGCTGCATGTTGATGTGAGCAAGACTCAATTGTTGGATAAAATCCGGAGGTTGAAAAAGAAGTATAAGAACAATGCAAACAAAGGTAAAAATGGCCAAGACCGAACTTTTGCAAAGGCCCATGAGCAAAAATCTTACGAATTGTCAAAAAAGATATGGGGTGATACAGTTAATGGTGTAGGAGTGGATAGCACAAAGGTTAATGGGAAAGCAAGGAAGAGCAAAGATCAAATAGCTGCCGTGGCCTTGGCGAATGTTGATGAGCTTGCATCACCAGATCATGTGAAGGAAGGAACAAAGGCAGAGAGTGAGCAAAATGCAATGATGCCATGGTCTAGGACCAATGATGAGTTAAGTTTGGAGGAGAAAACGGTAAAGGATGGGTTGAGGCTGATTACTGGTCCTAAGAAGTTAGAATTGGAGGAAAAGAGTAAGAAAGTTATAGTGCATGAAGTTGAGCTTTATTTGAAGCAGCTGGATTTACTCCGGGAGCAAACAAAAGTAGTATTGGAAGCAATGAAGTCATCAGAGCATTAGGGTTCTGCTCAGGTAAATCATGTTTTGGGTTTTCAATGATTGATGCAAAAGACAGGTGTCAGAGTGATTGTTGTTTTTATTCATAAGGAGTTCTCAGAAATTAGCTTGCTATAAATTTGTAGCATCTCTACTTAGATAAACGTCATATGTCCTGTGAGTATACTCTAATTGCCATGTATGAAATTTTTATTTAGCACCTTAGAAGTTGATTATGTTTTTTGATATTTTGGTCTTGACTACTAGAATGATAAAATTGTTATGTGTCTTGTCTTGTTTGATTGGTCCTTGCCTCTATGGATTGTTCTGTCTGCTATAGAAGACCTGTTATTTAATTTTTGTTAGAGAAATTTATGTTATCAGGGTTTTACAACTCTACATCATGGAATCAAATGTTGCTGATTATTCATAGACCCTAGTTGGTCTATCTCGATGACCAGATTTTCCCACTTTTAGGAAGCGTTTTTTAATGCATCTACATAAAATAAGTCTCTTTTTATTCCTTTTTTACAAAGCAAGTTTATAACACATATTTCATGTGGCTAGCATATCTAATGTATGCCAGAGTACTACTAATTTGACAGGTCTGGGGCTAGCCAATACCTTTAATGTGGAAGTTATGAAATCATCCTAATGTATGCCAGAGTCGATACCTATTCACAATCAGAACCCTTGGTTCCAATTTTAATCCATGATATTAAATTAGGACAACTTTTGGACCAATTTATAAGGTACGTTATAATCTGATAGTCGTTTTTTAAACTAGTTTTCACGATCCTGATGTTATTTTCTCTTATATAGCAAGGGTCTCTTCATGTTTCGTTTCAAGTTTCAACTTCAATTATTTCTGCTAGTTAGATGCTCTGAATGTATATGCCTGTTTAACTTAAAATTACTTTCTACTTAAAAAGAATAAAAGTTCTTTTCAATTTGAAATGGATGTCTTACACTAGACCTTAAATTAAATGTGTTGGGTCTGTGGGCAATTCCTTTGTTGATTGTTATAGGAATTTTGGAGTTCTAATCTATTTGCCAGGTGTTATTATTTGCAAAAGTGTTTCAAGTGAAATTGTGTAGAATTGGTTCAGCGAGTGCAGTGACCCAGTCTTTCAGTCTACAACCAGGCCCCTTCACTCGCATTTTACCTGAAGAACTAGTCCCTCTATTGGTATGATCTCCGAAATTTGATTGCAGCATAAAAAATACGAGAAAATATAGGAGAAAAGACGGCATACTCAGGATTCTGGTTGTCATGGACGATCGGCTAGCGAAGCTGGTCGGCGTGATTTTGAGCTCACTAGCGTTCTCCCGAAGCGGATTAGTTTTCAATCAACAAAATCAAATCTGTCTTCCATAAATAATAGGAGAAAATATACGAAGAGGAGAGGTGACATAAATAGTCGTTCCAATGGACGATCATCGATCTGTGTTCCGATGAAGTAGATCAATCTCCGACGAAGACCTACTACTAATATTAGCAAGTTGCAGCAACGCGTGAAGTGTTGGCGGGAGACAGGAACTTTAATCAATTTGTTTCGCTGCGCGGCGCATAATCTCCCTAGAATAAAAAAGATAAATAATAATAATAATAAGAAAAATAAATTAATAATAAGAAAATGGGTAATTTTTCTTCTTCTTTAGCAAATTAAAAGCGTTTCCTTAATATTGCTAAATCACACGCCCCCACCCGTGCAAAGGCAAGAGTTTGCGATGAAGTCAGGAAGAAACAACGAGAATGGATATGGTATGGTAATACAAATGCAATTATTTATCTTTCTTTTTTTTTGTAAAAAAAGACAATAGTAACAACTAACGATTATTTTATTTTATTTAAAGCATATTTATTATGGGAGCTGGTCAAAATGGTTTTTAGGGGTGTAATAATTACGAAAAAAACACTATTTTTAAGAGAAGTAAGGATTTTGAAAATTTTAAAGTCTTGTAACAAAATCAATTAAAAGACATTTCGTTTATGGACACGACTAGCATAATAATAATAATGATGATTCAGTGTTACTCCCCTTATATATTTACAGGCTACGACAGCTAGCTGGTCGGGAGAGGTGTTTTAGTCATCGGGTTTAATATCATAAATCTAAGCCAAAAAATTAACGAGTTAAAATAAATACAGCTGGGTTAAAATAAATTTGATGTGATCTGTCGTAACTTCAAACAGAAAATCATTACTAAAATCTGGAAAGGAATTAAAGGGCGTTTGAACAGTATCATCCGAATGGACTTCCTGGTGGTGTTCGATCGATCCATCGGTCGGTCAGAACAAATATACTTAGAAGAGTTCGAACAGAGTAGAGATCTTGAGGTCAGGCAATTAGAGTTCTAAACCTGAACTTGCCTTACCCGCAACTTGATGCCATTATTTCGCCACACCATTCTACAATGGGGCAGGAACCTTCACTTACCTTGATTCACCTGATGAGCGAACCCTACCGTTCTGTGCACAAAACCATTCAAGTACCAATCTGAGAAACGGATATGAATCAGAAGCCACCACACCACTGAGAAGATGAGACAATTACAAATTTCGCATGGCACAGCAAACCAAGCAATTACAGAAGGAACAATCTATATACTCCATTTTCTCTTACTAAGACTTTTTACTTTTTACACAATAGATCACTTAAATGTTTCTATATTTGCTAGTCTAATCGCATCATGCCTACAAAATTTCAACCAAGTCCATAAGCAGCAACCAGAAGATTTACCAACATGGAGAAAATATATTCTTTCCTTTTTTTTTTTTTTTGGTTTGTCCCCTAACCAATGAATACCATAGCGCAGCTATGGTTCATGGTCACTTGCATGATGATCTGAGACAGTCCCCTCAGATGATATGTCCTCTACATCGAGCTGTTCAGGACGAGTAGGATCTGACTGGGTCTTGCTCGAATCCCCGCTCTCAGTCTGCGCGGGTTTCTTGTCAGAAGTTGGACCCGAAAACCCCAGTGGTGAGCTCTGCTTAGCCTTCTGTTTCCCATATGCATCCGATGACCCCGGCAATCCGACTTGAACAACAGATTTAGTAGGAAGAGGGACCTTGCTTTCAAAGAAGTTCGAGCTTGTCATGCCAGGAGGACCTGGGGCAGGGCAGGTTGCCACCATTTGAAGCACCTCAGGAGAGGGGTGCAATCCAGTGGCCATTTTCATCTGGGGATCTGGAAATACAGATGAGGATGATGGATTCATCATATTCAGATTTGGGGGAGGCATATTGAGGTTAGGTTCAACCAAAGTAAGTCCGGGAGTTCCCATCGCTGGTTTTGTAACTGGAGGAAATGTCGGTGCCAAAGGAACCGAGATTGAGAGAGCACTGTTACTGTCAAGACCACCATGGAGGTTATGGCTGGTTCCTGCAATATCTGGTCGAAATTGTCTGACAATATGCGCCCTTCGCTTCCTTTTCTTCTTCTTCAAAGCTCTCCGTGGATCCTTTGGATGGGAAGGCGGTGGACCTGGAATTACAAAAGGAGGAATAGTTGAGTTCTCTTCTCCATATAACAGGCGGACTGATCGTGCCACTGCCGATACAGTTGGCGGTAGTTCAGGATCTGGGGGTTTTGAGGGAGCCGCTACTGCTTCCCTAAGCCAATGAGGCAGCTTGTTCTTTGAAGAACTACTTCCAGCTACCTCTTCTTTTCCCTTGAAATCAGAAACATTAGGCACTTTTTTAAAATCAGGCAGCAATCCTGAACTAAGAAGTTCACTTCCCATACCTATACTGGAATCCCGCAAAAGATTTAGGGATCTATCAAGAAGACTTGGCAACTTCCCAAACTTGCCTACCGCCTGCATTTCATCCTTCCGCTGTATATCAAAACTGCTTGAGCAATTCAAACCAAGGGAACTAAAACTACCAGTTCGAAATGAATTAGACAGAAATTGCTGCTCAATCTGCACATTTGAAGACGTCCCTGGTCTGTCAGAGGGCCCAGCTGATGAGTCTCCAGGGACACCCCTGAATTTGTCAGCACCCCAGGTTGTAGAAAGTCCAAAATGATCGTTGCGCAAGCCAAGTTGATCATATGGCTCCGCATGTGTTGAGCTTGATGCAAGATCACCACAGCCCAACTTCATTTCTGTCAGGTGGCTTTGAAATTTCAGGGCCCCACCAAATCTGCTTCCATGTAATGCTCGCGCCATCATTTCATCAGAGATTGATGGAAACAAGGATGGCTTGCCAGATTTTGTGAGCTTGGGAGGCTTTGGCACTGGAAAAGCTGGTCCATCCATGATCTTGAGTTGTTCATCCTCCCATCGTGCAGACAAATCTTCTGCAGTTTTAAATTTTGAGAATCTTAATTTTGGGTCCCGAAGCATGGCATCCCAATTGCCCCGTCCATGTCTCCTAACTCCAATCCAGAGGAAATCAAGTTCATCTTCAGACCAGATATCCAATTTCGATTTCTTTTTCAGCAGGCTGCTCGATCCAGACCCAGCCCTCATCATTATGTTTTCAAGAACCTTCCGGTGGTTTTCAGGGAAGGTCGAATATAAAGGGGTTGTCTGGCCCAAACCCAACATGGGAGCCAACTCTCTCTCTTGCTGAACATGCTTTGATGCGTCTTGTGGGAACTTCAAATTTGGAAACAACGGCATTGTGGGAAGTTCTTGAATGGGGTTGCTTGAATCTTCAAATCGTGTTCCCAATGAGAGATTAGGTATCAAGTCAGGGTGGGAGTGGGGCAAATTTCTGGCTGGAAATGGAAATCTGGGTAGGAACTTTTCATCAAAGGGTAATCTAGGCAGGGCCATCTTTTCTTGAAATTCAGAGAAACTAGATCCTGAATTCTCAATACGATCACAGCCCCTTCGTGGGGGAATAGCCGGAGGGTGCTGCAAATAACACAAGAATTATAATGAGATCCCTGTGGAGCAAATTGTTTTGAAAGCAAAATGCACACTGCAGGCAATGTGCAGATGTAGGAGGGCATAATACATGTAGACACACACACACACACATACACACACATAGAGAGAGAGAGAGAGAGAGAGAGAGAGATTACTGTGCTAATTGGGAGACAATTATTAGGGTTGCTATTTTTCAGCCACAGAGGAAAAGCTTCCATTGATGCATCTGGCAGTTTAAATTTGTCCAAAGCAGTCTCACGACCCCTAAGGTCCATCTCATTTGGAGTCACAGAGCTAGGACCTATATTGAATGGGAACTCTGGCCTCATTGCTTGCCTGCTTTGCCTGCTGTATGATTTTGAGAAATTCCTCTTGGATGACTCTAGTTGACTAGCATTTGGAGCACAAAGTCCAAGAACTGGTAATAAATTGCTGCTGGGAATGGAGTCTGTACAGCTGGGACCTGGTAATTGGTCACTTGGCAGGAAAATATCAGGAGGATGATGACTAAGAGAGCTAACAGGAAGATCTGGATGACCACTCAGTTTATGTTTAGAAATTTTGCCAAGTCTCAAGGGAGAGTTGGTCTTGCTGTTAGGTCCCTCCAATGCCTGACCACACGTGTCATCCTCCAAGTCAATCATTGGAAGCTTCTCTTCAACAGGTTGAACTAATTTCACCACTTGTGCCCTATCCTTGGAATTGAATAAAGAGATTTGAGGAAGTGATACAGGACCGGGCACAGCATCAATAGGAGCAGGTGTTGCCTTTACATTTCTCTGAGCCAAGCGATCCTTTTGTCTAGCCCGAAGCCTGGCGCTATTTAGACAACAAAAAATATATAGTAAATTGCAACATTCAAAGAGCCATTTTAAGTGAGACTTAAATCCAAATATTCCCTTGTAATGGAAGATATGATTAAAATGGTTTGACATATGAGAAAGAGTAACAAACACATGAGAAGAGTAGATGGATGGAACAAGTTTCCACAAACATGGTAGAGAAAACCTAAAGAAAACTTGGTGAAAGACATGGGGCATAATGATCTTATAGAAGATACTGTCACAGATAGAGATGATTAACAAACTAAAATTATGTAATAGTGTCCACTCAATTAGACTAAGACTTCTTCTTGTTATTCTTTTATGTATATAGATAAGGTAGAACTAGAAGAGACAATGGATTATTTCATTGAGCCCTAAACATGCATGAACAAATAACTTTCTTAGGGTCTATTCTTTGAAAACTTATTATAGATATATAGTTATTTCATTGATCTAATTTCTTGAGACCGGTTTATTTTGTTCAACCCCATCAAAACACACACAGGGGAGTCTCAAGCCTGCCCTATCAATATAGCACATAGCCATATGCATCCAGATTAATGTGACTTCCTTAATAATGGGTGAGAGCCAACATTCTTAACAGTCTGAATGACACACACTAAATGAGCCCAAAACATCTCTACATAAGACACTAAAGATTGTCAATACTATGTGGGTACAGGAAATGGAAGTGATATATAAAGAGAAGTAAAAGTAAGATGGTACAACAACTCCCAGCCAAAAAATAAAGATTTAAGACATCAGGCCTCAATAATATTTGTTATATACAAATATCATAACAATCTGCAGTTACAAATACAGATGTATAATATAGTTACTTTCATGTTACTCTCAAAAACACACATGAAGTCATCAATTCATTAACTAGCATGTCTTTGCTGACACTGTTCAAGATTTTCGAAATTTTTTAGTCATGTTCTTACCATTTCAAGTTTGTGTCCAAAATAAAAATAATAACAATGAATTATGACACGCTTTTTTGGCACAAGGAAGATTCTGAATATGCACCCGTGTCTGATGACTTTGATTGATGTATTGAATACACGTACAATACTCAAAATGAAGTGTCCATATCTCTTGGTGCATAACTGATGTAACAAATGAAATTTTAGTAAATTTCTTTATCTATATCAATCAATCAATCAATCAATAAGCCTTAATACCTCTAAGTGGGGAAATTTTTATAACTATAGAATACATATAACCATTTCTTGTCATGTCCTTGACATATGATGTCTAAAATATTTTAGAATTCTTGAACCAACATGTTCTTGTCTTATTGTTCTGTGTCTGATGCCTATCAGTATTCTTAGAGCTCTATCATACAATTTTCCATTTAGATACAGCAACTTGGATAGTTCATTTCATTATTATTCTTATGAGGTGCATAATTTAAGATAGAATAATGTAACATTTCAGTCTTATGTTTTTAGGATATCAAGTCAATATATGGTTTAAACCAGACCATGTTAAAGGCCAACCAAATGTCAGATGTTGGAGGCCTGGGTTCTCATTTAATTGCCATATCCAAAATTCATATCCATGTTAAGTTCAAATAATCTCAAATCACTCATTTGCCAGAATCTTAACCAAAACAAAGTGGGATAGAGATATGCATGTTAAGAAATGAGAATTTACAATTTTGCCTTTAGAGCTCTTCCTGCTGCTGTGTACTCTCTTTGTGGCTCTGGTTCAGGTTCTGGCTCCTCTTCGGGACCACTCTGCTTTAAAGAAAATAAAATTACACAGCAAGGCTAAGCCAGGTGCAGTTTGCAATAGATGCAAGAAGTGAAGTTCCTTTAACTTCAAAATTCACAAACTTAATTTAGAGGCACTGCATGTATATTCAAAACAGAGTAACAAAAAACTGAATTCCTATGCTCCATAAGAGGAGTTTGAAGAGACATAAATAAACACGGAGCAATATACAACAAAGAACATTTGACAAAGCATATACTATTTAAGAAACAGCACTAAAACATGCAGTAACTTTAGGAACGAATGCATGAGCACATACTAATTATCAATACTTAGGTATAGTACATCACATGTTTTCTATTTGATCATTCACACTTTTGGCAAATGCATTAAATCAATGGGCAATGGCTACCTCCCATTCTTCCTTGGCAGTAGAGGCATGACATAAAATCGAATTTTATGACTTCATTTATGGGCAAATTACATTGCTCATCCCTGAACTTTGTTCACAACAAATTGGTCACTATACAAATAATTTTTGTCACCACAACCACAAAACTTTGATTTTTGTAAAAATTTAGTCCATTTTTTGATTTTTTATCAAATTTTGTTATCAAAAGTTGACGTAACATATTAATATAAACATCAAAATTACTTGATGCTAAAATTAACCTAAAACCCGCAAAAAAGTAATTTTAGGGTTTATATTAGTTTATGCTACGTCAATTTTCATTAATAGAATTTGACAAAAAATCAAGAGAAAGACTAGGTTTTTACAAAAATCAAAATTTAGTGGTTGTGCTAACAAAAATTTAAGTATAGTAACCAGTTTGTTATGAAGTGGAAAGTTCAAGGACAACAACCTAACTTACCCCTTCATTTATCTCAAAGTCCAAGCCTCCTAGCATCAAAGGCGTTTCAGAATAGAATATAATATTACATAAACCCGTAAAAACAATGAGTCATAATGGAATCTTCCTAAGATAAGTTCTCCTACCATGCTCAAACATAATAAAAAGTTATATTGGACACTGTTTGGATGTGGCCAATCAGATTTTCATGAACCAGAAGTTCCCTGAGGCGCTTATGCCCTCTCCTTCAAAGAGAAGGGTTTGCAGAATATTGCCTAAAATACAAACATGCAGCTAAAAAAGATGTCTTCCTTTGAGAAGCCCTTTTCTATTTTCATATAAAATCACAAAAGTAACCACAAATGTTTTGGCTAAGGCAAAGCATCATAGCAGCCAATGTGGGACTTTATCTTCTTGTAGGGGTTTATTTATCAATTTTTATAAACAACAACAACAACAACATATCCAGCCTTTATCCCACTTATTTATCAATTTTTATATTTTATAATATTTATTTATTTGGATAGATAAACTTGGGAACCTAAGAAGTCAGTTTGTGGTTGCATATTTCAAGTTAATATGCTGCTGCCAAAATTTTCTAGCTGGATTCTCATAATGTTTAGGATTTCAAGAACTTGACACGGCCTTACAGCTTGAAATACATGAACTGCTCCAGATTCTGTTATTCCCATGTTCGAATTCTAATTCACAAACAAAAACATATAACTCTTTGGGCAGTACTAATTACTTCTTCTATGCAGGCCTCTTTCCCTCCATATTAAATTGAGAAAGGAAAGAAGCTATCTTGCACATGTTATTACACCAATTGTGCCAAAACCAAAGATGAGACCCCATCATACTAGTTGTGTATTTGTTGGATATTCTATGACCAGCAAAGCATAAAGAGTTTTGAACCTAGAATCTCCTGCTCCTCACTCTGTTATTGAATCTGCTCATGCTGGTTCCTTTGGAAACAAATTTCCTCTAAAAGACAACTGAAATAGTGATGATGGAAAGAAACAAAGGCTAAAGACAAAGGAATCAGTGTCTTTGAAGGTCTTTGGAATAATCCTGGAAATTCACATTGGACTGCTCTTCCTAGAATTCTTACATAACAAAGAGGGTATAACATGGAAGTCATCTTGGGATGATGAAAATCAATAAATGAATGGATTTTTGCATTGGCTGAAGGTGCTACTTTGGACATCTAACAATTAGATTTAGATGAGTGTTGCACATTCCTCAGCAAAATATAGGATTCTTCCAAGTCCAGGGTTTGAATAACAATCATTGAATAGAAGACCTAACAAAAAAAGGAAGGTATTTCCCCAGTTTGAGCAACTACTACTGCAAAAGTTAAAGGGCCTTTTCTTCACATATCTTTCATGGATCACTGGACTAGGTTCTCTCTAACCTTAGCTAATTTTAGGGTAAACCTATGGTTTGAATTTAGCATTTGAGGTCCTTGCGTTTCGTTTTTTTTTTTTTTTTGGGGCAAACCACCCCGTCCATTAGGTCAAGCTACCAACGGCATTGAAAAAGAATTGGGTAAATTCCACATATATGCCCTATGGTTCAGGCTTAGTTTTATAGAGAACCCCAGTGGCTTAGGTTTAGTTTTACAGAGGCCCCACATGGCTTAATTTAATATTTGAAACTTATTATAAACATCATTTGATAAGTTTGCTAACGGTGTTAAACTCCAAACTAAAGAAACGGGTTGTTTAAGACACACACACACATGGACCTCAAATGCAAAATTTAAACCACATGGGGTGTCCATGAAAATGACCCAAAACAAAAGGTGTCTGGGTGGAACTTACCCTTAACTTTTTAACTTCATGTGAATGGAAGATCATGGGTTTGAGTTCTAGAAATGGCCTCTTAGTAGGGCAAAGGTAAAGCATCCCTAATGAATGATGCTCTCTGCTTTGGGAGGGTTGGGTTCTCATGTAGGTCATGAAGGTGTGTAGGGATACTTTTATTCTTTGTTCTCCTTGCTATCGTAAGCAGATGGCATCACCTTGAAGCTCTTATGGTACATCAATATTTTTACTTACCAAAAGAAAATTCTTTGTAAGCAATTTAATTAAAGAAAGTTATCCTGTTCTATCTCTGGAAGAAATTAAAGAAATCACATATTAATGCCAAAAGCTTCTTTAATAAAAAGATTCAATTCTTCTAATGCACACACACATCTGCATATCCTGGAGAACAGAAAATAGGGATCATAAATTTTCAAGGGTATATTACATAGACAGAGATTCTTTTCCGATGGGACATATATTACAAGGATAGATTGAAGAATAGCAGTACCTCACTTAATGCTTCACTAGTGTGTGGAGCATATGCTTCCCTATAAGAAACAGCTTTTCTCTGGCGTTTTCCTCTACCAAGAGCTGCTTCTTCTTCATTCTGATATCTTTCCCACCTACAGTATCAATAAATAATGAAATAATGTAAAAGAAACATGTCACAGTTCACTTTACTGAATTTGAGTTTCCTCCAAATGAGTAAAAAAATGTGCATTGTAAACTGCGAAAATTTTATGCTTACATAATGCATACAAGCATCCATTGTTTCAAAAACTTGACACATTTACAAAAAAGCTGCTTATGGTTACCAATTAAGTGGATTTTTGCAAAAATTTATATGATTACTTTATGTACATGACCACGCTACGGTGAGAATAGAATCAGACCTCGAGTAATGTGTTCGCTTGATTTAACATTTTTCACCATCTTGAAAGTTGTGCTTGAACTATTGTTTTGTTATCATGACTTGTGGCATGATCAGAATCACTAGATTTTAGATTTATTAATTTATTGAACTATTGATTTATTGGGGAAGGTATGAAGTATCTCAAAGAGTCATTAGCTCACATCAGGCTTTTCAGGCGACTAGGGTAAGGTTGAGAACTCAAACAAGAATAGAATTAAGAATTTGTCATGCAAAACTTTGGGGCAATCTAGTATGGTTTTGGATCTGAGACATTTTGTTTATTTTGAGAAATTGATCATTTGAAATTTTTAACTCTGGTCCTTGATTTATCTTAGAACTGGGGGGCAGTCTAGTATTTGTATGCTCCTCCATGATTTGGGAGTGAGATTGCAACATAACCTGCCATGTTAAACACCATGTCAAATACCAATACTTATAGGGCATTTTCATATATATATATATACACATACATTTGTCAAAATCGTCCTAATATTCTTTAGTTTACTAGTATGTTTATGTTCTCAGAAACACTTTTTTGATACTTGAAGGTTGGGTTATTCATGTCTCCATAATGGAATCATATATACATCTATTAAGAAAATTAGAACTACTTTACAAGTTTTAAAAGAGACCAAAAATAAGTTTAAAAAAAAAAACAGAGAGAACCGATAGAATATAAAAACAGTGCATTTGCCAACTTGATTGTGACTAGACTTTTCTAAAATAGATCTTAGGGCTTCTCCTAATTCTCCTGACATTTGGAAAAAGAAGAGTAATTTCCTACTAGCATACTATCAATGTACTTGTACAAATAAGTAGAGAAACAATAACACTGTCATGTGTGCAAGCCCCATTCTATAGAAAATTCAGACACCTTAAAACTAACAGCCACATGAACAACCAGCCTATGAGGGTGTCCTGATGATGTTCAGTCCCCATGGTCTTTCTACAACTAAAGGCAACCAACTCATGCATGTTGGAAACCTAATTTAAAGAAAAGTAAGAAAAAGAATCCAATCTTTATTTGCTTTATATTATAGCTCACTAAGAGTATATAATTAGGTCAGGTCTCACTGATCAATTTGATTAGGCATATGGGGATCTCTACATAAATCATATACAATTACCTCCTCTAGTTTAGTATAGCAATTGACAAGCAATATCCAGAAAGGAATTGACAATCAACTGATCTTAGCAGGAGTTAATTAAGAACATCAGAAACCATATGAAAATCTCTCAAAGAAAGATGGTGATTACATAATGCACTGAAGAGAACATTAGCACTTACCTCACTCGCAAAAGTCTGTCCCATTCATTTTCTTCTGTACTGTTAACTGGAGTATCTTCTTTCCTTTTGGGATTTTGTTCACAGAGATCATCAGCGAGGATGGGAGGTGATTCCAATCCCCCATGTTCTTCCAATGGTTCATCATTCCATTCCAAGGACTGGTTGAAAAGGCAAATGTGGAAACATCAATATAGGAAAATATAGTTAATATTCTGTCCTATGATTATGTAGCAATCCACAGAATTCAAACTTTGGCACTGCAGTACAGTCACAAATATAAAGGAGAGCATGACATGACTGACATTGAGCTACCTGGACGATACAAAAAATGCCATGGGATACAAATAACTAATATTTTACCCAAGAATTGTGAGAAATGAATGTGCACCAAGAACAATTTTGAGGCAGAAGGGAATCCCCAGGTACAATATATGAATGGGGTATCATAAATCCTACATATTAGATTTGCTTGATAGTCCATGAAGTTGTATACTTGACAGCATAGCTTTCAATCCTATATCAGACAGCATAATGTTTTTCTTATAGGTATGGAATGTACCCATGATGGTATATTTCAGTGCACCATTTAGGATTTGTTGCTATATCCACTATATTTTTGAAAGATGTATGCTTTTATTCATAAAATTTAACCTATTTAATATAATATCACTTATTTTTAATATTGATTAAGTTATTTCACAATAATAGAATTACATTATCAAATATATAGATAAAACAATTTAAAGTTTATACAATTAACTATACAAATACAAAATACAAATAATATCTTTTAAATATTACTCTTTGTTATTTATTAATTAATCTTATTGACTTAAACATGTGATGTAAGAGACTTTGTGAAATTTTGGTTCACTTTTAAGAATGGTAAAACAATTATATTTCCAACAATTAAATAAATTTAAAAAGGTTAATTTTATGTCAAAAAATAAGCATATATATATATAAAGGGATGATAATATAAAATACTTTTGCAGCTTAAAGGGAGTCAAATTTTTAATTGACATGCTATAAATCCAACTTTTAATAAAAATAGAAAATTTGATAAAAAAATCATAAATATCCAATGACGGGCCTGAAAATGGATTTATGTTGGTTTGTATGGCCCACAAACTAATACAAACTTTGCAAGCCAATATATAATATGCTTAATTTTATACTATTATTCATCTCATATAATATGTGCCAGCTAATACAGTCTGGTAATCACAACTATGTATGAGAGTACCAAGCGGTCCAAGCCCTTAAAAAAATATCAACCTTATAAAACTAAGAATAGAAAACCACTAAAACAACTTTTTTACAAAAGCAACCTGGTCATGGCAGCCAAAAAAAAAAAAGGGACAAAATCAAAATACTAATAATCATTCAACAAATATTACTTTCAAACACAACCCAAAAACAAGAACAAAACTAAATGCATAACAGAACCAAAAGAATAAGAGAACAGAGGATGAATAATTTTTAACTAAGAGCAGAAAGTCAGGAGCAAAGCAACCTTCCTAGGCAATGCAAGCAAGCAAGTGACCATTTAGCAAGCTATCCCACTAACAATAAAATGGAAGAACACTAGGAAACATCTAGTATACTTGGGAATCATGTATAACCAGGGGAAAAAAGGAAAAGAAGAAAATGATGAAAAAGAGGAATGAAAAACAAAAAGGAAAAAAGGGGGGTTGGAAGAGAGAGCAGATAGGGATCTATGGTCTGATTGGCAATTGTGAAAAAGGGTTGATTTCAAGAATTTGCATCAGATCTCATCCCCTTTCTTCTTTTTTTTTGCGGGGTGGGGGGTGTGGGGGGCGCTAATTTCTCCCATTTTTCATGGTTCCACTACTTCCTCATTCAGGGATATGAACTGGAAAAAGAAAAGAAAAAAAGATATCAGGAAATCATTTAACTTCCTTGCAACTGCACTCAGAATCAAGTTCCATTTTTCTCCTAGTGTTATCAAATTGTAAGCAAACTAGGCAAATGAAAACTCCTAAAAGAGAACATGGCCTTTCAGGTAAAAGACCTCAAATTGTAATGAGACAGAGATCCTGGATATTTACATAAGAAATGTTCCTTAATGTGTTATTTGAACTTACAAATTGACCAATTGGGACCCAATTACTTTGACATCAGAAACACAAAAATACATAATTTAGGAAGGGAAAGAATAAAAAAGAAAACAGTTGATATATGCATATTGGTTCAGCTAAGATATCCTCCAAAATAGCAGGCCTAAGCATCTGTTTCATCCAAAACTACCCAAATAAAGTTCAAATGCTTCAATTCATTAGAAAATCCTGGCAAAATGAGAATGCATTTGCCATCCATTTTCATCAAAATGAGTAATTTAAGGCAAGCAAATCAAATCTCCGTATTGTAGAACAGAAAAATAGATAAGATAAAGTGCAGTAATTTACCTTTACTGAGCCAAGCATATCATTCTCTAAATCTCCTTCAGGATTATCAGGTGAGCCAAACTGGAGATTTGAACGGTCAAGCAACTTCAAGATTGCACTTTCATCCCAAACAATTTTGCCACTGCCATCTGTACATTTATCTTTGTACATATCCCCCAGACCACCACCTCTCCTCTTATGTTTGTATTGTTGTATATCTACAGTTGCTTCATCCCTCCTGTTATTGTTTTCACCATCTTTTGCACCAACACCTGAAGAATCATTGAAAAGTTCTTCAGTTCCCCATCGCAGGATATCTTCCACCTCCTTTTGTGATCCAGACTTGTTCACAAAAAGCTGATCAAGCATCAGCTTCTTCTTTGCCAGCTGCAAGATGCGTTCCTCAACACTAGCACGAACAACAAGCCGGTACACCAAAAGTCTATTTGATTGACCAATTCGATGTGCCCGGTTCATTGCTTGGATATCTGCATGAGGGTTGAAATCAGAATCGTATATGATGACAGTATCAGCCGTTGCTAAATTGATCCCCAAACCACATGAGCGTGTTGATAAGAGGAAGACAAATTTACTTTTGTCTTGGTTAAAACGTGCAATTGCTGCTTGACGATCAGACACAGAAACAGAACCATCCACTCTCTCAAATGTTTTGGGCCCATATTCAATGGTCAAATAGTCTTCAAGGATATCAAGAAGTTTTGTCATCTGTGAAAATAGAAGGACTCTATGACCATCTCTATGTAACAGCTTAAGCATAGAATGCAGCAGAGTCAGCTTTGCAGAGGCTTTTATCCGCATCTCATGAAGGAACTCTACTGACCCAGAATCAGGTTCAGTACCTGGTATAAGATACGGATGGTTGCAAACCTTTCTTAACTGCATAACAATGTTCAGCATTGACTGCTGGGCAACTCCTTTACCTATGTTTCGTAGAATCTGATAGTTCTTAGTTAGCATTGCACGGTAATATTCTGCTTGAATAGATGACAACTCGACAGGGACCATACGTTCAGTCTTGGGGGGTATATTCTGCATTGCATCTTTTTTAAGCCTGCGAAGCATATGTGGAGCAACAAGTTTCTTCAGCTCCTCCACTTTTTCAGCAGTCGAAAGATCATTGAACTTCTCCTCGAATGATGATAGAGAAGGAAATGAAGCAGGTTGCAAGAAATTTAGCAAGTTATACAACTCGCCTATGTTGTTTTGTAGAGGAGTACCAGTCAACAATACACGGTGCTGGAAAGAAAATGTATTGAGCAAACTGAAAAGCTTACTGCCTGCATTCTTCAGCCTGTGTCCTTCATCAACAACAAGAACTTCCCAAGGAACTACTCGTAGATGAGAGGAATCAGCGAGAATCATTTCATAAGTAGTTAAAAGGACATTGAATTTATAAGAGACTGTTTTCTTGTTCAACCCACTTGGATCAACAGCGTGCCATTCATGCTGGCGAATTATCGCTCTTGCTTTTGCACACCCATGATACTCCACAACATTAAGTTTAGGAGCCCATGATGCAAACTCAGCCATCCAGTTAGGCATTGTAGAAAGAGGGACCAAAACTAGACAAGGTAATGTAGCTTTGAACTCAAAATACAATGATGATATAAAAGCGCATGCTGATACTGTCTTCCCAAGACCCATCTCATCAGCAAGAATAACATTTTTGGATTTATGCCAGCACTTCCGCAACCAATTCAGCGCTTCTAGCTGATGCGGAAACAGTAAACCTCCTTCCAGCTCCTTAGGTTGCTCAGTAAGAGTCATTATCTCACTAAATTGACAATCACCCTTTCCTCTCAGCTTCTCATTCTTCATAGCATCTTTTTCCAATGTCTGGTGCTCAAACCAATTAAATAAATCAATCAGATGAGACATTTTCTCAATTACAGGTTCATCTATTCTTTCCCAAGTGCAGTCATCATAAGCAAGACCAGTCCACTTTACTAAAGCTTCAGCTACACCATCTTCAGAGGTACGAAGAGCAATCACCCGCTGAGGCTGCTTCCATCGTTCCTCGCAGATATTTATTGCTGCTGTCCCATATTTTGCCTTGTAATTATCTAGTTTTCTCTTTGCAAGAACTTTCAGCTGCAATTCAGGTACCCAAGTGTTGTGGATATGAGATTTTCCAGCCCACTTGACTAAAAATTCATGTGAAACTGTTGCTCCATCAGAGGTTGCCAATTCAACCAAACTAGATGTCTGTTCTGTGATGTCGGCATTGCTGTTTGTTCTCATTTCTATATTTGCCTCGTCAGTATCTTTGATTTCATGGGAAACGGACTCTTGACAAATTTTTGAAACCTCATTATCACCGTGATCTCTTAAACAAACATTAGTTTCCTCTCCAGTGGAAATATTCTCAGTTGTTTTCTCCATGGCATCTGCATTCACAGTTGATCCGTCTTCACTTTTATTATCTACGCCTGTAGAACTGGAACCATTCATCTGTCTCCTTGCTGAATCCATGGCCTTCCCTTCTCTGCATTCTTTTGTCACCAATCTTCTGTATACATGTAACTTTGCTACTCTGGTATCATTTTTTAAGCTTTTTTCGCCATCACACTGGCTCATGACATTCTGATAGCCCTCAGTAAGCTTTTCAACAGTGACCCCATCTCCAGCCTTATCACTCATGGGACTTTCCTCTGCAAGTCTACTTTGGTTGTCCATAAGTGACAAATTCTCCAAAGGCAAGTCACCTGTAACCATCATCGATGTTGGACAGGAGTCCTTGTTATCACCTAGCACACGGCACCCCAGGACCCGGTCAACCTGTAATATAAATGAATATGAAGTAAGATAAAAAGAAGGATGCCCATTTTGTTCTCTCAAGATAAACCTACAGAAATAAATAAATGGCAACAAAAAAAAATGTCCTTCTACATAATAACACAGTACAATTATACTTAACATCTAACTTTAAGATTTCAATTTTTACCTGTGGAAGATTACCAGGAACATGGCCTTTACATGTCACTGTTCCATCTGCAGCCTTTCCTGCTTCTTGCAATTGAAGCGGTATGTCTCCTACTTCCTCACCAATGTACTGCATTATTGAAAAAATAGCAATAATAATAATCTAAACTAAAAATAACAGAACACTAAAAGGTGTATGCTATAAAGATAATAACAGATCTCAATTTGATCAGTGACATCAAAATATCAAAAAGAAAAAAATAACTGATTGACAAAATTACTAGTTAAGCATGGAAGCAAGTTAAGATGTAAACATGGTAGTTGAACAGATTCAAAATGGCATGACAACACAACCAGAAATATATATATATATATCTCAGATGAGGAAAAAAGTGCTCGAATTCTAGCAGCCTGTTTAGTAGATGGATTGAATAGTGATGGGATAAAGTTAGGGATATTAAATAAAACTGCCCCACGTTTGGTAAATGAGGCATCATCTGAGGTTATAACTATAACATGTTTGGTATGTGAAATTGTGAACAGGGTATTGCCTACAATTAATTCTTAATTTACCATATACTGCACCTGTCAACACCTAGCATACCAATTTGCCAAATTCAATAATGATCTGGAAAAATCGAAGATGAAGTACGCTTACCTATTTGCCCAGATCTGGAAAAATCAAAAATGATAGGGAGATTGGGGAAATTGAAGATCAAAGGAAGATCCGGATTCTGGAGAAATCAAAGATGAAAGGGAGAGATTGGCAACAGTAACAGCTAAATGAGGCGATGTGGTGAAGGGATGCAGAATATGAAGAGCCAGTGGTGGCAGAGGAGGGGAATAGCGACGGAGAGATGTGGGACAGTAGCCAGTGTCTTTCGGTTGCAGTAACAGAGAAGAGAGGAGCGGTAGTTGTCGATGGTGGTGGCCAACATAGATGAATAAGGCTGTCAGCACCGCTGGTTAGATCACCACAGAGAGGAAGAGATGGTGGCAGTGACGGTCGCTGGTGATGGCCGAAAGGGTGGCGGTGGTTGGTGATGGTAGAGGCAGAGGCGGTGGCGGTGGCGGTGGCGGTGGCGAAAGAGTAGCAAAGAGAGAGATGATGAGAAAGGATGATAGATGTAATAAATGAAGAGAGAGACAAGGGCATCCATTTATATATGAAGGGGTAAATTTGTCCACAACAAAAATTGCAAGCTAATCCCCACGCCTGACTTAAATTATATCGGCGACCCCCGGGGGGGACCCCTTTGGGATAAAATAATCCCGGTATTAGCTAATCCCAGAAATCCTTTTTGTCCAGAATATGGTATTGACCACACACTCGATTACCCAAATTCTATCCCTCTACCAAACAGGCCACAGCAGTCTTGCCATAATTTATGAAGAAGCCATGAATTTGAGTCCAGGTGAAACATATAGCACGGATTACTACATAGGAGAAGAAGCAGAAATTTCAGGGAAAAAAATTTGATTAAGAAATACAGAGATACGAGGAATAAGAATACAAGAATTCAAGAACATATATCTGTGAAATGCAAGAACTAAGAATTACAAGATAAAATCAAAATCACAAGCCATCTTGATCCCCAATCAAACCTCAAGCTGTGTTGCAACTAATATCTAACCAAAAGCAATGTTGTCTATGGCCACCCTCTAGCCATGTTGCAGCTAATATCCAATTGAAAGCGATGTTTTCTATAGCTTGTCTTAGAATTCAAGAAAGACAATTCTCTTATAAGTGGATAGTTACTAGTTAGGATTCCAACCAGATTCAATATATTATAGCAGTAATTCACTAAGAGAAGATATATTTCCCCTTTTTTGAGATATAAAAATGAAAATACTATAAATGTCACTACAATATCTATAACCCATAGCACAAAAGTACAACAAGATCATATGTGTTTACCCTTTTATTTCCTTTAGATTTACAATAATTTCTTTCTTTCTTTTTTGCTAAACAATTTATTCTTTTAATGGTAAAGTATTACTAGTGCGGGCATGCCATCCCTACTGCAATATGAATAAACAAGTAAATGAATATAGGGGGGAAAAAAAAAAAGCACTATCAAGAGGGCAGTTAGATTGGCATTAGAGCCACTTATTTCAAAGTTTTGAAATTTCAAATCTTCAATCATTTAACAACCGTCTCTGTAGCAATTGTCAGCAATAAAAAACTACCTTCACACTATAGTCATGTTCTCTACCTACTAATCTTCATTAGCTAGGCAAGTGAGCTTCTCTTGACTTCCATACGCCTGGAATGCTCTCTGCCTCCTAACCCCAAAAAAGAAGTATATAAAAAGAAAAGAAACAGAAAAGGAAACATGTGACCCCGAAGCTTGGGAGGTGCCCTTCTCTACACTATCATATAAATAAGAAACAATCGAGTCTTTGGAGATAAATAAGTTTAAACTATAGCTGTCAAAAGTGAACAATATTTTTGAACCTCCTGGAAGCTTCCATACTTGAACTATTCAAGACAGTAAATTAGTCCATAACCACTTACCTCTGACACGGTAAATAATCCAACTTCCAGTTAGTAACAATTAACAATCTTGGCCTACCCTAAACAAGATGCAGTTAAAACATTGAGGAAAGTGGTCCCAGTACATGACAGGATGCCCTAATATTTGGTAGTTACTCATTTTGCTTTCAAATGATCATGGTTACTCATGACTTGCTCAAATACTCTACCATGAGTGGGAAGCAGAAAAGGCTGTCAAGACGGATTTAACTCATTTGTCAGCAGAAAGTAACTTATGCAACAGTGTTCATCAAATTCCTAAATACTCATCAAGGATCACTAACAACAATGAATACTCCTACATTCCTCCTATGTTTCAGTCCATCTGAATCCCATGATCAATAGATTAGTAGCCAATATCATAAACAAAAGAGACCTACTATGAGTTGTTGCTAAGAATGCTTACTGTTTTTAAGTCATTGAAGTATTCTTGAATGTCCTTTCCAGTCAAGGCCTCCTCACTATGCGCCCATCGTTTGTGATGCAGGTCTCTCAAAAAAGCATTACAGTTATCAAATCCTTATGAAGAAATTTGAGAGAGAGAGAGAGAGAGAAGTCAAGAGAAAGAGCTAGGAATGAGAAAAACCGAATCAGTATTCCATTATATTGAGTTATATACATGGAAGAGTTCCAAATAATTCTAGGTTTAAGTATATATCAGCACTATATTACACTAAAGTACAACACCTATAAACTATTATAGATGCACCAAGCTTGGTACATATATAGTCAATCCTCAGACCTCAAAGTGCCTTAATAAGCAAATCAACCAACTGATCATTAGAACCAACAAAGAAGCATTAAGTTTTCCAGAAATCAGCTTCTCCCTCACAAAAATGGCAGTCTATCTCAATGGGTGTAGTCCACTTATGAAAAACTGTATTGGATGCAAGATGAAGAGTTGCTTGATTATCACATATAAGCTGCATTTGTCCTGAATCTCCAAATCTCAACTCCCTGAGGAGTTGCTTAAGCCAGATAAGCTCACATGTATCTAGAGCCATAGTCCAATACTCCACTTCTGCACTAGATCTTGCCACAACATTTGTTTATTGCTCTTGCATGAAACCAAATTACCTTCAACCAGAATACAATAACTTGATGTAGAGCATCTATCTTAAGGACTGCCTTCCTAGTTTGCATCCGTATATCCACTTATTTGCTTGTGACCACGATTCTCAAATAACAAACCTCTACCAGGAGAGCTCTTAATATATCTCAAAATGCAAACTAAGGCATGCCAATGACTATGTAAACACCAGTTGGCAAAGTGGCATTAAGCATCCCTAGTAGTACGAGAAGAGAGATTGTGATGATGTCATCTATGTCTATATTGCTTCTTGTGGAGTAGATCCCATATCCAACCAAGTCTTTAACCAGGGAACAGGAGAATTCCCACTATCGGTGACAGGCCATGAGCGCAATGGGAACGGGCTTTCCAAAAAGCCAACCCAGGCCAGGGTCAGCATAGAATGAAGGGGACGACCCTAATGTATGTTGTGTTGGCAAAACCAACTTCTTGGGTTGCAAGCAACATAACTAAGAGAGCCATTCCATTTAGGGCGAGACAAAATGGGTGGGCACGAGCGGTCTAGTGTCCTAGTTAGGTAATGACTCCAATACTTATTAGATTAGTATTTGCCACCTACTCAAAATGGAAAGGGATGGAATAGAAAAAATGCGAAGCACTAGCACTATAAGGTCTCTCTTTTTTTCTTTTTTTTTTTTTTTGGGGGGGGGGGGGGGAGAATAAGCTTGCTTCACATGGTGTAGTTAAGAACTAGTTAACCACGCTAACATCAAAAGAGGCGAGCAAAAATGAGATAATTAAACTTCCCCACCAACTGCCTATAACTCCCAGGATATGATCTAAGCTCTCCCTATCCAGGAAGTAGCATCACATTAGGATCCATAGGAGTATCTATAGGCCTAGAATCAAGCAAGCCAGTCTCCTCCAAGATATCCAATGCATATTTGCATTGAGATATGCTTACAGCATGCATCAATTGAGCTACCTCATTCCAAAGAAATACCTCAACTAGCCCAAATCCTTGGTTTAAAAATGAGAATGCAAGGGGGCCTTCAATTGTGAAATACCAAGCTCGTCATCACCTATAATCACAATATCATCAACATAGACAACTAGGTATATAACTCCACCAGTAGAATGGCAAACAAAAAACATAGGGATTAGCTTAACCTAGTCATGCCAAAAGACTGGACAACAGAACTAAAGCAACCAAACCAACATCGAGGAGATGGCTTTAGACCATATAATGAGTTCCGAAGTTGACAAACTAATGTAGACCCCCCCACCCCCCCCCCCCAAAAAAAAAAAAACAGACCTTGGAGGTTGCTCCATATAGACCTCTTCCTATAGATCACTATGAAGGTATTTTTTTATATCAAGCTAGTAAAGAGGCCATCAACAAATAGCAGCAATGGAGAGAAATAAATGAACTAAAGCAATCTTAGCAACTAGGGAGAAGGTGTCACCATAATCGAGACCAAATATTTAAGTATAAGCCTTAGCAATCAAATGAGCCTCCAAACGATCAATAAAGCCAACAAGACCAACCTTAACGATGAACACCCATCTACAACCAACCAAGGATTTCCTTAGAGGAAGAGGAACAAGAACCCACGTCTCATTAGCAAGCAAGGTAGACATCTCCTCATCTATAGCATAACGCCACCCAGGATGATCAAGAGCATCAACAACTCTTTTAGGAATAGAAACAAAAGAAAGAGTAGAGACAAGCGCATAATAGATAGATGACAAGCAATGATAACTTAAAAAAAAAAGTATAAATGGGATGAGGATTCAGAGTGGAACAAGTACCTCGATGAACTAAACCATGGACAAGTCTAGAGTAAGGCAAAACAACTACACCATCTAGAGGAAGAAATGAGTTGGAAGGGACAATATCATCCATAAGAAAAGACGCTAGATCTACTACAGTAGTATTAGTAGGTGGTTGATGGTGACAATGATAAGTTTGGAGAGGGTAAACGAGAACAATAGAAGAATCTAACATAGGAGAGAAGGAAGATGGACCAAGAAGAACAATATCAAAATGGGAAGGAGACATAAGAGGAGGAGAAAAAATGAGTAGATTCAAATAAGGTAACATCAAAAGAGAGAAGGTATCCATTAAGATCAAGAGAAAAACACTTACATCCCTTTTGAAGATGAGAATAACCCAACAAAACACACTTAATGAACCAAAGGAGCAAATTTATCACGACTAGGTGAGAGAAGATGAACAAAACAAGTGCAACCAAAGATACAAGGTGGAACAAGATATTTAGGTTCACGAAAAATAATGTGGAATAGGACCATTGAGAACAACAGAAGGCATCAAATTGATCAAATAGCATGAGGTAAGAATAGCAACACCCCAAAATGAAATAGGAACATGTATATGTAGTGGAAAAGTGTTAGCAGTCTCAATGAGGTGGCGATTTTTATGTTCTACTACCCCATTTTGTTGTGGAGTATAAGTACAAGATGTCTGGTGAACAATACCAGATAAGAAAGCTTGGTAAGCAATGGAACAATATTCTTTAGTATTATCACTATAGAGAATACAAACAAAACAATCAAATTGAATAGTAAATTCATTACAAAAAGTAATGAATCGAGGCAATAATTCAATATGATTTTTTATTAAGTAGAGCCTGGTACAACGAGAGTAGTCATCGATGAACATAACAAAATAGGAAAAACCCTATTTGGATTTGATTCTACTAGGACCCTAGATGTATGAATGTACAAGGGAAAAAAGAGCATCAACTCGTTTATTAACACAAATAGGAAAAGATGTATGGATATGCTTTCCAAACTGGTAAGACTCACTCTAATGAATCTAGAGATGACAAAGAAGGAACCATCTTATTTAGTACGGGCGAGGATGACCAAGTTAACAATGAACATGAAGAGGTAATGTTGTTGTAGAGAGGATGGTAGAGCAAGATGATAAAGACACTCACACTCATATCGGGTGCTAATCATTTGCCCAATACCCTTGCCCTGCACAATAATAGAATTAGAATCAAAAGTAACACCACAATTAAAGGACCGAGTAACGCGACTAATAGAAATGAGATTGTAAGGACAACTAGGAACATGTAGAACAAAATTAAAAGAAAGAGATGAAAGTAGACTAGCTTTACCTATTCTTGTGGGAGTGGTTTTGGAACCATTTGCCACAATAATAGGTGGAAGTTCAACTGAGGAATAAAAGTGAGAAAACAAAGACTTATTACCAAAAATATGTTTTGATGTCACTAAATAAAAAATCCAAGGACTAAGAGAAGAATGTGCAGTGCATACCAATGGAAGATACAATAGAACAAGAAGCCTAGGCAACAAAGGCTACAGGAGAGGAAGACTACCTAACTACTTGAAATTGGCAACACTCAGTTAACTCCTCATGAAAAAGAAAATGAGTAGTTGGTCTCTCTAGAAACGTTAAATGCTCAAACATTAAATGCTCTCCGAAACTCTCAAGTACAGCAACATCATCCTAGGGAGGTCAACCGTGAAGAGTATAGCAAGTCTCTTTATAGTGGCTAATACGACGACAATAAGTATAATAAGGACATTCACCACCTCTACCATGTCCTCCAACACGTTGAGAACAATCTCTATGTCATGACCCAAAGAACAATAAAGGGGCAATATGGAAGTAGGCTAATAATAATTGTTATGAGATATTTTAGCAATTGGTTAGGAGCACATGAGTGAGTTGTGTATACTGTTAGGAGTCAAATATGCTCATATAAGGCTGCTATAAACGGATGGGATTTCTCATGCTTGAATTGATAAATAAAACTCCTATTTTTTTCTCTAGAATTCTCTCTATTCTCCCTCTCGTTCCCTTCTGCAATTCTCCCTCATTTCCCTCTAATTTCTTCCCCCATTTCTATCCCATTTCCCTCTCCAATCATTCTGTTCTTGATTCTATTCAATCAGATCCTTCCGATTGCTAATCCAACCCTAGGCTAAACCCTAGCTACATGACAAATTGGTATCAGAGCCAATGGTTCTTGGCTGTGATTCTAGTTAGTCGATCACTATAAAATTGGCCACCGAAAGCGAGTTCCGACAGTGATTATCAGTTGTTGATAGGCGATTGCTTCCAATTCAATTCGAAGGATATTAAGATCGATAGTGATTGAGAAAGAGCAAAGCAGTTCTCGCCAACTACATCATTTAATCCTAAGCAGTTTGAAATTGAAAGATGAAGTAGCATTCGGAGGCCAAAACTCGGGCAATTCTTGTTCTAATCTTGAAGGTGAAACAGGCCAAGGGAGTTCTGACAGTGGCTCCAAGAAGATTGCAGCAGAGCCAAGGTTCTTTAGCCACATTGATGATTGGGTGATTTGATTCCAGGTGATCTTAAGGTGCGATTCTGAAGCAAGGACAACGATGGTGTCAAGGGCCGATTAAGTCCGACACGTGGTGGAGTAAGGCAATCTGGAGTCGAAATTGAAGGATGAAGCAGCTCTAGGCTTTCAACTCCTCCTAACCACTATTAATTTGCGATTTTGGCGGTGGGCGACTTCAAGTGAGGATTAGGCTTACGAACGCAATCAGTTCTAGGCTTTTGATTCCTCTTACTGCCACTAAATTCTGTAAGGTCTCAGCCAAATTACAAGAGGTGAAATTCCAAGATTGCAAGATTGATTGGGTGGTAGGAGGTGGACAAGCAATTCTGGCCCAGATTGAGAAGGCTTAAGGTGACTTGGTCAGGCGGTGTTTTCGGCGACTCAGGTGATCCAGTGGGAGATTCAATGGAATTGGAAGTTCCAACAAGTGACCCTCGACCACTAATTTCAAAAGTGACATCAATTTGCCACTTATTGGATCAATTTCAAAGGTGACTATTGTGAGGTAGTCACAGTAGAAAAGTGTGGGAATTAGGATGGAAAGAGCTTCAATTTCTTAGCTTATTGCTTTTCCCGCCCGTGAGATTGTGTCCAAGATGAGTAGTGCACGTATGAGACCAATGGAGCCTCAATTGCAGCAGAGGGATGCTGCATTTTCAATGGGATGTCTTGCTCATGAAGCCATGGGAAGTAGTGCACGCATAAGGCAATTGGAGCCTTAATGGTAGTAGATAAAGGCTGCATTTTCAATTAGCGACAACAAGAATCATGAGTAGTTTAGCCAAAAGAATCGGGCAAGGAAAAAGTTGGATAATGAGTCTAGCCGAATTGACAGGGAACAAGCAGTGGGATACATGTACAGTGCAAGGAATTCGGCCGTATGTTACACGAGCAGTTGCAGGAGTTTGCGATGATACTAACTAAGAAGTATCATTACAGCTTTCCCACGAAATTCTTTGATGATTATCACGAAAGTTTTAACAAAGAGGAATTTCTTAAAATGGAGCAGTTGAAGGAGAAGTAAAGGTGGCGGGAAACTGATTCACTGCTTACCTCCAATGTGGAGTGGAAGAAGTATACTAGTTTAGGCAGAATTAACGAGGAAGGGGAATTAACAAGGAAGGTGACTGTAAGGATAGTGTTGGCAGCAACCGCAGAAATCCCGAGGGTTTGGTCTGGGGTGTGTGGGCAAAAGGAGAATTAAAGGAACACACCGATCCCTTTGGAAAAGAAGTTCTTGACGAGGACGTTCCAAATGATAATCATGGAAGTCCTAAACTAGAGTTGAATGATGCAACCAATCGGATGACAAGGATAACAGGAGGCAGCAAGGAGTTTTTGGAATTGAAAAGGAATATGGAGAAGTTAGAAGAAGAAATAACCTCTCAAGATGCACCTACTGAAAGGTTGCAAGGGAATAATGGGGAAACATTTGAGGAAGTGACCGAGGAAGCCAAGGCCAACTTGTTACCCCCGATGGCTAGTGCATGGGCTAAAGGATTTGGTGGTGTTTCGGATCGAAAGTTTGTGGGAAATGGAACAGCATTGGATCAAGAAAATCATACTGAAGGACCATCAATCTATACAGATATTGGAGTTCCTAAGGACATTGTTCTATTGCTTTTGATCCCGAACAACGTTGAGGATTCAGTTGATAAGCAAGTTGTAAATCAAGTTGGGAAAGATGATCGAGATGGGGGCTATATGGCAGCCACTGAGGAACCATTGGTTGGGATTGAAGTTGCAACAACTCCTAATTCTAATGCTCACAGACAACCTTGGTCCAAGTATCGACAACAAGTCTACAATTCTCTATTGTTGCAATTCCAGGATGTTGCTGATATTTTTACAGCAGAGCATGGTCGTCGATTGAAAGGGAAGACAATAACTGCAACTATGGATGTAGATCAGCCACCCTTACTTGTATTGGACGGTAATGAACTACTAACGGAAGTCAAGAACACAGATAGTCCTTACATTAGACTCCAAGTTTCAGCTACTAAGTATGTCTATCCAAAAGTTGTTGATTATGTCCTTAGATTGGAGGTTAAACTTAATGGGACAGCTATTATTGGGGATGGTTGTATTGGGCTTGAATTCGATAAAAGTTTCTCCTATGGAAGTTTTGGGGCAGCTTAGGCCTGGAATTGATCCTAGGAACCTAAGAACGAAGAAGAAGAGACTTGGAGCAAGAAGGAAAGAGGAATGAAATAGATTGACAAAGTGGGCATTGGATGACAAGCCAAAACTACGTGTTGCAAGTTCTTGGGGACAATAACTCTCTCAAGGAGGGGGGAATTGTCATAACCCAAGGAACAATAAAGGGGGCAATATAGTAATAGGCTAATAATAGTTGTTAGGAAATATTTTAGCAATTGGTTAGGAGCACATGAGTGAGCTGTGTATGCTGTTAGGAGTCAGATATGCCTATATAAGGCTGCTGTAAACGGATGGGATTTCTCATGCTTGAATCGATAAATGAAACTCTTATTTTTCTCTCTAGAATTATCTCCATTCTCCCTCTTGTTCCCTTCTGCAATTCTCCCTCATTTCCCTCTAATTTCTTCCCCCATTTCCCTCTCCAATCATTCTGTTCTCAATTCTATTCAATTGGATCCTTCCGATTGCCAATCCAACCCTAGGCTAAACCCTAGGTACATGACACTCTAGACTGAATATCATATGAGGGAGCATGAGTTTGGGAAGCTAGGATAGACTTCTCTCCAATGGAACAGTTTGAAAAAGTCTATGTCCCTATGAAGAAGGTGAGCAAACACCTCCGCCATAGTAGGAATAGTCAAACTACTCAGAATCTAAGTCAAAGCGGCCTCCATATCAGCTCCAAGACCAGCAAGATCAGTAAAATAAAAAGTCTATCCTTCTTTGTCCGTTGCTTAGTAACATTAGCTGCGATGGGAAGCATGATATTAAAATTAGTAACTGCAGACTGAACCTTCCCTAAATATGTCTCCATATCTGAATCACCCTTTTGAATATTAAAAAGGGTACTAGTGATAGTGTATAAGCATACTATATCGTTAGTATATAGGCACTGAGCATGAGAGCAAATGTCTGCACAATTCTCATAGACATGAAACAAAGGAACCAAATCTGCCTCAACGGACTGCCACAATAGGGTGACCAGCTGTGCATCTACTCTATCCCATATATTTCTATCAGCTTCAAGTATATCAGAGAGATGTTTAGAAAGACAATCACTTGCCCCACGGCATCTAAACCACATCTTAACATTAGAAGACCATGACAAATACTTTGTACCACTTAATTTCTCTGTAGTAATCACTGGAGTTCCAGAAAGAGATGAAATAGTAACTGCAGAGACTGAATGAACAACCTCAGAACTGGAAGAAAAGGCTGGAGTAATCACACATGAATTGAAACAAACACCAGCAGTTGCTAATCCCTCCAGCAATTGCAATCTCCAATTGAAGGGAAAAAAACACTAGCAGTTGCAAGCCCTAGCAGTCACAAGCTTTAATAATCACAAGCCAACCTAGCAAACGTGAACTCCAATCCAGAAAAACCTCCAATCTTCATACAGAACTCAGTTGCAATTGCAACTGAAAAATGAAACCCTAGGCGCAACACTCAGTCATCATTGTCAGCACAATCACAATCTTCAACAGAGCAAATTGAAAACCCTATCTTGCAAAATTCAGTCACCAAATCAGTCAACCAAGATACTATGTCAAACCCAACAAAACACCGATCAATCTCAAAAAGCAAATTCTCTACTGGAACGCACCCTAATCTGGACAGAATTTGAAGCTTCTCTATGATTTAGCTCTAATACCATGAAGAAATTGAGAGTGAGAGAGAGAAAGAGAGAGAGACCAGGGATGAGGGAAAACCAAATGAATATTCTATTCAGTAATGAGAGTATATATACATGGAAGACTTCTAACTAATTCTAGGTACAAGTACACATCAGCACTATAGTACTGAAGTATAACACACCTATAAGCTACTATTCTTAATATGTTAAAATCTTCCTTCAACAGCTAGGCAGAAATTGAAGACCAGGTTTGACCTATATTCAGGTTTGCCCTCCTCACCATGGAACTTCAATACCTAGACATGTAGGGTTGGCATTCCAAGGTCTGCTTTTCACAAAGTATCCTGTCAACAGGTTTTTAAGGTCCTAGGCTGAATATCAAGGATGTAAGACTTGCAAGTCTTGCTTTGCTGGGTCACAACTTAAACAATAGTTATTGTTTTTTTCCATATTTCAAGGAGGATTATCAAGTTTTGAATATTCTCTCATCTTATCATGTAACTAGGGGCAAGTGCATTTAAAGTTATAGACATAAATTGCCTATAACCTTGTCCCAAAAGAAAATATATTTCCATAATCTCATTCTTTCTCTGCTAAGGAAACAATGATTCATATACCATTTGTTTAAACTATTAATGGTGTGATAAAATTATTAAAATTGTATATTATTTATTAAAATTATTGAACTTGAAAATAGTAAACTCCAAGCAGTTAATCCTACATTGCTGGAAAAGCACTCAAAACATCAAGTATATCAAAGACCCAAAATCACAGGCCTTGCATGTAAAACCCCCCAAATTTTTATGCATACATATGCATTCATGATAACCAAACTTGACCTAGTATCAAATGGAATCCATAGAAAAAAAAAAATTACCTTAGAAGGTATGATAAATCATCCATGTGTGTAAGCCCACCCCTCAAATTTTAATCAATGACTTCCAACATAAAACTAAGATCAAGGAGAAATCCAGAACAACTAAGGGAATTAAAAATGCAAACATAATGCTACATTAACTAACACTCAAGGATTGCTACCTTTCTTTAAGTCACTCCAGGACTAATTTTTCCTTGATATATTTTCCTATATGAAGAGAGAGAGAGAGAGAGAGTGTGTGATTCACAATACATCTTTTTGAAGTCCATGAAAAAATTAATTAGTTAGTTAGGAAGCTCTGATACTTGCTGCATATAGTTGAATCAAAAAGTGAAATTAATCAGAAAAGAAACAACATCTAAACATAATCATCACCACAAGAAGATAACACAAAGAAATGAGAAGAGAAAATACCTCATCTTTTAGCTGAACATCAACACTCTTGGTCTGAATGTCCTCCTTTGACCCAAATGTAGAAGCCCCATTGTCAGCATTGCTACGTTTCCGTTGTGATTTGGGCAGCGAAGAACTTGTTTTTGAACTATGCTTACAAGAAGCATTCTTACTGCATTTATCTTCATCAGTACAAGGCTTCTTTTGAATGTCACGGATATGACCCTTGCGCTTTCTTTTCTTGTCCTTCCCATTAGCTGTACCAGAAACACAAATAACTTTTTTTCTTGGTGATTTATTATCCTCAGAAATATCGGGTTTGCTTTCGGGAGTTTCATCATTTGATTTCAAATCTGCAGTCTTTGAAACAGTTGAAACTTCCGCCACGCGAGATATTGACTTCTCTTCTAATGATTTATCTACTGGAGAAGGCTCAGGTTTTCTCACATTGTCCTCAATCATGGATGATAAGTTACCCTCCACAGACTCAGTACACAATAGATCACTAGGTTCAGCAGATGCATTCATATGCTTTTCAAACTGTACACCTTGAGATAAGGAAGATTTTCTTTTGCTTGTCGATCTTTTCTTTCCATGAATAGAGCTTCCAAATATGTGGGAGACGTGGTCAGTTGCAGAAGGTTTAATTGCAATTTTCGATTTTCCAATAATAATTTTGGTCGACATTGATTTTGAGGTGGGATCTAAATAATTTGTGGCACCATTTGAATTGCTTTTCTGACAGCAAATTGGACATTGCCACTTTCCGGTTGGGATGCGCTTGAGGCACAAATTAAAGAAAGAGAGAGGTGATAATTAGCATTAAGTATTACGCATTAACCAAAAGTAGAAACACATCCCCTCCAATGTTAACTTATCGGGCATACCTTAAGGGGAGGATTAAGGCATTGAAGGTGATACGTCCTAGGACAGTTATCACAACAAAGCAAGTTCCCACCAAGATCACAGATCACACATTCATAATAGTACTGCACAACAACAGGAACAATCATGAGAGTCACAAGTAGTTTAATTGTCGGAGGGAGGGAAAAAAAGTAACATGCAGTTTAAAATGCTTACTGCATTTTAGGGCAGAATACTGCCAAACTGTCAAAGGCACATGCCACCCACATTAGGGAAACTATATAGCGATGGAAATACCTACTTGTACTTAAAAATTTATACAGACAAGTAAAAAATAATTACAATTATAAGGATCAGAATTGATGGCAGAAGGAGCTATAGGATCGCCATTGCAGTTCTACATGCCTTTGCAGTTTCCTTTCATGCATCTCCTTATCTTGTTAATTATAGGAGGAAGAGGAGAATAAGAAGAAAAAATGAATGAAGGAAAGAAAAAGAATATAACTTACTCCATCATTTCCTTTTTTCTTGCCAGGAGAATGATCAGAGTTAGTTTCATTCTTCAACCTGCGTTTCGGTGGAGAAACACTTGTTGGGGATTCCAAGGCCACATGACTGTCTTCTTTGATGTTGGGTGTATCCACACTGTACGGAAGCTTTCTTCTTTTGCGCTTCGAGACCCAGTTCCGGTTAATCATTTTACTTGTTGTTGAACTGCCCTCCTTCATCTTTGGAACCTGGGTCTTGCATTAACCACTACCCTATAGGAAGATTCGTGAGTCAGTGGAGAAGTTCACGCATCAAATCCTCTAAATTCTGTTTCTATACTTTAAATTTTGGAAGATACAAGAGAGGCCACTTCTAGAAAAGGCACATCAAAAAATGATCTAGGCAAAATATAGCAGCACCTTAATAATACCAGATCTTGAAAACATAGCATGTATTTTCTTGATTAAAAAAAACTAAGCGCATACATTTCCTATAGCAAATTACAAAAAAAAAAATCAAAATAAAAATTTGAAGCAAACCTTCTTTATTTGATATTGTGGGCTTGTGCAGCAAGTATATCGGGCAACAGGGTTGCATGGAATTAACCCTATACAAAATCCAAAAACAACAAAATCCAAATCATGCAAAACATAGCAAATGAAAACATAGTCAACAACATAGAAGAAGACATCGATACACAGCATTGAAACAAAAGCAGCATCATGGAACCAGATGCTTATGAAGTAGAACACGGAAAGATTAACACAAGTTCTCCATTAGCAGCAGAAATAACATGGCTGGGAATTGCATGAGAATCTTGTATTCTAGAGATTTCAGATTTAGTTTTCGTTAACAACTAAATTTCAGTTCATAATGAAGATCTTGAAAATAACTATTGCAGTAATTGATCGAAAGCATCCTGCATCAGGTATCTAGAGATAGCACTTGAAAGTAAGGCCCATCACCTTGCAATGATTGAGAGGATAGTTTTTGTACATAGCCTTACCTTTGCTTTGCAAATAAGTTGTCTCTATAAACTGACAACGAAACAAAAATGTCAGAGGGAGCACATGTTACTGATGCTGAAGCCAAGAATTTGGAAGTCCCTGGTCAAAAAAGGCATCATTTTAATGACTAAGGTTTCTGATGACGATCAGCAAACCCTTTTGGTTAAAAAAGGGTGATAGATGAGATTGCCACCCTAACCAGATAAAAGACAGGAAATTACTCAAAAATAAATGTGACCACATGTTAACAAAGAAAAAGGGATGCAGTTTATTGCTGCAATACGTTTTTAAAAAATTGATATTTTCCCTGTAAGAAAATTTGGCTGCTTTGCCCCAAACAAAAAAAAAATGTTATAGGAGGAATTCGATTAGTATGATACCATGAGACCAGTCACAAGTCACATGATAGCTCGGAGTGTCCACCCACTTAAATAAAGATAAAGCACTTAGACAATAATTATTCAAGTTAGATTGTCTGAAGAAGTACTATGTTACAAAAGCATTTGTAAAACCATACTGACTCAAACTCGATGAAAACCAGAATAAAAGTCAATTAATGCTATCCATGGGAACACTAAGAAGAAAGTGCCTCCACAGATAGAAGCATTCATAAAGCAGGAAAACCAGTTTAACACAGCCACTAGATCCATTTCGTTTATAGCAGGCTAGAAGTTTTACCATAATGGAAAACGAAGTCAAAGCCAAAACATATACATTTATAGAGACGTAGACAAAAGTAAAACCACTTACCAGAATACAAAACTCTAGTTCATTTTAGCTCGTTAACTTCTCATTATACTACTTAAGAGGGTAGCCAGACCCCTAAGGTAACACATACAAACATACCTAATTAACTATTGAAGTTTGAACCATATTTCGTTGGAAGGTTTCATTTTCCCTAAGTGGAACATAATTTGTGGCAGTGATCCAACAATCCCACAAGTCTAAATCAATGAGAAATACCTAAGGCCAATTGAAGGAGTATAAAATAATGTTGGCATTCCCAGCTCTAATTGGAGATGGAGAGACATTTTAAGCACGCAAAGCCACAAGCTAAATAGCAGGATAAAACACCACGACATTGAGTCACTGAATTTGTTTCACACCATCACGTAAAATTTACAAAAGAAAATACCATAACTCAAGCAATCAAGCACATTCAACTTCCACTGAAGGCAAAACCTCAAATCATAATACAAGAAGCTCCAAAACCCAATTCCCACACAAACCAACAAAGAAGCAAATTTTGAAACAAATAGCACAGCAAACACGGGGATCAAGCAACATTTGCATCACAACCCACGCCAAACCACACAAGAATCAGCTGAAATTGCATGGAAAATCAAAACCCAGCAACGGAAGAGTAAAACACACACAAAAGAAAGAGCTCCCAGATGGAGAAATAAGCATACCAATCTGTTCCAGGGATCAGGATATAAGAAATAGGAGGAAACAATCAATTCGTACACGCCATCGGATTGAGATACGCAGAGAGTGTGGAGAGGGGGTAATAGATTAGGGCACAGAAAGTATGTCGATGAGAGAGACGCGAGAATAGAGAGAGAGAGAGAGACGAGAGGAGACAAAAGAAATAAATAGAGAGTTGTAGAGAGAGAAAGTTAGAGAGATAGAGAGAGAGAGAGCGCATACGATACGGATTCGCCGGGGTCATAGGACCGGGCGTAGCACTGACATAAGGCAGCAGGAGTTGGTGTTGTTGTGGGAAGCCAAAAGCTCTCAGCCACTCGTCGCGCGCCACGTGGATCTTCCGGACGCATGTCCCCTCTTCCCTCGCACTTCCCCAAAATTTTCTTCTCCCTTTTCCTTTTTCTCATCCACCTCCCATTCCCATATGCGAAGAAGAGAAAGGGCGAGAGAGAGCGAGAAAATTCTCTCTCCCACAAACTTCATCATCACATCACCCAGCAGCCCCCGTGATCATGGATTCCGCCACACTGGGTTTGGTTTTTATGATGGGAGACTGCTTTTTCTCTTCTCAAATTTGCAGCCTCTCTCTCTCTCTCTCTCTCTCTCTCTCTTTTCTATGCTGCACCGTCTATCCCCATACACATCTATGTACTCTTGTCAAATCCAATGCCCCTTTGAACTTTTGCCATTTCTCTATAGATTCATGCTTCGGTTACTATATCTATGGTCTGGGAATTGCCATACTGAAAGCCACTTCATTCAATGGAATTTGCAACTATTTTTGGTCAAATTTCTACTATTTTTGGCTAAAAGAGTTAAGACGAATGTCTGCTGTATAAGGTTATGTTTGCGACTTCCAAAACAGTGAAAAAAATAAATAAAATGGTTAAAAATTTCCTTTTTGTTCGATGTTAAGGTGAAAAGTAAATGGTCTGTTGCTATTTTTCACAAGAGACACTCATATTTATTTATTGTCATCTTATCAAACTTTTTAAAGTGACCATTTACTCATTACTGGGTAGGGGCATTTGATATATGATTTTTTTCATATTAATCTTTTACCTGTATTCATATTATTAATGTAATTTCTAAAAATAAATTGACTTCATAAATATCATATGTTTAACTTGCTTGGAATAAGATATAATTGATTGATTTAATTTGATCCGATCTTTAATATATTTTTTTATTTTTAATATATAATTTTTTAAAATGCACATATTATATGATATTTATATTCAAAAATTTGAAATATATTATACATTATATAAATATTATTAACAAATAATAATATTTTATTATTTACATATAATTTTCGATCTAGAACTAGTTTTACATTAGATTGAATCGAAAACCAATTAAACCCGATAAGTGGATCAAGGTTTGGCTAGTTTGAATCAAGATTTGATTACTTATAATTACGACTTCATTTGTTTTGATATATTTTTTTTTTTTTTTGTGTTTGATAGGAAAATGACATGAAAATGAAAAATATAACTTGCCTACAAAATTATATTAAACATTTTTTCATATTGAGACAAAAATTAGTTTTACATTTTTACAATAAACTCACGCATAAATTGAAAATAATGTCAAGTCATCTAATATTTGTTTTTTTCTCCACAAAATATTTCACATAAAAATTAAATAAAAAAAATTATATACAATAATTTGCTACATACAATATTTTACATTTAAAATTTTTAATTAAAATTTTAAAATGACGTCAAATGTATTATTTGGACATTAATATTATGTACAAATGAAAAATACAATTTGTATGCATTTGATGTTTTTTAAAATTTTTAAAAATGTAACCAATCACAATTAGTAAAAATATTTGAAAAGTGTAAAAATTGTTGCAAGATAATAAGAATAAATGATAAATAAAAACAATAAAAATATATTTAATTATTTATATTTTTATTCTTAATGCACGCAAATTCATATAGTTAATTCAACCCAATTGAATAACTAGTTATTGTCAAATAGAATAATAAGATCAATTTGTTAATGTAAATCAAATTTGTTGGTCATACTTACTTTTGTTTAAAACAAATTTTGTATAAAATTTTTACCATTTTTAGGAGCAAATTTAACAAAGGCCAAAGGGAAAAAAATAAAAGATTCATATCCATGTATGAACATTAATTAAAGATTGCTTTTTATTACACATTCCCTCTTTTTCTTCCTTATTGGACAAAAGGGTGCTTAGGCCATCCAATCTCCACCCAATGCTTCGTGCATAATATATATAGGAAGCTTGATCAATGACAAAATTAAGATTTCAAATGCTAAATGGATTTATTTTGAGATTAATAAGAGAAAAAAAGAGATAATAATTGATTACGGTGTGATCAATCATATATTATATTATTATTTAAAGAGATGTTAGGTAGAGAAAATAACAACACATAATCTCTTTAACCTTATCAAATGAAAAGGTATTACATAATTAATGATATTGTTATTAATCACAACTCCTATTATTATTTTTTTATTTTATTTTATTTTTTCCTAATATTTTTATAAATAATAAGAGGGAGAAAGGGTATAATTTATTTATAATATTTGGAATTCTTTGGGTTGTTATTTTTATTTTCAAACTCATCATTCTAATATAAACATAAAAATGCATTTTGTGTTGCAAAATCTATTAAAAAACAAACCAGGGGACCAAATTACTAAGAATAAACCAAATTATGTATTGGTAAAAATTGTCAAAATTACAAAAGGATAAATTTAGGTGGATTTTTTTTATGGATTAATTTTGTTAGTGCTTCATTTCCACGTGTTTTGAACTATTTGTTTATAGATTAATTTAGTGATTTTAGTTGATTGAATCAAGATAAAATATCTAAGATATAAAAAAAGCACAACCCTAATTTGCTCCCTAATTTTGGGTCCTTTAGGTAATTGAGACTATTAAAAAATTGCATCTATTTTGAGTGCAAAAAAAAAGGCGATATTTTTTTTATCTATTTTCTAAATATAATTTTGAAAAAAGATAAATTATGTACAAAATAACATAGACTGATGTGACATTTACTTTTATTTGTTTTTTTGATGACTTATGATAGTTAACATAATCATTTTAGAGAGTAAATGTTAAGATTTATTCTAAATTATCTTTACATTTTATATTTTGTACTGTTTAGACTGTTCAAATTTAAAGAGTTAAAATTTGATGAATGAAGATTTTTTTTTTAATTTAGTAAAAAAAAAACTTTAAACTTCAATAACACACATGTATAGAATTAGTAGGCTTGACATCCCTCACTCTACTTGCATATTAAGTTAAATTTAACAAATTTAAATCCATATAAACTTACTCATTAAATAAAAATTACTTATAATAACTCGAACTAAAAGCTGCAATAATCTAATTTTAATATTCATTATAAAGATTTATAATTAATTTTATAAAAATAATATTACATTTATCTCGCGCTAAAGAAAAAAGAAGCATTGAAATCAAAATTTCGTATTAACTACATTCACTATTTTTTTTGGTTAATATCATTTGCATTTAGAGAGTCTCAATTACTATTATAATTATTGGTAATCATTTTATTATAGTAGTTCATATTAAATTAAGAACCATATTATTGGTACTAATTGAATTATATATTGGACTACACAATGCATTACAAATGACAAAAATATTCCTCGTGTCTTACCACCTCATCTTATTGCCTTAAGTGAGGGATATTTTAGTCATGCATCTTACCTCATCATATTGAGTGAAGAGTATTTTAGATATTTTATTTATATTATATAGTTCAAAATGTAGCCATGTTGTATTAATAATATTTTTCAAAATTAATATTAAAAATATTAATACTCATCGCGTTACGGTCGCTCACAGGCGAGGTAATAGAACACGCGCCTCGTTGCCTCTAGGTCCAGCACCGGGCAGGGACTTGTGGGCCCACTTGTCCACGTGGACCTAAATGATCGGTGGGGTATGTAGTGAGGTACGTGAAACTGAGGCAAGTGGGTTGAGCTGGCCATTATCGTTGACGGCAACTCTTTGCTTTTTTAGACGAAGTTGACTACAGTTGTTTAATGCCGACCCTTTGCGATAAGAAAAATTAGATTCTATGGTTAATTATTCGTTTTTTTTTCCCCTAATAGTTCAAAAGTTTGAACTGTGTCAAGCGCAAGCAAAGGCCAGAAGCGTCGCTTAAAGCCGGAGAAAATTAAAATTCGTAATGGTTTGTAGTAGTTGTACCCATTCCTAACAAAAGCCATAACGTACCTGTCAATAGCATCACCTCAAATTCAATACGAAATGACAACTGAATTGAGAGAGAGAGAGAGAGACCATGGAACCTGCTGCTGGATGAACACTTCGAGCTGGCTGATTATAGTCTTTTTTGGGGCTTGGATTGAGATGGAGATTGGTTGTTCATAAATTTGAGTCCCTTTCTGTGGAATTTCACCATCTGGGTATTTATCAGCGATTCAATTTTTATTTGTCTTGACCTGTATTGGAACCTTTATTTGGTTTAATTGGAATTAAACAACCTCGATAACTTTGTTTATTTGGTTTGATCATTTATGTGCTTCCAGTTGTGGGAGTCGAAGCTATGGGAAGTGGACTATTATTTGGCGGTTGAGCTTTGATTCTGGTGGGTTTTACCCTGTGGTCTTTTTCTGGTTGGTGCACAAGGTTTCAGTGGGATTATTGGCATCTTTTACCAGTATCCTTGCTTCAGACGTTTGTGTACTATTGTTGCATTAATAACTATAGTATGCTCGAATTCACCAACTTTTTGCTCGATTATTGGCTTCTATTTAACGTCCCTGGTGCTTTTGACATTTGTATTTTCATTTTTTTATGTATCTCTCTTTTTTTTTTTTCTTGCTAGGTAAAGGATTATATTCTTGTCTCATATAAACATGCATATATGCTATGTTCTAAATTTCTAATTAGGCAGCTGTGTTGTCTGTTTAGCGTTGATATACGTGTTTGTGCATTTCTATCGAAAGAACACATTAGTTGGTCCAGCTCAAGGGATGAGAATACGGGACTATGCTCCAGCTCAATGTCCTATATTGTTGTTCATATAGTTGCTCCAATCCCTGTTTGCGGGGCAGTGCTACAGCACTAATTGCACATCGCTCCATTCCATATTGTTATCTAATTGCTAGCCCCATATTGATGTCCACTTCCAATTACAATGCTAATGACTTAATTGACGATCTCGGTGTAAATTTTGTATCAAAAAAGCTGCTTAGTTTAAGAAGTAGTTTATAATAAACCAATATTAAGCTGACCATATGGCACCTTGAATTGGTACAGTTCTCTTAAGGTGATGTAAATGTTCTGTTAGTTGATGTTGGCTACATAATGATTGAATATATCACCTAAAGTTTATTCTAATTTGTTGCGTATATTGATTTTTGGTAGCAATTTTTGTCTTCCTTCTCATTTAGGCGATCATTTATATGTTGCTCTCTTCTACATTTTCAACATCCCTTACTCATTGTCTCTGCAATTTTTGATGTCTGAGATTTCGTCATGTCAAGATTTATTTGTCTATCCTTTTGTCATTTGATTGCAGTTCTCTGTTGTTTCTCGGGGAAGATCATTAAGCATCTAAAAGATTAGCTTATTCCTTAGTTCAAAACTGCTGATTGAGAACTGTTCAATCTTGGAAGATCTATATCTCTGCTGGAGAAATTTGTGATTGGTTGTCTCTGCTGGAAGGCACAGAGTTTCTGCTGATTATGCATCATATGGTTTTTCTTGGTATTTCATCTATGAGGTTTGTACCTCTGCTGTTGAAATAATGGAGAGAAATACTGGAAGCGGTATGCTGGAGCAGCATAAAACCCATGAGCAAGTTCAATATATTTCTGCGGATGCTAAAAAAGAGGGTCTTGTGCCCACAAATCAAAGGTTTTTTCAAGATCTATCCAGTTCCATTAATACTAATTTAAGACATCCAGATTTCAATATCCCAGTTGCTTCTAGACCTGTGCTGAATTATTCCATTCAAACTGGTGAGGAGTTTGCTCTTGAATTTATGAGGGAAAGGGTAAATTCAAGGCAGCACTTAATACCAAATCCTTCCAGTGATTCCAGCTCTGCAACTAGTTATACAGATCTGAAGGGAATACTGGGACTCAGTCACACAGGCTCTGAAAGTGGATCAGATATCTCTATGATTTCCTCCATGGATAAAGGCCATACCCGAGAGAATGAACGAAGTGGCTCTTCTGTACATGAAGACAGGGGGCACTATGAGTCTAGGCAATCCGTACCTCAAACCCCATCAATAAATGTCAGCAGTTTGGGAGCTCATGGTTATGCTTCATCTGAAGTTTCTGATAATTCATCAACAAACATCAAGCTTCTCTGCAGTTTAGGTGGTAAAATCCTGCCTCGGCCAGGTGATGGAAAACTTAGATATGTTGGAGGTGAAACTCGTATAATTCGGGTAAGCAAGCACATTTCTTGGACAGAGCTAAAAGTAAAGGCATTGGCATTTTACAATCAAGTTCATACAATCAAATATCAACTTCCTGGTGAGGATCTTGATGCATTGGTATCTGTATCTTGTGACGAAGACCTACATAATATGATGGAGGAGTATAATTCAGTTGAACATGGTGGATCACAGAAACTAAGGATGTTTCTTTTTTCTAGCAGTGATTTAAATGATTCGCAGCTGGGCCTGGGCAATGTGGACGGTGATTCTGAAATTCAGTATGTAGCTGCAGTGAATGGCATGGACATAGGATCAAGGAAGACCTCATTTAATCTGGGAAGCACTTCAAGAAGCAATTTGCATGAATTGTTCAATTTCAACGTTGAAAAGGAAACAGGGCGAGGCAAAGATGAGTCAGTTGGGGCTCTACCTGCATCTGTTACAGTTACTATGCCTTCATTAACAAATCTTTCTCAGCCAGTGGTGCTGAGTTCTTCTGGTACTTATGAATCCAACCCTCAAGTATACCCTACTCGGTTGGTAGATCATGAAGGAAAACTTCATGCATTGACTACTCCCCAACCTAGAGAAAACCTCTGTGACGATGGCAGAAGTGCTGTTCCTTCTTCTGTTCCATTGCAATACGGTTATGTTTCTCATCCATCTACCCATTCACCTGACGTAGAAAATTTAGTCCCAACACCTTTGCATGGGCATCTGACTGGACTGGAAGGATCAGCTCAACAGCAGAAACAGCAAGGCTTTCATGCTCAGGATCCAGAAATGTCAATTAAGGAGGAGAAAGTCAAAAGCGATGGCATAGTTCAGACAATGAGACTTGAAAAAATTAACTCTCTACACAAAATTTCTGTTTCACATTATATGCCCAGGGAAGTTTCTGAAGCCAAATTTGCAGGAGGCACAGGGATATCTTTTTTACCTACAGAAAAGCATATCAAGCAAGGGGAAGCCGTAAGGCATGCAATGCCTCCTCATGGAGGTTTAAGTAAAGGGCATTCAAATGAATTATATGAAAATGAACACTTCAATGCATCTGGTAAGCCATTTGCTCCAGGATATGCAGAAGCGAAGGCTGATTCTGCCAAGTGTAGCTATCTTGAACAGCAAGTGCTTCCTCAAAGGGTTTTTGTTTCTGATCATATACCGAGGCAGCAGGCAGAAGTAAATCATTTGAAAAGATCTGATGATCCTCATCTTCTTATATGGCATGCACGTTCTGATCTGTCAGAGCAGATGATAGAATCAGCAGATGAGTTGCCTGCTGGAACTGTGGCCTCCCACATGGAGCGGTCTCCCTCATCTGTAAAATTGCCTGATATGAACCCTCAAGTTGTCAAAGAAGGATTAGTGCAATCTCACAAGTGTAATCAAACAGTTAGTTATTTTGAGAAAATGAAATCTACAATCTCTGAAGAGCCTTTTGATTCAAAGTTGCAGAATCCTGTGTCAAGGCCTGTAGTAGTTGCACTGGGAGATGACCAAGAAATGGTGGGAGTTCTTAATAATTATAAAGATCAGTTTGATGTTGACCAAGAAACATTTGTCAATAATCATGCCATAGGAAGGCAAGGACCTTCTGGTAAGCAGCAGGAGAACTCTGCTTCCATAGCATCAGAGTCTCACTATGGAAAGCTAACTGTGAAAAAGAACAGTGAGAATGACACCGGGGAGTATGCAGAGTCATTTTCTCAAGTGGGAAACCATGTCAGAGCTCCTTCTAACAGGGAGTCTTCCTGTGTTAGCACTGTGGCGCGTGGGGACATTCTTATTGACATTAATGATCGCTTCCCTCCTGATTTCTTGTCTGATATTGTCTATGAGGCTAGAAATTCTGAGGACCTTGCTGGCATCAATCCATTGCATGATGAAACTGGACCGAGTTTGAATATGGAAAACCAGGAGCGTAAGCATCAGTCATTCCTACAGAAGCTGGTCCAAGGTGATGTTAGTGGAGCAGATTTTTCCCTTAAGGATCAGGATCGCCTTGGTTTCTCATCGCCACTTACAAATATCAAAGGGGGAGCTGGAACTCCAATTGATTACTGTTTTCCACCTTCAAAAACTGAGGGAATTGACTCCACTCCTGCAGATTCCCATACTTGTTATACAGATAAGCTCCAGCTGCATTCTTCTAGTGCCATTATACCTAAAACCATGGATCTGCATCCTGAAAACTGTTCTCAGTTTAATGGTGACAAAAGCGCACAGTTACACTGTTTGGTTAACCCGAGAACACCAGAACCTGAAATTGAGGTACTTTCGATAGCATTGTTTCAAAAACAAATTCCTTTAACTGATTGCTTACATTTATTGACTATCCTATGTTTATTAGGCTAAGGATGGGAAGTTAGAGGGTTGGCAATCTGGCATTCCCTTTTTAGTTCCTTCTTTGGGAGAGTTTGACCCAAGTACCTTGCAGGTATGTACCTAAAGAAAAGAAAGAGAAAAAGTAGCCCTGTAGGTTGGATAGCATTTACTACACCTTTTTGGTGCTCCTAGGAGAGGAGCTTATGAAAATTTGTTAGTTACAACTATTTTCAATTCTTTATACTTGTTCTAATAATGTTAACGATCTCTTTGGATAGCGTTTTGGAGTACTTGTGCTTTATAAGCAGAAGGTAAATAAAAGGAATACCTCTTCTTTAATGCATTTAAATATTTTCTTAGTTTTCTCAATTAAGCTTGTTGTTGTGAAGAGAAAACTGAGAACATTTCTGTATAATTGAGTGCCCACTTGTATGAGCATCCAAAATATTTCATGAAAAAAGAATTATAAAGAATTGACAGGATAAAGTTTCTTTCAACAATGCCTCATGTCCCAACACAACTCAATGCACATGTTGATGCATCAGCATTGGCTATTTTTTTTCTACACCTGAGACAGGATTCGTACTGGCCTGCAAGTTCTTGATGGGAAGAATTAATCACAAAGAGAACTAATGAGCTAATGAACCAAGGGAATTAAATAAACTTTTCCCTCTTAATGTCTTCGTTGGAGTCCAGTTAGATGCACATTCAGTTAAAAGCACTTGATGGACCATCATTTATTGCTTATTTTTAAGTCTGGCTACTGAAGCAGATAATCAAGAATGAGGATCTTGAAGAGTTGAAAGAATTGGGTTCTGGAACTTTTGGGACTGTTTATCATGGAAAATGGAGAGGATCAGATGTTGCCATTAAACGAATAAAAAAAACCTGTTTCACGGGACAATCTTCTGAGCAAGAAAGATTGGTGAGCTTCTGTATTCATCTTATGAAATGGTTTTGCCTAGTTTATTTGACAGGTCACACCCAACAAGGTTGCCATTATGCTAATGAAGGCAAATGATCATTTGAATAACGGATTAGTTACAACTAGAAAGGCAGGGGAAGGGCTGCCAGTTGGATATAGTTGAGATGCTATTTAGATGTTACAAGTTCTTTTCTGACTCATGCCTCATTGATGAGGACTAAAATTTGCTGTAAATTCTTTTGATTCAATCAAATCATTTTGGCAGTCTGTGGAGTTCTGGCGTGAAGCTGATATACTCTCAAAGCTCCATCATCCCAACGTTGTGGCATTTTATGGTGTGGTACAGGATGGACCAGGAGAGACACTTGCCACTGTCACGGAATTCATGGTGAATGGTTCCCTGAGACATGTTTTGCTTCGCAAGGATAGGTAAATATCTTAACTCTTAAAAACCTATGTTTTTCCCTCAATAAGTAAAGATTATACCACCTGGGAGCTGGTGGAAAAACCTATTGTTTATTTACTTTCCTTTTTCATCTATCATCTAACCCCTAAATATGCAGGCAGCTTAATCATTGCAAGCGGCTCATAATTGCAATGGATGCGGCATTTGGGATGGAGTATTTACATTCCAGGAACATTGTGCATTTTGATTTGAAATGTGATAACCTCTTGGTGAACTTGAAAGATCCCTCACGTCCCATTTGCAAGGTCAGAATGTTGTGCTATTGCAACTTTTACTTTTTTCTCTTTATATTTTCTATATTATCGACCGGTTTTAGGCAAATGATTTATGTAGGGTATAGTAGGGCCAAAATGTACTCTTGTTCTCTGGCTCTGACCTAACCAGCATCTAGTCCATCTTTTCTCCAGGTGGGTGATTTTGGGTTGTCAAAGATTAAAAGAAATACTTTAGTTACTGGTGGAGTCAGGGGAACCCTTCCATGGATGGCTCCAGAGCTTTTAAATGGTACCAGCAGCAAGGTTTCTGAAAAGGTGATGCCTTACCAGTCATAGCCTGTTTAACTGGTAGTTAGTGATGATCTGTCCGAAACACATAAGAATACATGATTTTAGTATTTACCTCTGGAATTTTATGGTTCATGCAAAGGTATTTTGTTCTTTTAGTCTGTTTAAAAGCTTCAATGTAGAGAAAAAGTTGATTGATCTTCTCTTGATTGAAGATGGTTTTTAGATATTTATAAGTTTGCATTACTAAATCTGTTATGGCTAGGTGGATCTATTATTGTAATGTACATTTTCCATTTAATTCGTCCTTGCTAAATTTGACTTCTACATTTTTACTTGTATTGTTCTGACAATAATAAAAGAGAAAAGATCAACATTTTTTAAAAGAGAGACAAAAGGATTAAGCAAAACAAAAATCTTGAGATGTTCCATGGCAGTGTTCATGATCTTTTCTGGGGTGGCAGGTTGACGTGTTCTCATTCGGTATTGTCCTTTGGGAGATTCTCACTGGCGAGGAGCCTTACGCAAATATGCATTATGGAGCAATAATAGGTGTGTTCATCAATTCTCTCCTATCTTCATTTCCTTTTTTCTTTCTCCCTTGTCCCATATGCCTACCTAAGTAGAGGGAGGGCGGGAGGACTAGAGGATGTTGATACTTGATTCTATATATCATTGGTATGTTTCTTGTCTAAGCTTCAATATCTTTTAACCTACCACATTGGGGATGACAAGGATATTTATGTCGTGCAAGATGAATATTGAGATTCCAATGGCCATACTTTTTGCCTTCCCCTTCAATTAAAACTTCAACCAATCAATCATATGTATCTAACAATAAGTAACAGTTTTTCTGTAGATTCTCCACAATTAGTTGTAGTGGTAAAGTTGGATTCCTTGAAATTAAAACTGAAAAGCTTTTGATTGGACTTTTTATCTTATAGTTTCGGCCTTCAATTATATGTGATTCATGCCGAGATTGATGACCTCTCCCCTTGGCTGCAGGCGGCATTGTGAGCAACACGCTGAGGCCACCCGTGCCAAGCCCCTGTGATCCTGAATGGAAATTTCTGATGGAGCAGTGCTGGGCTCCTGATCCTGTTGCACGCCCATCATTTAGGGAAATTGCTCGACGTTTGCGCATGATGTATACTCAAACTAAACCACAAGCAAACAAGTAGCTGCCTAGCTGGTGTCACTGGATGTTCCCTAATGAACTTGTTTTATGTTGTTGTGAGCCTGCAGTGTGGAGTCATGAAACATATTTGCTTTGGGATTATCGTTCGAAAATGTATACATGTCTTGTGTAAAGCTTGAAGCAGTGGGTACTACATAGGCTTGTCAAAAAGGGAAAAGTAAATTGTTATTATTGGTATTTATGAAATTTCAAGTGCTAGTTAACAGTAACTTTCGTAAATTAATGAAACCAGCTAATATATACAAAATCTCTCAAGTGAAATATCCAATTAGAGGTCAGGCGATAACGCGTCCAGTAGTTTTAATGTTTCAAATTATTATGTCTTAGTTCATTGGCCTGCAATAGAGAAGATGTCTTTTAAAAAATATTTTCTTGACAACAAGTCCTTTATTTCTTATTAACTTTGATACTTAAGCATAATAGTTTCAAGTATAGAAATGTTAAGAGAACTCATAATTCATCTTAACAACAAGATATCAAACCTTATTCCATGTAAAAGCTTATTTATATGAATTATAATTCTTCAATTATTTTTTTATAACCTTATCATACATAAGAATTTTATAATTCAAATAATATTTAAGATTCTCTCAATAATTTTCTTTTATAGTTTTTCTCTACCTCACTTAGCAAATACTTATTCTATTCTATCAATTCTTTTCACGAGAGCCAAATCTCTTATCATATGACCAGATTAGTTACTGTTGTCTCCTGCATCTTATAAATAAAAGGGAGACTGGTATTCTTATTGATAATAGTTGATCAGAATTTCATACATAGAATATCTGCCCAACATTCAAGAGGCTTTCATGAGGAACATTGAACATCCCACTATTGTCCCTGCATATCTTCCTAAGAAATGCATATATATAATCGACAGCTATTTTCTTGAAGATATTGGAATCCCTCCTTGCACTTACCACTGTGTTCCCAAGTATGTGCACAACCCCAGCAGCTCTGCAGTTGCTCAAAAACTCGAACTCATCCACCTCAGTATGGTTGCTGGTGCTGGCCTTTCCTACTGACATCACAGTATGATTGGTCTCTGTCGGCGATTTTCCTTGAACGATCGATTCCGATGATGAAATGGTCCGATCCAACTTGCTGGAAACAGTGTTGGCATTGTCCTTCAGCAGAAAATCTCTTGGCCTCTCATTTTGGTGGCCATACCAGCTGTACTCAGAGTCCGAGCACCCTTCCATCATGGACTCAAGTTGGACAAATAGGAAGAGGTTGTCAAAGAGCTTTTTCTCAAAGTCCTCGTCTTTCTTGTGGAGGTCTTTGTAACCATACCTTGCGACGCATCTGAACATGTGAAAATTCTTGGGACCAATCCGTCTTACCAGAAACCTTTCTTCTTCTGGGACTGTATACACAGGGAGGTACTTCACACACACAAAAACCACAACAGAATGGATGGCAGGTAAGTTAGTGATGAAGTGGGAAAAAATATGAGGCACCCCACTTGCTAGCTCAGTGTACACAAGCCCTACCCCTGGCACACGGACCAGTCCTAACCCGGGTCCCAGTCCAAGAAGCCAAGCCATTGAGACCCTACTGTGCATCTCAAACTCATAGCGTTTCATTGTAGCATAATGCCAGGTATACATGATAACAAGAAAGGCTGCGGCTATCACAAGCGGAACCCAGCCACCCTGACCAACCTTGAAAAGTACAGCAGAGAAGTAAGTGCACTCCACCACCAGAGATAAGCTGCTGAAGATAAGAACAACCATCCAATGGCGATGCCATACTAGTAACATGATTAAAGGCATGAGCAACGTTGTTACAAGCATAACTATCATCACCGCTGTTCCTGTTGTGACAAGAGATGTAACAACAATAACAGCATAGAAAACTTCAATAGAGTTTCATACTTAAATGAGGCAAAGTTAGCAATTTATTAGCCTAGCGAATTTGGACTACTCATGCTTACCACAAGTGGTTCCTCCACCATGCCGGTACAAGAAAACATCCATTGAAAAGGCAAGTCATAGCAGAAAGTAGTAAATTAAACTGAAAGGAACTTTCAGTATGAATCCATATCTATCCAACATTTTGATTCCTTCACTAAATGCAACTGAAATTGTATGAAGAAAGATATTTCTCACATATTTTGCTTCAAATTTTATTTCAGCAGGAAAATGGATAAAAAGAGGATTTAATTGGCTAAAAGGGGCATTATGACATGAATGAAATATATTCCCAAACAAAGAATGGAAGGGAATAGGCCAATTATGTATATACATGATTTTTAGAATTTGAGGTATTGTTAACCATTTCAAGCATTTGCACAACAGGAACCTCTCACCACCGTATGAGTGGAAACAAATTAAAGCCAGTGGTCTTCTATTTATTTAATGGGCCTGTTTGGTATTTTTGTGTTGTGCTGTGCTATAGCTGTTGTGTTGTATTGTACCATGAAAGCAATGTTAAAAAAGTAGTGTTTGATAACTGAGTGATGTCGTTCTTATTAGTGTTAAAAATAAGTAATAAATATGGGTTCCACTAGAGCTGCTTTGCTTTTAATCAACTTAACCTGCTTTTGTAGAGAAACAGCTGTGGTTTAAAAGCAAAGCTGTGCTTTACCAAATGCTGCCTTTCTAAAACTTTTCTAAAAAAGAGTCATGTACCCACTGCTGATAAGGGGTGATACCTTGTAGAAGCAGTTATAGGCAGTGAATAGTTGCACACGGGTAGTGTATAAATTGGAATAGATTGGATAGAAAGAACAACCAAAGAATCATTCTATTATGATACTTAAGACGCTAAAATAGATTCCTTATTAATAGGGAAGAAGATTACACTATGGGAAAGTTGTAGAAAAGGAAAACCAAATATGTTGTACACTATACAAGGAAACTAAATATACAATTACAGATTAGGAAACATATTAAATCAGGATCACTATCTTAATCTTGGAGAAGATCTATCTTGATTTTAGGAAAGCAGCTCGCGATCCTTCTCCTCTAATTCTCCTTTAATCTCGTGAATCATCCAACATTCTCCTTCAAGCTCGTGAATGGATATCTATCATTCCCAACTTACTTACAAGTTGTTCAAATCTCTTGATAGGTAGGCCTTTTGTTAATACATCAACAATTTGATTTGCTCAAGAAACAAAAAGTATACATACCTCAGACTTCAACTTCTCTTTAATGAAGTGTCAGTCAATTTCAACATGTTTTGTCATGTCATGTTGCACAACATTATGTGCAATATTGATGACCGACTGATTGTCACAACATAGCTTCATTAATCCATAGCTAGGGATTTTAAGGTCTTCTAGCACTATCCTTAGCCACAATAGCTCGCATAGACCAAGGGTCATTGCTCTAAACTCAGCCTCTACACTAGACCGAGTCACCACACCTTGTTTTTTGCTCCTCTAGGATGCCAAGTTGCCTCTAAGAAAGACACAGTACCCTGTAGTTGACCTTCTATCCACTAGAGAGCCCCCATAATCAGCATCTGTGAACCCTACAACCTCCATTTCCTTCCCTGCTTTGAATAACAAGCCTTTCCTGAGAGTTGCCTTTAGGTAGTATAGGATCCTTCTCACAACTTGCATATGTTCCTCAGTCGGATTATGCATAAACTAACTCACCAAACTAATTGTAAATACAATAAGTGAGGAAGAGGGTATATTTTTCTTGTAACAACTCTATATAGCTTTCAGGTTTATGGGCTAGGTGAGAGTTGAGTTTTGAGTGCTCTGTAATCTTGCATTGATATTCAAGATAGTGGAGAAAGTAGAGGCGAAAGCCAAGCTGGATGTAGGTCTTTTATTGAGACCGAACCAGGGTAAATTCTTATGTGTTGTGCAGTTCTTGATTGGTTCTTGATTGTATTTTGATTGCTGTTCGTTTGCGAATTAATGAGAGTTCTCTTTGAGTGTTTGAGTGATCATACAAAGGGTGAGATCTAGGTTAACATAGCACAGTTGTTTGTACTCAAGTGATAGCTTAGGTGTACTCTCTTGAATTTTGGCAGATAGTTGGCGGCACATGGGTTGCTGGATCAGTATATAAACAACTGAACACACCCAATTGAGATTATTGAATATCAGAATTAAGAACTCTTTTCCCACCTAAAACTTCTCTCTCCCTCTCTCTCTCGATCCTTCTTCCCCATTCTCTGTTCTTCTAATTCTCCCTACATTTCTCCTATATTTCCCTCTCCATTCTTCCTGAATTCTCATCACTATTGGCGAGAGCAACCTGTCAGAATTCCAGTTCTGACAAAAAGCAGTTGTTCCCTAAAAGCACAGCAATACCAAACACGCTCTAAGTGGTACAAAGAGTTCATGATACACAACAGATCTGGAATCCTACTAATATTGACTGATTGGAGGTTTATGAGGGTTAGAATGCTAGGGAAAATTGTAGAAAAGGGTAGGTTTTGATATGTAACAGGTTGGGGGCAATTTAGAAGTAAAATATGGCTCAATAGATGAGATTAGAGGGCTGAGAATATGGCTGGAAGTAGAGTTACGAAAATGATATTTTGGAATTGAAATATTAGAGAAAAGACATATTTTCCAGGCATCCCACCTGGAGTTCCATAGGCATCACACCAAGGGTTAGAATTGCATCAGACAATTCATGAAAGCATCGACACTTAGAGAAAACTGAAATTCATTCATCCATTAATGAGAAAAAGGAGCTAATAATAGTATTTATAGAGTTCTAGTAACTCTATTCTTACTGGGATTAGGAAATCCTTTTCCTATAGGAAACTAACAAAATGGAAATCCTTCCTTTTCCTATTAGGAAACTTAATAAATCTAAACTATTAATAATAAGAGTAGGAAGAGACTATAAATAAAACCCTAACATAATTAGAGTTACCAAAAAAGAATTTAGGAAATTAATCAATATAGAGCCCAAGAAATCTTCTAGGAAGGATTTTCTTCATAAAAAGCATTCCAAATCAATGCATGCCCTTGGAACCAATTTTAAGACGCTTCTTAAAATTCTTTGGACTTTGCTTCCAATGTCCTCAATCACATACATAAAATATATAATAAAGTTAATCCTGACGAAAATAAAACTACCAAAGAACAATTCAATTTACAATCCTAATAAAACTTGGATTCATAATCTCTATCAGCATGCATATGCCCTTAAAAAAAAAATAGGCAGAAGTTCCTAATAATTCACAGCTGGGAGGTCCAGGATAACTCACCGTAAGCATTGCCAATTTGGATTTGATGTTTGAATCCCACAGTTACAGCAATACAAAGAATCATAAGAATCCAATTCATATCAGGAATATATATCTGTCCAAGGAATTTCTCTGATGTGTGCACAACCTTGACCCTAGGGAAACAGCCAAGTGCAAGAGCCTGCTCGATTATTGAAAATGTAGCAGAGATGGTGGCTTGACTAGCAACAATAGCCGCAAATGTTGCAACAACAAAAACTGGCCAGTAAATGCTTTCTGCAGAACAAGAAAATACCATAATTAGATGTCAAAAATTCATTTCACACCTTACATATTCAGTATCAAAAATAGGGGAGGAAAGAGTAGTCCCTTTTTTTTTGTTGGGGTTGGGGGGGGGGGGGTGTTGGGGTGAGTAGTCCTTACATAGTCTCTTTTATATATATATATATAGTACATAAAAATTAGATGGTGGCTTGAATAACAAACCAATCTTGAAAAGGTATCTTAAAGTAATAGCCCAAGTAAATATATGTGTAATGTCTATTTTCTATACAAACCTATTATCTTTTAGAAACAAAAAAGTGAACTTTTGTTTCTCCACTTAAGAGGTTAATACTTTGCTTGATGTACATGATCTGTTATGCATGACCACAATTATGCAGAGCATATCAATGACAGTTGGAAAAAAATCAGAAAACAAAAGTAGGAGATATGATCACATCACACATAAAAATGAGCTGTTTATTTAGTTCAAATATGTACTACAAACTGGTTTAATGGTATAGGGATTAGGGTGTTTTTAGGGTTTACAGGGAGTTTGTCTAGGGTTTAGTGTTCATATCCAACGGAATAGGACTTATGGCTGTTTTAGGGTTTAGGTTCTCCCAAGGGTTACCTTAGCTTAGGGTTTAGGTTCTCCCTTGGGTTTTCATAAGATTTATGGCCTAGGGTTGTCTTTCTTTTCAGGAATTAGTTGTGGTTTGATAAAATGGCCTTGCAAAAGATATGGCCATTGATAGAAATGGCTCAAATTCATCAAGCCGACCCCACCTAGTGGGATTAAGGGTCTACTGTCTGAAGATAAAGGACACAGGTTGTTGGTTATTTAGATGTTGATTGGGTAGGATTGCTATCGGATAGACGCTCAATTTTGGGTATTATGTCCTTGTTGGAGGCAACTTAGTATCATGGAAAAATAAGAAACAGAATGTGGTGGCAAAGTTTAGTGCAAAGGCTAAATATCGAGCTATGACTATAGCAACCTGTGGACTCATATGGTTGAAGCAATTGCTCCAATAACTGAAATTTGGAGACATAAGGCAAATGAAGTTGATATGTGATAATTAGGCAGCTCTTCACATTGCCTCTAATCTGGTTTTCATGAAAGAACTAAACATATAAAAATAGATTGTTACTTTGTCAGAGAGAAGGTTCTTTCAAAAGATATCGCTATTGCATTTGTGAACTCAAATGATCAATCAGCCAATATCTTCACTAAATCCCTCTGTTGGCCAAGGGTAAATTACATATGTACCAAGTTGTGTGCATATGACTTGTATGCTCCAACTCAAGGGGGAGGGTTGAATGTTGTATTTATTGTATAGTGGTCCAAACTGATTAGCTGGGTTGATGTATAACTGATTTGGTAGGTTGTATTTCAGGCATTCAACCAATTCTCTCTTCTCACAGAACTCTTTAAAATTTCGAAACCTTTCTATTCTATTTCAAACTTTTGTAGGTCTCAAAATGAAGTTCATTATGTTATAAAAAACATATACACTTGTGTATCTTAACAGCAATTCAAACAAGCTTCCAATGTACTTAGATCAGTGCCGCATGAATATCAATAAAACACACCCAAACACATAAGAAGTTACCCACTATGTTGAATTAAAGAAAAACAGGACATCTCCTCAATGGGTGTCCTACACATGTTAAATTGTTAACCATAAACTCATCTAAAAGTTAGAGAAAGAAGTAATTTTAAAAATGAAATACAGAAGGAGAATCAAATACTTTGTTTTGTAGACTAAAATGAATTTTCATACAAAAGTAGCTGAATTTAAAGAATGGGAAATGTATAACTTACAATTCAACAAAAGCCGCACATATTAGAATCCCTAACAACAACAACATATCCAGCCTTTATCCCACTATGTGGGGTCGGCTACATGAATTCTAGACTTCCATGTATTTTTGTCTTTTGTCATATCTTCATTTAGACCCATACACTTCATATCAAACTTTAATATCTCTCCCAAAGTCTTTTTGGATCTGTCTCTACCTCTTTTTTTAACTAACTGTTCCATTTCATCAACTCTCCTAATAGGAGCGTCTCTTGGTCTTCTTCTCACATGACCAAACCATCTTAGTCTAGTCTCTCTCATCTTCTCCTCGATTAGCACTATACTCCTACCTTATCACAAAAAACATCATTTCTAATTTTATCTTTTCTTGTATGCCCGCACATCCATCTTAGCATCCTCATCTCCACTACGCTCTTCTTTTGCTCATGTTAGTATTTGACTGCCCAATATTCTGAGCCATATAACAAAACTGGTCTTATAGCTGTCCTATAGAATTTTCTTTTCAGTTTTAATGGGATTTTACCATCACATAACACCCCCGATGCATTTCTCCATTTTAGCTAACCTGTCTTAATTCTATGCGTGACATTCTCGTGAATTTCTCCATCTTTTTGAATCACTGATCCCAAATATCGAAAATGGTATTTTCTTTGTATAATTTGGTCTTCCAATTTTATTATAACATCCTCTACTCTTGCATTTTTACTAAATTTACATTCCGTATATTCTGTTTTCCTTCTACTTAATTTAAATCCCTTAGATTCTAAATTGTTTCTCCACAACTCAAGCTTAGTGTTTAATCCCTCTTTTGATTCATCCACCAACACTATTTCATTTACAAATAGCATACATCATGACACCTCTGTCTGAATGTGCTTAGTGAGTTCATCCCTTACTAAAGCAAATAAGTATGGACTTATTTTCAGAATCCCTAACTAAAGAAAATCATTCCCTACCTTAAAGCTATCATGATCCTAAAAATAAGTGTCACAACCAAGATAGATAATTAATTTATTTTTGCAGGAGGAGTTAGTTATTATTGTAACTCTTGGTTATCAATTGATTTAGGAGGTTATGAAGTAATTTAGGAGCAATTATTGGTAATGAAGGAGTGGTAATTGCCCCTTAAAATCTATGGATGGCTTATGTATAAAGCTATGACCACATCGCCAAGAATCATTATGATTATTGTGAATTAAAGATCTTTCTTTTTCTCTGCAATTCTCCCTTTTCTCTCGGATCTCTCTATTTCTCCCTACTCCCTATTTAAATTCTCCTTTCTCTCTCTTAGTTCTCCCTCTTAATCAATCTGATTCTTCCCCCTTTTTCTCTCTATTTCTCTCTCTTTCAATTTTCTCATCAAAGGAATTATAGTCAAGCTCAGGTTCCTGACAAATTGGTATCAAAGCAGTCCGACTCGTGGAAGCCTATACAGTTGTTGTCCAGAGTATAATTCGACGAATTTGAACTATGTGATGGAGAACAGATTCAAGAAGGAATTTGCTAACCTCAACCAAAAGCAAGATAACTTATTGGATTTGATTTCAAGGAAGTTTCAGGTCAGTATACCAGTGGAATTTTATTCTAGATCTACTCCAGAACCAATTCCAGCAACAGCAAGAGCTGGAATCCTACCTAAGACATCCGATTTGTAAGAAGTTGATGAAGTACCTACATTGGATCAGGTAATCTAACTGAAAAATCATTCATCTATGAGGAAACTGGTGTGGGAGTCCTTTCTCAAATTTCTGACTTACAAGAAACCGAAGAACAATTTGAATCGGAAAAAAATATTGATTCATTAGGGAAAGTAATTGCGACACTATTGGAGGAGAAATTTGTTGAAGAACCTTTGGTGTACGTTAGCAAGCATGAAGCAACAGATGCTTTTAAAAGCACTGTTGGAGTCCAAAAATGTTGAGGAAGAGAAGATAGTGGAAGAGTTGGTTGCTACTGGAATACTTACTACTAAAACTCATTGGTGTGGTTATTGCATAAAGATCAAGGATTTTGCACCTTATCAGGTTGTTGCACTAAATACTTATGGTTCTACACCAGAAGATTTATTTGGGGTTATACTTGATAGAGCCAGAGAGAAGAGGAAAGGTCAAGAAGGAGAAGGAGAAGGAAGGAATAGAAAAAGAAAAGGTGAAGGAATGGTCTAAATCAGATAGTGAAAACTGGGATTGGATGAAGAACAGTGGCCCATTGCTGTGATTTCTTGGAGACAAGACATCTTTTAAGGGGAAGGGAATGTCACGACCAGGACAATTAATTAATTTATTTTTACAACAGTTTAATTTATTTTTGCAGTAGTTAGTTATTACTATAACTCTCGGTTATGGATTGATTTAGGAGGTTATGGAGTCATTTAGGAGCAATTATTGGTAGTGGAGGAGTGGTAACTGCCCCTTAAAATTTGTGGATGGCTTATATATAAAGTTATAACCACATGGCCGAGAATCATTATGATTATTGTGAATTAAAGATCTTCCTTTTTCTATGCAATTCTCCCTTTCTCTCGAATCTCTCTATTTCTCCCTACTCCCAGTTTAAATTCTCCTCTCTCTCTCTCAGTTCTTAGTTCTCTTTCTTAATCAGTTTGATTTTTCCCCCTTTTTCTCTCTATTTCTCCCTCTCTTTCAATTCTCTCATCAAAGGAATTATAGTCAGGCCCAAGTTCCTGACAAGAAGGTACACATTGTGTCAACATTATTGTGTATGACCAGAATTGTGTTGGAACATATCGATAAATGATAACAACAACAACATACCAAGCCTTTATCCCACTATGTGGAGATATCAATAAATGATATTTGGAAAGAAAGGAAAAGCAAAAAATCAAAAGATAAACAAAGCACATATGATCACATTAAATAAAAAAGTGTGCCTTTCTTTGACCTGGAGCCCATTATAATTGTGTGCTTGAGGGCATTACAAGAACTTAGCAACCTCAAGAAACCTTATCAAATTAATTTTCTGAAGTCAATTAGAAACCAAAGCCAACCAATAAAATTTATAAAGCCAATCAAATCCTAGAGTACATCAAAGATGTTGAATAGCCTAAAATTTCAGAACTAACATGTGTGGATTAACAAGAAGCAACCCACACACCCATTTTTTTGGAATGAAATTAAACCACTTTGCAATCCAACTTCATGATATGTAGCAACACAAAATCAGATTCTGTTCTAGCACTTGTGTTTTTGCTTCAAAGGTTGCATGATTGTTTTGACTATGTAACACGAACTCTGGTATAGGTGTCCAATGGCGAGCATGGCAAGTGTCAGACTCATTTAAATCTCACATCCAAGGACACAAGAATCTGGATAAATTTCAAAATTTTAAATGTTTTTATTCAATTTCAAATGGTGCCTATGAGCTAGTATACAACTTTTCATACAAAGTAAGGATACTGTACTTATAGAGAAACCCTTTTCTCTTGAGATGTATATTGAGCCATGAAGGAAAAGAATAGTTTCTTATATTCATTGATAATTCACATTTGTCATTTATACACATAGGAGAGACTATATTTGGTAGGTCAACTCCTAAAGAATCAAGAAACTAATCCTAGGAGTTAGGAAAGGTAATAACAAGAGAAAGACTAGGGATTATACAAGATTTCCTGAATAAGGCAGATTCTATAGGCAAAGAAGAGTTATTTCAGGGATTTCTAACACTCCCCCTCAAGCTGGTAAATGGATGTCTTCAATTCCCAGCTTGCTTGTGATCTCCTAAAATCTTAAGAGTAGGCAATCCCTTAGTTAAGACATCAGCTAGCTGGTTACTTGAAGGCATGTAGGGAATACTAATCAACCCACTATCCAACTTTTCCTTTATGAAATTCTGGACCACCTCAATGTGTTTAGTGTGGTCATGACCGGATTGTATGCAATGTTGATGGAGGATTTGTTGTCATAATAAAGCTTCATAGGTCCTTTTTCTCTTGACCTTAAGATCATCAAAAACTATCTTAAGCCACAAAAGTTCACAAATCCCATGTACCATAGCTCTAAATTCAGCTTCTACATTAGAAAATGCAAACACACTCTGCTTCTTGCTCCTTCAAGTTGCTAGATTGCCCCCTAGATAGGTACAATAGCTGGATGTAGACCTCTTATCCACCAAAGAGCTAGCATAGTCAGCATTTGTGTAAGCCTTCAAGTTAAGTTCCTCACCTCTTTTGAATAATATCCCTTGTCCTGACATTGCTTTGAGATAATGTAGAATTCTATGAACTGCTAGCCAGTGCTTTTCCCTATGAGTTGACTCACTATGCTCACCACACAGGCTATATCTAGTTTAGTGTGGGAGAGGTAGATTAACCTCCCAACAAGTCTGATATCTCCCACTTATCAACTCCACCATCCTCTTCTTTACTAATTCTATGGTTGGGCTCAGTGGGAGTACTTGTTGCCTTGCTACCTAGAGCCAGATTTCCTTGAGAAGATCAACACGTATTTTCGCTAAGAAATCAAGATACCCTTATGTGAGTAAGCCACCTCAATGCCTAAGAAGTATTTCAGCCTACCGAGCCCTTTAATCTCAAATTCCTTAGCCAAGCATCTCCAAAGAGATTCTATCTCGGCTAGATCATCTCCAGTTACAATGATGTTGTCAACATACACAAGTAGGGTTTTCATTCCACCTATGGTTCAATGTTTTTATAAACAAAGTAGTGTCTCATTGACTCTGTTTGTACCCCATTTATAGCCTAGCTTTTGTAAATCGCCCAAAGCATGCTTGAGGAGATTGCTTTAACCCATATAATGCCTTTTTCAATCAACAAACTCTATTATTATCAAAATTTTGATTAAATCCAAGTGGTGATTCCATGAATGCTTCTTCTTCCAAGTTTCCATGCAAAAAGGCATTCTTTGCATCAAATTGTTGTAAACACCAACCAAAGTTAGCAACTAGGGATAACAATATTCATACTCTATTCATTCAAAGGTAAAAGTCTCTTGATAATCTATCCCACAGGTTTGTGTATATCCTTTTGCAACTAGCCTGGCTTTTTATCTTTCTAAGGACCCATCAACCTTATACTTCAAGGTAAATACCCATTTACATCCCACTGGTTTTTTTTCCCTAAGTTAAGGTGACAATTTGTAATGCCTTATTCTTCTATAAGGCATTCATTTCCTCTATCACAACTTGCACCCAGTTCCTCTCCCTTAATGCCTCTTGTAAGGTTCGAGGAGTGACAATGGAGTATAGGGTAGTAAGGATAGTTTTATACTTGGAGACAATATATGGGAAGATACAAAGTGAGAAATCGAATGTAGAGTGCATTTTTTGAGTTCCTTTCCTAATAGCAATAGGCAAATGCAAATCATGAGAGTATTACTCAGCAAAGGAAGGTGAATAGGAATATGCAGTATCTGGTTCTGGTTTGGCTTCATGAATCTGCCAAGGTTCAAAAGTAGGTCTCTTCTTTCTTGAATAGACTTGCAGTGGCTTAGTAGAATTCAGATCCAATTGCAGCCCTTCCTAGATATTTTTAGGTTTGGTTTCCATCTCAGGTTCGGTTCTAGGTGTTTCTCTTTGGGAAGTTGTGGTGTCAATTTCAAGTTCAAGGGAGGAATCTGTACTCGGGAAGGACTTGGAATTAGAACCAGGTATGTTGCATATGGGAATGGTGTAAAGAATGATGCATTTTCACAAAAAGGTGACATCCATAGAGATAAAGAATTTTTGAGTGGGAGGATGATAGCATCTTTTTAGTGTTGAGTATCCCAAAAACACACATTTTAGAGCCCTTGGATCAAGTTTACCTATGGTGAGCACAAGTGCACAAACGTGAAGCAACCAAACACTTTAGGTTCTCATTGTGAATGGGCATGGAAATCAGGATAAGAGTTCCGGAAGCACATGTAGGACTTCGATTTCCTAGTACTCTAGATGGTATCTGATTGATTAAGTAAGATGTTGTTAGAACAACTTCCCCCTAAAAGTTTTTGGAACATTATTTTGAAACAAGAGTGCCCATCAGGTATGCCATTTTGTTGAGGTGTATCAACACATGAGTACTCATGAATAATTCCCTCCCTTTGGAAAATTTGTTAAAGAGTTTGATTAAAGTAATCTCTTGCATTATCATATCTAACTCATTTTATAGGCACCCCAAATTGTGCGTTGATCTTTTTATGAAAAGTGGGGAAGATATGGTTGACTTTTGATTTTTCTTTCATAAGGAATAACCAAGATAGGTTGTGTTTCCATATTGTACTTGTTGGTTTCACCATGTCAACTAAGTTATGGAACACAACTATATCAATTATCCTCATTCACCACCATCTCATGAAATTTCTCCATGTGAAGATGGTGTTCAAACTTCATTTCATCATTACTCCGCCAGGGGATATTATCCACTGCCGGTCCCAAGCCCGGATAAAGGAGGAGGGTTGCGTTAGGTAGCCGACAGCCAGCGTAAAACCTAGTCGGATCCAAATATGAATTCTAGACAAACTATCTGTTGGGATGTAACCCACATAAAAGTCTAGAATTCATGTAGCCAACCCCACATAGTGGGATAACAGCTGGATATGTTGTTGTTGTTGTTGTTTAAGGAATAACCAAGATATTCTAATGCAATCATCAACGAATGACACAAACCACCTAGCCCCGACAATGTTAGGAATTCTAGATGGACCCCAAATATCAATGTGAATCAAGGAGAAATGCATACAAGACCTTTAATTACATAATGGAAATGACACACGATGATGTTTTGCAATTTCACATATATCACAATTGAAACTGTCAATATTAACATTACTAAACAATGAAGGACACATGTTTTTTGAGTAATTGGAAAGGTGGGTGTCCAAGTTGGTAGTGATAAAGCCAGATTTCGGAAGTATTAGAAGAGAAATCTGAACATGATAGGGATAACTTATTTTCTTTATCAATACGGTCACTCATCTCTTCAAGATGGTCAAGCCCATTCTTCTCCTTAGCAAATCCAATCAACTTCCCCGTAACCAAATCCTAAAAAACACAATGTGTAGAGAAAAAGATTATTCTTGCAATTGAGATCCATAGTAATTTGATTAATAAAGATCAAATTAGTGGATAATTTAGGCACATGCAACACATTTTTCAAAAGAAGGGTAGGGGTCAAATTGACAATTCCTTACCCGACAATAGTGATGGAAGAGCCATTGGCAATTGTAATTTTCCTAGTATCAGGACAAGGTTTATAGGAATCAAACTGGGTTGGACTATGGGTCATTCTATTAGTAGCCCCTGAGCCTACAAGCCAAGAGTTAGAATGGCACACCTCTGAGGCATTAAAGCTATAGGAGACAAGGCACTTACCTAATTGAGCCAATGGACACTTATTAGAGGATGGAGTAAATAATGAGGTCTCTTAACCTATCAATTTCTTCTTTCTTCGGTTCTCCAGATTCTACCTTGCTAGAAGCAGCCTTTTCATGGGGAGTGTCTTCTCCATTTGTGTAATGTACTCTGCTTTGTTGATGTCCCTTAAATCCTTCGTTTAGACTCAAGACTTGTGCCTTCCCGTGAAGTTTGAAACAATTCTCCCATGTGTGATGAGATTTTTTTTTGTAGTAAGTGCAATAAAGCTCCTCTTGGTTAGGACACTTACTCTTCATTCACCACCATCTCATGAAATTTCTCCATGTGAAGATGGTGTTCAAACTTCATTTCATCATTACTCCGCCAGGGGATATTATCCACTGTCGGTCCCAAGCCCGGATAAAGGAGGAGGGTTGCGTTAGGTAGCCGACAGCCAGCGTAAAACCTAGTCGGATCCAAATATGAATTCTAGACAAACTATCTGTTGGGATGTAACCCACATAGAAGTCTAGAATTCATATAGCCAACCCCACATAGTAGGATAACGGCTGGATATGTTGTTGTTGTTGTTGTTTGGTTAGGACACTTACTGAATTCTTTCCTTTTGTTCTTAGTTTTGTTACCATGTCCTAAATTATTACCCTTAGTTCCAGCTTTGTCCTTGTAGAGATCATAACCTGACCTTCAACTGTTTGGGTGTCAAGAATAACTGACCTTCAGCTTTCCTTGGCCCAAATTATAGAGAAGACTTCATTGAATGATGACAACTTCTCTTTCCCAATACTTGTACCCTAACCTAATTGAAGTCAGCATTAAGACCTAAAAGGAAGTCGAACATTTTGTCCCTCTCCACAAATTCCTAGAGTGTCTTGGCATCATCACTCCACTTCATCTTAATACCTTGATAATTGTCCATTTCAGGCCAATAATCTTTCATCAAATTATGGTATTCAGTCACCAAGAGTGTAACTTGCTTGGTGGTTGATATCCTTGCAAGGTGGCTGACGTCCTTGCATCTTGCACCTTTGAATAGGTCTGGCAAACTGATTCCCAGACTTCTTTAGCAGTAGGCAGAAACATGCAATTCTCAATGATCTCCAGCATCGTTGAGTTCCAAAGCTAGGACATAATCATCAAATCCTTTTCATCCTAAGCATGAAACTTTGGGTCACTAGGATTCAGTCATGTTCCATTCAGATGACTGATCTTTCCCTTTAGGAATCTCTTCACATTTTGCAACCATTGGAGATGGTTTCTCCCATTTAGTTGGTAGGCAGGATTCATGCTCTAAAGTTCCCTGATGGACACATTCTGTCCTAACTCAAAGCTGGTTCTAGATGAACCTGATGTCATGGTCTTGGAAGTTTTGACATTGTTTGGGAAGAGGAATCGGAATAAAGTTTCAGCGATGAAAGCCAGTTATTAGATGAAAGGAAGTGAGGTCAATAGGCAATGTAAGCCAATCAATTTGGGCAGGTCTGTTCGGTGAAAGATTCCAGCAGTTTTGATCAGCAATGAAGGCTGGTAAAGGGCGGGCCCAAGAGCAACTACTCTAATACCACAAAGAAGAAGAAGAAGAATACTTTCTTATATTCATTGATATTACACCTTTCATTTATACACATAGGAGAGACTATATTTGGTAGGTCAACTCCCAAAGAATCAGGAATCTAATCCTAGGATAAGAGTAGGAAAACTACCTTCTATAAGAAATACAACAGAAGGAAATGATACATATTTACATTCTTAGGAAAGTTTCCTAAGTCTGAATTAGGAAAGATCCTGTTCCAAATTAGGAAGCTTCTAAAACTGCATACTTTGACTATCACAAACATCTTTCTTCGTGCACCAACACTCCCTCTCGAGTTGGTGAATGAATGTTTATCATTCCCAGCTTGCCTAGTAGATCTTCAAACCTTTTTACAACCAGCCTTTTAGTAAGAACATCAGTCACTTGATTTTTTGATGGTGCGTAGGGAATCTGAAGTAGACTTGCATCTAACTTTTCCTTAATGAAGTGTCGGTCTATTTCTATATGTTTTGTCCTGTCATGCTGAACATGATTATGAGCAATACTAATATCTGATTGATTATTACAAAATAGTTCAATAGGACCTTGTAACTTGATCTTCAAATCCTCTAGGATGATCCGCAGCAACAACAACTCACACAAACCAAGGGCCATAGCCCAATTCTACCTCTGCAATTGATCTTGCCACAATATCTTACTTCTTACTTCTCCAAGACACTAGATTTGCCCCTAAAAATACACAACATCCAATGGTGGATCTCCTATCAATTAGAGACCCTCCATAATCCGCATTAGTAAATCATTTGATACTTAAATTAGCCCCTGGTTTAAACATAATGCCCTTGTCTGGTGTAGCTTTGAGGTAGTTTAGGATCCTCATTACTACATGCATATGCTCCTTGGTTGAGTTGTGCATGAATTGGCCCACTAGGCTACAACAAAGGCTATGTCAGGCCTAGTATGGGAGAGGTATATCAACCTGCCCACTAACCTTTGGAACCTTCCCTTATCAATTGCCTTGCCATTAGGATTCTCCTACAATTTGATGTTAGGTTCGGTTCTATAAATATGCTAGCTCCTTTTCCCTCTATCATACATGTTTCAACTAGCAAATCAAGTACATACTTATGTTGAGATAGGAAGATTCCAGCCTTAGAGTATGCTACTTCAATCCCGAAAAAATATTTGAGTGCTCCAAAGTCTCTAATTTCAAATTCCTTGGCTAGATTTTCCTTGAGAATATGTTCTTCTTCTTCATTATTTCCTGTAACCACAATGTCATCAACATATACCAGCAGGGTGGTTACCTTTTCTTCCAAATGTTTGATGAAGAGGGTATGATCCCCTCTACTCTGATGGTACCCCATAGACTTCATGGCCTTAGAAAACTTGCTAAACTAGGCTCGTGGGGATTGCTTGAGCCCATACAAAACCTTCTTAAGTCTGCACACTTTCCCTACACCTTCTTCCTGAAATCCAGGAGATAACTCCATGGACACCTCCTCCTTTAAATCTCCATGCAAGAATGCATTTTTTACATCTAGTTGCCGTAGTTTCCACCCAAAATTGGTTGCTAAAGATATGAGGACCCTTGCAGTGGTCATCTTTGCCACGGGGCCAAAAGTCTCAAGGTAGCCTATGCCATAGGACTGTGTATAGCCCTTGCCCACCGATCTGGCTTTATACCTTTCTAAGGTTCCATCAGTCTTGTATTTTAAATTGAATATCCACCTACAACCCACTGGATTGACTCATTTGGGTCTAGACAACAATTCCCATGTTTGATTTTTATTTAGGGCTCTCATCTCCTCCAACATAGCCTCTTTTCAGTTCTAATCTTTTAAGACCTCCTATACTGATTTTGGAATAACAATAGCATCCAAAGATGTTAGGAAGCTTTTATGGTTTTGGAAAAGGCGATGAGGCAAAGGGATGTTTTGTACAGTTTCTAACCCCTTTCCTTATAGCAATTGGTAGGTCCAAATCATTAGGTTCAAGATTAGATAGGGTTAAAACTAATGGAATAGAAACTGCTTGTTAGTTGAATTTCATATCTAGGTTAGGATTTGATGCTAATGCAAGCTGAGGATCCTCAATGGTTTGTCTTCTTTTGAATACATAAGGAGAACCCTTAAACCTAACCAGAGATGGCAGCTGTTGAATTGCTTGTTCATTGCAGTTTGCATGTTGAGGAGAGGAATTAGGAGAGGAAGTATGCTGAGGAGAGGAATAAGGAAAAAGATTAGGAGATTGATTAGTACCAATGTTTTAAAAACCAGACCGGATAGCGAACCGGTCTATTAATTGGGTCAATTGGTTCGACCGGTTGAACAAAAGTGGTCTGACTAGATGATATCATATATATATATATATATATATATGGACACACACATACAACACTACTGTCAGACAATATATATACATATATAGCACTGTTAGGCACGCAATATATATACACACACTAATGTTAGACACACACACAACACCACTGTTAGGCAATATATATATATATATATAGAGATATGGACACACACACATACAACACCATTGTTGAGACAACCCTCTGTTTCTCCACATAGTATTTACAGGGAAGGCATCTCTTCCAGCTCACTCTTGGCCAATTCTCTCACCATCAAATCCTCTCTCCCTCTTTCATCTTCGTTCAATCCCTGAACCTCCTCGCACGCGATCTCATCATGCCAAGGCACGCGTAGCACTGCATGCAGAACAATCTATGGCAAATCGGACACTCCGATTGCTTTATCACTGCCCCCTCATCGTTCACCAACATCGCGGAAGAGTCACTGAACAGCAGATGAACTTCTTGGACGCTGGAATCTCATATTCACACAGCAACTTGTCCTAGCGCGCTACACTCCCAGGCTTCTTTTATATCCAGCAATAAAAACCGGGGCCAACCTGGTTTCCGATTCTGACCTAGTTCACCAGGTCATCCCGGTTTTGACCTGTTTAAATGAAAGTCAACAATATATATATAACCGGACTGAATGACAGACCGGTTCCCGGTCGAACCGACCAGTCCGGTCCGGTTTTTAAAATATTGATTAGTACCACCAAGCTCACTAGTGCTTGGTGTTACTAATCCTAGGTTTGGGAAGAAATTCCTAGAGTCTTGATCAGTGTTCTAAAACACGTTAGGCGCTAGTTGGGCGCCAAACTGGGGCCTAGCGCCTAGGTGATGCCTAGAAAATTTATTTAAAATTAAAATAAAATTCATATATATATATAAATCTTTCTCTATAATCCTAAAAGGTAGTTGGGTATTGGGTATTAAAAAGAAAATAGTGTTAAAGGAAATGAAAGGCAGTTGGGAATTGGGAGAGATTGTCGTGGCTAACTTATATATATATTAAGATGTAATATATATATAGATATATAGATATATAATGTTAACAACTACTATATTAATAACATATATATATAAATATATATATTGCTAACATAATATATTAATATCATATAATAGTAGGGGAATGAGAAGATTAGAGCAACTGGTGGAAATTTCCAAAATATTGGACGCGCAAAGGGCTTCCACCTCCGTCGCCATTTTCTCTCTCCCATGTGCTGCCACTTGAATATATATCTATATATATGTATAACATATGATATTAAAATAGGATGAATAAAAGGCCGCAACAAGAGCCTTCTCAAGCATCTGTCTTTCTGTTCCCTGAACCCTCCAGAATGCGTGAGTGTGCATTCTACTTCTTCAGCTTTGCCTCAGTGCTCTGATTGTCTTCTTCCTCTTTCTTGTCTATTTGCTTAATCTGCTAGACTGCTTCTTCTTACCTCCATGGCAACACCAGGTGTAGCCGAAATTGAGCTTCCAGCGTACAACTCAATATTAGCATACACACACGTCTGGGTGCCTAGGTGCTGATTGGGCCAAATTAATCGACCCAGCATCTAGGGGTGCCAATTTGCAATTATTCGTGGCGGCCAAGGGCTGCCTAATGCCTCGGCAACTACCTACACCGCCTTTTAGAACACTGGTATTGATCATCATACCCTACAGTCTCCCCCTGAGGACTAACTTGAGGAGAACCAAAAAATGACTGAGATTCTACAAAGGTGACATCTTTGGAGATATAGAATTTTCGAGAGGTAGGGTTGTAACATTTGTAGCCTTTTTGGGTAAGAGAATACCCAAGGAAGACACACCTAAAGCTCTAGGATCAAGTTTGTCCCGATTGGTTTTAGGAACGTGAACAAAACACACACAACCAAATATTCTAAGAGGAAGAGGAGAATGCAAACTCAGATCTGGAAAAAAGGATGCTAGACAGTGAAAAGGAACTTAGATGGGACCCTGTTAATCACATAAACTGCTTTAGAACAGCTTCTCTCAAAAAATGTTTAAGAACATGGTGATGATAGAGAAGAGGTCTAGCCACATTAAGGAGATGTCTAATCTTTCGTTCAGCTGCTCCATTTTGTTGTGGAATATCTATGCAGGAAGATTCATCAACTATCCTCTCTTGTTGAAAAAACTTATGCAAGTGATTGTTGAAATAATCTCTTGCATTACCCAATGGCAGCTTTATCTTTTAATAGAAAATCCAACACATGCGAGTGCAGTCATCTATAAATGAAATAAACCATCTTGCATTAGAAAAATTGGGTATCTTGGATGGCCCCTAAACATCAGAATGGATTAAATAAAATAATTTAGATGATAGTTTATTGTTGATTGGATAAGACACTCGATAGTGTTTAGTAATTACACACACATCACACTAGAGTCTTAAACAAGGTGAGAAACATACATTTTAACAGAACAAAAAGGAGGATGACTTAGTCTAAAATGATGAAGCCAAATGTCGAAAAGATCCGAGGTTGACTGGGATGAACAAGCAACCCTTAGTTGTCTCCCTTTAAGGCAATCACTCTCCCCTTGTAAGACATACAATCCATTTTGTTCCTTCGCCACACCAATCATCTTTCCCGTGTTCATGGCCTGAAATTTACACATATGAGGAGAGAAAATAGCATGGCAATTCGGCTCTTTAGTAAGCTAATGAATAGAAATAAGGTTGGTATCCAAATTAGGTACATGAAGCACCTACTTCATAGATAACTTAGAGCTAAGATTGACCTTGCCCTGTCCTTGGATGGGAACTAAGGTTCCATTGGCAATGGTTATCTGTTTGGTGGTTTCAAGAGGCTTATATGACTCAAAAACATGGAGGTTAGGGGTCATGTGATTGGTGGCTCCTAAATCTAGGATCCACATGTTACTCCTATCAATTTAGAGGCTAAAAAAGAACCAGAATTTAGGTAGTTACCTTGTTGTGCAAGAGTGCAAGCTCCATCCTGAATTGTCCTTAGGAAGTTTTCAGCTTGTTAATCTCTTTAGCATTCAATTGATTAAGTTCAGATCCAACAGATTTTGTCTCATCATAGGACCCTACTTCCTCTTGTTCCTTGCTTGAGAGACAAAATTGGTGCTTCAAATTCCTGAATCCTCCCATCTTGCTCAAAATAGCTTCCTTCCCATGGAGTTTGAAGCACGTCTCCCTAGTGTGTCTAGGTTTCTTGCAATAGCTACACCACAACCCTTCACACAACGTGAGTTCTTAGTTTGAGCCTCTAATTTCCCTACTTTAAACCTTGTTCCTTTGTTACTAGCCATCATGGCAGAACCTTTAGAACTATGCTTATTGAACATGGCACCCCTTCGGTTTTATTCACTTCTAACAATGGCAAACACTTCATTAAGAGTAAGGAGTTTATCTCTACTAAGAACTTGGATCCTCACCTAATCAAATTCTAGATTAAGGCCTGCCAGAAATTCAACAATCCTATCTTGTTCGAAAATCCGATTGAGGGTGGCAGCATCCTCACTGCACACCATGTTGATGTTTTGATAGTGATCAAGTTCTAGCCATAAGCCCTTCATCCTATTATAGTATTCTGTTACAATTAATGGTCCTTGCCTAGTGCCACTAATCTTGGTATTAATCTCAAAGATTATTGAGGCATCTTAGACCTTGGAGTAGGTTTGCCTCACTGTTTCCCAAATCTCCTTTGTTGAACTTAAAAACATAAAATTCTTACTAACCTCAAACTGCATTGCACTCCATAACCAAGACATAATAATCAGTTGAGGAAGGTCCTTACAAGTGGCCGATCTTCCCCCGGCCCTTTGTTAAAGCAGCTTATGATTCAAGAGAGTTCTAATTGAAGGGGAGTGTTAAAGCAGTTTGCGTTTTAGTGTTTATTCTAGTAGCTTGCTGTTACTGTTTGTTCTTAAGTTTCAGCATGTTTGTTATTTGCGTTTTTTGTAAGCTTCAGTTGTTCTCTATATAAACGGCAAAGCTATCTATTTGTGGTATGATTTTCATTTTGAAATCAGAAGATTACGAAGTTAGTCGGAACTCTTGTCTTGTTCGCCTATCTCTTCTCCTTTAATCAATTACCTACCCTAGGGTTTCACTAATACTTTTACATGGTATCAGAGCCTTCGACAAAAGTCATGGCAACCGATTCGAATCACTGTAACTCCTCTTCGATTCCTCCTCGTTCATCCTCTTCTCTCTTTTCAGCTTCGCATACTGGCTTTGGTGCAGTTGCGAAAGCCTTGAACTATGTTCCAATTAAACTTGATGTCGGGAACTATATTTTCTGGAAAGCTCAAGTTCTCGCTACTATTCGAGCGTTTGATTTGGTTCAATTTCTAAACAATTTGACTCCTCCTCCAAAGTTTGTTACGGATCCTGATAATGACGATGCTGAAGCAAAGCTGAATGATGACTTTATGGATTGGATGCGATCAGATCAGCTACTTCTTGGCTGGCTCTTCTCAACTATTGACAAAGATGTCTTGGCGCAGGTGATTCATTGTGAATCATCTGCTGAGGTATGATCTACTTTAGAAAAACTTTACTCTAGACAAACTGTTGCGAAATCCTTTCAATTAAAGCAACAGCTGCGTTCAGTCAAGAAGGAGTCTCTATCTGTCAATGACTACATTTTAAAGATCAAAACAATCGGTCATGCACTAGCAGCCATAGGAGAACCTCTTCCTGATAAAGAGATATTATTAGCCATTCTAAATGGCTTAGATCATGATTATGAGACTGTTGTAAGTCTTATAACATACCAGATGGATGAAATAGATTTAGAGAAGGTGCAATATCTTCTATTAATGCATGAACAGCGGTTAGTCACACAAAATGTGCCACCGTTGACAACAACTTTTGACTCTCACATGTCCTCTTCAATGTCAGTCAATGTTGCTTCTTATTCAGCACAAAATGGAAATGGAAATGGATCTGTTCAGAATACAAGAGGAGGTTATACTAATCGAGGAGGTCAATTTGGTAATAGAGGAGGTAGAGGGAGAGGTAGATCGAATGGCAAGAGAATCTACTGTCAACTTTGTGGAAAACCAGGACATTTTGTGGACAAATGTTATCACAGATTTGATAAGACCTTTTATCGAAATTCTGGTTCTAATTTTGGAAGAGGAAATTCAGGAGGTCAGACTAATTTTCGTGATTCTCAAGCATACCTAGCTTCTGTTCGAGATTCTAGCGAAGGCTACATGACTGATTTAGGTTCATATCATGGCACTCCTAATGGCATCAACCCTCAATCATCTGAACCTTCCTTTGTACCTTATGATCAGTCTGATCCTGCATGGTTTGTGGACTTTGGTGCCACAAATCACATTACCTCCAATGTTCACAATCTATCCAATCATTCACCTTATCATGGCAGTGACAAGGTCACAATTGGTAATGGTAAGTCTTTACCTATTTCAGCTATTGGTACAACACAACTTTCTTTCATTTCTTCTCCTAAATCTTTTGTTTCTCTCCCTCATGTGCTTCATGTTCCTCACATAAAGAAAAATTTGATTAGTGTTTCTCAATTAACCCGAGATAACAATGTTGTTACTGAATTTGATTCGCATTCATGTGTTGTCAAGGACAAGGATTCCAAACAGGTGCTGCTTCAAGGACATCTTAGGAATGGACTCTATCAACTGAATTCAGCTTTTGTTCCAGCTGCACTCAGTCACTCTGTTCATTCCATTGAGCCTACTACTTCAGTTCGATCTTCTTCTGTTTCTACATGTAATACACGATTCAATAATACATGTAATAAGCACTCATTTTGTCATGAGTTGCCAAATCATTGTCTCAATGTAATTCACACTAGTTCTGATATTTGTAAACAATGGCATGCTCGTTTGGGGCATCCATCAACTCGTGTACTGCAGTTTGTATTGAATAAAATTCAAGTTCCTTTTTCTTCTATTCCTTTTTGTGATTCCTGCAAGCTTGGGAAGTTAAGTCAGTTACCATTTCATTCTTCTGAAATCACAGCGACTAAACCTTTAGAGCTTGTCTATTCTAATCTATGGGGACCTTCACCAGTTGTTTCAGTTGAAGGTTACAGATATTACATAATTTTTGTGGATGCATATACCCGATATACTTGGCTCTTTCCTTTGAAACTCAAATCTGATGCTCTACCCACTTTTACAGCCTTTCATAAATTTGTTGAACTGCAATATAATCACAAATTCAAGGCTTTACAAACTGATAATGGGGGAGAGTTTAAGGCCTTTTTGCCTTATCTTAAGAGCTTTGGCATTCAAGCTCGGTTTTCATACCCCTATACACATCAGCAAAATGGTGTGGCTGAGAGAAAACATCGCCACATAGCTGAAATGGGATTAACTCTATTAGCTCATTCCCATATGCCTCTTAAGTATTGGGTAGAAGCTTTTCAAACTGCAGTCCATGTCATAAATTTGCTGCCTGCAACACCTCTTAAATTTTCTAGTCCATTTCAGTTGTTGTTTGAGAAATCTCCTAACTATTTGCTTCTTCAGCCTTTTGGTTGTGCTTGCTTTCCTTTTCTTAGACCCTATAACAAGCACAAATTTGCCTTTCATACATCTAAATGTGTGTTTCTCGGATATAGTCACTCTCAAGCAGGGTATAAATGTTTGCATCCATCTGGAAGGATTTATGTATCCAGGCATGTGCAGTTTAATCCTAATGATTTTCCCTATCCTTCCTTGTTTGTGTCTACTTCTTTTCAATCGTCTCCTACAAATGTTGGCTTATCTACTTCTCATTTTCAGTCTCTTCCTTCATATTCCAAATTGTCCAAAGCAACACCTGTCTTGCCTCCTTCCTTGTCCAATTCAATGGTTTGTCCGCAAGTTTCAGTAACTTCTCCTGCTATCACTTCTCCTTGTGCTTCATCTTCTGTTCAGTCTTCGTCTTCTTCCTCTATTCAGCCAGTTTTAATTCCTAGATCCAACCCACCTGCTGCTCCTTCTATCCATCCTATGATGACCCGTTCTAAAACCCAAAGACTTATTACTGCCTCCCCTCATGCCTTAGTGAGTTGTCTTGAACCTTATTCAATTCGTGAGGCTTTGTTAGATTTTCGATGGTTGCAGGCCACGCAAGAAGTATTTGCAGCATTGCAGAGAAATAAAACTTGGGATCTTGTTCCCTTTTCAGCAGATATGAATATCATTGGCAGTAAATGGGTTTTTAGGGTCAAATATAAGCCAGATGGTATTGTTCTTAAGTATAAAGCAAGGCTGGTTGCTAAGGGGTTTCTACAAACACCTAGTGTGGATTATGCTGAGACCTTTAGCCCTGTTGTAAAGGCTCCAACAATCAGAGTATTGTTCTCTTTAGCATCCCAATTTGGTTGGGATAGACAACAACTTGATATCAATAATGCTTTCCTAAATGGTGACTTGGAAGAAAGTGTTTACATGACTCAACCTGAGGGCTTTGTGAATTCTAGATATCCCTCTCATGTTTGCAAATTAACGAAGTCCCTTTATGGTTTGAAACAAGCACCACGTGCTTGGTATGTAAAGCTGAAATCTGCGTTTCAGAATTGGGGCTTCACACGAGCAACCTCTGATGCTTCCCTCTTCATTAAACGAACAACTTCTTATGTTTTGTTTGCCTTGGTTTATGTTGATGATATTTTAATCACCGGTTCAGATTCAGCTGTTCTACAACTTTGTATTAAAGATTTGGACAGCACTTTTGCTTTAAAAACTCTAGGCTCAGTAAATTACTTCTTAGGATTTGAAGCTTTTAGAAATTCTGCTGGTATTCACTTAACTCAAGCCAAGTACACTATGGATTTGTTGAAGAAAGCTGATATGTATGACTGTAAGCCTTGTGCTACTCCTACCACTTCTTCATTTTCTCTTACAAATGATGGTGAAGTCTTTTCCAATCCATCTTTATATCGAACTCTAATTGGCTCTCTTCAATACTTAACATACACTCGGCCAGATATTGCCTTTGTGGTAAATAGACTCAGTCAGTTTTTGGTATCTCCTAAAGTGCAGCACTGGGTTGCTTGCAAACGGTTGCTTAGATATTTGAAAGGCATGGTGGGATATGGTCTTTTCTTCTCTCCCTCACCTGGTCCTTTAGATCTATCCGTATACACCGATGCAGATCATGCAGGGTGCAAGGTCACAAGGCGCTCTACTAGTGGTTTTTGTGCCTTTCTTGGTTGTAATCTGATTGTTTGGGGTTCTAGAAAACAAACAGTGGTTGCTAGATCAGTTGGTGAGGCTGAATACCGTGCTATTGCTCAAGGTATCACAGAATTACTATGGCTAAAGTCCTTATTTTCTGAATTGGGATTTTTAGATTCAATTTCATCTAAACCCATTGTGTGGACTGATAATTTGGCTGCTAAGAGTATGGCTGAAAATCCGGTTTTTCATGGGAGAACTAAGCATATCGAGCTTGATATTCATTTCATTCGTGAAAAGGTTGAAAAGAATGAAATAGAAATTAGATATGTTCCCACTGAACATCAGATCGCTGATGTTTTTACCAAAGGTCTTTCTCAGGCTCGTTTTCAATTTTTGTGTAGCAAACTTGGCTTAATATTTTCTCCAGTTCACAAGGTTGCCTGTTCCGGAGAGTCTTCATTGAGAGGGAATGTTAGAGCATCTTCTCAGCAGCTCAAGAGAGTTCTAATTGAAGGGGAATGTTAAAGCCGTTGTGATTCAAGAGAGTTCTAATTGAAGGGGAATGTTAAAGCAGCTTATGATTCAAGAGAGTTCTAATTGAAGGGGAGTGTTAAAGCAGTTTGCGTTTTAGTGTTTATTCTTGTAGCTTGTTGTTACTGTTTGTTCTTAAGTTTCAGCGTGTTTGTTATTTGCGTTTTTTGTAAGCTTCAGCTGTTCTCTATATAAACAGCAAAGCTATCTATTTGTGGTATGATTTTCATTTTGAAATCAGAAGATTACGAAGTTAGTCGGAACTCTTGTCTTGTTCGCCTATCTCTTCTCCTTTAATCAATTACCTACCCTAGGGTTTCACTGATACTTTTACACCCTTGAGGAAGGTCCTTACAAGTTGAGCCCACTGCAAGTAGTTCCTACCGTCTAGGCAGTAGGAATGATGCATACTAGGCAAGTCTCCAGCTCCAGTTGGCTGCTCAATTGGAGTTGATTCTTCAATTGTCAGGGTGGGTGCAGCTTCAGAGAGTTCTAACATGTTCACCAGAATAATCAGTTGAACAAAGAAGAAGCAATGAAGGCTTAGAAGAAAAGGAAGGAAAACTGTGCAATGAAGGCACACTAGGCTTCTAGGCGGATCGGGCTGGTATTGTTGGCTTTAATACCATGTAGAAAACTGAATGGATTAATTAGAATAATTCTCCAATAATCCAAAATATACACGATGATCTCCTTTACAATAAATACAACATAAGGAAAGGATACATATTTACATTCTTAGGAAAGTTTCCTAAATTTGAATTAGGAAAGATCCTATTCCAGATCAGGAAGCTTCTAAAACTACATACTTTGACTATCACACACATCTTTCTTCGTGCACCAACATAAAGATTTCTTGAATAAGGAAGATTCTATAGGTAGAGAAGAGTTATTTCAGGGATTTCTAACAAGTCAAGATCCAAATAACCATGTTAGACCACATATCCCATATCCTACCAAAGTGTCAAGTGTCCAATATGGGTCCTTCAACAACTTAAACGAGTCCACATAGGTTTTGACACAACTTTTTAGATTCCCATCCATCTTGTTTGGTATTGTGTTTCTCATCACCGAGTATAACATTACATATTTCCAAGTACACCCTGTAATCCATTTTATTGCTAGTGCTTCATATTTTCAAAATTCTACTTCCTTACTGGTTGTTATGGTCAAAACAACAGGCAAGAGAACATGAAAAGAGAAGGTGGAAAATATAAAAATCTCAGAACAACCTGGAATTGAAAGATAGAATGCATCAACCACATGATCCTTGTTTTTCATAAGGTATGCAGCTTGTCCAGAATAAGCTAAAAGGAGGCAAGGGAACACAACAACAGTGGAAGCAAGCTGTATAGCTGAAAGTGGAAAATAGGCAAGATCAGCAAAAAGGGCTTCTGTCCCTGCAATAGTTAATAATTTAACAATCAGAACACAAGTAACCAGTTCTGAGTTATTGCCCAAATCATGAATCAATTCTTACAGAAAATGGATCACAAGTCAAATAAAAGTTTACCTGTAATACTAAGCATGATTCCTCCGAGGGAGGTCCAGCCATCTCTGCCTCCCCTTCTAAAATACCGATATATATGAATTGGTGAAAAAGCTCTCAGAACACTGCTATCATATTTCCATATGTTGAATATTCCAATACTTCCAATTAAGAGAAACCAAAGTAACACAATTGGTGCAAATAGCCACCCTACTTTATCAGTACCATAGTGCTGCATGCTAAATAGTCCTACCAAAATGACAACAGCAACCACCACAACTGTGTCTGTTGTACCAAATGTAAATTATAATATATTAATCCAAATAATTGAAAAAATTAAATGAGATGTTTTATGAAAAAAGGTACCAGTTCTAGAGAACTAGAAGTTGTAAGCAAGGAAATACCACTGCTCATTTTGGGGTGGGCTACCTTGATTCCGCCGGCAGCTGAAAGAACTGTAAAAAACAATTCGGAAAACATCTCATACATAAAGGCAAAGAGAGCGATCCACTGCAGTAATAATGAACAACAACATACCAAGCTTATATCCCATTATGTGGGGTCGGCTACATAAATTCTCGCTCTCCAATCATTTCTATCTATGGCCTTATCTTCTATAAAGCCCTTATAACTAATATCAAGCCCAAGTGCCTCTCATCAAGTTTTTCTTGGTCTTCCTCTATCTCTTTTGTTAAACATTTGTTCAGTTTTGTCCACTCTCTTCATTGGGGCCTTCATTGGTTTTCTTCTTACATAATCAAACCATCTTAATTGTGTCTCAACCGGCTTACATCAATAATAGCCTGTCTGAGCAAATTATGAATTACCTCATTTATAATTTTATTTTTTGTTATATATCTACACATCCATCTTAACATCCTCATCTTCATTACGCTCATATTTTGTACATGTTAGTGCTTTACTATGCAACATTCTATGGATACAACAAAGGTAGTCTTATAGCTATCCTATGAATTTTCCTTTTAGCTGTAATCAAATCTTATCAGAAGCACTTTTCCATTTTAAACATCATTCCTTTTCTCTAGTTGCTAAATTTAAGTATCATGCCTTAATTCTAAAGGTAACATCCTCATTAATCTCCCAAAATTTATTGATCCAAGATATCTAAACTGATCTTTTCTTCGTACAACTTCATCTTCTAATTTTATCATATTGTCATCCACACTTATTTTTTCTATATTTACATCCTATATATTCAATTTTCACTCAACTTAAAACCTGTAGATTCTAAAATGTTCCTCCATGTCTTAAGTTTAGTATTTACGCTTTCTTTTATCTCATCCACTGACACAATGCCATCCGCAAATAGCATACACCAAGGCACCTCTACTTGGATATGTGTAGTGAGCTCATCCATTATTAGGGCAAATAGGAAGGGCTTAATGTAGATCCTTGATGTAATCCCATTGTAATTGGAAAAAACCTCAATATCCCCTCCACATGTTCTGATATGATTTTGCTCCATGGAAAACGTCTTTAATAACTTATACATAAGCAATTCAGACTTAATTCTTCTATAAAACCCTCCATAAGACTTCCCTAGGAACTTTGTCATAAGTTTTTTCTAAATCTATAAATAGCATTTGTAAATCCTCTTGTTTATCTCTATACATTTTTCATTAGATTACTCAACAAATATATAGCTTCTTTTATTGACCTAAGAGGCATGAAACCAAATTGGTTTTCCAACACCTTGGTTTCTCTTCTTAATCTTAGTCCAAGCACTCTCTTCCAAAGTTTCATAGTATGACTTATTAACTTGATTCCTCTATAATTTTCACAACTTTGAACAGCACATTTATTTTTGTACATAGGTACTAAAGTGCTCTTCCTCCATTTGTTTGACATCCTTTTTGATTTATGGATTACATTAAATGATTCCATTAACCTAAAAGTGCCCTCTTCTCCCATGCATTTCCATACTTCCATCTTCTCCAATGATTGCTTTACCATTCTCATCTTCTCCAATGATTGCTTTATTTCATTTGGATATATATGTCTATGAAACATGTAATTTTTATCTTCTTCAAAGTGACTAAGATTCCCCAACATAGCACTTGATTCTCCACATTCATTGAATAACTTCGAAAAATACTCCTCCCACATATACAAGAGAAAATCTTTCACGTAGTTGCTGTATTGCAGGTTTAAGAAAAAGGATATTAACCAGTGATGGTCCCTCTCATCATTGTGTCCTCTCACATAGATGGTCTCAAATTTTAGCCAATGTCTACACATGGAGTTTACTCTTTGGTTTTCCTCCATTAGTACAAACCCTAAAAGTCCACATCTTTACCAACATTTGGCCAACTAAAAACAAAATCAATTTTAGAAGAACCAAAGTTTAACATGTTCTAACAAACGATCCCACAACAGTTGGGTATAGGAGTCACAAGGGTTCGCCAGTCTCATAAAGTGGTAGATCTATATGCCTAAACTAACAAATTGTTGGCAAGGTTGTGTCATTGTTTAGATACTCCAGTAGTCCAGTGAATGGGTGACCTCATTTCTGAAGCACCAACTCCATTGAAAAAACTTAGGCAGCAATTTGTGCTCTGTCTACCCAACTTCAACACTATTGCAACTAGTCTCTTGCATCAAACAGTATCAAGCCATATAATTTTTGATAAGTCAAATAGAAAATTAAAATAAGACCAGTACAGAGTTCAAATTGGATAAAAATAATCAAAACTAACACAAAAGATTAGAGGACCAGAATGTCAAGAATGAGTTACTATGGCATCCCATAAATTAATTAATAAGCATGGGAAGAGGGTCTCTAAGAGAGACTTCTAAAGAGAAGAGAGTTACACCAAAATTTGATGAAGAAATAAAGCACAAAGTGGTAGCCAGGATTGCTGAAGTAGATGAAAAACCTTATGCAAGCAGCTGAATTTAAATCAGTTTTTGGAGACTAAATAAAGAGAAATATTTGCATCTCTATTATGTTATTAGACTAAAAAGAGGGTTCTAATGATATAAAAATTATTAATCTTGTTTAAGAATTAAGAGAGTTGGATGAAGGACTTAAATAATGAGATTGTGGTAAATTATAAAAAATTAGAACAGTCCCAGCTCTAAGAAATCTGTAGAAGCTTGTAAAAGCTTCTAGAAACAAGTAGGAAGTGGCAGCCACAGCGGAAGCAGATAGGTGAGGTGTTGGTTTCAGATGAGAGGTGGCATTTTAGGCTAGGTGGCAGGTTAAGAAGGAAGAAGAGTGTCCAACTGCAGAGTTTTAGGGTTAGGTGGCAGGTTTAGAAGAAAGATGAATGTCCAGCTGCAGATTTTTAGGGATGGGTGGCAGGTTTAGAAAAGAGATGAGTGCCCAGTTGCAGATTTTTAGAGCTAGGTGGCCGGTTTAGAAGAATATGAGTGTTTAGCTGCAGAGTTGAGTGTCCACCTGCCAGAGAGCTGCTTATTTCTGGCTATAGATAGGCCATTTTCCTGCCATTTCACAACATAAATGAAGTTAACTGAGGAGCCCTCCATAGAAAGAGTGTTAAGAGTGAGAAAGACCTTGCATGTGACCAGGCTTCACTATATAATTGATCCAAACACGTGCAACAATTTAAATATTAGGCCCATGGTGAGGTTTGAATTGAGGAGCTTTGCCTATTTTGATACAATGTTAAATTGGTAACTACCATCTCATCTAAAAACTTAAGCTATTAGATAGGGGATTAACTTTATTTTTTATATTATTATTTTCACTACAACCTCATTGTGAGAAAAATGAACCATGTTTAACTATTGATACACAAGTGAACTATGTCAATATATTGTATCTTTTGATTGCAATCATATGCTATTTAATTAAATTATCATGAACAAAGAAAAAGCCAAAAGATAGGAAGCAAAAAATTTATTCACACATTACAAATAGGTTTCAAAGAAAACTACATTGGATCGGACAAACATGCTTATGGACTCATAGAAGAATTAATTAAATTCACAGATCATATAGGTGAATGATCTTAGAACCAAAAGCAAATGTTCTCTCCCTTCTTCACATTTTTGTTACAATCCTAAGCGGTTGTTACACAATAATGGGTCAACTAGTGTAAATTTCAATCATGCAAACAAAAACAAAAAGTGCATTATTAATAGAAGGATAAATCAAAATGCTTCAATCAATGCAAGTATGATAGAAGTCTTCTCATAAAAAAACGCTTAAAACAATGAACATGGTTATACCTGATATAGCTGGAGTGAGAATTCCATCGCCAATTGCCATGCACGTGCCAACAAGGACAAGCAAAAGAAGAGCATTCTTTCTGAAGGTATATTTCTCCAACCATGCCTTTGTTTTTGCAGCATATGAATGCTCATGGAAACTGTTACGACTGTATGTTGTCAGCTCCTCATCAGTACGATGTTGATTAGGAATTGTCTTGATTTTTGCATGTCGACAGAGCAGTGAATAAAGAGCAAAAGTACCACCTGACAGTCAAAAGATAAGTCTACTGGCATCTCATCAATACCAAAGAGGGTTCTCAGTGTTATGGTTTATAAAAGAGAATTTGGACAATGCAACTGCAAGAGCAGAATATTTGAGAAAGTATAATTTTCTGATGTAAAAGATGAACATAAACATCAAAGAGGGTGCTGGGTGTCACTTGATTTTTGAAATTAAATGATAGTGACCAAAGAACAAAAAGTTCCACCTGGCAGTCAAAAAAACAAGTCAAAGAAGGTCCTCAGTGTTATGGTACATCAAATAATTGGACCTTGCAGCTGCAAGAACAGAATATTTGAGAAAGTACAATTTCCTAATGTGAATGAAGACCATCAATATGAAACAAGGTGCTCAGTCATACGGTATGTTATAGAATCAGAAGGAGCCCCAAAGGCAGAATATTCAAGAAAGTACAATTTTGAATGCAAGTAAAATGAAAACTAAGTCATGTTTTATATAGGTTCAACTGTTCATGTCGATAAAAGCCTATGCTTAACAAACAACTCAGCTGAGTCTCAGTTATATGATGATCAATTCATGTTTCTAGAGACTACAATGGAGCACAAAAATAACTTCTTTTTCAAGGAAAAGTTTGGTTGCATATAGCAGCACTTAAATATATGATTCAGCTAATTGTTTGTTCCCCTAAAGATCGATTATTTCTTTTTTTTCTTTCCTCATGATAAGCAAATTATATGAAATATCTGCATTCAGAAAAGGGGTACCACCCATTTGCCCAAGAATTGATCTATTTTCAATTCAATATTTCGAAGCAATCCCTTCCTCAATTAAATCAAGATATGAAACAGAGTACCTTTTACAATCACTCCAACCCCCCCCCCCCAAAAGAAAAAAAAAAAAAACATAAAAAATAAAATCCCATCAAATGATTGAAGCACCTTATGTATAGCAGATTACTTTTATAATATGAAACATATATGTATGAGGTAAAAGTTTGGATTATGAAACATGAGAAACATTTTCATCTCTAGCTACTTTTTCAATATAATGACTAAATCAGAAAATAGTGTTTTAATTAACTACAAGCTAAATCAAAGCTTTTCCTGTGACATCCAAGAAGAAAAAGAAAAGAAGAAGAAAAAACAAAAGAGGGGTAAGACTCGTGAAACCATTGTAGATGAGGATATATTAATCACAATTATAGAAGGATTAGGCTTGAGTCCAAATTTTGTATTATCTGACTGATATTCAGAGTTAGGATTTTACCTCTACCCTGCAGTTAGACTAGAAACTCCCAACTCAAAATGCAAGAAAGTGTGATTGAAATCATTCATTTTCAAGCAAAATACAGAACTATTAATTTCAATTGTATCCATTTGAAGCTTGATTTGTATCCTTCCTGGTCAACATTGGCTAGCAGGAATTATGTAGTCCTTTGGATCACCCTGCTACTGTATTCACAATGACAATGTGTGACACATTTAAATCTAGACATAATCTTATTTCAGTACAACAACAATAACAATCACAAACTTTAATCCTACTAGGTGGGGTTGGCTACATGAATTCTAGACCTCCAACCATCTCTATTCATGACCATACCATTTGTAAAGCCAGCACTATATCCTATGTCATGTTTAAGCGTTTCCTATCAGATTCTCTTCTGTTTTGTCTACCTCTTTTGCCACAAAATTTCTCTATTTTATCCACTTACCTCACAGGTGTGTATCAATTGTCTTCTCACATATCCAAATCATCTTAAATGTGACTCCCGCATCTTATTTCCATTAGGCTCCACTCCACCATTATTATGTAAGATCTTGTTATTTATTTTTGTCCTTTTTTTTGTATGGCAGCAAATCTACTAGAACATTCTTATCTCATTTACACTCATATTTTTTCACATGTTGATGCTCAATTGCCCCAACATACTCACCCCTACAACAAAATGGTCCTCTAGTCACCTGATACAGCTTCTCTCTTAGTGTTAAAGGGCTTTTACATAATCTTAGTTTAGTAATTTAAAGAGTTAGGTCTTGTATAAATATATATGTATATGTATATATTTGATAGGTGGGATATCATCATGTTGTAGTAGATAATGAGTGCATACTATCACAGTGCAAAATAAGATGAACAAAACAAAGCCCTATATCCCCTTTACATCATATCATAAGAAACTCCATAAAATCTAAAATTGATAAAGGAAGACCCCACTGAAAACCAACCATGCAGAGGAGATAGATATACAAGATAGGGAATTGGATATATTCTACAATAGATAAGGGCCCTGGGTAGGATAAAGGTGAACATGACTTTATTGTTACCTGTCAGAACTCTGTTTTCTGACAAGGAATTCTCTCCCAATTCAATGGAGAATTGCAGGGAATTGAAGTACAATCGAGAGAATTGAGGGATGAGGGAGAGAACTGAGAGAGAAAGAGATCGAAACAGAATTGGGAGGGAAAATGAAATCTGTATTTTCTCATTCATACGCAACTAGGCCACGGGCTTGGCTTATGTAGCCAGCCTTGGCGCCTCAATTTGATTTTACATTTGAATTGTAACAACTTCTACTCTCTTATTACAATAGTGCCATATTCTCAACTACTCCTCTGTTATTATCCGAATGCCCTCGCTTAGCTGATGGACTATGACATTACCTACACTGTGTTTGTGATCAGAACATCACAAATGATAATATCTAGTTACACATTACCAAAATTTCAGGTCACATCTGGGAACTAACACCATAAGGTCTCCAAATCAAGAATATTCCTCTAGCCTAGAATAGATTTAAATGATGTAATTTTCTAAAATTTCAGTACAAACATGTACTACTACTTTTTAAATCCTTCAAGACAGAAAAAGTTCAGAACTTAAGAACCACATGCCTATTGCTTTGACACACAGTAAACACATGGGCTCTAGCTCAAGTTTGACCAACATAAATTGAGTTCCATTGGTAAATATTAAGCACAATATCATTTTTCTTTACATGTAAAGACAAGTGTATTCATACCTACTAATAACTTCTCCGCTAGACCTTTTACTCTAGAATTCCAATTTGGTAGAAATTACAGTCCTTAAAAGTAATATTAGGAGTTTGTTCCACTTCTTTTCCAACATATAGCATTTGATAGATAATATCTTAGTATTCCAATCATGTTTCCATATTGTATAGGTTGGTTGCATAATATCAACTATGCGATGTAACACAACCATGTCAATTATCTACATTCAAGACTCATGAAACTTCTCCATATGAAGATGGTGGTGTTAGAAGGTTGTGTTAAGAAGGGCATCCAGCATAAAATTCTGCAACATTGTTCTTTGCATGGATTTGTGTTCTCAATGTGACTTTTAGATGTCAGTTGGCATTTGAATGTCATGCCACCAACCCGAACTTAGTAGGATAAGGCGCAGTTAATGATGATAATGAGATAATTTCTTAATATTATGATACTATAAAATATGAGTGCATTTGTAATATAAAATTGAACAGGTTATAATGTGATGTACTTTATAAAGTATATTATATTTTTTGTTGCACCTCCTTTCTTTCGAGTCTTGATTTTTTGAAAATAGTTTTGCAGTTTTCATGCCTTGTGCTTGTTACTGTGCATTTTAAGCAGTGATTGATGCCATCAAAGATGTCCTTTTAATATTAATCTTGATTTCAATATCTTATTTTAGACCTCTTCACACTAAATTCATTCAATTAGCATAATGGAGGTTGACCTTTTTTAGTAGGATTCCTTAATGAGAAAATGGTTAGAACTTAACACCACATCTCAATGTAGTTAAATAATAAAATCATTTGACTTTTGTGGCCACAATTTAGACCAATGAGTGAACCAACATCAAAAGAAGCAACAGGGCAGCAACTGTGCTAATTGTCACCAATTACTTGATAAAATACCTACCAAAAAATAGAAACTAAAAAGTCATCCTCAATGCATAAGGCTCTCCATTTTTCAAAGATCATTTGTGTATGCAACCTTACTCTTTGCAAAGACAGTTTTTTCCACAACTTGACCCCATGATAGCAACCTCAACGTTGCTATCAAGGCTTGCCCTTGCCAAAAAAGAAAAAAACTAAAGAAAGTATATATCATGCAATGTGTTGTAGATATATTCCATCATTCAAATGTGCTCATATATTTCTAGCTCCTACCGCAGCTTGCATTCCAGTTTATTAGCTAATTACAAGCAAATCTCAATGTTAATTACTAATCATATATTTTTTCTTTTGTTCTTTTAATAAGCACCATCTCATGAAATTTCTCCATGTGAAGATGGTGTTCAAACTTCATTTCATCATTACTCCGCCAGGGGATATTATCCACTGTCGGTCCCAAGCCCGAATAAAGGAGGAGGGTTGCGTTAGGTAGCCGACAGCCAGCGTAAAACCTAGTCGGATCCAAATATGAATTCTAGACAAACTATCTGTTGGGATGTAACCCACATAGAAGTCTAGAATTCATGTAGCCAACCCCACATAGTGGGATAACGGCTGGGTATGTTGTTGTTTCTTTTAATAAGGAAAGATAAAAAAAAAAAATTCTTCTCCCCCCCCCCACCCCAACCTTTGAGAGGACAGGATATGAAATGAAACCTTCTTCTACTATGCTTTTAACGTGCTTAAATAGCTTTGAGTTGTGGAAGAATCCTTTTCCTTTTTTTAGCTGCATGGCATTGATGATGTTCCCTTGTTTGGGGTTGTCCAGGTATATACCTCCAAGTATGTATTTCTCTGGATCATTGCTAAATTTCATTTTGGTCATAAAATTTCTTGACCACCAAACGGAACATAGCTCTGATGAGAGAAGGGGTACTTTTGGTTTTACCTAAAGTTAAGTGTCTTTATATTCTTATTCTAGAACATTGCCTTAGCAAAAGGTAATTAAACACAAAAAAATTCACTGATATTGGACCAGACATGGTTTCAAAATTTATTGGTTTATCTTGTTCAAATTATACAAATCCACCAAGTCCAGCTACTAACTAGCAAAAAATTCCTTTTCTTAGAAATATTTGACTCAACACCTGTCATTTAATTGGAATCCCTAATTATATTATGCCATTGGCAAAGTATTACCATTTACAGCCTTACACTTTGCACTAATTATCTTTCATAATATGACTATTTGATGCAGGTGGGACTGCCTAAAGTAGCAACTGCATAATTCCAATGCCTAAATTGTGCCACCCCATAAATTTATTAATAAACACTGGAAGAGGGTCCCAAAATGACACTTCAAAAAGGTAAGGAGCTATTCTTAGACAGTTGCTAAAACAAAATATGCAAGGTGGCAGCCAAGCAGGTGAAACCTCAGGTAAGCAGCTGAATTTAAAATAAGTTCTTGGGGAGTAAATCAAGGGATAAATATCTGCATTTTAAATATGTTATTAGGCATAAAAAAAGAATTCAAATGAAATGGAAATTATTAATTTTGGTTGAGAATTGTGGACGCTGGATTAAGGATTTAATTAAGGGAGTATGGTTAACTAAGCAAGAAGTAGTGAAATTCCAGCTATAGCGAGTCTGCAAAAGGTTTTAGAAACATGGTGAGGTGACTGAATTGCTGAGACACACAGGTGATGTGTCTTCCTAGAAGAAAAGGCTTCCATCTAGGGCTAGGTGCCAAAGAAGGAGGACAAAAGCGTGGCAGCTGCTTCAGTTGAAGCAGGTAGCGGGCTGTCTCTGCAGGAAAATGCCACCAAACAGAGCCAACTGACAGCCATTGGGGCTGCCATTTAGTCAGCCGCTTCAGCAGAGAAGTAGGGACCACCTTCATTTCAAGGAACGAACTAAAATGAGAGTGAGAAGATCTCCATAAGAAGTGCTAGAGTGAGAAAGTTGAAGTAAGGAAGTTCTGCTGGAAAGTGAGTAAGGAGCTGAGAAATAAGAAAGGCCTGCTAGAAAGCTAAAGCAAGCTTGAAGAAACTAAGGCTTGACTTGAGGTGAGTGCATGCTTATGGTTACTCTATGTTGGTATTATGCACAAAATGATTTTATGGCAGCCTAATGCATAAAATGGCATGCTGTGTTCATGATACGTGTGCATAATGGGCATGTTGCACAAAAGTATGAGTCAAGCATGTGTTGTTAACAAAACGAAGCTTCAACCCATAAATGCGTTGTAATGCTTTTTGTCAATGTTTGGCCAAGGGTGAGCCCTTTGGTCGTGTGAATGATGGCAAAGCATGATGGAAGGACTTGAACCTAGGAGAGGGAGCAGCTAGTGAATGGGAGAAGGTAATATTAGGGGCTGCCCTCATGAAATATGTGGATAATATTATGAATGTGTGGTTGCATTACCATGACATGCCTTATTGAGAATTCTATTCTCATGCATTGCATTTCAACATTCCAGACCATGCAAGGGATGGGGAGATCGACCAACCAGGAGTTAGAGGATGAGAGGAAATATGCAAGACATTACGTATGCACTTTTGGTAGAATGTTTTGCACAACTTGAATGCTGTCATACTTAGTTGAATATGTGATATAAACTGCTATGTTTTGGAATCGTGATTAAAATTAAATTACTCTCTACTTAAAAAAAATTTAAATTACTCTCACTTATGAGTAAGTTTGGTTGGAAACCAAAATTAGGAACCAATAGAATAAAAAGGGATAACTCCGAGGAGGAGATTGAGTAGGTCCTACTCAATGAAGTCAGACTATTCATGTCAGCACAAGCCAAGGATGTACCTTGGTCTTGTGACCTAGGTTGACCTACAGGACATGGTAGGTCATGACCACACTAATACACTCAAAGATAAGTCTAATACGAGGCATGCCTCATCACGGAGACAGCATGCCACATAAATGGTGAAGCAGATATTGTAATCAGCTTGCTAACAAGGACATGAATGAGACTGCTCATGATATTCTAGTTTTCAGGGTTGAATCTTTTCATTTCTATTGTGATTCTGGTTGATGTGCAGCAAGAAACACATCTGGTTGAAGCATTAATGAATTACTTTTTCTTTAGGTTTGCTTTAGGTCTTAGTTATAAGGTTTTTGGTTGTTAACAGTATTATTGGATCAGCTTAATTTAGGACACTATAGGCATTGCTTTTCTCCTTATAATCAAAAAAATATTGGAGGATGTTTCACTTCACACATAACAGTTATGTCATTATTCTTGAGTAATGATTTTATCTCCATGCTACCATCATCATTATCATTAACTACACCTTACCCTAACCAAGTTAGGGTCAATGGCGTGGCATTCATAATGTCAATTAACTTTGAGGACACTTGTTACTATCCTCAAATGATGACTGCATTTCCATGCTACCATCTACAAAAAAAATTGGAAAAAGACCAAGGTTAAAAGACTCCACAACTGGTAGGTGCAATTTTAATTTTTAACTTTAACTGTTTAAAACCCTATGTTCTTTTGGAAACATAGAATAGCCAACCAGCATCTCCATTTGCAATAATCATTGTCATGACTATCATGTATCAAACACATGAATGTTTGCCAACCCAGAATGTTCAACTTTTGTTTTCCTGTGCTTTATTTGGACAAATGAACCACATAAAGGTACAATATTAGAATAGAGTTCTACCCAATAATGGTCGTAATCCTCCACATGATATTGGATATTAGGGCAAGAGACCGTACAAGTCATTCTATCTGCACTCTATTCCTCCCCTCTCCCTCTCTCGCTCTAAAATTCAATGCACATGCGTGCACGCAACAATTGCATGCACACATACGCATATAAAAACAAGAGGCATGCCCATAGAGAGACCTGCAAATAAAAACAGATATGCTTGGAACATGTACTGTGGCATAAAATGTCCATGGGCTGGTGAAACGAAACCCACTAGCTTCCTTGAAGCTAACAGAGAAGGATTTTAAGTCAGATATTACTCCTCCACATATATCATGAGACTGAAAATAGCCAAGGAACCTTGGCATCCTTAGATCGGTGGGACAGTGGCACTAATTTTGAGGAAAGGCCACAAAGCAGTCATATATATCAATTAATGATTGCATATCACATGCATTATATAGGTCACATGTCTTCTTTTTCACTTTTTCCCCCCCTGTTAAATGGTTCCACAGATCCAGAATTCAGTATAGCAAGTGAACAAATTCAATCAGCTTACCTTGGCCATTGTCGTTTGCCCTGCAAACTATAAAAACATACTTCAGTAGCGGTATGAGAGTCAGGGAGTATATGATCAATGAAAGAGCACCAATGACATCCTCTGGATCTCCAATTCCATGTGGAAATGTATTGTGGAACACATATAAGGGAGATGTTCCTAAATCTCCAAAGACCACTCCAAGACTCTGAAATGCAAGTCGCAAAAGCAATAATGCGGAGACCTTCTGCATGATCCTCAAGAAAATCAGGAACCAAATAAAAGTTATAGCTCTATCAACTGTGATATCCTTTCCTCTGCTAACTATTCTTATTCTAAACCAGCATAACTAGATCTGGAAATGCTAAAAAAAAAAAAACCTCAAATTATCAAGTTGGGAAACAAGAACATTAACCTGCCAAGATTGAAATTTAAAATTTCCCAAACTGCCAAATTTATCAAAGGAAAAAGGATTTAGATATTTAAATTATTTCATGCAATAACTATTTATGACGTTCCAATTCTTCCAAGCAACATAACTTCCATATAGCAAACCAATTTGTCAAATAATCAGTTGCCCTTCTGACTGTTGTGTTGTCTTAATCTTTTTTCTAATCAAATGCATCTAGAAGTGACAGATTTTCAGGGTTACATGTCTTAGGAAAATAATTTCTAAAAAATGTCACCAAAATGAAGGGAAACCTCTTAAAGAAAATATGATTTTTGACACATCAGGTCATGCAAACACTTTCATGTAGCACAACAATCTGTCCAAATCATGAACTTTAACATAAATTCAACAATGTCACACACTTCTCCTGAATTCCCAGGGTTTCATTGTTTTCATTTCGAGGTCAAATGATCTTAAGCAACCAAACCAGGGTGTGCAAAAACAACAGAAGAAATAGCGTCTTCTCAGTTAGAACTTTAAGCTAATTAGGTACAAAAAATTTTAAGCCTTTAAATGACTTCATCAACACAAATAATTAACTTAAAACAATTAGCCTTAAAACCACTTTACCATCCTACTTCCATCAACATGAATAAATAAAAAACATGAACCTCAAAGAAGTATAGCTGATTAGCTTTTTTTCATTAAAAAACATGCACGCACACACACACAGAGTCCACCAAAACAAGAAACAAGAAAGGGAAATGCTGATTCCACGGGGGAACTTGCAGGGGAGGAGGTTCTTACCTTTTCCCTGTACATATTTCTAACTCTTTCAGCCTCTTCATCCATGGGCTGGTCGAGCTGCTGTTCCAAAGCCCACATGCTACCTTTGTCTTCAGTGCCATCTCCAATTTCCACTTCAGTATCCATGCTCGAACTACCTAGCAACTGGTCCCAACCCTTTCAGCACTGAACTCCCACTCTTCTTTCTCTCTGTTTTATTGCAACCTACAAACCCAAACCAATGGTCTTCAAGAAACGATCTGAACCCAATGCTCCAAATCAAAATTTTCAAGCCCAGCTCTAATCAAAACAAGAATTGAACCGACCTAACGGCTACAATAGGAAGAGGGAAATAGCACAAAGGGATTGTAAATCTGTAATTAAGAGCCCAGACAAGTTTATGAGACAACAGAAACCCCACCAGGAAAGCACCGAGAGGCATTGCGAATTTGAACAACTCAACAACCCAACGTCATTATTTGTACTCGGAGAAGGGAAGGGCAAGACCCCATGCTGTAGACAAAATTCAGAAGTGGGGTCCGCTGAATTACGCAATCAATGGCCACAAACACACAGAACCGGCTGAAAATTTCACCAATGCACGATGCGAAATTACAGCATTTGACGAGTCGCAGGCAATTGGATGGAAACAACCAACCATATATGCAAGAAACAAAATTCGGTACTTCAAAGATAAAAGAGAAAACAAAACAAAAATGTTTGGCATAAAATGTGACCTACATTATGCAGTTTTCCTCCTTTTTCCGTTACAGAAGAAGAGGTTTCAGGAGCAGAACTTTCTCCGAACTCCGAAGTATCAACCGCCAGAATATCTTTACCATCCAGACCCTCTCGCTGGCGGCTTTGTCACTTTCTGAAGGAAAGATACGGAGACTCTTCTCACTCTCTATTTCTGTCTGACATTTAAGAGAGCGAGAGAGGAATGAGAGATCGGACAGAGAGAAGGCAACATCTCGTAGGCTTCTTGTCTTTCTGTTCCGTGATCAATTTTTCAGCGGCGCGTTTGTTTCATTCACAGATCTCAGCACAACAACGTAGAAAGAATATATGAACATGAATGAATCAATGGTCTTACTCTGATTAAATACGAATGATTTCTGAAAATTAAATAGTAAATGGTTTCTTTTAATTAAATTATTATTATAATATAATATGATTGCTCTGTGGGACATAACATTGATTGTAATTTCTTTCTTTCTTTCTTTCTTTCTTTTATAATTGGCTGAGCCTAGCCATCGCCTACCATATGATAATGGTCTCATTGCCTCCATTGGTTATCCATTTATTTGGTTTTTTATGTCATCTTTTAACATTTAGGAGGCCTCATCTCATCCCACTAATGAGCCGATTGTTTGATGCCATCTTCAAGAGCAGAAGGTTGGCTGGCACGAAGGCCAAAAGGAGACAATAGAATGGTGGCGATGGTAACTGACAAAGCCACGGAAAACAACTCATACCTAAGTTTAACATCGGGTGGGGTGGGTGTTTCAAATAAGTTCTTAATTAAGATTTTTCATAGAAAAAGAGATAAGGTATTTTATTTGATTCATTATATATTTATTTCGTTTGATATATTAGTTTGATATCACACACTTTACTAAGCTAAATGTATAATAAATAGTTGGTGAGAGACATTCTCATAAGATATTAAAAAAATATTATTTACATAAATTGACACGTATTTAAATAATAGTTTAGTCATAATCAAATATTAATAAAAATTGACACCTTCAGTTTTAGTTTCATAAATCTCACATATTTCTCTTAGACCTTGCATGATTTTCAAGCATATTTTGTTGGGCTTTAAGGGGTAAAAAAAACTAATGATATTGTTACAAAAATCTAATGACATATCATTAGACTTATAAATAACACTTAAGTATTATCTAGCCATATAAATCTTGTAATATAGTTGTCAATTATATTATAATTAACCTTATAAGATACAACTAAAATAAGAAAAATAAACTTTTTGATTTGAGTAATGTCATTTCTCTACAATATACAAATAGCAAAAGACTTGATGAAGCCTTTACGGGCGTAGTACAGTTGGTTCTCATATTATAGATTACACCCAAAGATGCAGGTTCGAATCATGGCAGTCGCAATGTAGGAGTTTCACCCTCTTATGGGGTGACTTCTTGTGGATACTATACACTGTACCTCTTATTTGATGTACTATTATATATCGTAATTAATTCCTCTCACGTACATAAAATAGTGTGTGATGCGCGCTTAAGGTGAGGGTGTACCCCAGCAGAGACTTGATGAGAGCATGGGTCATTTTTGCTTACAATATACTTACACGAAATTGTAAATAAGCCTTTGGAGGACCACTCGGCCATCTAGTGATGTTGTTCAGTCAATTGAAGGACGAGTGAGTCACTCAGAAAGCGAATTGGGAATTTGCCATTGAGAGGGTGACGTTTGCTGACCAATGACCATGGAGCAAGTAAAGAGCAAGTTCTACTCCACAAGATAAAAAATATGCTTTTAAATTTAGACTAACTTCTTTATTTTTATTATTATTATTTTTTTAATAAGCAAGTTCGACTCATCTAAACGTGTCCCACTTTCAATAATGTATTATCGTGGGTCCCATAATAATTTTATTATGCCATAAAAACACGTGACAAGCTACATTAATTTAACTGGTTATTATTTATAATAATTATTTTTATTCAAAGGGTAATCCGTCCAGCTATATTAAATGAATATTATTCTTAATTTAAAAATATTTTTATTAGTTGATGACAAATACATCAAAGTTTGTAATATTTTATTAATAAACAAAAATAATTTTGAAATTAAAAATAATGGCCACAATTATTACAATTTAATTATTGTATTGGCATTATCTTTTCCCTCATTTGGCGTCAGTTCTTCACTTTGTTTGTAGTGTTGTAAGTTTGTTAAAAGAACTCAAATGTTTGGTTGCAAACTTATAAACAACTTTTTAAGTATAAACCTTAAACTATTTTTTAGGGTTTTGGATAACACTTGGAAGAGGAGATTTTGATTTCTTAATAAAATAAAAACTCATCAATAAACAAATTTTCTTCATTCTACAAACTTTTTATAAGCTTACTTCTTAAAAATATCCATAAATTTAAACTTAACCTTAGTTTTAAGTTACACCAAAACGACCGTTAATTAAATTAGTATATCATTGCATTACCTTTTTCCAATATCATTGCATCACATTAGTTATAGACTTTATAAAACTACTTACTCTAATCCATGTTCACTAAAAGTGTCATTAGGTAGGCCAACTCTTTTAAAATTATCGTTTTTATGCAGTTTCTTATTGTTTGTGCTCTTAATTTTGACAAAGAAGATAAATCACAGGCAAACATTTAGCTCTTGTGTAGATTGAGCATCAAACTCGTAATCTACTGGTACAAATTTCAACGTATCACTTGCTAATCACTTAACCTATATTCTGGAAGCAGTAGGCCAACCCTTTTGACCTTTTCTTCTGGTAGGTTTAACTAAGTGTAACATTTTTCAAAATGAATCATGTTAGCTTTATTTATATTAGAAGAAAATATCTTAATGTGATTCCTAACCCCTAATAAAAGGGTTGGGCCAGTAGTTGAGAGAATCATGTAATAGGTTGAGTCGATTTTGGTCTCATTGGGTCATATTGTTAGGTCAACTGATGTAAATTTAAAAATATATATTTTAGAAAGTATTTTGTAATTTTTTTAAAATACAAAAATTGTCATAAAACAAAAAGATTTAAAACAAATATTTTTTTTTTACAAAAATTTAAATAAACTTCTAACCATTTTGAATGTTCCTATTTTTTCAATTTTGAAATTTAAATTGTAAATCAAAATATTTATGTTTATTTTATTTCCAATTGATTGTCAAATTTATTATTATGCATGGTCCAACCTCTCTTAACATCTTTTATGCTGAAATTTTTTTGCAAAAAAACTGCTCTTAAGTTCATCCCAGAGGTATTTCAATGCTTAAATTAGTATAAATTTAAGTTTATAAAATAATATATAACCTATGTGCAAATATATGGGATAAATAATCAAAATAAACTTAAAAATAATTTTAATATTTTTATTAAAATTTTTAAAATTGATATATGATTTATTTTTTTTATTTATAAAATTTAAGATAAATTTATTTAAATAATTAATTACATAATTTTTTTTTAAAGTTATCAAATAAATTTAAGGTAAAGGTAAGGGGTAAGTTATATCCCACTTTTTCAACCATTAACAAACACCGCTAAAGGTCAGTGAACGGCGGCGGTCATCCCAAGAATAAAGAATTGTGGAGACGGAGAAACAATTGAAGCCTGGGACTCCTACCTACCATCGTATGCGTTGGTTGGAAATGGAGTCGCCATTCAAGGGCGACATACTGAGAGGGAAAGTGGCAGTGGTGAGCGGTGGCGGGTCGGGCATTGGCTATGAGATATCTGCACAGCTGGGGAAGCATGGTGCCTCCGTCGCCGTCATGGGCCGACGGCGACACGTTCTGGACGCCACCGTCTCGGCTCTCCGATCTCAGGGCATCCAGGTTTCCCCCTTTCCCCATCTGAGTTCCCCTTTTCTTGCTCAAACATATGTGCACAGAAGGTAGGGGTGTTCGCGGTTCGGTTTGGCCGATTTTGAGCCGGTTTAAAGCGCCGAACCGTAGGTTCGGTTTTCTACCAAATCAAACCGAGCGATTTGATTTGGTGCGGAAAACCGAACCAAACCGAACCGCAAAATACGGTTCGGTTCGGTTCGATTTCCGCGGTTTGGCAATTTCAGCATTTGGTCATGTCCGGTCCGGTTCGGTTCAAACCGAACCGATTCTACATTTGTATTTTTGCTGCAAATTCACTGTAATACACTGATTTAGACCTAAAATCCATACACTGGTGAGCTGAAGCACGCCATGATAGCAACAAAAACAACAAATTCAACTAGTTTAAAAGTCACAATACAACAAATTTAAGTCTACTAAATGCTCAAGAAGCAGGGAAAGCAATAAGGCGGGTGGGAGAGAGAAAATACAACACTCACTGAAAGTTTTTCCTCACAAGTCACAAGCATTTTGTGACTAAAAATCTTTATAATAAAACAATAGAAACAGTTGTGAGAGAGAGAGTTGTGAAGCCGTATACTAGCAACCGACGAATCGATCGGAAACAATAGGGGAAGAAGGCGACGGGCTCAGACTGCTGCGAGGCAACATCATGGCGGTGTGAAGAGGTACCAGCAACCTAGGTATTGGCAATCGAAAACGCTGGAGGAAGAAGGCAATGGGACGCTCGTCACTGCGAGACAACGGTGACGGTGTCAAGAGGTGCGTCCGCCGTCTGCTGCGACCAGAGCTTGCGACGTGAGGGTCCGGGGGCCGCCGATGGGTTGGCTTCGATCGGCGATCCGAGGGTCCAAGGGGAGAGAGACTGCGACGCGTGGGTGGGTGCGGGTTAGGGTTTGGGGGAAAGGGGAGGAATAGAGCCGAAGGCATTGCGTTTGCGCCCCTTTTATATTTTTAGTTTTTAATTTTTTTAATTATATAATATATATATATATATATATGCGGGCGGTTTGGTTTTGAACCGAACCGCCGGCCTACCAAACCGCGAACCGCGCGGTTTGGCCGTTTTTCAAACCAAACCGAACCATCAATTCAAAAAATCGACCGATTCGGTTCGGTTCGGCCGGAAATCGCAGTTCAGCGAGGTTTTTTGAACACTCCTAACAGAAGGATTCAAGGAAGGAAAATATCTCATTTTTGTTTCTAATCTTGTCTACGTTGACTTTGTTAATTTTTTTTTTCACCCTCTTATTGTATTAATTAATATTGTTTGCTTCAGTTTCTTTTCCTCCGTGTGATTTGATTTCTCACTGCTCCAAACACTTTTTACAGTTACAGGAAATCTTAATTTGTTTTGCGTCTCAAGAATTTGATCAACCCTTGATGACAACATATATAGTCACAAAATTAGATATTCGTTTTAAGTGGTTGATGGTGCAGAATTACAATTCAACGTAAATTAAACCAACAATTTAGAATTAATAAGATAACAAAAGGAGTCAGTCTTGAGCTCTGCGCGCGTAGGACATTTTTTATCTTGCCCGATGCGGAGATGTCAAGCAACCATATAATGTACAGACCCCCCCCCCGCGCTTGAGCTTTGCGCGCGTAGGACATTTTTTATCTTGTCCGATGCGGAGATGTCAAGCATTAGACCCTCCCCCGCCGCCCACTTCTTGAGCTCTGCGCGCGTAGGACATTTTTTATCTTCCCCGATGCGGAGATGTCAAGCATTCATATAATGTAAAGACCCTGACGCTCCCCCCTCCCACATACACACACACATTTCTAAAAAGTATACATATATTCTAATTATTAAAAGTATATATTCTAAATAGAAACTAAATGTATTATTATATTTTTAAAAATATAGAGAACTGCACATTTTTTACCATAAAGATATATAATATTTTTTAAAATATATAAAAAAATATTTTCTTATTAGAAAAATATATTTTCTTAACTTTATACATAAACTAAATATATGTATGTATAGTTTTCTCAAAAATTATTTTAATTTATTACTATACAAATTAACAAAGAGTCGAATTAATTTTTTTTCTATTTTTTAATTTTAGTAAAAGAGTACTAAATATCGAAACTTCAAAAGTAGGATATAAATAAATATTGCGAGATATAAAAGTTTGGTTGGTTTGAGTAATGCTATTTGCACAATCGTTTTGACAATCAATTGAACAATTTAATTTATCGCGATATTTTAGTGTCAAAATATTGAGATAAATTGATACAGAGAATCAATAATTTGAATACCTACTCATTTATTCTCTCTCTTTCTCTCTCTCTCTCACACACACACACGCATAGTCTCCTCCCCAACTGCTCTCACCAATATCTCTACTCATTGTTGTTGCCAGCTTCACCTCCACCAACACCTCGCCTACTCTCTGTCTCTCACTCTCTTTCATAGTCTTGATATGAGTAATAGATCAAATTTATCTTTTATAAAATATTTTTAAATTGTAATTTATTTGCAACATTGTTTAATAAATAAAAATATAATATTAAAAGATATTATAATAATATTTAAAAAATATTAAATTATCTTATCTATGTATGTAAGGATAATTGTGTGCGGGATCGATTTTGGGAGGGGGGTTGGTATAGGGGAAGAGATTGTGTGAGAGTAGGTGAGGGATGGGTGGAGGTGAAGCTGGCGACAACAATGGGTGGAGATGCTGGAGGTAGCGACAGGGGAGGAGTCTATGTGTGTGAGAGAGAGAGAGAGATAATGAATGAGAAAGAATGAGTAGGTATTAAAATTATTGATTGATTGAATCAATTTATCACGATATATTTTAACGCGATAAATTAAATTGTTCAATCGATTGTTAAAATAACATTACTTGTCAAATCAATCAAACTTTTACATCTCACAAGATTTATCTGCATCTTATTTATGGAGTCTTCATATTTAGTATTTCTTTACCAAAACTAGAAAAGAGAAAAAAAATTAGTTCAGCTCTTTGTTAATTTGTGTAGTTATAAATTAAAATAATTTTAAAAAAAATTATATATATGTATTTAATTTATATATAAAGTTAAGAAAATATATTTTTCTAGTCAGAAAATATTTTTTCTGTATATTTTTGAAAATATTATATATCTTTATGATTAGAAATATGTAATTTTCTATATTTTTTAAATATAATATATATTTAATTTCTATAAAATTTAGAATATATATTTAAAAATGTGTGTTCAGGGGATTGTTGGGGGGCGGGGGTGGAGAGTCTGTACGTTATATGTATTTGCTTGACACGTCCGTGTCGGGCATTTCTTCCGAGGCGGGCAGGAGACGAAGACTGCAAAAGCAGTACCCACCTTACATCAATGTTAAATAAACAGTGTCGTACATTACTCCTGGAAGAAGATTATTGTAGTTGTTGCAATTTCACTCTTATATTTCGATGAACCAACCTTAAAAAAATAATGAAGGAAGTATATATATATATATAGAGAGAGAGAGAGAGAGAGAGATGCTTATTCATTGCATCCAGTAATTACCTTATATTAGTCTGTTAGGGTAAGTTGGCAGTTTAAGTTAGTTAAAAATAGGGATATGTGGTGCGATTTGATCGATTTAAATTATTATCAATATGCCAAGGTATGATTTTTTGATCAAATCAGACCGTTTAGTTTGGGTGTGATCAAACCGCACCAAATCGCACTACATTTGCGGTTTGATTTGATGTGGCTTACCACGATTTGAAAATCTGATACAATTGAGACGTAAAATCACTAAAAATATTACTTAAAAATAGTAAATAAAAATATAAATATTAATAAATAAAGACAATCAAAAGTAAATAAATAAGAGTAGAAAATAAAGATAAAATAGTGTAATTCAACATACAACATTTTAGGGGCTGAGGTGTCGATTAGGGTTGCGTGAGTAGGGGAGGGGCTGTTGGGGGTGGCTTTTATAATAATAATTTTTTTATAATTTTTTTTATATTTTCTTGGACGATTCGTTTTAAAATAGAATCTCCAACTGTACAAACCGTAAACCGTGCGGTTTGTACGGCGTCCAAATCGTTTTTAACCGCAAAAATAAAAAATTGATAGGTTTGATCTAGTTCAGTTTGGTCTGGCCAATTTCCACGATGTATCAATTTTCTTGACACCCTTAGTTAAAAACTTTGGTTGTACAAGTTCGAAGTTTGTACTTATACCAATTACCAATCCTCATAATGTTTGAATATCAATTGAGTGATTTTAAAACTTGTAATCTATGCATTTACCAAAAGAGTGTAGAGATGAAATTTTGAAATTTGACACAAACAAATAGTAACACTCCAAATCTTAACCTTTTATGTTTCAAAAATTATAACATTTATTTTAAAAAAAATTAAAAAAACATAAAAAATGATGTCTTTTAACTCATGGTATAAAGTTAAAAAAAATAGTTTTTCTATTTTATGGTAAGAGATTAACTATTCAATAAAATATTAAAATTAAAAACTAAAAAATATTTTCTATAACTAAACAAGTCTTAAACTTATTGGAATGCTTGCTTGATGTTTGTGGGGAGTGCAGTCCAATTTCATTTTTTATGTTTTTTGGCTGAGTGCCTTAAATTAGTATTGATTGAGCAGTTGACGAACAATGGAAAATCAGAAACAAACTTGATTCTGGTTAATACACTTGAGCTGAGCATTCCCAAATCATTGGACATTCTCACAATTGACAAAATCTTCATATCAACAGACTCGTGCCTCTTGCGGTTTCCTTATGTTGTCTGTTGGTGTTGATATAGCCAGGACAGGAACATGGAAGCCAGCTAAATAACTATCCTATAGACCGTGAAGTTTTTGTACTCTTCAAGGAAACAACTTTTTCCAACTCTATTTGGGTTGTCAAGAAGAGGCCAATCAGTAGCCGCAGATGTTCTGAAACAATGTACTTTCTAAGTGAACAGTGGACAACTGGAACTGAATAGAAACAAGACAAGCCGTATCGTCTCAACTTTTTATGTTCTGTTCTCTAGTTCACGGGTAGAAATAATTGGTTTTGAATGATTATTACCGTATTGCTACTGACTAATGCTAGCTTCTCATATTCTGGGTTTTGGTTGTACCCACTAGCATTATTAATCGTGAGCTGGGGCTGAGTTGGATGATCAAATAAATGTCTGGCTTCTTGACTTCTACTTGAATTCTCGCTGATATTTGCAGGCTATTGGGCTCGAAGGAGATGTCCGCAAACAAGACGATGCAGTTAGAGTCCTGGAATCTGCCTTTAAGAAATTTGGCAGGATTGACATTCTTGTGAATGCTGCAGCTGGAAATTTTCTTGTTCCAGCTGAGAATTTGTCCCCTAACGGCTTTCGAACAGGTTGGGTTGGGCCGGGTTTTACAGTCATGGAGCAAAATCATAGGGCAGTGCGATTCTAGAATGGATGATTAAAACTTGAGTCTCCTTTTTAGAAGTTTAGTGCTTGCTTTCTTGATTCTTAGTGTTACACTATTGAGATTGAAAGACGTTTGTATGTTCTAGATGTTAATGGGTTGCTTTTAGTGGATTGAATGTCACTGAATCATCCCAGCAATAAATGAAACTGAAAACAGCCTAGAAAGTACACAAATTATGGAACCTTATCATGTCTTCATAACTTCATTTGTTGGCCAAGTGTAGGTCCCAACTTTTCCTAGATATGACTCTTGTGTACCAGTGGAGAATAACTATTAGTTGCAGATCTAGTTTGACTGAAATCCAGTCTCAATTTGCTTCGAGACGAGGGCGTTTTATTTTGCTCTGATGACACGAAGCTAAAAACCTAACACGTCAATGATGAGTTACATGGAGCACGCACCGAATAAAAGAATTACAAACACTTGTACATGCTTCTTCTGAATTGCATCATGCATTACGAACAGAGGTATTTGTATGCATTCGATTAACAAGACGTATACAAATTCGGAAATTCCTCTATGCCTAATTAACCTTGCTGCAAATGCTTTTCATCTCAAATAATGCTCTCCAAGGGCTTCAAATCGACTTGTCCCTTTTGGTTCGTCTTTGCAGTGATAGACATTGATTCAGTTGGAACATTTATCATGTGCCGCGAAGCGCTCAAGTATCTTAAGAAAGGAGGACAGGGGCGGGACAATCCATCTACCGGTGGGCTAATCATAAACATAAGTGCTACTTTGCATTACACAGCAACTTGGTATCAAATCCATGCTTCTGCTGCAAAGGTTTGCCCAACTGACTGGCTGCTAACATGCAAGAATGATGTGTGTGAACAATTCTCAGGTTCTTAAGAGCTCTCCCTTGTTTCCGTTGCAGGCAGCTGTTGATAGCATTACCAGGAGCTTAGCGTTGGAATGGGGGGCCGATTACAACATTAGAGTAAATGGGATTGCGCCAGGACCCATCCACGATACTGCTGGAGCTAGTAAACTTGGGGCTGGGGAGATAATGACTAAATCAAGGGAGAATGTTCCTCTTTTCAAACTGGGTGAGAAATGGGATATTGCTATGGCTGCTCTCTATCTAGCATCTGATGCAGGTCTGTACAGAATAGCAATAACTGTCTACTTATTAGATGTTATAGCTTATATGACATATTTTATCCACAAGTCTTCTGTCCTAATTGGACAACAATCGTTAGCATTCAAGATGACGAAGCAGCACTTGTTCTACAGCTCCTCGTGTGACAGGGACGAAGAAATTTGGGCCTAATTGAGGAGAAGTTAATATGATTAGGAAGCGAGAAGCCTAATTAATTTACAGTTACTTATGATGGATTGATTATACAAATTATACAAAATTCTGATTTATTGAGTGAAACATATTAGCTTTAACCATAAAACATTTACTCACTTCATTATTCACTCTTACAGATGTGTTCTACTTCACCAGTAGTACCCAATGCTCCTATGTTGCCTTGTACATATGTAATGAGGATATCTGACTAAGGTGTTGCATTTGTAGGGAAATTCATCAATGGAACAACACTGGTTGTTGATGGCGGGATATGGCTCAGCAGTCCACGCCATCTTTCAAAAGAGGCTGTGAGCCAACTTTCACGTGCAGTGGAACAGAGATCCAAACAGACACCAGTCGGGAGTCCTAAGAGCAAGCTATGATCAAAGATTAAACACGGATTCCCCTCAAAACTGCTAGGAGATATGAACATCTCCAATCACAAATTGTAGCAAGTTATCATGGTTTGAGATGAAAACCCTCCCTAATCCCTACTTCAATAAATAAAACCTGGGAATAAGTGGACTGCAATCAGCCTAGTCACTTCTATAAGATCATGCCATGTATGCTGCCTCTACCATCACCACAACAAAATACATAAAATCTATTTTCTACCTTAAACATTGTTGCTTGCTGCTCATCAGATGCCTCCCGGGCTTTAATCCAATGAATGCACAGAGAGTTACCAGTATCTGCAGCATGTACAAGTAAACATAACGCCTCTTGCTCCCCCTTCCTTTCTCTTTTAGTTTTTGGTGGGGTGTGTGTTTGGGGGGGGGGGGGGGGGGAGATGCTCCTAACTAGTAGTATGTGTGGAGCAATTTTATATAGATATTTATGATGATTCGCTATGGTGTCAAGCATGCAAGTGAAATTAGCCATCTCTGCTTTATCTTTGACACCATACACATGCAAATGGGCCAACAGAATATAGAGCAGCCACCCACACTCCACATACGGGCAACATGCAGTTTCAGCCCCAAAGACAGCACACCAGAACATATAGGTATAGCCCCAATAATTTGGCAGCAAACACAACGATACCCATATCACAAGCACATTGTCAGTGACAGAATTTTGTTGACAAAAAAGAGGAGAAAAAACAAAGGATAAAAAACCTACAACCCTTCTTCAGAAGGAAGAAACTTAATCCAAACAAATTACACATAATCACATTGAATCAAACAAAATGTCTTTTCCCAGAAGTATAAGCATAAATAAGTACCTCCAACGCTGTACTTTTCATTCAAGGATATGACCATGAGTAGAGAAAAGGAACTAGGAACCTTAAATGAAGGCCAACATAACATACAAGCAAAAGCTAAAAAAGAACAAGTAAAAATAACTGGAATTTCAAGACCAGTCATATATTGTAGCATCTATTTCACGGGTTATCAATGACCATAATGCACGTCACTTTTTCCTCTTTTTTTTTTTTTGGCTCTCTAATGTGTCACTCTTTTACGAATGTGTTAGTGCTTTGTTTCTAATGGTGCACATTCCATTCTCAAATTATGATTAATCGACAATTAAAATGAGGAAATCTAATAGTGTTAGTCCAAAAACAAAATCAATCAGAAATGGAGTCATTTATTAATGATTTAGGCAAACGTATAACTTCTGAAGACAAGGGACATCGGCAGGTGTTACTTTATTGGACTAATTAATGGGAACAAACATAATAAAAGGTTAACTAGGAAAGAGATGGACAAAATATTTTAATTTCTATTTTTGAGTCTAGAATAATGTATCCCAAAATATTTTATTTCCATGCCGTCTATCACCACATTAACAATCACCCCATAATTAGGTAATAGTTACCCTCATGGACATTGGTGTCAAATTTTGCTATTGATCAAGTATCTGTGTCATATAGTAAGCGATGAGATATTTCTCTTTGAACTCTTTGTTCCATCTAGACTAACAAGGTTACAAGTTCCTCCCTAGACATTCTAAATACAATTAGACCCTCTGCCAATCTATTTGACTGACCCAATGAGTTCCATTTGGTGAAATGAAATCCTTCAGTCTCGCATATGGTACCACTCCAAATAGTCCTCACTCCTCAATGGCAGCCATTCAATCTAAAAAAACATTAGGGTCCAGCATACCATCATAGGTATGAGCATCTGCTTTAACCTTTTCCAGTGATATCTTTAAAATCATCTAAGAAATATCTTGGATGATCATGAGGATATCATGGTAGAAGATACCAAATGTCATGAGTAATTCTCTTAAATGCTCTGAGTTAGACAGAAATAAAAGGGTATCAACCCTACTAGAAATCAAAGAAACTAGAATTCTCAAGCAACTGAACTACTAAAATAGGAAATAAGCCTAATCTGATTTATTTAGGATTATTACTTCCTAACTCTTCTGTTTTTTTCCCCTAAAATACATCTTAATTCCTTGAACCCTACCACAAGGGTTCTCCCTTATACGAGTGTGCATGATCCAGAACATCACATCATTTGATGAAAAAATCTGCTTAAAATTGTCATATGTGGACTAATGATTGACGTGCCAAGAAAAAAAAAAATTATGGACAATTGATGGTTGTATGCTTGTGCCATATTGTTATTTTAGACCTGAAGATGGCTCTAATTTCAAATACAAAACAACCCCACATCCAGCCTCTCCCAGAGAAAACCAGAAGAAACATGAGAACAACAAATTTATAAAGGAAAATGATATGATTTGGCCATGTCGTATTATGCAACCCCAAAATGGGGCAAAGCTTAATTATGCCTGCACATTATGCTGGTGAAATAATTCAATCTCAACGTAATGAACCATAACTAGTTGACTGAGGGTAACATATTCTTAATCACAAAATTAACAGACGAAGATGCCTGTTTTCTATCTTATTCACAAGAGCATCCAAAATTCCAAATCCATTTCGCAAGCCCAAGTAGCAAGAGTTTTTACATTGCAATTTCGAGATTTATATCACAACAGTAAAAAATTGAATGTCAAAATGCTATTACTTGAGCTTACTAAAATAAAAATTTGGAATAAAAATACCAAAATACTCCTTTCCATGATAAATAACATTCTACTGGTCAAAATTTCATTAATTGGAGCTAACAACCCTAATAAGAATAAAGAGGCAAAAAATACAAACATATAGAAAGAAACTAGCTTCCAGGTCTTGGAGCTTAAGGAAACAAATGAACAAAATGCAAATCCATGCCTTAAGTTACATGTAAACTAAATGAGCAACTAAATTAAGAAAAATGAATTTCTTCTGTCTATAGTTTTTCAAAAGTCTGTTCCTCAAACAATGCATTTCCAGCACAGATCATACAAGAAACTACAGTTGAGCATAATCGAACAACGAAAAATAATGGCAGCGCCAAGACTTAATTTTGACAAACAAACGTGAGTACACAAGAAATAGAATACTCACCCCAGCCAATTAAGTCTCTCACTCTTTACACATCACTTTAACCAGTACATATTAAACCAATCTCTAATATTGTCTTAGACATCCATGTTTTCCAACTGAATGCTGCTTTTGAGAGGCACGTATTCCCCAAGATAGCCCCCGAGATGGTCATACAGAGCACTCTTGTCGATCCCTTGGTGGTGATAACTCTTGCAAACATAGTAAAACACACTTTGCACCAGCAAACCCACCAAATTCACAATCACCAACGTCCCAACCAAGAACCCACCAACCACAATCCTCGTAAACAATCCATAATTCTCCCCTCCATGAACCACCACAGCTCCAAAGATCCCGTTAATCGTCCCACAAATTGCCAAATACCCAAAAACAAGCACCGCAGCCATGCGGGTCCGTCCCTTCAACAACTCATAGCTCTTCTTCATTGCTGCAAACCCGAAAAGCGGTTCGAGCACGGAGACCACGCTAGCCAAGTGCCACAATGCGGTGATGTACACGTGAACGACCAGATAGAGAAGGAAAATCACAATCATGGCGAAGAAGAACAAAACCGGGTTCTGCGTATCGACGGCTACGAGGAGCAGGACGAGAAAAGCAACAAAGACGATGTTATAGACAATCATGGTGAGAGAGACCCAGAGGTAGGTGATGAAGAGGCGCTTAAAGACGCTGGGAATGGCGGAGAGCGTGGAGGCGAAGGAGACGGGCTTGGAGGTGTAGAGCGAGGCGACAGTGAAGACGACGGCGGCAGTGGAGAGAAGGGAGAAGGCGAAGAGGAAGATGAGGTAGCAGAACTGGAAGAGGAGGAGTTTGGTCCACTGGGAGGCGTGTTGGTCGGAGGGAGTGCTGATTTGGGAGAGGAGAGGGTGAGTGAAGAGAGCGTGGGCGAGGATTGCGAAGGAGAGGGGGAAAACTAGGGTTAGGGTTATGAGGTAGAAAGTTTTGGGGGAGCGTTTAGGGATTGAGGTTGATTCCTTCAAGATATCGGCTGTGCTCAAGAACTGGAGCTCTTCGGGTTGGAGATCCATCGGCGGAGCTGGTGGTGGTTGACACAGATCTGATCGTGGATTTTGGATCTGTCAGCTGAATTGGGAGGGAGAAGAGGAATAGGGAGGATCCTTGGAAGCTGAGAGAGGAAGAGGAAGAAGGGAAATGGCAAGAGTTTGATATAAAGTCAATACACTGTACGGTCGTAATTTGACATCATCTTCTTTTTTTTAAGGTCTGATTTTGACTGGAGAGGAGAGGAGAGGAGAGGAGATATGATTTTTGTCTAATGAAATGTTAACGTGAATTTGGAGGGAGAGATGGTCCAGATTGATCGAGAGATAAAATGATAATAAAATATAATAAAAATGCTTTCATTAATCCAATTATTATTATGAAAATTAAATAACAATTATCCCTTCCCGCATTTATTTGTTATTTATTACCTTACCTCCTCGCGGGGAAGGTAAAAGTACAGGACAAATTCACATTTTCTTGTTTAAAAGTACAGAAGAAGCCATGGCCCAAAATGCCCTGATTCTTATAGCCACTTGAATATGAGATCGCCTTCCCATTGAAAATGTTAGATATGGTACAAAATACGTACCTGAAACTTCCAACAATCCCTTTCAAGTAGGATGAATCGGCCAATTGGACTATTATTACCTTCTTTAAGCAACCGTCGCTCACCTTTGGCATCTGCTTGCAATAGTTGCATAGATTAAAATTTAAAAAATTAAGAATTATTTTTAAATTCTAATTTTCAATTTTTTATTTTAAATATTAGTTTTAAAATTACTAAAAATATATTTTTTTTGTCTGTAACATTTTTCTGCGTTTTAGAAATTTAGAGAGTATTTATAATAAAAATAGATATTTTTTTAATTTTTCCTTATAATTTTTTTTCTTATTTCTAAAAATATAAAAGTAAATATATTTTTATTATTTTAAAAAATTAAAAATAATATTAAAATAATAAAAAGAACATAATCTAAATTTTTTCGCTCCATGCATACCACTTTCCGCACATAAAACTTTGATTTTTTTGTAGTTTCAATTACTTCAACACGATTATAACACAAAGGCCTTAGAATCTTCTGTACATAGGAGGTTCAAATTTCAATAGAGTTAATTATTTTGGATGACAATAATATTATGAAGCTCAAACAACACTATACAGTAGACACTATATTTGAATGGTATATTTAAATGGAACATATGGATTAACTCAAGTTGGGAGGGGAAGGGAAGAGATTTTTTTTTTTTTTTACTTGAAAGATATTTTTAGAAAAAAAAGATACATGATACCTTTCTATTTTCTTCCATATTCTTATTTTTCTCACACTCTGATTTAAGGGCAAAAAAGAGAAAGGAAAATATTTTTAATTTTTTTATTATTGTTACTATATTTTATCCCCTTTCATTCTATTTCAAACAAAAAAAAACTATAATAGATTATTTATCTATTCATTCTTGACCAAAAGAGAACGATCTGAGGTGGGACATGGGTTTCAACAATGGGTCCGTCTGAGAGGCGGCTGACACCTACAAGCACTCCTATGCTCAAGTGAGTAAGAGAGTAAGAAAAGACAGTGTATTAATAAGTTAGATATTAGAACATATTTTGACTCTGAAGAGAGTTAGTTGATATAGGAGAAAGAGATGTCCTCTTGCATACATGCATCGTGCGTTTGTAGGTGATGGGATTAGCTATTCGGCACCGGTGAAGGTTCCCAGGTGGTAGTATGGTAGCGACGAAACCCTCATTAATGTGAATGGGATCCGCCATTAATGAGGACAAGATTTGAGGCTGCCACGCTGATATCTAGTGAGAGTCGCAATGATGCCGTGGCAAGCTGGCCCTAGGCCAAGGCTGAGTCCAGAGGGAGAACAAAGATTAGACCTAATGAGAGGGTCGAGATTGGGCCTAAGGAAAAGGCTGAGATTGGGCTTGGACGGTCCACAGCCCCCCAGGTCGGATGCTCGAGTAACAAGCGTTCGAGCTAAGAATAGAGGAGGCCCAGGCAATTTTGTTGTATGTGCTAGTTTTAGAGAGTCGGATTAAGTGGGACCGAGGCGGTCGGTCAAGCTAACTTTGGCTTTGCTTGAATGGCAGTCTTGGAGTCATTTCGAGGTCGGCTTGACCTTGAAAACAAAGTGGTATTCTTTTTGTGCTGACCAACGACACGTGTGGTCTCGGGATTCGAGGCGTTTTTCCTTGGAGATGAGGGTGTTATTTGGGTAGTAACTAGCAATCCCTTAGATGCATGACAGGTGGCGGTTTGGTGATAGTAGATCTGTGGGATGCGTTGTAAGTATTCTTCGACGATCTTTATAAGGATCCCCTTTGGGCTAAGGTTTTCTTGTTTTCTCAATAATAGGAATAGCGAGATAGGTGCAGAGGTTTTGGTGAACCTTTTGAGCGACAGCTTATTCGATTGCTCCTTACACTTGTTTGCTTGTAGGGCAAATGGCTTCTGCATATGGTAAGAAAGATATCAGGGAAAAGATGGACATGCTTTGCAAGGAATGAGGTAAAGCTGCGTCGGGCTCCGTTTTGGAGAATAAGGGAACTAAGAAGGCTTTTGTTACGCCAGTACCTACTGCTCCCACCGCGCAACCCGCTACTATGGTTGCTGAGACCACGACTCCAAGGACAAGCTCTGGGGAGCTTACAATTTCTAAAGAACTGGCCCGGCATAAGAAGCGTCAGAAAGGTTCTAATGGGGAGGTTCGATCACCCGTTGGTTCGATTCTTATCGGGAGTGGTGGCTATTTGGTTTCGTTTCAGGACCCAGAATTTCAAAGTAACCTCTTCATTAACGCCTATCTTGATAATTGTCGAACTGGGGAGGATTACCAGGTGTTGGCTCATCGACCGCGTTTCATCAAGTCGAGCACCATGTGCTCCAACTTGCCGCGCACTGCCACTTGCTCGAGGTGGGTTTGGTGACTCATTTTTCTAAGATGAATGAGGGCCACGAAGAGGAGTTGCGTCAAGCTCGGGAGTCGATAAGTGGAGAGGTTAAGAAGGACGTGAAGGCGGCTACCGTCGAGGTGAAGAAGCAGGTTGATGAGGCCAGTTGTGCGATCAACTTTCTTTAATTTCAATTGGATGTTGCTGAGATGGAGTTGAAGAAGCGTGAGGCGAAAGTGGCTTTAGCAAAATCTAAGGTGACATCGATGGAGATGAGAGCGAGGGCCAAGGTGGCCGTTGCTCAGTTTGAGATGGCAAAGGCAAAGACAGAAGTGGAGGGGTCGAGAAGGGAAGGGTATGAAGCGACCCTATCCAATGTTCAAGCTGCTTTCCCGAAGCTAGATCTTTTGGGTTTTGGCCTTCTCGAGGGAAGTTGATTCGAGCCGTGATTTTGTACGGTAAAGTAGATTTTGGGCATTTGTCTTATAATTTTGTTGAGTGCTTCTTGGTTAATAACAAATTGCGTTTATTCCCCTATCAGGACGATTTATTCATGTATTTCTCTTCATGTGTGTCTTACTCAATCCTTGTGGCTTTGATGTCCTGGCTAGCTTATTGTGATTGTGGTTTTGGTCTGTGGGATAGGGTCGGGTCGTCGTTCCCTCAGAGGGTTTGGTGCTTGGACTTTGGACTTTGGGCTTTGGTTTTGGCAGCCTCGCTTGATTATGTAGGGCTCCATGGGCTTCTGGAATCGAGGAACTTGTCTGAGGGTGTAAGACACCGTTTAAAGGCACGAAAGGGCTTACCATCCTAGGTGGGGCAGGTCCACCAGAGTACTCATTGTGCAACATGTGGCGAGATTTTGTTGGCCACTGGTCGTCTGTTCGATGCCTCATGTGATGCCCTGTGCGTACATGTCCCTTACTTTCATTCACGAACCCGTTCTCTGTCTTGGGATTCTTGTTCCAACGTTCGATTGCTCTGCCTAGCCAATTAGTCAACACTGTGGATGGCTATCTCTACTTCAAGCTCCGCTTGTTCGTACGACTGGGTACTTGAGGAGGTTGCTCAGATCGCGTCCAAGTTCTCTATGCATTCATCCTTGGCCACGGTGAGGGGAAATATCACCTCCTGGAGCGGAGAATGATGGAAAAAGGACGAAGGAAGGGGGAAAAAGCTCGTCTGCCTTCCCTATGGCCAGGAGGAACGCGTCTGTCATTCAGCCCCTGATTTCAGATTCCTGTATATGTACAAGGTGCTATTCACGAGGTTGCTGTTACGGCTTCCTCTAACCAAGTTCAAGAGTTTAGTATTGGAGGCGATGAACGTCGCCCCAACATAACTGCATCTGAACAACTAGGGCATTATCCGCGTCTTTGAGGTACTAGCCGAGCTCCTTGCCGCACACCTAACAAGGCGGTCTTCTTCCACTACTATCACTAGAAAGGAACTTATCGGGGTGGTTGGATTTCTCTGACCAGCCATACGGGGGAATCAGTGTTGAAAGCCTTTACCACATCCTTCAAGCATTTCAATGATGGTTTCTTCAAGGTGGGATCGAGCGAAAATAGCTCAGTTTTTTCTTGGACGAGGAAGGCAAGGAGAAATACCCCATATTTTGGTAATCGGAACCAAATCCTCTTTTAGAGGTGGAGTATGGGAGTCTCGATCCGGAGGATCAAGCCTTGGCGGACGTCTTCACGTTTTCTCCCCAGTTGGAATCTGCGAAGTTCGTGGAACTGGGAGAGGACCCTCAGGCCTTGGCCGAGTATATGGGTACGTTGTCACCGCGTATTTGGGTTTTGCCATGTTTCAATGATAGCTTTTATCGGGACTTTATCTGAACAGCTAGGGCATTATCGGGTTTGATGGCGGAAGAAGCGGCAAGGCGTATAATGGAAAAATGTGTCGGGATATCGTCTGGGTGCTTGGGAGTACAGCGAAAGTCACTGCTACGAAGCTGAGGAGCCCCGTTCATGCTTGACCGATTGGCGCAGTTGCCGTCGACACTCATTCCCTATCGGAGGCCGAGAAGGTGCCCTTTCGGTGAAAAAGCCGTCGAGTGGTTGTGGAAGCAGGGTCTTCTGGACAAGCTCCTAACACGGACTCCCTAAACCAAGCTGCTAAGGTGCCCTACTCTTCAGGCCCTGGGCCGACTACCGATGTTGCAAGCCCTTCGGGGTTAAATCCCTTAACCAATGAAGTGAGCTCATCGGGCTTAGATCGGGCTGGTAGCGAGTCAGCACCTCCCCGATCGGTGCGTGCTTTGCGGCTAGGCTTATGGGGTTGTGATGATGCCGAGCAGGATTCTCAGAGTCTTTGGAGCCATGCCTTTCAACCGGGAAAATTTGTCTAAAACCAACTCCTTGTGGAGGCCGATCAGAGGAGGTTCGCTTCTCATAAGGAGGAAGGGTTGTATTGATAGGTGCAGATCTTGCAACTACGAGCTATCAGTGCGACTCACCTGTTGTTCATGAAGTCCAAATTAAGAAAGGCTAAGGCTAAGGCTAACTCCGACAGCCTTTATGGGCGTGTTGCTTCGGCCGATAAGGAGGTGGAGAAGGGAACGGTCGGATGTCTGAGAGTGGCTGGTTAGAGGGATGAGGCTCGATAGAAGTTGGACGAGCGGGATGAGAGGATTAAGGAGTTGGAGGTGGAACTAGACGTTTCCCGCCAAGAAGTTATCTGTTTGGAGCTTGTGCAAGGAGGAAGGCTCTTCTACAGTACCTGGGGGGCTTCGACGTGACGTTAGCGAAAGCTTCATTGCTCTGCCCAGGGGGGTGGATTTTACTGGGTGCGACCCTTCTAAAGAGGTTGTGGGTGGTCGACTGGTGGATTTGGGCTCAACGGACCTAGCCGTCGAAAGCGAAGCGTCGAAAGGGGCTCAGGGGGCAGTCAAGGCTGATCGGGCAGAGGGGGATGCCGAGCAACAAAGCAGGGTTCCTAATTCACCTCGGTCGAATCAGCCTGTCATTGGTCTCTAAGGCGTGTCTTACTTATTTTGTTTTTACTATATGTAACTGGTTTACATTGTGGCCCTGACGTTATTTCAATAAAAGAGATATTTTTGCATGTGGTTCAACTTACCCTTTGTCTCTTTCGCCTTGCTTTTTCTTATTGTTGTTATGGGCCCAGGATCGAGGCGTCGAGGTTGATCGGTGTCTATGAGTCAGTGGATGCAGGGTTGCTTTGTCCTATCTTGGATTTCCTTTGAGATGTCTGGATTATGGCGGTTTGAGCGTCGTGTTGCGAGAACGAGTGTAACACGGGGTCAAGGGAGCGTGGTTTGTAAAGGTGAAATAATTGCTTGCTGGTGCAGAACACGCTGCTTCCCAAGGGGGCGCTTCCCCAGGAGGAGCGTCGGTTTCCTAGGATGGAGTATTGACTACTTGGGCACGTGGCTCTATTTTGATGGTGGCTCTACATTATCACAGCTGGATGGATGACGCTCGATATTCCTTATTATGCTTATAAAAGAGGGTCATTTTTGCAGCTTCTTACGCATCCTTTACTCATTGCTTGAACGTCTTCCTTTTAGCTATATATCTTAGGATCGGATGGTTGGTGATGTTAAGTCGAGTCAAGATTATGTCGGCGCATGGTGCTATTTTCGGCGACAACGTTGTTGGTTCAGGTGATGTGCCGACGGCTGGAGTTAGCCGTGACTTGTGGTTCTAGATGTTTGCGGTATACGGGTCGGTAGTTCTCGGTGGTCGCGGTACAAGGGCCGACTTATTCCTTAGCGTTGAGAAGTTCGCCCTCTGCCGCTTCTGCCTTTCTGCATTCCCTAGAATTTCAGGTTCTCTAGGGCCTATGATCGTCATGCTGGTGTTGTCGCATTTTTGGATCTCACTTTGGGGTCCTTGCTCATGCCTTCACCTGTGTGGGTCTACATCACTAAAATGTGGCTCGTGGGGGGATCCTGTAACCAAAGTATGATCGAGGAGGGGTCTCCAATCGATATCTACTTAGGGCCAGCCATGATGTTGTCATCGATTTTCTGATGATTCTCATTGGGAAATTGCTATGGCCTCTACGAAGGATGGGTATTTGACAACAGGGTCGGCCTTGTTGTGCCAAAGCTTGATTAGCTGCGTAGGTCTTATTGTGCTAGGATTTGACTAGGATAGAATATTGAACTGGCCCGGTTGTATTTTTGTTGTAAGCGAACCATCGAAAGCATAATAAAAAGTTTTGCATTGTTGACATACTTTGTAATGGAATGGAATAATGAAATGAAAGTTTCCCGAATGTGAGTACCTTGTACTTTTCCTTCACTTTTGTTTGCTGCAACGTTTGGTTGCTTAATCGCTGTGAGTATCGAATGATTTAGGATTGTCGCGTATGCCTATTCCATGGTGGGCTTTAGTGGGACCGACGAAGCTTTCAATTTGCTCTTACTTGAATAAGCTTCGTGCTGTTTAAAGTAACAAAAAGGGACATGTTAAGGTGACTCGCGAAACAGACCGAGGTAACTCGAGGTCCACCAGGGCTTGTTTGTTACAAAGCTTTGTTGTAGATAGACCGAGGTAACTCGAGGCCAAAGACAGCAGACCGAGATAACTTCAGGTCTGCCAATGCTTGTTTGTTACAAAGCTTTATTGTAGATAGATCGAGATAACTTGAGGCCAAAGGCAGCAGACCAAGATAACTAGAGGTCCGTCGGGATTTGTTTGTTACCAATCTTTGTTGTAGATAGGCAGAGGTAACTCGAGGCCTGCGATAATAAAAGAAACTTTGGGTCAGGTCCCATAAGAAGATTTTGACAAGTGATAGATGGGAGTATATATATATATATATATATTTTGAATGATTACAAGAAGATAGCCGTTCAGTTGTAATATTTCCGCAAGCTGGCTGCATTCCATGACCTAGTCAAGGGCCTTCCTAAGATCTCGATTAAGTGGTAAGCTCATGCGTTGAGGTTATTAGTGACTCAGCAAGAGCTCTCCCAGTTGGCTTCAAGTTTCCCTTATGAGGGTTGTATTCTTGGGCCTTCAATCTTCCTTAAGACTAAGTCTTCTTCTTGAAATCGTTTAGGTCGAACTTCTTTGTTGTACTTTCGAGCTGTTTTTTGTTTGGCGGCCTAATCACAAATTTGGGCATGGTCTCGAATTTCTTGGATGAGGTCGAGGTCGGCTCGCTATTCTTCATTGTTGGTGTCTTCTCGAAAGTACCATAGTCTGGGGCTAGGTTCCTCGATCTCAACTGAGATCATAGCTTCTGACCCATAAGTGAGTCGAAAAAGGGTTTCCTTGGTCGAGGTTTAAGCAGTGGTGTGGTATGACCACAAGATCATGGGGAGCTCATCTGCTCAGGCTCCTTTTGTGCCGTCGAGTTATTTATTTAGTCCTACGAATATGATCTTGTTGGCGGCCTCAGGTTGGCCATTGGTCTAAGGGTGCTCAACCGAGGTAAAGACCTGGCGGATATCGAGTTTTTAGCAGAAGTCTTGGAGTCTGCCGTTGGTGAATTGAGTGTCGTTGTCCGAGCTTAACACCCTAGGGAGACCATATCGATAGACGATATTCTTCTGAATGAATTTTCGGATTGTTTCAGCGGTGATTGTGGCCAGGGGCTCGGCCTCGATCCATTTTGTGAAGTAGTCGATTGCCACTACCATAAATTAAGTCGTCCTGTTGCGGTTGGAAAGGGTCCGAGGATGTTTATCCCTCATTTGTAAAACGGCCAAAGGCTACCGAGGTTATGGAGTTCTTTCGGCGAGGAATGATGCATGTTTGCGAACCTTGGCACTTGTCGCAACGTTTCACATAGACCAGACAATCGTTCCGCATTGTTGGCCAATAGTCTCTGGCTCTTAATATTTTCGCTGCCAGGGACCGCCCGCTAAGGTGGCCTCCACATACTCCTTCATGTATCTCGACCATGATGCAAACGGACTAGTCGAGGTTGACACATTTGAGAAGTGGCACGACATAACCTCTTCGGTACAATTGGTTCTCTAGTAGGGTAAAGTAGCAAGTTGTTCTCCTAAGTCTCTTGGCTTCTTCAACGTCCGCGGGGAGCATCCCATTTTGCAGGAATCGAATGATAGGAGTTCCCCAAAATTTGAGCATTACTTATACTGTTTGTATGTTGAGAAGATCAACGGTGGGAAAATCCAGGGCCTTTTGTATGATTGACTGGTTGTTTCCAGGTTTCTTAGTGCTGGCAATCTTTGAGAGCAGATCTGCTCGCAAGTTTTGTTCCCTTGGGATATATTCAATTTGAAAATAGTCAAAAGATTCAGTCAGGGTTCTAACCTTGTGGAGGTATCGGCCAAGCTGTGGTTCTTTTGTCTGGAATTCGCTCTTGACTTGGTTGGTTACAAGTTGGGAGTTGCTCTTAGCAATTAATCGGGATGCTCCGATTTCCTTTGCTATGCTTAAATTGGCTATGAAGGCCTCATATTCTACTTGGTTGTTGGTTGCGTTAAAATTGAAGCAGAGTGATTGTTTGAGAATCAGACCGTTGGGTCCTTCTAGGATAACCCTAGCCCCGCTTCCTTTTATGTTAGAGGCTCCATCGACAAATAGTATCCAGAGGTTGGGTTCCAGGTTTTGCCTAAGGGGGATAGTTTGGCACAAAAATCAGAGAGTACCTGGAATTTGATGTGCTTTAGTGGCTGGTATTGTATGTCGAATTCGAAAAGCTCGACTGACCATGCGATCATTCTTCCCGAAAGCCCTGGCTTCTTAAGTATTTGTCGAATCGGCTGATCAGTCTGGACCGTGATCTGATGGCTTTAGAAATATGGCCTGAGTTTTCAAGCCGTCGTCACTAGTACAAACGCTAGCTTTTCGATCTTTTGGTATCGTAGTTAAGCTCCTTGAAAAGTTTTGTTGATGAAGTATACCGATCATTGTGTTTTGCCTTTCTTCCTGACTAGTACTGCACTGAGGGTGTTAGCAGTGACATAGAGGTAGAGTGAAAGTTCCTCCTCAAGGTCTGTTCTCGAAAGGATGGGGAAAGCTACTAGGAAGGCTTTAAGTTTTTGAAAGGCTATTTCGCATTCTTCTGTCCACTAGAACTCGATTGATTTTTTTAGGCATTGGAAGAAGGGTTTCTCTCGATCGGCCGACTTTGGGAGGAAGCGAGACAAAGTTGTTATTCGGTCTGTTAGCTGCTGGACCTCCTTTAGGCTGGCAGAACTATGCATTGCAAGGATGGCTTCACATTGTCTGGGTTGGCTTCAATTCCTTAGCTGATTGTCATGAATCCCATAAATTTACCAGTTTGCACCCCGAATGCGCATTTATCGGGGTTAAGCCTCATGTTGTACTACCGGAGTTGCACAAAGATTTCGATTAGGTCCTAGCAATGGTCTTATTTTTCTGAAGTCTTGGCCACCATGTCATCTACATAGACTTTGATGTTCCGACCGATTGGCTTGGCGAATACTTTATTCATCAGTCGTTGGTATGTCGCGCCCGCATTTTTAAACCCGAATGGCATGTGCTAATAACAGAAGTTGGCATTCTTCGTAATAAATGTTTTTTCTTCGTCTTCGAGGTGCATCTGAATCTGATTGTAACCAGAGTAGGCGTCCATGAAACTTAAGTACCTGTACCCGGAGGTCGCATCCACACGGTGGTCTTTGTTGGACAGTGGGTTGAATCATTTGGGCACACTTTGTTTAGATCGGTGAAGTCGACACACATTCTCCACTTTCATGAGGATTTTTTTATCATGACCACGTTAGCGAGCCATGTTGTGTATGGGACCTCTCTGATGAATCTGGCCTTTAGGAGTTTGGTTGTTTCCTCAGTGTTTGCACGCCGTCTTTCTTCTCCCAATCTTCTTTTTCTCTGGGTGATCGATCTGGCCTCCGATCTAGTACCACCTTATGGTAGATGACAAGTGGATCTATCCCGGGCATGTCAGCGGGGGTCTAAGCAAAGAGATCGGCATTTTGCCGAAGTAGGCTGATGATCCTCTTTTTTAGCTCACTTGATAACGTAGAGCCTATATGGACGATTTGTTCAGGGTGAGGACCCAGTCTCACAGGGTGGAGCTCTTCTGTAGGTTGGGGTCGTCAGTCTGAGAGCTCGCTCTGCAGGTCTAGCTTGACCATATGCACATGGTGCTGTGGGTTCTGGCTGCCGACGCCCGCTACTCAGTTGCTACCGGAGGCGCCACCTTTCTTCCCGTCCTTACCAGGCTCGGGACCCCGGGTTTTGAGGCTATCGTGGTAACATTGTTGGGCCTCCTTTTGGTCAGCGTGGACGACCCCGACCTCGATGTTAGATACCAAGAACTTCACGGCTAGATGGGAGGTGGATACTACTGCCCCCAAAACGTTAAGAGATGGTCAGCCTAGAAGTACGTTGTACAGCGTTCGACAATCCACCACCAGGTATCAGATAGTGATAGCCTTGACCAGCGGAGCCATCCCAAATGAGGTTAGCAAGTCGATGTAACCCTTGACACCTACCTGCTTTCTTGAGAAGCCGGTCAAGTTTTCATTAAAGGGTCCCAACTTTTTTTTCGAAAATGCCCAGTCTTCTCAGGGTAAACAGGTATAATAGGTAAGCTGAGATACCCTGGTTTACCAAAACCTTCTTTATCAAAAAATTTGCGACGACAACCAAAATTACCATAGGGTCATTAGGGTGCGGATCTACTCTTTCAAGATCTTTATTTTTAAAGTAGACCATGGGGTGTCGGGCCATTCTTCTTGGTTTCTTCTTAGTATCGTCTATTGTCATGACCGCTTGAGGTTATTGACCTTGTGTCGAGTTTGGCACTCTGTTGGTAAAACCTCCAGGAATGGTGTCGACAACCCCAGTTATCCGACTAACTGGGGGTGGGTAAATGCGGGAAAGGGTGCGGACAGTAAGGCGGTGGTGGTCGTCACTTGACCCTTGGATATAAGCGTTTCCAGTTCATGCCATGGCGTGGCAGCGGAGAGGTTGGTTTGAAAGGCTTTTAGTGAGCTTATGGGGTAGGTAAGTTTTATCGGGCCCTACGGTAGGCACCAGATGTTCTTTCCTGGCCAAAAGAGGACGATCGAAGGCAGGGTGCGGGCTCCAGCGACGGGTCCATCTGGGGGGCGACTGGCACATGCAAGCACTTCGACGCTCTAGTGAGTAAGAGAGCAAGGAGAAAAAGTGTATCAGTAAGTTAGAGATCAAAACATACCTTAGATCTGAAGAGAGCTAATTGATATAGGAGGATAAAATGTCTTCCTGCATGCATGCATTGTGCGTTTGTAGGAGATGTGACTGACTATCTAACGTCAGTGGAGGTTCTCAGGTGGTAGCATGGTGGCAACAGGACCCTCATTAATATAGATGGGATTCGCCATCAATGAAACAGGATTTGAGGCTGCCGCGCTGATATTCAGTAAGAGTCGCAATGATGTCGTGGCAAGTTAGCGTTGGGCCAAGGCTAGGTCTAGAGGGAGGACGAAGATTAGGCCTAAGGAGAGGACCGAGATTGGGCCCAGACAATCCATTGTCCTTATTTTTTATTATATTATACACCATTCTCTTTTTCTTCCCATGCTAAGGTGCCCGAGGCAATAGCGCTTTAATCCACGTACTTCTTTTTTTTATCTCTTACGAGATGTTTGGTACAAAAAAAAATTTAAATTTTTGGAATTCATGATTCCTAAAAGTATTCTTGAAAATTTTTAATTCCTAGTATTTATATAATTCTATATTTAGTTAGCTCTAAACATTCTAAAAAATGTTGAACATTTTTTTCTCAGAATCTTTCATTCTTATATTTGGTTTAAATGCAATATTCTTAAAAATTCATGTTATTTTTTTAAAATTATCCTTATTTGATTTTTTATTTAAAAATAATAAATTTTCTTTAGTTTATAAAATATTGAAACCCACAATCTATTTAAGAAGTCAAAAAAAATATTATTTTTCATACATTATGTATATATGTGTGTGTTGTGGAAAAATTGATTAAAAATTAATCATAGAAATGCTATTTTTTCATAATTTATTTTTAAAAATTATACTAAATATAAAAATATAAATTCTCAACTTAATATTTACATAAATTTAAAAATTTCTTCTGCACCGAACACCCATTTATTGTTTGGGCTAAAATGAGCACTTCTAATCACTTACAATTGACCCATTTGGGCCCAACCCACATTTTCAGCCCATTTTAACCAAAACTAAAACCTTTTGGGTCACTAAAATGTAGCCCATATTAGCCCGTCTGCCTCCGCTTTTGCAGGCTCTTTTGTCGTTCCTAGTACTCCAATAAATTGACAATGAATTCTCTAGAAAGCTAGAAAAAATAATTACAAGATAGACGTGAAAAATCAGGTGATTTTACAGTTGCACTGAATATTTATCCTCCGTCTTTCATTAATTTGGCCATAACTCTCTTCTAAGCTCCAAATTAGAAACTAGCATCAAAGGCCTGCGATTCTGTAGTTCTGGATGTTCTCCAGATCTCTCTCTCTCTCTCTCTCTCTCCCTCTCTCTCTTTATATATATATATATATATAACAATTACAAATAGTAGAAAAGAGCACTAGACTCCAGTTGCCTTATAAGATTCGCAATTATTGAATTGCTCAAAAAGGTTTCAATTCAAATTAGGTTCACGTCCAACTCTCAACTGGCTGCATCAAGCGACCTTGAGTAAAATGGTTATGCCTTTCTTTAGAAAATTCCAATTTACGAGCCATTAGCACTGGTTAAAATTATGCATCTCTATATTCTCAAGCATACAAGATTAGTAAGTTTTGGGCTTCTCGTAATACAGATTTCAGTTTAAACTCACAAGTTAGTCATATTACAGTTCTTGCTTCTGCAATTCAAGGCATCATTAATGCTAACATAATATTACATAAAATAACTTGTTTTAAGACCACAAAGTATACACAATATAGCATAACAAATATCCCGGGGACTTGTACAAAATCGAATCCTCGATAGGCCTAATTCAGAAAAATATTGAAAATACAATATTCTACAAACCATATATATCTTCATTTGGTTTAGAGGGCAACTTGAGACCTCTTTGCCCTTCCCAAAACCTAACAAAACCTGGATTTTGAATACAAGGTGTGAACATACCAAATACGCAGTCAGCGGACACACTAATGCATGATGCACATACCACATTTCATGGCATAAATCAAGTACACAAATCATGTCAAACCACGCAAAGGCATCCATGGGTCATACCAATTCTTGAGCAAAACATATTTATCCAAAGTCACTTTCACGTTGATGTAATAAGTTTCATGCAACGCCAGAGAGAGAGAGAGACCCCTTGCCTGAGGAGCACAAAACTTTGACCAAAGAATCACCTTTCGGAGCACCCTCAAACCTCATTTTCAAGCAACTTGGTATGGACCTCAATATATCACAAATTGATAGCAAGAGGCCAGATATGAGTAACTAAAATATCCCTTTTGGTTCACAACTTCCCTCACTTCATCTCCCTTTCTTCCTTTTCCTTTTCTTTACTCTTTTCTCTCCTGTCTAGATTCTAGGGCACTCAACAATAACAACATTTTCCACTCTTTAGCATATTCCCTTCTACAGCTCTAGGCGTGAAAATCTATTTGTTTACTCTGCCTATTCCCTTTTAGAGAGGACTTGGCATGAAAATCATATACGTTCCCACAAATAACCTGGTGAAATCCTACAATCCCAATTCTTTAGTCTTATTATCATATTTCCTTAGGCTCATCAACTTCCTTTCTTGGCACACATGACCAATTTCACTTCACGCCATAGCCTCCATAACTTGGGTATCTCAATCTCCATCAATCATTACAACCCCAGTCACTTGAGTAGTCATAGCCATTATCTTGTCGTACTCTAAGACAACAGAACAATAGTAAGTCTTTGCACATCTCTATCAAACTCGTACATTCTTAACATGTCTGCAAGGGTCCAATACATCTTTGCTTGTACTCTGACAAATATATGGAGACTGCATTTTTTAGATCAACACATTTTTTCTATTCTTCTATAGTGTCTCCAGCACTAGGGTCATTGTCCTTTGCTTTAAAGTTTTTCCTAGCAACAAGGTCTCATTCATATCCATTTTGCTGATCAAGTGCATACCCTTCTCATGGATCATATATTGTCTTATAAGAAGGACAATCATGTGCCTCGCCATACTTGATACCAATGATTTTTCTTGTTAGAGACCAAATATTTCCCATGTAAGAAAGCAAGGACTTGCTCCAACAGAAACCAACACTTTCCAATGTTAGACATCAAGATTTGCTACATTAGACACCAAGGGTTTGTTACTTCTAACAGCAAGCATATTGCCATGTTAGACACCAAGGACCATCTTCATTGTGCCTTAATCCTACTTCGAGTGCTTTGGCTCTACCTTATGCCCTTCCTGTAGCATAATCTTAACAGCTCTAGCCTTGGCTGGACATTTTTTATTTTATTAAGATCTATGCAGACCAAAGTGTGGTTCACTGCAGGTTTTGTGCAAATCCCTAAGGGTAACATAACAACTCACTGTAACTCCACCTAAGGGCACAAATGGGACTGAGCATAGTCCTTATGGGTTGATATATCACTTACCCTAGGGTAGTCAGTCTATCATAAGTGAACTAAAGCCCTAGATGGCACACCCCAGATTTTCATGATATTTCAACTGAGAACATAGCATGCAAACTATCCAACTTAGAATCAAGCCTTACCCTAGCATAATCCACCTCAAAATTAGCCATCAGTAATTGACAACAATAGATGTTTCGCTAATGATCCTCAAAAAACAATTCCTTGCCAAAGTCGCATATACAATCTTTTGATAATTTGGACAAAACACAAGCCTATCTCCCTACATGTTGATAGACAGACTGCTTCAACATGTTAATAAATGTACCGGTCTATAATTATAGCCCAAAAGACAAAATGAGCCCTTGTAGGGAAAAAAATAACTTACACCCTGGTTTTAACTTGTAGGGCCAAAGAGGCTTAGGGTTTGCTTGCATTAGTGCTTTAGTCTGTTGGGCCCCTTAGGCCCCTAATCTTTGTGCCTTGTCGTTCACGCAATCAATTTGCCACAGCCCCAAATTGCAACTCTTTTTTTTTTTTTTTTTTTTCAGTATCTAAACCGAAACTGACAACAATGTTTGGAAAACCGCAGTTTGGGTTGGTTTGGTGCGGATGATTTGGCCAGTTTTCCTGCACACCCCTACCTTTTCCTTTTACCATTTGGAAATCCCATCTATAGTTTCACATAACTAATTTTCTTTCCATATTAAAGCAAAATAGATAAATAAAGGGCAAAGACTGGTGGGGTAAGGGAAAGTGGATAAGCATAGAATAAATACATAGAAACAGATAACAGATATGGTGATTTGTGAAATGAGAATTCAAAACATGAGAGGATACAGTATACACTAAATAAGATTTGAAAATAATATGCAAAAAAACCACCAAAGATATACACACTCATTCAACAAGAAAGATACAATTTAGTTCCTAAAGTTAAACATCATGTAACATACAAAATGTAATACTATTTCATGAGTCATATACTATCATACCTCATAGTATGAAAAAGTATTTGAATTTAATAGTACATAAATTATTGGTCAAAACTACATGAATTCACAAACCAGGAAACATTACAATTCAACTTATAAATGTAATTTAACAATATCAATCAACATTTAATAATCACAAAATACACAACAAAAAAATTTTAAGTTGACTTAACTAAGATCAAGTCAATCCCCATCATTCTAGTTAAAATCCCGATTCAACGTGTATAATTTTATGCATTGGAGACCCCCAAATGATTCAAATCGCATGCAAAATCGGAATTGGGGTAAAATCGCATAAAATCTAGATTTTAATGGGTAAAATCGTAAAACAATTGATTTGTGATAACTTTAACCATGTTTTGATTATGGATGGATGAATGATGATAAATGATGGACTTAATATTTAGAAATTCCATGTTATTTAGTATTTTTTAAATTGATAGATGAAGTAATTTTGAAATAGGTACATGCATTTCATTTATAATAAGGAATAATCAAGTTATTAAATAATATTAATTCATTTTTTATAAAATTATATTATTATAAACATATATTTACAAAAATTAAAGGGTATTTTTAATTATCTCTAAAATCTTATGATTTTACGATTCGATTTTATGGACCCTGTTTTGATTCCATTTAAAATCCTGATTTTAACTGCATTGATCCCCATAGAATACATTAAATGGCAGGCCTCATGGTTGATACATTTGGGCATGTCCCAAATAGGCGCCACTGAAAAGGTCCCATGGGGTATTCATACTGGTGCATTTGGCAAATATGTATCTTGAATATGGAGAAGACATCCACTTTGAACTCGCTATGCATCATAGAGGAGAACTCTTGCCCATTGTTCTTCCTAACAACATTTACTGGTAAAGAAGATATTTATTCAAGTGCTTAATGTGTTGTAAGAAAAGCCCACTAGAGGCATATAAGTATATGGAATCTACATGTTTCATCAAATCTGTATGCAATCTCACTCCAACATAAGTAGCTATCTGTGAATTCATTGTCTACAGAGGTGTGCACTAGTTAAAAACTCTGATATTCCTAAGTAAAATTATACAATCGTGGTAACATAAAATCTACCTTAGGGACAACAATAGCCAAAGCCAAAGATATAAACCTTCCCAAGTCCCTATGAAAGCTCTAGTTTCTCAGAACTGTGAATGTCTACATTCATATACAAAAATTTGTAGTTTGTGACAAACTCACACCTCAATTTCCTAGTTCTCCAGAATCTACAACCGTCACCCTAAATTCTTAAATAACATGCCTGCTCTATATGCATCTTCTAATATTTTAACAATAACAGCTAGCATGTAAAATGTAAATCATAAGCTCGCCAAACAGTATTATACAACCAAAATGCAAGCTATTGAAACTAGTCCAAGTTCACATTTGTCGTTAAAAAAATTAAATATATAAGATGTATGGAAAATCTAATGCAATCATCAAATGTTCCTTTGAAAAAAGGACAAGAAAGGAATATTAGGGTGTGTTTGATTGGCGGCAGAAAGTGGGGCGGAATTCCAATTCTCACCCCACCCGCTAGGAATTCCAATTCCTTGATTTCAAGGACAATTTTTTACTTTTTGAACTAAGATGGAATTTAAATTTCATAGAAAAAAAAAAAGTTTGATGCAATTTCTTTGAATTTGGATGGAAAATGGATTCCACCCCCATTTTCCACCCCTATCAAACGCACCCTTAAATCAATTCATTTAGCTGTGACAGGTATTCCACAATTCAATTTTACACCCCCACCTCCCCCCCCCCCAAAAAAAAAAAAAATCCCTAATCTAAGCAATTGAAAAATACAATTATACCACACAGCATAATGCACAAAGGCACATTATTGCAAGCAATCCTCTTTTTGAGCACAATTAGTCAAAAAGAAAGTTGGAAATTGTTTGTAAAAGCAGTCACCAAGCATGTTGATTTACCTCTTGCAGATAACAAAAATATACTTGTTCATTACAGATATGGTACAAGTCCTTAGTGTATCTTTAACAGAAATTTCAAACCAACATCAACTTCAATGCAATCCCAAACTATATTTCTGTCCATAAAAATAAGGGGAGAAGATATTATTCATTTCAAAAGAAAAAAATGAATGGACGAGCATGGACTGGATAGTAAGATCTCCCAAAATGAGAGAAAGACTGAACAAAGAACCTAATCACCAGCATATCATTCATGGATTCGAACTACAGGCCAGATGCCAGGAATTCAACAACAACACAGTCACACTTAAGATGGCATATCTGCAAAAAGGTTTCCTTTGACGCGTCCTTCACTTGAATGAACCCGGAACGAGATCTATGAGCTAATACCTCTATATCAAAACTTTGTCCCTGAATCACCAGAAAGTTGATTTTCCATTTCACTTCAACTGAGGGAAAATTTTCCCCATGGAGGAGGAGAAAAAGAAAGGGATAGAGAAAAAGGAAAGGCAGACCTACGTGTGTTTGGAGTAAGAGGAAGAGGAGGGGACGCGCTTGTTGCGGAACATCATGTATCCGACTGGCAAAACGACGCCGATCATCATGATCGCTGCTCCGATCATGTATCTAAGAGGACTAGGCGATTCCACCTCGATCACTCCCCTGAACTGTACCATACCAATTACAGACACTTATGCACTGTATTAGATATATCCCTCTATATATGCGCATACACATGTAGATGGATGGATCGCATGAAATCAAAACCCTAAGAGTCCCGATATTAATCGGATTTTCTTCTTCTTCTTCTTCTTGTTCATTTTTTTTAAGAGAAAGATCTGGATCCAAGAGAGAGAGAGACAGAGACTTACAGGCATCCCCGGTGAAAATGCAGCTACAAATGCACAGAGAGAGAGAGAGAGAGAGAGAGTCGCAGTGGTAGTGTCTGTGAAAGGGCCGATTAACGGTGTGAGGTCACCACCGAAGACATTGACACGATAACCGGTTACTTGCCCTTCAATCGAAAACCCCAACCTTAAGCTGCGTTTGGGGGAACTGATTGATGTCAAGATATTGGGAATTGAATTCGTGGAAAATGCTTTCGTACTACTATGTTTTATGCATTTTTATTTTGTAAAAATTCAATTGGAAAATAAAATTGAATAAAGTAAAAATTAGATAAAATATTATTTATGTATTACTAGCATTAAATTGAATAATCTTCTAAAAATGTACAGTTACACTAAAATTTCTTTAAAAGTGATATAAAAATCATTTTATCTAATTTTATATAATAATAATATAAATTTAGTATTTAAAATTTTTTGTATCCCTTTTATTTAGTATTTTTTTACACTTCTTAATTCTTATGTATATTTTTTGTTAAGTAAATGAAAAATTTGTTACACCTTTCTCAAAATTCCGCCATAAATGAGAGTGATGCAAGCTATCGTTTGTGTGCTCTTAGCTCCTTATTTGAAAACTGAAATTGAAATAAAATTATCACTAATTCAATAAAAAAATAAAAAAAATCTTTATATTATAAGATCTACAAGAATTAAAATAAAATTATTTTTGTACATAATTTTATTTTTATTTTATAAATTAAACTCAAATTTAAACTCGTAATCTTCCTGAAGAGAAGAAAGAAACTCATGTAGATGTGATCAAATGTGTAAACAAAGCAATGAAAGAAGAAGGAAAAGTGTTAAGCAAGCATGGATGACTTCCACATCAAAGAGCCAGTAATTTTGTTCATAAGAAGGGAGAAGAGCAGTGAGGCAACACATGGTTGAATCAAAATGCCAGACAGAGAGAGGGAAGAGAATTCAATTATTTCCTACTTTCTTCTTCTTCTTCACTAAGACAGAAAGCAACGCAACAAGCCCTTTCAGAAATGAAAATCCGCATTGAAGCAATGCATCATCATCACTCAATGCTTTGCATCTTCTTCTTCGCAGAATTTGGAGTACTGATCCGAGTCCATCAGCGATTTCAATTCATCTGTGTTGCTCATCTCTACCTTTATGATCCATCCATTCTCGTACGGGCTTGCATTCACCTGCATCAGGAAAATACCATCTCCCCGATTATAAATGAATGAGAAGAAATCCAGGTAACCATCTAAACCAACAAGCAACTCTCATCTAATTAATTGGGTTTATGATTCCGGCAAAGCCACCCAAACCAGTCAACAGATACAAGGAACCATATAAATATTTGATAGACTAATGTTGGACCAGCATTGAATATGAGAATTTTGCAAGAATCCAGCTTTAAAATGTTTGCCATGAAAATGTTAAAATGACAAAAATCCTAATCTAAGCCCAGAGATGCTCGTCATCATCCAAACCCATAAGCTAATTTCAACAAATGATTCCAGTTGTTTAGTTTAATGCATATCTTAAATATAGAAATGGTGAGACAAACACAGAGACGATTGCAAGCTTTAAGAAACAACCATACTACATGGAATGTAGTATAAGAAACAACCAGATGATTACCATACTACATGGAATGTAATAATAGCACATTTGGGTGGTAAACGAAGGGTAGGAAACCATATGATACCCAATAAGGCACATAATCATTTTGAAGTGAAACAAATGAAGAAAGCTGCTTTGTGATTCTACCACCCAGACACATAAACTAAAATCATCTTGATTACCAATAAACCACTTTCAGCTCAAAATTACAATCCATCTAAACATGGCATCAAAAATGTTTCCATTTCTTCTTTTTCTTACGGTTAAACCTTCTGTTGAACAATATCACAAGCAATAACATAGCATCAAGACTCACCAAACCAGGAGAGTTACTAAGCTCCTCATTGACTTCAATCACTTTTCCTGAAACAGGAGTGTTGATGTCACTAGTTGCCTTGACACTTTCAACCGCACCAAAGCTGCCACCCTGTGTCACAGCAGCCCCAACTTCTGGCAACTCGACATACACAACATCACCCAAGTGATCCTGAGCATGGTCGGTTATGCCCACCACTGCAGAGTTACCGTCTACTTTCACCCACTCATGAGAGTCTAAATACTTTAAGTCTTTCACAACTGAAAATGGTACAAAGAAAAAATGGTATCAGAGAAGATGTTCACATAACAGAATAGGATTGTCATCAATATTGCAAATAGAAAATGAGACAAGAGTACTGGCATTAAATAACTAGTGTACCTTCAAAATACGCAAGGGAAGAAATTTAATTGCTTTATATAGCTAGTAAAGTGAAAATATAGCTAAATTTAACAGGAATTCTGGTGTGCAAATAAAGAAGAAATGGAGAAGAAATTATCAATGCTTGAACTTCGGGGTAAAAGTCAATCAAGTCCTTCTAATTTAAACTTAATTCAATTCAATACTTGAACCTTGGGGTAAAAGTCAATCAAGCCTTTTACTTTCAATTTAGCACTTAAACTTTGGATTTAAAGTCAACTAAGTTCTTGTACTTTTAATTTAATCAATTGAATTATCCAACATTTTGAGAACTTTCAATCTAACAGGATTGTAAACACCATCCATTGCAACTTGATAGATTTTAAGCACTTCAATACCATCAACAACTGACATGTCTCCTAGAGTGATGACATAGCATTAATAAAAAAAAAAAAGAAACCAGACACTTTTTTCTATTACTATCCTTGCTTGATTGATGTGTTTTTCTCAGTTGAAGGCTGTCAATCTTTAGATTTAGGTGAGAATATTAAGTTTGCTGAGCTTTTGCCCCTCCATTTTTTAAAAATTTTAAAAACTAAATTGATAAAATTTAAAGTAGAAAACTTGATTGGGTTTTATCCTAAAATTCAAGCACTAAATTAGTTAAATTAAAAATAAAAACTTCAAATACCTTCTAGCCCCAAACGTAGCATCTAGATAATGGTCAATACACACAGAAAGCCCTTTAGTTATAGTTCCACATCACTTTTACCTAAAATGCAAGTCACTGACACTCTAATATGTGGAACCTGATTGAAAACATGGTTATATACCACATCTTTGAAATGTGCTATGGTAGGATGGATTTCTGCAAACTACTATTAGATTCTAATATATTTCTGCAGTAATTTTCTTTTTAACAATTATACATCCAATACAAACAATGCAGTATAGTCAATTTTTTCTTCAAATTGTTCATGTAAAACTACATTACTAAGAACATGATTTTTTCTTCAAATTAATCATGTAAAAGTACATTACTAGGAACATGATAACCAATTTTCTTATTGTATATATTTTGTACAGCCAGTCCACTCTAATTTTGACGTCAACTTATCATATTTGATTTTTATGCTCCTAAAACAACCTTTAAGAGAATAATTATGGGGAAAATGTCAAAATTTCTTTGAATTGCTAAGTTGATAATTTTGGAACAAAAATATATCACATGTCAAATGCGAATACAAATTCAGAAATCATATGGTGATAACATTTTATAGTAACTCTCTCTCTCTATCTCTAACAATCATTATCAAAGAAAATAAAAATAGATGGAAAGAAAAACCACATTTGACTTTAATGGAATCCAAATTTGATATCTCTTGATTTGCTAATATTAGTTTCATCCATGCATTCAGTTAAATAGTTTTTCTATATTTCTGCAACTAAAACAGAAAAAGAAAAGCCAAACCCTAAGAAATGTAATGAGAAAAGAAAAGTTGATGGATTATGCATTAGACTACATATTCATGTCAATGTCAAGATGTTTAGAAAGAGGAATTGCATCTTCAATCCTCTTGAGTAACAACTTCATAGCATTGCCAAAGGATTTGTTAGCAACATTTTAGGTGAAATTTTTTCTATTATACAGTTAAAAACTAGGGTATACAGCTACCAACAATAGAAATTGTGATGGATTTTGGTTGTAGAAAGCTTCTGGAGAAGTGGATCTCTAGTTTCTGAGAGGAGAAAGGCTTAAATTGGTTCAAATGTAAAAGATACAATTTTTTGGATTATCAAAATTGGTATGATAAATAATGGCTATGATGTGAGTTTAATATCAAATTGAAAGTTAATAGGCAGCAAAAGAGTTTGGTGCAGAATTAAAGCATATAATTGACAGGGTTTTACAGTTGAAATTAAGGGGGTTTGAGACTGCATGGCACCTTTTGGATGTTCTCAACAAAGAAGGAGAGACAGGGGTTAACATAGAATAAAAATTGAGTTGGTGTTTAATTTTTTCGTTGTTCTATGTGTTGTAGAGAAGTCCATTATAGTGATGGACGTTTTTGTTATATAATCTAAAACTGTCAATCTCTTCAGGTAAAGGCAACATATTGTATGAACGAATAATGACTGTAACCAAATGAGAAAAAGAATGAAAAATAAGAGGTGACAGTAAGCTGCCTCTTTTTCATTCTTGAAGAAGCTTAAAATAACAAATAAAAATAACACAAAAAACAAATCTCAACTATTTGATGGTATATTGCATCTAGCTCACTGTTATATAAGCATCTGAAGATTTGTAGTAAAATGTATAAAATGAAATCATAACATAATGTTTGCATATGGTAAATTGAATCTTTGATGACAACTTTAACAATATCAAGAGAAACAAAGAAGATATTTAGAAGAGAGTTTGGATTTCTGTAATAGTGTGAAATTGTACAATGATCAGCGCTATATATGATTGAATGAGTGAAAAGTTAAACCACGATTAGAAATTAATACTGAATTGAGGGTACCGTCATTGTGAGCTACATACAGCCATAATAAAGAAAAGTGTTTGTGAGTGTTAGAAAAGGACTGAAAACCATCTACCATGTGAGGCCTGTCTAATACTAGGATGTAGTGATGCATAAATTGATTTGAAAACCACGACTTGTCCCATAATTAAAACTAATTAAAACCAATTGTTGCTGATACATTTATCTCAGTAGATTCTTCTCCTTCCACACGTGAAGTCACCAAACCCCAATGCTGAAAACTGTGATATATTTAGGCAAAACTAATCTTACTAGTGATGGATAAAAACCAAATTCATGCCAGATTTACAAGCAAGTTCTACAGTGGATTACCCTATTACCCAACATCAAAACACTAATCCTCTAAAACAGCAATAACCAGGCGATAAAGTAATATCGAACCATCCAAAAAAAAATCAGAAAAACCTCTCTACCAAGAAACCAAGAGAAGCATGAAAAACCCATTCATCTCTCCGATGATCAAACTGAAAACTCGAATCACCTCAAAATAACAACACATATAAACACAACCCACTTGGAAACAAGAAGATCCTGATTGATAAAAGCTCAGATCAAGCATTATAACGCACAGATGAACAAGACTTACAGAAATGAACAGAACTCAACACATCATGGAAAAAGAGGAAGACAAGGGTTAAAGTCGGATTCACCTGTGGCAAATCCTCGGTTGAAAACTGAGATCCTGAGATATGAAGCAGCCCTCGAAGCCCACAACCTTGAAGCCATCGTGTCAATGCTCGCCGAACGCCGCCACCCACAAACCCACGCAAACTGTCTCTCTGCTTATGTTGGGATCTTTCATGAAATGGTTCGGAACTAAAAAATATATACAGCATCCTGCCAACATTTTTAATTTCTAAAATTATAATCTAATTATTTTTTATATTCCATAAATAATGAACATAAATAAAGAAAGAAAGATGAAACCCTCAATTTTTAAAAGTATTTCACATTCCCAACTCAAACTATACCATTACTTTTCATTTTACTTGTTTGTTAATTAAAATATAGATAAAAAAATTATATATAAAAAATATTTTAAACAAAAAATCTTTTTATTATGTTCTTAAAAAAATTAGGTAACTTATATATAATATTATAATCTCATATTCATGTTCTTTATATAAAACTCTGTTTTGTTTGGACTGTAAAATCAGTTTTTTGGGTAAATTTATGGATGAAACGGGAGAAAGGGATTGAAGGCAATAGAAAACCTACATGGGACAAACAAGAGGAGGTGACGGGTCAATGTGTCAACAAACCCACTAACCAACCAGAGGTTGGTGGTGCCATTGCCAATTCAGCTGGCAGGGTTGGTGAGTCCTCCTCCCCTTCCTTTATTTGACGATTCTGACGTGAATTGAATTTATTTAATTCTCATACCTTATGGTGATTGGTGGTTACTTTTTCTTTCTAAATGTTTAAATTAAGAACCCCACTCAGTTAAGAAACACTTGGTTTGCATGTAAATGTTAAGGCTTAAGTGAGAATTTTACTGAATTATACTTAAAATAATTTAGACACGTTTAATTATAAGTATGAAACTTATATAAAAAGAAAAATAATTTATAAGTAATTGAATTCTTTATAATTGATTTGCATGAAAATCGCGGATTAATAATATTTTGTTAGTTTTTAGTTTGAATTCAATTAAGTAATTTTATTCTTAAAAAGTCAAAAATACCCTTAACAATTTAAGGGCATTTTTGACTTTTCATTCATAGCGGAATTCAATTTAGGGGCATTTTTGAGAAAATATGCTTTCCAAGTAAGTGAGTGTTAAGCCACGAGTCTTTAAAAAAAATAATTTAAATGGTGAAATTGACAAATAATTTAAAATTTATTATTATTATTATTATTTGCTTTTAATTTTGAGTGATAACAGATTAAGTTTAGAATTGACTGTTTCAAAGTATATTGAAATTTAAAAATAAAAATTATAATATCTTTGAACTCAAAAAAGATAATAAGATGAGAATACGCATTTTCAAAAAAGAATAAGCATTTGGTCAAATATTAGGCGATAGTGATTGGTGACAAGTTTTCTATAGGTTCGGGTGGTAAAATATTTAGGTCAGCGGATTTGACCCGATTTGTGTTTTTAATTTTTATTTATTATTTTAAAAATAAAATATTATTTTAATATTTAGTCCTTTAAGTTATGTATATGTATTTGTCCCTTTCTAGCTTTCTCCACCCATCAAATTATATATATATATATTATTATTATTAGAATATAAACTGATCAGATGAACAATATATCAATATTAATTTGATGAATTATAAGTTCAACCTTTGTTCTACATAAGAGTCAAAAATTCAATTTGTGATTTATCTCTCCTGATATAATCGAAGACACGAGCATTAGGAATTGCGTAAAAACAATTAACCCAAATTATATACATCATTTTAAGCTATATGTGTATGTATAAATATATATATTTTATTGTATAGTTAATATTCACGTAAATGATTTAAATAAAATATAAATGGCAATTGATTGAATATGATAGATTTGATCTCATTTGGATCTGGCCCGAATTCAGTCAATTTATAAGTCCAATTAGGGCAAACTCAAGATTTTGATTCAGTGGTGAGGAACATAAATATAAAAAATAAAATTTAAAAAATAAAATAATAATAATATTATTATTATTATTAAAATATATAAACTTTTTATAATTGTTCCTTATGACTTTTTATATTTTGATAACATCGTATAATGACATTATTATCAATTTTATTAAATATATTATTTTTAACATACATAACTAAGTTATTATTCATCCATTAGTCTTCAATCATATTAAGCAATCGATTTTTTATAATATTCATGGTAGAAAATACATTTTCAATTGTAGTAATAACAATCGAAAGAAAAAATTGGATGAGAATTGGAAAATGAAGCAAGAAATTATATAAATTTGAAAATAAAATGAATTATGACTTGGAAGTTATTAGATTTGGGACATTTGGCCTAAATTTTAATATAATAATTTTGAGTTTATTTTGAAAGTTAGACTTAAGTTAAAAATAATATATATATATTTTAAATTCAGCCCTTAACCCCGCCCTTGGGTTTAATGGCAATAATTTAAAGAAGAAGTAGAGAGGTGAAAATATGAATGAAAGCATGTGATTTGCTAGACGAAAGATATTTGGAACTTGAAAGATTAGACAATAAAATTTCGTGAATTATATACATTTCTAGTTACATAGTTAAGGCATATTGAACAAACATGAAACCTAGATTTTGACTCTAAAAAAGAGTAGTGTCGTACTTAAGATTTTGAAACCTTAAGTCAGAAATATAAAAATGGGCCCCTGAATTGTAATATATATTCAAAAAAAAAATATAATAAAATATTTAATAAATAAATAAATATTTATACCGTATCAAAGAATAAAATAAAAAAAATTCAAAATGATCAATTAAAAACTACTCGTTTTACAAATTTGAAGGAAAAAATATCAATCAAATTAATATAATTAAATTGTTCGAGCATTTTTTTTAATAGACAACATAGTCTATCCATTTAATTTATCTTATCACATAGTATATCCCAAAGGGTTAGCTATTGCGCGCGTGTCTTAGCCCATTGTTTGATCAATTAATACAACATTTTAATATATTTATGTATTGTAATTAATCATAACTTTTAGACAACATTAAATCAGTAACATCAACAAATATATATATATATAACGAGTTTAGGGTTGAGCAGGAACCAAACCCAATTGGTTGTAACATTATAAAAGTATTAAAATAAAAAATAATTATTGAACCTTAACTATAATAAAGAAAAGTAGTGATTTACATAGGTGTTTTTGAGAGAGGGAAAGAGGGGGAGAGAGAGACAGAGATTGCAAGAGAGAAAGAAAGATAAATATTAGGCATTCTGCAAATTTTGGAGAAGAAAAGACTTTATACAAGGGCAAAACTATCATTTTTAAAATAAGGGCAAAATGGTCAACTTATTCCCAAATTTATGGGCCCCTAAATTGATAGAATTTTTGGGCCTTGAGACAACCGTCTCTTGGGCCACATTGTCGGTCCGAGCTTGAAAACGAGTTAAATTGGTGACTAGATTATTTTCATTTTAAATAATCATAGTTTTGATATATCTAGAAATGAGTTTATATATAAATTTTTGTGTGTTTATTATTTAAGTAGTAAAAGCGTATTATTGTTAACAAGTAACATTATACATATAAAAAAATAAAAAGTCAATATGTGATGAAAAATGAATATCGGAATGTTGAATTTCAAATTCAATTTTGAAAAATCAAAACCTTTATAATAGCTTTAAAAATTAAAACCCTACCACGAAGCACGGACATGCCAATAAGAGTGGCTTGCTAATATTACTAGCATGTCCAATATACTTTCGACATATGTCAAGTACGCCACATGGCGTATTTGACACTTTTGATATTATTTGTGAAATGTACACATGCCCCTCAACAAACACTTCGTATACATATAGAATTACAAAAACTAACATTGATATATGCTTGAATATTTGAGATTTAACTACACAATCATTCAATTACCAAATAATTTACACTTTTATTTTTTAGATTGTTGACTAGATTGCAAGGGATCAAAGTTGAATATAAGATTTTGCGAGTGATAAGTGATGATTGAAATAAATATTATTATTTTTTTAAATTTAACTTACCTATGGATTGTAAGCAGCATAACAACTAATTACGTCATCAACAAGTGACAACTACGATCAAGTATTACGAGTAATATTAAAATGAAACAACTAGGGTCTAGACGAATTATGTGCAATTAGGACCATTGAATTTTTTAAGTAACATCAATATTGTAGTGCAACAATAAGTCCACTAGACTTTTTGAGGCCAACTCAAGTCTTGACCGTTTAAATCCTTGTGAGTTGTTGCGACAATTCTTGACTCTGTGAATTTAGATATGCATGATATAATATTTTATATAGTCATATTTTATTATTTTAAAAGTTGGAGTGTTTTTTCTTGACACTTAATATATATTATATTTTTTTTTAATATTGTAAAGTATGTTATTCTAATATTTATATTATTATTTATTTAAAAATTTAAATATAAATATGAGTTCTTTTATAGATACATATTAATGAGTTTAGAATATAATTTCAATACTTTATCACGTCATTAAAAATATACAGAATTAATATGTTAATTAATGTATCCGTTGTATCTACTTTTTTTCAAAAAATGCTGTGCCCCCCAGTGCTCCCAAAGGCATGCACACGCACAACGTAACGGCAAACAATTCTATTTCCTTCCTTTTTGAGGTGAGGTACCTAGATATCACACTGGCAATGCAGTCTTCATCTCCTTGTGTATGGTTCTAATTACAGAGGTAACTTGTTCAACCTGAGATTCGCTAGAGCAGGCAGAGAGGAGTACTTTGGCTATCCCTGCATCCGGGTAACAGCCATTGTCGATCATTTCTTCGAAGATTTCTAGGCATCTTAGGTATTGTTTCTTCCTAGAATACGCTCCAAGCCGAGAAGTCCAAGTCACCACATCCGGTTTCAGGTTTTTGGCAGTAAGCAGTCGGAACAGCTCTTCCATTTTGTCCAGAAACCCAGCTCTTCCATATGTGTTGATCAAAATGTTGTAGGTGCTGATATCGGCTGCGTATGGCCCGTTTTCCATGGCTGTCCACACCTCTTCCATTTTTTCTAGCTGTCCCACCCGGCCATAGAGGTTCAGCATGCTGTTGATGACAAACACATCGGGTTTGACCCCAGACTTCTGCATCTGGTCCACGATTTCTTCGCATTTTGCTACATCGCCAATTCTTGAGTAGGCAGAAAGAAGTAGCATATGTGATTTCATAGTTGGAGTTATACCGAGCCTCTTCATCTCATCGAACACAGCTTGTGCATCTAACCACAAACAAAAGGGTGAGGCATTAGGCATACGAAGGCAGGTTTATACATGAACAAGGATGAACTGCAAGAAATATACATGATTGAATGAAAAAGACTTCTTCCAAATCATTCGGTAATAATGTGCGTGCAGTTGATCTTTCTATGCCCCTAGTTAAGAGTGACCTTTAGCAAACCATTGAACTCACTGTTAGCATATGACAGTTGCATATTCTTCACAACCACCAACAGGGATTTCTCATTTCTGTGCCTCATTGGTTATGTAGCTTTATTGCAATCGGACAAGCAAAAAGATTAATCTCCAAAACTAAGATAGTAGTGTTCCAACCGGTCAATGGGACATTTAAGGAATGAAAAGTGTTCCAAATCCCGCATAGTATTTGGTTATGATTATGAATTGTGACAAGAGGGAAAGTGTTTGGTTGGATAAATTGATGATATGCATTGGGATAAAATGTATTCAAGGGCAGTTCAGATTAAGTCTGAGAGATATGCTTATCTTCCATCCTCATTTACATAATGTGATTCTCAGTTTCATTGCCGAGGGCAGTGGAGAAAATCTTCTCCCAGTTCCTATGATTTGAGAAGGATGGACCAGGGAACTCGTTGATGTAGCTGCAAGAAAATCTGGCTCCTCAGAAAGTGCGGCCAGGGGTTGAGGACTCCTGAGCATTCAATGAAGGGTTTGGTGAATCCAACAGCAGCCGTGGCTTCCATTGGGCAACAATTGCCCCCAAGACATCCTTTCCTGGATACTGTTCCAGCTGGTCAATCTTCATTGATTTGGAGCACTTACAGGTTTGAATTTGTTAGGATTTTTAGTATTGTCAAATTTCATGAACAACTTTGCTTTAGAATTTTCAGATCTTATGCATGGAATCTAAGATGTTTTATTTTGCAGGATTGTGGTCACCAAGGGTTAGAAGAGTCCTACAAGATCTGTGTTGTGCCAGTTAAATTAGACAACAATCCAAAAATCCTAGTAAAGACAAGAATAAAATCTCTATAAATAAGAAGAGACTTCTATATATAAAATTATAAATACATCTTAAATAGTGTGTGTTTGAGATTAAAGTTCTTAAGCTGTGGATTAGCAATATAATTCCAGCAATAATACCCCACCGCAAGCTTGAAGATGCTCAAGTTGTTCAACGAGGCACATCACATGTAAATCATCATCAGATTAAAGAGTATTATTTAATCTTTTCTGGTATGCATTTTTTCCAGCTTTGATATGAGAGCACTTTAGGATGTTTGCACATGTAGAAAATATGCTGAAGGCTTGAATAAGTGCCCCAGACTAGTAGTGCCAAATTAAGAATAGGATTTTCACAAAAAGAAGGAAATCACCAAACATCAGGCCACAAGTCCACAGACTTGTGAATCATGATTGACATATATGGATAAAGTGCAAGCTTTTACCCTCATGAAGTCCAGCTCTCCCATATGCATCCACCATAATATTGAATGAAGCTCTATCTGGTTCGCAACCCATGTGTTGCATAAGTGAAAATATTTCTGCAGCCCCATAAGGAAAACCTGCCCGACTGTCAGGAGAAAGAAATCAGAACTTGCAGTGCATACACAGTCAATTGCAAGGATTATAAGTTTTCAAGATTCTCAGTAGTGTTCCTAATTGTCACTTCTGAAGAGAACATGAAAAACTAAGGCCCGTTTATAGTTTTCAACTCCAATTTTACTACTAAAGATGTCCCAACATTTTATGTTTCAAAAAGCCATGGCATTCATTTTCAGAAAATTCAGAGAACACAAAAATGATGTTATCTAATTTATAGCATAAAGTTGAAAAATTAGAAATTTGAGTTTTCTATTTTCTAATGGAAGATTCAATTATTCAATTCAAAATTGGAGTTGGAAAACAAGAAAATGTTTTCTACAACTGAACAGGCCCTAAAGGTCTGAGTAAGTTCCAAAACCTTCTCAGTAGAGTCCAGAGGAGTTCAACTTACTCCGTATGCAATCCACAAATTTTCCATAGACTTTTATGTGCATCATTCAGTTACAGGTCATGAATAGTTCAGACAATATATGTGTGTGTCTAAATATCTTACTGAAAGGAGCTAGAGTTGGGCAATTGCTCATTTGACCTTTCCATTTAAACTGACTTGCAGCATGTTGGCACGGTAGGTTTCTTGCATCTAAGGAAGTTTTTAATCTTTGATTTTATTTCTCACAAACAAATTCACCTCATTAGACCTTTAGTTAAGATTCTATGTTATTCAACTTCTTCTACATATCATTATTAGAGGATGAAATAAATATTTAACCACCTGATACATCCCAGAAACTGAGTAAATATTCACCTGTATGCTTCCATGAGAGCATTATAAGCATAAACATCAGGCTCATATCCAGCTTCCTGAAGCTGCTCAAATATTTCTTCTGCTTTCTCACAGAGTCCATCCCTAGCAAATGCATTTACCAAAGCAGTATAAGTGCATATATTAGGTTTACATTTCTGACTTCTCATTTCATGGAACACCTTTAAGGCCATATAGGACTTGTTTTCCTGCATGTAAAAGATGACTATAAGAAACTCCAATATTAGAAAAACCTAAATCAAGGAAACTAAGGGAGAAAATCTTAAACTTGTGAGTAAAAAGCTTGTTACAACCCAACCTTGGATATCCACACTATCAATATTGAAGAATTGATGGCCTTTTACTTCATATGCTTGCACAAAGTTATTCTGGACCCAAAAGTTAACTAAAATGGAAAGCCTTTCTAACAGTAGGTTCAAATACAATAAAGCACAGCATTGAAGATCCATACCAAGGGGCACTATGATATGTCTGTAATCAATAAGCCAGTACCAGAATTCTAGTTCTACTTCTTTTTTGGTTTTGCAAATATTTCTGACCTTGTCTAAGGATTGTATTAGTTTAGCTCTCTCACACACACAAAAAGATTCAAATGGTATAAGAATTTTCCATATACCAAAAACACTTCTTTCATCTCTTAAATGATATTATTGTTATTATTACTATTACCTTATGAGTCAATACACCTGCAATTACAAAAGCAAAGTTATGCTCAGAATAAACCCCAAAAAGGTGTTTGAATTTCAGAAAGATTTAGAAAATACAACAGAGATCACCTTTCCATATAGGTTAATTAGCATTGTATAAGTTTCAGTAGATAGTTTGCAGTGATCTCTCTTCATCCTTTCAAAGATCTCTAAAGCTTTTTCTGAATTTCTTCCCTTTATTAGACCATCAATGTAAGCATTGTATGCAACTGTACCTGCACAGAATCGAGTATCTGTCAACATGAATTCTCACTTATCTTATTCTGCTCAACTTACATGGAAGTCCTTGATTTATGAAGAAATGGTTTAGTAATCTTAAAAATTTACAAAATACATGTAAGCAGCAATGGTTTCAGATTCTGCCTGTGCAAGTTATTTATCACAAAGAATAAACACGTGAAATTTCTAGAACTATTATTGACTTTTATTGAAGAATCAAATGCATTAAATCTTATGACTAGAAATCTAGATTACCCTATCCTGAGGTGTTCAATGTCCCTACCACCTTGCCTCCAAAGGGTTGTCCATATCCTATACCCTGCTGTCCTAGCTGAGCTGTTCATCTAATGAACATTCTAAGACACTGGCCAGGTGTTTTAGCTACCCATAATTCCAAAACATGATTAGGATGACCTCTTAACCTTTGTTTATCACTTGGACCCCGAACATGTCCTAGTATGTGGACAACATGTTTGATACTATAAGCTTGTCATATGGTAAGGTAACCATGCGCCTACACTCACTCCATTCTGATGTTTGGCACACACAAACAGACACAAACATATATGACATACTTGGGGGAAGGCCATTTCTTCTCATCTCAGCAAACACAGCTTCAGATTTCTCTAGAAGTCCACATCTGCAGTAGGCCTTTACAAGAAGAGCATATGTATCTTCAGTAGGAATGCATCGACCTTCAAGAAGATTCAAGTAAGTTGATTCTGCCTTCTCGTACAGTGACTTCTGTCCATAAGCATCAATAAGCAAATTGTAGCACATAACATCAGGCTGGAAGGAACTCTTGTACAATATCCATTCACAGACCTGGACAGGAGCTATCTATGTGAGATTCAACAAGATCCATAAGAAAGTAAAAGTTAAGGAAGAGAAGTTGCGAATATCTTCTCAAAGATTCCCCAACTCCTAAATAATGCTCAGCCAAGATGCGCGCGCGCGCGCGTGTGTGAGAGAGAGAGAGAGAGGAAACCAATTCTCTTTTAATTGACACAAACTGAGGCTGATGCACAATTCTCCCATCTTTATCATTTGCATAATATAAGTTTCAATTTAGAACATTGGAAATAAACTGAAACAACAAATATTGCCCCCTCCCAGATGATAATATCTAAGAAGATCAAACCAGACTCCTTTTGATCGATTTACCGAATGTTATGTATTTAGATTTTAGTGTTTAATGCTGTCAGATTTAGATTGACAAGTTCCGTGACCAAACACCTTGTAATTCATCTTATATAAAATTATAAATTGAGCATTATTAGTTTTATCATATCTGTTATCGGATGGAAAGTGGTGATTAAAAATACTGTAATTACCCAAGGTATCAGCTAGCAAGTTCTTCAGTAACAACTTAAGTCATTATTCAGATAATTTCTTAGCATACCAGAGAGCATCACCAGAAGAGCAACCTGGTGCTGTACAGATTGGAGCCAAGTGAATCAGACTGAGAATACAACAGGGTGGAGACAAGAATAATTTTGGAGTGCCCTATCCCCAGAGGCCATTGCTAGAGTAGCTTCAGAGCAGCTATCTGTAAGGTGGTTAATACTACACAGACTGCCACAAAAAATTGCACTAGAAAAGCTCTAATAGCCAGCTCATTTCAGAAGAAAGCCCTACAAGCTCAGATAAGGGTTTACAGTTTATCTCAGGTTTATATCAAACTACACAAAAGGAACATGATTCCAGCAGTCCTCTGAGAGTCAGCTTTGCTATTTTGAAGTTATTTAAGCAGGGAAACCCAAAAGGCTCTAGAAAAAACATTGTTAGCACACAAACCTTTCATTATATAAAATAAATCAGTTGTTGAACTACCTTACATTAGATAACCCTTTGCTATGTTGAACATTGTTAGCACAATAAATCTTGGTACGCGGGAGAATTAGCATAGAAATATGCATGGAACATAAGTAGAAGAACACCAATTTTGTGTAAAAAAACTAAAATATGGATTTCAAATGGGTTCAAGTCAACTAAAATCATGATGTCAGTCTTTGCCTCTTTGGAATATGGTTGTTAAGTTCAAGACTTTACTGGTTCCTATACAGTATTCGTTGCTTTTGGACCTGCAGTTTTCACCTACAGCTAAGTTTAATAGCAGGGCTTTCCTGCAAAAAAGTATTTGCACCACTTCTATCTCCAAAATTCTTGACTTATTGCCCGCTCATTTGCCAGCGCACAAACATTATTAAGTCAAGTCCGGTAACAAGTGGTTAATAACAAATTCCTACAGCTTGCTTGGACTTCAGCAAGTTCTTTTCTTTTGTTTCATGTTGTGATTGAATCGATGCATTTGAAATGGACAAATTTTGAGCTCTAAATGTAATTGCATAGAAGGTTAGCTACTGGAGCTCTAAGTTAATAGAACCCTAAAGTAAAGACAACAATTTGTTAAGATCTTTGAGCAACTAAAATCCAAGTCGGCATGAATATCAAGTAATTTCATTAACATGATAATTTTGAATTCAAGCTTCAGTAAGTCTGTCCATGCGTCTCTCCCAAAATCACAATGCAAGTTATTAGTTTAAAATCTAGTTAATAAGTGATTGATTTTTCAAATACATCAATGTAGATGGAAAGAAGCTGATCCCATATAGCGGGATAAAATGTTTGGGTATGCTGTTGTTGTTCAATGTCGATGGAAAGAGATGTTGAGGCAGTGAGATTAAATTGCAATGGCTAATATTGCCACCCTCTTGGATGACATATACTTGAAGAGAACAAACTGAAATCCTTTAGTTTGTTTTTCATTAGTGAACCTTACCTGAATATTGTTTAGCTTTGCCTTTCTGATACTTACACCTTGCTCTTGGACTTCAATGAACATATTTTGATGGATACTTGACTGTGTACTAGAGAATGTAAATGAAATAAAGGAGATTTCTACCATGAAAATACAGTATATATAAGAGGTTTTGATATTTGGGTAAAATGGAGGTGCCTAGAGTAGAGATATTATATTATGAACTTTGTCAACTAAATCCCATTTTCAATTAAGACCTAGTAATGTTGAATTCAAGCTTCCCAATTCTAAAATTATCATGTAAGCTATAGGTTTCGAATAAGCAATTAGCACTATGCAGAAATCTACTTATTTATTTCAACTAAATAAGCAAATCTGATTTTAGTCATATTCTAGATGCTAGTGTCAGACGATTGTCAGAGGTCAAGCAGGCTTCATCGTATAATGGTTGGCTCTACTGGATATAGGCTTTGCTTTCATTTAGACTACACATGATAAGAGACATTTGAAAACATGATTTTTAATTTACTAATAAGCAGCAAAGGGACAGCACAAGGAAGACCAAAAAACTGAGGAAAACAAAATACTAACTCATTCATTTCTATTGAAACCCTAGTAAAGCAGCATTGAATCAGATCTTTAACTGCATAACATAGTTTTTTGGGAATTGTTCAATTTGAAGATAACATATCTGATGTGAAAGCGTACTTTAATGGCAGTGAATTTACAGAAACTAGCAAAAGAAGAGAAGAGTAGAGGCTTCTGACCAGTATGATGGGATTCCAATGCTTATTTAGACGAAGCTGGACAGCAACAGTAATAAGATCATCCCATGTGGTGTGGGTGGGGGGGAGAGTATCAAGAGAAGCCCATATCCTATTTGCATCCATTTCCTTCTGTAAAAATTTTAGAATCTGCTGGGCAATAGGGCTCAGTACTGGGAAAATTCCATCAACGAATCCAGATCCATACTTCCATCCTCTTCCCCTTAAAGAACCACCTATAAGGAGATGATGTAAATAGTTATAGTACTCATGCTTTGGTATATGCATGAAAATCACATGCTACTAAACATCATATTACCTTTCTTTCTGGATACTTTCTTGTGATCAAAGCTTCTGAATTTGCCTCGTTTGTCAATAAAAAGACCATCACGTTTCCACTTCTCAATAGGTTCATCAGTAGATCTCTTTGCTCCCTTTATAAAATCATTCTTAGAACTTTGTGGTTTTACAAAGATATAACTCAATGAGCATTTGGCGATCAACCTACAAAAACCAGAGAAATTAATGTTTTTTGTTACTGCAGCATGTAATTCCCAATCATTCCAATAGAGGCATGTGGTTGAAAGGATGCAATAGCATTATACAAAAACTTGTGCCAAACAATTACAACAGAAAAGGTGAGTATCTCCACAAAGATGATGATTAATAATAGCATGCGCATGTAACACTGTTGAATTTTTCATCATGCAATTTAAAACCGCTTTTGCTAAGGAAACTCATACAAAGAGAGATAAGTGGTGATGCAATGTCTAAGCAAAGAATTAGATATCGTTCCACTATAGTTGGTTTATATATTGTTCTACCATAAAAGAAAACTATTGAATGCACAAGAAAGAACACCGATTCCTACCATGGAGAAATGTGGAATTAATCCTCACAAGAAACTCAACAACATCACAGGCATTAATCCCACTAAGTGGGGTCTACTATATAAATTCTATTCCATCCATCTCTATACATGTTGATAACTGAAAGGCTAGAATTCATGTAACCGATCCCACCTAATGAAATTAAGGCTTGTGATAATGATGAGGGTGATTCAATGAATGTGGAGAAACAAATATTACACTGAGGCATCCCGATAATTTAGAATGTATGGTATGTTCTATAAACATATTTTCCTTAAGTAGGTGAAGAAAGCCATGAAAAAGGTGAGTGATAAAGAGGTCGGAGAAGGTGGCATGGGAGAAGACGGCGTTTTATGGTTAATGAAACTGTTCAATTGGATCCAGTTGGAATACCGAACTATGCCAGTTGCCATAAGACTTCAGGTTGTAAAGACAGGGATGAGACCCTGCCTGATTCAAGGGTACCCATATAACCATAATGTAAGTAGTGAAGTTGACTATGATTAAGCTAACACATACCAAACAATCATCCACTTTCAGGGGCACCCTATTTGGGGGTGTTTTCGTTTCTCTTGATTAAAATTAATTGTCTAAAAAGTATCAAATGGCCAAAGAGATCGGCATAAACAGCGAAAGAGTAAGAAATTGGAAATTGGAAATTGGAAATGAAACCAGATTCGCAACCAACAAAAATGTTCAAAACCTGGGTGGGTCTCATAAATCCATGTGAATATCTGAGTGACAAGGCTATAAATTAAACCATAGAAACAGATATTATCAAGCTTGAGAAGGTAATTGAGAATTTGATGGTGCAGATAAGTGGAAAAAGTAGGGAGAGATAGAGTGAGGGAGGGATAGAATGTACATGAATGCATGAGAAGAGGAAGAAGAGCTCGAGTCACACAGTTGGAGCGCCCATGAATCCGCAGATCCTATATTATCTTCGCCTTTATTTTCTGTGTTTTTAATTTTACTTGCTTTTGGGACACATGAGGAACTAAATCTTATTTTTGTTGTTTTCGAATAACAAAACTATAATATAAAAAAATAAAGTGTATAATTATTTCTCTCCAAAATTAATAAGCTCTCTAAGAATGATAATAAAAAAAATGATCAATTTCAAAAATATATAAATATATTCCTAAGTTTATAAGTCCTAATTAAATTATTGGGATAAAAAAATATTATAAATAATTTATAAATTCTCTTTAATACAAAAATAAAATAAATTGAACCCCTCTTAAATATTATTCGTGTTTTAAAATTAGACTAATTGTCCTTATTATTTATTAAATTTATATTATACGATAATTTTTGTTATATAAAATAAGATATTTCTTATTTTTTATGTATTAATATTTTTTAATATTCATTTAATGATAAAAATATTTTTTTTCAAAAGATTAATTAATTTGATAAATTTTCGCCAGTTAACGCGGTTGTGGCTAAAATTCAGTAAGTTTTTAAGGTTTATAATTTGGAAATTTTACCCCTTGTGTGCGTTTGTGTGTTTTTTTTTTAAAAACAAAAAACTTATTTGAAATTATTTTTGGGTCATTTGAAATTGTTCTGTGTTATTTAATCCAAAAATTTGGACCATTGAAGTGTCTTGTCCAAGTCAAGTCATTGGTTTGATTATAAATAAATTTTTAACATTACTTTAAATGATTTTCCATAATAACCTTTTTTTTATATTAAATATATATATTTTTAAAATTTTTAATTAAAAAAAATTGACCCATTAATTTACGTTCCAGATAAATCATATACAATTACAAATTTATATACTTTCAAGTGGATAAGTGGCTAATCTCACTAAATGAAACATTTATATCTTCACTAAGAGTTAATCTCCCACAACTCTCAATAAAATTTATAAACTTTATAACTTGTGCCATACTATGAGAACATATTAAATATATTAGTGTACCTTCAAACAATATTTTTTTTATTTTGATAAACTCAAAAGTCCGACCTTTGATGTAATACTATAGTTTTGATATTTGTTTGGTAATAGTTGCTTAATAATATAGATTAAAAAACTTGATCTAAATTACTAAATTATCATTTTAATTAAAATGACAAAAAATATGAACGGGTCCAAAGAGATAGGGCAATATATATCTTAAGCAAATACTATTAAAATGACCAAAACAATGGTTCAAAATAAATAGTTTAAATTTATAACAAACTCTTAATATGTAGAACAAAATATTCAAATAACTTTATGCTATCCTGAAAACTTTGAATCTAGAGATATTAATCTTAAATTAGTATCTCATAAAATCTAAATTAAAAAACTGTAAAAAGTTTTAAAGAGAGCTTAAACTGAAAAAACTTACAATCTTTTAAAAATCTTAAATTGGGAAAATCTATAGTTTCTCATAAATTACCTGGCGTTCAAATACTAGGAGATCAATAGGTCACTGAGAAATCGATATATGAGGAATTATTTATACTTTTCAAAAAATTGTAAACTAATACATAAATTTATAGAGTTCTATATAAAACACAAATAAAATAACTCTAAGATTTGAAAATTCTGTCGAGAGTTATGTAAAAATGATAGATATTGTTTATAAAAAATTAAAACTCTATTAGATATTGAAATGTTAGCTTAGCATTATATTTTTTTTCATTTTATTTCCTAGCAAATTATGAACTAGCACAATTACATCATCAAATTAGAGATAAAATTTGTAACCTTACATTTACTTGATTTAGAAAATAAATTGTGCAATGGTTCTAAATTAATTGAGTTATGATTATTATTTTTTATATGCAAATAATAATTTTGTAGATATTGACTTTAAACTGAGGAGGTTTAACTCATAAAAATAAAATTATAAAAAGTTAAGTGCTTTAAATTATATATTTTTTTAAAATATAATAAATTTTAATCTTATTTATATATAAAAAAAGGCAAGGGCCGTGCCGCAACGGACTTTCTTCACGGGGAAGGTGGAGGGTTGCTTCAACAATCGGCATCCTCGTCTATCTGATACGTTTTTTCTACTTCCTCCCAGTCATTGCTTGCAGGTCTCTCTCTCTCTCTCTCTCTCTCCCTCGCGCTCTCTCTCTCCCTCTCTCCCCCCCACGCGTATGTATTTAGATTTTATATATTATGCATTGGTGGCTGCGTTTTTAGTTTTCTAGGGTTTCGCTGTATTTGTTGATATTTGTTATTTAATAATAAACGATAATCTCACGTCTGGATGATACCTGTTTTAATAATCCTCGAAAAGTCCTTGTATGTTTCATGGTTTCTTTTCATTTATTGGTCAAAAATATTACACTGTCTGTTGGATGTCTGCGTGTGTGGATGAACTCAGTAATATCGCGGTTTTGATGTAGCTTTATTGGTGTATTTGGTACAAGAATGATGAATCTTCTCAGTTCTGATAACAGAGGGCAACCACTGATTTATGAACATGTGTTGGTGTGATCTTTCGCATTCTGTGTCTTATTGTTCTGTATTCAAGTAAATCAATTTTAGTGCCATTTGTTCTGGACATTTATTGATGGCTGGGATATATAAGTAAATTATTACCATCTGCATCCAGTGATTGTCTGTATTAGGTATTGCAAAACAAATTTTGACGATCAAACTTTTTAATCAAATACATCATTGTGTGTGTGTGTTCTTTTTTCCTACAAGTAAACATCCAAGGTAAATATCAACATGTTCTCCCCCCTTTCTATGGCTAAGATTGCAATAGAATTTGCACAATCATCTATTCCACACTGTAAAGGCAGACCTCTGCATCAGCATTCCCTTATTTTTGGAGTTCTGTAACTTTTTTTCATTCCTTCCATATGTTAATAGCTGTATCCTAGGATGCTGGAGTCTTTATGCTAATGCTGATATTTGTTTTTGGTTTTTAAAATTATAATTGCAAATACTTAAGGTATAATTTTACCACAAGATAATATTGACACAAAGGGAGAGTTGTCTTTGATAACAATGATAAGGTTGTTCCTTTGTGATTGCAAGGTCACGGTTTTGAGTCGTAGAAACAATTTATTAGGAAAGAAAGGTTAAGATTGCAGAGAAAAAAAATCCTCCCCTGATGATTGCAAAGTCGTGAACCTCTTGCACTGGGGACACTCTTTGTAAAATTGAGAAAGGAAACCATGTTCCAAATTCAATAACTTAATTTTCCCAAAAGTTTACTTGTCTGACATTTTTGATGGTAATCATGTTCGTAGATTGGTTTGTAATGGTACTGTAGTATTACTACAGTCATATTATGTTGGAGTTTCTGCATGCTATTCTCGGTAGTCTCATAGAAAATGAGCTCAATTTTGGCACTTTAAATCCAGTTTGGTTGGAGCATGTTTGAGAGATAATGGAGTGAGATATTCTAATGCTAATTAATCTTTTTCAAAACTACCTATTATTGGGAAGGAAAATTTGAACAAATAGGATCAAACGGCTGCTCAGCTGAAATTGCATTTGGTGGAATGTAAAAGTGATATTTTTGTTGGAGTGGTTATTTGATTGATAATTTAGTTCATTATTCTTCTCCTCGTCCATAAACCTTGGTATCTAACAAGCTATAATAACTTCCATAGAATTAAGTTTATTTCCTTAACTTAATATTATAAAATTGAGTTTTCTGCCAATGCTGGGTTAGCCATGGTAACTACCTCCCAGAGCATCAGTTAGTAGTAGCAAAGCACTGTTTATTTGTGTTTGCTAGACTTAATTTCTAAGCTTTCCATAATTAAATTCCCCTCCCCCTTTTATATGTAGTTGATTTCCTTTTTATTGACAACTAGACTTATGGTTGAATATTTGCCAATAAATGGAGTACATAGGAAATCCTTTCCCCATTTCATGATGTTCACACTTTAAAGCCATGGCCAAACTTCTCATTTCTTTTCTTTTTTTTCTTTTTTGGTGGTAAATGAAGAAGAAGCATGCCCAAAATAGCAACAAACATGAAAGTAAAGACTAGAATTGTGACCCTGTTCATATCTGATTCTACTCTTTACTTATTATGACATGGGTTGTCACTACTAATACTACAATTGTCATTATCACAACTGGATATAATGGCAATTTGCAGAGTTTCCAATGAAGTATGACAAGGAGGACGGTGTATCAGGGAGCATTCCCGAGTTTGGTGCCATCTTCATGTCGAACATTCAAACAAAGAAAGAATGTTTTAGAAGAAAACTTTTAGGACTTCCTTCTACACAAGCAAACTTTGTAAAACAAGTTAAAGCCGGGATGGTTTTGTTTCTGTTTGAATTTGAGAGGAGAGAACTATATGGTGTGTTTCGGGCGTGCTCCAATGGGGCAATAAATATAGTGCCTCATGCTTATAGTTCATCAGGGAAGCAGTTTCCCGCACAGGTATTGGTGCCTTTATACTTCTTTTCCCCACATTTTGAGTAAATTACACTAGATTAAGCCATGATATGTTGTTTGGGTAAATTGCATTGACTACCCTTGTAATCCTACCAGGATTGATTTCCTCACGGCGTTTGTAAAATGGCTAGTTTACCCTTATGTTTTTAAAATGTGTTTGTCTTTTAGTGTCTAGCTTTATATATGGCAATGACACAAAATCAGTGTTCTAAAAGGCGCTAGGCGCTAGTCGGGCGCCAGGTTGGGGCCTAGCGCCTAGAGCGCCTAGGCGGGGCCTAGGCGGGGCCTAGGCGGCGCTTAAGAAAATTGCTATTTTTTTTATTTTTTAAATTTTGTGATATAATTTGATGTTATTTTCAACTAAATCAAAGTTGAAAAATATTAATAATGCAACATAAATCAATAATATATAGAATTAAGCATGAGAAATAAATTATTATAATTAATAAATAACATTTTAATTAGTCATACAATCAATACTATAAGCAAACAACTAAGTGGATTTTTTAGAAATATTATAGAATATATATAATTAATAATAAAATTAAATATAAATCTATAATTATATATAAATATTAAATAGAAAAAAAAAATAAAATAAAATAAAAAAACATTAAAAACAAAAACGGAGCAAATGCCCCCAATAGGCAATAACCACACAGAGAGACGGGGAGAGAGAGAGAGAGAGAGAGGGGCTACGACAGATGGAACTTGCCGCGGCGGAGATGGAGCTCGACGGAGAGGACGGGGGCGGCGACGATGACGCTGAGGACGACGAGGACGCGACAGATAAGAGGCCGTGACGATGAAGCTTGGCGGCGAGGATCGAGCTGGACGCAGCGACAGCGGTGAGCTACTGGCAGGCCGATGAAGCTTGGCGATGTTGAGGCGACAGCGTTGAGGCGGCGACAGCGTTCAGGTGAGAAGAGAGAAATAGGGAGATGTTGAGAGTTTCGATTTAACGATTTAGCAAAAAAAACCCTAAAAATGGCTGAGCCAACGAGTTGGGCGCCAAGGCGCGCAGGCCGACTAGGCGCCGCCTGGGCCGCCTAGGCACCCAAGCCGGCCGATTACTCGGGCCGGCGCCTAGGAGGCCCGACTAGGGCAATTTCGGGGCGGCCAGCGGTCGCCTAGCGCCTAGGCGGCGCCTAGGCGGCCGCCTAGGCCGATTTTTAGAACACTGCACAAAATGTTGAGCAATAAAGCACCAATATGTGGAAAATGTGATCGTAAAGATTATAATGTTGAGATGGATGTGCATACCAGAAAAGACAAAAATGGAAATGAGGTCATTCGTGATAAGGTCTTAGGGGCTCTTATTGAAGATAAGATGTGGACACAATTGTGATGGTTTGATCATGTAAGAAGAAGACCAGTAGAGGTTTATATGAAGAGTGGATAGTATGGAAGAAGAATTTAGCAAAAGAAATAGAGGAAGACTAAGAAAAACTTGGTGGAGGACACTTGGGTATGGTATTGCCCTTGCCTTATAGAAGATAAGATATAGATAGAAATGATTAGAGAGCTAGAGATCATGTAGTTGATTTTGCATGGTCGGATAAAGTTTAGTATGTTGTTGTTTGTGTTCTAGTATTGTTTATTTTTACGGAAAAAAGTTACTATTATTAGAAAAAAAAGTTTAATTGAAATTAAGCATGATTAATAAAGAACTACCTAGAACTGTTTATTTTTTAGGGAAAAAGTTACTATTATTAGGAAAAAAAGTTTAATTGAAATTAAGCATGATTAATAAAGAACTACAAATGAAAAAAAATCAATTATTTTATCATATACATCCTCCAAAATGTTGCTAAACGTAATGCAATAATGGATGGGTCATTTCATGTTCCATCTCCACCTATAGTTCACTACCATCTGTGATTCTGATTTTCTTTTTCTTCCAACACTCACAAATCACCTACCATACCTTTATGAATCTATGCCAAATTTGTGAGATAAAGATACAATGCATTATTCTAGTAATCCAACCCAAACAACAAACCCATCATATCCTTCATTTCATATTCTCAACTGTACACACATAAGTACATAAATAGATATATATAAACAAGTGGGATCAAAATCAAATTGAATAAATGAGTTCAAATTCCATGCCTTGGTATCTGTTAGTTGGTTATATATGGGGCATCCAAAGAGGGGAATAGCAATTTTGATGGCAAAATCTTTGAGGTTCCTGAAACTTAGAGTTTGACCTAATGGTTCTTGGTGATAGGAGTGTTCATTCAGTCTAGGCTGGATTGAAATTGAAATTTGCAAAATTCTTGGATTGAAGATCGGACTGATTTTCTTCAAAGTATTTTCCCCCTTTTATATGAATTTTAAATGAAAAAAAATACCAATTACATATCTGTGGGTGTGTTTGATGCAGCTAAAAAATCACTGTGAGGTGTGTCTGATGACCGGCTAGTGTAGTCAAAGATGAGTGCTTGGTTTGCCTATGTGCTTGGGTGATGCTTTCTACTAGGGCGTAGAGTGGCACAGGCGCTCACCTCGGTTGTAATGATTCGAAATCAAAAGGAAAATTGATGGAAAGTGAAGGGTCATTTTTAGAAGCCATGTGAAAGGTCTCTCGATGTAATAGGAAGAGTAAAATGAGAAAACAAAAGAAGAAAAGAAAATGCACCTGGCTTCTCTGTTGTTTGGCTATCCGATTGAAATTGACATTGTGAGTTCATTTTTGTTGATTTTCGGTAACTTTAATTGACCTAATACCATTGATTTGAGGGAGGCAACTTCAAGAGCAGTTGCTGGAGGTTAGACCAAGCCGTCACGCATTGGAACTTACAGTGATGGTGTGTTGATGATCCTTTTGGTGACTGGTCTCCATCGGCAGGCTTGCCTCTGACATGCTACCTGCCGCTGACCATCTCTGCTTGGATATAACACTTAGTTTGGTTTACAGTAGTGATAATCTCTGCAAGTGCTGTTCAGTACTTTACTTTCCGTTTTATTGCTACAGACTTGTACATGTTTGCTATAACTATAAACTTATAATTTTATATAGAATATTGCTTGTGCTTTAATATTTATATTATATAACTTTATAGTTTTTTGAAAGTAACTTCTATTTTTGTGTTAATTTTATATATTACATAACTTTATATAAATTATTTAACTTGTATTTTGTGTGTTAATAATATATTATATTATATTATATAATTGTTTGCTTTCGTATAAGTATTTAACATTGTTTACTTTTTATATAAATCTTGAACATTTGTTATATAACTTATATTTTGTGTTAATGTTATATATTATATTTTCTGATTATCTTTTTTCATATTAAATAATTTTATTATTATTATTATTTGTAAATTTAGTGCCTTGCTTTGATCAGGCAAGCGTTTTTTTAACGCCTAGCGCCTTAGGTCGTATAAGGTTCATAGCGTCTTTTGCCTTTGACTACCTTGTGACTGGTTGGGCCCCACTATCTGATGCACCTAAAAAATCACATCTCTGTATTAGTATCCTGTAAAATCCGCATTGTATAATTTAACCTAAGACTTACTCAATCATGCTCTAATTTCAGTTCTTTTCCCTTTGTAAAATGGGTTGTTGGATCCTAATGTCAACCCTTAAATGAATAATTTTTTGGGTGAAAAAGATTGAAATCAGATTGAGCCATAAATCAATTAGGCAAACAGTCAAATTAGGCCAAGGTTGAAATAAGTTAAACTAATTTGGGTTGAAACCCATATAGGCCTTCTTTTAAGGACTAGGGCTAGCTATTCAAAGTCTAGATTGGGTTCAGCTTTTTCTATGAGATTCAGATCTGGTGCGTTCACATCTGGCTTGGGTATTGGTGCTGAACAAGGTCAAGCCTATTCCTTGCCAAGGACCAGATCCCTTGTAAGTGAGAAGCTCCAGTCGAGATCCAATGAAGATTTGTACTGTTCATTGATGGTTCCGATCATATCTGGCCCGAACCTTATAAGTGAGTTTCAAGGGGTCTGGTTGAACAATCCTGGTGTAGCTGAGAGTTATGATGGGGAGTGGAGCTTTATGGTATGAACTTTTGGGTCCTTGTGTGTGTGGCGGAGCACAACCGGGGGTGGTGGTGGTGGGGGAAGTCTTTTGGGTTCAATTTCAGCCATTACTGGTGAAATGGGACCCATAGCCGAGGAGGAAGGTCCTTGGTATGGGTTGATGGGGGTTGGTACAGACCCCCTTGGATCTTGGTGGTAAAGGTTCCACCTAAATTTGGCAGGAGACCTAGGGCCAAGCATTCCTATTCCAACCTGCGATGTGGTAACCTGCAAGTTGTTCCACCAGTGAGAACACTCAAGTGAACTGGCCGAGTTTCAGTGTAGTGGCTCAGCCAACTTGTTTGGGGTTGCCAGAGCTGGATGCATTGGAATGAGTGTATACATACATACATATATACAAGCAAGGGATTGAAGACAAACAGGTGGACAGCCCTTGACTTGTACTTGATCATCTCTGATGGTTGTGTCTAGGGCACTGCCAGAGCTTTTTCTCATGGCTTTTTCTTTTCCGAAGAGTTGATCTCAAAATATTCTCCTCTCCAATTCAAAGTTCTTGGTAACAGTCAATCCTTTATCTCACACCGGTTGTTCGATGCATTTGCCACTTCACACTTAACTATTTCATTGTAGTGGAAACTGGTAGACAGTGTTTTGAGTGAGCTCAAAAAGGTAAGCACAAAATAAATCTGCAACAACTGAAGCATGCAACAACTTTTGCTGTTCTCAGTTCAACCCCTTTTTATTTATTTATATATTTACTTTATTCTCATTGTTTATTTATTTTCATTATCTTTTTAAATTTAGGGATATTACAATTTACTTCTGAAGTTATCCTTGAACATGCACACATCTTCTACTGCTTCTTCTCTTATCAAAACCCAATAAATCATTTTTGGCCAACTGCCACTAGCCTCTTTAATAGCCAAAACTGAACCCAATTCCCATAGCTAATTGACCATCTAAACAATCCCTGTCCATTGCTGCACATAATGACTTGGGGCAACTGCCTGATATATATTTCTTTAGTAAAGAATATTGCCTGGGGATGATAGATATGGTTCTCAGTTTATTTATCTGTGCATACATATAAATATGTAACAATTGGCTTGTAGTATATACACACATGCACAAAGAGAGGGAGGATTGCTGTAGCTGAAGATAAAATTGGGTTTGTATAAAATTATACATATACATATATAGAAATCTGTATGAAATTGAAGTATAGAAACCTTTGTTATACTTTTGAATTTCAAATAAAATTAAGAATACAAAGATATGTATCTACTAACTGCATACTTCTTTGTATACACATACCGAGCTTTATATAAAATTTAGTGTACAAGGCTTTGAATTCCAAATACAGAAATTGGCATATAGTTCTCTATATATCAGAAACTAATCTTAAGTGGGTTTGGGTAATTGGTTAATTAGTTTAGCTTTTACTTGTATCAATAAAAAATAACATATCTGTAGAATTTATTCAAGCAGTTGGATTGGATAATATATTGATAGAAGAATGGGAATGCTTGGGAGAATATGTCATTCTTTGGTTAAGAAAATTATTTAACATAATTCTTAAATCAAAAAGGATTATTGACAAGTGGAGAAATAGTACCCTAGTCTTTATGCCTGAAAGGCTAGCAATGGAAGTTATCTATTTACCATCACTGAGGAGTCTAATGGAGAGGTTTGGAGATAAATAGAAAGATTGACATACCATATTTATAGGCCTTGGAAAATCTTATCATAGTCCTAGAGAAGTCTTCTGAAAGGTTTAAAAGAAGGAAGGAGTTCAGGTTGTTTATTTATAGGTTATTAAGGACATGTACTATCAAATAGATGTGTATTAAGACTTGTGGAGGAGATCCAAAGTCTTTTTAAAATTACAGCTGGATTACCGTAAGAATCTATATGGTGCTTTACGTAGTTCAATTTCCCTTTTTAAGTTCAATACCTTGGTTAGGTTATCATAAAATTGAGTATGCCAACAACAATCCCAAGTCTCAATTCAACTAGGTGGAGTTGACTACTTGAATTCCAGACTTGCGTCTCAAAACTTTTAGTATAAGAATTAATTTGGTCTTTTTGTGAGAGTTAATTAGGTTTCATAATTGGCAACAAATTTATTATCTATGCTGGACTTCCACGTGTCTCAAAACTTTGAGTAGAAGAATTAACTTGGTTTTTTTCAAGAGAGTTAATTAGGTTTTATAACTGGCTACAATTTATTTATATGTTCAGGTAAGACATATTTTTGAGGTTAATGCAGTCACTTCAGTTGATGTAGGAGTAATTTGATGCATTGTAGGATATTTTGCTGAATTAGCAAACATGATGATAATTGTCTAATGGCATTTTGGCAATGGAATCTATTACATATTTTTCAATAGTAAGGTCGGTTACTGTTATTTTTTATATTTGACATGTATCTTTTCTAGTACACAAATATCGGTGGTTAGTGTAATTTGCCTTTCTTTTTTCCTTTTGTTGGTCATTCCTTGATTTGTAGGACACAGAAAGATTGGTGTAGTTGAATGCTTAGGTGGCACAGGGCACGGGTTTTGATCCTTTTACTCCTTTGCAGGTTTGCTTTACCTCAATTTGGTATTGTAATCCACTTTCTGAGCATGAATTTCGAGATGCTATTAAAGAGAATTACTTTTCAGCAAATAAGTTTAACTTTGGTCTGTCTGAACACCAGGTTTGCTCACTCCTCTCAACCTCTAAAATGAAAGAAAATTTACTCTTCTGAAATATTCATGTCCCTGCATCTTTCTTTCAATCTGGTTAAATGTGTAGGTTCGTAAGCTTCTATATTTGTTTAACTCAAGAAAGTTAGAAAACATGGTACCTCAAAGACGAATTAGTAGATATGCCAGAAAAGCAATTGGGGAAGATGTAAGAGTAGCTGGTGAAGACAGGTTTGATCTGAGACATGAGCCGGAAATTCTTTTTGAGGAAGATGGTCATGTCCCAGGCATAAATGCCAGAAGACTAGAAGATAACCGCTTTCTGAAGAGAGATGGAATAGAGAAGGGATCTAATGTGGGAATTTGTCCTGGGTTTGACATATTGACCAAGCATGATGACAAGTTTCTGAAGAGAGATGGGATAGAGAATGGATCTAATGTGCGAATTTGTCCTGGGTTTGACATATTGACCAAGCACCCAGGGGCGTCTTTAGGTAAGAGAAGAAGAGACAGTGACTGCTCGTCTTCAATGCAAGATAAAATGGAATATGGTTGTAATGTAGATGGCAGTTGTGGAGAGGGCATTGGCATCAACCGCCCAGGGGACTGGTTTAAATCGGGGAGAATGACTGAAGATAGACAGTTTTTTCACAGTGACAAAGTTGGAGCAGAACATATGGACAGCAATATTTCACCAATTGTTACACCAGAGTACCGATGGAATCCTTGGGATGAAGTAAGCAGAGCCACTGATAATGGAAGGAGAGATAAACACTCTTGGCACAATGATTTTAGGTTGGCTGCATTGACTGGTCATCCTGAGAATCCTGGAATCAGAGCAACTGATTGTAGCTGGCCTTTTGTGGGTAGTAGGATGCGAAGTGACCCCAATGAGGACAATTATGGTGAGGCAAACACCTCAGCTGTTAACCATGTGAGTCCCTTGTGTAAAGTGGAAAGAAAAAGTGTCGATCGTGAATCTTTTGTACATCATGTTGATGGCCGTATCATGCCGAGCTTATTAATGAAAAGAACAACTGATAACAGCAAGCTTTTGATGAGTGAAAGGCCAGAAACCCCAACTGAATGTTATGTGAACCATCATGATTTTGTGAGAAGATCAAATGATTGTGACAGGTTCTTGGCTGGCATTGCTAGGGAGAGTGAACATGACACGAACAATGGTCTTAGGTCAGTCATTCCAAATGTGGGTTCTCGGTTACATTTGGATAGAATAAGACAAGCTGATGAAGGTAGATTCTTGAAGAGTGACAAAGTCAATACTGCCTACAATTCAGAAAATTTTTTTGTGCAACCATCATGTTGTTATACTGACTTGTGTCAGTCAAGGGCAGGGCGAAGTTTGTCATGCTCAAGCAAGCCCATATTAGAAGCAGAACGAACTTTGCCTTTAGGCAAGCCCACACTGGAAACAGATTATTCATTAGGTCAGGGGCAGCATAATGTCTTTTCTGCATGCCCTCGTTCTGTGGGGCAATCATATTGTGACGCGAAGGTTGTTCCTTATGATCCTGAAGTCCCTGGCTGTCATTATAAAAGTTCATCTGTTGTGGTTGATAGCAGTTTGCACTCATTGCAAGATTTTCCTCCTAATGACAATCCTGTCAGCAATCACTATGCTAGTCCTACAGAATGGTCATCACAATGTTGCATAGGGGATGAATATTTCCGTCAGCACCTTCATGCTCCTGATTCGTGCAGAACTAAAAACTGCTTGTTAAGTGCTGAATATTTCGGAAAGATGGAACCAGAAGCTTCTGGTCACAAGATCTATAAAGATTCACAGTTCTCGGAGTCCAAGTCAGATCAAATACCTTTTCCGAGGATATCTGATGGCCGAAATCTGCACCCTCTTATTGAATTTGATAAGCATGCAGTTGGATCTGAAGGCAGATTTGATAATAACATTCCAGATTATGATCCTAATCGAGCATTTAGCATTGATGACACTTTATCATTTGACAAGAATAAGGGCCGGTTTCATTTCTGTCCATCTGATGAAATGTGGAGTGGTTGTAAAAATATCAAGCGCCGCCAAAACGGGAAGGCCATGAGCAAAGGTACTAGAAGTGAGAGAACTAGTGTTTTTGCTCGTTTGACTCCAGCTTCAGAAGGGCATGCACAAAAGAGTGAATCTTACCTGAGCTTTGATGATTGTGATATGGATGCAAATGTTGATCACGACATGAACGCACTATGCAAGTCCATGGGTCACAGGACAACAAAAAGGATGAAAAACTTGCGAAGTCCTAAAACCAAGGACAGGTTTCACAAAGAAATGGAGAGAGATGGATCGCCAATGATGGCTAGGAAGATGCAAAATTGCATTGCACAAATTGAAGAGAATAGCAACCAAATACCTGAAGAAACACGACTTGTGGAATTTAAACGCCGGAGTGAAAGCAATGCCAAGCAAAAAGGAACTGAGATAAAAAGTTCTGCTGAGACCGTGGAGGAGTATGGGATAAAAGGTTCTGTTCAGAAACAGGAGGAGGACAGCGGCGTGGGACAGTACAAGTGCAGAAAGTTGGTTAGGCCAACTTTTGATAAAAAAGAAGAGTTGAATGAAGGTTCAAATGCTAAGGAAAATACTGATAGTAAACGCATGAAGTTGGTCATGCCAACTTTTGATAAAAAAGATGAGTTGAATGGAGGTCCAAACGCGAAGGTAATACCCGAGAGTAAGCGCAGAAAGTTGGTTAGACCAACTTTTGGCAAAAATGAAAAGTTGAATCAAGGTTCGAATGCCAGGGAAAATACTGAGAGCCGAGATGAGTTGGTTAGACGCTGTGAAAATGGTAAGTCGGCACAAAATGTGCATCCAACCGATCCATTGAGATGTGAAACGAGTAATCCGAGTGCATTCAGTTGAAATTGCAGGGTAGGAACTTTTTTTTTTTTTTTTGGGGGGGGGGGGGTTGGGGTGGGGTGGTGGAGGGCTTCGACGAGTTTTAAGGAAGGCAGATTTTGTTGGCCTTTGTGCCAAATGACAGGTTTTTTGCAACTGTTTTTGACAAAATTACAGAGTCGGGCTCTCTTATTCGGAGACATGCAAAGGCAGGTATAGAGCTATTTGTGCATATGTAGTGTGCCATAATATGCATAGAAAGTAGAAGGTTTGGAACCATCGATGGAAATATGACATTGTCTATGTCCGTCCATGGCTGTTCTGTTGCAAGAATCGCAAGCCAATGCAAAGTCGAGTCCTTTTGTAAGTGGTATACCATGGTCTGTTTGTCCCCGAATTGGGTACGTATTTTTCCTTTTGGCTTAGGGATGGTGGGGTTGAGGATTTGGACTGACACCCGTCGCCTCCCCTCCCCGTCCTTCGTCCCAATCAGGGTCTTCTTCAAAATGGTTTTTTAGTTTTAATTCTCTATTTTAATCCTTGTTGTCGTTGAGTTGTTGGTAAATTTCATATAAAAAGTATGCGAAAGAATTCATGACTTAAATTTCAGCATCAATTCATGGGCTAACTTCTAGTTTCGCTTATTAATTTCTATAAAATTGAAAACCACCAAATTGCTAATTTGTGGATGCCATGAAACGAAAACATTCGGCACAATAACAACCAACAACTTTGCAAATTTAAATTTTTTATACACTATAATAATAGGTTAATAACACGACCCAGTTCCAATTTATGCAACACAATAACAGGAAAAGACTTGATGCCACTATGGTGTAGTGATACGCGATGTTCAAATAACACAAATACATCCCACACAAAGTCTCCAGGACGTGAGGAGCCGGCTAACTTATTTCAAGGCAAAAACTCCTTTAGAAGAATGATTTTTATTAAATTAGGGGTGTTATTACAAGTATGAGTTTGGGACGTGTTTTTATATTTAATATAATGTGTGCACAAAAAATAAAACACTAAAATTTAAATAGTTAATATCTTTATTATTAATTATAGATGTTGACAGTTTGACTTTCATTATAAAATTTATAATAGACAAAAAAATATATTACACTAGAGAACATAATTTTATTTTATTTTATCAATTAATTAGATTGTGAAACCTTATTGGGACAATTATTTATTATTTTGAAGCACAAGCAACACCATTAAATTATAATGAGTGAATATTTATAAATATTTTTTTATTTTTATTTTTAGACGTCATTACTGTCGAAATTTTTATATTATTTGTGTTAAATAATATAATGTTTATCTGACGTAAATAAAATTAAATAAAATATATATAAATATTTTTTTTATTTTTAAACTTTATTACAATTGAAATTGTCATCCTACTTGTGTTAAACTACATGATATTTGTTCAACGCAAATGAAATTAAAGGGAGGCGGTGGCCCCAACCCTACAGAAACATTTATGTCAATGCAATAGCATGCCCTCTTTAATCTTTATAGATTGCATCTCTTTTCACATTTTTCTTCTTGTTTTTCATATTTTTGTAACATATTTAAAGCATTTGACAATGGAAGCTAGCAGGCTAGCATTGTAGCAGCTTGCTTCGCAATTCGCATGGTACTTGCCTTACCTTGTACTGCATCATTAGTTTAGTTGTCTCATTTTAAGTACCGGCCGCCGGAAACACCACCCACTGCCGTCAGCCACCGTTGGCTCCGACAAATCTCGACACTGAATTCTACATATGCATGGATTCATCAACGAAATGAATTAGAGGTCATGAAAACTTGACGCACTTGTACAGGATGCTGAGGAACCTCCGTGCACGGCGGCGCCCCCGCTTCGGCGCTCACCTCTGCGCCATGATTGCCGCCGTCCTCCTCCTCCTTTCCGTCTCGCTCCTTCACAGCCGACTCGGATCTAGCGGCGACTCGCGTCACTACCACTACCAGGTACGCTCCGAGGACGACGCTGTTTCAGATCCCTTGCTGGACGACGCCGACATCGAGGACGCTCACTCCGGCAAGGCCTCCGACGACCGGATCGACGAGCTGGACGACGTCGTCCAGGAGGAGTCCAGGGTTTCAGACGACGATTATGCTAATTCGGTAGACTCGGAGGAAGATGAAAGCGATCGCTCTAGGGGCACCAAGTACTACTTCGATCACTTGAATGGCGTCATTCGGCGCGCTTTTAATAAGCGATCTATTGATCAATGGGAAGACTACGAGAGCTTCGATACGAATTTGGGGTCGGAGGATAAGAGCAAGGTGGCATTTGGTTCGGACGACTTGCCTGTGGATGAAGCTGTGAGGAGTAAGATGGTTCGGGTGAGGGGGATTGAGGACGCGCTTTTGTTGAAGATAGGGTCTAGGGTTTCGCCATTGAGGGAAGGGTGGGGACCTTGGTTTGATGCCAAGAGCGATTTCTTGAGGAGGGATAGAATGTTCAAGTCCAATTTGGAGACCCTGAATCCACTCAACAATCCCCTTCTGCAAGATCCTGATGGGGTTGGCGTCACCAGCCTTACCAGGGGTGACAAGCTCTTCCAGAAGAGTTTGTTGAATGAATTCAAGAAAGTGCCATTTCCGTCCAAGAAACCATTAGGATTTGAAGATTCAACCCAAGAGATGAAATTGAAATCCAAGCCCAAATCTAAGTTGGTTGAAGGTGTTACGAAGGGTGTTGTCAAGATGGATTCTACTGGTACTAATGTTAAGACCAAGGAAATCGAGAGTTTTGGGGAAGGTAGGAGTGAAATGAAGAGGGTGGAGAGACGGACGTTACATGACAAAGCTAGTATCCGTTCCCACATCAAGAGAATTGGTGATTCATCTAATTTATCATTGAGGAGCAATAGGCATGGGGAAGTTCAACATAGAACTGCAGAAAGTATTGGCAAGGTTTTTGATTCATCGACAAGTAGTTCAGTTCAATCACGTGGTAGGAAAAATTTGGAAGCTAATACTAAGATTAAATCTGAGTCGTCTAGTGAAATATATGCTAATGGCAAAATATGGGGCTACTTTCCTGGCCTGCACCCTCAGCTATCTTTTTCAAACTTCATTGATACTTTCTTCAGAAAAGGAAAGTGTACCATGAGGGTTTTTATGGTGTGGAACTCAGCACCATGGAACTTCAGCGTTAGGCACCAACGAGGGATTGAAAGTCTTCTCTTCCACCACCAGGATGCTTGTGTGGTTGTGTTCTCTGAGACTGTTGAACTTAATTTCTTCGAAGGATTTGTGAAGAATGGGTAATTTCTATAACTATTCTTGGTGTCTAGTTTGTTTTATTTGATTTTCTTTTTGGGCGTGAATTTCTAGTAACTGGTACCTGATGGTTGTTCGGTTGGTTTCACCTGAAACGGCATACTTAATTTAGGGTGCATTCACAGTAAACTAAATGCTTGCACACCCTTGCTTGGGTTTTTGTTAACATTGGTGATGCCAACAGTTTTTCCACCAGCAGTAATTCCGTGTAAAACCCAGTTATGTAGTAGTTAAAAACATATATTTATCTGTTTCCAGTTTTAGGGTAGCTGTTGCCATGCCAAATCTTGATGAACTCTTGAAGGATACACCTACCCATATTTTTGCTTCAGTCTGGTTTGAATGGAGAAAGACAAGCTTCTATTCTACTCACTACAGTGAACTTGTTCGGCTTGCTGCTCTCTACAAGTAAGTTTGACTTGTATTCTACATATAATGAATATGAATTTTGTTTCTCGTCGTTATTAGAAGGCATGGTTTGCATTGTCTAATATCCTTGTAATAATGTATCTTTACTTGGGACATGCATGAGTCATTTCTGCATGAAAGTTGTGAAATAACGGGAAAAAAGGAAATTGAGAGAGGAGAATATGAAAGAAATCCATAATTACAAGCATTTGCATAAATTCTTTTTAATAAATCTCATACCTGTACATTCTAATCCTCTATTTCTTAATTACAAATTTGCTTCCCAACCTGATTTTTCTGCAATGAGCTATAGAAGAAAATAACATCTTTTTGTTTTTTGTTTTTTTTTTTTCTTAATCACAAGCCACCGAGTAGCAACATCCCTAATCAATGAGGAATAAGAAGTGACTCCTACCAATCCTGTTGATCTTGTCTCTGGTCCTCTAGGCTGAATGATGAGAGTTAAGCCATGGTTTGCATAGAAGAATCAAAATTTTGGTTAGAGTTTGGAACTCCATGAGAAGGGAGGCATTGTTATGAGGAAGGAGAAAATAAAACCAAGCATAAAGAATGTGAAAACAACGAAAGAATTTGTGAACTCAATGGATGTTTTGGTGGATGATTATGTAATGGAGCTAATGAGACTGCTGGATGGTTTCATTCACGAAAGAAAACCTGAGTCTTTTAAAATATATATTTGCATTTTTGGTTTTTATTTATTTTTTAATAGGAAAAAGAAAGTGACATCTGTGTTCCCATGTCATTAACCTGGCCAAATTAAGGTGAGCAGTCTTTGTGATTAGTTGGTAGAGTACAATGAGCCTAGCAATGATGCTTGAAAATGGGTCCTCTCATAAGTAAATTAATCAATTTTTTAATGAGCTGTCTTCAGCAGTTTGTTTGTAAATTCCTTATTTATAGAAAAAAAAATTACAATATCCGATTCTGTTTTTTCCCTGTTCATTTCTCAATTTATGAAAGGTAAATCAAAGAGACTTCATCCATACTAAGAGGAGTGTTGATCCTAGAGTTGTGAAGTTTCAATGCCTTCTGCTTTCTTGTAACTTACCTTCAACCCCTAATGTTGTAGCTGAGATGTTTGGTTTGAGATTTCCCTTGAGGCGAAGTTCAATTTGCATGCCTTTTAACTCACTGTTTGTAATTCCCTTGCTTTGCTTTTTCTTTTTTCACCCAGGAGGCATCTTGTTGGATTCAGGGTAGGTAATCAAATGCTTAATAATGAGGTCTGGCATGCTGCTTTTTTTAATGTAAGTGGGTTAGATAATCTGGATTTTGGTGCAGCCAGATTGTTTTGGAATTTTGCTAATACAACCTTGATCACTCTAGATTTCAGGAACCATAAGAATATGACCCAAACAACAAGCTAAACTCAACTTCCAAAACGATGATTAGATTATTTGTTTATTTATCAAAAATTTCAATATTGAGAGTGTATCAAACTATTTTTAATTTTCTTAACTTTAAATGATTTAATTGTTAAAATAAAAAAAACTTGGTGCAAATCAACATAGGATGTCAAAATTGAAATGTAAATAATTCATATCTGTGCTGCTGGAACAAAGCAAATTCTTGTTTTAACTGATTGTTATGGACAATAGCAAATGAATGATAAATATTTGTATTTTTTTTATAATGTTTAAGAAGTAATTGTAAGAAGATATTAGTACTATCTTTTTATCTTGTCTTTTTCTTGTGGTAGATTGCTGGAAACTTCATGCATGTTTAATTTGCTTCTATCTCAAATATCTTCCAGATTTCTTTTCTTGGATGTCCTTTTTTTGTTTTCCCTTGATTTTATCCCCCTACCCTTTCTGATGGAACAGTCATATTGTGTGATCTGATTCTAAGGATTGGTTAGGGAAATAAGAATTGTACGACTAGAGATGGTGTAAAGCGGCATCAATGAGATAAAATGGAAACCCACAGGTATTACATTGCAATATTCCTATCAGAAAAGGTAGCCACCAATTGATGAGGCTCCCCAGTTGCAGGCACCTGGGATGTTACATAATGAGGCTCATGTTATTCTTTGCTGTTTTTTCTGTACTTTTAATATCCTTGCTGCTGTAGTTTTCAGTTGCATCTCAAAAAGTGAATAATTTCATCAATTTAATGTGCTTTTCTTATCCCAGTGAACAATTCTTTTGGTTTCTTTTTTCACTTGGAGGGTGATAATATACTTGAGCCATTGATTTCACGATAAATTTTTCTAGTCAAGTGGTGTTTTTTCTAATTGTGGCAATTATTTTTAACTTCAATTTATATATTTGTTTTCATTGTGTTCTTCAGATATGGTGGACTTTATCTTGACTCTGACATTATAGTGTTGAGACCATTATCTGCACTTAATAATACAATTGGGTTGGAGGACGAACAAGCTGGAAATTCCTTGAGTGGTGGTGGGAGTTTCCTGAATGGTGCTGTGATGTCATTTAGAAAGCACAGGTACTTGTTAAGCCATCACCTTATTGTTTTTGCCTCTTTTGTTCTCATTCTTTTTCCTTCCTATCCATCTTTTTTCATTTTCTTTCTATCTTTATTCAGGTTAGTGAAATTACCAGTGATATGCCTTTCTTCTAATTCTATTGAGAAACTTAGCAAGGTTGAAAAATGATACCCTTCTCTAACTATAGAGTTACTCGACACAATTGCCGTTTCATCAGACTATAAAGATCTGAAGAAACTACTTCACCAATTAGCTTACCAGTTTCTTTATGGAACTTCTAATTAAGCTCATAAAATCTATACTTAAGCCTATTCTCATGGCCGCCTAAATAGCCTCATAATTCCATGAGAGGTGTTCTATGAATAGTTCTTTTTCCCATTAAGTAATTTGCAATTGTGAAAAGTAATGGAAAATTATAATTATTTATCCTATTAATATAATTTATAACCATTCAATACTTTTATTTATTTATTTATTTTTTCTTGGTAAAATCAATTCAATACCTTTGTTACTTTGTCTATTTCTTGCCGCTATGTCAGACAAATGTTTTTTTGTTTATATACTATATACCGTGTCTGTCTCTTAAACTGCCATCAAATATTCAAAACGCTTCAAGATAGGGTTCATTGGAAGAAAGCAAGAAAACAGATATATAACTATTTAGTTTATGGATGCAACACAGACATATAACTATATAGTATTCATGGGAAGAATCTACATCTGAGCAATTAAACTATTATTTTATTGTAGAATTTAGATAGCAAGAAATACCGCTATTCATTTCCTTTATTTTCCTATTCTTTCCACTTCTCATATCTGCTTGAACATTCCTTGCAGTCCCTTCATAATGGAGTGCTTGACAGAGTTCTATTCTACATATGATGAGACCCGCTTGAGGTGGAATGGGGCTGATCTTTTGACAAGAGTAGCAAAGAAGTTTTTAAGAGATAATAACACCTATAATGAGAGAATGGAACTGAAATTGCTACCTTCTTTTGCTTTCTTCCCAATAAACCGAAGCAATATCACAAGGTATGTGTCCAAATTCATTGCAAAGTAGGTGATTTTGCATGCTTATTTAGAGGATTATATTTCATACATTATATTAGTGGAAGTTAAAAGCACAAAATATCTTTATCAGGGATTCATATACGACCAAAGTGCACATTTCAATGTTTCCTTAAAAATCATGGGGAATAGTTTCAGGTATTTCCACTGATGGTCATCCAGACAATTATTTACAAATAAATTGACAGATGCTGGGTTAGCATGCAACCCAGGTGTTTATTACACACGCATTGGGTGATATACAGGGCCTTGGTATTGCTAGAATGAATATAGTCATACTTCTGAATGAGAATTGGTTAAACGAGCTTATGACTATTATTTCCAATTCAAAGCTATATATCCCAAATAGATGGGATGAGCATGATGGATTACATTCACACACTGTGTGGTACATGTAAATTTTGTCGAAGCAAAGAGGCAGAGTACCAATAGCCGTGTTAATTTCTGTCCAACCAGGGCGCTATATATCTTTCACATTTTATGTTTATTTTTTGGCAATCAGGGAATTCTACATGGCTAACAGATACACTGGATATGTGCTACTTGTCAAACTGCATAGTCATTTTTCCTTGGGTTCACGGGAGGATGCTGCATATATGTTAAAATATAGGCAATGTTTTACACCTATATGTGAGCTGATAAATTAGCATAAGAGGAAAGACTGATTTACTTTGACCTGCACTCCTATACAACTCATCACATGCATATAATATATAATTTTGCACTTGGAGGAGATAGGAAATATATGATGACAAAGAAAAAAGCAATCTACATTTCAAGTTCCATGTTAGTCCTCACTTAATTGTCCATCTGGTTGAGATTTGGAATCAAGAAATTTCTCCTCCCACCATGGTGGGCCATATGTTAAGGTTCCATATGTGATGGAAACAATGTTGCATGTTAACATAATTCAACCAACTCTTAGCAAAAAAAAAAAAAAAAGAAGAAGCAAAAAGGAGCCAATGCTCCAGCATCACTATGAGGATGATGTGCAGCTGTACAAGAAAAGACAACATTAGAAATGAGGTTATCCCAAATAAGGTTGGGGTAGTGCCAATTGATAATATAATGCCCAAGGTATGACTAAGAGGATTTAGACATTATAAGAAGACTAATTCAATAGAAGATTAACTTCTCAATGATGAAAAGTGTTTACTCTCCCCGGGATAGAGGTTAATAAGATTTCATATTTTCTTAGCCTATCCACATCCGTAGGTGACTGCCATATAATTAGGCAATAATCCAAATTGTGTGTACATCCATATTTGCTCCAAAACAGAAACAGATAGTGATTACTGGCCAACATATACTATGCACCAATTATTAGTGCCGGGAAGGACAGGATATCAAACAAAACATGAACACTTGGGAATAGGAATAGGTTGATCTGTGATGGACAGAACAATAAGAGGATATAAACGTGAGTTTGCTGCTAGATTGCAGTACAGTTATACTAATAACTAATAAGACCTTCGGTTTATATTGCTTTGCTTCCAGTATATATATAGGGATATATATTTTCAAAAATTTGCATAGATGCACCTTTATCCAGTTTATACTGATTTCTTCTATCCTTGCATTGGTTAGCTAATTTGAGTGTTATGTTCTTTCTCTTCTGTAGCTTATTATATTTGAATTAAACCAGGTACTTCTCTGCACCTGCAACGGAGGGTGAAAGAGCTGAACAAGATGAAATATTTAAAAAAATATTGAATGAGTCATTCACGTTTCATTTCTGGGACAGCTTGACATCTGCTCTTCTTCCCGAGCCCGATAGCCTTGTAGCCAGACTTATTAACCATTTCTGCATACGATGCACTGATTTGTTGTAACAGAACCTCCAGTGCTAAAAAGTAGAATTGAATTCAATAGGAATGTTATCCCGAAATCTCTTAGGCTCAAATGTACGTGAGCTTTCCCAAATTTAAATCTCTCAGCCCCAAAGTTATACTTATGAGATCCGCAGGAGCTATGTAGAGTAGGTCTAGTGACACAAGTTAAACAGTTAATAGTTGCTCTAAGAACTTGGTTTGCTTTGTCGGTTAAGGGCCCGTTTGGGATTGAGTTATAAAAATAAGCTGAGCTGAGCTGAGTTGAGGTTAAAGTGGGTTGAGAACTGGGAGAGGAAGCATGTAGTTTCTGGTTCCTGAGAACATCTTGTGTATATATATATATATATTATGTATGTATGTATCTCCTCTCCCTTAAAGAGAGAAGAGTGAGTTATATATTGATCATCTATTACAGGCAAGTGGATGAGTAGTACAAGCGTTGGAGTGCTCTCTTTCTCATTTTCTCTACTGGTTGCCTGCACTTGCAGTCTACTCCACCATCAACTATCAAGGTGAAAGTTTTGTGGTCACGTCCCATGTTTCCCAATAATTATCGTTTTTGTTTTATATGGCATGCTGAAATAGATTATGGTAAACTCACTAAAATAAGATAAAGAGATAAAATACATCGTTTAATTTAATTAGCGTACAAAGAATGGAAAATTTATGGGAAATAGCAACTAAATATAAAGTTGATGGTGTAGAATAATTATTACAAAATAAAACCACTCCATGTGTTTATATTAATAACTATTGTTTGTCTTTCAGCCAAGATTCTTATGATTAGGGGCTGAGATATTAGCAAATATATGACCCCAATAAGAAGTAAATAACAACATAAGTTCACATTCACACCAATGTCATGGTGTGAGTGGGAGGAAGGACTAGTAGGTTTGTTTCAAGGTTTGGATCACCTCTCGTTTGTTCTTCACATGTAAGTATATATCATGATTACAAGCAAAGGGAGGTCAGGTTTTTTAAGATTTGCATCGATACCAAATAGCAACCCTGATAATGAAGTAGCAAGAGTTTACAAAATAATAATGTTTCAAAGAAAGAATAAATGTGAATCACATTGACTTAGAAGCTAACTTTTTGAATATATGCAGATGCAGATATGCTGTTCAGTCACTCTCCATTTCATAAAGTAATTAAAAAGAGAAGGTATTCTCTTCCCACAAGGCCCAAGCAACCACAGACAAACAAATTAAATGATTAGCGATCATTAAAAAAAGGCAAAAGCTATATCCATGCTTTAGCTCCAAAGGATCAATTAATAACAATAAGAATAATAATAAACCATGCGGATGAGGTGGTCCTCCGCCACCTAATTACCATGTGGTTATATATTAGTCAGTCAGTTTCTCTCTCTCTCTATTGATTTGTGTTCTTTTCTGACTCCACGTGTCCCATTACCAACTACCAGAGAAGAACTCTTAAGAAGACTCCTCAAACAATAACACTGAATTGAGGGTTATAATTAGGATGTGTTTGATAGCATGAAAAATGCATGAAAAATATTTTATTTAAGAAATTAAATTTTATTTTTGATGTTTGATGCACTATATTTTCTATGGAATTCATTTCTATGGTACAATGATTAAATTATGTTTTTGACTCTTTTCTATGAAAAATTTCATCTAGGAGAGATGATTTTTATTTTCCATATAAGAAAGTATTTTCTTTTTCATCTAAATGCTATCAAACACACCCTTAGTTATTCAATATTTCACAATTAATTAATTATTCCAATTTTTATAATAACTATACTACCGTCTACGTACCATTTTAGATCAGAAACAACAAAAATCTCCACTTAAACTTAGCAGAAAAAAAAAAAATTCTTGAACGTCATAATTAACCTACTTGTACTTGAGATACATGCTTACACAAAGCCATACATAGCTACCGGAGACGAGGGCGGTGGCTGCCGGCCGGCGATCAGTTCACGGCGGCGTTGGGGCCAAAGCAGGCGCTCTTGAGAGGGCTCCACACCCACTGCACCATAAACTTCCTCCCCCTCACCCCATTCAGATTGAACCCATTCCCCCAGTAGTCCTTATATACTTCTCCGACGTACCCCCCGCCAGCGCCGCTCCCGTACACCCCCACGCACAGATCCGCTATCTCCGTCGGCGCCGTCGGGTCGTCCCCGGCGTACCACGCGTTCACCAGCGGGTTGCTCGACACCTCCGCCAGCTCGTGCGCTATCACACTGATCATTCCGTCCACCCCCGCGTCCCCATTCGGAGCCCCCATTATCGTCACTTTGCTGTCTCCCAGGTGGTCCTTGTTGTTGGCTTCTGAATACGAATTGTAGTACTTGGGCGGCCAGGCGAAGGGGTAGGCGCACATGCCGGGGCACTGGGCGCCGCTGTAGCCCACCCAGGCGTAGGGCAGGGTGACGCCGACGATAGTCGGGAAGGTGAAGTAGTGGAACCCGCAAACTGCTCGGCAGAAGTCCTGAACCTGGACGTCCCACGAGGTGAGGACCAAGTAGAGCCCGTTGCGGTAATTGAGGGGCAGGGCGGTGGACGCGACGGCGGCTTTGATGACGGACTGGATGGCGAGGCGGGAGAGGTAGCGGCCGTGGGAATAAGAGGCGTCGTGGTGCTCGGCGGAGAGGGAAACGGTGTGGGTGATGTTGGAGCCGGTCTGGTCGGTGTAGAGGCGGACGGTGCGCCACCAGTCGGCGACGGAAGGGAAGGGGGCGGGGGAGGAGAGGGAGTGGAGGAAGTCGCGGATGGTGGACTGGTGGCTGGGGTTCCAGTGGCCGTACCAGACGATGTAGAGGTGGATGGGGGAGGCGAGGACGGGACCCATGTGGTATTCCAGGCGGACGAGGTCGGAGGAGCCTTCGTTGTTGTCGGGATGATAGTTGTAGGGATACTGCGCATGCAGGTTCTGGGGCCATGAAAGACCCAGAGAGAGGAGGAGGAGGAGGAGGAGGAAACGGCAGTATGATGAGTATGGCTTCTGCATTGCCGCTGCCACCGATTGCGCTGTGGCACTGGGGCTGGTGGTGGTGGTTTTACGGTCGGAGAAAGCGTCTTTCATCATATATAAACAGAAGACTAATAAGAAGAAGAAGAGGCCGAGGCCGAGGCTGTATCTGTACGTCAGTCAGTCATTCTCAACGGGGGAAGGGAATATTTTTTGGTCTGCTTCAATTGGCTAATCGATGGCATCATTATTATTATTATTATTTCTTTTGATATTTTTTTGTAAAGGTGTAAATAATAGTGACATTTCAGTAAACAGAAAAACACTGATCCAATAACATTTTTCACATAACAATATAGTATATAGAATCCCACCCCCTCAGACTCAGAGGAGAAGTTAAAATAATAAATTCAACCTCTTATCTTATGTAACGGAACGCAATCAATCACCCATTATTATTACTATTATTATTATTATTATATGGTTTTGGTTTTGGTGACTAGGAAGGAAGTAAGTAATGGTGGTGGCAGTGGGGTGCATGTTACAAGACTCTTTGCATAGCATAATAATTCAATCAAAGCCCAAAGCCGACAATTACGTACTTTGCAATGGATTGCATGTGTCTCCGCCTTTCTCACGGTCTCGGTTCATGTGCATGATGAGTCTTCTTCTTGTTTGTTTATTAAAATATTTTAATGTAAATATATTAAATTTAAGTGTACATGTAACTCTTAATTATGCTTTAATCCAATTTTTTTTAGCTTTTAAATATATATAAGAACAAACTAACCCCCCCCCCTTGTCTAATTAAATTAAAAGAGACTGACTAATTAAGAAGAAAGGATCCCTTAATTTGTTGATTGGACATTTCATCTAAATGTTTGACTTATTATTGCTGCTTGCTTGGGTGGCTTCGTGGCCTTTTAGTTTTTAGTTTGCTCCTTTCTTTTTTACTTGGAAAGCCATGATGTTAGCCATCAATTGCGGCTGTCTGCTCCTGAAGAAGAAGATATATCCATCCATCCCATCCCAGCTACCCATTGAGTAATTGGACCCATGGAAGGAAGTGTGATTGATTGTGTCACATGCATGGGCATGGTGCTGTGGCTGTGGCACCATGGTCCATGGAATATTATGGATTATTATGTATTGGCAGTCAAAAGCCAACTGTAAAACCATGTAAAGTTGAATCATGGCAGCTGCTCCATTCAAAACAACCATATGATTGATTACTTTTCCATGCCTCCTCCCATTTTCTACTTGGTCCCATTCCTACTCAATTCTATACAAATTTTAACCAATCCAAGAATGCATTACAAATCTATTCTACCTGAGATTAGCGAAGTTTGATGCCTCATCCCTTGGAAATAAGTTTTTTAAATATACTTTACGGTGCAAATTTTAGATTTTAGTTATTAGTCACGATTTGAAATATTATTGGGGGGGGGGGGGTGGTGAGGCCATATACTAGTTTATTATATAATTCAATAATTGACGTAATTATTTATTTAAATTTTATTTAATATTATTATGTTTATGAAACATGATTACCTTTAAGTTAAAATAGTTTTTCATACGAAAAGAAAAATAATACAATAACATGAAACACAACTGTCATCGTCATTCGCCTCTACGACCTCTGTCGTCTTCACCGTCACCTTGCCATTTGACTATCGACCTCGCTTCTTGTTCTCAAATCTATAACTCGCGATTCTAACTACCAATTGCTGTTGCTTCTTGTCTCCACCAACAGCCATCGTCGATCGATCTACTCCCTGCACCGACTGTTGAATCTCCTCTTCATCCTCATCTTTCTCTCTCTCTTTGTCGTAACAACTGGCCACTGCGACCACCGACCGAGCTTCATATCTTATATATCTGGGCGACCGCTGACCAAGCTTCGTCCCCACCAAATCGAGTCTTCAACTAAACTGATAAGTTCGACTAAACCCACACACAAACACACAGATGCCTCTCTCTCTCTCTCTCTCTCTCGCCTAGATCTGTTTTCCAATCGCTGGGGGTCAAGGAAACCTAGGCTTCCTGACCCCCAGCGGTCGGGGAATAGTTAGGGGTCGAGGACCAAGGTTTTAGGATTTCTCGACCCCTAACAACTGACGACCATGGCGGCCAGTCGCTCGATCGCTAGGTTCCCAATCTCAACCACGACTGGTTCGAGGAACCCAGCCTTTCCATGGCCGTGGTCCAAGAGCCAAACTGTAGAGACTTTTTTTTTAATAAAAATATGGACAATAGATATGGATGTTATGAGTGACGTGACAGTGTAACAAGACAAAATTAACGTCTCAGTCAGTTAAGTCATAGATTATAAGTGTATAAAATTATTTTGTTTAGTGATAAATAGTGAGGACAATTTAATTGATATCCTTAAAGTCATTTTTTTTATTAATTCAATAACTAAAAAATACATTAAGCAATAGTGACATGACAGTGTTGAGGAGTGACATAGCAACGTGACAAGACAAAGTTAATATCGATTAAGTCAGGAACTAAAAGTGTATAAAATTATTTTGTTCAAAAATAAATAATAAACATAATTTAATTAATATTCTTAAAATCATTTTTTTTATTACTTCGGAAACTAAGAAATGCAGTAAGCCTTCATAAAAAGTGTAAGTAATGAAACCATTCATTACTCGTAACATTATTTTAGAGTATATCATGGGGTTATAGTAATACTGTCCTAAGAGCATCTCCAATGGGGAGTGGCATATGGGGTGCCATTTCCATAACCGCCAAAATGGCACCCCATATTCAAAATTAACCACTCCAATGGGGGTGCCATATGCGGTTGTAAAATGGCAACAACCCCTTTGGGGTGCCATTTTTGTAATCTCTGGAGAGAGAAAAAAGAAGGGATGCAAACTCCAACCGCCACTTCTAATTGGTCTATTTTAACTTTTGTTATAAAATATTGATTATTTGAATTTTAAATATTAATAATACCTCTATTTTGGCACTTACCATTGGAGCAGATTTATGTTTTAGGAGTGCTATAACACTATTCAAAGTTATAAATAGGCAATTAAGCACTCCAAAATAGCTCTCCCCCTTGGAGATGCTCTAAGAATTTCAAGAGCTAGTGCCACTCTCTCTCTCTCTCTCTCTCTCATTGGAGCTGCAGGCCTGCAACTCTGTTCAATTCAACTGACAGCCCTAACGTTTGCTTGCGAACATAAAGCCTGCAACTGTTGAGTTTGACGAAATCTTATAATCTTGATGTTTGAAATACTTGTGTACGGATTTGATACGATAAGCAGCCATTGGCGGCCCTCCTCCAAGTTTTGATGTCTCTTCTTCATCAACTCGGGCGACTTCACCTTCAACATCATCATCGCACTGTAAATGTGGCCACTTGCAATGCCCTCTTCTTCTCCAGTCCGCAATCAACCTTCAATCCCAGATGCACGTATTGCGCTTTCCTTGATCCCGAGATCACTTCAACCAACTGTACTTCATCGGCGTTGGCATATTCGTCCTCTCAATCCGTTGTTAGAAGGGTCTGTTCCTTGGTTTGTCAATCTTACTACCAGCAGCAAAACCATTTCAGAAGAACACCGCCCAGTCTAAACCTGTCGATTGAGCCTGGAAATTTGGCTCCTGAACTGGCCATTTCAGCTGTCGCTTCTCTCGTCGACGAGGCAGGTTCAATGGTGGCTTTGAGTTTCTTCTACTGGGCAATTCGGTTCGTGGAATTCAGGCATTTTATGCGGTTTTATATTGTTTCGTGCGCTTCGCTGATTGCGAATGGTAATTTGGAGAGAGCCAATGAAGTAATTCAGTGTATGGTTAAGAATTTTGCTGAAATTGGGAAGTTCAAGGATGCTGTCAGCATGGTGATTGAGATGCAAAACCAGGGCCTCGTGCCGAGCACTCTGACCTTGAATTGCGTTGTTAGGGTTGCTGCTGAAACGGGTTTGCTTGAGATTGCGGAGAACATGTTCGATGAAATGTCTGCGAGAGGAGTGCCGCCTGATTCTTCAAGTTTTAAGCTAATGGTTATTGCGTATTGCAGGACGGGAAGAATTGCAGAAGCAGACAGGTGGTTGAGTGGAATGCTGGCTAGTGGCTTTCTTGTTGACAATGCAACCTTCACATTGATAATTAGCAGATTTTGTGAAAATGGTTATGTGAATAGAGCATTGTGGCTGTTCGGCAAGATGCGTGAGATGGGTTTCACTCCAAACATAATCAACTTTACCTCTATGATTGATGGATTGTGCAGGAGGGGTAGCATCAAGCAAGCATTTGAATTGTTAGAGGAAATGGTCCGAAAAGGCTGGAAACCTAATGTATATACTCATACAACATTGATTGATAGCCTCTGTAAGATGGGGTGGACTGAGAAGGCATTTAGACTTTTCCTTAAGCTTGTTAGGAGTGACAATTACAAACCAAATGTGTACACATATACTGCAATGATCAGTGGTTACTGCAGAGAGGATAAGTTAAACCGGGCAGAGATGTTGTTGTCCAGAATGGAGGAACAGGGGCTAGTTCCTAGCACCAACACATATACAACCCTCATTTCTGGGTACTGCAAAGTGGGGAATTTCGATCGAGCATATGAGATGATGGATCAAATGGGTAAAAAAGGTTTCACTCCCAATATTTGTACATACAACACAATTGTTGACGGATTATGTAAAAAGGGAAGGGTTCAAGAGGCTTATAAACTGCTGCAAATAAGCAGTAAACATGGATTACAAGCTGATATAGTCACGTATAACATACTCATTTCTGAGCACTGCAACAAGGCTGAAACGAGGCAGGCCTTGAGGCTTGTTTGTAAGATGCTCAAAATTGGCCTCACTCCTGATATGCATTTATACACCACATTAATTGCTGCCTTTTGCAGGCAAATGAAAATGACTGAAAGCAAGAAGATTTTTGATGATTCTATCAAGCATGGCTTGATTCCAACCAAAGAAACTTACACTTCCATGATATGCGGATACTGCAGAGTCAGAGATAGCAGCCAGGCTGTAATACTATTTCAGAGAATGAGTGAGCATGGTTGTGTACCTGATAGTTTTACTTATTGTGCTCTCATAAGCGGGCTTTGCAAAGACGGTAAATTGGATGAGGCTCAGAGATTTTATGCTATCATGATAGACAAGGGACTTTCCCCGTGTGAAGTCACTCGGGTGACATTATCTTATGAGTATTGTAAGAAGGAGGAAGCTTCCACTGCAATGGCTGTCTTAGACAGATTAGACAAAAAACTGTGGATCCGGACAGTTAAGACCTTGGTCAGGAAGCTTTGTAGTGAGATGAAAATTGACATGGCTGCATTATTTCTCCACAAACTTATAGATAAAGATCAGAATTTGGATCATATAACTCTTACTGCATTCACTACTGCATGTTATGATAGCAACAAATATTCTCATGTTTCTGAAATCTCAGAAAGGATCTCCAAAGGAATTGGTTAGTGGGCCAAATTTTGTGATCTAGTGATTGATTTGCTTTGAACATTTGAGTTGCCCAACTAATTTGGTTTATATCCACCTGACACTCTCCTCATTGGTAGTGGAGTTTTTGGTCCTTTTGCATTCCAGAGAGATTCCTAATTGATAATTTAACTCTGTGGGGGCTACAATCATGACAAACGGACACTTGTCAAATTTGCTAGAGTTTTGTGACATTCAAAACATGTAGCAGTTAACCCAGCCACATTTCAATTTGCATGTTGGCTTATTATCTAGCTTCTTATGGTCTTTACTCGGATAATTTAGCATTGAACTTCCTTGGATCGGCTCTCAAAATGGGTGGCATCCTCTACATAAACTGACCCAATTGTGGAAAGGTAAGAAAGCCTGCTAACCTCATACTTGCGGATACGGCAGCCATATTGAGATTCATTCAGCATCAGTCACTACAATCAGTGGCCAAGTTTTCTGATTCTTATAGTGAATTGTTTGCTTTGTGTTTCTTTTACTTCCGTTCTCTATTTACCCGCAATGGCTGTAATTTTGACGTTTAAAAGTATTAGTCCCTGCATCATATTTCCTTTTCGATTCCTTTTCTTCTTCTCACCCATCCTATGTGAGAAAATGTGTTGGCTTGTATATGCTAAGTCAAGATGCATACAGGGGACTGTCATTGAGGTACTTATTTGCCTTAATGTGTTGTACAAAAGCATTGGCTCCAGGATGAGCTTCATTGCTTTTAGTTGACTAGATTATAAGTTTTTGATAGCATCTGTGTTCTCTGAATTGCCTACAGGCCTTACAGAAACGTTGGACTTTAAATAAATGTTATGTACTCTTTCATATGTGTTCTCTGAATTACGGCGAGAGTTTTGTAGTTTTAAGAATGTGTTCTAAAGTTCATTGTGTTTTCTTTTTAATCTACATAAAAATTCTTTATGTTACTAACACTGTTGTTTAAAAGTGTAGATAGAATGTATCCTCTACTCTAATAAATTATTATATTTTAAACATTATTTTGAAATATATTAAATAAACCATTATATATATACATCAGTGTTATTTGTGTCGGATAACATTACGTAGTAACAAAATATTAGGTAAGTATATATATATACATATTCATATATAATATATTATTAATTAATTTTTAATACTTATTATTTATTAATGAGGACAATTATATTTTCAATCAAAACAACCTTTACATTGTTACAGATGTCTAATTCAGATTGTAAGTTTAAATTAGAGTAACCTCAAATGGTTATAATTTGTGTTTTTTTAAAATACAGTAATTAATTTAATCTCAAATTTTAAAATTTTATTATTTATAAGATCAATTTTAAAAAATAATAATTAAATTAATCTCAAAATTAAAATATCAATAATCAATTATCTAGCATTTCACACCGTGAAGTGAAGCCCCTTCGTCAAATCTTCCGTAGCCCTAAAGTTAAATGATATCGAAGTTAAAACCTCCGAAAAACCCACCCTCGTGAAGGCCCTTCGTCAAATCATTCCGTAGCCCATCATCTGCTTCATGCCAGAACTGCTGTTTGCCGATGTCAATGTCGCTCTCTTTTCCATTGCTCTCTCCTCAACAAGCTCCTGCTTCATCGGTAACTCATTCTCCACAGTTTCTTTCCCTCTTTCTCTTGAACCGTTAATGTGTGTGATGCTGGACTTAATGTTTTGGTTTCCAGAAAGAGTGTCGAAAGGAAAGGGTTTATGGATTATGGAGAAACACGAAGGTCCTGAAGAAATTAGTGGTGACAGCAGGTCCAAAGAGGATATCCTTTGACAGAGAGTGCAGAGAGGCCTTGCTGGCCGGGATTAACAAGCTTGCGGACGCTGTTTCCGTTACCTTGGGGCCTAAAGGTTTATGGTTCACTCTCTTATCTATAAAGTTACTTGCTAAGTATAGTTTCTGCATCAGGATTGAGTTTGATGTGTTCATAGTTTCATTGCAGGAAGGGATTGTATTTTCTGTATCAGTTATGCGTACATTTGATTTTCTCGTTAAAATTCATGAATCTGAGCTTAATATTAATTTTTCACACAGGCCTTTTTGGATTGATTTCGAGCTTATTTTATCCCTCTTTGGTTTTTGTCATGATCAAGAGAATTAGGAGATAGGAGATAACAGAAAGTAGTTGAAGTTGTTTCAAGTGCAATTATTACGATTATAGTAGGGGCCGATTTATTAGTGAGCTGCCCACAACAAAATTTAAATTTGTAAGGTAAATTTTTTTATTTTTTAGTAATAGCCCAACCCAAATTTAGTCCAGCCCACCCCCAATTTTTTCCAGCCCAGCCCACCTGCCTGGAGCTGCCCCTGGTTATAGTAGTTGGCAATAACCCACTGCAATTGTTATAAGCTGTTACTAGATTCAGTTACAAATGTAACCAACAAATTAACTGCTGAGGATAGCCATATATAAGGCTATACCACCTTGTATTGAGACATTATGAATGAATTGATTTCAAGATCTCTCATTTTCTCTATATCCATTCTCTATTTCCCTCTGTTTTTCTCCCTAATTTCTTTCTCTTTTTTTCTTCTTCCACGACTACCAACTAGAAACCCTAAATTCGGGACCTAGGGTCCTGACAATCTGGTATCAAAGCAGTCGGTTCTTGGACTGCTATGCATGACAGCTTGCATCTGCAAGTTTAAGAGCTATGGTGGATAGAATTTGAATGAAGCAATTGGAGGCGCAAGTCAACCAGGTTAATTCCTTGGTGACCAATTTGCAGAATAGAATGGAAGCATTGGAGTCTGTGGCAAGCAAGAATCAAAAAAGTATCCAGTTGCTGGAAAATAAGTTGGATGCTTCAATGGAAGGTCTAGTCAAGAGGTTGGACGGATTCCTGCAGATGTTTTCCAAATTCCATGGTTAAGCATACCCATGGACTTTCCGCCCAAGGAGAATGGGGATCCAATCTTGGAAGGTAATGGCTTAAATCTTAAACAAACCAGAACTCTTGTAATAGAAGTTGAAAATATGCATGTTAGGGAGTTTATTGTCAATAGGATGAATCATAGAAGGATGGAAAATAATTAGGGAATAGTTCCAATACTCAATAGTGTTGTTCCCATGCCAAAATTGAAGATTCCTATGTTTGATGGCAAGAACCCTAGATGGTGGGTAAGGAGATGTCATAAGTTTTTTCAGTTCTGCAACATAGGAGAATCTCAAAAGGTTAACCTGGCTTCAGCCTACTTGAATGATGTAGCTAATGCATGGTATTAAGGTTGGGCTAGGCTTAGAGAAGAATGTGTTTGGCAAGATTTTGTGGAAGATTTTTGTGAGAGATTTGGGAACAAGGATATGACTAATGTAATAGAAGAATTCAATAAGTTAAGACAGGTTGGAACAGTTATGGAATATCAAACCAAGTTTGAAGAATTTAAATCACTAATGATCATTGCCAACCTCTCTCTTTCAGAAGCATATTTTGTTTCGAGTTTTGTAAGTAGCCTTAGTGAAGAACGTAGGTCAATCGTGAAGATGTTGCAACCTGCAACAGTTAAACAGGCAGCAGAGAAGGCAAAACTATAGGAATTGACAGTAGAGGCCACATAAACGAGTTATCTACTGGAACCAAGTTCCCCTTATTCAAGTACTCATTTAATGGTCCCATTTGCACCCAGATAATAACACATGGGAAGATCTGTTGGATCTCCTAGCTCAATTTCCGTAGGTTGCTCAGCTTCTTTGATTTTCTCGAGGACAAGAAAATTTTGTAGGAAAGGGAAATGTTGTGATCAACAGAATTAGGCGATAGAAGATAGTAGAAAGTAGTTGAAGTTGTTTTAACTGTAATTATTACAGTTATGGTAGTTAGCAACAACCCATTGCAACTGTTATAATCTGTTAGTAGAATCAGTTACAAATATAACCAATTAACTGCTGAGGATAGACATATATAAGGTTATACCAAATTCTATTGAGACATTATGAATGAATTGATTTCAAGATCTCTCATTTTCTCTCTATCCATTCTCTGTTTCCCTCTATTTTCTCCCTAATTTCTCTCACTTCTCTCTCTTTCTTTCTTCTTCCTTGACTGCCAACTAGAAACCCTAGATTTAGGACCTAGAATCCTGACAGTTTTCTAGGTGGCACTATTTTAGTTTGTTCTGGGGTTAAAATTCTCTTAGTTGTTTTCTGTAAGCAAATAAGTCTGGAGAGAAGAAAGCACTGCTGCCAAGAGGAATAGGGGGGCCAACCCTGTACAAAAAAGGCACACCAAGCCTAATCCAATAACCAATCATTCTGAAAGTCACTGAAAAGAAATGAATCAAAGTAAAAGGTAGCTTTCTCCCTTAACCACCAAAAAGATGAAGAGATAATGGTTCGCTTATGATTATAAATCTCTGCTCAAAGTTATTATTTGAATCGTGCTAAATGCGCCACATAAAACAAAAAGGAGTGGCCATTCAAGCATGTCTAACAGTCTGTGTGGGAAAGATTGATCCCGGGTTCGGAAGACCTCCAAATCTGTAGCTGGAATAGACAAATTACACTTGAAAAATAGCCATGTTATAGTGCAATAGAAGATGATCCTTGGGGTCTTCACCCTACTTGCACATGACACCACTTGCCTTCTGTTCAGATTATCAAATGTAAGGATGAAATCATAAAACCAAGAGAAGTTCGTTACTCAAGGAGGGTCACCTTGGGAGGGGCTTTCATTCTATAATGCTTTCCACCAAAAGCCAGCTCTCCTTTTGTCACAAGGACTATGTTAAATGTATGAATAAATGCACCATTTTTGGACAAGTGGGCACAAAAGACAACACTTAATACCTTGTCTCAAACTAATATCATGGGGAGAACTAATGGGCATAGAAGACCACTCTCCCTAGGAACATTTATAATGTCAATCACTCTCTTCTGACAATCTCTCTGACTCTCTCCCACATAAACCTTTAAAGCCACATTCACTATTAGGTTTTATGAAAGAGACGAATCTCCTAATCTCAAGCCCCTCCTCTTAGAGGAGAATAAACTCTATCCTAGCTAACGAGATGATACCGAAATTCCTCACCTAACCCACTCCACAGGAAGAGTGGAAATAAATAATAATAAGTCTCATTCTTATTGCCTTGGGGCCATGCAATCCAATGGAGGCGTCATATTCTGAGAAAAATTAGAAAAATAAAATAACAAAACTGTGGTCATGTTCATTGCCTTAACTCTTAACTGGTGACTTTTGAATACTATCAGCTCACCTCTGTATGTGAGAAATATCCTGAATCTACAATTGAGAATCAATCAATCTGCCCTTCAAACAACACCTCAAAGAGAAGGCTACCTTCACAAATCCTACCAGATTTTCTCTGAACATTCAAGGACCCTATTGACCCCTTTTGGGATTTGGGCTTCTTGAAGACAGAAAATCTTCTCAACATACCCTCCCTGGAGACTTGGGCACAACCCTAGGAGAAGCTTTAGCCAATGGTTCCCTGTTTTCTCCCATATCTAATCCCAGAAACATCATACAGATAAAATCATGAGGACCTTTAGTGGCCACCTGCACATTCGACCAAGCCCATAAATCATAATTCAACAAAGGCCAGTCACTTCCCCCTTTTTATACTCCCAGAAATTGCTTGCCAAAGGGCAGACAAGAAGCTTTGAGGATTTTCTCTTGAATCCAATGGACTTTGGGACCTGATAAGATAATTTCTTCTGGATGCCTCTATTATGCTTAATAACCCTAACTCCTTCAACATTATTCATCAATCAACTGAGAGAACTTCTATCCTAAATGGAGGATCCACCTTTTACTCACAAATTTACAGAGACTGCCATCTTTATTTGGACAGAAACACTAGAAGTTGAGTAGTTTGGGGGGAGGGGGGGGATGATTCTTTTGGAAATTCAAGAACTTTTCCCCAGTTGTGTTCCTGTAAATCAGAGACATTCTTCTGTTGAGCATGAAAATATTTTCTCTATTCTACCTTTTTGAGTTCTTTAATATATTATCTCAGTTCGTGTGCCCTGTTATGCCATGCAATAGCTCTGACCACTTTGCAGTATACTGGATAGGCCATATAATAAAAATGGTGCCATTATAAAGGCAACATTAATTAAGGTCATATTGTCAAGGGATATTTCAAGGACAAATTCTCTTTTGACAGATCATGTTCTGGATCAATTGGGCAAAGGACCTATTTTTATCATCATCATCATCATCTAAACCTACATTAGTTTTGGTCCGTCCTGCCTCATTTACTATCTAGATAGTGTCACTGGCCCTAACTTTCATGTACATGATGAAATCACTTTGACTCATTTTCCAAATTTTTTTCTTCAATAGTTCTTACCTTTCTTTTTCACAACTGCAGGCATTCCTCATCCCCCCCCCCCAACAAAAAAAAAAGAATAGTTTTAAACATTCTTATGTCAAAATGTCAATTATCATGTTACTATTACATTATTTATCGGTTACCAACATCTCGTTCTACCAAATTATAGATTGTCCTTTGGCTCTTAGTTTCTTTTAATCTCAGGGTATTGTTGAGTGCTCACTGTACTGAAATGTTTCAATATTTAAACCATTCTACTTTAGCTTGTGAAGTCATCAATGCTAGTCTCTTACTTTGATGAGGCCTGGTGTTATAATTGTTCAGTCTCTTGCATTTCCCATCTATAATTAATAGCTTACATTTACATGTGTGCTCCATCTATTCAACTTTCACCTACTTATCTCCACTAAAATTGTGGGAACATGGCTAGAGAATAAGTTTATTGGCAGAAGTTTTGATTCTGTTTAGGCAACAAACATTCAGTAGCAGTGAAATTTGGTAAACTATTGGTGTGAGAGAGAATGATGGGCAAATATTATTATAAGAATGTTTGTCAGTCAACTTTTGCGTTAGTGTACAGAACCTTTTGAGATAGTACTTAGTTTTCTTTTGATAAAGAATAGTAGAAATCTGCCAATAAGTATTGGGTTGTGGTAAGGGAAGGGGGAGGTATGAATTAATTTGGAGAGATTTTTGTTGTTGGATTGTGCGCCAAAAAAGGCACATCCTGCAAAAGTATGAGTTGCAGAAAATCGTATAAATAATCTGGGTTTAAACACATCAACCTGGTGGCCCTGGTATCTGGATAAGGGGATACCTGCAAAAGTGTATACCAAATCCATCATATCAACACTCTCTTTCTTGTGCTATTGATGAAGGCCTGGGATCATCTGAAGGCTTGCCCCTCAATTCGTGTTTATTCTGGTACAATATATCTGTTAATTAACATTTTGTGGGTTTTCAAATTTGTGTTATAGTATTAAAATTTTAAAATGTTAGGGATTAACTGAAGTTATATTAAGAATTATTGGTAGAAAGCCTATATTTTATTATACTTGAATTAATTAAAGCTTCTAACTAATAAAAAGTTAAGAAATCTTACAGGCAATTGTCTTGGCCATCTGTAGCTAAAATAATTTCAAGTAATTCATGTTAGGACAATAATGCAGGCACTGTTTCTCTTGTTCTATACAACTGAAAATCATAGTTTACAGAGAGAATTTATATTTTGGAAATTCTAAATTCACTAATTATATTAATCATGTCAGTTGAAGCGAACTTAAAAGTGAAGATGAAAGAGATGAGTTTTAGAATCCTTGCCTCTCTTTGGACCCTGTTCTTCATATTTAAATGCGGGTTCATCATTTAGGACCTTTCTGAAATTGGTCTACTGTTCTCCTTACTCTTTGAGGCACAAACTGCCCATTCAGTTGAATGTGCACCTTACCCTTTGAAGCACAACCCATGGGCTTGATTGATGCCAAATTTTGGATTCGCCTTTCGTTTTTGCACTAGAGTTATAAGTTCGGTTGCCTTATACTAGATCCTCCTAAATATTGGAATTGGAGTGAACGGTGTTCATAGATATGGTTATTCAAAATGCATTGCTGATTTTGTGCTAATCTTGCAGGGCGTAATGTTGTGCTTTCTGAGTCTGGGTCATTAAAAGGGATCAATGACGGTGTCACAATTGCACGGGCCATAGAGCTCGTAGATTCGATTGAACATGCTGGAGCAGTATTAATTCAAGAGGTCATATATGCTAGATAGAGATCATCTTTGTTGAACATTTACTGCTCCTTTTAGATAGTCGTGATTATTTTTATGTGCCTGGCTCACAGGTCGCCACTAAGACCAATGATTTAGCTGGTGATGGCACTACCACTGCAATCATATTGGCTAGAGAGATAATCAGATCTGGTTTACTGGCTGTTTCTTTTGGTGCTAACCCTACTTCTTTGAAGAAAGGAATGGACAAGACTGTAAGACAATTGGCTAAAGTTCTAAAGAAGAAGAGTTATCCTGTAAAAGGGAGGGATGACATAAAAGGTCATTTCTTCTCCATCTTTTCCTCTCTCCTTTAATTTGGAGAAAATATTTTAACCATTTTCTCTTTTTTACAGCCATAGCGTCAATATCTGCTGGAAATGATGATTTCATCGGGAACTTAATTGCTGAAGCTATAGAGAAGATTGGCCCTGATGGAGTAATCTCTGTTGAATCCTCCTCCTCATCTGAATCCTCTGTGATTGTTGAAGAAGGAATGAAGGTAATTGGTTGTTGTTAAAGGAACTCTTGAATAATTTTGACTGTTATGACTGATTGATTGGCACTGTGGCTTATGAATTGGCTGGCATATCAGTATACATTCTGCACAAATTGCAGTATGGAATCTTTATGGAAAAAGCTTTAAAATAGAAAAATCATCATATGATGGTGGATACTTATAATGAATTATACTTATAAATATGCTGGTTTCTTTCTGATATTGCAATAACAATAAAATCTAGGCAATAGATGGCATAACATGCAGCATAAGTCATAGTCAAGACATTTTCTAGTTCTTCCTTAACCATTAAATTATGGTTTCTTTGATTGTCATTCAGTCTACTTTTTTTTTTTTTCTTTTTTTTTTTCAAAAATTGCAGTTTTGGTAGTCTACTTATCTTTTAAATATTCTTATCTTATTTAATTCCTTGTATCTGGAGTCATCTGTTTCCCTTTTTTGTACCTTTTAATTTGTATCAGGCATTATTTCCCTACAGATCAACAAGGGATATATGTCGCCCCATTTCATAACAAACCAGGATAAATCAATAGTGGAATTTGAAAATGCGAAAGTCCTGGTGACTGATCAAAAGATATCTAGTGTCAAAGAGATTGTTCCTTTGCTAGAAAAGGCTACCCAACTGAGTGTCCCACTGCTAATAATTGCTGATGACATCTCAAAGCAAGTACTGGAAACACTGGTGGTGAACAAAATGCAAGGCATGCTCAATGTTGCTGTTGTTAAGTGCCCAGGATTTGGAGGAGGGAAGAAAGCATTGCTGCAAGATATTTCCCTTTTGACAGGTGAATGACTTTCTTTCAGTCATAGTTATGTCTCAACCATGAAAGAAGTGGCACATTCACTTGTGTGGAAGGCTTAAATTTTACTTCAAACAGTCTGACTCTATTAGTGCATTGTACAGACAGTTGAAAAAACAAATAAACATGAATTCAAATAGAAATTCAATTCATGTTTTGATTGTTGAGGACAAAAAATTTTAATTGCAGTTAAGTATCCAACATATTGTTGGCACAATTTTCTTTAACACATTAAAACAGGTTTGATGTGGTTCATCATGCAGCCAAAACTTCATCCACTTTAAATAGTTGGCTAGCATACTTCGATGAGCAACTAACCATACTCCAGGCAGTTTTTGACTTAGGTCAGCACTTTATCAAAATCCATGGTTTATGTTTTTAAACATAAGACCAGAATTCAGTGTTCAAATATAAATCAATTTTGAAAATTTTTGTTGGAATTCAAAAGGAATTATACTTGAAAATAGCTTCACGGCTTACATGAAAATTTCTTCAAGTTTATTTAGTTTATTTTCATCATTGGGAGTGAAATACAAATTGTGGTTGACTATGTCCTCTTACTGGGTCATAAAGACAGCAGTTGCAGTGGGCAATAACTATGAGCACTAGTGCCTGCTTACATTTCAGAGGTCTTCAGAATGGAACACATTTATATCAAAATATCATACATATAGGAGCAGCCATGCTGATGGAAGGTTTTCATTTGTCATGTTAGTGCAGTGACTTTTCTGATTCCTATTTTGCTTAAGCTTTCTTGTTTGACATTGTGATATTCTATAAGGTGCTGATTTTCTGGCTGGAGATTTGGGCCTCACCCTTGAAGGTGCAACCTCAGATCAGCTTGGTATTACAAGAAAAGTAACAATAACAAGTAATTCAACAACTATTGTTGCTGATCCTTCTACCAAAGCTGAAATTCAGGCAAGAATTTTGCAGATAAAGAAAGATCTAGCTGAATCAGATAGTGCACATATGAAAGGAAAGCTCTCTGAAAGAATTGCAAGACTCTCTGGTGGTTTGGCAATAATTAAGGTCTGCAATATGTATGTTAACAATAAAAACTTGTTTCATTGTTACTTTGTTGCATGTTACTAAACTTGGTGAGAAACCTTTAGACATAACATAGGATATAATGCCCTTCCAAAGGATATGACCGTCGTCGATAGAGCTGATTAGATATCTATAATTCATGCAGCTGACCCACCTAGTGGATGTAGGCTTCTGATTGTTGTTAGTGTTATACTTTGATGCCTATGCTAATTGACAGATATTTATGCTCCAATATTTAGTTGGCTTGGTGAAAATTACTTGGGAGATGTTTCATGTTTGCCTTTGCCATCTTGTAGAATCTAGAAGCCAAAGAAAAAATTAAACAGAAGTGTTTTAAGCTTTGTTGAAGGGTTGATTTTACATGGGCACTGTTAAAATTCTGAAGTATGTTTTTTTTTTTTTTTTTTCTATAATACGTTACAATATGAAACTTTTTCCTTGGTGATGTTTGGTCAATTGCTCTGGAATGAAAACCAATGGAAGAAGGGCCTGAAACCCAGTTTGAGAATCTTGGTATTTTCAGCAATAAACTCTCTCTCTCTCTCTCTCTCTCTCTCTCTCTCTCTCTCGCTCTATATATATATATATATATATATTAATAAGAAGATAACTCTTCTTAGCAATGTGAATTTAGGTGGGAGCTCACACAGAGTTGGAACTTGAAGATCGAAAACTAAGAATCGAGGATGCTAAAAATGCCACATTTGCTGCCTTGAATGAAGGTATTGTACCTGGTGGGGGAGCAATATATGTACATTTGTCGCAAACAATTCCTGCTATAAAGAAGTTAATGGAAGACCCAGACGAGCAGATTGGTGCTGACATTATCGGAATGGTACGGTTCCATTTCCCTTTCCTTTGAATAGCTCATGTTTCTTGAATTTATGTCTGCACAGGTCAACAAAAACAAAGCAAACAAACTGGAAATATACTTACCGACTTATGTTCTATCTCACAGCCTGTATGGATCAGATTTTTTTTGTTGGAGCCCTGGCTTTTTGACCTCTTTTGGTTCTCTTAATCCTTAACCTATAATAACATTTTGGCATTACTTTGTACTGAAGATGGTGCTACATTTCTTTCCCTTGGCTGATGTCAAGGTTGAGAAGCCATGAGGGCTGCTGTCTGGATTGGCATAGCTAATGATAAACACAATGACCTGCTGCAATAATTTAAGGGCAACAAAGCAAATAATTCAAGATTGGGGTGACACAAATCTCATCCCATAGTTGATACTAGTCTAGCCACCTGTGGTGCTTGAACTTGGTGGGTTTGATTGATGCTCGGTGTGTGTAGGGATATAAGAAGGAAGACAGTTGAATTGTCCTACTTAAATCTCTTCCCCTATACCTAAAAGCCATGGATGTGAAAATAAAAATTAGAAAATAAAAAAAAATTCTTGTTTGTAAAGATATCACAGTACTTCATGCTTTTGAATAAGCATCATACTGCTGCATCCAAGTCCGACTAAAATCAATCCTTGTAAATACAAGTATTATATAAGTAACGTTAGCAGATTGGCCCACTCTCAATGGGGTACATTTTGGTATAGAATTATGTGGCTGCCGCCAACCACGGAATGATATAATTTGCATTCTTTTCCCTATTCTGGTGTTCTGAAGTTTGTGTCAAATAATTGAAACTTGAAAGGGCAGAATGCTCAAGTTCTTTTTCTCAGAAATGCATTGTTGAATGCATACGCTGCCACTTATAGATTTGTCCACGGTGAATTTCAGGCACTTCTTGCACCTGCAAGGTTGATTGCGAGCAATGCTGGAGTTGATGGAACAGTGGTTGTGGAGAAGATCAGGGAGTCTGACTGGGAAGTTGGATATAATGCAATGACAGGCAGATATGAAGACCTCCTTGCTGCCGGAGTAGTGGATCCTTGCCGGGTTTCGAGATGTGCTCTTCAGAGTGCCGTCTCCGTTGCTGGCGTGGTGCTAACAACTCAAGCTGTGTTAGTCGAGAAAACAAGGCCGCCCAGGCCCTCTGTTCCTCATGTTCCCGGAATAAATGGTTAGAGGAACGGGAAAGGGCAAGAAGACAATGGAAATGCCAGAGCTTTGGATCTGACTGACCACCCACCCTTGGCCATTTTTGCTAAAAGTTTGGAGTGTCCATGCTTACTGCTGAGTTGCTTGGAGATGGGCAAAGTCACAATGCATGTACAATTTTGTGTTCAGCTTCCTTTTGGTTGGATGAAATTGCAGTATATGAGGGAAAAGGTTGCTACATCTAAGAATAGCCGGTAGGCCCGTATTTGGGCCCTCCGGCCTGACTGTCATTTCTCCAGCAATGTATTTGCCAATTTAGTCTGTTTTTGATTGGCTAGCTATTGACTATTTTGTTTGTAATGACAAAAGGAACACATCAGTTACTCCAATTTAGCATGATGAAAAGTAAGAATGCCAATTTACTCATCCCAGTTCAATTCCCAAGATGAGCATCATCACTAGCTCTGCTTCTAGATAAAGCATTTGTAAGGACCTCTCAAATCCTTAAGAAGCTTCTGAAGATGATTCCTAGGAAACGTCGTGTTTCGTTTCTGGTGTCATGTCTCATTGTTAGGATCTTCTTGGCATCTCACGTCTTTTTTCCATTTAAACGTGTATACCTTGTAGCGTGGGATCACTCGAGTTTAATGGGCTAAGAATTGAATTTGTAATTTTGAACTAGCAAGGTAATGTTATCAAAATTTAGTAATATTATTGACCCTAGAATCATTAAAAATTGGTGGTAAAATGAAGTCTAATTAGCAACAACTCTATGTTAATCATTTAAAAAGGTCAATGGTGAACAACAATCTATATTTGAGTAAATTACTTGTATATTTTTTATAGTTTGGGCCTTTTATCTGTACATTTCTTATAATTTTTTTTAGCCAAATTAAGATAAAATTGATTTTAATTTATAATTTTAGATGCAAAATTAAAAAAAAAATTCTCCAAAATTCATCTAGATTTTGGTGAACTATCAATGCAACCTAGCGATACATAGAGAGTGAGAGATTTGTTTGAGACAAAACATGAAGATAAAAAATGGGCAACAAAAAAAAGACGATTGTGGCAAGAAGTGATGATGAAGGCGAAGATGGTGATGATCAACAATGACAGCAAGGACTTAAGAGTGGAGTATGTTCACTTGTGCCTCTTCAATTTATTTGTTTGTGGCTCAAAGATATCAATTAAAATTATGGTGAATTGAGATCAATGGCGATGACAACCGAATAAGGTTCCTCTATTATTGGTAATCAAAGGCGACATGGGGCATAAAAAGGCAAGTGATTATAGTAGGAAGGCAAACAATTAGACCTCTCTATGACACCAATCACCTACATCATCATCTTCTCCAACTAAAGTCATCATCACCTCGCCACCACCATCCATTCTCCATCATCTATTCATTACAATGTGATTCATTCCTCTCTCTTTCTTTTCCCTTTCTCCCTTTTCCCTTTCATCGTTGGGTTTCAATAATGGTTGAAATCCTGTGCTAAAATCAATCTAGGTCTCAGTTATTAAAATCATCCTTGAAACCTAACAATTGTTTTGGCAGCTAAGATCGAAATGGATTTTGACGATGGACTTTTTTCTATTTTTTAATTTTATCATTTTACCATTTAATTTAGATTAAGATTAATTATATCTTAATTTCATTTAATTATGTTGTTAGTCAAGAAGGGATATTTTTTCAATTTAAGAAAAATATAAATATTGATTTAGCTCAAAACAAATTACAACGAATATCTTTTTGGTAGACCAAATCACATTACGTATACAAATAACTTGCCCTTTATATTTTATATATTCAATCAAATATAGAATTAGGACTCATAAAATCTTATAAAAGTTAAGTATTGCTCACCCCATTTAATTAAAAATAATAATAATTTATCCCCAAAAATGATAGTTCCAGGCATGTCTGTCTTGTTGCTATTTCCAAAAACAAAGTCTTCATCACTGTTATAATTACTCTTTTCTTGCGTTACACAATTATTGATTTATTTTTTTATACGTTAGTGCTATGTCCTTGGCACGTTCTAACAAAATCTAAGCATGCAATGATGCAGGCTTGATGTCAAAGCCAAGCCTGTCCTCCACATTATCCAACCCTCCTAACATACGCACGCATGCTCCCCAGCCTTTTCTTTTTTTTTCTTTTTTTTTTATTATTTTAATATATGTTTATATAAATATATTTTTATTTACACAAAAATTATAGACTATAGTTGTTGAATGATAACTTTATATTCTAAATATTTATATTATTTCGTAGTTTACTGTCATGTGTATTTGAATTTGACAATTATAAAGTCACATATAATAACTCTTTTTATTAATTTAAGTCGTCGAACATTTTAAATAATCAAAATATTAATTTATACCACGTATAAAAAATAACATGTTGTTTCGTTATTAGTTAAATATCTATTTAATCATTATCTTGTGTGTATTTATTATGTATTTACTTCTAGAAATGAGTACAAAATATAATTAGTTTCTAATTTAAAGAAGGTTTGACGAGTAGATGACGACTATTTCTATATTATCAAATGGTAAACCAATCATGACTCATGGGATGGTAAAGTGTAAGGGCTCCTGAATTTTGGGTGCCTTCTCATTGTTCTTTTGAAATAAGGTTTGCTTCCCACTAAACTCATCTAAAAAAAAAAGAAAGGGAGGTTGATGGGGTGTCTATGGCTTCCAGTGCCCATAATTCATCCCTTTTAAGTCACTGCCACTTCTTGTTCATCAAGGAATCCCCAATGGTTCAAAGAGTTAGGGTGAAAATTAAGACAATAAATATGTTATCATTATAATAATAAGAATAGGTCAAATCTATATTTTTATCTTTGTATTTTTACATGATTATTTAAATATTTTGTTATTTTAATTATATCTCTAGATTTAAGTACATTTTTAAGTCAATTTAATTTATGTATTTTAATTATTTTTATTTTTATATTTTTGATATATACAGAGTATAACATGTATTTTGTTATCTTATTTTTTTTAACTCATAAAAATATAAAAATTAAATTGATTAAAAAATTGTAAGTACACGAGTGTAATCGAAATGATAAAAAATTCGAGTTGTCACATATAAAAAAAAAATCAAAATACATGAGCTAAATTAATTTAAAAATCAAGTTCAAAAATATAATTGAAATAATAAAAAGTTTAACATGAAAAAAAAGTGAAAATACATGGACAAAAATATAAATTTCATCAATAAAAACACAATAATATTTATATGGGTCAAAAACTGAAGAACTTAATATTTGATATGAAAATAATTTTTGTTACCAAAACAACTGTAAGAAGGGAACCAAACAAGCTTCTTTACAACTAGTAGTGTGGATTTAACAATTTGGTTTTAGGAGTGAGAGTGATGGGGCTGTGATTTTAAAGCAAAACACAATGAGTATAAGAGTTGCTTAATAAATGTGAATTGCAATGGTGTATAAAAATAAAAGAAAAATATACTAAAAATGCAGGAAATGACGTCAGAAGAGAGTAAGCTTTGCTTGTCATTTTATTTTATTTTTCATTTAAGTAAAGGTCAAAATGCAATCCCTCCATTTATCATCTTATGTATTTTATTTTATACAAATGTTGTTTATGTAAAAGACTTCTAAAAAATTACAATAAAATTGTATGCTAAGTATACTTTTTGACATCTTATATGAACTGATAAAATTATTTATGATTAATTCATATTAATCGTTGATGTGATTTATAGATATATAAATGTAAAAAAAATATAAATTGCGTTCAATTTTTCTATGGTTTGATCCATTTTCAAAAAAATTATTGTATTTTAAAATTGGTCTTTAAAGCCCTTATGGTTTCAAGTCTTTGTAGACGCGTTCTTTTTGTTAATTTTAAAATATAACGTCATTTATTTTATGTCAAAATTACATTGTTTTGAGATAGGAAATAATTAAAATTTAAAATAAATATAATTAACATAAAAAATAAAGAAAAAATGACTTGACGATTGAAACTCATGGATTCCAATCGACCAATAATCCATAGCTTGATAACTTACTTGTAACTATTAAAGAAAAAGTGGGATAAATAGGAAAAAGGGAAAAAGAATAAGGCGAATCATTAATGCTATTCTTTTTTCTTTATTTTCGAGATTGTTCATGATTTTTTTAAATGTTGTTACTAATATATTTATTCTTTATTTTGGCATTTATTCAATTTTCTTTACGATAGTGGCAAAACAAGAGTAGTAATATTTGAAAAATTTTAAAAGAAATAGTAAAAGTAAAAAATATAAAGCCAAAGGGTATTTTTGTAATCTTACACGTAATTGAAAACGTCCCAAGAGCATTTTGGGTGAAAATATAATTTCCCAAAAGCTATGTGGCCTAAGAGAAATTATTTCAAAATTATTGGGGCACTAATTAATTTTTTTTAAAGTCTTTTGAGATATAAGTAAGATTTTGGGTCATAAGGGGTCTTAGTAAAATTCTTAAAAGTTGAGGGTATGTGATAGGGGTTGTAATGCAATAAATCAAAATAAAAGTGTCAAAATATAATTTTAAAAAATCTTGCAACTTTTAACTCCCTCCCTTGCACTGCCACACCTACCAAATCTCTAGAAGAAATTTGACCTAGGAGGCTAGGATGAAGAAAAAGATAAAAAAATAATAAAGATTGAGAGATTTAAAAAGTTTGGACGATTTCAAGTATAAAAAAAATTGTTTTAGATCGAGGTTTTGGGTGCATAATCAATCTGTTGTGATCAATTTTGAGGGTGATCGTTAGAATTTTTTGTCATGAAATGAAAATTAAAGAGTTTGGTGTAAAAATGAAATGAAAAGGTAGTGTCGTCGAAAAGTTGCAAGTTGTTTGAAAAATTAGTCTAGTAACTAATTCATAGTCTATCCAAGATGAAAAAATAAAAAAAATATATATGAGAATAAAGAGAAGAGTGAAAAACAATAAAAAATATTGAAGGAAAAAAATTGCTAAGTGACTTGAAAAAATGTTTTAGGTGCATTGTAATTGTAAATTAGAAGTTGCAAGTCAACACTGATACAAATTTTTTTTTTAATTTTTTTTCCTAAAATAATCAATATATAGAGTATAAGTATTTTATTTTCATAATTGACGTAAAAATAGGTGATTATGTAACATTATGTTGAATAATAAGTGATAAAATGTGAAAATTTATCTTGAACGTATTATTCACTATCATGAATTTTATGCAAAAAGTGTTGTTGAAACTTAGCATCCCCATATGTATTATTTTATTTAAAATATATATAATATGTAGATATGATAGGTAATCCATTGTAGAAGATATCGCTAATGAATGTGATACGAAAATAATGAATTTGCTTATTAGAGTTTTAAATTTTTTGCACGTTTATATTTTATACTCTTATTTATATTGTATCTTGACAAGTTTATATAATTATTTAAAGTCAATTTGGAAGTATATATATATATATATATACTATTTATTGGAAGTTATATACTTGAACTTAAACTCGATCTAAATTGCGTTCTATGAGTTATTATAATATACATTTTCACTTTAATTTTATTAAATATATTATTTTAAGAGGCTAGAAAATAAAATTTTAAAAAATATTGAGGTCAAAGTGTAATTGACAAAAAAAATCTCTATATTGCCATGGTTATAACACCCTAAAAAATGAGGCATTAAATGGGCGTTTGAACAAATTTAAGTTTTTAATAAATTACAATGGATTCCAAATAAAATTTCGTTGATGAAAATAAAGATGGATAGATAATAATAAAGTAGTATTGAACAATCGAATATGACAAATATGTAAGAAATACATAATAATTTGTTTATGTCCCTAAAGAAATTTGAACTTGAAAAACCATTATAATTTTAATTATTTGTCCAATCTTAATTATTTGGCCAATATTTATTTTTTAAATTTAGGGTTTAGGATGATTAACACTTGGTATAAATTAATCATTTTTAATGTCAAATTAAGGATTTTTTAACAAAATCGTCAATATATTACAAAATTATTCAAATAATGATGGAGAGATAAGAAAATTTAAAGTCATAATCCCAAACTTAAAAGTAATACATTTAATTTAATTTGCACCAACCTCTAAGCTACTTTGATTAGGAAAGGAATATAAAAGTTTGGTTTGGTAAGGAGCTGTAAACAATAACTAAGAAAATAAAAAATTGCTTTTAATATTTAAAGTTTTATGCAGTAGTAATAATAATAATTCTTCCTTCTTGTTAGCGCTCCCGACGCTTAACTTTTTGATTGAAGATAAATTACAGAAAATTAAAATTAAAATTTGCAATCCACCAAAATAACGCGGACATGTCACTGCCCGTGAATGGACATGGAGTCGTGGTGGCTTGTTTTTTTTGTTTTCGGTCGCTTTATTTTCTCTCTCTCTCTCGGACAAAGAAAGAGAAGAGAAAGTGAAGGAAAATGAATATAATAAGGAGGGGCCCAAACCAACCCCGGGGGGGTGTCGTCGTCGGTTTTTCATCTCTCTGTTCCCGTTTACATTTGAGGATGCTTTCAGGAAATCACTTCATTAACTAGTTCCCCTCTCTCTCTCTCTCTCTCTCGTTCTCGTCTGCACTTCGAAAAGCTCAGATCTGGACTTCCGGTTACTGGGATTTCAAGTTCCAATCCCCAATGGCGGTGAATAATCTACTTTGTTTCTGAACTTGGCATCTTCTCTCTCCACGGTACTCTCACCCTCCCGACGAATCTAACTGATTTAAGGGCAATGAAATCTGGTATTCTGGATCTAATTTGAGGGCATTGTAGTGCAAAAGGTCTGGATAATTCTGTAGTTTACTAGCGTTGGAAGAATGCTTTTAGTTTCACTGTTTTTCTTGATCGAATGTTTCTGTGGGTTTCAGTATTTTTTGTGGTTCTGAACGCCGGTGTTGCTTGCAGGGCTCTTGGGTGAAGTTAATTCGGGCAAATGACAAAGCCCAGGCAAAATTATTTGGCGCAAGATGTGTTGTCTTCGTCGCCCACGGCCGGAAGATCGAGGGAATGGGAAGGGCCAGCGAGGTGGACCGAGTATTTGGGTCAGGAAGTGAATTCTCATCTGACATCTAGAGGCCCTAGGAATCCCGGGTCTGAAGGGTTGGTTCAGGGTTCTAGTGGGTCCCATAAGGGATTGAACATGCAGTGGGTGTATCAGTTGACTGGTGTTGCTGAAGGGCTGTTGGCTAAAATGTACAGGCTGAACCAGATTTTGGACTATCCAGATTCCCTGGGTCATGTGTTTTCTGATGCATTCTGGAAGGCGGGTGTGTTCCCCAATCATCCAAAGATTTGCATCCTACTTTCAAAGAAGTTTCCTGAGCATCACAGCAAATTACAGCTTGAACGTGTAAGAAATAAGACTGTTTGGATTCGACCCTTTTCTTGTTGTCCGTGGGGAAATGACGCCAAGTGCTATGAAATATGTAGGTTGACAAGGTTGCCTTGGATGCACTGAATGACAATGCAGAAGTTTATTTGCAAAGCTTGGAACCATGGGTTCAGGTACTGAATCGTTGTATTCTTAACCAATTTAAACCAATGCATGAAAATTTCAAAATCATATTGGTTTGTCGAGATTGGCCATGTAAATATTGTTTTCTTCATCCCCTTCTCTGAATCCCATTGTACTGGTGATTTGAGTTTCATAGAGGATATGGAGAAAAGATAAGATATGAAAGAATGACCCATAAATTCTAGATGAAGGGGAATGGAAGTACATGACCTTTAGCATGCATATCCTGATCCTGAAAAAGAAGACAAGGCTCAATGTTGTTCATCAAATAAGATAGTAAATTTACATCCAAGCATCACTTTGTAGATAAAGAGACAGCAATGACAAGCCAAAGAATATGCCACATATGCAGAAGTAACAATGTAGCAAAACAAAGAGAAAAATTTACTTGCTTGCCTATTGCCTATTGAATTATTGAAGACCTGTTCCCATAAATTTCTAACCCTTGAAACCTGTTTCTTGATTGGATAGGGATGCTATCTTTTCTTTCTACTGTAATTTAGTGTCCTTGCTTTTGGAAATAATTTAGGAGGTTGAGGAGGTCCTTTTTCAAACTTGGCAATTAAACCTTGACAGACTTCAGAAACCAACTAGAGAGGATGATACAGTCCTTTATGTACACTTCTCTGGAAAGCCCAGAAATTATGAAATCAGTTGGTCCCTAACTCATTTTCCTTGAATAAACTTACTCGGGTTTGGATAGTCTAGTCATGAAACTGATCCCTTGGTGGTATTAGCCCCTTTATGTTAAAAAAACAACAATATATCAAGCCTTTATTCCAATATTTGGGGTCCGCTACCTGAATTTTATTCGTCAGTCCTTTCTATCCGTGACTTTATTTTCTAAAAGGCCCTTATAAGTCATATCATACATAAATGTCTCCCACCAAATTTTTCTTGGTCTTCCTTTATCGCTTCTGCTAGATACTTGTTCCATAGCATTTGCTCTCCTCACAAGAGCCTCTATTGGAACATTTGGCCACCCAAATACTCATTCAGCTTCAAGAAATTATGCAAGCCTCCTAGTTAAAGGGGATTTGCTGCCTCAGGTTTATAATTTTTGGGCATTGATTTGTTTGACTGCAGTGAACTTCTTGGTTCATGGCAATTATTTCTGCTCTTAATTAGTATTTATTATTTCTAGTAAGTAATAGTGACCCCAAATTATATTATATTTATAAACCATAGAAAAATGTAAAAAAGGTAGCTAAGACGACAATCTTGACCATACATCATCCAGAAAAGAGCCCGTCAATTGAAATTATTTGGCATAGACACATACAGTACTATATTCTATTGGTTATTATCACCGTTTAGGGTGCAGTGTGATTATCAGCAAGTTTTGGGGTTTACATGAATGGACCAAAGACCAAGGTTTTTTAGTCCGACTCTGAAACACATGAAAATGTTCCATTTACAACCACATATTTGCAATCTTTGGGAGGTTCTACAAGTTTCCATGTTATATTAGTAGGCCAGATATTGCATTTTATTACTCATAGCCTTTATCCACATATCAGCTCGTAGACCAGTAAGAACCCCAGTATGTGCCCTTGATTAAACAATATCTACAGGACTTAAATTATTCTCATCAAGAGACACCAAGAACCTTTAGAGTTGGCAGAACACTTCTTTCTTATTGATCTCTACAAAGGCGCTTCTTGGGAAACTTGAGGCTAACTATCTTCATATCTTGTCAAGGGCATGCCGCCTCAACTTATGCAGGCAAAGCATTTTCTTGCATAACAAGCAAAGGAGCACATAATGCATTTTTTTTTTCAAATTCATATCTATAGGTGGAATGCATTCAGCAACATCAAGCTTCAAAGATTTTGTTGAACACAGACTTTTACAATCCTAATATTGCATGTAGAACAATCTATCCTATATTCTTTAGAATGCTCTAGATGGCTAATGAAGTAGCAATGGGTTGACTTGGGGTCAGTGATTTTGTCTAACGGGTAATAAATTATAATCTTAGCCATACATTCCAATACTCTAAATTTATTGATTTATGAGCTACCATTCCAGGTCAAATGAATGTGGATGATGTTGTATAAACTTAATGCGCAAACACGTGAACGTTAGAACACTGAACACCTATGAAGCATGGACACAAGGACATGGAACAAAGGACACATGGACAATATTTTTCAAAAATGTAGGACATGACACGATCAAGATACATTATTTACTAAAATAATTTTTTATATTTTCAATGGCATAAGTATCAAAACTATATTTGAAACTCATAAATACAACAATATATCCAGCCTTTATCCCACTATGTGGGGTCAGCTACGTGAATTCTAGACTTTCATGTATTCTGTCTTTTGTCATATTTTTATTTAGGTCCATACATTTCATATCAAACTTTAATGTCTCTCCCAAAATCTTCTTGGGTTGGCCCCTACCTATTTTTTTGACTAATTGTTCCATTTCATCAACTCTCTTCATAGGAGCGTCTCTTGATCTTCTTCTCACATGACCAAACCATCTTAATGTAGTCTCTCTCATCTTCTCCTCGATTGGCACTACTCTTACCTTATTGCGAATAACCTCATTTCTAATTTTATCTTTTCTTGTATGGCCGCACATCCATCTTAACATCTTCATCTTTGCTACGCTCGTTTTTTGTTCATACTGGTATTTAACTGCCTAACATTCTGAACCATACAACAAAACTGGTCTTATAGCTGTCCTATAGAATTTTCCTTTCAGTTTTAATGGGATTTTATCATCACATAACACCCCCGATGCATTTCTCTATTTTAGCCAACCTGCTTTAATTCTATGCGTGACATCCTCGTGAATTTCTCCATCTTTTTGAATCATTGATCCCAAATATAAAAAATGGTCTTTTCTTTGTATGATTTGCTTTTCCAATTTTATTATAACATCCTTCACTCTTGCATTCTTACTAAGTTTACATTCTATATATTCTGTTTTCCTTCAACTTAATTTAAATTCTTTAGATTCTAAATTGTTTCTTCACAACTCAAGCTTAGTGTTCACTCCCTCTTTTGTTTCATCCACCAACACTATGCCATTTGCAAATAGCATACACCATGACACCTTTGTCTGAATGTGTTTAGTGAGTTCATCCATTACTAAAGCAAATAAGTATGGACTTAGTGCAGAACCTTGATGCAGTCCCATTGTAATTTTAAACGGTTCAGTATTCCCTTCACATGTTCTGACCCTTATCTCTGCACCGTGATACATGTCCTTAAAGACTTGTATTTAGGCTATTCAGACTCTTTTCTTCTTTAAAACCCTCCATAATACTTCTATAGAGACCCTATCATAGGCCTTTTTTAGGTCTATCAACACCATATGCAGGTCCTTTTGATGATCTCGATACCTTTCCATTAGGCGTCTCAGTAGGTATATAGCTTCCATTGTTGACCTATCAGGTATGAAACCAAATTGGTTTTCTGAGACGTTTGTTTCTTTTCTGAGTCTATGCTCTATTACTCTCTCCCAGAGTTTCATAGTATGGCTCATTAACTTAATTGCTTTGTAATTTTCACAATTTTGAACATCTCCTTTGTTCTTGTATATAGGAACCAAAGTACTCTTCCTCCACTCATTTGGCATCTTTTTTGATTTAAGGATTGTGTTAATTAATTTCGTTAGCCAAGAGATACCCTCTTTTCCTATGCATTTCCATGCTTCTACAACAACAACAACAACATATCCAGCCTTTATCCCACTATGTGGGGTCGGCTACATGAATTCTAGACTTCCATGTATTCCTATCTTTTTTCATATCTTCATTTAGATCCATATACTTCATATCAAACTTTAATGTCTCTCCCAAAGTCTTCTTAGGTCTATCTCTACCTCTTTTTGTGACTAATTGTTCCATTTCATCAACTCTCCTCACAGGAGCGTCTCTTAGTCTCCTTCTTACATGACCAAACCATCTTAGTCTAGTCTCTCTCATCTTCTCCTCGATTGGCACTACTCCTACCTTATTACGAATAACTTCATTTCTAATTTTTTCCTTTCTTGTATGTCCGCACATCCATCTTAACATCCTCATCTCCGCTACACTCGTCTTTTGCTCATGCTGGTATTTGACTGCCCAACATTCTGAGCCATACAGCAGGACTGGTCTTATAGCTCCCCTATAAAATTTTCCTTTCAATTTTAGTGGAATTTTACCATCACATAACACTCCCGATGCATTTCTCTATTTTAACCAACCTGCCTTAATTTTATGTGCGACATCCTCGTGAATTTCTCCATCTTTTTGAATCACTGATCCCAAATATCGAAAATGATTTTTTTTGTAAGATTTGGTCTTCTAATTTTATTATAACATCATCCACTCTTGCATTTTTACTAAATTTGCATTCCATATATTCTGTTTTCTTTCTACTTAATTTAAATCCCTTAGATTCTAAATTGTTTCTCCACAACTCAAGCTTAGTGTTCACTCCTTCTTTTGTTTCATCCACCAACACTATGTCATCTGCAAATAGCATCCACCATGGCACATCTGTCTGAATATCTTTAGTGAGTTCATCCATTACTAGGGCAAATAAGTATGGACTTAGTGCAGAACCTTGATGCAGTCCTATTGTAGTTGTAAATGGTTCAGTATTCCCTCCGCATGTTCTGACCCTTGTCTCTACACCATGATACATGTCCTTAAGGGCTTGTATATAGGCTATTTTGACTCCTTTCTTCTCTAAAATCCTCCATAATACTTCTCTAGGGACCCTATCATAGGCCTTTTCTAGATCTATAAACACCATATGTAGGTCCTTCTGATGATCCCGATACCTTTCCATTAGACGCCTCAGTAAATATATAGCTTCCATTGTTGACCTGCCAGGCATGAAACCAAACTGATTTTCTGACACATTTGTTTCTTTTCTAAGCCTCTGCTCTATTACTCTCTCCCAGAGTTTCATGGTATGACTCATTAACTTAATTCCTCTATAATTTTCACAGTTTTGAACATCTCCTTTGTTCTTGTATATAGGAACCAAAGTACTCTTCCTCCACTCATCTGGCATCTTTTTTGATTTAATGAACGCGTTAAATAGTTGCGTTAGCCAGGAGATGCCCTCTTCTCCCATGCATTTCCATGCTTCTATTGGTATATTATCTGATCCCACTGCCTTATGATTTTTCATCTTTTTTAAAGCTTGCCTTATTTCATTTGAACTTATGCGTCGATAGAATGTATAGCTCACATTCCCTTCGGAGTTACTAAGATGTCCCAACCTAACTCTTATGTCACCACCATCATTGAATAATTTTTTGAAATACTCCTTCCATCTCTCCTTAATCGCTCCCTCATTTACTAAAATATTTTGATTGTCATCTTTTATGCATTTCACTTGATTTAAATCCCGTGTTTTTCTTTCTCTTGCTTTAGCTAATTTATATATATCCCTTTCTCCATCTTTTGTATCAAGTCGTTTATATAGATTCTCATATGCTTTTGACCTTGCTTCACTAACAGCTCTTTTTGCTGCCTTTTTTGTTTCTTTATAATTTTTTTAATTTTCTTCATTGTTGCATTGATATACCGCATTATAGCAAGTTTTCTTATTTTTAATTTTTAATTGTACATCTTCATTCCACCACCAAGACTCCTTAAGGTTAGGGGCTCTACCATTTGTCTCTCCAAGGACTACCTTTGCCGTGTTTCTCAGAGCATTAGCCATTTCTTTCCACATTTGGTTTGTCTGTCTTTCTCCATTCCATTCCCTTCTACCCCTTAATTTTTCTTTGAAGATTAGTTGTTTCTCCCCTTTTAAATTCCACCACCTGATTCTTGGATTTTGTTTTATGTGATTTTTTCTCTTTCAATTTCTTACTTGGACGTCAAGTACTAAAAGTTTATGTTGAGTAGTCAAACACTCTCCCGTTATTACCTTACAATCCCTACAACATAACCGATTCTCTTGTCTCATGAGGAAGTAATCTATTTGGGTGCTTGAGGTAATATTTTTATGTGAATAAGTGTTCATCCCGTTTTTTGACCTCGTATTGGTTATAATGAGCCCATATGCCATAGCAAAATCAAGGATAGATTTACTCTCATTAGTAATTTCCCCGAATCCATACCCTCCATGTACCTCTCTATATCCGTTTCCGTCTCTACCCACGTGCCCATTTAAGTCATTTCCATGCTTCTATTGATAAATTATTTGGTTCCATCGGCTTATGATTTTTCATCTTTTTTAATGCTTGCCTTATTTCTTTTGAACTTATGCGTCGATAAAATGTATAGCTCACGTTCCTTTCGGAGTTACTAAGATGTCCCAACCTAACTCTAGTGTCCCCACCATCATTGAATAATTTTGTGAAATACTCATTCCATCTCTCCTTAATCGCTTCCTCATTCACTAATACATTTTAGTTCTCATCTTTTATGCATTTCACTTGGTTTAGATCCCTTGTTTTTTTTTTTTTCTCTTGCTTTAGCTAATTTATATATATCCTTTTCTCCATCTTTTGTATCAAGTCGTTTATATAGATTCTCTTAAGCTTTTGACCTTGCTTCACTAACAGCTCTTTTTGCTGTCTTTTTTGTTTCTTTATAATTTTTTAGGTTTTTTTCATTGCTGCACTGATATACAGCCTTATAGCAAGCCATTTCCCTCCACATTTGGTTTGCCTGTTCTTCTCCATTCCATTCCCTTCTACCCATTAGTTTTTCTTTGAAGATTAATTGTTTCTCCCCTTTTAAATCCCACAATCTAATTCTTGGATTTTGTTTTATGTGATTTTTTCTCTTCCAATTTCTTACTTGGAAGTCAAGTACCAAAAGTCTATGTTGAGTAGTCAAACACTCCATCGGTATCACCTTACAATCCCTACAACATAACTGATCCTCTTGTCTCATGAGGAAGTAATCTATTTGGGTGCTTGATGTAACATTTTTATATGTGATTAAGTGTTCGTCTCGTTTTTTGAATCTAGTATTGGTTATGATGAGCCCGTATGCTATAGCAAAATCTAGAATATATTTACCCTCATTATTAATTTCCCCGAATCCATACCCTCTATGTACCTCTCTATAGCCGCTTCCGTCTCTACCCACGTGACCATTTAAGTCACCTTCTATAATCACTTTCTCTCCTCTTGGTATCATTTGTATGAATCCCTCTAGTTCCTCCCAGAATTTTGCTTTTTTCTCATCACCTAACCCCGCTTGTGGTGCATATGTACTAAAGATATTCATAGTTATTCTTCCTACACCAACCTTCACCATAATAATCCTACCCCTTATTCTCTTTACATCCACTACCCCATCTACTAAGCTTTTATCCATAATAATCCCCACTCCATTTTTCGCTCGATCATTTTTTGTGTACCATATTTTATATCCAGTTTTTGATAAAGTATTTGCTTTTTTCCCTACCCATCTCGTCTCTTGAAGGTACATAATATTAATCTTTCTCCTAATCATCACATCTACCACTTCTATAGCTTTGCCTGTTAATGTTTCTATGTTCCATGACCCAATCTTTAATCTATGAGTTTGATTTTGGCTTTGACTTTGAATTTGTTTTTGTTTTTGATTTTGGACTAACTTCTTTACCTGCATCTGTCCAAGCAAATGTGAGGACCCTTGCTCATTTGGTACTACATCTGGGCGCCGATATAGCGGTCCTAGCTCACTTGACATTATATGCGGGTAGTGTAGCGCGTCGCTATGAAGGGTTATGCCCCAATGGTTTTTCATAGTTTGTCTAGAGTTCATGTTTTAGACCGGCAATAGATAACATCCCCAGACGGAGTTATTCAAAACTCATAAATAAGCATTTAAAATTTATAAGCCAAAATTTTAAATGAATAACTCTAATTTAATTAACAATCAACTCATAGTCCATTTGTCTTCATCCCTCACTCTAGTTGATGTTTAAAGGGCTAGAGAACAGAAGCATGAAGGGTATGCAAATTGAATAGGCGTGGAATCAAAACATGAAAAAACAAAAAAGAGTCATGCAATTTGCCAAGTTGGAAAACTGAAGAGTCAAAAAGAAAACCCTCATTTTTTAGTCTTTGAAGTGTTTGCATAGGGGACACATGTGTCCTAAGCATGTCCCCTCCCATATCCTCTTAAAAAAAATTAAGATGTTGGGCACGTATTGCCCTGACATGCTGCCAACACCAGTATGACAATCCCTAAAGAGTGTGCGTGCTTTATAGTAGAGCATCGATAATTGAAATAATCATGTACTTGAATTCATTGTTGCCATTGATAGTTGTTGGCAAGTATATGAAATTTGCAAAAATTTTGTAAAGCTAGGGCTTCCCCTTCTTCTCTCATCTCGCACACAATGTGATGACTTCAATGGAATGGGTCAAATTAGGGTTTCATGACGTGAGAGTAGAAGGGGGATTTAGCCAATTTAGCCTGTATTTACATGTTTTAGTAAGGTTCTCCCATTGTGGGCTTCTATTGGGCTTTAAGCCTACATTAGTCATTCAACTAAATCTGAATAAAAGGTGTGTCATGGGCTTAAACAATTCGGATCAAACTCAAATGGGTCAGTATCCATGTCTAACTAAAAATATTTTGTATTTTAGCTTACTAACACTGAGCAGTTAACAGAAGCCTAATTATGTTAAAAATAAAATTTCTAATTGATAAGTCTCCTGACTCTTGGTTTATATGTGTTCATTGAAAAAGAGTGTCCCACAAGGATCAAAATTTCCTTTTTAGCTGCCATGGTTAGCTTGGAGCATGAGTGTTCCTGACTCTTAGTAACTGTATGTATATTGAAAAAGAGTGTCCCACAAGGATCAAAATTTCCTTTTTAGTTGTCGTAGTTAGCTTGGAGTGTGAGTGTTTAGTTGCATGAGGGAGCCAATGAAAGATATGGAAAACATATAAAGCAGTCTGGAAAGAAAACTAGAACCTTTATGAATGCTCACAAGAAATTCACTGCTTGAATAATTAAATATGTTTCGGATTTATTCATCCTTTTGCATAATGACACAAGTAATTTCCTGTAAATTCCATACAAAATAATAATTGGAATTCATAAAATCAATCTTATCGTATGCAAGTATACCTTATTTTAAATGTTTACATTATTATCATAATTCATAAAATTGTACATTAAGGGTGCATTTGATTGCAAGCATGGAAAGAAAATATTTTCTAGGCAATTGAATTGTCTAGAATTAAATTCCAGGGAAAATGTCAATTGAAGGTGTTTGATTGACTTAATTTTCTATCTAGGAAATAATCATATGCACGCATACAGATAATCAATAACCAAATACACAAATCAATAATCAATTACATAAAATAATCAAATATACGTATATTCAAAAAATAAATCAAATATACATACACAAAATATTCAAAAAATAAATCAAATATACATACACAAAATATTCAAAAAATAAATCAAATATACATACATAGCAAGTTCAGCCACAGTTGCTGCAAGTCGTCGATGGCCATCGCCCAGCCACAACTGCTGCAAGCCGCTGCATCTGGCCGATCCATCTCTTTTCTGTTGATGGGCGGTCGCTGTTGCACGTCTTCGGATCTGGCCAATCCTTCTCTTCTCCATTGATGGGCAGTGGTGGGCAATGATGGAAGGGGAAGGCTAGCGTGGATTTTCCATTTCCATGGAAAATTAATTCTAACCCCCCCAATGAGAAAACCAATTCCAGCAAAAGTGGGAAAAGAGCATCACATGACCATAAGTTGGAAAATATTTTCTATGGAAAATTTGGTCAATCAAACACCTCAAAAGCTAAAATTTGGGTGGAAAATAACCATTTTCCACTGAAAAGATGGTCAATCAAACAGACCCTAAGGGTAAATTCTTCATAAAGTGTAGGGTCCCTCTAGGCAAACATGTTAATATTCTTTTCTCTATGATGCAAGTAAAAGTAAAATTTCATAAATGTCGGAGATCCTCCTTTTCTTTTGTGATCTTTTCTTTTTGTTTTTCCTTTTGTTTTAGGGTAAGTGAGCATGAATTAAGAAAACTGAAAACATAAATTTAAACTGGACACACCCCATTTACATATAAGGTTGGGAGTGGTCTCTATTGAAGTGGAGACCCTTGAGAGAACATTATTCAACAAGGCCACTATAGGCAACAAATGAAACAGCAAAAGGAAACAGAAAATAAGCACTATCGTCGATAATGTAGCCAAGCCTTTCCCGAAAGATAGGTAGAGTTAAGCCCACCAACCAATCTTTCTTTCTATCTTGAATTCTTGATCTTTGGTGCCAGTGGAGCAAAGGAAGCAGGGGACGACTCCCTATCCCATTCTCGTAAATTCTTAGCTATATGGGGGACTATTCATTCCTCTTCTTGGAACTTAACTACTTTTTCTATCTGAAGCACTAAAACCACCTGATTGAAGTTCAAGAGACTGCCAAATTTTCATATTTCTAGGATCAATAAATTAAAGTTTTGTTGTTATAGAACTTGGGATAGGGTGGGCCATGAGACCAGAAAGGACGACCTGAACCATCAGCTCTGTTGGTTACCAGGGCCTTGCTCCACCAAGCATGCATGAGTCCAGTCCTTGCTCCAGCATATCCCTCCAGTAACCTGCAAGATAAATATCTGAACTGGGTTCCATCTGCTCTGAATGGCAACCTCTCTGGCATTCTTTCATATTGTTGTGTTAAACCAGTCTGTTTTTTTATTTTTTGTCTTGACTTCATTAAACACTGCATTAACAGGTGTTTGCTTTTATTCAAATGCCCTTTTATATCTTCCAGACTGCATATAATAAGCTGCTGGAAAAACTTCTCAAAGTTATGCTGATGGTTTTTTCCTTCCAAGTTCCAATTTTTGATAACCCAGTCAAGAACATTATTCCACCCATTGTTAGGCGAACATCAATGGAAAAAATGGGCCGGAGTGAGCTTCAATCACCTGATTACATAGCATAAAGTTTTTATCCTGTGTCTGAAAGCCATTAAACTTTCATGGGAATTCAGTCTCTGCCTTAATATGCTTAGCTATAACTGGGTGACTATGCTTTGCTGACCCATACGATATTGTACTGGGGAAACTTTTCCTTTCTTCTCCACCTTAACTTTTAACTTACTGAAGCCACTGAGTATTTGCTACCTTGGTTTACTCACCATCTAATTTCCTATTTCCAGTTACTGATGGCTTGTACATATCTGAAGTATAGTTCTTTAAGCCATGATTTCAATGTTAAGCAAGGTCAATTGCATTCACAGCTCCTGATAATGAATATTTGATACTTACATAGACATAGAAAAGTTAAATTCAAATGGTGGCTGGAGTGAGGAAAAAAATTTACAAATTCTAATGTTCATGGAACACACGCGCGCGCACGCACACAGAGTTGTAAAGTAAGAGGATAAGCAAATTTAAACATGTCAACAGTCATTGCATCGTGAACTCTCATCTGAAATAACTTCGTGGTTTTATTGGTTTTTATAGAAAAAAGTTATAAATTATTTTTTTTTATCTATTCCTAGTGAGTGTTGGAACACCTTAGTTTTGTAGAGATTTGGTAAGTTGCCTATGTTTCATTGAATATATTGGACCTTTGGTTTCCCTTATAGTGTTCTGCCGGTTACACACCAACTCTATTGCAAAACTACTCTGTAGGCAGCAATTAGAGCGTCATAAATGAACAGTTTCTAATGTCCTCCATGGTAATTATCTTCATCATGAATGACTATTGTTCAGAGCAAGCAGAAACTTGTCCTGGCTTGCTGGACAAGATCACCAAGGGCCATTTGAGAAGAAGAAGAAAAAGAAAAGGATGAGAAGCTTAGCCAGAAAATTTAGGAGGGAAGGCCCCTCGGCCCAAGAATTTGGGCTTTGTTTGCCTAAAATTAAGTCACTGACCTGACACAGGCCAGCTTCGGCCTCCAGGTTCTTTATTTATGAGTTTACAATGATCTGGACGTGCATGGCCAAAGTCCTTTGTCTTTAGATAACTCTCCTGCTCCCACTAATGACTGGAGTGGACTCACTTATAAAGCGCCCATCTCTAGTCAAACCATAGCTTAGCCTGGAAGTTGGATCAAGGACATATGCCCTGTGCAGGAACCATCTTGAGAGTCTGCCAGCTATTTCAGACTCCTTCAGTTGAAAACTAGATATTGGGCCTTGGTTGCCTACCCCTGAACAGCCCTACGCTCCATTTCGACTTATTTACTCACATCTCTCCTCACCATTTCAGAAAATGAGCATGGGCCTGCTGACTTAACCATGAAAGGCATTTTGAAGACCAAGTCCCTACCCCAATTCTATCAATCAATAGGAACTTGCCTTTATTTCCTCAAGTGTAGAGATGGCAATGGGCCAATAAATGGGTCTCATTTACACCTTTAAAGTTGAAATAATTATGAAAACTTCGTACTTTGAGTCATAGAGATAAAATTTATTTGAACATTTATTAAAATAAGCCCTAGTTACCCATTTAAAATTGAAATAAGTTTGAAAAATTCATATTTGAAGGATATAGACATAAAACATATTTTGAAAATTTACTTAATGGGCATGTAAATAGGTGGCCCATTGCCATCCTTACTCAAGCATAAACACTCAAATGAAATTGGTTCTTTTTGTTGTTATTTCATTAATGTTGATAGAGGCCCCATGTGGTATATCCAAAACTGCCTGACATGCACATGTGATCCAACCACCCTAAATCTGTACTTAGTGCCAAGCATTCTAAACCATCCACACTTGGAACACAGTAATCGAAGACCAAAAAAGAGTGGTGCTTGAACTCCCATTTTTGTCCTTCTTGAAGGCTTCAAGTTCTGATGATAACAACTGCTCCCTGTAAATCTCAGACATCCACATCATCACACTTTTAGTTCTTATAAGCCAAGCTTGGATATCCTTGAACTTGGCTGTCATGATCCAGATGGTTGGTCTGTTCTGTGACTGCATGACCCCTGGTGAACTGTTGGATCACTATGATGCGGTCACCGATCAAGACTCGGCACAAGGCCGACCCAACCAAACTGGAACAGTATCACCAAAATAATAGTGCCATAATGTTATTTTAATACTTCTTAAGTTTTAGAATTCTACTTGATTTAGGATTCTACTTCATGTTTCTACTTGATTTAGGATTCTACTTCATATTTTTACTTGATTTAGAATTCTATTTCATGTTTGATTAGGGTTTTATTTTTATTAGGATTTTAGTTAACTTTTATTTATGATTTATTTCTATTAGGATTCTAGTTGGATTTTGTTTTCCAAATATTAGATGGATTTGGATTAGCCAAATACTATAAATATGCCTAGAACCTAGAGTTTGTAGTCAAGTTTTAATCAATCAAATTTCAGCAACCTATTTGGGTTTTTTTAGCAAAACAGTCTTGTTTTTGCGTCTTCTTGAAAGCCAAGCTTCGGCCATTGAAGTTTGCTCTTTCAAGGGTTTATTTTGGTGTGTTTTTTTCATACACGCGCTACACGCTGCGTCACACTAGCATCAAGCAAGCCTCCATATCCAATATGTTGCCATGATTCAGTCCCATATATTAAATAACAATTTATAACTGAGACAAAACATCAAACTCCAATATTAATAAAACCAAACCAAAAAATGTACTATACAGTCCTCCCTGAAAATATTGGAGCTGACTACTAAGAATATCTAAGAGATAAATTAAATAATAACTCAACCATGCCCACACGAACCAATTTGAGGCCTACTAATAAAGGAGAATAAGAATCCAAATGCTTTCTAAGTAAATTAGTTTGTCAATCCCAATGTCAACCTGTGATTTGAGAAATGTCCACCTGAGGAAGGTCTGTAGACTCAGCTGCCTCTAGATTTGCTCTAATGGAGAATGCTATTATAAAGCTGCTTGGAAGTATGGCATTTTTATGTGGGCCCTGTATTTGTGTTGCACTTGCATGTGAGTCTAGTAGATGGATTCCCTTGTATGCTTATATTTATGTTTTTATATCTGCTGTGTGTTTCCTTTTTTTTTCATGTTACTTTTCTGTTAAATTTTGGCCTTAATTTGGGTAATTGTTTGTAAGTCAAGGTATCATTTTAACATAAACGAGATTCATACTCTCATCTGTTGTTGACTTGCTCTTGTCTGGATCAGCTGCTTCTTGACTTGATGGAATTTCGAGAACAAGCTTTGCGGCTAATACTGGATTTAAGCAGTACAGTAATTACCTTGTTGGTAAGTATATTATCATGCAAAAAAACTGGAATATAGTTGTCTTGTATCATGACATGAAAGGCATTGCCAATTTGTCTGATATCTGTTGCGTTCTAATGGTATTTCAGTTACTCTTTTTTCTGGCTCCTTTTCTAGTTGCTTGTAACATGTCCATGCTAGTAAATGTCCATTATTCAAGTTGTTTTAAAAACTCTTTGAAGTGCACCCTAGTCCTAATGTCACAGGTTGACAACCATAATTTTCTGTGTATGGATGAAATCTTTGATGATTAGGTGAATTACTTCTGCAGCCCCATCAAAATTCTCTCATACTACATGCATTTATGGACCTCTTTTGTGCCTTCGTCCGTGTCAATCTTTTTGTTGAGAAGGTAAGCCCACAAAACATGCACTTTTTGTGTTCTCCGTTTTATCAGTCTTTTAACTGACAATTGAATTTTGTTTCTCCAAGTTATGCATCCACAAAATTTTTAATATATTATGTAAATATGATTTTAATATAGTATAATATTCATTCTTTGATGATTTTATTGCAGATACCAAGGAAAATGATGCTGCAAATTTATAACATTTTGCATGCGATGTTGCATGATGATCGGGATTGTGATTTTTATCATCGGTAGGGGAATATTTTATGGTTATCTTGATTGCCCTGCGAGTCTGCAATCATGCTTAACTTTCATAGTTCCTTCTGGGTGCATAATATGCATGAATAATATTTATTGTATATACCACTTAAATTGATGCATGAAGAACTTGTGCACCCAATTTAGTTGCTTTTATGAAAATTCTGATAGTGTCTGTGGGTGCCCTTATAAACGTGATGAATTATGAGACTATTTCATTTTTCTGTACTGTTACTTCTTTGATATGCTATATTTGTGCAAAAGCCTTTTTCATCTTAACATCAGGTGGCTTATATTTCTGGATTATCTAATTAAGCAAAAAGATATATATCCTTTACCCTGGTCAAAGATGGCAGTTAAGCAATTATATTCTGATGCATGTTAATCTAGAAATGTTAGGTAGCCCATCTATTTGATCTATTTGTCAATTGTTGCTTGTTGTGTTGTCAAATCTAGTGATTGTACTTGAGAGACAAAATCATTGTTAGAGTTAGGACTTAGGAAGCAGTTAGATTCCACTCTCTGTCAGTGTATAGTAGAAATGTTGATTCCAGAGTTGAAACCAGTTGCTTACTGGCTTGTGCTTACACAAAATCCTATATCCTCCAATGAGTTTGGTCCTTAAAAGATTTCAATTATGAATATTAGTTCAAGCGTGATGGATTGTCAATGAAATGCTCTAGTGTTTAAAACAAATCGACCAAGTTTATGATAAAAAAAAAAAAAACTTTGAATAGCATTTAGGTAAAGGTTGCTTGTTATGATTTTAGAAATGATCTTGGGTGCTCTACGAAGGATTTTTTACATGTTGCAACTGATATTTCCCTGTTCTTAAATAACAGGCTTGTTCAATTCATTGACTCTTATGATCCACCAATGAAAGGATTACATGAAGACTTGAATTTTGTCAGCCCCCGTATAGGAGAGGTGATATATTTTCCCTCTTCCTAAACTGATCTTGTAAGAAGTTCAATTTGTCTCATGATAAAATTGGTTTGGTCCTCTGCCCATATGTTGTTTGTCATGATATACATCTTATTTCAGAATCTTTAAAGTAGGAACTTTATTGATATTGGTTGCTTTGAATTGTTATTCTTGTCTATTTTTAGTTTTTTTAACCTTTCAGGAAAAGTAGTTAACTTCAACATTTATTCATAATCATTGTTTTGAATAAATAAGCATATGCTTTTCCAGGTTTTGGAGGCTGTGGGCCCTATAATATTCCTGTCTACAGATACCAGGAAGCTAAGAAATGAGGGGTTTTTAAGTCCATTTCATCCTCGGTACCCTGACATACTTACAAATTCAGCGCATCCAATGGTACATATTATTTTCTTGGTGCTCAGAAGCGCCCTTAATGAAACTCATGCAAAATCTATACTACCTTTTACTCTGGCTGTTCTTTAAGGAAATGGATGAGTTCACTCACAGCAGACTTCAGTCTTGTAACTTCTTTATTTACAACAACATATCAAGCCTTGATCTCACTATGTGGGATCAGCTACATGAATTCTAGCTCATGAATCATTTCTCTTTATGGTTTTATCTTCTCTATAGCCCTTACTACTCATATCATATTTTTTAGTGTCTCATGAAGTTTTTCTTGGTCTTCTTCGACCTTTTTTATTAAAAACTTGGTCCTTTCCGTCAAACACTCCTCACAAGAGCCTCTATTGATGTTATTCTCACGTGACTAAACTATCTTAATTTCTTAATAATGCCACATCCATCTCAACACAATGCTATATTAAGAGGGTTACATCCTATCAATTTGCTGAAACATCTCTATTTATCAGATAAAAAAAATCAGCCTCGTGTTATCTTTAATATTTTTCTTTTGTTTTAAAATATGCAGAGAGCTCAAGACTTGGCAAATGTTACAGCTTATCGTGAATGGGTATTATTTGGCTATCTTGTTTGTCCTGATGAGCTTCTAAGAGTCACCAGCATTGACATTGCTTCGGTAAATTTGAGGCAACTTTTTGTTTCATCTTATTATGAACCAAGTTTACTTAAATTTTGCTACACAGAAATGACAGAAATAAGCAGCAAAGATGAAAGATGGGATATGTGTGATATCTAAATTTATTATCTGTTGGAAACACCTTGAACCATTTTATATGATGGAAATGCTCTCTGTACCTTACACTTCTAAATATATTGTAAACTGCAAAATCTTGAAGTCCTGCAAACCCTGAAGATACCTTAGTTGTCTGTTCAATAGGACACAAAACTTGTATTTTGCATAGAAAAGGAAAAAGAGAAAGTGAAGATGACGTATTGGAACTGAGCTAAATTATTGTTATTAAATATTTGTCAATTCTTGTCTTGCTGTAGTCCATTCCTTATCAGTTTGCTCTATTTCATGGTGTTTTTATTTCTATCAAAATAGCATAGTTATGTTGAGGTGAACATGAATAACTGCTGCAAACCTTCAATCTCTTATAATGATTTTATTTGCCTTTTGTACATTAAAACATGATTAAATTCTTTGTTTAGTTAATTATGCCTCTACATTTTGAGAAAGACTTTTGAATTTATGTAGTAGCATCATTGTTAGTATTTTACTGGACAAGGTACTTGATTTGCTGTTGGTATAATACAATACCAGTACTGGACAATACTAGGAAGTTGCTACGCAAAAACAACAATCTGTAGCCTTATTCTCCCTTCGTATGTATGCTAGAATAATTTAATAACACATTATAAACATATATACAAATTGTTTGAAACTGATTTAAATCAAGTAAAGTAGTTACTATTATTAATAAGCACTCCATATTTGGCATTATACATGTTATTTGCATCGCATAAATGGATTATGCATCTACATATTATCTAGGTACAATGTAACATCAAATATCAACATGTGCATGCATACATGTAACATTGAATCTAATCAGCATACAAGTACATGTATTTTGTTAACATTGAACCTAGTCAGGATACATATGTATTTAGTTAATAGCTCACCGAAATATAAGAAGGCTGACTTTTAAATAGGATATATATACATCATGAAGATATCCAAAATTCTATTCTACGTTGGACATCTGGACATGAGGTTGACATCTGGATATGAGGTTGTGAAGTGCTTGGTTTCCATCAGTTAGTGTAAAACCATAAGGGAATGGGATGAAATCCAAGCTAAGTTGAATCCTAGAGATAGAGTTGCTTGGTCCCTTGCATTATGGAAGGCTTTGACTATCTTCAAGAGTGTCATCATGCCTCTTAGCCAGATTCGATGAATGAAGAGATTACGCAAGGCAGACAAAGCAATCATGAGTCTAATAGTAGTCAACCTTGCAACTGGTGCATAGGTGTCAAAGGAATCATATCCTGGTGCTCCTTGTAGCCCTTTGCAACAAGTGTTTCTTTATGTTTCTGGATTGAACCATCTGGTCTCAACTTCGTTTTGGAAACCCTTTGGGTAAGGAATTATGTTTGTGTATATTGCAGTGTTAGACACTGCTTTTGGTTTGATTTTCAACCTGCCATAAAAAAAACACTGTTCTTCTCTAAAGTTATTGTAATTTTTATAGTTTTTATTTAATATTTCTTATTTTATTTAATGCTATTGTCCCCCCCACACCCCCCCCCCCCAAAAAAAAAAAAATTTTTTTTTTTCTTATTTACAATTTTGTGTTCACGGTTTCAGGTTGTACTCAAGGAAAATTTAATTCTTACATTGTTCAGAGATGAGGTGAGTTGTATAGTGCTATAATCATAAGGAGCTGGTTGATTATTTTCAGATAGTTCATGTGCTTACCTGTTGATATTCATTCATATTAAATGTGCTTAAGGTGCTAATTTACTGTTCTTATATAACAAATGTGCAGTATGTACTATTGCATGAGGATTATCAGTTATATGTGTTACCGCGTATATTGGAGTCAAAGAAGATGGCAAAATCTGGACGAACAAAGCAAAAAGAAGCTGATCTAGAGTATAGTGTTGCGAAGCAGGTTGAGAAAATGATAAGGTACTAAAATACTAGATATTGCATGTAAGAACTATGTGCTTGACTGAAGGTTTTATGGAGAAAGAACAAATAACAACCTACAAAGGATGGAAAAAGTTTGCTGTGTGCTTTCTTGTGGCACCACGGCTCTCAAAAATTAATTATTTTTGATGACTGCAGTGAAGTACATGAACAAGCATTACTCTCTTGTGATGCTATACACCGAGAAAGGAGAATATTATTAAAGCAAGAGATTGGAAGAATGGTGCTTTTTTTCACTGATCAGCCAAGTTTATTGGCTCCTAATATCCAGGTATAGTAATTTTAACTTCAAGCATGCTATTATTTTTGGAGCATTAGTTGTTCAATAAAACTTTGAAGGGAACAAGAAGGCAGTTTTTTTCTTTTCCTTTTTTTTTTTTGAATTTTAGGAAATTGAATTTTGGGTAAATTTGTTTCAATGAGACCCCTTAAATGTTTTAGTTAAAACTTAAATTGTTTCACAATTTAAAAATAAGAAAATTTACATGAGTCAAAAAGTTAGGAAGAGCACCATGCAACTAGTGATACTTGGAACATGGAGTGGTTGATTGATATGAGATTCTAGTTAGTATTTTTATTCTCCATTAATTAGTAATTTTGTGGTGGTCCTTGAGTGCCATTCAATAGAGCTGCAATTACTATAGGGGAATTCATATAAAATTTAATGCCATCTTAGTGTTTTATTTTGTGATTTGATAGGATGGGTGTTTCCCAAAATATTCCTAGGGAAAATTGTAATGAACACCCTTGAGGTTTGGTGAAATTGTAAGAAACCCCTTGACATTTGAGAAATAACAATAAACGCCCCTACTGTTAAATAAAGGGATAAAAAGATCAATTTACCCTTAATTCTCTCTCATTTCTCCTCATATTGAAAAATAAGGAAAAATAAAAATACCCCACGCCAAAACCCAATTTTGTGCTAGCATTGGTGATGAATCTAGTGGGTTCTGTGCTAGTGTTGGCGATGAACCCATTTGGGTTTGAGACCTCATTCAACGTTGATGATGAACCCATTGCCAACAAGTGAACCTAGATCTGGGTTTGAAGAAGAAAGAGAGAGAGAGAGAGGGGGGGGGATGGAGAGGAAGAAAAAGACGAGGAGGAGAAAGAGGATGAGAGAGGGTGAGGGAGGGAAGGAAGAACAACCTCCCTTGCTCTGTTGTCATCATGACTAGATACCCCCACCACCTTTATGACTTGCCTCCACTGCCACAAATTGAGACCAAGTGAGAGAAAGCAAGAGAAGATGAACAACTGTTTGTTGCCTTCGCCATTTGTTGTTGCCTAAGAGAGAGGAAAGCATAGGAGGGATTTGAGAAGAGAGAGAAAAGAGGAGAAAGAGTTTAAATATAAGGGTATTTTAGTTATTTTATAAAGTTTAATGATGGTTAACTAACGGTGGGGGGAAATTGCAACTAACATTAAACCTTAGGAGAGAGGGTGAGGGAGGGAGAAGAAGAAGAAAAGCCTCCCCTGTTGTTGTTGTGACCAAATGCCCCCACCACCACTATGACTAGCCTTCACCGCCACAAATTAAGAGCGAGAGAGAGAAAGTAGGAGAAGATGAACAGCTATTTGTCGCTGCTGCCATTTGTTGTTGCTTGAGAGAGAGGAAAATAGAGGAGGGATTTGAGAAGAGAGAGAAAATAGGTAATGAGTTTAAATATAAATGTATTTTAGTTATTTTATAAAGTTTAATGATGGTTAACTAACGGTGGGGGGAAATTGCAACTAATATTAAACCTCAGGGGTACTCTCTGTATTTTCTCAACATCAAGGTTACTTTTTGCAATTACAACCTCAGGGGTATCGCTTGGAGTTTTCCTTGTTCCTAAATGTTAACCCACAATTGGCTGCCCTAGAGGTTGTGTTATGTCACGACCTAGATGAATTAAGAAGTTATTTTTTATTGCAATTGTTATATCTTTATTTAGTTGTTATTTATAGTTATGTTTTAGGAATAGTTGGGTATTATTTATAGTTATGGAGTAGTGGGGAAGTTGTGGAGGAGTGGTAACCACTTGGTAAAATCTGTTGGTTGGCTTTATATATAAAGCCATAACCCATAGTGCTGAATTAATGAATGAATTTTCAAGAAGTTATTGAAGTCTCTCATTTCTCCCTCAATTCTTTCTATTTCTCCCTTAATTCCAATTCTATCTTCAAAGAAAACATTAGCAAGGACTAGGGTCTTGACATTTGGTGTTAGAGCAGCAGTTTCTCAGCCTCAGATCTAGCTTTTCTTTTTTGGATTTTCTCTATGGCTGAAGGTTACCAGACGCTCAAAGCTTCTATGGATAGATTTGAAAGGAAATTGGACAAACTCATGATCATGATGGCCAAACGGTATCAAGTTAGTCTCCTAGTGGAATTACTTTCTAGGGAATATTCTGATCCTAGTATTCAACAAAATAGACTAGTTCATGTGACAGTTGGAGAACCACTCCTGCTAGGAAATGACTTGATTCATAGAACTCTGCAAGTCAACTTGCAGGAGGATTTTTTGTTAGAGAAGGATGAACAAATTCTGGAAGACAACGAGTTTCCATTGGAAGAAGATGAACAACCGGCCAAAACTATACAAGAAAACTGGAAGTCAACAGGGTTCAGGATCTGTGAGCGAATGGAACCAAGGGAAACAAGATTTGTTGCCCTAGAGGATGGTTGGAAGTTCTGCCTAGAGTGTATTGACTTGGCAATAATGGAAACTCATGAAAGTCAGCCGCTTTATCTTGATATGCAAGAAATTTATGAAGAAACTGAAGTGGATGAAGGGATGGTAGAACAAAAAGACGCTGCAGGGATTGGATGGAGGAGTGACTAGTTACTATGATTTCTTGGGGACAAAAAATCTTTTAAAGGGGAGGGAACTAGATGAATTAAGAAGTTATTTTTTATTACAATTGTTATATCTTTATTTAGTTGTCATTTATAGTTATGTTTTAGGAATAGTTGGGTATTATTTACAGTTAATTTACAATTATGGAGTAGTGGGGAAGTAGTGGAGGAGTGGTAACCGCTTGGTAAAATCTGTTGGTTAGCTTTATATATAAACCCATTACCCACAATGCCAAATTTATGAATGAATTGTCAAGAAGTTATTGAAATCTCTCATTTCCCCCTATTATTCTATCTGTTTGTCTCTCAATTCTTCCTATTTCTCCCTCAATTCCAATTCTATCTTCAAAGAAAACATTAGTAAAGACTAGGGTCTTGACATGGCAGTTGAGTGGTTGTAGAGTGAAGAAGAGAATGATAGGAAGAGTTTCGGTGTTGGAGGGCAACCAAATTTATAGAGAACAGAAGAAGGCAAGGGGGGGGGGGGAAGGGGCAGGTTTTCCCTCCCCTTTATACCCTACATTGTGACCTTGGGGTCTCAAATAGGCAAGGCCCGTGAGGGCTTTTCCTTTGTCCAGCTGGGCTATCCTTTTGTCCTACCCAATTGTAAATAAATATTTTATTAATTTGGCCTTATTAGTTTAATTTTGTAAATTTTTAATTTCCTCCAATTTTTAAGTCTTCACATTGGGGCTTGGGGCAAACACGTGCAACTCTTTGGACATGTTTGGCTTTGTGCTAGCTTCCAGAATTTTCTATTAATTTCCAAAATTTTGAAAATTAAAGTGAAAAATCATGTTTGATTTTGTGTTTGGCGTTAAAAAATGGGAAAACTTGAGTCAAAAAATGGGCAAAAACAGAAATGCCCAAAATCTCTTTCCATGTCGAGTTCATTCCACGTGTGCCCAAAACCCCGCCCAAAACCCTATTCAAAACCATCGATTTCTTGTTGCCAAATGGAAACCCCATCAAACCTCATTTTCTTTCTCATCAAACCCCCAAAACTTAATTTCTCATTCAAAATCCTCGAATGAAAACCCCATTTCTTGAACCCATCAAAAAAAGGGTAAAAAAAAAAAAAAAGACAGCCCCATTTGTGTTGAGTTCCTTGTGAAATATATTGAAGCATTTGACAATGAGTTCGGCAACATGTTGCTCTCCTCTCTCTCTCTCTATATATATATATAGTTTGCCCAAATCTGGTCGAACCTGGATCTCAGTTCGATAACCCCACCTATGGGTCTCTCTCTCTCTCCATAGATTAATAGTGAAATGGAACTGACAATGGAAGAGAAAGGTTGTACTTTCTACTGTTATTGAAACTGGACCAGACATCTTGGTTGGACTGGGAAAACTGGTAACCAATCCAAAGGGTCCAGTCAGGTAGAAAAAACCAGACGACAAAAAGGCAGGCAGTTGTTTGAACCCGAGGTGGAACCATGAACTGGTAGACACTCCCGCCCCCCCCAAAGTTAAAGACTGAAACGTCTCCTTGTTGCATTCATCAAAAAATCATGCTTGAGAAAAAGAGAGTGAGTTGAACTGGACGTTAAATCTTCATCTCCTTCATAAGAAAAAGAGAAGGGGAAGAGACAGAGGACGGGTTGAACAAAATAATGAACTCTCCTACATGAGAGAGAAAGGGAGAGAGAAAAGGAGTGTTTGAACAGAACATGAAACTTTGTCTCACTCCTATTTCCTTCTCAGATCTGTTAAGCTCTGTTTGCTTCACTGCTTCCAGTGATCTGAAAATTTCAAACAGATAGAGAGACAAACTTGAGAGCACAGAGATGGATCGGAAACTTTTGAAGGATGGAGGAAGGGAGGGAAGGAAAACTTCGAAAAGAGAGAGGAAGATGTTAAAGGGGTAGAAATCAGCTTTTACTTTTTCATTTATTATATGTTATTTTTTTTTCCAGATTTACAAAAGAAGAAGCATACTTTCCTTCTGCTCATTATTTTAACATAGGATCACGTTTTTCAAAATGCCCTATTAATATCCAGATTTGCAATTATAGTGGTGTGGGTTTCAATTGTTGATATATATATATTTTATGAAAGTTATTTTAAATGTAGGAGAATGTATTATATATATGTTGTATAATGTATTTTTCTTCTTTTCATTTTTAAATCATATAATTTGTTACTATATATTTATTTATTTAATAAAATTACATTATGCTTCAACCCTAGTTTGACCCCGGTCCGACCGTTAACCCTTGAACCTTTCTCCATTCCAGTTCAATAACCCATCTGGTTTTCAAAACAATATTATTTTCTGATTTTTTTTTTTTTTTTGCTGAATTTACTATGCTGAATTTTTTCCAAGCAAGTTCTGAAAATTTTATTTAACACCTATTTCTCTTGGAGAAATGTCCAACTGGTGGACGTGTTTTTGCCCCTTGTCCAGAAAGGAAAGAATAATATATAAAAAGGAGTTTAGAACGCATCATTTGGGGTGTTTCCTTGAAATCATTTGGGTGTTTGACACTTACCCCTCATGTCAGTGTAAGCATCTATTTTCAATACATCTGTCAGGCATTGGTGTGTCATGTGAAAACAAGTAGTCATGTTTCCTACGTTCAGCTGTTAAGAGAAACTGGCAACTGCAACTCATCTATGAGATTTTTAGCTATTAGAGTGCATGTAACTTAATTATTTATACTTCTTAATTCTATTGAATGCAAAGCATTTCCATAGATTTTGACCAGTTTATGCTACAATTTTGTTAAGGGCATAATGTTCCTTCCTTGATAAATGATGATGAAGTGTTTTTGTTTTGTTTGTTGATGAAATACACCAAGTTAGGTAATTTCATGCATAAAGTAGATTTTGTTGGTTTACTTAAAGTTTGTAACTTTATCATGCACTGAAAAAGGTAAATGCATGACAATTTTGTGGTTCCTACAGATGGTGTTTTCTGCATTGGCATTAGCTCAGTGTGAGGTTATGTGGTACTTCCAACATGTGGGAATTGCTTCCTCCAAATCTAAAGCTGCTCGAATGATGCCAGTAGACATAGTAAGTTAAAAAAATTTCCCCTGAAAGTATGAGTTAGAATCTTTTAATGCTGTCAATTGTTGATGCTGAACATTTATTTCTGCTCTGTGTGCTAGCAGCTTGACCTTGGTTGTTTTTTTGTATTTTTTCATTTTGGTTTTTCAGGATCCAAATGATCCAACCATTGGATTTTTGTTGGATGGAATGGATCGTCTTTGCTGTCTAGTGCGCAAGTATATTGCAGGTTAGTTTGAGCTTGAAGTTATTAGATTTTCCACATTATGCACCCAGTTGTCCTTTAGAAAGAGATCTTGGAAAGGAAATAGACTTGGGACTCGAGTTGTCAAGGCTTTCCAGAGAAGTCCTTGCAACAAGGGTAACTTAAGGGGTACTCTATGTTGGTTAATCTTCTTGATATGACATGGTGGTATTAAAATTTTGGTACATGTTAATATGCCATTTACCTGTCATAGGGGAGAAGTTTTTTCTAGTGGGCTCTTCAAATTATTCTAATATGTGTAATATCTTGCATATCAAGAAAGTGCCAAATAAAGTTGACATTGAAGTTACTCAACCATGATCCTTTCTGGAATTTTTTCAAAGCTGTAAGGTCTTCTTTGAATTTTCTTAAAACATTGAGGTCATTTTCAGTGTCTAACAAAAACCCGATGAGTTCATCTATAAATAAGAAATTCAAGTCAGGTCGGGTCATGGGCTATCAGATTAGGCCTTAATAGCGCTCTTTTGCATTGGCTTTGATCAAACCAGTATGGAGTGAAGCTAAAGACGTTAGGGAAGATCATGCCATCCCCAGAAAGATCAATTATGTGAGAAAATAATTATGAGAAAAAACCTAAGAGAGTAGTCTCTTTTAGCTTGTTATTTATAATAAGCATAATGAGCCTTAAATCTATGGGCTTAATCTAATTATAAGTAAAACACACACATATAATAATTATAATATATATTAATAATTTTAACACTCCCTCTCAAGCTGGAGCATAGATATCATATGCACCAAACTTGTTACAAATATATTCCACTCAAGCGCCATTTAGAGATTTGGTGAAGACATTTGCAAGTTGATCATTGGAGTTAACAAACTCTGTAATAATAACACCTTCAACCAGCTTTTCTTTAACAAAGTGACAATCGATTTCAATATGTTTAGTCCGCTCATGGAACACTGGATTGGAAGTAATGTGTAAGGCAACTTGATTATCACAAATAAGCTTCATAGGAGACACTTCACAAAACTTGAGTTTCTACATGAGTTGTTTAAGCTAGATGAGCTCACAAGTTGCATTAGCCATAACCTGATACTCTGCCTCTGCACTAAATCTAGCTACTACATTATGTTTCTTACTTTTCCAAGAAATCAGATTTCCTCCCATAAGAACACAATACCCAGAAGTTGACCGACGATTAGAAAGAGATCCTGCCCAATCTACATCTACATAATAACAAATATTTGTATGTCTCTTATCCTTATAGAGTAGTTCTTTACCTGGCGCTCTTTTAATTTATCTTAGAATCCGGATAACAGCATCCCAGTGAGAATCACATGGAGAACTAAGGAACTGGCTAACTACACTCACAACAAAAACAATGTCAGGACGAGTGATTGTGAGATAGTTCAACTTACCTACCAATCTCCTATACCTTCTAGGGTTTGAATAAAGCTCCTTCTGTCTCGGCAAGAATCGGACGTTCGGATCCATTGGGGTGTCAATTGGTTTGCAATTCACCATACTAATTTCTTCTAAGATGTCAAGTCAAGTGCACACTTCCTTTGAGAAATTGAGATACCATCTCCTGATTGAGCAACTTCAATACTCAAGAAATATCGAAGTCGGTCTAGGTCTTTGGTCTGAAAGTACTGATGTAGATGTTCCTTCAGTTTCTGTATTCCAACTTGATCACTCCTTGTGATAACAATATTATCTACATAAACAACAAGGTAGATACATAAGGAAGAAGAATGGTGATAGAAAACCGAATGATCATCCTCACTTCGAGTGAGACCAAAGGGTTGAATCACAGTGCTGAACCTGCCAAACCACGCTTGTGGAGATTGTTTCAGACTATAGAGAGAGTTCTTGAGTTTGCAAACTACATTGGACTCCTCCTGAGCAACAAAATTATGTGGTTGCTCCATATATACCTCTTCTTGCAAATCACCATGAAGAAATGGATTTTTAATATCAAGCTTATAGAGTGGCCAATGACGCATAATGACTAGAGAGAAAGAGGCAAACAGAGGCCATTTTCGCAACAGGAGAGAAAGTATCGCTGTAATTCAATCCATAGATCTGTGTAAAGCCTTTGGCAATCAAGCGGACCTTAAGACGCTCCACCTGGCCATCAGGACCCACTTTGGGAGTGAATACCCAGCAGCAACCAACTGGAGTCTTTCCTGGTGGTAAAGACACCAAATCCCAAATACCATTTGAATGTAAGGCGTCAATCTCATCTAACATAGCCTGGCGCGATCTAGGATGGGATAGAGGTTCACCTGTGGTTTTAGGAATAGAAATAGAGGAAAGACACGAAACAAAGGCACTATAAGAAGGAGACAGACGGTCATAGCATAAAAAGTTATAAGTAGGATGGGGATTACGAGTATATCGTGTACCTTTGTGAAAAGCAACAAGGAGATTGTCGGGCTTAAGATCCGAGGCAGGAGGGACCACGAACGGAGAGAGCGAGTTAGGAGAGTCTTGGGCTGGAGGAATGTTGGCGCCGGTAGTGGGATGAGGATGACGGTGATATGTAAGAAGTGGAAGAACCGTGGTAGGTGGACCAGAAAATGGTAGGGTAGGCGCCACATAAGAGACAAATGGACCCGAGAAGGACAGCGAAAGAAAAGAAAAAGGAACAGGCAAAACCTGGTGAAGACTCTGTGAATCAGGCTGAACAACCGAAAAAAAAACTGATGTTCAAAGAATGTGACATCAGCAAACAAAAAAATAGTGATGCAACTCAGGAGAGTAACACTTATAACCTTTTTATAACCGAGAATAGCCGAGGAAGATACACTTAAGAGATTTTGCAGCAAGCTTATCCTATCCAGGTGAAAAAGAATGCACAAAACAGATACATCCAAAGACACGAAGAGGAACAAAATAAAGTGGCTGTGTAGGGAACAAAAGAGAATGAGGAATTTGCTCCTGTAACGTTGAAGATGGCATGTGATTGATTAGATAATATGCAGTTAGAATAGCATCGCCCCAGAATTTGGTGGGAAGATTGGCATGTAAAAGGAGTGTCCGTGCAGTCTCAATAAGATGGCGATTCTTACGCTTAGCAACACCATTTTGTTGAGGTGTGTAAGGACAAGAAGATTGATGCAGGATGCCATTAACATTCATAAAGGTAGTAAATGGAGAAAAAAAATACTCATGAGCATTATCACTACGTAAGGCACGTATAGAAACTCCAAACTATATTTTTATTTCAGCAGTAAATGTATGCAAAATAGAAAACTCAGACCGACTGTTCATAAGAAATAACCAAGTGCAACAAGAAAAATCATCAATGAAAGTAACGAAATATGAAAAACCAAGAGTAGAATTGACGGGACTGGGCCCTCATACATCAAAGTGCACAAGGGAAAAGGGAGCCTCAGCCGTATTATTGACTCGACGAGAAAAAGAATGACGAGCGTGTTTACCATGCTGACACGACTCACAATTAAACATGGACAATGATGACAAACTAGGAACTAATTTCTTTAGTTTGGAGAGGCTGGGATGACTGAGACGATAATGGAGAAGACCTGGGGAAGCGGCACTAGTGCAAGCTACCGGCAAAATGGGCACATGAGCTGGTGGAGATTGAGCAGGACTAGGATCGCTTTGAAATACATGAGCTGCATTGGTAGATGATATAGGTGGAGCAGCAGGCCGACCATGTTTCTTCCAGCATTTGTCCTCAAGATGACCCAATTTCTTACAAAATGTACACTGTGGATGTGAGCGATTATTATTTTATCCTCTATTTCCTCCTACGGTGGAAGCCTGAGACACGAGCTGAAGATTCGGCTGGAGGAACAACATGAGAAGAAGAGGACATACCATGTGCATTTGTCATATTAAACAATCTTTTGAAAGAGTCCTTCATGGTAGGGCTAGCGGAGTTGGCCAAGATTTGATGCCTGATAGCGTCAAACTCTGGTTTCAGATTGGAGAGAGCAATAACCATAAAAGACTTCTCTCGTTGAGCAATATGTTCGGTGTGGGTCGTAGTGAGAGGAAGAAGAACATCAAATTCTTGCATGAGAGCCAGAACCTGCCCCAGATAGGATTCCATGGACGACTTTTGGTTGAGATTCTTGATATTAGAAACCACAGTATACAAACGTGGGATGTCGTTTGTATAACACTCTTCAGCTTCCTTCCACACATCAACACAAGTTTCAAAGGGGCGAAAGAGATGCATGATGGAAGGATCAATAGACTGTCATAGGAGACTACATAACTGGGCATCAACTTGTTCCCATCTGGCCCGATTCACTTTTGGCACATTTTCAGCCTTCGTGGTAAGATGATCCGCTTGGCCTTGGCCTTGCCCTTTGAACCACATTTTGATAGAGGCTACCCATGAGAGATAATTGGCCTACCCTATCAACTTGATAGTGGTAATATTGGTTGTCCCAATATTGGAGATAGTAAAGGATTGAGAGGCAACAGGGGCAACAGGTGCCTGAACGGAAATAGCACCGACATAAACGACGTCATTGAAATCAGACGTGGCAAGGGTTTCGACACCGGAAGTGGCTTGAGGGGTTGTTGGCGATCAGATCTGGATAAGTTAGAAAAAAGTGGTCGGCAGACGCACTGTCACGCGCCGGTGCGTGGAGACGGAGGCAACAAGTGGCGGCGGCGAGTCTTCGATGGTCGGCCGATTATGGGGCGACGAACCCGATGGTGGTGGCGGTGTTATCCGATGGTGGCCGGACAGTGGGGTTCTGATATTGGGCAGTAATGGTTAGGGTTTGACGACTAGGGTTTTGGTCGCTGGAAAAAATACACAGCGACAGCTATGGTTTTTTTTCTCATCGGTGGTTCTGATATCATGTGAGAAAATAGTTATGAAAAAAAAACTTAAGGGACTAACCTCTCTTAGCTTGTTATTTATAATAAGCATAATGGGTCTTAAACTTATGAGTTTAATCTAATTACAAATAAAATAAACATATATAATATATACTAATAATTCTAACAAATTCATATGTCTTAAATCAGTCATCCATAAAGGGGGAGAGATCAATGAAAATTTTAGCCATATAATTAACGCAGGATGTTAAATAGAAAAGTGTGTGTAACATTTTATGTGATAGTAAGATTCTGTTGAAGTTAAAAGAAGAATTTTATAAGATGATTATAAGACCAATTTTGTTGCATGGAACATAATGTTGGGCAATAAAGAACTTGTGTGCAAAATATGATATAATGGAGATGAGGATGTTATGGTGGATGTATGGCTATACAAGAACAAAAAATTAGAAATAAGGTTATTCATTTTAAGGTCAAAGTAACTCCTGTTGGAGCTTGAAGATAAGATGCATGATTGACATGGTTAGGTTATGTAAGAAGAAGACCAATAGAGGCTCTTATGAGAAGAGTGGATGGAAAGGAATAAGTCTTTAGAAAAGTGAGAGGAAGACCAAGAAAAACTTGGTGGAAGACTCTTAGATTTGATGAATGTTACAAAAAGAATATTGTCACAGATAAAATTCATGTAGCTTACCCCACTTAGTGGGATTAGTGCTTGATATGTTGCTTTGTTGAATCTAAATCTTTTTAATGTTAATACTCACTGTGGTAGACCTTCTTATGCCCTTCAAAATCCAATTTCAAACCTTTTATTTAAGAAACTAGAAGTCTTTCCATTAAAGTAAAGTGGGCTTTTAGGCATAAGGTTGTTTGTATATTTGTACTGAAAACTACACTATAAACTTTAGTTATGTAGTTAAAGCACTGTCTTCATTGTAAAAATAAAACAGCAACTATTTTTCCAATTCCCACGTACCTTGTATTGAAATAATATATTGTCGGAATGAATCTTTTGCTAACTATGAGTTCCTTAGTAAGCATACAGATCTGTCGATTTGAGACTTTAAATGAGAAAACATATAAAAGAATCCTTAACCTTAAAGAATGAATATGCAAAGACATTGTCTATGTTCCCTAAGCCTCCATAAGATATAACTAAGACAATGGCAATAATATATAAAAGTTCAACTTCTTTTTTTTTAATTTTTTTTCTTTCTTATATGGATAATACAGTAAATCTCATTGAATACAGTAGTAAAGTGAGGTTTTGATTCTTAGCTGTAAACACCAACAATACATTTTGGTGTCCAGTGCAATGTCTAGTGTTAAGCCCTAAGAATGAATGAAGGTGCTGATGTGATGGTAACGCTTCTTGATTTTATTCTGCATAGATGAGAAGTGGGAAAAATGAACAGAAAATATCTTGTTTACTGACTATGGAACTCAGACAAGGGATGGCAATGCCATAATGCACATTTGATGTCGAGACTAGCAAGAAAGTTCAGTTTGTGTTTTGTTTTTTGTGGTGAGGTTCAAAAGTTCATAATTGGTTTCATTGTTTATCTATATTTTTTGTTAATGCCTGATGCACATAGCTTTTGTTTCTATAAATTATTTATTCTGCTTACTTGTTGTGTAGTTGACACATACCACATGTTTTTTGTTTATTTTTTTGCTGCTGAATTAACTAATTTTCTGCAACAATGGATATATAGTAATTGGAAAATCATGGCCCTTTGCAGCAATTAGAGGTTATGCATTATCGTATCTATCATCCTGTGCTGGTAGAATTAGATTTTTATTGGGCTCTCCTGGTATGGTGGCTCTTGACCTAGACGCAACCTTGAAAGGACTTTTCCAGAAGGTTGTTCAACATCTTGAAAACATACCAAAACCGCAGGGCGAAAACATTTCTGCCATCACTTGTGATCTATCCGTAAGAAATCTATCTATGTTTCATCCAATTGCCAACACTATTTTAGTATTAATTTAATTACTTCTATGCCTTTTACATTTATAATTCATCTGTATTTACTTTGTTACTGTAGCTTCTTTGACCTATGCCACATAAGATTTTTCTTATTTGTATGCTTTGTCACCCATAATTTGTAAAAAACAAAGAACTTAGATATTTTATGAAGTCTAATTTCCAAATTTCTCTATATATTTATATATATATTTTGGTAAGGTTGTTCATAATAAGGTAGGAGTAGTGTCAATCGAGGAGAAGATGAGAGACTACATTAAGATGGTTTGATCATGTGAGAAAAAGACCAAGGGACGCTCTTGTGAGGAGAGTTGATGAAATGGAACAATTAGTCAAAAAAAGAGGTAGAGGCAGACACAAAAAGATTTTGGGAGAGACATTAAAGTTTGATATGAAGTGTATGGACCTAAATTAAGATATGACAAAAGACAAAAATACATGGAAGTCTACGATTCATGTAGCCAACCCCATATAGTGGGATAAAGGCTGGATATGTTATTGTTGTTTTATATATTTTTTTGTGACCGTAACACTGATTGGCGTACAACTTATAATGTCATGAAAGATTTAGTGTCCTGTCAATAAAGAAAATGGGAAAATTTTCTGTCTTGTGTGCAAAAAAAAATAAAAATTCTTGTTGATGGAATCTAACATATCCCTATATCGGTGAGGACTCTTTTCAGTTCTTCTTGTGACTAATATCTATATTTTCTCTTAAAGAGAACTTGTGACTAATTGCTGTGAACCATGCCTTAAGGCTAGTCGGAAAGGAAGCATTTGTCTGCAGTTTCTCTTAGCCCACATCTCTTCTTCAAGTAAGCCCTTCATCTTCAATTACCTAATCCAGACCTTCTCATTCTTAGAAACCTCTGTCCAAAGACACCAAATTGACAATCCAAATTAAAGCAGCCTCCTATCATTCAGCAACTTCAACCACTTTCTGGTCAAAACCCTCAGCACGCCTCCTATCATTCAGTTTCTCCAAAATCCACTCCATCAAGAGTCACCTATGGGAGAGGAATGCAGTGGAATATGATGATAGGGATTATGGGCAGGGTTCTAAACTACTGCTCACTTTTTCACATTGCCATTCCTGGCCCAAGAAGAACAGAATTTCCCTGAAGCACTAGAATGCTATCAAGGCATTTCTGTCTTGTTTGGTAATCATTTCATGGCTTCTTGGTGGGGTTTTCATGCAGAACCGCAGGTGTAAGAGCGATATTTGGAATAAACAACACTGAAGGCATTGTTTGCAACAATGCTTTAATTAGCGCATTGTATGCCAACATGCTTTCAGTGGTGTTGTTCTTGGACATGCTTTTATTAACTAACTGCTAATCCGGTTCCATAACAAAGCATTCTAGGCACAGTGAAATCATGGTTCAAAATCATGGTTTTGACCTTTTCCTAACCCAACAGAAAAAAAAAAAAAAATTTGGGATCATTTGGTCTGGCTTTTTTTTTGGGATAACCCACTCGCGTCAGTTTTGTTTTTTAACTGAATTGTACCAGGTTCGAAACATGCACACACCAAAAAAAAAAAAAAAAAACACTATTTAACACTTCTCTCAAGTTGATGCACATATTCCACATGTTCCAAGATTTTTAAAAATAAATCTCATTTTAGCTGCTCACAAAGTTTTAGTGCTATCTAAAATGTTGGTTTTCAAACTTTTTGAGTTGTTTGGATTACATCTTGTAATACTTTCTCTCAAATGAAGTGACAATCAACCTCAATATGCTTAGTTCTCTCATGGAACACGGGATGAAGAGTCATATAATAGGCTGTCTGATACTTGAGATTCATATTGTTGAATTTCAACGACTTTTATGCAGAGAATCCAAGAACTAACAAGCAAGACTTGTGTGAAAGGATATATCTTGTCTGGTAACAATAAAATAATTCAATTTTCGCAACTACTTTCCCATACCGACTCATGTCATTCAATATATCACCTTTATTAGCTTCAAGCTTTGTACTTTAGACAAGAGTCTTGACCAGGTTCCGGACATCCCTATTTATAGAGATAAACCAATGGCATATTCATGCTAAGCAAGAGCAACACTAAGGCAGGATCTTGACAATCTCAATGCCTAAGAACTACTTCAAAGGCTCCTAGATCCTTAGTTTGAAACAGAGAATATAGAAATGATTTTTTTCAGTTATGCCTGTAGCATCAACACCTATAATCAACTATCATCTACATATACTAGAAATTTTATTCCACCATCTGTACCGCAATGATAAAAAAATAAAATAATAAAAAATTGTAGCATAAAATTTGCATTATATGTTTACCAAAAAATAAAAAATAAAAAACTTACATTTCACAAAAGAAGTAAAAATTTTCTGTTTTTCTTTCCTCCATTCTGGGGACAATTTTTGCATCCAGATTGTGCATTTATGTATATATCTCATTGAACACATGGGACTTAGTGCTTGGTTTTGTTTTATTTATTTATTTATTTATTTTGGGGGGGGGGGAGGAGTTTTGAGGACAATACATTCTGATGACAAGGACAGTTAGGAAATGACATTTTGACCAGCTATGATCCTTGCAACCAATCAAGCTGTTTTTGATATGATCTAGATATTATTATGTGACCCCCTTCTTAGCTCTTTTATTCTCCTCATGTAACTGTTTTGCAGGCTTGAGTTCTGATTCCTTATTTGGTTATTGTGGTTAAACAGTTCATCCTTTTCTCAATTAAATGATCTCTACAGATTTATTCTAATATTCTCTTAATCAAACTCATCACGGTTCTTGCCAGCCAGTTGCTATACCCAATAATATTGTTGTCGGGATCACCTATAGAGTATATGCCAACTATTAGCCCTCGACTAGCCTAACATCTTATGCTACTGTTTTCTTACTTCAATGCAACTTGTTTATTGGTCAGGAGTTGCGTAAAGATTGGTTATCAATATTGATGATTGTTACGTCTGCTCGGTCATCTATTAACATTAGACATTTGGAAAAAGCTACAGTGTCTACTGGAAAGGAGGGCTTGTTGTCTGAAGGGAATGCAGCATATAGTTGGTCCAGGTAATGTTGCTTATATATCGTGTCATGTCTGGTTATGACTTGTGAGTATAATTTTTGGGAAATTGGCTAATGATGTGGGCAAAAGGCTTCTCATACAAGTTAAGATTCAGAGTTCTTATAAAGCTCCCTGGTAATTTTTTTCATTACCATCTGTAGTTGAGAAATATTTTTTGTGAAGTTCTGGAAGATTGAGATATGGAAAATTTTAACTGTGTGTGGGCATCCTTGAAGCTAATGGGCACATCTGTAGTGAATGTTTGAATCCTGTTTTTGGGGTAAAAAAAAAAAAAAACTTTGACAATGTCTTATCTTCTTCTTTGTGAGCAATACTAATAACTTCTGTATTGTCATAAAACAATCTAATAGGTCCTTCATTTGTAAATCCAAGTCATTTTAGTAAGATCGTCAGCTACATTGTTTCACATTCTTCATGGACAATAGCTCTAAACTCAACTGCAGCACTACTTTGCTACAACTGTTGCTTTTTTTTCTTCCAGGTAACTATATTACCTCCCTATAGAGGTAGAATACCCTCAGGTAGGTTATCTATCAGGGTGGAACTTGCCCAATCAGCAATCAGCATTTGTAAATGCCTTTATCTTCATGTGACTATTATTGGAAGATATTAATTGCCTTCTAATTCCTAACCTACCTGTTATCTAATTCACTAGGTAATACTTAAATTCATTCATGAGATCTTTCTGAGAATCTGTCTAAAGCTTCTCTAATTAATTGACAATTGATAGCAGGATACAGAAAAGCTTCAGATTTGCAGGATGGTAGACAAAATAGTCTTTAGAAAAGTGAGCCTGCCACCTTTCAAGAATTACTACCTATTCTAGAGTATGGTCTAGTTTCACACCTTTCAATAACATTATTCCATATGGAGATGAATAATTTACAATCTGACAGCAGATATGTCAAGGGAAGGGAGCCATTCTTACACGCTAATGAGGCAACTAAATAGTTCAATTATCCATGCAACCTACCAGCATAGTTTTGCTCTTGGCTACATTAACCAGCCAGGCCTACTTAGCCTCAAAGCACTAGAAATGCATATTAAAATCTTAACTCCCTCACTTTGGCAACACGGAAAATAAGTGCATTGTCCTCAAAATGGGGATGAATAATAAGATGCAGTCTAACAACAGCAGCAAGAATTTTTAACCTTTTTGGTTGCTTCCAACTAGAGCAAGAATGCCATGAAAATTTGGCTAACCACCTTCCAACCCTTTTTGGAAACTTGGGGCCAAGAATTTCTCAAAAGAGAGCACCCTTCAACACTCCCAATAGCCAGAAAATTGACCTTTCTCATTTGCTAGACAACTTGCCACCACTTGAAATCAATCAAAAACTCCACTCTTCCAAGAAACACCACCAATTTATTGATCCTACCACATACCCAAGATATCTCATCTTCGGAGGGTTAAACGGGTCTCCAGATACCCTGGTCTCTCTCCATCCAACTGAAAGACCATAATATCCCTCAAAGAGATCAAAATTCTTCCAGTGAGTCTGAAAGACTTGCTCTCTTTGTTCCGGATAGGTTACTGCAGAACCATGTATCTAAAGCAATTGGGGTGGTGTTTGACGGACATGTACAATATGTCAGACAGTACTTATGGAACAACAATATGCGCATCGGCAGTTTTTGCTGATTGTGATACTGCTGTACCCAGTGACCTATTATTGTCTAAGGTAAAATAAGCATGCCGAGAGTTGCAATCACGTGGATGGTCAAGCATTGAACATAGCAAGATAAGACTTCTGAAAATGGTCTTCCTTTTCTTTTCCTATGGCATCTATGTGATTTGGGTCTTTTTGATGAAATAGATCTTCTGCCCCCCAAAAGTGTTATACTCAGTAGTGAACGGAGCCGATTCTTTATCCTATTATACCTGTTGAGAAATATAGTTATATACATATTTGTATTTACGTTAGATGTGACAACTGTAAAGACAATTGTCTTTTAAATATTCTAGACATGGCTAAAAATAGTCAAACCTGTCTTTGAGCAACCATGCTTCAAATATATTATGGCTGAAGTTAAAATATTACACAATACCACATTACGGTACCTAAGAACATATTTTACTTCTGCAACTGTTTGGAGAAAAGGGCTGTAGACTCTCTACTGTCAGGACCTAAACTGGTTTAACATGTGTGTTATCAGTTGTGTGGAAGGTTCAAATTGTGGGCAAAAGGAGCTCCGCATCGTACTTGTTTGAAGTATTAAAATTTTAAACTATTTGCCTGCAGACCTTGAAATCGGCCAGGCCCAAGTTCTCCAATTCTTTGATTGCCTATTTGGTTTGTTTTGTTACCATATATATCATGGGTTTATGCCAAGAACAAGAGTTTCAAAACTACTTCAGATATCACGTGTCATGGAAAGTGCTGAAACTATATTAATTCATGTCAACTACGTCATCCAACACTGGACTTGCATCAAATTATGCATATATAAACATGGATGTGCAACTGATATGTGTGATGACAACTTTCTGTGGCAAGACAGATGTGTTGATGAACTTGAATCTCTGCTATCAAAACATGGGAGTCTGAAAAAGCTTTACTTCTATCACCAGCATCTTACTACTGTAAGTTCTTTTTTGTGTTCTCTGTCTGGTTTGAAATGCCCCCATTGCTTTTTTCAGTTTCAGGGTCATCTACAGTTGCTATTCTTGTTGTGATGCTTAAAACAGGTTTTCAGGAACACCATGTTTGGACCTGAAGGCCGTCCTCAACATTGTTGTGCGTGGCTCGGTGTTGCTAGTAGTTTCCCTGAATGTGCTTCTGTGATTGTACCAGAAGAGGTATTCAAACATTTTGTTACTCATTTAGGTAATTTTGCATGGTCATGTGAATAGAGAAATACATGTCATGACTTGCCGACTTTCTATTTCCCTATGTCTATGGTCCCAGAACCCTGATGTGTTTAGTCATTCACTTTTGTTACTATCCATGAGTATTTTTTATTGAATTGCCACCAAAGAGCTAAAAATATATTTCAGGAAGTTTCTCCATGTTATTTTGTGTGCTATATCAGTTTAGATAATAATAGTTTCATTTTGTATGGTGAATTCTTAAACCGATAGTTGAAACTGGTGTCAGAGTTGGGGTATTTCCATTTTGATAGGAAATTAGGTACTAGAAACAATGGCATCTGCAACTGTAAATTCTCTTGTATATATATCTTCTCACCAACACCTTCAGGAAGGAGATAATGTATGCATTTTAATTGTGGATTCTTCTTCTGTTGTGACAATTCTACCATTTTAGTTTGTCTCATTCCATCAAAAATTTATTTTATCAATATGATTCCTTTTTGCAAAAGAACAAGTCATGTTTCCGTGTTGTATAGATTGGTTTCACAATATCAACTATGTGTTAGAACATGGCCATATTAATTATCTCTATTCACCGCAATCTCATGAAACCTTTCCATATGATGATGGTGTTGGAAATTTATCTCATCATTCCCTCACTAGAGGGTTTTGTCAAGAAGGGCATCTGACATAAAAGTCTATTGCATTGTTTTTTGACATGGATTTATATTGTCGATGTGACTTTTAGAAGTCATTTGACATTATCAATGCCATGCCACTTACCCTAACTTGGTTAGGATAAGGTGCAGTTGATGATGATGATTCTTACATTACATTTGAATTTAAGTACCCATTTTATGATAATTAGTGAATTGTCTAGCTATATTAACATGGACAGTTCTAGAATGACATCCTTCTGTTTCAGGTTCTTTCACAAACCTTATTTTGAACTGTTGCACATTGGTTGAGTTTCATTCTGGATTCTCTGCATAGCATGTCTCCTAGAATAGTGGGTTGAGTGGTCTTCAAAATGGCAATCGTTTTAATTAATGCAGGTTACTAAAATTGGTCGAGATGCTGTCCTGTATGTTGAGTCCCTTATTGAGTCTATCATGGGAGGACTAGAAGGATTAATCAATATTCTTGACTCTGAAGGTGGCTTTGGCTCACTGGAGATGCAGGTTGTTACTTATTTATTATGCCTTTAAACTAAGAAGATAGGAAGCTAGTTATACTTTGTTACTCATTGTTTTATATGTACAATTTCAGCTTCTTCCTGAGCAAGCAGCTACTCTTATGAATCTGACATCGAGAGTTTCTATTCCTTCAACAAAATTACCAAAACCCATATCTGGATTTCATTTCCCAGGCTACGAGAGTTATCCTGAAAATAGTAGTTCTATAAAAATGTAAGGCATGTGAATTAGATGCCAGGTTTTGTTTTTAATATTTTTATGGCTTCTAGTCATAGATTTTATGAAACGTGAAACTTGATCAATTTGGTTTTTCATCAATGGCAGGTTAGAAGCTGCAATGCAGAGGTTGACAAATCTTTGTTCAGTTTTAAATGATATGGAGCCTATATGTGTTCTAAACCATGTCTTCGTTTTGAGGGAGGTAAGTCATTCTTGTCTTTCACTCCTAGCTTAAATGAAATTAAAGTTATTTCTTGATGAGTGAGATTGAAATGTAGTTATATAGCTTATAGTGCTTCATCCCTTCAACCCCAAATTTTTTTTTTTCCTTTCCCCTACTCTAATGCCTTTATTGCTATTGTTGATGTTTTTTCTTGTATTTTCCCTGTTTTCCTGTGTGAACATATTTCACTTAAAAGGTAATTGTTGGAGATCCAGATTTTAACTATTATAAATTGAATTTATTTAAGAACTGTAGAGTATTGGGAATGTTATGTTTCAATTTTGTTTCTTACTTTAATTTTGACTGGTTTGACAGGGTTATGCAAGTACATAAATACCTTGCAAGTTCAAAGATCATTTAAACTTCAGTCTATTGACTATTGAACATAGATTTTTTCCCAGCTTCCTCTCTGTTTATCCCTCTTCTCTCTTCTCCAATTCTTCCTTCTTTTGCTTTTCTCATTCTGTTTATTCCTCTTGTTTGCGCTCATTTCTAATTTTTTATTCTTTCTTGCTCTAGGATTTCCTTCTTTTCTGCCCTTTACTCTTCTGTCTTTATTCTCTTTTGGTCCTACACCAATTTGTCACTGGAGCAAAACTTTGGTTCACCATTGATTACCTCTATAAGTTCTCCACCACCAACCTCCAGTGCATCCCTACAGCTATCTGTCAGAATTTGTGCTGCAAAAGTGCAAATCATTAACAGTAGTTGTACTTGAACCACACTTGAGTTAATCTTGAGGTCCTAGTATTAAAGATCTGATTGGTGGACTCCCAGAGATGCTTCACTTCCTCATCTAAATCCGTTACTGCCCACAAAGCTATGTATTGAACCATGTGTGGTAATTTCCATCACCGGAGATGGAGAGCCTCACCAGAATTGTATTGTTCCATCATCAATCAAAGCACTTCCAGAGCTGTGGAACATCTTCTGGTTTTTCTTGGTCATTGTAGTCATGGCCTACTGGTTGAGCTAGTGTTGGAGGCTTCACTAGAATGTTGTCTCATTATTGCCTAGCCTTTGAGTTTTTTCTGCTAGATATTGTTATCAACCAAGCAGCTGCTTTGCGAATCTAAGGTCTTCGTCGAGAGAGAAATGTGTTAGCTCATGGAAATTGTGTGGTGTGTGACCATTTCCATCAAGATTGGAAGCTTCTGTATTCGGTTTAGGAAACTTGCCTAAATCCATCTTATGAAACTTTCCTAAAAGTGTAAATATCTTTGATTTCCTAGTGTATAGCTATTGTTTCCTTTTTGTATAGATGTTATAGTTTCCTATTTGTCTACTTTCCTATTTTCTGTACATACCTCTTCTATAAAGAGGCCTACCCGTGTATCATGATCAATTTGAGGAAGTATTATTTTTTACATGGTATCAGAGCCTCTCCTTGCATCTAAACCCTAAAACGTGCCTTCATTGCATGTCTCCATAACCCTCACGCTGCCTCTGCGATTCTTCTCTCTTATCTCCCTCTCGTTTTTCCCCTTAGGCCTTCATTGCCACCTATTAGTTCAATCTATTGAACATGTTGGAAGCATTAGAGACCACCCCCTGCATGACCATCGACGAGGCAACCCCAGTAGAACAAGTGCCTAGTGTCAGTGCTGGTGCTAGTACTGATATCGGTACCAAAACTAGTGTCAGTGCAGTAGTAGGCGAGCTACTAGGGTGTAACTTTCCTACCGTTTGGACGGTAGGAACTACCTACAATGGGCACAACTGGTTCAAACCTTTCTCAAAGGCCGATGCAAGCTCGGTCATCTTACCTCTCCTCCACCAAAGGCTGTTGATCCAACTTTTCAAGCATGGGATGTAGAGGATTCTCTTATTATGTCATGGCTATGGAATACCATGCAACCTGAGGTAAGTAAGAATTATATGTTTTTAAGTTCTGCTAAGGAGATCTGGGAGGTAGTTAAGCAAACCTACCCTAAAGTGCAAGATGCATTAGTCATTTCTAAAGTTAAAACCAAAATCAGTAGGATTAAACGAGGGAGAATGTTTGTCACTGAGTACTATAATTGTATGAATGGATTATGGTTGGAATTAGATCAATACTGTGAAACATAGGAAGGAAACCCTAACTATTTAATATGTATATACCACTTAATTAAGTTCATAGACCATACACCTATATATATATATGAATACAATGGGCAATGGGCTCTAACATAAGATTAACCCTAAACTATAACCATATAACTCAACACTCCCCCTCAAGTTAGAGCATATATATCATCTGCACCAAGTTTGCTACAAATATAATCAATTTGAGGACCCCTGAGAGACTTAGTGAAGACATTTGCTAACTGATCATTGGAATTGACAAAATCTATGGTAATACAGTCAGATAAAATCTTCTCTCGGATGAAGTGACAATCTATCTCGATATGTTTGGTCCTCTCATGAAAGACTGGATTGGAAGTAATATGTAATGCAGCTTGATTGCCGCAAATTAATCTCATCTATGATATATCCCCAAACTTGAGCTCCTGAAGCAATTGTTTTAACCAGATAAATTCACATGTTGCCAAAGCCATAGCACGATATTCTGTTTCTGCACTCGACCTAGCAGCAATCTCTTGCTTTTTACTTTTCCAAGATACTAGGTTTCCTCCGACCAGAACACAATATCTTGAAGTAGACCGTCTATCAGAAGGAGAACTTGCCCAATTAGCATCAGAATATCCGACTACTTGAGTATGATTTCTGTCCTCATACAATAGTCCTCTACCTGAAGCTCTCTTAATAAACTTGAGAATCCGGACTACCGCATCCCAGTGGTTTTCGCAAGGAGACTGTAAAAACTGACTGACAACACTGAATGAGAAAGAAATATCTGGACGAGTGATAATGAGATAATTAAGTTTTCCGATTAGCCTGCGGTATCTTCTAAGATCAACAAGATGCTCCCCTTGTACTGGTAAGAGCTTTAGATTAGGGTCCATAGGAGAATCTATAGGTTTACAATCAAACATCTCAGTTTCTTCTAGAATGTCTAACACATACTTTCATTGAGAGATAACAATACCAGAACTGGACTGAGTAACTTCTATGCCAAGAAAGTATTTAAGTAACCCTAAGTCCTTAGTCTGAAAATAATGGAAAATATGTTTCTTCAACTGAATAATACCATCCTAATCATCACCTGTAATAACAATATAATCCACATAGACAACCAAGTATATACACCTCTCCTGTGATGTGTATTTATAAAAAATCGAATGATCAGACTCACTACGAGTCATACCAAAGTCTTGAATGACAGCATTGAAACGACCAAACCAGGCTTGAGGAGATTGCTTTAACCTATATAGTGAGTGACAGAGTTTACAAACCTGCCCAAACTCCCCCTGAGCAACAAACCCAGGAGGTTGCTCCATATAAATCTCCTCTTGAAGCTCACCATGTAAGAAGGCATTCTTAATGTCCAGTTGATACAACGGCCAGTGGCGCATAGCTACTATAGAGAGAAACAAACGCACGGAGGACATCTTAGTAACAGGGGAAAAAGTGTTACCATAGTCAAGGTCATAAACCTGAGTATACTCTTTGGCAACCAAACGAGCTTTGAGGCGATCAACCTTCCCATCAGGACCCACCTTAACAGTATAGATCCATCGATAGCCGACAAGAGATTTCCCTGGGGGTAAAGGAACCAAATCCCAAGTACCATTGGAATGCAAAACAGTCATCTCATCCACCATTGCTTGTCGCCACCCCGGATCAGAAAGTGCCTCACTAATAGTCTTAGATATTGAAACAGAGGATAAGGAAGACACAAAAACACAAAAAGGAGACGAGAGACGGTGATAACTAAGAAAATTATAAATGGGGTGAGAATTGCGAGAAGAACGGGTACCTTTCCGAAGGGCAATAGGAAGCAGATCCTCAGAAGGCAGGACCGCGGCAAGTGGAGAGACTGGAGCAAGATGTGAGGTAGCAGGAGTTGCTGAAGTTGTAGGAGATACGAGAGAAGGTGCAGGAACAACATCTCGATCAGGAGGAGACCGAGGCTGATGACACTGATGATAAACCTGCAATGGGGTAGAAGAAGAAATAGGGAGAATAGGAGCAGGAGGACTCGCGGGAAGAGGGAGTGCCTCAGAAATGGGTTAACGTGCGGAATGAGTCGAAGAGTAGAAAGGAGACGACTCAAAGAAGGTAACATCCGCCGAAAGAAAATAGCGGCGAGTGTTAGGAGAATAACACCGATAACCCTTCTGATGGCGAGAGTAACCAAGAAAAATACACTTGATGGACCGAGCAGACAATTTATCTTGACTGGGAGACAGGTTATGGACAAAACAGGTGCAACCAAAGACACGGGGAAGAAGAATATATAATGGTTGATCAAGAAACAAGAGAGTGAGGAATCTGGTGCTAAAGAATCGAGGAGGGCATCTTGTTAATGAGATAGCAAGCAGTAAGGACAGCTTCAGCTCAAAAACGAAAGGGGACATGATGATGTAGAAGAAGAGTGCAAGCAGTTTCAATTAAATGTCTGTTTTTACGCTCAGCAGCCCCATTCTGCTGTGGTGTATATGCACAAGGCGACAGATGCAAGATTCCCTAAGAAGACATAAATGTAGTAAAGGGAATAGAAAAATACTCAGGGGCATTGTCATTGCGCAATACTTGGACAAAGGTATGAAATTGCGTTTTGATTGCAGCACAAAAGGATTCAAAAATTGAGAATAACTCAGAACGATTTTTCATTAAATATAACCATATGCAACGAGAATAATCGTCGATAAACGTTACAAAATATTGAAAATCCAAAACATACATGACACGATTAGGACTCCAGACATCGGAATGAACTAAAGCAAACGGGGACACAACCCGATTATTGACACGCTTTGGAAAAGAAGTGCGGGACTGTTTTCCAAGTTGACAAGACTCATAATGAAAAGACGACAAACTAGAAAAACTTGGGACCATCTTCTGAAACTGAGCCAAACTAGGATGTCCCAAACAATTGTGGAGAAGAGCAGGAGACTTAGTCATCGAGCAAGCAACAGGCGATGCAGGAAGGTTGAGATGATAGAGACCCTGCGACTCACATCCGACGCCAATCATCTGTCCCGTACTACGATCCTGGATAGTAACAGAATGATCATCAAAGGTAATAGAACAATTTAAGGCACGCGTAAGTTTACTAACAGAGACAAGATTAAAGGGACAATGAGAAAGATAAAGAACAAAATCTAAAGGCAGATAAGGTAAGGTTTGGCAGTGCCAACAGCTTTAGCAACCGCTTTGGACTAATGTTACAGAAGATAAAGAAATAGAATTAGTAAAATGAGAGAACAAATGGGGATTACCAAAGATATGGTTAGAAGCACCTGAGTCTAGGAACCATGGTCCCAAAGAGGATGACTGAGCGAGACAAGTAGTGGAATCACTAGAGTGGGCGACAAAAGCAACTGTGGATGAGGTTTGCTGGGACGTCTTATACTTGAGATAGTCATCATAGTCAGCCCCAGTGAGAAGGACAAATTGCTGTGGATGACCATTAGAGGACTCAGATCGAGAACCATCAGCATGAGCAACATTAACACGAGGAGGGCGGCCATGCAACTTATAACACTATTCCTTAGTATACCCCCACTTGTGACAGTAGTTACACTTGGCGCGTTTGCCCCGATTACCACGATCTCCTCCCTGTTCACCACTACTCTGAACCTGTGAAGCCATGACTGAATGATCTCCTGCAGAAGAGGGAGGCACTGTAGGAACAGATGAAACCCGAAGAAGACGAGAATACACTTCATCCATAGTAGGCACAGTAGGACTAGCAAGAATCTGATCACGAACAGGAGCAAGCTCAGGACCAATGGCAGCAAGAGTACACACCATGAAGAACTTATCCCGCTGAGCTAGATCCTCTGCAGCAGTCTTACCAACAGGTAACAAGGAGTTAAATTCAGCTTTAATAGAGGCCATCCGACCAAGAAAATCAAGAAGAGTCAAACCCTATTGTTGTAAAATAAGCAGATTAGACACCACTGAATACAGGCGTTGAATGTCATTAGTGTATAACTCCTTGGCCTGAGCCCACAATTCACAGCACGTGGTATAGTTAGTATAGATCGGATGAAGAGAGGGATCGATTGACTGCCATAAGAGACTGCAGAACAGAGCATCAGCTCTCTGCCACTCAGGTTTATTTGTGGTCACATTCTCGGTCTTGGTAGTCCGATGATCCTGTAAACCTTGACCCATACACCATAGTTCAACCGCCTTAGACCAAGAGATATAATTGGAACTGCCCATCAACTTCTCAGTAGCAATGGCTGGAGAGGGAGACAAAATACTAGAGAAGGAGCCAGATTTACTGGTACCAGCCATGTTGGACAAAAAAGGAGCCCTACAAGATCAATAGATTTGAAACAAAAGGGGTAAATAAGCCAAAAAATAAAAGCTGGATGATCCAGCACAGATAATGAGGTGTGGAGGCGCGCTGGAGTGACAGCAGATGGCGGATGCTAGTGATCGGCGGCGGCGGTTGCCAGTGGATGACAACAAAACCACCAGTGCTAGGATGGATTGGAAGAGGCGAGTCCAATCGTGAAGACGACAGTGCGATCGGAGCAAAAAAAATCTCCGTGAACAATGCGAGAGAGGCAGCGCGTGGCGGCGGCAACAACAACGTTCCTCCAGGGGTTAACAAATCGGAGCCTGGCGAACGCAACAGTGGTGGTGGTGTGCGTGATCGGTGGACAGATGGTGAAGACCCGCTGTTGACCAGTAGCGCGAGTGGCGGAAACACAGTGGGCGGCGATGGCGGTGGCACGACAGGCTGCGACGGTGACGGTGACGGCAGCTAGGGTTTGTATGGTGGCTGCTAGGGTTTGCATTAAAAGCTAGGGTTTGTATGGCTCTGATACCATGTGAAACTTAGGAAGGAAACCCTAACTTTTTATTATGTATATACCACTTAATTAAATTCATAGACTATACACCTATATATATATATATAAATACAATGGGCCATGGGCTCTAACATAGGATTAATCTTAAACTACAACCATATAACAATGGAAGCTATATATTTACTGAGGCGTCTAATGGAAAGGTATCGGGATCATCAGAAGGACCTACATATGGTGTTTATAGATCTAGAAAAGGCCTATGATAGGGTCCCTAGAGAAGTATTATGGAGGGTTTTAGAGAAGAAAGGAGTCAAAATAGCCTATATACAAGCCCTTAAGGACATGTATCAGGGTGTAGAGACAAGGGTCAGAACATGCGGAGGGGATACTGAACCATTTACAACTACAATAGGACTGCATCAAGGTTCTGCCCTAAGTCCATACTTATTTGCCTTAGTAATGGATGAACTCACTAAAGATATTCAGACAGATGTGCCATGGTGTATGCTATTTGCAGACGACATAGTGTTGGTGGATGAAACAAAAGAAGGAGTGAACACTAAGCTTGAGTTGTGGAGAAACAATTTAGAATCTAAGGGATTTAAATTAAGTAGAAAGAAAACAGAATATATGGAATGCAAATTTAGTAAAAATGCAAGAGTGGATGATGTTATAATAAAATTAGAAGACCAAATCTTACAAAGAAAAGACCATTTTCGATATCTGGGATCAGTGATTCAAAAAGATAGAGAAATTCACGAGGATGTCGCACATAGAATTAAGGCAGGTTGGCTAAAATGGAGAAATGCATCGGGAGTGTTATGTGATGGTAAAATCCCATTAAAATTGAAAGGAAAATTTTATAGGAGAGCTATAAGACCAGTCTTGCTGTATGGCTCAGAATGTTGGGCAGTCAAATACCAGCATGAGCAAAAGACGAGTGTAGCGGAGATGAGGATGTTAAGATGGATGTGTGGGCATACAAGAAAGGATAAAATTAGAAATGAAGTTATTCGTAATAAGGTAGGAGTAGTGCCAATCGAGGAGAAGATGAGAGAGACTAGACTAAGATGGTTTGGTCATGTGAGAAGGAGACTAAGAGACGCTCCTGTGAGGAGAGTTGATGAAATGGAACAATTAGTCACAAAAAGAGGTAGAGGTAGACCCAAAAAATTTTTGGGAGAGACATTAAAGTTTGATATGAAGTATATGGATCTAAATGAAGATATGACAAACGATAGAAATACATGGAAGTCTAGAATTCATGTAGCCGACCCCACATAGTGGGATAAAGGCTGGATATGTTGTTGTTGTTGTTGTACAACCATATAACTCAACAAATACCAAAACATCAAGATGGTTTGCAGTGTTGATGCTGCAACCCTCAATCAAATAATTGAAAGGGATAGGGTTGTCAAATTTTTGACTGGCCTTAACTCTGAGTTTGACCAAGTAAGAGTGCAGATTCTTGGCCAAGAGAAACTCTCTTCTCTCAATGAGGTGTTTGCCATGAAAACACAAGGGTAGTAATGCTTAATGGGATTTACATTGAAGGATCGGCAATGGTGTCAAATAAAGGGGAAGGGTCACGACCTAGATTTGGGAAATCAGGGGCTCAAGCAAGGGCTAATAGTAGAGAGGGACTTTGGTGTAACTATTGCAAGAAGCCTCGGCATACCCGAGACACGTGCTTCAAGCCTCATGGGAAGGAGGTTGTCTTAAACAAGAATGGGGGGTTTACAAACCTAGCTGCAAGACATCAAAACCAGTCCTACTTATCTCACAAGGGACAAGAAGAAGACAGATCAATGGAAAAGCTAGAAGGAGATTCAAGTTTAGATCTCACCACACTCAATGCTGATGAGATCAACAAACTGAAATCTTTCCTAAAGACTATACAAGATGGAGCTTGCTCATTAGCACATCACGAACCCTCAGGTAATTGCTCTCATTCTGTCCTTAAACATTGATAGGAATGATGTTTGGATCTTGGATTCAAGAGCTACAGACCATATGACACCTAACTCCCATGTGTTTTCTACCTACCAGCCACTTAAGACCTCTAAAGACATTACAATTGCTAATGGGACCTCAGTCCCTATCATTGGACATGGTAGAGTTGATCTCAGCCTTGATATCTCCATTGACCATGCTCTTCATGTTCCCCAATTATTAGCCAATCTGCTTTTTATCCACCAACTCACCAAAGACCTACATTGCCATGCTATTTTTTCTTCTAATGTGTGTGAGTTTCAGGCAATGAGGACTGGGAAGAGGATTGGTGTTGCTAAGGAAAAGGGTGGGTTGTACTGCTTAATAGGAAAGGCTCCTTGTTCTCCTAGAAACCAGCTGCAGGTGGCTTGCTCCTCACGGGCTACAACAAGTCATCAACAAATTTGGTTGCATCACTATCGTTTAGGTCATCCTCTTTTTTCTTTGTTAAAGGCTATGTTTCCTACTCTATTTCTTTCCATAGACCCGAGTATGCTTCATTGCAATGTATACGTTATTTCTAAACAACATCGTGTTTCTTATCCATTGAGTAATAAACTCTACTCTACATCATTTGCATTGATTCACTCTGATGTGTGGGGCCCTTCTAGAATTCCTAACTATTCTAGAGCACATTGGTTTATCTTCTTTATTGATAATTGTACCCGTATGACATGGATTTTTTTGCTAAAAGAAAAGGCAGCCATCAAAATAGTTTTACCAACCTTTTGTAAAATGATTGCTACCCAATTTGGAACTCCTATAAAGAAATTCAGAACTGATAATGCTCGAGATTATTATCAGTTCAGAAATGATTGCTGAAAGGAAGATCAGACATCTCCTTAATGTGGCTCGAGCCCTATGTCATCATAGGGTTCCTAAAACCTTTTGGGGGGAGACTGTCCTTATTGCAACATTTCTCATTAATTGCATACCCACTAAAGTTCTAAACCAGTAGTCCCCTTACATGTCTCACCACTCATTTCCTTAATTTCAATTTGCACACCTCTCTTCCTCTTAGAGTGTTTGGGTTGTGTCTCCTTCATTCATATTTTCCAAACATTGTCGGGATAAGCTTGATCCGAGGGCTGTCAAGTGTGTCTTTCTTGGGTATTCTCCCACACAAAAAGGGTATAAATGCTACAATCCCTCCACTCGCAAGCTATATGTTTCTAAAGATGTCACCTTTGTTGAGTCCATCCCATTTTTTGGTTCCTCTCCAACTGGTCACTAGGGGGAGATTTCTTATGGTGACCCTACTGGTGACATCCTCTTTCCTACCCTTGTGTCTATCCCTCTAGATGACCCAGGACCTAGCTTCTTCCAGCCTAAGTCTGATGAGATCAACCATACTAGTCTAGCTCCTCAAAATCCATCACTTCTTCCCATTGATCTCTCCTCAGGTAGCCACAATCAAGATGAATACAACGAGCAAACAACCACCCAAAGGATGGTAACTCCAGTAAGGTACAAGGGGTCTCCTTATGTTTACAAGCGGAAGTAGCCTAGCCTAGAAACTTAGCATGCACCATCCTTCTCTCCTACTCAAGGTATGGATCACACACTGCCTATGTCTACAGCCTCTGTTAGCCCTATTGTGGATGATTTAGACCTGCCTATTGCACTTAGAAAAGGAGTTAAAAGCTACACTCAACACCCAATGACCAATTACCTATCCTACCATTGCCTTTCCCAAAAACACAGAAGCTTCCTGACATCTCTAGATTCAATTATCATTCCCAATTCAGTAATTGAGGCTCTAAGGGATCATAATTGAAAGCAAGCTATGTTGGAGCAAAACCATACATGGGAGCTTGTGGCCAGACCAAAGGGGGTTAATCTAGTTGGGTGTAGGTGGATTTTTAATGTCAAGTACAAGACTGACGGGACCATTGAAAGGTATAAGGTTAAGCTGGTAGATAAGGCTACACGCAATCTTATGGAGTTGATTATCTTGAAACATTTACTCCAGTGGAAAAAATGACCATAGTATAAATACTTTTCTCATTAGCAGCCTCATTTGGGTGGGTGGAGTCTTCAAAAACTAGATGTAAAAAATGCATTCCTCCATGGGGACTTGGAGGAGGAGGTGTTTATGGACTTACCACTGGGTTTTCAAGAACGACATGAAGGAAAGGTATGTCGGCTCAAGAAGGCCTTATATGGGTTCAAGTAGTCTCCTAGGGCTTGGTTTAGGCGGTTTTCTAAAGCCATGAACACTATAGGATATGGCCAAAGTCGAGGGGACCACACTCTGTTCATCAAACACTCAAAAGAGGGAAAGGTTACAGTGCTGTTGGTATATGTTGATGACATGATAGTGACTGACAATGATGGAGAAGAACAGAAAAAACTCAAGGAATGGCTAGCTAAGGAATTTGAGATCAAAGACTTGGGTATACTCAAGTATTTTTTAGGAATTGAAGTGGATTATTCCAAAGCAAGTATTTTCCTCTCTCAAAGGAAATATGTGCTGGATTTGTTGGCTGAAACAGGTTTAAGTGGAGGAAAAGGATCTAAAATCCCTATTGATCCTAATAGCAAGCTGTAAAACAACCCTAATAGTTAACTGGTGGACAAGGGGCGGTACTAGAGGCTAGTTGGGAGACTAATATACCACTCACACACCAAACCAGACATTGCTTTCACAGTCAGCCTGGTGAGCCAATTCATGCACAACCCAACTAAGGATCATGTGTTGGCTGTCAGAAAAATCCTAAGTTACCTAAAGGCCACTCCAGGTAAGGGGATTTTATTTAAGGCATGAAATAAGCTCTACATTAGAGGATTTTTAGATGTGGACTATGCTGGGTCCATGATTGATAGGAGATCTACAAGTGGATATTGTGCTTTCCTAGGTGAGAATCTAGTGTCCTGGAGAAGTAAGAAGCAAAGTGTTGTGACTAGATCAAGTGCAGAGGCAGAGTTTAGGGCTATGGCCCTGGGTCTATGTGAAATTTTATGGCTAAGGATTGTCCTTGACGATCTAAGGATTCTAGTCCAAGACTCCATTAAGTTGTGGTATGATAACCAATCAACAATTAGTATAGCCCATAATCTGGTTCAACTTGACCGGACCAAGCATGTTGAGATAGATCGACACTTTATAAAGGAGAAGTTGGAAGTTGGTCTCTTCCATCTACCCTATGTTCCTTTCAAGGAACAAGTTGCTAATATATTGACCAAAGGGCTGCCAGTGAAATGGTTTGAAGAACTAGCAGGCAAGTTGGGAATGTGGGATATATATTCTCCAGTTTGAGGGGGAGTGTGAAATTGGGTGGTGTGTGACTGTGTCCATCAAGATTGGAGTGTATAGCTTTGTTTCCTTTTTGTATAGATGCTCTAGTTTCCTATCTTCTGTACATACCTCTTCTATAATGAGGCCTACCCGTGTGTCATTATCAATTTGAGGAAGTATTATTTTTTACAATATGATCAAAACAAAATATTTGAATCCTTGGTCAACACAGCCATTGTACCCAAATAACTAAAGCTGATCCATTGATCTGGATTCATTAATCAACCCCATTCATATTTAACCAATGTTTTAAAAACTAGATTGGAGAGCGAACCGCCCTATTAATTGGGTCACGGGTCAGTTGGTCCGACCAGTTAGACTGGAGCGGTCTGACCGGATGATGTCATATATATATATATTTTATAATTAAATAATATATATTAGATATATTTTTTAATATATATTTAAAATACTAATATTGTATATATTATTATGAGAAATGCTATTATTAACTAATATACAACTAATATTTTATATATAATTGTTATATATGTTATTATAGAATTAATAAATAATTAAAAATTTAAAAGTGAGTGAGGGGGTGAAAAAAATCGGGGTCAATCCGATTTCCGGTTCACCGATCCAACCGGATTTTGATTGGTTTTGACCGAGTTGAAAGGCATTTGACTTTTTAAGTTGAACCGGATTGGATAGGCCACCGGTTCCCGGTTAAACCGGTCCAACCAGCCAGTCCGATCCGGTTTTTAAAACATTGTATTTAACCCATGACCACCAAGTCCACTGCTTGGTAAGCTGTACCATCCAAACCCAAGTCAATACAAGGAACAAACTTCCATTTCTTTTCCACCAAAATGTCCTAAATATATATGTTCCATAGCAATCCAACATGATACATAACCCAAAATTCCGATTTGTACAATGTAATTTTGTCAGTCCATACTAAAGCGCACAATCACCTTCCAAAACAATGGAGTGTTTCAGCAGTATGAGAAATATAACTATAGTAAGAGTCATTTTTGTTTACCTTTCTAATAAACAACGACAACATACCAAGCCATGATTTCTAGCTTGCCAATTATCTTTATTTGATGGCCATACTTGCAAGTTGTAAATTCTTTATAACTTGTATCACACCTCAGAGTTTCCCACCAAGTTTTCTTAGTCCTCCTCTATTTCTTTTGCTAAAAATTTTGTCCATTCCATCCACCCTCATAAGTGTAACACCCCACCCAAGGCAGCGTTAGTATAAACCGAAACTAGGGAAAATTAATTTACAAAAACTCGAATACTCGCTATAAATTTTTAATTTTCCCAGCTAGAGGTCACTTCACACCACATTGCTTAATTAAATACCAATAAACCTCTAGGGGGTTTCACTCTTACTTAATCATAATTTTCTTTAATGACATTTAAGGGTGAAATTTTGCAACAAGATCAAACCTAATCACAATACAAACCATTACTTACATATATTGATTCTCACATAAAACTAACATGTACCATATACAAATTTATAGATCATTACATAACAAAAACATAACTGAACCCAAGTAGCTCTCCATCCTTTTAGGTGGTTCACTTTGCTTTTTGATCTTGCCTTTCACTTCCTTGAACCTGCTACATCTACATGTATATAGTTTGTACAAGAAAATAACATTTTTGGGGTGAGCTATACAGTTCTAAAAATATCTTGCATGCTGGAGAATGATATGAATTTTAATTGAATATCAATGTAACAATATCATGTAGATTGCAAGCTAAGCATGAAATTTCAACTAGCACATGCATGGCCGCGTTTTCATATACAAAATACATGGAATCATCTAGTTCATGTCACAAACAATGCAAGAACTAGTGCTCATACCCCATACTTTTAAAATAGCTTGAAGGAGATTCTCAGTAGAGTCTAGTCTCCTTTCTATTCTTATTTTGCTGAGAACACTACCAAACCTTTTGTTGTGTTCGCTAACTCTTCAATTTATATTCATCCAATTCAAGTGCCACCTCTCAACTCCATGGCAGATTCATTTTCCCGATTCTTCTCCTCAGCTTTTCTTTCATCTTCCTTTGCTATTTCTCACTCTCATCTGTCACGACCCTAGGGTTTAACTAGGGTTTAGGAAGGAAATTGGAAGAATTCGAGAGAGAGACAGAGAAGAATGGGAGGGAGATATAGAGCAGAAATCAAGAGAAATGAGGGAGAACAAGGAAGGACCAGAGAGAGAAAGTAGGGAGGGAAAATATGAATTCACTAATCACTATATTATTTCAGCATACATTTCTCTACATGCTATGGTCTATTTATAGACTGTTCAATTGATAAAATATTGTAGAATAGCACCCATGTGCACAGTGCACTTTAACAGAATGAATAGCATCTCGTAACAAACAATTGTAACTAATGACAACATTGCCCCTCTAATTCATCTTGGGTCATGACAATCTCCCTTCCTTGAAAGGTTTCTTGTTCCCAAGAAACTTATTGCCATTGAGCCGTTGTTATTTATCCGATGCCCATCTTCACCAACTGGTTTCTTCTTCGCCTTTTCTTGTTCTCCTCTTGTATTACCCTTTTCTTTTGCTTTCTCTTTCCTTCTTCCTTAACAGTACCACCTCTTCCTTATTGCCATTGAAATTGGTTCCAATGGAGCTGTTATTTCGATAACCATCTCACTCATTTCCAGTCATAGGAAGAAATTCAAACTTCTCTTTAAGCAAATCAACCATTTTTTGCAATTGTTGTCCTGTTTTGTGTGCCCGTGCCGATGACATACGTATGAGATGTCCCAAACAAGGTGCCTAGTGCAATCCTTTCCTCTTTCTCTTCAAGTGCTTGGTAAAGAGGCTTTTCAGGCTCCTTCCTCTGCTACTTCCGGAGATCAATAACATCAAGAGTCTCAACACCAGCGGGAGTGTTTGAGAGGTTGTCAACTGATTGAATGCCACCCTCCAACTCCTCTTCCTTAATCACTTCTGCAACAATTGCCTTTTCTTTCTTGTCATTCTGACTTGCCTGATTCAATAAAAATTGTTCCTCATTCTTTGCAGCTGCCATTCCCATTCTTAGGACCTCATCAGCCTCATACTTCTCATCAACTGTATGAACACCATCTTCTTAGCACTTCATTAGCTTCCTGCACTACTTGATGAGCAGCCTTGGAAGCTCTTTTGATAACATCAGTTTGGTCCTTTCTCTAAACTGGGTACATAAGTTGATCACAAACTGTGGCCAACTCAGTTCCACTCTCTCGTGGCTCCAATTCTTAAACCAAGCATCTGCAATGCCCTCCAAATAAGCTGCAACCATGTTCACTTTCTCCCTTTCAGCTACTCGGTATTGGTAGAACACCTGTTCACACCGCCTAATCTACCATTTAGGCCTATCTCTTTCAAATGCAGGAATGTTCACCTGCGAGCACAGGGGTGTGGAGTGAGTTCCCCCAACTCCTTGTCCCAAGTTTTCCTCCTTTGCATCATCCATTCCTAATCATAGGGACACATTAGCCTTAGGAATACCTCCAATCTGCTGGCTGCTTTTAATATAACCTTTAGGATGTAGTGCATGCTTTCGTTGCAACTCTCATCTCCAATCTAACTTAAGTAGGCAAAAATATTCTTTTAAAAAACATTCAGCCGAAATATTAACTTGGAATTTGTATGAAAATAGGATCAAAAAATCATCCAGCTATATACTAAGGTCCTTGATTCCTTTTCTTGTTGTAGCACAGTCCTTCGGCCATCTCCTTAGTTCAATTCCTTAAAAATTCACCACTACAACATCCTCTTGATCAGCTTCCAAGGACAACTCTGGAAACTTATTCCGATACTCAAATTCAGCAACCTTAGATTCCAAAGGCTAGATCTGGATCAGCCTTTAGTTGCTACTGATGGCCTCCAAATCAATTACCCTTCAAACAACTTGCTAGCTCTGGATAATTTCAGAAGACAACCTATTCTAATCAATTTTGGAAATTTGTCCGCAACTTCTAAAACCAACACTTCTGTTGTGCAACTCTGAAACCACACTTTTGTTGCGCACTTACTTCCTAAAATCGTTGATCTAAATAGCTTCAATCAGCTTTCAAGAATTGGCAGGCTTCTACAGTTCGCTTGAGAATTTATGTCTCAGTCGATGTTTGCCTGAGTTCTATCCAACAAACAATCGGCTTCCCTCTGAGTTCGAGTTCAAAATTCAAGCTACCGACTCACTGACTCACCCTTTCACATGCAACAACCTAGATCTAAATTTCCACTCCCGACTGTACCTGCCTTCTCGCTTCAATCACATGCAGCAAATTTGCCAAAATCAAAGTGATTCAAGGATCACCCTAGTCTCACCCAATCACCGACCTCTACTTGGAATTCTCCTAAATTCTTGAATCGCCCAAGGCTCAGCTTCAATCATGCCTTCACTACTCGCTGGATCGAAGTGATTCACGATCACCTTCTAATTTTGAGCCACCTACTCTCAATTTCGTTGAATCTTGATACTAGCAACTAATTATCGTTCGCTTCACCCAATCACCATCCAACAATTATTGGAGTTCACCTGACACCACCTCTATCGTGGTCGGATTTGAGAAACCGGTAGCCTGTGAGTTGCCTTTAGCTTAGCTCCCTGAATTGACACCTACGAATCCGTTCTGCTTCAACGTCGAACTTGATTCAGGAGCAAGAGAGGTTGCACAGTTCAATGATTTTGATCGGCCTTCAAAGTTGCCGAGATCTCCTGACTCTTTGTCGTGAATTAACCTGCGTATGTCGGAATCAAGTTTCGAAAATCAACCTCGTCCGAAAGCAGTTGTTTATATTCGTCGGAATTATTTAATTGAGAGAACTGTCGAGAAATGATGGCTCTAATACCAAATGTCACAACCCTAGGTTTAACTAGGGTCTAGGAAGGAAATTGGAAGAATTCAGGAGAGAGATAGAGAAGAATGGGAGGGAGATTTAGAGCAGAAATCAAGAGAAATGAGGGAGAACAAGTAAGAACCAGAGAGAGAAAGTAGGGAGGGAAAATATGAATTTACTAATCACTATATTATTTCAACATACATTTCTCTACATGCTATGACCTATTTGTAGGTTGTTCAACTAATAGAATATTGTAGAACAACACCCATGTGCACTTTAATAGAATGAATAGCATCTCCTAATAAACAATTGTAACTAATGACAGCATTGCCCCTCTAATTCCTCTTGGGTCATGACATCATCCTTGGTTACCGAACTTTTTACTCGTCACCTCTTTCCTTCTGTCTATTATTCTCTTAATTTTTTCTGTGTTTGTAGCAGGCAAGCAAAGCTTTACTTTTTCCACTGTTTGCTCACTCTTTTTGTTAGTCAAGCAAAGCCTCTAAGTCAAGTTATATTATCATGAAAAGAAACAGCCACCTCATGGTCAAACCTCCGGCTCCACCAATTTCTTTCTTTTCTCTGCTTCTCATTCTATTTGCACTCTATTCCATTCCTTGAGTACTTGGCTACCACCTATTTTACCAAAGGAGATTCCACATATAAGCCTTTACTTTCTGTTCTCTTCTCTTGTTCTCTTAATTTTCTTTATTCTCCTCTTAGCTTTTAGTTGTTGAGAACTCCAGTTAACCAACCTGTAAAAATAAAGTTTCAAATGAATGAACAATGCTTTAAATGCATGAAATCCCACTTATTTATACTATTGGAGTCAAAGACTAAAATTTCTGGACTTACCTGATGTCTCATCCATAGAGGTTGCTTCTTTCCTCTCTGTATCTCCCTCTCATTTCTCTTTCTTTTCTTCTATGTAACTCCTCAATTTTTCCGCCTTAAGTTTTAGCCAAGTTTGCTTATTAAAATCCTAACCTTTACTTGGGATTAACACGTGGCTAGTTTGGGAAAGAACTATTCACCCAAAAGTGCCACCTCCAGCTTATCCAAATTCAAGGAAATGAAAACTGGACAAATCTTGTGCACTCCAACTCCATGTGGCCACTGTTTGTAATTTACTATTGTTATTCTTTTCCAAGACATTCCCCAAAATGGCCACATATTTTACCTTACATACGTTTAAAGGAAAAGAATGGAGTATTCTGGCCACCACTTGCAAAAGTTTGGTTAAATTAATAATTTTCAACCTTTTTTACTTACTTTTAGGGATTGTAGTAGTCTAAGGTCACCAAGTAATTGACCCTTGTACCTCACTTAACAACTCTTGATGAACTGAAGGCTTACCTTTTAAAGTTTCAGTGTAGCATCAAAATCTACAGTAATTTGTTTTGTTCAACCATTTTTCAACTTGAACACACTCTTGGGCTTCCTATAAAAATCCTTAGATGTCCTGAGTCTTACAAAGCTTAGTCATAGCCCTTTAGCACATTTCATCTCAAACGCTTGATTATTCATAATCAAGTCAATTAATTAAATTGATTTCTCAAAATTCACAAATAATTACAAGAATGTGAATTTTCTCTTATAATAAAATATTCTAAGAATTTACTATAACACGGGGTGTTACAATAAGGGCTTCTATTGGTTTTCTTTTCACAATACCAAATTATCTTAATCATGTCTTATGCATCTTATCTCTAATAGGAGCCACCCTGACTTTATTACAAATAACTGGATTCTTAATTATATTTTTTCTTGTATGGTTAAAATTCACCATAACATCCTCATCTACGTTTTTTTTTTTTTTTTGTATGTGGTGGTGTTTTACTTGCCAAACATTTCATGCCATAAAACAAACTTGTCAATTACTCACTCCCATAGTTTAATTGTGTGGCTCATTAACTTAATTTCTCTGTAATTTTTGCATTTTTTAAACATCTCCTTTGTTCTTAGAAATAGACACTAAAGTGCTCCTCAGCCATTCTTCAGGCCTCGTCTTCGATTTAAGTTCCATATTAAATAATTTTGTTGACAACAAAATACCTTCTTCTCCCATTCATTTCCATGCTTTTTTTTGTTCAGTGTATTCGGTAACTTTTTGCTAAGTACCAGTTTTTATAATGCAGTACATGAGAGAATGCATCCTTGGGAACTTCAAGAGGAGACTGATTGCAGTATTGAAAACTGATAATGATCTTCAATGGCCTTCTGTTCTGGAGTCACTGGTTCGCAGACATATCAACATAGTCCATCTTGCAGAACAACATATTAGTATGGACCTGACACATGGTATCCGTGAAGTTTTACTCACAGAAGCCTTCTGTGGTCCAGTTTCTTCTCTGCATTTGTTTGATAAGCCAGCTGAGCAGCATTCTGGATCAGCCACTGAAGCTATATGCAACTGGTATATTGAAAATATTGTCAAAGACATGTCTGGAGCTGGAATCCTGTTTGCCCCACTTCATAGATGCTTTAAGAGCACAAGACCTGTTGGTGGTTATTTTGCAGAGTCAGTGACTGATCTCAGGGAACTTAAAGCCTTTGTTCGAATTTTTGGTGGCTATGGGGTTGACAGGATGGACAGAATGGTGAAAGAACACACAGCTGCACTTTTAAATTGCATTGACACATCATTGCGTGCAAACAGAGAGGTGCTAGAAGCAGTTGCTGGAAGCATGCATTCTGGTGACCGAATAGAACGAGAGACAAATATGAAGCAGATTATAGATCTGGAAACGGTGGTTGGGTTCTGTATTCAGGCAGGACAAGCTATAGCTTTTGATTGCCTTCTAGCAGAAGCTGCTGGGGCAGTGCTTGAAGATGGTGCACATCTAATACACTCTCTCCTAGCTGGGATTGTTAAGTATTTACCTGATGAAATACCTGAAAAGAAGGAAATTAGGAGAATGCGAAGGATCGCAAATAACATTGGTGTGATCAGTGATCATGAGACTGAGTGGGTGAGATCAATTTTGGAAGAGATTGGTGGTGCTAATGATGCTTCATGGAATTTTTTGCCATATTTCTTTGCCACCTTTATGACGTCGAAAATTTGGAACACTACTGCCTTCAATGTTGACACCGGGGGCTTTAACAACAATATTCACTGCTTGTCAAGGTTATATTCTATCTTAAGCCTATCATAATTTAAGAAACAGATTCTTGTTAAATATTGAAGCATGATGAATGCCTCCTTTCCCTTCTATGGTAATGAAATAGCCATGAACATTTAGTAGGTCTAGCAACCACATTCTACTTGGCTTGGAGGAAAGTTTGGCATATCTATCTGGAGGAAACCTCAATGCATGAGTCTGATCCTTTCTGTATTATACTTTTCTTGTCTAATACATTCTGTTTCTTTCTGGTTTCTTTTTCTACCACTAAATAGTATATGGGCTTTGAACCAAGTTGTTCGCCAATTGGAAGCTCTCAGGTGGATACTAGTGAATATGGTGCCTTGTCCACCGTCTGTGCTAAGTTTGGATAAATATCTTGTCATTTAACTCAGCTTCCTAAACCACATTTTATTATATAGGTGCATCTCTGCTGTAATTGCGGCAAATGAGTTTGTTAGATTGGAAAAGGAACACCAGCAAAAACAGTCTTTCTCAAATGGACATGTTACTGAGTCATTGGATCCTGAGATAGTCAACCGCTTATCAGCTGAAACAAATGTAAAGTCTGCAATGCAGCTGTTTGTTAAGTTCTCTGCTGGAATAATTTTGGATTCTTGGAGTGAAACCAACAGGTAAGAATGATAATCTTTTCATAGTATACTTGAAAACACCTACTTGTACCATCAACTGCGTGGAATGGGTATTATCAATCATGCCTGCTCAGCACATGTTGATAAAAGTGGTTCTCTAGTTATAATGTGTACACGCCTTACATATTTCTACTGTGTACTTATTCCTTCTGTTCTTGCTTCTGAACCTACAAAACAGTTTTACCCACTCTGGCTGACATCTATTTATCATTTTTCTTGAAGTGCTCAAACTGTCCAGTGTTGATGGTCTATACGTACTTAGCTTTTAATTGCTCGATATTATTCTGAAAGTTCAGCTTTTGATTTTATACTCGAGATAATTTTCCGATCAGACTTTCAATTCTTAATTGCTATAACATCTTATAAATTGTCTTGTTAACCATTATCCCAATATTTTTATCACACATTTTATGATTCTTTGTGCTTTGTGGTTAGCGATCTTTGTATATTGGTAGCATTGACTTCTCTTGCTTTAGGGAAATGGATTTGCTTATTTACATATAAGTTGGTCAATTTTGATTCAACTTGTTCAGACCACTCAATTTATTTTTAAGTTTAAAATGTGTTAAATATGATGTTAGATTACTAATTTTCTAAAAGTTCAAGCTCTTAGCAAAATAGCTAATTACTTATATAAAGTTCTATAACAATAAAATGTATAATAAAATTATTTTTGAGTTTGACTTCGCCTAACTGACTCCAAATGCCTAATAAGTGCAACCACATCAAGGTTAATTTTGTTGAATTGTTAACCACCATATTCTCTAAAAGTTTAAGTTGTTAGATCTAGGGTTTAGTTTTATCTTTTATATGATTATTTTGCTTTTAACATGCCCCCCTCATGTGTGGCCAAGCTTCACTGCATAACTGGTGCAAACATGTGCAACAATTTAAATGTTGTGTTGGTGGTGAGATTTGAATTTAGAACCTTTGTTTGCTTGATATTTGTTGTTTTATGATTGATTTCCACCTCAATTCTATTATGTAAGTGTGGGTTTAATTTGTTTATGAGGAAGAAATTCTGTATTATTCTCCGATGCCTAATTCCACATACCTGCAGGCTTTATATAGAGCCTGCCTCCTAACTGATATAACAGAAAAGGGTTGGTCTGTTGTACAGTTAGCTCCCAACCCTCTAACCCTTTAACCTTCCAACCTCCTAACGACTTAACCACCCCAGCTAACACACACAAGTGGTTATCTTCCCAGCTAACTAACAGAAGTGGTTATCCTTCCTGGCAAAACTACTTGTTTACCCCTAGGGTTGTGACAATAAGTTCCATTTTAGAAAAATTAAAACATACTAGGACATATTTTGAGTATCTGATGCATACAATGGTGTTCGGCATGGTACATGACAACACAGCACCTTTTTAGAAGTGCTTGTTTTGCTTTGACTTTCCAAGCTGAAGGAAAATGTGAGGACAAGACAACAAAACATTCCTCAAGATGTTTTCAAAGAAGTCCAGGTTTTGTTGCTCACTTTTAATAGGTGATCTTATTGTGTCAGCTATGTCAGCCATGCATGTGATGTACACACTTGCAATGATTGTTATATGCCTCTCGGTGTTCGCTCCCCAAAAATATCTCCCTTATATTTACTGAGAACCTTGCAAAAGTATGAGGTTTCTTGTGATGGAACCTGGAGTCCACTCAAAGAAGCAACGCTACAAGGGGGAGAAGTTGGGGTCGTGAAAACTTAGTACACATTCCATTTTTTTTTCTTTGACACAGTAGATCATTGTTCAGTTTGGAACAAAATTTTGCCTAGTCTTAATTTTGTATAACTTTTCTCTGGAGAGTTAATACAATGCTATAGCTCAACCTTATCTGAGATTGAAAGAGTAATTTATATCATTTTTCATGGTGAGTTAAAAAACTACAGTTTTTAAGTAGAAGAGAAAGAGAAGATGAAGAAAGAGAGAAGATCCGCACAACATGTGCACGTGATACTCTCTCATTATATGTTTAATTGTCCTTCAACATACTATGCAAAAGATTAGAGGTTTTCACTGACACGTCTATGCAAGGTATTTCCGAAAGCATTGTTGAATGTTAAAACTGGACAAGGGAAACTAAATTTTGTGACGACCATGAGATGGTATTCTGGGTAAATTCTCATAAATAGTCAAAATTGTGATCGCATTTGTTAGTTACATAATACTTTGTATATGTAAATCTTCAAATTGTCAATATCTTGCTTTTCTTGACAGATCCCATCTTGTGGCTAAGATTATTTTCCTGGACCAATTGTGTGAGATCTCGCCATACCTTCCAAGAAGCTCCCTTGAAGCCCACGTCCCCTACACCATTCTCCGATCAATATATAGCCAGTACTATGCAAATTCTCCCTCTATGCCGATGGCTTTACTCACTGCATCACCACGCCATTCACCTGCTGTATCTTTATCACATGCATCACCTGTAATCAAGCAATCGCGGGGCGATTCAACTCCTCAGCGTGTCAATGATTCTGGTTATTTTAGGCCATCATCAACCCATGGCCAAGAACAACTATATGATGATAGTGGAAGCATACGAAGCATGGACAACAAACATAGAAATGTTAGGCGATCAGGTCCACTGGATTACAGCTCAAGCCGGAAAGTGAAGTTTGTTGAAGGCTCAACATCAGCTAGCAGGGGACCCAGTCCACTGCCGAGGTTTGCAGTGTCGAGGTCAGGTCCTATATCATATAAGTAGTAGGGAGGAAGCTTGAATTAGACAAAAGGAACAGTAAATATCTAATGAAACATCTTAGTAGGTTCGTGTAATTATTAAGCTTATATAAATTTTGACTATGTGTTCATTTGATCTCCATGCATGAGCTAAATATTCATTAGTAGAAGGTTAGCCAGTTGTCTTGGAACCATACAAGCTCTACATCTGTGCTCCCAGCAGTTGTAAATTATGCAGCAAGAAAGTGCCGAGATGAAGCAGAAAAGCAAGGGAGGGAGAAGAACCCTTTTATTGAAATTGTGGATTGTTTCGTTACAAGGCATTGCCTTGTCAAATTTTGAACGTCCTATTATAGGAGAGTGCATGTATATTTTGCACATTCCATCGGGTAGCTCAGAGATTGATATATATATATATATATGCATAGTTTTCGTTGTAACTTGATTCCTGTGTTTCATTTTTTATGGTGGTTGTAGCATTACGACCATCTCATTTGCTAAATTTTGTTACATTTCATCCACTAGCCTCTACTGAATTATGTGGGTCAATGTGAGCTACAGGAAATCTTTTTCAAACCTTTGGTCAAGTTGCCATGTCAGTGCAATTCGAACATGCAGAAGATCGGGGCGAATTTAAAATTAGAATTACAATGTCGTGAATCAAATCGAAATATTTCATTCCAAAGGGACACCAGTGCAAATAAACGGGAGTTAAGGATAAGGACGTCACATCCCTCTGACATAATTGATTTACCATCATACATAACTAATTACAACCTTCCATTCCATGTTCATGCCATGATAGAAATAAAATACAATGAGAGCGGCAGTACGTGTATAGAGATTATATATTATCGTAGCATCGAGCTTGACCATACTCTCCGACAAGACAGGCTCAACGGAGGTGGTGCCTGCAAGATAGTACTGGAAATGAAAATAGAGCCGAACGAACGAACGAACGAAAAAACAAGAAGAAAGGTTAATATAGAATTAAAGGGAGAGGCTCAAGTAAACAAGAAAAGATAACCTCAAAGTTTCCTTCGTTCCACGTCGAACTCTGCAACGTATTGTTGGAAAGCCTAGACGTTGGTGAGCCTCAAACCGGTGACAGCCAGAGAACCCTGGGGCAATTCCAGAAGGGAGATTGAAGTTTGAATCACATACGGGCAATTCCAGAAGGGAGATTGAAGTTTGAATCACGCATGAGTAAATTAGAAGACAACGAATTTTTTTGTCTCTCATATATATGGTATGATTAATATTCGTTCTAGTCGTTCGGCAGGGCAAATGAATGAGAATCATTGAAGAAACAGCAGTGTCAAAAGAATTTGTCATTGGCGTATTTAAATGAGCACGCACCATAGTAAACTCCATCAACCTCAAGCACATCAATCTGCATTTGTTACAAAACAGAGTTTAGAAAGCAGTATTTGCAGAACTGTTGATACAAACCCTTAATGACTAGACTGGCATGAGAGAGCCCATATAACAAGGGATGTGGAACAGCAAAAATATTGCAGAAAATCAAAGAGAAAGAGATGTAATTAAGCATATACCAAGGGAAGTGGAGCAACAACAATATTGCAGAAAATCAAGGAGAAAGGGATGCAATTAAGAAGAAGAAAATGGAGAGAAGATGAAGTTCAGAAGAAGAAAAGAAACCAAAGCTTCAATAGAGAGAGAGGGATTTCAGACGGGAAAATTACAATTGTATTCAATATCATCAAAAGGGTTAAGTGCTGTTACATCATAAGCCTATTTATAAGCTGAAACCCTATCCTAAATAAAACAAATTTAACCTGACTATCCTGAAATATAAAATTTAATATCCTGAAACTTTGTAATCCTCATTCCTCAACACTAAGCATGCGAAAGAAAAGAAAAATATGGGTTCCTTTTACACCAAGTGTTCATTGGTCATGTTCAAGTTCAAGATATAATGGCTGGAAGAGTGGGGTTAGATGGTCGTGGTGTAGGATAGTAAGAGAACAATATTTAAGACCATGAAATCTGGTAATGAGAATTATCCCATCCCATCCCATCCCATCATTTAATTTGTTGCATTATTACTGATGGAACAAAGAGAAACCATCGTCTCTAATAAAATACTAAAGTGGCACTCACAAAATTGTAAATAAAATAGCTAGGAAATTTTAATTCTCTGGGTCAGTAAATTCATTCTTTTAAAAAGAAAGTGTACTGCATGTTGGAACATAAATTCAAAAATGTAATTATCACTTTTGCATAACATGTGAAGTGTGCACAATCAAAGCATGATGGGAAACTTTAATCAGTAATGTTGGGCAGTCTAGCACCTGACGTGTGCAAAATATGAGTGAGCATTGTCACTGGTTAAAGCAGTATAGACAGGCCAACAGAAGATCAGATAATATGCACACATTTACATATCTACTAGTTCCACTCCTGATTTGTGAGTTGTTGGTCTCAAAGATGCAAGATAGACGTCAAGAGTATTTTCTTCTCTTTGAAGACATGCTTATTCAATGCCACCAAAGGAGTTTGTGATTTCTAAACTGGTGAAGCTTATATCAACACTTTCAAATGGGAGCTGAATTTAGCGATGATGAAACTTCACCGAGATCCAAGCCACAAATAAGTTAGTATCACGGATTTATGAAGACAACCATACATAAAATAAGGGGTTTGAAATAGCTTTTGAGGAAAGTAAGCAAATTAGGGTTTTGTGAATGTGGCAAGTGGAAGTAAATAAACCTCGAAAGGATTTGGAAGTATAGTTATACCGGAACTTGAAGGCCGATCTGGGAAATGCTGTCCATGAGGTCCTTGACTTTGTGGGGATCGTTGGCTCTGGTTCTCATCAGCGGCCTTCGAATTTGGTTTAGGGGAATTTCCAGAATCACAGGCCCTGCCCCTCCTCCTTGTTGCGGCGGGCCACCGGAAGCAGCACCTCAATTAAAATAGAGCCAACCATAACAACATCGCCGCAGCCGTGAATATAAACAACACCCATTCACCACAGAGTACCATCATCATCATCATCATATTATTATTATTATTATTATTATTATTATTATTATCTACTCACATCAAATACGAATTCCTTGTGCCCTCTACATGCGCAGAGAGGCACGCAGGGAAATCACTTTGGTTTCATTCCAAAATCCTGAAAGGAAATTACCGATTTGCCTATACATGGGCATAACTCAATCTTGAGACACACAAAATAGATGTTTACATAATTGAACTTATGCAATCCTACGCTTTGTGAGTTATAAATACATGGTTGCAGAGAGAGAGAGACAGAGAGGAGGGGAATAGTTACCATTACAAGAAGAAGAAGCAGAAATGGAGAAGTTCCTGTTGTAGTAGTTGGGAAGTCGCAGAAGCAAAGCCGCCATTGTGGCTTCTCTGCTTTCGTGGAATTCTCACCACAAACACCTTCGTCGTGACCTGACCCTGCAGGAAGGATGTGTGACCCCTGTTAGAGAGAGAGAGAGAGAGAGAGAGAGCAACTGAGCAAAGCATTGCAAATAGTCGTATTTAAAAAAAAACAATTATTATATGTTTAATGTTCCTTATAATAATAATAATAATAACTCTATTTGAGGGCAAAAATTGAGAAAATTATTTATTGAGTTTACAAAAATTGATTTGAACCGGATATTAAGTAGAATTAAGAAAATATATTTTTATTAGAAATTACGAGTCCTTTCGCCAGCTGCGCCGAAACCCTTCTTCCGTGAAGCCATTTAAAAGACCCCATTTCTAGGGTTTTGGTCGGCGAACTCGCCGTGATGTCTCCCTCTCCCTCTCGTCCAAATTCTCAATTTCGCCGTTTGAAAGATGCTCTGATCGAATTTTCAGTTGATACACACACCTGCCTGAGCAGAATAAATAAAGAGGCGGAGAGGCTCGGATGGTGAATGAAAGGTACGCGAAGCACAGAGAGAAGTGAATCCGGTCGTTCCCATGCTTCATTTTCTGGTTCTTAATTACTCCCATTTTGGGCGTACTTGTTGCGATATATCAGGAACCCACGAAACAAATCTTAAAGAGTCTTCTGTGTGCGTAATTTGCCATGTTAATGCGCAGGATCAATAAAAGGGAAATTCGTTTGTGTTTTTCTGAAATGGTTTGCCGACTCAGCCATTTGTTTCTCTCTCCCCTTTTCCATGAAAGTCCGTCTGCTGCGGAGAGTCAATATTTTGTTCCTTTCAGAATTAGAAGATCCTTTCACGGTTGTAGGCCTGCCCAAGCTTCTAGGGTTTATATTTCTAATAGATCAGCTCATTCACCTCGTTCTTCTGTTGCGCCCAACAGAATGTCACGACTTGCGAGGTCGGAGGCTCAAGATGCGCTTTTCGATTACTTGCACTGTACTAGAGGCTTCTACTTCACGGACGCTGAACACATTAGCAAGAACTCACCCCATTTTGTTCAGGCCTTACTGTCCCGGGTTGATAATGAACATGATGTGTCGCAGGCTCTCTCCAGGTTCCTTCGATACAATCCCATTAATGAGTTTGAACCGTTTCTGGAGAGTTTGGGTTTGGTTCCCTCAGAGCTCGTTTCGCTTCTTCCAAGGGATTTGATGTTTTTGAGCGACGATCAAGTGATGCTTGATAATTTTCATATTCTTTGCAATTATGGCTTTCCTCGCAGTAAGATTGGTAAGATATACAAGGAAGCTAATGAGATATTCAGAGATGATTCCACATTGTTGGCTTCGAAACTTCGGGCTTATGAGCAACTAGGTTTGAGCACATCCACAGTTGTTAAACTGCTGAGTTGCTGCCCCTCACTATTGATTGGTGGCATTAGCAAGGAATTAGTTGGAGTTCTTGAAAAGTTGAAATTACTGGGATTTGAAAATGACTGGATTGGAGGGTTTTTATCTGGGAAAAACACACACGATTGGAACAGAGTGCTTGATACAATGAACTTTCTCGGTGAAGTGGGTTATAGTGATACACAGATGGCGGTTTTGTTTGCATCAAATCCTGCATTGCTGTTTGAAGGTTCTGGGAAGAAGATCTATGCAATAATTGCCAGGCTACTTAAATTGGGGCTTAAGATGAGTCAAATTTATTCTTTGTTCTCACAACATCCTCAAATTCTGTCACCCAAGAGAGCCAAGAATCTTCTGCAGACAACATGTTTTCTGTATGAGATAGGAATGGCAACCGGAGACATTGCAGATATCATAGCCTCTAATATTCAACTGCTGGGATCACATTCCCTGAGACAACCTAAAACTGTTATGAGGAACTTAAAGATTGACAAAGATAGTTTATGTCAAATTATAAAGGAAGATCCTCTGAAGTTGTTAAATTTGGCTGCTAAATCCAATATTAGCTACATCAAACAGTTATCTTCACAAAATCATGGTAAGTTTCTTGAGAAGACGTCATTCTTACTCAAATTAGGTTACGTTGAAAACTCAGATGAGATGACAAAAGCTCTGAAACTGTTCCGAGGCAGAGGCGACCAATTGCAGGAGAGGTTTGATTGCCTGGTACAGGCTGGCTTGGACTGCAATGTTGCAGTAGGTATGGTTAAGCATGCTCCATCTATGCTAAATCAGACCAAAGATGTGATAGAGAAGAAGATTGACTGTTTGAGAAACTGCCTGGGCTACCAGCTGGAATCAGTTGCTGCGTTTCCATCTTATTTGTGTTATGATATAGATAGAATCAATCTTAGATTTTCGATGTATGTGTGGCTGAGGGAGAGAGGTGCTGCAAAGCCAATGCTGTCTTTGAGCACAATTCTTGCATGTTCAGATGCTCGATTCATAAAATATTTTGTAGATATTGATCCAGAAGGTCCAGCAATGTGGGAAATTTTGAAAAAGAAAATGTTAACTTAAAAGCTAAGATGAAATTTTGTTACCTTGTAACAGTAGAGGTTCAATTTTTGATTTTTTAATTTGCTTCTCATAAATAACACTCTGTCGTGCCCTTGTTCTGAATGTTTTTCATGTCATCTTTTGAGTCATTTAGAATGAATCTTTGCAGCTGAAGAATTAGTGTTTACTGACTGCTTTATGTAAGATTGGAATTGTTGGTTTTGCTTTGAGGTCTTGGGAAAGTAAAGGAGGCTGTTTCACTTGTCATTTCAAGGAACGCATGGTTTTTTATGTTGTGTTACATGCCATATAGTTGTGCTGTTGAATCTAGTGCTAGTCTTCCATCAGATTTATGGAGGAGAAGGGTTGCAGAGGCATTGAATGGCGCCTCCAAGATTGACACGCGATAGAACTAAATGGATAAACTGCGCACCACTCTCAGGATGTAGGATTACTCCACCTTAGAGATACAGGGCATGGGACACTTACCCCTCTTACGAATCCACCAAAGAGATACAGAAATGTGAAAGATAAGTCACCACTCAATGGAATCCACCAAATAGATACAAAACTTTAGATAAGAAAGCACGATGGCTCTTCAAATCCCTCAAGATAAAGTTTAATTAATCTCCCAAAATTTCTCAATCTGATACAAGAGTAAATTATAAATAAATGGCCTTGGAACATCCCTCCAGGTATAGGAAAATGGAGTAATAACTCATTGTTTTCATTTTAAGCAAGCCTATCAACTTCCAAGAGGCTGTCCAACTATTTATTAAATGCTGATTCTGACTCCAGACTATTCTTGGCAACTAATAACTATAATATCAAAACTTTTGCTACAAAATTCTAAATCAATTGATTCTTGTTTCATATGAAACTAAACATTCAAAGCTTTCAAGTGACTATTCATGGGTCACCATTGGGCTTGGGCTGAACGTCCAGCAGTTGGAAATATTCTGGGCTACATTCTGGTCTTCTGACTACAAAATGAGCAAGTTATGTGCTCGGATCAATTCTTGGGTTTCCTCATGAGATGCTTCCGCATCAAAGATGTTACTTGGTAGTTCATTTCTTGAACATTTTATGTCCAATGAAGTGGAACTTCTTGAAAACCTGATTCTTTGTTTGAGTGTGGTTTTTTTGCATGTTAATAGAGGGTCCCTTGCTTGTTATGCTCTCCCAATTTGCTAGTGCAGGCTCCCCTTGTTGATATTTGATATTTCATTCCCAAACTGACCCTTTGCCCAAACTAACAGTTCCCACATTTTAGTGGTTTGCTGCATGTTCCTCTTGTAAGTGATTGGCCTTACTTTAAATAGTCCGAAATGACTGAATAATTTTGATTTCCGTCTAATTTTTTAACTGAGATCACAATAATTATATTTATAACACTGTAATTATTATTTAAAAATATAATTATTATAATATTATATTTAAACTAGCAGTACAAAAATATTAAAATAATGCAACACTACATAAGGAAAAATAAAAATATAACAGTATATAATAGGATAATAAAACCGAAACTTATGTAACACACAATTATCTAAAAACAGATTCATCTCCTCATCGAAGGTGTTAGAGGTTAATTGGTATCTATTTTTTAGGGTACAACGATTTATAGACTGAAAAGTTAGTACAAACTTCAGAGTTTAACACCGAAATAGAATACTAGTTGAACACTATTAAAACTAGAAGAGTATAAGAATTTTTAAAAAATAATTATACTATGAATTTTCTTTTTTTTTTAATGGATAAAACCCTCTAATTATAGAGGAGGAAGAAGAGGAACGGAAGAAGAAAAGAAAAAGGGAAAAGAAAGAAGAAAGGGAGAGGCAACTGTTGAGGGGAGTGGTTGCTTCCCTTTAAAAATATAATATAATATCTTATATTATATTAATCAAATAATAATTATATAGTGCCTCAGCATTATTAATTTCAATTAGTCGTCATAAACAGTGTACTCTCATAATTCAGCGTACAGTACACCTTTTGTATCTTTTTCTTTATTTTACTTTTACAATAATATAAATTATATATTATAATACACATGTCTCAAACTATTTTTTAATTAATTTTTCATTCACCCATTTATCAATTTAGACATATGAATATATAAATATTTTAAATTTTTCAACAATCCCCCATATGAATGAAAATTGATGGAGAAAATATTTAGACACGGTGATAGTGTTCATCGGCCGAAACCTACATAGGATAGGTAAGTGTTACCCTTTGAATCTTCCATTGTGAAAATATATTTACTTTACTAAGTGTCCAATAGACATAGTGTCCTTGAACTGTCATGTTATTTATATAAATGATAACATATCTCACATAAAAATCTTCTTATTATTGTTCAGTTCTCATAATTATGTTCGTTTTGGCCATGAACATTAGCATGGTTCTTAGAGAGGTTTTGAAAGAATTGAGCCCTATACAATTCTTCTTTAAAGCAGCCACACTTCCTTTTCACATAAGTGATTTCTTAATTCAGAGTAGCTCGCTTACTCCACTCAGAACTTTTGAGTTTAAGAATCATTAAAGGAAACATCGTTATCCTTTTTTCTCACGGATATCACTGTTTCGTTATACGAATGTACTAGAGGATAAAACCCCCCATAGTGACCTAATAAAGTTTGTACAATTAGATTGTCCCTTTAAAGTTAGATCTTGAGATCTATAGTCAACTAAGTTAGGTTTTCATTATATCAACTTATTTTTTCAAGGGCTTTAATCTCATTCCCCTTGACAATTTTTCAAATAATTCTCTATTCAACTCTTTGGTTAGCAGATCCACAATATTATCTTTTGACTTCACATAATCAATAGAGATAATCCTAATTGAGAGTAGTTGTCTAATAGTATTATGTTTACGACATATATGTCTAAACTTATCATTATATATGTTACTCTGTGCCCTTCTAATTGCAGATTGACTATCACAATATATATATATATATATATATATTGGAGGCACATGTTTATGCCATATTGGAATATCCTCTAAGAAATGGCATAGTCATTCTGTCTCTTCGCCACATTTGTATAAGGCAATAAACTCAGATTGTATATTAGATCTAGCTATAACAGTTTGTTTAAAGGATTTTCAGGCCAGAACTGCATCTGCAAGTGTGAATATATATTCACTTGTAGATTTCGAGTCTTTCACATCAGATATCTAGTTCACATCACTATATCCTTATGGGACAATTGGGTATCTGGTGTAATGCAACCCATAGTTATGAGTATACCGTAAGTACCTAAGTACTCTTACTATTGTTTTCCAATGGTCAGCATTGGGATTACTCGTATATTGACTCAGTCTACTGACTATATAAGCAATATCTGGTCTAGTACAACTCATTAAATACATTAGACTTCCAATTACTCTAGAGTATTCTACTTGAGAAATACTCTCACCTACATTTTTGGATAGTTGAAGACTAATATCTAATGGTGTTCTAACCACACCAAAATCATTCCTAATGATTTTTTTCAGAATTTTGTCCACGTAATGTGACAAGCTTAGAATGAGACCATCTAATATTCTTGTGATTTTAACCCCTAAAATCACATCTACAAGACTATATCTTTCATGTCAAACTTTGAATTTAACATATTCTTGCTAGATTTGACCATCTTATCATTACTACCAATAATGAGTATATCATCTACGTAAAGACACAAAATGACATAGTCTTTTCCTATGTCTTTAATATATACACACTTGTCACACTCATTAATTTTAAATCCATTAGTTTTCATTGCATTATCAAATTTTTCATGACATTACTTAGGCGTTTGTTTTAAACCATATAATGATTTTATCAATTTACAGACTTCTTTTCCTTGTCCTGAAACTATAAAACCCTCAGGTTGTTCTATATAAATTTCTTCATCCAAATCTATATTTAAGAAAACTATTTTCACATCCATTTGATGTACTTCTAAATTTCATAGAGTTGTAATTGCAAGTTTCATCTGAATGAAATTTATTCTCGTTACAAGAGAATATGTATCAATGTAATCTAAGCCTTCTCATTGTCTATAACTTTTTATCACAAGCCTAGCCTTATTCTTGTCAATAGAGCCATATGCTTTTATTTTCCTTTTAAAGATCCACTTGGACCCTAAAGGTTTACAAAAGGTAGCAAATCTACTAGCTCCCGAGTATGATTCTATAAAATAGAATCAATTTCACTTTTAATTACTTCTTTCCACAAAAGCCCCTCTGAAGAACTTATAACTTCTTCATAATTTTATGGTTCTTTTTCTAACAAATAAGTTAGAAAATCTGGGCCAAAAAAATTTTCTACTCTTATTCTTTTATTTCGTCTAAGTTCATTCTAAAGTTCTTGTTTATGTTCTGAATCATGACATTCTTCATTCATAGTATCATATGTTCGTTTAAACGAACTTAAACCCTTCTTGGAGTTACAAGAAAATACTTCTTCTAAGAACGATGCATTTCTCGATTCCATTATAGTGTTCTAGTGTTCTTGTGTATGTCTATGTTTTTAGACTCATATATAAGGAATTGATAAGCATTACCGTTATGAGCATACCCAATAAAAATATAGTCCAATATTTTAGGACCTATTTTTATTTCTTTGGTGTCAGAATAATAACTTTTGCTAGACACCCCCACACTCTTAAGTATTTATATGATGGCCTCATATTTTTCTAGAGTTCATAGGGAGTCTTTTCTTCTTTCTTCTAGAGTATCTTATTTAAAAGATAATTGTTTGATAAAATAGCTTCACCCCACATGTTTTGAGATAATATAAAATTTATTAACATTACATTCATCATTTCTTTCAATATGCGATTTTTACGTTCCGCAATACCGTTTGATTGAGGTGAATAAGATGTTGTGACTTCATGTACAATTCCATATTGTGCACAGAATTCACTAATTGGTGTTTCATACTCGCCACCTCGATCACTTTTCAACGCCTTTATTTTTTTATTAAGTTAATTTCAACTTCATTCTTATAGAGAATAAATTTCTCTAAAGCTTCATCCTTACTTTCAAGCAGATACACATAACAAAATTTCGTGTTATCTTCGACAAAAGTAATAAAATACTTATTATCACCTTTTATTTGTACAAATTTTAAATTGCAGACATCACTTTTAATTAAATTAAGGGGTTCGGTATTTCTTTCAATTATTTGGAAAGATAATCTCGTCAATTTTGCCTCTACACAAGTTTAACATTTATGTTTTGAATCGATATGAAAAGAGGGTATATGATCCAAATTAATTAATCTACACAATATATCATAATTAACAAGACCTAGCCTACCATGCCATAAATTGGAAGAGTTAAGCAAATAAACCAAAGGCTTATTTGTTTTATTTATAATGGTCATTACATTAAGCTTAAAAAGCCCATCTAATACATAACCTTTCCCAACATACATTTCATATTTTGAAAAAAATAACTTTATTTGACTCGAACATTATACGGAATCCATGCTTGTTTAGTAGCGACCCGAACACTAGGTTCTTACGAATTTTTGGCACATATAACATGTTATTCAAAGCCAATTATTTTTCAGATGTCATCTTTAACAGCACCTTCCCCTGTCCATTAATCTCAGAAGAAGCAGAATTACCCATGAACACCTTCTCCCCATCAAATGGCTTGAAGGTGCTTAACAATTCCCTGTTTAAGCACACATGCCTTGTGGCACTAATGTCAATCCACCATTTCCTCGGGTTAGACCCGTCTAAGTTCACCTCAAATATCATGACTGATAAGTTTATATTGGACACATTTGTAATCATGGTATCCATCACATCTATCTCATGGGTCCTGGTTTTCCTCTTTGGAAGTCTGCACTCCATAGATTTGTGACTCATCTTTCCATAATTGAAGCATTTCCCCTGGAACTTGTTTTTGAAGACTCCTCATTTGGGTCCCAACTTTTACTTGTTTTTCTTATATTTGGAGCTTTACCTATGCTCCAATACATTCACTTTAGCAGCAATAAGATTGAAAATTTTCTTCTCTGACCCTCAATTGTCTTATTCAATTCGAAGTCTAACGATTAGTCCTTCAAGGTTCATCTCCTTCCCTTGTGTTTAAGGTAATTCTTGAAATCTTTCCAACCAAAAGGCAACTTCTCAATAACAACAACCACTTGGAAAGATTCACTTAGGATTATCCCCTCTACATGAATTTCATGTAAGATTACTTGAAGTTCTTACACTTAACTGATCGCAATTTTAGAATCCACCATTTTGAAATCGAGGAATCGCCCAACCATGAATTTCTTGGTTCCAGCATCCTCAAATTTGTATTTTTCGGCCTAAGAATTCCCATAACTCTTTGACAGTTTTCATTGTAATGTATATGTTATACAATGAATCATGCAGACCATTTAAAACATATTTTTTGCACAAAAAATCAAAATGCTTCCATGCCATTGATTACTGACATATCTGTTTCACCCTTCTTTAAAGTAGGAGTATCATCAGTTAAGAATCTCGCAAAATTCAACATAGTGAGGTAAAACAACATCTTTTACTGCAACCTTTTAAAATTCAACCCGTTGAATTTCTTAAGCTTTTCGCCATAACCCATAGGCACTATAACAGGCATCTGGGCTGCATGAACAAATCGTTGTGCCACATTATTAGAGGTTCCAACAGAATTCATAGGAGTAATCATCTCTTAAAACAAAACTTATCCGTGAGGAATCTATTTTAAGATTGTTAACCAACTACAATAAAATAATTATATTTTTAGCCAAACAATAATTATATTTATAATACTATAATTATTGTTGGTATTTTATGAAGAAAGAAGAAAAGGGAAGGAACATACAATAATAGATTGGGAGAATGGATGAAGCTAATTATTTTATTGAGCATTGATATCACTTATTTATATAGCAAAAGATCAACAAATTTGCAGAATAATCTGATAACAAATCAAAAAATATTTTCTTACAAAATAGCATAAATAACAAGTCATAATCTAACTAATATTTGATTTATTCAAACTAGATCTAACTGACACTTGACTTATTCAAATTAGAATTAGCAGTATCTTAAATCATAATTTAACATTCCTCATTGACTTTGGAGCTACAAATGTAAATTTTTAATTTTTAGCATGTCTTGGATATAGGTATATGGACATTTTATGGTTTATGGATATGAGACATAGGTATGGTTATGGGGTATAGGCATTTTTTGGGACATAGGCATGAATATGATTTTGTGTAGAGTTAAAATAACTCCTCCTCCTCCAATTGGTAATTCATCATTGCTGGTTTAACTTCATTTTGTTGTTGATTTTTTCATACCCTTTCCATATAACCCAATTGACCACATTTATTGCATTTGACATCTGGTCTCCACTAACACTTGTTCTTTGGATGATTTGTCTTTTTACAGTGATGACAAGTAGGATGATTTCCACCATTGTTTTTCATAGACTTTGCTTGAAAAGCCCCTTCAACATGTCCTTCTCGCCTCATCAATCTTCTTTGTTCTTGAGCCTGTAAATCATTAATTAACTCTACCAAGGAAATACTTGACAAATCTTTAGCATTTTCTAGAAAAGAGATGGTGGCTTCATACCTCTCTGGAAGTGTAACAAGTATTTTTTTAATGATTCTTTGATCAAGAAAATCCTTACCTAACAACCTCACTTTGTTAGCAAGGCTAATCAACATATCAGTGTACTCCTTCACAGTTTCTAACTCATTCATTCTTTGCATTTCAAACTCTATGATCAAGTTTAACACTTGCATATTCTTTGCTCGTTCATTGCCTTGATATTTTTTTTTTTAGATAATCGCAAATGACTTTTGTTGAAGGCAAGTTCATGATTTTTGTGAAAATATTGAAAGAAATTGCAACATACAAGTAAGCCATGGCTTTAACCTTCTTCGTCTTCTTTTTCTTGTGAATCTTTATTTAGTTCATAGTTGGATTGACTGGCAAATCAGTGACTTCGTAATCTTCCTCAATTGCTTCCCAAAGATCCTGTGCCTTGAGATGGACTTTCAATTTAATAACCCATACCTGATAGTTGTCACCACCAAATATCGGTGTTGTCGGCATTCCGTGACTTGATTCTGCTTCCATCTTTGCATATTGTTGGCTTAAATTTGAGTGTTTGTAAATATATTTTTTTGGTTTCTCTCAACTCACAGGTCTCTCAAGAAATATGTTCTAATACCATTTGTTGGTATTTTATGAAGAAAAAAGAAAAGGGAATGAACGTACAAGAATAGATTGAGAGAATGAATGAAGCTAATTATTTTATTGAACATTGATATCACTTATTTATATAGCAAAAGATCAATAAATCTACAGAATAATCCGCTAACAAATTAGAAAATATTTTCCTACAAAATAACATAAATAACAAGTAATAGTCTAACTGATATTTGACTTATTCAAACCAGATCTAACTGATATTTGATTTATTTAAACTAGAATTAGCAGTATTTTAAGTCATAATTCAACACTTATTGTTTACAAATATAATTATTATAATACTGTATTTAAATTAACAATACAAAAATATTGAAATAATGCAATACTGCGCAAGGAAAAATAAAAGTACAACTGTATATAAAAGGATAATAAAATCAAGGCATGTGTAACACACAGTTCCCTTAAAACTTATTTGCAGCCTCACCGAATGTGCTAGAGATTAATTGCGTCTGTTTCTTAAGATATAACGGTTTATAGATTGAGAAGTTAGTACAAACTTCAGACTCTAACAGCGAACTAGAACACTAATTAAATACTATTAAAACTAAAAGAGTATGAAAATTTTTAGAAAATCATTCTATTGTGAATTCTCTTATTTTTTTTAATGGAGGAAGCCCTCTATAAAGGAAGAAGAGGAACTGAAGAAGAAAATAAGGGAAAAGAAAAAAAGGGGGAGGTGGTTGCTTCGCTATAAAAATATAATATAATATCTTATATTATATTAATCAAATAGCAATTATATAGTATCTCAACATTACTAATTTCAATTAGTTGTCTCGCACAGTATATGCATGATGCACCCTCATAATTCAATGCATAGTGTATCTTTGTATTTTTTTTTTACTTTTATAATAATATAAATTATTTATTATAATCCGCATGTCTCAAACTATTTTTAATCAATTTTTCATTTACTCATTTATCAATTTTGATATGTGAATATACAACTATTCTAAATTTTTCAACAAGTAGTTTTTCCAAACAAGAGCCGTGATGTTAAGACTCACTGCGGGGGAGATGCAGCTAACGGTTGGGAACCTCCTAACATTCATACACCAACTGAACGGTTTCTCATTAACTTCATCCATCTGTGCAGTATGTCCAACAATGTTTATTAATTTTTACTGAAATGTTATTTAAACACTCAATTTTGGATTTGGGGGTGACACTCAGCTTTGATATATTTTGCATTTATATTGATAACACATCAATGCAAAAATGTAACTCAAAATGTCAAAGTTTAATTGTACAAGGAATATTTCCATATTTGCAATCAATTTCAAATCTAGTTATATATATATATATATATATGAATTGTGTTAGGTAAATGAGAACACGTGGTGGAACCAGAAGTTGGTGGGAAATTTATATACATATTTCTGTCCACAAGGAAATTCGCTCGGCCATATGAAAACCATCTACAGTTAAAATTGAGATTTTAAGTAAGAACGAAAAAGGGTTCATAAAATCATATTATAAAATTAAATCATAAAATTTTAGAGACAATTAAAAATACTTTTTAATTTTTATAAATATATATTTATAATAACATAATTTTATAAAAAATAAATTAATATCATTTAATAACCTGATTATTGCTTATTATAACTCAAAAGATGATATTTCTAAAATATAATTCAAAACTAATATGTTGGTATAAACAATTGAGAGATAAAATATAGTTTAAAATTCTTTAGATGATGGTTCTAATATACTCCATTAGATTTAAATTATAATTTTTATTTGAAACATAAAATCGTTTGAGAGTTTTTGAAGCGTAAAATTGTAAAATTGTACACCTAAAATCAAGATTTTATAGAATTTTATCTCAAATAAAATTTTTTATGGGATTTAAATCATTTGGGGGTTTTCGAAACGTAAAATCATAAAATGGTACGAATAAAATTAAAATTTTAACAAAAATGCCCTGCTCACTCACTCGGTGCTCACTCGACACCACCCACATAAATTGGGAATCTACCCATCATCTCAATTTTTCAGTTGTCAATTCAGCAGGTTCTAATTAGAGATTTAGTAAATAAATGAATAAAATTTATGAAACTTGAACTTGAACTCCCAAATCTAACATTATTGCAAGTGAACATAACTTAACTTTGATAATTATGATTATATATATATTTCACCAATGATATTGTCCTCGACCACTATCTCAGTAAAGGTCCCATCCTGTGCTTATTAATTTTTTTTTAATTTAAAGAAATTATTTGATAATTATGTTATCAGACATCTTAGATCCACAAAAGATAGAATTAATGTACCTTGTTGAAATATGAAACTTTACAAAACGTGACCAAGTCTAAAATACTAAAAGCATGAAAGGGACAACTCCAAACAATAACATGATTTGATTCCAATTTTCCAATGGGAACGGGAATGGGACTGGGACGGTGAAAGTGGAAATAATTGACCTCTGTGGGTCAAAAGAAATTCCACCATGAAATAAAGCAGAAGCAAAGCAACCCCATTTGATGCTCACGTATCTTGAAAATATGTGTTGCATTAACTTTACTGTTCAGAATTGGTCGGTCACCGACCAAAAAATATAATCCACGTCATCAAAGTTTAAACTGTTTTGAAAATAAATCCACACACAAATCTGTTAACTTACTTATTGGATGCGTGTGATTTATGCTATGCTATCAATTCAGTCCTCAAAAACAACAAAGCAATATACGTGAACGTGTGTATATATATATATAATGAGACAAAAAAATGCATATATAAGTGGTCTTCAAATAGATAGAACCAACACTCTTTAACAGAAAATGCATTCAGGACAGAGTCCATACACAGAAAAGTTAGCAGACCAACATTTGTTCTTCTTCTGAATATATATTACAAGAGCGGAGTCGATTACTTAAAACGCCTCTCTCGCTATAAACCTTCTTCAAAATTGAATTGGCTATTATCTCCTGCAACAGCCTATTATGTAGTAAACATATCGTCACAACTTTCTAACTTTATGATTTACAGCGTGCTTGAAAGGCGAGGACGATGAGGAAGAAAGGCCGGAGCGTGTACGCTCGGCCTTGTCCTTGTCAAATGCCCGCTGAACGTCTTCCTTGAGCTCCACGAACCGCTGCTTCTTCATTCTCTGCTCCTCAGGGGTTCCCTTCTCAAGATACAACAGGTCGGGTAGGTCATCCTCCATGAACTTGTCCAGCGCTTTCGAACAGCGCGGGAAATAACGCCGACCCATTTCCACTGCCACCATTACAATCACACAATGGTTAATGGAGTAAGATATAGTCCGGATTTTGGTCATTACCATAGTCGTAAATGATTTGAGGCTACGTCGCTGTCCTATCTGGCCCTCCTACTGAAAGCATTATAATATACGACACCTATTTGAATGGCATGCATGCTACAACAAGATGAGTTCAAAAAAGAAAAAATGAAAATACCTGTTTTCGAGAGAATTTCAATCCTTCGAAGTAGCCGCCTCTTCTGCATTATGGGTGTCTCATTCAGATCAACCTCCCTCAAGTTCCCATTTGAACCTCTTGATGTCAAGATTTCAGCAAATTCAGATGTTTCAGCAGAAGCAATTTCCATGGCTAGCTTTGCTTCAGTAGGGAAGAACAGTCGTGCAAATGCCACTGTTCACATGCACGCAAACAGATTAAAAGTGATATTTAGCACAAATATACAAATCATAGGAATTCATAACAGATACGCATCAACTCATTATATAGCCAGTAAGAATGGTCCGCATTGCTGGTGACAAGTTAATATACTATATTAGTTACTAAACCAAACCTCGGATAAACATGTTCATGACAAGCAAACATTCTTGCGTTGCATGCCCGCTAATCCTTGTACCTGCTTTATAATTCAAAGTAGTATTATGGTAGCTGTGTCCATATCACTGATATATTTTTTGGAAATAAGGAAAAAGACAGATGTTTATAACATTATTGATTGCATATACATCCACGAAATGGTTTAACCAATTCATGATTTGGCAATATTGGTTCCACTAAGTCTTGCCATAAATTTTAATCAACCTCAACAGTGAAATAAATTTGTTACTAGAAATTCAAAACAAAAAGCAGTGATGCTGCATGCATCATTATCAAGATTTCTCTCTAGCTCTAATGTTGCAAAATCACCTGCAACATCATTTCTAACAATTTGGGTCTAATTTTTTTTCCAAAAAACTCACTGCAAAAAATCTTACGCTTATACAAGTCCACCACGAACCATCTTATACCTGCAGTGGGCTGTTATGGCCTAACAACACCTTTGAGTTTTTTTTTTTTTTTTTCTTTTTTTAATCTTTCAGCTCCCCTAGACATTTAATATTTAAACTAGACACTGGATTGTAGTACAAGCCAAAAAAAAAAATCAAAGATGCAATTTTACTGGAAATTAATGATATTATCCTTTGGAAGCAAGAAGTTTAGCAGACAATAGGTGAGAATCAAATGGATCATGAGATTATCCTTTAAGGCATTAAGTTCTCTAATAAAGAAAGAAAAGAAAATAACCCAAAAAATTATATTGAAGAAATATCTAGTTTAACGGCGGACCAAATGCTTCAAATATAAAGATATGATAGAAGTAAACCAAGTGCTTCTGTGTCTAATCATGTTCATTTGAATGAACTGCTAGTAGCTGAGTTCCTTAGCCTAATAGCTGAAGTCAAACTTTTATGTTATGAGGAAACCTAGTAATATATCAAACAAAGTTTTTCTCAAAATAATCAGTTACCTAAAGTAGGTGTTGTGCTTGAAGGGAAAATGAGATTTTAAAAAAGCACAGGAAGCCAAATGAGAACACACTAAGACTATTCAACTGAAAGCAGCAGGGAAAAAATAGAAGAAGAAGAATTAAGAAAAAGGCCCGAAAAGGTTTCTAGTAGTGGGACTAGCACATATGGCATGCAACTCTCTCCTGTTCATTCTCTTTCTCTCAAGTAAGCATGAATTCAAGATTCCTGCTAGGAGAATATTACCTCTATTTTCTAGGTACAACAGACTCATGTGCAGATCATCAGTCATTATAGGAGAAGATGCTGATACATTCCCAGTCATTGTTGGATTCCTCCACATCTCTCTCTCCAGAACCTCAATGCATATTCGATATTCGTTTGTTTCCTGTCCCTGCTCTGTTTTCTCATGATAATCCTTTGGCCTTGTTAATCTCTGACAAATTCTGACAGCAGTTCGTCCGTCCAATGTGGTTTCAGATGGAGAAGCTCCTTTATTCAAAAGCGCAACAATTATGGAGGGCTCTCTGCGCATCGCAGCAATATGAAGGACTGTGTAACCCCGAGCATTTCGAAGATTAAGATCAGTGCCACCCATTGCAAGCACTTCTTTTACGACCTTTGGGTCACAGTAGGCAGCAGCATAATGAAGAGCATTGGCTTCATCTAACGTTATACCAGATTCACTCAGTAGAAGATTTACAAGTTCAATATCATCCGAGTCTAATGCCCTGAGTATTCTTTGGATTCTTTTCTCACGTACTGGATCAACAACCTGTAAGTCATTTTCATCATCAACCGGGGCCGGGGCACGGAGCAATTTAATATTTCCGGCCACTTCAAAAGGGAGTTCTTTCTCTAGAGTGATGCTGTCGAGATTTGACCTTGCTACTCTGTCAACACAGCTAGCAACAAGCTGACTTGATTCACAATGATGGGCTACAAGAAGAATTGGGATGACATCTTCCACAAGAGCTTTGTCAACAAAATTCAGAAGTCTCCGCTGCAATCATTCAAGGATTATAAAACAAATATATTTTTTCTAATTAGCAAAAGAAAATTTAAGCCTGCAGAATAGTAGATGAGTAAACAAGAATGGCCAGATGCTAGTGCATGATCCTCGTTTTCTTCATTTGGATAACCAAAAACCTCAGAAGCACAATAAATATTTAATTCTATTCCACCAGTAGTTTTCAATTCAGCGGAGGCCGCCTTTGGGTCTAATTATTTGTTGCATATATTCATGTAATTAAATAGGTATTTCAAGATAATAATGATTTTCAGGTACTCCTATGCTTTACTCCCCTTCAAAGGATAATCAAATACAGAATACTGATATACGGTCCACATCCCTAGCATCATAACCAGAAAAAAACCATGCACACCTATATTCAATCAAATAAATACTTAATCTGAAAAATACACCAAAATATTGTTATTGTTATTCTTAAATATTGGCATCAAATATTCAAGAAAGTACACCAACACTTCAAAAAGTAATAAATAAATTTTCAATAACTAGTTACAATTTGCAAAACTCTGGATGGGGATTGAGTAATACCCTCAACACTTCTAGTGTTAAATATGTTCCACTTACTTACACTCGGCCCCAAGCCTGGATACAGGAAGAAGATTATGTTGGGTAATCAACAGCCAACATAAAACTCATCAAATCAAACATCATGAATTCTAGACCATAGAAGTCTAGAATTTATGTAGCTGACCCAACTAGTGGGATTAAGGCTTGTGATTTTTTTTGTAGACTTGTAGTTACAATTTGCAAGCTCAAGCACCATAAACTGAAGTTAAATGGGATTGAAAAGAGATTCATTTGAAACCCACATAATCAATTTAATTTCAACCTTTTCTCATTTGTTCTTGATTTCTGAAATAACTTCCATGTTCATGAGTTTTCTGGGTCCCAGTCTATAGGAACTCCACAGCTTGAAGTTATGCATTCGAAGTTTTATAAGGTTCCGGTTATCAGAGTCACAGATACCAATTTGAAGATTCAAGTTGACTCCAGTTAACGCTCCAGTTTTACAACAAAATGCAGTGTTTGTCATTGAATGAACAGATATCTGATAACTGATTGGATAGTCAAAATCAGCACAAAATGATATGACAAGCAATTTTTTCATTGCTGCCTAACATTTAGATGATACACTTTCATACTCTTTTATATATATACAAACTTTCATATATAGTCTTTGCTTAACTGCTACCAAAAACAATGAAGCATGACAACGATGTTAGAACAAAGAACTCCATCCCAACTAAATACAACACCGGATAGTCTTTCTTCCTGCTTGTTTATAAGAAGCCCTCAGCTCATGCACAGAAAATTTGTTCAAGTTATGGCTCCGAATTAATAATGTACATAACGTGTGTACTGACCTGAAAAAGTGAAGCAAGCTCTGGCACCTGAAAAATTGAAGATGCATACATCAATTCTGCAGTAAACTCAATAGCAGGTCTGCAAGCATCATGGGCACATTGAGTATCCACACATGTTGACACAGCTGAAGGAAAAGGCCTTAGCTTTCCAGTATACAAATAGCTCAAGAAAATTTGGAAAGACTCATAACCAACCCTGCCATAGGGCAACAAATCATTCATGTTATATTTTGGCTTCTCTTCTTTCTGAAGGATCCCCTTTTTTTTCTCGAAAAGCTCGTGGAAAAATCTACTCCGTGCAGCCAGTATGCATCTGTGGACGCCAACTGGTATGTTCTCAACAAGGATCTCTGCATCACTGTAATCACCACACGAATCACCCAAAAGCTGTTCCAGATTATTACTAAGCTTGCTTAAGCTGATTATTTCAAGACTGGACCCTGTCTCTGGGCCTGCGGCTGGTATCTTCTTGTGGCAAAAGGATCCATTTGATACAAGTGAAGACGAAGTAAAGCTGATTGATGAAGATGGTTCAGCAGAAGTTTCCATTAGTGATCCTCGTCGTGAGGGAAAATAATGGTTTGTATTGATGAACCAGCACAAATGAATTACAGAAAATGAGAGTTGAAGAACAAAATCGACAGAAAATGACTATCACCCACAGATTCTCCATTCGCGATAGTGAAAGATTCTATGCCGAAGACACGGTTCAAGCGATTCCCCATGGCCCAGACCAACACGGACGAGAAGTAGAAATACAAAAGTGATTCTAAATTTGGAATCAAGTTCTTAATTCCACCTAGATACCGTACAAATTAGGCTAATCGGACAGCAATCCAGAGGAATTTGAGGAGAGTAATGAACAGTACTTGCATAACCCGTCATGGTACGGGGAAAAACAAAGGTTGACTTGAGGTGAACAAGTCTCCTCTCGCAGCGATGGAAAAATTACCTGTATCGAACGAAGAAGGTGATTATCCTTCACGGATTATCCAGGAAACAGAAAGAAAAACACTATGAAAAGGGCTTGAAGCAACGAGTAAACAAGCAGAGAGTAAACCGATACAGGCTCGGCAACTCCTGGATTCGCAGAATCAACAACGGATCGCGAACAACCTCATCTCAAGGGGCAGAATCATCCAGATCTAGCCTCAGCTCAAAGAAAGCTCCCGACGTGAACCCCAGCCGAATTGCAGCCAGAAGAAGCTAAACAAAAGCATTCCAAAGCAACAGAAGAAGACGCATGGGTTCTGAATTTGAGGATATGGACGGAACCAGCATCAAAGATGAGAGTCTAATTTCAAAGGAACAAACAGCAACAGTTGAAGGCAAAAACAAATCGACGTCTCCACCAGGAAGCTTCGTCCGCGTTTGGTCTCAAAGGAAGAGAGAGAGAGAGAGAAGAGGCGCATCAGAAGCGGTGTTTGTTAGCGGCTGAAGTCGTTCCAATGACGCTTTGCGATGGTGTCACGTTTCTTCGTTTGCTTTTGCTTGCGTTATCAATGGCGTCACAGTTTGCCTGCTCAAATATACGTATCTTCTTGCGTATTTCGTGTCGGTGTGTGTGCGCGCGCCGTGTGGGAATAAAGAAAAAGAGAAAGAGAAAGAGAAAGAGAAAGAGAAAAAAAAAAAGAAAAATCCATAAACAAATACAAATACTATTCGCCGACCCCCACCACCACCACCACCAGAAGAAAGAGGTCATGAGAATCTAACCATCTAAGCTCTGGAAGTGAATGCCCTTTTTTGGGACTGGGTGCGGGTGAAAGGGCACCTTCTGAGGACTGCCCAGAGCCTTAGTCAAACCTTCCTTCTTCCTTTAACTTTTTCCTTTTTTTTGCATCATCAATATAATACTATTCACTAATTTAATAATCAATTAAGGTTGCTTGCAGATTGACACTTCTCTTCTGCTACGCCGCCTTCAATTAGAAATAGTAAATTTAGTACCAAGAAATAGTAAATTTAGTTGGAAAGCAAGGACCAAGTCACGTGACACTCCCTTAATTTAATCCATGGCCTGTGCCTTTTCTCCGGCCGCCGCTAAAGTGACAAAATTAAAAGGGCCCCCTCAATTCGATGCCCACCCTCAAACAACATACTGTGTTACACAGGGTCAAAATTGAACTGGATCGACGGTTCAAATCAGAATCGAACCAGCTGGAACTGGACCCAAAACTGGTCGAATCGGAATCGAAATCAAAACTGGACCGAACCGACAAAATTCGGTCCGGTTCCGGTTCAAGGTTCCGCGGAACCGGAACCGACGGTTCCGCGGAACCGGAACCGACGATTCCGCGGAATCGCAGAGGGGTGCTGCACTGCAGCACCCCCCTTCCCCCCGTTGGCTGCTGCCAACGAACAGCAGCCCAATTTTATTTATTTATTTTTTTTCTAATCCTATGATTCCTATCTATATATACCCCTCCATCCCCCACTCATTTTTCACACTCTCTCTCTCTCTCTCAAGTCTCAAGCTATTATTCTCTCTATTTTGTCTCTCATTTAATATTTCAATTTCAATTTCTTCAATCTTCTCATTTTGTTATTTGTCAATTTATTCAATTATATTGTTAATTATTTATTACTTGTTACTATATTATATTATTACTAATATTTTCATTATATTTGTCAATTTTTTACTATATTATTTTATCATTATTATATTTTTTTATTATCATACTTTTTTCAAAAAAATGGCAAGTGAAGGTAGAAATTTTGAAAATGTTGAGTTTGAAACTCAAAATTTTCAAACACAAGAGAGTGAAACTCAACAAAAGGGAGGTGAAAAAATTTCTACTTCTGATATTTTTAATATTCATTTCAAGAAAACACCAAAAGGAGATGGTAAATTTGATGTATCTTGTAATTATTGTAATCAGGTATACAAATTTAAGCAAGGAGGTGGATATGGTACTTTTGCCCGACATTTGCAAACAAAGCACCCGCTCAAGGTTGGATTGAGCCGCGATCAAACACAAATATCCGGGTTTGCTACCTCTTCAAACTCTCCTCAATTATTTCATTATAATGAAGCTAATTGTAGGTCTGGTTTAGCTGAAATGGTAGCAATTGATCATTTATCTTTTAGTTTTGGTGAAAAATTAGGTTTTACTCGATTTTGTCAAAACTTTGTTAATCCTAGTTTTAAATCAATTCCTAGAAATACTTTGAAAAGGAATTTATTAAAATTGTTTAAAAACTCAAAAATTGAATTGATAACATATTTTCAAAACAATAATATTAATGTTTCTATTTGTAGTGATATTTGGAGTGATCATTGGCAAACTCATTCATATATGGGTATTACTTGTCATTGGGTTGATGAAAATTATGTTTTACAAAAAAGAATTCTTGCGTATTGATGTTTTGATGAAAGTCATAATGCTGAAAATATTTGTAGATTAATTCAACAAATTTTACAAGAATATAGATTAGTTAATAGAATTTTTTCAATTTCTTTTGATAATGCATCGGCTAATATTGCTTATATTAATGAATTGAAAAGAATTTGCCAACCAAATTTTGGTGGAAGATTTTTTCATGTTAGATGTGCATGCCATGTTTTAAATTTATGTGTTCAAGATGATATTAAGTCACTTAATTCTTATTTAGATCCAATTAGAAATGTTATTTCTTATATTTGGGTACACCCTCGAACTGCAAAAGCATGGGCACATTTTTGCACCTCCAATGGTCAAACCCCAAAACGTTTTTCAAAAGATGTTCCTACTCGTTGGAACTCAACTTTTAAATTACTTAATCAATCTTTTGAATATAAAGATTTATTGTATATAAAGATTTATTGTGTTCTTTTGCAGCAAATTATATTCCACAATATCCTATTTTTCCAACTATGTGGAATGTTTGTAGTTCAATTTTGAATATTTTACGAATTTTTAATGATGCTACTCATACACTTAGTAGTGTTTATAAACCAACTTCACATCAATTTTTAATAGAAGCAATGAATGTGGCCGGTGTATTAATGGAAGGAATTAATGTTGAAGAAATTTGTCATGCTGTTTTAGAAATGAGAGAAAAATGGTTACGTTATTATCAATTTATTCCTGAAATTTTTCTTGTTACTATAGTATTTGATCCAAGGTGTAAATTTGATGGTTTAATTGAGTGTTTGTCTAACTATTATTCGTTGTTAGGATTAGAAAATAATGAAGAAATTGATGTGAATATTATAATTTCTAAGGTTAGAACTTTATGCAATCAATTATATGAAGCATATGTTATTGCTCCTAGTAGTGAAGAATCATTTCCATCCATGGCTTCGCATTCCTCTTCCTCCCAACCAATGAAATGGAGTCATAAATTTTTAGATCAAAGGAGGAAAAAACCTAGATCGAGCTCACATTCGGAGCTCGAAACTTATCTAACCACAGTTTTTGAGTTTGGTGATGATACAGGTTTAAATTTTGAAATTTTGGAGTGGTGGAAAAGGCACAAGGAGACATTTCCAACTCTTGCAATTATTGCAAGTCAACTTCTTGCAGTTCCAGCTTCAACTGTAGCCGTTGAACAAACATTCAGTAGTAGATGCAACATTTTGGACGAAAGAAGATCAAGATTGGCTCCAGAATCATTGGAAGCTCAAGTTTGCCTCGATGATTGGGAAAGAGCTAACATGCGACGTCAAGAAGAACTTATCCATTCATCATCATCTGACGAATGGGTTAATGATGGTTCAACAACGGCGACTTCCGACTCCAATGAAGATGCGTAGGATCCAAGTCCATTTTTTATTTTTTTTCACATTTGTAAAAATTAATTACTTGTATTACATTTTTGTTGTAATTATTTTTTAATGAAATTAAGTCTAATTCTATTTTTTATTTTTTATTTTTCACATTTGTAAAAATTAATTACTTGTATTACATACTTGTTTAGTTGTTTTAATTATTTTTAATGAAATTATTACTTATATTTCTTCAATTTTTAGTAGTGTTTTTTATTAAAAATATGGTTGAGAATATCTATATTTACAATTACATTTAACAATTAAAAATCGAAACCAAACCGAATCGAACAACGGAACAAGGACCAAAATTGAATACAACAATATTTAAAAAAAATTAAAAAAAATCGGTTTGAACTGGAACCGGAACCGTTGACCGAACCGGTGCAAACCATTGACCGAACCGGCACGAACCGGAACCGGAACCGAACCGTCCCAAACCGCCCTTGGGCGGTTCGGTTCAGGTTCAAAGATTTCTTGAACCGGAACCGGCGGTTCATGAACCGTGGCCATGTCTATACTGTGCATGCCCCCGTTAATAAGATCACTATATTTTAGGGTAAATTGCAAAAATGCCCCTAATATTTGGTAAAACTATGAGAAAGTTCACGATGTTTGATAAATAGCAAGAAACATTCCTCCTAGCTAGGATAAAATAACCAATTTATCTCATTATATGTTTCAACTATCCTTCAACATATATACTATGCAAAAGATTAGCGGTTTTCGTTGACACATCTATGCAAAGTACTATTTCCTAGCTAAAGAATTTTTGAATGTTAAAATTGGACAAGAAAGACTAATTTGTGACGACCATGCATGAGATGGTACATTCTGAGTAAATGCTCATAAATAAATAGTCAAAATTGTGATCGCATTCGTTAGTTACATAATACATTGTGTATGAAAATCTTCAAATTGTCAATATCCTGCTTTTCTTGACAGATCCCATCTTGTGGCTAAGATTAATACATAGGGCTGAAGGCCTTGGAACTGCCACTATTGACTCATTTCTTTTGTAGAGAGTTTCTTTCTTCAATCAAGCGAGCAACCCTAATAGTGTCTGAAAGTGTTTTAGGTTGCTTAATCTTGACATCCAACCGCCCGTAACCCAACAATAAAGCAGCCAACAAGGAATTGTTCTGGTAGATGATCCACCCGATGTGAGAGCCTTTCAAATTCTTCTTGATAGAGTGTCATTGTTGAAATTTGTTTGAGGCGGGTTAAAGCCTCTGATGGATCCTCGTAATTTGTCGGTCCGAATCTTAGAAGCAGTGCTTTTGTAAATTCTGTCCAAGTAAGAGGTCTGCGAAATTTTGTTAACCACCGTTGCCATTGCAAGGCGATTCCTTCCAAGTGAAATGAGGCCAATTGCACTCGTTGTTCCGAAACGATTTTCTTGAATTCGAACAACTGTTCAGCCTTGTACACCCATCCAGTCGGGTCATCTCCACTGAAATTGGGAAAATTCAACTTAAGGTGATGGTGTTTCTTAGGAGATGTGGGAGAGTTTGAAACGACAGATTGTGTGGAGCAGTGAGAAGATTCTGCGGCTGCAAATGGATTGGTTTCATGTGTTTGTGTATGTGAGACTTCAAGAGATTGTAGCTTCGAGATCATGGTTTGTAGTGCGGAGTGCACTTGTTCCAGGCTTGATTCATGGCGGCCTAGAATTTCTTGCACCTCATTCTTGAATTATGCATTGCTTTGATTCCTAGTGGCCATGGGTTGAGACAACTTGTCTCTGATACCAAAATAGTAGGGAATTTGGGTTGGAAGTAAGAGAAGAGAAAACAGAAAAGTGGAGAAAAGGATAAGGGATAAATTATTATTCAACTCATGCCTAACATCAAGTCAAGAGGTCCTTTTAAAAGACCTGTACACGACAAAAAATCGGGAAACAAAATAATCCTAACAAATCATGGACGTTGCACAGCGCAACTCCTGCCATTATTATGGAACAGCACTACCCCACTAAACTAAAGTGGATGAACCAAGTCAATAACAAAAAATAACAGTAAATAATTAACTAATCCAAGCAGTATGACCTGCCAGCATAACACCCAATCCGAGATATATGCAAGTCATGCACGTAGGACCATATCACTATGCCGATGGCTTTACTCACATGTAATCAGGCAACCGCGGGGAGATTCAATCTCCTCAGACAAGTGTCAATGATTCTGGTTATTTTAAGCTATCTTCAACCCATGGCCAAGATCAACTATATGATGCTGATAGTGGAAGCATACGAAGCATTGACAACAAACATAGAAATATTAGGCGGTCGGTCAGGTCCACTAGATTACAACTCAAGTCGAAGAGTAAAGTTTGTTGAAGGCTCAAAATCAGTTAACAGGGACCCAGTTCACTGCCCAGGTTTGCAGTGTTAAGGTCAAGTCCTATATCAGTAGGAAGGAAGCTTGAATTAGGCAAAAAGGAACAGTAAATATATAATGAAACAACACCTTAGTATGTTCGTGTAATTATTAAGCCTATATAAAGTTTGGCTATATGTGTTCATTTGATCTCCATGCTTGTGAGCTAAATATTCATTCATAGAAGGTTAGCCAATTATCTTGGAACCATACAAGCTCTACATTGTTGAATAGTCAATGCCACCAGCACATTAATTACAATTAAATGAAGTGGCAAACAGCACATGGAATTGCAATTGCAATTGGAAGGTGGCCAAACCAATTATTAAATTGGAAGATAGGCAGCCTACCAATGTGAAGAGAAAAAAATGAGTTTGGCAGCATGCATTCTGCCTAACCCATTTAGGCGTGAGGGAGGCCTCCAGCATCTCATTCCATTCCATCTTCTCCTCAATCCTCCCAAGTTTTTTAATTATAAAGAGAGAAAAAAAAATAGAGAGGTAGAGAAAAATAGTATTTTCTCCTATTTTGCAAGAGAGATTATTTTGTTGTTATCTCCTTGTAATTTAGGGAGAAAGTTGTATCTCCTATTATTTTCCATAGTGAATTCTTCTATTCTTGCTCGTGGTTTTTACCCTAATTTGTTTGGGGGTTTTCCACGTAAATCCTTGTGTTCATTTTATCTTCAATTTATCTCATTTCAACTATTAGTTGCAAGCCATCTAGAACCCATCATTTCCAACAAATGGTATCAGAGCTTGACTTGAGTATTGATATCTACTTATCGTATGCTATGTGGTTGCCACTGAAAAGTGGATCCTCCACATCAGAAAATAAGTTAGATTATTATTCATTTTTTTCAAAGTACTGGGCCGTATACGCATAGTTCACGTATACGGTACTGTTCACAGTTCAAGTGAAACGGTTGAAATCAAGGTGTGCAAAATGACAACAAAGTTTGAGATAGAGAAGTTTAACGAGAATAATTTCTCGTTATGGAAAATGAAGATAAAGGCGATCTTAACAAAAGAAGATTGCATAGAGGCGATTAGAGAAAGACCGGTGGAGATCACTGACGATAGCAAGTGGAAGAAAATGAATGACACTGTTATCGCTAATCTACACTTGAGTCTAGGCGATGAAGTCTTGTCAAGTGTGGAAGAGAAGAAGACTGCAAAGGAGATATGGGATACTCTCACAAAGTTGTACGAGGCCAAGTTATTACACAACAAAATCTTCTTAAAAAGAAGACTCTACACTCTTCGGATGTCGGAATCTGTTTCAGTAACAGATCATATCAACGCCATCAATACACTATTTTCTGAACTCTCAAAGTTGGGTTACAAAATAGATGTAAATGAGCGTGCGGAACTTCTACTTCAAAGCATGCCAGATTCGTATGACCAACTCATCATCAACCTGACCAATAATATTCTCACTGACTATTTAGTCTTTGAGGACGTTGCAACCGCAGTTTTGGAAGAGGAACAAAGGCGCAGAAATAAGGAGGACAGGTTGACAAATTCGCAGCAAGCGAAGGCATTATCGATGACAAGAGGGAGATCAACGGAATGTGGTTCCAGTGGGAGCCATAATCATGGTAGATCAAAGTCAAGGAGTAAGAAGAATATAAAATGTCACCATTGTGGCAAGAAAAGGCACATCAAGAAAGAGTGTTGGCATCTTCAGAAGAATGGAAAAGGTCCCGAGTCATCAAAAGCTCAGGAAAATGTTGCAAGTACTTCAACTGATGGTGAAATTCTATATAGCGAGGCAACAACGATTGTTGAAGGCAGAAAGAAACTCATTGATGTTTGGATTATGGATTCAGGAGCATCATGGCATATGACCCCTCGGAAAGAATGGTTTCATAAATATGAACCTATCTCAGGAGGATCTGTGTTCATGGGAAATGATCATACCTTGGAGATCGCTGGTATCGGTACTATCAAAATAAAGATGCATGATGATACAATTCGCACTATCCAAGAAGTACGACATGTCAAAGGCCTGAAGAAAAATCTATTGTCTTTAGGACAATTAGATGATGTTGGGTGTAAAACCCGCATTGAGAATGGGATCATGAAGATAGTAAAATGCGCGCTTGTGGTGATGAAAGCAGAAAAGATAACGGCAAATCTATACATGCTTAACGGAGAGACGCTACAAGAGGGAGAAATGAATGTTGCTTTGATAAGCTTTGCAGAAGAATCAACGATGATGTGACACCGTAAACTTGGCCACATGTCAGAACGAGGTTTGAAAATTCTCTCAGAACAAAAGCTTCTCCCAGGGCTCAATAAGGTATCATTACCCTTTTGTGAGCATTGTGTCATGAGCAAGTAGCATAGATCAAAATTCAACAGTTCCACTGTTAGAAGTAAAGTTATCTTGGAACTAGTTCATTTTGATGTTTGACAAGCACCGGTTTTGTCCCAAGGAGGTGCAAGATACTTTGTATCTTTTATTGATGATCACTTTAGGAGATGTTGGGTGTACCCAATCAGAAAGAAGGCCGATGTATTCCCAGTTTTCAAAGTATTCAAAGCGCGGGTAGAACTTGAATCAGGAAAAAAGATTAAGTGTTTGAGGACTGACAATGGAGGAGAATTTACTAGCGATGAGTTTAATGATTTCTGTCAAGAGGAAGGTATCAAGAGACAGTTCACTACAACATACACTCCACAACAAAATGGAGTGGCAAAGCGGATAAACAGAACCTTGTTGGAGAGAACAAGAGCAATGTTAAAGACTGCAAAACTAGCAAAATCATTTTAGGCAGAAGCAGTCAAGACCGCCTGTTATGTGATCAATCGATCTCCATCAACTACGATTGATCTGAAAACGCTGATGGAAATGTGGACTGGTATGCCAACTAACTATTCTCACCTCCATACGTTTGGAAGTCCTGTGTACGTGATGTACAATGCCCAAGAAACAACAAAGCTGGATTCAAAATCCAGAAAGTGTATCTTCTTGGGATATGCTGATGGAGTCAAGGGGTATCGCTTGTGGGATCCCACTGCCCACAAAGTTGTCATCAACAGAGATGTGATATTTGCAGAAGATAAACTGCAAGGAAAAGAAAATGATGGCACTACTAAAGAGAAATCAGAGACTACTACAGTTCAAATAGAAAATAGACAAGAAAGAGAAGAGGTAGATTCTTCTGAAGCAGTACCAGAACACGATGTACAAGAACCAGTTCAACTTGAGGCTTCTGAGGTTCGGAGGTCAACTCGTGATAGAAGGCCCCCAACTTGGCACTCAGAGTATGTTATTGAGATCAACGTTGCATATTGTCTTTTAACAGAGGATGGAGAGTCATCAACTTTCCATGAGGCTACTAAGAGTCCAGATGTATCCCTATGGATGACAGCAATGCAAGAAGAGATGGAAGCCCTACATAAGAACAAGACATGGGATCTTGCTCCACTACCACATGGAAGAAAAGTCATTGGAAACAAATGGGTTTACAAGATCAAGCGTGATGGCAATGATCAAGTGGAGAGATATCGTGCAAGACTGGTGGTAAAATGATATGCTCAGAAAAAAGGTATTGATTTTAATGAAATATTTTCTCCAGTAGTACGACTTACTACAATTCGAGTAGTCCTGGCAATGTGTGCTACATTTGACCTACATCTGGAACAGCTAGATGTGAAGACGGCTTTTCTTCATGGAGATCTTGAAGAAAAAATATATATGCTCCAACCAGAAGGTTTTGAAGAAAAAGAGAATAAGAACTTGGTTTGCAGGTTGAACAAATCTCTATGTGGTCTCAAACAGGCGCCAAGATGTTGGTATAAGAGATTTGATTCCTTCATCATGAGTCTTGGATACAACAGACTTAATGCAGACCCTTGTGCCTATTTCAAGAGGTTTGGTGAAAGTGATTACACTATTTTGCTGTTGTATGTGGACGACATGTTGGTGGCAGGCCCCAACAAAGATTGTATTAAAGAATTGAAGGCACAGTTGGCTAGGGAGTTTGAAATGAAGGACTTGAGACCAACAAACAAGATTCTAGGGATGCAAATTCACCGAGACAGAAATAGCAGGAAGACGTGGCTTTCTCAAAAAAACTACCTATGAAAGATCTTGCGACGCTTCAACATGCAAGATTGTAAGCCAATTTCTACCCCACTTCCTGTTAATTTCAAGTTATCCTCAAGTATGTGTCCTAGCAATGAAGCGGAGAGGAAAGAAATGTCTCGAGTACCGTATGCATCAGCAGTGGAAAGTTTGATGTTCACTATGATCTGTACAAGACCAGACATTACACAAGCAGTGGGAGTGGTTAGTCGGTATACGGCGAATCCTGGTAAAGAGAATTGGAATGTCATGAAAAAGGTCTTAAGATACATTAAGGGGACCACAGATGTTGCATTATGTTATGGGGGATCAGACTTTACTGTCAGAGGATATGTTGACTCAGATTATGCAGGTGATCTTGACAAAAGCAAATCCACCACAGGATATGTGTTTGCACTTACTGATGGTGCTGTAAGCTGGGTTTCAAAACTGCAGTCAGTTGTGGCCACGTCAACAACAGAAGCAGAATATGTAGCAGCTACACAAGCTAGTAAAGAAGCAATATGGTTGAAGATGGTATTGGAGGAACTCGTGCACAAACAAGAGAAGATTTCTCTGTTCTGTGATAGTCAGAGTGCCTTGCATCTTGCAAGGAATCTAGTTTTTCATTCAAAGACAAAGCACATACGAGTTCAGTTTCGCTTCGTTCGTGAGAAAGTGGAAGAAGGAACAGTGGATATGCAGAAGATTCATACAAAAGACAACCTAGCAGACTTTATGACAAAGGCAGTCAATACTGACAAGTTCATTTGGTGTCGATCCTCTAGTGGCCTAACAGAGACGTAAGCAACAGGGAATGGCAGGGAAGAAAGAATGGTGTGAAGATTAATTGATCCTCAATCAAATCTTCAAGTGGGAGATTGTTGAATAGTCAATGCCACCAGCACATTAATTACAATTAAATGAAGTGGCAAGCGGCACATGGAATTGCAATTGCAATTGCAATTGGAAGGTGGCCAAACCAATTATTAAATTGGAAGGTAGGTAGCCTACCAATGTGAAGAGAAAAAAAGGAGTTTGGTAGCATGCATTCTGCCTAACCCATTTAGGCGTGAGGGAGGCATGCATTCTCCAGCATCTCATTCCATCCCATCTTCTCCTCAATCATCCCAAGTTTCTCAATTGTAAAGAGAGAGAGAGAGAAAAATAGAGAGGTAGAGAAAAATAGTATTTTCTCCTATTTTGTCAGAGAGATTATTTTGTTATTATCTCCTTGTAATTTAGAGAGAAAGTTGTATCTCTTATTATTTTTTATAGTGAATTCTTCTATTCTTACTCGTGGTTTTTATCCTAATTTGTTTGGGAGTTTTTCACGTAAATTCTTGTGTTCATTTTATCTTCAATTTATCTTATTTTAACTATTAATTGCAAGTCATCTAGAACCCATCATTTCCAACATACATTTGGCTCCCAACAGCAGTACTTGTAAATTATGTAGCGAGAAAGTGCCGAGATGAAGCAGAAAACCAAGGAAGGGAGAAGAACCCTCTTATTGAAATTGTGGGGTGTTTGTTTCATCACAAGGCATTGCCTTGTCAATTTTTGAACTTGCTATTATAGGAGGGCGCATGAATATTTTGCACAGTCCATCGGGTAGCTCAGAGATTGATATATATATATATATATATGCATAGTTTTCGTTGTAACTTGATTCCTGTGTTTCATTTTTTATGGTGGTTTTAGCATTATGACGACCCTCATTTGCTAAACTTTTCCATTCTCTCTCTCTCTCTCTCCCCATCTCATTTGCTAAATTTTGTTCCATTTCATCCACTAGCCTTTATTGATTTATGTGGGTCTATGTCAGCTACAGGAAATCTTTTCAATTTTTGGTCAAGTTACCATGTCAGAGCAATTCGAACATGCAGAAGATCGGGGCGAATTTAAATTTACAATGTCGTGAATCAAGTTAGAATATTTCATTCCAAAGGGACACCAGTGCAAATAAACGGGGGACGTCACATCCCTCTGATATAATTGATTTACCATCATATATATAAAACTAATTACAACCTTCCATATCCATGCCATGATAGAAATAAAATACAATGAGAGCGGCAGTACGTGTTGTATAGAGATATATATTAATCACCCCACGGGTGGCCTCAGCTATCAGCTGGGGGAGGTGAGTTAGCTTAGTTTTCAGGTTGGAATCCTCTCGCAGCGTAATCATTGGTGAATAAGATCCGAATTAACCTCCTCATCACGAAAAGGAATACCGTGGCGGGCATCCACAAGGGACGTCATCTCAAGAGATGATATATTAATCGTAGCTTCGAGCTTGACCATACTCTCCTACAAGACAGGCTCAACGGAGGTGGTGCCTGCAAGATAGAACTGGAAATGAAAATAGAGCCGAACGAACTAAAAAACAAGAAGAAAGGTTAATAGAATTAAAGGGAGAGGCTCAAGTAAACAAGAAAAGATAACCTGAAATTAAGTTTCTTTTGTTCCACGTCCAGCTTTGCAACGTATTGTCGGAAAGCCTAGGCGTTGGTGAGCCTCAAACCGGTGACAGCTAGAGAACCCTGGGGCAACCATGTACATCTTAAAAACACTCACCCATAGGGGGTTAGAGATGTATACCACAGTGGATGAAGTTGAAGCCGGTTATGTTGTTGCTTTCGCTGCACCCTCTACTCGAACCCATCAGCCTCCCGGTTATGCTCCCATGCACGAACCTCTTTTCACGAGCAGCCACGAACAATCTCCAAGTGCACCTGTTCTTGGCTGACCAAACATCCCCCACTTGCGTAGGGTTTCACCCGTAGGCAGCCACCGGAACCTTTTGTCGGACTTGTGTGCTAATCAAGCCCGAACGAAGGTGACTGTAAGTTGGAACCGTTCTCAACAGTCAGGCCATCTCATGGACTTAAAACGGGGATTCTACAAAATAGGGTCAGCCGGCTGTAAAAGTATTGCCGACAACTCTTGCCAGAATAGCTTCCGGAATCTCGCCAGAAAATCACTGCCACTGTTACCGCTGACAACTTTTGCCATCACAGTAGCTGGAGTTGCTGGAGAAACGGGACTGCACTGCCGCTGGCCGCATGCAACAGCGCACCTGCCGGCCGCCGCTAGCTGCCTGCGACGGTCTCCTGCAACGGCAATAGCGAACTGCTTCGACGGACTTGCCTTGTCGTCGTTCTTTCTGTTGCCCATTTCCGATTAATTTCCGCGCAAGATCCGCTGTCTGTCAAGCTCCACCATGAAGCTCCTGTCCGACGCTTCAACGATGCTATTTCAACATTTTCAATCTTCCTCCTTTTCTCAAAAACTCCCCGACCACACGCTGCACGACCCACCATCTCTTTTCTCTTATCTATATTATATATCGCGTAAATGAATATATATATATATATAGAGAGAGAGAGAGAGAGAGAGAGAGAGAGAATGCCGAGTGGAAGATGAGAGTGTTAAGTCGCTGTATATAATGCATCAAACACACACACACATGTATGTACGGGTGGAGCCGAGAGAGGTAGGAAGAACGCTGCCGGCGTCGGATGCGAGAGGAAGCTTAAAAAAGAAGAAGAGGGGGCTCTCCACGCACTGCTTTCTCTCTTGTCTGTTATATAAATGTATGTATCATATATACTTATATATATTAATTTGTAATCTGCCGAGAGAGAGAGAGAGAGATTGAGAGGCCGCCCATAATAATAATATATATATATATTATATATTATATGTACATATCATGGGCAATTGGGAATGGGAACGGGAACCATTGCGCCTGCAAAGCTGTCCATTTTGTCTCTTTGAATTGTATTTTCAATTTTGATTTTTTTAAAAAAACAATCAACTCACCTTTTTTATTTTATTAATTATTAATTTTTATACATAATATATAATTTATATAACAATTATACAATTAATATTATATAAAAATTAATTAGATGAGAGAACTTTTCTCATTTGTATTATTCCCCTAAAATTATAATTAACTATTAATGATAATCTAATTAATCATTAACTTTTAATAGTAATTTAATCTCTATTAATTATTAATAGTAAATTAGAATAATGTATCAGCTCAAAATCACTAATCCAATGTTATACTCACTTTTAGGTATGACTTTTTAAATTCATCGTTGAGTAACAATTAAGACACATTAAACTCTTCATCGTCGATCAAACCTTTCGATCTATAACGAGAATCTCTCTATATTCTCAAAACATTTTGAAAGGTTATGAGTGACAACTACAACATTATATTAGAACAATCTTATCAGCAGTAAAGTCAATACTTTTAGTAAACATATTTAGATTTTCAATTATCATGTACTAAAATCCTTATATTAATTAATATTTCAATCGAGTAAGAGTCATTGACTAATTAAACTTACAAGACTTAATAATTATGACAAAATCTAGTATGGTATGATCGAGATAACACATTGAAACTATTTTTAACATCGAAAACTCCTTTTCGATCATGTGTATCTTAGTCAAGGTTTTTCTACTCACTAATTGACGTAGCAGAAGCCTTCTAATAACCTGTTGATTCACTCATGAATGTTGGGTTATAAGATTCAATCAATAACTTGTTGATTTTAAAAAATACCAAAAAATTGAAGAGAATTATGGAACAAATTTCAATAAAAATTTTATTGAGAATTCTGAAATCAACCACAAAAACGTCCTATATAAACATAGTATTTATAGGCTACAACTCCCAATACGGTTAGAAAACTGAAAAACACCTCAAAACCTAAAACCCGAATCTTACCAAAAAATGCAAATTTGAGTTTTTATTACAAAATCAAAATTAGATGGAAATAAAGAAAATTCCCCTAAATGGCATATTAAAATTCACTTCCTAATGGAAGTTATTCCCAAATTAATTATTTTCTAAAAAAACAAAAACGTTAATTTTGAGGCCTAAACAAATGAATTTGCCCAAAAAAGCACGGACCTCACCAACAAAGCTGGTGATTTTGAATTTTCAGCCTGATTCCATTAAAATTAGCCTTTGAAATCACTCAAATCGCACACTTCAAACTTGTCAAAATTTACAAAAATGCCATAAAAATAATTGCCTAGAACCACTTCTCTTCAAAGTTTCTCGCATCAATTCTCCTCCCACCTTCATAAAATGCTAAAGTCATCTCATCCACATCACTAACTAACAAAGATAGGATAAAATGTTCACCTTATACCAGAAGTCAATGGATTCCATCAATAATCAACTATCTCCATTTGCCACTGAACATAGACCACACAGAAAACATTCACACCTTATATTCAAGCGATTTTGTATAATGACAAATTAATTTCCGACACCAACATACAAGACAACTATGTCATCTCTGGTCCGAGATCCAATTATACAATTGAATGTCGTTAATATATCATTAATCATCTCAACCATATGATATATTACATGCATCGCATTTAATAGATTTTTAACCAACATCTATCCATTTGTCTACTATCGGCATTTTATGCAATATGACATGTGACAATTATAAATAGTAGCAAATCAAAAGGCAATGAATGTTTTTGTCTTTCATATATGGGGTACGATTGATATTTGTTCAAATTGTTCGGCAAGGCAAATGAATGAGAATCATTGAAGAAACAACAGTGTTGTAAAGCCCAACTTTTGGGCCTTATTTTAAGAAGGCATAAGAAGAGAAAATCAAGCCCATAAGGGCATATAAAAGCCCTAGGGCTCCTAGATCATTTCCTTCTTCTTATTTTATTCTTCTCGTGGCAGCTCTCTCTCTTTCTCTCATTTTCTTTTCCAACCAATTTTAATTTTGTGCAATCTAATCGTTCGATCTTAGATCCAACCACATTTTCATTGTAAAAGCAACCCCGATCTACAACAAGGTAAGTTTTTTATTTTTATTAGTGATGTACCCGGAAAGATGAAGGCAGACAAAGCGGCAACGAGGAAGCAAAAAAGACTCCCTTGGCTAGGCCGAGGGGGGGCCATGGCGAGTGACCAAGTCAAGTGGCCAAAGGCCCCCCCGGGCGTGGCCAAATGGCCTCGGTCACTCGGCATGACCGAGTGGCCTAAGCCACTCAACGCAAGAAAGTGGCTAAGGCCACTCGACTATGCCGAGTGGCCTGGTCGAGTGGCCGAGGCCACTCAACGCAAGAAAGTGGCTAAGGCCACTCGAGCTGACCGAGTGGCCAAGGCCACTCGGCATGACCTAGTGGCCATGGCCACCCGACCACTCGGCAAGCTTACGAAAAAGATCCCCCACCCGAGTGGGGGGTCACCCGACATCGCCCTAGACCCTTCGCGGTCCAGCCCATGGGCCCCGAGAATTCCGAAACGGGCCCCGAGATTTTCGTCGCAAATATCGCGAGAACACTCTCTCTCCTCCACTATAAATACAAGACTTGATTTTTTACTTAATGTACGCTATTTTGAGCAATTCAAGTACGATTTGATATTTTCTCTCGAGATCTAATTTAAGCATCGGAGGGTTTGCGCGGGGACCCCCACCCGCGCCCTAACGGTGCTCTCGTTTTGTAGGCCACTCGGTCACCATCAAGGTCACTCGGTCACCAAGGTCATTCGGTCACCCAGCCACTCGGTCACCATCAAGGTCACTCGGTCACCAAGGCCATTTGGTCACCCAGCCACTCGGTCACCAAGGCCACATGGTCACCCAGCCACTCGTTCGTCACAAGACCACTCGTCACTCCGAGACCTCTCGTCACCTTAAGGTCTCTCGTCACTCCGTGGCTTCCCGTCGCTCCGAGGCCTCTCGTCACCTTGAGGCCACCAGATCGCTCCAAGACCTCTCGTCACCTTGAGGTCTCCCGTCACTCCGTGGCTTCCCGTCGCTCCGAGGCCTCTCGTCACCTTGAGGCCACCAGATCACTCCGAGACCTCTTGTCACCTTGAGGTCTCCCGTCACTCCGTGGCTTCCCGTCGCTCCGAGGCCTCTCGTCACCTTGAAGCCACCCGATCGCTCCGAGAGCTCTCGTCACCTTGAGGCCACCAGATCGCTCCGAGACCTCTCGTCACCTTGAGGCCACCAGATCATTTTGAGGCCGGCAGATCCTCAACCCACAAGAATATCAGCTCATCAGACCATCAACTCTGTTGGTTTGTCAGACCTGAGACTCCATCAGATCCAATTCCTCATCCATATTTTTCATCAGTGAAGGCACGACTCCCGAGATACTTGCGTCTGTCCGCAATAAAAATAGATTGTTGTATTTTGGCAACAACAATTGGCGCCGTCTGTGGGAAACGCAAGACAAAAAGTCAACTCAAGAATGGCACACACCCGTGGACACCGACGAACTCTCTCTCAGGGCGTAGACACGCGCCTATCACCACGAAACACTCAGCAACAGGGAGCACCTCCTCCCCCACATAATGCTCAACCTGAAGAAGATGGTCTCTCCATCCCGCAGGTGGGGAACCAAACAGTCCCATCGCCACCACTTATGAGCTCAAGGCTACCTCCTACTGATCAAGCTGGGGCTTCACGACAGCCATCACATACGGTACTGTGGGAAGAATACGAAGCATTGAGACAACAACACGTTGAAGGTATGCAAGCACTTCGAGACATGGCTGGAATCCTCCAAGGTATGATGCCTGTAGGGACGTTACCTGATACTCTGAAAAAGTTTATGCCATCCCCCGAACCTCAGCCTGAGGCAGGGGCTGATTCCTACCAAGAAGCTACTCCTGATTCTCATTCTCGATCTATGCCTAGGCGAGAGGGTAGGCCTAGGTCACCACCTCCAAGGAAGAACCCTCATTCCGTACCGTGAAGAAATGAAAACCCCAAAATGGAAAACAAGACCAGAAGTCCTCAAAGACGAAGGTATCATGAAACAGTGGGTAGTACCCCAACAAGATATGACAATCAGACAACAGCTACTATGAGGGATGATATGAAACGAGTAGTAGAAGAAGTGCTTGAGCGGAAAAAGTTGATCCCTGCAACGGAGGAACACCAAAGAAGGAAAAGTCCTTTTACGACAGAAATATTGGAGAGACCGCTGCCTCGAAAATTCAAAATGCCATAAATCACCCTCTACTCCGGAAAAGATGACCCATATGATCATGTCCAAAACTATGAGTCACTAATGATGTTGCATGGGTGGGATGACGACATAATGTGTCGAGCATTTTCTTTAACACTGACAGGACATGCTCGAACATGGTTTAACAGCCTCCCAGAATCCTCTATTTCCTCATTTGGACATCTTAGGACAGAGTTTACCAAAGCTTTCGTGATTAACAGTCGAAGGAAAAAGGATGCCACCTATTTGCTCAGTATACGACAAGGGAATAAGGAATCCTTACGACAATTTGTGGATAGATTCCGAAATGCCACCCTTGAAATCCCCGACTTGCCAACCCAAGTGGCAGTGTCTGCTATGCTCCAGGGGACGCGCCTCACTTCTTTACAAGAGTCACTCTCTTTAGACCCCCCAACGTCCCTTGCCGATCTATTTTCAGAGCGAACAGGTATATCCTCCACACTGAAATTATGAGGAACGTGGCAGGGAATGAGGACAAAGAAAAGAAGAGAAAGGAGCGAGAAGGGGAAGAAGAGTCTGTCCGACGACAAGAAAGAGTTAGGCGTCCAGATGCACCTAAACCTCTCTTTAATCATTACACTCGGCTTCTACAGCCCCGATCAACTATATTAGCTGCAGTGGAAGGAGAAGGACTCCTTAAACTACCTCGCAGAGTTGACCGACCTATGGGGAAAAATCAAGGAGAATACTGCAGATATCACCGAACCCGGGGGCATTCCACGGATTATTGCCGAGAACTGAAAAACCAGATTGAGATACTCATCCGTGAAGGGCACTTACAAAGGTATGTGAGAAAGGAAAAAGAAGAAGAAGAAGAAAACAGGGAACCCCGACAAAGAGAAGACAGGCGTGATGGGCATGAAAGGCCAAACCCAAGGCAGCAAGAAAGAGGAAGAGATCATCGACAAGATACTCGTGTAGACAATGAGCCGACTCACCAGGCCATTCACGTTATTTCCGGAGGGAAAACCCTAGGAGGAGATACATCAGCCTTTCGAAAGGCATATGCGCGACAAGCCTACCAAGTTAACTCAGTAATGGAGGTAAGAGACGATGAAGAGCCCATCACCTTTGCCCCAACTGATCTAGGCGATATAATACTCCCACATGATGATCCCATGGTTATCTCAGCAATCGTAGCCAAGCACCCCATCAGCAGAATTTTAGTGGATAGTGGAAGTTCTGTCAATCTGATTTATTGGAACTGCTTTGAACAAATGCATTTATCCCATGATCGATTGAAGAAAGTATCCTCACCTCTATATAGCTTTACCGGAGAAGCAGTACCTGTTGCGGGATCTATTCAACTACCTATCACGCTAGGTGAGGACCCCCAACTTGTAACTCGACAAACGAATTTTATGGTGGTTAAAACTTCCTCGGCAGCATATAATATGATATTGGGACGCCCATTACTCAACGATTTAAGGGCCGTGGTATCCTCTTGCTACCTATTGATGAAATTTCCTACACCCTCTGGGGTCGGACAGGTTAGAGGAGATCAAAAGAAGGCACGAACTTGCTATGTGTCATCTACAAAAAAAAAAAAAAAGGAAGCAGCAGCAACAGCGAAAAACAAACTACAATGGGGACCTACTCGCGGGAGCGAGATCTACGAGACGAACGCCGAGTAGATCCAAAGGACACAACAGGAACCTCAGGAGACCCTGTGGGAAGTTCCCTTTCCTCAGCCTCGGCTGCATGAGGAAAGTCTTCAGCAATTGCCCCAGAAGCTTCTTCAATAACTCCGGGATCGGCCGTCGCGCTTCCTTCCCCGCTCTTAAAAGAAAACGGATCCCAGGGGCCCGTCAGATTATCCAAGTCGTCCACCAGGTGAGAGTCCAAGTAAGAAGGAGGACTCATGGTTTCATTCGGCTCATATTGACGCCAATCCACTTCATGAGACTCTTCAACTTCGGGAGTAAGAAAAAGTTCCGGAAAACTCTCTCCCGGACGCTGAGACTCCAGGTGGGTGCGAGCAAGGTAAAACCCATACTTCAGGAAACCGGAAGCATATTTTCCCTTCCTGTCCTGACAATCTTTCGAGAGACGGTATTCTTTTACTGCTTGAGCTCGAATATCTCGGGCATCCCTACGGCTTATCTTCAATTCAGACAAACGTAAGGAATGTTCCTGCATAAGCGCTTCGTGTCGCGCTGCCAGCTCCACATTCTTTTGCTCTTCAGCTCCAAGCCTAGAGCGCAAATCTTCATTCTCCTTATGAAGGCTCGAGGAACCAGCGGAAGCCTCAGACAGTCGATCATTCATACGCCCAATTTCTTCCTCTGCATTCTTCTTCCCAAGCTCCGCTCGACGAGCACGACCCTTTAGCACTTGACGCTCATCATTCCAGTCAGTTTGGCGTCGCCTCCAATCTGACATTTGGGCCTCCACCTGCTCACGGTAGGCCCTGTCCCTGGCATTGGAAGCGACCATCCCTTGGACCCCCTGCACCAGAAGCTGCTCTACCTCATCTCTGGTTTGAGCATAATTGTCGCCAATAAATCGTCACTCTTCTCGAGGGAGAATGGTAGAATAAATGAGACGAGCACCAATTCCTGGTTCAGTGACAGAGTCTGTCTCCAACACGCCCGGAGAAACTTCGAAGTCCCGACCCATGAGTTTCCTACCATCTCCAAGGATCATAGTACGCCTCACATCCCCTGGAGGGGGAAGCACAGGAGGTGGCCTCAATGACTTCTCGCCTTCAAGACGACGACGATCTTTTCTATTCGGAATAACAGGATGGCGACATTCTTCCTCCACTCGGGCCATATCACCAGCAAACCGAGAGGACGAACTTCGCCCCCCTCGAGAATTGGGAGCAGGAGAGGGGACATTAACCGCTTCTTCATGAGAAAGAGGAATCAATGGAGGACTTTCCATTTGGGAAGGAAACTCAACACTTGAGGGATCACTTCTCGGGTGACGCCGCCTTTCCACCCCTGTTGGAGAAACGCCGGCAGGCCTGCGAGAACGAGGAGGACGAGAGCTTGTAGCTCCCTCAATATTTGGAGGAGGAACCTCAGACGACGCCGCAGCACGTGCCTCCTCCTCACGTTGGAGCCTGCGCACCTCCCTCAACCTACTCACTCCAGCCATCTCTGCAAAAATCAAAGCAAAACCTTCAAAATGAGGAAAATAAATATAATAAAGAAGAAAAGAAGGCAACATCAAAAAATATATTCTACCCCCAGGAGTGTTTTCCTCCTGAGGATCGAAAGGAGGATGCGAAGACGACTCAGGCATTTCCATCTCCTCCTCCTCAACCCCTTCCATTTCCTGGTTGGACAGCGTAGAAGACTGAGGAGGAGCAGTTGGCATTACGACCCCCCAGCCCGCGGCTCTGAAATTCTCCACCGTCAAGAGGCTCATCAAATCAATGGGGCCTTGTGCAGACAACATCTCTACAAGACGACGGTATACACCCCGAACTTCCTTACAAGGAGGGAACCCTTGGCTAGCATCCTGATGATTCCAGTGCAGAGGTGCATCCCAGGTAGGCGGAGGTCCTATCACTACCCATCGCTTTTCAAATCGATTGATCTTATTTGGTAGAGCGTCAAACAACTCGAAGCCTCGAATCTTTTGGAGCGTATAAAGGGCACGGTCCTTACTAGCTTTTCGCAACCGATAAAAACAACTGAAAAGCATCAAAGAAGGGGGTACATCTCTCTGCTGGCAAAGCACAGAAAAGCCGACCATCTGGGCCCAACCATTAGGGTGAAGTTGGGCAGGAACAATTTGATAATGCCGCAGCCATGCCATGGCGAAAGGTGGAAGGGAAAAGCGGAGCCCCACCTCAAACGAAGCAAAATGAATTCCCAAGGAGCCCTCATCTACTTGAGAAGGATCCGGCTCGTCAAGGCGAGGATACCTCACCATAAAATCAGAAGGTGTGGCGTCATAAATCTTCTCGAAAGCATCATATCGAAGCCGAGAACTTGAAGTATCAGGGATATGCGCGGGGCTAGGGGGTGATGCCGGTCTTCTCCTCGACATATTCAAGAAATTCGAGACTGTAACCTGGTTACAAGAGAGAAGACGAAAGGTCACAGCAAACAAAACACCTGCACAAAAAACAAAAAACATCAGTATAAGGCAGAAGAAAGGAGCTATCAAAGAAAAGTCGGGCAATTAAAGGCATAAAAGGCCTACAGAAGGCCGAAGCCACTCGGCCGCAACCGAGTAAGGGGCCACTCGGTCCTGACCGAGTGGCCTCAGCCAAAATTACGGCCACTCGGTCGTGACCGAGTGGCCTCGGCCGAAAATCATGGCCACTCGGTCATGACCGAGTGGCCTCGGCCAAAAACATGGCCACTCGGTCATGACCGAGTGGCCATCTGTCGCACACAAGGCCACTCGGTCATGGCCGAGTGGCCTATAAATCACCCTTTCCTTCACTGAAAGCGAGACGTGGCCCAGAAAACGCGCCGAGACCTGAGAGAATCCGAGTTTGAAAGTGACGTGCTTATGAATCAAATGAAGACTTGACTCCCTATTTATAGGAGCTCAAAAAGTGGAAAATATCAGAATTTCCGAAAAAGATACAGAAAATGAAGAACAAAAGCGCGTAAATGGCCTACCAAAGAAAGCAAAGAAGACCAAAAACGACGATGAAAAATTCCGAGAAACTTATACTCTTTTACCCGACTTCTCGACTAAAAGAGCAGGGAGCAATTGATGTACCCGGAAAGATGAAGGCAGACAAAGCGGCAGCGAGGAAGCAAAAAAGACTCCCTTGGCTAGGCCGAGGGGGGGCCATGGCAAGTGACCAAGTCAAGTGGCCAAAGGCCCCCCGGGCGTGGCCAAATGGCCTCGGTCACTCGGCATGACCGAGTGGCCTAAGCCACTCGACGCAAGAAAGTGGCTAAGGCCACTCGGCTATGCCGAGTGGCCTGGCCACTCGAGCTGACCGAGTGGCCATGGCCACCCGACCACTCGGCAAGCTTACGAAAAAGACCCCCCACCCGAGTGGGGGGTCACCCGACATCGCCCTAAACCCTTCGCGGTCCAGCCCATGGGCCCCGAGAATTCCGAAACGGGCCCTGAGATTTTCGCCGCAAATATCGCGAGGACACTCTCTCTCCTCCACTATAAATACAAGACTTGATTTTCGACTTAAGGTACGCTATTTTGAGCAATTCAAGTACGATTTGATATTTTCTCTCGAGATCTAATTTAAGCATCGGAGGGTTTGCGCGGGGACCCCCACCCGCGCCCTAACGGTGCTCTCGTTTTGTAGGCCACTCGGTCACCAGGCCACTCGGTCACCATCAAGGTCACTCGGTCACCAAGGCCATTCGGTCACCCAGCCACTCGGTCACCAAGGCCACACGGTCACCCAGCCACTCGTTCGTCACAAGACCACTCGTCACTCCGAGACCTCTCGTCACCTTAAGGTCTCCCGTCACTCCGTGGCTTCCCGTCGCTCTGAGACCTCTCGTCACCTTGAGGCCACCAGATCGCTCCGAGACCTCTCGTCACCTTGAGGTCTCCCGTCACTCCGTGGCTTCCCGTCGCTCCGAGGCCTCTCGTCACCTTGAGGCCACTAGATCGCTCCGAGACCTCTCGTCACCTTGAGGTCTCCCGTCACTCCGTGGCTTCCCGTCGCTCCGAGGCCTCTCGTCACCTTGAAGCCACCCGATCGCTCCGAGACCTCTCGTCACCTTGAGGCCACCAGATCGCTCCGAGACTTCTTGTCACCTTGAGGCCACCAGATCATTTTGAGGCCGGCAGATCCTCAACCCACAAGAATATCAGCTCATCAGACCATCAACTCTGTTGGTTTGTCAGACCTGAGACTCCATCAGATCCAATTCCTCATCCAGATTTTTCATCAGTGAAGGCACGACTCCCGAGATACTTGCGTCTGTCCGCAATAAAAATAGATTGTTGTATTTTGGCAACAACAATTAGATTTACTTTTAGCATAGATTCATGAGAGGTGTATGTATATGCGTGTGAGTGTGTTGACCGAAAGTTTGAGCTCAAATCTAGAAAGATCTAGCCATTGGATTTTGTTGATTTTTGAGTATGTTAGTCAATGGGGTTAAGGGTGTTGGATGATTGCCTCGGATCGTCGGAAAATGTCGACCGCGGTAGCCGACGATGACTAGCAATGTACTTGTAAATCTGGTCGAAAATTAAAAGTTAGATCTACGAAAATCTAGCTATTAGATTTAGCCCATTTTTGGATATTTTAACCCTTTTGACTAGACGTTTCTAATGGTAGGTTCTGATCATCGAAATAATCCGTCGACGGTGGCTGAAAGTGGATTCCAGAAATGGCCGGTGGTGGATGCCGACGACAATGACAATGTGGCTGGTCTAGATTATTTTATTTTAAGGTTTTGGGCTGTTGGAGCAGCACTTGGGTCGGTCCAAATCCTAGGGAATTTAAATTTTATATTTATTTAATTCTTATGTCATTTGCTAATTTTGTTAGATAATTTTGACACGCCCCATCCGAGAGATGTTTAAAAGAATCTCGCATCTTCTTTAACACTATGAGTGGGTGAATTGTATTATGATGGTAATTGTTACATTCATATCTTCCATTAGTCTAGTATTGCATATACTATGCATGATTTCATTCTTTATTTACATTTGGGAAAGTAGAATCCATCTTGTTTGTTTTACGCATATTGACATTTGTGGTTAAATTGCATCTCTGTTAATATGCATATGAAAAGATACGATTCATGTTGTGTGGACTATGAATGGTAGTACTTATACGTTATATATTACATAAGGCAATTGTTAATATTAAATTATGGTATGAAAAGTGTGTTAAGTGGAGTAACAGTTAGAACCCTATATGCTAACTACAGTAAAATGTTAGTCATTGGTGCACCACGTATACATTAGTGTGAGAGTGGGTCTACCCTTACTTGGCGAGAGTTGTTTCGCCATGAAGCTTACTTGGCAAGAGTGGCTCTGCTGAAGTGAATCTTGTGGGTGAGAGTCATTCTACACCAAGAGAATGAGACATGTACTGAACTTTTGTTTTAAATATGTTTATTTGTTATCTCCTATATTGTTGTGAGTACTATTGGGCATAGCATGGTATGATGATCATTCTTGGATGCATTGATTCTACATTTCTCCCATTATAATATTTTTTACTCCTCACTAAGCCAATGGTAGGTTTACCGCTTAATATTTCAGATTTTGTAGGTTGACATCATTTTGACGGTAGGAGTCGTGGTAAATAATTCTACTTCATTTACTCTAAACACACTCTAGCTACAGCACATATTTCATCTCGGGTTGAGTATAGGAAGGTTTAATGTTCCTTATATAAACGAATTGGAAAAATTTTGAATACTGTAAGCATGTAATGAATTTATAACCCGATGGGCACTTCAATGTCAATTAAAGACAATAGAATTATTTTGTAATCTATATGAGATGTTTAATTGTTTGAAGAATTATGTGTATTGTAAGGCTTATTATTCCTTGTTAGAGTTGTGGCTTCTTAGGGGATGGTACCAGTCAAGGCCCTGGATTTTGGATTTTGGGTCGTGACAAGTGTTATAAGAATTTGTCATTGGCATATTTAAATGAGCACGCACCATAGTAAACTCCGTCAATCTCAAGCACATCAATCTGCATTTGTTACAGAACAGGAGTTTAGAGAACAGTATTTGCAGGAATGTTACAAACCCTTAATGACCAGACTGGCATGAGACAGCCCATATCCTAAAGGGGTGCGGAACAGCAAAAATATTGCAGAAAATCAAAGAGAAAGAGATGTAATTAAGAAGAAGAAAATGAAGAGAAGATGAAGTTCAGAAGAAGAAAAGAAACAAAAGCTTCAAGAGAGAGAGAGAGAGATTTCAAACGGGAAAATTACAATTGTATTCAATATCATCAAAAGGGTTAAGTGTCGTCACATCATAAGCCTATTTATGATCCTCAAATCTAAAATTTAATATCCTAAAACTTGATAATCCTCATTCCTCAACACTAAGCATGCGAAAGAAGAGTGAAATATGCCCCCAGGACGTAGCACGGTTGGTTGTGGGATGGTTGAGTTAGTCTCAAAGAGGCAGGTTCGACTCTGGCCAGTCGTAGTGTGGGATTTCTGCTCTTCAGGAGTGGGGTCCTTGTAGGCAGTCAACACTGGGTCTCCCATTGACCATGGCCGCCGTGTACCTGATTTACCTCCTCTCCCGTGACGTGAGGCAGTTTGGGAGAGGCCCCTAAGATGAGGGATTTCACCTTTTGATCCCAAAGAAGAGTGAAATATGGGCTCCTTTTACACCGAGTGTTCATTGGTCATGTTCAAGTTCGATCAAGATATGATGGCCGGAAGAGTGGGGTTAGATGGTCGTGGTGTAGGATAGTAAGAGAACAATATTTAAGACCATGCATGAAATCTGGTAATGAGAATTATTTCATCATTTAATTTGTTACATTATTACTGATGGGACAAAGAGAAACCATCGTCTGAAACAAAATAATGAGGCGGCGGATTCGCTCAGAAAATGAAAGGTATGCGAAGCCCAGAGACAAGTGAATCCGATCGTTCGCATGCTTCATTTTCTGGTTCTTAACTCCCATTTCGGGCGTACTTGTTGCCATATATCAGGAACCCACGAAACAAATCTTAAGAGTCTTCTGTGTGCATAGTTTGCCATGTTAATGCGCATGCAGGATCAATAAAAGGGGAACTCGTTTCTGTTTTTCTGAAATGGTTTGCCGACTCAGGCATTTGTTTCTCTCTCCCCTTGTCCATGAAAATCCGAATGTCACGACTTGCGAGGTCAGAGGCTCAAGATGCGCTTTTCGATTACTTGCACTGTACTGAAGGCTTCTACAGTTCTACTTCATGGACGCTGAACACATATTAAGCAAGAACTCACCCCACTTTGTTCAGACCTTGCTGTCCCGGGTTGATAATGAACATGATCTGTCGCAGGCTATCTCCAGGTTCCTTCGATACAATCCCATTAATGAGTTTGAACCGTTTCTGGAGAGTTTGGGTTTGGCTCCCTCAGAGTTCGTATCGCTTCTTCCAAGGGATTATTTGATGGTTTTGAGCGACGATCCAAGTCATGCTTGATGATTTTCACATTCTTTGTAATTATGGCTTTCCTCGCAGTAAGATTGGTAAGATTGGAAGAGAGTGGTTGATACAATGAACTTTCTTGGTGAAATGGGTTATAGTGATGCACAGATGGGGGTTTTGTTTGCAACAAATCCCGCATTCTGGGAAGAGGATCTATGCAATAACTGCCAGGCTACTTAAATTAAGGCTTAAGATGAGTTAATTTTTTATTACATTTTTATTCTAGCAAAGTTGCATAGTAGTCATATCACCAAACATCTTATATATACAAAAATAAATAATAATAATAATAATAATAAAAGTAAATAAAGCTCACATTGGAAAAAATATATACAAAAAATACAAAAAGCTTTATATAAAAATAATTAAACAACATTTCTATTGATATATAATAGATAAGATTTTTTTTATTATAGGTAAAAGTAATTATTATATGTTGAAACTATGAAACCTCACCAACCAAACAACTCCAAACATGAATTGATTGCAATCTTCCAACGGGAATGGGAATGGGACGGTGAGAGTGGAAAGAATTGACTTTTTCGGGCGGCCTCGTCGGCGCCTATTGGAACAAGCAGTCCCTCCTCGCCCTCTACCTCTTTGCCATGGCCCTCCACCTTATCGTCCTCGTCCTCGCCTTCGTTGTCACTCGCCCCCATGGCCGTTCAGGATTCACGCAGAAGCAAGACGGGACTACGGCCCGTGAGAGAGAGAGGGGGGAGGGGGGCTCGCCTGCTGCTCAGCTACCCGATGCTGACTGCCAGCCGTCGGACTGCCGCCTAGGGCCCCACCGACGCTTGAGCCCGCCCTGGTCAAATGCCCGCTGACGCTAGGGCCCCACCAACGCTTGAGCCCGCCCTGGTCAAATGCCCGCTGAACGTCTTCCTTGAGCTCCACGAACCGCTGCTTCTTAATTCTCTGCTCCTCCGGGGTTCCCTTCTCAAGATACAACAGGTCGGGTAGGTCATCCTCCATGATCTTGTCCAGCGCTTTTGAACAGTGCGGGAAATAACGCCGACCCATTTCCACTGCCACCATTACAATCACAATGGTTAGTGGAGTAATATATGGTCTGGATTTTTGTTATTACAAGAGTCGTACATGTTAGACGGCTTGGTCGCTGTCCTATCTGGCCCTACTGGCTACTGAAACCATTATCATATACGAAACCTATTTGAATGGCATGCATGCTACAACAAGATGAGTTCAAATAAGAAAAAATGAAAATACCTGTTTTCGAGAGAATTTCAATCCTTCGAAGTAGCCGCCTCTTCTGCATTATGGGTGTCTCATTCAGATCCACCTCCCTCAAGTTCCCATTTGAACCTCTTGATGTCAAGATTTCAGCAAATTCAGATGTTTCAGCAGAAGCAATTTCCATGGCTAGCTTTGCTCCAGTAGAGAAGAACAGTCGTGCAAATGCCACTGTTCACATGCACGCAAACAGATTAAAAGTGATATTTAGCACAAATATACAAATCATAGGAATTCATAACAGACACACATCAACTCATTATATAGTCACTCAGTACGAATGGTCCGCATTGCTGGTGACAAGTTAATATACTATATTAGTTATTAAACCAAACCTCGGATAAACATGTTCATGGCAAGCAAGCATTCTTGTGTGCCGCTAATTCTCGTACCTTCTCTACAATTCAAGGTAATATTATGGTAGCTGTGTCCATATCACTGATTTATTTTTTAGAAATAAGGAAAAAGACACATGTTTATAACATTATTGACTGCATATACATCCACGAAATGGTTTAACCAATTCATGATGTGGCAATATTGGTTCCACTAAATCTTGCCATAAATTTTAATCAACCTCAAAAGTGAAATAAATTTGTTACTAGAAAATCAGAATCCAAAACAAGAAGCACCGATGCTGCATGCATCATTATCAAGATTTCTTTCTAGCTCTAATGTTGCAAAATCACCTGCAACATCATTTCTAACAATTTGGGGCCCAAATCTTTTTTTCAATAAACTCACTGCAAAAAATCTTAGGCATATACTTAGTCCTCCACGAACCATCTTTTACCTGCAGTGGGCTGTTATGGCCTAACAACACCTTCGAGTTTTTTTTTTTTAATTTTAATCTTTCGGCTCCCCTAGACATTTAATATTTCAACTAATAATACTGGATTGCAATACAAGCCAAAATTTAAAAAAAAAAAAATCAAAGATGCAATTTTACTGGAAATTAATGATATTATCCTTCGGAAGTAAGAAGTTTCACAAACAATAGGTGATAATCAAATCGATCATGAGATTATCCTTTACGGCAATAAGATCTCTAATAAAGAAAGAAAAGAAAATAAACCCAAAAATTATATTGAAGAAATATCCAGTTTAATGGCGGACCATATGCTTCAAATATAAAGATATGATAGAAGTAAACCAAGTGCTTCTGTGTCTAATCATGTTCATTCGAATGAACTGCAAGTAGCTGAGTTCCTTAGCCTAGTAGCTAAAGTCAAACCTTTATGTTATGAGGAAACCTAGTAATATATCAAATAAAGTTTTTCTCAAAATAATCAGTTACCTAAAGTAAGTGATGCTAGGAGAATATTACCTCTATTTTCTAGGTACAACAGACTCAAGTGCAGATCATCAGTCATTGTTGGATTCCTCCACATCTCTCTCTCCAGAACATCAATGCATATTCAATATTCGTTTGTTTCCTCTCCCTCCTCTATTTTCTCATGATAATCCTTTGGCCTTGTTAATCTCTGACAAATTCTGACAGCAGTTCGTCCGTCCAATGTGGTATCTGATGGACAAGCTCCTTTTTTCAAAAGCGCAACAATTATGGAGGGCTCTCTGCGCATTGCAGCAATATGAAGGACTGTGTAACCCCGAGCATTTCGAAGATTAAGATCAGTGCCACCCATTGCAAGCACTTCTTTTACGACCTTTGGGTCACAGTAGGCAGCAGCATAATGAAGAGCATTGGCTTCATCTAACGTTATACCAGATTCACTCAGTAGAAGATTTACAAGTTTAATATCATCCGAGTGTAATGCCCTGAGTATTCTTTTGATTCTTTTCTCACGTACTGGATCAACAACCTGTAAGTCATTTTCATCATCAACCGGGGCCGAGGCACGGTGCAGTTTAATATTTTTGGCCACTTCGAAAGGGAGTTCTTTCTCTAGAGTGATGCTGTCGAGATTTGACCTTGCTACTCTGTCAACACAGCTAGCAACAAGCTGACTTGATTCACAATGATGGGCCACAAGAAGAATTGGGATGACATCTTCCACAAGAGCTTTGTCAACAAAATTCAGAAGTCTCCGCTGCAATCATTCAAGGATTATAAAACAAATATATTTTTTCCAATTAGCAAAAGCAAATTTAAGCCTGCAGAATAGTAGATGAGTAAACAAGAATGGCCAGATACTAGTGCATGATCCTCGTTTTCTTCATTTGGATAAACAAAAACCTCAGAAGCACAATAAATATTTAATTCTATTCCACCAGTAGTTTTCAATTCAGCGGAGGCCACCCTTGGGTCTAATTATTTGTTGCATATATTCATGTAACTAAATAGGTATTTCAAGATGAAAATGATTTTCAGGTACTCCTATGCTTTACTCCCCTTCAAAGGATAATCAAATACAGAATACTGATATACGGTCCACAAGCCTAGCATCATAACCAGAAAAAAACCATGCACACCTATATTCAATCAAATAAATGCTTAATCTGAAAAATACACCAAAATATTGTTATTGTTATTCTCAAATCTTGGCATCAAATATTCAAGAAAGTACACCAACACTTCAAAAAGTAATAAATAAATTTTAAATAACTAGTTACAATTTGCAAAACTCTGGATGGGGATTGAGTAATACCCTCAACACTTATAGTGTTAAATATGTTCCACTTGCTTACACTCGGCCCCAAGCCTGGATACAAGAAGAAGATTATGTTGGGTAATCAACAGCCAGCATAAAACTCATCAAATCAAACATCATGAATTCTTGACCCTAGAAGTCTAGAATTTACGTAGCTGACCCAACTAGTGGGATTAAGGCTTGTGATTTTTTCGTAGACTTGTAGTTATGTTGTGACGAGACACTTCTTGGCCAAAACTTAAAACAGTAAACAAATAGAGCCAACAAACATTCACAGAGACTTCAATACTGTGAGCATGCACATAAACAAGAAACGGAAATAAAGCAAACACAAAACGCAAGAGATTTTTACCGTGGCTCACCCGTTAAATAGGACTACGTCCATGTTGAGCTCCGGAAAAAGGAGCTCACTGCACTATCGGGACAAAATTGATTACAGCCTCAATGTGTTAGACAGTTGGCATTTCAGTTCCAGCTTATTATTTTTCCATTTGTTATTTTAGTCATTTTCTCATTTGACTTTGTCAAAGTTAGTTGCTTAATTATCTAAGTTTAGTGGATGATGGTGGCTGTTAGTGGTAGTTCTTTCTCAATTTGTTTCATCCACTCTGTGATCGTGATTGCTAGATAGGAAAGTTTGTTATTTTCTACTTATATAAATTCTGCAGTTTGAATGAATTAAATATGCTAGAATTTTCAAACATTTGGTCTACAATTCTGAAACTACGGTTGTTCCGTTTCAACTTTCAACAGTGGTATCAGAGCCGCAGTTCATCTTACAAGACCAAAACAATTTTTTTTAACCCCCAAAAGAAATGGCATCCAACAGCCTACCTTTAAATCCACCTATCATCTTCACTAGAGAAAATTATCATGTTTGGCCTGTGAAGATGCAAGCTTTTTTTGAAGCCTATGACCTCTGGGAAACTGTGACTACAGACAGGACTACACCTCCTCTACCAACAAATCCCACTTTGGCTCAAATCAAACACAACAGTGAGGAAAAGGCAAAAAAAATCCAAGGTTAAGTCACTTATTCAGAATTCTGTGGCAGATTGTGTTTTCTACAGAATTATGGCATGTAAAACTACAAAGGAAGCTTGGGACAGGTTGAAAGAAGAATAAGAAGAATACCATGGCAGTGATAGAACACGCCAAATGCAGGTGTTGAACCTGAAAAGAGAGTTTGAGTCTCTGAATATGCAAGACGATGAAACAATTAGTAAGTATGCTGATCGAATCTCTTTGATTGTTAATAACATCAGATTACTTGGTGAAGATTTGCAGACAAAAGAATTGTGGAGAAAGTTCTTGTGACTCTTCCTGAGAGATTTGAATCCAAAATTTCCTCCCTTGAAGAGTCCAAGGACCTTAGCAGCATCTCATTAGCTAAGCTAATGAGTGCTCTTCAAGCACAAGAGCAAAGGAGGACTCTAAGACAAGATAGAGTCATTGAAGGTGCCTTTTATGTGCATAAGCAACAATCTAGAAAAGGAAAGAAGCAGATTACCAGAAGAATAAGGGCAAAAATGGAAGTGGCAGCAGTAGTGAAAGTTCAAAACAGAAGAATTTTCCACCCTGCAGACACTGCAAAAAGACCACACACTTGAAAAAATATTGCTGGTGGAGAGCTGATGCTGTGTGTGGCAACTGCAAACAGATGGGGCACATTAGCAAGGTCTGCAAAATAAAGAACAAAGACTCCAAACCTCAACAAGCACAACTAGCAGATGCTCAAAAGGAGCAGCTCTTCGCAGTTTCTTGCTTCTCAACTAATGATTCCTCTGATGCTTAGCTCATTGATAGCGGTTGCACACATCATTTGTGCAATGATGCTGGTATGTTCAGAATCCTTGATGAAACTTACAAGTCCAGAGTAAAGGTGGGCAATGGAGAATTTCTAGAAGTCAAAAGCAGAGGCTTAGTAGCAGTTTCAACAAATTCAGGTATCAAAACTATTCTAGATGTTCTGTTCATTCCTAACATCAGCCAAAATCTATTAAGTGTTGGACAAATGCTTGAAAAAAACTGCTCACTTCACTTTAAGGATCATAAATGCACCATTTTTTATCCATCTGGAGAAAAATTACTCTGTGTAAAGATGGAAAATAGGAGTTTTGCTGTTGATTGGGGGAAAGCTCCTAAGTGTGCTTTTTCCAATACCACACAAAGTGTTTCAAACCTTTGGCACAAGAGGTTTGGGCATTTCAATCAAAGAAGCATATTAGAGATGAACAAAAAAGAGCTGGTTGAAGATATGCCTATTATCAACATCAATGCTCAAATATGTGATACTTGTCAGCAAGGCAAGCAAGCAAAACTTTCATTTCCAAAAAATCAAGCATGGTGAGCCAATCAGAAACTTCAACTCATACACACTGACGTGTGTGGTCCTATGAAAACAACCTCTTTAAGTGGTAACAAATATTTTGTTTTCTTTATTGATGACTACACCAGGATGTGTTTGGTTAACTTCGTCAAACTCAAGAGTGAAGTCTTTACTGTTTTTAAACAATTTAAAGCTTTTGTAGAAAATCAATGTAGTCTCAAACTCAAAGCATTGAGGTCTGACAATGGTGCTTAATATACCTCTAGTCAGTTTGTTGAGTTCTGTAACAGTGCAGGTGTTGTACGTTGCATTGAACATCAACGTACAACACCATACACACCACAACAGAATGGCGTCTCTGAGAGAAAGAGCAGGACTGTAATAGAGATGGCTAGGTGTCTCTTGATTGAAAAAAAAGATGCCGAATGAATTCTGGGCAGAGGCAATCAATACCTCTGTCTATTTGCTAAACAAACTACCCACAAAAGCACTGTAGAACAAGACACCATATGAAGCATGGTGTGGCAACAAACCATCTGTGCAACATCTTAGAATCTTTGGAAGCATTTGTTACTATCAAGTACCAGAGCCAAAGAGAAGCAAGCTGGACAACAAAGCTCAGAAAGGCATTTTCATGGGCTATGGGTCATCGACTAAAGGCAACAGGATTTTCTACTTGCAGACAGAAAAAATTATCTTGTGCAGGAATGTGAAGGTTGATGAAGGAGCAATTTGGGATTGGAAAAATCAAAAGAATGTACAATCTGATTTCTTTTTCAACGACCACTTTAATGAGCAACCTCAACTTGCAGCTGATGAACTGGTAGATGACTTACCAGTGAGGGGCACTAGGACTTTGGAGGACATCTATCAGAGGTGTAGCTTGGTTATCATTGAACCAACAAGCTATGCTAAAGCACAAGACACTCAAGAATGGAGGAGAGCTATGCAAGCTGAACTGGATATGATCAACAAGAATGGAACCTGGCAGCTCATTGATAGACCTACAAATCAAAAGGTAATAGGAGTCAAGTGGGTCTTCAAGACTAAACATAACCCTGATGACTCAATTTGCAAACACAAAGAAAGACTTGTGGTAAAGGGCTATGCTCAACAGTATGGTGTGGACTACCAGGAAACTTTTGCTCCAGTAGCAAGGTATGACACAATCAAACTTCTTCTTGTATTTGCAGCTCACAAATCTTGGCAGATTCATCAGCTTGATGTCAAATCTACTTTCTTGAATGGTTTCCTTGCTGAAGAAATTTATGTAGAGCAACCAAATGGATTTGCAGTTCCTGGTAAAGAGGATCAAGTTTATCTTCTAAAGAAAGCCTTGTACGGCCTAAAACAAGCCCCAAGGGCCTAGTATGAAAGGATGGAGAGTCATCTCATTCAACTTGGCTTCAGCAGAAGTAAAAATGAAGCTACATTGTATGTGAGAATCACTGATGGTGAGTCCCTAGTTGTTTCAATTTATGTTGATGACATGCTTGTGACAGGAAGCAAAATTGAACTAATCCAAAAGTTCAAGAATGAAATGAAGATAGTCTTTGAATTGACTGATCTTGGAGTCATGAAGTACTTCCTTGGCATGGAAGTGATGCAGTCCAATGATGGAATTTTTATATGCCATCAAAAGTATGTTTCTGACATCCTAAATAGGTTCAAAATGCAAGACTGCAAACCTGCAAGCACTCCAATTTCTACTGGATTAAAGCTTGGCAAAGATGAGCACTCTAAAAAAAGTGGATGACAGCATGTACAGAAGCTTAATTGGCAGCCTTCTGTACCTCACTGCAACCAGGCCTGACATTCTATTTGGTGTGAGTTTGCTCTCTAGGTTCATGCATTCACCTAGAGAAACACACCTCACAGTTGCTAAAAGAGTGTTAAGGTGTATTAAAGGAACCAGCACACTTGAGATTTTCTTTCCAACATCTATAAAAGAGACTTTGAAGCTGGTTGGGCACTCTGACAGTGATTGGGGTGGCTGCATTGATGATTCCAAAAGCACTTCTGGATATTTATTCTCCTTGGGTGCAGATTGTTTCAGTTGGAGCTCAAAGAAACAAGAAACTACAGCTCAATCAAGAGCAGAAGCAAAGTATATTGCAGTTCCCTCTACTGTAAACCAAGCTATCTGGCTAAGAAAGATGCTGAAGGATTTGGGATATGAACAAACAGAAGCTACCAGAATCATGTGCGACAATATTTCTGCAGTTTCAATCTCAAAAAATCCAGTGTTTCATGGTCAAACGAAGCACATCAAGATCAAGTTTCATTTTATTAGAGAAGTTCAACAATCTAATGAAGTGTTACTTGTTCATTGTTCATCCAAGAACCAGCTTGCTGATATTTTCACCAAGTCACTGCCAAAGGAAAGATTTGAAATCCTGAGACAAAGAATCGATGTTTGTCACCAAAATGCCAAGGAGAAGTGTTAGACAATTGGCATTTCATTTCCAACTTATTGTTTTTTCATTTGTTATTTTAGTCATTTTCTCATTTAACTTTGTCAAAGTTAGTTGCTTAATTATCTAAGCTTAAGTGGATGATAGTGGTTGTTAGTGGTAGTTCTTTCTCAATTTGTTTCATCCACTCTGTGATCGTGGCTGCTAGATAGGAAAGTTTGTTATTTTCTACTTGTATAAATTCTGCAGTTTGAATGAATTAAATATGCTGAAATTTTCAAACATTTGGTCTACAATTCTTAAACTACAGTTGTTCCGTTTCAACTTTCAACACAATGTACAAACTCACTCTCAAATCTCACTGTACAAAAACAACTCTCAACTCAAAATGGCCCCATAACCACAAAACTACAGGTTAGATGCACAAACCCTAGAGAGAAAATAAACAATCGTAAGGACTATATAAAGAGAATGAAACCAAAGAAAATGAGCAGAACAAACCCTAAACGAAGCTGATAATCAGAGGTTGTGCATTCAACATCTCGAGGCAACTGTAGATGATTTAAGGGGGACAACAGCGGTGCAGATTGCATTGAATAAAGGCACAACAGGCAGCATCGACAATCCGGAAAGAAGCAGGCTAAAAGACAAGATGAAGCACGCCAAGTGAAACGGCAGGGGCGGTTGCCATTTTGGCCATCCGCTCAAGGCTCAAAACGTTGTCGTTTTGAGCAGCCAAGAGGGTTCCCAAAAGACCCTCCTGCCCCTCCAAAATGCTGTCGTATTGAAGCTTCACATTAATACAACAAGTTACAATTTGCAAGCTCAAGCACCATAAACTGAGATTAAATGGGATTGAAAAGAGATTCATTTGAAACCACACAATCAATTTAATTTTAGCCTTTTCTCATTGTTCTTGATTTCTGAAATAACTTCCATGCTCATGAGTTTTCTGGGTCCCGGTCTGTATATAGGAACTCCACAGCTTGAAGTTATGCATTTGAAGTTCTATATGGTTCCGGTTATCAGAGTCAAAGATACTAATTTGAGGATTCAAGTTGACTGCAGATATAACGCTCCGGTTTTACAACAAAATGGAGTGTTTGTCATTGAAGGAACAGATATCTGATAACTGATTGGATAGTCAAAATCAGCACAAAATGATATGACAAGCAATTGTTTCATTGCTGCCTAACATTTAGATGATACACTTTCATACTCTTTTATATATATAAAAACTTTCATATATAGTCTTTGCTTAATAACTGCTACCAAAACAATGAAGCATGACAATGATGCTAGAACAAAGCACTCCATCCCAACTAAATACAACACCAGATAGTCTTTCTTCCTGCTTGTTTATAAGAAGCCCTCAGCTCATGCACAGAAAATTTGCTCAAGTTATGGCTCTTAATTAATAATGTACATAACGTGTGTACTGACCTGAAATAGTGAAGCAAGCTCTGGCACCTGAAAAATTGAAGATGCATACATCAATTCTGCAGTAAACTCAATAGCAGGTCTGCAAGCATCATGGGCACATAGATTATCCACACATGTTGACACAGCTGAAGGAAAAGGCCTTAGCTTTCCAGTATACAAATAGCTCAAGAAAATTTGGAAAGACTCATAACCAACCCTGCCATAGGGCAACAAATCATTCATGTTATATTTTGGCTTCTCTTCTTTCTGAAGGATCCCCTTTTTTTTCTCGAAAAGCTCGTGGAAAAATCTACTCCGTGCAGCCAGTATGCATTTGTGAACGCCAACTGGTATGTTCTCAACAAGGATCTCTGCATCACTATAATCACCAGCCGAATCACCCAAAAGCTGTTCCAGATTATTACTAAGCTTGCTTAAGCTGATTATTTCAAGACTGGACCCTGTTTCTGGACCTGTGGCTGGTATCTTCTTGTGGCAAAAGGATCCATTTGATACAAGTGAAGATGAAGTAAAGATGATTGATGAAGATGGTTCAACAGAAGTTTCCATTAGTGATCCTCGTCGTGAGGGCAAATAATGGTTTGTATTGATGAACCAGCACAAATGAATTACAGAAAATGAGAGTTGAAGAACAAAATCGACAGAAAATGACTATCACCCACAGATTCTCCATTCGCGATAGTGAAAGATACTATGCCGAAGACACGGTTCGAGCGATTCCCCATGGCCCAGACCAACACGGACGAGCAGTAGAAATACAAAAGTGATTCTAAATTTGGAATCAAGTTCTTAATGTTAGAGATAAGTACAGTGTATATGTTAAATGCACATATCATATAAAACACTGATATCTACCCGTAGAAGAATACCTCTCATTTCCATTACAGCAAAAAAAATCTTGTTTGTAATGGCCAGCACAAATGCACTGCACCAAATCAAATCTTACTCTTCTTCTATCCTATTAGGCCTTAACCCTTTTCTTAATGGGAAGAAAATGATGTAATAGATTGATTAGAGAGAAGAGGAGTCTGGCCATATATATATATATATATATATAGAGTCAATAGGGTTTTGCCCATCACAAAACCCTATTGGACCTACACTTATTTCACAAACCATATGTATATAAATAGGCCTAAGCTCATTAAGGTGCATCAAGCCCAAAGTCCAATTATGATCACATATAATCTATTTGGGCTCCAGTCATCGTTAAGCTATAACCCAACTGGTTTTTATTCTAAAAAATAAGATCCAATTAATATTACACACAAAATGAAAAAATTCTAACATTTCCACCTAGATACCGTACAAATTATCCTAATCGGACAGCAATCCAGAGGAATTCGAGGAGAGTAATGAACAGTACTTGCATAACTCGTCATGGTACGGGGAAAAACAAAGGTTGACTTGAGGTGAACAAGTCTCCTCTCGCAGCGATGGAAAAATTACCTGTATCGAACGAAGAAGGTGATTATCCTTCACGGATTATCCAGGAAACAGAAAGAAAAACACCGTGCAAACAGCTGGAAGCAACGCATAAACAAGCAGAGATTTATAGCCGATACCGGCTCGGCAACTCTTGGATTCGCAGAATCAACAACGGATCGCGAGCAACCTCATCTCAAGGGGTACAATCAGCTCAAAGAAGCTAAACAAAAGCATTCCAAAGCAACAGAAGAAGACGCATGAGTTCCGAATTTGAGGATATGGACGGAACCAGCATATCTTTTTGCGTATTGCATGTCGCTGTGTGTGTTGTGTGGGAATAAAGAAAAAGAAAAGGAATGGCACCCTCTGAGTGCTCAGAGCCCAGTGCCTTAGTCAAACCTTCCATTTCCTTTTCTTCTTTTCTTACGCCACCTTCAATTAGAGACACTAAATATAGTTGGAATTTAGAAAGCATGGACAAGTCATGTGACACTCCCTTGATTGAATCCATCGTCGGTGCCTTTTCTCCTGCTACTGCTAAAGTGACAAAATTAAAAGGATAATGCTATACGAACGAACGACTGAATGCACGACTTGACAAACTCAAATTATCGCGAGATTTTAGTGTCAAAATCTTGTGATAACCTGGTTTCAATTTTGAGTTGTTTTACAGTTGCTCGCCCATTTTCAAGCTTATTTTCAAACTCACACTCTCTCTCTCTTTTCTCTCAAAACCATCCTCTCACCGTGTCGCTCCCCCACTCTTTCTCTCTCAAAACCAGCCCCCCTCAAACTCAATCTCTCTCAAACCCCCACCCCCTTGGTTGCAGCATCCGTCGTCGTCCCACCCTTGCCCCGCCACAGCGACGAGCATCGTCGTCGCCTCCCATCCAGTCGAGCATGGTCTGTTGTCGCCTCCTCGCCGCGAGCACCGTCCTCCGTCGCCCCGCGCTCTACTGGTCGCACCGCCTTGCCCCTACCCGTCGTTGCCCATCTCTCCTCTGCAAGTAACTACCTGCACGCACTCACCACAACGTCGTTTGAACGGGCACCGCCAGCCCCTCATCGCTGCTCGGATGATGTTTTTTTGATGTGCTGCTGCTGCTGATGATTTAGTTGTAAAAATAAAAAATTCAGAATATGTTTTTTTATTTGATTGTGTGAGGTTCTGGCTCATAGATTCTGGAGGGTAGATTGTTTTGTGTACGAAGTTGGCACTACAACACAAACTGGTAGTGTACATGTGTTTATATATGGTTTTGCTTACATCTTCATAAACTGTTGTCTTAGTTCATACATCATAAATTCTTACCATTTCTATGGAGGCAGCAGAGTTTCAGAGTTGTGATTTATATTTTGTTGAAATTTCTTTTAAAAACTGCAACGAACTAATCAAATAATAATTCCTGGATCAAGTCAACAAAATCCTTGATTTTTATTGGCATGTGGATAAACAATCAAATTCAAGGGTGTCAAGACAAATGAAAGAATGAACTGATTAAGACTATTGGGATAAAAGCAAAGTTTCCGGTGTGTTTCATCACATTTATAGACTATGAAGTTTCAAGTATGAAACAAAGTTTGAAATTGAATTTATTTAAAAAAAAATTAGTAGCAGATTTGAGTTGGCTAAACGGCTTATTTGCAACACGATGGTAAATAAAGGTTACATGTAAGGAAAACCTTTTTTTGATCCTCACAAAGTGGAGCTTCCTTCTCCCTGTATTTTAGTCCATAAAGATGTTGTAAAATTTTTTGCTTGCCTGCATTGGCTCAAGGTGAGCTGAATGTGAAAAACAACTAAAGTTGATTATAGTTGAGGCATTACTGAAGCAAGAAGATGCTGAGAAGCGTTAGATTTGTTTTTATGATTATGCATGATAGTAAGTAACGGATTAGAATGATTTCTTTGGGTTAGGGGGATTGGAATTGGACAATCTCAGCATGAAAAATTAATTATATTATATAAATTTTACAATATAAAATTAATTACAAAAGTTTGAAAAAAATTTCAAGGACAGTGGGCGGTGCTCATGCTGTTGGCGGGGGGAGACGGCTGTGCAAGCGAGGGGGCCGACAGTGGGTGGTGCTCACGGTGTTGGCGGGGAGACGATGGGAGACGACGGTGGCGCCATCCTTGGGCGACGGCGATGCAAGCAGCGGTGGAGGGGTGACCGCGACGGCAATGCGAGAGCGATATGGAGGGCAGACACAGCAACCTGCAGGGGTGGGTTTGAGAGAAAGAGTGAGGGAGAGATACAGGGTGGGTTTGAGAGAAAAAGAGTGGGGGAGAGATACAATGGGTTTGAGAGGGTGGTTTTGAGAGAGAGAGAGAGAGATAATGAAAGTGAAAGAGAGATTGAGAGGTGAGAGTCAAAGAAGTGGGCGTGCGAGGGTGGTTTTGAGAGAGGGTAAGAGGTAAGGGTGAAAATGTCTTTTAAATTAAGGGTTAATATAGTAATTTTATTGGGTTTGTCAAGCCATGCGTTCAACCGTTCGTCCGTATAGCATTATCCAAATTAAAAAGGCACCATGTGACGTCTTGTCCCACCACCAAAGTGCTATAGTAATTCATGATATATTATAACTACGGTCTTTGGCCATATTTAAAGGTCAACTATATTTCTACAAATTTGAGCATGAAATTCAATTTTTATTGTCTTCGTTCACTGATAATTCAAGTTTCAAAAAAAAAAAAACAATAAATTATATTAAATTTTTTTACACTTAGGATCATGTGCAACTAACTTTATTTTTTATTGCATCAAAAAATTCTCTTACACTTTCAAAATATTGCAATCAGTCACAATCTATTGTTATTTTACATAATTTTATTCAATAATCTATATATAAAATACATAATTTTACATAAAAAATTTCAATATATAAAAAGAATACATAATTTTGCATTAATCAACCAGTAAATTACACAGAATTATGTAAAATAACAATAGATTGTGACTGATTACAACATTTTGAAAGTATAAAGAGTTTTTTTGATACAATCAAAAGCACAAGGAGATAAATTGCACATGACCCTAAGTGTAAGAAGGTTTCATATAATTTATCTAAAAAAATAGATAATAAAGAACACTCAAATCTTAGTCAAGCAACACGTTTGAAATCTTAGAACTATTAGAGAAATATAATAAGATCATCGGATCAAAATTTACATAAAATCTGTTATTTTTAAATGAATAGTAAAAAATTCCTGCCGTATAACTTATTGACCCCACAACAAACTCACCCGTCTCAGTTTGATGCCCACAACCAACCCCCCAACATATATACTATTATTTTATGTTCAATGTTTTATTTTATTTGTATTAATTAATTTTAGTTAGTTGAGACGAATGTTTCTTAAATTTTAAAATTAATTCACTATGCCTCTAAAAATTTTAAAATTAGTTCAAACGGTTCCTAAATATTGATCATTTGACACTTCCCACTAAAAATTGATTGAGTGAATTTTAAACTTCATGAAATATTCAAACTAAAAGTCAAAATTTATGAATTATAAGACCAATTTACTTTTTTTTCTTTATAAAGCAATATCATTTAATATGAATTTGAACTAAAACATAAATTTCTTTTTCGAAATTCTCAAATCAAATCATCTTCTCAAAAACTTTCTACTGAATCAGACCAAACTAATTATTCCTTCCATTTCGTTTCACAATTTGGATCATACTGTGCATGCCCCCCCTTATTAAGCACTATATTTTAGGCTAAATTGCAAAAATGTCCTTAATATTTGGTAAAATTGCAAGAAACTCCTTGATGTATGAGAAATAGTAATAAACACCCCTCTTGTTAAATAAAATGATAGAATAATCAATTTATCCTTCATTCTCTCTCATCTCTCCTTATATTGAAAATAAAAATAACCCATGCTATAACTTATTTTTGTTTTGACGCTAGTGATGAACTCAATGGATTTCATGCTTATGTTAATAAGGAATCTACCTAAATTTGAGATGCGATAAACCCTCACTTAGCTTCATCATTGGGCTTCATCTCAAACCTAAATCTTGGATTTGGGTTCCAAGAAAAAAAAAATTAAAGATAAAGTAAGTGAAACACTTTATATAAAATCTACATCAAGGTTTAAGATGGAAAAGAAAAAAAAATTGATAAAAAAATAAATCAAAGAAAATAATGAAATATTTCATCTCAAGCCCAGGTGGGTTTGAGATGAACAACAAAACTAAATCTAAGTTTGAAGAGAGCAAGGACATAAGAAGAAGAATAAGAAAAAAAAAAAGAAACCAAATAGAGAAAAAGATAAAGAAATAAATAGTAATATAAAAGAAAAACAAAATGAAAAATGAATAAAAGAAATCAGAAGAGCATGGAAAAAAAGACATGCCTATATGTCATCATTGTTGTTGTCTCAATGAACAATTGTTGGTGATGCCATCGTGATTAGATATGCCTCTACCATCCCTGATATCATTCTCATAACAAGTTTTTATCACTACAAATCAAAAATAAGAGAGACAAAAAAGAAAAAAAAATAAAAAAGATAAATGGCCACAACCACAATCACCATCACCGATCAAGAGAGAAATAGGGGATTTGAAAAAAAAGAATAAGAAAAGAGAAAAATGGGTCTAATGGTGATTATTTAACATCATAGGAGAAATTGTTACATAATATTAAATCTCAAGAGTACTCTCTATTTTTTCTTAAACGTCAATAATACTTTTTACAATTACCCTATATTTTAGGATCTATAGATTTAAGATAGTGTTTGTTGAAATGATCAAGATAAGATTGTATCAAGATAAAATTAGAATACTCTTCAAATCCAAATATTGAATAACAAGATAAGATTGGGAAGCATTTCAAAATTCCTATTAAATTATTTGTTAAATTTTTTTACAACTTTTTACTTCTTTATGTTTGTTAAAATACATATGATAAGTACTAAAATAAGGACTTTTTACCAAAATATCACTATTTCCCATAAATATTACACAAAAAAATAATACTTAATACTAATATTTACACACACAAAATTCTTATTTATACAAAGAAAATCAACAAATAATACTTAATACTAATATTTACACACACAAAATTCTTATTTACACAAAGAAAATCAACAAATAATACTTAATACTAATATTTACACACACAAAATTCTTATTTACACAAAGAAAATTAACAAATAATACTTAATACTAATATTTAATATATATTTAAATTAATCAAAATTAATAGATAATACTCATCTATTGTAACAGATGAGTTACAACAATAGCTTTGCATGGCAGAAACGAAGCAAGTGCCAATGGAGGCAATAACAGCAAGTGAAGTAGGTTGTGGCGAAGGTGACAACTGGAGGCGAAGTAAGTTGGCTACGGATGCAATGGCGCCGTAAACAATGTAGAAACCAAGAAAAATAATAGGAAATAAGATGAATAGGAAAGATGATGAACAATAAATAAAATAAGATGAACAAGAAATAATATGAAAAATGAGATGAACAAAACAAGGATGGAAAGGAAGAAAAAAATATGAACATGTTAAAGGAAACAGATCATTTTAAACTAACTAAACTTAATACAAATAAAATAAAATAATAAACATAAGCTATTATTATATATGTTGGGGGGGTTGGTTGTGGGCATCAAATTTGGAGGGGGGTTTATCATTTTAGCATCAGTTAGAGAAAAGACTAATGTTTTACTCTTGTGTTGGTTTTGATAATGAAAAATAAATAATTTATATTTTAAGTCAAGTATATATTTTGGAAACAAAAATCAATTTCAAGTATCTTTGTGAAAATGAAAACTAGATGATCTATATAATTTTCTATAGACATAGATTTGCACAAACAAGTATTGAGATTTAAAGGAATCTCCTAAATAATTTTTTAAATTAGTTTTGAATCATTAGATAAATGAAGCAAAATGTTTCAAAGGCAAAAGACAATATTATTTAGCCTAATTGCTCCAATCCTCTAATGAATTTTTTATATGACTTATGGTAGAAAACATATTTTAATTATTATAGTATTTTGTATATTAAAATAAACCAAGAAATGTTATTTTTCTAAGTTTGGAAGATTAGCACATTATAAAGAGATATATAAAAAAATATTTTTTTTTGAAAAACTATCTCCCTATATTTTGATAGTTAATATTCATTGTTGTTAAAATCATTTTTAATGAATTTTTCAATAAATAGAAAGTATATATTTTGAGAGAAGTAAAATTGTTAAATCCTGAAGTTGTACTAAAATCAAAATTTTATTTTCTTATTGTTATGGATTTTGATTTTTTAGTTATTTTTATTGAATCTAAATGAGGGATACTTTCTTATTTACATTTATGTATTAAAGTAAATGGAAGGTAAAATATAAATTAAAGAAAATAAGAACATTTTCTATGAATTTTAAATATGTTGTAATGTATACATGCTATGGATTGTATCTTCAAACAAATTTTTAGCCCATCTGTCGACCGACATAATGCCATTTCTTAGTGCTTTAATAGTGTGCAATCCATTCGTCGACCAATGCCTATGCATCTGTCAACTGGCAGAATGCTTACACAAGAAACTGTCAACAGTCTCAAATGATCTGTCGACCGAACTTTGAATTTTCACTCATCTGTCGGCCAATGCCTTGCATCTATTGACCGTTTGTGTCGCAAAAACACTCAACGGCTAGTTTTTTCACTCACCCAAAGTGACTTTTCCACTACCAACAGCAAGATTCGTGAATGAGCTCTCAAGGCACTATAAATACAAGTCAAACAGGTGATTCAAATCAACCAAGAATATTGATTTCATGCTTTCAAGTGTTCATTCTTTCAAGAGCTTAATTGTTTCATTTGTGCTTCATTTTTCTCTCTAAATGATTTGATTATCATTTGTATCATCTTGTTCGAGACTTGTATTTATATTGAAAGATCTTGTAACTAAGAATGTCTACTTTTAGATCATCTCTTTTTATTATTTTTGGTTTTCTTAGGTTGTTGCTAGAGGGCTTGTTCGTTTAAGCAAGAGGTTATGATACATAACTTGGTGCTAGAGGGCTTACTTGTCTAAACAAGAGATTGTAAATTCCTAACTTGTTGCTAGAGGGTCTATCTGGAGAAATAAGAGGTTTTTAGTGGATTGATTGAAAAATTCTTAATAAGAAACTAAGGTAGTGGATTATGTTTGGTTTAAGTCGAACCACTATATATCGTTGTATTTCTTCTTTGCTTGTGTTTTTCTTTTCATTTATTGTTCCAAACATTTTAATAATCCTCACTTGCATTAAAATCTCATTTTTCATCAAAAAGATTTTCAAACTCAATCAATTTTTTAAAACAACCCAATTCACCCCCATCTTGAGTATTAATGCCATTGCTATACAAACCTAACAAAGACATTGTTCATGAATTCAATCAAGGGAGTGTCACGTGATTTGTTCCTTATTTTTCAACTAAGGTAACGTTTGTTAAAATGAGCAAGATTAAAAAGTATTAAAATAATATTAGAATATTTTTTGAACTACGTTTTAATTTTATCACTTTAGCATTAGCTGGAGAAAAGGCACCGACCATGGATTCAATCAAAGGAGTGTCACGTGACTTGGTCTTTGCTTTTCAACTAAGGTAGTATTTGTTAAAATAAGCAAAATAAACGAGTATTAAAATAAGGTGGGAATATTTTTCGAGCCAAGATATAAAATGGTCAAAATAAGGGTAGAAAGTATTCTAAGATTTTTATCAAATTATTTATTAAATTTTTTAGAATGCACTTAAGAACACAAACACCATTTTTTTTCTTATCTGTAAGGACCAAGATATGCATATGTTAAGGGAGGGAGATAAGCATAAATGAAAAAATTAAGATAAGAAGTCATGTGACTTCTTTTTCAAGTGTCACCAGATAAGTTTAACAAATACGTTGGAAATGATAAACATCCAAAATGCTTCTCATATCTAACATTTTTCACCCCATATCTTAGTTAACAAACATTACTTAAATTTTCTATTTCTAATTGAAAATGGGGTAACAAAAAAAGATGAAGGTGATGAATCGAAGTGACGCTGCTCGATGACTGCAACAGATGGTGAGAATCGAAGTGACACTACATGGCGACTACGACAAAAGCAGTGCACCACATGGTGGTGGGATCGATAACTCGCCTTAACTGCTACATGGTGACCGTGTGGAAGCAACACACGGTGATAGCAGCGAAATCGACGACTCACTCCATACCATGCTGCATGACAACGACAACAAAAACAACACACAGGGATTGTTTCATGTCACATTCCATGGTCGATTTGTCACACTCTGTCGCTGTGCAACAACCATCGTGCAACATCCACTATAAGAAACCAACAGTTTAGAGACGGATTTTTTTAAACGAATTTTTCTATCTCAAATTAGAGACGGATTTTGAAACAAAATTTTTTGAGACAAATTTAGAGACGAAAACTAATCTGTCTCAATTTGAGACAGATGTAAAGACGGGAAAAAATACATCTCTAATTTGAGATGAAAAAATTTGTCTCTAAAATCCGTCTCAAATTTGAGACAGATTTAGAGATAGAAATCAATCTGTCTCAAATTAGGACTAATTTTGAAAAGGCTACCTCCGACCGTATGACGGATATATTGTTTCGTGTTTGTAAAAATTTGACTAAAAATCAGTTTGGATGTGTCTGTTTGTATTTGAAGTCCTAAAAGAGTATTGGAATTCTGTAAAATTCAAGGACAAGTCTAAAAAGGCAAAGAAAAATCGAGTTTTAGATTTCGAGGGCAATATGCATACCTGTGGTTTCATTCCTATGTCGGAGCATAAAAAAAGACTGGTAATATTTAATATTTTTTATTATTTTTATTTTACTTAATTATTTTTTAATAAACAATAATTTTTGCATGAACACCTTTTTTTTCCTTTGCAGTCGAAGCAATTTGATCGCCCACCCACACAGGCTCAGTTGTTTCTCGCGACACACAGAAAAAAAGACAGTTCAGGATTTGTTGATAGAAAGTTCGAAGATACTTACATAAGTATACACTATTTGTGTTTTTTTTATATTATTCTATTATGGTTAACTGACATTTTGATAATATAACTTATTTCATGTATCTATGATACTTGTAGGCTGACTTCCAAACACGACAACATGAGGCATCAGCATTTGGCCAATTAGAAGATAATGATGTTATCCAGCCCTCGTAGCCAGCTATTGATGAGAGATCAATATGGTTAGAGGTTGCGGGTAGTAAGAAAAATGGTCGCGCCTATGGGATAGGGTCAGAAGCTTATGTCATATCTAGTTCCTACTACCTACCACCCCCGTCGAGCTCGTTGGCAGAGTAGATTTAAGAAGCTATTAGGACAACTATTGAACCCTTTCACGATCACCTGTCAGCGCTTGAAGATAGGTTGCCTTCCCAGCTGCCGTCGTCTTCATCATCACCACTCTCGGATCCTTCGGATCATTAAAAATATTCATTATTTGTATAGATGATATAATTTATTATGTATTTTTATTATTTATAGATGTGTTATTAGTATGGATAATAGATTTTACGATGTATTTTAATATTTATGGATAATGTGTATTACTTTATTAATTTATTATATGGCATGGATGATTTTTTTCAGTTCGTATATGTGTTTATCAAGTTGAATTTTGAAAATTTTTAAAAGAAAATTAAATTAATTTTTTTAATTATATTTAAATTTGAGACAGATTTAAAGATGAAAAAATCCATCTTGAAATCCTTCTAAAAAATTGGTGGAGTGGAAAAATCCTTCTAAAATTTGAGAGGAATTTTTTCGTCTCTAAATTTGAGACATATTTAGAGACGAAAAAAATATATTTCAACATTCCTCTCAAATTTGAAACAAAAAAAATCTATCTCAGAATCCCTCTCAAATTTGAGACAGAAAAATTCGTCTCAAATTTAGAGACGAAAAAATTCGTCTCAAAATCCCTCTCAAAATTAAGATGGATTTCGAGACAAAAAATTCGTCTCAAATTTCAAATAGAAAATCTGTCTCAAAATCTCTCTCAAATTTGAGATGGATTTCTAGACGAAAAAATCTGTCTTAAATTTAAGATGGAAAATTCATCTCAAAATCTCTTTCAAATTTGAGACGAAAAAATTCATCTCAAAATTCGTCTTAAATTTTACGAGGAGCATTTTTACTATGGACCAAAATCCGTCTCAAATCAAAAATTCGTATCAACATTTTTATTAATGATTCGGGACAAGTGATTCATGTTTAGGAGATTGAAGAGAGGTCCGTACCAGTTTTTAAAAACTCATGGGTGGTGATCAGTACAATTTGGACGAACCTTAATGATGGTTTCTAAAATTTACCATATTATTTTTTAATTGTAAAATTAGTTTATTTGTTATTATACTTTCTAGATAATTTTATTTTTGCAGTTTAGTAGTAATCTAAGAGGTGAAACATTCATATGGTACAAGAACAGAGACGAGGGACGGGTCATGATCCAACAGGGTCCATTACCATTTCTACTGACGGGTTGGAAAATTGGGTAAAAAGTCGACTAGGGTATAACTTAAAACTTGGAAATTAGAGTACACTGCCTCAATTGTTAGCCTGGACACCTGGACGGGCTGGGCCTTAAATTGTATCACTTTGTTAAGGCCACAAGGAAAATAAATTACCTTTTAGGTTAGCACAAAAATTGAACTTCCACTATATTTTAAACTCTTAATTTTATCACCCTCAAACTTAAAATTTACTTTTCTGTTATCAAAATACAACACTAAATTTATAAAATAGAGAATGTCGTCATCAAACAACTCGAAATTATTGTTCGCCTGAGACTATCGCTGCTCGCAGAGGTGGCCCAACTAGAAGGAAGATAGGCCGCCTTGGTCCCTCAATTTTAGTAGGCCCCCAATTTCAAAAATTTATAAATTATATATATATATATATTTATTAATAATAATTTTTTTATTAAAAAATCAAATACAAAACACTAAATCTATAGAAAAGCTTGTTGTTCACAGTTCACTTCCCCCTTTCTCTCTATTAGACTCTGCCTAATTTTGTACCGTTGTTGTTCATAGTTTTCAATTCCCATAATCCCATTAAATCTACTTTTCACTTCCCTCATCTATCTCTCAAATACTCACTTCTCTTTCTCTCTCTCTCTCTTGCGTGCTTTAGCTTCAAAAGAATCAACACTTAGGCTCAATAACATCTCTATAATTTGTTTGTAACTTTTGTTCTTCTCACTCTTAGCCCTTCTGTCTCTCTCTCTCGTTTACTGTGACTATTGGGCCAGTTGTCGACAATCACTTTTGTTCTTCTCGCTCACTTTAGCCTTCAGGCTTCACCTTTTTAGCAACAACAATCAACATATGTGTTGTTTATTTGATACGCATTTTGATTTCTTTTTACTTTAACTTTTGTTTTTGGGTTTGTTGTTTTTGAGGTTTTCTAGGTGTTATTGTGTGGGTGTTTTTTTGGTTTTGATTTGTTGTGAACTTGTGATTAGGTGTCTTTCATTTAATTATGTAATTCACTGATTTTGAGTTGTTAGTGTATGTCTATGCTCTGTTTGTGAGAACTACTTTGAAAAAAAAGGAGAAATTTTGACCAAATGAGTTTTGAGTGTTTACTCTTTAGATTAGATGCTATCCAATTTTAAGTATTTTTGCTTTATACTTTTACATACTCATTACCATTTGATGTAACAAAATTAGGAGGTAATTATTAGTTAGCATTTAAAGGCAAAAATATATAGAATTATATATGATATTAGATTTGAACAAGTTTGCTTATGAATGATAAAAAACAAAAATAGTATATATAATATAATTAATGTTGTATATTTTTTATTTTCAAGACCATTCATATATAATTTTTAAGGGGACCAAAATGTAATTTATTTCAATTAATTATGCATATTTTTTCAATAAGGCAAGCTCTAAGCAAATAAAAGTGAGGTGGAACAATGGGACATTATAATGGGAATATATATATATATAATGTATATATACTCAACAAACACTAAAGTTTGGATTGATTTGTGCATTTATCAACTATTTCTTGCACTGAATTATGCTTCTCAATTTAGTCATTGACATTTGGGATTTTTTTCCCTCTACTGAGTAGGAAACTGGTATTTGTTCAGAATCTTTAGACAAATATCATCAAAAAAGGATATAATAGTGGCATTTTTTTTATTTGAAGTTATTGTGAAGTCTCTTTAAATAATAGTGGCTCAAACTATTTAATCTACTATTTTTTTAAATAATTCAAGCATAAATAATAAAAGAATATCCTTCTCATGTGATACTCATCATCCCTAAAAAAATATGATTGAAATGGTCATATATATAAATGTGTGTAAATATATATAAAACAAAAACAAAAAAGAACTCACAGGTAAGATATGTCTATTGTGTGTAAATAAAATAATTTATAACTTAAGTCACTATTTTAAGTTTAATTTTATAAAGACTCTGTCTGTTATGGTTTAAATATAGAATTTGATATTTGTGAAAAAGTAGCTATTATACTATTGTGATTTAAATTTAGGAACTTTGGAAGAGTGTAATGATATCATCAACCCTCATTGTCTATTGTTAATTTTTTTTTTAAATTTCAATTTGTATTTATATTCTTCTATAAAATTAAATGATATGATTCAATTGATTTTCGTTCAATTAACACTCAAAAATTTATTTTGGTTCATGTTATGATTCAATTGATTTGATCATCATTGAGAAAAATCACTTGAAGAGTCTAATTTGAATTTTGAAAAAATCTCGGATTGCTATATACTTGGAGTTTATAATACCTTTCTTTTTACTCAATTGTTTAATTTTTATCGTCAAGTTAATATGTCCAATAGAAAATATGCATTAGGGTATGAGAAACTTAAAAAAAATAAGAAAATAGGTAGTTTGATTCAATTTAAAAAATGTGCTCTTAAAAAATTTATTACAAGTAATAAGAGAGATCTAAATAACCAAAATAATGAAACAACTGAACACACAACTTTAAATGAAATAGGAGATACTTAGATGATGGTAGATCAAACCATATAAAATTATAACGATGAAAACTATGATGATAATATCGTTGGTGGAGAATGTCAAGAAAATACACGGAAGAGGAAATTAATGTGGAAACTAAGGATATTAATAATAATCCGAATAATGTTTCTATTAATATTTATGATATGGGAAAATGAAAAAATATTAATATTAAATCAAGAGACTTGTTAGTCGAAAAAGTTTCAATTAGAGAAAGTGATATAGATTTTTTGAATGATGAAACTTTTAGGCATTTCTCCACTTTTTATTATAGGAGAGGCTATCAAATGGGGAAACTCATGATAGAAGATGGTTGGTGTATTCAAAAGATTTTGACAAAATTTATTGCTTTTGTTGCAAACTGTTTGGTACAAAACCTAGTGTGAGTCAATTTAGTAATGAAGGAACTAAAGATTAAAAAAATCTTAGTACTAAGTTGAAAAGTCATGAAATATGTAATGAATACTTACTTAACATAAATGTTTGGTTTGATTTAGAATTTAAATTTTTTAAGATTGAGTAAAGAAATTGACAGAGATGTGCAAGTAAGAATTAGTAAAGAAAAATAACATTAGAGAAATGTTTTAAAAAGAATAATTGCTATGGTAAAAGTTATAGTTAAAAATAATTTGGCATTTCATGGAATTAATGAAAATATCTATTATGTAAATAATGGAAATTTTTTAAATCTTATTAAGATGATAGCTAAATTTGATCAAGTATTACACGAACATGTTCGACGTATTCAAAATGGTGAAATTCATAATCATTACTTGAGACATAATATTTAAAATGAATTGATACAGATATTAGCACATGAAGTCAAGAGTGTGATTTTGAATAAAATTAAAGAGGCAAATTTTTTTTCTATTATACTTGATTGTGCTCCAGATTTAATTCTCCAAGAACAAATGTTTCTCATATTAAGGTGTGTGGATATTTCAACTGGTTGAATAATAATTGAAGAATATTTTGTAGAATTTTTAAAAGTAGATAACACTTATGAAAAAAGTATCTTTAGTGAACTTATAAGAGAAATTGAAAATTTAAATCTCAATATCAATGATATAAGAGGACAATGATATGATATCAGGTCTAATATGAAGGAAAAGTAACAAGGTGTGCAAAAAAGACTATTAGAGATAAATTTTAGAGTATTATATACACCATTAGGTTGTCATAGTCTTAATTTTGAAATTTTTGATGTTGCTGCCTCCTGTGTTAGAGTTGTATTTTTTTTCGGAGTTCTACAACGCATATATTCATTATTTTATTTTTCACCCAAAATATGGAAAATATTAAAAGATAACATATATAATTTATTTGTCAAATCATTATCACAAACTCATTGGAAAAGTTGTATTGAAAATGTCAAGGCAATTAGATTTCAAACTCAAAAAATATGAGATGATTTGTTTGAATTAGTAGAAAGTAGTGATGATCCTAAAATAAAGAGTGAAGCTAAATCTCTTGCAATGTATGAATTAGAGAATTTTGAATTTTTATTGGGAATGACTATTTGATATAATATTTTGTATGCAATTAATTTAGTTAGTTAGAGTTTCAAAGTGAAGATATGCATATTGATATTATTATAGATCAATTAAAAGGTTTTCTTTCTTTTTTTGAAACTTATAGGGAAAACAGATTTCAATCTACTATGATTTTTGACAAAAAACTTGTAAATAAAATGGAAGTAGAACCCATATTTTGTGAAAAATATGTAATTCGTAGAAAAAAATAATTTGATGAAAACGCCAATGATAATAAAACGCAATCTGTTGAAGAATTATTTATAGTTGATTATTTTATATACATGATTGATCAAGTTATTTCTTCGCTTCGAAATAGGTTTGAGCAATTTGGAATATATGAAAAAATATTGGATTTCTATACAATTTCAAGAAATTAAAATAAATGGATGAAGATGTTTTAAAAGAGTATTGTTTGAATCTTGAAAACATTTTTAAATTTGATAAACTTTATGATATAGATGGTTTAAATTTATTTTTAGTATTAAGAATTTTAAAAGAAACTTTTCAAAAAAATAAAAATAGTCAAATGGAAATTCTTTAATACATCAAAAGAGTCAATTATTTTTCGAATATATTTATTGTTTACAGAATATTGTTTACAATTCTAGTTTTAGTAGTTTCTACAAAAAGAAGTTTTTTAAAATTGAAATTGATAAAATCATATTTGAGGTCAACTATATCACAAAAAAGATTGAATAGATTAATTATATTATCCATTGAACATGATTTATTAAATAAGCTTGATTATAGAGATTTAATAAATAATTTTGCACAAAAGGCAAGGAAAATTAATTTTATAGAAAGTTGAACATAGTTTAACACATGTTTGTGGAATTAAAATTTGCTCATTATTGGTGAACTTTATCTTTTTAATACTATCAGTTTAATGTTTTATTTTATTTCCTTCTATAAAAGAATCAGGAATGTATAATTTTGTACTTGACTTGCACCGATCTTCTTAGAGTTTAAAGAAAAAATAGTTTTGTTTTTTCTTTATTTATTGTAGTAGGTTATTTGGTTTTTTTTTATTTATGAGATATTATATTTTAATTGAAAATTCACTATCGTTAAGAGATTATCGTATTTTGTTGTTGATTGAACATTAATTTTTTTCTTTTTTAATTTAATGAAATGATGAAATTTTCTCATAAAAGATGTATTATTTATTCTTTTACAAAAAAAATTAATACTCTTAAAAATGTCTTGACAAATTTTTTTGTCTAATGCCCCCAACTTCGTTGAGTTAGCCTTGCCTGTTCAAAACTGTAAGAAAGAGAACAACTAGAAAACGTAAGAAAAATTTCACGGAAATACTCCAATATTTAATTTAGACACTAGAGATGATGAAAACTTGAGGTAATATTTACATGAGTATCAAATATGCCCCTTTTTTTTAAATGAGGATATATTTATTTATAGAGAAGAATTGAGCAATACTAAATCTCCTTGATTTTTAAATTTTTATAAATGATATTTTTCTCAATATTCTAATATCTTATAAGAATTATAATTTTTAATAGATAACATTTATCTTATAAGAATTATAACATTTATTAGGTTTTCTAAAAGATAATATCTACCCTTTTTATGGAACTCTCAAAAAATTTGCAAATATCAAATTTATTTAATTTACACGTTATGTAAAACCTTTCGCATACAAAAAAAAATTATCTGGACCCAAGACGGCCCCATGGTATGGGCTGACCCAATTTATTAGATTGACCCAACTTTCTTATTTGACATATTAGTTAGGAACACTGTACTACAACTACAATTTACAATTGAGTAGCGGAGTCAAAACCTTGGTTTATGAGAGTAGAATTCTAAGTTTGTATGCTAAATTGACATTATTTAATTACTCTCTTATTTTTTTTGTTTTAAGAAAATAAAGGTACGATATTAAAGAAGAGATGCCATATATACCTGACGTACAAATGGAACCTTTTTGGGAAGACGGATTTTCATATACTTATATTTCTTAGGCTCGGGGATTTTCATATACTTAAATTGTTTGGTCTAATATGAGTTAATTTACAAATTATACAATGATAAAATACTTAGAATTTTACAAAAAATATTGAAATTAAAATTAATATAATAATTAAAAAGGTAAAATTATTACTGAAAAATAACATTTAGATAGAATGCAACATTTAATTAGAAGACAACAATAAGATTAGAAGACAAGTTTTGCATGGACTGTACCGAATATCAAGTTTCAAGTGCATATAAACTGTGATTATATTTAGATTTACCTAGAAAGTGCATAAGGAGAAAGGTCACCCATCCCTAAGGATTAGTTAGGTGAAATTCGAACACTCCAAGTAAATAAAAAATAAAATACGGGTTAATTTGAATATGAGATAATTTTAATTCCGAATTGGTTTTTTAGATGACGTAAAGTTTAATAATATTAGAATTTTGTCAATGCTAGGTATAAATAACATTATTGTTATTAAAAAAACCTCGTAGTCAAGAACAAGCCGGCGAGAAGGCGATTGCTTCCAAGTTTGGTTTTGGAACTTCTCTCCGACAAGGGGGCGGAGGGCAGGAGTTGGTTGGATTGCCTCTTACCTCTTGCCTCGTGCCTCTTGCCCGACGACGGCATCGTCTTTACACTAATCGGATATAATAATCATTCTCCTCCCTGTTCCCCGATCTGTGCATCATTTTACCGCGCTTCGGATCAAAGCAATGGCCGCCACTGCAAACAATAACATCAACGCCAAATTGGTAGCCACCTTTTCTCTGTTACTGTTTCCAGCTTGTTTTGTATCTGATTTCGTGTAAATCATTAGTTTTGATTGGTTTGCCAATTATCTGATGCAACTGCTGTTGTGCGTTTGTTTTGTCCGCGGCCAAGTGTCTGTATTGCTGTGAATGTCCTTCTTTCCTGTTCGTTTGGATGCTTAATTACGAAACCTTGATGATTAAGTTTTGGGAAGTTGTTCTTCAATAATTATCTGACGTCATCACGGAAATCGTCTACTTCTTTTGATGTTTTTTGTTGTTGGTTCTAATTGGTATTCTTTTAAGTGATCAGATTAGTTTTACCCCTTCTTTTCCCCAACCCTCCTTTTCTATTCTCATTGTGGATGTTGTTTGCCTTAATTCCGTCTTTCTATTGCTGTTCTTGTTACTTGGTACTTTTTACGTACAATTTTGCTAATCTCAACAAGATTAAACGAATGGTTATGCAGGATATGGGCTTGAAATCATCAGTTTCACTTCTCAAGTTTTTTGTTTAGAATTTTATGTTGGCGTATTTGGTTGACTTTTTTATAAACAAAGTTGACAAAAGGAAACTTGAGTTAATCACAATGAATTGGACTGCTAATGAGATGTTCGGGAGAACTATGGAAGAAGGACGTGAATAAGGCTATCGATCTTATTCTCATTGAAAGAATACATCATGATATGTACATAACTTTCTGCTATGTTAGGAAGTTTCTAAATAACACAATAGGGAAGTTTCCAAATCTATTTTGGAAACTGTACAATTTAGGATACAACAAATATTACTTGTTATCACAATAAAGCCTCATACGGACTGTCCACTTGATCTTCAAATCATCCAACAATATTTTCAGCCATAGTAACTCACACATCCCTATGTCCATAGATCTGAATTCAGCTTCTGCACTTGATTGAGCCACTACACTTTGTTTTTTGCTTCTTCACGTTATAAGATCGCCTCCTGAAAAAGTGCAATAGCCCGATGTGGACCTCCCATCCACAACAGATCCTGCATAATCAGCATCCATGTAAGTCTCAAGAGCCATAGTCTCCCCTTTCTTAAACAAAATATCTTTCCCGAGTGTTCTCTTCAAGTAGTGTAGTATCCTATACACTGCCTTCAAGTGAGCCTCTCTAGGATTATGCATGAATTGACTGACTGCTCCCACTGCATAAGCAATGTTTGGTCGAGTATGAGCTAGGTAAATTAGCTTTCCATCCAGTCTTTGATTGGATCCCTTGTCAACCATACTATCCATCGGAACTTCCCCCAACTTGTGATTTGGTTCAATGGGAGTATCCACTGCCCTGCACCCAAGCATTCTTGTCTCAGTTAGGAGGTCTATAATATGCTTTTGCTGGGAAATAAAAATTTTCTTTTTTAAATGTGTGACTTCTATGTCCAAAAAATACTTCAAACGTCCCAAGTCTTTAATGTCATACTCACTGATTAAACACTCCCTTAGCTTATGTAGTTTGCACACCACCTTTTGGCCAACATATACTATAAGGACTGTCACTCCCCTTGTGGCCAAGTGTTGGATAAATAAGGTATGGTTCCCTTGGTTTTGCCTATATCCCATACCAAGCATCACCTTTGTGAACCTTCCAAACTAGGCTCTTGGGGATTGTTTTAGTCCATATAGGGCCTTATTTAGTTTGCACACCACCTTTTCATGTGTTGTTGGGCCATAACTTGGTGGTAATTCCATGTAAACCTTCTCTTCAAAATCCCCATGTAGAAATGCATTCTTTACATCATATTGGTGCAACGGCTAGCCTAGGTTAGTAGCCAAAGACAGAAAAACTCTGATTGTATTCAACTTAGCAACAAGTGCAAAAGTGTCTAAATAATCCACCCCACACACATGTGTATACCCTTTAGCTACCAGCCTTGCTTTCTATCAATCCAATGATCCATCAAACTTATATTTCACTGTATAGACCCACTTGCAGCCCTCTGGGTGTTTCCCTTTAGACAATGGAATAAGTTCCTATGTCTGGTTCTTTTCTAGGGCTGCCATCTCAGTCTCCATGGCATCCTTCCAATTCTTATCCCCTATAGCTTCAGAAAAGTGTTGGGAATAGGGATAGTATGAAGATTGGTGAGGAAGGCTTTGTGCGGGGATGACAATTTAGAATAGGATAGGAACAAGTGTAAGGAATGTTTGGTGTAGGCTCTAGTACCATTCCTAATTACAATAGGCCAATCAAGGTCACACCTAGAGGGTTTTGTTTCGAGTATAGGTTCAATAGTTTCAGCAAGGTTATCATCAGGTGTAAAAGATTAAGCAATTGGATTACTTGGTGATGTATGAGGAAGGCTGACTGGACTGTCAGTGTTGTCAGCTATAGGATTAGGGTTTGATTCGAGTGTTGTGACTTGCATAGGGGAAGAGACCAACCTCTTTTTCCTTGAGTACACCTGCAGTGGCCGAGGAGTATTTGGTATAGGTTCCTCTGATGTCATGTCTAGTGAATCCTTTGGAATGGTGGATGGAAGAGGAAAGGATAATAGATCATGATTAGGTAGAATAGGAGGAAGCTGATTTTTATCAATCGGGGATGAACTTTGTCCTAGAGAATGAGGACTACCAAAATAAGGATCATTCTCTACAAAGGTGACATCAACTGACACAAAATACCTTTTGGTAGGAGGGTGATAGCACTGGTAGTCTTTTTGAGTGGATGAGGATCCAAGAAATATGCACCTTAAAGCTCGAGGGTCCAATTTACGTCTACTAACAGTAGGAATGCGAACAAATGATACATGCCCAAACACCTTGGGTTTCAAACCGCTAGACACATGAAAATTAGGAAAGTGTTTAGTTAACAATTGAATTGGATTGTGGGATCCAAGGGTTTGTGAGGGTAACCTATTGATAAGAAAGGTAGTTGTTAGACCTGCTTCTCCCTAATAATGTTTGGGAGCATTATGGTGGAATAAGAGCACTTTAACAACAAGAAGGAGATGTTCATTTTTCCTCTCGGTCACTCCATTTTGTTGAGGAGTGTAAGGGTAGGAAGATTCATGGATAATGCCCTTCTGTTGGAAGAAAACAGATAAAGATTGGTTGAAGAAGTCCTTGGCATTATTTGACCTAAATCTTTTTTAATTCCACCCCAAACTGGTTCCTAATCATATTGTAGAATGTTGGAAAAACATTGCTCACCTCAACTTTTGTTTTCAAAAGATACAACCATACCACTCTTGTGCAATCATCAACAAAAAAGACAAACAACCGTGGCCCAAAAATATTAGGGACTATTGAAGAGCCTCGGAGATCACTGTGAATTAGGGTGAAAGGAGAATTAGTTCTTTTATTAGATGGAGAAAAACCTAGTCGACAGCCAGCCAGCGTAAAACCTAGTCGGATCCAAATATGAATTCTAGACAAACTATCTGTTGGGATGTAACCCACATAGAAGTCTAGAATTCATGTAGCCAACCCCACATAGTGGGATAACGGCTGGATATGTTGTTATTGTTGTATTAGATGGAGAAAAAGACACTCTCTTTGTGCTTTGCAAACTCACACACAACACAATGAAAATTCCTAACGTCTAGACCCTTAGATAATTCTAGAAACATCATCCTAAGAGTAAGAAAATAAGGGTGACCAAATCAGTAATGGTGCAGCCACATTTGATCTTTGTTGGACTGAACCAAGCATGACACAAGAGGAGTCTTTCCTTTTTTTTCCTGCTCACTCGGTTCCTCAAGGTAGAACAACCCAGCCCTAGCTCTAGCAAGCCCAATCATCCTCTTCGTGCCTTGTTCCTATATCTCACAATAAGTTGAATGAAAGATAACACTACAATTAGCATTCAAGATAAGCTTTTGAATGGAGATTAGGTTAGTAAACAATTTAGGGACATAAAGCACATTTTTGAGAGGGAGATGTTTGTTAAGAAGAACATTTCCTTAGCCAGCAACAGCAGTTAAAGAACTATCTGCTAATGTAATTTTTCTGGGGCTAGAACAAGGGCTATAGGTGATAAAGTGATGAGAGAAAAGAGTCATATGATCCATAGCTCCATAGTCTAGGATCCAAGAATTATGATGGATTTTTTTTGAAGTATGTAGAGCAAAAGAAAGGGAAGAAATACTTGTGAGAGCAAGGGAGCAGACACCTTTTTCACCCCCTTTTTTGAGAGATCCCAAGAAGCTCCTCAATCGTTCAATCTCTGCCCTGCTACGCTCTAGGGCTTCTCGTTGTTTAGGATCCTTCTATTCTAGTTTTTGATGGTTGCTAGCCATGTACACTTGTCCCTGCCCTTGGCTCCTTGATTGTCCTCCTTTGGAAGGCTTCGCTTCCCATGGAGCTTTCAACACTTGTCTATGGTGTGCCTAGGCTTCTTGCAGTAGGTGCACCATAGAGAATGTCTACAACCATCTTTTCCTCTCTTCCCTTATTCTGATTATAACTTTTCAGAGATACCAGGGCTGATGTTTCCACTGGGGAATTTTCCAACATGACTCCCTTTCTTCCTTCTGCACGAACTATAGAGATAACCTTAAAGAAAACAAATCCTCCTTATTGAGGATTTGTACTCTTACCGCATCAAATTCCATGTTGAGACTAGCTAGGAGGTCATATGTCCTTTCTTTCTCCATAAACTTTTTGTGTACTGTAGCATCCTCAGTGCCCTTCATCTTCAAGCATTGGTAATGGTTTAGTTCTTGCCACAGAGTTTGCAACAAGTTCACATACTTTGTAACAGATCTAGTACCTTGCTTTGTGGCTGCCACCTTCGTCCTTGTCTCATAGATTTGGGTTGCATCGCGAACTTTGGAGTGGGTGAGCTTGATTGCCTCCCAAATATCTTTGGTTGTTGTTAAAAACATTACGGTGTCACTAATCTCAGGGATCATGGAGTTCCATAGCCAAAACATTACAGGGGAATCCTCCTCATCCCATGCTGCAAACGTGAGATCTCCCTCCTTAGGACCGGTTCCCAACAAGTGGCTTAGTTTTCCTTTCCCCTTTAGGAACATGCAGATTAGTTGGGACCACTTCAAGTAGTTCTTACCATTCAATTAGTAAGCTGCTTGAAGATTTTGTAATTCTCCTCTTGAGCCTTCGCTATTGATTCTAGCAAACGGAATTTCCGTTGTACTGCTAGAATCGGCCAAATTGGGTTGAGGGTTTTGAGTGTTGGACATTGTGAGGAAGATTGATGACGGCCACAATAGTCCCAAAGAAGCGGTAACTATTGTCTATGGATCTGATACCATGTCAAGAAAGACGTGAATAAGGCTATCAATCTTATTTCCATTGAAAGAATACATCATGATATATGCATAACTTCTTGCTACGTTAGGAAGTTTCTAAATAACACAATAGGGAAGTTTCCAAATCTATTTTGGAAACTGTACAATTTAGGATACAACAAATATTTAGAAAGATACATCAATGATACACTCTTATTCTAGGAAAGAAATATCAATGATTCATGCTGATTGCTAATCCCAATCCTGCCCGAGATGCTGATTGCTCATCTAATCTTACAATCAGCTCCTTAATTGTTGACATGGATAAAGGCATAATTGAAGCAGGGGAGGCATTCTGGACTGGATGATTTGTATAACAAGAGTGTTTACAGTATCTTCAAAAACTATATTGACTATTCAAATATCCCATATATGGCTCTTGAAAACATCCATCAAGCATTCTAAACAAGGTAAACAATGCCAACAGTTGAATCCCAACTCAGTATTTCAATAATCTTAACCAACTGCATGCTATTTGCTATCAGGGAGACTCATAGTTGTCAAAACTGCAGATAGGCTCTAGGCTTAGCTGAGGGCGCCTTGCTCTATGAGCCTCTAAGGCATGTGCCTCATCTTGAGGAGCAAGGTGTACGCCTTTTGCACCTATGTCATAATCTTTTTTGTTCTTAATTTTTGATTGACATGTTAAAATCTAACTAGTACTAACTAGGGAAAAAATTAAAGAAGTTTGAGAAAATAATTACACCCTATTTGCTATCTAATAAATGTGTGCTTAGCATCCACAAGGCTTGTGCCTATTCCTTGTGCCTAGGCTTCAAGCATTCTTGCACTTCAGTGTGTCTTGAGCCTTGACAGCTATGAGGGGCACTAATTTTTTGGTAGAAGATTCAGAGTCAATCAAGATAGGTTTCTCAATATCTTCACCTCTGTGTGACAAGGCAGCCAACTCATCCCAAATACGATCATCACAGAAATAAGGAGCAATGAGCCACATCTTGGAGAGTACGGCAAGGACAAGTCCATCAAGCCTACCATCAAAGTAGCTCGATCTTCTGAGGATTGCTTGTAAACAATGGTATCCATGTGGCTATTTATGCGGGGACCAGCTCTTCCACTTAACATTCTAGAGCCTCCATCTAACTGCATTTTGGACTTAATGAGATGTTGAAAGTTGAAACAATCCAAGCCCAGATTTCACAAGGTGGTGGGACCCCTCCTCCATCACCTATAAATAGGTAGATGGATCAATGGACAGGGTGTTGTCCTTTCAACTAGCTTTCATTCTGCTTAACTTCTCTCTGACCTTCTCCAGACTGCTTTAGGATCAATTGCTAGTGATATCTCAATTTTTTTCATTTTTTCTTTGGCACCAACCACTCAACAGATGCTATATTTGAATACATATATAGCATTTGGACACTCAAATCCTATTCAGGTCCCCAAGTCAACCCATTGCTTAATCAATGATACTGGAATCTATTAGTTTCAAATGCATTTTTTGAATTTGTTAGAAGCATTATGTTCAACTGCCCTTCCTTACTATTGGGGTTTATTTTGTTCACGAGTTTGTAAATTTGATTATGGAATCTATATTCAACTTTCTTTTAAATTGTTTTATATAATTTTTCTGTATGAAGTAAATTAAAAGTGTTAACTGAGATCTCACCCTTAAAGGATCACACAAACTCTCAAACTAAATCTCTCCTTGATACACACAAACCAACAACCAGAAACCAAAATCAAGAACCAATCAAGAACACATTAAACACACAAGAGTTTACCCTGGTTCGGCCTTAAGAAAGGCCTACATCCAGCTTGGCTTTCGCCTCCACTATCTTGAAAGTTTGTACAAGATTACAGAGCACTCAAAACACAACTCACACCTAGCCCATAATCCTGAAAGCTATATTGAGTTGATACAAGAAAGATATTCCCTCTTCCTATGTGCTTAATCTTATCCCAAGACAGATTGCTAACTCACAAAGAAAAGCATTGCCCAAAGTCTTCCCCACAGCCCCTATTTATAAGCAAATAGGCGGGAGACTTTAGCCTGACCGAACTGCCCAAATGGCAGTTACAACAACCTCGGTCAGCCCTAGAAAATTAATAAAAAACCTTCTAGGAACAAAACAGCAAACATATTACATAAAAATGCCACTTATATTACAAGCTCTAACCTAGAACAAATGTTTTAACAAATTCTCCACCCATTTGACTTGATTAGGCTTCTCCCAATTCCTTCAAACTTCAGTTTCCTGCTTGCCCCAGCTGAATAATCTTCAAACAATGATGAAGCTTAGCTGCTGGAACTGGTTTTGTGAACATATCTGCTGCATTGTTTTCACCTGCCACTTTGGATAAGAAAACACATTTATTTTCAATCATTTCTCTTATAAAATGAAATCTAACATCTATGTGTTTTGTCCTTTCATGGTGTGCCTGATTTTTAGATAAATGTATGGCACTTTGACTATCACATAACAAAGTTGCTTTCACATCTAATCCTAGGAGTTCACTAACTAACCCCTTAAGCCATATAGCTTCTTTAAAAGCTTCTGAAAGGGCTATATATTTAGCCTCGGTTGTAGACAAAGCTACTACATGTTGGAGACTTGATTTCCAACTAATTGTAGAGTTCCATAATCTAAATATCCAGCCTGATGTGGACCTCCTTTTGTCTATATCAGCTGCATAATCTGCATCTGAATAACCTAGGATACTAGGTTGGCTTCCTATCTTAGCACCGCCATATGATAGAACATAGTTTTGGGTTCCTGCTAGATATTTGAGCATCCATTTCACTGCATTCCAGTGAATTTTGCCTGGATTTGCCATAAACCAGCTCACAACACTCATAGGATGGGCTAAATCTGGCCGAGTACATACCATACTATACATTAGGCTTCCTACCGCACTAGAGTATGGGATATGACTCAGTTCCTTTCTATCTTCCTCACTGTTAGGGGACTGATCTAAAGACAGCTTAAAATGGGGTGCAAAAGGCACACCTACAGCCTTTGCATTTACCATTTTAAACTTGGATAAAACCTTGGCTAAATAAGACTTTTGAGATAGGTATATCTTCCTATGTTGGGTATCTCTAGAGATTTCTATTCCTAGAATCTTTTTAGCTTCATCTAACTCTTTTATTTCAAATTCAGCTTTTAATCTTTGCTTTAGGAGCTGGATTTCTTGATGGGATTGACTTGCAATAAGCATGTCATCCACATATAGGAGTAAATATACTGAAATGTTAGGGGAAACATGCTTATAATATACACAACTATCATAAGAGCTTCTCAAATACCCTTGGCTAATCATGACCGTATCAAATTTGCGGTACCATTGCCTTGGGGACTGCTTAAGTCCATATAAGGACTTCTTAAGCAAACATACCTTCTCCACCTCTCCTTTAGCTTCAAAACCCTTAGGTTAATCCATTAGAATCTTCTCTTCTAAGTCCCCATGAAGGAAAGCAGTGGTAACATCCATCTGCTCTAGTTTTAGGTTTAAGTGGGTTGTTATAGCTAAAAGAACCCTTATAGATGTATGCCTCACAACAGGAGAAAAAACTTCATTAAAATCAATGCCTTGGACTTGGGTAAACCCCCTAGCAACCAGCCTAGCCTTATACCTAGGCTTAGGGTTAATTCCTACCCCTTCCTTGATTTTAAACAGCCATTTGCAGCCTACTATGCACTGCCCCTTTGGTTTTTCAACCAATTCCCAAGTCTGATTCTTATTTAAAGATTCTATTTCAGACTTCATGGTTTCTTGCCATTTTCCAGCATCTTTAGAAGACATTGCATCTTCATAAGTGAGAGGTTCTTCTCCCCCTATTTCAGTTGCACTGGTAAAAGCATAAGCTACCAGATCAGAATAACCGAATCTCTTGGGAGGTTTTCGGACCCTAGGTTACCTATCTCTAGCAACACTATATCTGTCCAAATTTGGTTTATCACCTAAGCTGGAGTCTGCATCACTGTCTTCTTCATCTTCATCATGATGTGAAGGTTCTAGGGCCTGGTCAATCGCTTGATTATTATTAGGATTATTCTCTTGAAACTCATATGCAGTTTCAGAGGGTTTTGGAGAATCTTCAGGGCTAACACCTGGAATTTCAACCTGGACAGCTTCTATACCCTTTTCTAGACTATGCTGGGTTTTAAGGTTGCTAAACTTAATGGTAGAAGACTCATCAAATGTCACATCCCTTGTGATTATAATCCTAGGGCCATCTAATTCCAGGTTCCAGAGCTTATAACCCTTAACCCCTGAGGGATAGTCTAAAAATAGGCATTTCTTGGCTCTAGGCTCTAGCTTTCCTTGTTTTATATGGGCGTATGCTAAACATCCAAAGACTTTAAGGTGAGATAAGCTAGGTTTGTGACCTGTCCACCTTTCATATGGTGTTTGGAAGTTAATGGCTGCCGAGGGTGATCTATTAATGATATGGGCTGCTGTAGACACAGCCTCACCCCAAAATGTTTTTGGCAAACTTGCATGAAAGTGCATACATCTTACTCTATCTAGCAAGGTGCGGTTCATCCTCTCAGCCAACCCGTTTTGCTTAGGGTTTCCGGGGGCTGTCAAGTGTCTAACTATGCCTCCCTCCTTGCACATTTGATCAAAGTCCCTATTGCAAAACTCTAGCCCATTATCGGTCCTAATAACTTTTACTTTTCTGCCCACTTGATTTTCTACTATTTTCCTCCATGTCTTAAAGGATTCAAAGGTATTATCTTTAGACTTTAGGACATATACCCAAAGCATTCTTGAAAAATCGTCTATAATGGATAAGAAGTATCGGGAGCCCCCATGGGTCATGGTTTGAGCTAGGGCCGGCTTAAGGCATAGGCCAGTGAGGCCTATGCCTAGGGCCCCCAAAAATTGCCGGGCCAGAGCCTTCCCTCACCCACAACCGTCCCCATCTCAGCCACCTCTCTCTCTCTCCCTCTCAAACGTCGCCACCGCCATAGGAGCGAGCAACAACATCACGTCGGTGTTAAACTTCATAGCCTTCGTGTGCTCCATCCGCATCATTGCCTCTGGGATCTGGCTGGCCTCCAAGCCGGACAACGAGTGCCTCCATGGCTCCGGTGGCCCGTTGTTTTCATCGGCCTCACCATCCTCTTGGTGTCCTGGGCGGCTTCGTGGGCGCCTATTGGAACAAGCAGTCCCTCCTCGCCCTCTACCTCTTTGCCATGGCCCTCCACCTTATTGTCCTTGTCCTCGCCTTCATTGTCACTCGCCCCCATGGCCGTTCAGGATTCACGCAGAAGCAAGACGGGACTACGGCCCGTGAGAGAGAGAGGGGGGAGGGGGGCTCGCCTGTTGCTCAGCTACCCGATGCTGACCGCCGGCCGTCGGACAACCGCCTAGGGCCCCACCAACGCTTGAGCGGGCCCTGGTTTGAGCTAGGCCCCATAGGTCTGAATGAATGTAATCTAAGGGTGCCTTTGATGAGTGGATTGTTGTTTTGCTGAATTTAATCTTTGTTGCCTTCCCATAAATGCAGGATTCACATTTGCCTAGGTTTAGGGATTGACCTATCTCTAAAATACCTTGTTTGGCAAGTTCTTTGAGCCCTTGCTCACTGATATGTGACATCCTTAGATGCCACAAATTTGCCTTATCATGGGAATTACAACTTACACTGGTTGCTTCACCACTTAGAGTGGTTGCTTGAAGAAAATAAATTCCATTTCTTAAAACAGCCTTCATGCATACTAGGGAGCCTTTATGAATTTTAATTTCTCCACCCTCACCCTTGTATTTATATCCACATCTATCCAATTTCCCAAGAGAAACCAAGTTTCTCTTAAGGTCCGGAACATACCTTACTGCAGTGAGGGTTCTGTGAGTCCCATCATGCATTTTTAATTTTACATCTCCTACCCCTTTGACCTTACATTCAAAATCATTCCCTAACAAAACCTTTCCCCCATTAATTTCCTTGAAATTTTGGATCCATTGCTTTCTAGGAGTCATGTGGAAAGAGCAGCCTGAGTCCAAGACCCAATCTTGGCTGTCATAGTTGTCACTAACAGTTAGTGCATCAGCACTATCATAACCGATATCACAAACATTTACCCCACCATCTGATTTTTCCTTTTCGGCATAATCTTTCTTCCTTTTAGGACAATGCCTCTTAATGTGACCCTCTTGTTGACAATAATAACACTTAATCGGCCATTTTCCATTCCTAGATTTAGATATGAATTTTCCTTTGTTTTTATGGTCTTTCTTAGGATTTCTAGACCTTGCAGTTAGAGCATCTGCTAGAGATGATTTGCTATCCATCCTTATCCTCAAATCTTTAGAATTTAAAGCCCCTATAACATCCTCTAAAGATAGTTTATCCCTACCATGCTGAAGAATATCTACAAAATTCTCATAGGACTTAGGTAAAGAATATAGGAGAACTAAGGCTTTGTCTTCTTCTTCATACTTAACATCTATATTTTCTAGGTCTAAACATAGCTTGTTAATGTCATCTAAATGATCCTGAAGTTTCTGGTTTTCATGCATTTTAAAATTGAAAAACCTGGCTTTGAGAAATAACCGACTAGAAAGACTTCAGCCTAGATACCTCCCTGAGCACTTTATCTCCAAGGCTCAGAATAAGGAGGCTATAGGCCTTCTTCTTGATCTGCACCCGCGCCTCACTTTGTTCAGCGATTAGGGTTTGAAGTTCTTTCTCGGTTGATTCTCCCTTTTCTGCTTCTTCTTGTTCCAGCGCATCTTCTAGTCCGAGACTGCAAAGAAATGCCTTCATCTTGATCTTCCACCGGCCGAAGTCATTGCTCCCATTGAACTTGTCAATATTTGACCGAGAAGCAATCAACGCCATTTCTTGATTTTCCTAAGGTTGCCTTCTACGACTTGAGATTCTAGAGGAGTTGATCCAATCCAGAGGTGACTAGCTCTGATACCAAATTGTTAACTGAGATCTCACCCTTAAAGGATCACACAAACTCTCAAACTAAATCTCTCCTTGATACACATGAACCAGCAACCAGAAACCAAAATCAAGAACCAATCAAGAACACATTAAACACACAAGAGTTTACCCTGGTTCGGCCTTAAGAAAGGCCTACATCCAGCTTGGCTTTCGCCTCCACTATCTTGAAAGTTTGTACAAGATTACAAAGCACTTAAAACACAACTCACACCTAACCCATAATCTTGAAAGCTATATTGAGTTGATACAAGAAAGATATTCCCTCTTCTTATGTGCTTAATCTTATCCCAAGACAGATTGCTAACTCACAAAGAAAAGCATTGCCCAAAGTCTTCCCCACAGCCCCTATTTATAAGCAAATAGGCGGGAGACTTCAGCCTGACCGAACTGCCCAAATGGCAGTTACAACAACCTTGGTCAGCGCTAGAAAATTAATAAAAAACCTTCTAGGAACAAAATAACAAACATATTACATAAAAATGCCACTTATATTACAAGCTCTAATCTAGAACAACTGCTTTAACAAAAAGGAAAATAGAAAATTGCTAGTGAAACGACAATATCAACAAGAAGAAAACTTCTTGTATATTAAAATTTTTTTGTGAAAAATGGAACCTAAGCTTAATTTTCCATTTATTTGATCCATCAAACAATCATCTCGATGTTAACATTTATTTATTTATGTCTTTATTTTTTCTGTTACTATTTTTTCTTCTCGTATGTAGATCTCATTTCATAGTCTCAAATTTTCTGCTGACTTTTAAGAGTTTCAGCTCAATGCTGTAAACTAGATTTGGAGTCTATGATTTTATGATTCTACTGGTTTCCTGAGTTTGGTTTGTGTTTAGGGCTAATATCTGTTCCCAAAGCCATGTTTTACCCATCATCATGTCTGATTTCTTCAATTTTCTTTCCCCTATGTTAGCATGTGAAGGCCCTATTATGCCCAATCTTGATTGAATGCTTTTTCATACTGTACAATTTTCCTGTCATTCCTTTTAACTATTTGTTGTTTTCAGGATGCTGTATTGTATTTGCCACAGCTCTTCTCATTTTCTTAATATTGTCTTTTGGCAAAAGCTTTATTTTTGCTCAGATAGATGTCTTTTCTTGTTAGTTCAATTGGTTCCTTTATTTATGTTTTAGGTGCTTCTTGGGGATGTTGGAGCTGGAAAATCTAGTTTGGTGTTGCGTTTTGTCAAAGGTCAATTTGTTGAATTTCAGGTAGGTCCAGAATTTTGCAATTGTAACATTCACATTGTATATTACTTGTGAATTCTGACGTCCGACTCTGTTGAGTGACCATGCAGGAATCAACTATTGGTGCTGCTTTTTTCTCCCAAACCTTGGCTGTAAATGATGCAACAATAAAATTTGAAATTTGGGATACAGCAGGACAAGAGAGATACCATAGCTTAGCTCCCATGTACTATAGAGGGGCTGCAGCTGCAATAATTGTATATGATATAACAAATCAAGTAAGTGATTTCAAAACTGAGGGATACTCTGCCATTGTGCTTCTATAAGCACTTACTCATTGTGGTCGAAGGGTAGGAGTGCAGATGTTTAGCTAAGGCTAAGAAGCACCATATGGAGATGGAGATAAGATACAAAATTAAAAAAAAAATAAAATGGATATAACAGGTCTATGGGAAAAACAATGTATATCAGTAACGTTTATGAACAAAAAAAAGAAAAGCTTTAAAAATGTAGAAAAAGTATGAGTAATCCAATATGTGAACATATAACACAATCTATAATAATGTTAAAATACAAAAGTAAAGGAAAAGAAGGGTAAATTACACTAACCACCCCCACGATAAGGCATAATTCAAGGGACCGCCCCTCAATTTTAAAAAATTACACTCAGTGCCCTTGAGGTTTAAAAAGTTGTAACACTCTGCCCCCTATCGCTGATGAACAGCTGTTAAATTTTGGGAAATACCCAAAATGGTGTAACACACCGTCTCTCCCCTATCTCTCTTTCCTTTTCTCCCCTTCTTTCCTTCTCCATGACCTCCCTCTCTCCTGTATGCAGTGACTAACTTTTTATCCCCACCTTCTCTCTTTCACTCCCTTCCAGATGGTGTCATGCAACAATTTCCCATTGATCAAAGCTTCAATCCCCAACTTCTTTTGATTGTTAATGAAATGGATTCCAAGATTTTGCCAAACTATAGGTTAAAATTAATAAAGATCTGAAGCACCTGAGAAAAACAAAATAAACAAGCTTCAAAAATTCAGTGTCAGCACTGAATTTGAGTCATGAATTTGTCAGCATTTTTTTATTTGTTTTGCTGCATTGGAGACTCTTAAGGTTGTTACTTGAGTTTCTAGTTTTTGAGATTATTATTATTATATCATGGGGATAAGTATCAGATTTTAATATCAAAATTTTGTCATGTTGTGCTTCATGGAACAACATGCTTGCAGTCTTGGGTTCTTTACATCACTTGTTTGGTTTCTGCATATCAGACGTACTACTGCTTTCTTATTGAGATATATGCTTTTGCTCTGATACTGTTGACGGGTTAATTTCCTTATGCTCTGCATTTGAGTTGGTTACCTATCAACTCATTAATCTCTGACCTAGTTGCATAATTGTTGGAAGTGGGCATTGCTAGATAATATTAATTTTTTTTTATTCTGTTCTCCTTTGATATAATGCTCTTCAGAGTGTTTAGTCATTACACAGTTCATGCAAAATGGTTGACCCTGAAATTTTTTCTTCTCAAGGCTTCTTTTGAAAGAGCAAAGAAATGGGTCCAAGAGCTTCAAGCACAAGGTAGTCTTCTAACATTAGTTGTGAATATCCTGTTATTCTTGCACACACTCACGCTGTGTGTGTGTGTACTTTTAGAAGTTCCTTCAACTTTTGAAATTTTAGTCTTCTTGCTCATAAAATTGGGTCTTCTATGTATGGTTAAGTACCTCTCCTAATTCAATGAGTAGAACATGTGAGTGAACTTTCAAGAATTGTGCTTTTGCATGATTAATTTGACAAGAAAAAAGGTGACTATTTTATTTTATTTTATTAATTATCTAATTGTTAAAGTTGAATCAATGTAAAAGTAGGTAATCCAGCAATAATCCATATACGTTTATTGGGATGGAAATGGTTAGCCTCCCCTATTGGTATTGCCGAACTCCCGTCAAATAGGGTGGGCTTGAACATAAAAAACTCTATGATGGGATGTGTATGAACATAAAAAATCCCTGATGGGAGACAGTGTGGGAGTTGGCCACCCACGCATAATTAAAATAAATAAATCACAAAATCAAATTTGAGTATTTAAATAGCAACATTATTGGGTTCTTTCATAACCATTGATTGCTTATAGTCAGAAGGTGAATGTGCCAAATTTGAGTCTTTAAATAGCGACATTATTGGGTTCTTTCATAACCATTGATTGCTATAGTCAGAAAGTGAATGTGCCATTGTCTGGTAGAAGGCAGATTGATTGGACTTCTGTAATCACTATTTCATTTCTTTAAAAAAAGCCTATCGTGGGGTGGTTCTGTAGTCCACACTGTCATCTCCTAGAAGTCATCCAGGCAAGGAGACTGGTTTGAATTGCATGCTACTTTTATATTCATTTCATGAATTCTACATGACGCATGCGTAAAGTGGGCATTTATCTTGCAAGTTATGTATCATTCTCTTAATGCGTTTTGTTTCTGACAGGTAATCAGAACATGGTTATGGCTCTTGCTGGGAATAAAGTTGATTTGCTAGATGCAAGAAAGGTGCCAGCCGAGGCAAGTACACATACGTTTTTTTCCCCTTTCCTGCCTCTATCCTTTTCATTTGAATAATGTCTATTGTTTCAGGAGGCAAAACTCTTGGTTGTTGGTTGAGCTGCTAATACAGCTTTTACTTGTCCTGGAGTCAGCCGTCTTCATTTAGTTTACTGTCATATGAGTGGAAACAGCTTAAAAATATTATGGTGGTTGGCATGCTTTCCTGGTGTTGAAAGAAAACTAATCTATTTACAACAACACAACAACATATTCAGCCGTTATCCCACTATGTGGGGTTGACTACATGAATTCTAGACTTCTATGTGGGTTACATCCCAACAGATGGTTTGTCTAGAATGTCTAGAATGAAAACTAATCTATTTAATTGTTCTTTTTCTATCAATGTTGATGAAGAGTAAGTGAGAAGAACCAGTACATTACTATAGACAAACAAAAATGGCATTGGGTTATAAAGTCTATCCTGAACATATTTTCTCACTACAGCAGAAGAAAGTTACGAACACCAACAAGACACATTCATATATATAACACTGAAATATTTTGCTGGTTGGTCATGGGCAAGTAAACCTCTCTCTTTCTCTCTCTCTCTCTCTCGCGCGCTTGCATGTGGGGCTTTGGTGCCTGAACCAATAGATGTATCATTGAGTGCAGACAATGAGAAGAAGGGGGATCTAAATTTAATTTAAGTTAATAATATATGCAATTGAATTGTTTTTCGACCTATCCAACATACTTAAATTTACTGTGGAGTAATTCTAGAGATTAGCATAGGAGTCCTCAAGTTATGCATGTATTTGGGGACTTCTAGTGGCTGTGGTATCACAAATCTAGGGCTCCCTACTATGCCACAACTCTTAATTCTTTAAATTAATCAATTGCCAACATATGATTGTTGTAGAAGATATTCTATTTAATTAGTCACATGAACTCAAGCTGCCTGGAGATTTCAGTCAAGTTGCATCCAACAGCATGTTTTTTCCTGCAAACTCAAAGCTCCAGCCCAACTAAGGAGTTCTCTCTCTTTGTAGTTTTAGTCTTTCAGACAATTTTGTAGAATTTGGTAAGATGGTTATCTTGCAAAGAAGTTTGGTGACTTCTCAAGCATGTGGTGCCTTTTCCTACTACATTAGGTGTCATTACCCTTAATGAACACAACAGTAGACTTGATCGACCAACTGGCTTTATTTACTTATGCTTAGTCTGAATTTATTTTTTCTTATTCTAATTTATTTTGTGAGCTTGGTTTTGTGAAAATATGTTATTTGCAAAAAAGCAATGGAAAGACTGCATACAAAAATGACCCTCCCCTAACCCTTGCGAAGCGGGTAACATCATGCGGTGAGGATGCCCTTTTAACCCTTACTAATTAAAATCAACTGCACAAGTTATAGAAGCATGGCTAACATTAGTCGAAACTGAATTAGGACATAGTCTAGCCATCTAGTTATCATGGAGCAACTTGGTTTTTCTCTAATCAAGTGTCCTGACCAAGCATACAAGTGACACTTTCTTTACCACACTTGTACTTTAATCATGTCTCTCAACAAAGTAACAATGCATAAATACCATATTAGTTATTGAATTTCAGTCTACTTCATGCAATACACCAAAATAATTCATGTAGTTTGCCAACAATGTGTGAATCATGCTTGCATAAAAATACATAATGTGAGAATGACAATTACTAAATGTAAATTGATTCTTAGATGCGATAACAAGCCTGGGACGTATGAAGATTTTAGAATATATTTTGAGGGTTGGACCATGTAATTGGTGAATGTGCACTGTGAACACCTTGCTACAAACACATTTGCAAGAGATACATGTAATAGCTCCATATATACAAGGAGGATTAAGTATTTATGCTTATCATTAACAATAATCAAATTCACCTTCAATGAGATAAATTTTTAAAATTGCTTCATTTGAGTTGCTAGAGTTGCTCAGAGGGATTTTATATCTTTGAAATTGAAGTATACCGGTCCTTTTCAGGGTTATGTTTGTGGATTCTAGCCGAGGTCGATTATTTGATTGGGTTGGTAATGGCAAATCTGTATGGTCTGTAATTTTAAGTTGTCTCTCGAGTCTCCACCAATTGCTATTTATATTTATAAGGGTACTGGGGATACAAGTTTGCATGGTGACTAGAAGTATTATTCCTAAGAATTGATAGTTCAAGCAGGGACTTTGGTACCCATCCTGTGTAAGAACAAATGATTTCTGTCACTGTGCCCCACCATTGATGTTAGTTAAGATATTGTGTAGTCACTAGAAATGATATTATAAAGAATTGATTGTTCGTGTTTGTACTTCAAATAGTAGCCTTCTTATAGAAGGACAAATAGCATCCGTACATCTGTGTGCCATACCGTTGGTATTACTCATGTAATTGTCTCAACTTATTTGCTATTATTATTGTTAATTATTACATCATCATTGTCGAATTATTGCTGCTGCAGGATGCACAGGTATATGCACGGGAAAATGGCCTTTTCTTCATGGAAACCTCTGCGAAAGCTGCAACCAATGTAAATGACATTTTCTACGAGATAGGTATGGTTTAGTTGGCAGTATCCTCCCATTTAGTGGAAGGACAACACCCTCATTCAATTTATCCGAACTCGATAATGGGTTACTTGAAATTCAACTTGTCTCAATGGCTTAAGCGAATTTTTGTAATCTTGTTTATCTGTTCTGCCCACAGCAAAGAGCCTGCCTCGAGTGCAGCCCGCGCCAAACCCATCAGGAATGGTTCTTACGGAGAGGCAAGCGGAGAAAACCACAGCTGCTTCTTGTTGCTCCTAAAAGCTTTTTGGTGGCTTCCATGGCTGCTGCTTACTCTCGTGTGGTCTTAATTGGTGGCTTTCACTTTCTTTGTTTATACCATTAGTCCAAAACTGTACAGCTATCTATGCTTATGGATGGTATTCACTGTTCAGATTTTTCAGTTCCGATTGCTGGGTGTGGGTGGTGCTTCTTGTGTTAATGAAATGCCAGGAAGATAAGCAACATCTTGATTCATGTGTTAAATTTTACTGCTTTAATCTTATTATTATTATTATAGTATTGGGGGCTCCCTAATTGCATGAGGTTTTGTGCTTCCTTTTAGTCGAAGGAATTATGCAAAAACCTTATCTTTATAACTAACTTGAATCCATAATTCTAATACTAATCACTCACCAACTATTATTTTATTATTTTTCGGTATTCTAATTTAATAGTATATTTTATGAACCATTCAAAGAAAATATGTTTTGGGGTCAAATTATATATTTTAACGTTTGTAGTTGTACGTTTTTTTTATTTAATTATTTAAATTTTTTATTATTTCAATTAAATTCATGAATTATGCAATTTATATTTAACTACACATTTAAACTTTTTTTTATTTCAAATATATATTTTAAAAGTTCATGATACAATTTAATCTAAATTGCATAGTTTGAGAATGTTAACAAGAAATTCAAGTACTTAAATAAAAAAAATGTATAAATATAGAGGTTAAAATATATATTTAGTTATATTTTTAAGACTTGTAACTATATATATACATATTAAATTTAATATTTTTTTATAATTTAAACAAATAAATACAAATTAACAATAAAAAGTTAAATCAGGCGGCCACCATCTATGTTGCACAGAAATTTCTCAAAGGAACCGTTTTCTCGTTTTTAAAACATTTTTCGTTTCCGTTTCGAATCTTATTTATCTCTATTTTTTTATAAAAATATTCATTTTAACGTTTTTGTTTCATATTAGAAACGTTTCTCGTTTTTATTTTTGTATTCGTTTCCGTACAACATACGTCACCACAAACGAATAAATGATGTGAAGGAGGCGCCTCCTAATAAGTTTTTACTTTTCATCACACGCATAGCTACATAAATAAATGACAATTAAGCCTACCAAATTTGTATGGCCCTGCAATAGTAATTTTTTATTTTTAATTATAGACTAATACATATTAGGGTAACACAATAATTTAAAATTATTATTATTATGTATGACAAAAAGAGTTTTCTTTTTTATAAATTCTCTATCTTGACAAGTGACATTTGTAATTTATTCTATTATTTAATAAGACGTATTCAAATTTTAAATATATTTTATTTATATAATATAGGTAGTGTAATTTCTTGAGATAAATAAAAAAAAAGGCAAATCCTTGGTTTCTTTTTGTCCTAACATCACGCCTCCATTCCATCTTGTCTCCAAGAAATTTCAGGAAATCATAGCCATTGTCCTATTGATTCATTTGCCTTGGTCGTTGGGGAGAGAGAGAATAGAGAATCGAAAATGCAACCAACAACCAATGTCGTCCCCACTCTGCCTCCCTCCATTACCCTCTTCCTAACGAATTTCTGTTGATTCATTCATTGCTTCGGTTGGGGATTTCGGAATGCATGCACATTGATTACACGGATCCGTACACGCTTCATGCTCGCTCCTTGTGAGTTTCGTTGCTTTTTGCGTCGGTTGCGTCTGGTTCTCCACATTTCCCTTTCGCCAAATTGGTTCCAGACTTGCCTAGGGATAGGCATTATCGTCGATCTGCTGTTCTTCAGATGCCCGCGCATTCTTGCTTTCGCTCTTCAATCTGATTTTTGAGTTGAGTTTCTCTTTTCTCTGCCTAGCTTTCTGGCTTAATTTCTATCTGCTTCAAGCGGATTCGGTGTAATGTTCAGGCATCTGTTGCTAAATTGGCATTGGTTGTAATTAGGATCTCCATTGCGTTTGGGTCTCAATTTATTGGGCGTGGAGCTTTACATCTACGCTACTATGTAAAAGGCAGAAGATGGATCTAGTGTTGAGACCCACCCCCGAGACCCAGCCCCCCGGCACCCGATAGCCCGAGACCCATCCCCCCCACCCGTCGTCGAAGCATCGACCCTAGCCCTAGGTCACCGGCTAACCCTCACCTTGCCATCGCCGTCAGATCCAAACGCCTTCACCGTCGGCTTCCCCCCCACCCAACACCCAGCCCCCCTGCACCTGACAACCCAAGACCCACCCCACCCCACCCCGTCGAACGCGACAGCAAACCCTACGCCATTTCACCCTCCTCACCTTACCGTCAATGATCTGGTCGAAGATCTCGTGCATTTGTAAGTATATATGTTTTTTACTATCTAGTTTATGTTTTCAATGATTGTTTATGTTCTTTTGCATTTTGATCTGAATTACTGGTTTGGATTCTTGTTTGGCACTATATCTTTTATGTTTGTATTGCTTTAACTATGAGTGAATGCATATTGATATTGTGCTGAAGCCTGGATTGTGTTGTTATCATTTGATTCATTTCTATCATTTTTATAATGAATTGTGATGCGTTGTTAGTGTTATTGTTTAATGGTAAGAACAAAATAGAAGCATGAATGAATTGGGCTGTGCTGTTATCATTTTGAGCCATTTCTAGTTTGTGTTGTGCTGTTATTGTTTTGCTTTCTGTTGTTAGCCTTCATTATTCTGCTATGTTGGATTGTGTTTTGGGATAACTATCTATTGATATATGTTGCTGTCAGAGATCATAAACATGGTGACGCTTTTGTTGGTGTTATCTTTATTTGGTGGAATTTCCGTTCATGAATTGGATTTAATTCTGGATTATCTCATTGGTTTTCTGCTTTTACTTTTCACTGAAGTTACATGTTAATGTATTGCCAATGCAATTGATTATGGAAAACAAGGATCCCTAATCTAACCACAATCTGCCCCTGGGGGCAAAGAAAGGTGATTTTGTTCACCTTGGTAAGATATCCAATGTTGGGATATCCGTGTACTGAATGTTGAATTGATCACAAAATTAATGGGGAAGTTGGAGCTATAAGATATCAATTAATTTGTTTCAATGACTAATCTAACTTTGAGCAATTAAGTTTTCCTTCGTGTATGCTCTGGAAAAGGAATTTGAATTTGGTTTATTGTGTAGTAAGAAGTCAGTGACTCAGTAATCCACTCTGTAATTGTCTCTCTATGAGTCAGAATTTTTCATCCCATGTTTTCTGTTTTGTTGGTTTTCAGTGTTTGCTGATGATAAGGGGTTAGGAATCAAGATGAATTTGGAATTGACTCTGGTGGTAAATTAAATTAATATATCAGGATGTCTCAAGGGATTGAATCAAGATATATTCGGTTCGGTTTTTGGGCTATTTTTCGGTTCGGTATTTGGTTCGGTTAGTTTAAAGTCCAAATCGGTTAATTCGGTTCAGTTTTTGGGCTGTTTTTTCGGTTCGGTTAGTTCAAATGCCAAATCGGTTAATTCGGTTTCGGTTATTTCGGTTAGTGTATCAAGTCGGTTCGGTTCGGTTCGGTTCGGTTATATCCATAAGTGCGGTTTGGTTCGGTTAGGTAAAATGGGGCGGTTCGGTTTGGTTATAACAGAATGCACACCCCTACTTCTACTCATGGCATTTGGGAGACACTCCACAAAAGTTATTCCATGAAGCAAGATGCAACAATTATCTGTGAGCTTCGGACCAAGGCTGTTGCTATGAAGCTATTGAAGTTTGCACCAATTAAGTCTTAAATTTAGAGCAAAAGGCATGAAAGAAACCGAAAGTTTATGTTTTATTTTTAAATCATTGTAATGGTAACTAACCATGTAACGGTTAGTACTGACTTATTTTTTCGTTTCTTTGAAGTGTCTTGTAATTGTCGTCTCTGTCCTGGATCGATTGTGTTTCTATTATGGTCTTCTCATTTCACGTACACAAGAGAGAGAAAAACCTAGGTTCTTAGACTTTGTAATCTCTATGAGGGAAGCATGTGTAAGAAGGCTATGTGATTGTGTATCTTTCTATTCCAAAGTGGATTTCTTGGTATCGCCTATAGTCTGGACATAGGGCTTTGAGTTATTCAAAGCCTGAACTAGGATAAATCTTTTGCCCCTTGTATTTTCTGTTCTTTTCGAGAGAAAGTGTGAGAATTGTGTGTAAAGTGTTCGATCCAATACTCAACAACTTGGTATCAAAGCCAGGTTCACAGGCACACAATCAAGATTCACTCAAAGGAGTTGAGATAGAAACCGCAATCAAGAAATGGCTCTATCGGCATCATCATCAAGGTATGATATTGAGAAGTTTAATGGCAATAATGATTTTTGTAACGGCCCACCTCCCGGAGCCCCCGTGCACCGAGAGGATCCGTGAGAGGGTCATTATTAAAATGATACCGAACAAAACACAACTACAACTCATGTAAAATCCTTATTAAAATCATATCCTTTTTATCATTTCACATCTCATAATCACTTTTACAAAATCATTCATCACTTGGCCCCACCTAGGCTTACGTAACATACGACAATCTTAAAAACGTAAACATTAACCTTAACAAAGATACGATGACACCCAGGATCTAGTTTCGGGAGAGCTCTGCACTTGCTACCATGACACGACGGTTTGGACCCAAACCCTGTTGAACGTACCTGGACTGATGTAAAACGACATGAGTCGCGAGACTCAGCAAGCTCTAAAAAGAACGGTTGTAGGTTTAAGATAGGACTCTTCCCATGACATCCCATGTAATTCATGCCAATGCAATCACGCCATGTCATGAGCTATACGTACTTTACTCCTATATGCATAACATAAAGTTAACTGCACATAAGGAACCAGGGGCCCACATAAGTCACACATTGGCACCCGGATCCCGCATACAAACCTGTTGCAGCCTAACATAGGCTACCATATCATCATTATCTTAGACCAACCTTTTCTTGACATGGTCGGCTTTTCCTGACATTCAACATTTGTCTTTTCCTGATACTCGTTACATGCTCTTCCTGATACCCATCATACTCTCATATATTCTTCATGTCATACATCACATAATCATATACTTCCGCGATCTTGGTCTTCCCTCGGGCCAACCCCGAGCTAATGTCTAAGCCGAGCCAAAGCTCCCTCAGGCCAACCCTGAGCTAATATCTAAGCCGAGCCGAAGCTCACCAAGTCGGTACTCCCGACACCTGGCACGGTACTCCCGTCCAGAATAACAGTAACATTAGAACCATGCAATGCAACACATAAGAAATGCAAGGGCCTCTGTAGCATAAACATGATGACAAGGCCCCCATAAACCAAGCATCAAGCCCTGCTACGCCCACACATAAGAATTCACACATGCAACATGCTCTAAATGCATATGCTTACTTAGGGTACCCAAATTGGCTTTTAGACCAACTGGGTCATGCAAATGCTCATGCATTCCATCACACACAAAACATGTCTCCACGTGAATGCAACCCAGCCCTTTGTAGCACACACATCATGAAATGTACAAACCAAGGCGGGAATCTGGAGTACTAGCTCTTCTGGCCCGTCTAGCGCTTATCGTAACAACCGATGACTGGCGCCCATACATCTAGCCATCAACTGCCACGACCCACGGTCGACAATTAGTGGCTTTGTACCCATACCCTTAGACACACATAGACACTATTAACTTTATATCTTCCCAGCTTAACTTTATACCACATTTCTCCATAACTCTTCATGTACATAACCACATAACATCGTGATATCATTCTCATTCACATAAAACCATCTCAACATACATAATAAACTCTTAACATATTCTCATAATTCTAACCATAGCCAATTTTCTAAGAACCTAACCCCAACGGGTTCGGCATCATTCCCAATGAAAGCGGAGCGGTATAAGGCCTCGTGACAGACGTAATGAAAGACACCAAAACATCTTTGTTTAACTCTTTCCATTAACAATAATCTCGTTAAATAAATAAAAGTCGTAGGGTGGCTGCCACGCGGATTATCATTATTAGTCCGTGGAATCGAGTCACGGTGAGAGAGGGAATAGAATATAAGAAACCACGAAGACTCTTACAGGAAATAAAGAACATGAGGGAAGGGTTAGGAGCTTGCCTGAAAGAGGTTGATTCTCGACTTTTCTATGTTCCCGATGTGAAATAAAACATTCTATAAGAAATAATAAAATAATGGCACAATTTAATTAAATCTAATCGCATACAATTTATAGTTTAACTGTATAAAATCCATGATTTAAACATATAACACTTATATTAATTTTACCCACTTACCTGAATATCTTAAACATTGATTAATATCCAAAATCCCTTAATTTTTCTCACTTTTCCTTCCATTTTTAGCCGCTGAGCGCCCGTTGTTCTTCTTAATTCAATCTCTTCCTTGCCTTCGGCCGTCCACCAGCATTTCCTTCCAATTTCCTTCCAACCTCACGGCCTCTTCCTTCCAATTTCCTTCCAACTTCACGGCCACACCCTTTTTATAGGTAAATTCCTTTCAATTTTTAATTTAATATTTTTATAATCCTCAATCAATCTCGTCCACAAGCTATTGATTTCAATCCCCAAGTTAATCATAACCTATTGACTTAATTGCAAAGTAATTGAAATTTAAAGGAAATTAAATGAAAGTTGAAGTCCGCCTTGCGTCCCACGCTCATGTCCCCAATTTTAAAGCATATAATATTAAATAAAATTATTTTCTCCTATTATATAATATATTTGTACTACCATAACTTATATATATATATATTAGTTATATGCCTATGCCTATGCCCATGCATTCACGTGAGTAGCTTCTTCATCTCTACATTATTAATTTTTCTTTTTTATTTATTTTTAATATAATATAAGATGTAAGTTTCCCAATTTTATATTTTATTATTATTATTATTTTTTACTCATAAATATAATTAATTTAATATCCTTAAAGTATATTCTTTAAACCACGAATCCTCAATAAATCATTTCTAACACTTAAAATTATCTACTATTATGTTCTCAAAATATCGAAATGCTACAATTTTGCATTGTGGACAATTAAGGTGTAGGTGCTTCTTGGAAATCTTGGATGAAAGGAGGCGTTAAAGGAGGAGTCAAAGGAAAAGGTTGGAGAAGGGGTGAAGATCCTCTCGACAGAACAGAAGGCAGATATAGAAGAAAAGGCATACAACACCCTTATCCTAAGTTTGGGCGACAAGGTCCTCCGAGAGGTCTCCAAGATGACTACGACATTGCAGATATGGAAGAAATTGGACAACCTCTACTTGACAAAGACACTGTCAAGCTGGTTATTTTTAAAGGCAAGATTTTTTACTTTTAAGATGAAAGATTATCAGAAATTGCAAGATCATATTGACGAATTTAAATAAGCTTTGTCTAGACTTAGAGAATATCAATGTTAAGTATGATGATGAAGATAAAGCTTTGGTTTTATTGCACTCTTTGCCACGGTCATATGAGCATTTTGTTGATATCTTGCATCATGGTAGGGACAAGTTGTCTTTAGAGGATGTAATTGGAGCCCTAAATTCTAAAGACTTAAGATTTAAACTGGATGAAAAGTCTTCCACTGGAGATGTGTTGACTGCTAGATCTAGGAACTTCAAGAAAGACCCTAAAGTAAGGGGAAAATCTAAGTCTAAGTCAAGAAATGGGAGGAATCCAGTTAAGTGCTATTATTGTCATGAAGATGGGCACATTAAAAGAAACTGTCCTAAGAGGAAAAAGGACTTACAAGATAAAAATATTTCTAATGGTGGAGCCTCGGTATGCGAATTCGGGTATGACAGTTCGGATGCCTTAGTTGTGTCACAAAAAACCAAGAAAGAGATATATACAATGGACTCGAGATGCTCTTTTCATATGACACCTAATAAGCATTGGTTTGTGAACTATCAGGACACTAATGGGGGTAAAGTTCTTCATGAGCGCAAGGTTCTTGGTATAAGAGATGTTAAACTAAAGATGCATGATAACTCCTATAGGACTCTCAAAGCTGTGAGACATGTCCCTGAGTTAAAGAGAAATTTGATTTCTCTTGGAGAATTGGCTAGGAATGACCATTGCTTTAAGGGAGAGGGAGAAACTCTAAAGGTAACTAGAGGATCCTTAGTGTGTATGAAGGCCTTACAACAAAATGGCATATATGTTCTGCAAGCTACTGCTTTGAATGGAGAAGCAGCAGTGGCTAGAGAAAAGGCAGTCACATAGACAAGACTTTGGCATCTTAGGATGTCCCATATAAGTGACCTCGGTCTAAAGGAATTATCAAATCAAGGGATCTTGAAAAAGGATCAGGTGGGAGGACTAGATAAGTGTGAGTCCTGCATTTATGGGAAGGCCACTAAGGTAAAATTTAGCAAACCTGCCATCCACTTCTTGAAGGCACCCCTAGACTATATACACAGTGATCTGTGGGGACCTTCCCAAACTCTTACTTTTGGTGGAGCTAGATACTTTCTATCCATAATAGATGATTATTCGAGGATGGTCTGGGTTTATGTCTTGAAGTCCAAAGAACAGACTTTTGAAGCTGTCAAGACATGAAAGACCAGATAGAAAATCAAAAGGGGAGAAAAATGAAGACAATCAGGACTGATAATGGCCTTTAATTCTGCAATAGGGAGTTCACGGATTTAAGTAAGGATAATGGGATAGTTTGACATCTAACTACCCTTAGTAATCCTAGACAAAATGGCCTTGCATAGAGAATAAATAGGACACTTCATGCTAATCTATCTAAGGCATTTTGGGGAGAGGCCGTGAACATTGCTGCATATGTGATCAATAGATTACCATCAACAACTATTGGATTTAAAACCCCTTAGGAGAGGTGGACAAGGCATAAACCTAGTCTAAAACACTTGAGGGTATTTGGGTGTATTGCATATGCCCATGTGAAACAAGGAAAGTTGGAACCCCGAGCAAAGAAATGTATTTCATTGGATACCCAGCTGGGGTAAAGGGGTATAAGCTAAACCTGAAAGCCAAAGATCCTCATTACCCAAGATGTCATTTTTGATGAAAATTCCATAGCTAAAGGTCTGTAGGAAAAGGATAATGAGGAGCAATCTTCTACAACAGAAATGGTAGCTATTGAGCGGCAAGACGAAATTCCAAGCACAAATACTGACAACCCTCAATGTTATGATTTGGATCATCAAGAGGATAGCGAAGAGTCAGTGGCAGAGCAGGAATTTAACCCTCAAGAGGAGAATAGAGATGAATTAGATGCTGAGAGTGAGCCTGACTTGCAAAGGTATAATGTTGCAAGGGATAGGCAGAAAGGGCAAAGTAGACCTCCTAAACGTTATGGTTACTCAGATCTTGTATCCTATGCACTTACAAGTGCATCAGAGGTTATTGGAGATGAACCCCTGACCTATGAGGAAGCAGTCTCCTCAAAGGACTCATTTAAGTGGGTTGAAACCATGAAGTTTGATATAAATTCTCTTAAGAAGAATGAGAGTTGGACTCTAGTTGAAAGGCCTCAAGGAGAAAGAGTAGTGGGCTGTAAATGGCTATACAAGGTAAAGGAAGGATTAAGAGAAAATGCAAAGCCTAGATATAAAGCTAGGTTGGTTGCAAGAGGTTTCACTCAAGTTCCAGGAGTGGATTTCAATGAGGTATTCTCCCCTGTTGTAAGGCATACCTCAATTAGGGTCCTTCTAGCAATGACAACACAATTAAATTTGATTTTGGAGCAGATGGATGTTATAACAACATTTTTATATGGGGAATTAGATGAAAGGATTCTCATGGAGCAGCCAAAAGGGTTCGAATCTAAAGGGAGGATAGAACAAGTATGCTTATTAAAGAAATCCTTGTATGGACTCAAGCAATCCCCATGTCAATAGTATAAGAGGTTTGACACCTTTATGATAAAACATGGGTTTATTAGGAGCTCGTATGACTATTGTGTATATTTTAAGCATGTATCTAGCAGCATATCAATATATCTCCTATTGTATGTTGATGATATACTGATTGTCAACCAATCAAGGAAAGAAATTCAGCAGCTAAAGCTAGATTTAAAGTCAACATTTGAGATGAAGGATCTGGGAAAGGCAAGAAAAATTTTGGGAATAGAAATTACCAGAAACAAGTAGAAGAGAACCCTATGCCTATCACAGAAAACATAAGAAAATTAATTCAAAAGTTTGGGATGGCTAAGGCAAAGGCTATAAGTATTCCATTTGCCCAGCACTTCAAGCTGTCGGCAGACCAATCTCCTACTGACAAGGAAGATTAGGAAGAAATGAGAGAAATCCCCTATTCAAGTGCGGTAGGAAGCCTGATGTACAGTATGGTATGTACACGGGTAGACCTAGCACATGCAATGAGTGTGATAAGTCGGTTTATGGCAAACCCTAGAAAACCTTATTGGAGTGCAATTAAATGGGTATTTAAGTACTTGAAAGGATCATTGGATACGGTGTTAGTTTATGGTGGAGCCAAGGTGGAAAGTGAGGCAAGTATCCTAGGATATTTAGATGCCAACTATGCAGCGGATCTGGATAGAAGAAAGTCCACAACTGGTTATGTCTTTAAGGTTTGGGATGCTATAGTAAGTTGGAAAGCAAGTCTACAACATGTAGTAGCCTTATCAACCACTGAGGCCGAATACATTGCCATTTCAAAGATAATTAAGGAAGCATTGTGGATAAAAGGACTGCTAGGAGAACTACTTGGAAGGGAGATAGACACTACCATTATGTGTGACAGCTAGAGTGCCATTCACCTATCTAAGAACCAGGCTCATCATGAATGCACAAAGCACATTGATGTGCGACATCATTTCATTCGAGAGGTGCTAGACAGGAAGGATCTTAAGTTGGTAAAGGTAGCAGGTGAAGACAATGTAGCAGATATTTTCACCAAGGCCGTTCCAGTAGCCAAGTTGAAGCACTGTTTGAAGCTACTCCAAATAGCTTCAGGAAGCCTAAGCAGTCAAGCTTAGGGTAAGGAAGAAGGAAGGTAAGGGAGAAGGTAGATGCAGAATCCACAAAAGAATTTGAAGATTGAAGACTCAACTTATGCAAATGGTGGAGAAATTGTTGAAGTTTACACTAGTTAAGTCTTAAATTCAAAGCAAAAGGCATGAAAGAAACTGGAAGTTTATGTTTTATTTTTAAATCATTGTAACAGTAACTAACCATGTAACGGTTAGTACCAACTTATTTTTTCGTTTCTTTGAAGTGTCTTGTAATTGCCGCCTCTATCCTTTATAAATAGAGGGTCGACTGTGTTTCTATGAGGGTCTTCTTCATTTCACATACACAAGAGAGAGAAAAGCCTAGGTTCTTAAACTTTATAATCTCTATGAGGGAAGCCTGTGTAAGAAGGCGCTATGTGAGTGTGTATCTTTCTGTTCCATAGTGGATTTCTTGGTATCACCTACAGTTTGGACGTAGGGCTTTGAGTTATTCAAAGCCTGAACCAGGATAAATCTTTTGCCCCTTGTATTTACTGTTCTTTTCGAGAGAGTGTGAGGATTGTGTGTAAAGTGTTCGGTCCAATACTCAACAAAAGCAAAGAGGGATGACAATGATTGATTATTATAACACACTTATCGGTATTTGGTCTGAGATCGATCATTACCAGAATATGACAAATGATCTACCCTGAAGATACTACAACGTACTCCGCATTTGTGGAGATAAATCAAATCTTTGATTTTCTTGCTGGTCTTAACCTAGAGTATGACCAAGTAAGAGTGCAGATTTTGGGAAAGGATCATATGCCTCTTGTTGTAGAGGTATTTTTTATTGTTCGAGGAGAAGAGATGTGGCGCTCTGCCATGCTTGATCCACAAACACTTGTTAGATCTGCTATGGTAGTAAAGTAAATAAGACCATTCCAGTTGTAGCTAAACTAGGATCTAAGCCCAACAAAGATGATTTATGGTGTAGCTACTACAAGAAACCAAGACACACAAAAGAAAATTATTTCAAACTTCATGGAAAAAAACAAGTACTCAGTAGATTGGGAGGCTTTAAAGGACTTCCCAATGGCCGAGCTAATCTCACTAATCAAGTTAACTCTTAAGCAGAGCAAACTTCCTCGTTGGGAATTGATATCAAGGAAGAGATTGAACGACTAAAACGTCTCCTTGATACACTCTCCAAGTCATGTAGTTCTTGTTTATTTGCCCGGAATGGTAAGTGTCTTATTTCTTCCTCTTTTAATGTTTTTGGAACATCTCCATCTAACTGTTGGGTACTTGATTCAGGTGCTATTGACTAGATGACCCATGAGTCTACTTCATTTATTTCCTATAAACCAAGTTCAGGACATCACAAAATCACTGTTGCCAATGAATCTCCTCTTACTATTGCTAGTGAAGGCCATATCACCTTAACACCTTCTCTTTTTTTAACTAACAAAACTCACTACTAATCTCATATCTATTTCTAAACTAACCAAAGATCTAGACTACATTATTACTTTTTCTTATAACCATTGTGTATTTCAAAACCGGATATCGGGGAAGAAGATTGGAGTTGTTAAAGTCCAGAATGGGTTGTATCTTCTTGATGATTGTAGACTCTTGTTACTTCTAAGGAACAGGCTACTAAAACACAAGCAAAATCACCTAAACTGTCTGACATTTGGCTTCACCATATATGCTTAGGTCATCTCAGTTTTGGTTCTCTTAAAGCTCTATTTCCATCTTTATTTCTAAATCTCTAGTTTTGATTTTCATTGTGAAGTGTGTGAGCTTGCAAAACATTATTGTGTATCTTTTCCATCGTCATCAATAAAAACTTCAGCTCCTTTTCATTTAATTCATTTCAATGTATGGGTCCTTCCAAAGTCTCTAATCTAAATGGGGCTAAATGGTTCATTACTTTTATTGATGACTATACTCAAATTACCTAGCTATTTTTGCTGAAAGAAAAATCTAAAGTTCCAAAGATCTTTCAACATTTCTTTCAAGTCATTCATACACAATTTGGGGTTCACATAAAGCGTATTCGGACAGACAATGGGAAAGAATATTTTAATCATACCCTACACTAGTTCTTTTAATCCCTTGGGGTTATTCATGAGTCATCTTGTGTTGGCACTCCTTAGCAAAATGGGGTTACTGAGAGGAAGAACCGTCACCTTCTAAATGTGACTCGAGCCCTTCTCTTTGACGCCCATGTTCCATCTTATTTTTTTGGAGAAGCAGTTTTAACTGCTACACAACTTATCAACCGTACCCCGTCTTGGATCCTTGACTAGCAAAGTCCCCTTCAAAAACTCCTTGTTTCCTACCCTCACCTACCATATTTGACTGATTTACCTCTCATGGTCTTTGGTTTCACTGCTTTTGTCCATATCCACAAAATCAACCGCACTAAACTTGACCGCGCTTAAATGCCTATTTCTTGGTTATTCTAATACTAAAAAGGGATACAAGTGTTACCATCCTGCTTCTCGAAAGTTCTTTATCTCCCTTGATGTCTCCTTTCATGAAGATCAACCATTTTTTCCTTCTCCCAATCTTTAGCTTCAGGGGGAGCACTATTCTACTTCAAAAGATAAAGTTACTTGTCTCCTTCCTTTGCCAGCAACAACTGACCATGATCAGCCCTTGCAGTCTTTACCTACAGCCACTGACCATGATCAATTGTTGCAGCCTTTATCTACAGCAATTGACCATGACCAACCTCTGGCAACTGACCATGACCAACCCCTGCCTGCAGCAACCCAAGACCAACTTTTGCCTTTGCCTATAGCCACTAATCATGACCAATCTACAGCCAATGATGACCACCCTTTCGTTAATGAAGAGTCTATGACTAGCAATCAGTCTTTCCCTATGCCAGCCTCACCATTGAAACCTCTAAATCAGCAAGAGACAAGGAAGCATAAGGAGCCTGCACTTGTATACTCAAGAAGACCACGATCTAATTTGGACCAAGAGCTACTCCCCATTTCCATCCCAGTGTCAGATAATGAAATTTTGAGACCTGGTTATTCTAACTATCAGAATTCTACTGATCTTGAGTGGCCTATTGCATTGAGCAAGGGTACCCGTACCCTATTTTTCAATTTGTTTCCTCTCACCATTTATCTTTGCAGCATTCAGCATTTCTTTCAAATCTTGACTCCATAACTATCCCAAGGACTGTTCATGAAGCATTAAAAGATAAGAACTTGACTCTTGCAATGAGAGATGAAATGAATGCTCTAGAAAAAAAAAAAAAAAACAATACTTGGGAGGTGGTTGATTAACCAAAAGCAAAAAGTGCAGTAGGCTGTAAGTGGGTTTATACACTCAAATACAAAGTTGATGGGTAGTTAGAAAGGTATAAAGCTTGCTTAGTTGCAAAAGACTATACACAAACCTATGGGATCGACTAACAAGAAACTTTTTCACCTGTGGCTAAAATGAATATTGTTAGAATCTTATTATCCCTTGCAACTTGCTTTGACTGGGATCTATAATAGTTTGATGTTAAAAACGCCTTCCTACATGGAGATTTAAAAGAAGATGTTTACATGGAATTACCACCGGGTTTTGAGAATAAATTTGGGCCAAACAAAGTGTGTTAGTTGAGGAAAACTCTCTATGGACTCAAGCAGTCCCCTAGAGCATGTTTGACAGATTTACTGAAGGTTTGTTAAGGATGGGATATCAACAAAGTCAAAGAGATCACAACCTCTTCATCAAACACTCAAAGGAAGGTAAACTCACTATCCTCTTGGTATATGTTGATGATATAATTGTGACTAGGGATGTTATTGAAAAAGGAAAATTGAAGATTCAGCTGGTTAAAGAGTTTGAAATTAAAGATTTGGGAAGGTTAAGATATTTTCTAGGGATTGAAGTTGCCTACTCAACTCAAGTCATATTTATTTCCCAAAGGAAATATGTTCTTGATTTGCTCAAAGAAATAGGAAAGCTAGGATGTTGACCTTCCAGTACACCAATTGAGCAAAATCACAAATTAGGAGGACAGAAAGATGGAAGTGTTGTTGATAAAGGTCAATATCAAAGATTGGTAGGAAGGTTAATTTATCTATCTCATACACGACTTAATGTTGCCTACTCAGTAGGTAAAAACATATGCAAGTTGTTCATAGAATCTTACAATGTTTGAAAGTCACACCAGGGAGAGGAATTATGTTTAAAAGAGGAGGAAAATTGACTATCAAAGCTTATACGAATGTTGATTACGCTAGATCCTTAATAGATAGGAGATTTACTACAGGTTATTGTATATTTTTTAGAGGAAACATTGTTTTATGGAGGAGTAAAAAACTGCCAATAATAGTATCCAGATCTAGTGCTGATGCAAAACTAAGAGTAATGGCTTATGGAATTTGTGAATTATTGTGGTTGAGAATCATTCTCAACAATTTGGGATTAAAAGGATCAAAATCTATGAGGCTATATTGTGACAAGAAGTCTACAATAAGCATAGCACATAACCCAGTATTACATGATCAAACTAAACATATAGAGATTGATCAACATTTCATCAAAGAGAAATTAGACAATGGTCTCATCACCATACCATATGTCTCTTCAGACAATCAATGGGCATATGTCTTTACAAAAGGTCTTCCTACAACTAGATTTAAAGAAATTACATGCAAATTGGGAATGGAGAATATCAACTCACTAGCTTGAGGGAGTGTGTTGGAAATATCACATAGATATTTTGGAAATAAAATAAAAGTACTCAAAGAAGGACTCAAGTAATAGCTAGATTGTTCTCCTGATCTTATGGCCTAAAAAATAGGAGATGAAAGGATAAAGTGATAATGTGATTTGGAGTTTGAAAAATAGGAGATGAAAGGATAAAGTGATAAGGTGATTTGGAGATTGAAAAACTCCAAGAACAAAGGGATAAAGGCAGCAGAATAATCCAAGATATCTCAACAAATTTTTAAATTCTTATTGTTGTATTTTATCTTCAAAACATATTCAAGTATGTTTCTAGAATATAGGAGATAACCTAGTTATTGTGTATAAATACCCTATACTACTCGAGAATCAATTCAGTAAGTATCTACAATTTTCTCAGCTTGTTTCATTTTTCTGCAATTAGCTTTTCTGTTCATTTAACAATTGAGCTTGAATAGAGTGGGACTAGCAATCTCTAGCAGTTTGTGTGCAATGGAGCAACCAATTTCATTAGTGGGACTACTTGCAATTGATTATTTGTTCAGTTGCAAACTTGCAATGCCTTCTTGTATTCTTAAACTTCAACCCTTTAATTGTCATCGGTGTCATCTTCCTTTCTTTGCCATGTAAGGTTGCAGCTCAACCTAAGATACATCAGCTGCCTTTCAACATTCTTGCTTCCATAGGACATATCTAGCCAACCCAGTGAACTTTTTTCTCTGTATGCCACATTTGTATCCATGAATGCTGGCATGACTGCATCTATTGAGAAACATGGCTATCCATTTCCAGAGCATTCCCTTTCTACTGTAGGGTAGGAGATGTGTGTATCCAGTCTTATTCTTCCTACCACCCTTGACTAACTAGTGCTGAAATTGGGTAATGTCCTTGACATGCACTCTCTTACCATATCTAGTTTGTTATTCACATGTAATTGAATTGATCATTCTGATGCCTCTCACTTTTAAAATGTTTTCTGTATATATTTCTTAAAAATGAATTACTTTGCCAACTTGGAAATGATACATGGCTACCTAGTGGGAAGAGTTGCATTTACAAATTATAAAGCTAAAGTTGGCCATAAATGGATAGCTCTGCCAAAGTTACTCTGGTTTCCTCTAGTAAGTCACTAATTAGAATACAACAACAACAACAACAATTACAAGCCTGAATCTCACTTGGTGGGTTGGCTAAAGTCATGTACTAGAATACACCTTTAAAAATCAACACAAAAAAAAAAAAAAATTGCAAAAAAATAAATGCATAGAAAGAGATGGCCATGCCAGTTTATTAGTTTATCACAAGAAGAAAATGTAAGCAGTACTGTCTTTTGGATACTGATTTATTCCCTCCTTTCCTGTCTTCTTATGCTTAGATTGAGTGTTATAAAAGCAGGGTGGGTCCAGAGGAAGGTATGTTTGTGTATAAATTGGAGTGGTTCTTATTAGATTCTAAATGTTAATCCTTTTTGTTTGATAAATTCATCAATCAAATATAGTAACAACAACAACAACATATCCAGCCGTTATCCCACTATGTGGGGTTGGCTACATGAATTCTAGACTTCTATGTGGGTTACATCCCAACAGATAGTTTGTCTAGAATTCATATTTGGATCCGACTAAGTTTTACGCTGGCTGTCGGCTACCTAACGCAACCCTCCTCCTTTATCCGGCCTTGGGACCGACAGTGGATAATATCCCCTGGCGGAGTAATGATGAAATGAAGTTTGAACACCATCTTCACATGGAGAAATTTCATGAGATGGTGGTGAATGAAGATAATTGATATAGTTGTGTTCCATAACTTAGTTGACATGGTGAAACCAACAAGTACAATATGGAAACACAACACCATCAATCAAATATAGTATTTATGATTTTTTATATCAAGTTTGAAGAATGATATACAGGATCGAGAGCAATGGAAGAGAGGAAAAAAAATAAATTGGAGGGAAAAGAACTAATCAAATCCATTGAGCTAGTGTTACAACTATTTATACCAATATATTGTAACTGCTATGTACAAGCTACCTATGCTAGGTACAAGGTACAACTATTCCATTAGTTGCCAAGGTAGCTTAATTTTTGCCAAATATTTAAATATGCTGTTTATGGTTTATGATGAGAATTTCTTGTTTGCATTTATTTTGAAAAATGAGTGAAAAATTCCATTTGTGGCAAAAATTGTTGATTGTTGAGTTCATAACAGTTTCTGCCACACATTCAGCTTTCACATTAACTGATAGCTATGAACTTTTTGAAAATATTGGATAATGCATTCCTTTTTTATGGTTTACATATGCATATTTTTTTAATTAATTGAGGTAGCTTCTTTTTTTGATTTGTTTCATGGTTGCTGGGTTCATACATGCAGACAATTATCATGTTGTGGAGGCTAATTGCTCAAATGGTTTAAGAAGTAGTCAAGATGGCGGTTTCTAAAAGGACGATTATGGCGTTAAAATCTTACCAAAATCAGGCTGAGGTGCTGGTTAAGACCTATTTACTTGCAGATCCTTTCATTCCTTATACTTCCATCCTTGGGAGCATGTTTTTCTGCAAAATGGTAAAGTTTTAATGTTTCCATTTAGTTTAGTGCTGCAACCTAAGGAAAATGTTTAGATACCCCTAGTCTGTATATTTGGACCCGAGACTTATGTTTATACTCTTCTTTATCGTCAGTCTCAATGAAGTGTCTATAGTTAAAAAATTTTATATTTTTATTTTCCCCATCATTTGGAAGCTTTTCAATACATTCTTAATATTCCAAATGTCTTATAGTTTTTGTTGATTCTGTTAGATAATTTCCCATACAGTTACTCACCGGGAAAAAAAAAAAATTTCCCATGCAGTTGTATGATCTTTCTCAATTGGTCAGCACTTTGTACTTTAGGAGCTATAATGCACTTACAAAAATACAGCGGATAGAGTGGAACAACCGGTAAATGCACTTCAAATTTGTTTTACCAAGTGTCTTATTCTATTGTACCCCCTCAATCATCTGAATGTTTATTATTTTTAATTTTGCAGGGCTATGTCTACTTTTCATGCAATTTTTATTTCAAGTTTATCACTGTACTTTGTGTTCTGGTCAGACCTCTTTTCTGACGAGCACAGTGGCATCCTCGTTACCATTCGAAGCTCACAGCTATCAACTTTTTCATTGGGAGTAAGCATTTTTTTAGTCCATCCCCCTCCCCCGCAATTCAGTCTTTCTCTTCTTTATTTTCTTTCTCTCTCATTTAATTTTGAAGAGCTGCCTGTAGCTTCAAAGTATGCAGCCTGGATGTTCTTGATAACATTGTCTAGGTTATTACTATTCCATAGAGGTTGCAGCAACTTGTTTCAGTATAAACTGCTTTCTACCACAATGGGACTATCCTGAAGCCCCTTCTGAAATATTAACAAATTTCCATTAAAATTTTCTCAAGTTTACAAAACATATTATGTACAACTTTTTTCTGCATAGAGTGGATAACAAGACTTCTCCTATTCCAAGGCCACCCCATCCTGTGCGCAGAAGCCCAGATATCCCATTGTGTTATGCACATATGCTACTTTACTGCAAGTGAATCTACAGCTGGAAGATGAACTCTTGAAGCTCCTTTTTTGACCATGGTCCTTAAAAAAAAACCTGTTTAACTGTCTTGTAGAAAAAAAAAAAAAAAAAACCCTGTTTAACTGAGTTAATATTATTTATTTTTATCTAATCACCATGCAAGGAATAATATATGGATTCTTCTTCTAGTTGAAAGTTATCGGTGGAATGAATAAAGTGGGGGTTCTTACTCCTATAGTCAGATCCCCGGTGGACATTCATTTGGTAAACTACAATAGTCTGTCATTATATAATATATGATAAATTACACTCAAGATCATTTCTTAAAACCACCATTACATAGTGAGTCAATAGTTCATTCCTGGTACACAGTTTAGTTTGCATTGGTGCTCTGAAACATTAACAGAAGGGATGTGCATTTTATTTTTGCAAATAAGTAAAAACATCACTCCTTATTGGCATGGTCCTATTGTGAACCAAATGAAGTGTGGCGTGATTACATGTCTCAACTGCATTGCATATTTTTTTGAAACATATGGTATTGCAGCTCCATGTGAATCATACCTACAGTTTTCTAAGTGGAATTATTTGGTTTGCTTATCGATTGACTTTTGATTTTAATGTTATGAAAATTCTTTTTCATGCAATTGCATTTATTTGTTTTTAACAGGTTTCTGTAGGATACTTCATAGCTGACCTTGGAATGATTTTCTGGCTGTATCCTTCTCTGGGTGGAATAGAGTATGTAAGTATAATGTGAGGGGTGTAGTATCATTCAGTTTAGCATCATTCAACTCTGTACTGATTTTAGCTTCTGATCTGAAAGACTTGTTTGTCACTTGATACCTCATATTCTAGTTTCTGGTGATTGCCTATCAATATGTCCACAAGTGTCATATGTTTGGCATGCATCTTTCTAATGCACATCAAATATATGGTTAGATAAGCATAGTGGAATGTAGCTTCTACTTTGAAGTGATGTTTAAAACCAATATCATTGATTTTGTAAGTCAAAGGCACGATTCTGCATTGCTCTGATGACTCTGGACATTGTGCTTAATTACTTGAGATCAGTATTAATCTGCGGGTCAGATAAACAATGGAAGAAGGAAAAATTTCACATAAAACAGGTTCAGCTGGCTGCATAAATATAATACCGAGGACTGTACAGAAATATGTCCCTGGAAATGTTAATACATTGTTCTATAGTCTTGTCAATGTAGCTTATATGCATGTAACATTTGGATTTCAGATTGTCCATCACTCTCTTTCCGCAATTGCAGTAGCATATGCTATGTTTACTGGGGAAGGGCAGCTTTACACATTCATGGTCCTGATCTCTGAGGTGACAACTCCAGAGATCAATATGAGATGGTAATTTCTTAACAACTGAGGCTTAGAGAAGTATATGAGCTGAATATTTGACTTGGCATCTATTTTTCCGGGTTTCGTGCAGGTATCTTGATGTGGCTGGTTTGAAGAGGTCCAATGCATATCTGATTAATGGTGTGGTGATATTTTTTGCATGGCTGGTGAGATAATATCCATTTGTAATTTCATATAGATGAACCTAATTTACTTATAAGTAGTTGATTTTTCCAAGAAAATATGAGCTGTGGTAAATAATTTAAGTGAGTAATGTACTTAATGGCATGCCATAAGTAGAAGATAAATTGGCTGGCATGCCAGACTTTAAACAGAACCAACGGAAGCTGAATTTACAAATGCTGCTGACTGAATGTGTCTCTAGAAAATCTTAATACATTTTAATTTTTATTTATTTTTCTTTTGGACTTGTTAAGCCATTCAATCTATATGCTTTCTGATGCAGATTATTTTTATGCAGGTTGCACGAATTTTGTTGTTCGTTTACATGTTTTACCATGTGTACTTGCACTATGACCAGGTAATTATACCTCCGACTTTATTAGCTTATTGTGGCTGTGAATCATGGGAAACAGTGCCCAAATGTTTCCCCCTGTTTTCTATATTTTAAGACTGGCACTTGTAGGACATCAAAAGACACTCGTGGTCACACTAAGGATTTGTTGGACATCCAAATATCCTTGTGCTCACAATAAAGACTTGCGTGTTTGTCACTTGAATAAACTGGACACATATTACAAGTTTAAAAAAGATAAGTTGGAAATGAATTATGAGATGACATGTAATGTGCATTTATATCTACTAGTCATTCTTCCAAATTTCAATTTCAAAAGTAGCACAAAAGTATTAATTTATTTTTAGATAGAACTTTACAAAATGTCATAATGTAAGAATGAAAGTACTATTTTATTTTAACATCATTTCAAAAATTTACCTTTAATAAAAGTTGTGTTTTACGAGTCATTTCCTAGCATTCCCAAACAACCTTATCCTGAGACTCACCTTTTGGTTAGAAAGTCGAATACTCTTTTATTGAAAAGGGTGTTCACAGTGCATGAGACTCCCCACTTTGCTAGTGTTGGAGGAAAGTTGTTTTTATATGCAGCCCAACCCTCGATTTTTATAGAGACGCTTTCCACCGTTGGAACCCATGACCTCCTAGTTACAAAGAGCAACCTTACTGTTGTTACTAATGTCCATCACTCTTCTAATATTCCTTTATCAAAAATAGGAAAATAAGTAAAACAATTTTAAGCTGTATGTTCTCTGAACATCACTTTGGCTTGAGTTGTACAAAATCCAAATTCAGCATTTTGCAGGTGACCTTCAAAGCAGATAGAATCCAAGTTTCATCCCTTAACCTCAATCTCCAGTCTATTCAAAGTCTGACATGATCATCTCCTTCAAATTTGCTCCACCACTGTTTCCTCAAATCCCCTGGCCTTGAGAAGCTTGCAAACTAGCCCCAAATAATCAGAGGCAAAGAACTCAACCCACATCCTAATTAGCTGCCTCATGTCCCTTACCCTGCCAACAGGAATCAAATTACTGGTTCCAAGATTAATACAAACCCAACTATCCAGTCAAAAGCAAGGAAAATGCTTCTCAGCAATCTCAGTTCTTCCTCCTCCCACAGAATACAATGGTTTTCTCAGCGAAAAGCAAGTGCTCAACAGACGTTGGGTGACTAAACTATTACTAACCATGAAACCGGTTTACCTCTGCTCCTCCCCAAATTTATAGTCACATGGCTCTGGTGATGAACATTAGAGCTATTTAAAGAGCCTTTAGCTACCTGCTGCAGTCAAGATGACTGCTCTGGGCTGTCTGCTAGATTTTATTGACACGATGTCCAGTTGTGTGTTGTAGACACACACGAGATAAAATTTAAGTTGCTGGTTTTGTTTGATGAGGAGGCATTAGATTGTATCTTTATGTATTTTGTTATTATTGGACTGGTAGGGGTATGGGAGAATTTATATGGTATTACGGTACCATATCAGGTAGGATTAGACTGGGTAATTACATGTGATTTAGGTATCTTATCAAGCCTAGAATAAGACTTATTGATGTAAAACAAAAATGGATTGGATAGAATTAAAAAAATTTGCTTTGTCACTGCCCCCAACACTCCCATCTATCATCTCCTTTCAACTTCTCTGTGATGCTTCTTGCAAGTTCTCTGTCTGTTCTCCTGCATCTCTTTTCCATTCTCCTATCACTATTTTCCTCTTCTTCCTGCTTCTTTAATGTCATCTATGTTGCTCTCTACACCACTTCTCTGTCTTTAATTCTCTGGTTCATTTCTTCTCTGTATTCTGCTTTCCCTGCCTCTGCTGGCATCTCCTTTCTATCTTGTTGCTTCATCTTCTCTCTTAACTTTTCTCCTGGAATTCTACAGATAACTTCTTGTAACACTACTAGTCCTTGCTAAAAAAAGCTAGCTGAAAGTGACTAGTGGATTCATGGAATCAAGTAACATACACAATACCTTTCTAGTAGACTGTCAATATAGGATTGAGTTGTGACAATCCTGGAGTTGAGCCTCAACAAGCCAGAAATTGCATGTCTTATTCTGATCCAAATCAGTTTCAAAATACTTTCCCGGCCTGCATCCACTCAGTAGTGGTCTTGGGTTGGCTTTGACATCACTTGCAACACAGCTCTTCACCCGAAAGTGTTAGTCAAAGATCACTTATGGGTTCATGAGACCAAATAATATACTAAAGAGCTCCCCAGTGAACTTATTGATATGGGATGTGGTCGTGACAGTTTTCTCTCTCATTTCTTCTTCCCCTGCTGCGGTCACCTTCCCATTCACAAGCTTAGAAAATTTTATTATAGAAATACCCTTTATGTTTAACTTTGGGAAGAGAATAAGAAACTGCTACCTCTTTAGATGAACAGAGGAAGATAGAAGTGCATCATTTAAAAAGAGCGGTATTGCAACTTTTATTTTCTTTGTGCCATTTGTTCAACTTTGGGAAGAGAATAAGAAACTGCTACCTCTTCAGATGAACAGAGGAAGATAGAAGAGTATCATTTAAAAAGAGCGGTATTGCAACTTTCATTTTCTTTGTGCCATTTCCCTATGGTTTCTGGCACCTTGTGGCATGAGTGAATTTTCATTTTTATTCTGTAATTGGTGATGAATTATTGCCAGGTAATGGAATAACAGTGCATTACTGTCTTCCATAGAACTTTTATTCCATTATTTTCTTCCATAAAAACTTTTTCCTCGCTGCTATTTTGAAAAAAACTCTAAACAGCTGCCACTATTTTCCATTTTTCTCATCTGGGTTTGATTATTGAAAGAAGCAGGAAAATGCATAAAATTTTAAGCATTTTTGTTTTCCCTGCTGCATACTCGAGAGGTGAAGGATAAGGAACCATACTCGATACCATATTCCCATACGATCTGCTCTTTCACCGTTAGTTATCTCTCACTCTGAGTGCACAGGCGCACATGCAGAGATTTTCTTTGAGCTTCATGTGTTGTTCTAGTTTGTCTCTTTGCAGCATTGTAACTTCCGTTGCAAGAAAGAATGAATTCTTTGAATGAAATGACAGGTCATCCATATGCACACATTTGGTTATCTGTTGGTATTTGTGGTGCCGGTTGCACTTGGTACGATGAACTTGATTTGGTTCGCCAAAATTATCAAGGGATTGAAGAAAACCTTAGCGAAGAAGCCATGAGAATCTTACTTCTCTCCGCTCCATTGTGGATCCGCTGCCCTGTTACATTCTCTTCATTTTATTTTACTACAAAAGATTGTTAGGCTAAATGGAGAGAAAACCCGATAGAAATTAAGGTGATTAATCAGTTACTCTCCCTCCCTCCCTCCCTCCCTCCCTCGAACGAAAGGAAATTGTTGTACATGCATATATTCATTATAAACGTTTTCTCATTTTGATCGACTGATTGCTCTCTGTTCATCTGTTTTGTGAATATTATATTACGATAGAGAGACAGGTTTATGTTCTTGTCGGAATATGAAAACCATGGAGCCTTAATTGGCTGCTCCTAACTAAGTTTATCGAGCACTTTGTCTATATCACACATTTGTCTTTGTAGAAATGAGCAATGAGCATTGACCAATGCGGGGTGGGTTCTTGCTAATGAATCATATATATGCGAAGATTATGTGAGATGGCCTATGCCGACGTGTTATTTGGCAATTAGCTCAGGCGAGGGCTCTACAGGGTTCCATCCAACTACAAAAAAAAGTAAATAAATAAAATTATTTTCACAATTCAAACTCGCAATGCAATCATCTTTCATAAATCAGCATTTGTAGGTGGAAGTTCTGCATGGCTTAGCTATTTTCAGTATCTAAGTTGTGGTTTGGGTGGGATTCTCTCCAAACAAGCTTTTCAGTATTTTAAGATTACTTTTGAACTTGACATCCATGTCAATAATCTAAATCAAAAAGTAATTTTAATGTGTAAACCAAATTAAGGGAAGAAGAATAAAAATTATTAATTATTCTTAAGCCACAAAAGTTAGAGCAAAATAATCGAACACAAAAGAATATATATTAAAATAAATAAAAGATTAAACTACCCTTAAACTATCAAAAATACAATAATAATTATAAAATACAAATTATGCTAACATCTTCTCTCAAACTCATGATGCTACAACAAAAGGCAGTGAGAGTTTGTCAAGCAAGAAACAAAAATGATGAATCAAATGTGACTTCGTAAAGAAGTTACCAAGCTACAACACCGAAGAAACAAAGGATAATGAAATAGTGTCATGTTGTAGATGGTGGCGAAAAAGATGATAGTCAATCTCATTATACTTCGTGCGCTCATGAAATAGTGTTATGAGAGATCTGAATAATATTTTTATTGTCACAATATATGAGGATTAGAGAGGAAAGAGGAACACCAATGTCTATAAGTAACCAACAAAACCACACAGTCTCAATGGTAGTGGATGCCATAACACGATACTCTGCCGTAGCACGAGAACGAGAAATAATAATTTGTTTCTTATTTTTCCAAGAAATAAGATAATCACCCAAAAATATACAAAAGTCAATAGTGAACTTGTGATCAGTGGGGTTACTAGCACAATCAACACCAAAGTATGCACGGAGCTCTAAAATGAAAGATTGATGGAAACAAAAGGACTCTAAAAGCAAGTATCATGAAGATAACACAAAATATGAACAACAACTACCCAGTGAATTCTAGTAAGTGCTTAAACAAACTGACTAACAATGTGGATAGTATAAGCAATATCCGGACACATAATGGTAAGATAAACAAGATATCCAACAATAGTCTGATGCAAAGTGAAATCAGTCAAGAGTACGCTGTCAAAAGATGAATATCAAGCATTGCCCTCAAGAAAAGTTAGCAATTTTTGTATTAGTAAGTTGAGCACGCGCAATAACATCAGTAGCATACTTAGACTAAGAGAGAAGATAACTTCTAGGAGAAGAAACAACTTTGATCCCCAAAAAATAAGATAAATAACCTAGATCTTTCATTTCAAAATGATAAGTCAATTTAGACTTCAAATCAGCGATCCCATCACCATCATCATCAGTAATAATTATGTCATCAACATATAATAAAAGCAAAATGTGATCGGTCAAAGTGCATCGAAAGAATAGTATAGGGCCATGATGACTAGGTGTAAACTCAAGAAAGACAACAACAGTGAAAAATCTCTCAAATTAGGCACAAGGTGCCTGTCTGAGATCATAAAGTACCTTCTTGAGTTTACAAACATATCGATATGAATAATCTAAATCAAAATAATTTCAATGCGTAAATCAAATTAAAAGAAGAAGAAGAAAGAGAGGAAGAAAAACAAATATTATTCTTTTGAGCCACAAAAGTTAGAGCAAAATAATAGAACACAAGAGAATATATATTAAAATAAACAAAAAAAAATTAGACTATCATTAAACTATTAAAAATACAATAATAATTACAAAATACAAATTAACGGACAATCCACAAATACAGAAATACAGTACTTCTCAGGAGGAAATCATCTCTCTGGAGCCGATCTGTTGAAGCCCTTATTCAATAGATAACAATAATATTTATCTCTAACACGACAAAATCACTTTTAGTTACTTCTGCAAGTGCTCTCCGATCGAAACCATAAAAAATTAGAGACACAAAGACAGACAAGAACAAGTGCAGCCAGCGGCAGAAGGCAGGCAGTCAAGTACATCCATCCTTCCGCCCGCCAGTAATTTCCAATGCGGCGCGCGGAGCGGCGTCATCTTTCCAATAAATAAGGTTCTGTTATTAATTTATTGCATACAGTTCCAGAAAATATGCATGTACGTACATTTGCTGAGCTGTGTAACACATGATATATGTATATATATAAATGTATCAGTATATATATATGGAAGTGGGGATTACTATTCTAATCCCAGAATCCTATAATCTGTCGAATGATGACGACGTGTTGTTTGCCGGAAATAGAAAAGTACTAAAGCCATGTGAGAATCTTGAATTATAACATAAGGTGCCGGACGAAGAAGATGACTCATGAGTTCAGGGGATATGTTATGTTAGGCACGTCATCTCCATATATATCAAGGACTGGGATATGGATTATATGGATTTATATTATGTATGCTAATTATATCGATCGGCGGTACAAAGATGGTGGTGGGTGCATGCTTCTTCATTCCATCGCCATTGCCATTCGCCAACCTCCCAATCCAATTACTTAAAAGCCAAAGCAGCAGCAGCAGCATGACAACCACTATCTCCTAATCATGAATATCTAATTAACATATATACTCCTACCTCCCTTCTATATGCTCCTAACCGTCCTTATCCTTGAAGGGCTGTTTATATATATATATACATATATATATATATATATGTTCTAGCTACGTTTCTTAATTTAACGAGATTATTATTAAGGAAATAATTCGTATTCAATAATTTAAAAAATATATTATTTATTTTTTTAAAACTTAATATCTTAATTATTAAAAATTATTATTTTAAATAATTATAGCACGTATATAAATACGCTCATTTTTATAAATGAACGTCGCCTCAATAAAATACATCAATTTATAAGTTTTTTAGTAATTAAAAAATTTAACATTAATAATAAAATTATTTTTTGGATTAGTAATTTATTCACGTGTTTTTCTCATAAATTATTGGGGTAAAAATTTTTGGATGAGTATAAATAAATAAAGCCAAAATAAGAGGAAAGGTGAGTGAGTCCACCCAATTTGAAAGTTGGAATCAATTAATTAGTATAGGCATAGGGAATTAGCATGGAATGGAATCACGTGCACTGCACGTTCAAAGAGAGAGCACGTGTGGTGCACGTGCAACCCACAATCACTTGTTCGATCCCTCCATTCCCAGTGAAATGATTCCTCGTCCACCCCTTTCCTTTCCCCTTTTTTTTCCATTCCACGGAGAAATAACCAAACCAAACCAACATGCTCTTCTCTTCTCTTCTCTTCTCCTCACAACTTCCTTAAAATTTAGGGGTACCTAAGCTAGTTTCAAAATGGATTTTGGAAATTTTTGTTATTTAATTTTTAGGTAAATATTATATAGTAATTTTTAAAAAAATTAACGATTTTATCCGTCACACCCACTATTAACAAAATATGAAAAATGACTATTTTATTTTTATTTCTAAATCATTTAATATGTCTTTCTATTTTCTCTTCTCATCTTTTCTCTTCTTTATCTCTTTCTACGATATTCAACAATACACAGATTGTAAGTTTCTCTTTCTTTGACAAAAACTTATTTTTGGTTTACAGACTAGTAAATTTCCGATTAAAATCCATTATGTGGGTCTATCAATAATAGAGCTTCTTAAGAATAAACCCCCATCACTACTCGATAATCGTCACTCTCAATCTGAACCATTGAGCTTCCGTCATAGAAGTGTTGTTTGTCGTCATTGGTGGGTCAGAATCCATCAATGATGGTTCCATGGATTGGTGGCTGTTTGTCATTTGTATTTTTTATTTTTTTAATTATAATAAAAAATGGATACTTTGAAAATTTTAACAAAATTAATTACCATCGCTTAGTGACTAAATGAGATGTGTTACATGATAACTAACTTTAAAGGGAGATTTATAACATTTTTGAAAACGCATTAGCTTTTTAACCAAACCTTAGGAGTGCCTGTTGAGATGTACCTTTATTATTTTATTTTATTTTGCGCATAAAAACCCCACGATTACAAGCTTTGTTATTTTAGTCTTAATTAAGTTTAATTATATCACTTAAAGCTAATTAAGTTACATTTAATACAAATAAAATCAAAAATAAAGTTGGCTATAGCCGCTTGCCAAACTTTTTTTTTTCATCTTCCTTTTTTTTTCTTGAATCCATCACACATGGTATGTGTGTGTGAACCATTACTAGGGTCCTACTAGATGGTGGTGCTATAAGTAGGGATGTACAAAAAATTGGTTTAATTATAGAATTGACTGAAATTAACTAACCGGACAAAATCGAATCGAACCAACCGATTAAAGCAAATAATTAAACTAACCAAATATAAACTATATAAATTGAATCAAAAATAAAAACCCGAACTAATATCAAAAATCAAACTTTTTGATAGATCCAAGAAATCGAATTAATTGATTGACATAAAAAAAATCAAAAACTAATTGTAAACTTCAATCAGTACCAATTCAAGAAAAGATTTAAAAAAAAGGACGTTGTTGTATACTATGGTTAGTTTGTTTATTTTGATAAAAAAAATTAAATTAAAAATAAAAAATTAAATTTCTTAAAGAATATAATTAAACCAAATCATTACAAAAAGATAATCGAACTAGACTGACAAATTCAATCAATTTGATTCGGTAAATTCACTTAAATTGAATTTCTACTCTTCCGATGTGTTGAAAAATAAAATTAACTTAAATGGCTATTTCTTGTTTATTTAGGGAAAAATATTAAAATGATTAAGGAGTAATAAAATACTTTTTAGCATTAATATATAATAATTATTAATATAAATTAAGAAATAGAAATATTATAAATAATTTATATTAATAATTATTGTTAGTGCTTTAATGGTCAGTACTTTCCATTCGGGATGTGGCACCTGTCCTCGGATCGGATCCATGCAGAGTTGCTGTTGCAGACAAAATCTCTCAAATCTCTCTCTCAGACATATAAACAAACACCTTCACGGTACTTGAAAAGGTTACAACCCTACGGAAGATTCATCAGTCAGTACTACTAAACAAATATTAATTAATTCATTATTAGATAGAGATACAACAATTGCTAACCCACAAGCAAAATGTAATTTCTATAAATAATTAGATTATTAAAAAATAATTGAATGTGTCAAAATTTAAAAATATCCTAACGTAATTTATTGTTTATGGATGAAGCCCGATCAGGCTTCATGATGAAGTCCGATTAGATTTCATGATTGATAAAACTCGATGATTGATGATAAAGTCTGATTTATAAAGTCTAATTTGATCATCAAATTTATACATCTCGTTGATGCATGTAGCACGATCTCATAAATACAAGAATTTTACTGCTTTGCCAGTAAGGCTAACCTATAATCTTACAGAGATCAGATATTGTGATATATATATATTATAATATTTTAATATTAAAATATCACAATATATCTTCACCCTCTTCTCTCTTCTTCCTTTACTCTAGCAATCAACTCTCATCGCTAATCGCATCTTGTCGCATTCTCCCTCTCACCGCCACTACACAATGGAAGTGTGCAATAATAGTAAGGGGGAGAGTAGAGTGACAAGAGGTGAGACAACGGCAAGAGTCAATTGTTAGAGCATGGAAATGGGGAATAGAGGTAAATTGAGTGACCGGTTAATTTTGCAATTAAGTGTTGAATGAGAGATATTTTTGTCAAAATAATTTTGTATCCATAACCCTCTCACAAAGTAGCAAAATTTCAAGTACAATACTTTGTCATTGTCTTGCGAATCCATACATCTATTGCTCGCTCCTTCTCTTCCTTCCTCATAAACCCTAGCTAGCCAGCTCTAATTGGCTAAGTACTTCTCTAATTGATACCTCTTGAACATGCTCTTTAATTAATTATTAATCATTGATGAGTACTACTACTCCTACCAGCTACTATAATTCCCTCTATAAATATCGGCTATAATGAACACCCAACAATATTCCTCCATTGTCTCAACGCTTACAAAACCAAAGTCAAGTAAGCAACCACAATTATGCCCGGCGGCTACCCCTTCTTCTTCTTCTTCTTCTTCTTCTTCTTCATTGCCCAATCCCACGCCAGTCCACTACAGAACAAGTCTCGATCTCTGGTTTTGGGCTTGATCCATTCCAGAGCCATCTTTTCTCCCCCATTAATGAAAGCTTCGACAGCTAAACTTACTTCTGAAACGCTAGACATGATGGAGCCGCTCAGAGAAGTCAGAGATGGCTATCTAATCTCCCTAACTCTGGGCACCCCGTCGCAGGTATTGAATTAACCTTATTAAGCTTTTGTATATCCCAAGTAGTTAATTAATTATGATCAAGTGTAGAGGCAGTGTTAACTTGTAACCATCTTTTTAATTATTTATAAATGTAAAATTAAATAGGGTCCTAGCTAGTTCTAGCTAGCTAGCTACGTACTCTTTTTACAGCTTCAAATATATATATATGTGTGTGTGTGTGTGTAGGTCGTCCCGGTCTACATGGACACCGGCAGCGACCTCACCTGGGTTCCATGCGGCAACCTCTCCTTCGACTGCATGGACTGCGACGACTACCGAAGCAACAAGTTAATGGCCACTTTCTCTCCCTCCTATTCCTCTTCTTCCTCCCGAGACTCCTGCTCCAGTCGCTTCTGCATCGACATTCACAGCTCCGACAACTCCCTCGACCCCTGCGCCATCGCCGGCTGCTCTCTCACCACCCTTCTCAGGGCCACCTGCTCCAGGCCCTGCCCTTCCTTCGCCTACACGTATGGCCAAGGCGACGTCCTCGGATCCCTAACCAGAGATACCCTCAAGGTCCATGGAACCAGCCCTGGAAAAAGCTGGCAGATTCCCAATTTCTGCTTCGGCTGTGTCGGCTCAACCTATAGGGAGCCGATCGGAATCGCAGGATTCGGAAGAGGCCCACTCTCTCTTCCCTTTCAGCTAGGGTTTCTTCATAAGGGTTTCTCGCACTGTTTCCTGCCCTTCAAGTTCGCCAACAACCCCAACATTTCGAGCCCGTTGGTCGTCGGAGATGTCGCCGTCTCCGTGAAAGAGAATTTGCAGTTCACGCCGATGTTGAAGAGTTTCATGTACCCTAACTACTACTACATCGGGCTGGAGGCAATAACCGTCGGCAACGGCAGCGCCGCGGCGGAGGTGCCGCTGAGTCTGCGAGAGTTCGACTCGCTCGGCAATGGCGGGATGCTGATCGACTCCGGCACGACGTACACTCACCTGCCGGAGCCGCTTTACTCTCAGCTTGTCTCGGTGCTGCAGTCGCTGATATCGTACCCTCGCGCCGGCGACGTGGAGGAGAGAAGTGGATTCGACCTCTGCTACAGGATTCCATGCCCTAATGACAGTGTGGCCGACAAGGTTCCTCTGCCGGCGATAACTTTTCACTTCTTGAACAACGTGAGTTTGGAGCTGCCGCAAGGGAACCATTTCTATGCCATGGCGGCGCCAAGTAACAGGACGGTGGTGAAGTGCTGGCTATTCCAGAGCATGGAGGAGGGGGAGGAGGGGCCGGCGGGGGTGTTCGGGAGCTTCCAGCAGCAGAATGTGGAGGTCGTGTATGATTTGGAGAGGGAGAGGATTGGGTTTCGGCCAATGGACTGTGCTGCAGCTGCGGCTTCTCAAGGCCTTCACCGGACGTGACTCCAATCCATCCATCCATCCATCCATCTGAGGTTTGTGGATGTGGATTCGGATAAGTTGGTGTTTTACTGTTGCTTTCTGTCTTTTTTGAGTATTGTGAGTGCGTGCTTGCTTGCTTGCTTGCTTGGGTTTGGGGCAACCCTTATTATTATTATTAGATTTCAGCTATAAGGCTTAATTTGGTTCTAAATCATATATATATATATATATATATGTAAATCAAATAGAAGAAGAGACATGCACCATCAGCTCTGCTGGCCTCCTCCTTCTCAGCCCTCACTGGATTATGGGTAGTGCCTGTGCCCCTGTAATAAAGACTATTGGAGATGCTATCTATCTATCTATGAGGACTCCAATTGCATATTCGTCTTTAATTATTTGCAATGTTATGTTTCTTCTTTTTAATGTATATATATTTGCCTAAATAAAACATAATACAATACAATAACTAACCATAATAACTTGTTTTTATTTTTAAATGTGCAGTTACCAGAGATCGAGTCTCGATCTAAATGATGTCATAAAATAATTTAACGAAGAAATTCGAGGTAGAAAATGTTATTAGGCTTTTAAACATATATAATTATACTTAATTACTTCTATATATATTAATTTTGTGTTATCAACATTAATAAAGTAGTGATTATGTTTAATTAGTTTTTGGATATAGTTGGTGTACGTACGTAAGTGAAAAAATGTTAGATTTTAGTTACAGTAATCTTTTGTAATTGATTTATCTAACTATTATAATGTACAGTTAACTAATTATAACAAATGTCACACCACTAATTAAAAAATGCCATTAAAACTCTTTTTAAGTGACATTTTTAAATGTCACTAGAACTTATTTTTCTTGTAGTTATGGCATTATTATTTAAGCAACAAATCCTAGTGGAGAGCTTACAGGTATAATGGAGTAACATCTAAGCATTCTAAGCATCCGCATCAACACAATATCACATTTACGAGTTTTTACCACACTCTCCACACTTTTAGATACACCTAAGATTTGACCACACTCTCCACACTTTTAGATATGACAGTTTTTATTTATCAAGTTTGATAGTAAAATTTAAAGGTACTGCATCAGTTAGACCAAACATAGAAGCATCGCCATGCATGGGAGCATATTAATTGAATTACCTGAATGGCGCCAATGCATAGAAGGTGAATTTGGGCTGGAATATTTAGGCCAATCATTTTGGATTTAGCATTTCAAATTATAAATTTGTTTTGGGCCAATGTCTATTTGGGTCCAAATCAATTTTGGATTTGGGCTAAAAGAATAGGCCCAACCAAAACCTAACTCAACTAAGGCCCGCCCCCTAGGGAGCACCTTGACATAGAAGTTTACCCTGTGGCTATATTAATTTTTTTTTAAATAATTAAAGCTCAAATTATTTTTGGAGATGAAGTTAAATCTATATATTTTTTTTTATTCAAACAACATGATAAAAAATTAGAAGTATTGGATTTCAAACCCGTCCATTTATATTATATTTATTAGACAACTGAGTTATAAATGTAATAATTTAAAATAGACCTATCCAAACACAATCTTAGAGCAATTCTATTACCTTACCTTGCCTATAAGAATAAGATACCTGAGTTTGGCATTGTATTGAGATTTTGGGTGATGAGAATCACTTTTATATAAAGTATTTTTATAAGAATCACAATGGTGATTTCAAAATTAAGGGTAGAGGCTAGAAATAACATACAATAAGAAGCTAAACCTGCCCCCAACATGGAAGCAGGAAGCAGGTCAGAATCTGGATACAGGATGGAGGATGGATCAACGAGAAACATGCAAGGAAAGGAACCAAATGCGGAGCAAAGGGACCATGAGATTTAACTGTAATGGCCCATTAAAGGAAGAATGAATAACACACAGCACAGGAAAGGGAAGTGGGAGTGCAATTTTGTTCACCCCCTTTAACGGGGTGAACATCACCCTCACAATTATGCCATTTCGTTACTTTTTCATCCTCACAAAAATTGTGAAGGTGATGGTCACCCCTGTTAAAAATGGGTGAACAAAATCGCACTCGGGAAGTGGTGGCTTACTACAGGAGACTGGAGACAGGAGGCAACCACCTACCTAGCCTCCTGTAGTGGAACTGTGGAAGAGGCAAGGGCACCCAAAACGGTCCCCATTCCCCACACCAAAACTTGCATTTGACAAGCTAAGCATCGTACATACCGTATGACCAGCAAATTAAATTAAATCGATACCTCATGGGTAGGTACCACACTGTCAGGGTCCAGGGAGGAAAGCTCGTGCCCCCAACTCTTCGGCCCTTCTCTCAACTTTTTGGCCCTCACACGCTACTTGTTATATTTACTTGGCGAGAAAAAGAAAAAATAATAGGAACAGAGAAATTACAAGGTTCTAACATCAATGTACATGTACATGGTGCGTGGTGCGTGGTGGATGGTGCAGTGCAGGCAACTTTATTATCACTTTTTCTATTTCTGTATTGAATAAGTAAAACCTACCTATTTGAATTCTACACAACATAGCTTCAATAACATTATTCAGAAAAACGAAAAACAGAAGAAAAACTGGATGAGAAGATGCAAAGGGAAAGAGTAATAAAGGACAAAGGTCAGAGGGAAGGCTTTATGTCAGAAAAGGAGAAGAGAGGGACAGAGATAGACAGACAAGAGAGAGAGCGCACCTAGCTATTTAGATATAAACTATTAATAATTTATATTATATTTAGTATTAGCGATTAGTTATTATTTAATAACAATAATAATAATTAATTATTATTAACAAATATCACGCAAAAGTTTTATATACAAATATCATAGTTGCAATAATTATAAGAGAGGAAGCCAGGGAAGTGGCAGAAGAGAGACAAGAGAGCAATGGGAAAGAGAAGATGGCAGCTGGGGCTGGGGCTGGGGCTGGGGCTGGGAGTGTAATAATGTAATGTAATTACAGGCGATCCATGATTGACTGGTCGCCTTTGACCAGTCTCAGCCAACCCATTCCCATTCCCAGCAACCTGTGGCTGTTGCTGCCCACTGCCCAGACCTTCTCACTTCACTAACCCCACCCACCCATTAGGACTGAGATCACTCACAAGATTCGATATTATTGCCCGTTGGATACAAATAACACTCTTCAAGCCGTCGGTTGAACCGTACCATTACCATTTGTCTCTTCGCTTCATATCCATTTGCTTTCGGGGATGGGGTTGTGACGAATATCGCTTCCTTGCTCACGAGGGTTTAAAAATTTTCAGCCAAATTTATACGTGCAAATTTTCATTTATTAACTTAGCATGCATAATTTATGATCTATTATGTGTATATAGTAATTAGAAAAGTTAATAATTTTTTTGTATCTTCTTCTATATAAAAAGTATGATCGAGTCCACTGAGGTGATAGTCGCGTCCGGCACTTGAGTGTTTAGTGAAGGAAATGTTCCCTCCTACTGTCCCTCCCATGTTGCCCCCATTGTTGCAAAAGGTGACTTCCCTCACCTCGGGGGCCCCCCACGAACTGCCCCACGCCATGTGAGGGGGGTAAATCAGGAACCCAGCTGGCAGGTGACGGGGAGGAACAGTGCGAGCCGCCCACAAGGACCCCTGAGGAGCAGAAAATCCCACACTGCGACTTGCCCGACTCGATCCTTGCTCCTTATTGCAAATCTGCCCGCTCCTTACCAACTGAGCTATGCCCTGGGGGCCCATGTTGCCCCCATTAATTAGAGCTTATGTGGTCTTTCTACATGACAACCCAACTAAACAAGTGAATGATGACGTTACTATTATTTAACAACGTTTGACAATTAGGTTTCTCAAATATTTTATGGCTATACGTATCTTGTGAATTTCTATACGAATGGCTCAACTGTAATGCCTAACACAAAAGGATGCATATGGGCACAAGTTTAAATCTAGATTTACAGTCAATCCCAAGTCCCTTCATCTCTAGTGTTATCTTTTGTTTACTTAAAATATACATGTGCGCGCCCGCGAGCGGATGTCGGTGACTCAAATTCTCTTAGTTTGCATTTTACCATATTTTTTTTTTGGAGATTTATGATGGTAGGTGGTAGCAGAGGGATTGGGCCTTGGGCCAATCTATTTTGATATAGTAAAATGAATCTGGTGGCGTTGAGGATTAATTGGGCCGTACCAGGAAATAGGAATTCCACACAGGATTTGAACAGTAATAGTGAATCAAAGATCGATGATGGTGATGATTACAGTTAAAAACTAATAATGGATTAAATGAAAACGACAGCAACGTCAACCTGTGATCATCACTTCGTCATCTATGTACAAAAGCCACTCCAATGGCATCAATCTCTCTCTCTCTCTCTCTCTCCCCCTGTGAAATTAATTAAGAATAATGAATAATGAATGACGGGTGGTTCATCAGTTTGGAGTGGATTGATTTCTGTGGGAGCTGGCGAAGGCGAGGATGGAGCTTGCGAGCTTGTTAATGGCGTCGGCGAGGCCACTGATGCCTTGTCTGGTCATCTCCGTCCTCGACTCCTCCATCTGAAGCCTCCTCTCCTGCAAGCTCAGCAGCTCTCTGTGCCTTCTTTCTTCCCTCTCCTCGCACGCCTGTATAGCTTCCGCTATCATCGAGGCACTCTTCGAGATTGCGGAACCCACTTCGTTGGAGCATCCACTCGTTCCCTCTCCACCGCCGCGTCTCCGCCTTCGCTTTGCCGGCGAGTCCGAATAGTCGCTCGTATCAGAATCTGAATCATCATGCACCCCCATCTCCATTATTAACGTAAACGTCAGGGGTTAATCAAACCCTTCAACTGGAATACTTGGAAATTGTTGAAACTTTGTAAAATTAATTAGTCCATTGATCTGATCAGTTGGCTTAAACAGATGAGATTTCATACATGTGATAAGGGAGTTCGAGCTCCTAGTCTATATATACAGAAGAGGTCTTACATGGCAAAGTCACTCCACCTGACATTTTTGGGTCGGAACAACTAGTATCAAAATTAACAAATTCAAGATCATTATCATACGGGTGTAAATTAAAAAAAATATGAGTTTTAAAACTAACTTTGATTGTATTGGAATATGGGATTTTTGATTTGGTATTCGATTTCAAATTGATTGTCTACTAGAAGATCACACACATACCCATTCAGAATTTATTAGGGGAGAGAGATTATTACCTAGTGTCTGAAATGGCTGAGAATGTGGCAGATCGTGAGGTGGAGCTCCGGCTGGCGGTGGAGCCGGCGGTGGCGGGAGAGGTGAGGCTGCAACCGGAGCTGATGACGAGACGGGAAGCTGCAATGGCGGAGGCAACGAGGGCTGAACAGCACTAATACTTGTCGACCTTTCCAACGCATACCCAGGCGTGGCTGCAGCCTGAACGCTGGAACCAGACCCGCCGCCGGCGGAACCCACCACCCTGAGGCCCTCCCGCCGCTCCACTACCTCCAGCAACGCATAGTAAATCTGGGGCAGCATATTAGACGGCAAGTTCCGTTCTTTCCTCTCCTGCTTCTCGATCTTCCAGTACGAACTGGACTCCGATTCACCGCCGCCTTTCTCCGCCACTTGCCGCTCGTAGTCCCTCACTTTCTTGAAATCCCTCATCAGATTGTCCCACTTGTCGTTGCACTGGTTCTGGCTTCTCAGGCAGCCGTTTCTCCAGCAATAATCCTCCACCCACTTCCACCGCAGCTCCGCCGGCTTGCCCCGCCCTTCGCTCTCCCCCGTTCTCTTCATCCTCCGCTCGTCGTCCATCTTCTTCGCCTCGATAAGCACCATCGTCTCCTGAACCGTCCAGTTCCCTTTCCTGTAATCTCTTAAAACAGTCGTCCCTCCGCCTTGACTCGCCATCACCGAAGCCATACAAGAAGAAGCTTGGACGACATGCCAGAAGAATGGCGAGTCTGCAAGTTCAGGGAAACCCCATTAGAGTGGGCTTGAACATGCTGGAAAGATGAAACGGCCAGTTTTTTTTCACTCTCTTCCTCGCTTTTTCACTCTTTGCTTAAAAAAATTGGGGTTGCTTCTGTGAGATCTTGAAAAAGTCCTCAAAGTATAAAGTTTAAATCTAAATGTACTAATTACTGCACTACTCGCTACTGCTTCGCCCAAGCTTAGACCCCCCTCTCTCTCTCTCTCGCTCTCAGCTTGGAAGAGAGAGAAGAAGAAGCTCAGGTGAGTAATGAACCCATCATAGGAAAAGGACAAGCAAATCCATTCAAACTGACACAGCAACAACCCCCAAAAATTTCACAGGGCAGAGAGAGAGAGAGAGAGAGCACGTAGAAGGTGGTAAGTTACAATTATCATACCCCTTCGTTCCTCAAAATCATGAGTTTTTTTATCCTAATATTGATTCTGCCAAAAGTAATTTGCTTCATGCAACTCAAGTCAAGTGTATCAATGCCACCCACTACTTAGCGTCTCCCGTGGTAAAATCATGATCAATGGCTATCGCTCTACCTTCAAATATACTAACTCTATCAATTCAGCCAGTAATACCGTCCCAAATGAATGGAATTTCTTTTATCAGCAAAGGTGCATTTACTCGCCATGAGCCCCCAGCAAAACAGCTGAAATTAAAATTAAAGATGAGCCCAAATCATGGAACGCAACGAAGGAGGGGTTGGGGCTGGGGGGGAGGGGGGGGCCGGCCAGTTTGGGCATTTAAGGGCTGGGCGCCAGCCACGTCATGGCGGGGCTCACATGATGGGAAAGTGGTTTGACCGGGGGTTTGACCGAAGCCGCAGCATCTGCTGTTGGCTTGACCCGTCAACGTCGTTCTTAGCGTCTGAACGCTAGCCTGCGCCCCTTGACAGCGGCCCCATCGTGCCAATGAAATTACACACTCTCTGCATCTGCCATTGTGGCCTTCCCTTTCTCTTTCTATTTCCGTATATCTATTCTTTATTTCTTTTTTTCGTATGGCCCACATTACATGATTTGCGTACATAAATTACCCTAAGGGCTTTGATTGGCGTGGAAAATGTGATGGAATTTATTTTTTATTTAAATTTTAAAAAAATTATTAAATTATTTTTTTTATAAAATTTAAATTTCATCTTAATTTAAAAAGTAAAAGATTGTCTTTAAAATCAAATGATTGAAATTCCTAAAAGATGATATGAGAATTAGAATTTCGCCCCACTTTTTACCCTCAATCAAACACACCTTAAGTTGATAAGAAAAGTTATTTAGATTATTTTTAATTATTTTAACATTTTTATTCTCAATCACTAAATAAAAAATTTACCTGACAATCAATTAAGATTCATAATTTTATGAGGTAACGTTTGTTAAAATGAACAAAGTAAAAGAGCATCAAGATAAAGTACTAATATATAAAATGATCAAAATAAGATTAAGAATTATTCTAAAATTTATATAAAATTATTTATTAATTTTTTTGAATCTATTGAAAATTGTGTTTTTTTCATATATTTGTTAAATACATATAATAAGCATTGAGATAAAAAAATTTACTAAAATATCCCTATTCTCAAATTTATTTAAAATTGTATGTTAATATCAATAATAAATTTATGATTAAAATAATATTTTATGATTAATGTAAATTGTCAGAAAAAATAAAATTAAAATTAATGTTTTATTTTTTAAATTTGGGTTCAAAAAAAATTCTAAAAAGAATAAAAAAATATAAATAATTATTGGTGGAATCACAATAATTCCACATAGATAATTAAAAATTGTTAAAACATATTTTAATAATAGATAATAAAATATAAAATTGAATAAAATAATTTAAAAAATAGTAAAAAAAATTGTGTTAGATAATAAAATATATGCAGGGAGAAAATTTAAAATTATAAAAATCGATAAAAGGAATAATGTCATTTAAATTTTAAAAATTATCAAAATATATGATAATTTAAAAATATATTAAATAATACTAATTATAAGATTTAAATAAATAAATTATGTTAAAACCAATCTTATTGTAAAAATAAAACTTAATAAATTTAAATTTTAAAAACGTATAAAATGACATTAATTATCCTTATAAGGGGCATATGAGTAATTTAAACATGCCTGTAAAATATTAGATAAATTTATCTGGAGAAAGCATATAAATTTATTTCTTAAAAGTTATATAAAAAGTCACATGAACCAAGATATGGAGAGAAAATATCAAATATATGAAGCATTTCAGATGTTTATCTTTTACAATGTGTTTGTTAAATTTATCTAATTTTCTCTAAAAAAATCCTCACATAAAGGATCTTACTTTTTTCAAATAAATTTATCTGGTTCCCCTCTAGATAAATTTATCTAATATTTTACAAATAAATCTAATTTACCTATATATACCTTTATATAAAAACCTAACCAAACATCCTTCACCTTTCATCTTCTTTTATTTAATTTTCATTGCTGTTCATTTTCTTTCATCCTCGTGCACGCTTCCACGGAAACAGCAAAAGGGAAGGTATCTTCTTCATCTTCTTTTCATTTTTTTTTTCCTTTTATTTTCTGTTAAACTTTATTTTATCTTCTTTTTCTATACATCTTTCTTTCTTTCTTTCTTTCGTCTTTTTTTTCCTTGTATATCTTCATTTCCTGTTCATTGAAAATCTCCTTCTATTTCCTCTGTTCTTCGATATTTTATTTGTTTTTTTCCTGCTATTTTAATTTTCTATTTTATTTGTTAATCTGTTAACTGTTAACATTGATCTAATTTTACTTTAATCTTTCTTTTCTATTAACACTAATAGGAGATTAATTAATCTTTCTTCACATGCGATTAAATGTTAACTGTTAATTATTAATTTGCTATTTTATTTTAATCTGCGGTGAAAATGAATATTAAAATAGAAGATTAAAATAGCATATTAAAATTGCTGATTTCGTTATATTCTATTATAATATTTACTTAGTGGTAAACTCGTGCATTGCACGGGAGAGTTTAATTTAAAAAAAAAATATTAAACTTGTTATTTTAAATAACTTTAATTGAATTAATAATTATATTTTTTCTTTTAATACTCAATTTTTTATCAAAATTTAAGTTTAATTAATTATCCACTATTCAATATGTTAATGGAGAACACTCTTAATTCAACGTACCGCCATTCAATATATTAAAAAATAATTAACACATGAAATAAGTCACTTGACAAAATAATTATAAATTTTTTTATTTATTATATCATATTTATTTATAAAGAAATATTATAAAATTTAGAATATATCCACTTAAAGACGTTTGTTATTTTCTATTTATTATATTATCTTTATTTATAAATTTTATAAATATAAATTAAAACTTTTAAATGTGAAGAAGAATAAGTTTTTCAATGCATGAGTTTTCTAATGATAAGAAAACTTTAAAATTATGGATTTTGATTTCTTCCATAGTCCTCAAAATGTGATACCTTAAATATTAATTAGTATTGAAAAATTCAGGTATTTGATAATCTTAAATATTTTTTTATGAATTTATTAAGATATCACATTTTCAAGACTATAATATAATTATTAAAGTAAAATTAATAATTAATTAATCACTACCTTTGATTTAATGCAAGTTTTGAAGAAAAAAATTCACCATTGATTGACACTTGACAAAATACTTTGATTGACTATCTTACTTTAATATATTATACATATATATATATAAGATAAAGATATAAAGATAATATTTTATACAAATTGATAATTTTCTTTGACTTAATTAATAGTTCAAATTGTCTATTAATATTTCTCAAAAAACCTATGCAAATTTAATACAAATTTTAAAGGTAAAAAACAGCTTGGCAGATTTTTGAAAGGAACAAAATTTGCACACTATTATACTTTAATATATATATATATATATTGTATAAAGATAAGATTTTACATAAATGGACAATTTTATGTGACTTAATTAATAGTTTAAGTGTCTATTCATATTCCACATAAATAATATTTATTTTTGATTATTTCTTACTTGTCTCTAATGACTATCATTCTTTTATATATATAAAAATAAAGATTACCTAAAGATTAAGATTAAGATATAAATATAAGATTTTATACAAATAAATGATTTTCTGTAACTTAATTAATAGTTTAAGTTGCTATTCATATTCATCAGAAATAATATTTAATTTTGATTGATTGAAGGATTAATTGATGAGAAGATGACAAAAAATATTTATTTTTGATTTATTAATAGTATTGAAAAATGCATGCAAATTTAATGCAAATTTTAGAGGCAAAAAACAGTTTATAGGAAAAAGTTGTAGAATTTTTTCTAATGACTATCTTTCTTTTTATATATATATATATATATAATGATACTGACTCAATATTTAATATACACATAATAATGCATTGGAAAATTCATTATCAATTTTATGGTAATTATTAATTACTGTTACTTTTAGTAATAATAATTTAATTATTATTAATATAATGTTTTTTTTGGGGGGGGCGATTCTTTTACACACTATCATACTTATATATATATAAAGGTTCTTGAAAAAACTTCTAGTTTGCCATTTGGGTCTCAAATAATTGTGTAGTTAATTTTAATCATAAACTTATTTTTTATATTAACAAACAATTTTAAATAAATTTGATAATAGGAATATTTTGTTAAAAAAAAAAAACTCTTATCCTAGTATTTATCATATGCATTAACAAAGATATGAAAAGAAAAAATATAGTTATCAATAGATTTTAAAAAGTTTAACAAATAGTTTTATAGAAATCTTAAAATGTTTTTTCAACTTTATCTAGACCATTACATATTTTACTCCGAAAAACATTATGATCTTATCTTGATACTCCCTTAATTTATTCATTTTAACAAACACTACATTAACCAACACTATCTAATTAAATAAAAAATTTAAACTATAAAAAACTTAATTTTTACCAACATTTGATTTGTTAGTTTATTAAAACTCAAAACTAAACCTAATCGATTTTTAAAATTATCAAATCATAACTAACCAATAAAACATGTAGGCTGCGTTCTCTTTGTTTTTCAATTTTCAATTTTGAGTTTTGAATTCATTTTCAGTTTTCTGTTTTATGTAGTCTGTTTTTAGAAAATTGAAAACACGTTCTCTTTGTCATTTTGAAAAACTATTTTTCAAAACAGAAAATTAGAAAATGTGTTATCTTTGAAATTTTAAGAATAATTTTTTAATAATATTTTATAAAAAAAATTTGATTATTCAGTAAATTAGAAATATTTAATGTTAATATATTATTAAAAAAATATATACATTTTAAAGTTAATGAATTTTGTAATATTTTTTTCTATTACAATAGTAAAATATGAATAAATACATAAATAAATGTGTTTTGAGTTTAAAGTTTATTTTGAATGAAAACACTCAAAACAATCTTTTATTGTTCTGAGTTTTTTTTATAATTTTTTTTTGTTTTCAAAAATACATTTTTAAAAACAGTAAAGAGAACGTGTTTTCATTATTTTAGAAAATTAAAAACTAAAAATGACTTGAAAACAATAAAGAGAACGCAACCTTAATTTTTACCAATATTTGATTTGCCAATTTATTAAAACTCAAAACTAAACCTAATTGATTTTTAAAATTATCAAATCATAACTAACCACTTGTTTTTGGTTTGACAATTTGGTGGCCGCGTCAATTTAGTTTAATCGATTTGAGCAATTTAACTTTTTAAAAAAATATTATTCATGCAAAAAAAAACTATATTTTAAACTACTAATTAATTAGTCTAACATGCCAACAAGAATCTCAAATTCAGCATTGTGATATTTGAATCATTCCACCTCATTTGGCTTATCACAATTTTCTATTTTTATATAAAAATTCGTCTTGTTGCTTTGATATTTTATGTTAAAATATATTTAATGATTTTTTAAAACAATAATTAATACTATACTATATATTTATTTTCAAAAGTAATTTTTTATTATGTTTAAAATTATATTTTATGAATTTATAGGTAAGTTACCAAAAAATTCTTAAACTTTTTTTCATGTATTAATTATATGATAAATTTTTAACTTTTATCAACATATACTTGAAATTTTATAATCACAACAATTACATAAGTCCCTTGAGCGATTTTTATTCGAAATTATTATTTTTTTACAAAAATTAATAAAAAATGATAAAATTCAGAAAAAAAATGGTATTGGAGTCAACCTCTCCATTACTAAATCAATCACTTAAACCTTAATTAAGTTAAATTAAGGTAAATCTTCATTGTCATGTTAATCACCTCTTGTTATTTGTTTATGAGAGTTGTACATTCATGTTTTGGATTTTTTTTGTTTTTTCTCTCTCAATGCTTAAGATTTATTTAATTACTTAGTAGTTTGTTTCTTTATTTTGTTGTGAGATCTGAGATATGCCTCGGTCAAAATTATAGACACTTTATGATTTCTCTTATTTAATGTAATTCTTATTTAGGGGGCATTTGTTAATCAAAATATGGGGTGAAAAAATCAAGATATGGGATACATTCCGGACTTCTATCATTTCCAACATTTTTGTTAAACTTATCTAACAATTATTGAAAAAACTATTTTGTGGCCTCTTATCTTGATTTTTCAAGATAAATATATATTTCATCTTTCTCAAGATAAGTTTATCTTGATCCTTACATATAAGAAAAAAATGATGCATGTGTCATTTAATACATTCAAATAATTTAACAAACAGTTTGATAAAAATTTTGAAATGCTTCCCAATTTTATTTTGATCATTTTATATCTTGGTCTGAAAATCATTTCAGACCTATTTTTATACTCTTTTATCTTGTTAATTTTAACAAACACTGCCTTAAGATATGTTTTCACTATTTATCTTGTGACCATAAACATTATTTGCATAGATAAATTATTTTTCTATACAAAGAAAAATGAAAATTACTCTACCAAATAATGCGTTTCGACATATATAGTTCGAATATTTGGTAAATATTTGAAAGGTGGGAGGTCTGACAATATAGGTTAATGTTTTTTTATTCATAATCATTATTTTTAAGACTAAATTGGGTAAATTTATTAAATAAGCATAATCCTTTATGAATCACACCTTATAAGTACATAGAAAAGGATTCAGCAACCCGCAAGACTAAAGAAGACGATGGCGATTCGCGAAGCCATATGTAATTTTTTTTTTTTTTGGGGGGGGGGGTTGTTTAGGAAATTTCTTTCCTTTTATAAAATTGCCCTTGTTTACCCCTAAACTTTTCCAAAACTTACATATTAGGTGCATAATTTATTTCTTTTTCAATATTGCCCCTATCAAATCTATAAAATTTGGACCAACTATAAAAAGAAAAGAAAAATAAATTCAAGTAATTCCAACAATGTGACACTCAAGGAGATGGAAAAAATTATTCAAAAATTCAAGTAATTTCAAATTGATTCCCTTTTGGAATGAATGAATTTCAGAATTTGGAATTCGTTTGCAATGAATTCTACATAGAATTTATTTGTAAATGGATTTTTATATTTGGAATAATACAACTTAAAATATTAGAATTCATTTGAGTTTATATTTTTATATTCTACAATATAGACATATGTATTAAATTTCAAAATTAACTATGAAATTAAGAATTAACTAAATATATTATATTCAATAATTTAAATAAAACTAACTACAAATAAAATAAAGAGTTAGAATAAAATTATACGCAAAAGGTTTCACCTGCAATTCTCAGTAGTGGCGCCAGAGTGGTAAAGGTCGATATTGGTATCAACATCGACATTAATGACGAAAATGAAGATTGGTGTAAGAAGGAGAGAGAAATAATAGAGTGTTTTTGTCTACAAATAAATTTTATCTTCAAGTTGCGGAATTCATTTTCAAAATCCATCTATTTTTGTGAAATTTGGTTTAGTGTAGTTGAATTCAATAACTTTTTGCATTTCAAATATAAAAAAGTTGGAATTGGAATTTCAAATAAAGGGTAAACGTATAATATTTATAATATTAAATTAGGAAAAAAATATGTTTGTCTTTGTTGAGCGTAGGTCTTGACTTTGCCAATGGTCACAAAAGTCTTTTGTTGAACCACTTCTAAGAAAGAATAATGTCTATTACTAATCATCATAGAAAAAGTTGGCTATTGTGAGATTGAGGTTACTGTCACAATAAAAATGGTGTAGTGATTATGGTCGATCGTTATCATATCAAATGTTGCAAAAAGCTTTTCATTTACTATTATTGTTGGTTCTCACACAATAAAACTAATCAAACAATCAAAGGGTAGTGAGATATAACTTTAGTTGTCATTATTCTTAGAGTTTGAGAAAATACCAAAGGTTCGTGACCAAGACAAATCACACAATTGTTGTTGTTAAAATCTCCACCATGCATTGTCATTGTTGCAAGAGGAAGACCCCATTATAAAGGTTTTGAACTATTGTCATTACAGTTATAAAGGTTATTGAGTAGAGATCCATCACAATGACTAAAGTAGTGTTGTCTGCTAAAGAATATACTATTAACAACAACGATAAAGCCTTTGCTATTAACACCATGGCAGATTGTAAGGAGAAAGAAAATACCTATTTTGCTTATTTTCATTATTAGGGATAAGGTATTGAAGAGACAACCACCATAAAAAAGAGACATTAGCCACCTTTGCAGCCACACTTGTTGATGGGAAGAGTTGTGTATTCCCAAGATTAAGAGAGAAACTCACTAAAATAAGTAGATAAATAATCTTAGTTGAGAAAACACACTTAGCACCATTAATGTAAGCAACTCATTAGCACCATTTATATTAAGAAATAAGCATTGTTAAAAAATTATAACTATTCTTGCTGTTGATTGATTGTCATTACGCAACTGTTATTTTTTCGTTGTTTTCACTTTGGGGAATAACTTGATTCTTGTAGTAAATCTTTGAGAGAGCAAAGTTGTTAATTCACGGGAAAGAGATTTGTTGCAAGATCATTACTATTGTTGTTGTCACTTGATTCTTGTAGTAAATCTTTGAGAGAGCAAAGTTGTTAATTTACGGGAAAGAGATTTGTCGCAAGATCATCACTATTGTCGTTGCCACTGTTATCAGAAAATAAAGTCCCAAATACAAAAATTATTGACTTAAAACGTCATAAGTGCCAAACAAATAAAAAGACTAATACGACCAACAATTTGAAAGTAAGGGGACAATGCTTTGTTAATACCTTTTAGAAATAAGATAGCCAATTAGGCCCAAAAGTAAAGCATAAAGTCATTTTGACACTTGGATAAAAGAAATAAGAAAAGATAAATTGATAACATTATTGTAAGATTTGACTTTGATCTTTACAACGAATGGTAAAAATGGGTTAATTACAAAAAAAAAAAAAAAGGAATTTTACTTGAGTTTTCAAATTTGGATTGTATTTTTAAAATTCTTAATTGTAACATTTTATTTATTCAACTCCAATTGTTGATTGTCGTATGTCTCTATCGGACAGTGCCATTAAAATATGGAATGATAAGTTGATGTATACTGAGTAATAACCAAATATTGAGGTGACAAAATTTATTCCCCAAACTTTGTTTTTTTTGACCTATCCGTTTGCTATTCAATTTCTTAATCAATATTTTTATACAATATTTTTAATCAATTTTTTGGTGATACAGTGATGTGGATAATTTTTGTCTTCATTATCCAGCTCATTACTTATCACCTTTTCACAGCACATTTAGCAAAAATATATAACAAACATAGACAACAATTCATAATTGAAATTAAATTAACAATTAGATTACAGTTTATGTTGGGATTCACATATGGATTTGTGAAGTTTTGAAACATGTAAAACAAGTTATGCACAGTGGAACAAGGGTGGATTCAAAATTTTATGTAGCCGAGGTTGAATTTTTTTTTTTTTAGGTACAGAACTGCAGATTACAGATTTTGAGGTGAGTAGTAATTTTTTTGGTATTGAATTATTATTAAAGATTATTTTTTTACTAGATTATTATTAATAGTGGGTTGTCCTGAGTTGAAGTCCAGATTAACTCACACGTGAATCTGTCCCTGTAGCATAATCAATAAAAAAATGTATATAGCTTAGTAATTTATGCAATATGGAGCCATTGAATCAAAATTCAAAATGAAGTATAAGTTATCTATGAAAAATACAAGGCTTTGAGTCAATTTTCTCACTTATTTGACAAACTCTTCCTCAAATGTGGAGGTCCAACATTGTCCACACAAGCTAGCAACAAAAACCCTTTGATTTTTCCTTGTGCTAGCTAAAATCCACCAAATGGATGAGAAGCTTGAATACATTCTTTGATTTAAATAGCTCAACTCGTGAGCATGAGAAAGAAAGAGGAATTGAGATAGCTCAAGACAAAGAAGAAGACCATTCTCAAGTTTATTCTATCTTTTTATAGGCAAGTCTTTTTCATGAAGAAAACATTTTTATTCTTTAGTGGAATAAATCCACTTAATATCCATAAGGCATGAAAGATTAACATCTAGCAATACGAGGAGGTAGTGGATCTTTCGCTAACTTCAGATTATTTTTCATAATTTGCCAAATAGAAATTGTTGATAGTTCAATAACTAGTCGATAGTTTTATTTTGATTTTTTAAAATGTAATCAATAGTTTTTTCAAAACTTGAAAACTGTCATAAACGTTTTTTTTATTCAAAACAAATCTTTAATGAATATATTTTATGCCATAAACCATGCCCAAATTTATGTAAATCATTTATTAACTCTCAATGACATTCGTTAACTGTTAATGACACTAAAGAATATAACAAGCTCGTTATGACTTATTTTGTTATTTCACTTTAGGGTGTGTGACTTTTTATTTTTATTGTCAAATAACAATCAAGAAACATTAAATTCCTTTGACATCAATCGAACTTTTTCAATCAGTTTCAAAAATCTCTCTGCATTCTTAAAACATCATAACATTATTGAGTAACATTTAACAATATCTCAAGACAATATAAATAACAATTAAGTCAATTTAGAGTGAATTTATTTCGTTGACGATTACTATGTAATTTAATTGTTTCATTATTAATGTATTAACCAAGTAAGAACCATTGACTAATCAAACTCACTAATTCAATTATATACTATAAATTTTATTTAGTGTGATATGAGATGACATATTGAAAACTCTTTTTCAATCATTCATGTATTCGCCAATGATTTCTCCTATTACATTCCAACATAAAATCGCATAGGAAATTTGCCTTATATTGGAGGTAATTGATCTTATTTGGTAAACACACATTTTCATATACTAGTTGAAGGAAATCACTAGAGAACATTCTCACCCATAATTAGAGTAAGTTTGCGTACTCTAACAAATTTCAAATATCAATATATAAGACAACTATGTTACTTCAAGTAGGAGGATTACTTACACAATCACAACTAATAATAAATTATTAATCATCTTAGTCATATGATTTGTTATTAACATTACATTTGATGCATTGTTCAACTAATAATCATCCATATATTTACTATATACATCTCATATTTTATGATATGTAACTCACTATACTTTATCATTAATATATTATATTAATCAAAAGTAGCAAAGTTACGTGTTAGTTCATACTCGATTAATTAAAGTCCCTATTTAAGAAATATAAGGATTATAAATAATTTTAAAAAATCTTATGCTAAATAATCTTATTCATGTATTCTTAATAACTTAAGAACGAGATATTTAACAAAAAAAATATAGGGTTTCATTTATAATATCATGGAGATATATGAATAAAGATATTGCGTTATATTATAAATTATAATATACAATAGTATGTCAAAATGTCATTTTAAATGTTATATAAATCTAGTATTATGATATATGACGAATAGTTTACTCTTATAAATTAACAAAAAAATTGAAGTAATCACTCCTGAGAATCTTATATTGAGTTGTTCAAATATAGACACAAGATGAAACCTAAATTTTTGAGGTTCATCCATTTTGAGTTTTTATAACTAACTATGAATTTAAATTTTTTATCTTTTATTTTAAGAGAAGAAAAATTACTATTAGTGTCATTACGATTGCAGGAGAACTGCAATCCCGTCATTAGCCTGGGAATTGAGAAAGAATGACATAAGGGAAAGGAGAAAAACATAAGAAAAGATATATTTTTTTAAATTATAGGAATATTTTGGAATTTTTATTATTTAAGATTTACTAGGAGCTAGAAAAAATAGTAACATAGTATTAAATTATAGGGATATTCATTGTATTTTTTCTAATTTTTATAATTATTTAAAATTTTGAAAAATTTACGTGTCATTTAAAAAAAATGAAATACTATTTATACACACATTATATTCATGAACATTCTAGTGTATTATATTTTATATGGCATAAATATTATTTAAAATATCATAACATTTGAAAAAAAAAAAAAAACTACTGGATGCAGATGCTGTCCTCGCATTTCAAGGTTACTACATCCTTTTCATCTGCCGTAAGCGACAAGTCTACTGTTCCCCCCCTTCCCCCTTCTCTCTCTATCTCTCTCTCATATTCCAATTTCCAAGCTCTTACCGCCTTCTGGATTCTTTCCTTGCTTCCCCATCTGTCTTCCTCTCCTTTTTCTTTCCTTTACTCGACTCGTCTGTAATTTCCAAGCGGTTAGTACGTACATACATCGAGTTCGAAGACGAGGATGGGTGAAGCGGATAGCTGGTACTCCACACAACTGATCGATGCCAATGGCGAATTCAACGTTGCTGGTCTCGATAAGTTCATGAACGCTGTTAAGTTCTACGACTTGGGACTTTCCTACGCTGTCGTCTCAATCATGGGCCCCCAAAGCAGCGGTAAGTATTGTGGGTTTGTGCTAGTTTATCTGCTTGATCAACGTAGTTGATTTCATCTTGTCGATCTTAATCTTCCTATTCTGTTATTAACAACGTTTCAATTGGTTTGAACCCCTTCTGTCTATCTGTCCATTTCCAGTTATTTGTTCTTAGTATACTATTCACTCAACATCAAATTTGGTGATTGAAGTTTGTGCCCAACACCAAATTAGTGTATTCATTGGAGTGTATTTTGACACCAATTTGGTGTTCCGTTGGAGATACTCTTTAGTTCTCAAGTGGCAGAATTTTTATTTTCGGACCAATTTTTTGCCCTTTTCCCCGTTGTTATTTTAGCCTATTGATCCTTGAGTAGCATTTAGAACTTATGACTAGAGTTTGGCACTTAGATTGTATACCTAGCATTTGATCGCAGTTCTACGGTCTGATCTGTCTTTTTTTTTCCCCGGGGGGGGGGGTGGGTGGGGGTGGGGGTTGAATTTATTTGATGGTGGTGCTGAGAGAGAGAGTCTGCTGAAGGACAAGGTGTATTGTGAACACTCATTTGTACTTGAAGAGCCCTTTTAGTGGAGGTGTCAGGCCATAATGCTGATACCCAAGGGGTTTAGGCAGCCAATTATGGTCTATACTCCATTGACGGGGTGCTGTGGTCAACCTTGGATCGTGGGAGTAATGCAAAAAACCAATATCCTGGTGGGAAATTCTCTATTGTGACTGGTTGGGACCAAACTCTCTTGAGGGAGGAGCATGGTCTTGTCTTGAGGAATCCCATACCTCTAACTTCTAATCCACAGGTCCTTGAGGTCCCATTCTGAGAGGCCTCTATTTGTCATGGTTGGAGATAACTGGTCAATTTATTGGGAACTTATCATATTGTTTATTATTATAAAAGCACTTAAGCAATCAAGCAGAGAGCTCCATTTCCTCCATGGAGATCACCATTATAAACATTAGAAATGGCAATGAAGGCTTCATCAACTGGCCTAAAAAACATAGTACCTTCAGGATAATAAACAAGGAAATTTATGAACTGCCCTTGAGTCAGACCTACTAGTCCACCTGTTAGCCATTGCTGAACATACATTAACTTCTGATGACTTTTTAATTTGAATAATTCCAGCTTCCATCTTTGCATCTATAATGGGTTGATAACAAATAGACTGAGCTGCATTAAATGAAAGATTGGGATCGTTCCATCATCTAACAACTGAGGCTCGGTCAACTACTTTTTTTAGATGCCAAAGCACTTCTAGTTCTAACAGATGGTTGGGAGCCTAGGGTTCTTCTTAGAGGAAAACAATTGACCCCTTCTCATTTTTTTCTTCCCTCTTGTGTGACAACTCCTTTACCTCTAGATGACTCGTCACCTATTGAAGTGGGACTTCCAGGGGCGTATTCTTCATCTTCATCAACTGATTGTCCATGTCCAATATCCCTCATCAATTTTTCCTTTCTTTCCTTTTCTCTCTTGTACTCCTCAAGCAGCCATTTCTTTTTAGCCACTTAACAGCCCCAAACACTTTTTTACAAGAATAAATCTCACCTTTTAATGCCAACAAGAGTAGTTCAACCTAGTAATTCCACCGCCTTTTATACGTTTACTTTGATAGAGGCAAGTGGTGTTATTCTTTTACTTGCGATCATTTTTCTATGTGTTTGAGCTGGATAATATGATTTTGCAGGAGCTGAACTTGTCGATGAAACATTTTGATTGATTCTCCAAATTTAGTTGCACAACTAATTTCAAAAAACATTAAATAAATTCCGTCAAGTTACATACAAAACAAGAGAATAAATAGATAATTGCTCGATAGTCTATAAATAGAGAACCCTTTGTGCACAAAGGGAAGCCATTTTTATTCTGTTGGAGGAAATAAAGGAAAAGCAGCCGAGAAGATAAGGGATATACTGAGAAGATAAGGGATATCATAATCAACTTGAAGCGATAAAGATATGCTCTATCATAAGAGAAATTCTAATATGTAAATTAGAGATTATTTTTATCATAATCTATATCTAAAAAGCAGGAAGTTATCTAGTCCTATATTTTAGGGGATTTCTTAGGAGATCATGTATATAAATTAGTCCATTATGTTTCAATAAGATTAACGGAAGTAGTTTTCTAGTTAAGGAACTTCTGATCCATCTATTTTATCATGGTATCAGAGCTTCAGGTTTCATAGCAAGGTGGTCCTCTCGGTTTTTCCTCTTATTTTTTCAGTTGGTCTAAATTCTGTAAGTTCTCGATATGGCTGAAGATTCATCAGCTAGTAGAACTTCTACTCCCCAATCAACTGTTACCCGAGTCTCTCAGGTTCCTCAACCTCCAACCACTCTTGAAAATCATGCTCTCCAAATCACCTAGCATAAACTAAATGGAACCAACTTCAGGGAGTGGTTCCAATCTGTGTTGCTGGTAATCCACAACAAAGGCAAGATCGGATATCTCAATGGAATGATCTCTAAGCCAAGTGTTGATTCAAAAACGTATGGTATATGGGAAGCTGAAAACTCGATTGTTATGGCATGGTTGGTCAACTCCATGGAGCCTAAGATTGGAAGAACTTATTTATTCTACAAAATAGCCCAAGAAATATGGGAAGCCGTGCAGAAGATCTACTCAGACATGGAGAATACTGCACAAAGCTTCCAGCTACGTTTCACTCTCCGAACAACAAAAGGTAATAATTCGGTGACTGAGTATTACAATACATTAACCGAATTATAACAAGAAATAGATTTGTTTCATGAGATTGAATGGAAGTGTTCCGATGATGGAAAGAAGTATGAAAAGATGATAGAAAAAAAAAGAGTTTTTGATTTTTTACATGGTTTAAACTCTGATCTTGATGAGGTGAGGGGGAGATTGCTTGGAACAAAACCCTTCCCAACGATAAAGGAAGTGTTTGCAGAAGTAAAGAGAGAGGAAAGCCGGAAAAAGGTAATGCTCAATTCCTCAGGGGTTATTAATTCTGATTAGTCATTAGCATTAGTAACATTGAAGCCAAGAACTTTCAGTCCACCTAAAAGTGAGCCAGTGAAAGATAAACCTTGGTGCGATCATTGCCATAAGCCATATCATATCAAGGAAACGTGTTGGAAGATTCATGGGAAACTATCAAATTGGAAGCCCAAAAACCTACAGAAGGGATCGCAAGCAGCCTGTGGAGGAGAGTCAGAAGCTGGAAAAACAACAGATTTTACTATATTTATAGAACAATTGGAGATGCTACAGCAACTCTTACGTCAAACTAAGGAGACAAAATCAGAGACAAGTGAAGGATCTAATCCGATAGCATCTCTTGCTAAGCAAGGTATAACTGCACACTCACTAATCTCATTTAAGTCCCCTATAGATTGTTGGATACTTGACACAGGAGCCTCAGACCACATGACCAATTTTATGCAATTGATGTCAATTTATGAATCATTTGATCGAGGAATACCAATCTCTATGGCTGATGGTTCTATAGCTGTGGCCGAAGGGAAAGGCTTAGCCAAAGTAGCAGGCTTAACCCTAAGATCAATGTTATTTGTGCCCAATCTAAAGTACAACTTGCTGTCTGTAAGTAAGCTGACAAAACATCATCAGTGTGGTAACTTTTTCTTCTTTTGGTTGTGAATTTTAGGATCAATTTTCGGGGAAGATGATTGACAATGCTGAGGAAGCAGGGAGGTCTTTATTATGTTACAAAGAATGGTCAGTCTACTAGATCTAGATCTTAACCACCAACCTCTTTGACTATTGTTTCAGATTCTGCACTTATGCTATGACATAAGCGTTTAGGGCACCCTAGTTTTCATTATCTCAAGACTTTGTATCCCTCTCTTTTCATCAATAAAAACAATCATTCTCTTCATTGTGAGCAGTGTATTCTTGTTAAACAAACTAGAATTGCTTATCCTTCTCATGCATATAAGCTTACAAAACCGCTCTATTTGATTCATAGTGATATTTGGGGACCTGCAAGAATATCTAATTTAACAAACACCAGGTGGCTTATTACTTTCATTGATGACCACACAAGGGTTAGTTGGGTATTCTTGATGAAAGATAAATTTGAAGCTTACGCTACATTCAAACAGTTTCATCAAATGGTTCGAAATGTGTTCTAGTCCTCTATCCATGTGTTACATTCTGATAATGGTAGAGTATTTTTTCAATGAATTTACCAATTATCTAACTAACCATGGAATTATCCATCAAAGTTCATGCCCCTATAATCCTCAACAGAATGGTGTGGCAGAACGAAAGAACCGCCATCTCCTTGAAACTGCTAGAGCACTGCTATTCACTAATTCAGTCCCTAATGTCTATTGGGGAAAGGTTGTTCTCACATCTTCTTACCTCATTAATAGGCTTCCGTCCAAAGTCCTTTCTTTTAGAACACCTTTAAGTGTTCTTCTTGATTCCTTTCCTCACTACAAATGTACCTTAAACACTCTCCCACAAAAAAATTTCGGGTGTACTTTATTTGTTCAATTTCTCAATCCAAGCTTGATCTTAAGGCACTTAAATGTGTGTTTGTTGGGTACTTCTACTCAACAAGGTTATAAATGCTATAATCCCTCTACTAAACGGTTTATAGTGTCATGTGATGTGTCCTTTCTTGAAGACCAACCTTTCTTTTCTATGTCTCATTCTAATTCCAGCACAACTAGAGCAGAACTATGGTACTCTCTTTTCCCTTCCCACCAGTTCCAAAGTCTTGAACCCTCTTCTATCATTGAATCAACGCTTGAATCGTGTTTTCCAACTCCCAATTTAGTGTCTAATTCAGGGAGAGATCAAGCAGACCGAATTCAAGAGCATCCAGCCTTGATAAACCACTCTTTGTATATTCTAGAAGGCTTCGTGACCCTCAATCAAATCCAACATCTTATCCAGAAATTGGTTAAAAAATAGAAAGTGCTGACAGTTTACAGGAGGCTGAGGCTACTTCTAATGAGGAGGATCTTCTTTTTGATGTTCCTATAGCTATACGAAAGGAAGTAAGGTCATGTACACAGCATCCGATTGCTAACTATGTGGGATATTCTAAACTCTCTCCGCAATTCAAAGCATTCGGCATGAGTATAGAGGAAGTGGTTATTCCCAAAGACATAAATCATGCATTGCAAGATGAAAGGTGGAAGGAAGCAGTGATGAATGAGATGCAAGCCTTGGAGACTAATAACACATGGGATATAGTAGATTTACTGGTTGGAAAGAAAATTGTGGGAAGCAAATGGGGGTTCATAGTCAAATATCACTCAAATGGGAGTATTGATAGGTATAAGGCAAGATTAGTAGCCCAAGGGTTTATCCAAACCCAAGGACTTGATTATGAGGAGACGTTTGCTCCCGTTGCCAAACTAAACTCTATTCGAGTGTTGATTTCAGTAGCTGTTAACCTAGATTAGAAGTTGCACCAGTTGGACATCAAGAATGCATTCCTACATGGGGAGTTGGAAGAGGAGATCTATATGAGGATTCCCCTTGGTTTTGAGAAAGAGGACACAAGAGGGAAGGTATGCAAATTGAATAAATCTCTATATGGCCTAAAGCAATCACCTAGGGCGTGGTTCAAAAGATTTAGTGATACTATTATTCAATTGGGATATACACAAGGAAAGGCCAATCATATCATGTTCACAAAGGTGGAAGAAGATGGCAAGAGGACTGTCCTTATTGTATATGTGGACGACATAATCATTACAGGAAACAATAATCCCGAAATTGAACGGTTAAAGAATAAGATGAGAGCTGCTTTTGAGGTAAAAGATTTGGGAGAATTGAAGTATTTTTTAGGTATGGAAGTAGCCAGAAGCAAGGTTGGTATTTGTATATCTCAAAGAAAATATACACTTGACTTGTTAAAAGAAACGGGCAAGCTAGGGTGCAAACCAACCAATACACCATTAGAGCCTAATTGGAAGAATAAAGGAGACAACGAGCAAGATTATCTAGTAGACAAGGGCAGATGTCAACGTTTGGTGGGAAAACTGATCTACTTATCCCTTACAAGACTTGACATTACATATGCTGTGAGCATAGTAAACCAATTCATGCATGCTCCCAAGAAAAGACATCAAGAGGCAGCTTATCATATACTGAGGTACCTCAAAGGGACACCAGGAACCGGACTCTTGTTTAGAAAAAGCCAAAACAGAGAAATTTGTGGATTTGGGGATGCTGATTGGGCTGGTGCTATAGAGGACAACATGTTTACCTTTGGGTTTTGCACAAGATTATGGGGGAATTTAGTATCCTGGAGGAGCAAAAAGCAATCGGTAGTGGCAAAAAGCATTGTCAAAGCAGAATTTCGAGCCATTGCATAAGGAATTTGTGAGCTGATTTGGGAAGAAAGAATAATGAAAGATTTACAGCTACCAATATCCTCACCAAAGATGCTGTATTGTGACAGCAAATCAGCCATTAGCATTGTCAACAATTCGATCCAACCTGATTGGATGAAACATGTAAGGATCAACCGACATTTTGTCAAGGAAGAAATAGATAGAGGAGAGGTAAGCTTGACCTATATACCTACCAAGAATCAAGAGGCAGATATCCTTACTAAAGCCATGAATAAGCAAGGGTTTGAATCCATTAGAGGCAAGCTGAAAATGATAAATATCTATTCATTAGGTTGAGGGGGAGTGTTGGAGGAAATAAAGGAAAAGCAGCCGAGAAGATAAGGGATATGTCGAGAAGATAAGGGATATCGTGACCCACTTGAAGAGATAAAGATATGCTCTATCATAAGAGAAATTCTAATTTGTAAATTAGAGATTATTTTTATCATAATTTATACCTAAAAAGTAGGAAGTTATCTAGTCCTATATTTTAGGAGATTTCTTAGGAGATCATGTATATAAATTAGTCCTTTATGTTTCAATGAGATTAACGGAAGTAGTTTTCCAGTTAAGGAACTTTCGATCCATCTATTTTATCATATTCTAACACATAATGAGAAAAAAAAAGACAACTAAAAAAAGAGAAGTATTCTACAATGAAAGCAACATTATTCTATATAAAACACAAACAATAAATATACAAAAAGTAAAGAAAAAAACCTTTATATGTGATGATGTGGTCAGAGCAGAGACTAGATCTAGTCTTTGGTTCATGCTAGATTGAACCTAAAATAGATGAAGAAAACCCTTACAGAATATAGAGGACTGACTTGATGGCATGCCAATTGCCAGCGAGAGGTGAGGTAGGTGTTGAGAGGGAGGGAGTTTAGAGAACAATATGAAAGAAAATGAAAATGGATTTATTTGGGGTAGTGTAGTCAAATGCGAGTGCCTGGCTGGCCTAGGCACTCGGGCTACTCAAGGCAAGATGGAAGCGCCTCACCTACTGCTAGGTGAGGCTCCTTCTGTCAGGTGTTGCCTAGGCAGGCGGCTATGGTGAGGCGTTAAGTGCTTTAGGTGCTCGCCTAGGCTCTACTGAACAAAAATATGATGAAAATTCAAGGAAAATGAGAAGTCTCCTACACAAGGCATGCTAAAGGTCTTTGAGGAGTCTAATATGATGGGTAAAATGAAGAAGAAAAAGAGAAAACAAAGGAGAAGCGAACTTGCACTTGGATCCTCTATTATTCACCAAGAGATTGAAACCCACTGTGAGTTCCTCTACTTTGGTTGCTTTTCGTTTTAGGTAGCTTTTCCAACCTAGTGTCACATATATGAGGGCGGCAACTTCAAGAGTAGTCATTGGGGGTTTGACCAAGACATCATGCATTGGGAGCCTTTGGCACATGATGGTGCATCACCAATCCTTCCAATAACTGCTCACCACTGGCAGGCTCACCTGTGATAGTTGAACCTCTAGTGGCCATCCTTCCTCTAAAAACTAATTTTGGATTGGTTTTTTGTTGCTGGATATCAGACTCTGCCTTACAGTTTCTGGCCTTTTCTTCTGGTTTTCTCCTTTCGAGTTAAATTCACAAAGTTTGTACTGTTAAACCATGATTTCTCTCCTACTATCTGAGCACTCATTTAGATGCAACTTCATGAAATAGTCTGCAAAATCATGTTCCTAGTCTTTTATGGTTATTCGCTGTTTGTTTGTGTCCGTGTGCATATCTCTATATCAAAGCATTTTACATATTCCTTTTTCTGAGTGCATTAAGAGGGTGAATTCAATTTGAGCAGGAAAGAGCACACTGTTGAATCATCTTTTTCATACCAATTTTAGAGAGATGGATGCATTCAAAGGAAGGTTTGGTTTTTCATTTTTATTAGTAATTATTCTGTGAGTTGTATTTTAATTTTTATTTGTTTCTCTTGCTGTTATTAGTATTCACTAGGATATACAGGCACATAACCGATGTGTTTATGGTTGCAGGACCCAAACAACAAAGGGTATTTGGATAGCAAAGGCTGCTGGCATTGAACCCTGCACAATTGTCATGGATTTAGAGGGTACTGATGGGAGGGAAAGAGGAGAGGTAATGATCTTTACACTTGGCTTTTTAGATTGCCTGAATAGAAAAATTGAAAGGTGGAGCTTAACTGTGGAAACTTCTTGTCCCTTTCATACTATTTTGTTTAACAGTTATGATGGGGATTTTAATATAATACAGTTGGAAATAATCTTCTTCTAGTGGAATTGTGGGTCCCATTTCATCTGAAACTGAGGGAAGAAACATTGCCCATTAGTCCATGTTAGTTTAGCAACAGTCATGCATGAGAACTGTTGAAGAATTTTTAAAATTTATGTGCTCACTAGTTTGGTTAGTGGGGGTGGTCATAGCATCTTAATTATTTTATAGGATTTGATCCTGGACTGTTGCCTCTGGGAAGGTATAAGTTTTCAGGACATTTGAGGGTTGCCTCACAGCGGATAGCTTTGTATCGATCAAGAAAATTGATTGATGTGCCCTTTGTTAGTGTATAATGTCTCTATGGTAGGGCCAATTTGAGTTGGCGTTCATCAACATACAAACAGTCATGAAGATTTTTAGATACCATACATTAAAAAAATTGATTTGGACATTAGAGGCCATGACTGATGGTGGTTAATAAGTCCCATTGAATTAGTGAATTTGGTGATTGACAAAGAAATAGAATGCGCACTTCAGTTGTTGTGGCACCTAGGCATAAATCTTTTAAATTTAGGGGTGCAATATTGCTAGGGCATTCTTGTACTTAACCCTGTGTTCTATAGCTTGAGTGCTTTTGAGGTTCAACTTACACATACATGCAGTACAAAAAAAAAAAAAAAAAAGACAGATCATTATTGTGACAAAGATCCTTGCCTCATTCTTTGCTATTGATAAACTGGCAACACATGTTGTGCATGTTGTAGTGGACCATATTATTATCAACCTAACACTGCCGCCGCCCCCGGCCCCCCCCCCCAAAAAAAAAAAAAAAAAAAAAAAAACCCATAATGACTGTTGTAACAAAGCATCTTGCTTTTTCTTTTGTGAGAAGTTAGAGGTAGAACTCCAACATGAAAAGTCAGCTTAATAGGTGGAGGGATCTTCTTCCTTATATATAGCTTAGGTCTCCCTTACTGAGGCGATGTGGGATTCTCACACTTCCCTCCACGCCGAAACTTCTCCAGTAACTGATACATGCCTAGGTGATTAGGCAGGGTATTGGTCCATGGCCATGACCGAGGGTAGTCCCCCAGCCAAGGGTTGACTCTAATACCATGTGAAAAGTCAGAGGTAGAACTCCAACCTGAAAAGTCAGCTTAACAGGTGGAGGGATCCTCCTCTTTGTATATAGCCTAGGTCTCCCTTGCTGAGGCGATATGGGATTCTCACGCCTTTGTTAATGATAACCCAATAATAAGTCATGTATTTGATAAAAATCTTTATTAAGGGGCTTGATCTATAGAGCTGTCATTTTGAATGACTCATTTTGGCTCTAATTAGATGCTTGATGCTAGAGCTTTCATGATTTATAACTAGTTGAAGAATGATGACTTGATTCTAATGTATGTGGATCCCTAGGTGCTGCAGATGTTGGTGGAAAAAGAGTCTCCCTTTTGTTTGTAACAATTTGGCTTGGCATATTGGAATCACAGTAAACTTGGGATCACTTTCATATTGTTTGGATTGTTCTAGAGGAACTGGATTGCAAATATTTGAAGATGGTATATTATTGGCTTCTATATTTTGGTATGGTTTTTCCTTGTTTTCTCTTGTTTTTATTGGATAGAAAGTCTTTCTGAATCTTGGGCCTTTTTGTGGACCTTTTTCCAAAAAGGAAATAGAATGGAAAAGAAACATAATCCACTGTGTTTTTCCTTCGGGTATGTCATCAACTTTGGAAGCCCCCCTTCCTCCAACCAAAAAAAAGAAGAGAAGCATGTAATATCTGAAAATTTTAGAAATTTTGGGCATTAAAGAATTTATTTTTTGAATTAATTGGAATTACACTTGAAAGGGGGCTTAGTTGTAGTTTGGTAGATTATCGAGCCTCGAGAGGAATCTAGTAGAAACAAATTGTGAATTCACAAAGAAATGGTCCTAAGTGTAATTTCTGGAAAATTGTAAAATAGGCCAAATTTTGTGAACTTAAGAAGCTAACTTTGAGCATTAAATTTGACCAAATTGGGTAGAACCCAATACTACGCTTCATAGATGGCATAAAGACGAACTTGTGGGACCCAATTTTGTCCAAAATCGCCGAATAGATTAAAATTATTTGAGTCTAAATTTGGTTGAAATGCATGACGAATTGGTTGGGTTGCCTACTTTGGATCCACATAAAACTCAATCGGGTTTGGGTTGAGACGAAACACAAAATAAGTGTCAAAGTAGACATAACTAAGAATATGATGGTGTCTTTGAATTCCAATATCAACGATTGGATAAAAAATAATCGACCTCAAAAGATTGCAGAAATAACTGTTGAGACATGATGAACAGTTTAGGAAGGTGACTTTGGACTTGAATTTTGGACAACCGAATTCAATATAGACCAAATCGCTAGATGAACCTTACCTATAACATGTAGGAGGGCAAAACAATACTTTCAGTGCGTATTTTCGACCCTTAATGAAAAAGATAGGGGAAGTAAATGAATTTAAAAAATAAAAAATAAAAAGTAAAAATGATAACCAAATTGTTAGAGTAGATCACAGCACTCTCACAGATTCTCTCAACTCAAATAGCTCACCTTAGGCACTTGCACACCCGAGAACACAAACAATATAGATACCGCAAGCAAGAAGAAGTAAAACCGTAAGAACACACAGAGATTTATCTTGGTTTGGTCTTGAAACAAGACCTACGTCTAGACTACTTGGCACCTCACAATCCACTATCTTGAAACAACCTTAGTATGATTACAACAAGAGCCCGAATCCTACCCAGCCCATATGCTCTGAAAGCTAACATGATTCTAGAGATAACAAGATTTATCCCCAGCCTTACTCTCAACCTCTCACTCAATCCCAATACAAGAAAGAAACCCGAAAATAAACCTTCACTGATTGAAGTGCACAATACTGATCACTCACACTCTCTACTCCTCATCCCACGATTCCTATTTATAAGCTATAGGATCGTGAGTTACAAAACAGAAATAGAGCTGATCGGCTGACCGAGAAAGCCTAACTAACTTATTCGGTCAGACACCCTTCTAGAAACATACCTTCTAGAAGTGTTATAATTCTAACTCTACAACAGAAAAACATATACTTGCAGCAATACAATGATCCCGTTTACATCTATTCTAATCTAATACAAATGACAACACGAATTGGAGATTGACGTAAAATCAATTGTGACAATCCCTTGAAATCAGTTGGGTTTCCAAATTGGAGATTGGAATTGATTGAGAGACAATCAAGGGTTGAAATGATGCGTCGGAAATTGGAAGGATTGGTAGGATTTGGCAAAATTTTGACAAGAAATTAGTGAGGACACAACAAATTAGGAAGCTAAAGTGGAAGTTGCAAAACTGTAAAAGGGGGTGCCTAGGCTCATCCCTGAGCATCCCAACAAGAGCAGATGAGCAAGAGGGTGAGAGAGAGATTTGGAGGTTTTCCAGTGGCTAAAGGGTTGAAATTCGATGAAGCAGTAGTGAGACGACAGTTACTCCTGACGACAGAAGAAGGGTGGTGGTGGTTGGTGATGACTTTCAAGCAGCGAGAAGCGGTTGCCAGTGGTGGTTGCATTGGTTGGGAGTGGTTGGAGAGTTGCCAGCAGCGAGAGGCAGCGTCGGAGAAGGCAAAGGCCATGGGACAAATTTTTTGAAAAGTTTGAACTTTGTTAAGTAGCATTTCCACCCACACTTTTAGGTTATGTACTTGGATTCATTTGTCACGGGACCATTATGTAAATAAGAGCATTCTATGGTAGAAGGGCAGGGGTATAGCTGTAATAAGTAATAGATGGGCAGTTACAACACATGGTTGTTTAATTCAAATGTAATCCCAAATAGTGGTGCCAAGGCTGGAAGTATATAACCAACCTTCGCCAATTCGCCACTAGGAGAAACATCTTTTCGGAATACAATTGAATCGCTCTTTCCCTCCAAACTTCTTTAATTCTCCCTCTCTTCCTCTCTTTCTCTCTCTCGTCCTCGCCCTCTTATTCTTTCTGTTCTTCGATCTTACCAATTCCCACGCAATTCAATCAGAATTGTGAGAGAACTTGTTTTGTCAGGACTACATCCTGACAATTTGGTATCAGAGCACCATCTTGGGCGATCAAGTAAGGAATAGATGACGGAACCAGAATGAAGCAGATGGAGTCGCAGCTCTATGAGGTTTCAACAACGATTGGCGAGATCCAGAGTAGGATGGAATTGTTGGAGAAATCAATGGATCGACGAATTGATGGTGCGGTGAATGTGTGGCATGAATAGAGCAGATCGCAGGCGACCAGATTGGAAGAACAAATGAGGGAGCAAGGGCAGGCCCTCAGAGATTAGATGCAACAGTTTGTTCTGATGCTCACTCGACAAACTCAGGTTCGTATTTCCCCTGAATTTCCTACGAGAGACAGATCGGAGCCAATCCTGCATGGACCAAGCGGTATTGGCCGATCGGAGGGATCGACAGAATTGGAGGTGGAACCACAAGCAATGGAGGAGAATTTAGAAGTTTGGTGGCAAGGCCAGGGATCTAGATCACACCAAAATGGTCCTCATTTGCCTAAGATGGAGATACCACTGTTTGATGGTCATAATTCGAGGTGGTGGACGAGGTGCTGTGCGAGGGTGTTCAATTTGCACAATGTGACTGAAGCTCAGAGAGTTATGCTGGCGGCAGCCTATCTAAACGATGAAGGAAATGCCTGGTTTCAAGGTTGGACTGGAGTAAGGGAAATCTGTTCGTGGGAAGAATTTGTGGAAGGATTGTGCGAACGGTTTGGAGAGAAGGGAATGTTGGATGTGGTTGAAGAATTCAACAAATTAAGGCAAGGCGGATCAGTGCAGGCCTATCAACAGAGATTTGAAGAGTTGAAGGCTTTGATGCTGCTCTCCAATCCCCCTTAACTGAGGGGTATTTTGTATCAAGCTTCATAAGTGGCTTGAACGAAGAGGTCCGTCCTACAGTCAAAATGTTTCGACCCAAGATAGTTCAGCAAGCTGTAGAGTGTGCCAAACTTCAAGAGTTGACGGTGGAGGGATTGGTCAAGAAACAGAGGGGTACAAATAAGGGGTGGCAAACGACACCCCTGTAAGCAAGTAGCAGAAGATGGAGAAGGAATGGAGGAAGTATGGGATCAGGGAGCAAGGGATTACCAGCCTTACCCGCACCTCCCCAACCGATGCAAGGAAATTTGACAGAATAGAGGCGATTGGCAGGCTTCTGTTTCAGGTGTAGAGACAAGTACACACCTGGGCATTAATGTGAAAGGCAGCTGTTGCTTCTGGAAGGTGAAGAAGAAATGGGAGAAGCAGAAGATGGGGACGTTGTGGAAGAAGAAAGGGAAGACGGGAAGGTGGAGATATCCCTGCATGCCTTAAGGGGAGTGGTGACTAACAAAATCATTAAGGTGGAATGGAAGGCAAGAGATAGCTGTCTGATGATTCTAATTGACAGTGGAAGCACTCATAGCTTCCTGGACAAAGGGATTGCGAGGAGATTGAAATGTAATCTCATGGGGACACAGTCCTTGGCAGTAACAGTGGCTAATGGCTAGAAAGTTCTATGCAAATCGGCCTACGTGGGGTTTTGTTGGCAGAAGCAGGGTGAAGACTTTGAGGCTGATCTGCGCCTACTCAAGTTGGGCGGATGCGACGTGGTCTTAGGGGTTGATTTGATGAGGGAAGTCAGCCTCATTTGTTTTGACTTTAACAAGATGGAGGTAACATTTGAGAAAAGGGGTAAGAGGATGACCCTAACTAGCAGTGCAGAAGCAGGGACTTGTAAAATGATTTAAGGCAAAAAGTTACACAAATTACTCAAGAGCAAGTGGACGCAGGTAGCCTAGATCTTTTCGATACATGCTATAAAAGGGAAAGAATACACAGCAGACGAAAGGGTTATGCTGTGCTCAGTGGAAACCACAACAGCTCCTTGGGAGGTAACTCAACTCGACTCTCTTAATCTGCTCTTAGATGAATTTGAGGACTTGTTTGAGGAGCCTAAGTCTCTACCACCCCCACGACCCATAGACCACACTATCAATCTCCAAACCAATGCAGAACCAGTCAACATCCGTTCATATAGATATCACCTAAAATAGAAGGCTGAAATTGAATGCATGATCAAAGACATGCTCAGTACTTCTGTTATACAACCAAGCACTATTCCTTATGCCTCTCCTTTGTTATTGGTAAAAAAAAAAAAAAAGATGGTAGTTGGCGATTTTGCATCAATTACCGCCAACTCAACTCTCTCACCATCAAAAATAAATTCCCAATACCCATCATCGAAGACCTATTAGATGAACTACATGGAGCCAAGGTTTTCTCTAAACTTGACCTCCGATCTGGGTACCACCAAATTAGAATGCACCGCAATGATATCTACAAAACTACATTTAGAACCCACTAAGGGCATTATGAATTCTTGGTAATGCCTTTCGGTTTGACTAACGCTCTAGCCACCTTCCAAGCCCTTATGAATCAAGTATTTGAGCCTTACCTACGTCAATTTATTCTGGTTTTCTTTGATGACATTCTAGCATACAGCCCCACTTTTGCCACACACCTAGAGCACTTAAGAGCTACTCTACAAGTCCTCCGGTTCAATAAGTTGTATATTAAGAAGTTTAAATGTGCGTTTGCACAAGCACATGTGGAGTATCTCGACCGTATCATTTCTGGGGCTAGTGTCAGTACAGATTCGCAAAAGATAGCCGCTATGATTGCTTGGTCTAGACCCCTTAATGTGAAAGCTTTTCGTGGATTCTTGGGTCTCACTGGCTACTACCGCCGATTTGTCAAGGATTATGGCACCCTCAGTAAACCACTAACTGAACTGCTGAAGAAAGAAGGATTCCATTGGAATGAGAAGGCAAAGGAGGCATTTGAACGTTTGAAAGTTGCTATGAGTAAGGTACTGACTCTGAGCTTACCTGATTTTAACCAACCCTTTGTATTAAAAACTGATGCTAGTGACAGCGAAGTGGGGGCAGTCCTATCACAAGGCGGCAGGCCATTGGCCTTCATTAGCCAGGCCTTAGCCCCTAAACATTTAGGCCTCAGTGTGTATGATAAAGAGCTCCTAGTAGTGCTAATAGCTGTAGAGAAGTGGCGACACTACTTGGAAGGAGGGCGGTTCATCATAAAAATCGACCATGAAAGCCTTAAGTTTCTGTTACAATAGAAACTTCACACTCACCTCCAGAGAAAGGGAATGTCCAAATTGATGGGACTCGACTATGTGATTCAATATCGGCAAGGTCAGGAGAATAAAGGAGCGGATGCTCTATCTCGGTGTGTGGAGGAAAGAGCTTCAGCGGCCATCACTGCAATTACTCCAGATTGGTTCCGGGAAGTAACGGCCAGCTACACACGGGAGATTGGATTAAGGATTTGATGGAACAAATGGTCTTAAATCCTGATAGCAAACTAGGTTATTCCTTGCGGAATGGGGTGCTGAGATATAAGGACAGAATCATAATTGAAACGATGAAACGCTCAAGCAAAGGATCTTAGAAGCATTACATGACTCTCCCATGGGAGGTCATTCAGGAATACACAACACTTACAACAAGGTTAGACAACTATTCTTCTGGCCAGGATTGAGGAGAAAAGTAATGGAGTATGTGAAGGGTTGTGACATGTGTAATCGCTGTAAGCATGAAAACATTCATCCCCCACTTACCAGTGCCTGACCAAGCATGGACTCATATCAGTATGGGTTTTATCGAAGGGATGCCAAAATCTGAAGGAAAGGATTGTGTGTTACTAGTGGTGGACCGCATGACCAAATATGCCTATTTCTTGGGTTTATCTCACCCCTTTACGGCACAGGAGGTGGCCAGGGTGTTTTTGGATCATGTGGACAAGTTACATGGACTGCCTCAGGTGATAGTTTTGGATAGAGATAAAGCATTTACCAGCATTATGTGGAAAGAACTAATGAAGTCTCTTGGAACACAGCTACACATGTCCTCTTATTATCATCTGGAAACAGACGGACAAACTGAGAGGACAAACTAGTGTCTCGAGACATACTTTAGGTGTGTATGCCTAACGAATCCTACCGGGTGGCACAAATGGCTTTCATTAGCTCAATGGTGGTACAATACTACCTATCACTCCTCCCTCAAGATGGCCCCTTTTGAAGCTTTGTATGGATACCAACCCCCACTCTTACCACTGGGTGGGAAAAGCAACCATGTAGCTACGGTGGATGACTATTTAGCTTAGCGACAACAAATATTACAGACTCTTGAGGGAAGAGCTTGCCAATGCCCAGAACAGAATGAAACAATATGCAGACAGAAAGAGGAGTGAAAGAGTTTTTGCGGTCGAAGATCTAGTGTACTTGAAACTACCGCAAGCCCAGCTGAAGACTATGTCCCCCAGATCAATCACTAAGTTGAGCCCTAAATTCTATGGACCCTACGAAGTGTTAGCCAAGTGGCTACAGGCTCAAACTGCCCAAGGGGTCTCTTATCCATCCTGTGTTCCATGTATCACTCCTCAAACCCTCACCTGGCACAAATGCAGTTAGCTCCGTCCTACCATTTGTCATCCAACCCGCTCAACAAGAACTAGAGCCCATCGCTATAGTGGACAGGAAAATAATCTACAAGCACCAAGCCCCTATAATCGAGGTCCTGGTACGCTGGTCGAATCTCCACCCTGAAAACAACACTTGGGAACTGTGAAGCATGGAAACGGCTCGGCAACGCCGTTTCGGCGTTTTCGAACCGTTTCCCGTTTCGGAAACGGGAAAAACAGCCCGAAATGTTTTTCGGGCCGTTTGTGTAATTTTTGAAAATGTTTGGGCCGTTTCAAAATTTTAAGAACTCACCTGAAACGCGTTTCCAACCCAGAAATGCGTTTCAGCAATTGCCCAGCCAGTTGCTTCGGTGCTCCATCGTCCTTCAAGTTTTTCCAGTCGCCGATTGTTCTTTCCCGGCTCTCCCGTTGCCACTGTTGTTCTTACCTTCCTGCATCTGTAAGTAACCCACTCCCTTTTCTCTCTCTGTGTATATATAAGTTAATAATATATATATAAATTAACAGTTTGCATATTTATGTATATATATGCGAAAATATATATGTTAACAGTTAAACACTTAACAGTATGCGTATCAATATATATATATATATATATATGTAAAAGTATATATAAGTTAACAATTATATATATACGAAAATATTTATGTTAGTTCATATTATTAGTTTATATTAGTTTATATATTGTTGATAATATATATAATTATTTGTTTTTAATTGCTATAATAGAACTTTTTAAATATTATCGATGGTTATTTGAATGTATTGTGAACTTTATATTTATGTTTATTTGAATACATTATAGAATTTATATTTATTGTTTATATTTGAGTATTTTTTATTTTTTACATTAAAAATTATATTTGTAAAAAACTCCCTATATTTTTTAAATTTACAGTTTACTCCACGTTTCCATTTCCTACTTTTTTAGGAAAATGCCGTTTTTACGTTTCCGTTTCCTATCGGAAACGTTTCCCGTTTCCGTTTTCGTGCAACCTAGCTTGGGAATACCTTCCCGATCTCCTGAAACAGTTTCTGAGGACAGCAGGACTTCTGCAAATTACTTGAGGGCAAGTAATGCTTCTAGCGGGGGGGAATTGTCACGGGACCATTATGTAAATAAGAGTATTCTATAGTAAAAGGGCAGGGGTATAGCTGTAATAAGTAATAGATGGGCAGTTACAACACATGGTTGTTTAATTCAAATGTAATCCCAAATAGTGGCGCCAAGGCTGGAAGTATATAACCAACCTTTGCCACTAGGAGAAGCATCTTTTTGAAATACAATTGAATCGTTCTTTCCCTCCAAACTTTTCTAATTCTCCCTCTCTTCCTCTCTCTCTCTCTCTCTCTTTCGTCCTCGCCCTCTTATTTTTTCTGTTCTTCGATCTTACCAATTCCCACGCAATTCAATCAGAATTGCTAGAGAACTCGTCTTGTCAGGACTACATCCTGACATCGTTATATTCTGATATTTATGCAGATGCCCTTTGTTTTCGTTCAAATTTCAAGAGTTTCCTGCAAATTGTTTACTATTACAATTATGCCCATTGATATTGCATAAATTGCACCTCATGACATAATATTTCATTTATATTATAGTATGGTGCAGCAATTTTTGTTTATTGCATGAAAACCTATGTCATGGCACACATACATATATGGGCATATCATTGCCTTTAGGACTTGGCAGGTAGCTAGGGGATGCATTGTTTATCAAGGGGGTGATTGGTGTTTTCCTTGAACCAAATGGCATAGGTTTGCTTCATAAATGATAACTGGCGATCATCATCTCGTTTGGCATAATGGGTGTAGGAAGTAATGCATACCAGTTTTTATTCCTATGCATAAAAAAAAAATGTTTTGGAGGTGTCATTAGGTAGTTCACCAGGAAACCAGGCATATTCCCATGTGCCAAAAGATCATTTGAGCAAGTCGAAGGGGAAAGGGAGGGTAGTTGGATAGAAGGGGATTCTTAATATTATTTCTGTTTCTGTTAGTACGTTGTATTTCCTAAAATTCTTGTTAGACTTTCCTAAATTGAACAAACCCAATTTGTGCATGTAATAATTTCAATTCGACTTAATTTTCAATTATTGCATGTCACTTAGGTTTGACCTAGACTATGTTCTGTGCAGAAATGATTTGTCGCCTATAGTGAGGGCAATAAAGGGATTTTGCAAGAGAATTAAGTTGTTTTTGGGTGTGACATTTTTAATATAAAAAATAATCCTCACAATGTGCAACGAAAAGCATGCTCTAGGAACGGGCTGTTACAAAGCAGGAGACAAGTGGGACAGATATCTATAGGATACAGGAGTTAGGCCAAAATTTACAGAAGGTTCTTTTTCCAGCCCTTTTCTTTTCCTAGTTATTGGACTAGATTTTCTGCCAGGATTCATTTGGCAAAATTATTTCTTTAACTTTTTTTAATGCTAGCAAGAACTTAATAGAGGAGAGGACTCAGATCCCAGACAGCCAATTTAAGGTGAAAGAAAGGCCTCGATGTTAGGTTGAGCTTCTTGAGGTGTATTAAGGCTGGTTTTTTTGTTTTGTTTGTTTGTATGGTCTAACCATTTGATAACATGATCCTGACATATATTTGGGATCAGCATATGGATCTTTAGTTGTAAGGGCCTTGTCATGCTATATGCAAAATGGAGTAACTAAGTTAGTAATTACTGAAAGAGAGAGGAGTGAAGTCATTGAGGTTTCTTATGTATGTTTATTTTATTTTCTTGTAAAGAGAGAAGGTGGTGAAGATTATTAAATTTCTGTTGTTTCTTATTTTCTAACTTTTTGGGCATTTACTTGGTGCTTATGCCATTAAAGAAATGTCTGTCTGTGCATGGGCACATGTTTTCATGTCTGCATCTTTCGAGAAGACAAAAGAAAGTTGCCTTTAAATGCTTGGCTTATCTCTTGTCCGGTCTTATACTTAGAGTGAGGAATTTTGTCATTTTCAGGATGATACTGCATTTGAGAAACAAAGTGCTCTGTTTGCTCTGGCAATTTCAGACATTGTACTCATAAATATGTGAGTATTCAAGTTCATTGTGAAGCGCTTGTATATATTCTTTCTTGATAGATAGACGTCTCTGTCTTGTGATTGGCATAAAGAACATTGATGTGAGTTTGTCCTAGACTGAGCTAAACTTGTATGTAAACATGGGTTAAGACCTGAACAATTCTGATTACTTCAGGGGTTTGAAGCCCAATCCAGACTGTTTAGAAAATTGCTATTCTTGCTTACTCTGAACTGGTAGATAATTAGAATCAGGCATTGATTGTAAGCTGTATTGTTGTTTTTAAGTTCCTAATATTTCCAATTAATAAAGTTAAATATTATCAGCATAAATCTTGCATTATTTGCACCAGGCTGGTCGCATCTGAATTAGGTGAAGTTTGTGCTTCCAGTATCTGATGCCTGGAATTGAAATTGAGTTTTAGACATAGTGTTCGGCAGTTGCGTGTCTATATCAGGTGACTACATCTTCTCTATCATGAAGATCAGTCAGCCTGGATTTCTTTACTTGATATTTAGCTTTGCCTAGCTGAAATCATAAGAGAGTAGCTTGAATTAGTTTTTGATAATTCTACTATGATGTCACATCTAATACAATGAGGTGCATGCTTAAACTCTTAAATGAACAAATTTAAACTCCCACTGTTTTCATTATATGTTATTGCTGAACTCCCTTTTCCTGTCATCCTTGCTCATGAGCTTAAGTTTATTTATTTTTCATTTTCACCTGTCATGGTGGGATCAGGTGATTACATCAATTAACAATTGGATGGTGCAATATGTGATTGCAGGTGGTGCCATGATATTGGTAGGGAGCAAGCTGCTAACAAACCACTCCTAAAAACAGTATTTCAGGTACTGCCTTCTATGTTTCTCTCAGCTAATCATGATATTTGGTTCTGCAGTCATATCAGTCTATTTGCTTTTATGTAGGTCATGGCGCGATTATTTAGTCCTCGCAAAACTACACTTATGTTTGTAATACGTGATAAAACCAAGGTATGGTACTCATTAGTTGGCTTTCTTGGAGTTTCTTGCAAGAGATGGTTCCTGCCTCTAAATATACTTCTCTGTTTAAGTTTAAACCATTCTTTTGACCTGATTTTCGCATGTAGACTCCACTGGAACATTTGAAGCCTATTCTTAGTGAAGATATTCAGAAGGTACAACCGTGCTAGGCCCCTCCCTCCTGTCTCACTCTCTCCTCTTTGAGATGCGTCATATGACCAATAATATTTTTGTTTGTCCCACCATTGGTGATATTTTGCAGATATGGAATGCAGTTTCTAAGCCCCAGGCTTATAATAACACACCTCTTAGTGAATTTTTCAATGCAAGATATCCTCTCTCTCTCTCTCTCTCTCTCTCTCTTAGTGGTGGGTATGTGTCCTTTGCTTTCTGACTATCTTTTGTTGGCCATGAAGGTTGAAGTTACTGCTTTATGTAGTTATGAGGAGAGGGAAGAACAATTTAAAGAGGAGGTGAATCCTTCATTATCTGCTGCCTTACTGTAGCCTCTTAACTTTTTTATGATTCCATCATTATTTCTTATGAGTTCTCAATTGTATACAAATATTTTGTTGTAGTGTTAATGTTCTGGTCCTTGATAAGCCATCTATAAATTAGTCAATGATTTTTTTTTTGTTGATCAGGCCTTTAGCTGACTAGCCATGTCATGTAAAAGTTTCAAGATACTGACCTCTTTTAAAAAAATGTTTTCCTGGACAATATAAAGTATTTTATGGAATTGAAGACATTAACATGTTTTAAAGTACCACAGCTCTTATGATTCTGATTGTGATTCACCATGTTGAGATTCTAAAACAAGTTTGAGGTGTTCAGAAGGATGGAGGCTTTCTCTGAAATTTTGCAAGTATCTGTTAATTGTGCAGAAGAAAATTTAGTACCATGTGTCATTGTGTGGGCTGGACAAACTCTTATGTCCATAAAAATTGTAATCAATTTGTTCTTCCATTATTAGGTAATGATATGTTCTTTTATACGATGTTGTGATACAGGAATTTATCAATCTTTTTTGTGTTTGCACATTCTATTAATAGTTTTAAAGGGAGTTTACAAGCCTGCAGCATTATGTGCCTTCTTATACAGGTTGCTCAACTGAGGCAGCGTTTTTACAATTGTATTGCACCTGGAGGGCTTGCTGGTGATAGACGGGCAGTTGTCCCTGCCTCAGGATTTTCTTTCAGTGCACAACAGATATGGAAAGTAATAAAAGAAAATAGGGACCTAGACCTTCCTGCTCACAAGGTTACGCCTTGTTCTTGCTATGTGATCATAAGAAATTGTTTGATTTGAGAATACAATTGGCACTTTTCTCTTCTTGTATATTATGTTTTTTGATATTTAGGTCATGGTTGCAACTGTGCGGTGCGAAGAGATTACCAATGATAAGATAAGTTGCATGACCTCTGATAAGGTATTGGTGCATCTGCCTTCTGGTTAGGAGCTGTTTCCATGTAATGCAAGTGAGGCACTATTTAGTTTAAATTACTCGGTTCATCTTTTGTAATAGGAGTGGTTAGCATTGGAGGAAGCTGTTCAGACTGGTCTAGTATCTGGTTTTGGGAAAAAGATTAGTTCAATCTTAGAAACATATCTTTCGCAGTAAGTTTGAATTTCCAAGTGAGTAAGATTGAAAAATGTCTGCTTCAATTTTTGATAGCTGAATCTTTTACTGGTCAATTACCTCTGCAGTGTGCAATACTTGCAAATAAGTAAAAGAACTAACAAAAGAATATAGTTGTGATTTATGTTTGGAGCTTTTTTCGTATATTGCACTTAGTTTTAACAATACATTATATGCGAGCAAATATGCATGTCTAGGGTATTAGTCTGAGTAACCATTCTTCTATGATTGTTGAAGGACCAAGCATGAAAATGGTGTAATTACTTGACAATATCAGTATTGTTGTTGTTGTTGTTAATATTATTTTATATTGTTATTATTAGTTGATATTGATTATTGTCAAAACAACACACAAAGCCTTAATCTCACTTAGTGGTTATATGGACTCTAGCTCATCTATTATCTCTTTTTATGACCATATCTTTTGCAAAGCTATTATGTCCCATGTTACTTCTAAGAGTTTCTCACCACGTCTTCCTTGGTCCTCATCTCTTTTACTACAAAATTCTTTATTCCATTCACTCTCCTCATAGGAGCATCTGCTAGTTTGCCATGTATAAGAGTTTTTCACATATTTTGCTTGATGCTCTATCTCTTTGATACAAGCTTCTTTTCACTCCATTCTCTCCTCATAGGAGCATATATTCATATGTCATGCCTAAGAGTTTCTCACCATGTTTTCCTTGGTCTTCTCTATCTCTTTTGTTGCAAACTTTTGTTTTTTATTCCATTCATTCTTCTCATAGGTGCATCTATTAGTCTTCCTCTCACATCATAAAATCATTTTAATTGCATCTCACTCATCTTATCTTTAATAGGCACCATTCTGACTTTGTTAAGGATAACCTCGTTCCTAATTTAGTCGTTTCTTATATTGATGCACATCCACCTTAACATCATCCTCTTTGATTACACTTATATTTTGCCCAACACACCGTGCCAGACTGATTACTATCAAAAAGTGTTGGCTACAGTGATGGTTTGGGTGTAAAACAACATGAAATGGTAGCAATATAAAATAACACGCAAACACAAGGTTGAAAGAGATGCACAAATTGGACAGTGCTAGCAATAATAGTGGATCAATAAATTATAGAGATAGTGTTGAACATATTTTAGACATGGTAATATTTTTGTCATGATAGAAGATGAAAATTGCTTTTACATGTGTCTTTCAATAATTGTTCTTTCTTTTTGATAAGCAAAAAGTTCAATAAGAATACCATATAGGGAACAGACCCATATCAAGAGAGAAAGACCAAAAGCAAGGGAAAAAAAATAAAGAAAACAAAAAACGAACCTAAATTCTACCTATGTATGCAAAAGCAAAGAAGTATACAAATTTTAAAGGTCCAGTGTCTACACCTTTTAAAGCTCTCCTATTTCTCTCACACCAAATGCTCCACATCTCATAACCACCCAAGTGCCTCTCAACGCATATGCATTGGATGACCCCGTTCCGGCCAAGCAAAAAATTCAATATTGAGGCTAGTATAATGTACTAATTGTCAGAGATGAAATATGTAAGGCTCCAAACATACAAGTTCCTTCATAATGATGGAGGAGATAACTTACTAACTCACCATTCCTTTAACACATGAAGCACTGAAATGAAACAATCTGCCCCAGCTTCCTTGAGTTATTAGAAGTAAGAACGGTAAGTAGGGATGCAGTTCAGACAAAAAAAGGCTGCCAAGAGGTAGGGCCTTGATCTTTACAGAGCCTTCTATGGGAAGCTTAGCCGTCCTTGGTGGTAAAGAGGACTATGGGATGAAAGGAGATAGAGACAACTGGTTCCCCATGAGTGCTAAAGTCCTCCTTTGTTTAAATCATAGGAAAATCATGTAGTACAGGACTGTTTTTCAAGTCCATTTTGGGGTCTTGGAGATTGTGTCTAAATTGTAGGGACCATATAAAGTCATCAGAGTAGATATAAAATCTCCTGCCACTAAGACTTCCTTAGGCCTAGGCAGCATAAAAAGATCTTGCAACATTGCATAAACGCCAATGCCACACCAATTATCAGGGCAAAACCTCATCCTGGAATCAATCCCTCTCCAAAAACCAACAACGTGGGGCATAGAAACACCACACATGGTGAGCCATGGCTGGCCTAATCCAGTCTATTGGCAAGATAACAAATGCATGAATAAGACTAGGGAGAAGATACATTTTATTGTACTTCCAAGTTTGGAACCAGGCCTCCAAAGCACTCCAGAGAGGCAGCACCTTCTCCTGGCTTGTTTCTTTGTTCTATTCTGAGTAATTCTTCTCTATTCTACTATGTAAATTTCACTGGTTCCTTTGTTGTCTCTCTATTTCTCTTTCCTTGTCACATATTCTGTTGCCCAACCACACTTTGAGTGAGAGCATGTGCTGGTGTATACTTTAGCTAGATGCATGTGGGTTATTTGCAGTTTTTCTCATGGAGAGGTGGCATTAGATTGCTTCCTCCTTGGCACCTTATGCATAAGGTGGCAATGGATAGCCCTCACCCTAATAAAAGTAGGACACTAATTGGATTTTAGCCTAATCAAGCACAACGTGGAGGATAGGCATTTATATCATTTTCCTTTCATGCCTTGTTTGCCAAACTCCAAACTTGCACAAATTTCAACTTCATTTCTGCATCCAATCCATTCAAGTAATTTAATTAGCACACAAAGTTCATCTTATGAAAAATTAAAGACAAATTATCACACAATGCACTGAGTTTATGGAAAATAAAACCACAAGATATAACAATTTGGCCTCCTAAAAGTGAATTTTATCCTTTAAATTTAACCTGCCTGAATCCTCAAAATAGCAATGTGCTTAAGGTCTCAATTGTTCTCAATATCATGTCTCCCTCTGCCTCTTGCAAGTCTTGTGTGTCAAAAGTTCTGATCTTCACCTTGTTGGTAGATATGATATGGAGACTTTCTACTTTGATGAAGGTGTGAGAAAGGGAAAGCGACAACAGTTGGAATCAAAATTACTGCAAGTAAGAAATGCAATTTTTATTTGAATTGTTTTTCTTCTTAAGAAATTGTTTGGGGAATATACAATTGGTGTATGCGTGTTTATGGTTGCTGTTGCTTGGTATATGTTTAAACCATTCCATGTTCTGAAGTTTAATCTTTGAACTAGAAGTCTGAGGTAAGGTTGCCCTATTGCTCCATGGGGATTCACTTGGTTGGAATAGAATGAACCTCATCTTGGCATATGAGGTAAGGACTAAGGTTGTGCATCTGTCACCCTTCCAAGCCTCCTTAGATGTTGTAGTGGTAGGTTCATCATGCATTGGGCTGGCTTTATTTGTTTTACTTGCTTTCAGTGCTTAATAAATGTATGTCCTAATATATTCTATATATTTTAATTTAAGTAGCTATTAGCTATAGATTTGAGGAATATGTGTTTTCAGATATTCTTCTATAGCTATCTGATGCACAATTTTCTTTTAAGCAATTTCATGGTAAAGGTACATTTTGATTTGATGTTCTTAATGGTAGAACCACTTGAGCTTTTACAAGCAGATGTTACATTTTCATGCCATTTATATACTGGAAGTTTCAATCCCACTTCTAAAGAGCTCTTCAAAAGAATGCTTAAATTACTAGTTTGCCCTAATGATCACCATAAATTAGCTTCCTTCCTGTTAATTTTGTTTTTAATACACAAAATATTCTGTTAACCAAACTACATTTAAAGATTGTTAGATGTTTCATACTTGTCTTTTGGGGATATGTTGAGATCCATGGACTTATATTATTAAGTCAATCATTCTGTCATATGGATCATTTCCTGGCTGGAGAAGTTCATGACTTTGTATACATCTCAGTGAGAGTCCGGAATGGTTTTCTGTTTGTTTGGTTTCTGGGAATGCATCTTTTTCATATTCTCACTAATTTATGTATCATGCAGTTGGTGCATCCTGCATATGTTACCATGCTAGGACATATACGTTCTAAGGTGCTTGAAAGTTTTAAGACCTGTCTTGACAAATCACTGCAAGGAGAAGGATTTGCGGCTTCCGTTCGCAACTGCACTAAGGCTTGTATTCTTGAGTTTGAGCAGAGTTTTGCAGGTACATTAAATGCTTTGCATTGCAAGATTGAGGCTTGATACTCAGCAATGTTTCATTTGATCTGGTTATGTATCATACTTTAAAACATTCTATTTACTTTTGCCTCATTTCAACTGGCTATTGGAATTTACCACTGTCATGTTCTTCTTCCTGTTGTGACCCTACCTAAACCCTTAGTTCAACCAAAAAGTTTTGACTCGTGCATTCTTGTTTCCCCCCCCCCCCCCTTTTTTTATGTATTGCATGCCTTTCTTATTTTCTTTTCCTAGGAAGTTATATTCTTCTTCCTCTTGTGGCCCTGCCACTGTCATATTCCAAGGTACTTTCTCTGCTGACCTTCCCCTCCTCTGCTGACCTTCCCCTCTGGGGCTTAGCTTTCATTACCTTGATCTCATCAATTTCTCTCTCTCTCTCCCTCTCTCTCTCTCTCTTTTTCTCACACACACACAAACATAAAGCAGCCAACATGACCCACACATCTGATTGCATGCTAACATAGGGATGCTTACAAACCTTTCATTCAAATTTCTCTTGTATCTTTTATTATCATTTCTTAGTCTGGGGCTTTTGGTGTTTCCGTACCACATTATTGAATAACTTACATGACATTTTATTTAAAAGAGTCAAAATTTTGTCTCGATGTATTTACATCAAGTAGCATGTAAATGAAGCATTTTCAAAGTGACACAAAAAAACAAATAAAAAATGCATAGAAATATTGGACAATGGAAATTGACAGCTTTGTAATAAATTAATTAAAAATATTTAGAGTTGTATAACAATTCACATAAATGAACAACTGTAGAATAAAAAGGCAATGGTTCGTTGAATAATTACTGTAAGTATCTTCTATAGCTTAGTTCTCTAAATCCCATGTGAGTCATTTTGAAACCTTGATCTTAGCAAAATAAGGTTTAATCCCACTAGGTGGAGTTAAGAATAGAGATTCTAGCTCATCAATCATCTCGTTTTATGACATATATTCTGTAAGTTCGTATTATGATTGTTGTCATGCCTAAGAGTTTTTCTTGGTTTTCGTATAGTTCTTGTATTAGAAACTTCCTCTCTTCTATCCACTCTCCTCATAAACTATTGTTCTTCTTACACAAGCAAAGCAACTTAATTTCATCTCACTCATCTTATCCTCAATTGAGGCCACTTCAACTTTATTAAAAATAATCTCATTTCCAATTCTGTCTTTGGTTTTTTTCTTTTAATGTTTGCACGCCACCCATTGTGCGGTCCTTATCTTAGTTACACTCATATTTTGGACATATTCCTTATTGTCTTAACATTTCACACCATACAGTAAAGGGTGTTGTAGTTTATGATTAAACTTTCCTTTTAACTTTAAAGAGATTTTACAATCTAATAAAAAGTTTAAAGCTCATCTCCTCTTTAACCATCTTACCTCAATTATATGAATAATATACTCAACAATATCCCCCTTTTTTCGGATATTTGAACTAATCTTCCTTGGAATAACTTAGATCTTTAAGTCTCACTGTAACATTATTCATGCTTTTATTTTTATCATAGTTATTAAAAGCGCAAGGCACACTAAGGCGCAAAGGGGTCCTGGAGCTCGGGGTGCGAGGTGCAAGGTGAGGTGTGCTGAGGAAAAAATATAATTTAATAAAAAATAAGAAAATTAAAAGGATAAAAACAAAATATAATAAAGTAACAAGTATTCATCATCAAATTCAAACATAAACAATTCATAATCAAACAAAAAATTTCAAGAAAATAAATACAACAATAATAACATCCAACATCAATCAATCATCAATCATAAGATGATCTCGATCAACAACAATATATTCTTATTGTTGTAAAAGGCAAATATTGAAAAAAAAAAAAAAGAAAATGAAAGTTTTAAAAAAATGGGCAGCATTTCCCCTTAATAATAGTGATAATCTTTAATTTTTAAGAAGAAAAAATCAGAGAGAGAGGGGGGGGGGAGGCAAAACTGAAATAGAAGAAAAATAAAAATAAAGAGAGGGATGAGATGAGAGAGAGAAAGAAAAAAACATACCTATTTCAGTGGTAGCTAGCCCTTTTCTATCACTACCCAGCCAGTCTTTTCAGAAGAAGAAGTCTAAACTACTCTTTGGTGTTGCAAGAAGGAAGATAGGCTTTTAGGGCTTTGGGTTTGTCTCCATCGAGTATTTAGGGCTGGGTTTTTTTCACATTTTTTTACTTTTTAAAAAAAATATATATGAAAGATATGAGGGCACGCCTCTCGCCTCTGCTGAGGTGGGTGCCTCAATAGATAGGCACGTGCCTCTTTTAAGGTCGCCTTGCCTTGGGAAGTCTAAGGTGCAGGGGTTGGCGCCCCTTGCGCCTTGCTCCTAAGGCACGCCTTTCACAACTATGATTTTTTACTAAACTAACATTTCATATATTTAGTTTTTGGAATGCTCAACTTGAAGCCTTTAGATTCTAAGACGCCTCTCCGTTCCTTGAGCTGTACTTCTCACTTTCTTTTGTCATATCCACCAAGACAATGTCATCTGCAAAAATAAATCTACCAAGGATCCTCTTCTTAGATGTGATTAGGGAGTTCATCCATCACAGTGCAAAGAGATAAGGGTGTAGTTGTAATCCCATTATAATTGAAAAGTATCAGTATCTCCACCACAAGTCTTTATATGTATTTGTAGTCTATGGCATGTCTTTAATAACTTGTATATAAGCAACTTGCACTCATTTCTTCTCAAAGAGCCTCCATAAGAGTTCTATGGGGACTTTGTCATAGTTTTTTTTTTAATAGTTTATAAATACAACAATAACAATCCCACTAGGTGGGGTTAGTCGACTACATGAATTCTAGACCTCCATATGCCTTTATTGATGGTCATATTCTCTATAAGGCCATTTTATCTTGTGTCATGTCTAAGAGTTCCCCACTAAGTTTGCTCTGGTTTTTCTATAACACAAATTTTTAGAAAGAGAAAAATAAGATGGAAAACAAAATCCAAGAGGAAATAGCATTTCTAAAGTCATTGTAGATTAGGATAATTTAAAGTTTCAAAAAAATTGGAATTGAGTTCAGATTCTAAATGGAGATTGAGATAATTGGGATTGCCATAGTTGTGGAGGGATTGAAATGGGACTGAAATTATGAAATAAACTTGATGAAGTTGTGATAAACAAAAACAAAATCATAACGACATATATATTATTGAAAGAGAAGTTGGGAAGGATTAGGTTCGACTCTAGGAGATAAGTGGGAGATAATATTATCTTAATATGATTTGAGAAGGATAAGGATTAGGACTAATTAAGGAATTGGAAACAAATCAATTCCTTGTAGAAGAGGAAATTATTCATCTAAAGTTTAGAGTCAAACTAATTCCTTGTCAAAAAGGGTTTAGGATTGATAATATAAAATTTGAGGATAAATAAGAAGAAAAACCTATGTATTAGTTGGTTGGGATTTGATAATGATTATGATTAATTTAGGCGTTAGAAATAAAAGGGGAAATTGCATCCAAAACCAAAAGGGATTTGGATAAAACCTAAAGGGCTTACAAAAACAAACTTAAGGACGATTAAATCATCAAACTTAGCTATGAGCATGAGTGTGAAGTAAAGCTGCTAGATATTTATGGATTTTCTCTATAAGGGGGTTAGGTGAGTGATCATTCTTGCACTAGTATGCTTTGAAAATCATTCCCATGCATGTTGAAAAATTATTTTGACGAATATATATTCTCAATTTTGATGTTTGATATATATTCTTGAACTATTGATTTAAAAACAAATTGAGAATGGGGACTTATCAAATCATTTTAAAAAGATTATTGATGGTATTGACATGTTGTTATAAACTTTTGTGGAGCCATTGGAGAAGTTCTAGGGTTATTCTGGCAACTAAAATTTGGCTATTTATACAACGCCATGGGAATTTTAGTTTCTCAACGGGGGATGAATTGATTATTTTGGTCATGCTCCATCGGGTACTCGAGGGTTAGATCTAGGGTATTTATTGGATCTCCTTGTACATTGTTGGATCTGGACTAAATTACTTGTTGAGATATTTATTGGGGTTTGCATTGATTATTAAATATTATTGTAGTTCCATTGGTTTATTAGGAATCATACATTATAGAAATTATTGGCTATACCATGTGGTATGATGTGACTTTATATGGTGATACTTGTTGCATAGGAAATATTGGTGAATATTTAAAATTTAAATTTATTTTTATTGTATACATATGCAATTCTTTATTTTGGTATTGATCTATTATGCGGGGTGACCTTCACTAGCCTTTAGGCTCACCACTCTCCCTAACATATTTTTTAGGTCAGCAAGATTAGTGGGCTAGACATGGACTTGGATCGGAGGATATTACCAGTGAACTCAATTTGTGATAGTTTAATTTTTAGTTATTTTCTATTATTTCAATTGTATAAATATGGAAGAATTTTTAGGCTTCATGAATCTTAAGTCCTGGCTTAGGGTTTATAGTTAATTACACAACCCTTTTTTCTTTTTTTTTTTGGGGGGGGGGGTGGTGTGTGACATTTTCTCTCCCTCTTTGCGCTATATTTATATATATATATATGTATATTTTTATCTCTATACTGATGTATTGGGCATGAGATCTGTTGTATGTTTACATCAATGTTGTTAAAGGCCCAACGTGCACTAAGGCGCAAAGGGTCTTGGAGCTTGAGGCATAAGGCGGGGCGCGCGCCTGGCAGGTGCAAGGCACATGCTGACTAAGAAGAAAGAAAAATATACTTCTTAATTGAATAATAAGTCATAAAATAGATCCTAATCACATATCAACATTTATGTTATCAAAAAATTCAAAAATTCAACATATATTAAATTAATCATAACATAAACATACTTCATGACATACCTGTAAATTTCAGCAAATTAAATCCCACCATATTTCAACAAATCAGAAAAAGGAATCAACATTTAAACACCACAAATAAAAAAAAAAATTAGTATTTGACATATATAATTAAAAGACATCAAAATAGTACTAAAAATGTCATTAAACTTAAGCAAAACCAACCAAAAAATGTTAGTTTTAAGACTTTAAGTCAACAGTCAACTTAAAAGGAAAAGTTAAATGATCAACCTTAAACCAATAATAGGTCCTAAATGGCTAAATTTTAATTAGGATTAACTAGATATACATAATAACTAGAAATCATCCTCATCATCAAGATCAAATGTATCTATATTTTCATCATTAGAACTATCATCTCCAATATCTTCTTCTACATCATCTCCCTCTCCATCTTCTTCTTCCTCGTCAAGATCCATTCGAGCATTTGAAGTTGATGCCCTTGTCCCCCTCCCCCTTATCAAATTTGAAGTTGAAGTCGCTTTTGATCTAGTTGAGTGATTAGCTTCTTCAACACTAGATGCCATAGCAACATCAGCCCATATCAAATCATGATCTTCATGTACTAGCTCATCATTTGACTCTCCAAATTTATCAATTGCCCCAAGCAACCACTCATTACTTTCATCAACTTCATCTAAAGAAATTGAATCAATTGATTTACGCAAACTGAAGCGACGTCTCAAAACTCTATTATACTTGACAAATACCAAATCATTGAGACGTTGCTCCAATCGATTTCTCTTTTTGTTATGATGCTGTCATAATTAAATTAGAATCAGTAAGTTAAAGAAATAAGAAATCATACACTTTTAGTGGTGAATATTAAGAATAAGAAAAAATACTCTTACATGCACAAAGACACTTCAATTCCTTTCACAACCTGAAGAGCTACAAGTGAGGCTATATATCTTGATGGCAAACTTTTGCAAATTAGGGATTGCAGTACCAAATTGAGACCACCATTCAACTAGGAAAAAATATACTATAATAAGTAATTGAAAATTGCTAGTTGTAGACTAATGATTAGACAGACTTAGATCATTAATTAAAAAATCATATTACCTGGTGCCAATTGATTCCTCCTCTTATGCATATTTGTTTTCCTAATATCCCTTCAGCATTTTTATACAAGCTTAGCTCTTTAGAAATTTTGTCTTGCACCTCTGCAGTGGGAACCAACCTCTCTATGGTTTGATACAACCCATCAATAATCTCTTGATCTTCTCCAATGCTTGCATTTGAATAAAAAAATTCTGGATTCAAGTAATATCCGGTTGCATGTAGAGGACGATGCAATTGAATATTCCACCTCCCATCAATGATTTCAAATATTTACTTGTATTTCCTTTCATCATCAAAAGATTTTGCAATGGCTTCTTTTGCCCTATCTATAGCCTCATAAATATAAGGTATAGCAGGCTTATCCTCATTGTCTACCACTCTAAGGACCTTGACAAGTGGCCTTGACACCTTGAGAGCATAAAGAATATTTTTCCAAAATGAATCTTGTAACACTATTTGAGATGCGAGCTTACCCCGTGCTTCTCTTGTAAATTTAGAGTTAGTCCACTCTTCTGAAATGAACATCTTCCTCAAGTTGGCTTTTTGTTTATGAAGTCTTGAAAGAGTGAGGAAAGCCGTGGCAAATCTTGTTTTCCCAGGTCTTAGCATCTCTCTCTTTTTTGTGAATGTTCTCATCATATTCAACACTTGTGTAAAGCTATACAAGAATCCATTTACTGCACATGCTCTTTGAAAAGTCTTCTTCAATATAGGAAGTTTAAAAATATCTTCTAACATTAGGTCTAAGCAATGGGCAGCACATGGTGTGACACCCTTAACTTGCATGAACATAAAAACATAGGACAGACGGTCATATTTCTTCATATATCTTTTTTTACTTTTGATATATATATATACATATACATATTTATGTGATGAAAATAACTCTTATACTTTTTGAAGAATAAGAGGTATAAGTACATATACAACTTTGTTTGAGAATTTTAGATGAAAATTCCAAAAGAAAAACACCCTTATAGTCTCATGGCTTAAATTGATTACAAAATTAGAATTTAGTGTCAAAGGAAGCGGGGTTTTCATTCATAAAGGGACGATAAGGATATCCGAGTATCAAGATAGAAAACGTAACATAAACCACAAAAATAGATTTTAACTTTGAAAACTTCTTTCGAATAAGGAAAGAAAGACTAATTTTAGATTTATGAAAATCCCTTTTCTAAAGAAGCCACCACGTTCCACGTCCATCCTCCAATCTCCTCATTCGCTATCACTTGGGGGGCAAAAATATGGGATGAGATTCATGCGAGTCTCAGTAAGTACAAGAGAACCATCATATGTATTTAAGCAAGTCATGACATAACATAACATAACATATCATATGGAGACACGAGAGGTTCCACAAACTATGAGGGCACGAACCCTCGTGCGTAGCTCCGGTCCCGAAACTTGCGTGAACATAACATATCATAAGGGACCATATAACATAATTCATGGGCATGCTTAAACATCATAAATAGTTCATAATGTACTTACCTCAACTTGGTTGGATGAGATTTGAATGTTTAAGGTTTCACACCTTACTGAGTTTGTTTTTCTGCAGATAAAATACGTATTTGCGTGAACTAAACTTCAACTAATCTTACATGGGATTGTAGGTAATTAAATAAGGGGTTGATATGTGAAATCTCAGGAAAAAAGGGGATGCCACGTGCCCTCACGCGCCCCAAGAAGAGGTGGCGCGTATTTGCACGCGTTGGAGGCAGAATCGACACCCTTTCGTATTTTTGCCATATCTCCCTCATTTTAACTCCAAATTGACTTCCGTTTGAACCTACGGACTCCTATTTCAGTCCTCTATATGATTATGGAAAGAAATCAGACTTACCTTTCCGAGTTGTTGATTGTTACCGCAGTTCTTTGCGGTTGTCCGCTTTTCCGACAAGCCTTTGCCTCTCCTTCGCTTTCTCCCTTACTTTTCACCGCCTTCTTTCTTTCTTTTTACAAAACTTCCCCCTCACACTCAAGATCTTATTTCTCTCTAAAAGTGCTCTCGAAGTGGCATGGATTTAGTTCACAAAATTTTGGAATAGCTTGGGAAGATAGATTTCAAGCTTATTTATAGAATTACCCGACAAATCATAACATGCCATGTGTCACCTTAATTATTTGGGATTCATCATTACTTCCATGTGTTCCCATCCACATGGTGACATGTGTCCCACACTTGGAGGTTAAGTAAAGACTTGGAGAAGACTTATCCATGTGTTTCCATTCAAATGATGCCATGTGTCCCATATAATCATTACTTCTATGTGTTTTCCTCCAAATGGTGCCATGTGTCCTATAATCATTACTTCCATGTGTGGCCAATGAAAGCTTTCCATAATGCCCAAATCAAATCTTGACATGTGTCTTAAGCTACATTTAACTAAGCTTTGGGATCCAAAGTAGAATTTAAGACTTATTTGAAATCCAAACCAGTAGATTTGTGCTACGTCATCGTTGATCTTATCCTCAAACACCCAATAGGATGCTTCCACCTCACAAGGACACTTGGAGGGTGTTGATTGGCTAATCCTTGAAATATTTGGTTGATATTTTGGCTAGTTTACCAATATTACACTTGTGCCCGAGTTTTTCCAAAAATGTCACTTTACTCGGACTTGGTAATTACGATTTTGCCACTAGTTCAAAACTAAATTTTTGTCTTAGGACTTTTGTAACCCCTTGAAAATGTCTCATTTCGTCATATATTTGAACTTAAAGATCATTGGTATATATCACAATTTAAAGTTCTTGGATATTATATGTTTGAACTGAGAAAGAAAAGAAACAAAAATCTCAGGTGTTACACATGGTGTCCAATATAAGTGCTTTCGCTTAGCCATTAAAAAGTCTCCTATAAGACAAGTTAAAAATCTGTCATTAAACTGACAACATCAACATCATTCAAAGGTAAAAGTTAAAAAATAGCAAACTTACCAGCTAAAACATTAGCCGAGGCATTATTCGTCACAACTTGAACCACATTTGCTTCACCTACTTCCTCTACAAACTGGTCAAGTAATTGAAATATTTTAACAGCATCCTTGGCATATGAGAAAGTATCAATGGATCTAATGAACATGCTTCCCTTTGGACAATTTACCAAAAAGTTAAGCAAAGATCTTTCTTTCTTATCCTTCCAACCATCACACATAAGGGAACATCCATATTTAGGCCAATCCTCCTTATGACTTCATAATTTCATTTGTGCGTACCAACTCCTTCTTAAGATAAGGAACTCTCACCTCATGATAAGTAAGAGGTTTCATGCCTGGACCAGCTCGACCAATAACCTCAATCATTGGCTTAAAACTTGGATACTTGACTACATTGAAAGATAAGCCAGCTTCATACATCCATCTAGAAAACCAAACGTAAGTATTCTCCCTCAGTTCTTTATTGACATGGGTCTCTATTGTTGTTTGCTTCCCAGTGCTCACTTTAGGTTTAGGAGGCAGAAGCAAATCCAAAGGCCCTTTCATCCTTTGCTTTTTTTGTTGCATAGTTAAACCTTGACTTGAACTTGAAGACACAAGCCTTTTAACACCTCTTTCAAAAACCACTTCATCAACATCATCATCTCCAAGGGTATCAATGTCGTCAAAATCTGGTATAACATCACTATTGTTCTTTTCTTCTAGCTTTTTCGACATATACTCTCTAATTTCTTCTTTAACATGTGAAGGACATTTTGGACAAACTTTGGCATTCCTATACCCTCCAACAAGGTGTTGTTTAGCTCGATAAATCCTTCCTTTTGTTATTTTTCCACAAAAATTACATTTTAAAGAGTTATGTCCTTTGGATCTGGCAGTGTGTTATATTTCCATGCTGGATCTTTTCTTCCACTGCCATTAGGATTAGGATATCTACCATAATCATCATAAGCAAGGAGTCATAAATTTGAAAAGACATTGTAAAAAAATTCTGAAAAGAAGCATGGATCAATAAGTGGCTGAATTTCAACCAAGGAAGGGAGGGGTTGAAAAAGAATTCTAATTAGCAGTGGGATTTTCTGGAATGGAGAACTGATGCAGGACAACAAGAAGTATTCCAGAAGATTGGAGGAGAAGAGAAAAAATTTCAGGGAGGGGAAAGAAGAAATCCAGGGAAGTAGTAGAGATTAAACTTCTATTCTATTTCTAATCGAGCATAGGATCCGATTAAGGATTAAAACTTCTATTCTATTTCTAAATGCTGCAGTTCTATATGAGTATACTTGAAAATTTGTAAAGACTAAGGCTAAATTTTGCCAAAAAATGTTAAAAGAAAAACGAAAAAGAAGAAGCAGCAGCAAGCATCAACAAATAAAAATTAAAAAAAAAAATAACTAAAGAAGAAGAAGAAGAAGTAGCAGCAGCATAAGAAAGAAGAAGAAGAAGTTGAGGAAGAGAAGAAGAAAAAGAAGAAGAAGCGGCTAACAGTAGCAGCAACGTAAGAAGAAGAAGAAGAAGAAGAAGAAGAAGGCGGCTAGCAATAGCGGCAACGTAAGAAGAAGAAGAAGAAGTAGTAGTAGTAGCGTAAGAAAGAAGAAGAAGCAGAGGAAGAGAAGAAGAAGAAGAAGAAGAAGAAAAAGAAGTAGGCTAGTAGTAGTAGCAGCGTAAGAAGAAGAAGAAGAAGAAGAAGAAGAAGAAGGATAGCAGGAGAAGAAGAAGAAGGAGCAGGAGGATAGTAGCAATGTAAGAAGCAGCCGTGTAAGAAGAAGAAGAAGAAGGATAGCATCAACGTAAGATTAAGAAGCAACTGTGTAATAAGAAGAAGAAGAAGAAGAATAGCAACGTAAGATTAAGAAGCAGCCGCGTAATAAGAAGAAGAAGAAGAAAGAAGAAGAGAGCAACAAGGATTGCCGAAAAAGAAGCAGGCTAGCTGCTGCTAGCAGCGTAAGAAGAAGAAGAAGAAGAAGAAGGGATTGTCGATATGTTACCTAGGCCTGGAGAAGCAAAAGCACCTCAATCAAAACTGGAGAACTGGAGAAGAACTTGAGGAGTTGCAGTTGTTGTGTTGTGTGAGAGAATAGAGTGCTGCGTAAGAGAGTTTTGGAGCCTTGGAGGTGTAGTCTCTTGGCCTTCTAGAAATCAGATGAGCTGGAGCATCATATTTTTGAGTTTTGTTGACTCTTTAATATTGTATTTTATTATTTTCTCTCTTTAAGCTTTAATAGAAATGTTTAAAAAATAAAACATGCTGATTTTTCAGCTGGGCATGTGCGCCTGAGGGAGGCACGCTTGAAGGGCCTAGGCGCGCCTGGCTAGATCTCGCATCGCCTGGACATGGCAAGGCAAGATGGCTACGCCTTGAGGGGCCTTGCGCCTAGGCGTGCCTTTAACAACACTGGTTTACATCAAGTGTAGTCTAGACGAAATCAATGAAGTCAATACATATTCAAGCGACAAATTAATTAAGTTAAGTTTTGTCTAACGGTAACATATGTATGAGGGGTATATTAAGTATTGTGGTGTCTATTATATTCCTTGTATTGTCCGCCCAAATGTCTATAAGGCATAGGGCAATTGCGTGAGTATCGATCATTCTATTATACGAGTGCTGTGAGTTGAGAGGAAAGTCTAGATTTCAAGATAGCCTTTGTAATCTCATAAACGATTGTACTCGTGTGAGGGATTCTTGTGTACTGATTTCAAAGTTCTTAGTGGATTGCTCTCGAGATCAGGAGGCTGGATGTAGGATAATCTTTGGAATGATCTGAACCAGGATAAACTGTTGTGTCTTCTTGTGATTTGCGTACCTTTTGCTTTGTCATTTTAATTCTGTTTATGATCTGATTTCTGTTACTGTTTTTTTTTGGGATCAAGTCATGTGAGTGTGATTGAAATTGGCCAAGATTGAGTGCATTCTAGTGTTCCCAATTCAGCAAGATCAAATTGATTTTCAAGCAACTTGGTTTCTCTTTTTTAACTTTTACTCACTCCTAAAATTTTATACTGCCTCATTAGCTTGGTCTTTCTATAATTTTCACAGCATTGAACATCTCTCTTTTCTCCTTTTGATTTAAGAATCACATCAAATAGTTTCATTAACAATAAAATGCCTTTGACTCTCATCATTTTTTTATACTTCTATCAAGATACTTAGTCCAACTACTTTATCATTCTTCATTTTTTCATTTGGGAAAATAGGTCTATTGAACATTTAACTTATAGATATTTTTTGAATTTATCAAGATGTTCCAAAATAAATTTCCTTTTGTCCACATTCATTGAGTAGCGTGTAGAAATACTCCTTTCATCTCTTCTTAGTTGCCCCTCATTTACTTGTACTTTATGGTCTTCATTTTTTATGCACTTTGCTTTTCTCAAATCCCTTGTTCTTTGTTCTCTTGCTTTAGCCAATTTATATATATATATATATATATATATCTCTTTCTCTATCTTTTGTGTTAAGTTGCTAGCAATTTTATTAAAGGCATGCCTAGGTGCACATTTAGCGCTTGGAATGCTCCTAGGCAGGCACACACCATCTAGGGGCACCTAGGCCCTCACACGCACCTAACTTTTTTTTACTATTTATGACTTTATTTAATTTTTTATTATTGAGGATTTATATTTATTGCTGTAAGTTTTTTAAAAATTAACTATATCTAATAGAATCCTAATGGGAAAAGGAAATTTTTGAGATTTCAATTCCAATTATTACTAAATAAACAATAAATTAAAAAAAAAAATGAAGATGTAGAGGGAGATGATGTGCAAAAGAGGATATTGGAGATGATGCTTCTAATGATGAAAATATGGAAATGTTTGATCTTGATGATGATGATGATATTTAGATTATTTAAAATACATAATTAGTTAATCTTAACTAGGATTTAAGACCTATAAATTATTTAAGATTTAATTTAAGTTGATTTAAAGACTTTTAAATTTCATCTTTTAGTATTTTTCATTGTTCTTCTCATTATATATATATATATATATGTATGCCAACAATAGATTTTAAAATTTCTTACAATGCTTTTAATTTTTGTGATGCTTATATGCGGGTTGTTGAAATATGATGAGATGTGCTCTGCTGAAACTTACAAGTATGTGTTAATATTTTTTTAGTTAGCATATGTTAAATTTTTTAATTTTATTGATAACATGCTTGCGAATATGTTATTAAGAGTTAAGGCCTATTTTATACCTTATTCTTCAATTAGGACATATATTTTTCTTTTTTTTTTTAGTCAGCATACGCCTCGTATCCACCAGGCTCGTGCCTCGGGCTCTATTACCCTTTCCACCTTAGTGTGCCTTGAGCCTTTAATAACATTAGTTGTTAGTATAATTGTTTATAATCTCTTGACCTTTGTTTACTAATAATAGCCTTATTTGCTTCCTTTTTAGCCAAAAATATACATTTTTCAAAATATTTTCATTATGCCTTGTATGAAAGTCTTGTAGCAAGTTCTTTTTGGTCATTATTTTTTTTTTTACCTCCTTACTCCACTGCCATCACTCTTTCTGGTTTTGAAGCTTTTCCTTCAACTCACGTGGAACAATTTATGCTATATATTTAAATTGTAGTAGCCGTCTCATGCCACATTAGATTTTTCTCACCTTCTGCAATCTAGTCTCTTCGGTTGCACTTTATTCTTGAACATTTCTTTTTTCCTTATATTTTTTGGTTCTTTTTGTATCATCTTGAAGCAACGTAGGAAGTGATGTTAACCAGTTTCACGTTGAAACTGAGGACAAAACCGAATGTAGAAGAAGAAATATGATATTATTTAAAAGCTGCTCTCTAAACTTAGAACAAGAATATTCATAGGCTAATCCTAAGCCTTAATCAACTAGGAAAAGGAATTCCTAGTTGTAGTAGAAAACTGAAGTCCTAGCTAAATTAGGAAAAGAAAAAAAAAAAAAAAAACTGAAACTGAATCAAGAAAAAAGTCAAATCCTAATTGAAATAGGAAACATAAGAAAACCAAATGCTAATTGAAGTAGGAAACATAGGAAACCCTAAAATTGAAAGGGCTCATCAGGTTTTTTTCTGACTCTTTCGAGCTGGATGTTCCACGTTAGTCCCCTCCGCTTAAGAAAAAATTGACCTTGAGTCGTTGAAGGAATGATAGGCATATAGATATGCACATTGAACATCTTGGATATACCCATCAGAGTTTGGCAAATCCACGACATAGGCATTGTCCTTGATCTTCTTCAAAATCTTGTAAGCAACATATTTCTTGGGCTGTAACTTGCTATAAATGCCTACTGGAAATCTCTCCTTATGCAAAAACACCAACACATCATCTCCAAATGCGAACAACTTCTCTTTGCAATTTCGATTAGCAGCTTGTTTATACTTGGAGTTAGCTTGTTGCAGCTTTTGCTTCACATCTTCCTGCACGGTCTGCCACTGTTCTGCCATATTTTGAGTGGCTACACTGACTCCTGGATCTTTTGGCAGCTTGATTAGATCCAAAGTGTGTTGCAGTGTTTTCTGATACACAACTGAAAATGGTAACCGTCCTGTGGCACTATGAACAGCATTATTGTAGGCAAATTCTGCTTGCGCCAGTGCTAAATCCCATTGTTTGGGCTTGTCACCATAGATGCTTAGAATGAGGTTGCCTAGAGTTCTGTTCATTGCTTCTGTCTGCCCCTCAGTTTGAGGGTGGGTTGTACTGCTGTCTATAAAGAATTGAACATCTTCCACAAAGTTCTCTAGAAATGGCTAAGGAACTCGATGTCTCTATCTAAAGTGATGGTCTTTTGGTACTCCATGTAAACGGATTACTTCTTTGAAGAATAATTTAGCAATACCATCCGCATTAGCAGTCTTCTTGCAAGGAATGAAATGAGCCATCTTTGAGAATCTATCAACAAGAACAAAAGCAGAGTCCATGCCTCGTTGAGTTCGTGGTAAACCCAACACAAAATCAATCAATAGATCCTCTCAAATAAGCTCAGGAATGTGTAACCCTGTATTTTACGACTGTCCCTGAGTAGTTTGGAATATGTAGCACCTTTGCACAAATCTAGTTACATCCCTTTGTAATGTGGCCAATAAAAACGGTCACCAACTGCAACAATGGTTTTATCATGACCAGACCTCCTCCATGTAAGTCTCGAATAAGCTTTTCCCTTAGAGAGAACGAGGTATACAATGCTGATTTCCTTTCATCAGGTACCCCTTTATGGATGTGAAAATCATCTGCAAGTTTGTTGCTATTGTACTTCCCCCATTGAACTTGGAAATCCTTATCTATCTCATACAACTCCTTTAGTTGTTCAAAACCCACAACTTTTGTGCGCATGGTTATCAATAAGTCTGCTCGTTTGCTTAAAGCATATACCACTTTGTTTTGCACTTTCGACTTGTGCTTTAGTTTAAAAGGGAAATTTTGCAAAAATTGAGACCATTTATCATGCGTATCACTGCTAATTCTCTTCTGGCTATTCAAGTACTTCAAAGCTTCATGATTCGATTATAGAACAAATTCTCACCCAACCAGATAATGCTCCCATGTTTTCAAAGTTCAGACGACAAAATATAATTCCTTGTCGTAGGTGCTCCACTTTTGCCTTCCTTCACTCAACTTCTCATTGAAGTATGCTATGGGCCTCTTCTTTTGGGACAAGATTGCCCCTATCCTTGCTCCATTGACATCACATTCCACTTCAAACAACTTGTTAAAATCTGGCAACACCAATATTGGGGTAGTACACAACTTTTTTTTTAACACAACAAAACTAGTGTTGGCTTCCTCTCCCCAGTGGTATTTCCCCTTCAAACACTCGGTTATGGGTGCGGCGATGCTGCTAAAGTTGCGTATAAAATGCTTGTAGAAAGTTTCTAGCCCATGAAAACTTTGCACCTCGGTGACAATTTTCGTGGTTGGCCACTCTTTGATGGCTTGGATCTTTTCTTCATTTACTTGTATCCCTTCAGCACTGACAATAAAACCCAAGAACAAAAGTTTATCTATCATGAAACTGCATTTCTTCAAGTTCACATACAGCTTATTCTCCTGCAAGACTATTAGTACTTCCCTCAAGTGCAGAAGGTGCTTTTTCTCTAATCGATTGTAAGTTAGGATATCATCAAAATATACAACCACAAATTTTCCAATAAAAGGTTTCAATACCTAGTTCATCAATCTCATGACCATGCTTGGGGCATTAGTAAACTTGAATGGCCTTACTAACCACTCATACAACCCCTCCTTAGTCTTGAAGGCCGTTTTCCACTCATCTCCTGGTCTAATTCGAATTTGATGGTATCCACTCCTCAAGTCTAATTTTGAAAACCACTTAGCACCATGTAATTTGTCCAACATGTCATCCAGTCTCAAAATTGGGAACTTGTACCTAGCCATTATCTTGTTAATAGTTCGGCTATCTATACACGTCCTCCAACTACCATCTTTCTTTGGAATCAACAATGCTGGAAGTACACAAGGACTCATGCTCTCTTGAATCTAGCCCTTTCTCAATAGCTCTTCTACTTTTCCCTTCAAAATCTCTCTCTTTTGGACTCATTCGGTAGTGGGGTAGGTTTGGCAAACAAGTGCCAGGAATTAGATTAATGTGATGCTAAATATCTCGCATCGGTGGTACTCCATTTGGTAGGTCATATGGCATTACTTCTCTGAACTCCTCCAATAATGCTTTCACTAGTTCGAAATACTTGACTAGTTCCTACCTTGTTCGATTCATCAAAACCTGTTTCATAATAGCTATATGCACCACCTCAGACTTTTTGATTACTTTATCCATCTCTTGCTCGAAATGGGTGATGTTAAGGAAGGTTTGCCGCTCCACTTTAGAAGTTTTATGACAAAGTGGTAGCAAAGTGTATTTTACTCCTCCATTCTTGAACCTATATAGATTATTCCTCCCAAAATGCTGAGCATCCACATCATACTGCCAAGGTCTACCCAACAACATATGACAAGCATCTATATCCACAATATCACTATAAACCTCATCACAATATTTGCCTATGGAAAAAGGTACCTTACAACATTTTGTCACGTGGACCTTCTCTACAGCTTTAATCTACTCAATGGTATAAGGAGTGGGGTGTTTCTCAATTAGAAATCACAAGCTCTCCACTGTCTGTCTCCCTATAATGTTCTCATCACCGCCACTATCAATGAATCAATGATAACATCAAACACCCGATCCTTGATGGTACACCTGGTTTGGAACAATTGATGACGTTGGCTAGGATCTTTCGTCTTAGGTGCCAGCATTGTTCATCGAACCACATAGCTCAATGCAGTATCATCATGGTCGTCTTTGTACTCAATATTCTCTCCATCTGGGCTACATATCTCAACATCATCTTCCTCTTCACCATGTTCAACCACGTGAACTGCCTTCCTTTGAGGACATTCATTTGATTGATGTCTTGGTTGGTTACACCTAAAACACTTTCTTGATGTAGGTCTTGCGTGGGGGTTAAACCCTTTTGTGCCTTTTTCACTTCTGTGACCTTCTGCTTACCTGCAGCCTTATCCTTCCTATATCGGTTAGCATGGACTTGATTTCCTTGGGACTGTGTTGTATTGTCTTTACCAGCTATTGCTTTGTATCGATCAGTATACATCTTACATGAGTAATCAGTCCGCCCCTTTTCCCGCAGCATCAACTCTGCCTTCAACGCCATATTTTTGGCTTCAGCTAGAGTTTGCAACACTATATCCCTATACGGTCTTTGATGCCTGTCTTCAAACCTTCCAGGTACCTAGCCACTTGTTGTCCCTCACTTTCTCTTAAGTAATTTCGCTCTAATAGCCTCATAAATTTAACAGTATATTTATGAACAGTCCATTGTCCTTGTTGACATCTTTGATATTTCTAAAATAAAATCTTATCATAATCAGGAGGAAAAAAAAAATCTGTTTCTAATAGTTGCTTCATTTGGAACCAAGTTCAAATTGGAGGTCTACCCTCTCTTTCCCTTCATTTCTGCTCTCTATTCCACCAGGCAGAAGCATCCCCCTTTAATCGACACACCACCAGCTTTACTCTCCTATCTTCAGGTATTTCCATATATTCAATGAACCTATCAATTTCAGCAATTCAGTATAGGAATTCTTTGATATTTAGGTTACCAATGAAGTATGGAATGTCTACCTTCAACTTGAACTCATCTCTTTCCCCATAAGCGTTTCTCTGGTGGACCTTGATTATATTGATTATTCTTGCGATAATTTCTCGCAGGTTCCTCCAGGTCTTCATCTTCTGTATCATCATCATAGGCAGGTTGCCTTCGTAGATTTTCAGGACCAAGTATGCCGAAACGACCATTGCGCGCATGAGCAACTTCATCTCCTGCAGGTAGTGCCTCGTTTTCTTGATCTCTATTGGCACTTAGAGCTACGGCGTCTAGGTGATTTGCCATCTCTTCAAAATGCTACTCTTAAGTGCTGCAATCGGAGATTATCCTGTTGTCCATGGCCTTTAATGCTGCCTCAGGATTTAGGTTCTTGGTTCCCTGATCACCGCCAAGGGAACCATTGCTACAAATGTTGTCATCATCAACCATCAAATTGGGCGAGTTTGCCTACTCTGATACCAACTGACACAGCGTAGGAAACAATATTAACCAATTTGACATTGAAACTAAGGACGAAACCGAATTTAGAAGAAGAAATCCGATATTATTCAAAAGTTGCTCTCTAAACTTAGAACAAAAACTAATCCTAAGCCATAATCAACCAGGAAAAGGAATTCCTAGTTATAGTAGAAAATTGAAATCCTAGCTGAATTAGTAAAAGAAAAACAAAAACTAAACTAAATTAGGAAAAAAGTCAAATCCTAATTGAAATAAGAAACATAAGAAAACCAAATCCTAATTGAATTAGGAACCCCTAAAACTAAAGGGCTCCCACAATTGAACGGGCTCATCGGGCTTCCTTCTGACTCTTTTGGGCTGGATGTTCCATGTCACATCCCGTCTCCTCAATTTTTAATATGATAATCAAGAACAATGAATCTCTCTTGAGTGGTTGGGCTCTCTCTTGGTAGGACTTTACAATCCTTTATGAGACAAGTGATCCTTTTGCCTCATAAGAAAGAAATCCACTTGAGTAGTCAATAATTTATGTTTATTTTAGACAGAAAAACTCATCTCTTTAGTTTTAAACAAGTTAACTCACTTATAAACTCGGATTTTCATAGAATCGGAGTTGACTCGCGATTCAATACTGTAAACTCGGTAAACTCGCATCCTTATGAGAATTTACATTATATAAAAATTAATATTTGAAATTTTGATTTTGGATGAATGATGACAAAAGGTGAACTTAATATTTCGAAACTCATATTACTTATAATATTTGAAATTAATAGATGAATTTATTTTGAAATAGATACATATATGTATTTTATTCATAAGGAATACAGTTGTAAATTATAATAATCATATTATTAAGAAATATTAATTATTTTTTATAAAATTATATCATTCTGAACTATGTTTGCATACTTTAAAGGGTATTTTTAATTGTCTTTAGAATCTTATGATTTTACGATCTGAGTTTACGATTCGATTTTATAGACCCTTCTTAGATCCCACTGTAAAATCTCGAGTTTAACAACACTGATTTGGATTGGACAAATTTATATACAAATGGTAACTACTTATATTGTGGTAGTTACACAGAAAAAATTGCCACCTAGAAAATAAATAAATTCATAATTAATGAAAAACTATTCCTATAGTTTGCCTAACTACCTAATTGCCTCTATTTCTTGTACACGATTTTTTACATGCTCTCTTAAGTTGGGTTGTAAATATTAAGGTAGCCCAGCTTGGATCTTTACATCTCCAAACTGAGTATTCAGTAGTTAATCTTCAATAGATCCTTAGTATATGGGAAATCCACCTTCAATTTTTCTTTTTATGAAGTGCCTGTCTATTTAAGTCACTTTGAACATGTTGAGTTGTTGCCAACATTTTAGTTAGATGACTAAAATATTGGGTATTTGAGAGGTCTTATTGACAATGCCTCTACCACATCTTTAGTATCAGAATACTTCTCCTTTGTGGCATTCTCTTGTGCCATCTTGTGGAGGATGAAATTTACTCTTAACTTCATTAGTCATGGAATTGACAAGCCATGACATTACCATATTGTTTTTGTAATAAATTCTAGGGCATGAGAAAGGCAGAATGCAAGAGAGAAAGAAAACTCGCAGGAAATCTTTTACTGAATAACAAGAATGAATCAAAGATTGAGAAAAGCATAGCTGTGTTTATATACTTCATCAGAACTTAAAACTACAATCTTACACAATAAAGCCACCTTATACCAGCCTAAACAACATAACAACAATACAAATAACATTACTACTAACAACCAGCAATATAGATGAATCTACCACTAAAACACTACATGCTTCCACAGTGTTCTATCTTCCATGTCTTGTACTTTGAATCTGTTGAATTCAATTTAGGGGCTTCACCATTAAGATAATCATTTTTTCCTTTGCCGCTTATGAACATCATAACCGAATGTCCATTAAAACTAAGAACAACGGGTACTTGAGAGGAAGAAGAAGAGACTATTGTGGTGAAGGACGCCATTGGGACAATGGAGGAATTTTCTAATTAGAAATGCTCTGATACCATGTTGATTTTAGATAGAAAAACTCCTCTCTTTATTATTTAGATTGGACAAATTTATACACAAATGTTTATCTTGTTTCTTGAAATTATTTTAGCTATGATGAAATCATATGTCACAGCAAAGTCCAAGATAGCTTTTCCTTCAATAATTTTTTCCCAAAGCCATAGCATCCATGCACATCTTTATACCCATTTACTTCTCTACTCAAGTGATCACTCAAGTCACCTCTTATAATAATTTTCTGACCCCTACCTATTTCTTTTAACAACCTCTCTAAATCCTCCCAAAATTTTGCCTTTACCTCCTTTCAATTTGATTTGTGGTGCATATGCATTGACAATATTAATAATCCTTTCTCCTAAATAACTTTAACGGTGAGAATCCTATCTCGCAATCTCTTTACATCTACTGTCTTATCATTTAAAGCCTTATCCATAATAATACCTACTTTATGACTTTCCTAAGTACCAAAGTTTATATCTTAACTCAGTAAATGCTTAGTCTTCACATCAGTTCATCTTGTCTCTTGGAGGCAAATAATATTGATTATTCTTCTAATCGTCACATCCATTACCTGCATAGATTTCCTTATCAAGGTTCCAATGTTTCATGATCTAATCCCAAGACTTTGGTCCTAGGCTAACTTCTCTTGTTGCATGAAATTCTGAGAGCCTCTGTAAATATAACATTACATCCAAGTGCCAATGCTACGACCCTAGCCTAGTTTTCATTGTACTTGGGTAGTATAGCATGTCTCTAATACAAAATGATATTTTGTTTAGAATCCATGATAAAAAGATTTTTTACTCTAGTTATCAGCTACATAACGCAACTCTTCTCCTTCATTTGGGCTTGGTACTGGCTGTGATAGGAGGTGATACTGATACCTTCATCACCAAGTGTTAAAGTGCATTCTTTCCTCAATCCACAAGCGGAGTTACAATGATATTTATGCTTCACAAAGGCTGTTCTTATAACATATAATAAACCATAAAAGGAAAAATGTTAAAACATTTTCTATGAAGTTGGCTTAGTTCATATGGTTTCAATTGATATTCTGTTGGCCTGTCATTTATTTATGTTGTTATCATGTGAATTTTGTGCGAGTAGTTGTATTTTGGGGGATGAATTTAGTGTAATGGTAACGAAGCAAATGGGAGATTACTGCTCAGATGCTTCCCTTGCATTTTTCCAGTCAGTAGGTTGTCTATTTATATAGATTTAATGATACAGTTCCGGCATATACTTCTTGGACAATTAGCTGACTATTCTTGGTATGGACAATTGAGAAGCAGTAATATGGTAATCACATAATAAACCATTGCAGAACTGTAAAACACTAAGCTAGGGCAGAATCACAACAGGAAGATGAGAGAAAACTTGAGGCCGATAAACCTTCCAATATCAGAATAATAATACAGCCATACACAGTTGCGCTATTTATATGAATAGCGCAACAAACACGGACAGCAAGCAATAATAAAACAGAGAGAAAATAACGGAAATAACCAGCTATACTGAACAACTGAAACTAACAAACTGAACTTAGATATTTAATACTTCTATACTCCCCTTCAATGTAGACTCCGAAGCCTTTAACCTCCTTGCACTGAATGTTATTTCAAGCAACGTGAGACTCCTGTAAGGCCTAACTTCTGATGCAGAAGTTCAAACCGATCTCTCGGCAAACCCTTGGTAAACACATCAGCAACTTGTTCATCTGTAGGCACATATCGAATTTCCACCTCTTCGTTTTCCACTTTTTCACATACAAAATGTACATCAACACCAACATGCTTCGTCCGAGAGTGATAGACAAGATTTTCTGCCATGCTTTTGGTAGCCAAATTGTCACACCAAACAACCGGGGTAGTTCTACAAGGATAACCCAATTCTGAAAGTAATTGCTTAAGCCATAAGAGCTCAGTCACTCCTAAGGCAACAGCTCGATACTCTGCTTCACCAACTGACCTAGCCACAACAGATTGCTTCTTAGATCCCCACACAACCAAGTTCGGACCAATGTAGACACAATAGCCACTGGTGGATTGACGAGTAACTGGACATCCAGCATGATCTGCGTCAGTGTAAACCACCAAAGAAAGATCTTTTGGTGTGGAAGTAAACACTAACCCCAAGGCAATGGTGCCTTTAATATACCTCAGCAGTCTCTTACACGCAAGCCAGTGCTGCAACTTAGGAGCAGCCATAAACTGGCTCAACTTGTTTATAGTGAAAGCAATATCAGGGCAAGTATAGGTAAGATATTATAGTGAACCAACAATGGTACGATACGGACTAGGTTGAGAAAACACTTCACCATCATTAGTTAACGAAGTGCCAACTGCCATAGGAGAACTACAGGGCTTGTAGTCCTGCATTGATGCCTTTTGCAACAAATCTCGAACATATTTTGACTGATTGAGGTAAAGACCAGTTTTATCTCTATAAGCTTCAAACCCCAAGAAATAATTCACTTCTCCTAGAGTTTTTAGAGCAAAAGCACGACCAAGCTCTGCTATGCAAGCATGCAAAGCAACTGAACAGGAGCCAGTGATCAGAATATCATCAACATAGACTAATATAAACAATGTATATGTAGCAGTCCGTTTGATGAATAATGAAGCATCAGATACTAACCGAACAAAACCCCAGCACTTCAGTGCTGACTTTAGTTTGTTATACCAGGCTCGAGGAGCCTACTTTAGACCATAAAGGGATTTCCTTAGCTGACAAACATGCTGAGGAAACTTAGAACTCACAAACCCTTCTGGCTGAACCATATACACTGTCTCACACAAATCACCATTGAGAAACGCATTGTTCACGTCGACCTGCTATATTTCCTAGCCAAACTACACAGCCAACAAAAACAAAATGCGAATGGTTGGAGCCTTAACCACAGGACTGAAAGTATCACCATAATCAACTCCTGGATTTTGAAGAAAGCCCTTTGCCACTAACCGAGCCTTATATTTAAGAATGGACCCATCAAAATTATATTTAATCCGGAAAACCCACTTATTGCCAATAAGATTCATATTTTCTAAAAAAGGAACCAATTCCCAGGTGTTATTTCTCTCCAAGGCCTGATACTCATCCTCCATAACCTTAACCCATCGTGAATCTAAAAGAGCTTCACTCATTGAACTAGGTTCTAAAGAACTCACTAAGGCATGTGGAGAAGGCAAGGCAAGGCAAGGGACTTGGCTTTAAGCCTAGTGAGCATAGGATGAACTGATGGGGCTGGGACAGGTTTACCAGATTTAGGATGAGAACTAACAGTCTGAGGAATAGGCACAGGCACATTAGAGGCAGGAGGTGGGACAGGAGAGGTGGCAGGCGATGTGGTTGAGACAAAAGGACAGGATGTTGATACAGACTGAGCTGCTCTGGGACACAACAAAGAAGACGATGAAGAAGGAATAATTGGATGAAGAAAAGCAGTGGAATGACCTCGTGAACTTGGTTGAGAGGAAGGTTGAGACGATGAAGGAAACAATTTGAGGAAAGGAAACTCCAAAGGATTAAACTCCACATTACGAGAAATGTAAACTCTGCCTGAAGGATGAAGACACCAATACCCAGCTTGATTTTGACTGTAGCCAATAAAAACACATTTTGTAGAATGGAAATCAAATTTGTGTTTATTATATAGCCGTAAAAGAGAAAAACATGCACAACCAAAAGGTTGTAAAATGTTATAGTTAGGGACATGATTATATAGCTTCTCGAAGGGAATTTGAAATTGTATCGAAGAGGATGGAAGTAAATTGATGAGATACACAGCTATTTGAAAGGATTCAACCCAGAATTTTAATGGTAAACTAGCATAAGATAACATGGTAAGTCCCATTTTAGCAATATGCCGATACTTCCTTTCCACCACACCATTTTGTTGATGAGTGTGAGGACAAGTAAGTCTAGATTGAATGCCATGAGCCTGGAGATAAGGAACAAAAGACTTGAATTCCCCCCCATTATCAGTTTGTAACGCACACAGCTTGGTTTTATACTGAATCTCTGCAAGTTTATGGAAAATGATAAATGCTGACAAAGCATCTGATTTGAGTTTAAGAGAATAAAACCATGTATAACGGCTATAGGCATCAACGAATATAATATAGTAGCGAAAACCCGCTGTGGACAATATAGGGGCAGGACCCCAAAGATCGGAATATACTAATTCAAGGGGGGCATTTGCTGTGATATCATGCCTGGAAAATGGAAGCTGACTGAGTTTTTCAATTTTACATGCATCACAAAAAGATAGATCAGTACTAGAACACTGTAGCCCAATTTTATTCATTACCAACCGTAACACATGTAGAGATGGATGACCCAAGCGATCATGCCATTGCTTATACACTATTGTTCTGGGTTTGACCTGAGCTACATTGACAACCTTAGACAACTCATGACCAAATGAGCACTGTCTATTACATTGTTGTCTAGTCTAACTATTTCCATTAGTACAAGAATGGTAATGAGACACAAAAGGAACTGAAACACAGGCTAGAGGACGAGTAGACTTGCTGTCACCAACAGACAGAGAAGCTGGTTCCAGCCGATATAGCCCATCCTTAAGGTGTCCCTGGAGCAGCACACGTCCGGTAACTTTGTCCTTGATAAAACAGACATTAGAGTGAAATTCAGCTATCACATTATGTTCTCGAGTAAGCTGAGACACACTAAGAAGATTTTTCCTCATACTTGGAACATGAAGAATATTTGGAACACACAAAACAGAATTTGAGTGAGGAAAGGTTTGTAAAGAACCTGTGCCAACATGTTTTATAGGTAGTTGCTTACTATTGCCTATAGTGACTTTATCTCCACCATAGTAGGGAGAATGAACAGATAGATTGTTTCAGACTTGAGGTGATATGATTCGTGGCACCGGAATCCACAAACCAAGACTGATCTGGAAGAACAGACGAAGAGTTAAACTGATCAGAAGGTTGCAAATTAGGTTTAGACTGGTTACCATAGTGAGAACTCTGATTGGAACCATATTCAGGTGTGAAGACTCCGTTAGAGTCACTAAAGGAGGCAACATAAGCACGAGCATCCATTTGAGAACCATAACCGTGAGCATCCATTTGTGGAACACTCATGTTTCCGCCTTGAGATCTGCCATTATTATAACTAGTCACTCTTTGAAAACTCTTATCAAACTGATAGTAGCACCGATCTACAAAGTGACTTGCCTTGCCACACAATTGATAGAAAATTCGTCTGTTTGAATTTCTGCCACAGCCTCTACCGCCTCTAAAACCAGTACCACTACCTCGGTGAACAAAACCTCCTCTATTATTGTTATTTGATCCTCCACTATTCTGACCAGTAAAATACGAAGCTACATTTGCACTCAGGGGTGCCGAAACATCAAAATTAAGAGAAGTTAGAGGCTAATTCTTAGCTGACAACCGTTGTTCGTGCATCAGAAGTAGATATTGCACTTTCTCCAAGTCTATGTCGTCCATTTGATAGGTTACGAGACTCACAACAGTCTCATAATCCTAATCTAAACCATTTAGAATAGCCAACAACAATTCATTGTCATTCACCGGTTCTCCTATGGCGGCAAGAGCATGGCCTATGGTTTTGATCTTTAAAATATAGTCATTAATAGACATGCTATCCTTTTTAACAGATCTTAATTGTTGTTTAAGCTGAAACGATTTTGCTAGTGTCTGTCTAGCATATAAGTTTTCCAGTAAAATCCATACCTCAGCCGATGATTCTAAATGTATCACCTGAGCGAGCACTTCTTCACTAATTGTGGAAAACAACTAGCCGAGCAAGAGTTGATCCGAACGTAGCCAACTCATGTACTCCAGATTCACCACGGTTTCACCATTCGGAGCAATCACATTCTTCTGAGGAGCTGTCTTGTTCAATAACGAAACAAGATCAAAAGCTTGAACTGTTGCAAGAATTTGAGCCTTCCAGAAAATGTAGTTCCTAGTGCCCAATTTGAGAGGAATGTAGCTAAAAGCCTTCGCAACTGCTGAGAAGTCAGATTGCGAGGAGGTTGAAATATTTGAGGAAGATTTACGAGAAGGAGGAGAAGAAGAGGCGGTGTCAACAATTCGATCGGAAGCCATTGGCTCTAATACCATATAAAACACTAAGCTAGGGCAGAATCACAATAGGAAGATGAGAGAAAACTTGAGGCCGATAAACCTTCCAATATCAGAATAATAATACAGCCATACACAGTTGCGCTATTTATATGAATAGCGCAACAAACACGGACAGTGATAAGTGTCTTTTATACACTTATTTTGGTTTATAAACTTAGCATTTATACATTCAATGAGCATGATTTCTACTTGATTTGGTTCTATATATGGTTATGTAGATGTGGAGCATGTGTTAAAGCGGACATGGAGCAAAAAGAGTGATTTTGGTGCATGATGGGAGTGAAATGAAGCTTGGAGGCATGGTCGAGTTTTGAATTAAAAGAAAGCAAAAGAGTATCGAAAGCAAGAAGTTGAAGATGATAAAGCAAGAGGCTAAAGAAGAAGGCTAGCGGTCTTATAGCGGAATGCATACCGCTATAGCACCGCTATAAGGTTTGGTTTCTGGAGCTCACGGTCCTACAGCGGAATGCATACCGCTGTAGCACCGCTATAAGGTTTGGTTTCTGGAGCTCACGGTCCTACAGCGGAATGCATACCGCTGTAGGACCGCTTTAAGAATTGCTTTCTGGAGCTCACGGGCCTGCAGCAACAAGCATACCGCGGTAGGACTGCGGTAGGGTTCAAAGCTTCGAGACAAGGCCGTTTTAAGCTCGTTTTAATTCAAATAAAAGGGAAATAGACTCCTTCAAGGTATAGGACTTTGATAACCTAAAGAGGACTATATAAAGACTTATTCTTGAGAGATTTGGGAGTCTTTTGGGGGGAGAGAAGAGAAGCGGATGGAAGATTGAAGACTACTCTTGGGTTGTATTTTTCTTTTCTTTTCTTTTCTTTCTCAATTCGTTGCTATGGATTCCAACTCTTTTCCTTCTCTTTTGATTGAGAGCATGCATAGCTAAGTTTTTATAATTAGGGTGAATGATGAAACCTCGACTTCTAATGGTTTGATTTAAAGTTATTCGATTTGCTATTTTCTTATCCATTCGGGTTGATTATTTGTTATGTTCATAATGTTGTTTTAATGCTTGATCACCATTGGAACAAATTTGTGATTTGTATTGCTTTCGAGAGATTCAATATGGATTAGACATGGTAGCAATCAACATAGGGTCCTATAATAGGTAGAGATACCGTTATGCCCTATGAAATCATTTTGTGATGATCTCCGTGATTGAATGCATGTTTATATGTTCGAAGGTTAACTAGAGATAGTTAATCTCATATATATTCATAGAACTGAATGACCATCGAAAGAGGCTTTTGGTTGTGATTGGATCATTGATTTTCAACCTAAGATAAGGAATAGCAAGACCCGAGTAACAAATAATTGAATCATAGAAGGCCGACGGTGGATTCACAAACCCTAGTATCTTAGTCTTGTGAGTTTTAAATCAAAGGAATTATTTTGTTTGCATCTTTTATGCATAAATTAGTTTTCATTACAATTGAATTCTTTGTTAATGTGTGTGTTAGGTTAAGGTTAAATCAATTAGAGTAAACATCAAAAGTTAGTCCTCGTGGGTACGACACTCTATTCACCACTATATTACTTGTCACGATCCGTCCACTTGCGGGATAGAATTAGGCGGACAGACAGCAAGCAATAATAAAACAGAGAGAAAATAACGGAAATAACCAGCTATACTGAACAACTGAAACTAACAAACTGAACTTAGATATTTAATACTTCTACAAGAACCTCCTTTTCCTCCAAAAGATAATAGAAGAAATATTTGATTGTTTCATCTTTGCACGAGGTTTGCTTTTGTTCTGAATAGCGTTCGCTAAGTACTGCCACAACTATAACACTACTAGGGTCTCAGGTTGATTGGCCTTGGGTCCTTGCTGTCTACCAGACAACATGGTTTTTTGTGGGATGTGCTGTACTTTTAGTAGCATCAATCTTCTTACTTAATCTGTGGAGGATCATGTTGCAATACGTCCCCATTCCTATCATACACTAGAAATGTACGTGCCAAAATAGCATGTAAGCATCGTGTTGCAAGATAAGGTAATAGTGATAGTCAAGTGACAGATATGTATGTACATATACGTATTGACAATGGTGAATGTTAGTACTTCATTACTCAATATGTATTATCTGATGAAATACTAGTTCTTTTTGTTAATAAATTGTTTTTAGATGCTTATGTACTGAGGTAAGAGTTGATTTTCAGCAGATGGTTTACTCCATGCAGGATCTTAGTTTTTGTCTTGGTTCACCTTGTCATTTCAACATTGAATTTTTTGAAGCTTGAGATATTTTATATTTTTCTAATGGTGTCTTATAATTTCTTTGGTTGCTTAAGGATGAAAAGAAAGTGCAAGCAGTTAAAATTAGTACTTGCCTTTTGCTTGACTGGACCCAGACCTTCCTATGTTTAGATCCAATTTAAGTTATAGAAGGTGAAATTGTTTGAAATTTGTACTAGTATCTCCGTTTTTATTTATTTCCAGTATGTGCATTAACTTTGTGCCATTGTGCTATTTATTCATTTGTCAATCAATTCAATAAACTCCCTTTTCTCATTTTCAGATGCCGCTATACAGCAAGCAAATTGGAATGCTTCAAAAGTCCAGGAGAAACTTCTTCGTGACATTGAGGCACATACATCATCAGTTCGTAGTGAAAAATTGTCACAGATTGTGGCTAAATATGAGGTAAAAATTAAAGCTTATGGTTTATGAGATTTTTCATTCCCCTATGTCTTCCCCACTCTGTCTCTTCTAAAACTAAATAATACAATACTGGAAATGCCTGAAAGGTACATATCTTAAACAAAGAGAAATCAAGCGGAAAAGGAAAAGACAAAAACACTTCAGTGTCTATCCATCTGGAGCCAAACAAGATCAACTGAACTTTAAAGAAGAAGAAAGACTAAAGGTATCTTAATTCAACCACAAAAATCAAAAGCAAAGGTGGCAACCAAGGACATCCCGGTCTCACCAATGGTGGCTGGTTATTCTTGTTGCCAATGGTGCAATTTCTAGCCCATTGAACCTGAGATCCTGACACAATCTCAAGGCCACAATCATCAAAGGAGACAATATGCTACTGAGGTGGATTCCACTTACCATTTAGGGATCTCCTTCACCTGCAAGAAATACTTAGCCTCAAAATTGGCCACCTGTAGGTAGGTTTCACAAATTCCTACAAGATGCTAACAATCACCTTAGGTTTCTACTCTTGAATGTGAATCAAGCAAAGAGAAGCCCCCAGTAATGTTTGAGACCCAAAAAACCTGCCTGTTTTGAAAGCAGTAAACCACTAATCTCTTTGTATTATTTTTTAGCCCATTGGACACCCCTGTTTTTCAAGTGGAAACAAAGATCGTAAGACAAAAATGAATACATCCAACGTAATTCAATTGACAAAGGATCTGCAGATTTAGACCTTGCCACCTCTTTCAACCACCAAAAACAATCCATCATTGCCTTTAGCAATATCATAAGTTTTCCAACCAAGCTAGAAGATTTGCAGGCAGCCCCTTGATGTGAATATTTATGCTTACCATCTTCATGATATGTATTTGGTGCAGGAGCTTCCAATAAGCATCAGATGGAGAGTATTGTCAATAAACATGTTTTGTCTTTACTTTGTTTGCTGTAGTTGTTTTTAGTATGTATTTATTTTATTAATTTTCTTGGGTGGGGATAGGAGTGGGGATGGGTGTGAGAGTGAGGTGGGAGTCTAATTTTCGTAAAGAGAATGTCAGTCGTCTAGATTGTAAGTGCAAAACCTTTCTGACTTGCAGAAACAACTTGGTTTGGCCCTGACTGCACCTGTGGAATCCCTTCTTGAGTCTGGCAGAGATGATTCCTGGGCTTCTATTAGAAGAATTCTCAAACGTGAGACAGAGGCTTCAGTATCTGGATTTTCATCTGCTGTATCTGGTTTTGAGTTGGACCAATCAACATTCAACAAAATGGTGCAACATTTGAGAGACTACGCCAGAAGTGTGGTTGAGAAGAAATCAAGGGAGGATTCTGCAAAAGTTCTGATCCTGATGAAGGATAGGTGCCTAGTTTTAGTGATGCATTATGTTTCAAGAAATTCCCCAACCTCATCTCTTCTTTTAGCGCCTTACAAGGTTGTGAATGTATTTAGGTTCTATACAGCCTTCAGCCATGACAACGAATCAATGCCAAGAGTTTGGACTGGAAAAGAAGATATCAGAGAAATTGCAAAAGATGCTTTCCATGCAGTAAGCTTTTGAATTCTTTCATGATTAGCATTTTGTATTGAGACTGTGCCTAATTAGGTAATTTCCGCCTGTGTTTTTTTCCCATTATTTTGCAGTCACTGAAGCTTTTATCTGTTATGGCTGCCATCCGGTTGGATGAGAAACCAGATAAAGTGGAGAATATACTATTCTCATCACTCATGGATGGAAAGGTTGCTGCTCCTTTGCAAGATAGGAGCACTAGAGAGTCTGCAGATCCCCTTGCCTCAGGCTCATGGGAGGAGGTAATAAGAAGTGTATGCTGCTAGTTATTCTGTCTTGTGTGGGTGTGCAATATTTTCCAGTTTGGCGGATTATTCATGAGGGGAGAAATTTACTAGGTACCCCCTGAAAACACTCTGGTTACACCAGTGCAGTGCAAGTCTATCTGGAGACAATTTAAGGCAGAAACTGAGTATCGAATCATTCAAGCTATTTCTGCACAGGTATATAACTGAACATCCTTTTCATTATCTTCTTCTCTTTCCCAGATTTCCTAGCATTTCCTTTGACTAGTGTCTTGTACATCTATCATGCTTAAGGATAGTTGAAAGCTGTTTCATCACTTCTTCGTCTCTTTCTTCTTTGAAGTCTTTATCATGTGCCAGATAACAAAACTTCTGATTTGTAATGTAACATTTTAATTGTGTTTGTAGTTATAATTAGTCGCATCTATTACTTTTCTACTATAATGAGAAGTGAAGAGAAGTGTGTCTGTTTGATTGCTTCTGGAAACTGTGTGCCCTTCTGGGTGTGGTTGCTTTTCCTCTTCTACAGTATTACCTGTTCATTCTATACTGATCAGTGTACTTGTTAAGAATAGGCATTTTCTCTTGTACTTGTGCACTTTACCAGAATAGGCACTACCGCTTGATTACACTTATGTTTGTGAATGGAAAAGAAATATGTGAAACAGTGGAAAGCTTGGATTTTATACTTCCTTGCTACACTTTTGGGAACTTGATGACAATTATCACCTTTTAGATCTGATAGCATAGGGTCAAACTCAGGTAAATTAACATAGAGTTGAATTCTCTTCAATTGATGTAATTTGTTGTTCTTAATGTCGTGGTTGTAACATGAGTTGATCAGATATGTTAGAAAGATACTTAGATTCATAAACAATGAATATGAATTTAGCAAAATAATATTATACAAAAGTAAAATGCTGTCCATCAAATGATCTTTATCTTTCATTCCTGTATTCTCACTTCCACAACTTTTATTACCACTTCTTTCATCTTTTGCCCCCTAATAGTTCTTGGTTTTTCTTGTTGAGACAAGGTCTTATTATTGTAGGTACCTGTACTTTTCATTCCTGTTGTTCTCATTGTGGGGCCTGCCGGTCCTTTGTTTTGTACTTGTCATAGCCTGGGAATACACTGAAAGAACAAAACAATACTATACAAACAAAAAATATCTAAAAGAATCTGGTGTTAAAAGGCCACCAGTACATCATTATGGATAGCTTCAATTACTTAAATAATTATAAATTTTTCTTAATAATTGTTGGAGGAAGATAAGGAACCACAAAGGTCCGGGATTACAATTTAGTGTAATCGGGAAACTCAACCTAAAAGATAAGGAAGAATAAGGATAATTCAGTCACAAGTTATCCAAATTCTTGTTTATCTAAATCTATAAAGTAGATAGATAAAGTGTTGTAATCTACTCCTATAAAATAGGAGAAAAGTTAGGAGGTTTTTTAGCAGATTTTTTAGGACTTTTGTGTATAAATATTTGACTGATCAATGAAAGTTCACACGATGGTTTGATTCCTTAATTCTTTTACCTAGTTTCTTCATGGTATTAGAGCCACTTTCTTGTGGCATCCGATAGCTAGTGTTCTATTTCAGATAGGACTATTAAGCTCACGCAACAGATGAGAATCTAACAGCAAGCGAGATTTCAACCACCAATCCTCTTCCAATGAAGAATAATCAAGTTTCAATTACTCCAACAACTCTTGATAACCATTCACTCCAAATCACTCTACACAAGCTAAATGGAACCAACTTTCGAGAGTGGTCTCAATCAGTTATGCTGGTAGTTCAAGAAATGGGTAAAGTAGGCTATCTAACAGGAGATATTGCAAAGCCAAGCCCCAAGTCAGCAACTTATGGAGTATGGGAGGTTGAGAATGCTATTGTTATGGCCTGGTTAGTAAACTCCATGGAACCTAAGATTGGAAGAACCTATTTATTCTACAAGATAGCTAGTGAGATTTGGAAGGTTGTCCAAGAGATTTACTCAGACCTTGAAAACACAACTCAAAGTTTTCAAACACAGTCTATCATCCAAACCAGAAAGCAAGGTAATAACTCTGTCGTTGAGTATTATAACACCTTAACTGAATTATGGCAGGAGATGGATCTTTTCTATAGATTACATGGGAGTGTCATGCGGATGAAAGAAAGTATGACAAGATGGTGGAGAAAGAAAGAGTTTTTGACTTCTTACATGGTCTAAACTTAGATTTAGATGAAGTAAGAGGTAGATTACTTAGGACTAAGCCCTTCCCATCTGTGAGAGGTGTTTGCTAAAATGAGAAGAGAAGAGAGTAGGAAGAAAGTGATGTTGCCTACTTCCAATCCTTCAAACAATGAGGTATATATTCAGAATTCTTCCCTAAATATATCTCGTGGAAAATTTCCTATCCCAGCTGAAGGAGAGATGAAAAAAAAGATAAGTAGTGGTGTGACTACTGCAACAAGCCCTATAATACTAGGAAACTTACTGGAAGATACATGGAAAGCCAATAAATTGGAAGTTAAGGAATCAGTGAAAGGGATGTCAGTCCACATACATGGTAGAAGCTGAAAAAGGGAATTCAACTATTGTTTCTTTAATAGTAGATCAATTGGAGGCCCTACAACAGTTACTAATCCAAACTAAGGTGCATAAGGCAGTTGAAAGTGCAGACAACAATCCAGTGGTATCCTTGGCAAAATAAAGTAATACAAGTCACTCTCTACTTTCTCAAAGGTTTTCTACAAACTTTGGATCGTAGACATTAGAGCATCAGACCACATGATAGGTTCTCTTAAAATTTTACCCAATTATGAACCTTGTGATAAAGGCATTGTTGTTTTTATGGCTGATGATACAACCTCTTTAGCCCAAGGGAGGGGAACAACTTACATAGCAGGCTTAACCTTAAAATCAATACTTTATGTACTTGATTTAAGATGCAACCTGCTATCAGTAAGTAAAATAACTAAAGAAAGGAATTGCTCAATGATATTTTTTCACTCTCATTGTGTTTTTCAGGATCTATCATCGAGGAAGATGATTGGTAAAGCTAAGGAGAAGAGAGGACTTTATCAAATTTCAAGACTTGATCATCCTACAAAATTTAGGTCATCTATTTAATCCTCTTTAGATATTGTTTTAGAATTTGAATTAATGTTATGGCATCAACGATTAGGACATCCTAGCTTTAAGTATCTTAGAGTTTTGTATCCTTCTCTTTCTAGCAATAAAATTCAAAATTTCTATTGTGAACATTGTATCCTTGCAAAGCAAACCAAGAGTTCTCATCCTAATCATACCTATAAACCTTCAAAAACCATTTCATTTGGTCCATAGCGACATTTGGGGACCAGCTAGGACTCCCAACCTAACAAATATATGATGGTTCATTACATTTATTGATGACCACACAAGAGTGTGCTGGGTGTTCCTAATGAAAGACAAATCTGAAACCTATCTTGTTTTCAAAAGGTTTCATCAAATGATCCAAAATGTTTTTCAATCACCTATTCATATACTGAGATCTAATAATGGTCAAGAGTACTTCTCCAATGAACTCAATCAGTACCTAAATGAGCATGGTATTATTCACCAAAGCTCATGTCCCTACAATTCCCAACAAAATGGGGTAGCTAAAAGAAAGAACTGGCATCTTCTTGAGACAGCAAGAGCCCTTATGTTTACTCAATCAGTTCCAAATGTCTATTGGGAAGAAGTTGTCCTTATAGCAATCTATCTCATCAATAGGTTCCCTTCAAAAATTTTGGAGTATAAAACTCTCTTGAATGTGTTTCTTGAATCCTTTTCTCACCATACCAGGGTTCTAAATTCTCTTTCTCCTAAGGTTTTTGAATGTATTGTTTTTGTACATAAAAACCAGCTTACTCTATCCAAATTGGACCTAAAAGCACTCAAGTGCATATTTGTTGGATACTCTCCTAAATGCTATAACCCCACCGAAAATTCATTGTCTCTTGTGATGTCTCTTTCATCAAGCATCAACCATTTTTTCAAGATACTCATCTGCAAGGAAGTACCTCCAGAACATAAGATGTTTGGCGTACAATCATGACTATACCTAATTATTCCTCTCCTACTCCACTCATTGATCCATTACAAACCCATGTCCTTAATCATGAAACACCTCAAATCATTCCTGAATCCAATTCTAATTCCATTCCTCCAGCCCTAAACCATCAAGGGGGAGAGAAAGATAACACCAAAATTCAAGAAGAGGATCAAGTCTAAAATAAAACTCCACTAATGGTTTATTCAAGAAGGCCTTGTGATCCTAAGCCAAGTAAATCATCTAACCCGGAGATAGGTCCAAAAAATGTGGTTGCAAGAGATATTGAGGTACAAGACAGATTCGAAGATGATCCAGGTATTTCAATTGCTCTAAGGGGTAAGATCTTGTACAAAACATCATATCTCAAATTATCTCGGATACTTAAGATTATCTCTTCAATATAGATCATTTACTATCAACTTTGATAGTGTGGCTATTCCTAGAGATATTTATCAAGCACTACAAGATGAAAAATGGAAGGCAGCAGTCATGGAAGAAATGAAAGACTTGGAAAAAAAAAATGATACATGGAAAATTATGGAGCTACCAGAGGGAAAGAAAGCAGTAGGTAGCAAATGGGTATTCATTATGAAGTACAAATCTGATGGGAGTATTGACAGGTACAAGGCAATACTTGTAGCTCAAGGATTCACTAGTGTTACCAGGCACAAGCCTGGTGCCTAGCAACAAATCAGGCGGGCGAGATCTGCCCAGGTGTGCCTGGGCACACCCAGGCCCTCAGGCGCAGCCTTGGGCTTAGGCGTGCCAAGGCGTACCAATTTTAGTATTAGTTATCAAAGTAAATGTCCACATTTTCTTTAATTTATATTTTACCTTCCATTTACTTTAATACATAAATGTAAATAAGAAAGTACCCTCCATTTGGATTCAATAAAAATATTTAAAAAATCAAAATCCATAACAATAAGAAAATAAAATTTTGGTTTTAGTACAAACTCGAGATTTAACGATTTTACCACCCCCAAAATACATACCTACTATTTCTTGAAAAATTCATTAAAAATCATTTTAACAACAATGAATATTAGCTATCAAAATATCGGAAGATAGTTTTTCAAAATGAAAACATTTTCTTATATGTCTCCTTATAATAAGCTAATCTTCCAGACTTAGAAAAATAACATTTTTTAAAATGAAAATATTTTCTTGATTGTGGACTTGTAGTGTTTATGTGTTTGTTTAGAACTTTGCATGATGATTAGTACTTGTTTGAGTTTGAGTATTATCTCTTTGTTTTTCTTAAGATAGTCTTTAGAGTGGTATTGTTGTTGGCATGTTGTGAATCTTGCAGGAATCAAAAATTTAAAATGTCATCCAACACTATTGATCCTAATCCTGATAGTAGCTTTACTGGTAGAAGAAAAGATCCAGCATGGAAATATCATAGTTAGCATATGTTGAATTTTATATTTTTTTAATAACATGATTGTTAAAATATTATTAGAAGTTATGACCTATTTTACACATTTTTCTTCAACTAGGACATATATGTCACGGACATGCCATTTTTAAATTTTTGCTTCCTATATTTACTATTAGTATGGATATTTTCTGCTACATTGTAGTCGCTTTATTTCCGTTATTATATTTCTATTCCAACTAGCAATCGGTTAGGATGTCAGGCCACGTGTAAGGCCTTAGGAAAAGGACAAGAGAATCTGTTTGGGAAAAGGACAAGGGAATCGGTTGTAACCGCTTGAGTGGGCGTGATTCTAACCCCACCCAAGTGAGTATAGTAACTCTTTCAACCTTTTGGGAGAGGATATTGAATAATTAGAATTATTTTCTCCATTACTCTCCCTCTACAGCTCTCTGTTCTTGTATTCTCCTTCCCTTTCTTGCTCTCTACTTCTCCCTCCTCACTCTCTCTCACTGTTTGCCCTTGAATCTCACTGATTCAAGGTAATTCTTTTTGTCACACCGTGACAATATATATATTTTTTATTAACTTGCGCCTAGTTCCACCAGGCTCATGCCTCGCCTTGCGCCTCAGGCTCCAATACCCTTGTGCGCCTTTGTGTGCCTTGGGCCTTTAATAACACTGGGATTTACTTTAACTCAGGGCTTGGACTACGAGGAAACATTTGTTTCAGTGGGTAAACTAAATTCCATCCAGGTTTTATTATCCTTAGCAGTAAACCTAGACTATAGACTACATCAATTGGATATTAAAAATGCCTTCTTGAATAGAGAGGTGGAAGAGGAAATTTATATGAGAATACTACCAGGTTTTGAGAAAAATGACACGAGGGAAAGTATGTAAGCTAAAGAAATCACTATACGGTTTTAAACAATTTCCTAAAGCTTGGTTTAAGAGGTTTAGTGACACCCTACACGAGCTTGGATATAAGCAAGGGCAGGCAAATCACACTCTTTTCACCAGGATTGAAAAGGATGGAAGGAGAACAATTTTGATAGTTTATGTAGAAGATATCATCATGACGAGAGACAACAGCCAAGAGATTGAGAAGTTAAAGCATCAACTCAGACAAGCATTCAATGTAAAAGAGTTGGGGGAATTAGGATACTTCCTTGGATTGGAAACTAGCAAGAAGCAAGGAAGGCATTTTCATATCTCAATGGAAATACATCCTAGATTTGCTAAGGGAAATAGACAAACTAGGGTGTAAACCAACAAGTACTCCCCTAGAGCTCGATTGGAAGAATAAAGAAGAGAGAGAAGAATATCAGGTTAACAAAGGGAGATATCAACGCTTAGTAGGAAAGCTTATCAATTTGTCTCACACAAGGCCAAATATTGCCTGCTCATCAACCAATTCATGCATCTACCAACTAAAAGACATCTTGAAGTAGCTTACCATATTCTCAAGTATCTCAAAGGAACACCTGGTAAAGGGTTGTTCAAGAAAAGTCATGATAGAGGAATTATTGGCTATGCAGATTCTGATTGGGCAGGGTCTATTGAGGATAGTAGATCTACATCAGGGTATTGTACCAAGTTGTGGGGAAACTTAGTAACTTGGAGGAGCAAGAAACAACAAGTTGTTGCTCGTACTAGTGTGGAAGCTTAGTATCAAGCCATTGCTCAAGGAATTTGTGAGATAATATGAATAGAAAGACTAATGAAAGATTTTTCTATGCCTATATCATCTCCTAAACTACTCTATAAGGATAGAAAATCAACTATCAACATTGTAAACAACCCAATGCAGCATGATTGAATGAAGCATGTCAGAATAGACAGGCATTTTTGTCAAGTAAGAGATGGAAGGAGGAGACATAAAACTCACTTATGTTCCTACTGAAGATCAAGAAGATTATATCTTAACTAAAGCCATGCAAGAACAAGGTTTTGAATCACTTATAGGTAAGCTAGTAATGATTAACATCTATTCCTCAGCTTGAGGGGGAGTGTTGGAGGAAGATAAAGAACCACAAAGGCTCGGGATTACAATTTAGTGTAATCAGGAAACTCAACCTAAAAGATAAGGAAGAATAAGGATAATTCAGTCATTAGTTATCCAAATTCTTGTTGATCTAAATCTATAAAGTAGATAGCTAAAGTGTTAGTAATCTACTCCTTATAAAATAGGAGAATAGTTAGGAGGTTTTTAGCAGAATTTTTTAGGACTTTTGTGTATAAATATTTGACAGATCAATGAAAGTTCATATGGTGGTTTGATTTCTTAATTCTTCTACCTAGTTTCTTCAATAATTGTAAATGATTATAATTTTTTCTTAATGACCATTTGCTCAAATAGTTAAAAAAATAATATTTTCCCCATGCCTTGCTACAGCCATCTTGGTGATGAAAGTTATATTGCTCTAAGGAGAACAAATACCAGCACGGGAAACATACAATTTCACATGGATTTATTGACAAGCATTTCTCATAAAAATTTGGCACATGACTCAAGTACAAATCAACAAATATTTGTAATTACATCCATGAAAATATTTACCAAGACCTTTCTTTTACATTTCAAAATATTCATGTTTCATTAGAAAATAAAAATATATTTAATAAATAAAAAAGACAGTCCTAATAGATATGTTGGAAAGCTTAATCCGTAAATAGATTAAAAATTTGGTGTTTAGAATTTTGAAAATTGTTAAAGGCTAAACTTAAACAATGAAGGTTTAATAGATATAAATCCATTTTAAGAATAAACTAATTTGCATATATATATATATATATATATTGCATTCAGAGTCAATTTTGTTCCAAAAGGCAATGTACTTTTTCTTTCAGTGAGTAGTAGTACATGTTTTGCCAGACTGTTTGAAGAGTGTTTAGTTCAGAAATTGGAAAAGAAATCATAGGATGCATGCATGTCCAATAAATGTCGTAAAGTCTTGGGCAAATTTTTGTCTTTTGATGTGTTTGACATCAATGCAGCACATTCTTGGTCATGTTCATTACTGTTTCTTGTACTCTGTTGAAATTTCATAATTGAACCATTTTTTAATTTGTGATCATAGATTAAAAATAAATAATCCTAGACTCTATTGTAATATGCTTCAGCAGTTTAATGAAATGCAGTTATTTTTTTCTCTCCAAGGAATTTAGAACTTATATTTGTTGATTTGCAATCTCTGTTGGAGTTCAGACTATTTTGAGTTGACATCTCATGGTTCTTTTTTTTTTTTTTTTTCACTAAACATCTTTAACTTCCATTTATTCGTTATGATACTGATTGAAGAAGAATCCTTTATCAAGGGTTCCCATAATGCTCTTTATGCTCCATTGATGTGAATAGATGTCTTCGGATAAGTTATGTTTGCAGAAGATTCAGTATTTTTTATGTGCAGAAATAGAATCTCTGAACTTCTGGTCTATTGTACCTTGAGCACTTCTGTGAATTGGGACCAAGTGGCTATTACTTTTTCTTAAGCCCCTATTGAATTTCTATCAAGGTGGCAACTGATGAGTGATGTTCGGATAGACAATTGTACCCATCTCCAATGCATCATACTTGGAAAGTTAGAAGTATATGCATGTGTATTTAGTTATATCAAGGCAATAGAGCACATTAAATGTGCAGATATGCATTTTTCTCTGTTCTCCCCCTTTCTTTTCCTTTCTGGTGTATTGATATTTGCTTGTTTTCTTCAGGAGGCTCACAAGAGGAGAAACAACTGGCTACCACCTCCATGGGCTATCTTGGCAATGGTTGTACTTGGGTTTAATGAATTCATGCTTCTTTTAAGGTAATTATATATAGTCTAGCAAGGTAAAATTTTACATCTACTCCTAGAGGCAAACACACGGCTCTGAAGGCCCTTTTAGCTTAACTACTGATATTGCTGTGTTTGGCTGGTTCTTTTTGCTAACAGTTTATATTTTACTAAAACAGGAACCCTCTTTACCTTATGGTCTTATTTGTTGTTGCCTTACTCGCAAAAGCCATATGGGTACAAATGGACATTGCTGGAGAGTTTCGTTATGGCACTGTGAGTAAAAATATCTTATGATTCTTCTACCTATTTCTCCCTTCATTGCAAAATATGTCTCTGCTATAGGAACTCAGATGTGTAAATCATGGCATTCTGTCTCTCATCCATGCATTGATCCTTGTTTTTATGTGACAGCCTTATGTTAAATCAGTTACTAGCTGGGTTCTGGAGCTTAAATTTTTTCTTCTTACTATTTTATTATTATTTTTTGTTTTCTAGTCCTATTTTATTTGTTTTCAAGAAGCATGAACGTGGTCATCTAAAGAACAGAAAAAAAGATGCATGAATGTGTTATGGAGCAAGCATACAACATGGCTAGGATCTGGATGTGGCAAGTTTCAAAAAATATGGAAATGAGACCATGGGACATGGAACAAACAAATAAATAAATATACATATATGTTTTATATAACAACAATCAACAGCCTTAATCCCACTAGGCATAACATAATTGTGAATATTGTATTAGACAAGATACTGTATTTGTCATTATTCATTAGTAAAATACAGTACTGGTACTAGACTCTGGGAAATCCTTAAAACATGATATATAATATAATGGCCTTTCTCAGTGGGATTAACTGATTAAGACGTTATTTTTGTATTTGTAATACTAATATTGTTGATATTTCTGTGTTACATATTACTTATTATTAGTAAAATTTAGATTTTCACTCTCTAATATGTTTATTCATATTAATACAAATACAATTAATATTGATTTTGGTTGGACTAAAATTCGTTTTTTTATTTGGAAAAACACGGGAAATTTCCCTTTTGTGACAAAAACAGCGGAAAACATTCTAAAAATGTTTTTTAACAGCCAGTGTAAATTTAAAAATCTGAAAATTGAATTTTTTGATATTCTATTTGGAAATTTTCTCATTTAAATATGTTTTCTATTTTTCTGTTTCTTCAGAAAAAATTTCTAGAAACAGGGCCTTTTTTTAACTGATGTGGCCCCCAAAATATATCCTACATTCTCTTATCTTTCATGGATAATTCTGGCCTTTAACAGTAATAAATGCACCTTGTTATCAAACAAAATGCATTTATTACATCTTGTTTTTAGTTTTTAAATCATTTTATTAGTTGATTAAATTGTTCAAAACATGATGCATTTATCATCAGCCAATAGAATTGCCCAAAGGTTGAAAACAAGGTGTATTTGTTTGTCTGGAAACAGGGTACATTCATTGCCGCTTAACCATTGCCCCAATTCATCAGCCAATAGAATTGTCTAGAGGTTGAAAACAAGGTGTGTTTATTTGTCCGAAAACATGGTACATTTATTGCCGCTCAGGGCAATAGTTAGAAACTAAAAACAAGGTGCAATAAATGCACTTTGTCTGAAAATAAGTTGCATTTACGTGGGATTATGAACAAAAGGTCCTAGTAATGTAAGAGTACTTAAAACTGTAATGTCTAGAGGAGGGATTAGTGGATTACTCTACATTGTTTCTCACTGCTTTTAAAGTTATGTTTTATGCTTCTCAGTAGAGTATGCTCCAGCCATGATGATCAAGAATTAGATTACTTGTCTCATATGTTTCTAGGAGATGGACAAATGTGTTTCTTAGTGCCTTATCCTAATCGTGTTCTAAAAATCCAAAAGAATACTCCAAATCGAGTCCACATGCTGCCCCAGTGGTGTTTATTTAACAAGGGCGTGACAATTTCCTGTGACACTAAAATTTGAAAATTACCCCTCCCTCACAAAGAGAAAAAAAGTAAGAACGGTACGAGGTTACATAGGCTATCAATCAAATGAGATGGTAATCTTTTGGCTGTCTCAGTGGACTAAAGATAGATTGTAGGGACTGTTAAACGAACAACTGATGTGTTATCTTAATATCCTTGCTGGTCATGATTTGGTGGCTCTTTTGATTGACCCTTACGGAGGCTTTATCACAGGAGTTATCTTTGTGTACATTAGTCAAATCTCATCCCTTCTCTTTTATTGGCAGCTAGCTGGACTTATGTCCATCTCCTCAAGGTTTTTTCCCACCGTCATAAACCTCCTGAAGCGACTCGCAGAAGAGGCTCAAGGGCGTCCAACTCCTGAAGCACCGAGAGCAACTCATTCTCTGAGTTCCCATAGTTTTAGAAGTCAAACGCCCCAGCCAAGTTCAGTTCCCCATTCATCTGTATCATCCAATTCTTCATCGAGTGAAAGTGGCTATGAATACTCGAGCCCTCAGCTGTCTCACAGGCGCGTTACAAATATTCAACAAGCAGAGTTTTCATGATCGCGAGCTGAGCCACTCCATTGTGTAATCACCTTCTCTCTATGTTGTGGGTTTTCCTTTTCTTGTCTGTTTGGGAGGCAGGCCAAGAGGGAGAGAAAAGGGCTTGAAATGTGATGTGATTTCCTGCGCAAGAATTAAGATAATTTTGTACGGAGGGCCTAGGCTGGTTCTATTATCACTTCGATGAAGAAGAACGAGATACTGTGTCAGGGATATGGACCTTTATTTACCTATGTAAGTACTTCGAATGTAAATTTTCAGATGCAATCAAACGTGATTATGTATGCCTCAAGAGGTCTGAATTATCTAACATTGCTTCACATAAATAAACCTTTGAAAGCTGCTCGTGGGTCATAAGCCGTAACTTGCTCAACCTGGTGGAACCGGATTTGAACGTGCATGGAGCAAATTTTCATACATTTTCAAAGAGCTGTCTAATGATTTGAGTGAATGACTGTCCATATGTAAACTTAAATGCTCCAAAACAATGCAATTCTAGATGTGTCAAGATGAATATGAGAAGTTTTTTTTAGAAATAATCTATTTCAATTATATTAATGAAAATATAAAAGATGAACAACAAAGACCAGAACAAGAGAGTTTCAAATAAATTATATTGACCAAAACACCTCTTCACCCCCCTTTCTCCCCCCCCCCCCCAACACAAGCCATTAGGGGGAAATAACAACCCAAAATTGACACAACAACCCAAAATTGACACAATAGCCAACAAGCCTAGAAGAGGGAGAAGAACTTAGTGGACAAAAGCAGAGGCTAACATAATAACTTGATCCACTGAATAAGAAAACGATGGCTCTGCAATTCTCACCTAAGCAACTAATCTAGCAAGTATCAAGTTAAAGATATCAATTGTACTTGACTCTTGATCTTTAAAAATTAACCTATTCGGCTCTAGTCACATTATCCATAGCGCTGAATAAAAGAGAGACTTTCATACCTTCTTTTAACCTTTATCCCGAGCAAAGAAATTTCACTGGTCAAATAGACTCTCATCTGATCTCGAACAAACCCACTCATAATCCCACCCATGAATATGAGAAGTTGTTATTACTGGATGATATTTGCATGGGAAAATATGAAGTTCATGTTGGGGGTTGCATAAGCATATGATAGCTAGAATGTCACAAGAAAATGATATTAAATGTTGCTGTAGTGTTCTTTTTTTAAAAAAAAAAAAAAGAAAAGAATTTTATTGTCATCCTATTGCATTGGGACATGCTTTCTTTATTTAACTATCTATGGTTCCTTATCTCATGTATCATTAAAAGGCTATAGATTCATCTCTAGTAATTCTGTATTAGCTATAAACTTGTTTGGTATTGTTGTGCTTTTAAAGCACAACTGTGTTTTTAAAAATGTTTTTAATAACTCAGTCTTTGGTAAAACATTATTTTGCATTTAAACTGCATTTACATGTCTAAAGAAGCAAATTAAGTTACTTAAAAGTAGAAGCAAAGAATCTTTTCCTTTTATAAAAAAAAAACGAAGTAGCTTATGGTGATAAACATTTATTTCTTATTTATTAATGAACATAATAACACACAATTATCAAATTCTAAACTTTAATTCTTTTGGCTCACCCACTTTTTTTTCTTTTAAAAAAATTACATTTACAAATATAGCAAAATTAAATCATACTTATCTAAATTTCAGTGGTAGAAAAGTAAAATGTGCCCTAAAAGTCAGCTACCAAGGCGGTTGTCTAAGGCCCCCCAATCATAGAAGACACCCTAAAAATTAAATTCGAGTTTTAAATATATATTTTAAATATATAATAAATATGTATTAAAATACATAATTTATACTCATTCTATTTGAATTTAATTGATCAAGAGTGGTGAATTATAAATTAAATTTTTTTTAAGTCACTTCACCAGCAAATTTGAATTTTTTTTACATTTTAATGTTTTTTAAACAATAAAAACCAATCCCACAAAATTTGTAAAAAAAAATTAATGGTTTAGTGAATTTTTTTTACATTTTAATGTTTGCTAAATAATAAATACAAATTCCACAAATTTTGTAAGAAAAATTAATGTCTTAATAAATTTTTCTACATTTTAATATTTTTAAACAATAAATATTATTCTTGTATCGAAATTTTGTAAGAAAAATTAATATTTAATCATTAGACTTTGAACGTTTTTAGTTAAATTTTTTAAACTTAAAAATCAATCATGTAAACCGCTAATATCATATTCGATCTAAAGTCTTTAAAGTCTAATGTTCAAATAAAATTTTGGTTTATAGGCACGCTTAGGGCTCCAAAAATCTAAAGACAGGCCCCGCAAGCAAGATTAATATCAGCCAGTTCCCTCGTTTAATAGACAAAAATGAAATAAGATTTTAATGCAAAGCAACCATATGCTCCACTAAATCTTGTACAAGATTACAATCAGAGACATCTTAGAAGCCTGTCATCTCAGAGATCTACACATAAGAAAATTATGATCCAAGATCATACGCCAACCTCATGGTGTTACCTTAGATTGGAGAAAGTCTTTTCAGCACATATGTTTGTGTGCACCTAGGGTAGGGAAGATAATCCAGACCAGTCAGCTGATTATGTGCCAGGGCAATAGAAATGCATTGAGAAGCAGCTCCCTGTATTCTAGTTCAGCCTATTTATTTGTCTGTTCTGCAATAGAAGCAGATTCCAAATCTTCAGGTGCCACAGGCTGGTGCAGCTGCAGACAGGAAACAATAAAGCAAAGTAAGGATGCCTTCTATGGCATATTGGTGATATCTCTTAATGTGATCCTCAAGCTAGTGTATGCCAACCAACAACACAATATTAGCATATTGGTTATTAGGTTGAGGTATGAACTAGGGGTTCTCTGAGGTCCATCCTTTACAGATACAGTCAATCTTTACTTGTCAATATGTGGCAAACCAGAAATTGTGGACCTAAAACTTCGGCCCAATAAGAAAAATTGTCGAGTTTATACCAAATACCAATATCACATATAGCCAACAGGTGTATTTTTTTCTCGGTGATAGCCAATGGGTAGATCATCCACCTTGGTTCACAATATCTTGAAACAACCCTCCATAAACCTTCCAAGAAGTATACTATATCGCCTACCTTTATTCACTTATAGATGAAAATTTAATTTCAAGTCAAAGCAGAATAATATTTGCACACAATTCATGAGCCTTTTTTTGGTTCGACAGAAGTATTATTTAGGTTTGTGAATAGGCCAAGTTTTCATTTGGTTGGTTCCTTGTAATTTAAAGCCCATTTACATATGAGGCTCTCTAGAAAGCAACAATAACATTGTTGCAATATTTCCATACCCAAAAAATTTGACTTTGTATGCCTTTTAATCAAGTAAATTATTAAGATAGACCTAAGAATAAGTGCATAATTCATTTTCTTTCCAAAAGCACATCTCAAGCAAAAACTTACAGCTTTAGCAATAGTCAGAAAGTGAAGAGAACGCAAGAAAGCATCATCTTGTGAGGGAAGACTGTCATGATTCCAATATGTTATACTTTGAAACTTAGCATTCATTTCCCAGTTTGAGTTTTCTTCAAGCTGATCAGAAGCTTTCCTTTTGCCAAGACTCTTCTTCTTGCCAATGACAAAGCCTGGACACCAATCATCACAAGTATAAAGAAAACAAAGAAAAAGAAAGGGGAAAAAACAGAGATAAAAGAAGTATAGGCTTCCTTCATAAGACTTTTGAGTCAATCCTTACAAACAGATTTTACATCCTCACAAAAAATAATCAGATTGTCCAAAACAATTAAGGATGAGAGCTTATGCATGTTTTCACATTCACAAGCATATAGTGCACACTAGTACATGCACAATACTCCAGTAAAACGTTTCAAAAGGTAGCAGCCTGGATAATAATCAAATTAAATGCAATCAAATTCTGTCTGCTCAGCATATATGTATTTAAGTACATTGGTCATGGGTAACTACTAAGGACATGTTTCAAAAATAATTTTCCTTGTTTCTTAAGGATTAGGCCATTCAGTCTCTTGCATAACCCGTGATGTTTTTAACCACTGCTAAAGTGCACTTTTAGATGTTGGTGCCACGATCACAGGCAAGTGGAAACATTTTCAAATAAAGTAGGGCATTATCTCGAACACCGCAATTTTGCAGATGCCAGTGCTAAGTCACAGATATCTTTGAACTGTAGCTTCACATCATTGCTTCTCTGCCTTATACACTGAATACTGATTGCGCTAAATATCTATTCTGATAACACCTATAATTTGCAGATGCATGCAGATTAGGTTAGCCCGCTATTTGTGTTTTTTCTTTTCTTGGTTCAATATCTTGCAACATGGGTAGTTCAGAACTTGAAAAGTTTGCAAAGGACTATATATCTTTATGATTGATGCAACTTACTAGATGACCTTAGTTGATGATTTGAGAAGAATTATAAGGTAATTTCAGAAATTCCTGATTATTTTCTGATGAAAGGTATTATAGTCTGTAGTAGAGGTGTCCCAGCACAGCACAGCCCGCCAACTAGCCATGCCTGGACAGCCCACAGGCAAAACAGGCAAGGCTAACTGGTCCATTAAATAAAAAACCTGTTTAAATTTATAACTATAAATAATATAGTGAGGTATAGTTTAGCATATACATTATTTTAGTGTATTTTTAATTTTGTACATTATATTTTGTAAATTATAAGTTTGAATGAATTTTATAACTTTTTATTTGTTACTATTTTGAGACATTAAAACTAATTTGAGGTATTAATCAATACAAGAAATTAAATTATGGAATCTTATACATGATTTTTAGTGAAATAATAAAAAATTATTCAATTCAACAGCCAAAACAGGCCAGGCTGGCATGGAATGGCATGGCCCTCACAATGTGGGCTGACCCAGTGAAACGGGCTGTGCCAAGCAGGACAACGTTTGACACCTCCAATCTGTAGATAAAGAAAAGAGAATATCTGGAAAAACTCCAAAAATAAAAATTAAAAATGAATAGCTAAAATTGTTTTATGCTTTGAAACCAATTACAACAGCAATTTTTACAATTTGTAGGGAAACTTACAGGTGTCTCGTGATATTTTTTCAGGTTTATCTGTTCTATTATGTATCACAATTGATACATTTTCAGCATTATGACAAACATTTACTGAGGCATATCTAGTGGATCTTTCCTTTCTAACACTCTATCCAACAGTTATAAGTATTTATCAAATCTCTTCCTATCTTGTAGGATTCCCAAGAAACTCTTTGATTCTTTGATTTATTTTGGAAGTCGATGATTCATCATCTGCTTCTCACATTCTATATATCACTGAGGCATTGAGGAATATCCATTCTCAATCCATGACCAATATGAGCTCAAAGCTTCCATCATATATTCACGATTGAAGTAAGGAATGGAAAATATGTTTAGATTCTTTAGAATGATTGGCCATGATTTTATGGGTCAAGAGGTACTAACATTTTTGTATGTAACCTAATCTTTTCTTCCTTTTTTTCCTCCTTAGGGTGTCCCTAGTGCACAAGACTCCTTTCTTTGCGAGCATCAAGTGAGAATTTTTTTATTTTTTTTCATTAATAAAAAAAATTATTAAGAATGGGTACTGATGGGCCCATGAGTCCACCAAACTAATAAATCAAAAGATGCATACCACACTACCAGTGACCTAAACATGGAAAACACTCAAAAGTGCACTAGTTACAATATACAACTCTAGGGGATTTTTCCTACAATTAACTCAGTAACAGACCCTAGAACTTTTATGATCAGTCAATACATTTGGTTTCACCTACAAGCAAAGAACAACATGAGCATAGCCTAGTTGACTAATCTCTCAGCAGAGGGCACTCTCATGCTTAAAAAGTTAGATATAAATTCAAAATGTTTTATCTTGAAGTAATATTTGCATACAACTTTTTTCCATACCTCCATTCTTGATTTGAGACTCACTTTTAACAGGTTGTATCCTTTTAGATATGGTTGATCATGTTCATTAGACTAATCTTTTGTTTTGGACTCATCATTCTTTATGCCTTTAGGTCCTAACTTATAGTACAACTGGATGAGCCTGCAATCATATGTCAAATCATTTGGCTAGAACCAACACACATTGCACCTACCAGGCTGTGAACACCCAAAAGTAGTTTTCTAGGTTCTCTGGAATCCTTTTAGACGATCATATTTTGTATTCCTAATTTTTAAGATTTTTCACTCTGGTAAAGATTCATATCTTGACCCTTTATATTCATTGAAATTAGAGATGGTATTGTGCTTCCTAGACACTAGATCCAACTTCCCAGGTTTAGGCAGATAGGAGAAATCCAACTTGGAGACTCTATTTGGAATTTGAGGTCCATCTCTCCTTTTGACAACAAAGTAGGCTTTCTCCAGGGAATGATATTGACTTTGTCTTCATCAAAGCTTGGCTTGGTCTTATTGAGGAAAAGAAGATCTTTGCCTCTACAGAAATATACCTACGGCTCTAGACACACACACACACATATATATGCATGCATAATGTCGGATTATAAATGTCTGTATCTGGCACTGTGATGGTAACAATTATCTTTCCGTTGGAAAGATAAAAGATTTGCTCCTTTGCCTAATTTAAAATTGCAGAAATAAAAAATTTCACACACGCACTTATGGAAGGGGGTGGTAAAAGAAAGAGAAGGGACAAAAGAGTTAGTGACCAGAATAGGGCTGGGGAAGGTTGATGGTGGTGCCTTGCAACTTCCTTCCCCTGAAGCAAGCTTCCTCCACCTTCAGCCCATCCACCTCAATCCCTGCGACCAAAATCCCCCCACTTCTAACAAACTGAACACACACATCTGTATATATACACAAAATTTATATATATATATATATATATTGAGAGAGAGAGAGAGAGAGAGAGAATCACCGGAGGATTTGGGTTTGAAGTAGTGAGAAACAGAACAAGGTCCGTCGTATTTGACGCAGCAGGGGAGTTGATGGACCTGTCCTGTCAGATCAATCGGCGGAGTAGAATCGGCGCCGCTAAGATGAATGCTGCCGGCCGAGCCGGTCGCCGGGCCTCCATCTCCATCCATTCGCTTTGTGGGGCTTCACAAACCCCCCTCTAAATTTGGGCTCTTTTACCTCCTTGCGATGCCCCCCCCCAGATTCCCGCGCCTTTCATCCTTCACTTCTTCTTTGTCAGCCTTATTTCTCAAGTGGGTTTAGGGTTATTTTATATTCAGCAATAACTTCCAATTTAAAAATAAAAATAAAAAATCAGCATCTATGCTTTGTATTAGATAAACATATTTTTATATTGTAAAAATGATAAAATCCCTAAGATAAAGAGTGACTCAAGTACTCTGGGCGTAGTATAAATATACAATTGCTTCTTATATACCCAAAGATTGTATATAAACTCAAAATAATAAAGATAAACCATATTAAGTATTGGCCAAAATAGCCTAAATCACATAGAATAAACGTAGAATTTACCCTTAAATCATTTAACATAATCAGATATTTTTGTTTTTCTTTTATATCCAAGTTTTTAGGGAAATAAAAGGAAAACTTTTAACCATCGAATACGGAAACTTGGAGGGGCAAAATAGTGTTTTAACAGGAACTTTAGGCTTAGAACTAATGGCAGAAGGTTGTAGCTGCAAATTCATCAGCATCAGGAGAAGGAGATATGCTGCGCCAGCTCATGTATATACCACAAAATCAAAAGGAGAATTCAGGAGGCCCAGCTGGCAGCTGCAAACCGCCCTAAAATTTGAAAAGACTAAACACCATTCTGAATGAATGGGAACAAGAACAACAACAACAGAATACATATTTCTTAATCCTTAAAACTGCATTTGGCCATGCTCATTTTAACCAGAATTTATACATCTTTGACCAGCAGCACAGCCTCCATGCTACAGGGTTGCTTCCTAAAAGATCCACGACTTCTAATTAACAAGCAATTTGATTGGAGATATCAGCTTTCTGGATCAGTGGAGTAGCCGGGGCTCTCCAGTTCGTCCATCTGGGCTGACGCAAACGACTCGAAGGTGTCTTCTGATGAGAGCGAGGAAGGCGACTCATCAGAGTCTGAGACGACCTCCTCGTTCATTATGATGTGGCCTTCATCATTTATAATGATGTGTTCATCAAGGTCGGATGTATCAGACTCCGCGTTCCCCTGTAGCAGCTTGTTTATTGCTGTCTTTGCCGTTTCAACAAACCATTCATCCTCGGGAAGCGCGCTAACAGAAAACAAAAACTTAATTACACAAGGAAGAACTCTGAGACAGGAGAAAGAGAAAATAAAGGAGATGAATGGGTACCTTTGAAGGTCTATGCCCCGAGCAGAGAAAGTCCTGATCGCTCGAGCTATTATGGAAGACGCTATCTGGTGGATGTGTCGGGATGGGTAACCCGCAAAACGTGCAATTTCAACAGTAAAGTGCATGTCTAGAATTAACTGCCAAGGAGAAGGTGAATTAGGAATCTAAGAGAGATAACATCCAGCTAATAATTGTAACTATAAATGTTTTTAGACAATACTTTAGCCATTCAGTCTCTGTTAATTTAAAAGGTTGCCCATCAGGGTTGATACTGAAATTAAGTGAAGGTGGCTAACTCTGTTAATTCAGACACTCTTAGGTCAAGCAAACTTACTTTGCTGATGAACAACTGCCAAAATGTCAGCCAATTAGTTTTCAAGTACTTCAACATGAAGTAACCTCCTCAAGCCTGAGGGCACCATCCATCCCTTTGAGCAATAATGTTACAGATTCTAGGTCTTAACTACTTCCTAATGTAGTTATTTTTCTGGCCACACAATATTCCCTACAGAGAGTCACTCAAGTTGCGGACTAATTGCTAATTAGTCTCTCAAACCCATTTCAACCCATCTGTCTCTACTCCATCGATGTTCACTTACATTATGAAAGATAACTCAAGAAGACTGATGATTGAGAGAGACAGGCCAACTTATGTTTTCAGCTGGAGTAACCAAGAGTAGAAAACCTAGAAAGATAACTCAAGAAGCACTTTTCTTTGAACAGATCTCCATACGATTTCTTTGTCAAGAGAGCAAATATTCTCCATAACCTATGCTGTCCATAATAGATTCATTCTGAACATCCCACATTAATATGACCTAGATCATGTCCCAATACACTCATTATGTACAACAAAAAAATATTTGCATTTGAATTCTATAATTAAGATTAGGAAATGATAAAATGATGGAACCAAGAAACAGAAGGTCTAGTTGGATCATATCACGGAAAGAGAAGGGACAGCACATCTCTTTCCTATCATGTTTAATTTCAATTTATGTGGATAGGAAAGTTACCTGTTGCAACCCTTGTGGTTGAAGAGGAACAGCATCATCTTCTAACACACCCCAGAACTCTTCTGCATCAGATAACCAAATTACGACAGTCTCTGTTAGCCTGGCAAGCAAAATTTTCTGTATCTTCTCTTTTCCAAGTAACACATCTCCAGCCACAATTGCCAACTGCTGCAGCTTCCCAAATAGTGCCTGCAATCATAGCATGAAAGCTCCTTAGCAGAACATGAAGTGAACTAGAAGCAAATGAGAAAAGGAAAAACTAGTTTCTATTATGGCCAACTAAAAACCAGAAATTGTTAAGAGCACCTTAAGCGATAAACTGCACGTGCCCATATCTTAAGAGATATCTTCATCATATCTACATCATGCGCATGTCTATTTTTTTCCAAAATAGTAAAGCTTACATCCAGTACTCTCTCTCTCTCTCAATTTGTGTGTGTGTGTGTGTGTGAATTCCCCCTCTATTCTACTAACTCACCTGATATTGCAATTTGCTAACCTACCCTTGGATTGTTAACCTTAATATTTTTATAAGCATTCATCCAAGTAGAGGAAAACTAACTTGACTTCACTGTGCTTGCCACTGAAACCGAAACATTGACAACAAAAAAAAAAAGAAGCAAACAAACAGCACATGTGCCCACATATTAAAGCAACTGATCCTACAAAAACTAGGATGCACAAAATCAAAAACTTAAAAAAAAAAAAAAAAAGTCAAAGGATAAACACAATTATAATTTATACATTGTGGCAGGGAAAATTGGTTTTAAATAAATACATTTTGAAAGAAACAGAACATCAAAACTTGACAAGATTAAATGAAGTGACAATTCAGAAATTTTACCTTTGCAGAAGTGGCTCGTGTCTATTACTGTTGAAAACTGCAACAAATAATGAGAACAAAGCTGGATTGGAAGAACTCGGAAGTCCAAACCCTACTTCCGTCACAATCTTTGATTATACCATAAGATGTTTAAATAGACTAAAGTCCCTAAAATCTAGGAAATTTAAAATACAAACAAACTAATTTAAAATACAAATACAACAACATATTAAATATCAAAACTTCCTAAACTTTAGAGAGAGATAAGATCTTATCTCTTCCTAGAGTTTAGAGAGATAAGATCGAGATTATATTTCAACACTCCCCCTCAAGCTGATGAATGAATGTCTATCATTCCAAGCTTGCATATTAGATCTTCAAACCTCTTGGTTGCCAAGCCTTTTGTGAATACATCAGCTACCTGTTCTTCAGATGAAACATGAGGGATATAGATTAGACCTGCATCCAATTTTTCTTTAATGAAGTGTCGGTCTATCTCAATATGTTTTGTCCTGTCATGTTGAACAGGGTTGTGTGCAATGCTTATAGCGGATTTGTTGTCACAAGCTAACTCAATTGCTCCCTTAGTTTTTATTTTCAAATCTTCTAGGATGATCTTGAGCCATAACAATTCACATATTCCGAGAGCCATAGCTCTAAACTCTGATTCTGCACTTGATCTAGCCACGATACTCTGTTTCTTACTTCTCCAAGACACTAGATTCCCACCTAGGAATACACAATATCCTGTGGTCGATCTTCTGTCAGTGATAGATCCAGCATAGTCTGCATCAGTAAAGCCTTTCACATCAATTTCCCCACCTCTTTTAAACAATAGACCTCTACCTGGATTAGTCTTGAGATAGTTCAGTATCCTCCTTACAGCTTGCATGTGCTCCTCAGTTGGATTATGCATAAATTGACTTACAAGACTGACAGCAAAGGTAATATCTGGTCTAGTATGAGAAAGATATATTAATCTTCCTACTAACCTTTGATACCTACCTTTGTCAATTGGTTGACTCTCAGGATTTTGCCATAGTTTTCCATTTGGTTCCACCGGGACACTAGAACCCTTACCTCCAGTAAGCCCTGTTTCAGCAAGTAGATCCAAAATATATTTACGTTGAGATAAGAATATACCATCTTTAGAATAGGCTACTTCAATGCCCAAGAAATATTTGAGGATACCAAGCTCTTTGATTTCAAACTCTTGGGCCAGATTCCTTTTTAATAGTAGTTGTTCCTTCTCATCATCCCCTGTCACAATTATATCATCCACATATACTAGTAGGGCTGTAATTTTTCCTTCTTTCGAGTGCTTCATGAAAAGTGTATGGTCACCTCGGCTTTGATTATATCCCATATTTTTCATGGCTTTAGAAAACCTCCCAAACCAGGCCCTTGGAGATTGTTTGAGTCCATATAGAGCTTTCTTGAGCTTGCATATTTTTCCTCCTCTATCTCCTTCTTGAAAACCTGGAGGCATCTCCATGTATACTTCTTCTTCTAAGTCTCCATGAAGAAAGGCATTTTTAACATCAAATTGTTGTAATGTCCATCCAAAACATGCAGCCAAAGAAATCAAAATTCTTACTGTTGCCATCTTAGCTACTGGAGCGAATGTTTCAAAATAGTCTATGCCATATGATTGAGTGTATCCTTTAGCTACTAACCTGGCCTTGTATCTGTCCAATGTTCCATCAGCCTTGTATTTTACATTAAAAACCCACTTGCAGCCTACTGGTACAATCCCCCTCGGTCTTGACACAATTTCCCAAGTCTGATTTTTGTTTAAGGCTCTCATCTCTTCCATCATGGCTTCCTTCCAATTCTGATCTCTTAAGGCCTCTTCTACTGAGTTAGGAATGACAATTGAATCCAAAGATGTTAAGAACCCTTTGTGGTTTTGGGACAGCCGATGGTAGGACACAAAATTGGTTAGAGGATGTTTGGTACAGCTTCGGATACCCTTCCTAACAGCAATAGGAAGATCTAAATCATCAAAGTTTGGGTTAGAAGGATTAGAGCAATCTGAAACAGAAAGTTGGGGTTCTGAAACAGGAAGCTGGGATTCATTTTCTGGAATAAAAGATTGTACAAATTCCTTACCTTGACTAGGATCAGATGGTGGCACTTGCTGTGATTCCAGGATGGGCTGTCTTCGTCTGAAAACATAAGGAGAACCTTTAAATCGGCCTGATAACTGCTGGAGCTGCTGGCTGGATTTTTGGGGAGAGGTAGAACTGGGATAAGGAGATGGAGAGGAAGGAGATGGAGAACTGGAAGAGGGAGATGAAGAGCTGTTAGGTAGTTGAAAAATATCCCCAACCGGGACCTGGTCACCATCTAAAGGCTCCCCCTGATGACCAGTTGGATGAGAAGAGAAAAAAGGTTGGGTTTCAACAAATGTAACATCCTTTGAGATAAAAAATTTCTTGGTTGTTGGATGATAGCATTTGTATCCTTTTTGGGTAGGAGAATACCCTAGGAACACACACTTTAGGGCCCGTGGATCGAGTTTGTCTCTATTTTGCTTGGGAATATGGACAAAGGAGACGCACCCAAATACCTTTAGTGGGAGAGGAGAATGCTGATGTAGATCTGGATAATGATGAGATAGGAGCTGAAATGGTGTTTGATGGTTTAAGGTTTTTGAGGGTACACGATTTATTAGGTAGGCAGCTGTAAGAGTGGCTTCTCCCCAGAATTTTTTAGGCACATTATGATGATGTAGAAGACTTCGAGCAACATTAAGTAAGTGTCTCATCTTCCGTTCTGCCACTCCATTTTGTTGTGGGGTGTGGACACAAGAAGACTCATGAATGATCCCTTCTTGTTGAAAAAATTGTTGCAAATGATTGTTAACATAATCCTTTGCATTATCCGTCCGGAATTTTTGGATTGAACACTTGAATTGAGTGGAAATTAACTTACAGAAATATGGCAAAATGGTGCTAGCAGCAGCCTTTTCTTTTAATAGGAAAACCCAAGTCACTCGAGTACAATCATCAACAAATGAAATAAACCACCGAGCCCCCGAACAATTTGGTATTTTAGAGGGCCCCCAAAGATCGGAATGAATCAAAGAGAAAGGTGTAGATGTTCTCTTATTACTAGGAGGATAGGACACTCGGTGATGTTTAGAAACAGCACACACATCACAATGAAACTCACTAAGGTCTAAGGACTGAAACAAAGAAGGAAACATTGTTTTTAGAAGAGGGAATGGTGGATGACCAAGTCTGTAATGTTGCAGCCAAACATGAGCAGTTTGGTTAGATGAAAACTGAGAGAATGCCGCAGTCTCAAATACTTGATTTCCAGCCGAAGGTTCCTCTCCTTTTCTTTCCAGAAAGTACAGCCCATGCTGAACTCTAGCTGCACCAATCATCTTCCCGGTCTTCAGGGCCTGAAATTCACACATATTAGCAGAAAAAGTGGCATAGCAATTTAGGTCATTAGCAAGCCTATGAATAGACACAAGATTGGTAGATAGATTTGGCACATGTAGGACTTTTTGAAGGGTAATGTTGGGACTGAGGGTGACTGTTCCTTGACCTTTGATGGGTACAGAAGTCCCATTAGCAATGGTAATCTGTTTAGAGGTTACAATAGGCTCATAAGTGTCAAAAACCAAAGGATTAGGAGTCATATGATCAGTGGCTCCTGAATCTAGGATCCAAATGTCATTCTTATCAGATTTAGAGGCATTAAGAGAGGCTGAATGTAAGCAATTACCTTGTTGGGCGAAAACACAGTTTCCATTGGTGAAAGTCTTGAGAAAAGCCTTAAGTTTGTTAATTTCCTCACCATCAAGTTGTGCAAGATCAGTACTTGAATGTGATTCTGTCTTATTGGTTGCTTCTGCCTCCTCATGCTGTTCCTTGGTAGATATGTAAGCCTGTTTTTGTGCTGCCATATGTTTGAAACCTCCCATCTTCTTTAACACAGCCTCCTTGCCATGAAGCTTGAAGCAATTATCTCGAGTATGCCTAGGCTTGTTGCAGAAACTACACCATAGTCCTTCACGATTCTTTGCTTCTGGTTTGCCTGCTCTGAATCGCGTCCCATCCTTTCTTGCTGTCACCATGGCTGATCCTTCGGTTCCACTATCATTCAACATAACTCCCCTTCGGTTTTCTTCACTCCTTACCATAGCAAAGACTTCATTTAGGGATGGTAGCTTCTCCCTTCCAAAGATCTGAATCCTAACTTGATCAAATTCAGCATTTAACCCAGCTAGGAATTCCACAATTCTATCTCTCTCAATGATTCTGCTAAGTGTGGCAGCATCATCACTACATATCATCTTGATTTCTTGATATTGATCTAGTTCCAACCACAGGCCATTCATCTTGTTGAAGTACTCAGTAATAGTTAGAGATCCTTGTTTAGTACTATTAATCTTTGTTTTGATATCAAATATAACCGAAGCATCCTGTACCTTGGAGTAAGTCTGCCTAATGGTGTCCCAAATAGCCCTGGCCGAATCTAAAAACATATAGTTTCTACTCACCTCAGGTTGCATGGCATTCCATAGCCATGACATTATAAGAGAGTCCTCGATATCCCATGCAGGGAAGGCTGGATCAGTAGACTTCGGTGGCGGAGCAGTGAGATGTCCTAGCTTCCCTCTTCCTTTCAGAAAGGTTCGAACCAGCTGCGCCCATTGGAGGTAATTCTTGCCATCCAATCTGTAAGATAAATGCATGCCCGGCAGTTCTCCACTGCCCGAACCAAGAAAGGTTCCTCCTCTTTCATTGGTTCCAGTGGTCAGATCTGGTTCTGACTCACCAGAAGCTAAACTCGGATTACTATCCATGATTCCCGACATTCTTAGTACCAAGAAAAACAAGAAAGGGCAATGAAGGCCTAGGGAAGGAAATAAAAACCGAGAGGCAAGAGTGCAATGAAGGCACGATGGGATTCTATGAGAGGAATAAAGGCTCTGATACCATGTTGAAAACTGCAACAAATAATGAGAACAAAGCTGGATTGGAAGAACTCGGAAGTCCAAACCCTACTTCCGTCACAATCTTTGATTATACCATAAGATGTTTAAATAGACTAAAGTCCCTAAAATCTAGGAAATTTAAAATACAAACAAACTAATTTAAAATACAAATACAACAACATATTAAATATCAAAACTTCCTAAACTTTAGAGAGAGATAAGATCTTATCTCTTCCTAGAGTTTAGAGAGATAAGATCGAGATTATATTTCAACAATTACTTTGACAGTTTTGGCCATATAAAAAGAAAAACATGAATTCACTTCCCATTTAATAAGGGTAGGAAACAAGAAACCTTGTATTCACTTACAGAAGGTAATAAGGTGTGTGACATCCAAAGAAAATAACACTTTCAGCAGTTTAAGTGAAAAGAATAAATAAATAATCATAATAATAATAACCTGGAAAGGTAGTGAGGGCAGAGGGTCAGAATCCCAAACATCCTCTCCATAAACATTTAAATAGATCTGTACATCCAATCTTGTTTTCCCGTCTCTGGAATAAATGAAATTCAACACATACTGTCGACAAAAATGATCTCTGAGTTTGTCCAACGAATGCTGGAGATGACGCCTCCAATCCTTAGGTTCTATTGTACTATTTGCTGGTAACATGATGCTGTCAACAAGTCCATTCCCTGCCTCCTTACTTTCATTTAGTGCACTCCAAATTCTTGACACAACCATTGGTAATAGTTCCTCAGCAACAGTGAAAGCAGTTCCCAGTAGTGCAAGCTGTTCAGAATCTGTTTCAACTCTAAAAGGTACATCTTCCTTCAACTCTGTAAGGCTGTCATCTTCAGATGGGCCAGGTAAAGCTTTAATCAAAGTATCAACATATTTATCAAAAACCTGTGAAATCCTAGTCAAAACATTGACTCCAAAATGAATAATGACTAGGGGAGTTAGCTGCTCCACGATGTCCTGCAAAGAATATTTAACCCTATGATTATGAAAAGAAATTGGTAGCTGAATCATCATCAACAATGGAATCAGCAATTCAATGAATCAATGAACCATCTACTTTTAATAAAATGTTGGATTGTGTGTATTTCACGCATTGTTTGGCCTGGTAAATGCCAGGGATGTCTCCAAGATCACCACTCCACATGACAAATGTGATATCAAATAAATTAATGACCAGGATCACAGCCCCCCTATGAAATAGCAATTTGGCTGCTCAAACCCAATTGCACTGTTATGAACCCAATGGCCATTTTGAAATTTCTTGTAACAACAGTAGCTCACATGGCCACTTGCTTAGTTAGCTGCTGGAATGTTCCCCACGGTTGTGATGTGAACCAGTGGGAAGGGCCTATATAAGGCCGGATGTAGGAGGACAGGAGTTCTATGTTGAATGAGAAACTCTTTCCCTCTTGATTTCTCTCCTCTCTCATTCTCTCTCACTTCTCCCTCCAAAACTCTCCTCTCTCTCTCTCTCTCTCTCTCTCTCTCTCTCTTGATTCTTCTAAATTCTCTAAGATTTCAAGCCTCACGCAAGAGACTTGACATTTGGTATCAAAGCCGATCATCCTCAGCTGTGATTCCAACGTAAGGCAGGAGTGCCTTTGGTTTAGTAGATCGGAGGTAATTGTGGTTGATTAGTCGGTGATCCAGATGGCGGAGGGAACCCAATTGAAGCAATTGGAGAATCACATGGAAGCGATGGAGTTTGGAATGTCTCAAATGCAAGAGGTAGTGTCCCAAAGCAGAGAGGAGATAAGGGCGATCTGAGATGAATTACGCGAAGATATGGTGGCCTCTCGCAAACGAGTTCAAAGGGAATTGGCAAGGCATAGGGAGACTATGGAGAAATTCGGGCAAAGGATCAACAACATGTTTAATATGCTGTCCTCCTTTCCTCAATTCCAATTGTCACCGGAATTTCCTCCCAGATCAGTACCCGATCAGGGAATGGCGAGACAAGGAATCTTCCCTAGACCCTAAGGAGTGACAAAAGCTGGGAATTCATCTTATGAGGAGACAAGAGATCAGGTAAGGGAAGTCAATTCTCTTAGATCCAATCAAGGTCCTATCGCAAGATTGGAAATACCTCTCTTTGAAGGATCCAAACCCTGATGGCGGATCCATAGGGGTGAGAGGTTCTTTAAATTTTACAATATAGCTGAAAATCATCGAACCAACCTTGCTATAGCCTATCTAAATGATATGGCTAATGCATGGTTCCAATGGTGGTATAGATTGAGGGGAATGAATGCCAGATGGATAGAATTTGCAGAAGATTTGTGTAAACGTTTTGGTGAAAGGAATATGGCTGATGTAATAGAAGAATTTAATAAACTTAAGTAGGAAGGGTCGGTAACTGAATACCAAGAGAAGTTTGAGGAATTAGGAGCATTAATGTGGAATGCTCAACCCACTCTTACTGATCAGTACTTCGTATCTAGCTTCATTAATGGCCTTAAAGATAAATTAAGGTCCATGGTGAAAATGATGATGCCTACTATGGTTAGGCAAGCGGTATTGAAGGCTAGATTACAAGAGTTAACATTGGAGGCAATTTTTAAGAAGAGCAAAGTTGTGCCAAGACCCTTTCCACCTAGTAGCCACTGTATAGGAGGGAATACCAAAGCATTAGTGGCTGGAGGGGCATCAGGCAGACCTAAGGTTAACCCCCTTCCTCTCAGGTTTACTACTATGGAACAAAGGAGATTGATGGGACTATGCTACAGATGTGGGGAGAAGTATAGACCCGAACACCAGTGCAAGAGGCAACTACTGAACATGGAAGCAGAGGAAGAGGACAAGGTTGAAGGTTTGGTGGATGAGGAAGATGAGGAGCGGACGCAAGAAGTGGCAGATCCTATTATGGAAGAAGAATCAAAGCAAGGAGGAGGAGAAATTTCCTTTCATGCTCTCAAGAGGGGATCCACTGGTAAGATTATTAAAGTACAAGGGCAAGTGGAGAGGAAGAAATTGTTGGTGTTGATAGATAGTGGTAGTACTCACAGTTTCTTGAATGAAACTATTGCCATGGAGCTAAGGTGCAAGATGACTGCCACAACCCCCTTATCTGTGACTATGGATATGGGAAAGACAAAGCTAACTCTCATGGGCATTATGGAGCAAGGGGAATGCAAATTGATCAAAGGGAGGAAGCTACAGGGGTGGATGCAATGTAAGGGCGGCTAGATTGCCCAAATGTATTCCATTCACGCCTTAGAATGGAATGGATAGGAAGTTAAGGAGGTTGGGAAGGATCATCAAACAAAGGGTTCCAATCCTCCACTAAGGAACAACTACTTGATAGCTTAAACTTACTCTTACAAGAATTCCTGGGCCTATTTGTTGAACCTCATTCTCTACCACCCCAAAGGCCTTGGACCACTCTATATACCTCAAACCCCACTCTATCCCAGTTAACATACGAGCCTATAGATAGTCGCCTATACAAAAAGCTAAGATAGAGAAACAAGTGGCTAATATGCTCTCTACCTCAATCATCAGACCTTCCCAAAGTCTATTTGCGTCCCTTGTTTTACTTGTAAAAAAAAAAAAAAAGGATGAATCCTGGAGGTTTTGTGTTGACTATCGTCAACTTAATTCCATTGCCATCAAAAACAAGTTCCCAATACCCCTTATTGATGACCTCTTAGATGAACTGTCTCAGGCCCAAATCTTTTCCAAGCTAGACCTAAGATCCAGCTATCACCAAATCCGGGTGACACCCTCTGATATCTCCAAGATAGCATTTCTTACGCACCAAGGGCTGTATGAATTTGTGGTGATGCCCTTTGGGCTCACCAATGCTCTAGCCACTTTTTAGGCCTTAATGAACCAAGTCTTTCAATCTTACCTAAGGAAGTCCATCCTAGTTTTCTTCGATAACATCCTTATATACAGCCAAATTATGAACAACACCTAACCCACCTTCGAACCACCTTTGAGGTCCTGAATTTTAACAAATTGTATGTTAAGCTATCAAAGTGTACTTTTGTTGAAAAAAAAAGTGGAGTACTTAGGCTATATCATTTCTAGGGAAGGGGTGAAGACTGATCCTAGTAAGGTCACAGCCATGGTGGAGTGGCCTAGACCATAGTCGGTGAAGGAGTTAAGGGGATTCCTTGGCTTAACAGAGTACTATAGGAAGTTCATATAGAAATATGGCCTCATTAGTAAACCCCTAACTGAGCTCCTCAAGAAGGACAACTTCTAGTGGAACCCCCGGGCTGAGGCAGCCTTCTTAACACTACAGAAAGCCACGAAAAAAGCCCCAGTATTAGCCCTCCCAGACATCTCTAAAACCTTTGGGGTGGAAACTGATGCGTGTGAAAATGAAATAGGGGTTGTGTTAATACAGGAGGGGAGACCCCTAGCTTATATCAGTTAGGCTTTGGCTCCAAGACACCTAGGCCTAAGTGTTTATGACAAGGAGCTCTTGGAAGTGTTGGGAGCTATTGAGAAGTGGACACACTATTTGGAGGTCAACCCTTTCATAATTAAGACAAATCATGAAAGTTTGCAATTTTTATCCCAACAAAGGCTACACACTCAATTACAAAGGAAGGGAATCTCTAAGTTAATGGGGTTGGACTACACTATTGTCTACAGTAGGGAAAGGGAAAATGTGGTGATTGATGCCTTGTCTAGGAAGGAAGAAAGGGGTCAATGCCAGTCCATTTCTGCTATGGTTCCTAAGTGGGTAAAGGAGGTGGCAAGGAGTTATGACCAAACGCGATGGGTTCAGGATATAATAGCACAATTTGCAATTTAGCCAACAAGAAGTTTAGGGTACACATTTTCTAATGGGTCGGCGAGATTCAAGGGAAGATTGGTGGTTAGCGATGATGAGGCACTTAGGGAGGATCATAGCCTCTTTGCATGGTTCCCCAATAGGAGGTCACTTAGGGATCCGAGCCACTTACCAAAAGGTAAGGCAACTATTCTTTTAGCCAGGGAAAAAGAGAAAAGTAGTGAAATTTGTGCTATCACATGAGACATGTCAGAGGTGCAAACACGAAAATATGGCTTACCCGAGGTTGCTACAGCCCTTGGCAATTCCAGAAGAGGCTTGGGAAGGGATCTCCATGAACATCATAAAGGGACTTCCCAAATCAAAGGGTAAGGATGTGGTATTGATAGTGGTAGATAGACAGACCAAGTTTGCACATTTTATCAGTCTAACCCACCTATTCTCAGCACAAAAGGTTGCAAGAATGTTTATGGACTCAGTGGTGAAGATTCACGAGGTGCCTAAGTCTATTGTCTTAGATAGGGACAAGATTTTTACAATTGTGTTTTGGTAGGAGCTATTTAAGAGCTTGGGGGTAGGGCTGCACATGTCCATAGCCTACCACCCCCAAACAAACGGCCAAACAGAGAGGGTCAATCAGTATTTAGAGGCCTATTTGAGATGTATGTGCTTCACCAAGCCTAAAAGTTGGAATAGGTGGTTATCGTTAGTCCAATGGTAGTATAACTCTAACCATCACAATGCCATCAACCAAAGCCCTTTTGAAGTAGTGTTTGGGCATAAACCCCCACTAATTCCAACCCTATGAAGCTCTACAGCTACTATGGCTATGGTGGAACAATATTTGCAGCAGAGGTAAGAGGTTTTGAAAGTGTTAAAAAGGGAATTGAATACAGCTCAGAACCGAATGAAACAGAGTACTGACAAGAGAAGAAGTGACCAGTCTTTTGAAGTAGGTGATAAAGTTTATTTGTGAGTGAAGAGATTTCTACAGCAGCCATTTACATCCACCCCGGCCTCTAAGCTAAGTCCAAAGTATTTTGAACCATATGCCATAAAAGCGAAGGTGGGAAAGGTTGCCTATAAGCTAAGGTTACCAACACATGTTAACATGCATCATGTATTTCATGTCTCCCTATTGAAGAAGTCTATCGAGCCAAAAGCTACAACTAGCCCGGAATTGCCTACTGTGAGTGAAGAAGGATAAGAGGTGGTGAAGCCTCAGGCTATCCTAGACAAGTGGGTGGTCCATCAAGGCTCGATGCCCCTAACCTAGGTACTGGTAAGGTGGTCCCACAAAGACCCCCATCACACAACATGGGAGTATCTACTCGAGCTACTCACTCAATTTCCGCGAGCTACAAGACTACTTTAGATTCTTGAGGACAAGAATAATTTCTAGGGGTGAGGAATGTTATGACCCCAATGGCAATTTTGAAATTTCTTGTAATAACAATAGCTCACATGGCCACTTGCTTACTTGGTTGTTGGAATGTTCCCCACGGTTGTGATGTGAACCAATGGGAAGGGCCTATATAAGGTCGGATGTAGGAGGATGAGAGTCCTACGTTGAATGAGAAACTCTTTCCCCTTGATTTCTCTCTTTTCTCTCTCACTTCTCCCTCCAAAACTCTCTCTCTCTCTCTCTCTCAATTCTTCTAAATTCTCTATGATTTCAAGTCTCACGCAGGAGACTTGACATGCAGTAAGTTCACATGCCATATCATTAAAGCTGCCAACCCCAATTTAAAGGAAAATATGAATCAAATTTCTAATAAATAAAACTAGAAGGTTGAAATGGCTACATAAACAAGCTATCGCATGTGAAGAGTGACTCCAAACAACAATTCAACTTAGACTACACATTTTACCATGTACTCATAATTCTCATATGCATACCATAAGGAACAATGTCCTAATTCAAAAAGAACACTAGTTTGGAAATTTTCCCAAAAGCAATGGCTTGAATTAAGCGAAAGTTTCTTATTGTTACATTACAACAACAACAATAATATATCGAGCCTTAATCTCACTAGGTGGGATCAGCTACATGAATTCTAGCTTGCCAATAATTTCTTTCTATGGATATCTTTTGTAAGGCCATAACTCATGTCATATCAAAGAGTCTCCCACTAAGTTTTTCTTGGTCTTCCTCTACCTCATTTGCTAGAGACTTATTCCATTCCATCCACTCTCCTCATAGGAGCCTCTATCAGTAGTCTTCTCATATAAACAAACCATCTTAACTGTATTGAGTAGATTATTCATTTTATCATTTAATAGGAGTCTCTATAACCTTATTGTGAATAACCTCATTTCTAATATTATTGTTTCTTGCTTGGCCAAAAATCCATCTTAACATCCTCTTCTCTATTACACTAATATTTTGCACATGGTGCTTTGGGCAACATCTTCCCATACAAAAAAAGTGATCTTATAGCTATCTTATAAAATTTTCTTTTTAGCTTTAACATAATGATACCATTAGATAAAACCTCAAACAAACTTTTCTATTCTAAACATTCGACCTTAATTTTGACGGTAACATCCTCAATAACTCTCCATCTTTTAGGATGATTGATCCAAGATGTCTAATTGATCTTTTCTTGTGATAACGTAATCTTCGAGTTCCACCATAACATCATCCACACTTATATTTTTACTAAACTTAAATACCATTTATTCAATTTTCAATATGCTCAACTTAAAACCTCTATATTTTAAAGTGTTCCCCCATATCTCAAGCTTTCTTTTAATGCCTTCTTTTATCTTAACCACCGAGACAATGTCATCTGCAAATAGCATAAACCAAAGCACCTTTACCTAGATATGTTTAGTGAGTCCATCCATTATTAAGGCAAAGAGAAGACAACTTAATATAGATCCTTGATACAATTCAATTGTAATTAGCAAAACCCCAATACTTCCACATAGTCTAACATGTGTTTATACTCCATGATATATGTCTTTAGAAACCTGTATATAAGCAATTTGGACTCATTTCTAATCTAAGACCCTCAATAAGACTTATCAAGAGACTTTCTTATAAACTTTTCTCAATCTATAAATACCATGTGTAAATACTTCTATTCATCTCTATATCTTTCCATTAGGAGTCTCAACAAGTATATAGCTTCCGTTGTACCTACTAGGTATGAAGCCAAATTGGTTATCAAACACATTGATTTCTCTTCTTAATCTTTGCTCAATCACCCTTTCCCCAAATTCTCATGAAATGGCTCATTAGTTTGAATATGCTATAATTTCCAAAACTTTAAACATAAATAACCACTAAAGTATTCTTCCTCCATCCACCCAACATCCTTCTTGATTTAAGGATTGCATTTAATAATTTTGTTAACAAAAAGGTCCCCTCTTCTCTCATGCATTTCCATGCTTCTATCAAAGTATTACTTAGTCCAACTGCTTCATTATTCATCTTTTTCAATGCTTGTTTTATTTTGTTTGGAGATATACATCAGTAGAACATGTGATTCATATCTTCTTCAAATTTACTAAGACACTCCAAAGTAACACTTGTTTCTCCACTTAAATTGAATAACTATGAGAAATACTCCTTCCATCTACTTGATCGCCCTCCATTTACTAGTACATTTTGGTTACCCTCCATTTACTAGTACTTTTGGGTTTTTGTCTTTTATGCATTTCACTAGGCTCAAATACATTCTTTTTCTTTCATCTTGCCTTAGCTAGTTTATATATAACAATTTCCCTATCTTTTGTGTCAACTATCAAGTCACAGTTATAAAGTTTCATAAGCTTTTAACTATATTTAACTAACTTCCTTCTTTGCTTCTGTTTTGGCCAAAATATACCTCTTTTGGTTTTCTTCATACAGCATGTATTTGGATGTCTTGTAGAAAGCTCTCTTAGTTTTAATTTTTTGGTTTACCTCTTGGTTTCACCACCAAGACACTACTTTTACAGTCCAATCTCTTCTGCCACATACTTTTTCCCTTGAAAATAATTTGTTTTTCACCTTTTAAATCCCACAATCCAATTAGAGTTCAAATTGTTGGTCGTGGGGATAAATAAGATATATAAATAATATATACATCTTATTTGAATGGATTTTGATAAAGGTTATGGTAAACCAAAATTGTTCATAAAGAGATAATGCAATGTTCATCTGAAATTTGGAAGTGAATCTGTTCCTTATTGAAAAGGGATTCTGTGATAATAGATACCAACAAAGCAGATAAGAAAAAAGATAAACATTCTCCCAAAGACATCACTATAGGAGAGGAATCATCTTAACCCAATTGTTATAGGATTTGGACAAGTGGCTCCATATAAGAATCAAGAGAAGAGAAGAACACATGGCAAGATAACAATAGAAAAATAATGAAGAAGGTTTTTTGGTGGTTCAATACAAGAAGCAAGAAAAGTCAAAGAGGAGGAAGGTCTCAGGAAGGAGAAGTAATTAATTGCTAGAGCTTGTTGATCCCAATGACATTCCCTTTCAACGAAAAATGAGGTTGGTGTCTTCTTCTTTCTCTTTCTTTGTTGTTTCTTGGTTCTTCCAAATTAACCAACACCTTGGGAAACCTTAGTTGGCCCTCACAATCATCGGCATCACCAGTCACCATAAGGGTTGTCACTCGCTATTAGCCATCAGACAACCCTCATCCAACCACCATTGGGTCAGTGACAAGACGAATGAGACTCAGCCACGACGCAATCAAACCCCAACCTTCAAGTTCACGTTCAAGAATGAAATTGGGGCTTAGCCCTATTCAAATTGCTAATTCAATTTTTTAACCTAATTATGACACAAGACCCAACATAACTTGAGTTTCTTAATTACAAATCAAATCCTCAAGTTTTTGAGAAATATTGAAAAGGCTCCCAAAGTTTTAGGAAAATTACAAAAATATATATATATACATATACAATTTTGGAAAAAAAAAATAAGGCCCAGTTCTCTTTGTTGTTTTTAGACCATTTTCAGTTTTCCAAAACATTGAAAACGTGTTTACTTTCATATTTTTAAAAACACACTTTCAAAAAAAAAGAAAAATTTTATAAAGAAAACTCAAAACAACAAAAAGTCATTTTGGTTGTTTTCATCACAAATACCCTCAAATTTCCAAAACGCAAAAAACAACAAAAATTGCTCTCGTCTTCTCTCTCCAAAATCCAGGTTCGACTCCTCTCTTCTCTGAATCTCTTCCTTCTCTCTTCTTTCTTCTTTTCTCTTCAAGGCTCAGTAGTCGACCGCGCCCGCCACCACCATCACCGCTGCGAGCCGCCGTTGACCGCCCCCCATCATTCAACCTCCCACACCTTCTGTCGCCAACGCCATTCGCTCCCCTTGCATCGCAACCAGCAACCCAAATCCGCCACCTCTGGTTGACGAACGACCATCGTCGTCTACCTCTAACCACTGTCGTCGTTCAAATCGTGGCCTCACCTCACCTTCGCCGGTCGTTTCTTCTTCCCCTTCGTCGTTCGCCTACACCATCCATCTCATCTTCTCGTCTGGGCCGACCATCGACAGCCCACCTTGCTCCGATCTCATCTTCGACCACGAATTGCAAAAGTTAATTTATTTTTTGTATGTATTTTATTTTTGTAACAAGAAAAAAAATACTGCAAGATTCACCAACTTCAAAATGTATATATTACTTAATAATATATTAGTATTAAACTGTTCTAATTTACTGAATAATCAAATTCATTGAATAAAATATCATAAAATATTTTTTCTCAAAATTCCAAAGTAAACGTGTTTTCCAATTTTCTGTTTTAAAAAAAAAAATTCAAAATGACAAAAAGAACGCATTTTTAACAATCTCAAAACAGACACTTAAAATATAAAACTAAAAATGAATTCAAAATTGAAAACTGAAACACGAAGAAAACAACCCCTAAAAAACATAAAGGTTCCTAAAATTTTGGAAAACAATAGAGAAGCCCTCAAAACATTTCAAAAGTTATAGAAATACCTATTGATTATCCCAACGTTAGAATTTTGAGGAATTTAGAATTTTAAAATATCATAGAATTATCATGATGGCTCAAGTTAAGGATATTTGTGGACTATATTTGAGGATTATTTCTGCACAAAAATCAGGTGGATGTTTCTATGTGATAGTATATGTTTTGAAAATTTACTGCCATGCATGACTGAAAAGTGTTTGACATGATATATATGTTCTCAATAAAAAACATTATTGATATATATAGAACGTGATGATTATGCAAACAAATTGAGAACGTGGATAGAGAAAAATTTTTGAGAAACATGAAAAGATTTATTTATGGTGTTAGCATATGGTTATAAAAAGTCATGGCACCATTAGGGAGGACCATGTCTTATTTGGGCAGCTAGAATTTGGTTACCTATATGGCGCTAAGAATTCTAGTTCTCCTCAACAAGAGGGAAAGAGATCAAGTACACTATGGTCGCCCCATCGGATACTTGGAGCTAGGACCTGGGTATAATCCTAAGCCCCCCTCGTGCATTATTGGATCCCAGGGCTACAAAAACACCCCTTGAGATATATATTGTTGGTGATGATTGATTATGGAATATCATGGTTCCCTTGGTTAATTGTGTTCTACACGCTAAAATAAAAATATGTTTGCTACATCATAAGACAAGATTTTATACTGTTGATACATGTTAATGCAATAGGAAAATTTGAGAATGAAACCAGTTTGGTTATATTTATATGAAGTGCATTGTTTTGGATATGATCTAACCATGCAAAGGAACCCTCACTAGGCTATAAGCTTTGCATTTGGATTAGGGGACGTCAATGGACTCAAATTAGGGATATTTTCTGTTTATTTCAATTATGCAAACATTGAGGATATTAGTGAATAGTGATCTATTTTTTTAATTCTTTTGTAGCCTTTGGAGATTTTTCAAATGAAATAAGATGAATGGAGTTTAGGCTTTGTGATTTTTAAGTCTTGGCTTGAGGTTCATGACCAGTCATGCTACTTGTAGAAGGAGTGACACATTTTGTATAATTTTTTCTCCATTTTTTTTATGGACAACAAGGACTGTTTTTGTCCATTACATTAAGAAATAATAAAAAAAAAATTCAATTGCATTTATTGATTGGGTGAAAAAGTGATCATAGAAGGCCATTACAATTTTTTTATCTCGCAATTTTGAATAAGGAAAGCCTGAAGCAAGAATTTACATTTAAGGACCCACACCTTTTTCCCCTCCTAATCCTTCATTAAGCTTCTTCAAGCTTTGTAGGCCCTAGAAGCGTCTAATGTGTATTGTTCTAAAAGAAAAAAAGTCCTGCATGTCCAAACTGTGTTTGAAGTATGTTCCATTCTGGAATAATTATAAAAATATAAGATACATTTTGACTTTTACCATTGATGCATGTCCAGCAACTACTGATGTCCAAGATATGCCCTTCAAGCATGTGAACTGAACTTATATAAGAAAGAATTCTTCTACCATATGAGCTAAACACCCAAAGCATATGTCCTCTAACTTACTACTAGATGAATGGTGCCATTGCAAAAATAAAACAAACTAGGGCCCACATTTTGATAAACCACAACAGTATATGGTCGTACATTGTATGCAAGTTCATATGGTCACAACATGTTTTCAGAAGACCTATGATTTTCTCATGCACTTCATGTCATAGAACATCTGCTTTCTAGACTTCCCAAACAAGAAGATAAAAATTAAAATCACATGGACCAAAACATATTTGAATGCCATAATAGCTCCCAACCAGGTATGCAAATCTTTTAGTCCTGAATCTGGTGTAACAACCCCCCCCCCCAACACAGACATACATATATATATATATATATATAGAGAGAGAGAGAGAGAAATTAACTTACCTTTACAATGAAAATGAATCTCATTCCACTACTACTAAGCAAATTATCAGACAATGTCGCAAAAATAGACAATGGAGATGCAAAGCGAGGTGACAATGGCAAGTCCTCATCAGTTGCAGAAAAATCAAGAACCAGTCTTCTAGCCCGTCTAAAATTCAACTCCAATACTTCGTCTATGTATGGCCTCAAAAGCACCAAAAGCAACTTCAAGAGTTTCAGACCTTGTGACTCCAATGCAGAGCAGTGATTAAGACTAGCCTGAACACAGATACTAGCCGCACGTAAAGCTAAAATTGAGTCAGAAGGAGGCGCATTCTCTTTAACCAACCGTACAAAATTTTCAATTTCCCATTCTGCCCATTGAATGACTCTGTTGGTATAAACAGGGTTGTCTCCAAACAGCAAACCAGAATCTTTTGCAGTCAATGAGATTGCAGAAAATACAAGGTTAGATAATGAGGCTGAATATGTTTCGGGATAACAAGGACAGGATGGAAGAAAAGCCTCAATGCTTTTCTGAAGTCGAGACTCATAAGATTTCAGCAGTAGCTGATGTGCCAAAGGCCCTTTGCCTAGCTTCAGTAATCCTGATAAAGCCTTTTTCAATTCAAGAGCCCTGACCACTGGTTGTCTAATGATGTCAACTAGTTGATCCTCAAGCATTGTCTTCCTTTTCAGAAAAGCAGACTTATATGACGATGGCTCAATAGATGAATTATCTCCTAATCCTTTCAGCTCTGGATTATTTTTCTCTTCAGCATCCAATGCCTCCAGTGCCTCTTCCACTTTATGCTCAGCTAAGAGAACATCAACATTCTCAAAAAATAACATCTCCCGATCTTCTGCTTCATTCAGCAAAGGATCTTTGAGTTCACAATTTTCAAGATTTTGATCGGCTTCCTGGATGCCACCACTAGCTTTATTCCACTCATCCAGTTCATGACACACACCAGTCATTAAATCCTGCACAACAATCCCTTGAGCAGAAATATGCTTGCGAAGCTCATTCATCCCATGCTCCGTTTCCACCACTTCTTCAGATAACCTGCAATAAACATCATCAATACTCTACACATCAATGGAATCTATTAACTAAGCTGATGAAAAAATTAGAAGCCACAATATCAGTAAAGAAAGAATGTCATCAACAAGAAGGTGCATATTGACTTTTGGGGGGGGGAGGGGGGGGGGGAGAGCAATACCAAAACAAAACCCTCTTCATGACTACTTTTGCAATAGCAAAAACTGGCCAGCCCAAATACTTTTTTCTTCAGGCCAATAGTTATCATTGCAAATTGTGAATATTTGAGAGAGAAAAATGTTGTGTTCTATTATTCACAGTGTGGTATACTTATATATACCTTTATATATACCAATTAGGTACAACTAGGTTAAGCACAAGGTACAACCCTATCTCTATTTTATATATATATATATTACACATATATATATACAACACTGTATATAATATATTATTTTTAACACTCTCCCTCAAGCAAGCACATATATATCATATGTATCTACCTAGGTACAAATATAAGTAAGTCGTGAACCCCGTAACGACTTGGCAAGAAGATCAGCCAGCTAGTCATTAGAACCAACAAATGACGTCTAGTCATTAGAACCAACAAATGACGTACTAATCTCTCCAGAAATCAATTTCTGTCTCACAAAGTGACAATCTATCTCTATGTGTTTGGTCCGCTCATGAAAAACTAGATTAGAGGCAATATGAAGAGCAGCCTGACTATCACAAATAAATTGCATAGGTCCTGAATCTCTAAACTTCAACTCCGTAAGAAGTTGCTTAAGACAAATCAACTCACATGTGGCTAAAGTCATAACTCGATATTTTGCTTCTGCGCTAGATCTAACCACCACATTCTATTTCTTACTCTTCCAAGACACCAAATTTCCTCCAATTAGAATACAATAACCCAAGGTAGAGCGCCTATTTGTGAGACAACAAGCTCAATCTGCATCAGTATATCCAACATGTTTGTGTCCTTTGTTCTCAAACAACAAGTCTTTACCAAGAGCACCTTTAATGTATCTCAAGAACGCACTAAAGCATGTCAGTGACTATCATATGGAGAGTCCAAGAATTGACTTACCAAATTACCAGCAAAAGAGATGCCTGGCCGTATGATGGTGAGATAATTAAACTTCCCAACCAGTCTCTTATATCGCCAAGGATCCTCCAATGGCTCCCCCTATCCTAGTACAAGCTTAACATTAGGATCCATAGGAGTATCTATAGGCTGGGAATCAAGCATACCAGTCTCTTCCAAAATATCTAAGGCATACTTTCTTTGAGAGATACACACACTATGGGCAGATTGAGCTATCTCAATGCCAAGAAAATACTTCAACCTGCCTAAATCTTTGGTCTGAAAATAAGAATGCAAATGAGTCTTCAATTGCTCAATACCAACGTCATCATCTCCTATGATAATACTGTCATCTATGTACACCACCGATAATATGACTCCACCAAGAGAATGGCAATAGAAAACAGAATGATCAGCTTCACTTCTACTCTTACCAAAAAACTGGATAACCGAACTGAAGGGACAAAACCAACACTAAGGAGATTGCTTCAAACCATATAAGGACTTCTACAAGCAACATACCAATCGGGACCTCCCCTGAGCAACAAAACCAAGAGGTTACTTCGTACACACTTCCTCTTGAAGGTCGCCATGAAGAAAAGCATTGTTAACATCCAGCTAATAAAGAGGTCATTGTTGAATAGCAGCTATAGCAAGAAAAACATGAACAGAAGCAATCTTAGCCACAAGAGAGAATGTATCACCATAATCCAGGCCAAAATTTTGAGTATAGCCCTTAGCAACCAACTGAACCTTCAAACAATTAATAGAACCATCCAGTCCAACCTTAACTATAAACACCCACCGACAACCAACAGTAGACTTCCCCGAAGGGGGAGGAACTAGATCCCATGTCTCATTAGCCAACAAGGCAGACATCTCCTCATCCATATCATGTCTCCACCCAGGGTAAGAAAGAGCTTCAACATCTGTCTTAGAGATAGAAACAGACGAAAGAACAGAGACAAAAGCAAAATAAACAGGTGATAGACGGTGATAGCACACAAAGGTATAAATCGGATAAGGATTACAAGTGGAACATATACCACAGTGAACGGGAGCTTGGGCAGAGTCGGAGAGAGACAGAATAATGGCACCATCTGGAGGAAGACATGAGTTTGGAGAAATACCATCATCTGCAATAGGAGGAGCGGGAGCTAAAGGCACTAATGGAGGCTTAGAACGACGCTGATAAGTTTGGAGAGGAACAGGAAGAACAGAAACAGGTACTGGGACTAGAGAAGGAAAAGAAGGGATAGGTAGGATCTCATGAAGAGAGGAAGAAGACCCATCAGACGAAAAAGAGAAAAAAGGTGTAGATTCAAAAAATGTGACATCAAAAGAGAGACAGTATCTACCAAGTTCAGGGGAGTAGCACTTATATCCCTTTTAATGAAGAGAGTAGCCTAGGAACACACACTTGATCGAGCGAGAAGATAATTTATCACAACCAGGGGAAAGAAGATGGACAAAACAGGTTGATCCGAAGACACAAAGGAGGATAGGATAGATGGGATCACGAGGAAAAAGTAAAGTATGTGGAATGGCCCCATTCAGAATAATAAATGGCATCCGATTGATCAAATAACTAGAAGTGAGAAGAACGGCATCCCAAAAGACAGGAGGAACATGCATGTGAAGGAGAAGTGTCCAGGCAATCTCAATGAGATGGCAGTTTTTACGTTCAACCACCCCATTTTGTTGCGGAGTATAAAGACAAGAGAATTGACGAACAATACCCCAAGATGAGAGAAAAGCCCGAAATGCATGAGAACAATATTCCTTGGCATTATCACTACGAAGAATCCGAATGGAACAACCAAATTGAGTAAAAATTCAATTACAAAGGAAGTGAATAAAGATTCCAATTTAGTACGATCTTTCATTAAGTAAAACCAAGTACAACGAGAATGGTCATCAATGAATGTAACAAAATAGGAGAAACCTTGTTTAGACTTGACTCTACTAGGACCCCAAATGTCTAAATGGACAAGATCAAAGGAAGCATCAGCTCAGCTCGTTTGTTAATACGACTAGGATACAAAGAATGAACACGTTTTCCTAGTTGACAAGACTCGCATTCTAGAACAGTCAACGAAAACAATGAAGGAATTATCTGTCGAATAGTAGATAAGTGAGGATAACAAAGCCACAAATGAATTTGGAGAGGAGATGCCCCTGTAGTAGCACAACCAGATGCCGTAAAGGATGGTAGCGCAAGATGGTAAAGTCCCTCAAACTCACGTCCAGTGCCAATCGTTTGTCCCGTACCCCAATCCTACACAAAAACAAATTCAGAATCAAAGATAACACGACAGTTCAAAGAACAAGTGAGACGACGAATAGAAATGAGACTATATGGACAACTAAGGACATGTAAAACAGAATTAAGAGAAATAGACGAAAGTAAATCAGCCCTATCGATACCAGTGTAAAGGGTTTTAGACCCCCTGGCAATAGAAGCTGCAGGAGATGAGGCCTATCGAGTTGCCGGAAGCTGACGATACTCAGTCAACTCTTCAACAGAGATTGTATATGTAGAGGCTAGTTGCTCAGTGTGAGAGACATCTGGTACCACGTAATGTGTGTTAGTACTCTTAGGAATTGCAACATTGGCCTTAGGAAGGCGACCATGAAGTGCATAACATGTATCCTTATAATGACCAGGACGGTGACAATAATTATAATAAGGGCGCCTACCACTATAACCACGCCCAGCACCTCGACCACACCACCTCCAAGTCCAATCACAAAGGAAGATCCAGGAGTTTGAGATGCAAGTATAAATTGCTCTCCAACTGAAGGCTCAGAAAATGCTTGTGTACTCAAAGGATCCAGGCAAACACTAATTCCATGGTAGGAATAGTGGGACTACGATCTAAGTGCGAACACCTTCCATATCGGGCCCAAGGCCTGCCAAGGTGAGTACCATAAACTACAATGGTGCGCGGTGCGGTTTGGCCGGTCTGAACCATTTTCAGCACGCCAAACCACTAGTGAGGTTTTCCAACCAAACCAAACCACGTCTGGTTTGGGTGAGGCCAAACTGCACTACATTTGCAGTATGGTTTGGTGCGGTTTACCACGGTTTGAAAATAAACAAAATAATTCTTAGAAATGAATTATTTGGAATTAACATTGACTTGTGTTAGTCATATTGTTTCTTGTCATGTTACCCATTACAATTTTCTGGTGGGAAATATATGTTGTTGGAGAATATTATTGAGTCACCCTTGCTTTTTTTTTTTTTTTTAAGCGTAATGGATACAATATCTGCAAATGCTTAATTTGAAATTTCCTCTTGTATCAAAGCAATTATTATGAGCTAAAGTACTAAAAATTCTGTTATAGTTAAATTATATTGGACAAATGGTACTTCAATATGCCCATTTGTTTGTACTCTTGTAGAATAATCAAGACCGTATTCTTTGCTTACTCTATTGGCATTTTCATATATGTTTATTCTTGATTCCTTACATTATCTGATGGATAACTGGAAGCATGGAGAGAACTAAGAAGGATGCCTGACAGAAAACACTTTAGATGCATATGTTTCTCTTGGGCGGTTCGGTTCAAAACCGAATCGCCAACTATACAAACCGCAAACCGCGCAGTTTGTACAGTCTCCAAACCGTTTTGGACCGCAAAAAAAAAAAAAAAGACCGGTTCGGTCTGGTTCGATTTAGTTTGGCTGGTTTCCGCGGTGCACCAGTTTTTTTTGAACACCCCTACCATAAACAACTTGTCCCTTTGCTTCATCAGCTCATTGACATCGGTTATAACTGAGAGCATAGTGTTAAAATCTATCACAACAAACTGGATACGACCCAAGTAAGTAGGCATATTTGAGTCCCTCTTTTTAATACTGCATAAATTACTAATGATAATGTATAAATGCACGATATTATTAGTATATAGCTACTAAGCATGAGACCAAATATCAAAATAGTTCTCGTAGACATGAAATAAGGGGATTAAATCAACATCTATGGACTGCCATAACAACGTAACCAACTGTGCATCGATACAATCCCATACAATCCTTTTTGGTTCAGCAATGTCAGAAAGCCTCTTAGTCAAATGGTCACTAACACCATGTCCATGAAACCACATGCGAACAGATGTTGACCAAGACATATAGTTCTTACCATTCAATTTGTCAGTAGTAATGGTTATAATACCGAATAAAGATGGTACAAGGATAGGAATAGACACAGGTGAAGGGGAACTCACAACATCAAGAGAAGGGATGCTCTCAACTTCAGGATTTGAAGAGGCCATAGTGAAAACCAAGCCCAACCAAACTAGATCTGAGATTGTAAAGAAAAATCAGATCTGAAATTGTGAAACAAGACTGCAAATCAGATCTGAAACAGATCTAAAATTGTGGAGCCCATATCTGAAATCAGAGAAAGTTGCTGCAAATCAGATCTAAAATTTTAAAACCCATATCTGAGGCCAACGATCTGATAGATTGCCACAAAAGCAAAGAAGAAGACTATCTAGAAGCAGATCTGGGGTCACCGTCGTAGGAGGAAGCAGATCAGGGCCGGAACTAAAAAATGATGGTCAGATTTGAGAGATTGATGGCCAGATCTGAGGTTTGACAACCAGATCTAAGGGATTAGCGGTCGAATTTGATGGATTGACGGCCGGATCTAAGAAATAATGGCTGGATCTAAAGACTGACAGTTGGATCTGAGAAACCAGCCACGAGATCTGATAAGTGGCCGTGAGATCTGAGACGGAAGTGGCCAGATCTAGACGGAAACGACTGGATTTGAGAAACCAGCCACGAGATCTGATAAGCAGCCGCGAGATCTAAGACAAGAACAGCCAGATTTGGACAGGAGCGGTTAGATCTAGACAGGAACGGCTGGATTTGAAGTCTGACAGGCCAGATCTGAGGGATGATGGTGACGGATGGCAAATCTAAAGCACAGAAGACAGATATGAAGAAGGCAGATCTATTCGGAGGAGAGATTGACGGCAAAGCTAGAACAATGGCGGCGTAGCACGAGAAAGGCCGATCTATTTCAGATCTGGCCGATCTGTTTCAGATCAACCAAGGGGATGATAGATCGACGACGGCAGGGGGGCTGCAGACGGCGGCGACACAAGGCCACAGCGACAGGAGGGCTGCAGATGGCGTGGCGCTAGGCGGCTACAGATCTGGGTCGATGGCAGTTGGCACGGCTACGAGATGTGTGAGAAGCAGCAACGATCGCCTAGAGCTCGTCGAAAAACAAAATGCAGCAGCCACATGAGCGAGAGATAGCGGCAACAACAATGGATGGATCTAGGATTGCGTTAGGGTTTTGTCAAGGCTCTGATACCATGTGAATATTTGAGAGAAAAATGTTTTGTTATATAATTCACAATGCGGTATATCTATATATACCCATAAGGTACAACTAGGTTAAGCACAAGGTACAACCCTATCTCTATTTTATATATGTACACATATATATATATGTACAACACTGTATATAATATACTATTTCTATCAGAAATGATTTTTTTGTCAATGGATAAACGGTATTATCAAGGTTTGGAAACAACCTTTTGGGGAAAAAAAAAAAAAAGGAAGGACCTCAAAGCAGAGACTACTGCATTGGGGACACCCTTTTAGATAAAAGGTATTGTTTTTTCTGACGAATGAATGTAGTGCAACAATTTAAATTGTGCAACCACACAAGCAGCCTAATATAAAATGAGTAGCCAGTGTAAAAAAGAAAAAAGACCTAAGCCTCCCCCCCGCTTTCACACCGCATGAACCAACGCCATTCTCTCCCTTTGTCACCCATTTCCACACACAAAAAAACAGAGACCATAAATCAACAAAAAGCTTTATCCCTCTAGAATCTCTACTATTTCTATCTGCAAAAGTAGAAAACCTTAATGGAGATTTTGTAATTCTGAAATGGGTCACAGTGATAAAAACAGGCAAAACTGGCCTCCCAATAATTCTCTCCTTGAAACCTGTTTATTGCGTAATTGCATTCAGATCTCATACACAATGGGAGTCCAAAAACAGCCATGAACCCCAGCTCTGGAGACAGTGGTTTTTCAGAGGTGATAGTGGGAAAGTTGACAGGTAAATCACCCTTACTACCCTCAATAGAACTGCATATGAGATTTTCCCACATACAATCCTCACTCAATTCTTTCAAAGTCATTGGATCTTTCCTCATTCAACAATCTCCTCCTTTCTTCCAACTCTGTCCCATAGACTAGTTAAGGCCAATTTAGTCACATTTCATGTTCTAATTGAACACTTCAAATTTTTCTTTTTGATTATTCTCAAAGGAGAAGATTATTTTCTTTACCAAACTCATGTAGTATCTAATCACAATCTTATAATAAGAATAAGAGATCTTTCTTCACAAATCCTTTTGTCCTCATTCTTCTCAAATAATAACAAGTGATTTGTTATTAACACCCTTAATAGTTAAGGGCTCTTTCAGTTTAATTCATATTCTGGTAAAAAACTTTACTTTTAAACAGATTTAAGTCCCATATATAGAGATATCATATGCATCCAAAAAGTCGTATGCTTTGGAACAAGCTTGTACAATTTGGAAAGGGGATTTGATTGATATACAAATCAAATTAATAGGTTAAGTTTGAAACAACAATTAATTACTATTTTGCTATATTTAGAAAATTTTGATAATTCTCATTAGATGATCATGATACTTTCCAAAAGCATTTATCCAAAAATAATTACTAGTAAAAATAAGACATCCTCTTCAATTTAAGGATTGCATTGAATAAATTAGTTAACCACAACTTCTCCCACACATTTTCATGCTTCTATCAAGATATTTATCTGATCCACCTGTTTTATCATTCTAAATCTTTTTTATGACTTGCATCACTTCTTTCAAACAAATACATCCATAGAATATATAATTCCTATCTTTTTCAATTAATAAGATATCTAACTGTAATATTTGTTTCTGTACATATATTCAATAACTTAAAAATACTCATTCTCTCCCTGATCACCCCCTCATTTATTAGTACATTTTAATTTGTATTTCATACATTTTACTTGGCTCAAATCCCTTGATCCTCTTTCCTTAGCTTTAGCCAACTTATATATCTCTTCCTCTATTTTAGAGTAAAGTTAGTTTGTACAGTTTTTCATAAACTTTTAAACCAGCTTCACACCTCCTTTTGCCTCTTTTTTAGCTGAATTATTCCTTTTGAAATTTTTGTCATTAGGGCATGTATGCCTAGAGGGCAAGCCTTGTTAGCAACAATAGTGTAGCTCTTTTATGACTAAAAGGTCACTAGTTCGAATTGTAGAAATAGCCTCTTTGCAGAGGAAGGGTAACACTACATACAAAGATGACCCTCTTCTAACCCTCACAAAGGAGAGCATTAAGCATTGGAGATGCTTTTTTTAGGGCATCCATGCAAAAATCTTGAGCAATTTTTCATGGTCTTGATTTTTTCCTTTACCTCGTCACTCCACTATCATGACTCCTTTTGGATCTTCTTTTTTCAACTCTCCTACAATAGTTTTTATCGTGTTTCAAATTGTTGCAACCATCTCATGCCATGTTAGATTTGTCTCACCTTGTACAATCCAATCTCTTCTATAACCACTCTTTTCTTAAGAATATGTTGTTTTCCACCTTTTACATCCCACCATTTAATTTTTGGGCTTGCTTCTTATTATCCTTCTTTCTCCATTTTTTGATGTGGAAGTCAAGGCTAAAAAGTCTATGTTGGGTGGTTAGGCTCTCTACTAGTATAATTTTTCAATTCATACAAGACAAATGATTCTTTTGCCTAGAAAGAAGGAAGTTTATTTGGGTAGTCAAAGATTTAATATCATAAAATTACTAAAATTGTAGAAAATAATTAGAATCTATTGTCATTATCTGTGAGAAAGTTAACTGTTTTTCATATCATTTACACGAGTGGTACAGCCCTATTTATAAGGTTAGAGATTACACCATAGGAAAGATTACACTTGCTGAAACTAGGAAAGATAGGCTGTACAAAAATGGGAAAGGTTGACTGTACAAAAGATAGGAAAGTATCCAAAAATCAGTCAAAACACAGTTTCTAAACTAGGGATAGGATCAGTTTCTAAATTAGGAATGATTTGACCAATTAATCTCTTGAGATTCCAGTCAATCATTCCTCATATTTTACTTGGGAATCAACACTCACCCTCAAGTTGGTGAATAAAATGTTTGTCATTTTCAGCTTGAACAATGACTCCTCAAATCTCCTTGTAGGCAGTCCCTTTGTCAATATATTAGCTAACTGATTTTTGGAGGGAACAAAGGGAATACAAATTAGTCCAGCCTCCAGCTTCTCCTTTATAAATTGTCGATTTATATCAACATGTTTTGTTCTATCACGTTGCACTGGATTATGTGCAATACTGATAGCTAACTTATTGTCACAAAACAGCTTGATTAGTCCACTCCTAGAAAACCTTAGATCATCCAGAACAATCTTCAGTCATAACAATTCACACAGAATAAGGGCCGTAGTTCAAAATTCTGCCCCAACACTGGACTTGGAAACTATGTTTTGTTTTTTATTTCTCCAAGACACTAGATTCCCTCCTAGAAACACACAATAATCAGTTTTAGATCGCCTATCAACTAGGGAACCTGCATAGTCGACATATGTGTAACCTATAACAAACAGATCATTCCCCAATTTGAACATAATTCCTTTCCTGGGTGTGGACTTTAGGTAACATAAAATTCTCCTGACTGCATGCATATGTTTTTATTAGTTGGCTCAGTGCATAAATTGATTGAGCAGGATAATGGCAAATGCAATGTCAGGTCTAATATGAGATAGATTAAGCAACCCACCAATCTTTGGTACCCCCCTTTGTCCACCAGCTGACAGTTACGATTCTCACCCAATTTAATGTTTGGTTCCACTAGTGTGTTGGCTGCTTTTCCTCCTAACAACCTAGTTTCCTTCAATAAATCCATGATATACTTCCTTTGGGAAAAGAAGATTCCTTCTTTAAAGTATACTACTTCTATTCTAAGAAATACTTAAGAGTTCTTAATCTCAAATTCCTTTGCAAGGCATTCTTTTAGCTGTTGTTACTCCTTAGCATCATTTCTAGTAACTATGATATCATCCACATACACAAGAGAGACTATTACCTTTCCCTCTATTGAGTGTTTAATAAAGAGAGTGTGATCTCTCCTACTTTACCGATATCCCATCTGTCTCATAGCTTTAGAGAATCTGTCAAACCATGCTCTTAAAAACTGCTTAAGCCCATAGAGAGCCTTTTTAAGCCAGCACACCCTGCCTAAGGCTTCTTTATCAAACCCTAGTGGTGGCTCCCTAAGAACTTCCTCCTCTAAATCATCATAAAGGCATGCATTTTTTACATCAAATTGTTGTAACTACCAACCACATCATGCAGCCAATGATAGGAGTATCTGGACAGTTGTCATTTTTGCCACTAATACAAAGGTCTCTAAATAATCTATTCCATAGGTTTTGTACACCCCTTAGCAACCAACCAGACCTTATATCTCTCCAATGTGCCATCTGCATTATATTTCAAGTTAAACACCTATCTGGAACCCACAAGTCAAACTCCCTTTGGTTTAAGCACCATATCCCAAGTTTGATTCTTTTTCAAAGCTCTCATCTCTTCTAGCATGGCCAGGTCCAATTCTGACTCTTTAATGGCTCATCAACTGTTTTAGCAATGGCAATGGCATCAAGAGAGGACAAAAAACTTTTATGCTGAGGATAAGAACTGATGATAAGAGATGCAGTTGGCCAGTGGATGTTGTGTACAACTTCTAATCCTTTTTCTATAGGTAGGTCCAAGTCATTGGAGATAGAATTAGAATGAGTAGGTGACCAAGGGATTTTAATACTTGGACTAGGGGTAGTTGTTGGCCCAAGTTGGGAATCCGAAATAGGCTGAGATCTTCTCTTGAGTGCATAGAGAGAGCCTTTATATCTGACAGGGGGTGGCAGTAATGGTTGTGCTGCAGGAAAGGAACAATTCTCTTGTGTGTCCTACTCAGTTGATTCAAGGAATCAGGAACAAGTGAGTCAGTTTCAAGTTGAGATTCAACTATGGCTGGCTCTGTTTCTAGCTGTCTCAAAGGAGCCAAATACAAAGTAGGAAGGTCACCACTGACAGTCTCCCCCTGGTGACCAGGAAGAGTAGACTCAAAAAAACATTGAGTTTCAATAAAAGTGACATCCTTGGACACAGAATTCCCGAGAGGGAGGATAATAGCACTTGTATCCCTTTTGGGTAGGAGAATAACCAATAAAGATGCACTTAAGTGTCCGAGGATCAAGCTTGTCTTGTGGTGTTAAGGAATATGAACAAAAGACACACAACCAAAAATTTTGAGAGGAAGAGAGGTATGAAGATTGACATCCAGAAAATGTGAAGAAAGACATTGCAACGGACTTTGGTTATGGAGAAGTTTAGAGGGAACTTGATTAATGAGGTAGGCAGCAATTAAAACTGCTTCCCCCAAAAAATGTTTGGGAATATGATGATGATGTAGGAGGGCTCGAGTAACATAGAGTAAATGCCTCATTTTTCTTTCAGCAACCCCATTTTGTTAAGGGGTATCAATGCAGAAGGATTCATGAACAATGCCTTCTTGCTAAAAGATATGATGAAGGTGTTGATTGAAATAGTCCCTTGCATTATCAGTATGAAACCTCCTAATAAGGGATCCAAACTGGGTAGAAATCATCTTGTGGAATAAGGGAAGAATTGTACCCATGGTTGCCTTATCCTTTAAGAGATATAACCAAGTCATTCAAGTACAATCATCAATAAATGAAATGAACCATCTAGCCCCAGAATAATTAGGAACTCTAAAAGGTCCCCAAACATCAGAATACACCAAAGAGAAAGGAATGGAAAATAGTTTATTACAAATTGGATTGGACATTGGGTGATGTTTGGAGAATTCACACACATCACAATGAAAGCTAGTAACATTTAAACCCTTAAACAAAGAAAGAAACATGGTTTGCAACAAACTAAAAGGAGGATGGCCTAAATGGAAATGTTAGAGCTAGATTTCAGTTATGGTAGTAGTTTGTGATGAGTAGGCAAGGATAGACTAATCCCCTTTAGAAATCTCACTACTTCTCCTCAAATAGTAAGCCCATTTCGTTCCTCAGCAGCACCAATCATCTTTCCCAAGTCAAGTTCTTGAAATACACAAGCATGGGGAGAGAAAACAACACGACAGTTAAGGTCTTTGGTGAGCTGATGAACAGAAATAAGGTTGGTAAAGACGTTAGGGACATGAAGAACATGTTGAACAAGGAGTGACGAATTGAGAATAACACTTCCCTGGCCTGCTATAGGAACTGTGTGACCATTGGCTACAATTATTCTTTTGGGACTAGTCATTGGTTTATAGGTTTCAAAAACATTTGAATCATAGGTCATGTGGTCAATAGCTCCTGAATTCAGAATCCATAAGACATTCTTAACAATTTGTGAATCAGTAAAAAATTCAAAATTGAGACATGTACCTGTTTGTTCTAGAGACCAAGATCCATTTTGAATAGTTTTCATGAATAATTTTAGACTACTAATTTCTTCTGCATTTAGTTCACCTAGTTAAGAACTTGCAGCCAGATTTGTTTTTTCTGCGGTTCTCTCAGGTTCCTTGATTGTGAAATGGGCTTTTGTTCCCTACGCAGTCACTTTATTTTGTTCCTCTTTGTGTTTTTGGATGTATCTGTTTTGTGCATTCTTTTTCACCTGGACAGGATAAGCTTACTGCAAAATCTCTCAAGTGTATCTTCCACGACTATTCCCAGTTGCAGAAAGGCTATAAGTGTTACTCTCCTGAACTCAACCGCTATCTTCTGTCTACTGATGTCACATTCTTTGAACAGTAGTCTTTCTTTTCGGTTGTTCAACCTAATTTACAGAGTTTTCACTAGGTTTTGCTTGTTCCTTTTTCTTTTCTTCCATTGTCCTCATCGAGTCCGTCTATCTTCTCTGTGGCGCCTACCCCACCATGAAGCTTGTTTGTGATAATCAGGTTGTCTTGCACATTGCTTCCAATCTAGTGTTCCATGAGCGGACTAAGCATATTGAAATCAACTGTCACTTTATTAGAGAAAAGTTAGTTGAAGGTGTTATTGTTACAAAGTTTGTTTACTCCAATGATCAACTTACAGATGTTTTCACCAAGTCTCTAAAGAGTCCACGAGTGAAATATATTTGTAACCAGCTTGATACATATGATATTTATATTCCAGCTTGAGGGGGAGTGTTAGAATTATTAGTATAATTGTATATATTGTAATTATTATATGTGTGTGTTTTATTTATAATTAAATTAAGCTCAAAGGTTAAGCTTGTAGGTGTTTAAGGCCCGTTATGTCTATTATAAATAACAAGCTAAGAGAGGCTAATCTCTAAGATTTTTCTCTCATAATTATTTTCACACAAGTCCTTACAGCTGTAACTAACAGGGTACAACCTCCCAATGCTGTAACTTCCTTAGTATAATTACTCATTCTCTATAGCTTCTCAAATTAAGGTACCTCCCTAGATAGCTGGTACATGACATGCAACACTATGGCAATGAAGGCACATAGTAACTAGGTAAAGAAGGCAATGAGGAGAGGGAAAAACTAAGGCTCTGATACTATGTGAGAAAGTAAACTGTTTTTCATATCATTTACACAAGTGGTAAAGCCCTATTTATAGAGTTGCAGATTACACCATAGGAAAGATTACACTTGCTAAAACTAGGAAAGATAGGCTATACAAAAATAGGAAAGGTTGACTGCACAAAGAATAGGAAAGTATCCAAAAAATCAATCAAAGAACAGTTTCTAAACTAGGGGATAGGATCAGTTTCTAAACTAGGGATGATTTGACCAATGAATCTCTTGAGATTCCAGTCAATCATTCCTCATATTTTACCCGGGAATCAACATTATCATTAATTATTACAATTAATTTTATAACATAACCAATAGTATAGTGCTAGTATTATCAATCATACAACACTACTAAATATAATTATGAACATAATCAGAAAAAATATATACAATTATTAACATTTTCAATATAATAGTAATCATATTAGCGAATTTATATCATTAATATATAATATTAGAATATTATGAGTACTATATTGGTAGTACTAATTAAATAACAATTCTCGATGTAATGATAAATATTTTAAATATTATAATTAACAAAATATTATAATGTATAATAATATCATAACATCCTAATATTATTTTACTATTTTATTGTTTTAAAAACAACCCACATAGTGGGATAAAGGCTTGATATGTTGTTGTTGTACTTTCTAAAAACAAATAGAAGCACATTTTTCATGTTTTCAGTTTTTTGCCAATTTTTGTTTTCTATTTCACTTTTTGAAATCATAAACAGTTATCAAACAATGTTTTCCTATTGTTGTTTTCAAAAATGAAAAAGGAAACCAAAGAAACATGTAACAAAACATTATTAAATGAGCTCTAATAAATTTCCTAAAACTAATATCATCAGAAAAACAAAGAGAGACGATTACCTCAAGAAAGCCAAGTACTTTGTACGGGCATTACCACACAAGTTCTCCACTGCATCCTTTAAATCCAAAAGCTCAAAACAGAGCTTTCTGATTCCCTACATGCATAAGCATATACAAGTTATAATTGCTGAATTATCAGGACCCAACATGGGGGTAGCAAACAAAAAGAACTAATTGAGGATGTCTGAGCACCTTTGGCCAAAATGAGGTTAATTCAAGTACATATCAAGCTATCCAAAAAGGCAAGTATCAAATACAAAACCTTGCAAGCAGACAATTACATGGTCATTTCAAAAAACACAAAATTCAGTGTTTAAGAGTTCACAATCTTTTTCTTCTCAATCTCTGGCTCTTTTATGAGGATTTAAAGCCATTCTCCATGGCTAACAGTTTTTTGTCATGCTAGCATGTAGTTCTTTCTTGTATGGCAGGAGACATACAGAGGATCAATTATCTATACAACAATTGAATGAAATGCTCTTCACATCCCACACTTACCCACTATAGAAAAGTAGGCATGCATCTAATATGTACTCGTAGCCATTAATTACCAAATTAGTTTCCAGAACCATCATGAATTCCAGGCTACTGGATGCATTCCCACTCAATGCAAAAGAATGATGTTGTAAAATCGCAAGATTTAACTACCTTGACTTCTAATGCAGACATTCTAGAGTGTAAGGTTAATTACACCACCACCTCCGAGCTAAGGCCTTAAAATAGGTATACTCCCTTTTTCAGCATCTTCTTTTCTTTTCTTTTTCTGACCAGCAAACCACCCTCTTCCACTGAATAGATTCTTCTTTTGTATTCTCAAAACCCAGATCTAGGTTTGACCTGCAAACCTAAAGTCACCAGCCAAAATTGGTATCTAAGCAATGATTGGATTCAGCTAGTGAACCCAACCCTCTAACTAGATGGAGAAAAAGGAAAAGAAAGCCAACCAAGAGGTAAAAACACCAATTGAGATTTCCCAATCTTCATCTTCGTCTTCGTAGAAGAAAAACCTTATCGAGGTTTTTGGCCCCAAATCAAGGTTAGATCACCGACAAAATCTGAGTTCAACAAACCTAGATCCACGTTTGAAGTTTTGGCCAAAAGTGGCATCATGATTTTGGTCTATATTTTGATTTTCTCATAATGTGAGGACTAAATGGACAAATCAATGCATGTCAGGATAAAATCGATATTTCACCTTTAAATAAGCTGATGTCAGCATATTTCAATCAACTAATCAGACAGTAGCTAAATGAAAGAGAATTTTGTCCAACTTTCAAAAAACGTGAGTAGCCAATGTAATTTAAAAAACATGAGGGATATTTCTTGTTTTAAGCCTTATCTTAGGGGTAACCAATGTAATTTATTCATGAAAATAATCGAAGAAAAGACAAGTAATAGCATTGGATCAGATGAAGTCATGGATTAGTAGGTTGCTGCAACTGCAAGACCTATCTATTCTAATGGAAGAACCTATGAAGCTATACAATGATAATAAATCTGCCATCAGCATAGTTCATAATCATATTCAACACAACATGATGAAGCATGTGAGGATTGACAAAAACTTCATCAAGTCAGAAATCGACAATGGAACATTCACTTTACACTACGTTCTAACAAAGCGACATGAAGCTGACCTTCATACAAAAGCCCAATCAAAGCCAGACTTTGAGGCAAATGTTAGCAAGCTAGGAATGATAGATATCTATTCACAAGCTTGAAGGAGTGTTGGAAGATTGGCGGGATCAAATCAGATCGAAGGATTATCGGTGTTTAAGCTTTTTTTGTGGTGTGGAGGATAAGCAAGTACTTAGAGCTTCTATTGTGGAGGAAAACCATATGTAGAAAATAAATTTATTTTTGAGACAAAATTTATTCCAATCAACATTTAAAATTACAAGATTGCCTCCAATCAAATCTTTAGAGTTCATATTGAACGATCTCAGAAGCAGATTGTACAGCCCATCGATTTTCTATCACACGCAGCCCAGATTCAATGTCAAACACCTATTTTGTCACTGTTGATATCTAGCCAGGAGTTCAAAGGCCTTTCAATAATGATATCTAGCCATTGGCTATGTCTTTGTTCATAGCATCTCTCAGCAATTTGTAACTCCACTTGCTAAAAGAAGCTCAAAGAGAGTAAGGTAAGCTAATGTAAGGAACAAAGCTTTGTGGGGTGCTACCATGGCCATAAAATTGTGAATTTCATGTTCTCTCTTATCTGAAACTTTTGAGATCTCCATGTCTGTTTTCAAGGAACAGTGATTGGGTTTCACAAAGAACTAAAACTTGAAAGAAAGGTAGAAGAGTAACCAGACTTGGAGAAACAACACAGGGAAAGAAAAGAATGAGGTGAATATAGATTTCATTTGTAACAGGGGAACAAAGAAAGTGAAAGCCCTCCAGCAAAAGAAAAGGAAAACGAGGAAGAAGAAAATGGGAATATGATCCCATAGGGAAGAGAGAATCAACCAAACAGAGAGGAAGCTCTAAATCTAGTTTGCTCAGAGTTCTAATTTGACCAGATTAAAGAAATTGAACTGAAAAATATCTTTCAAATTAGTGATAGTGAACTTGGAAGATGCCGCACCAATAGAAACAGAATTTGTAGTTTTATGGGTTGGTTCAAATTTATATTTAGAAAGATTTCTTCTAACTCAGGTTAACTACTCCATTAGTTTAAATCAAAATTTATGAAAACTGTTTGTGAATTATAAGGCTTATTATTGTATCAAAATTAAAAATATTAATTACATTTTTAATTAATAATTTAAGAAAATTTAATGTACAACGATGGTTAATAAATTTATAATTGAAAACCTATTTACTTTCAAAATTTAAAAAAAAAAAAAAGTTGAAATCCCTACATTCAAATAGCATTAACTACAAAAGCACTTTGAAAATGCCCTTTCAAACAATTTGACAGGTAAAAACACTTTTTTCAATTGCTAGACTAACACGTATTATAACACCAAAAACCCTCCTTAAATGATTTGGACAAATATTAACCTACGTTTTTCTGAAAGTTATTCTTGCCAAAATGCTTTTAACAGATGTCATTCTTGAGACATCATAAGAAATTTCACAGCAACACCGAACAAACATTAAGTCATGGAGCTACCACCAAAATTGCAACTACCATTACTATAGCCAAAAGCACCAATATATGAAAATGTCTTGTTTGATAATAACTTTCAATGAGGGGCTAACTTGAAACTTTCCTCCTTGGATGACAATAATACATTAAAAATTTGAAATTTAATTAATTACAATAGAGATGGTAATTAATTTTGTAAAGTTCAACCAAAACGCCTAGTATGTAATCTGCAACACTTCTCCTGTGAAAAATCCACACTATCTACATATTGATTAAGACTTACACTGCAACCTTCAAAGACTACTGCTTCTCAATGGTTTAATTGGAAAAACAGTTTAACTGCAGTTAACACAATTCCACCGACTACAGAAAATTGAATTTGGACGGGAAAAGGAGACATGACAAGGCAACCACTATTCTTTGTGTCTTCCGTCACAGTTAGATGATATTAGTAAACTATTATGAAAAGCAGAGGAATATTTAATAGCTTGAACTACAAAATGTCTGGTATACTTCCATCTTTTCTCCTTCTCCGCCTTTTTATCCACAGTAACCAAACAAGTAATAACGATTTTCCTTTGCGTTTCTTTCGCTTTCCCTCAACAAAACCATAAAGGATACCTAAAGAACCATGATACTTGTTATGCGCAATGTTGGCCTGAAAGGAAACGAAAACCCAGATCACTAAACACGAAATAGCAGTGGTAGCCGTAAAGAGTCATACTCCCCTTAGATAGAAATTGAACTGGAAATGCTATGACCCATATAGCAAAGTGGATCCCAATAGCAATGCTCACAGTCCCACAAAACATTAATTTCAAATTGCGCTTGCCTGTGCATAAAATGCAGCCTCTTCTATGGAATGGAACTTCAAATAAGCAAAAGTCAGGGGGGCTCTGCGCTTGTATGTGCGTGCGAGCAAGAAGACAAAACAAATAAGTAAATGGCTTATCGCAAGAACAAAATTCGACGAAGCATCAGGGTTAAACCGGATCATTCCAGCGGAACTAAAGTATAAACAGGGAGTAGGCACATTTGAGAGTTGAAATTTGGGCACAACGTTGCCCTTTGCTTTGTCTTTCTCGTACGTTGAACAAAATGGGTAGGGCAAGAAGAGAAGCAACTGGTACCTTTTCAGTCTTGGACTGGTAAACGGCGTCGATATTGGATTGTGGAGTCACCGATTCGATTGAGGGGAAGTCGTCTTCTTCTTCACTGCTCTCCATCTGCTTCACTTCACCCACTGCTTCGTTCCCTCTCTCCTGATTTTCACGAGGCCGCAGACTCCTGAACTTCCAAGTAAGAGACGACAGAAAACTCAAAAAACTCCCGGGGGTCGAATCAAGGCGTTGTATTGATGGTTTCCTTCTTACAGAACACCTGACACGCCCACCGCCACACTTCGTCAGTACATGGTGTAAATTACAGTCGTCCCCACAGGATCGGCTAAATTCAAAATACTTCCCTTTATTTTGTAAAACAGTACAGATCTCCCCTTCTCGTTAATCAACAATTATCGGTGGCCGAATCAAAGTACTTTTAGGTTTCATCACTAAATCCCAATAATCCTTAAGTTTGCTTAAAAATATAAATAGATCGGTAGAATAAAAAGATAAAATTGTATTGAAAATAAAGAAATCTAAAAATGATAAAAATGAATAAACGATTGAAGTTAAACAGAGATGATATGTTGTCTGTATTGAACAAATATTATGTTGATTGACGTAGATATGACTGATTCAAGAATAAAACTATTAAAACTTATGTTTAAAACCTTCAAAAAAGTTCTTAAAAATTAACTCTACGAGTTATTAAAAAATAAGGATGTTGTCCAAAAATTTTACTTTTAATTGATAATTAAAAAGAGAGAACAAATAATTATAAAATATTAAATAAAATTATTTTATTATTTTTTAAATAATTCATAAATTAATAATGACGTAAGACTCTTCAACCCCTTGAATTGCCATCGATGTAGACAACCTAGCATTTTATTGGGGTTAGGATTCCAATCATTAAAAATGAATCTACCATTACTAATTATATTGTCAAATATGAATATAACAGATAAAAATAAAGAAAAAAGTGTTGAGAAGATATCTTAGTCATGTTGACAAAAATTAACTATTAATCTGAAAAAACGAGAGAATTATATTAAGGTTTGAATCTCGAATATAACAACTATAATTTTTTAAAATAAATTAGAGATGGTATAAATTTTATACGATCAATGTATTTCATCCTTAAAATATACATTTAATTTTGAATAAATCTCACCAAGGCCTTGTTCAAGTAAACTATAAGTGGTTTACTTTTAATATTTAAGTATTTTTTATAATTTTCTTATTTTTAAATACTGATTTTTATTAACTTGACATGAATTGTATTCGATTTTGAATGTGTATTATGAGTAATCCAAGTAACTCCTAAATGTCCAAAATATTAAAAATAAGAATCAACTAGTAAATAACCGCTATAATTCGAAGAACTTTTGAAGAAAAAAAATCAATATCTAACTACCATAAAGAATAAAAGAAAAAATATATTAAACAAATAATTAAAAATTAAATGAGTGGGTCGCGTTATCCATATACAAATAAACAGATATTCAAATAAAGGTTAATTGTGTAACGTTTGATAATTTTAGTTTAGTCTTTGTTTTTTTTAGCCAAAATTTAAACAGAGCTAAATAATTTCAAATTTGGGTAATTCAAATTAAAATTTTTATAGAACATTTTGGATACGTTAATTTTTTTCCTGTAAATCTGGATACGTTAATTTTAAATAATATAGTTTAAAGTTTTTAATTTGAAATACATAAATTATAAACTCACTTACCAAACAATTCAATTTTAAATGTAAAAGTTTCCAATGGAATAATTTCAAATTAAAAATAGTATGAGATATATTTGGGAATGTTAATTTGAAATGATACCTTTTAAAAATTAAATTTCAAATACTTAAATCTTAATTTAAAGTATTTGTTTTTACTAGAAATTCAATGTGTAACGAAAACATGAAAAAATATTAAGTGGAAAAGAGTTTAGGAAGAGTTGCCACGTGACATTGAGAAAACAGTTAAAAAGCTCGCATGTGACAAATTCCATATGCAAGTTGAACTGTTTTAATAAGAGAACAATTATAGTACTAGTTATGAGGTTTATCGTAATTGAAAAATATATTTTTGATGTTTGAAAAATATAATAAATAATTTTAAAATTCCATACTATATTATAATTTCTTAGTCAACTGAATATTAAAAAATGATCAACAATTGTGATGGCATTAACAACAATTGCTATAGTAATGGTGATGATGACGACGACGACCACCACAATGACAATAACATTTTAAATCTTAAATTAAAAATTATATAAATGAAAGAGATTGGCAATTATTGATGACAAAAACAATAATTATAACTTTTTATGGTAAATATAAGTTTATCCACTTTATAAGTTTGGACAAGTCCATTTTAAATGATGGGATGGTGAGATGGTGTGGTGGCAATAATTCAACATGAATAATAGATATAAGTCTACCTCTTTTATGAAAAATAAAAAAAATATATTTTGAAGCTGAATATGTTTTAGAATTTTTTTAAAAAATTTATAAAATAAATATTATCATTTTTTGAAATATAAAATGCAAAAAGATATTTAGATGTAAAATTCAAACTAAAAAATAAATTTTATAATTAAATAGGCCTTCCTTTTGACCAAATATTTCTACTAATTTATCCACACTAAAATAAGAGGATGACGAAAAAAAAAGTGTTTGCACCTCATAAAAATTTGTTTTTTTTTTCCCTTGTGGCAGGAAAACAAGAATTTGAAGCTTCATAAAAGAAAAATAAAAGTAAAAAATCAAATAATTTTCAAATCAATGAAAACAAGAACAGCAAAAACAAGTTTCATAAGATCATCACGGCAATACTAATCAGGGTTTTAAGTATTGCTGTTTTTCTTAAACAAGCGACCAATGTGGGCTATGCATACCAATTATGTATATTGTAAGACAATGTGTAATATACATATAATGCGTATAAGTAACCAAGAATTAATGCTCAAAATAAACAAATATTTAGTAATGATATATCTTGTTTACTTAGGAGGGGTGTTCGTTAATTAAGATAAGAGGGGAAAAAATGTCAGATATGAGAAGCATTCTGAATGTTTGATATTTCCAACGTATTTGTTAAGTTTATCTGACCACTTCCTGAAAAGTCTTAACGTGACCTCTTTTCTCTCATTTTCAGGATAAATTTATCCGACCTCCTATTTCGAATAAATTTATTTAAGTCTTTTAAGATAAGTCTCAATTACTTATATTCCCTTTATGAGGTGTTTGTTAATCAAGATAATATGGATAAAATGTCTTATATGGAAAGCATTCCGGATGTTTGGCATTTCTAACGTGTTTGTTAAGTTTATCTGACCATTTTCAAAAATTGCCTCATCTGACCTCTTATATTCCCATTTCAAGATAAATTTATACGATCTTTCCCTTCAAATAAATTTATCTGACTCTTTAAAAATAAGTCTCAATTACTTATTTGTCCCTTATAAGATAGTTAATGTCATTTAACACATTTTAAATATTTAAATTTATTAAAAAACGTATTTATTTAACTCTTATAATTAATATTATTTAATATATTTTAAAATTATTATATGTTTTGACAATTTTTAAAATTTAAGTGATATTATTTATTTCATTGATTTTTAAAATTTAAATTTCTCTCTCTCTTTATATATTTTATTAACTAATATAACTCCTTTCATCAAATTTTAAATTATTTTATTTAATTTTATATTTTATTTTATGTTTTGGCCATTTTTAATTATTTAGGTGGAATTATTATAATTCTAACAATTATTATTTATACTTTTCAACTTTTTTTAAATTTATTTTTGAACATAAATTTAGAAAATAATTATTTTTTAATTTTAATCTTATTTTTTTTGACAATTCATATTAATCATAAAATACTATTTTAATAATAAATTTTGTAATAGAGATATTTTTATAAAAAAAAAACCTTATCTTGGTACTTATCATGTGTAATAACAAATACATGGAAAGAAAAAGTACACTTATCAGTGGATTCTAAAAAATTTAACAAACAGTCTGATCAAAATTTTATAATACTTTCCGGTCTTATCTTGACCATTTCATATCTTGATTAAGGAAGCATGTCAATCTTATATTGATACCACCTTATCTTGCTCATTTTAACAAACGCCCCCTTATAGGATAGTTAATGCCATTTAATGCATTTTAAATATTTAAATTTATTTAAAAAAATATTTATTTAAGTCTTATAATTAATATTATTTAATACATTTTTAAATTGTTATATGTTTTGATAATTTTTAAATTTTAAATGACATTATTCATTTAATTGATTTTTAAAATTTAAATTTCTCTCTCTCTATATATATTTTATTAACTAATATAATTCCTTTCATCATTTTTTAAATTATTTTTTATTTTATTACCTATCATGAAAATATATTTTGGCCATTTTTAATTATCTAGGTAGAATTATTGTAATTTTAACAATAATTATTTATGCTTTTCAACTCATTTAAAATTTATTTGTGAACATGAATTTAAAAAACAAATTTTAATTTTAATTTTGTTGACAATTCATATTAATCATAAAATACTATTTTAATAATAAATTTGATAATAGGGATATTTTGGTAAAAAAAACTCTTATCTTAATGCTTATCATATGCATTAACAAACACATAAAAAGAAAAAATACAATTATCAGTGAATTGAAAAAAATTTAACAAATACTTTGATAGAAATCTTGAAATACTTTACAGTCTTATCTTGATCATTCCATATCTTGATCCGGAATACATTTCAAACATATCTTGATATCTCTTATCTTGCTCATTTTAACAAACGCCCTTTTAATATAACAATAAATTTATAGTTAATAAGAATGATATATCTTGTTCGCCTAATATAACAATAAATTTATTTGATTGAAAACGTTGTTGTCAAGTTACCTAAATTTATAAAAAAGAAATAATAAGAGGGCACCAGAAAGTCCTTGCATAAACACTCCGATACTTAACTTAAATAATTGAAATGATAAACGTTGTATTGAAATCAGTATTATAAGCGTACATTTTTTAAAATGAGTGTGTTTATTTATAGAAAATATATGAAATAATCTTAATTAATTCGAAATTATAATTTTTGGTAGATAACACTTAGTTTGATTATTTCTAGTCAGATTGAGATTAAAATTATTATAAATGATGTATATCTCTTGTAGATAACCTTTATTTTGTATATTTTGTTTGAAGATATAATTTTGTATGGATAATTATTTATTTCAATATTTCGAAATACTTTTAAAATTAGATTTTTTTTATGGATAATTGTTTGTTATTTTCTTGAAATATTTTGAAAGATTTTTGAATATCAAAGTTATATAATTTGTGCGTTTATGTATAATCTCTATGTATGAAAAATTTATACCTTTTAATGTAAAAAATTATTTTGAACTTTTAAAAGTATTTTGCCATTGACACAACAACATCAACTCACATAATAATCCATCCAAAATCGCAAGAATAATAGCAATGATTGGCGCCCCTAGGGGCATAACTTGGTGGTTCTGACGATTTCTCAAAAAAGCCCTGCTCCATCATGATTATAATGCTACTCAAGATCGAAACAAAGAATCATAAAATTCTTTGATTTACCTTTTACACTGTTCGTTATGACTCAATGACGTGGGGTGCCCGCAAAAGGGCATAATGCCAAGAATAGCAATGATTGACATCACATTTCTCCATCTCCATTAGCCTTTGTGCAAAGCATATTGCCCAAACACAAATTCAAAGAAACCATGGCCCCAGGCATTTTTCTAGAGTTTGTTAAATTTAGGGTGTGTTTGATTACATATATTTTTTTATAAAAAATGACAAATTTTTACCCAAATTCTAATTTTAAAAGTGTTTGATTGGTCAATTTTTTTAAGTAAATAATTTTCTCATTTTAAGTCACATGATATCTATTTCTTACTTTTACTGAAAAAGATTTTTTCGAAAAGGGTTGGAATAGATTTTTAAAGGAAATGAAAAATCAACCAAAACCTTCCCCTCAGCAAATCATTTGAACCCTCGATCTGACAGAGGAGAAGAAGAGTGGCCGATGGTCACAAAGAAGAGGAGAAGTGAGGCCGACGATCGTGAGGATGAAGGGAACCTCGACCGACAATTTGAGCAAGAAAGAGAGTGATTGAACGAGAGGCAGCGACCAAGAGATGAATGGCGATGGAGGGGTGAATGGCAATAGTGACAAGGAAAGCTCGGCAACGACGACCAATGACGACGACCTTTCCCCTTGGTCTTCCTCACCGTCTTCGCTGAATTTGAGCTCCGATTCAATCTTCTTTCTATTCCCCTCTGATTTGTACTCGCACAATGTCACCCCTCACCATCTCTGACTTCTTTTTCATCATCGTCAACATCAAACTACCGCAACCATATATATATATACACATATATCTATATGTATGAAAATTAAATATTAAAATTAAAAAAATATAATAATTTATAAGTAAAAATTTAAATCAACCAAAGATCTTTAATTGATATTTTCTCTAAAATTGAATTCTAAATAATTGAATTACTTAAAAAGATTGATATTTTTTCTAAAATTTAATTTTAAATAATTTAATTACTTTAAAATATTTTATTTCAAAATTCCATGCTTGCAATGAAAAGCACCCTCAAAAAACTTCTTCAAGAGATCAGAAACCACACTGACTTTCAACTCCAGTCGTCTTTTTGTGCAGCCTTACCATTGATAGAAACCGTTGTTCAAGCCCCAAAATCTACTCTACATAGCTCCAACAGGCAACAGAAACTGCTGATCGAGCACCAAAAACCCAATACATCGCTTCAATGCCCAAATGCACCATTGACATTGAAGATGCCTGCGTCCTCTAGGTCTAGGCCAAAAATAAGCCAAATCAGTGCGCAGATAACCTCGGGATACAGCTTCCCAGTTGATCTCACCCCAGAGTTCGGGTTTCTTTCAATCGAAAGCAGATCATAAGAAAATTCCGAAGGATTGTTTGAAAAAATTCAACTTACAGTCTGCGAGGCCGTGGTAAATAGCTGCTGCAAATTCACAAATATATGCCATTGCCCTCGGTTTGAACTTCCTAAATCGTCACATTCATCTGTATTTTGGGCGCGCTAGTTCACAAACCTCGTACACCAAACTTCACTAGGAATTTTGGGGATGTAAAAGTATTCCGAAACCACCGAGAAGTTCAGAAACAACGGCCTATCTGTTGGGATGCTATCTTTCTGTTTTGGCCTATTGATGTACAACAATGGCAGTGCTCTTCTTCTTGTTGCTATGGTCTCTTCCTTTTGCATCAATGGTGGTGGTGCTGCTGCTAATACTAGTTTGGCATGGCGAAACCCTTTTCCCTCCTCTGCAAACTCCACTCCTCATACCCACACCAAAACGCTCCGAACCTGCACCCAAACCCATCCTAAATCGCACTCTCCCCCGCTTTTCCGGCAACTCCCACTTTTTTGTCTCATCGACTTTACCAGTAACGGTAGTAATGCTCGTCTCCAGTTCTAGGTTCTCTTTACTGTTAATAATGGCCGTCTCGTCAGTGCCGATGTCCGGAATCGGCGGTAACCACGACGGAATATGCCGAGGCAAAGGCCTGGAACTCGCCGGATCCGGAGGACCGCGAGAAGCATTAACAGGCGGGCGACGGCGGGGAATGGGCTTCGCGAAAGGGATTTCGTCTGTGTATTTCACGAATTCGGCGAGATCGGAGAGGATGGAGGAGGCCAGGAGGGGCCGGTTCACGACAGAGGCGCCGGGAAAGCCTTGCACGGAGCTGAGGTGTTCGATGGCGAGCACGACGTCGAAGAGGTTGGACTGAGTCCGGCCGGAGGAGGCGGCGGAGGCGGCGGCATACTCCCCCAGCGCGCGTAGGTACCTGCCGGCGACGTCTGTTAAAGTCCGGAGGGCCGAGCTCTGCGTCGCCTTGAAGCCCACCGACTGGCAGATCTGCGCCACCGCGACTGTGGTGATGGCGGAGGTGAACTCCGGCTGGCTAACCTCGGCTTCGGCTTCTTCTTCTTCTTTTCTCATTGTTAGGGTTTGGGATTTCATGGCGGAGGGGGGAAAACAGAGGCCGTTCGGTTCACTACGCTCACAAACCCTAGATGTTGATCCCGAGTTTCGAACGCGTCGCCACAAGAAGCCAACCAGGGTCGAGGAGTGTACCCGCAATATTTGTTAACCGCCAGATCAGCCTATCTAGTGCTTCCTCCGTTGCTGTTTCTGATATTTTTATAGGTCATGACCTGTGGCTAAGGTCTAATCGCACTCAAATTGTACTTATTATATTTATTAAAATTTATTTTTTTTAACTTTTATCAGATTTTATTGTAATTTTGAGTTCGACAAAAAAATTTAAAAGGCAAATTAAATTTTAATTTTTATGGTGATAAAAATTAAAATATAATAAGTAATTTGTTATAAGTTGTAAAATTTAAAAATTTATACTGCATTTTAGTTACAAACATTTTTATAATTTTAAATTTTTTTTAAAGCATGTTAATCATTTTTATTTTTTAACTAACACTTTCTATATCAGATCTGTACTTAAAAAAAAAAAGAAAAAAAAAAACTACACTAGCCACCAAGATAAAAAAAATTAAATAAATTTTTTACATTTAAAGATAATTTATTGAGTTGAATTAAATTAATTTTTTTCGTGATTAAATTAATTTTAAATCTAAAATTTAAAACTTGATTATATTTAATTTAAATTTAATTTATATAAAATTCTAACTAATTCCACTGATATATCGCTAGCTAAAGGGCTGAGTACTTTGTACATGGGCCGGGCCGGGCCAGTGTTGGGTAATTGGTCCATATTGGTGTTGGGCGTCTCTCAAACGTTCTTCCTTGGTACGCCGCTTTCTGGAACTTCTCGCCTCTTCTACACAATCAGCCTCGGCACGGTTGGAGTTGGGAACGCATGCTCTGTAGCGTTTGAGTTCGCTTTAACTGCCTTACAGCATAGCAAGCAAGCAAGCAAGCCCTAGCCTTCTCTTCCAACTTCACCTGTCCAGGAAAACGTTCGGAAGAAGGAGAAGGAAGCGAAAAGAGACGCAATGGAAGACGTACGATCGGTGGTGGAAGCTGTATCCGCTGACGACACTGACGGTGCTCCTCTTTACCAGGTCGAAAGTCTCTGTATGCGTTGCCATCAAAATGTAACTCTCTCTCTCTCTCTCTCACACACACACACACACAATCAATCAATCAATCAATCAAACTGTTTTTGTCATAATCGTGGATTGTACATGTGCCTAAGCCTACCAATTATGCAGTGCACCGTGCTTGTTATTTATTTTCTTGGATATAGTAGTCTTTGTGGTCATGGAAAACGTTGGGTTCAACATTTAGCTTTGTCTTTGTGTTTGCAATTGGAAGCGTTAACAGAGGGACAGTTTCTCTTTCCCATTTTTGAAGTTAGTTTCGATCACCTTCTCGTGCAAAATAGGTGTAGCGGTTGCTCTTCAGTCTTGAAGTTTGAACCCGGAGCCAATTAGACCTGATTATTGAAGACCTTTTTTTTTTTTTTGTTCTCAATTGCTATTCATGGTAACTTACAGACCTCTAGTTAGTATCAAATCATAGCTAAACTCGGGTTTAAAATGGAGCTAATCTGAATTTTACCAGGTCATTTTGTGATCTGCTATTCTTCTCCTGTGTTTGAAGGAGTGCTTATAATGCCTGTTGGTAATGTATGTTGTTTGATTGCTAATATGTATGCCATTGATGATTAATCATCAATTGGTTAGCAGAGGGACAGTGCCATTAATTGTTAATCTATGTTCCATTGATTGGCATATCTCATATTAACTTGCTTCTGAAGCTCTGTTATTGAGGAGATGCTGTTTGTTAAAGTTATTTACCAATTCCATCGTCTTTTAATAATATTGTTTGTGTTGTGATATTTGTATTAGATTAGATTAAATGTATTCATGTAATTTCTGTATTGCTGCATAATTCTTTTTCTGTTTTAGCGTCAGAATAAATTTCTCTTCCAGAAGGATTGTTTCTAGAAGGGGGCAGCTGTCTCTTGGGTTAGTTAAATCAGTTAGGCAGTTGGTCAGTTAGTTTTGTTTCTTTCTTGTACTCGGCACCCCTATAGCCTATAAATAGGGGCAGTGGGATAGGAGTATCAGGAGAGGGTTTAGTGCACCTATATTTGTGAAGTATAGCTTCAGGTTTTCCTTCTTGAATTTGGGATTGAGTGCGAGAGGTAGGGAGTGGCTTGTTTGTAGCTTGTATTCTCTAGTATCCCTATAGCTTTCAGTGTATATGGGCGGGAGGGGATTCTGACCTTTGTGTAATCATCCCAGAGTATTTTCAAGATAGTGGATTACTGTGGCGCCTAGCAGTCTGGATGTAGGTCTTGGATTTCAAGACCGAACCAAGATAACTCTTGTGTGTTCTTGATGTGTGTATGTTGTGCTGTTGTTCCTCTCCTATATGTGTTTCCATTATTCGTTGTGTTCTTGAGACATAGAAAGCTGGTTGAGTTGAGAGAATAGAATAGAGAGTAGTGCAATTTCTCTAACAGTTTGCATTATTTTCCTTGGTTTCTTAGTTAAATGAAATGAAAAGTGAATACTGCGATGTCCAGGAAAAATAAAAAGTAAAATAAAGATAAAATGATTTTGATGGTGAGGCTTGGTAAAAGGAAGCTTGTAATGACACGAGTCTATTGTCTATGGTTACACTAAATGTTTGATACTATATATTTATGAATGGATTTGTGAAAAGTAGGTCAAATATGTATTATCTCTATAAGTTGATATTTTATAAATGTGGTATGCATGAAGCACCACATGGGTGACACTTGAAAGAGTGAGAGTGAGGGGTACATTTATTTGATGGAATTGGTTTCGAGGCATTAGAAGTAATACAGGATTGTTTGTGGGATATATGGACTATAGGATTGCATAGTGTTATGAATACTGCATTCGTTAGAACAAGACAATGAATTGGATAATAGTATAATTAAGTTTTGGAATTACATCTTTAATCTCATAGGTAATATTATATTTTTGTATACAATCATTACACATAAGTAAACATATTAATAAGTTAACAAACACAGGAAATAACATGAATAAAAGCATATTAATATAAATAATTTCAATCACAGAGATATTTATATTGTAAAAAAACAACAACAACATATCCAGCCGTTATCCCACTATGTGGGGTTGGCTACATGAATTCTAGACTTCTATGTGGGTTACATCCCAATAGATAGTTTGTCTAGAATTCATATTTGGATCCGACTAGGTTTTACGCTGGCTGTCGGCTACCTAACGCAACCCTCCTCCTTTATCCGGGCTTGGGACCGGCAGTGGATAATATCCCCTGGCGGAGTAATGAATATTTATATTGTAAACTTTTTAAAATTTATTAGGAAACATTCAAAATCACATGGTACAAAATTACATATTACAGTATACACTGTTTGTTGTATATTTCAAATATTATGTATTGTCATTTATGTAAAACTTTAAGGTGAACTATTATAATTATAATATTAATATAAACATATAACATTATAGCATTGTCACTATTAAATACTATGGCATAATATCACTGAATTGTATAATTTTTTCTATATCATACATTTTAGTTTATGACCTTAAGATGAGTTATAAAAACAAGATTGACATTACACAAAATAAAAAGGTTAGTGTTATAATATAAAAATAGTGTAATAAATATTTACAATATATTTAGTTAATATGATGCTACAGGAGACACATACATCATGTGCTAGAAAAAATTTTGAATTATCTTTTTTTTTTTTTTTTCTTTCACTCTATCTCTCTTCCTCTCCTTTTCTTGCCCTATCTACACCTAAAGATTTATATGGGAGATACAAAAATTCATGTTATTCAGTTGAGGGCATAGTTATTAGTATGGCATAGTTATATATTTACATGTAGATCCTTGAATAACTAAACTAAAATTTTTTTTGTAGCCGTAAGTGCTTAAATTATCTTTGCATGTTTGTATGTGTGAAACAGATGAATTACTATTGAGCTAAGATGCTTGCCAAGTAGAAAACTTTCATATACATTTGCATTTGCTTTTTCACATTGATTCATGACATGCTGTATTTTTTTCTGTTTTCAGGGCATCACAAGGTTTTTATTAACCTTAATTCCACACTTCAGAAAGGTATGTTTTTGCATATGTATTGATTGATGCGTTTGAAAAGTTTGGGATTCTTGTCATTGTTATTACTATTTATTGATTCTTATTTCTACAAGATGAAGAAAGTTTTAGGATGTCATTAAAGGTTTAGATTTGACAGTCATCCTTGAAGAGCTTATGCTGATTTGTTTCTTTTGCTCTCTTTGCACTTGATGTTACCTTCTCCTAGATTTGCTTGTCTTGAGCCTTAGAATTAGGGACATTTCCAAGAAGGTTCCATGTTGTGGTAGACACCACCAAATTCAAATGGGACACTCATGAAACTATAACTTTTTTAAAATATATATATATTTTGGAAGAAGAACTCGTTTTGCCTACTTTTCAAGCACCTGTGTCCATAGTAGGAGCAAGAATGTCTATCACTGAAACAAATTAGAAGCTGTTACAAGTTCAAAAGAACATTAGAAATCATCCTTTTGAAATATGTCAACATCTGGCCTAGATCTATAGGACTTCTGTAGAGAAGCCTGGGGATTTCCCATATAAAATTCTGGTTGATCCGTCAAGTTTGTGAATATGATATGGTGGTCCCAGAGAGTGATGTGTGGCAGAGCTTGACACATGCACACACACAAGATACTTGTACATTTGTTCTTGTGTTCTAACTTTTCTAAAAATTTCTGTGCTGGTGTGTTTATGACGTATTGTGCCTGTGTTTCTGTTCATATCCATGATTCTTAGTGGAAGGTTTATTTCTGACAATTCCCTCCATTTGCAGATTTTACTGTCAGCCTTTGAGTGCCCACATTGCGGTGAGAGGTATTTGTTCACTCTTGATGAGACAGAGATTTTAAATATGTTGAGTTTAGTGGTCTATCATAACAGGTTTTTTTTTTTTTTTTTTTTTCTTCCTTCCATTTTTTCTGCCTGATCTATCTGTAGGAACAATGAAGTGCAGTTTGCTGGTGAGCTTCAGGCACGAGGGTGTCATTATCAATTGGACTTTCCATCAGGTGATCAAAAGGTTGACTCGACACTTGTTCATTGAAACAATTTTGGTTTTACGCTATTGTTTTATTGAAACTCATTATACTTATATACTGTTGTATTTTATATAAAAGAAAAATATGCTTCTGTATATAGAACTAGAAGATGTATCCTTAAGCTAAACCATGTCAAACTTAATAAAATCCTTTCTCCTAGGCATTGTGATGATATTTAATTTCTTCAGACCTAATTGGTATGTGCCTCTTTATTGGTGCATTATGAATAACGTGCAAACAAAATTTGACCTTACCAAAAGTTTATTGTCTGGTTGACTTTGACGCTTTATATATTTATTGAACTCTTTTAGATTTATCTGGTACATTATCAATACTCTTTTAGTTATATAGTGTGCATTTTGTATCACAACATGCATCCACATTTGGAACTGGAAGATGCGTCCATAAGCTAAACTATGTCAAAAATACTTGCTTGAAGGAATAGTGAGGCCATTTAATTTCTTCAAAGGCAATTGTTATTATACCCCCTTTTGTGGTTGATTAGCAATGAAATGGTAAATAAAATTGACCTTTCTAATGGTTTATTGTCTGCTTGTACTGTGATTGAACTCAATACCACTTTCCTAAAGGTTTTAGACTTGAATTCACTCATAAGTTTGACTGATTTTGGACAAATATTGGGACTTTATGGAACATCTTACTTAAAGTTGCAGACACAAATCTGAATTTTTATGCATTCAAGTCATCTAGTTTCTCGAAGCTAAGTTTTCTGTTATAATGTGATCGTAGGTATGATCTTACTGAATGTTCGGTTACTGCTAATATGCAGGCTTAAGATTTTATTTTGAAGTCTTTTAGGAGAGTAGCACTTAAAAGTGCTTAACTGATGGTGTAATTTGTTTGCAGATGCTTAATCGGCAAGTAGTGAAATCTGAGACAGCCACTATTAAGGTATTATGTCTTGTTTCTGTTGTAAATCAGACTTTTTCAGCAGTTCTTGTTATTCTCAAAGCCATGGTTCTAGCATGGCTTAAAATTATGGTTCTAGTAGGTCCTGGGTTTAAGTCTTATGAATTGTGTTTGTTTCTTCATTCATGTTGCTTGTGTACCTGTGTTTTGTGTTTGTGCATTTTTCTTTAGTCTATTGTAGGGTTATATTTTAGTGGGAGTGTGGATGGCTTGATATACCCATTTCCCAATATCTTAAGTTTTTAGAATAGTGGGAACTTAACAAAAAGTAAAATAAGTAAATACTAAATGAAGTGAGCACATGCAAATACTAGTCTTTTAATATAAATGATGCTTTCTAAGCATTGGCAATAAATCTAATTCGTTAAGGTTACACAATTAGTGTTTTTCAGATTTTACAAGTTTCCAAACTATGAAAAATGATCAATTTTTCTGTACAACCTCCCTTTCTTCAATGCTCACAATTAATATTTTTGAATTGTTATTATAATTTGAGAGATTGCAATTTTTCACTCTTACCATTTATTTTCAGATTCCTGAACTGGATTTTGAGATTCCTCCAGAGGCTCAGCGTGGATCTCTATCAACAGTAATCCTTTATACCCTCATTATTTCTTTTATTCTATTTGTATATGAATATGCTACTTTTACTTTCTGCTATTGCATTTTGAACTGGTACCTCCACTAGGAAGAAGGGGACTGAATCCAGAGGGAAACTTCACTTCCCCCACAACACCCCCCCCCCCCAACCAAAAAAAAAAAAAAAAAAAAATCGTTTGGCAAGAACTTTCTGTTCTTTTATTCTTGGATTGAACAGAATTGCAACACATTCCATCATTGGAATTGCTTTAGCCTATTCTCTTTTATGATTCAGTATTTCTCACTCTATTGCATATTTTGGATGATGTGATATTCTAAACCCTGGTGAATGATTGTTCTAGGTGGAAGGAATTTTGGTACGGGCTGCAGATGAATTGGAGGCCCTTCAAGAAGAACGGAAGGTGCATATTTATTGAATTTCCCATTCAATTTTAATTTGTTCCCCCTTGATATCCATTAAGCTCTGTATTCTGCTTTCTAGAAAGTGGATCCTCAAACTGCTGATGCAATAGATCATTTCTTGGTAAAACTGAGAGCTTGTGCAAAAGGAGAGTCACCCTTTACTTTCCTTCTTGATGATCCTGCCGGAAACAGCTTCATTGAGAACCTGTAAGTGGTCTGCAGAAATTTTAGTAATGCAAAGTTGTGTAATATTTCCCTGGTCTATGCTTTAGATTTGATGATGGTGGAACAAATTTGAATTTGTGGAAATCATGTCATCCAAACCTCTTTACGGCCTTCAACATTATAAGAAAATCGACTTACAAGATAATTGTAACAGCCTGGACAACCACCTTTAAAAGGTGACTGCCTAGCCAGCACAAATAAGCCTAGAACTCCCCCCCAAGCGGACCGATGTGGGATTCGCATGCCATCCCCCCTTGGGGGTGCAGTGTCCCCACTGCATGGCCCCACATCAGCTGGCCAGGAGGGGGTGCTGGGCTATTTAAGTCTGGGCTAGGCATCAACCTTTGGAAGGTGGTGCCTAGGTCAGGACAATAATATTTCTGTCTGATTTTATGGTACAATAGTAATTCAATCTAGTTGCTCTTTATTATGTTACTTATGCATTTTCAGTCTTCTTTATGAATTTATTCATTGTGTCAATGTCTTGTCCTAAAGATATTAGTGTTTGCTTAAAAATTAAGAGTTGGCTTGTTTTTTTCTGTACTCTGAAGTTGTTGATTGATCCCTGCCAGGTGTGCACCATCTCCAGATCCATCATTGACTATTAAGTTTTATGAGCGAACTCCAGAGCAACAAGCATTATTGGGGTACCTTGTTGACCCATCACAGGTGGGAGAACTTGGTGATGAAGCACCACCAGGGGGAATGGATAATACCGTTGAACATACTAGAACAGAACCACACAGATCAATTGGAGCAGCAGCTGGTCAGCGTGCTATTGCTCAGGGTAATAGTGCCGAAATTGCTGAAGCTCTGTTTCGGTACACTGCACCAGAAGAGGTATAATATCCATTTTCAGGAGTTCATTTGTAGTCCTCCTCCCACTTTCTTCCTCTTCTCCGTTTCTTTTGTATCACCAGTATGGAATTTTTTTCTTGTTAAAGTGGCATTATTACAAAATGAGCACAAATAATTTATGTTTTTATTTTAAATTCACTATTCCCGTTTTAAGAATGAGCTGGATGGCATGCCCCAACATTCTCAAGCACATTTTCTTTCTAGGAACGTTAAGCTACAGTTATCATATTTTAGGATTTCTCTTTTTGGACAGGTGATGACTTTCCCATCAACATGTGGTGCTTGTGCTGTGAGGTGTGAGACTCGAATGTTCGTCACCAGTATCCTTCTTTTGTTTTGTTATATATTTTACATATAATTTACATGCATTTATAGAAATTGATCTGTAAATAAACATATTTGGTTGTGATTGCATCCTCAATTCTTTGGTATCTCCCAATTGTATCTTGGTTTCAAAACCTTTATCTCCTGTATATGCTTTGTTACCGTCAAATAGGTCAACTAGAATATTAGTGTCAGTTACTTTCGTTCTTGATATTTTTTTATATAAAATTTTCTCATTTATCATGTTTTGATTTTTCCCATGGGTAAGATTTGGCATTATTCAGGGCTAGCTGTTAAAGGATTCATTGAGGGTGGATGAATGGTAGTCTGTGGTGGATGTGGTAAATTCTGAGATTGATAGGAACTATGGTAGGTGTCAACCATACACTACTGTAGCTGGGAAGGAAGAGGGCTAGGGAGTTACTAGAGAGGGAGAGTGCTTCTATTGAAGGATATAATAGAGGCTTAGTGCTTTGTGGATGTTCTTTTGTCTTGATGACTGAGGCCTGAATTTACAATGGTGGAGCTAGGCAAGACTGTGGTTATCGAAAGGATGTGAGCAGTTGGTTGTTGCCTGATATTTCATGATGTTTTTTGGTGCGGGAATGAAGGGTAGTGTAGAACAACCCGCATTCTGGTTGAACTCTTCCTGTTATGAATGGTCAAGACCAAGCTCCCTTGAAGGAGAAGCAAGGCCTTGATGAAATTCATAGCTTTACCCTCCAGACTACAAAGTCTCATGTAGAAGGAGACACGAGTCTTACCTAAACCTAGGCCGAGTAGGACATCTAGTAGTTGGGAACTGGTGACAATCTTCTGTGGAGTTAAGCACGGTGGAAACAAAGGCCATGGATCATTTAGATAGAGGAGTATCATCCATTGAGTTGTGGTGGTGCCACAACCATCCTCAATAGATAGCATCCTTGTGAAGTTCTTTAATGGAGAATGGAGTGCTTGGATGAAGAGTTCCATTGGTTGAGTGGAGAATGGCAAGAGCATACTTGCAAAGACTGGGCTATAAAAAGCACTCAAATTGAGAGTTCCACTGATTGAGTAGAGGAAGTGCTTTGAGCATCTTTGTATCAATGGCCTATGGTATTGAACAAAGCCATCATTGGTGAAACCATTGGGAACTAAATGCTTAGCAATTATGATAGAAATGGGAACAATGAACTATCTATTATGCCTGTCTTCTAAGAAGTTTTAGAATACTAGTTAGAATACACTTAAAGATGTTAGAAAAAGATAGGAAAAGAAAAAGAGGAACCATTTAGCCCTCTTTGGAAAGGGTTCTTGGTTTTTTCACCTAGATGCTAATAGAAAACTGAATGTTTGAATAAAGAACAATGAGGAGTGTTAGGGTTTTACCTCCAAGTTTCCAATCAAAATATACTAAATCCAGGAACAAACGGTTGATATTTCCAAGGGACTTAATTTGTCCATAGGGCACCAATGCTGCAGATAAAAAGAGAGAATATCAGAAAGAAGGGAATGAGCGTCATTTAGCTGAACAAAGAAGAGAAGGAGGGGGTCGACTTGGATGTACCCTCTACCAGAAATCTGGAAGTTTAATTTTTTTCTATTTTTTATAAGTTATTTATATTGATGGAACTCTCAAGTAGGCCAAACTTTGACCAACCTAACAAGATAAAAGCAAACAATTTTCTATAAAAAAAAGCCAAATAGTTCATTTCAAGTTGTATATATGTATAACTACTTATTTGCTTTTTCTATATTCAACGATATTGTATATATGCATAACTACGTATTTGAAGATGGATTCCAGAGTGAGAGAGAAGTTGAGGAAAATCAAAGGTGCAATTAGTTATTGGATCTGCCTATTGGTACTTGTTAAAGGAACATAATGTATGGATTACAAAATTGATGCAGAACTTATCTCAAACTTTACAATTCATTAGAATGCCCATGATGATAAAATTATGGACTGGCTTCTTCAATTTGTCGAGCTTAACTCTTCCAGAGATTCCATACTTTCAGGAAGTGATTGTCATGGCATCCTCTTGTGATGCTTGTGGTTATCGAAATTCTGAGGTTTGTCTTGTACGCATATGTGTCCATTTCATTACTCCTCGATATGCTGCTGATGCCTTTTTCTAATGCAGGTAAAGCCTGGTGGTCGTATTCCTGAAAAAGGAAAGAAAATTACAGTTCTTGTGAAGAACTCCCATGATCTAAGCCGTGATGTGATAAAGGTACCATATTTGTTAAATCTTGTAGCGTGAGGCAAAATTTTCTTATATGATGGATATATCCTGCCTTGATCAATTTTTTATCAAGAACCTTCACAAAAAGTTGTAAGCAAACTGGTTCGCTTTTCTTTTCATCTTATCCTTTTTGGTTCTTGTGATAGATAATGTTATATGAACAATTGAAAGCAATACTGGACTGGTTAAAAGATGAACTTTGGTAGGTGTTGCATGGACAACTTGTATAATTGTGTTTTACAGGTGACAAAGAGATTGAGTTTACACTGTAGGGGAGGGGGTTGCATTCATTCCATAAAATTTTATTTGTTTTGAACTGGGAACTCTAAGGTGGTACAATCACCTATTGGAAATACATTAGTTATTAATGAATGTTGATATTTACAAATCTTCATTTTATATTAAAAAATTGTTTGTGCATGTTGATTGTGGGAAACAGAAGGTAAAAGTGCCACATATTTTGAAAATTTGAATCATTATGCATCTTCTTCTTTTTTTTTTTTTTATCATTTATAGATTTCAAGAAGATAGATAGGAAGTTGGATGACTGGTCAATTAGTTGTTGTGGATGGGGCTGGGGAAGTGTCAAGTTTAGCATGGTGCTTCCTTTCACAGCCTCGGCCCATTTGAAGAACAACTTGCCTGATCTTGTCTTGTCCCAGTTAAAATTTCACCCCACCCTATCCCATCTCCCTTTCTGCAATATCTGTCAATAAAGCTCCTATCATAGATCTGGATGAACATTTTCACATGCACACACCCCCACACATAATCACATCCATATGGTGCAAGTACACACAAACACGTACTATATATGCATCACACACACAAAATATATATATATATATTAAACCCACCACAGATGTGCACTGGAAAATTATCAGATTATTATAAGAAGGGAGAAAAATGCAACAATTAAAATGAATCCTGGGACGGAGAAGATCCATAAATGAAATTGGTGTGTTCCTAAGGAGAACTAGAAACTAGAAAGGTTGGAGATTGATGGTGAATATGCATCATCTTATTCATGGTTGGGATTTGTAGCGGCATCTTAACCCAGGGAAAGGAAGGGAGTTTATATGTGGTCCGTAGAGAAAGAAGAAAGAAGGGGATAAAAAAGCCTGGTGAATAGCTGATGGAATTGGTATTTTTATTTATTTTTTTACAGGAACATATGAACTAAAAGAACACAGTTTTTAGTGGTCCACTAAATGAGAGAACGAAATAAGAGCTATGTATCTACTTGGAAATGATGATAGTCTATTATATAGTGGACCAGATAGGAAATTGCACATAGGAAATGATGATAGTCTATTATATAGTCTCTCTCTATCTGTATCGTTATCTACTTGGAAAAACTATCTCTATTTATGTAGTTATAGAAATAGAGATAGTCTCCCATTTCAACCTCAAAATATAGGAAATGATGATAGTTCTGTTCATACTATGAATTCAAAGGCTTGCCTAATGCCTTTCATGTCAGATGCACCACAAAATGCATAACAGAACGATAGCAACGTCTGTGGTGTGAGATTATCTAGTGCAACCGGTTCCCATTGAATACAAAAGATCCATGACTGGGGCCACAAAACATCTCTTGTGCCACCAGATAATGAAGAAAGATACGGGCAATCAATTCCACATTTTCCTTGCACATAAAGCACAATCTAAAACTACTATGTTATGCTTCCTCAGATTGTTAGAAGAGAGGATGAACACAGGAGAAGCAGAGGAACCCTTGATAACATGAGAGCACTGGAATTGATCCTCCTTTTGATTGGCCCCATATCCGCTTCTTCTCCTTCCCATGACTAGTCTTCGGATGGTCATAAGGCATGAAGAAAACACCTTCATGGAACCTGGAGGTTTTCCTCAACTTAGGGAGCACATAATGCCATCAGAGAATACAGGGAAGCAGTCCTTCACTGCCAACTTCTATTTTCAACCAGTAGAAAGAAATCAGGAAATGCCTCAAGTTATTGTCCTGGCCTCTATAGCCTCCTTACATGCTATTGTTTTCAACTGGAAACCTTTCACAACTTCCTCCTCTGAAGTGGTCTATTAGAGACACCTTCCCTTCCTAATTTGCAGCCTTTCTCAACAGCAAGGAGACAAATTTTGTACTAACTAATCTGGTAAAATTTTTGTTCCAAGTGCTGAAGTTTTTAATCTTCCTGCATATAAAAAAAGGGATGAAAAGGAGAACCTGCATAGGTTGGAAGGGTACTCTCAACAAATGCTAAGCAACTGCCACCCAAAATGGCTATTACTATCTGGGTCTGGGGTAGTTAGTCTGGATGTGGTTATATCAATCCCCATTGTGCATTGGACCACCTGAAGTAAATTGGATGTTAACCTCCTGAAACCTGCCCCTAGCCAGAATAATGTTTCCCTGAAACTCTTCATTTGGAGCCAAGAAAGGTGCATGCCTACTTAGCAGGGTAAATTGGGGAAACCTAATAGTAAGAGAAACTAATTGGGGATATATGCTGATGGTGGGTATGACATGAAACAGAATAAAGGGACATTTCTTTTTTCTTTTTCTTTACATAATAAAGTGGAATTTTCAACAATGCTTTCATTGCATGTCCAAAGGTTTACTACATGGCAGCAAACAAAGAGGTATGTGTTGGTACTCCATTTCTACATTGGAAGGTGAGGTCATTCAGTTACCTTTTGGATAGCTGTTATGCCCAGTTGTTTCTTTTGTGGAAAATGATTGGGGGTGATGTAAGATCTATAGTAGGGTTTTGATGGACTTTGACAAAAATGATGCTGTCAGAGGGAAGATTGTTTTTCCTATTGTTTGTTTTCCATTTTTTCCCCTTTATTTAACTAATTATGAGAAATATATCATGTGCTAGCAAAAAGTATACAAAATATCCTCAGTACATCTCCACTTGTAATATCAGCACACTTGATAATTTTTTTTCTTTAGATTCTGATTTTATTTTTTTTGCTAAATCTTTCTTAGATTCTGATTTGGTTTCCCTCTCAATATATATTTTGGCATATATAATAAAAGTAACTTGCTGATAGATAGCCTCAAATTGTTTGGTACTCAGAATAACATGGTATGTGATCTATATTACCCATAACCATGCTATTATTATGATTAGACAGATGCCTATTGTTGTGTTACTTTGCCTAAATGTATTCAAAATTTGTCTGGTATTTCCTTTTTCTTTTAGCTCCATTTAATTTTTTTTTTCTTTTTTATATATAATTTGAATCACCCTCCTGGAAACCAAGGACTATTAGCAAAGGATGATTGAAACTCATTAATGACCAATAGAAAAACAAAACAGGTGGTGCTCATGTAATCTATGCTTTCTATAAGCATCAAATAATGCACTGACAAAAAAAAAAAAAAATCATTTCATAAATATCAGGCAGATACTGCAAGTGTAAAAGTCCCAGAACTTGACTTGGAGCTGGCTAGTGGGACATTGGGTGGAGTTGTCACTACTGTTGAAGGCTTGATCACAAAAATTAGTGAGAGTGAGTATCATTCTGGCTTCTGATTTTCACTTTCATCTGTAACTCTATATTCAACTTGAATGGTTTTCTGGCCTTTTTTCCCATCAATTTATTTTCCTAATGAAATATGTCCAAATGTTTTGATACGTGAGTCTTACTCGGACTTGGTGCTTGTTGATTTCTATTTGGTTCACTTAAATTACCAGGATGTGCATTGGGGTTTAATGGATTTGATCAATGTAATAAGTAAAAATATTGCAATATGAACTTTTCATTTTTTTTTTATTATTGCTAACAATTTTTGTTTATTACTTTTTGCTCTGTAGTTAGTCATTGTTTTTATTTTCTTGTCCTTTTTGGTCTATATAAGCACCAATACTCTTAATATGTCTTGCCAAATTGTATGGTATTCTTATATGATTAATGTCCAGATCTTGAGAGAGTACATGGATTCACCTTTGGAGATAGCCTTGATGAGAGTAAGAAAAGAAGGTGGCAAGACTTCAGATCAAGACTTAACAAGGTAATGAACTCTCAAACACGATATCTACAATTTTTTTTTACTAATATCTGCTATAATTTGAATATAGAATCTAATGTAATTTGCCATCATCTGCCATTTGAATGTTATTTTGCTGAACCTTTACCTTCCTATCATCAAATGAATGCCTAAAATCTTTTTCTGTGGTTTATCTCAAACCCTCTTTGTCACGACCCATATAGTAATTAGAGGGCATTATAGTAATAGTATTATAATATTAGGAGATTTTCACATTCCAAAGGGTAGCTATGTAATTGGCCCTTAAATTCTGTTAGGATATTTTCTTTGTGTATCTTTTCCTTCATTGTCTTGTAGTAGGCTGTTAGAGGCTTGTTTGGTAGCTAAAGTGAGGGTATATATATTACCTCAAGTATGTAGAGATGATATTATGGAATGAATGAAAATCTGATTTCTATCTCTTAATTCTCCTCCCCCCTCCCGTCTCTCTCTATCGTTCTTCTGTTTCTTCCCCCTTCTTCTTCTAATCTCCCCCTTCATTTCTTCTCAGTTCTTCCCCAATTCCTCTTCTATCCTTTCACGAACCCTAGGTTCATGACAATTGGCATCAGAGCCATCATTCTTCGGCTGTGGTTTGTGCAATTTTTTTGATAGTCGATACTCGGCGGAAGTGATTGAGCAGAGCCTTACCATCCTCGGCTAGTCGTTAGGATTGCAGTAAGGAGTCCGTCGAAGGTGTTGTCGTGGACAGCCAGTGGTTGCGATTGTCCAAGGCGAGCGGAGCCCGTCACTGGTGAAGCGGACAGCCCAGAGAGTGCGACCAAACCGGAAGTCCAGTCTGACCAGACCGAGAACCTTCCTATAGGCGCGACTGGGTGTTGCGATTTTGATCGAGAATTCCAACCGGAGTTCTGTGGGGTACTGTCGCTTTGATTGATGTCGGAAATACTAGGCGAGAGCAGTTCCTTGGCCGTCGACTCCTTCTGTTTGAGTTAATCGAGTGGCCTTCTTCGGTTGCTTCACCCCAGTACTGTTGTGACGCTCCAGACTTGAAGGCGAAACCAACCCAAATCTCTGCGGATTCCGTTTGAGGCGAGTTAAGGCTGAGCGACTTCTGGAAGCAGTGGGTGAGGTGGCGTTCATTAACCGTAAGCCACAGAAGCGGAAGAGTGGATCGATTTTCTTGGAGGCGAGCAGGAAGTCCATCCGCGGCTGCGATTTCAGTGAGCCGGAGTTGAAGTGGTAACCCGGCGCTGGCTGATCGATTTGGATTGAGGAGACGAAGGTGTAAATCTCCAAGCAAGTGAGCCCCCTCAGTTCGAACATGGAAGGCGCAGCAGGTGAGTGACCCTCGGCCAATAATTTCGATAATTATTATACGGAAATCGGGAAGAGCAGGTTGCTTGCGGCTATTTTCTGAGCTTGTGGACGGTGATTGGGCTGGAAGGATCTGAGGTGAAGTGTGTCGCTGCCTTGATTGGAAGGTGATCCAGTAACAGATTGGCAATGGGCGAGACAAGAAATTGACAACCGGCAGCGAATTTTAGTAAGTCTTGCTCGAAATTTAAGTGCGAAGGAGGATTCGAAGGTTGACTCGAGGCCACCCATTTCTGGCCCCAGTAGCAGATCCGTGAGCCTCTGGTGTAGTTTCAATTCGAATTAAGGGAAGTGGACTGTAACATTTTAATTTGGAAGATATCAGAGTGGCGCAGCGGATTAGGCCGATTTCATGTGGGAAGTGGACTCTTCCAGCTTATCCAGTTCATTTGTTGTTGGTGCTTGAGGCTGTTGAGTAAGAATCAGCTGCAAGTGGTTCGGAGCTACTGGGAGTGGATTTTTGAAGGCGAATTTGGATGGGTGATTCTTGGCGGTGAATTCCAGTGCTCCTTTGTGACGAGCAGTATGTGGTCTTCGAAGTATGCTGATTGTGAAAAATCAGCTAAGGGAAGCAGGGCACACCTGAAACAAAAGGGGGCGCAATTGCAACCGAATGATGTTGCATTTTCAGTGGTTAATTTTCAAGGAAGAGGGCAGCTTCCATTGCAGTGGACCAATGCTGCATTTTCGGTGGGGTGTCCTACTCATGAAGCTAGGAGAGGCTGCGAGCAAAGGGAAACAAAGGCAGCTAAGGGGAGCAGTGCATGCATGGAGCAAATGAGCCCTAAATTGCAGCAAAAGAATGCTTCATTTTCAGCTGGAATGAAGCCTCAAGGGCAGCCAAAAGAGGCTGCAATTTCAGTTAGCAGCAACAAGGAACAGAAGAAGGGAGTCAGCCAATTGAACAATGGAACCAGCAGTGGGTTTGATGAAGAGTGCAGTGGGTTTCGCGAGAAGTTGCAAGAGTTCGCAATGATACTAACTAAGAAGTATCATTACAACTTCCCTGCTGAATACTTTGATGATTATAGAGGAAGTTTTAATAAGGAGGAGTTCCTTGGAATCAAGTGTTCTAATGAGAAGTCAAGGAGGCAGGAAGCTGATGAATCAGCCATGAAAGAGGAAGGGGATGTTATGAAAATTGCTGATTTCCAGCTATGTGACAGCATTTTCAGCAATAGCAACAATTATGGGGGTCTAGATCAGGGTGTGTGGTCCAAAGAAGGATTAAAGGAACATATTGGTTCCTTTAGAGAAGAAGAAATGATGGAGACAACCAACCAGAAAACAGAAATGGCTAGGGGTAACAAGGAATCGAGGGGCTTGGTGATAAATTCAGCTGCAGTGATTGAGAAGTTAGAAGAAGAAATAATACTCCAAGAAGCATCTACTGAAAGGCTGGAAGGAAAATTTGATGATGTTCCAGATCAGAAGTTTGTGGGAAATGGAGTAACATTGGGTCAGGAAAATTTGATTGAAGGACCAGCAATCTATACAGATATTGGTGCTGGGATTCTTCCTCCGATTCTGGACCTACCGGAAGCTAAGAGTGGGAATACCTGCAACATTTATCCTAGGCTGGGGCAAGATTGTGGTGGACCACATGCAATTAAAGAAAGCCCTAAGCATATTGCTCCTTTGTCTTTGGAACCAAAGAAGGCTGAATCATCCTTGGCTAGGGTTAAAATAGGTATCAGACAGCCTCCGGTGCAAGTTTTGGCAGGAAGGTTAAGGGAAATAGCTGAAGAAGTTGAAGATTTTGCCAAAGGAAACAAAACTCCTGCTGCTGTGTTGTTTTTTACTTCCACTAGCAAATCCAAGTTGCTGTCCACTGCATGGAAGGATGAATTGTTGGCTGAAATAGAAGTGGCAACAGCTCCTAATGCTAATGCTTACAAACAGCCTTGGTATGAGTATCCAAGGCAATTCTGCAATCTTCCATTGCTGCATCTCGAGGATGCTGTTGATATCTTTCAATGTGCAGGTGTAGTGCACCATGGAGGAGTAGGAACAACGGCTGTTGGTATTAAACTTGAATTCTATCAGCTTGCTTCTATTGAAGTTCTAGGCCGAATTACAACAGGGATTGATCTTGGAATCCTAAGAACAAAGAAGAAGAAGCCTAGAAGAAGAAAGAGGGAAAAAGAGATTGAACACAAAATGAAGGTGGGAGTTGGATGAAGATAAAGAAGTGGTTCAATGATAATAAGTTTCTTGGGGACAAGAAACCTTTCAAGGGGAAGGGATTGTCACGACCCATATAGTAATTAGAGGGCATTATAGTAATAGTATTATAATATTAGGAGATTTTCACATTCCAAAGGGTAGCTATGTAATTGGCCCTTAAATTCTGTTAGGATATTTTCTTTGTGTATCTTTTCCTTCATTGTCTTGTAGTAGGCTGTTAGAGGCTTGTTTGGTAGCTAAAGTGAGGGTATATATATATTACCTCAAGTATGTAGAGATGATATTATGGAATGAATGAAAATCTGATTTCTATCTCTTAATTCTCCTCCCCTCTCCCGTCTCTCTCTCTCGTTCTTCTGTTTCTTCCCCCTTCTTCTTCTAATCTCCCCCTTCATTTCTTCTCAGTTCTTCCCCAATTCCTCTTCTATCCTTTCACGAACCCTAGGTTCGTGACACTCTTCACTTCTTCCTTTGGGATTCAACCATTTTACCTGATTGATCTTAATAGGCCAATGAGACCATGGTGAAGGTAAGCTGAAGCCTAAGAAGCAGGGATACACAGAAACAGCAGGGAATGGGCATGTGGACAGTAATTTTAGGAAACAACATTGTAGGGATGTGCCAAGTATACTACATAATATAAATACATAAAATAGCCCACATTCTATTTCTATATAATAGAAAATAAGTATGATTAGAAGTTTTAATATATATTTTATAAAAATTTACTCATCAAAAGTTTTGGAATATAGAATTCTTAATGTTAAAAAGCCTAAAGGAATAAGGTCTAATAATTATAAATCTATAAATCTAATTTTTTAGTTCCCTGAAATGATTGATTTTTTGCTTCTTTTTTTAAAATTCCTATTAAACTTCTAATCTGTTAAAGTGTTGGAGCATGCAAGGTCCCAAAATGGACATAGTTGTCCTCTTTGTTGGAAACGATGACTTCCGGCAGCAGTGGCAGTGGCACCAGGTGGGGGAAGGGAGAGGAGAGAAGAAGGAGAAGGGAGAGAGATCATGTGGCAAAGCTGGTGAGGTGGCAAGTTGGCTAGCCACTTAAGTTGCCACCTGAGCATCCCATGTCATATCTTAACAGTCAAATTTCATGGAGATATATGGCATTGCATTGAAACTAAATAAAAGTAGGATGCTACTATTGAAAAAATTGAAAGTTCAGTCCACAAGTGAAAACTTGGTCAAAGTTCAGGTTTTTTTTGGTAATTAACCCAAGATAATATCACACATCTGGACAAGTGTCTGATGCATATATGAAATCCAATTGGGCACTTCTTTGTAGTTTGGATGCTTCTTAGGCTGAGGCTGACAATTTAAAAGTTTGTTTTCTCGTTTAGTTCTATCAAGTCTGGGCATTACGTTTCCTTTGAATTTTTACGTTTCATGAAGATGGGGTCATGCATTTTAGTCTAGAAATATATTAGCAGAATGCTTTGTCATGTTATGACTTGCCCTGTGTACTGCACAACACCCATAATCCTGCACCTATCTTGATGCATGCAGAAGGGCAAACTGTTATTTTGATTGTGCATAAGAGGACTAATTCAATTTTTCAGAAAGCCAAACACACTTGTGCATGGACAGAGATAAAAGTTGATTTGAAAGTAGTTTATTGTTTCTTGGTGTTGAGGGTTGCATATGAAGTGCTCTCATTGTTTACACTTACTATTTGGATGTTTATCTATAAATATTGAAATCAGTTTCCATGCATGAGTATAATGTTAGGACCCTAGTCCTAACTAATGTCTTCTTTGAAGATAGAACTGGAATTTGAGGGAGAAATAGGAAGAAATAAGGGAGAGACAAACCGAAATGAGGGAGACTGATAGAAAGTAGGGGAAAAACTGGGAGAAATAGGAGAGAAATCTGACAAAATTGAGTGGGAAATCAAAGAGAACAATAAGGGGAAATGAGAGACTTCAATAAATTCTTCATAATTCATACATCATATCAATATTGGGAGGGTTACAGTTTTATATAGAAAGCAAACCAACAGTTATTTGTGGCAGTTACCACTCCTCCATTACCAATAACTATTCCTAAATAAAAAAATATCTTTGTAATTCATGGGGGTTGTGACATTCCCCCCCCCCCCCCAAAAAAAAAAAAAAAAAAAAATTCTTGTCCCCAAAAAATGATGGTCACTAGCCACTAGCTACCTTCTTCATCCAACCCCTGCAGCCTCTTTTTCTTCTACCATCCCTTCATCCACTTCAATTTTCCATAATCTCACACCAAAGCTGTATACATCCGAGCCTTCTAATTAACACATTGGATAACCCCAAAGGAACCTGCTTCGATTCTCTCTTTTGGAACCAGATCACTCCATGGTGCATTCACTTCTTCCACCCTTAGTGGAAGGTCTTGAGTTGGTTTAGTTGGAACAATTTTACCTTCCTTTATAAATCTAGAATCACCTTGGACGGTAATATTCTCTAGATCAGTAATGCCCACAAATGGTTGAACTTCTCCATGATAAAGTAGAGGGAGATGCTTTACAGGAGGAGGATCTTTGGCTGTGTTCATTGAACTAGTGGAGATAGGGTCATATGATTTGAACAAATTCAAATCCCTGTCATGAACATCTTTGCTGCTGCTTGAACTTGGCACCTTATTGTGTTCAATAGCAAATTGCTTAGAACATGTAATGTTAGCAACATCACCATCAATACCTTTCGAAATTTGATTAGCATTCTCCTTGGGCGGGAAGTCCTCCGGCAAGTTGATTTGAATCACTCCATTTCCTAGCAGGAGTTGATCTCCAATGGCCATAGGAACTGGACTTTTTTGTTGAATAATTGGATCAGAATATTTTTTAGAAAGTAATTCCCCTAGACGACTAACTTGATACCTTTTTGAAATCATAATCATGAGTTTGTCCAACTTTTTTATTGATTTCTTCCTTGAATACTCTCTCCAGCGACTGCATTCTCTCATGAGTTCCTTTGGCCATCTACAGAGTCCAAATTCTTCAAAATTCACTTTGGATTGCTGCTACATAACCACCTTGTTCTAATCAGAATCAACTGCCATGAACCCTAAATCACAGTCGAGAAATTGTTGCTTTGATACCAAATGTCAGGACCCTAGTACGAACTAATGTCTACTTTGAAGAAAGAACTGGAATTTGAGGGAGAAATAGGAAGAAATAAGGGAGAGAGAAACCAAAATGAGGGAGACTGACATAAAGTAGGGGGAAAACCGGGAGAAATAGGGGAGAAATCTAGCAGAATTGAGGGAGAAATCAGAGAGAACAATAAGGGAGAATGAGAGACTTCAATAAATTCTTCATAATTGATACATCATCTCGGCACAATGAGGGTTACAATTTTATATAGAAAGCAAACCAACAGTTATTTTTAGCAATTACCACTCTCCCATTGCCAATAATAATCTTGGCATTGTGGGGGTTACAACTTTATATAGAAAGCTAACCAACAGTTATTTGTGACAGTTACCACTCCTCCACTGCCAATAATTGCTCCTAAATTACTCTACTACCTCCCCACTATATAAATGTAATTCCTAGAACATAACCACTAATTAAATATAATAATTAAATATATAACAACTAAAACTAAAATAAGAAAATCTCTTTATAATTCTTAGGGTTGTGACATTCTCTCCCCCTTAAAAGATTTCTTGTCCCCAAGAAATCCAATAACTGACCACAATTGCTTCATCCAATTTCTGTAACGTCTTTTTCTTCTACCATCTCTTCATCCACTTCAATTTTCCATGCAATTTCCCATAATCTCACCTCAAAAGTTGTATACATCGGAGCCCCTCCAATCAACATGATGGACAACAACAAAGGTACCTATTCTGATTCTCTCTTTTAGAACTAGATTAGTCCATGGTGTTTCCGCTTTTTCCACCTCTAGTGAAAGGTCTTGAGTTGGTTTAGTTGGAACCACTTGATCTTCCTTGACAAACCTAGAATCACCTTGGAGTGTAATGGCCTTTGGATCAGTAATGCCTACAAATGGCTGAATTTCTCCATGAACAAGCAGAGGGAAATGCTTTAAAGAAAGAGGATCTTTGACTGTATATTACGAATTGGTGACAGAGACAAGATCATATGATTTGAACAAATTCAAATCCTTGTCATGAACATCTTTGCTGCTACTTGAACTTGGCTTCTTACTTTGTTCATCCTCATATTGCTTAAGTCATGTAATGTTAGCATGTCATTATCAATACCTTCCAAAGCTTGACCAACATTTGTCTTTTGGTGGACAATCCTTTGTCACATGGACTTGTTCCTTTTGTTGAATAATTGGATCGAAATATTCCCTAGAAAGTAATTCTATTGGAAGACTAACCCGATACCTTTTGGCCATCAAGAACATGAGTTTATCCAACTTTTTATTGATTTATTCCTTGATTACTTCCTTCAGTGACTGTAGTCTCTTAAGAGTTCCTTCGACCCTCTACACAATCCAAATTCTTCAAAATTTACTCTGTATCACTGTTGTAATAACCACCTTGTTCTGATCGACATCAACTGGTAGGAACCCAAAATCACAACCAAGAAACTATTGCTCTTACACCAAATGTTAGAATCTTAGTCTTAACTAATGTTTCCTTAGAAGATAGAATTGTAAATTGAGGGAGGAATAACAAGAATTGAGGGAGGGGGGAGGGGACAGGCAAAACATTAAGGAGAACGAACTGAAATAAGGGAGGAAACTAACAGAATTAAGGGAGAATATGAGAGAATGGGAAAGAAAATAGACAGAATTGAGGGAGAACAAAGAGAATTCAATATCTTAATAACTCATAACATAATCTTGGCACTGTGGGGGTTACAGCTTTATATAGAAAGCTAACTAATAGTTATTTGTGGCAGTTACCACTCCTCCACTGCCAATAACTGCTCCTAAATCACTCTACTACTCCATAATTATAATTTCTAGAACATAACCACTAATTAAATATATAACAACTAAAAATAAAATAAGAAAATATCTTTCTAATTCTTGTGGTCGTGACATTATGTCAGGATTTTAGTCTTAACTAAAGTTTTTTTTTTTTTCTTTCTAAGGTAGAATTGGAATTTGAGGGAGAAATAGGAAGAAATAAGGGGGAGACAAATTGAAATGAGGGAGACTGACAGAAAATAGGGGGAAAATTAGGAGAAATGGGAGAGAAATCTGACAGAATTGAGGGGGAAATCAGAGAGAACAATAGGGAGAAATGAGAGACTTCAATAAATTCTTCATAATTCATACATTGACATCCTCGGTCATGAGGGTTATGGATGTATATATAAGTAGGCCACAATTTTATAGAGCAATTACCACTACTCCACTACTAGTAACTGTTCCTAAATCACTCCACTACCCCTCACTACTCCATAACTATAATTCCTAAAACATAATTGTAAATAAACACTAAATAAATATATATAACAACTGAAATTAAAAATAAGAAAATATCTTCCTAATTTTTGGGGTTGTGACATTCCCCCCTCTTTAAAAGATTTTTTGTGCCTAAGAAATCATGGTCACTAGCTACAACTTCATCCAATCCCTGCAGCATCTTTTTTTTCTACCATCCTTTCTTCCACTTCAATTCCTTCATGAATTTCTTGCAGATCAGAATCAAGGAGCTGACTTTCTTGAGTTTCCATTATGGCCAAGTCAATACACTCTAGGCAAAACTTCCGACCATCTTCTAGGGCAAAAAAATCTTATTTCCCCAGGTTTCATTCGCTCACAACTGCAACAATGGGGAGTCCATCAAATTCATGAAAAGGATAGTACTTTTGGACCCAAATAGGATGCTCTCTATATTCAATTAACCCTGCAGCATTTGTTGGTAAGAAATGCTTGCAGACATCACATTTTGGGTGATAGAGCTCCATATAGCTATTCTTATGATAAGAATCAGTCCCCAGCATATAAATCTCCTCGCAAATTGGTTGGTTGCCCAAGCAATTCAAGCTTTCACAGCCCATCTCAGTGTTGCAGCCTACACATTCCCTGTACTCTATTGATTTCCAGCCTTTTTGTACTGCTTTGGCAGTTATTCATCCTCTTCCAATGGACACTCATTGCCTTCTAGAATTTGGTCATCCTTCTTCTCTATCAGAGAATCCTCTTGCAAGTTGACTTGCGGAGTTCAAGGAATCAAGTCATTTCCTGGCAGTAGTGGTTCCCCAACAGTCACAGGAACTGGACTATTTTGCTGAATATTAGAATCAGAATACTCTCTAGAAAGTAATTATGCTGGAAAACTAACCTGATGCCTTTTGGCTATCAAGATCACGAGTTCGTCCAACTTTTTATTGATTTCTTCCTTGAATACTTCCTCCAGCAACTGTAGTCTCTCAAGAATTCTTTCGGCCATCTGTTAATCCAAATTCTTCAAAATTTACTGTGTATCACTGTTGCAATAACCGCCTTGTTCTAATTGAAATCAATTGGTAAGAACCCTAAATTACTACCGAGAAATTGCTGCTCTGATACCAAATGTCAGGACTCTAGTCCTAACTAATGTTTTCTTTTGAAGGTAGAACTGGAATTTGAGGGAGAAATAGAAAGAAATAAGGGGGAGACAAACCAAAATGAGGGAGAATGACAGAAAATAGGGGGAAAATGGAGAGAAATGGGGGAGAAATCTGACAGAATTGAGGGGAAAATCAGAGAGAACAATAAGGGGAGAGAGATTTCAACAAATTCTTCATAATTCATACAGTGACACCCTCGGATATGAGGGTTATGGCTGTCAATATAAACAGCCCACAATTCTATAGAGCAATTACCACTACTCCACTACTAATAACTGCAGCTAAATCACTCCACTACCGCCTACTACTCCATTACTGTAATTTCTAGAACATAATTGTAAATAAACACTAAATAAATATATATAACCACTGAAATTAAAAATAAGAAAATATCTTCCTAATTCTTAGGGTCGTGATGATATTGTAGGCTATATGACTGTCTGATTGTGTTTATGTACCTCCGATCCTTCAACTGTTTAATTCGTACTGCAGCTTCTGAGTGTGGAAGAGCCATGGACTTTGATAATCGATGATGCCCTGGCAAATTCTTTTGTTGCACCTGTAACTGATGATATCAAAGACGACCATCAGCTAATCTGTAAGTCCTTCACCCACTCTGGCAATTATTCAGGTGAAATTCCATGTGTGAGCTGTCAGAACTTTTTGATAGGTTTGGGCCCTTGCGTGATTCCTCTGCTGGATGAAACTTTTGAAAATGATAGCTTTATCAAACACTAGGAGTGGTTTTATGAAGGAACATGAAAATAAAGGCTATCCGAAAACGTGGTAATGAAGAATAAACATTGATTGGGGATGGCCTTTATTTATTTTGTATTTTCCTCAAAGAAAATATTTCATTAGACGATGCATGGGTAGGATATATACCAAGTGGTAGGTTTGTCTTCATAATTAGGCAGATGTTGTAGGATCAGGGAAAGGTGAATGCCAGCACTAAAAATTTATTCACATACTACAATGCTGCTGTCAGCTTAATTGTACCCCCGCTTTCCCCCTGTACAGTGTTGTTTGCTAAGGAGTTTCCTCCTCTCCAATTACTAGTATTGCACTTGTTTCTAGTTGATTTACTGCTAACCGTTGTATTATGTATATGTCATGTTTATCGGCAATGTTCAGTTGAAGAATACGAGAGATCCTGGGAGCAAAATGAGGAATTGGGTCTGAATGACATGGACACTGCTGCAGCTGATGCCGCTTACGAATCAACCCATGTTACAGTATAGGAGGGAGCTGGTGTGATATTTTCTTACTTTCTTGGTGTTTCTTAATCCTGTAGAAGCTCGTGTTGCGGCCTATTTATGTGCATTATCTTCTATTAACATTTTGGTTGGAAACGATTAGGAAGCGAAACCCCACACATACAGTCAGTATACATCTTGTTGAACGTTAATGCAACTGAGAAATGCTTTATAGTGTTGTCACCTCCTCATTTTGCCAAAAATTCGGGTTCTTTGCCTAATCCCAGTCCTAGATAGCAATATGATGTTGTAAGAGATGTAGTTTTATAGTTTGGCGGCTTTCACTCATTTTTAGTTGACAGTGGGATTCATGTGTCTTTTCATTGCCATGATTCAATGGATTTCGAGTTTGTCTATCTGTACCTTATATTATAATATGTAGTTTGGAGCAAAAACATGTGTTAGAATTTACGATGAAAAAAAAGACTCTTGGAACACAATTGAATTGCTTTGAGAATCAGCATTGAGCCATAAATAGCGCTTTAAATTTTAACATTTATTGAAAAAATGAAAAGTGAATAGTTTTGTAGATTTTTTTTTTTCTTTCGATGAATATAATGAGATTTGAATGTAAACTTGCTTTAAAGAAAAGATCAATTTAAATAATTTAAATCACTTTTGAAAAAGATAAAAAAATTATTTTAAATTGTGAGTTACAAAATTGATGTTTTTGGGTAACTTGGTTTAAAACCTATAACGTTATCCCACAAGAGAAACTAGATTTAATTTAAGAAATTAAGATGCATTCATTCCAAAGGAAAATTGAAGATTAGACTTGGAGATTCCGAAATTGCAAGGCTTGGTTGGATCAAGGTGCTGAGAAAATATATTAATTACATTTAAAACAAAAGAAGATTTTGCTTATTTATTACTCAGAATACCAATTCATAGCATCCCCCTTTATCTGCGCTGGGCAGAGCAATTGAAAGGAACACAATCCATCAACAAAATTCACTCACACACACATGTATAGATTTTCACGCCCTCTACATTAAAAATGTAGTAAAAATCTTCTTCTGGGTTGTTCACACGATGGCTGGATCGTGCTGCTTGAGATGGGTTGGGGCGGCGGCGGCGGTTCCCGGCGGCGGCGTTGGCTCCCCGAAAACCTGAGCATGGCTGTACACCTCCTGCCTTCCTTTGGCTCTTCCCAGAAAGTAACACCCAAAACCAAGCATTAGCGAAAAAAGGATTAGAGGCAGCGAGATCACCACAACCATACCCATCTCCTCCTCCCTTTTCTTCTTCTTCTTCTTCAGATCCTGGAAATTAATGCTTCTCTAATATTTTATAATGTAGAGAGAGGGAGAGAGAGACTGTGTTGTTGGACCTTCTTCTGTTTGACGATGAAGCTTCGAGATGGGTTTAGCATTCATATATGCGTGGAACTGGAATTTATAAAGTCGCTTCATTAGCCGGCGGAAGGCGTAACGTTCAAGTTTGCAACGGCTCTTTTCCAAGTGGGCCAGTAAACGGATTTCTAAATTTCTAAAAATTGTCGGTTGCATTACATACCTGTGAGGAGATGAGCTGTCTGTATCGGGGTGGGTACCCCAGAGATGCTTTACTCACTACTGGGAAATTCTATAGAATAATGCTAAGTGTCTTACGTGGCAGCACACCATTGCCTGTGCTGCCAGCTAAGCGTCATGATTGTCATCACTCATGACGTTTAGCATTACTGTAGCCTCTTCTCTTTTCTTCTGGAATAAACGATCCAACATTTCACTTCACTAATTTATTATGTATATATTTTAAAAATTACATACAACTTTTTGTCCTCTCAGAAGTATTTTATATAAATAATTTCATATATTTTTCAAAATATCAGAAACATTAATTCCATATAATTATACCAAATATGTAGAGCACAATGTGATTATATTTCACAAAGTTTTTTAACTTGTAAAAAATGGTAAATGGTAATATTAATACATTATATCATATTTAATGTATTTTTTCAGTAATTGGGCATGAAATTATAATATCATAAACATAAAATTTATTATTCTAGTGACTCAACATATTATGGGGATACTAATTTTTGATTCACTTTGCCCTAAAAATGGTAGTGTTTTGCTCAAATTCACCCTTGAATTGAATCATTTGCAAAATTCAAGAGTAAATTTGAACCTAAAAAAATTTCACACCGACTAAATTGACCAAAATCAAAAACTTATAAGGGTTTTCTTCCCAAATAAAGCTACAATATCTTATATTCATAATCTAAAAATTCTTTAGAATATATGCTGCTATGTTACATCAATCAAGCTAATCAGCTGAGAATGATCCTACCAACCGCCATTATCAATATGCTACATAAATACTGTAGGAGCAAACCAAGCAATCAGCCATAATTGTGAACATTCATCCCTCAGGATTCATTGACACCTTCTCGCATTATGCAACTACTACTTTTCCACCAGTTACACAAGCATGCCCTCAGAAATCAAACAGCAAAACACTTGGTTTAGAACTTGCAAATCCATCATTCTATTTGGAAAACCTACCTCTGTCATGTGAAGCAGAATAGTCGATGTTTGGGCCGATAGGAACAATGCCATAGGGGTTGATGGAAGGATGGCTTCCATAGTAACTCCGCTTTATGTGATCCATTTTCACTGTGCTACTTATGCCGGGAATTTGGTACATGTCCTTGGAGTAATTGAACAAGTTATGGAACTCATGCAAGAGCTTCTTGTTACACTTGAAGTGAACTGCATAAACCTGCAAGATAATTAACTCGATTTGCTCAGCGACACCATATATTGTTCATGTTTTGGTGCACAAGATAGTACTGATATACAAGGGCTACACAGCAGAATTTAGAACAGGACTGTAATTTTTTTTTCTTTTTTGTTTGAGATGCTGAATTTTATCATCACCGATAATTATTGACAATATAGATGAAATACTTAAAAACTATTTTGTTATACTCCCAATGGCAGATGGAGGTGGAAGGCTGGCTCCTTTTTTTCACATTTTTTACCAGGAACTCATATGCTTAACATTTATGCCTTTTTTCAAGTAATCGTGAAAAATGTTACATTGCAGAACGTTATCTCAAACAATGGTAAATCGTAAGGACTTTACAGGTCAGTGATTAATATGCTAATCAACAAGCGCCATTACACACCTGACTAATGCAAACAATAACTGCCACTGTACATATCCTCATGGGCCACTTTTAGAACAGTTACATACCTCATCAAATCTTATAAGGGTGACAAACAATCGGATATCTGCTTCAGAAATTGTGTTGCCGCATAAGTACCGTTGCTTGCCTAATATCTCCTCACATTTGTCCAAAGCATCATATAATTCCTTCACAGCCTGCAAGAGGTAATAACAAACCCATAAAGAAAACAATATCTTGGGAAAGATACACGTCTTAACAATAAAACCCAATAAGGAGCCGCATCAACAACAACAATAATAATAATGATAAGAAGAAGAAATATTTACCTCTTCATATGGCTCTTGCTTTTTAGCAAACCCACATTTATAAACCCCATTATTTATCCCCTCATATATAAAGTCATTAATCTCATTTATCTGAGACTGCAAGTGAGAAGGGAAAAGATCCAGGGCTGCATTATCTGCGATATCATTGAATTCAGTGTTGAACATCCGGATTATATCTGAACTCTCGTTGTTGACTATAGTTTTGAGTTTCTTATCCCAGAGAACCTGTGAGCAAGCATAAATTCATGTAGTCCGAGAAATACAAGCATGGAAAATAACTTGTATCAAGAGAAAGACCATCCATAATGATGATGAATTAGCACATACAGGAACTGTATATTTTCCAGAATAGTTTGTGCTTGCAAGCTCATACATTTCTCTTATACTTTTTGCACCATTCAAAGGGTCGGATTCAGCTCCTGGTTCCTCGGTATCTGAGGCAGGAAAGACCCATCCCATATGTTCATCAGTATCTTTCGTTCTCCCCCATTTGGATTTTACTGACTGAGAATGTGGTGGCATGCACAAAATTAAGAAAAGATACACATTTTTTTTCCAGCTAAGGCAACTTATTGAACAACTTACTGTGAAACTGATGGCTCTGTCGAGACCTTTAATTTTCAAGTATGCAAGGCACCTGGAAGCCCAGGGGCAAGCATATGAAATATACAGATGATATCTGCCAGCTTCGGCTGGGAAACTAGAATTTTGGTCTCGTGAAATAAAATTACGAAATGTTGAAGGAGTTCTCATAAAGGCACCGGATTCTGACATCTCATCCAGTGCAGAGCGACCCACCACAGCAGTGTACTGAAAATATAACACAATAAAAATCCAGTTATGGATGGAAGATGCATATTAAAGCACATTATAACGCAGTAGATCGGAAAATACGAAAAATGTCCAACTTAAGTTAGAAGACACGGAATTCCAGAATCCAGAAGTCAGCACTGGGAAGATTTCTATGCAACACAAACTCAAGAGGATAGTAAATTTTAAATTTATCTCTGCAAATCAATCAAGCATATGCAAACTGCTAAGAAAAGCAATATACAATTATACAAAAGAACAAAGTGGTGGTGAACGAGAGATGAAAACCAGAGCAACTAGAGTCTAGACTAGAAAAGGACGGAGACAAAGCATGTTCTGAGCTAGGTTGCTGATGCGAGTTAAGTATGAAGTGTGGAGCAAAGTCAATACCATGTGACAGAAAGGGATTGTAATGGGTAGCCCATTTACCCATTTATATACTTGTTTTAACAAATTTTCAAATAAACCTCATGCCTATATCTCAATATTTATACTTGTTCTAATTTTCAATGGGTAATTGGGGACCCATTGCCATCCCACAGAACCCTAAGCATATAGACCTATGTAATCCAATCCACCAGCCTACCAGGAGAAAGTTTCTGCCAGGGATAAGGACAACCCAGACAAGAATCCATTCCGGACAAGATAGAAACAAGATTCTCTCCACTTAGGCTGGACTCCTGACACTGAATAATTTGTTTAATTTGCATGTCCTGAGGAATTTGCATCTCAAGTTTTCGAGTCACACAACCCTAGAATTTCCAATTTAAGTTTGACTCTGAGGTGTTCAGATGTCCATGTTGCCTTGCCTACAAGACTAGTGCTTATCCTCTCCTTTACAAGCCTATCCTAGCCGAGTTGTTCAGCTGCTGAACAAGTGCAAGACATACTTTTCTGACCTCCAGAAGAAACAATCAAATTAAACCTGGTGGTGGGGTGGGGGTGGGGGGGAGAGGTGGGGACAAAAAAAAAAAACTGAATCCAAATCACTATCACTTACAATTATCTTATACACAAGCCTATCCACAGTCTATTTTGCTTTGATGTTGAACTGGTGAAACAACAAGAAGGGGGTAAAGACAACAAACAATCCGACATGAGAATTGAAGTTCATTAAAACATTGATCGAAGCTCCACAAACAACACTGAATTGTTAAAAACGAGGTCAACGAAGAATCACCAGATAATCAACCTAAGTTTTCAGAACTGGAAAATGAAACTAAACCTAATTCTTCACAACCCATATGGAAAATATCGAAGTGGGAAGGAAGAGAACTGCAAGATCGGAAGAGGGAACCAAAGAACACACACTGATGTGCACGCCTTGATGCTACTTGTCGGGGGTCTGTTTGCGAGGCTTCAACGTAACTCCTACCATTTCTGATGCACCAAAGAGTTAAAAAGTTTTGAACTTTGTTTTGTCTGATCCCAATTCCCAACCACCTAAAGATAGAAAATGATTTTTGATCTTCTTTTTCTAAAAATCGAGCAAAATTTTCACCTCTTCTCGACAACCTAAAATGTCATTCTTTTCATCCTATTGACTAACAAATAAAGGATAAATCCTATTAACTTATTTGACCTATTTTAAAACTTAATCATAAATTTTGACACTTCATTCTAAAATAAATTTAAAAACCCCTCCAACTAATCCCATGAATTAGAAATTTCTATTATTACACATAAATCGAGCGATTTGATGAATAATATGCTAATGTCAATTCAACGAGTTGCGAGTTTGATTCTCGTCCTGTGTAAAGATTCAATCTACAATTTATCTTTCCTAGCGTAATCAAAAACACGAGTTCCAAAAACCGCACAAAGATGATCATTTCAAAAAAAAATTATTAATATTTAGATAAATACAAAACAACATATGCAGAAGAAAAAATTTTGTTAACTTTGCAAGTATAATTTTTTAGACAAATTAGAAAACGTTAATAAAAATCGTGTACGGCTTCAATAAGTTTGGGAATTGGTTAACAGCATAGTATAGTTAATGATTATATTTTTGAGTATGTAACTACTATCTTCGATTTAACCTTAAAAAATAAAGATTTCATAATTTGTTTAATTTATTTACTAAATTAAACATGTGATATGCTATAATACCATATTTAAAACACACACACACACAACCTAGTTGGACGCAGGTCTTGTTTCTGGCACTGCCATTGCCATTTCCAGTTATGTTATTTGTTTGTTGTTACAAAAGGAGGTTTTCTTCAACTTGAAAGCACATTTTGGTTGATAAACACACCATCCTGAACCAGTAGCCTGTTGTTCTCTAACTCTGGATATATTGTTGCATTCTTGCACTTGGTAGCCAAATGGAACTCAAATGAAAGCCAAATGAAATACAAGACTCGTGTGATTATTGTGGTAAACTCATACATAAAAGCTCTTAGCAGCAGCAGGCTGCATGCATGGTTATCCACAGTGACATGCTATAGATGCCAGAAAGCCTCCTTATTATGGCCAAGTCTCACATCAAAAGGGAGAGCTTCTAAGGTCTCTTTGAGATAACCAAACAAAGACGAAAACAACAAACAACATTACGCCGCAACTTGCTCGGTTTGCCATACCCAGACATAGAACTTGCAATCCAGACAACAAGGGTTTCCTTCCTAGATTGACCAAAATCAAAAACTTAAAAAGGGTATCCTTCCTAGATAAACTTACAATATCTTAGATTCATAATCTTAACATTCTTGAGAATATATGCTCTCTTACATCAATCAAGCTAATCAGCTGAGAATCATGCTACCAACCGCCATTATCAATATGCTACATAAATACTGTATGACCAAACCAAGCAATTAGCCATAATTGCGAACATCCATCCCTCAGGATTCATTGACACCTTCTCGCATTATGCAACTACATCTCCACCAGTTACACAAGCATGCTCTCAGAAGTCAAACGACACAACACTTGGTTTAGAACTTGCAGATCCATCATTCTATTTGGAAAACCTACCTCTATCATGCGGAGCAGAATAGTCAATGTTTGGGCCCATAGGAACAATGCCATAGGGGTTGATGGAAGGATGGCTTCCATAGTAGTGCCGCTTTATATGATCCATTTTCACTGTGTTACTTATGCCGGGAATTTGGTAAATGTCCTTGGAGTAATTGAACAAGTTATGGAACTCATGCAAGAGCTTCTTGTTACACTTGAAGTGAACTGCATAAACCTGCAAGATAATTAACTCGATTTGCTCAGCAACACCATATATTGTTTTGGTGCACAAGATACTGACATATAAGGTCTCCACAGCAGAATTTAGAACAGGACTGAAATATATTTCATACTCTAAGCAGCCCCCCCCCCACAGTTTTCTTTTTGTTTGAGGTGCTGAATTTTATCATTACTGATAATTATTGACAATATAGATGAAATACTTAAAAACTATTTTGTTATGCTTCCAATGGCAGATGGAGGTGGAAGAAGGCTCCTTTTTTCACATTTTTTTACCAGAAGTCATATGCTTAACATTTATGCCTTTTTTTTCTTAAGTAATCGTGAAAAAAGTTTATATAGCAGAACTCTCTCTCTCAAACAATGGTAAGGACTTTACTGGTCGGTGCTTAATATGCTAATCACCAAGCGCCATTACACAACTGACTAATGTAAACAATAACTAGCACTGAATCTTGCCCTGAAATATGAATTTATGACTACCCTTCCCACCCCCTCCAAAAAAAAAAACAAGGAAAATTCAAGGGCATGTTTCAGTAAAATTTGTGAAGACACGTTTTGAAGCTCATCCCTACTTTTGATATTTTTCATTTTGCTAAGAGACACAAGCACTCTAAATATTTTGAACAAAGAACAACCATATACAAATAGGTCTTTTATATAGAAAACCTAACCAATATCATGCGGACTCCTTATATTCACTAAATAGGAGACAAAAAGCCATCACAGTGATTTATAATTGCAATATTGCCAACACCACATCATTTTGATGGCAATTTTTGTATAAAAATCTATAGGCACATAATTTTCCTTGAAGAAAACTTGAAAGTTTGTCTAGAAAAAGGAAAGCGAGAAGAATTATCAGCTAGGATGATATAAAGGACAAATCATGGGCCACTTTTAGAACAGTTACATACCTCATCAAATCTTATAAGGGTGACAAACAATCGGATATCTGCTTCAGAAATTGTGTTGCCACATAAGTACCGTTGCTTGCCTAATATCTCCTCACATTTGTCCAAAGCATTGTATAATTCCTTCACAGCCTGCAAAAGGTAATAACAAACCCATAAAGAAAACAGTATCTTGGGAAAGATAGGCTGAAGACCATGTGGTTGGCTTTTTGGACAGGTCTTAACTGTAAAACCCAAGAAGGAGACGCAACAACAACAACAATAAAGAAATATTTACCTCTTCATATGGCTCTTGCTTCTTAGCAAACCCACATTTATAAACCCCATTATTTATCCCCTTATATATGAATTCATTAATCTCATTTATCTGAGATTGCAAGTGAGGAGGAAAAAGATCCAGGGCGGCGGCATTATCTGCTATATCATTGAATTCAGTGTTGAACATCTGGATTATATCTGAACTCTCGTTGTTGACTATAGTTTTGAGTTTCTTATCCCAGAGAACCTGTGAGCAAGCATAAATTCATGTAGTCCGAGAAATACAAGAACAAAAAACAACTTGTATCAAGAGAAAGACCATTCATTAATGCTGATAATTAACACATACAGGAACTGTATATTTCCCAGAATAGTTTGTGCTTGCAAGCTCATACACTTCTCTTATACTTTTTGCACCATTCAAAGGGTCGGGTTCAGCTCCCGGTTCCTCAGTATCTGAGGCAGGAAAGACCCATCCCATATGTTCATCAGTATCTTTCGTTCTCCCCCATTTGGATTTTACTGACTGAGAATGTGATGGCATGCTCAAAATTAAGAAAAGATACACATTTCTTCTCCAGCTAAAGGAACTTATTGAACAACTTACTGTGAAACTGATGGCTCTGTCGAGACCTTTAATTTTCAAGTATGCAAGGCACCTGGAAGCCCAGGGGCAAGCATATGAAATATACAAATGATATCTGCCAGCTTCGGCTGGGAAACTAGAATTTTGGTCTCGTGAAATAAAATTACGAAATGTTGAAGGAGTTCTCATAAAGGCACCGGATTCTGACATCTCATCCAGTGCAGAACGAGCCATCACAGCAGTGTACTGAAAATATAACACAATAAAAATCCAGTTATGCATGGAAGATGCATATTAAGGCACATTATAACGCAGTAGATCGGAAAATATGAAAAATGTCCAACTTAAGTTAGAAGACACGGAATTCCAGAATCCAGAAGTCAGCACTGGGAAGATTTCTATGCAACACAAACTCAAAAGGATAGTAAATTTTAAATTTATCTCTGCAAATCAATCAAGCATATGCAAACTGCTAAGAAAAGCAATATACAATTATACAAAAGAACAAAGTGGTGGTGAACGAGAGATGAAAACCAGAGCAACTAGAGTCTAGACTAGAAAAGGACGGAGACAAAGCATGTTCTGAGCTAGGTTGCTGATGCGAGTTAAGTATGAAGTGTGGAGCAAAGTCAATACCATGTGACAGAAAGGGATTGTAATGGGTAGCCCATTTACCCATTTATATACTTGTTTTAACAAATTTTCAAATAAACCTCATGCCTATATCTCAATATTTATACTTGTTCTAATTTTCAATGGGTAACTGGGGACCCATTGCCATCCCACAGAACCCTAAGCATATAGACCTATGTAATCCAATCCACCAGCCTACCAGGAGAAAGTTTCTGCCAGGGATAAGGACAACCCAGACAAGAATCCATTCCGGACAAGATAGAAACAAGATTCTCTCCACTTAGGCTGGACTCCTGACACTGAATAATCTGTTTAATTTGCACGTCCTGAGGAATTTGCATCTTGTTACAAACAAACAGAGATAGCAAATCTCCACACAAACTCACACCGTCAAAATCAGCACTGATGAAATCAACAAAAAAAACTGACCGAGAGTCTGAAGACTGATACAGACGATATTAACAGCATAAACAAAACAAGAGGCGCACGATTTATAGTGGTTCACCCCAAATAGGGGCTACGTCCACTTGAGCTCCGGTGAGAAGAGCTCACTCCACTAAATATATTCAATCTGATTACAGAAAATCAAGACCAAAAACAAACCCTGATTTTCTATACAAAAAAGCTCAGAATCACTAACAGATCAAGAGCTTACCTTAGATCAAAAAACCAGAAAACACAAGAGGAAGACGAACTGTACAAAATTTACACACACAGAGAGAGAGAGAGAGAATGAAAAACCCTAAAATGACAACTCTCTCGGCCAACCCCTCTATTCTTTTGTCTTCCACCGATCGGATCATCAATCTCGAGGCGACAGATAAATACAGCAGTTGGATGGCTGAGATCGCACAAGATAAAGGAGGCTGCAACGGCTTGGATAAAATCGTATAAAGGAGCGGCTGCAGGCTACGCGACAAAAGCCAAAAGCCAAAAGCCAAAGGCTTGGGCTGGGCCGAATGTGGCTGCCAGATGGCCCTCTCAGTGTGTGCCAGAATTGCAGCCCACAGTTGCCTAAATGGCCTCCCAACATTTGGGCCCTTTTGATGTTTCACAAGAAAATATAACACATCTCAAGTTTTCGAGTCACACAACCCTAGAATTTCCAATTTAAGTTTGACTCTGAGGTGTTCAGATGTCCATGTTGCCTTGCCTACAAGACTAGTGCTTATCCTCTCCTATACAAGCCTATCCTAGCGGAGTTGTTCAGCTGCTGAACAAGTGCAAGACATACTTTTCTGACCTCCAGAAGAAACAATCAAATTACCCTGGTGGTTGGGTGGGGGTGGGGGTGGGGGGGAGATGTGGGGACAAAAAAAAAAATGAATCCAAATCACTATCAGTTACAATTATCTTATACACAAGCCCATCCACTTCTCTTTTGCTTTTATGTTGAACTGGTGAATCAACAAGAAGGGGGTAAAGACAACAAACAATCCGACTTGAGAATTGAAGTTCATTAAAACATTGATCGAAGCTCCGCAAACAACAGTGAATTATTAAAAACGAGCTCAACGAAGAATCACCAGATAATCAACCTCAATTTTCCGAACTGGATAATGAAACTAAACCTAATTCTTCACAACCCATATGGAAAATATCCAAGTGGGAAGGAAGAGAACTGCAAGATCGGAAGAGGGAACCAAAGAACACACATTGAAGTGCATACCTTGATGCTACTTGTCGGGGGTTTGTTTGGGAGGCTTCAAAACGTAACTCTTATCATTTATAATGTACCAAAGAGTAAAGTTTTGAACTTTGTTTTGCCTGATCCCAATTCCCAACCACCACCTTAGACAGAAAATGATTTTTGATATTCTTTTTTTTAAAAATTTGAGCAAATAAAAGTGAAATTAGCATTTCACCTCTTCTTGACAACGTAAAATGTCATTCTTTTCATCCTATTGACTTAACAAATGAAGGAAAAAAATGAATGTTAATGAATGTGCTGATTAGGGCTATTGACTTTATATACATTTAAATTATTATTATAAAAAAATAATATTTCAAAGTCACAATTCAAAGTAATTATCTTTATTTATTAAGAAAGTATTAGAAATACATCCTTTATGTTTTTCAAATTATATTGGCTCCCTTAAAATTTGAAAGTTGTCTCAAATTCTCTTTAATTTTGTCACTTAAGAGAACTAAAATGTACCGATATTTTTACTGTTTTATTCCTATGTTATAAATTTTATATTATTATAGATAGAAAAGGACTAAAATGCCCTTTCAAAATTTTATGTTTAAGATGATGGCAAATACTTTCAAAATATAGTTCAAATGAAAGGTGAAATGATAAATTTGATTATTAAATTTTAAATTAGACAAAATAAGTTATTAAATTTTTATAAATACGTCGTATTAACCAATCATTAATGACATCTAATTATGCTAAAATGGAAAGTTAGACGCAATCAACAATTGGTTAATATGGCTTCGTCTATAAAAGTTTAGTAATTTATTTTGTCTATTTTAAATTTAATAATTAATTTAACACTTTATTCTTCTTTCTTAAAGGCGTGACTATATATGAACAAATTAATCACTAGAAAAAAGATTATTAAAATATGTAAAAAGATTTATTTTTATTTATAAGGTGCTTGAATAAATTTTTATACATCTTTTACTCCAACATCAAAGAAATTCTTTGACTGACTTAGTGATAATGTGATAAAACTTCTTAAAACTTTACCTTAAAAAATCAACTAAGTCACGTGATACATTGCTTAATGGTTAACAGGCATTTTATTAAAGTTATTATTATGATATTTTTCAAGTTTTCATTGCCCATGAATTATTGATTAGGTTTTTTTTTTTTTTTTCCTAACTAAAGTTAACTTTTAACTTCGCAAAGTAGAACATTTCCAAATTAAAAAAAAAAAAAGTAACCCCATTTATAAAAAATTAATAGCATATTTTACCTACTTTTAATCCATAATAAGGGATTAGCAGGAAAGATTTTTAAATTCGTTATAGAGTGAAGTGTTGCTAAACTTTAAAAATTAATTAAATAAATCATTAATTTTTTATAAATAGAGCCAAATTATATTATCGCTGTTTAAAGACATTAAAACGGATTTAAAAAATCTCTCGTACTAACCCCTTACTATGGATTAAAAATTTCTATTATTATTTAGATAAACACAAGACAATATTATATGTAGAAGAAGAAACTTTGTTAACTTTGCAATTATAATTTTTTTAGACAAATTAGAAAACGTTATTAAAAATGTTTTAATAAGTTTGGCTATTGGTTAACAGAATAGTATAGTTAATGATGATATTTTTGATTATGTAACTATTATCTTCGATTTAACCTTAAAAAATAAAGATTTCATAATTTGTTTAATTTATTTACTAAATTAAACATGTGATATGTTATAATACCATATTTAAAAAACACAAACACACAGCCTAGTTGGATGCAGATCTTGTCTCTGCTGGCACTGCCATTGCCATTTCCAGTTATGTTATTTGTTTGTTGTTACAAAAGATGGTTTTCTTCAACTTGAAAGTGTATTTTGGTTGATAAACACACTATCCTGAACCAGTAGCCTTTTGTTCTCTAACTGTGGATATATTGTTGCATTCTTGCACTTGGTAGCCAAATGGAACTCAAATGAAAACCAAATAAAATACAAGACTCGTGTGATTATTGTGGTAAACTCATACATAAAAGCTCTCAGCAGCAGCAAGCTGCATGCATGGTTATCCACAGTGACATGCTACAGATGCCAGAAAGCCTCCTTATTATGGCCAAGTCACACATCAAAAGGGAGAGCTTCTAAGGCCTCTTTGAGATAACCAAACAAAGGCCAAAACAACAAACATCATTAAGCCGCAACTTGCTCGGTTAGCCATACCGAGACATAGGACACGCAATCCAGACAAGAAGCAACATTATTTCGGAACCTGCAGAAGAAAGCATGGTTCTAGTTGGAAAACCTGTCCCTGTCATGAGGAGCAGAGTAGTCGATGTTGGGGCCAATAGGAATGATCCCAAGGGGGTTGACGTTGGGGTGGCTTCCATAGTAATGCCGCTTGATATGCTGCATGTTGACTACGCTACTGATGCCGGGAATTTGGTAGATGTCTTTAGTGTAATTGAACAGGTTTGGGTACTCGCGAATCAGTTTCTTGTTGCACTTGAAGTGAAACGCGTAAACCTGCATGGAGAATTAAGTTGAAAGAAGAGTTAGACGGTCCTCATCTCAGCTGGGAACCAGGCATGGCAGCTGTTTTGAATTGAAAGATAAAGATTCTTGGAAGTCAAACCAAGATAAAAATAACTGGGAGATTTCGGATCAGGAATTGAGGATGAAACAGCTATCAAGAGAACATATTTCTTATTTGTTGGAATTTGTCTGGCCCAAGCCGCGAGTACTCGGCAAAAGGCTCAGAGTGTTTCTGCTTACAGGGTGAGATCGATCAGGCTGATCAACATGAATGTGTCTAAGCCCCATTCTGAGTTGATTCCAGGGAATTAATTTAACCCCAACTACCACCAACATAGTTCACTCATAAAGAACAGTTGCTTTTGTATTAAAACTGAACGATAACTGAATAACTATTTGAATGAACTTTGTCCTGATAGAAACACAAAATCGCAGCAGTGTAGCCATTATGAAGCAAACATGAAATATCAATCCATGAAGAGATATAAGGATCTAAAAGAAATTACTAAAGCAGTTTCCATATAACATATCCATCAAACCAATTCTGTTGATGGGTAGAGGATAGAAACATGACATGGGCCAATGTTAAAACATACACGTCTTTCTTTTGAAACCAAAATCCTTACCTCGTCGAATCTGATAAGGGTGACAAACAACCGGACATCTGCTTCAGTAAAAGTGTTCCCAACTAAGTATCGCTGTTTGCTTAGTATCTCTTCACATTTGTCCAAAGCCTCAAACAAAGCCTTCACAGCCTGCAGAAACAAAGATAAATTCATTCTTCAAACACTAGTTAAAGGCCGCATTTAAAAAAGATTTGGGCATGGCGATCAAAACCAGACTGGACCTGCCAGTTGGACTTCAACCAGTCACCAAGCAGTTCCAGTACAGGAAAAAAGGTTGGAGATGTGTATAAACCGGTCAAAACTAGTCACAACTGGCCAGTTTTGTGAAGCAGCACCAAATGACCCATAATTTTGAAAGATCTCTTTTCATTAATAAAGGAGCAAATTAGTTTTTGTGCAAAAAAAAAGGTGAAGATTGAAATAGCCCAACTTCTTCCTTTTCTCAAAATCCCCAATCTCTGATAAGTGCAAACTCTTAGCTTCAAATCCAGTCTCTTTCTTGCCAAAAGCCATCTCCGTCTCCATTAGCTTTGCCTCCATCACTAATGATGTATATGAACCTCTATTTGCATGTACGGTGAATGAGATTCGAACATCTTAATTAGCATTTTTGTGTTTGAACAATTAATTAAGGATTTTTGTTTTTATGTTATTTTAATTTTTTTGAACGTTGATATTTGCCAATAACATATTTATATAACCTAAAATTAACATTATTATATTTTTATATATGCATTTCTAAATCAGCAATTCAAACCAATAAACGAGTACCTCGGCCAGTTTGATGACCACTCCAGTTTTAATAACAATTGATTTAGGTTTACCTCTTCGTGAGGCCCTTGCTCAGTGGCAAAACCACTTTTATAAACACCCCTATTTATTGTATCAAACATCCAATCACTAATCTCGTCAATCTGAGCGCGCAAGTGAGGAGGATAGAGGTCCAACTCTGGATTCTCTGCTATGTCGTTGAATTCAGAATTAAACATGCGGATTATGTCTCCACTCTCATTATTCACAACTGTTTTGAGCTTCTTATCCCAGAGAACCTATAAACAAGTTCAAATATATCATATAGCATCAGAAACTTGAGCATAGAAGAGAAATTATACCAAGAGGAAAGATCAAAATTACAATAATTATAAATCAAAACATACAGGAACAGAATTTCTTCCAGAATAGTTTGGAACGGCGAGCTCATATATTTCTCTTATACTTTTTGCTCCATTCAAAGGGTCGGGCTGAGCTCCCGGTTCCTCGGTTTCTGAGGCAGGAAATACCCAGCCCATGAGTTCTTCGGGTTCTTTTATTTTTCCCCATTTGGGTTTCACAGCCTGAGATGTAAGAGAATACATGAAAGTTAAGTAAAAACAAAAGCTGTATGAAGCAATCGGAAGTAGTAGCTTAGGGTTATAACTACTTACTGTGAAACTGATGGCTTTCTCAAGTCCTTTGAGCTTCAGCAGTGTAAGGCACCTGGATGCCCAGGGACAAGCATACGATACATACAGATGGTATCTCCCGGTTTCTGCTGGGAAAGGAGAATTCGGATCTCTTGAAATTTTGTGACGGAAAGTTGTTGGAGGCTTCACTGCAGATTCTGACATGTTGCGGATGGCAGTACAAACCCCGAAAGCAGTGTGCTGAAGTATGTAACACTGGACAAATTAGCACAACTTCCTTCCCACAGGCATTCAAGCTATGGATGAAATCTAAAAGATGAATCACTAAGGCTATGTTCTTTTTAACATGTACACAAGAGCATTGATTTTCCCTTCAAAAACCCCAGTTCCAAAAGTAGCATAAATGTCCCACAAAAATGGATTCAGATTTCAATATCGAGAAAAAAATTCAAGTCACAGACGAAACCCAACAGAATAATCACTAGGGCTATGCTGTTTGACATGTACACAAGAGTACTCATTTTTTCCCTTCGTTTCCTTTCCCCGATATAAACCCTAGTTCCGAAACTAGAATGTTACAGAAACATGTACTGTAACAGAGGGAGCGAGAGAGCAGATTCATCCGCAAACAGCTTGTTAAAAGCAATCACAAACTCTACTATTTATTGATTTGGGAAAACACTTCAGCTCCAAGGACATAAATCGATTCACCCAAGAAGATTATTACAATTCATAAATCATCCACAACAACACAGATCCAAACGAAACACAGCTCGTCGACAACATCAAAGATCAAGAAAATGATTTCCAGAAACACATACTGATGAGATATCGAAGCAAGAAATGATTACCTTGAAGGAAAGGTGAGGGAGAAGAGACTGGGAAGGGTGAGCTTGGTGAAGCAGAATCAGCCCAAATGCAGTGGCTGCGCTCTGGATCTGAAACTTGAAGAAGAAAGATCTCATCACCAATGGCAACGAGTTTCCTTCCTTTATGCTGTGTCAAATAATTGGGCCAAAGCCTTATCCTTCATTATTTATTGATTAAAAGAAGGGCAATCATGATTTTATCCAACCCACCAGATCTGGAACCGACCTTCTTATATTTATATATATATATATATGTTGCCACCTAAGACCCATCAATCAACCTGTGCTAAAGCCTTTTCTATTCTGCCAGTCTGAAAGAATATCTCTTGGGGCGTCCTGATATATATAAAGAGCAATCAACCGGTACCCACGTCGGATAAAGGATGATTCCCATAGAATAATTGAACAAGATACAATCTTTTTTGCAATATAATAAGATATTTTGACGATAGTTAAAAGCCAGTTTTAAATTCTAACTGCATGCATTAATGAGATGAACTTGATATAGACGTTGAATCTACTCATCCTCAGCAGTGTCGCTGCATGTTGGATGATCTATTTTAGCTATCAAATGAGATAAATGTCTGGGTTGGTTTTTTAGGCGTCTTTCTGGGTTTGTGCTTGAAGCTTCAAAGCAACAAGAAGAGCAGGAACGGCCATGAGTCAGCTCATACTCTTTTGCAGGAAACCCAATTACCTTGTACTAGTGTGCGTCTCTCTTTCTCTCTTCTCTCTATATATATATGTGCCACCCACTCGGTAATTTTAAACAGGAATGGCGTGTCTGTTGGCTGTGTGAGTAGTAGGGTTTAAGAGACAAGGAGGAGCTCATGATATTCTATGGCAATGCTCATAATTGGGCGTTTTGATTCTCACCAGACTAAAAACAGTGTAATTTAGTGATGTCTTTTTTATGGGAATAATCATAATGTCAAGATTAAAATATATTTATTTTTTATGTGATATACATTTATTTTATCATATTTTTTGTTGTCGTCAAAGAAACACTCATACTTCTAAGAGTAATGTTACTTGTAGAGAAAGCTTTAGAGAAAGCTTTACCGAAATTTTTTTAATTCTTTTATTTAATTTTTCATCTTTTATCTTTTTGAATCCCTCTCATTTCACAGCCCACACACTCTCTCTCCCCCTCCCCCTTCATTCTCTCTCCCACAGTTTCTCAAACCCATCACCACCTCCACCACCAGTGCACACGCTCTCTCTCTCTCTTTCACTGCTATCTATCTCTCTTTCTCCCACTGTCTCTCAAACCCACCACCAGTGTGCACTTTCTCTCTCTCTCTCTCTTTTATTGCCCACACGCTCACGCTCAAACCCATCGTCGCAAAAAGCATTGGTTGTCGCTCTTCCTTTTACCACTCGCACCATCTGGCCGCAGACTGTCGTCACCCGGCCCACACAGCCGCGAGCAACACCATCGCCCCCTGCTAGCCGCTTGCACCGCCTCGTCCCTCCCTTCGCCACGAGCAACCATGGCCCCCCAGCCTCCGGTCTTCACTCTCTCTCTCTCTCTCTGTCTGTGGCGAATGTGCAACTACAACGAGGTCATGGTGCCTCCACCTCCGGCCGTCCAGTCCCCCACTTCCGGCTCATTCTCTCTGGCGAGTGCGCGACTGCTAGTATATGAAAAATGAGTTCATACAAAATTAAGTAAATTGATTCTTTAATTGTCCCAAATCAAATATCCAAAATTGAGTTCCTAATAAGAAATAGATAGTCGGGCTAGCATGAAGTAAGCAAACCAACAAAATGCCAATTATTATGGTGAAATGTTATTAACTCCTTAATTAATTTTGACACAGAAGGTAAGAATATGCGAGCTTGAGCCTGTAAGATACAGATAGATGAACAACTATTTGATTATCAACATTGTCTGCATTGAGTTCCTTACAATTTGATTCAAAAAGTACTTGAAACTGTCACTATATGAACAATGAGTTCATAAGAATTTAAGCAAATAATTTCTTTCAAGTGGTGCAAATCAATTATCTATCATTTCTTAATAAGAACTGGAAAGTAGGGCCATCACAAAGTAAGCTAAATAAGCAGAGTAATGCCCCCTGCATAGACACATAAAGATCCTACACTTATGTTGACAAGCCAAGGTCATTGTAGTCTTAATGTTACTCATGGGGATAAGCTTTCCTTTTACCACTCGCACCATCTGGCCGCAGACTGTCGTCACCCGGCCCACACAGCCGCGAGCAACACCATCGCCCCCTGCTAGCCGCTTGCACCGCCTCGTCCCTCCCTTCGCCACGAGCAACCATGGCCCCCCAGCCTCCGGTCTTCACTCTCTCTCTCTCTCTCTGTCTGTGGCGAATGTGCAACTACAACGAGGTCATGGTGCCTCCACCTCCGGCCGTCCAGTCCCCCACTTCCGGCTCATTCTCTCTGGCGAGTGCGCGACTGCTAGTATATGAAAAATGAGTTCATACAAAATTAAGTAAATTGATTCTTTAATTGTCCCAAATCAAATATCCAAAATTGAGTTCCTAATAAGAAATAGATAGTCGGGCTAGCATGAAGTAAGCAAACCAACAAAATGCCAATTATTATGGTGAAATGTTATTAACTCCTTAATTAATTTTGACACAGAAGGTAAGAATATGCGAGCTTGAGCCTGTAAGATACAGATAGATGAACAACTATTTGATTATCAACATTGTCTGCATTGAGTTCCTTACAATTTGATTCAAAAAGTACTTGAAACTGTCACTATATGAACAATGAGTTCATAAGAATTTAAGCAAATAATTTCTTTCAAGTGGTGCAAATCAATTATCTATCATTTCTTAATAAGAACTGGAAAGTAGGGCCATCACAAAGTAAGCTAAATAAGCAGAGTAATGCCCCCTGCATAGACACATAAAGATCCTACACTTATGTTGACAAGCCAAGGTCATTGTAGTCTTAATGTTACTCATGGGGATAAGCTTTGATTCAATTGCAGGCTGAGGTTTAAGTCAGCCATCTACTCTGTATCCGTTTACTAAGCCATGTTATGAACTAAGATGATTATTGACTATCTCAAAGTAAGTTTTCCCATATGAAGTTACAATATTATTTGTGTTGTCTCTTATTTAACTGGTGGGCTAGTGTTTTTTTCTAGGCAATTATTAGTGCTCCATTTTGATCTATTAGGCAGAATCAAAGCCAACTAACACAAATAATATGGCCGGTGGCTGAGAGGGCCAACCTGTGGGCAGCGACGGTTGGTCGGAGAGGGGGTGGGGCGACCGGCTAAGGGAGGCAACCTGTGGGAGAGATAATGAAAGATGGAGAGAGAGAGAGAGTGCGTACTGGTGGTGGGTTTGAGAAACTTTAGGAAAGAGTGAAAGAATGAAAGAGAGAAAGAGAGTGGCAGTGAAATAGGCGAGATTCAAAAAGATAAAAGATGAAAAATTAAATAAAAAATAAATTAAAAAAATTTCGATAAAGTTTTTTCTGAAGCTTTCTTTACAAGTAGCATTACTTTACTTCTAATAAAGATAAATATATAAATGACTGTAAGGGTATATAAAATATATCATGAAACAATCGTACACACAATACAATTGAGCAACAAAGGGTATCGTTGATCTGGAAAACAAAAGACGACAATGATGTTCAGACCGAAAAAAAAAAAAAAAAGGGGGGGGGTATATTTTAAAAGTAGGGGAAGAAATGTAATTTCTCATACTAAAAGGAAGGAGAGGATGTATTAGGAGAAAACTTCAAGGGTTTGCACGTAATTTTGTGAAGAGAAAAGTCTATGAACACAAGACATAAATAGCATTTTCACGTCCAGATCAAATCAGGGAGTAATCCAAACGGAGACAATCCTTGAGATAGATACAGATATCCTCCAACTCTCTTTCAAGGTATTTTCCGTATCATTCACTTAAATAGAAGCTTTAATCAATTCACTACTGATTCTGCCGCTGCTGCTTTCGGCACCCTTTTTCACCGTAAGCTCTCTTCTAGGTTTCGAATGCTTTTTGTAATCTGTGGATGGAGGAAGTGGCCAGTTTGAGCTGAGTTTTCTGTATTTTGATTTGAGATTCTTCCTGGGTGTCAATGGGCTGTGTTTTTTATTCTGCTGGATTTTCGTGACAGTTTGTTGCTATGGATCACTTGTAATCTCCTGTCTCCTCTGAGTAATTGATTGATGTTCTCGAGCTGTCGTATTTTGACTATTTTCCCCTTAACAAAGATAAACGTAAAATCCCAAGACTAAATTAATAAAACATGGCAAAGAGAAGAAGCGTTTTGTTTTAATACTCTTCTTACAAGTATTGCCTCTGATTGTCCACTTTGAACAAGTATATATATTGGGGAAGTATTGATGAATCTGCCAAGCATGCTTCATCATGTGGTCAAACTATTTTTTTCCCCATAACTTGAACTTTTGCGGAACGGAACAAGAACCTCTCTTGTTATCTACTGAGTATTAATTGTACTAGTTTGGATCAGCTACGTGATTTCCAGTTCATCAATCATTTCTATACATGACTATTTTCTGAGGAAATTTTCCTTAGTGTTCGCTTACCTCTTTTGCTAAACTCTTCTACTAAGAGAGTTGTGCCCCAACAAGATATACGTTGTGTCTAGAATCCATCTTACAAGATGTGATAATGTTTAAGTTCTCTGGGTTTGGAAATGGCTGTAAGGAGGACTAATACCTTCCAAGACTTTGAGCGTAGAGAGAATTTTTATGGAAAATAAGTCATACTGAATCTCTTCATTGTTCAATTCTTCAGCAAGCCATGGCTAAACCTGGTGCCTTTGTGCCGGTTCCTACAGCGTTCCGCAACTTCATTTCAAGAGACGCAAATTCTTCTTTCCCAGCAGAAGCTGGAAGATACCATCTGTATGTATCATATGCATGTCCCTGGGCATCCAGATGCCTTGCCCTCCTCAAACTCAAAGGACTTGAGAAAGCCATCGGTTTCACTGTAAGTTCCATTTGAGCAAAGTTTTAATGAAAACGGTAAAGATTACTCCTTTGTAACCAAAAAGATCAGGGGTTGGAATTATGGACATGGCTCTTTGCAAAAAGTGACCCTCCACCGACTCTCACAAAGTGAAGTCTCATGCGCTGGAGATGCCATTTTTCCTGTCTAATGTTGGATATAACTTTTTATCCTTACTCAATTCTTTGTGTATTCCTTCTTGTCTCAGTCGGTCAAATATAAATTTGGGAGAACAAAGGATGGTGAGGATCACATGGGATGGGTTTTTCCTGCCTCAGATACAGAGGAACCAGGAGCTGAACCAGACCCTATAAACGGGGCAAAGAGCATAAGAGAGTTGTATGAGCTTGCAAATCCAAACTATTCTGGAAGATACTCGGTTCCTGTATGCAGTCATATATAGTTAATATAATTCTATAAATGCTTGATTATCTTGGACCATGTGATGGATTTATGCTTGTTCATAGGTTCTGTGGGATAAGGAGCTGAAAACAATTGTGAATAACGAAAGTTCAGAGATAATCCGCATGTTTAATGCTGAATTCAATGAAGTAGCAGAGAATGCAGCCCTGGACCTTTACCCTCCTCACTTGCAAGCCCTGATCAATGAGACCAATGAGTGGACATTTGAGGGGATCAATATTGGTGTTTATAAATGTGGGTTTGCCACACAGCAAGAGCCCTATGAAGAGGTAAAAATTTTGCATGCTGTTTATTCTTTAAAAGACACGTACAATACGAGTTATAAGACCTTTGCAGAAGATAAAAGTATAAATAAAAATTGTTAACGAGCTAAATTTCATGCCACAAACTCCCCAGAATACAATACAATAAAGGCTCAATATTTTGTCTACAGGCTGCAAAGAAATTATTTGAGGCTTTGGACAGATGCGAGGAGATTCTAGGCAAGCAGCGTTACTTGTGTGGGAACACAATTACTGAATCTGATATCCGGGTGTTCACAACACTTATAAGATTTGATGAGGTATGGATGTTTTATCTTCAACAACATAACAAGCTTTTATCTCACCATTTCACGAAGGTAAACGCTATCTAATCATTCTTTTATGATTTATTCGGAGAATGCAGGTTTATGTAGTTCACTTCAAGTGCAACAAGAAGCTGCTACGGGAGTACCCAAACCTGTTCAACTACACCAAAGACATATACCAAATGCCTGGCATAAGTAGCACAGTCAACATGCAACATATCAAGCGGCATTACTATTTGAGCCATACTGGCATCAATCCTCATGGGATTATTCCCATTGGCCCAAACATCGATTATTCTGCTCCTCATGACAGAGAAAGGTTTTCTAGCTAGGATAATGTGATGTTTCTGCAAGCTCCTGTTGAAATAATTTGTTGATTGGATTTAGATTGTTTACTCAAAAAGGAGACGTGTGTTATCTAATGATTGTATGATACTGGGCGTGGTGTTTTGTTATTGAATAAGGTATACAACATGAGTTGCTGGCAGAAACGAGTTGCTCAAAGATAAAGATTATCCATCATTGCATAAGTGCCCGTTTGCCATTTCGTTGAAATTTTTATCAACGATATTTTAAAGAGTTCAGGTGCTATAATACAAGAAAATATGGCAAAATAGGGCAAAGAAGAAGCATTGCACACAAATATATAGGAATACATATACTGTCTATATATGTACAGGCACACTTACAACATAAATAATCCAGCACAAGATGGGTAAAGTAATCTGGATTAATCATGTGCAAATAATATTGCTAGATGAATAAGACAATGATCAAACATGAATTTTACATCTTATATCCAGCCAACAAAGTCGTATATAGGATCCAGAATCTAAGCCTACTTGGCCACGGTTATTATCAGTACAAATTTATACTATACATGAAAATCCGTCGATCCTTGCCCTAAATTTATTCTATTCAGTTAAGGGATCATCACCCCAATACAGATTTTTTACCAACTTATCCTCTAATAAGGAGTCTTGAACATCTCCTACCTTCTCATGAAACTTCCAAACATACGTAGCACATCTTCCCTTGGTCCAGTTTCTCTAATGAGGTGTAGAGTGTTCAATCTTTCCTCCACATAGAAAAAAATTGAATGTATCTTCTTTACCAAAGCATCCACAAATAAGCTGATCCGACTAGGAGGTTTGCATAGCATGTATATGCTTTCAGACCTTTGTCCAAAAGGGGCTTGGAGAATTCCCCAAGCCTCAAGTTTTTTCTACGGTGTGGAGACCTAAGTTATCCATAAATAATACAATGTGTTCATGGGCATCTCGTCTCCTTCCATCAACTTGACAAATTCTGGACCATGTATCTTGCCAAACTAGGAGCATTGACAACTTTCGGAAGATAGAAGAGTGAAGGACCAAAACACCGGTAAAAATCAGCAGCCTTTGCCATGGCAAAGCACTATTGCGTTTTGCCACTTGTTCCAATATTACGCTGCCTGCAATGACTGGGGCTCTTCTAGAGGCCATACCAACCATGTATGGCAATCAGATCACCTCTATAGTGACTGCAGCCAAGAACTAACTCCCTTTTGTACCCTTCATGTGTGGTAGTACATACCTTCAATAGATTAGCAAGTGAGGTGACTTCCAACCTGGTTGAAGCCTTAACAGCAAATTCAACATTGAGTGTTGAGTGCACCACAACTAAAGCCAGCTGCTCTGCAAGCCTCTACATCTGTGGACATGTCAGAAACCTCAGGTATTGCTGCATCGTGAAAATGCTCTTCTGGTGGTGGAATTTGTTGGCTAGTACTAGTAGTATCGACTTCATCTGACATTTGTGAGCATCAGCTGCCACTGATTTCACATTTGTGAAATTGTCGCAAAACAACAGTGATCCCTAGTGCAGTGAGATGTACAGGCTCCTAGCTGCATAATGAGCTTTTCTGATATACCACCAGTCAGACAAGGCCATCAAAAGGTTAGTTGGGAAAAGAGAAGCTAGACTGATCAAGGAGAATTAGTTTGAGGGAGAAATTGAGAAGATTCTTGCCCTTCTCTTTTTTGTCTTTTGTCTTTTTTCTTTTTTTTTTTTTGTCTCCTTCAATTTCATTCGCAGGCCTTTTTATAGTAGACAGACATGAACAACCTTCCCATACAAAACAGGACGTGCGCTGCATTATCCTAGGAAACCAGGGAAATTTTTTAGGAACCTTTTTACAAATGCCATGATTTTCTTCCCTCTACAATTTCTTTAAACAATTCATGAAACTTCAAATAGACCAGCAAGGATAATTACGCATTTGCATATCAGCATATGCATCCAATGCATATATCTATTATGCGGGCATGCAGGTATTACAGTTTAAATCCAAAGAAGCCTAGTCTAATTGCTGCAGGTGGCTCGGATGAACCCAGTTAATACCAAACCATTAGCAAAAGATTCTAACAACATAAGCAGCTGATCTTTTAGAATTCAACAAGGATAAAAACAAATCGGAAAGCCATGAACATTTTTAATATTGCAGTAATTGGCCCCTAACATGCACAAGTATGAAAGCAATGCTATAGTCTATAGAATTGGAAAAAGTATAAAAAAGTATTTAACCAAAATAGCGCCTACAGACTTACTAGACTTCGCCACTCTGCCAACGAAAAACAAATGAGGAAAAAGAAGACCAACAATGCACTTACATAATTCCAACAATCTCAGTACACGTCATTCTAGTGCAAAATCCAGTACAATAACTCAGAAAGAACAAAGAAAATCCGGAAATAGTAGCATTCCCAATTCGATTACAATTAGGCCCACTGCAAACTTTTTCTCTGATTGATTAACATGATTGAATGGATAGCAATTACCTAAAAAGCACAAGTGCGGGCGGTCACGAGAGCGACAGGGGATACGTTGTAGGGTTTTGAATATAATCAAGCCGGGGGGAGACAGGGTTTAGGGTTCAGGGTTGGGTTTGGTGAGAAGAGAGGCAGACGGCGAGGGAGAGCTGGGCTCTTTGGCACTGAGAGCGCTTGAGAGCGGTGCCGCCGCTGGAACAGAGGCTCCGGACGGCCTCAGACTCGGAGGGGCAGATCAAGTCGACCAGGCACTCCGCCAGAGACCGGTTCAGGTGGCGGCAGGCCGCCTCCCGCGGGGGACCCTCGGGGACGCGCCGGTGGCAATCGCACAGCGCCCGATGCAGCCGCTCGCATCTCGCCGCCGACCTCCCTTCTCCTTGGCTCATGACTCATCGACAAAGGAAAACAAGGAATAAATAAATAAAAATAAGAGAAAAATAATGAATTATTATGAGTTAAATATCTCGGGCCCCAAACAAAAGAAGACATCATACATACATATTAGCTATGTTGCAGGCAAATGGTAATGAGAAATATTTTTTATAGAAAATAAAAATATAGAAATAGATATTTTTTTAAAAAAATAAACATAAATAGAGTCTAAAATTAAAATAAACAACGTTTGTTATGAAACATTTTCGTATAACATAACATGTAACAATTCTATAAGAGATACTTTCACTCACACACACACATATATATATATATAAGGAGAAAAATACTAATTTAGCTTTGAACTTTTTTTATTTTAGTTAATTCAAACTCTTAAATTTTTCTTTCCAAAATTATCTTTATATTTATCGAATTCTTTAATTCAGGGTGAATTTGAGTAAAATCATATTTAACATTGTTAAATATTAAAAAAAACCAAAACATCATTATATTTAAAGACTTTTTTATTTTTATTTTCATTTTTCACTTTTTTCAAAACTTTTATTTCTTTTCATCTCTATCTTGATTGGCCAACAATGATAATGCTAACAGCAACAACGGTAATGTTTTACCTTCTAGATTTAGATAAACATTTCAAATTAAAATAATTATTTAAATTTAAAATGATCTGAACAATATAAACAATAGCGAGTGACATAAGAAATGATAATTGTAAATCACTTTTTTTAAATGAATATGAGTTTATTGTGGATTATCCGAGTTCATCTATAGAATAGTTTAGATTCAATGTCTGTTCAACTTTGGACAATCATTTTAGATCTGAAATGATCTAAACGATAGGACAATGGGAAGGTTTGGTGACGAGGGTTTAGCATAGATGGCAATGATGTAAGAGTCTTTATCTTTACTTTACTAAGAAGATTTATCGCGAATGAACCTATAAATCAAACTTAGATTCATCGTAATTTTCTCTGTGTGAGTTCACTTTCTCTCTCTTTGAATGGTCTTGGCAACCACTGTAATACCTCGTGTTTGTATGAGTTTGCCACGTAATTTCGATGAGTTTAGAATATCGAAAAATTGGTTTGATAGCAGTTATAAGTACCGAATCAACTACAAGAGATGCCTCGGAGTGAAATTGTCTAAGAAAAATAATATAGTCTCGATATGCGTTCCAAGTTAGGATTTATGGTATCGAAAAAATCGGATCGGGAACAGTTTTCGGTACAACTAAAATACAGTTGTCATTTAGGCTATAAAACCGAATTATTGTAGGAGACTTCCGAAAAATCAACAGAACCCTAAGAGGGCTCCAATTTTGCGTAATAAGCAACCCTTTAGTAGTTTCGGGATGAAATGATAGCCTGGTGAGGATACTGGGGTAAAATTAACATTATCAAATAAAATTTAAGCTATTAATTATGGATTTTCAATATTAAAATGTAGTTTAATTCAGTATTTGAGGGTGTATTTGCTATTAAGGAATTGCGCAAGTGATATTATGAGAAAATTGAGATTTAATGCATAATTTTATATATTAATATAATATATGATATATGAGTGTATATATGTATAGGCACGTCGGACTTGAAGCTTATGTGAAGCTTTAAATGTGAAGATTTGGTACAAATTGCAAGCAATTGCCAGCGAGATTTAAGGATTTAATCTGTAAAAATCAAGGAGTAGGTAAGATAAGATGATTTGAGGAATTAAATGCAAGGCGTAATATATCTGTAGTACGCGTGTGTGCATGAATGGAAGTTTCATGTTGCTGCAGGTGGGATTATTCAAATGATAGAGTGATGGACCCTCTGCAAAATTCTTCATGGCTGAGCGAGATTCGCGCACTTGAAAGAAAATGGCAGCGGGATTTAAGGAGGATATGGCAGCAAGATTTAAGAGATTGGATAATTAATGTTATATAACATATATATAAATATACACACGTTCGTAAGCAATGGTCACCTATAAATAGAGAAGAAGTGGGAAGCAAATGGCAGGGAACTCAAGTTTCGATTGAGAGAGAGAGTGAGAGAGAGAGAGAGAGCCGAAAATGACCATGGCAGCAACAACAAGTTACTGTTCAGCAGCCATGGTCGCGAACCTTAAGCTCGGTGGAGCCGGGCCAACAAGTAGAGCAGCAGCGATGGAGGCGCAGTGATGGTTGCAAGCGCGCAGTGTCAACGTGGAGGCGGTCGAAAGCCCGAGAGGCGACAATCGAGACTGTCGGAGGTGGCTTGGGATGGCCAGTTTTAGCCATGGCAGTTGCGCCTAGTGGCAGTAAGCATCAAGTGGGCGGCCACAGCGGAGACAACTGAGGTTGGGGATGGCGCAGTCGGCAGCGAAGGCTCACGGTGGAGCTGGTAGCGGCAGCAGCTCACGGCGGCAGCGACAGTGGAAGCTAGTGCGCAAGTTGTGTGGGAGAAGCTGGTTCGCGCAGGTGCAGAGGAAGAAGAAGGAGAAGAAGAAGAAAAAAGAAAAGGAAAAATAAATGGGGAAAATATCGAAAAAATCTCAAAAAAATCCTAAAAGATAGAAAACTATGTTTCAGTAATATCTCAGAGATTTTGGGCGAGAAAATGGTTCAGGCACGCGTTTCAAGAATATGACATGCATACCGAGGAAGCCGAATATGCTAAGTTAAGGTAAGTAAAATTTCTTCAAAAATTCTAGAAATTTAAGAATATTATTTTATGAATTTTCGTAGTGAAATATTTGAGAAAATATTTTAGAAATATTTAGTTTGGATTTATTGAGGAAAATAGGAAGAAATAGAAAAAAAATTAAAGAAAATGCAAGAAATTATGAAAAAAATAAGTTTTAATGTTTATTTAAATAAATATGGTGATTAGAATACTTTGAGGCTAAAGTTGAAGAAACTTGTGCAAATTTTGAGGTTGACACGCAAATCGAGGCAATGCACAAATTTCGAGACAGATGCGAATATCGAAGTAACCTGATAAGGTTGAGAAGGTAAGTAGTACTTTCTAACTGGATTTAGCTTATGGAAAATGTTTGGTTTGTAAGTAATTTATGTTTCAAACCCTGATCCTTAAAAATATTTTCATCATATTGACATGCTCTAATATGTATCCATCACGTAGACTGCATGCATGACATGACTATGAAATGCATAAATACACGTTGTTATCATTGATCACACGCATAAAGTAAAGGCCGTAGGGAGTACGAACTGGCACTGTTACTTTACCAAGGGTGCACTCATACATTCCGCTTTCGAAAGAGGTGGCAGCAAAAATGGTAGGTAGCATGTAGGGTGCAGTTGACACCTACGAGGATAAAACATTGTATACACACATGATAAATTATTTATACCTTTATTTAGATAGTTCATCATCTAATTTGGGTTTTGCTCCTGAAATATTCAAACGTTCCAAATGGAGATTATAACAGATACGAGGACAAATGAGGCATGAAATGACATGTAACAGAGTGCATGAGAAATGAAATGTATGTTATGTAGCCCATATATTTAAATTCTGCTACTTTGAATTCTAAACATTTGGAGGAATGATGATGTATAACCTTGTTTAGGGTTAATGTTAGATGAGAACTTATGTTTTGTAGTAAGTTATGTTGAGGAATGATGATTTAATGATCAATGTTAAGATATCAGGTTCGATCCTTGCTTCCGCATTTGATGTGTATAATTATTCTCTTTCAAGATAAATAAATGGGAATTTTAGGACGATTTCGAGGAATGATGTGGTGTAGTATTAATGTTTAAAAAAAAAAAATATTGTTTCAGAATTGTCCTAAATTATATCGTGTCCGAGAAGCTGGGTGTTACAATCACAAATTATTTTTTTATTATTATTATTATATATCATATGAGATAGCAAAAAATTTAAGGGTAAAATAGTTATTTAGTTTTTTTCTATAATTAAGTTGGTTTTTACTGTTTCTCAGACGTCAAAAAATTTATTATAATTTCACCAAATCTTAGGAATACTTTTTACAATTTACTCAAAGAAAATATTATACTTATAAATAAATTTGAGAAATAATTATCATAAACTAATGGCATAAATTTATTGTTAATTTATATGAAGCTATTATGATTAAGAAAATTAAAAATCAGACTCAAGAAAGAGTCAATGAGAAGGGAAACCGGTGGAAGGGTTGGGTTATAATTTAATAGAGCCCAATGATAATGTTTAAAAGAGTCTATTTATTATGATTTGATAATTGAGATAAAAGTAAATGTTACTCTTATGGGTAAGATGATGAGAACGATAATGATAACAATACTATGAGATGGAGACATGCTGATTTTGACAAATTATTAATTTAATTAACTAATGATATAAATCGGCTGCCACACATTTTATTAGTAATTAAGTACTGAGATAAGAGCAGTTAGTGATTAATTAATGGGCTTAGTAATAATAGTAGCAGCAAGAGTGGTAGTCTATCCCAGGCAGGCACATACAATACAGGTGCCAAAAAGGTGACCTGCTTTTATAATTGAAGCCCCAAATTTTCAAACATGTTAAACGCCAGGGTGGGTTAGTGCCCAAAAAAGTTTATAAACTAATTATCTGGAGCTTTCCAGTTCGGATTCTTGCTGGGAATTCAATTTTTTAGGGTTTTTTTTTTCTTTTTTTCAATTGTTTGTAATTTTAATAGTTGTTTAAATAGATAGATTAACGTTGTTATTGGTAAAATTTTAGTAAAATATAAGTTTATTCAAGTATTGCCTCCAAAGACAAAACCCAACAATTCAAGACGTGCATGAAAGACTTTTTACTCTTATATTTGTAGTGTGCCGTGTTTAACTCTTAACCGTTGCAAACTCCTTGATTTATCTCCTTTATTATTTCTTGAAATTGGATGGTACAAACACTCGTAAAAGAATATCATCTCAAATTTTGTGATAAATATTATTTTTTCGTAATACTCCCTATTTTATAGTTGAGTGAGGCCTCTTTCAAATCCCAATCACTAGTCACCTAGACAAATAGTTTACTACTAAACCACTAGAGCTAATGTTTCCATGGCAACTTTTTTAGATAAAAAATGTTTATGAGTAACGTTTCATCTTATGTGATATAACACATGAAATAATCACAGTTGAATTTAAAGAATTAGATGTAATCTACCAAACAACAAAGTAAAATCAAATAAACTTAACACAATTAAGCTATAGTTTAATCAAGTTGGGTATTGAAGCCAAAATTTAAACATTTATATCAAAATTTTACAATTCGAAAGACATGGCACACTAAAATATTAAGGTTTATAAAACTTGTTTCAACATAAATTTTAAAAAAACAACACAGAGATCAAATATATGAGCATAAAGCATGTTAATAAGCACAGTGGCTTTCATATTGTTTATATAAATTGAATCCAGTTTAAGTTTTTAAATTTAAAGGTCTGATTAAAATATAACTTGATGTCAATTAAATAAAAGGATAACTTTGTGGTACTTTTGAAGTTTAGGATAATTGTAAAAAATACTCTTGATGTTTAAAAAAATACAAAGAGAACCACTAAGGTTTAATATAATATTGCAATTTCCCTTATTGTTAACCCCCATTAAAAATTAAAAAATAATTAAAATATTCTTATATTTAAACATTTTTTTTCTCATTTTTAATTACCTTTATCTATTTTATCAAATCATTTATTCGTTTCTTTCACTTCAAATGGCAATGACAACAGCATTAGCAAAAATTATAATAGTAAGTCTCTATTTCTGTTTTTTTTTTTTTTTCTTGGTTCTAACATAACCAAATTTAGAGTTAAACCCATGTTAAGTTTCATTTAAACCCTTATTTTTCTTCTTCTCGAGTTCCATCCATCAAACCTTAATTCTTCTTATTATATCTCTATGTACATTATGGGTTTAACGAAACTTAAATTTAAGTTCCATTAAATTTTCCTTTTTTTCAGTCTCTCTATGTTTTGGGTTTAATGGAACCCAGATTCGGATTTCTCTAAATTCTTATTATTTTATTTCTCTTTTAGTTAATTGCTTGGATTCATCACAAGCCAACAATGAACCCATGCGGGTTCACAGTATATTTGTCAAAATTTACTAGGTTTATCTTTGACGTTAAATTTGCCTGGGTTTCCTCTAGTGTTAATTAATTTTAATTTAATTTTTATTTTTTAAGGAAAGGATAGAGAGGAAAGAATAAGGAGTAAATTGGTCTAAGTAACAAGAAGGGTAGTTATTGCTATTTGTCAAATATTAAAGGGTTATTTCAATTTTGCTAAATCTGAAGGGGGTGTCTCTGCAATTATTTTATTAAATAGAAGAAGAATATAGTAAACTGATCAAATCACATGAATTAGAAATGATTGTATTACAATACCATCTATATTTCTTCCCCTTCTTTAACTATTAGGAAAAGTCATAAAGGATTTTTATAAAGATGGTTTAAGTAATTCTTTCTTAAAAGTTAAAAATAAGGTTAACAAAAGAGTTCAAATCAGTGAGTGAAACAAAGAATCCTGATGATGGTATTTGGGACCGACCACCACGTGCCACCTCTGTGACTGGACCTCGGGAATGGAACCTCGGACTTGGGGGATGTCGGACCTCGGGTGTAGGACCTGCAAGACAATGGAGGGCCGGGGCTTGGATCCCCCGGGGTGGACTCCGACGCTCAAATCAGTAGAGTAAATGCAGGTAGAAGTAAATGAAAGAGCTGTAGAGCTTAGGTATACCTGGCGAGAGTCCTTGTCTTTTATAGGCGGACCCGTTTTGGGATGCCCGAGATAAGTGGGCACGACTCCCGAAAATTCCGGTCAAGTTGGAACGGGTCTTGCGGTTCAGCCCGGATTTCTTGGACTCCGTTTTGGAGTGTTGACTTGCCACGTGTCGGTCTCTCAGGTGATCTACGTGGCAGGTGAGACTATCAGCGCGTAGGGGTATTCTAGTAATTTCAGTTGGTGCCACATCACTTGCCCCCCACTCCTTGAGCTGAGCTGAGAATCACACTAGGTCGAGGAGTAGCTTAATTTCTAGGGCTATTTGACTGTAGATTTTTCGAAAATGCATAGGAGTATTTTTAAGAATGAGACCGCCAAATTCCCCTCTTTTTGAGATTAATTTTTTCTCTCCCTTCCTTTCTTTTTCTTTTTTTTTAACCTATTCTTTTACTATTTTCATTATTTTGCTCCTTATTTGTTTTTTTTTTTTTTTTTTTTAATAATCATCTTCTTCCTCGGCCAGGCAGAGGCTTGCCTGGCCGAGGCTTGGCCAAGCCTCGGCCATGGCCGAGGCCGGCCTTGGCCGGGCTCCACTCCGGAGCCCCTCGGCCATGGCCGAGCGCCTGGCTCGGCCTGGCCGAGCTCGGCCAAGGCCGAGGCCAGATCTCGGCCTCGGCCAGGCCGCGGCCGAGCTCGGCCATGGCCGAGCTCGGCCATGGCCAGGCGCGGCCATGGCTGAGGCGCGGCCAGGTCCGACCTGGCCGCCCTCAGCCAGGGCTGGCCTGGCCGAGATCGGCCATGGCCGACCTCGGCCATGGCCGACCTGGCCGGCCTCCATGGGGCGATTGCCCCCCTGCTCGCCTTTCTTTCTGTTTTTTTTTTTTTTTTTTTTTTCTTTTTATAACATATGTAATATATATATTTATATATAATATATATATATATATACATTTGGAGATGGGAGGTCGGCCAGGCCGACCTCCGCTCCTTTGGGGCTTGGGCTTTCTGCCCAATTTTTTTTATAACATAAATAATATATATATATATATTTATATATATTATATATATATACACATTTGTTAATATATATATATAACAACATAGGCATTAAAATAAGGCTTAATTTGACTGACCCGTTTATTTGGATTTTCTTTGTTGCAGGCGTAGCTCGAGATTGTCCAAGCTAAGTCACATCTGTTGAGTTTCTTTTGACTTGTGTCCAGCTGTGGTTTTCCTTCCCTAACCTCTGTCTTCTCTTTCTTGGTCAGGTTGGGATATCCTCTAGTGGGATTCCTTGGTCTGGCTGATCAAGCTGAGATATCCTCTTGTCAAGCTGAGTTTCCTTGACCCTTAGATTTCAGTCACTCCCACGCAAAAAAGGGTGTTAGCCAGAGTTTTTCCGTGGCCCTTAGTCCTCTTTTGAGGACGGCCTAGGGCTCGTGACCCTTGGATTTTAGCCACTCCCACGCGAAGAAGGGTGTTAGGCTAGAGTTCTTCCGTGGCCCTTAGTCCTCTTTTGAGGACGGCCTAGGGCTCGTGACCCTTTGATTTTTCTCTGGCGAAGTGTTGGCCTCTGTGAGATTGCTGTTAGATGGAGAGAATCCGAAGTCTTGCCATTAGTCGTAAAAAAAAGTACATAGAGGTTCGAGGAATTCCCTTCCTCATTGAAGAAACTTCCTTAAGTTTTGGACATTCCAAGTATGCTTCAAGGACTTGCCTTCCATGTCTTTTAGTCGATATGCCTCTCGGACTTAAGGATTCTAACACCGTAGCAATGCACTGATTACACGTAGCTTTGCGAATTTGCAACAGGTCCCAGAGCTCATCCATCCCCAGCGGGCTGTTTTCCTTCTCTCCGGGACGGTGTCCAACTTCGCTCTCGGAAGCGATCCCGTGTAGGAGACCTTCTCCTATCCTCCGACTTGGACTCAACTCTACCCGAACTCATGCCTTCTTGGCCAACGAAATCTCGGAGGTAACCCCGGTTGATAAGCTCTTGAATCTCTTCTTTTAACTGGATGCAGTCCTCTGTAACATGACCATGGTCGCGGTGAAATCGGCAATACTTCCTTTTGCTTCGAGTGTTGGGTGGAGACCTCAGCAGTGGAGGACGCCGCAAATAATCCTTATCCTCTAATGCCAGTAGAATCTCGGCTCGACTGGCATTGAGGGGAGTATAACTCATCGGGCTTCCACGTGCACCCCCAAAACCCAGGTGATCTGGAGCTCGGGAGAGGCAATAGTCCGTCTTCTGCTCTGCAACTGGTGTTTTCTTCTCCCTTTCTCTTTCCTTCCTGTCTGGTTGTTCCGCCCGCTTCACCTTCATCACCTCTTCGGCGTTGATGTACTTGTTAGCCCGGGCTAAGGCCTCTGTGAAAGTACGAGGTGGAGTCTTGGCCAAGGACTGAGCAAATGGCCCAGCTCTCAAGCCATTTTGAAGAGCCACCATCGCGATCCGCTGGTCGAACTCATCGATACTCAATGCCTCCTCGTTGAACCTTGCCACAAAATCCCTTAGGGATTCACCCTGGTTTTGCTTGATGCTTACCAGAGCCATGGAAGACTTTCGGTGGCGCTTCAAGGGAGCGTAGTGGGCTAAGAAACAGGTCTTCAGCTCTTCCCAACAGTTGATGGAACGATGGGAAAGACAGGAGTACCAGGTCCGGGCATGTCCTTCTAAAGTAGCCGAAAATGCCCGGCACCACATTGCGTCCGACCCCGATTGCACCAGCATGTGAGAAGAGAAAAGCTCGACGTGGTCATAGGGATCTGTGCTTCCATCATAGAGCTTGATGGAGGGGATACGAAACCTTTCTGGTGGAACCTCTGCCATGATGCCCCTACTCAAGGGTTGGTTAGAGCCGAGATGGAGCAGCTCTTCCTTTCCCTTCCTGAGTTCTTGGACTTGCTTCTCTAGGAAACGCAATCGTCTCTCCTGCGAAGTCCCTCTTTCTTGTGAGGGAGCAGAAGTGGATCCTGCCGCCTCAGAGGAGTGGATTTCCTGGCCTGTCAGGCGAGATTGACGAGGCTCCCGAGCTGGAGGAGGAGACTGATGCTCCGCCCGCTGAGAGGGCACATGAGAACGATGCTGCTCAGTCTGGTGTAGATAACCAGTCAACAACTCAGTTAGCTGTTGGACCTGGTTTTCCAACCTGGTGAGTCGGTCCTCCGGCATGGGATTGACTGGAGGTGATGGATTCTCTCCTTGTTGCGGGGCTTCTAGATTGGCTCCGACCTGGCTGCGAGTCACGTCTCTTCGGGGAGCCATGTAGTCAATTACGACAAGGAGCGAAAGTCGTTTGACACTCGTGGAAAGACCGAGGTCTGAAGTGAGGAGTTGAAGTCCGAAGTGCGAGGTAGGGAATGAAGAGGCTAGCGAGTCTGGACGTCGGCCCCACGGTGGGCGCCAAATGATGATGGTATTTGGGACCGACCACCACGTGCCACCTCTGTGACTGGATCTCGGGAATGGAACCTCGGACTTGGGGGATGTCGGACCTCGGGTGTAGGACCTGCAAGACAATGGAGGGCCGGGGCTTGGATCCCCCGGGGTGGACTCCGACGCTCAAATCAGTAGAGTAAATGCAGGTAGAAGTAAATGAAAGAGCTGTAGAGCTTAGGTATACCTGGCGAGAGTCCTTGTCTTTTATAGGCGGACCCGTTTTGGGATGCCCGAGATAAGTGGGCACGACTCCCGAAAATTCCGGTCAAGTTGGAACGGGTCTTGCGGTTCAGCCCGGATTTCTTGGACTCCGTTTTGGAGTGTTGACTTGCCACGTGTCGGTCTCTCAGGTGATCTACGTGGCAGGTGAGACTATCAGCGCGTAGGGGTATTCTAGTAATTTCAGTTGGTGCCACATCAAATCCAATATGATATGATATGATATGATATGACATAGATAACCAGATAGCAACTGAAAAGGGAGGGAGGGGTGGTGGTGGCCATCCATCCAGCCCATTTTTGATAAGCACAAATCCATCCTTCCATCATGGGATTGAATTCACACAATTCCCCTTAATCTTGTATTTTTGTCAATAACACCGATTATTGCCTTGGCGTATTGTCGCGGCCACTACAAGCACTCACTCTCGTCACGCTTGCCCCCGCCATTATTCACGCACCACGTAGTGCGGACAGGCAATGGCCGTAGATTTGCCCTTTCTTGTTTGTTTTTCTCATGCGAGATTACAAAATGACAAATTTTTCACTGTTCAACCAGAATACAAAACGCATATCCTCTTTCTTCTTCGGCCTCTCTAGACCCGCTTGAATTTTCTCCTTTTCTTCTGCGGTTTTGGTTTTGTGGTAAGAAAAAAAAGGAGTTATTTGGGGGGAAAAGTGCGCAACTTTTGGGGAGCAAATTTGGATGGGGCCTCCCCAGAAAATTATAATTTCAACAATTAGGCTGGAGCCATGGAGGGATCCAAAGAAAATCCTCTCTCTCTCTCTCTGTTACTGTCTCTCTTCGTTTGAGATCTTGTCGTGCTCACTGTGAAGTGAAAGGGAAAGAAAAGAAAAGAAAAGGAAAAGTATGATGGAGAAGCAAAAAGGATGAAAGGAGAAAAGGGCAGAGAAAAAACACTATTAAATAGTGCCTCGCATTTTCACTGCTGGATGGATACTGCAGGTTACAGATATTTATTTATGGGTCTCTTCTCTCTCTCTCTCTCTCTCTCTTAAAGAGCAGTACCGAGGCTGGCAAATTTGGGGTTTTGATTTAAATATTTAAACATTTTACCAACTAATGAGGAGGACGGACGTGGTGGGAATTTATGTAATTAGGGCATGAAAATCTGCAAGCTCCATCTTTGTTGGTAGGTTAGTTCTATGATTTTGCATCGAAAGCCCATATTATTCATTTTCTTTATTTTTTCTTTCTGGGTTATTTTGTGGCTGTTTTGGAAAATTATTCAGCTACTCGGTTCATATTGTTGCACTTGCCAAGACCATGATGACTTTTGAGCTGTGCTCAAACTGTTGATGAGTTGAAAAGCGGAAAGAAAGCATCGGTTTCCGATTCTATTTTCAGCTCTCTCTCTCTCTCTCTCTGCTCCTTCTAACCGGTCACTTGATTACCGTTTGTGCCGTTGTTTCAATCTGGTCTCTGTGTCTCTTCGAAACAATTTTCTTTTTTTCTTCCAAAATCTGGGTTGGCTTGATATTTCATTGAGTGCTGAAAGGCAGATAGTGTTATAGCTTGTTATTTGTTAGACCCAATTGATATATAGCTGCTTTGATTTTCTTTGAACTATTTATGGTTGACTTGTGTTGGGTTCCATATCTTGAGTCTTTACTGCCACTGTTTCACTCATTTGGCGGTTGATGTTGCCTCTTATGATTGCAATTCTCCGGATTGATTTCTTGATTAGATAAATTTCTTCTCTTTTATTGACGTCTTGGGCTAAGGATTTGGTATCTCTCTCGTTTACTTGATCAGCTCTTTCTTTTCCTTTCCCTCTCAGTACTTTTAACTTAGCATTTGATCCTTCTCTAACTTATTGGGTATTCATCTTATAGTATTCAAGAACCATTTCATATATATTAGATATCTGTGGCATGTTAAATGATATTCTTAGCATCTGATAATGAACTTTATTCTTCATTCTCTCTAATTATATTAAAGATCATTTAGTTTGGGTTACGGATAAGATAATTCCCATAATAAGTGGTTTTCCCTTTTCCTGACTTCCCATTTCTGCATGCCCAAAGTGTTTGGTCTATGTTGAAACGTCAAGGTGCTTAATGTGTCATTTCTGTGATTGTAGATTATTACTCTTTTGCAGATGAGTGTGAATAGGCCTAAAAGTGTGAAGTACAGAGATGATTATGCAAAAAGATACTCTGCTCCTTGCGAGTGAATTTATTGAATGCTCGTCAAGTTTCCATACCTGAGAGAAAGTATGGGATGGGGTGACCATGCTGGGCGAATGTAAAATAAAGAAAGGGGGTCTGACCGTATTTGGGCCTTTGTTTTTAAGCTCCTGGATACTTGGACAATATCAATTAATCGCAAGTAGGACTGAAAGATGGATGGAGGTAGATTGGATTTAAGATTTCATCAATCTGGATCCACACCATCAGAAGAATCAGCTCTGGATTTGGACAAAAACTACTGTAACAAAACCAATCTGCCATCATCATCCAGTCCACCATCACCCCAAGCTTTTGCATCAAGTAATCAGCACTCTGAAAGCAATGCTGCCTACTTCTCGTGGCCCACTTCCAGCCGATTAATTGATGCAGCTGAAGATAGGGCAAATTACTTTGGTAACCTTCAGAAGGGAGTTTTACCTGAAACTCTTGGACGACTGCCTTCAGGGCTGCAAGCAACCACCTTGCTTGAACTGATGACCATTAGGGCATTTCACAGTAAGAACTTGCGCCGTTTCAGTCTTGGCACAGCAATTGGATTTCGGATTCGTCGAGGATTCTTAACTGATATACCGGCTATCCTTGTCTTTGTTGCTCGGAAGGTTCACAGACAATGGCTCAATCATATACAATGCTTGCCGGCTTATCTTGAGGTTAGAAATTCTGGCACATGTGTCTTAGGGTGGAAAACTCATGGCTTTTCCTAATTTATTGTGATACTGTTTGTGGAGGGTTTTGTCTTCATCTGCTTCTCAAACTTAGGGTCTAGTTTGAACAATCTTGGTTCTGGGCAAAAAAAAACTGCATCTGAAAATCCCTCTCATTGACGCATAGCAATGTGTGCTGTGTTTGGTTTTGCTCAAGGAAATGAACCCATGGGAATCTCGAACTTTGTTAAAACTTAAATGCAATGTTTGCTTGCTTTTTATTGAACTTTTGGTACCTGAGATCTAAAAGGCTTTGCCATTTATTGAGCAGGGCCCTGGTGGTGTGTGGTGTGATGTTGATGTTGTGGAATTCTCTTACTTTGGCGCACCTGCTGCAACTCCAAAAGAACAATTGTATAATGAGCTTGTAGATGGTTTGCGGGGAAGTGATCTATGCATTGGTTCTGGTTCCCAGGTGTGTGTTTCTTCTTCTTCTCCACAGCTGGTTCTTCTTCTTGTATGCTGCTTAGCGGACAGGCTAAGTTCTGTCATTTAGTTAAATGCAAATGGATGCTGGCAGGAGTAATGGTGACTAAGGAGGTATAACTAGGTCCCTTTAGACAAATTCAATTTGTTTAAAATGAATTTTCCAAATGTAAGTTTAATTCCAAGTTGTAGGCTATTTATGACTTTGTTAGGTGAACAATTACCGGATAACTGTATTGGGCAATGATAAGTAAAATCCTACTTCCAGACAAGATAGAATTATTTTGCATATTTCTTAGTTCTAGTGTTCTAACTGATTTACTTCCTAATGATGGCTCAATTTTTTGTCAAGTACCATACATACAAAAGTCAAAGTTAAATAACCAATTGCAGTACAATCCTTATTCGAAGAGAATAATTTTCAGACATATTTACTTATAGCAATAAGTTTTACAAAAACACTATTGGATAGAATCTGTTCAATAAATTGTGTCAGATACAGGGAACTGCTTTTTGCCTCTTAGCCTCAAACATAAAGATGATTTCTTGGTCCAAGCATTTGCATATGGTTCACTTTATTTTGAGTTCATACACATGCTTTTCTTCAATGTTAATGTCCTGAGCAATCATTTTGAATCTGATAGCCAGTTCTGTGTGTAAGTGCACCAATACCATTAATATGACAAAACTACTGCTAATGCTGCATAAGTTGAAGAAGAGTTGCCATGTGAATTGTGTGCCTTAGGATCCATTAAATATCCCAAACCTAATTTGTTTACCGTTAGTTTTAATGTTTTGACATGACATTTATGTTCTTTTTGCTTTTTTATTTATTTATTTTTTGAGATATGTCCTACCTTATTGGCATTTGGAGTCATAACAGTCTTAATTCACTGCAAGTCACATAGGTCCATATCATCAGATGGTGTTATATTGTATTCAGCCCATTTTGAATTAGTATCAGCTAGGGTCAGACGAAAATGAAAGCTTATTTCTCTCCATACACGCTTCATATCATCTGGAGGCCTTTTCTTTTTTAGTACATTACATCAATTATCTTTTTTCGCTACCATCTTAAGAAAATTTTCATGAAGATGGTGCTGGAGCTTTGTCTAATCATTCCCTCTCTAGAGGATTGCACTGGGAAGGGTGTTGAGTGTAAAATTTTGTCAAATCATTCTTTTGCATAGATTTGTATTGTCAATGTGACATGTAGACCAATTGACATTATGAATGTTGTGTCACTGACTAGAACTCGATTAGGATAAGGTGCATTTGATAATGATGATGATGAAGCTCAAAATACTTTAAGCCCTGTTTTTTCTGACTTCCTCATTTGGGTCTCCATATATAGTTTTAATCTTTTCCTAGTGATTCTTCATGGATTCAAGTTATTTATAGCATTATATCTTCTCTCTAGGATGACTCTTTAAGCTCTGGAATGATTTCTTTAGGAATGTTGAGTTAAAGGTCAGTAATAGGGATAGGACCATATATTAGTTTGATAGGTGGTGCAGTCATCGATCTCTTCCTGACCTTCTTGTCTAGCTAGGAATAGAGAAGCTTTTGTCGGTGAGTGCTTTTAGTATCATGGAGAAGGTTGCGTTAGAAATTTAGAAATCTCTCCTATAATTGTTTCCTTCCTAGAATATCACTATTTCCTTATTTCTAGAGTTTCATTCTCTTTATTTGGATAAGATTATGTTTCCTTATTGGTATTGTTTCCTTTATTTTTCTTTCTTGATTGAGTCAACCAATCCTAATTATTTGGGATTGGTTGGCGAAATTGGGATCCATACTTGTAACAAATACCTAGTGTATAGTCCCATGATACAAGACATGGAAAAGTATTCTTTCCCACCTGGTATCAAAGCCATTATCCTTGGGCAATCTCTCAATCAAACTTTACTACTAAATAATTGGCCTTACTGCTGGTTTTTTCTTTCTTTCTTTGTATTGTCATGTGCCTAATGTTTGTAAGGGTTTCTTGGTATTTTTGCAGCAGTTGTACTGTAACAAGTTGCTCAAAGTTGTACTTTGTATTGGCAGCCTTGTTGACACCAAACTAAATCGCTTGGATTAGTATAAAAACCTAATCCAGCTAAATGCGAAGGGATCAAAAAGCATTTTTCTAGAAATTCTCCGTTTCTCTCTCTCAATTTCTCTCTCTTGACTTTGCTTTCTCTCGTGTACTTATGTTTTCCTCTCTTTCTCCAAATCTTCTCTCATTAATCCCTAAATTTTGCCCTAATTCTCTCAATTAGTAGAGAATTGACCTTGTCAGATTTGAGGACCTAACATGCGTCTTTTGCAACTTGCAGATAATCGGCCTTGCCTTCTATGCCCTCTCTGTTTTGTTTTGTTTTTTTGTTTTTTGTTTTTTTTTATGCGGTCACCAATCAAGATCTGACCCAAGGCCGACCCGACCAAATTGGAACAGTAGCGCCAGAATAGTAGCACTGAAATAGTACCAGAACAATATTTTAATACTTCATATGTTTTAGGATTCTACTTGATTTAAGATTCTACTTCATGTTTCTACTTGATTTAGGATTCTATTTCATGTTTGATTAGGGTTTTTTTTTTTATTAAGATTCTAGTTGACTTTTATTTAGGATTTATTTCTATTAGGATTTTAGTTAGATTTTGTTTACAAATATTAGATGGATTTGAATTAGTCAAATACTATAAATATGCTTAGGATCTAGAGTTTGTAATCAAGTTTTTCTCAATCAAATTTCAGCAACGTATTTGGGTTTTCTTAGCAAAACAGTCTTGTTTTTGCGTCTTCTTGAAAGCCAAGTTTCAGCCATTGAAGTTTGTTCTTTTAAGGGTTTATTTTGGTGTGTTTTCTTCACACATGCGCTACACGCTGCGTCATTTTTTGTTCGGGCATGCCCAACACCTTTCTTATCTATTCTTCCTGAACAACCATAACTGACTGTCACAATCCTAGGGTTTGGCTAGGGTTGTGATAGGAATTTAGGAGAGATTTAGGGAAGAGAAATCAGTAAGGAGGGAGGTTTAGAGCTGAAAATAGAAGGAATTGGGAGGAAGAGAAGAAGAACCGAGAGAGAGAGAAATTAAGAGAGAGAAATAGAGTTGAAATGTATTCTTCAATTTCAATGATAAAACCCTCCTCTAACTACTCAAGCCTATTTATAGGCTTACAATTGAAAATGCTTAACAACAACAGAAAATACAACTAATAAGGAAAACACATGTATTACTAATATATCCTAGGGGGTTCCTTGGGGTCATGACAATCCCCACCTCTTCAAACAATTCTTGTCCCCAAGAATTGACTGCTCTTAACCCATTATTCAGCCAATTCCAGCCTTAATAATTTGTTTTCTTCTTCGCCTTGTCTTGTTCTCATCTCTCACTTTTCTTTTCTTTTGTCTTGCCATATCTTTTCCTCCGAAAACAGCAATATCATGAGTCGCTGCAGCACTTGTTCCAGCCATCCTCCCATTCTTTGTTGCTCTCAAAATTAATTCCATTTGACCTATCACACCTTCCACCATAATCTCTCTAACTGTAGAGAGTAAGTCAAATTGCTTTGCAGGCTGAAATTTGGTTCGATGCTGCTGCTTTCCAATGGAAATGAGAACTATCGAAGCAGCAAAAGTCTTGTTTCTGTCCACAAAGAATTTCCCCATGATCTTCCCAATGTCTTCTTTCTCTTTAGTAGAGGTATCCTCAATTGGGGTATCTTTAACTTCCAGCAGATTTTTCTGGAAGTTACCACTTATCCTTAGGTCTTTATTAGCCTCATACTTTTCATCAGCTGCAAGGACACTACCACCATTGCCATCCTTCCCTTCTAGTTGTGATATATCATCCTCCAGCAAATATGAACAGTGATCCCCACAGATAGCATTGTCCCATCCCTCTTCCTTGCTGAAATCTTTAGTTACAATTGGTCGGTCCAACTCCAATTTTTCCTCCGACTCATGCTTGACATGATTTGCAGCCTTATAAGCTCCACCATCAAATTTTTTTCTGAAAGAATTCTGATTTGGGACACCATCCGATCCTTCCATCCCTGCTCTAATCACCAAAGGTAATGGATCAGCTTTAGCTTCCTCAAATGCTGCCTTATTAATCTGTTCATCACAGATTCTCTTGGGATAATGACATTCACCACCCATATCATTACTAATGTTGCATTTCCCCTTTATAATTCTGCTGGAATCGGTACACTTCTTCCACTCCACCTTGGAAATAGGTAGTGAATCAGCTTCTCGACTTCTTGCTTTCTCCTTCGGCTGCTCCATTTTAAGGAAATCTTCTTTGTTAAAACTCCCATGATAATCCTCAAAGTATTCGGTGGGAAAATTGTAATGATACTCCTTAGATAGTATCATTGCAAACTCTTGCAACTTTTCACGTATCATTTGGCCGAATTCTTGGCTCGATTCACGTACCATACTTCTTGTTCCTTTGTCTAATTGGCTGCTAACTGAAAATGCAGCCTCCTTTGGCTGCCATTGAGGCTCCATTCCAGCTGCAAAGGAAACTTTCTCCTGCTGCAATTGAGACTCCATTAGACTCCTTCGTGCGCCACTTCCCAAGGCTTCATGAGCAGGACATTCCATTGAAAATGCAGCATCCTTCGGCTGCAATTGAGGTTGCTCTCTTGCATGAAAATTAACCACTGAAAATGCAGCATCATTCGGCTGCAGAGGAGACTCCAATTGTTTCATACGCAAGCTATCCGTCATGGCAGAATTCTCAAGAGCAGGACCAGTCAAAGGCCAAGGCATGGGAGCTTGATACATCCTTAATCCAACTCTTCTGTGAACAAATCGGGTTCTTAGTTAGAATTGCCTCAAACGCAATTCACTGCCTATGCAGTGTCGGACTTCTAATTGGAATCCCCTAAATTACCACTCGATTAGTTCCGATAATGATTGAGGTTGTCTTCCCAAACTGCTACTATCACAGCTCGGAAAGCAATAGCGAATTAAACCGCTGCCCGCCTTCCCAGTCGAACCTTCTATCTTTCCTCAGTAAAGAGATCTACGGCTAAGAATGTTCAACGGAACTCACCGGAAGCCACTCCTCCTACTTCTTCTTCAGATCCGAGCCGACCTCTCCTCCTTGTGCGTCGGAATCAATTCCGCAATTCACCAGTAAAATCAAGATTCCGCCAAGCTCTATAAGTTTCCCTTGCCTCGTCTCCTCATCTGCGCACTTTGATTATTGCCTCACCTCCTTTCACTGGAAATCGCTGCTTCAACAATCGAACAACCTTCCAGATCGATGAAATTCTACAAGATCGCCGAAGTTTCCCACTGGAATCGTCTAGGCTGCTCGCAATTGCTGCCGATTCGACAATCGCTTTCCTCGACTCCTCCTTCTCGCCCAATCACCAACCACGGTTTGCAACCACTGGCTCGGTTTCGTAATTAACCGGAATTGCTTCACCTAATTGTCAACGACAATCTCCGTTGTAGATCGATAGCAAAGTCAGATCCTCATTCCGTCAACTCTCTGTTATTTTTGGAATCGCTTAGCCCAGCCTCGACTTGGTTTCCACTCTGCTTAAGTTGCTTCACCAATCCGCTTCGAACAACTTCTGCGATTCGCGGTTGAGCGTCTACCTTCTGCTCGTTCCCAAGAAAGTCGAACACTCTTCTAGATCACAAGTCGTGATCGCTTATACCTCAGCTTCCCATACCAGCTGTGCTACTCTGATTTGGACTTCAAGTTCAACTTGATATCATCGTCGGTCTCTCCTTCACACACCAATTCCGAGCAAGACTTATTAAAATTCGCTGTCGTTCGTCAACTTTTTCAATTCTGCTGAGTCCTAATTCCACACCCAATCACCGTCCAACACTCCAAGTCGGCCAATTGTTCGCCTATGATCGCAATTGCCGTCGATCTTCAATCGTTCAAGAATCTGGACTAGCCTCAATCGCTTGCCTCGATCGCACGCCTTACAATCTGGATCTTACGCATTGATACAAGACTTTTAGATCCTTAGCCAAAAATCATCGAAATCACTTACTGGAATGTATTGGAATTGTCGGAACTCTAGAATGTGCTTGAATCACGGCTCTGCTTCTCCATCCGTCCTTGTTCGACTGCAACAACGTTGCTTGTTTTGATTGCAACTTTGACGTGGACTGTCGGAATTAGTCTAACTCACCTTTGAGTCTCCGATAAGAATTGCCAAGGTCACAACCTAGAATTGATTGGAATCACAGCCAAGGATTGACTTCTCTGATACCAATTGTCACAATCCTAGGGTTTGGCTAGGGTTGTGATAGGAATTTAGGAGAGATTTAGGGAAGAGAAATCAGTAAGGAAGGAGGTCTAGAGCTGAAAATAGAAGGAATTGGGAGGAAGAGAAGAAGAACCGAGAGAGAGAGAAATTAAGAGAGAGAAATAGAGTTGAAATGTATTCTTCAATTTCAATGATAAAACCCTCCTCTAACTACTCAAGCCTATTTATAGGCTTACAATTGAAAATGCTTAACAACAACAGAAAATACAACTAATAAGGAAAACACATGTATTACTAATATATCCTAGGGGATTCCTTGGGGTCATGACATCGACCTTCTACAATTTCTTTGACAATGAGTGATTCAGGAAGCATTACCTCCACATCAACCATGCTTGTTTCGCAGCCTTTAACTAATTCATTGAATGGAGAACTTCCGAATATGAGAGAATACCGACTTGTTGGAAAGAAATACATTCAGTCGTCACAAATTATGAAAACACATCTTAAAGGGAGAGGAAAGCTTAGCCACTTGGTAGGAACCTGACCTAGCAAAGAGGATTTCAAGTTTCAAGCCTAGGATGAAGAAGATTCCATGATAATCTCATGGTTATGGAGCTCGATGCAATCTAAAATCAGCAAAAACTGTATGTTTCTTCCCATTGTCCTAGAGACTTGGGAAATTTTTTGTCAGTTGTACTCCAAAGCTCAAGATGTAGCAGTCATATTTTAACTCAAGACGAAGATTTCAACGACAAAACAAGGTACTCTTTCAGTCACCAAGTACTATAATGTCATAAAGGGACTTTGGCTTGAAATAGACCACTATCAAAATGCACAAATGAAGTGCCCAACAGATATTCGAGTTTCTGGCAGGTTTGATCTTGGACTTTGATCAGGTTCGAGTTCAAATGCTAGGAAAGAAGCGGCTACCATCATTAACTGAATTTTTTGCTATTGTAAGCACTGAAGAGAGTCAACAGACAATTATTCTTGAGACCCAACAAATAGAAGGGTCAGCCATGGTATCAAAAGGAGTCAAGGACAACAACAGCCTTGGACAAAACTGAAAGCCAGATTCAGCGAAAACATCAAGTTGAGATGGGTTATGGAGTACTTGTTGCAAGAAGCCATGACACATGAGTGAGAACTGCTACAAACTCCACAAAAGGGCCCAAGTTCTTAATTGGACTAGGGGCCCACAACAACCTCACGCCAATCTAATGAATGGAGAAGGAACTCCTCAAGAGAAGCCAAAGTTCGCTGGTGAAGAACCTTTGCAAAGGGACGAGTTTGATAAAATCATGGCCTTTTTTGACTCTCTTTCTAAATCTTCTTTGTGTGTTCATTAGCTTAATCAAGTGAGTGTCTAATCTTTGAAAACTCCGAAGTTTGGGATTATCATAACTAGTGGGTTCTTGATTTAGGATCAACTACTCATGTGACACATGACCCAAACTCGTTTTGACACCTACAAATCTTCTCTCGGTAATAGAAGAATCATTATTGTTGATGGATCTCCTATTACTGTTGTCAGACAAGGACACGTAAAGCTAAGTCCTCAACTCACACTAAAAGATGTTCTCCATGTTCCTAAGCTCTCTACCAACCTTCTCTCCATCCACCAACTCAGCAAAAATTTAAAATTGAAGAGTGATTTTTTCTCCTAACCATTGTGTTTTTCAAAACCTGCAAATGGGAAGGATGATTGGATTTGCTAGGGAATGGAACGGGCTTTACTACCTTGAGGATTCAAGTATGGGGTGATGCTTGGTTGGTGTTTTCTAAAGCTCATGGTGTTTCCTTCAACTTATCCAATTCAAATATTTCAAATTCATTTGAAATTTGGGTTCAACATTTTAGGTTAGGACATCCTCCTTTCAGTTCACTCAGGAACACGTTTCCCTTACTTTCAAAATGTTGCAATCAATAATTTTCATTGTGACATTTGTGAACTTGCCAAACATCATTGTGTTTCCTTTTCTCTGAATAATAATAGAGCTTCTAAACCTTTTTGAAAGAAAAATCAGAGGTTAGTTTGATCTTTTAGAATTCTCATAAAATGATAACTACTTAGTTTGGGATATCAATCAAGAGGATTATATTTGATAATGGAAGAGAATATTTTAATCAAAGTCTTGTAAATTTTCTTCCAAAAAAAAAAAAAAGGAATTGTCCACAAATCCTTTTGTATTGATACACCCCAACAAAATGAGATTGCTAAAAGAAAAAATACACATTCTAAATGTCACTCGTACCCTCCTATTCCACACTAATATTCCTAAACAGTTTTGGGGAAAAGCTCCTTTGACTATTGCCTATGTAATCAATCAGGTTCACTCTAAAGTTTTGAGTAACAAGAGCCCCATATAGGTATTATTTGAATTCTATCCTGATTTCTCACCTAGTCACAAAATACCTCCTAGAGTCTTTGGATGTGTTGCTTTTGTTCGCATAACAACAACAACAACAACATATCTAACCTTTATCCCACTATGTGGGGTCGGCTACATGAATTCTAGACTTCCATGTATCTTTTGTTCACATATACAATCAAAACCAAAACAAACTTAACCCTTGAGCTCTAAGATGCTTCTTCATTGGGCACTCCAACAGTCAAAAAGGCTATAAATTTTATCACCCATTAACCCATAGTGTCTTCGTCACCATGGATGTCACATTCAATGAAAAATAGCCATATTTTCCTTCCTTCAATCCCTATCTTCAAGGGGAGCATTCATTGGAAGATATAGGATTAGACTTCAAACTATCACTTCCTCCACAACCACTTCCTTCCTCCACTCATATACCACTTTCTTCGTCTCCACATGATTCATTAGTGGACATCGTGGCTCAAGAACAACACTAGCCAGTTGAACCAGCTCCAAAGACAGCTCCGGACGAACCATACTTCAAGTTTACTCAAGGAGGCCAAAGTCCAATTCGGAACCAACACAAATTGAAGGAATTAAACCAATATCAAGTAATGAAATCACTCAACCTACATCATTTGTTGATGAACTTGAGTTTTGTGATTTAGATTTACCTATTGCATTGAGAAAAGCTAGCAAGAAATGTATCCATCGTCCCATCTCCCAGTTTGTTTCACTTCACAAACTAGCACCGCAACACAAAGCCTTTTATCACTACTATTGATTCAGTTGCCATTTCCACCTCGATAAATGAGGCTTTAGAGGATAAGGATTGGGTACAAGCTATGAAAGAGGAGATGAATGCACTAAAGAAGAATAACATGTGGGAAGTTGTGACTTTACCCTTGGGGAAGAATAAGGCAAGGTTGGTCGTTAAAGAGTACACTCAGACTTATGGAGTTGATTACTAAGAGAAGTTTGTGCTAGTAGCAAAAATGAATATGGTATGATTACTGCTCTCCCTTGCAGCTAATTTTAGTTGGTATTTGCAACATTTCGATGTGAAGAATGCATTCTTACATGGGGAGCTAGAATAGGAAGTTTTTATGGATCTTTCACCAGATTTTAACAATAACGTTGGAGCTAATCAAGTGTACAAACTAAAAGGGCTTTGTATGGTCTCAAACAACCCCCAAGAGCCTAGTTTGGAAGATTCACAAAAGCAATGCTTGGAATGGGCTACAAGCAAAGTAAGGGAGACCACACTGTTTATTAAGCATTCAAGTCAAGGTATAGTTATTGCCCTTTTGGTGTACGTTGATGATATAATTGTGACTGGGGATAATAAAGTCAAACAAGAGTCCCTCAAGAAGTATCTAGCCCTAGAATTTGAGATCAAGATCCTCGACAAGCTCAAATACTTGCTTGGTATTGCCTATTCTAAGAAGGGCATCTTTATATGTCAAAGAATGTACATTTTGGATTCCTAAAAGAAACTGGAAGTCTCAATAGCAGGGTAAGAAGTATTTCTATTGATCCAAACTACAAAATAATTGGGAAGGGAGAGAGTTGTGTGATCGATAAAGGAAGATATTGGAGACTAGTGGGTATGCTTATATATCTATCCCATACAAGGTTGAACATGGCTTATGCAATTGGAGTAGCAAGTCAATTTATGCATGGCCATAGAGAAAAGCATATGCAAGTGGTCTTTAGAATCCTCCATTATCGTAAGGCATCTCCAAGCAAAGGTTTCTTATTTAAGAAGGGTACCAAGTTGACTATTGAAGCTTGTATCGATGTTGATTATGTTGGATCTCTAACAGATAGAAGGTCCACATCAGGTTATTGCACTTTTCTGGGAGGGAATAACTTGGAGAAGTAAGAGGCAAAGTGTGGTTACTAGATCTAGTGCGGAAGCTAAATTTAGAGCAATGACGAATGGAGTATATGACCTTCTATGGCTTAAGATCATTGTTGAAGATATCAAAGTTAAGCAAGAAGGAAATATGAGACTTTATTGTGAGAACAAGTCAACCATCAATATTGCGGTTCAACATAATCGAATCAAGCATATTGAACTAGATAGGCACCTCATAAAGAAAAAGCTTGATTGTGGATTGATTAGTACTGCTTACACTCCAACTAATGACCAACTAGCCGATGCATTAATCAAGGAACTACTAGTGTCAAGATTTCAAGAGATCATCAGCAGTTGGGAATTGATGATATTCACTCACCAACTTGAGAGGGAGTGTTAAAAATCCTAAAATCTCTCCTATAATTGTTTCCTAGAATATCTCTATTTCCTCATTTCTAGAGTTTCCTTCTCTTTATTAGGATAAGATTATGTTTCCTTATTGTTATTGTTTCCTTTATTTTTCTTCCTTGATCGAGTTGACTAATCCCTAATTATTTGGGATTGGTTGCCTAAATTGAGATCCATACTTGTAATAAATACTTAGTGTACAGTTCCACAATACAATACATAGAGAAGTATTCTTTTTCACAGGTTGTGTTTGGTCCCTTATTTCCTGGAGAAATCTTCAATATTTTGAGCTTGATTCAGTGACAGCTTTCGTTGTCTGTCAGGATTTCTCTCCAGATTTCTTGTTTGAGAACAGTTGGGTTAGGAGGCTTGATTGGGGTGGTAGACACTCAGTCAGAGCACCCTGTGGTGCCCTAACTGATAGAGGCGAATCCTTCCATGGAAAGTTATTTGGAGATTGATAGCTCCTCCCTAGATTGCTTATTTTATTTGGATGGTAGTCTGTAATGGCGTTCTCAATATCAATAAACAACTTGAGGAGAGACCATGTCATCTGCTGCTGCATGTGGCCTTGCTGTCTGTGTGTCCAGAGTGTCCAGCTAGGGAAAGTTAGATAGCTTTGACTAAGAGTGTTATCTTTCTCGGCTGTGCTTGAATACTTAGGTGCAGGCATCCACCCGCTACATACTTTGAGTTCATATGGCTCTTGTGCAATAATTGCACATTATACAACAGCTTATTCTTTTTTCTTATGGTTTCAGGCTTTGTCTTGCAATTTGAGATTCATATGCTGGAGATAAGTGATTGTGCATGTGGCACTTAGCAGATGCTTTAGAGTGCTCATGCTTGCGTGCATGCATCTACGGGGTTTGCATAAGTATGTGGTCATTCTTGGTGAAGCAGTATTCTTTTCTTCTTCTTTTCTTTTCTTTTCTTTTCTTTTCTTTTTTTTTTTTAAAAAAAAATTCTTCTAAGACTAGGCTTCTTGTGTCTGTTTGAGGTGTGTATCTTAGGGCTGTCTGTTGAGCGTTGTGCTACCATCGCTTTTTGGTGATAAATAGCTTCTCCTTGCCTCACCCCTCCCCTACTAAAATAATTAATAATAATAAAGGATAAATGTAAACAAACAAAACTAAGAAATCAAAATGGTTGTAACAGTACATAGAACTTTATGTTGTCCAACTCAAAGGTGTTGGCTCTTCAAGTTCTATTGCTTTGATATCTACCCTGAATGAGTTTTCATTCTATGGTATAAGAGAGAAGTTTCTGAGAATTCGGCATTATGCAGTGGCGCATTTTCTAACATGTATGCAAGTGCTTTCTTTCTTTTATAAGATGTATGTTCCATAACTGACAAACAACTGATGTTGCATAGTTTTTTACTAATGCTTGGTTCTGTTCTTTTGCCAATTTATCACTGTCATAGTTATGAAATTTATGGTGGCTATCTCAGGTTGTGGGGTTAAGGCTTGTGATTATTGTTTTCATTTCTCAAGTTGATAGTTGAGCATGGCCTTTGGTAGTGACAATATGGTCGTTGCTTTCTAGCTAAAAGGTCAAGGGTTCTAGTTGTGACAACAGCCCCTTCGCAAAAAAGCAAGGGTAAGGCTGTGTATTAAAACAACTCTCCCCCTACCATCTCAAAGCTAGGAACCTCGTGCACTGGGGATGCCCTTTTTTATGTCAAGTCGAGTACTCCTCTATCATTAGATTGTCCACTATGTCCAAGTTGGGTCATACTGAAGGAATTGTTGGTTTTAACCATATATATGTGTATATTTCCCCGAGATCCAAACATATAGTGTTGAAATTTCAAAACCTGCTCTCTTAACTTATTCTGCAAACATAACACTTTTTGTTAAGTCATGGTTGTAAACTGCAACTTCAAAGCTGCTATAGCCTTGAAATTCTCTTGAACTATTGAAATTGTGGTAGGAGCTATTACAGCCACAACTTTAAGGCTTCATAGCCTTGAAATTCTCATGAAATATTGAACTTGTGGTAGGAACGAACAAGTTCGCATTAAAGTTGTGATGTTGAAATACTACTTGAAAAGGACATGGGGTGGACAGCTAGTTTGGTGGCAGTGGGTTCAAGGACTTTGGACTTCTTGTGCTTGATTTTGAAATAATCTCTTCAACCTTACCTTTTCCTGCTTTTCAGAAATGAATGCTGCAAAATTTTCTATTAGATGTTCTGTTAGCATGCCATAAAATTTTGTGTGTTTATAGTAGTGGTCTTTAAGATGCATGGATTGGTGTACTTGTTGTTGCTTATGGCCTTCTGCCACTGAAAGAGTGATTTGTTAATGAAAATTTGATACATATAATCTGTTGTTCTCTTGAAATTAAAGAACCCTTATTGTGTTTTTAGGTTGCAAGCCAAGAAACATGTGGAACCTTGGGTGCTATTGTCAAGAGCCGAACAGGAAATCGGCAGGTGGGCTTTCTTACAAATCGCCATGTGGCCGTTGATTTGGATTACCCAAACCAGAAAATGTTTCATCCCCTGCCACCAAGCCTTGGACCTGGGGTTTATCTTGGTGCTGTGGAAAGAGCCACATCATTCATAACAGATGATCTTTGGTATGGTATCTTTGCTGGGGCAAACCCAGGTAATCTGCATTTATTCAGCAGCATCAGTTCCCCCATTTTTTATCTTCTTTTTTTTTTTTTTTTGGGTTTCCTCGCCGGGGGGGAATGTAAATGGAAGCCAATTGGTCTTCCTTGTGGAAATTTTCCTGTTTGTCTTCATGCTATTGGATCAAGATATGTGACATAAATATATAAAGAAATGATAGCCATTGATATGGTTATTTAGTGAGAAGTATTATTCTCGTCAATTCAACTCAGATGCGACACAAATGAAACATGTTACATGGAATGGGTACTTGGGGTGCAGTTACATATCTAGCCATCAAATTTTCTTCTTTGAAAGTCCAACAAACAGGAACATGACCAGATATTCATATTTCTTAGTATGGATGTAATTTTCATGTAACATATATTATTAAGAGCATTTTTGTTACTTTGACCTGACCTTCTCATAAAATAACAGTGTGGGATATTCATAATCTTGTAGCAAAGTCTAATTACCAGACATGTTTACTTATTGCTAGTCCTGGTAGACCTTATAGACCTATTGAAAATATGTCAGATTGTTGTCAAATTTTGGGTGTTTATCATGTGCTTCATGTGTTTGAAATAATCCATGTAACATAGTATGTGACGGTAGTTGTACCTTGAATTTTTTAGGTGTGCTGTCCATGCTGGATGACAATGTAGACATGACACTCATTTGGCACTTCATAAGTGTTGTTTTTAAATTTCCTTTTAATTTAGGTGTGGGCACTCAGGTTTCGTGAAAATAACTTGCAGTATAATGACAAGATAAGAAGGATACCAATTTATAACTTTAAATTTCTTTGCCTTACAGGCTTTCTAATCTTAAGACAACATACAAAATTTAATTTGTTTATGAATAAAGCTTTCTAAAGAAAATATTTGGACTTCTATTCATACTTTTTCTCCAATTTGAAGAATGTGGAACTTGGTTACTTACTTTTTTCTATGTAAAAATACTTTGTACTGTTGGTAGGTTGGTATATTTTATTGCTAGGAATGGTGCACACATTCTATATATGTGTAATTTTATCATATTTTTATGTGACTGTAAAATCCCTTTAAAACTAAGAGAGAAGTTTCTCTAAAGGTTATAAGATTATAATCTAGGGGACAGAATTTTGGGCCCTAAATCACCATCATGTGTAAGAGGCATAAAGGTGTTATGGTTGATGTGCAGCCATGCAATAAATGACAGAATTAGAAATAAGGTTATCTATAATAAGGTTAGCTCCTAAGACGTGTGAGATATAATTAAGATGTTTGATCATATAAAAAAACATCAATAGATACTCTTGTGAGGTGATTGGATGGAATAGAAGTAGTTAGTAGTAAAAGAAGTAGAGAAAATCAAGAAAATTTTGTTGGAAAACTCTTAGGCATGACAAAAGTTAGAGTGATCTTATAAAAGATATGGCTATAGATAAAGATGATTGAGGGTAGACTCATGTTACCTAGTAGGATTAAGACTTGATATGTTGTTGTAATAAGTTCTTTTTATGATTCTGAGTCCAAGTCAGCATCTTTCGACTAGATCCTGATTTTCTTTTTTCATTTAGAGCAGTCCTAACTCGGCTAGATTTGTGTTCCCTATCAGTTGAGCTGCATGTATGTTTTGTTTACTTGAGTGGTGTGATAAAATATATTACGTACTAATGTGTTTCTGATTGTGTTTTGACCTCCACTGATATTTATAACAATCTGGTAATCCTCCAGAAACATTTGTTCGAGCTGATGGGGCCTTCATTCCTTTCTCTGAAGATTTTGACATGTCCAATGTGACCACATCAGTTAAGGGAATAGGTGCAATTGGTGAGGTTAATGTGATCGATTTGCAGTCTCCAATTAACAGCCTTATTGGCAGGCAAGTTTTAAAAGTTGGAAGAAGCTCTGGCTTGACTACAGGGACTATAATGGCTTATGCCCTGGAGTACAATGATGAGAAAGGGATTTGTTTCTTTACTGATTTTCTAGTTGTTGGGGAGAATCAACAGACCTTTGACCTTGAAGGTGATAGTGGAAGCCTGATTCTCTTAACAGGTCAAAATCAGGAGAAACCGCGGCCAGTTGGGATCATTTGGGGTGGGACAGCTAATCGAGGTCGGTTGAAATTAAGAGTTGGGCAACCTCCCGAGAATTGGACTAGTGGAGTTGATCTGGGGCGTCTTCTTGACCTCCTTGAGCTTGATCTGATTACAAACAATGGAGGACTTCAAGGTTTGTCCTGAATCTTTTATTTATCTTCAACTTAACACAACATTGCCTCTGAAAAGTGTAAAAGGTTCTTTTAGAACAAGGTGCATTTTTCAATTACAGTTATGGCAAGGAGTCCTATAATGATAGTGTCTTGGAAGGATTAACTGCTTGCAGCGGTCCTCCAACTTTGATACTTTTAATTTAAGCACTCTGGATTTTTGAAGGCAAGAAAATGTATGCATCATTCACTTTTTATCAAACAAGGAAGTTTTAATATTTAAAACTGAAAAAAAATGCTTTAATGAGAAAAATGAGAACATGGAGGAAACCAATTACAATCGCATGTGAAATTCAAATGTATTTGCAAATGATTTTGCAGTTTTTCCTAGGGAATGCGTATTATTTAATGGACTAACTTTCAGATACCAATTTACACCTTTCTTATTTCTTCCGGTTAGGTTGACTGACTTGTTTATGAAAACCAGGTTAAATAGAAAAAATTAAAAGTTAAGGATGAGAATGAAATTGTGAACAAAGTTTGAGGGATAAATTGTCAGTGTACCAAGGATTGATAATGATAAATATAATCTACTTTCATACAAAGTGACAAGCAAGATAGGAGCATAATTGAGGAAATGTTTGATGACTTTTGGAACTTCGAAGAAGCTAGAAAATATTTTGCAACTTCGACTCTGTATATGCTTGCTTCTTTTACTCACTTATATTTTTCATGATTCTTTGTGTGTGTGTGTGTGTATACATGTATTTTGCCTTCATCTTTTTTGTTTTGGAATATTGATGAGCAAATTTAGCACTCCTGTATAATTGGAAAATCATATATATTGTTGCATTGGCAACTACTGAGTGCTAAACCAATGAAAAATATCCTGTCCGTTGTGCCAACAGAGATAGGATTATTGGTGGCAAAAGATTCTCATCTTACTTCTATATCAAATTTTTATTGCGGTTTATGTTGTGTTCACCACTTGATCCATGCTAACTTCTTCATCTTGTTGTTCAAGCTGCACTACTAGATCAAAGAAATGCTTCTGCAGTGGGCATGGATTCTACCGTGGGGGAATCATCTCCCCCTGACCGGGTCCAACTGAAAGATAAAGCTGAGAACCATGAACCTCTTGGGCTACACATCCAGCAACTTCTTACTGAAGGTGAATCTCATCAGAGGCTAACCGCACCATTCATGCACGATGAGTTTCTTATTGAAGGTGGTATTGAGGCAGCTCCCAGTGTAGAGCACCAGTTCATTCCATGTTGTTCTGGAAGAACTCTGGCTCAGGAAAACAATCAATCGGGACATTCAGAAACAAGAACCCTTGCAGCATTTAGGAACAGATCCACTGAGGATCCTTTGGTTTCCTTGCAGCTGGGCGAGCCACATCCAAAGAGAAGGCGGCAGTTTGATTCCCCATTACGCATCAGAAGCCCAGAACGAAGCAAATGAGAACCAACTCATATTTTGCTCGCCATGTTTCTTTTGCAAAAGTGCCTTCACTGGGATGCTTCACATTCTGGTCCAAATTCCGGTGCCTGCAGACACTTAGAATTGGATCTTGAAGTTCCAGCTTCCCGGTTACGGAGGCGAATCCAGATCATGCCTCCCACGAGATTATAATACTACCTTTGCTGCTTATATTTTGTTACAAGTTTACAACCATAGGTTACATATGTGGTTTATACGATATTTAAGGGAAAATATGTCTTAGGAGGGTAACTGTATATTGTTCTTATCTGATTTGTAATTTTGTACCATTTTGTCCAAGACATTTGTATCATTATAGGGTTATGAACTGCTTCCGCAAGAGAACAAGAATGTAAGGGAATGTTAGTTTTGGCCAGCAACCCAATTTACTCGGTTGCTGGCCAAGTTCTTGGTGAAATTGCTGGTAAAATATTGTTCTTGTTTGCAGAACAATATGAAAGGGTAGAAGTGGTGCACCTGTGGGTTATAAAATGGAGTTCAAATTCAAACCTTGAAGTGCCATTTCCTTTGCAGAATGTTTGGATTTTGAACTTTTCTAAGAGCAATAAGGTAAGACGAAGTGTTGTTGCTGAAGTATGCAACTTGCTCTGTAGATTTCGATGGCTAAGATGTGACATCGAGTTTCGTGGTAACCATTGAAAGTACATGTAAACGATAACAGAAAGCTATCAAAGTTATCAATCCTATGCAATGCTCGGTGACAAACTCTCATATGCTTACGATAATGACGTGCTCGAGCGTGGAAGAAACGACAGTTAGGAAATAAATAAATAAAAAAATTGAGAATTACATTAGTGGGTACTAGGGTTGCAAACGAGCCGAGCTGAGCCGAACTTCCATGAGCTCGGCTTGGCTCGATAAGGTTTAAGATGAACTTGAGCTCATTCGAGCTCGAGCTTAACCCGAGCTCGAGCTTAACCCGAGCTTGTTTTATCAAGTTGGTTAACGAGCCGAACTCGAGCTCAAGATCAGTAAACCCAAACCTCGGCTTAGATTTGAGACTTAAAGTTAAATTTATCAGATTGTTATTTTAAAAAAAATCTAACAAACTGATATACATAGAAATATCAACAAATATAAATTAGATAATCAACTAATATACCTAATTTTATTAACACATACATATTTTATTTTTAAGTCACAAAAATTTTTTTAATCAACACATTCTATTAATAATAAATTGATATTATTATAAAAATGTAAATTTTGATAATTTTATATAAAATAATATTTTTACAAAATTATGAATAATTTTATTAATATATTTATATAAACAAATCTATTCGAGCGATCTTGCAAGATTATAATTGAGCCAATTCACGAGTCTCAATTCGAGCCAGCTCACGAGCCTATAATCGAGTCAGCTCGCGAGACTATTGAGCTGAGCTTTACTGAGCTCAACCTCAGCTCGTTTATAAATCGAGCTTCAAAATTAGGCTCAAGTTCGGTTCATTTATCTTAACGAATGAACTTAAACGAACTTTTATCGAACCGAACACCGAGTCGAACTCGAACGGCTTGGCTCATTTGCAACCCTAGTGGGTACATGGCTTCATTTATCTTCTCCATTAATTGTCTTATGCCCTGGAGGTGTAACCACCGTTTGGATTAAAGATGCCAATTGGTGGTCGAAGATAATGGGGTCAACCAGTCATCTCATGATTTTGATAATGGGTTCTCTTACCTTTTCAGCTGAGTCATGACCTAATAATAGTTAAGGATGGCTACGATGGCTAGTAACCGTTGCCATTATCGACTTAATGGACTCCATGACTAACCCTCGTGGACAGTTGCATCCCTCTCCATGAGTAACCTTTATGTTGGAACAAAATTTTTGTCTAGTGTTTGTACAATGCTCTCTACCAATGACTTCACTCAAGATGTTTGCCGGTCCAGTGCATGTGAGACATATTTGTACAAATCAAGAGAGGATGTCCATTGTTGATTGTTATTTAACAAAGTTATTTGATACCCATGTGTGGATGCTCAACAACATAGTACCGTCTTCCATGGAACACAGGAAAACCAGATAAACAGGAAGCTTCAACAGGCCGACACAGTTTTATTGCACACACTCCTTAACAATTGTATGTATTTCCACGTAGCATTTGAAGAGTACATGATGTCCAGAGAGCTAACAGGCAATATATACACTATACATGAAAATGTTCCAACAATGCCAGCATCAACATAGCAGACCCTCTTAAAGGCATTATGACACAAACAATAGTTCCAACTCAGATTTTAGGCATTTGCTGTTACACTAACAGCGCTGAGTTCAACATGCTGCCTACGCCGAGTCTCAGGGTGAACTACAACAGTTGCACAACCCTGTTCCTGCATCAACTGATCATCTCCTTCATTACAGACACAGATTGAGCTGACCAAAGGCCTCCTTTCAGTTGCAGCTTCTTGCTCATCTTGTCCATCTGCAACGATTTCCCATTCCTCTTTGAGTGAGGTTACTTGAAAGCCTTTCTCTTGGTGCCTTTGAATCTCAAATATGGTCGGTAGGATCACATAATCATTTAGCGGATTGTAGAAAGGATCTGGATCCCCTGCCTTGAGCCAATGTTTTAGTATCCGGAATACATGATGGTCACAGAGGATACCACGGTGCTCACCAGGGACTCCTACCCTTGCTTCTGCATTAAGCCCGTCAGCCTGTGGAAGTAAAATGGAACTGCAACTATGAGACTGCTATTAAATTTCTTTTTTTTTTTTTTAAAAAAAAAAAAAGAGCCTCACTGTTTTAAGTAACCAATTTTAACAGTTTATAACTCGTACCCATTTAACTTTTGAGTTGCATTCTTAAACGCATGATAGTCAGAAGCTGCTCTTGCTCCAGGACTTAGAAACAAATAAATTGACAAAAAATTGCCTTGCTAGCTTTATAATTTGAAAATACCTGATGAAGAATGTTTCATATACAATATCATATCAAAGCCTTTATCCCACTATGTGAGGTTAGCTATATGAATTTTTAGCTCACAAATCATTTTTATCCATCTTATTTTCTATAAAACTTTTATAACTCATATCATATCTAAGTGTCTACCACCAAGATTTTCTTGCTCTTCAATCTACCTTTTTTACTATATAATTGTTTCATCTCTCCATTCTCGTCACAAGATTTTCCATTAGTCTTTTTCTCACATAACCAAAGCATCTTAATTGTGTTTCACAAATCTTATCTTCAATAGGAGTCATTACACATAACCTCATTTTTAAATTTCATTTTATCTTATATGGCCACACATCTATCTTAACATTCTCATTTTATTTATCAACACCATCGTTTACGAACACAAGTTTAGTTTGTTTTAAGTTTTGTATTTTTTTTCTTTTGGCTAAGTGATTTGTTTTAAGTTCTTCATCAGACTTTTCTTCTTACATTACAAAAAATAGCCAAATAATATTGACTTCAAACTTCAGACCTTCCATTATATAAACTATATCTAAGGCCATTTTATTCTTCTATCAGAAGTTCAAAAAATCACAGCAACAAAACTGTGGTTGATATCCTAGTATCGTGTATGAAAACTTGAAAAGTGACATGCACCGATGTTCAGGCTATTATTAACAACCCAAACAAAGCAGACCCTTTCACTTTGCACCCCACCCCCTTTTTTGAGGGCTAAGCAGAGAAGATTTCCAGAACTGTATGTGTTCAAAACACAAAAAATCCAATCAAAGGTTATTGGACAAAACAGCATGAGTGAAATGAAAACACTATACCTTTGCAGATTCTATAGGAACAGTTCCATCACCATCGACACATACATATTTGGCCTGAAAATGTGCAAGAAAATGCTATTATAATAGTTCCTCAATGTAATCAAGGACATGATAGATACAAAATTCTTCTGACAGTTAAAAATGACAAGAATATAAAGGCCTTTTGAGATTTTATATGATCTGAAATCCAGATTCAAATCTCCAAGAAAAAAGTACCAACCATTGAATACTGAGATTATATGATCCTAACTCCCTAGAACAAGGTAAGCAAGGACATAGGGGATGCAAAAAATCTTCGGTGTTTGGAAATGCTGGAACATGATGATACATCCCATTTGAGATGATATGATCTCAAATGCACACACATATCTCACAAAAAATTCCCCAGTATTTCCAACTTACTGAGATTATATGATCTCAACTTTCAGTTGAAGACCATCATTTACCTTAAAAAATGGTAATTGTTTCAAATCTGTGACAGGTGCTTCCCCACTTCCATAACTGCAACACAAAAACAATATTAGGAATTCTCAATATCCAGAAAAATCAATCATTTTTTTTCATGCTCCATGGAACAGAAGACTGATTTCAGAACCTGATCAGCTTGTTCAACAGGTTTCAAGGGGACTGGTGTCTGGGCCAGTCTGGACCAGGGTGGTTGTTGTATATTTAGTCAAATGATCAGGATTTGGCCAATTTACCATTAAATTATATCTGACTAGAAAATGAAAAAATGTGCCTTGTGATTCTAGGGCTCTGTGTGGTTTCAACACCATCAAGTTAGTGTTCCTCAATTATTTTCATGTTGAAACTATGCCACATAATAAAGTTGCACCATTAACTAATATCTTCAGCATTTTGCTTCCCCATTAGTTAAGATAGCTATGATACACAACTACCAAAATTTAATCAGCATGGATTGCAGCAAAAATGGCAAGAGAACTTAATTCAGAGATTTTACCGCACACTATGAGGTGTCGCAAGATTTGTCCCATATATATTGTAGAACTTAACTTGAGGTGGAAGCTTAGCACTGGACAAGATCTTTCTTGTCTCATTAGCCCATTTCAATATCTCCAAGTTGAATGGCACAGGAATATCTACTCCATCATAATACAACTGGACCAAGGGAAAATGGACAGAAATGTGAAGCAAGATTAGTCCCCATAGATATGCTCATCTTAAATTTCAGTATTAATCTCACAACTCAATCTATAGAAGGAGTTGGCGCAACATTGGATATAAATTTATATAGAAAAACCAATTACAAAGCATCCATATCACAAGCCTTCTCTACAATGGTACTCAGGCCATTGTTTTAAATCTGGTTCATAATTGACCAGCACATTCTTTCATCTTACCAAGTTGAAAGACATTCCTGGAATTGTTGGTACAATTACCAGAGGATTTCAATGAAAAATAGATTACATAGTTTTATTCCTTTTCAGAATTTATGAACAGTAGAAATCCAATATCACAAGAACTTTAAAAAGTGAGCTAACATATTAATGTTTTCAAATATTTCATTCACCTTAAGAAAACAAGCTAACAAAAGAGAATACCACAAAATTAAAGACATTGAATTTTGTCTGATATGCACCAGATAGAAAATCAGGGCTCACCGTGTTGCTTGAAAGAGCTTCTGTAAAAACTGATATGCTTTCTTCTGCAGAATACGACTCCAGCATAACGCTGGAATCTCCATCAGTATCACACTTCTGTCTCCAAATTTCCAAAGTTGGATTGTGTTCCCACCGGAAATCACAACAAGCCATCAATTCAAATATTGATGGACATTCAATGAGCTGAAACAGCATATGAACATTTCCTGATTAGACCATCAAACTTACAAGTCCAAACTTATGTGGTAGATGTCAAATCAAAAGTAGCATAATCCAACAAATGACAAGAACCTAGTGCTTCAGAAAAACTGTCTGAGGAGATATCATCACACACAGTTGGATTCCATGATGCAGCCTAGCATTTCTGATGGAAGTCTATCTCAAAAACTTCTTGTGCTACCTTTCCTCAACTTATTTCCCCCTCACATTGGGCAGACAGAGAGGGAAAGTCATCTTTTTTTTTTTTGTGTGTGTGTGTGTGGACATCTGACGTAGTGACCATGAAGGTGGAAAAAAGTAAACAAATGACAAGAACCTAAATTGAGAAGACAGACAAGCAAAACTTGAGTAGTACTATCCAACTCCTAAGCTGTCCATACACCTCAAATTGACATTTTTTTTCTGCAGAAATGACAACCAAACAACCACATACCGTTCAGAAATAAATGCAATATTTTGTCTAATGTGAATAAATCATGGAGAAAATAAATGCACATTTTAAAATAAAATGTGAAAATGGACTCATACCAGTTGATGCATACTCCATTTTGATATGAAAAAATTCTGCTCCCACCCTTCCACAAAAGACATACCATTCAGAAAGGTAGATGCAATGTAACCAGGTGCGCCTGTCAATGCATCAATTAGAATGAGACATTCAATAAATACAGCTACTTCAAGATCTTTAACTTTCACAACAAAAGCCGCCCACATGGAATACATATTCTTGTCAAAGTACGGAAGCCAAAACCTAATGGTCCATTTTGCTTAAAGTTCCTCTAAACAAAATCATGGAACTTTAGAAACATTTAGCATCCACATAGTTACCATAAAGGTTTCCAATGGCTATGACAATTGAAGAACACACTATCAATTCAGCAAGTTTATTTATTTGAACAAGTTCATTACCCAAAATTCACACATCTATCTAAGACCATCCAAACTGAGTGGCAAACTAAACTTAATAAACTTTTTCTGACCAATAAATAAAAGAACATAATAAAGAAGTAGCAGCTAAACAAGAACTCTAACTATTTGACAACTGAAATAGAGCTTGCTTGAATTAAGGCCTCATAGTTCGCATGCTTCAAAAAATAGTTTTTTTTATTATGTAAGTGTATATATGTGTGCGTATAAAGCAGCTAACTTGTATGTTATAGACAAACGAAAGACACAGGAGGAAAAAGGAACAAAAAGATAGCAAATTTTCTAATTAAGTATTAAATTCCTTTGAATCCCCAGAATCTCTACAAAGCAAGAGATGGTTAAACAAAAGATTAACTTGCCAACTTAGGAGAAGTTCTTTTATTTTATAATTTACAACTTAATAGAAACTTTAACGTTGATTAGATTTAAGTCACGGAAAATTAAAGAAGTTCACCATATGCTAACCAACTGCATGGAAAATTACAAGAGGAAATAAAAAGCATTTCATCATAAGCATATTTACAGGTCCTACAAAAGAGAATTGTGAAAGAAAAAGAAAAGCTCATTGTTTGCTGTATTTGATTCCACATTTCAGGCTTATTGAACTGCACTCTAGCAGCAGAACATCATCAACTGGATATCCATCCAATATTAAAATCACTTACCCTGAAATGGTGCAGCAATTGCTATCCAATTTTTCACATACTTCTCAAAGATCTGCAGAACAAATATTATCATCACAAGATTATTTTTCCTCTACATCTAAAGAAGCACAGGTAAAAATATCAACAGCAAACCTGCATTGAATAGTTAACTGGAAAGGAATCAAGAAAGAACAAAGAACATCAACTTAAGAAATTAACAATGTAAGATGTGGAATTTTACATCACTGCGCAGGCACATGAAACATTTCACCAGAAGACCCCCCATTGAATGACTTATTATGTTTATCTTTTTCCCTCTGGAAGCATTATATACAGACTCCAGCTTTGCAGCCAAGCTATCCAATGTTTCATGGAACCTAAAATTGAAGCAAAATGTAAACATACTGCATTCAAGAGGAAGACAACATATGTGAAACTGCTCTACTCTATTATGACAGTGAGCATTTTACAGTAAATTTTAATCTAAATAGCACAACATTTTATTTCATATAAACGGTAACTAGAAACATAAATAACCAGGTGCCGGATCAATGCCACTTTGTCTCTACAAAAAGGATAGAATATATGTTGCATGAAACAAAATGGCAAATTGGAGTTTCCTGCTGAGCCCATGTTGGCATCATTCAAGGCCAGCAAGTTTTCTTTTTGGAAAGCTCATAACTTAATGTTCTGGTTGACATGCTGATGCTAGTTTTTGGTGTGTTTTATATGTACTTGAAGTTGAAAATTTAAATTGCATACAAAATCGCATGAGCTACAGCACATGGCCTATGCTGGGTCTTCTCTATGGTGTAACAATCTTTGATGTTATGCTATGCTCTTAGTAGTAGAAGTGCCAAGATAATATTCACCGTTGATTAGGAGGGATTTCAGGAAACTACAATATATATTAACAGTCTTTCTATCTGACTCCACAAGTTCTGACAATTTCAGAAGCAATGAATGAATGGCAGAACCCTAGGAGCTGAAACCCAAGAGATTCAAAGAAATGTTTGCAGAAGGATTCCCCTCCTCTCAACTTATAGTTGTGTTAGAACTCAGAGATAGAACAAAATGAAATTAACTCTCAAAGCTTAGAAGCATGTGAAGAAACACATTCCAACAAGTTGTGATTTATAATAGTTTCAACATTAATCTACATCATAACAGTGAAAACTTCCCAGCACTATTTAGCTTTAAATTGGCACTAGAATCCCAAAAAGAGAGTGCAACTCAGAACTTCCACCAACCAATTTACAAAAAGCAGGCAATCAAAAATTGTTCTATATGTATGTTAGAGGCAAAAAGCATTTAGCTTTAAGGCTGCAAAAATGCAGCCTTAGCCCCTGGGTGCCATAAAGGAGAATCTTAAAGCGTTTGTTCACTAGAACCAGGATAGGCATTTTGTTTAATTGTACATGAAACATGAGAAAGATAACAACACATTCCATAAGGCAAAAAACATACATATAGAACAACCAACATAACTGGAAACTTTCTGACATTTGTTTCATCATTTTTCAGAAAATTATTCATAGAAAACTGCTTTTGGGAAAGAAAATATTGATCAAAGATGACAAGCCTGAAAGAACAGGCACATGCAAACAATATGAACAGAGTAGACGAATCAGGGAAGGGAGAGGGAAGAGAAGGGAGGGAGGGAGGAGAATAGAAAGAAGAAAAATTAGTAACAAAGTAACTAAAGAATTCCAAATAAGAAGAGATGAATTTACTGTCTCAAAATCTAAATATAACAAGAAAGTGGCACCAAGAATTGCAAATTACAAGATTCAGAGAAAAATGTAACATATCCCAGAGCTCACAAGACTGACCAATCATTACTACATACAACAACAACAACAACATATCCAGCCTTTATCCCACTATGTGGGGTCGGCTACATGAATTCTAGACTTCCATGTATTTCTATCGTTTGTCATATTTTCATTTAGATCCATATACTTCATATCGAACTTTAATGTCCCTCCCAAAGTCTTCTTGGGTCTACCTCTACCTCTTTTTGTGACTAATTGTTCCATTTCATCAACTCTCCTCACAGGAGCGTCTCTTAGTCTCCTTCTCACATGACCAAACCATCTTAGTCTAGTCTCTCTCATCTTCTCCTCGATTGGCACTACTCCTACCTTATTACGAATAACTTCATTTCTAATTTTATCCTTTCTTGTATGTCCGCACATCCATCTTAACATCCTCATCTCCGCTACACTCGTCTTTTGCTCATGCTGGTATTTAACTGCCCAACATTCTGAGCCATACAGCAAAACTGGTCTTATAGCTCTCCTATAAAATTTTCCTTTCAATTTTAATGGGATTTTACCATCACATAACACTCCCGATGCATTTCTCCATTTTAGCCAACCTGCCTCAATTCTATGTGCGACATCCTCGTGAATTTCTCCATCTTTTTGAATCACTGATCCCAAATATCGAAAATGGTCTTTTCTTTGTAAGATTTGGTCTTCTAATTTTATTATAACATCATCCACTCTTGCATTTTTACTAAATTTGCATTCCATATATTCTGTTTTCTTTCTACTTAATTTAAATCCCTTAGATTCTAAATTGTTTCTCCACAACTCAAGCTTAGTGTTCACTCCTTCTTTTGTTTCATCCACCAACACTATGTCGTCTGCAAATAACATACACCATGGCACATCTGTCTGAATATCTTTAGTGAGTTCATCCATTACTAAGGCAAATAAGTATGGACTTAGTGCAGAACCTTGATGCAGTCCTATTGTAGTTGTAAATGGTTCAGTATCCCCTCCGCATGTTCTGACCCTTGTCTCTACACCATGATACATGTCCTTAAGGGCTTGTATATAGGCTATTTTGACTCATTTCTTCTCTAAAATCCTCCATAATACTTCTCTAGGGACCCTATCATAGGCCTTTTCTAGATCTATAAACACCATATGTAGGTCCTTCTGATGATCCCGATACCTTTCCATTAGGCGCCTTAGTAAATATATAGCTTCCATTGTTGACCTGCCAGGCATGAAACCAAACTGATTTTCTGACACATTTGTTTCTTTTCTAAGTCTCTGCTCTATTACTCTCTCCCAGAGTTTCATGGTATGACTCATTAACTTAATTCCTTTATAATTTTCACAGTTTTGAACATCTCCTTTGTTCTTGTATATAGGAACCAAAGTACTCTTCCTCCAATCATCTGGCATCTTTTTTGATTTAAGGATCGCGTTAAATAGTTGCGTTAGCCAGGAGATGCCCTCTTCTCCCATGCATTTCCATGCTTCTATTGGTATATTATCTGGTCCCACTGCCTTATGATTTTTCATCTTTTTTAAAGCTTGCCTTATTTCATTTGAACTTATGCGTCGATAGAATGTGTAGTTCACATTCCCTTCGGAGTTACTAAGATGTCCCAACCTAACTCTTGTGTCACCACCATCATTGAATAATTTTGTGAAATACTCCTTCCATCTCTCCTTAATCGCTCCCTCATTTACTAAAACATTTTGATTGTCATCTTTTATGCATTTCACTTGATTTAAATCTCGTGTTTTTCTTTCTCTTGATTTAGCTAATTTATATATATCCCTTTCTCCATCTTTTGTATCAAGTCGTTTATATAGATTCTCATATGCTTTTGACCTTGCTTCACTAACAGCTCTTTTTGCTGCCTTTTTTGCTTCTTTATAATTTTTTTGATTTTCTTCATTGTTGCATTGATATACCGCCTTATAGCAAGTTTTCTTATTTTTAATTTTCAATTGTACATCTTCATTCCACCACCAAGACTCCTTAAGGTTAGGGGCTCTACCATTTGTCTCTCTAAGGACTACATTTGCCGTGCTTCTCAGAGCATTAGCCATTTCTTTCCACATTTGGTTTGTTTGTCTTTCTCCATTCCATTCCCTTTTACCCCTTAATTTTTCTTTGAAGATTAGTTGTTTCTCCCCTTTTAAATTCCACCACCTGATTCTTGGATTTTGTTTTATATGGTTTTTTCTCTTCCAATTTCTTACTTGGACGTCAAGTACTAGAAGTCTATGTTGAGTAGTCAAACACTCTCCCGGTATTACCTTACAATCCCTACAACATAACCGATCCTCTTGTCTCATGAGGAAGTAATCTATTTGGGTGCTTGAGCTGATATTTTTATATGTGATTAAGTGTTCGTCCCGTTTTTTGAACCTTGTATTGGTTATAATGAGCCCATATGCCATAGCAAAATCTAGGATAGATTTACCCTCATTATTAATTTCCCCGAATCCATACCCTCCATGTACCTCTCTATATCCGTTTCCGTCTCTACCCACGTGCCCATTTAAGTCACCTCCTATAATCACTTTCTCTCCTCTTGGTATCATTTGTATAAGTCCCTCTAGGTCCTCCCAGAATTTTGCTTTTATCTCATCACCTAACCCCGCTTGTGGTGCATATGTACTAAAGATATTCATAGTTATTCTTCCTAGACTAATCTTCACCATAATAATCCTATCCCCTATTCTCTTTACATCCACTACCTCATCTATTAAGCTTTTATCCATAATAATCCCTACTCCATTTTTCGCTCGATCAGTTCCTGTGTACCATAGTTTATATCCAGCTTCTGATAGAGTTTTTGCTTTTTTCCCTACCCATCTCGTCTCTTGAAGGCACATAATATTAATTTTTCTCCTAATCATCACATCCACCACTTCCATAGCTTTGCCTGTTAATGTTCCTATGTTCCATGACCCAATCCTTAATCTATGATTTTGTTTTTGTCCTTGACTTTGGATTTGATTTTGTTTTTGGCCTTGACTTTGAATTTGATTTTGTTTTTGATTTTGATTTTGGTTCTGATTTTGATTTTGGTTTTGATGTTGATTTTGATTTTGGACTAACTTCTTTACCCACATCCGTCCAAGCAAATACGGGAACCCTTGCTCATTTATCACTACATCCGGGCGCCGATGCAGCGGCCCTAGCTCACTTGTCACTACACGGGGGCAGTGTAGCGCGTCGCTATGAAGGGTTACGCCCACGCCCAAACGTTTTTTCATAATTTGTCTAGAGTTCATGTTTTGGATCCGACTAAGTTTTACGTTGGCTGTCGGCTACCTAACACAACCCTCCTCCTTCCACTGGCTATTTATTACTAAAACATGAAGAAAATGCCCTGAAGGTGGCTCATCAGTAATTCACAACAGATTAGAAACAAAGATAATTCAATATCAAGTCAAGTACAGTTATATGAAAGGTCATTGAAGGTAAGAAATGAATAATGGCCTTATCTTTTTATCATAGATTAATTACTTATTAGCTAATACAACAAAGGCACCGCCCTGGAATCTGGACTATGATTTCTCCCCTTGTAAATAAGGCAGGAAGGCAGAAATGAGAAATAAAAATATCATTAAAATTTCAATGCATCATGGTTAATTGAACTTCCAGCATGCTAGAACAGCAGATACCTGTTACTCTGACGGAAATCATATCCAAAACCAAAAAGTGTTTTCCCCTCTTGGAAACCCCATTTTATCATTTCCACTATCATGTCATGGAAATAATATACACTTTCACGCCCAATGACCTGGGGAAAGAGAAAAATGTATGATCAACATTCAGCAAAACCTTTAATCAAATGAAGGACAGAAATATCTAAAATCAGAGTAAAAGAAAATACTACATGGCTACTTAAAGAAAGTAAATGTTAAAGCAGTAAGACAAGAGGAATGGTCACGATTTTAGTTGTGGATAAAGTGATATAAATGACAAGTCACAAACAGGTGGACAATTAATCTCTCATTAACAACATACCAAAGGAGCATGGTGCATGCAGTTTGAAGGCTCAAACTAATTTTTGATTCAGGATATAGCAAAATAAGCCTAGTGAATGGCAAGTCAAAGCCCTAAACTAGTTTATGATTCAGTATATGTCTGCAAAGAAGCGCAGAAATGGTAAGTCAAAATCCTCTATCGATTGATTAGTTGTAATATACATGCGTATTATATAGGCATGTTTTGTGTCTGTTGGAAAAATTTAATGGTCATGACATTTTACGACAAGAAACTGAACTCATAAATATATTATCTACTAAACCCGAGGTTGGTTTCAAAATTAAATCATCACAACTCTTGCATCACCTGCATTGAGTTTTCTGAGGATTACATAAAAGATGGCAAAAAGTACAAGCTTTACCTGTGTCCAAAAAGAAAGTCAAAACTACAAGTATGTAAATGCATGCTTTTTTGTTTTACATGGGAATTTCCTAATTCCCTACCTTTCCTAGTCAAATTTGGATTAGGACTGGACAATATAATTGTGAATGCACTATGTGAACCCAATTTTACCATGGTACTCATCAGATCCATTGGAATTAACATTTTTAAGATTCCCGGCATCCATATAAAGGCTGAGGTACCAAATCAAGCTAAATAATAAAAGAAAATACTATCTCCTTCGGATGGAGTGCATCACCATGCAAAACAAAAACCAGAGCCAAAGACAGGACGCACCATGTCGGGATCTAATACATCAATTGCATACAGCCCATATCTATCTTCAGGGACCACAATTTTTGTCTTACGATCCAGAGACACAGTTTTACCTGCCCCAAAGAAAAAAATTTAAGTCCTTCATTGAAACATAAACCAAAAAAGCTGACATGGAAAAAACTAAATGCCTTTTCTAACAGATGCAATCACATTAAAACACTATACAAAACAAAACAAGCAGCCACTATAGGGTAGAGCATTCTTGAAAGACCTACAGTACATATCACATACTGGATATAAAGTTTAGGTCTCAAAAGTTTAGCCCCATTACCCATGCTCAAATGAAGCAGTTCAGCAAACAGACAATAGAGGAAGTACTCAAACATTTAGGGCCGGTTGAGTTGTAGAAAACATTTTCTAATTTTCTTTTTCATTGAATGATTGAATCTCCAATTAGAAAACAGAAAACTCAATTTTCTTATGTTCAAACTTTATAATAGCAATTGGAAAAACATAAAAAAGATGTGTTCTAAATTTTCTAAAAATGAATGCTATCAATTTTTGAAACACAAAATGTTAGGTATGTTTACTCGTAAAATTGGAGTTCAAAAATTAGAAAATGTTTTCCAGAAACTAAACAGGACCTTAATTTTTCTTTCTGTGAAGGAAAAAACTGAAAGAAACATTTTATACTTCAGTTCCTAACCCAACAAAGATAAAAACTTATAGATTTTCCAACAACCAAATAAACTTGATTGTAAAAATTATGGTTCAATAACACGCCGAAACCATATAGTTGCAACTCCAAAACAATAAACAGCCATGTGCTTTGCTTGAACCTCCCGCTCAGCATAATTCAGCCAGTTACACGGACCGACGCAAGTAAAATTCGAAAGCAAAAGAACATTTGATTAAAAAAAAAAAATCCTGACAAAAGATAAAGAACAAGAAATATACCAGTAGAAGGATCAAAGAGAGACCAGAGCTTGGTACGGAAAGTGTAATCGGCGGAGAGAATCCGAACCCACACCCGCTCTTCTTCGCCGGTGTCTTCGTCCACGGCGTTCAATATGGAACCCGCGATGCCTGGCACCAACAAGACGGGGTCCAGATCAACCGGTGCCTTGACATCGGCGTCTGTCTTCCGGTTATCCTTCTTGGAACGTTTCAACCACATTTCCACCGATCCAACTATGTCTCCCAACAGCATCAACTCCAATTCCCCCTCCCAAACAAAAGGATCTAGACGGTATTCATGAATCTAGAACCGTAAAGTGGGGATGAATATACCAGGAGGGGGAAGGGCAAGGGGAAAAGGGGTTGGTGACGGGGGGAGAGAGAGCCGTGAAGTCGTCGGCAGACCCAAAATGGTCGAAACCAATAATTGACTTTTGGTGGGAAGCAAGACCCCTGGTTTTGCCTTATTGAGGCTGGCGATGATAGACGGACGCAGAGTGTCACTCCCGTCCTCTCCGGCCCACACACAGCCTATTTTATTTTTTTATTTTTTTAAATACTTTGTAACTAATTAATACGAAGACACGTTACATTAATCATCTCACGTAATTAAAATATTTAATAGCATTATTATTATTATGCTAAAATTGAGGCTCAATAGGACCGATTGGGATTGGGACGTGTGATATATGTTCCGTTTGTGGATGAACAAGCGCGGTGGCATTATTTATTAATTTTACCTGATGGCAGCGTCTCCACGAAAACAACGAGACAAGTTCATGGTGGTGGGTGCGTTTCACGTGACCTTTAAAACTATTTTATTATTTTTTTTTTTTTAGAATTTGCTTGGTTGAGTTGAGCAAGCACCAAAGCCGAGATGTTTGACGCAGCCTCTCATTCATCTTCTTTCCATAGTTAGAGAGAGTAAGCGTGCGTTTGGTGATTACCTGTTTTTTAAACTTTCATAGTTATCTAAATAAGAGTTTCATAGATTTATTAGATAAATCAAGTGAGTTGAGTATATGCTCTTGGAGAAATTGGGGAGTTGAGAGAAGTGAAAAGAGACGCGTTGGAATGAGATATAACAAAGGAAAGATAGAGAGAGTTGAAAATATATCAAATAAGGAGAAAGAGTTTGAAAGACGTTGCCCAAAAAAGAGACAGAATTAAAAATACACTAAAAAAAGAGAATAAAAATTGAGAATATGCGATAAAATTATCATATTAATGTGCCTGCATATCACTTATTAGCTAAATATTTAAATAAGTAATTTTGTTAAATTCAAAAACACATTTAAAGTCACAAAAATTTTAAATTTAGAAAAAAGAAACAAATTAGGGATAAAAAAATGGATTAAGCTACTTGTAGAGAAACATTTACCGAAAGTTTTATCGAAATAATTTATTTTGTTTTTAATTTATTTTTTCAATTTTTATCTATTCAGCAGCCCGCCCATTTTCTCTCTCTCTCTTCCATTTTCGCTCTATCTCTCTCTCACTGTCTCTCCCATTCTCCATCTCAAAGCCACTGCTGCAAAGAGCACCGCTCGTCGCCCCTCTCCCCTCGTGCTTGCCCCGCCACCGCCGCGAGCATCTTTCTCTGTCGCCTCTCCCTCCACCGTCGCCTCCCAGACAGTCGCCCCCACCCCCTAGCCCCTCGCTGCTCGCACTTCCTTCCGTCACCCCCACCCGCGATACAATCTGTTGAAACATGGAATCCAGAGATAAAAAATACTTCTTTTTATTTTTTGGGGTATTTTGATGTTCTCTGTTTCAACTAGTAACTAAATTGTTCAAAAAAGAAAACAAATTGTCATTCAAGGGCACTGTCACAGTTGTCTTCCAACCTGGAGAGGAGTCATATGCCGATGCTTACCATGTGCTTGAAGAAGGTATCCTTGACGAGGTTGAAGCCATCTTCGGATTACATATGTTGCCAGATTTGCCCACTGGTGAAATTGGTTCAAGACCTGGTCCTATCGTCGCAGGTTCTGCCCGATTTCTGGCAACAATGGAAGGGAAAGGCAGACATGCTGCTGCACCACATGAAAATAGGGATCCAGTTCTCGCAGCATCCTTTGCAATTCTTGCACTTCAACAGATTGTATCGCGGGTGGGGGTGACGGAAGGAGCAGCTCCTATGGAAAGCTGCTCCTATGGGAGGCCAGCGAGTGGGGGTGACGGAAGGAAGTGCGAACAGCGAGGGGCTAGGGGGTGGGGGCGACTGTCTGGGAGGCGACGGTGGAGGGAGGGGCGACAGAGAAAGATGCTCGCGGCGGTGGGGGGCGCGACGGCGGAAGGTGCTCGCGGCGGTGGCGGGGCAAGCGCGAGGGGAGGGGGGCGACGAGCGGTGCTCTTTGCAGCAGTGGCTTTGAGATGGAGAATGGAAGAGACAGTGAGAGAGAGATAGAGCGAAAATGGAAGAGAGAGAGAGAAAATGGACGGGCTACTGAATAGATAAAAACTGAAAAAATAAATTAAAAATAAAATAAATTATTTCGGTAAAACTTTCGGTAAACGTTTCTCTACAACTAGCTTAATCCTAAAAAAATATACTTTTGCCATTTTCAGTTCCATCTTTCATCATTTTTCATTTGACTCAAAAGCCGCAGAGATATTGCTCCTTTCCTCCGTCCATCGGCTACACAGATATGGAGCTTCTTCTGTCCTCGGTGCCTGCTGGCAAAATCAACTCCTATTCCATCTCAACAATTAAGGTATCCTCTCTCTCTCTCTCTCTCTCTCTCTCTCTGTATATACATTTGCGTGTGAGTTTGTTCATGTGCCATTCGTAAAGTGAAACTGTTGAAAAGGGGGGAGGAGGAGTAGAAGGACGGAACTGTGTTGTGGTTGGAAGGCAAAAGCAACAACTGAAGTTGACGACGACGATGAAGAGCTTGGCTCCGTCTCTCATGGCTGCTGCTCTGCTATCCTTATCTCCAGCGATCTTCAATCCCCCGGGTAACCGCTTATTTGCAATTCACTTCATCTTCCTGTTCCTTTGTTTTCTTTTCGTTTCTTTTTACCTCAATTACCCTTGCTTTTCCGTCACAATTACGGAAATGCCATTTGCAGCTTCTGTAGAATAGATGCCTTGTACTTAAATTGCACACTCCTCCTTGTGGTTTATATGAAAAACCATATATATCAAAAGTGAATGCGTAACTTTACTGTACTTTGGGATAAATTAGAGTGTGAAGTAGACATGTTAATTCTTTAACTAACAAGTAAGGCCCGTTAGGCATTGAGTTTACACTCTTATTGAGGTGGGTTCAATGCCAAATGTAGTATGTAGAGTCCTTAGTAAACTTACAAATTTTTCAACTGTTTTAGAGAGCCCCAACTCAACTTGAGTATTTTTATGCTTTAGACTAGTTCAAATGTTTTATCAAATAATTATAATTGAAACTCAACTTAACATGACCAATTTATCAAACTTTTTTATTTAATCAAATCTACCTCACCTCACCTCACTTCAATCCCAAATGGCGCTTAGGTTTACACTTAATTTTAACTCTCAAATCCATGTCTCAATGCTATGGTTAGTTCACTGGTCAAAATATGAAAAAAGGGAAAGTGAAAAGAGTAGTAATGTAATTCATTTTCAATTCTTACAACATCTTATCACCCTCTCAAAGCTAGCCAACATAATAAAAAATAAATGGGACATCTCACTGATGTCTAGGAATGAGAAAATTTGGTGAGAAATGACAATAGAGAAAAACTTAGGTTTTGCATTTGGAACTAAGATTCATGGAAGGAAAGGAAAATTAATGCTCAAAAATAAATTCATTATTGATACTTTAAGATAAATAGATACATCTTATAATTGTTCTTGACAGGAGTTTATATCTTAAAAGGGTTGTAAAATCAACTTATCTTCAACGCTATTAAATCTCTCTCTCTCTCAGTGTATGTGTCTATGCAACCATTCATACAACCATCATCCATTCAATTATGCAATCAATTTTTAACTTTGTTCATCATTGAATATTACTTTTTGAATTGTTTCATAGATAAATTAGCACTAGCTTCACAAGAAAATAAATCAAAGGATAAATAGTGTTTCTTCTTGTCTCAACCAAATTTTTGGCAAGAATATCATCCCTCCTAAAAATAAAAATTCGTTACTAGGGTGCAAAATAGCTATACAAGTCTCAAGTTGATTATTAAGTTTTATGAGGTCAACTGAAGAAAATTCATGCAGGTAAAGTTAAGTATGACTTATCAATCTTTACTTATTAAAAGTAGAGAGCCCATCATGTAGATTTGAACACAAAGAAGTAATTTTTATTTATTTTGGTGGATTATTCATTAAGTTCTTGAAGTTACATATTTATAACTGTATTTTCCCTAGACATTTTAAAAATCTTTTAAAATATTTCTCTCTCTCTCTCTCTCTCTCTCTCCTGGAGAAAAGGCAAAGGTGGGACAATCATCCATTTTCTCTTTTTAGTTACTTCTGACTTTTCTTTTTTTATTTCTTTCTAATTGACCAGCATGCTATATATTTATTTAATGACAATTTTGCAATTCCACCCCCCCCCCCCCTCTTCAATTAAACATAGTGTTTTCTGCAAAATTTTTGCTTAATCTTTTGACAAGTGTTTGACCTTAATCATAAGATACTAGTCTGATTTTGTCTTTGCTGTTGGTTAAGGCCAACTTCGATATTTGGTGTTTTCACATGACTTAGTTCCTATGTTAACATAAGATTCTTTGAACATACATTTCTATAAATGCTCTTTGTCTAACTTGACTGCATGTTTTCCCTCTCTTGCTCTCTTTCTTCCTTTCTCTTTCTCAACTTGCAGCTTCAATTGGACAAGTGATGGATGTCCAAAGAGGAGCCACATTATTTCGTCAGGCTTGCATTGGATGTCATGACGGAGGTGGAAACATAATACAGCCAGTGAGAGTCCCTTCACAAATAAAATCCCAGATGAGCATACTTGTATCCATCACTTCTCTAATCCACGGCTTCCTTGTCTTTGTAGGGAGCAACACTCTTTCTTAAAGATCTGCAGAGGTAATTGGTTACAGTCTCCAACTCAGTTGATATTAGTGTATTAAATTTGAACTTTGGTGAAAATATAAATTGGCAATACTAAGTTCATGGCATTAAGAATTTAAATCAATTTAAAGTTAAAAAAATGAAAAACAATAAGATTATTGGAACCTCTTTAGTTAAACAGTCTTTCTTAAAGATCCACAGTTTTTGTAATTATTGTATAAAGGAAACTCTTTTATTCAGTCCTCACTTTATTGACACCTGACCTGATGAACTTTCTTTGATTTTCACAGAAATGGAGTTGATACAGAAGAAGAGATTTATCGAGTTACCTACTATGGCAAAGGAAGAATGCCAGTAAGGTTTCTTCAAAAAGTTACATATTTACCATGGATAATCTAAACAGATATAATAACAGGTTCATCGATTTCTGCAGGGCTTTGGTGAAAACTGTACACCCAGGGGCCAGTGCACATTTGGAGCCCGTCTACAGGAAAATGAGATAAAAGCTTTAGCTGAGTTTGTTAAGTCACAAGCTGGTCAAGGCTGGCCTAATATTGAAAATTTTTCAGATTAATTTGGTGGAACAAAGTTTGAAAGATTATTTATTCTTTAATAACTGATGTTGCTTGTGCTACGGAAAACATTTTAATCTGCTTGTTTAAGTTGTTAATGTTCATATACAAAAACTAGAATGCACCAAACTCACGTTTTGGCCTTTAATTGTAGTTCTCTCAATCAGATAAACTAGCAACCAGCAAGCATCACAAGCTGTTTTATCTGGCTCTGAACATTCAATCTGCATCTCTGATTTTGAGAATGAAATATTTGGTTTAGCAGGAAGCTTAATAGCTATATTATTCTCTTCATACAATTAAAGATGCACCTACAGCTCAAAATATGATCCTCATAACTATCAGAGATTTAGAATCTGATATAAGATGTGATCCTTTGAGATGGTAATTGTCTGAGAACCCCATTATAGTTTTTGACAAGGAAAGGTTGGGCTTGTTTCGCGAAGAAATACTGAAAATGGCAATGTTTTGCTCTGGTTGGTGAGTGCAAATGAATCTTCCAGTTCATGGATGTTAACTTTTGTGTGGAAGTTATTAACATGCATGATCACGTTATCTTGAACACTGATTCTAGGTTCTTGCTTCTCCAGGAACTCTTTGGCAGGCTATGAATGGACAAGCTCCTGTTGTGAAAGTGATGCAGATGATCATGCAGCGGTTTGATGATGCAATGGTGCAATGCTTGCGGGGTGGATGTAATTGAACAAAGTTGTAAAAGCACACAAATGGCCTACATATCAAGCTTCTGAGGTAAGAATTAAGCCTAGTATAGTTCAAGTGGAGTTAACGTTATCAGGCTTAAGCAAGGGTAAAGTGGTTTGAGCCGTAGTTGTTGGATCAAGATCTAATGAAAGACATCATGTTCTCAATGCTGAAATCATAGAGTGACTGGATTAGCTAGAAGCATCCAAGTTGCTTACATATCTTCTAGCCAGGAATTAAGTTTTGAGTGTAGTGTTAGGTCAAAGTTTGGAGTATCACGAGTGTATGAGACAAGGATCAAGTCTTTCATAGAACCATGGAGGGTCCGCACAGGACACAACTACAAAGGACTCTCTCCTCCTGTATTTTGGATTAGGACTCTAGTCGAAGTTGTCGGGTAATTCCAAAATTTACAACGTTTTTTACAACTCAAAGGAGGTAGTCTTTAATCTCACCAGCGTTACTACTTAAATCAGAACTCGTCAAGTCATGGTAAGGACCCTTGAATCTCAGTTGAGTTGATTATGGAGTTGCATTAGATAAAATATTAACATTATGTCACTATCCAGGGATTGTCATAATTCATTCATTCTTACTTTGATCAAATCAACTACTTCTTATAGAAGGTTAGGTGCCTAGGGTTGTACTTGGAGCTACAATTCCTTATCCCATTTCCTTTCTTCCTTTCCTCATCTACTACAATTCCTTTATCTCTAGATTGATCATCGCCCATTGAGAGAGCACAAGGATATCATCTTCTTCAACTACTATTTTTGATTACCTAATGTTTAATGTAGAATAACTCCTTATTAAGGTGTGAGTTACTGATTTCCGTTAACAATTTTCAGGTGATCGGCAGAACCCATAAAGTAGGACTCAATATGAGGGAGTAATGAGGTTATTACTACTCCTGGAACACTTGGACATCTATGACTTTGTTTTTGTTTTTCTTACGGAAATTTGTAACTTTTAAGGATGAATTTGTAAATATTAATGTGTTAAAATCATTTGGAGTGTGTTAGCATAGTCACCAATAAAAGATTATCTTAAGTTAGAAGTGTAAATGAGCAGCTATGTTCTTTTTGAGCTTAGTTTTTTCTGGTTTAAAAACTATACAACACTTACTTTAATTAATTATACTTTTTTATTATAATTATAATTATTGTTTTAATAAATTTATTTACACAAATAGTAATATGCTCTTTTAGTCATTTTATAACTTTTTATAATTTTATAATTAATAACTTAAATCACATTTTATCTAAATATTTCATTAGCTTAGAGCACTTTACAACTTAAAACATAGCTTAAAAAAGTCTTTTCAAGTTTGAAAATTTTATTTATATTTTACTTCAAATTAAAATACACACAAATTATAAAACATATATTTTTATCTAAAATCTATCGAATGAAAAAGATGAAATTAAAGGAGACATGAAATGATGGCGAAGTGATGCCAATGATTTGACACAGAGCAGTGTAGTAGAATGCATATACTGAGAATCAAACCGGCAACTTCACCGTCGCCGCCGTGCATCCACGCCGTATCTAGCCTTTCCGATCGGTCGGAATTGGAAAAGAAGCACAGCAGTAAGGAAACGCATGAAAAGAGCAACGAAACCACCAAACACATGAAGGAATCGCTACGTTGATTAATTTTGCCTTCTGATCTACGGCTCTTTCCTGAGATGTCCATGGCGAGCGCGGCGCAGGCTGCCGGAGCTGATGCCTTGGGCCTAATCGATCTCATTGTGGCGGCGGCCCGAAACGCTACTATGCACCGTAAGAACTGCGAGCAGCTCGCCGGCCACGTGAGGATGATCGGGAACTTACTGGAGACACTCAAATCGACGGACCTGATGAGCCTTTCGGCGACCAGAGAGCCTTTGGACTTGCTGGAGGAGGCGCTGAGGAGGGCGCTTGATTTGGTGGAAGGATGCAGAGAGAAAAGTTACTTGTACATGCTTGCCATGGGATGGAACGTAGTCTATCAGTTCCGACGGATTCAGAACGAGATTGATCGGTATCTGAAGCTGGTGCCGTTGATCACGCTGGTCCACGAGTATCGGATGCAGGTATGCGCTGTGGTGTCTCCGTCGATTTCTGGGATTTGGACCCCTGTCATTTTGTGCAAAGTCAAAGGGCAACAGAGTCATTGGTGACCTCAACTAGGAAAACTTGTTTGGAATAATTTCCCAAAGATGTTGGAGTAACATAACAGGTGGATTTAGAAATGATTTATAAGAAGTTAAAAACAGTTTTGACTTTTTCTCAAATAATCAGAGATTCCTGGTGTTAAACTTTACCTCAAATTGCAGAGGCAGGACTCAAGTGCTTCGTATATAGGTAAACTTGAAACCTGTGGATTGTAGACTTTAGGGAATTAAATGTTCATTTCCTGCAAAACTTATATTTCATGCTGAATTAAGTAGCAATGAAATTTGAATGATGGTGAAGTTCAGTTGAGTTAACTTGAACCCAATTGATTTTGTAGACCTTAAGGAATTAGAGGTTCATATCCCGCGGAACTTATGTTGGATGTTGAATTAAGTTGCAATGAAATTTGGGTGATGGTGAAGTTTGGTTGATAAAATGTGGTGTGTGGACTAAGGTCAGGATATTGATGAACACTCTAGAATATAAAACTTTTAAGTTAAGTGAGTGAAAACTAATTATATGGAATGCAAGTTTAGTATAAATATAAGTGTGGACGATGTTATGATAAAACTCCAAAATAAATTTATACTAAGAGAAGATTAGTTCAAATATCTTAAATCAATCATTCAAAAAGATGGGAGATTAATGAGGATATTTTCCATAGAATTAAGTTAGGATGGTTAAAATGGAAAAGTGCATCCAACATTTTTTGTGATAGTAAGATTCTATTAAAGATAAAAGAAAAATTTTACAACATAGTTAGAAGACTAGCTTTGTCAGATGATATAGAATGTTGGGCAATAAAGCTCCTATGAGGCTCACATGTGCAAAATATGAGCATAATAGAGATTAAGATGCTAAGATGGATGCATGACCATATAAGAAAAGATAAAATGAGAAATGGAGTTATTTGAAATAAGGGCAAAGCTGCTCCTATTGAAAATAAGACGTGTGAGACAAAATTAAGATAGTTTTGTCATGTGGGAAGAACACCAATGGAAACTCCTATGGAGGAGACTTAGGAGAAGGGATGAAATGAAACAAATATCTAGCAAAACAGGTAGAGGAAGACCTAGAAAAACTTGGCGGGAGATACTTGGGTACTGTTTTAGTTACAAGAGCCTTACAAAAAGATAAGATTCTAGATAGAAATGAATGAAGAGCTAGTTTTTTTTTTTGGTGAACAGCATCAACAACAGTAACCTGGTTTTCCCATAATGGTTATATCAGAATCTGGAGGACTGCTTGCAAGCAATTGAAGAGGACCATCAAGAATACTCCCTTGATAATGAGGATATGAAGGTCCAGGATGCTATATTGAAAAGGCACTGAACCAAGAAAGAGGCAAACATATTAGAGAATTCTTTGTCTCGTCGATACCCAGAACTTCAATTCCATGAGGCTCTTGAAGAGGAGAAGAAGAAGTTGCATGTTGAGTTGCATTGTTCCCAAGTAAATAACGAACAAAAGGAATGCCAAGTTATTGAACATCTTATTGAAGTGACAGAAAATGTTGTTAATGTCCCAACTGGAAATAAACTTTCCCCTGATGTGCAGACTTATGCAGGATACAGGTAAGTTTCATATACACTGCTGAAGGCTTATACATATAATTTATTCATATGCATGTTATTTCACATCAAATTTTCATTCTTTAGATGTGGAACAAATTCCAGTCTTGGGGCTAATGATTTAAAACCTGATGGTCAAGGTAAATCTAAGTGGCAAGCTGATCTCTTTGACTGTTGGAAGGAGCCTTGTTTAAGTAAGTCCTTCAAACCTCTTATAAATTTTAACAGCCTTAGACAATGAAGTTTGATTGCATCCACATGTCACGATCTCAGATTTACTATTTAGATTATTATCCAAGTTCAAGCCCATATATCTTGTTAACTTCCCTAACAGGTTTGAAGGCCTGCTTCTATCCCTGTGGAATATTTGTTAACATAGCTGCTCTGTTGTCAGAAGGCAAAATATGTAAGATTTCCTTCCTTGGTGCCATTATCCCAAGTTGCTGTCAAGTTAATTAGATATGCAACCAGATGAGTATACATTTCTGTCTGTTAACTTAGGCCTACCTATTTTGAGGACAAAGAAAGCTACTGATATCATCCCTCCTGGACTTGTTTGAGTGGTTGCATTCTTCTTTCCCTTGTTGGTTGATCTGTAATCAGATAAAGGGCATTAAAGGAGGGCACAACTGCTCATCAGCATGCTGCATAAGGACACAAAGCCACTGAGGCTCTAACCATACACACCGACACTAAAGTTTCCTCTTCAACTTTAACTGAAACTTTGATACCTTTATAAAATCTTTAATTCCTTTAACCTATAAATATTCACATTACATACAAATAATAAAAGCCCAAGTTCACCTCCTCTTGACTTGTCTTCTCCCTTGCAACCCTGAGGAACATTCCCAAACTCACATAAAGAAAAACATAGTACACCAAGAAGTTTAACTCCTAAAGCCACCCAGCTAGCAACATTGAATGAATAAACAATGACTTGTAGATTCTTGTTAGGACCCTAGGGTTATGATGAGGGTAATTTTGTCTTTTGCTTATACAATGTAAGGCTGTTATGCTATTGTACCTAGACTGCTACTCAAGTTGTACCTTGGCGGTTATTTTGTGCCAAGGAATAGCTATAAAAGCTATCCTATCAGGATGAGAGGTACGAAAAAGCATATTCTCTGAACAAAATTCTCTCTCTTTCTCTCAAATTCTCTCTCTCTTGATTCTTCTCTTTCTCCCGTATCCCTTTGTTCTTCTCTCTCTCTCTGCATCTTTTCTCCCAAAGTTCCTAAATCTACTCTAAATTACATGTCAAGCCCAGAGGGCCTGACAATTCTCTATCTTGCTCATTTGCCCCGCAAAAATACATTAAAAGGTATCCTTGCTTAATGAAGTTGCTAGTAGTGTGGAGAGGATGTATCTGGAAGCCAATCCCCTTCCTAAGGAATAGGCACCTCTAATTTTACAAGATAGCCTGTAGAAGGTTTTGTCCTTAAATTGCCTGATTTAGATGCCATCCCCCTCATGGTTGTTCTTCAATTCTCCTCCTATCCAACCTATCCCAACAAATAACGATTCCTACGTGGCTCCCAAATTCACCTCCAATTTTGCAAATTCCTTATGGGAACAAATGTCTCTGAATACTTGCTGCCCATCCTTCTGTAGATTATCTGCCACGGTGATGTATGCCCGTGTTCATCATAGCCCTTTGAAATACAAGGTAAGCTGGCTCCAAATATTCTTGTCACACCAAACATGTTGACAAAGTTTTACCCTCGCAGAGGTCTTGTGCTAAAAAATTGTCATACTTTTGCAAGAATCGTATAAAATGCTCATTGTTTTGAATCCCCAACCTTGGAGGATAAAAACTGTTCATCCCCAACTGGGCAATGATAAATTCCCCAGACATCCCTCCTCATATGAGGTTTCTATTTTGAATACACAAAAGATAACCCACTGCTCTATTTTCACCATAAAAAGTAACATGCATTGGCATAAAGAAGCTCGGGGAAAATTTTTAAAGAACCAGCAAAGTAAAAATGCTCCAACAAACTACCATTATTTATCAGTCAATTATCCTACTCAAACCTGAATTACAAGAATTAATAAAAAAAAAAAAGATGTTCAGAGGGGTTCCTTTCTATGAAATCCATTTGATGTTTTGGGGGGGGGGGGGGGGAAGGAAGGAACAGGATGAAGCATTATTAACCAAAGTTCAATTGGTGCACTCATTCTTTAAGAGGGCTGCTTTTTTTTTTTTCTCCCCCCCTAAACGCAAAAAGGTTGGGAAGGGTGATTTTGATCATGCCTTTTGTTGAATATTTCTTGCTTGTCATGGTGTTTATCTTGGCATTCTATATGAAAAACGTTAACTGTTCTCCCTGGCATAAGTGACCATCATTATTTCACCAGAAATGCTCTAAAATGCTACTTTTAGTCAAGTATCCTACTCAAAGCCTCAATTACCAAAATGAAAAAAAAAAAAAAAAAAAAGGGTGGAGCAGTTCCCTTCTATGAAATCCCCTTGATGTAAAAAGAGTATGAAGCACTGTGAACCAAAGTTCAATCAATGCATTCATTATTCTGGGGGGATAATCTTGATGATCCGCTTTATTGAACATTTATTTTTCTTCACGAGGTTAACAAGTTGTTTTCTCTTACAAGCACTCATAATCATTGTCTGTCGACAGTTAAAATATAATCCTTATTTTTCTTTGACAAGTACACATAAATGAAGTCTTACTGGAAAAAATACTTTTCAGCCTTGATTCAGGACATGTTTATTCCCATGTATGCTCTCAAAAATCAATACATATCTTTCTAAATGTTTCTGTAAAAGGGTCGGATACTCATATTGATTATGAGAACCACGTGGAAATGCAGCTCGTGGGCATGCATGCAATGATCTTATGGTTTACTCCCTATTCTGCTGCTGCTGCTGCTACACGTGTTGTACAAGAGGGAAACTGCGTAAGCTTTTTAACATAGAGGTATTTCCTTCTCAAATAGCTTTGGCACTTGTAAAGAAAGTCATATACTTCTTTCAGCATCAAACATTAAAATTTTGCTACATCAGCGTGGTCAGTATTAAAAGAAATAATCGATAAATTCTGCCAGAAATCCTTTTGTCATCATTCAGCCTACTTCTTGTACTTCACAAAAGCTGTATCTTCTAATATAGTTTACCCTTTCTTTGCTCCATAATCGCTTAACCAGATTTGTAGTTTGGCACGTAAGGTTGGCATGATGCATGGACGAGAAAATGATTTTCTAGAAACTAACTATATTGCTGGGTGATGCATCTAGTGAGCTGTGAGCTTAGGAGATCACGATTAGAAAACCAGGGGAGCCACAAAACTAGAGCAAGTTCTAAGCGTATTATCTGTATATGCAGGGAGGCACATGCGACGATTTCTTAACCCATCTTTTGTGTTGTTGCTGCGCAATGGTCCAGGAATGGCATGAGCTTGAACTGAGGGGCTTTGAAGGTAAGCCTGCAATTCACATGGTTGCATGCATGTCCCCCCAATTCTTGTCATTTTTTGTTGCCTCTCTTCTAAACATTCACTGCATTCTTTCTGCAACTGCAGGTTGCAAGGAAAGAAAATTGATTCCACCTCCAAACCAATATATGAAGTCTTAAATGTCTGCCTTGCCGCTCTAGTTTATATTATATTAAATATGTACATATATTTGCAGAGAGAGAGAGAGAGACGCTGTGATTAACAAAGTTTGGTTTTGTCAACCAAAATGCGGCCTATAGTCACAGTCCTAGGAATATGAATCAATTTCATTCAGATGGAGTGTTTAGTTTGTAAATTTTAGCTAGCAGGTTATTTCTATCTACAGCTGATACTTAATGTGCCAACATAGCAAAATACCGTTCGGATTGTTCTTATGTTTCTAGGAAAGATTGTTCTCTCAGTGCATGGAACCAACAGTTCGGACTCACTGCCTTGTTAGAGTTGGGGAACACTTGTGTTTATATATGTACCCAATCTGAATTCATTAGGAACATTTTTCTTTCTTAGGGCATCGGAAACTGTTATAAATGTCTATATTAATAGGTGTAAAAATGTACGAATCTATAATTTCATATGAGATGCTGTTCGTTACATGAGTTTTAATAAATCATGAGCAACTTTAAAATAAATAAATAAAAAAATATTGACTGAATAATGATCTGGGATTCATAGCAAAGATTTATGAAACAACAAGCAGTTTTGTCCTTATAAATTCAGTTGAATTGTAATTCTAATATATTATTGTAGGAGATAATTTTGTCAATTAAATAAATTGGCATAAACTTCACTCTATGGGTCAGTAACACCCATACCATACGACGCGTATATTGTGTCAATGATTGGGGTTCTTGGACTCTGTCCTTAAACGAGGCATCATATGGTGTCCCATAGCCACAGGCTTTGTTATCGATTTGACTAATTTCGATTATTTTGAGTTGGATTAGGTTCCAAACTCTTTTCACAATTTATGGAAATGAGCGAATGCGGATCCCAGGTATTGGAAAGTCAATCAGTTGGCAGGTTGATTAATGCATGTATATTCATGATGACCACATATATACACGGATTGAAACTGTAGGACAGAGGTGGTTGCAAAGTTGCCATGGTCATACATCATACATTGATCGTTTGTTTAACAACATAACAAGCAACATTTAAACATGATCACGTTGCAGGGACCCTACTAGTTCAACTAATGCCACAATATTTGAAGAGATATCTCAATTTAATTAAGCCCCAAATTGGTGCATCCCTAGCCGGTAGGCACCCTAATAATTGTTCAAGGAGAACCTTATCCATAATTATTGAAGGAGTTTATTCAAAGTGGGATTGTTTAATTTTTTATTTTTTTTTTGGGTTATACATAAAAAAAAGAGTCACAATTAAAAGTGTGTGACAATTGGTTTAGACAAGCATCGACTAATTGTGTGAACGGGTTTTATCTTTAGAAAACACTAAATATTGAATTTATTTAGAGAAAAACCAAAAATAAAATTCCCTAATCCGAAACGAATGAATTTATTCAATTCAGAAGAATTCAAAGGAAACATATGCATAAGACCAAAATGTGTGCATTCGAGGTTAGCTTAGGCAAGTAATTGGCTGCCCTGGTCACAAGGAAGGGGATTGGGGATGATCTGTTTGATTGAATCTCTTCCATTAGAAACTTTCAAGACCAAAACAATACGTAGAAGCTAATTAAAATAATTGCAAAGTTTGATTGATTCTATTCATCATTTGGTAAGCACTGTCTCTAAGAAGTCAGGCCGTTCAATCAAGATTTTGAGGATTAATTGGTGGCGTCGGTGAACATAAGTTTACTGAAATTTGCTAAATTCTGCACAAAGCATGGGATTAATTAAGTATAAAGCGATCACTCCCAGTTATATATGTGACAGTATAATAATGAAGTTACAAGAAGAAATAATAGAATAATGATCTAAGAGGAGTCGCATGAATTGAAAAGGGCAATGCAAACAATCAACATCGATCATTGCTTATTTTTATGGACTCCTTAATTCATCACTCGTTATAGATAATTGAATCGACACTAGGTAAGGCGAGTTGGACAAAGGATGGGCACAAATACAAAATTGACATGGTGGGTAACAATTAATGGGCCATACTCTTATTGTCTTGCTATATTTCTGATCACCAGACTTTCCCTTAAAAGTCTCCAACACTTCTTGATTTGAGCATCGAAGGGTATTTATGAGGAAACCGTCTCGAGCAGCCTAATTGTTGTTTTTGCATGAGTTTGCAACCATCTCAATCAATCAAGGCCACTTTGAAATGGAGCCCATTGTAAAAGTGGGGTCTGATTCATTGTACAAACCCTCAAATTCACAACTACTGAAAGTTGACATTATTAATTATAATTATTATTATTTATTTTTTGAGAGAGTACACTAATCATCCCTTCTATTATTATGGTGACTCCTTTGGTTGCTAGCGTTGTTCATTGCCTTCATTAATCGCCCCCCTTGTCCATTTGTACGTGTCTTGACTAAAAGTCAAGCATGGTGATTCGATAAAAGGATCTTTGAATAGATTTGGTTATCTCTTGTGGGTATTTTGCGCTATCAACCCTTTGTCTAGTGAAGGCAAATATACTGTGTGAGTGTTTAAACTTATAGTAGCAATAACATTTCTCTCAATTCTAGCCTCTTCTATATTATGTAGCCAAAGGGTTTTTAAACTTAAGTCATACAACTACTATCATAGCTATGGCCCCTTGAGAGTGCACTGACTTTCAATAGTCATTTTCATATCCTTCTATCTGAATTTTAAAGCAATTCAGAATGGTCCCTTGGGCTATCCTTCTATCTGAATTTTAAAGCAATTCAGAATGGTCCCTTGGGCTATATATATATTATCCATGTTTGTTTCCTTGACTAATGGGTTTGTTGATTAGAGTAATAAGAGTAGAAGGTCCTCTCCTCTTGGATCCTTTTATGATTCTCTACCATTTAAAAGATCCTAAAAAATAATTATGATATGTGAAGCTATTTTTGTACTTTAATTTTTTTTATTTCTATAAACTTCCTACTCAAAGATTGATATGTTTTTGAATATTTTCCGTTTTCATGTTTGTCTTATAGACCCTATATATTAGGGATTGTTTTTATTCTCAAATTTTGCTTTCCATCTCTTGTTGGATGATTGGACCTTATAAGTTGTGTCCCTAGAAACTTTTATTTATAATACAGCTAGTTAAACTGCTTTCCTTCAACTTTGCAATACACACACACACACACATTCGTTTCGGGCTTAGAGATATCCAATTGGAGGTGACTAATACTTTTGTTTCTGCTATCTTTATCCAAGCAATATCCATGGCAGGAAGGTATTTTTTTTCTCCCATTTCTATATGTCTTATGCGCCAAAAGGGAAGGCAACAGACTGGCACATGAATTGATGCCTAAGCCTTCAACTGAGATTTGAGCCTGAATTTACCTAATTCTTGGTACATATCTTATAAAAAAAATCAGAAATAAAAAATTTATTATATATGTTTCCTTTTTATTTGATTTGTATTTCTTAATTTCTCAATTTTGTCTCATTGTAAGTATCAATAGTTAAGCTCAAACAGATAGAAATTTGTTTCTTTATTTTTTTATTTATCATGAACAAGAGAACAGGTTAATTAATTAGAGATCATTGAAGTTGGTTGGGATCTTGTCATTGGCATTCGTCTTTTTGGTTGGGATCCTGACTCCTTTTTTTTTTTTTTTTGTTGATAAAATGAACCAAAATTTATATTAAAGAGATCTAAAAATCCCTCAGAGAGGAAACAAAGCTCATTGCACTAAAACAAGGCTCTGTCAAACTGCCCCCTAACTGCACCAAAAGCAAAACGTTTTTGAAAGACACCAAAAATACAGGCTTAGGCTCTTGCTTTTGTCTGATCTAGTCTCAGGCTAGCTCTCGGAAATTTTTTGGGTGGCAATTGAAAAAAGCATGACAGATAACTTGTCATGCCTGTAAGTCTTGGACTCTTCTAGGTCATTCAAACGCACTATTTCTCAGGGTTTCTTAAGCTAAGGTTTTTAGCCCCTTGGTTTCTGGCTCTTAAAATATTCTTCTTAGCCTCCCATGATATGCCCAATTCTTCCCCCGTAGTTTATTTCGTCTTCTTGTTGATTGCTTGTTTGCCAGGCTTTTTTTGGATCCCTCCCTTTTGGTTGTATCTTAGTTGGCTTTAGTGTCCTATTGAGACTCCTTGTAAGGTAAGGCTTTGCCATGATTGAAAAAAAAAAAGAGAGAGAGAGATCATTGAGAAGAAAAAATAGAATAATATGATAACTTTAATTTTATGGTTATGCTTTGGGTAAATTTATCAGTTAACTTCTAAATTTCGTATTTTTTGTATTTTATAATAAATTGATTGTTGTACTTTTGCTATCAAAATCACTAAATTTTAATTTTGGTTACAACTCAATCCCTCTTTTGATTTTTCATCAATTATGTTAATAAAAACTAGCGTGATATACAATATTAATATAAATCTCAAAATCACTTTAGTGTAATTTATGTTAATTTTATCATTAAATAATTTTTAAATTTATACTAATGTATATCACACATCAATTTTCATTAAGAAAATTTAATGAAAATTAAAAGAGAGATTAGATTATAATAAAAATAAAAATTTAATAATTATGATGACAAAAATTAAAGTATAATAATCAATGTTATTAAAGACGTGTCTAGGCACAAGGTGCACCTAGATGCACCTTTGCCTCCTAGAGTGGTCCAGACAAGCTTGGCTAGTTTTTTTTAGAGTATTTTTACTGTTTTAACTTTTAATTATTTATTATTATAATTTTTAATAGGAAAAATAAAATTCTTAGATTCTAATTCTAATTATAATTAAATACTAATTGGAATTAATATTTTGTTTATTCCTATGATTTTTAATAGAATCCAATTCTAATAGGAAAAGAAAAATTTTCATATTCTAATTCTAATTATAATTAAATGCTAAATAAATAATAAATCAGAAAAGACTCAAGCTTTTCTTACAAATTCTTTGAACTTTTGTGATGTTTATATGCTAGTTGCTGCTGAAATATGATGGAATGTATTTTGCTGAAATTTTTCAAGTATATAACTTATTTTAATATATTGAATTTTTTAATTTTATTGATAACATGCTTGTGAATATATGTTATTAGGAGTTAAGATCTATTTTATATCTTATTTTTTAATTAAGACATATATATATAATTTAGTTAGCATGTGTTTAGTTCCACAAGGTGCACTCCTCTCCTTGCGTCTCAATTTCCAACACTTTTGTGCGCCTCAGTATATCTTAGACCTTAACAATATTAAAAATAATTAATTTGTTAATAAAACAAAATTTAGGAACTAATTATATAATTTATCTTTTATGTTTATGTGGAAATTGGAGATGAAAACAAGTGTTAAAAGTTGACAGATACAGATCGCTATAGATGGTGGTAATGGAATGGCTTTAATATTTTTAAAAAAATGGGTAAGTTAGAAGAAAGAAGGATGTGCAGTAACTAAAATCCACCAAATAAATTAATTAATGCATGTGCATGACTGGGTGTGGGTGGACTGGGACAAATTCAAAAGAAGGCATCATCTAGAGGGAGGCATGATAACGAATGATGAACGCAAGTGGGACCAAAAATATAGGAAAAAGAAGAAAGTCCCATATTCTTCAAGGGAAAAGATAACGCTAACACAGACAGCTTTGCTCTCAACCACCACAAGGACACCTATTAATCAAATGCAAAGATTCAACTCTTCGAACTAAACTACAAAAGCAAAACCATGTGATCGTATCCGCTCCTCTAATCAGACTAGCTGCCGCTGCTCCTGTTAGATGATATATGAGATATGCATGTACATACATGTGTGGTCCTCCCCCATTGCGTTAGGGCTTGTCTCTTTGTCATTGTTTGTCAACCATTTGACACCAACGACAGAAGAACCACCCAAAGCTAAAGACAAAAGGGTACCCTCAACTGATTCCACCAACCTGGCCAACATATGCCCTGCATTTTATAAAAACAATACCTTTTTCATCTCATCTTCCTGCTATAGTCTTCTTGGACGTGAGTTGATATTGTGACCCCTCGTGGCATGCAGCTGTCTTAATGTGATCTCACAGAAGAAAGGGCACCGTACCAGCTCTTGCTATTCCAGAGGTGGATCTAAAAAACTAGTTTAATGTGGTAGGAGAAATAAGCCAAACAAAAATAAATACTATTGAATTTTTTTTATTTTTTTTATTCACCAGAGGTGTTTGAGATTCGCTTGATTAATCCCCATAGGTGAGTGATCTTCTCTTTTAATGCACCCCTCGAATAAATTTAGATGCGGACACACTTTATATACACTTAAAGCTAGACATTTGATGTACTCTATGAAGGACTTGTCTTCTAACCTTATTGTTATTTTTTAGTTAAATGTTGCGTTTCAACAATAATTTTACCTTTCAAATCGTCGCATTGATTTGAACCCTGATATTCCATGTAAAATTTTAAATATTTTAGCACTGCACCATGCACATGGAGACATATTGATTTTTTTTGAATATGTAAACTAATTGATATATAAGAATACTTATAGACTATAGCAAACTAAGATACAAAATCTAGAACAATCTACTAATTAATATGATCATGTTATCTAATGTGAGCCATATCTTGAACATAATGGAGGCAAATACGCGCGCGCGCGCACACACACTAATAAATTTCTTTTAACAAAAACAATGCCCACCTACAATACATATGCTCCTTTTTGAGATATCATGTTTTAGAAGGCAATCGTGACATTCTTCTTCTTCTCTACCGACGAGGAGGCTGATGTACCTAAAAGTTTAACATCTACTACCAATGACGAAGAGACTTGCAATGCCGAAATTCAATTTGGTTCGTCCATAAAAAAAAAAAAAATCCCTAATCCTAGCTAGTAGTCAGTGTGGATGACAAACTAATTAAACAGGAGAATAGTCAATATATATATTGCTATGTAAAAGGAAAAAAGTACGCCAATTGGGGCTACCCCTCTCATCCCCACATTAATGGTACATCCCTAGCTCAGAGAAGGCCTAGATCTCCATCGATGTTATTGCATATATACGCGCCGTAGCTAAGCCTGCATGTGAGAACGGCCGCTGATCATTTCGAGAAGCTTAGCTTCTTATTTTGTCTACCCAAAGACAGTGTCCATGTGATGCGAATAAGGCTGCTCTATTTATATCCTATGTCTTCCAGTCTTAATTTCAGTACAACTGCATTATTTTTATATATTTGTATCTATTAGCTGACTCTTCCAGAAATGGTCCTATCACTCGTTTGCATGTATGGGCTTTCACTGCATTCTTCTTTCCATTTTAACCCGTACCTGTCGCTTAATACTATTTAAACAAATTACCCAGCAAAAAAAAAAAGAAAAAAAATACTATTTAACAAATTTCTACATACAGCGGCTAATTTGTGAAGAAAAAATCCATTCAAGCGTATTATAGTTGTAGAATATTGTTCTTGGATAATTCTAATGATGAAAATTATATAAAACTATCATTTTCCTATAGTTAATTAGCCAGCATTGACACGGTTGGTTGGCCTAAAAGGTAGACATGACCACGGTTCATGAACCGCCGGTTCCGGTTCATGAACCGTCGGTTCCGGTTCAAGAAATCTTTGAACCTGAACCGAACCGCCCAAGGGCGGTTTGGGACGGTTCGATTCCGGTTCCGGTTCGTGCCGGTTCGGTCAACGGTTTGGACCGGTTCGGTCAACGGTTTGAGCCGGTTCGGTCAACGGTTCCGGTTCCGGTTCAAACTGAATTTTTTTAATTTTTTTTAAATATTGTTGTATTCAATTTTGGTCCTTGTTCCGTTGTTCGGTTCGGTTTGGTTTCGATTTTTAATTGTTAAATGTAATTGTAAATATAGATATTCTCAACCATATTTTTAATAAAAAACACTACTAAAAATTGAAGAAATATAAGTAATAATTTCATTAAAAATAATTAAAACAACTAAACAAGTATGTAATACAAGTAATTAATTTTTATAAATGTGAAAAATAAAAAATAGAAATGAAAAATAATTACAACAAACCGGCGGTTCGGAACCGGCGGTTCGGAACCGATTCTGAACCGGCGGTTCGGAACTGGCGGTTCCGGTTCGCGAAACCTCGAACCGAAACCGAACCGAATTTCGCCGGTTCAGTCCGGTTCCGGTTCGGCCGGTTCCGGGTCCGGTTCCGGCCGGTCCGGTTCCGGTTCGAACCGCCGGTTCGGTTCAATTTTGGCCATGTCTACTAAAAGGTTTCGAAGCAGTCTATTGACTGGGTAAGACCAACCACTTTACCCTTGTAACACGTAGTTGATTAGGGCTGCCTGCAATGTTAAAAGATGCGCTAGCAGTGGTCCCGTATTTATTTCAGAGAGAGAGAGAGAGAGAGGAGGGAACAAGGAGTCAACGTCAATAGCTGTAAGAAAGGGCCAAAACAAACCTCTAAAGGCTTTATATATGAGGCTGTAGAAGAAGAGAGGAGGGGGCATTCACAACGGAGGAGGAGAAGGTAAGATTAAAAGGCCATGAATTAGGGTTCCAGGCAAATTAAGCATGCAAAATGAGCATGGCTCTTTGGTTCCTTCGGTTCTACTAATATATATATTATATATATATGTATATATATGTTGGTTTGAGAGGTTGAAGCTGCCAGCATGATCTGGTGAGACCGGGCCCATGTCTTTCCCTTCCTTTCTTATCGTCATCTTTTCCTTCCTTTGATCATCATCTTCATCCTGTTTCCGAATTTGATGGACCACAAAGCATATAGATAGATCATTTTGGACGATCCAGGTGTTAGATTCCTTCCAGTGATTAGATGGTGAGATTATACACATACACGTTCATTCTATCAGGATGCTGTAGCCTGGTTGCTTTTCTAGTTTCTGATGAGGGATTTTATAAGTAATTAGTTAACCACAATTACATGAGCACCAGATAGAACATATATATGGTTGTATCAGGTCATCCTGCAGCTTCAATCACTCACTCACCAACAATACCCCAAATTCCGGCCACCAGTCTGCAATTCTCCGGCCATCCTCCGGTAATAATATTCCAGGTAATCTTTTGGTACATCTGAAGCTTTATGTATTTTTTATTGGTTGGGGGGTGAGGGCACAGTTAAGTGGAGGAGAAAGAAGATTTGTTTTACCCTCGTCATCACATCTAGAGTCAACAAGTGAACAGATTTACTGTTGGATTAACATTTCCAAGTACATGTTTTTTTTTTATCAGTCAAACTGCAATACAATTATATGAACGATATTATTAGGTATATATATATATAGGCGTGTAGTTTTATGGGGAAACCTATTATCTATCTAATTTCTCAGACAACTGCTGTAATGCAGCCGCAGAGAGAGCAGCTGGGACATAGACGGATATGATTTACTAACGCCCTAGACTTCTCCAAAATTTTAACCTGTGCTCTAGAGGGGGTTCTAGATTAATGTTATATTATGCTATTGATCACTAATTGTGTCACTTTTTTAAAAAAATTTCTTACATAAATTTAGAATGAGGTAAAAAACTTGATATATTACTGTTATTTTTCTTAATTTTTTGTGGATACTATTATCAAAGTTTAAAAGAAAAATCAAGTGCTATCTGTTTGTTTCATTAATTTTCAACCACTAATTAATTAACAGACTATCCACTTACCATAGTTTCTTCATGCAATACGTGATCTTAATTTTTTTCGACACCATATATGTCAAAGTCATTAATTTACTTACTAATTATTTGTTTATTGGAGACGCATTTAATTAAGGTGCTTGTGTAACAAATGACGCAAGAATACCAGCATTTTGCTGCCCTATGCAAACTGGGGGCGGGATGTTTACCGCAAATTGGAAGCTTGACAGGATAGCATTTTCATATAGATTTTTTTTTGGTTGAGTAACAGAACCTTTTTTGATGTCGATTTTGTTTTTTTTTTTGTCAGCGAATTTTGATACTGATATTTAATAAAATGGATTACAATCTTCTCTTTTTACCCAAAGTGGACTACAATCTTCTAAGTTCAACGTACAGCATGCTGAAATTTTGGATATGGAATTTGATCGACATTGCAGGTGAGTTTAGAGTTTATGTTCTGGTGCCCAGAACCTCAAATTATTGGAAAGTTGTGCTGCCCTGTGATGCTATATATAATTAATTAGTACTACAATTTGGTTAACGTCTTAATTAGCATGAAAATATATTTTCATGTTTGTAGGGCTTAGATTCAAGGACCCCTCATGCTATATATCTTGACTTACCCAGTTTCTCACTTTATAGGAATAATTTTAAAAAATTTCTAGTTCATAGAATACTCTTTCGCAATTGCACATAGGCAAATATATTAATGTAGCAATGTTACTTGCTATGCATCTCCGGGGCCGCATTGCATTCTAGTTCTGAACGTAACAACATGATCGAATTCAATTCTGCAAATTAAATATGGTCCAGCCATCTGAGTGCCAGACGAATTAATTTGTTGCAAATAGGTTTTGTCTAGTCTAAAATGATGTCAACCCTAAGAGGGAATTGATCAGAGAGGAAGAAGCAGTAAAAGTAATCAAAATGAAGTCGAGTCTACCAACGGGAAAGCAAGAATAATAGAGGAAAGAAATGCTTGAAGATTCCGGTGCCCGGAGATCGAGGGGAGAAGGAGGACAAAGGTGGCACTGCTTTGTGGATCCAACCATAAATTAGAGCAAAGATATGGTGCTAAGATCGAATAGTGTATATAAAAGAAAACAAAAGTCTTTAGTGATGTATCAAGGGAGAAGATTTAGGAGTAAGGTTTTTTTTTTTTTTAAGTAAAACATTGATAATAGGTGAAAAAAGTTGTTCTAACAAGAGCAATCTAGCTTTTTCTTTCACTTGTCACGTTGGCCAAGGACAAGCGACCCTCTCATGGACTTCAATCCATGGTGTTTAAACTGGTTCATGGCCATTAATGGAGCTAACGAATGGAAGACTTGGATTGTTCTTGCTAGGACATCTTTTATCATAGTGTGTTTTTGTTACTAGAGGATTATTATATAATGCTAATGGGTTTGATGAGCAACTGTGTTCTAAGCTGACTTGCCAATAATGGATGTTTCTCGTGTTCCTTTTATTTATTTATTTTTTCTGTTGCAATATACAAATGTTTGTTTTATTTTTTATTTGTCTTTAATTGTTCTTATTATGTGTTTTATATAATCCAATCTTATAATATGCAGCCTCTTGGATTTCCATTTGCAATGTCGTTGACTAGCTAGATTGTTTTTTCTCATTAATATTTTACTTAAACAAAAGAATCAAGAAAGAGTTCGCGGGATAAACAAGAGATGAAAGGGCGTTCAATTGAAAGAGCAGTCAATTTATAGGAAGAGAATCTTATAAAAACCAAAAATTCAATGGAATTAGCTAAATGATCAGTTCCAAGCTATAAGATTGGAAACGACAATTTGAAGAATCACAAGAAGAGCTGTTAGGAAGTGGAGAGTGGAACTTATTAGAAGGATGGTGTAAACTCAAAACTCTTTTTATTGCTGACAATTAGTCTATTCTATATATATATATATATATATATATGTTGTTTGAGTTGTGTTGATATTAATGGATTTGTTTTGTGAAACTATTTGTGGCGTTCATTAGTTGATCATCAAGTTTATTGCCCTTTTTGTTGGTGTATGTTACTGAAGTTTTATTTGTCTTTATGATGGGTTGTTCTTATCCATTTTGCCGAATCTTCTTAATTGCAGCCCAGGGACTCTAAATTTGTATAGTCTTTAATTAGACTGTTAAGTTTTCATTTTTTTATTTTTTTTGTTTTTGTTTTTGGCTAAGTTAACAACATCTTCATATATTGAACAAATTAATAATGTACATATATAATTTGCTGCAAAACCAATTAAACTTTTGGCTTTTATATCATGCCATGCTACATGCTATATATCTTGATAATGGAGTGATTCTTAAATTTTGCCATACTAAGTGCTGCAATTAATTGTCAATTCATGTTTTCTTTAATTCTTCAGATCTCCTAACTACTGTTTTTTTTTTTTTTTTAAGAACTCTCTAGCTACCACCATCTATTTTGAGCACCTTTGTCTATATATAGTCATCTTCTCTTTTACTCCATTTTTCAAAACAAAAAAAAATTAAGGCTTGATTAATTAGTTACAGAAATATTGCTTAATTTTTCATCTCTAATGCTTAGTCTATCTCTATTTTTTCTAATATTAAAAATACGTTCAATTGTTGAATATATAGAGAGAACTACTATTTTTAATCTTGAAAAATTAAATTGTGTTCAAAACAATTATGGTAAAACATGTGTTCATCAATGCAATATTTTACCATTAATTAGCATTATTATTATTATTATTATTATTATTATTATTATTATTATTATAAAATTCATATTATATTCTTAACAAATTAAAGTGATAATAGTATAATATTAATATTATGAATATAATATTCAGTATATTACTATATAGTATTTCGATATTATTGCTATCATCAGTTATAAATTTTACTCTTTATTGATTTGAAGTTTTATAATGCCATTACTATATATTATTAATACTACTACAATTTATTAATTATTAGTTAACTTACTATTTCATAATATTTGTACAAACAATAGGATTGATATTGTTGATATATATTCTAACAAATTAGGGGTAAAGATGAATACAAAAATTACCCAGTTATCTCTCACATAGTAGTTAGTACACTAATTAAGATGTCTTATTTTTTAATGATTTAATTTGTGAAATATATATGTTGTCTATAATTTGATGATATAAAAGTATTATTGTTTAATATCAAATTAATTGTTCTCATGATCAATTTTAAACTTCAATATTAATTTATTACATGTCAAAAATAAAAAAACTACATATCTTAATTTGTTATGTTCTTCCTTTCTGTGTTACAAGTTATTGTTAATCAATTTTGAAGAAAGAAATTAGGATTTTCTTTCTTGTACAAAATTACAAGTTCTTCTTAAAATTAATAATGATGAGAATAATATTTTACATTTCTAATATATAAATAAATTAATTATTACATAACAGTAGCATGGATGGCTGGGTAAATTTAATTAGATTGTACTTAATTTTATTCATACGTACTTAGAGCAAAAAGGTTATTTAATTATATATATTGACTAAAACATGTGCCCTTCAAATTGATTAATCACAATAAAACAATCTTATTAGTTACTATATGTGTCAAAACTATTCTCCACCTTAAAGTAATAAATGTCAAAATTATATATGTAGAAGTTATCACCCTTTTTTTTTATTTTATCTATATATATGTAATTATTATACATATATGTATATATCTAGAGACATAAATTAACATGCATGCATGGTGGTATGTGTTAATTCTTAATTATATATAAAATTAAGAGGCACCTCATCAAGTGCATATATAATCTCTTCAAACGTCACCTTATCCTTAATTATATTTTGAAGAGATTATTTTATTGACTAATTAAAACATGAACTTTCAATTGTATAAGTTAAAATACCACCAATTAATTTAATTTACTTGGACTAAAAAATAAAAATTATTTGACACATTACGTACCCATCAATATTAATTGGTGTCCAAAACTACAAGTAGAATGAATAAAAAAAAAATCAACAATTATCATTGAATGAAAATATATATAATTAATTAAGTTGGAAAAAGTATGTACAATACAAAATTATGCATAAAATATGAATTGGAACTAAGTAAGAAAAAAGAAATCTCAAATCATCTCGAAATTTGATTCACAATATATATATATATATAGCAATTACAAATCTTATAAATCTCACTAAATATAATATCAATTATTATATAAATCCTATATCTCCAAAAAAATTATATTTGTAAATTATATGCCATGATATTGTATTCTAACCTTGCGCATCACAAGGTTGATGCTTATTGCTTATATAGTTTAATTCAATCCATCAATATATATATATGCATACACACGTACTTGTCTATTTTTTTTTAATAAAATATACTCTTGTATTTAATAAAATTTTTAAAGTTTTTTAATACTTCTTTTGTTACAAACTTCCCATTTCATTCTGTCTCATAAGTGCGGCATCTACTAATTATATATTGGGACTTTTAACTATCTAATAAAGATTATACATACTATAGTATAGTAGTCTAGCTAGTAAGCTTCCTTTTTTTAATTAATAACTTTAACGAAATTTTCAATCTCAATAATTTCCAACCAGATGCAAGATAAGAAGAATAAGTTGATGATATATCTTCATCAACTCACATCATAATATTATACATATTTTTATTTTTACTACACTTACATTTTGTTTGCTCAATCTTTAACATACTCAAACTTCAACTCTATGAATTTTAAGGTATTCTTCTATCCCTAATTTAAATTTAATACTCATATATTCTTTTATATATTTCAACAACCCAAACAATATATGCGTTTCAGACTCCTTGCAAGTACTTCATCAGTTCATCTACTTTATTATATAATCCAATTGTATTAATTAAAAAATTAACCCCTCCAAATTTGCTTTCATGTCCTTTTTTAATTGTATATATATATATAAACAATCTAAAGTTTATTTTGTCTCCTAAATCCTCCACAATATTTTTCTTTTTTTAGAGACCCTATCATAGGCATAGGCTTTTTTTTTAATATATAAATACCATTTACATTCCATTTACCTACACATATTTCCATTAGACACCTCCCTGTCTATCTATCTGTATGGCTTCAGTTATTTGCCTATCAAAGATCAAATAAAGGTCAAATTCATATTTTTTTTCTTTATAAATGTGATTATTTATTTTTTTTTATCATTTAAATTATATTTTGAAATTTAATTTTTAAGTTAATTTAATTTATTTATTTTGACATTTTTTTATATAGCAATTCGAACTTTTCGTTATTTCAATTATATCTCTAAACTTGTATTTTTAAGTTAATTTAATCTTTATATTTTTTTTTGTGTAAAAAAAAAGTAAAATAAGATAACAAAACACACATCACACTTTGTTCTCATAAAAATATAAAAGTTAAATTGACTTAAAAATACGGGTGCAAGAGTGTAATCAAAATAAAAAAAATTCAAGTTATCACACTCAAAAAATGTCCAAATATAATGATTAAATTAATTTAAAAATATAAATTTAATCTAGAAATTGAATGATTATATAAAAAAACAAAAAACTACAAGGATAAAAATATAGGTACGGCCATCAAACAAAATTAATTTTCAAAGAGGTTGTTTCTAACTATAACCTTTGCTCAATCATTCCCTCCGAAACGTTCCTATTATCACTACAACAGCCAAGAAGTTAAATGAATTCCAATGGGTCTCAATTAATCTAGTTTAAAATTATTTTATCATTAAAATACATATAAAACTGAAGTATAGATATAAAATATAAATACAAAATTTACTTGAAATTTATTAAACAAATGCATAAATAAAATTAATTGTGACCTATATATATCTCTAAAAAGAACAATCATAAGACTCAGTCCCAAAAAGTGATATTGTTTCATGGTATGGTTATATAATTGAAAAATTATTCAAGTTCCTACCAAATCAAAATTAGTAATTAAGAGTTTATTATAATTGACTTATACGTGAATAAATCACATCAGATAAAATCTTTTAATGTGAGTCCAAAATAGAAAAATATGAATTATACTTAATATTTTTAAGGTTTGGTAAAAAAATAAAAATATCCTGATATTTAAGAAATGAAAATAACATCTTTAAATTTTGTAACTCTAGATACACTTTCATTTCACTATTATTTTATAGATGTTAAAAATTATAAAACAATAAAATTACTCTCGCTTTTTCTCTCCCTCTCCATCTCTCATTCTCGTATAACAAACTAACTAAATGTAGCTACATGTCAATCCTTCTTCCTAACGATGGTTTAGCTATCGTTGAATAAGAGAAATATTAAAAATAAAAATGAACAAATTACCAAATTCTAATTAGCACTACAGACAAATGGAGATAATAAAAGGAAAGAAATGCAAAAACAATTTTATCTTATTAACAATTTTAAGAACAAGACATAAGTGTAAATAAAGTTATAAAATCAAAGAAAGTCATGGTCTTCTCCAATATTACAAGTTTTTGTTTTTTTTTTGTGGCAAATCTCAAGGAGTAAAACGTGAAATTACCCACAAGAAAAACATAACTCTTATAGCCTTTGCGTGCAACTGTTCAAATCTTTTTGCCAAGTAATATCTCTAACATTGTCTCCGTGGAAAAGGAAAAAGTAGAACATCATGAGATAACGAGGTAGAATTTGAGAGGGACCTCTAAAGACCACTATACAAAGTGAATAATTTGCCATTCAGTTAGCAACTGGAAAGGGCTCTTGAGTTGGCTACTTAGACCAAAGATATTAGCAGTTATACAGAACAGTATATCAGAATAATCACTACTTTTTACCTAGTGTCGCAGCAAATCAGTACACTTCATTGGAGTTCCCTGAAGATGAAATAAGCTGATAAGCTCAGGGAGAGAATAGACTTGGTCCTGATAATTGGGCCAAATAATAATCAGCCATGCCGCTGTTCGCACCTTCTTGCACCAAAAACACACTGCTGGTCCATACAAAGATGTTGACTTATTGATCACAATGCCGATAACTCAACTTCGCGTGTGCAAGGTCGATATGCCACAAAGGTGCTTTCATTTGAGAAGGAACCAGGGTTGAAACATGTAATTCCCGTGTAATTAAATGCCTTCTGTTCACTTCTGTCCCCTAACACTATCTGCCATGTAACACAAGTGATTTAGCTATTATGCCACTTGATGCTACTTTATTTATTCTATGCAGGCTCGGAGACAAAATAGTCTATTTCTCTTTAATCCAGATACAAAATAGTATGATGCGAAACGAACATTATCAGCCTAAAAGAGCTGCTGTATTCTCTGTCCTCCCTGTCTGGCACGTTGAGTTTACCTTTTCATTTGCTACTCGAAGCAACTTATCTTGACATATCAAGCCTTATCCCACTGGGTGGGCCGGCTACATATCAACTGATTCAACATGTTAATTCTATTTTGTGCCTCTTGAACTATATTTCATTCCAAGTTCAGGAAAAACAACCAACTGGTAGTATTCAAAATGAAATTGCAGATTATGACCTAAAAAGATGCAAGGAGGATGAGAAAAAGAATATGATCTTGAACTGGAAGAAAGTTCTCAACAGAAATGTATAATGTTAGCAGCAGGTTAGCTTCAAATGAAAAAAAAAAAAATCAGCATGCCCCTTTTGTTGGTTCATCTAGTAGCCTTTGCTTTTGAGACTAGGCACAGCTATAGCCCAAGCCAAAGAACTTTGCATTAGATCACTACTAAAATCGATAACTAACATGAACGTCTTTAGACCTTTTGAGGATATAATACTTAAATTTGATGAAATGGCTCATCAGATGAATTCGATTTTAAAAGATTAGAAATAGTAAACAAAACCGGCTTAATGAGTTGAATGGAGTAGAGATAGCAAACAAGATCCTCATGTATAGGATGCAAAAGTTATTTCACTTTGAAATGTCATTCTAATTAAATAAATCATTTCTGAGCTCCAAACAAGTCTGCTAAAAGGTATCCACACAGAAGATAGCATTACCGCATGAGGAGTTGGATAAAGATGCAGACAATGATCATAATTCCAGATAATGGGCTGTACACTCAGAGGAAGGGGACAGAGATGGCCTTGATGTGTTATGGTAGCAACAAGCTGCATTAAAACCACAAATTAGTCAAAACTACAAAACCACAGAATGAAAAATTAAAAAACTCACATGCTCAAAAGGTTCACTGGTTTCTTCTGTTGAAGGAGGTATCAAACAAGATCTACGCATTCTGTACAGCAGATCCTGACGGAAAAATACGATTTCTTGGGTGCAAAACTTGACTCTGCTTTCAAACATGACAAGTATTTTTCAGTCAAGAAAATAATATATGCATCAGTAAAACCAAAACGGTAACCTCATAAGAAGTCCATCAGGGGTTGGGTGGTGAGGAGGTGGTGTGCAGGAAATCCAGAGCTTGAGAGGTGCTGCTAAGTATGAAGCTTATCCTCATTAATTTGATGAATTATGAGAGACTTACCTGCAAGGATTACTTGAGAATATCGCATTTGGCACATGCTGCTTAAATTCTTCGGTTATGTAGTCTGGCAAAGCACTCCTAGGTAGAACTGTAGAAGGACCTGAGAATGACAGTTGATTGTCGTAAGTATGAAACGCCAGTATATTTCCAGGAAAGTTTGAAGAAGAAAGAATGATCAAGTTAACACACCACAATCGTCAGGACCAGGAATTAATAAAAATCTACTATGGCTTTTTAATCGTGAGTGTGTCCCAATCATCCGCCCAAGTTTTCCAAACTGCAATCTGCATCCAAAGATTGTTGCTGCATTTAGTTCTGCATTGTCAGAGGTTCCTTTAGTAAATAAGCTAATTTAACCTAAGACCTCACCTGAGACTTGAGAAAGAATTGAAGGAAAGATTACAGGGATGGGAACAAAAATTTCCCATAAGAACAAATAAAGAAGGAACCACCTCTACATTCTCATATCCATCTAAGACTGTCTCTAGCTTTTCCATGGTCTTCTCTACGGAAACAACAGTGATATCGATATTAGGCAATGCTACAAACATACAAACACAAGGAACAAAAATAAATAAAAAGATAAGAGTAAGTGAATAAATGACAAGGGCAAGAATTACCTCTTCATTATCAAGCCAAATATCAGAGATTATGACAAACATGTCATTAACTGCTCTCTTTTCCATCTCTGCAAGTCTCAGCTATTGGAAATGTCTAAGAAAACTTTTGTAATAATTTTTGGACACTAAAGAAATGAACTGCAAACTTTATCTTAATGAAAACTAAAAGGGAAAGAAAGAAGAGGATACAGTTTCTTCCTTTGCCAGTGTCCCACAACCAAAAAAGTCAAATCCAGCAAAAGCAGCAATTGACTTGTCTCTGTCTTCTAAGGGAGGAAATCCACATGTTTTCACCTAATACCATGTATAGGAAAATAAATATTAGTATTTTTCAAGACTTCAATTGCAAAACATGCTGATAGATATGCAACCATAATTGAAACTTTCATCCTGGTGCCAGACAGCTAGAATTGGCACTTGGGATCTACAACGTGGAAAAAGCATAAATGTATAAGATGGAAAATTTTCACCATTTTTTGGGCTAACCAAATCCAGAGAAACATATGCACGCCAACATCTTGTTTCAAAAAGTAGAGCCAAATCTGAATATATCAAGGCATGTCCATTTTCACTTTTTCTAGGGCATTTTGTCCAGTAACAGAATCTAATGGGGAAGCAGTTCTCTGAAAATTATGGAACTTTATCCTCTACTAATTTAATTACAAAAGTTTCTAATATACTTTACTGGGTTCACAAAGAAAATCAGAAGTTGAAGATAATCAAATAGACACTAACTTGGCAATGTATGTTCACAGTAAAGAAATAGAGAAGCCTTGGTCACTAAGATCCATCTGGTTAGCATATGTTAGCCAATTGATAATCATTGTGTGGATCTTTTCCAGGTCCCAGTCAATGTTGTCACAAAGAGAAAAAGACATTTGTCTTGGTATATGTTTAACAGTCTAGAATATTTTAGTACTAACAGATGGAAGTAGTGTAAAAACCATGGGTCCTCACCCAAAAATGCTAGTGGAAGGTGACTCTTGGGCTCACAGGGACCAAGTAATATACTCAAGACCCCTCCAGCAACTTACTGAAGTGGGATTAGGTCACGACAACCACCCCTCTAATTCCTAATTTAACCGAAAATCAATCTCAAAACACTTTTCTAGCAGGCACCCACTCAATAGTGGTCTTGGGTTGACTTTAATACCATTTGTAACACCAAAACTTCTCACCCAAAAGTGCTAGCTAAAGGTGACTTTTGGGTTCATGTAGTACTAGACACAAAACCTCTCCAATAGACTATAAATGTGGGATTAGCCGTGACATACCCTCTTTAAATTATTAGCATCCTCACCAAGCCAGAAATCTCATATCTCAATCTAACCCAAGTTAGTCTCAAAACACTTTCCTAGCTTGCACTCACTCAGTAGTGGTTCTGAGTTAGCTCTGATACACTTTTAACACCAGAAGACCTAACCTAAAAAGGCTAGTTGAAGCCTTGAAAGTGACTCTGAAGTTCATAGAGCCAAATAATATACACGAGACTTCCTTGCTAGACTACAGATGTGGGATTGGGTTATGACAAACTCTCATCCTTTAATTCCTAATATTCTTACCAGGCTACAAATCCATATCTCAAATCTAATCCAAGTCATTCTCAAAATACTTTTCTAGCTCAAACCCACTCAGCAGTGATCTTGGACTGGTTAAGATCCATGCCTAGAAGTACAAGCTAAATGTGACTTTTGGGTTCATGGGAATTAATATACCAAAAGAGTCTCCCATAGACTACTGATATGGGATTGGTTCATGACAAGTAGACATTCAATTAATAGAAAACAGTGAAACACATGTTTGTGGTGGTGTACATCTTGATCTGTCCTTTCTCAGTAGGTATATAGGTTTTGTGTTGCTCTATTTTATTTTATTATGTTCCTTACTCTGCAAGAGTTTGCCCCCATTTGAGGTGGATTCATCTATGATATTTTACTTAAAAATACAGTTTGGAACATTCCAGAACCAACAGTGGGATAATTATGGGTAAATGCAGGCAAGGCAGGAAAATGTTCAGTGCGGCATATTCTGTAATGCACCGTAGGGAAACCTTGGGCTAACTTTGGCCACTATATCTAGTGCGGGCAGTAATACTCCTATCTTAAATAATAAAGGAACTATCCTATCCTAAATAATGATTGCAATCAAGTATCCAAAAAATTATGCATAACCATGCAAAACTAGAATAGAAGTAAAATAAAAGAAACATACAAACATCTTCCAAACAGAAAGGTCAAAAACGCTATTTTGAAGTTAAATGGCAAAAAACAGTACATAGAAATAAGACAACTGGAAAAGAAAAAAGAAAAGAACTAACCTGAAAGATACCATCCAAAAGCATCTCTCCTTCTGCTAAAACAATAGTATTTTCTGAGAAAAACCCTGTTGTTATCTTGTATTGCATGTCAAAGAAAATCATGGCAATTTAACATTCCTATGTTGGAATGTAAACCATTTTAAGGCCTACCAACAATTCAAAAGCAATTCACCAACATACTGCATTTTTGTAGCTACCACCAGAGAAGCCCTAATTAGTTTTTAAAAAAATTCAATACTTTGACCTCCCAATGTGTTGAATGAACCCCAACCTAGGGTCCAACTGACTTTAAATTTTTGGGGTTTCCATTAAATTATTATGCAAGAGCAAGAAAATATGAGATTACTAGAAATAGGAAGACAATCCAGCTTTTCAGAAAAATGCCAGGAATTTAAGGAATAACCTAAGTGATCATCAGTTGTATCTTCCTCCTAGAGAGCGAGTTCAGCACTACACATGATATAGATTGTTTCTGCTAGGTTACAAAATAAGAGAGATCAGATCAAATTGGTTTTGCAACGTAATAAGAGCATCATACTCCTAAGTTAAAAACGAGTAGATTTCAAAAAAGACAAGAGACACAAAACCAATTTCACAAAATCAGTGGAATTTCTGAACAAATTAAATAGTCACACATCACAAAGTCCTTCAAAATTCGTTTCATGGAGTTATTCAGCAGATTAAAGAAATTCTCCCATTCATTTCACGAAGCTATTCATCCAATTAAAGAGATCATCCTTTTTTGTAGACAATAAGGCAGAATCATTCCAAGCATTAAACATAACAATCTTTTGAACATAAAAGAACAATACATTTTTTTAGGATATTGCATTAGCCAAATTGATTTCAACGGCTGCCGTGAGGTCTTCCAAATAGAAATGACCATCCTCCAACTGAGATATAACACCCATGACCCACCTTCTCCCTGTTAACCCAATCAAACTCTGAATTGGAGATATCTGCCCAACAAATACGCACTTAGACATATATTATATAAGCACAACATGTGCAATCAAAGTGTGTTTGCAAGAAATAAGGCCTAACCTCAAAACTGCCAAACTGAGACCTTTCGGTATCAAATGCAGACCTAGAGAAATGCGGATCACGAGAAAGCCTCTGGAGCAACAACAGAAATCTATCCCTATATAAAGTAGCTTTTGCAGAAGCATCACCATGAATTGGAATCCTTCCTTTATGCCTATGATTTAAAGTTATTAATATCATTAAATCATTGTAATCAAATAAATGAGAACAAGAATTGCAATCTTGAGGAAGGAATTCCTATATCCAACACTAACAGGAAAATACATGCAAAATTCCAACAACCATAGTTTCCCACCTTCTCCAATTAAGGCAGACAGCATATCTATTTGAAAAAGAAAAAACCGAAAAGTCTTGATGCAACGCTTGAAGTTGTGTGGGTAATTCAAAATGTAAACAGAATTATTGGCAGGTCAATTTAGTTGAAGTCGGAATATTATGTAGAATAACTTAATTGATTGGGCAAATGTTTGTGTGGTAGGGATCAAATTTTGTCCAATATGTCTATCTACCTGGTACATAGCGTTCCAAATACAAAGACATTGTATAGAAAACTAAGAAGACTGGCATACATTTGTTGGAGATGTGGAGTCTGATTCAATTTATGACACCTATGCATAGTTGGTATGGGGGTCTTGGTCAGTGGGGGTGGGGGTCAACGGGGTAGAGCCCCCAGATCCTAAACAGAAAATTGTTTCTGAAACCTAAACAGAATAGGAACCATGTTTGAATTAGGAGCTTTATTTTCCCTAGTTTTTGTCTATAAATATGTGAGCATAATTCTCGTAATTGTAACTTTCTCAAATAGTGAAAAACACCTAGTGCGGTCGTGGCCTAGGTATTCTTTGTAGAACTGCGTAAATTGTCTTGTGTGTATGTGATTTTGTTCCAAGTTTTTTTAACCGCTTTGATTTGTTCCCTAACATTCAGAAAATGCAGATAAATAATTGACGACTTGAATTGAAAAAGAAGTGGAGAAATGTCAAGGTTAATAATAGGATGTACTCGAAGAAGACTTTTTTGACTGGATCGTAGTGGAATTTGGGGATAATGAAGACATCGATAATGCGGAGAGCTGCGGATGACGAAAAGGCGGAGCTGCTGTCAGGGATTTCGCCCACTGCATCAGAGCCACCGGCGGCTTCTGCCTCCCGGAGAAGGCTGATGACTCGATGCACTGGTTCGTGATCCAGTATCGATGATTTCACTGCAATCACACCGAATTAAAATTAGGATTGACACCAGCACAAACAGAAATCTTCGGTGTATCTTCTATCTACGTGATTGATCAATGAAAACGGAAAGAGAGATGTAGAGCAAATGTATATAGATTACGGGATTGGTGATGGAGCTCATCGAGGAGTAGATCTAGGGCTTCGTCTTCGGCGCCCTGGAAATTAGTTAGGAAGGACAGCACTTCGATTAGAGCTTCCACTTTCAAGGTGTATCCCCCCATTTTGAACTTCTTCTGCACCTTCTTCCTCATCATCGCGCTCATCTCTCGTCTCTATCTGAAACTTCTCCAGGAGCAAGCGCGAGTTGCCTTCCCTCCGGGCAAACAGTTGGCGCTCGTCAATCTTCTCTGCAAGCAGCAACCGGAGCGGCCAGAGTGACCTTCCCTTGCAGCGGCAGATCTCACTCTCTTCGTCTCCGGCGACCAACTGGTTCGTTGCTATCTCTACGCTTTTTTGGGTTGGCGGGAAAATCCCTAAAAGTGAGCGTAGCAGCGTAGGGGAAGTGGGACTGGGCGCGAAGTCGGCTTGAATCTTATCCCGTTCGCACGTGCCAATTTTTTCTTTCACAAAATATAAGAAAAGGGAGGACAATTAAAAAAATAAAAATTATGAACAAAAAAAAAAAAAAAAGCAATTGCGTTAATCTCCCTAAAAGTAAAAAGAAATGAAATATAATATAAAATATTTTATTATTATTTCAACGAGTAAGGAGTGAAACTGAATACATAAACTTATAAAGTCATGCAGTTTGCTATCTTAATTTTATATTTTCTTCTTTTTTGATTTAGAATTTTTCCTTTTTACTCAAATTTTTTTATTTGTTTATGGAATAATTATCATAAAAGTGAGCAATGTAAATTACATATTAGGGTTTTAAGTAATTCTTGAATATATTAGAACAAATACTCCAAAACTTTAAAAAAAATAAAAAATTCAACCAAAGTTGGTTAGAATTATTGATCATTACAAAGATTAATTATTGAGGAAATTAGTTGATTGCTTTTTTTTATTACTATTTTTATTATAAATAAATAGAAAAAAGTTTCATTATTGTAAAACACGTGAGAATGAATTTCATATCATCAACACACACCCCCCTATGACACAAGCTCTGTAAAAGCCATAATATTTGACTCTCAATTGAAAAAAGAAAGAAAAAAAAAATATACATACATATGTCCTCACAATCATGGAATATGTGAAGGCAGTGTTTGGGTGATTGCAATATAAAAATTAATTTGGTAAAAGAACAAGTGGGAACTTCTAACGCTTGTATCATACTTTCCAGTGGTCGCCAGGATATGATGTTGGCCGAAAGCAAAGATGCTAGTGATTATATTCTTCAGCATCATTCCGCTGCCATGAAGGAATAAAGAGGGCATCAAAATATGATAACCATGCAATGCAAGGCCACACATGGAGCTGACGGAATAAATTCTGTTGTGATCGGCATTGGGCTGCTTATTCCATAAACTATATATTCCTACAAAGTAAAGCATTTCATTAAAGTAGACCATACATGTTAAAACATCACTCTCATTGTACTAAAATCCAGAAAAAATATCGTTTTCTCATACTATAAATTGGCCATTTTGCAACCCATTTATGATACTGTGAAAAGATGGGAGCAAGTTCGTCTCAAGATGAGGCTCAAGAAGTTAGAGAAGAGCCAAAGAAAGCAGTGCCACAGAGCTCTTCATCTTCTGGCGTTAATTCCATGCCTAATGAAACAACAGAAGTGACCCGTAACCATGACGAAGAGCCCCGGAACAAAGTCTTCGAGGGCTCTGCCATTGATTCTAAGGTCGGTAGGGCGACAGCGCAAGTGAAACTACCCCATAATTATGAAGCCATTATCAAAGACGCAGACTCGCCTATTGACAAGTCCTCACCAGACAAGCTGTCCGATCAGCTTCAAGCAGGAGTGTTCTTAACCCAGAAGAAAAGGGCAAGCTCAATTTGCTTTCTCTTCTGCCTATGAATCTTATTTGTGTTAATATGCCCTAAGACATGAAAGTTCCTTGTTTCCATGCAGAAGTATTGGGTTGATAAGAAGTCCAATAGCAACTGCTTCATGCTGTTTTCCAGAGATCTCTCAATCACTTGGTCTGAAGATTATAAATATTGGCGTTGGTATAGCGAGAAAGAAACAAGGTAACCAGAACCCGCAATCACTACCCACCAAAGTAAACAACAATTGTTTCTCATGTGTCCATAATAACCACTTGAGATTTCATGTGGTTTTGCAGTGATGTGTTGGTTGAGGTTGCTGAACTGTTAAATGTTTGCTGGCTAGAAATTCATGGAAAATTTGAGGCAAGAAATCTCTCACCAGGAGTTGAATATGAGGTCGTGTTTGTGACAATGTTGAAGGATCCAGCTTATGGTTGGGAAGTGGGTGTGAACCTTAGGCTAATTCTTCCTGATGGAAGCATTCAGCAGCATGAGGAAAATTTGATGGAAAAGCCAAGAGGAAGATGGATAGAAATTCCAGCAGGGGAGTTTAGGACTTCGCCATCGCATGACACCATGGGAGACATTCAATTCTCTCTCTGTGAATATAAAGGTGGCGAGTGGAAGAGAGGTTTAGTTCTCAAGGGTGCTGCCATTCGCCCTAAAACCTAACTTTAGATTTTGAGAAAAAGAATTGTTCTTATGTTAGTCTTGAAAACTAACATACTCATGTCCTTGGTAGCATTAGGATTATTGGAAATAAGTTGAATAACAATCGAACCAACTCCACTTTTTCTGCAATATCAGATGTTTTGTTGCATGTTTTAACTATATTACATCTATCTTGTTCTTATCCGTTGTCGCAATACCATACCAAGAAGACTATTCCTAAGCAAACGTCTTACCGATAACAACATTAAATCTAAGACTATTTTCTTACCATATACACTAAAATGAAGGCACGACATACCTGATCTCATCTATTATTACGTGTTTATATAGCTTTCATTGCAACATTCTTCCTCATGATGCCCCCGTTTCACTCTAATAGATTCATGTTTCCAAGAACCTTATGATGTTGCCATTTAGAGTTTCTAATTTTAACTATTTCTAGCATATCTCCTCCCCTTCTATTCCCCACACTCTTTCTGGTCTGTTAGGTGCACAGAAGCCCAGCTTCTGTTACCATTGCAATGGATGATGTGGATCAGGAAAGACAAGTTCTTTCATCCCTGCAAAATGGTTGAAACAAACAATTCTTTATCAGCTGGGACCTAAATGGCAGTCTAATCCATGGAACAAAGTTCCTTATCACCTGGATTTAACATCTAACAAGTCTTTTTCCATATATCAGTTTGTGGACTGTCCCTGTGAGGCTAAGAACATGTATCAGTTAAAGCAGGAATACAAATTTTAATTGATCAACTATCACTTTCTGGGACAATTGATGTTAGAAGAAGAAGAAGAAGAAGAAGAGATTCATGGAGAAATAGTTTAAACATGAGGGAGGTAACTAATAGCTGTCATATATGATTCCATAATTTCTTGCTGCATCCATCATAATTTACAAGTATGCATAACTGTTTGAACAAAAGCATCTTTAACTCAAGGTGAAGGTTTAGGAGCTGATACAGTTCCAGTAATACAAACTGAAGGTGTTCAAAAAAAGTTGATTTACAATTTGACAAAGTCCTTAACAAATTAGAAACTAACTAGAAGAACAAAATGGATTGGATAGCATACCTCAGCCCCTATAATGAACTAGGAGACTATCACAACATATACTCTGGTAAATCTGCATATATCAGTATTCATGAAATACCAAACTTCCAGCCTGGCTTCTAACTGCTGTACGAAGTAATCTAGTAGTCTAAGGAAAAGGATGCTACTGCTTGTGAGAAGAACAATCACTGATCCACCTGGTTTTCCATGTGCAAGCTTATTTTTTATTCCCCTCTTCCAAGATGATATTGTAGAGAACAAGACATTTAGATTAAGACCATTCTATTTAGAAATAAACCCATATCTTCTGAAGAGAAATTAAAATGTTTGCAACTTTGCATGTGTATTTGGACATTACATACATGGCAGTCATTGATCCATGAACATTTCTCGTACTAGATAACTATGAGAGCATCAATGAGTCTATATATTACCTTATCCTTTCTACCAATGTCAAACAACCTAATTTGCTTCTTTAAACTTGAAGCATGAATTTTTGTCTTTCTTGGAAGCTAAAAATTAAGAACCCCCCAAAGGCGCAGCACCATGGAAAGCTTGCGAGAGATAGACGCACTAATCCAATACCTCCTTTTCATCCATAGAGGTATCAGGGCAAACCAACCAACCCTAGAGTATCATGTCCAAAATATATATGGAAAGTCTAAACTAGATCAAATAGTGGTGGTGGTGATGAGGATGATAGTAATTTGGAATGGCATTAACAAAGCATGATAAAAGAGAGAAAAAAATATCATAGTAACTTAAGATTTCAAACAACCAGAGTATCTGCATGAGAACTGAAGCTACAAAACTGAAAAGGACCGTCAAACCTAAAAACCATTATGCATGATATTCCATTATAACTAATGTCCATCCAGATCAAGAAGCTGGAACAATCCGTCTATAAACTGCTTGGAAAGTTTGCCCTCCATTCCGAGCAACCTTCTGCCCTTCCTCAGTGGCAGTACTCAAGAGTTTGACAACAGGATCAGCTTCAAGTTCTTCATGTGAAAGAGGTTCAAACATAGGGTGCCTCTCCAAACAAGTTTTCATCCAGTCCCCAAGTTCTTCCACATCTGTAATTGTGTATATGATCCCTCCAACTCCAAGCACGTAAGCATATTCGTCTAGCAAGTGTGGGCTGATAACCCTACGGCGATGATTCTTCTCTTTAAAATGAGGATCAGGGAACAGAAAAAACATTTTTGAAAGCTGTCCTTTCTCAAAGTAATTGGGAATGTATTTCATGGAATTAGTTCGCACCACTGATATATTACGGTACTGACCAGGATTTGCCCCTCTCAAAGCCAAAATCCGTTCCTTGACATACTCCGTCACCTTATCTCTCAGCTCCATCCCAATCATTAGTGTATCAGGAAACAACGTTGCAAGATTAATTAGAAGTCCTCCAAAACCGCAACCAATGTCTGCAAACTGGATCTTCCTAGAATGCCCAACTTGATCAGATGATGAAAATAGTTCAGGGAAATGTTGGGAATACTCAACATGGCAAGGGGAGATAGGCACTGGAAAGTGAGAGTCACTTAGCGGATTGCTGTGAGCCCGTGCTCGATAGAAACGTTTCCGCGGCAAACGACTTGTTTTGCTTATAACAGGGTTTGCCTCATTCTCTAGCATCTTTCTTCCCAAAACTGCATAGCAGTAGCAACTCAGAAATTAAAAGACATAAACATTGAGCTTTGCACACCAGATGTCTGAAAAGGAAACAGATAAAGATAACTGATATAATCAACTCCTCTACAATATTTGACGTTCCACCTAATTCCAGAAATCTATTGAACTTTTATCTGTAATTTGCTGCAGGCACTATGTACCGTTATCAGTTTTCATACTTCATTTTGCCCGAAGTGAGAAGGAATTGTATTGACATACAAAAATCACACATCAGCACTACTACATAAAGGTAATATAGTAGGCAACGAAAATACATGTCCATATGCTTTTACTCGGTTCAATCACACATGACAATTCTTGCACGACCCAATTTGAAGTGTCGCCAAACTCCTCGACAGCGGCGGATCCAGAAATTTACGGTGGTGGGGGGGCGCTAGCAGGGGGGTTGGGGTGTGGGTCCCACCTCCACTTCCATGGGGCCCGCGCCCGCCCCTCACAAATTGCCGCAGCGAGCGACCGAGGGCGAACAAATCAAGCATAAACAGCTAAAAAAAATATGGCCGAAAAGCATAAAAACCGCAAGCATAACCAGAAATATCTAGATTTAGCTGCCAGTCGAGAGAATCACAGAAGAGAAAACATACCAGTTGTACAGATCCGGGCTCGGATGAAGCAGATATGGGTGTTAGCCGCACTGCCGCAGCGAGCGAGAGCTAGCTAGCAACAGCGAGGGCAAGCGAGAGCGAGAGAGAGGCGAGCGAGCGACGGAGCGAGGCGCCGAGGTTGAGCGAGAGCGAGGGAGGGAGAAGGGTTCGCAGAAGAGCAGGGGGAGAAGGGTTTGGCGGTTTGCAGAGGCCAGAGGGGGTGGGCACTGATTGGGGTGGGCTGCAAAAACATTGGGTGGGGCTTTGATTCAGTTGGGCTGAGTTATTATTAAAACTTTATTTTTTTATCCTATAAATTTAAATTTAATTGTGGGGATCTGAAATTCCATTATTCAAATTTCAGCAGCCAAACAGCTAATCATAGGTTAACAGAAAAATATGAGAATCCACGGTACATGAAAATAACCCACCATTTGGAAGAGGTTCATCAACTATAAAAAATCCACAATTGAATTGCATTTAAGAAAACTTTGAACCAATATTGGTTCAGAGTCAGAAAGTCCAATAACGTATATAGGATTCCACCAAGCCACAAACATGAAAATTCTCGTGTCCAAAAAAAACAAGCATAAAATGTATGTTTGAATGTACATCGAATTTACTGTAAACTTTTTGTTTGATCGGATTAAAACAGTAACGACGAGTTATAAATTAGAACCAGAATCAGAGTATTTAGTCTGTCCTTTAAATTAGTAAAACATTACAAAATTTAATGTGTGAAGTTTGAATCGAGGATTGAAATATGTAAGTTCGTGTTTTAAGATTTATACCATATTGTTCATTTAGTTTTTATTCTGAAGTTTTATTATTGATTGTTTTAAATAAAATAAGGTGCGACTGTTACATTACATTATTAATGTAATAAAGTTAATTATTTAAAATGTGTTCTATTTTAATTATAATTCTGATTTTTTCTTAAAATTTTTGAGACTATTAATTCAAAAAATTCAAATTATTAGCACATTAATATTTTTATTTTAAAATACAAACAAATTATATATGGACATGCATCATTTCAAGAAATAAATTAATGATTAATTCAATATCATTTTGACAACTCATGAGGCTATAATTTATTAAAAAAAATTCTTAAAAAATTAATTTAAGTTAATTATGAACCAATTATTCTCACATTATTTTATATAAAAATTCTAAACAAAAATTTTTTTATATCATAAAAGTGTGGATGGTAATGATCAATATATATCCGTTAAATGAATGGTTGTCTTTTTATTTTTTCATAATTATTATAAGATTCTTGATTAAAATTTTTATCATCTAAAATGCACAATCACGTTTATATAGATTCTTGTTAGGAGTTATGACTGATGCATTCTCTTTGGATAAGACTAAAACGATTATATCTCATATGTCTGACACTTTTTCTAACGAGAATATGACATGTTTGATGACATGACTCATAATATTATTCTTTTATACATTTGTTGTGATTATTAAAATTAAATTAAATTAAATTAAATAGAAATTTAATTAAATCTGATTTTTTTTTCAATTAAGAATGAAAGGTTAGGATTAAAATATATACTTTTAAATTAAAAATTAATATTTAATTGCACATGATGATCTCTCGTGTTATTATCAACATCAGAAAGTTATTTTTTTGTTACCAAAATTATAGGAAACAGATGATTGTCTCTTGATCTTCCTGTAACCGTTTCAAAACTCAAAATTCCAATCCATTGTCGTTTGATAGTCTGGACGACGAGCATTTCTTTGTTTCGTTCTTCCATTACTGTCTTCACTTTTGCTCAATCCAATATCGCGAGTTATACACGGATGCCGCCGAGAACGCAGACCCAGAATCCGGCGCCAAACCCTCCGGAGGATTTCGCTTTGAAGGAGACGTCCCCGAATCTCGGGGGCGACAGAGTTACCACGACGTTTGATCTCGTCGAGCAAATGGACTACCTGTATGTCAGGGTCGTCAAGGCCAAGGAGTTGCATCCGAAGAACGTTAATAATGGCGGCTGTGAACCGTACGTTGAAGTGAAGCTTGGAAACTACAAGGGTGTTACACAGAATTCTCAGAACAAGTCTAACCCGGAATGGAACCGGGTCTTTGCGTTCCTGAAAGATCGAATTCAGGCCTCATTTGTTGAGTTTAACGTGAAAGATAAGGATTCCGGTGGCGACGATTACATCGGCAAACTGGTCTTCGAACTCTCCGACGTTCCAAAGAGAGTTCCGCCGGACAGTCCGTTGGCGCCGCAATGGTATAATCTGGAAAATCGGAACGGGCTTCGGGTCAGACCCGAGTTGATGCTCGCCGTCTGGATGGGGACTCAGGCCGACGAGGCGTTCCCCGAGGCTTGGCATTTGGACGCCGCCGGGGCTATCGGCGAAGGCGTAGCGAATATCCGATCCAAGATATATCTCTCCCCGAAGCTGTGGTATCTCAGAGTGAACGTGATCGAGGCCCACGAATTGCAGCCGAGTGACCGGACTAGGCCGCCGGAAGTTTTCGTGAAGATTGCGCTGGGGAACGTGCTAATGAGGACCAGGATTTCTCCAACCAAGACTGTGAATCCGATGTGGAACGAAGACTTGATGTTCGTAGTTGCAGAACCGTTCGAGGAACAGTTGGTTTTAAGCGTGGAAGATAAAGTGGCGCCGAATAAAGAAGCAATTTTGGGTAAGTGTGGAATTCCTTTGCTGAATGTTGAAAAGAGGACAGAATGCAGTTGTGTGAGTAGCCGGTGGTACAATCTCGAGAAGCCATCTGCAGGCGGCGGCGCCGGTCATAAGATGGCCGGCAGGATTCATATGAGGGTAAGCATGGACGGCGGGTACCATGTTCTTGATGAGTTGACTCAGTACAGCAGCGACCTCAGGGCGACTGAAAAGCAGCTGTGCAAGCCCGGCATGGGGGTGTTGGAATTGGGGATTTTGAGCGCTCAAGGCTTGTCGGCAATGAAGACGAGGGACGGCCGGGGGACAACCGATGCGTATTGCGTGGCCAAGTACGGGCAGAAATGGATCCGGACCCGGACAATCATAGACAGCCTGAACCCGAAATGGAATGAACAGTATACTTGGGAGGTGTTTGATCCTTGCACTGTGATCACAATTGTAGCATTTGACAACTGCCACCTGCACGGAATTAAGGATAAGGGAGTCCATGATGCCCGAATGGGGAAAGTTAGGATTCGGCTATCGACACTCGAAACGGACAGAGTCTATACCCATTCATATCCGCTTATAGTTCTACATCAGTCCGGGGTGAAAAAAATGGGAGAAATTCAATTGGCAGTAAGATTCACTTGCTCCTCATTGTTCAACATGATCCAGACCTATTCACTGCCCCTTTTGCCCAAAATGCATTATCTTCACCCACTGTCTATCTTTCAGCAAGACAGTTTAAGGCACCAAGCGACTCAAGTAATCTCGATGAGGCTGAGCCGGGCGGAGCCGCCTCTAAGAAGAGAGGTGGTGGAATATATGCTCGATGTGGGATCCCAAATGTGGAGCATGCGCAAAAGCAAAGCCCACGTTTGCCGTATTGCCGACGTTTTATCCGGCCTCGCCAAAGTGTCCCAATGGTTCGACGATATACGCACCTGGAAAAGTCCTTTCACGACGACAAGTGTACATTTCTTGTGCCTGCTACTGATCATCCACCCAAAGGTAACAGCTAATCATTTATCTAAAATAAAAATAAAAAATTAAAGTTTACAGATAGAGGATTAACTTTACGTACGTGGACAGCTAATTCTCAGCACGGTCTTGCTTTCAATTTTGTTGGTGGGTCTTTGGAACTACCGGAGCCGGCCAAGGCATCCGCCGCACATGGACGCCAGGCTCTCGAAAGCCGACACGGCGACGGCGGATGAACTGGGGGAAGAGTTCGACACGTTTCCGTCGTCCTGCCAGGGGGACGCTCTGAGGGCGAGGTATGATCGGCTGCGGTGCATTGCGGCGAGAATGCAGGCGGTGGTGGGAGATTTGGCGACGCAAGGGGAGAGGTTCCATTCGCTGTTGACGTGGAGAGATCCGAGAGCCACGGCTCTGTTTCTGATCGTCTGTTTGGTTTGTGGCGTACTGTTGTTGTTCGCTCGGATGGACGTGGTGGTCCTTTTTGCTGCTTTCTATGTTCTGAGACATCCGAGGTTCCGGGTGAAGTTGCCGTCGTCGCCGTTCAACTTCTTCAGGAGGTTGCCGACGAAAGCAGACAGCTTGTTGTAAGGTGAAGCTCTTCTGAACGTGATTGGTTTCTTGATGTGATGATGCCTTGCTTACTTGACTGTTGGGACTTGGTGGGTTTTGGTTTGATTAGTGGAACTTTCTATTTTAAATAATAATATCATTTGAGATTTGTAATTTGAAATAATTGCCTTATTCTAAATGCTTTTATTTTTGTGAAATTGGACCTAAATCTAAATATTTTCTATATATATATATAATTTTAATTAATATATATTTATTTTATTTCATAAAAATATATTTTAATTCGAAAAGGATCTAATTAGTGAACTGTAAATTTCTTATTTTTGTAAATTTAATATTCAATTTAATTAACATTCTGATTTGATTCTCTAAATATTAACATTTAATAAATATACTTACCGAAAAATAAGATATATTTTTAACACTTTAACCCATAGTAATTAGCATTAACCATTATATTATATCACTAATCCCATAGCTTTATAATCCGAAAGTATTTTCTGACCCAATAAAATTAACTTGTGGACATTATTTGTCCTCCCCGTGCCACACGTCACCACCTTTCGACATGTCAACGTACAACTGCTTGATGCAGTAAAACGGGCAGAAATATTTTCTGGCGAAAGCAAAAAGTTTTTCCTTCTCATTTTGTTCCTTCAACCGGGCAATAACGACAATCACATGGAATCACCCTCCTCCTATTTAATTGAGCTGATCGGCGGAAGAGAGTGTCCGGCGACTGTGGCTGCAACGATGCGCCACCGAAGAAGCGACCATCAACGCAGATTATAGGATGAACCAGCGACCCAGACCCACCAGATCGCCGCCAGATTCTCATGCCCAAAACCCCCTAAACTTAACCCTAGCATCCCCCAAAATGGGCCGCAAATCGCTCCTCAAACCCACGCTCGCCACCGCCTTCGTCCTCATCGCCTGCTACGCCCTCTTCAACACCTTCGTTTACCCTAGCCCTTCCAAGCTCGACGCCGGCACTGCCTTTGTTTCCCGGGAAAACAACGCCATCGGTTTTCCCGCGAATTCTGGCCCCGTCAAGGTCTACATGTACGATCTCCCGAGAAAGTTCACGTACGGGGTGATAGAGAGTTACGCGATGGCGCGAGGGGGCCTGAAAGCTCCGGTCGACGACGTTTCCGAGTTGAAGTACCCGGGCCACCAGCACTCGGCCGAGTGGCATTTGTTCGCCGATTTGAACCGCAACGACCGCTCCGGTTCGCAAATCACTAGGGTTTTCGATCCCGCCCAGGCCGACCTCTTCTACGTGCCTTTCTTCTCGTCGCTAAGCTTGGTAGTGAATCCGATCCGGCCCGCTGCTTCCGTGGCCGGCGATGGTCCAACCTACAGCGATGAGGAGATGCAGGAGGCTCTGATCGAGTGGTTAGAGCGGCAGCCCTACTGGAAGAGGAACAATGGCTGGGACCACGTGTTCATATGTCAGGACCCGAATGCGTTGTACAAGTTGGTCGATCGGGTCAAGAATAGCGTGCTTCTTGTTTCGGATTTCGGGAGGCTGGCCCGAGCTCAGGCCTCGTTGGTGAAGGATGTGATCTTGCCTTACTCTCATAGGATCAGGACCTTCGATGGGGATGTTGGTATTGAGTCCCGGAAGTCTTTGTTGTTCTTCATGGGGAACCGTTATCGGAAAGAGGTAATTATCTATGCTTCTTTGTTATTCGTTATATCTGGTATACTTGGAACGAAAGAAACAAAAAATCCATTTTGCGGACAACTAGTTATCTGTTTGGTTTAAAATGAACTTGTCCCCATAAAGAGGGCGGCCGATTTTACACTTACAAATTTTAATTACAAAATATTATTGCTATAGATAGAGGGCTGTTGTGAGTGTTCCTAGAACCCATTTGGTTCCTGCAATTAAGGTGTAATCCTCTTCACTGGAAATTGACTCGGTGATAGACTGATAGTTCATTTCTAGCATTTATATTCGTACTATTTGATGGGGCTGGAGAATGACAAATCACAAATGGGTGTGACTTTTGTTAACTACAAGGATATTGTCCATTCACTCTCAATATGAGCCACTGTATTACGAAGGCCAGCAGTGCTTCCAGGGAGGAATAAAAAGGAAAAGGTTTTGCTTTAACATTTGTATGTTAAACAAATGAAGAGGAATAAGGAAACAATTTTGAGTTAAAGAATCCTTAACACGTTCCCACAGATGTGCTAAAATGGGTCAAACTGAGCTATTGTTTATGTGTAGGAACTGCCGTAACACTGTCTATGGAGGAAGAATGATTTACACCTCGATTAACACGTTGTATTTGGCTATTGCAAACTGTATCTCTACTAGGACTTTGTGTGTGTGTGTGTGTGTGTGTGTGTGTAAATATTTACCAAGGTCGTTATCAGTTAAGCCTGGAGTCTGTTAGACAAATAAAAGGTATTAAGATAAATATACAATTCCTATTGATAAATCATCCACATAATAAGTCCTGAAATTATTTTATGTAAGTATAATCCCAAAATCCCTAGAAAAAGTAACAAATGAGATGTTACTGACAAAGCAAACAAGATATGATGATATCAGACATCAAAGCAATTTGACATGATAAAGCTTACAAATGGTTCCAATTTTTAATAAGTCCTGAAATGATTTTATATAAGTATAATCCCAAAATCCCTAGAAAAAGTAACAAATGAGATGTTACTGACGAAGCAAACAAGATATGATGATATAAGACATCAAAGCAATTTGACATGATAAAGCTTACAAATGGTTCCAAATTTTAATAAGTCCTGAAATGATTTTATATAAGTATAATCCCAAAATCCCTAGAAAAAGTAACAAATGAGATGTTACTGACAAAGCAAACAAGATATGATGATATAAGACATCAAAGCAATTTGACATGATAAAGCTTACAAATGGTTCCAATTTTTAATAAGTCCTGAAATGATTTTATATAAGTATAATCCCAAAATGCCTAGAAAAGTAACAAATGAGATGTTACTGACAAAGCAAACAAGATATGATGATATAAGACATCAAAGCAATTTGACATGATAAAGCTTACAAATGGTTCCAATTTTTAATGGATGATGATTTTTTATCAAATAAACTACTGGATAAAACTTCCTGACCCTCAAAGTATGTCAATCAACTTTATGCTTATCAAGTGAACTAGTGATTTGGGATTCCTAGCTCCCAAATAACTTTATCTTGCATCAAATTTGATTTATAAATTTCTATTTTATCTAACTAAAATGAAACTATTGATTGATATATTGTTCATCATAGTTATGCACTACAACAAATATACAATATGACGATTTAAGCTGCATCTTTGAATTTCAATGCATGTAGTTTCTAAATTCTAATTTGGGCTACCTCCATGTTTATGGTTATTGTGCTTGTTACACTGTTATCTTATATTAGAATTTCTTATACTAGCCTAAATAAAGTGTCATTATATTTGTCGTAACAATTATATTTGCATATGTAGCTTATCTAGTACAAAAAATTAATTTAGCAATGGTACTATATGAAAAAGATGAAAATTTATTCATCAAATTTAAAAAAGTGTTATTAAAACAAAAACTTAGGTAAAAATAGGAGGAGATGGATTAGAATTGTTGGATGATGATAGCCATGGTAGGAAATAAACTTTTTCTTTGGTAGATGGTGTTTTTGGGCAATATTTATTGAATTAAATATTCAAACTATATAAATGATTAGTAGCTAGAGATGGGGTTCTCCCCCTTTTGATGTTGTTTCTTTGTCTTTATTTATCAAAGTAAATAAAAAAATGAATAAACTTCATTGCCATTAGCATCCTCTAGGCTAGGACTTCAAAATGAGTAGGAATCGTGAAAATATTGTTTAATTGATATAGAATTTTTCATTTATAAGAAATTAATTGGAAAATATATTAGTGCATAAAATGGGCCAATATAAACTATGCTTAGGTGTGCCATTTTTTAAAATCTAGGAGCATAGAAATGCCACTTAAGCACCACAGAGGAGAGAATATTTAGGGGGGATACTACTACATGTATATTCTGTTCCTTTTCATCTAATTAGACGCTTGCCTTATTTTTGGAGACAAAAACTGATCTCTGTGTGTATTTGCTCTCACTTTCTGTGCTTGTGAGGTGGCTGTTTGTGATAGTAAACATGACTTGACATATACTTCAATTGTAGGGTGGGAAAATTCGTGACTTGCTTTTTCAACTACTTGAGAATGAAGAAGATGTCATTATAAAACATGGTGCACAATCCAGAGAGAGTAGGCGTGCAGCTTCGCAGGGAATGCATACATCAAAGTTCTGTTTGCATCCTGCTGGTGATACTCCATCGGCCTGCCGACTCTTTGATGCTATAGTGAGCTTGTGTGTTCCAGTAATAATTAGTGATTATATTGAGTTACCGTTTGAAGACATCATAGATTATAGAAAAATTGCAGTCTTTGTAGATTCAGAATCTGCTGTAAAGCCAGGCTACTTAATTAAATTGCTCAGGCGAGTAAGCACAAGGACAATTCTGAAATTCCAACAGGAAATGAAAGAGGTAATCTTAATGTGCTGTCTCTGTTTGTTTGTCTATATATCTATTGAATTTGTTTGTCTCCATCAAATCTTTAAATGCACATGCACATAGAAGCAATATCATGTGACTAAGCGCACCTAATTTATTTATTTATTTTTAATAAGAAATATAATTGCACAGAGATCTCATCGCACTGACTGTAAAAAGATGCCTGGCAGATTTCAGCCTGCTAAGCACCAACGCCCATGCATACTATAATTTATATCTGTTGATGTAGGTTTCTTTTGCATCAATGTTAAATAATTTTGTTTCTGTTTTACTTTTATGCCCCTTTCAACTAATTTTCATGCATTATATTTATACGTATGTCTTTATATTGTAGTTAATTGCTGTTGCTGGTCTGTCTGACTTTGTAAGTCAAGGTCTTTTGTGGCCTATATGACATTTTTATTTTTATTATTTTTCAAATTCTACTAAATGTGAAAGAATAAGTTACATTGTTTTATTAATAGACAAATTCAAATTTTAGGGTTCAAAATTCTTAAATTGCAATTATAAGTGGAGGAATTAATAAATATAAATTCAGTGTTGTTTTTGTTTATCTTTTGCTTCCTGTCCCCCCCACCCCAAAAACCCCAACCTGGACTACAGTTTTTCCTGTGTATTTAAGGGATCAATATAAGTCTCAAGCGTTCAAGTGCCTAGTTCCGTAAAAATAAAGCTATAAAAAAGTGCATAATGCACGGTTGAGTATCCGACACTTATAATTGCTGGTATGAATGTAACACGTCCGGAAAGTGTCTATTCTTGCACCACATTGAGATCTAAGGATCATAGCATTTAATTTTCAATTATGTAAGAACTTGGCATCTGAAATAAAAAGGTTAGCTAGCTTGATTTTCTGGTCATGGGTTAACAAGGCCTATAGGGTGAAACACCAAATAGGGTATTCAGGGAGGAGCCAACAAATCTGAAGGTTTTCATGAGTTTAGAGGGTATAGAGGGGTGTTGTTGGCTGTACTTGTACTTTCAGGGTGGTTGGAGCTCAACCATAATGTTGCCTTAGAAACTATAGGCCTTGTTGGGGTCCCCTGCTTAAGATCCAATATGTACATGCTCTGGTTACTCTAATGGTAAACTTGCCAGTTCAGTTATTTTCCATAAATAAAGAAAAAGGAAAGTGGGAGTCCTGCTGACAATTTATAGGCTGAATGTGTCTAGATGAAAGCTTTGCATCTTGCAAATTGTTCCCCCCGCCCCAAAAACCCTAAACACACTCTCAATATTGTAACTGTGATATTAAAAATGAATACTGCAATCAAAACTGTATGCGGTTAACATAAACCCAACCACATCTTATGAGGTGTAGTTATGGGATATATTTGAAAAGGGCCACATCAATTTGTTTACTTTTTTATCTTGTTGTCTATATCTGTTGAGTCATTGCAGAGAAAAGACATCTTGTTGTGTAACCATAGAAGATTTCTGAAAGTCAATTAAAAGTCAATTTGATTAAATTTCAAAAATATGGTTCAGGTGAAGCGATACTTTGAGTACGAGGATCCAAATGGAACAGTGAAAGAAATCTGGCGTCAAGTCTCTCTAAAACTCCCACTCATCAAACTGATGATCAATCGTGACAAACGTCTTGTGAAGAGGGACTTGCCTGACCCAGATTGCTCCTGTCTCTGTTCGAACCAGTCAGGAATCCGCACCACACTGTGATGCTTCTTGTGAATACTTTAATGACAGATGAAGTTTGAAGATCTGTTTCTATTCTCAGAGAAAATATGAGATACTGACTTTAGGGCCACCAGAAAGTAGACATCTGATTGTATCATGGCACAGAAGTATTTGATCGGGCTCATCTGTTATTTATTGTTGAAGAACTGAAGGTATTGCCCCTGCCCTCGAAACTACACAGCATCATTTATTCTCTCGAGTTTTTTGGTAGAATAATTTTTTTTTTTGGGTATTCATTTTCACTGTTGTTGTCTACTACATACTATCTTCTGCATTTTTGAATGCTGAGGGTGATAATGGGGAACAAAACATTCATACCTTTCTACTTGTTGTAACTAATAGAGCGGCATACATGGCTGCATTAAAAGAGATCAGGCAGGTTCTGTATGCTGATGCCTCTCTTTCCCCTCATGTTTACTACTACAAAGGGCATGTCAGGTCTAATAAAATAGGTGGTGGGGTTATCCAATTTTACTCATGCTTTGGAGAGGATGATGTGTGTGGTTTCAATGAAACATGCTCTAGTTTGTACCAATTCTTTATTTACTTTTGTAACTGTAACAGCATTAGTATCACATTGAGGTGCGGTGCACCAAATAAATTTACTGTTGCATGCTGCTTCTCCTTCTTCATGCTATTGCATTTGCTGGCAGTTTTTTTTTTTTTTTTTTTGGGGGGGGGGGTTCTTTTTAGTTAAACAGAGATTATGTTTATTTTTTTTTTCATTTTAGTTCAATAACATTATTAATAATGGGGAGAGTGTTTTGAAGATTCAAGTAGGAAGATTAATTTGACAAAAAAACAAACTATGAGGAGTATCCAGACTAAATGCTTAAAGTAGAAGTGTACTGTAGTAGGCTAGGCCCTAGCGGTGGTGTTGTTTTATGCGACTGTATTGATCTTTTGTTGGGGTATGATATGGGAGCCTGCCTGCCTCGTTATTGTTGGATCGATGTAGTCGTCGCGGAGAAACATGACATGGTTTGCTACAAATTCTTGACACTATCAAGGATAAATTAGATTTTATTTTTTAGTTTTTATATCATAGTTTTAATTCTTACATATTTATTTAATCATTTGATAAAAATAAATCTTGGTTTGTTCTTGGGCTCGAGCCTGTCCATTTTTGGTTCCTTTTCCTAGCCTGATTTTCAAATCATTGGTCAAAAAGTCGTCGTCGTCGAGCTAGCTACTTGCGAACAGATATATTTGCAAACGTGAGATGCATATAGTAGTCAAGCAAGGTCCAAGTCCAACTAAACAAACGACAAAAGTGAGGGTGTGGCTCCCCTGCCTCTGGTACAAGCGTCAGCATCACAACGTCAATTTGTACTTTTTCTCCATATATATATATAATTCAATTGTGAAGGTTCTCATACTATATATGCTACACAAGCCCAAGGTTGAGGCAATTTTCTGGTTTAACTGTTGAAAGTTGTAAGCTGTCATCAGTCTTCTACATATAGTGTTACCTACAATCTCAGGTACAACAATCTACAATAATTAATCTACCAAGAGAAATTGCAAAAGATTTCCCACAATTCCATCTCTCATTGCTTGGAAGCATTGCAAAATACAGCCATGCCAGAGTCCTATACTAGTCTCTGCACAGTGATAATGTAAATAGAACACTACTAGAACAGAATGGGAACATGAAAACATCAGGTGTTACAAAGCAACCGAATCCAATCTAACCAGGCGGCCATTTCATCTGCCTCCCGCCAAGTACATGCAGGTGAACATGGTAAACTGATTGACCTGGAGAGAGAGAGAGAGAGAGAGAGAGAGAGATGTCATGGTTTTGCATTGAAGCAATTAAACTTGATTGTGTCTGACCGAGTGCGAGACAATCATGAACCTTATAATTGTTGGGTTGCAAGTGACAACCTATTACAAAGTCTTAACTGGTCCTTAGCAACAGATGGGGGAACATATAGAGCGTGAATCTAAATAATAACTCGTGGTTTGGCATATTGGCTGCGGAAATCAACAACTTTTCTACACAGGCAGCAAGACCTCCTATTGTCTCTTGCTGTCACAAAGCGTTAGTGGCCAGGGGTACTTGCGTCTTTTTACAGATTGCCACATATTCTATCTTCTACCTCTCCATAAAGCAATCCCAGTATTTTTTTTTTTTTTGCACAATCTATTCCTGTATTCTTTTTTACAGAATATTTGAAATATATTGAACATACCAATATAAACTGAAAAACAATCCGACACTAACATGGATAATTCCATTTTTTTTTTTTTTTTTTTGCACAATCCATTCCTATACTTGGTATGCATTATTTGGTATCAACCAGAATTCTATGCTTTCTAGAAAAAAAACAAATACTCAGTATTCTAAGCAATGGTATTAACATTTATGGTACATATAGATTATAACTTTAAGAAAATGGATCATTTTCAATGGCCAAATAAATAAAAATTTACTTTAAAGGTGGGTAAAATCCAATTTTAATTTATTCAGACATTTTGAAGATCATTTTAATCAGATGATGGGTAAAATAGTCATTTTGACTGGTCAATAACGGTTAACAAACACATCATTAAAGTGGCACTGACAGGAGTAGGCCTCTCTGCTTACACATGAACATTAACGGAGGTCTTTGCCTATTTTCTAAACTCTTGATAATTGGATGTTTAATTGAAAAAATCTCAAGGGTCCACATAAAATTAATCCTAGAACACACAGAAAGCAAAGAAAAAAGGAAAGACGTGGGATTACAACTTACATGCAGTTGGACCACTGTTGATAACAACACGGAATCCATCAAGAATACCTTCTTTCTCTGCCACTATTTTTGCAGCATAGAGAAGATCGCCCAAAATGTCACGATGTCTTGCTTCAGCCTGATAAAGGGAAAAGGAAGCAACCTCAATTGAAATGCCAAACAAGTTAAATATCCACTAATCACGAAAAGATAGAAAAAGAGAATTTCTGCTATTGCTTTCTTCTGATGGCTTATTAGTAACCATGAATCTGTTCTATTTTGACAATGTGGTCTAGAAATTGGAAAGAATAAGCAATCTTCAACAAAGCTTCTAAAAAGGTCGCCCTGTCACCACAGCTGGTCAGGGAAGGGTCCCTTGGGTGAGAGAGGTTTCTTCAATGTTTTAACTAATGATGCCTAGGTCAACATGGAATGACCTCATCATTGTCCCAGAGACAGTCCTCTGTGGAGCAGGCCTCTAAGGTGAATCATTATCCATATATCAATAGAACACCAGCAGCAATCTTTCGTTGATCGTATCTTAAATTCGAGGCTTTAAAAGACAATTTGTTTCTTTACTGATAAAGTGAGTTGCTCTTAGTGACACTGAACTTCTGTTTACCACATCGTGTAAAAGAAGTTCTCTAGATTAAAGATATTTTTGACCACCTGGTATCTATTAATTTCTGTCATATTGCCAATAGTTCAACCCTACAGTTAAAAGTTAGAGCACAATAACCAGTAACAAAATCTGTCAAAAAAAGGAAGCAAAAACTAACTAGATACGGAAAAAACAAAGCACATTAATCTGCGAATTGCACTGCACTTTAATAATCCGGGAGCAGTCTATTGACAGATACAGGAAAAAAAGGCGCAAATTGCACTTATTCATCCTTTTCCCTAGCAGAGGTTACAAAAAATTTACAAATGTCTCAAGCTTCAAATCACAACAATGATCAAAAGCGATGGAATAGGACAAAAGATTATAATACTTGTAAAAATAATTGTCACGGAGGGAGAGAGAGAGAGAGAGAGAGAGAACTATTTATAACTGTTTGGAAATGTTATTTATGAGGTCTTTGCATTTGACTGTATCAGTGATGAAAGCCCTGCAATTTGCAGACACAGGTTATCCTACATTTCCAATTAAATTTTTTGATTGTTCGTGTAAAATTCAGACCAAACGAACATAGTTTCTGAGGGCAGCAGAAAAAAAGTCGAGGAAAAAAAAATAAGACATAGTTTAATATTTGCAACATGAAGGTCCAACTTTTCACCGAGAACAAACCAACAGAACAATTATGTGAATAAATGAAATCACCCTCTGCACATGCCAAAACATGCACAAGTCATACAGAAGTAAGCATAGAACTGATATGGTTATGAGTTCAACTGAAAAGGTGGAAGGACAAAATAGAAAGGAGAATTACCTTGCCTAGCTGTGTCAATCCATCTCTAAACTTAGGAATGACTAAAACATGAACAGGAGCTTGTGGATTAATATCTCGAAATGCTAAGACTTTCTCATCCTCGTACACTATAGTGGAGGGGATCTCTTTAGCAATGATCTTGTCAAATCTGAGATAGAAAAGGACAATGGTTTAATGAATCGTCCTCTTGTAGGTCACTCTAAATTTTGTTGGTTTTTTACTCCAAAGTTTCATTAAGTTGTTTTAAAGGTTTGAAAAAGACATGCCTATTTTCAAGTTCATTCCAAATATTATGTTAATTTTAACTTCATCAAGATTCAAAAATCTGAATTGCCAAATGCATTATTTCCAATTTAAATATATTAAACTTGGTTGTGGTAGGTAATGAAAACAAAATGCCATATCAACTATATTTTCCTAGAAGCATAATACATGGTTGGAGATCCAGTGTCAACAGCTGCTCTTGCAGAGGCCTCTTCATCATTTGTAGCACTAACATGAGAGATAGCTCTGTCAGAAAACAAAAGCAGCAGAAGTTATATGAGTGGTTGCACAATTCATTGTTCCGACCATGATTAACAGTGAATAAAGGATAGAAATGATAAAGGTAAAACAGGTTAAGAGTGGTTCTTCCATTCTTTGTACATTGACTATGTAGTAAGATGTCATCGGTGACAAAATATATAGGGACTTAATTTCCCCTTGATTAAATATGAACTCGGAAATCAAACAATAAAGTTCACGACAAAGATGCTGGCACTTGAATTGTGGGGTATCTCTTCTCACAGAAAGTTCGGTAGAAATACAACCTTTGTGGGGGTAGAGACAGATGGGACTGTATGGCAACAAAATAAGTTTATACCCCAAAACTATAGAAACTATATAGTTAGCTAAATATTCAAAAAGAAAAATTAAAATTAAAATCTCTAAGGTTACATTTGAATGTAGGATTTGTAAACACAAAAGAAAGGAAACATAAAAGATAGGAAAGAAAGTGCAGGGCATTGTATAAAATCTCATTGGCTTTAATTTCCTGTCATTCTCCCTTCCCTGACAATTCATTCTAACGCATAGTGTTAGTGGCAGTATAATTACGTGCGAAGGCATTCCTAATTGGCGGTTTATGATGACTGTCCATTGGTAACAGGAACAGATGATACTAGAGGAATCATTTTCCATTTAACAAAAGAAAACATAACTTCTGCTAATTCAAGACTCAAGAATAACAACATTGTTGGAAGTTGTTAGGGAAATTGATAAAAAAAAAAATATATACATATATATATGTACCTGCGAAATTGAAGAGGAAGGTGGAAAAGGCGCTGAGTTTGGGGAACGAAGGAGACTGGCGAAGCTCCTCCTCCTCCTCTCAGTGATTTAATTCTCGCTATCGCTCTTACACTTCCACAGTTCCTGTCCCAATCCACCAAAAACAAGTTGCAGAAGTCAACTGAACAGAAATATCAGTGGAGATGGAGGGGCGGGCGGGGAGAGAGAGTAGAACCTTAGCAATGATGATGCGGCGGCGGCGGAGGAGGAGGAGTTTATGCAGGCCATTTTTCCGGCGAGTCAGTTAGGGCTCCGGCCGATCGCTGCTGCTGCGCCTGTTAGGCAGAGACGATCGGATAGACGAATTGCATTCTGGGAGGGGTGAGAGGGGAGGCCGCGAGGGGGCCTCTTGTGATCCAGTGTGTGTGATGTCAGGTGGCTTGTTGTACAACCATTACCTGGGCCGTCGGATATCATCTATCATCCAATAACAAAACAAATATGAGTCGTGCTACTTTGTTCAATGAAGTTACCGAATGAGATCAAAAAGATCAAAATACCCTCATCAAAAATTTAAATTTATAAGGGATGTCACTATCTTTGCCTCTCTCCTCTCTTCCCTCCCATGGTCCCAATACGACCGTCGCTACCTCGCTGCCTTGTCTCGCCTTGCCGACCGTTGAAGGATGCAATGATATCGGTGAGGCGAGACAACGACAACAAGGCGATAAGGCAATGGCAGAGAGATGAAAGCAATGAGACAACGTGGCGAAGGCAGCAACGATTAGTAGTCGCATTGCGACCATAGGAGGGGAGAGAGGAGAAAGGCGAAAACAGTGGCATTTCTTGCAAATTTGAATTTTTGGTAAGGGTATTTTAGTCTTTTTAACCTCATTGGGTAAGTCTCTCGGACAAAGTAGATTAAATCAAAAAATATTATAATAACCCTGAAATGACATCAATATTCACTCCAATCCAATCCTTAACAAATTAATGTTAATTATTAATATTTTGAGCAAGAGGTTCCATCCACATAGAGATAGCAAATGGGCCGGGTAACCCATGGGCTCGCCCAACAAGCTTGTTTCTCAACCTGACCCGGTATTATAGCAAACATGTCAAGGCGTGCCAAGCCAGTGCTTTGTGGCCTGCGACTAGACCTGACCCACCAAAAATGGGAGTGGCCCACCAAAATGGCCCACCCCAGCTAGCCTTGGCCCATTTATTAAAGGTCATAGAGCCATACCAAGCCCCCATTTCTCATTGTCTAGCCTGACCTGACCCGTCTCTTTCGTAGGCCAAACTCTACCTCCACATTCTGGCAAAGGCTGGCCCAACTCTGAAGCCATGTATGCTATGGCATTAGGCCCCCAAAATTATAAGGCCTCAAATTTTAAAAATTTTTAATATTTATATATATTTTTTTATTTTTTTAATAATTAATATTTTATTAAAAAAATTAAATACAAAATATTTTAATTTTTTTTTAACTTCCCTTCTTCATTTTTTAATTTTTAACTCTTGTTGAGGTGTTCCCAAATTCTAATATCCCATAAAATCTACATATTTATAGAATGAAAAGTTGCTCATTATTGGTGAATTTTATCTTTTTAATACTATCAGTTTAATATTTTATTTTGTTTCTTTCTATAACAGAATCATGAATATATAGTTTTTTATTCACATTGACATTCATAGAGTTTCAAGAAAAATTAGTTTTATTTTTCTTTATTTATTGTTGTAAGTTGTTTGACTTTTTTTTCTTATCTTTGAAACTGTAGCACCCCATTTTCCTGGACATGTTATAACTTAGGAAATTTTGACTATATGTTTTTTTTTTTTTAATAACTTATCATGAAATAATTTCAAAATTTCCCTACTACCTGCCTATCATTAGCTTACATACTCTGAATATGCTAAACTAGGTAATCATCAATAGCGGAAGCAAGAATCGAACCTCAACGTACCTCAAACATTAAAAATATTACATGATCATCTATTGTAACACAAGATTACTCGACAAATGTACTTAAGTCCTTCATCATAACATGAAACATGACATCAAATTTTTTTTTTTTCAACATAACTTGAAAACACAACATGTCATAACTTAAAGCATAACATAGCACGACTGATACATGATCGGGTCTTTATACAGGAACTAAATGCAGGAATTAACTTTATAATGCCTTGCGTCTTTACAATTCATCCACTTCCATGTCTTCGCTGCAAACTTCATCTGGAACGTTTGAATATTCCAGGGGTAACGCCTATATTAGATGATGAATCATCTAAGTAAGAGTACATTATAATGCAAATGTATGTATGCAATGCACATAGCATCATAACTCTCATATTTGGGTCGACTATACCTTAAGATTACCCGCCATTTTTCCAGTCTCCCTACTAGACTAGGGTGTATGAGTGCACTCTTGGCAAAGTAACGGAGCCAGTACCTAATCCCAAACCCATGCAACGTATGCATATGGATCTTATCATGCTCATATGCATATTTCATAAATCAATACATGTAAATGCAATCTACATAACATACTCACATCAAGGCATGACAATATGATAAAATCATTTACACAAAATCAGGTTTTTTTTTTTTTGGTGGAACCACTTACAAGCCATCTTCATAAACTAAATTCAGTTGAATAGTATCACTTACCTTGTAAAAAGATAATTTTACCTCTAGCGTAATTTTGCCTTAAAATTCACGTCGGACTTCCAATCATACTCAATTATGAACCTTGACGTATCCTGGCATCATAATTACTTAAGAAAATCATATTTATAATTTTTTCTAATTTTCTTAATTTCTCCCATTTTCTCCTATTATTTCCTCCAAATTATGAAATAAATAGCTTCTCATAAAATTTTCTCAATTTCTCTTCACAATAATTCTTAAAACAATATTCCTAAGCCCCATAAATTTTTCTCATAATTTTTAGAATCCATATTATATTTATTTCTCATTTTCTCTTTGATTTTCAAGCATCTATTACCTCAAAAAATTCATAATAAATACCAATCATGCATTTCTCTTCCAATTTCGTCATCAAAAATTCTAAAATAACATTATCATATTTTTGAGATTTTTCAAGAAATTTTTGAAGATAACTCACATTCCCGCGAAGTAATTTGGTATTCTTTTATATTACGATGAAGCCTTGATTTGCGCATCCAACAACGCATTCCACCACAAATCTTCACACAAACTACTAAATCTTGCCTGTAGGGTTTTTCTAAGAATTGTTTTTGATATTTTTCTCTCTCTCTATTTTTTTTCTTTCTCTTTTTCAAATCTCTTTCTCATTCTCAAATTTTTCTTTCAACCTTTCTCCTTCCAATTTAAGTCCTCAAACCTTTCAAGTGTCCTCTATTTATAGGAGATTGAATTAAGCTTAACATAATTGTAGTGACCCACTTTAATTATTTTGTCACATTTTTTAATTATTTTTCACTAAATCTTACTAAAAATCTTTAATTATTTATCAACACCTTAGTTTGTCTCTCACATTTCTCAATTATTTCACCCATTATCTTTTATTATTTGTCCACACCTTACTTTGTCTCCCACATTTCTCAATTATTTCACTCATCACCTTTAATTATTTTATCATTTTTTTAATTATTTTTAATTATTTTTTCACACCCTACTTTGTTTCCAACATTTCTCAATTATTTCACTCATTATCTTTAATTATTTATCCACACCTTAATTTGTCTCCCACATTTCTCAATTATTTCACCCATCATCTTTAATTATTTTGTTATCTTTCTTAATTATTTTTCACTAAATCTCACTCATAATATTTAATTATTTGTCCACACCCTACTTTGTTTCCAACATTTCTCAATTATTTCACTTACTATCTTTAATTATTTTGTCACCTTAATTATTTTTCACTAAATCTTCTTCTAAATAGATTATTTTTTTATTTAATTCATTAATTTTAAATCTACTTTCTTAGCCTACTAATTAGCTCATTTACTTAGCCTTTTATTTTTTTCAAGTTAACCCACTAACTCTAAGCCCATTTACTTAGTTTTTTATTTTTTCAACTTAGCCCACTAACTTTAACCCCATTTACTTAGTTTTTATTTTTCCAACTTAGCCCACTAATTCTAAACCCATTTACTTAGTTTTTATTTTTTCAACTTAGCCCACTAACTCTAAACTCATTTACTCAGTCTTTATTTTTCCAACTTAGTCCACTAACTCTAAGCCCATTAATTTTTTTTTTCAATTATAATCTCTAATGGTTGCCAAAAATATTTTAAATAAAAACAAGTTAATTATTATTATTCTCAAAACATTAGGATATTACAGAAACATTATATTTTAGTTGAAAATTTATTATCATTGATAGATTATTATATTTTGTAGTTGATTGAATTTTATTTTTTTTTATTTAAAAAATAATAAAATATTTGTATAAAAAAGTAGATTATTTATTTTTTTATAAAAAAAATTAATACTCGAAGGCCTCAACAAATCCTATCCTTTCGCCTAAGGCCCTTAACTCTGCTGGGGCAGCTCTGATTGTGGCTAAGCTCATAGCCTCATTTGGAAAAGAATCAATCCTACCAACTATTAGACATATAACAAAATTAAAAACCCATTTTTTATGTAATTATAATATCTAATTATAGTATTGTTATGGACATTTTCTGAACTACCTTGGGTTATTGTTGTATGAACTATTGTGGATGGGGAATAGTCTAACGATTAGGCCCAACCTTTCGAGGTCCAATGGGCCCAAGGCCAAAGCTATTTCTGCGAGATCGCGTAATTGCTAAAGTGCAAGCTCTGACTATGATAGTAAGTGAGCTCTTGGTGATGGCTCCTGCTTATTGGTCAACCTGATCAGCTTGCAAAGAAGACCATGAAACAGAATAACCAGATCTAATGTCTACCTATTCTTATCCGTGGAAAACCAGTCCCCACATGGTGCGGAACTTTTATTCTATTTTTTTATGGAGATAATAAGGGCATATTGTCCCTCACAATGTGGCCCCACCGCTTTGGGTTTTGTGTAAATTATCAATATCCATCACTATAAATAATGGATCAAAAGCCATTGTACAGACATGCTAAAAAACATATACTGTTATTCTGCCAAAATAATCAGAAGACAGTCGTAGACTAAGCATCATTCCAGCCGAACCACGTAAAAAATCTTGCATACTGTTTGTTGATGGTGTTATTGCTTTCTTCCCTTCGTATTCGTGATTATTGAATCAGTATAGGTTGGCGAATCTCGGTCGACCATTTCTGAACGTAGACAAGTATTAATATAAATATAAAATAAAATAAACGCATAGTTTATAAATATATGCATGTTTGAGTCTATATCTGTCACTTTCAATGTCTATATTTGTTCGGTTAAAACAAAATTTAGTTCAATATTTGCTTATAATAGATTCAATTTATTGAATATTTATAGCCTGTTTGGATATAAAATTCAGGTGTTAAATTTTAATTTTGGAGTCTTAAGTTGATGTATAATTAATCACAACCCAATAACAAAAATTAGGCATAAAAAAACAAGGGTCAAAACCAAAACATAAATCATAAAAGAGCTCGAAAGATCCTCTCAAGCTATTATTCCCATTAAGGGAGGAAAAAGAAATAATCTAGAGATCTCCCTTGGAAATATTTTCATGACAAATGTGCAACCTTATCACTTCGAAAATCTTCCAGTGAATCACATAAAGGATAAAGCTTATTTATAGTTGTTCAAATTCTAATAAAAAATGCTTAACCCTCCCTAACTCATTTATAAATAGAGAATGATCCCTCTTTGTAGGTAAGTCACTTTGTACACATTCAAGAGTTTTGCTATTTTTTTTATATTTTACAAAAATTTAATTTAAACATCCTTTGATTATTTTTTTATCTTGCAGAGTCTTGACAACTTAGAGACGAATCACATGACAAAAATTCTATTGGTGTGAATATGCGACAACATAAATAACTTTTGTGTTTGAAATAAAATAAAAAAAGATTTAGAAATTAAAATTCTATTTACTCAAACTTTAAAATATGAATTTTTGAGCAAATGGATTAAAATTCTTTAAGTCATACTTGCTTATTTATTTCAGTCTCACAAATAATTCCAGTAGAAGTACATAATAATTTGATATTATACACATTGTGGGGTTAACATCTAAAAATTAAATATATAGGGGGGTAGATATGTAATATAATAGAAGTAATATTCTAATATACCTCTCATGTAAATTATATCATATTGAACAACATCCCAGTCTTCTTCTCTTTAGAGTTTCTTTGATTTTGCCACACACTGACATATGCACACACCTAATAAAAGAAAAACAAAGCAATAACTTGATTCTTATGATTAATATTATCATTTGCCTTAAATTTTCATAGAGCCAAGGAATTTCTCTGAACTTGTTCCAATAGTCTAGCCGTTGAATGGGAACTTGCAGTTGCCATAGCCTGCAAAATCACAAGGCAGAAGAGTTCAATTGTCACAAAATTAAGGAAACAAATCAATGTGGTGTCAATTGAAGATGGCAATTGGCTACCTTAAACTCACTGCTAAATCAAATTATAAAAATTGTCCAATCCCAGTTCTTTCCCCTCACATGGGTTTGTTGCTTACATCCCAAAGTGTTAATGGATTCCAACCCATTGTAGATAGGAAATTTGCCTGCCCTTTTGTTTTATCTCCCTACCCGTGTTTTTGGGAAAATTTTTGTCCATACTCGCAGCTAATAAGGCGGATTTAGTGGGCAGCCATTGCCATTCACGCTTGCAGTCCACAGAGAAAAGTAAAGTTGCTTACTGGGGTCCGTGACGGTTACAACGCCGGAGCTATTGAAGTCACAGTTCCAGAAGTGTCTTCCGGCGTCCTGATAGTAAAGGTTCATGGCAACGGAAGCATGGTTCAGCAGAGACGGAGGCCAGAAACATGGCCCTCCATCTCGGATCATGCTGCAGTTCACGATGGCGCAAGCATAGTTTATGTTTCCCATGAGTTTCTCACTTGGAGTCGACGGCTTTGCCAGGCAGCAAGTCCCCTGAATTAATAATGTAGATGTCTTTATGTAGAGCAATACGATTAAACGATTGTTTATTGGAAGGAAAACACAAACCAATCAACACAAAATTGCAAAAAGCAAGGAAAAGATTGAAATTCACCTGTCCAGGGGCCTGCCCATAAGCAAGCTTGAGAGTTCCGCCTAAAAGACACACACTCATGGGAAGTTAATGAACCGATATTCAACCCAATTGGGGAAAATTTGTGCGTAAAACTGGAAATACAAAGACAGCCCAATTTGGGTGAAGTAGAAAAGATGAATGGAGAAGATTTAAAACAAGAGAGAGATTTGCACAGTACAGTAAAGGATGAAATAACAAGACACATTTCATTACCTGAGTTGTTGAAGAGTAAGAGGGTGAAGAGGAAGAGGAGAAGGGTAGAGTTAGCCATGGATATGAGCTGTGACTGTGAGGTAGACAACAGAGAAAGAGAATGGTTTTGGTGAAACAATGGATTGCTCTTGGCTCTTGGGTTCTATTTATAGGGTGAGAGAGAACCCTAATGCAGACAAAAATGAAAAACCCAAGTCATAATTAATACATAAATAAAAGAAAGTAAAAAATTAGAAAGGAAATTGTCTATAAAGCTCAGAAACTAGTAATGTAATTTACCTTTTCTTTTCTTTTTCTTTTTTTTTTTTTGTGTTCTTGTAAAAAATATACATGTAAGATACACATCAATTTGTTTTATTATCAACAAGTTTGTTACAACTCTTACAAGTTCTCCTCTCTTCATTTAAACTCTCTGTGTCACTCAACTCTCTTTATTCAATTGTCATTATTGATCAAGTTGGAACCCAAAGGGGTGTGTGTGCGCGCGCGAGAGAGAGAGATTTTTTACTTACTTTTACTTCTGAGAAAGATAACTTTTTCCCTTGCTGTATTGAGCAAGTAATGTTAACTGTAGCTTCCGAATGTTGATTTGCTTTTGACAACTGTTTTGTTTCTGGGTAGTAATATTGAATAGTTACTATGGATTTTGTACCTTCCTGAGACAAATTTATTTGGTCGTAGATGATGATTTCATCAACTTTTTGTGCCCAACAATTCACTTTCAAGGGAGAGATGGCTTAACACACATGTTGGATAACATCCATGCACATTGGAATCTAAGGAGGGTCTGCAAGATAAAATGCAAAGGGGGTGTGCACAGTTGAAATGGATTGGACAATGTCCGCCAACAGTTATGAGGCCTGTCTCCCATATGCCCTGTTTGGATCTTGATCTCCAAACAGAGGGAAGGCCACATGTAATAGAGGCAAGCGGGGTCATATACCTCCTATTCCGTGGTTCCTCTTATGTTGTGGAAGCCAGTTACGCCTGTATATCCAGGCTAAGGGCTGATCTGATTCAGAGAGCACCCAAGGGACTTACATTGGAAGAAGCAATTGAGATGCGCTAGAAGGGGCGGGTATTAACGCCAATAGAGCGTTTTTGTAGGTAAATCACATTCTGTCAACTGCAATTTTTGCTGTAGGCAAGAAGGTACCTACAAAATTGGTTTAAGTGTGTGCGTCCAAGAGAGAAGAACACTAACTCTTGGCAAGAGCGTTTTTATTCTGTTGCCTGCCATGCAAGCAACCCCTTACGCTCAACATCCAATTGAAAGAGAAAATATTTTATATTGTGGTGAATCTTACATCTTCTTTTTCGCCTGCTAGACCCACTAAATGGAAGAAAACAATTTTCTTGAAAATGAATTTTCTTTTCCTTTTAAGACAGATAAATCTTATTTTGCCATCCCTTTCCTTTCTCACTACCCCCCCCCCCCCAAAAAAAAAAGGAAAGAGAGAGAGAAAAAGATATCATGTCCCAAAGCCCCAAACAAAGTGTAAACGAATTTAATGGGTCTCATGCAATGGCCCTGGAAATACCACCACCAACAACAAAAACAAACTAAATCCAAAAGACAAAACAACGAAACTCAGTACACAAATAGAAAAATAGGAGGGGCAAGCATAAGATGAGGGAGAACACCAAAAAACACTAATCTAAACTGGAGCTAAGTGTTGTTTGATTCTTTAACTGCATTGCAAGAAAGAATCGCATCGCGGCAAAGGCGCCAATACTCTTTATATGGGATTGAAATCCACGGCATTGTTGGAGGAAAGCCAGCCCCCAGTGTAGATGGAATACTGTATAAAGCCAAAATGAGGAGTTTAAATGTGTGTGTGTCTGAGAGAGAGAGAGAGAAGAAACTCAGATTCATTTAATCAGAAAAGAAAACTCACCTTTTCCCCGTGAGAACTCTATGTGCCGATGATGCGACAAATGACCCAGAAACAACAGCAAACACATTTCTGTAGTGCGGCCACACAACTTGTCCTGTAATATAACAAACGCATTTCTTTAGGTGAGGTGTGCTACATGGATAATTTAGAACTTTCCAAGTAAAATCAAAATCTCAGTCAATAAGCATCATGCTTATTGTTCACCCGTTTAAGTATCGGTACCCAAGTACTTGGATAGATACATTGGACAAGTCCATGTAATCTAGCACATATCTCAGATGTTATGCACAAGTCCATGTAAACTAGCACATATCTGCTGATATATGGACAAATATCCATGATGATCACCCTGGAGCCAAAATGAGGTACACAGAGTATCAATAGCAACACAGCATTCAACCCATCAGCTGGAAGGGCCCCATTTTCTACAAAATTCATGTCACTATAGGCAATAATTATGTTTTCAAAATTCATATCTACAAGGTTCCAATAAAAGTTACATAGCAGTTGCCAATCTATTCAAGACGTGGCAACTTGAAGAACACGTATATGGTTCTAGAAAGCAACTATGATTATAAGTGAATATTAGTCATCAAGTACCAAACAAGACCATGAACCTCTGCAGTAAAACTATTACTTTCAGTGGCCAAACAAAATTTCATAATCACAATACAATAGCTTAAGGTCACACCTATATTTAAGAAGTTGCTGCGAAGATGTGAAACCAGGACACTGGACTGGTTTCCACTTGTACCTGTTCTTCGCCATGTCTCACACACCGTACAAGTATCACTTGAGCATCCTATGTTCATAGGATCACCACCATTGCTACGACAAGATATAATTTCAAACCATATGCCAGAGGGAAATCTTCTTGGTTTCACCAACCAAAGCAAAATCTTCATGTAAGGTGTAGCATGAATGATGGATATAATGACTTCAACTGCTATGCAGATAAAGTTGATGCTAATCTTCATAATAGTGAAGAAAATATAGAAAACAGAAGTGGTTGGTAGTAAAAGTAAGAGTGGCATAAACAAAAGAGAACCAACTATGTGTTGCTCCACAGAGTAGTCATAGCTATCATATCTCTGACGGAGAGGGTTCCATTTTCTACCCCTGCCAGAAATCAGCAGCCATGTTATTGCAGTTTCAAAAATTGAAATTGCCACAAAGTTATACTCTAGCAAGGATTAAAAGGACATCTCCAATATACAAGGCTCCCCACTTTGATAGGGCAAGGGGAGGGTAGTTCTTGTACAGAGTCTTACCTTTACTTTGCAATAAGATTGTTTCCACCACTAGAACCTGTGACCTTTAAATCACAAAGGATCAACCTTATTATTGCTACCTAAGCTTGCCCTCACACTACAAAGGATCAGAGTTAAATATTTTCCAAGGAAGATTCAGTTCATACTAACGAAATCCAGAAAGATTGTGACTTACTGCATTTAACAATGGAAACTGACATTGAAATCACCACAAAGTCACAATGTCTTTTACATAAATTACTCAAAGCAATATTGGACCATAACAAGGATCACAATTTAAATATTTTCCAAGTAAAGATTTGATTCTTACAAATTCTAAAGAGATACAACTTTATTAGTAAAAAAAATTCCAGTGAGATTTAGAATGTTAAATAGGGCATTTCCCTGTCTGCCCTAACAACCTTTTTCTTCTGTAAGAAACTTCTAGAAATCAAAGATTCAGGAAAATAGTTACTTCATGAAATTATGTAAGCAAAAGGACTACAGGGAAGAATCAAGTAGGAGTCTTACAGCAGGCAATTGGGTGCCTCCAAGTAGAGTTGGACATTTAACTTTTTCCACATTCTGGTGAAAGTTTAAGTTACCGTAATTAGCCTATCCCCAAAAAATTAGGTAAGGTTGCTTACATACCATGCCTCCCATACCCTGCCTTATGACCACAGCAGCCCCATACACTAGAGGCACTGACTACAAACTTCCACTGCTCCATTGCCCAGCTAATTTTCACTTGAGGCCCTTTCATTTCAAAAACGTATGGTTTCAAAGTGAAATTATAAATTTTTCCATTCAAGATAATGACAAGACAGTTAAATTTTTCATCTAAAATCATTTTCTAACTAAACAAAGAACATCAATGTGAGGATTATGATTATAAATTCTAGACCTTTTGCTCCTTATTTTTATTTTTCTTTCATTTTAACACTTTATTTCACTCAGGGAAAAAGTATCTCCTCAGATGATTTTATTTGAAGTTTTTTCCTAAAATAGTTTTCCTACTATATTAAATGCCATGTGAGGTTTATGCTATTCTAAACTTATCCATTTTCTTTTCTTTGATTTTCTCCAATTTGGATGCTTTCACTTAGCGAAAATAACTCTGTATTAGAAACATTTAGGGTCTGTTCAGTTGTAGAAAACATTTTTTTTTTATTTTTCAACTCCAATTTTATGATTAAACATAACATTTTACGATTCATAAGGCAGTAGCATTCATTTCCAGAAAATTTAGAAAACATCTTTTTGATGTTATCCAATTCATAGCAAAAAGTTGAAAAAGTAGAAAATTGAGTTTTCTGTTTTCTAATTGGAGATTCAATCATTCAACAGAAAATTGGAATTAGAAAATTATTCTATGAAGCAGGGAGCCTTGTGGAAACAGCTTTTTCCAAAACAAAGTAAGATGGCATAAAAAAGCAACCCTCCACTGACCCTTTTAAAGCAGGAAGCCCGGTGGACTAGGGATGCCCTTTAAGTAACCATCGCAAATGTATAGTGCTAATGTACTGAATTGAGAGGGGAGGGGGGGTTACACAGAATTCTAATGTTATTGACAATATTCAATAAAAGCCAATGTTTCTGCCCCTTCTCAAGTCTACCATCAACCTACTTTTCTTTTCTTTTTATTTTTTTGTCATATCCAAGAATCGAATGTAGCTTCTTCCAGTTGTGTCCACTAGATGCCAATTAGAGAGACAAGTTTCTCTTCCACAGAAGCATGACAAAATTTAGGAACTTGTCTAATATCTCCACCAATTTACTTGAACAGAATTACATTTCAAAAAGGTAAAAAACTAGAAATAATTGGCAAGCAATCATTACAAGACAACCAACAATTTGTATCATAGTAATACCTGAAAAGGCGCCATAAAGCAGATGTTGCCTGTATCTGTTGAGAATATAAGTGTGATATTAACCAATGAAGAGTTGAAATATGTAATGTTCCTAGCAAGATTGTGTCAATGACCAGAGCAGCAGGTGTAGTCAAACCAAAAAGAACTGCTGTTAGAGCAAATCCTCTAACAAAATAAATGAAGAGGCGACCAAGAAAGAACCAAAGAGTTGACCAAATTTGGATTGCATTCAGAGATATCATGCCAAGAACTCCAGCAAGTTCGGTGTTCAACTTGAAACCCGCAGGTACTCCCATTAACCACACACAACCAGTACGCAACAAGTAGTTCGTAAAGCCATCAGAAAAGCTTGAAACCCATAGACAGGTGGATTCTGCATGAAAGAATAATGCTATACCAAGAAAGTACCCCAAAAGAACATCAATGGCTATATTTGACCACGTGGAATGCTTAAGTAAAGCAGCGTTCTCCGCATATTCAACAGATGATTGAGACCTTGCAAATCAAGGAATTTGAAAATAATGAGAAAAGTAATCAAGGAATTCTATTCTTCACACAGATCATAAAATAAAGTATTCTTCATGATGGATAACTGAAGGACAAACTGCTTGGAGTTTTATTGGAACCTAAAAGGGCCACTGAGTATCTCAAAAAAGTTCGCTTCAAGGCCTGGCTACAGTAACAATTTTGCTAGCATGCACACAATGGTCAACCTTGTGAAACAAACTCAATCTGATCATTCTTCCATTTAAGCTATATCCTACTAAAGCAGTAAAAGATTTTGGAAACCATCAACTGATCATAGCAATATGTAAGCAGAGTATAATCTTAAACCAATTGTCAAGACCTGAAAACCAACAAAGAGGTTGGCCTGAGTGGTATTGTGCTCCTATTAATCATAATTTAACAACAAAACAGACAGACAAAGTACAGCCATGTCAATTTGTCTCATGCATGTGTCAGCAATACCATGACACCAACACAATACAGAAAACAGACTCCAATTACCAAGTTACACTATTATAAGAAATGACTGTTGACAACATGTTGAATCTCCAAGACTAACAAAATTTTAACATCTATTAGATCTTTTAAATTTACAACACGAATTCAAATACCAGATAATCACATCTAACATGATACTATACAACAGTATACCAATTTAATCAATCAAGTAAAACATGGGTAAAAGGCCTTTATAGTACCTGAGACCATTATCTTTTAGGAGAATCGGCCAATATAATATTTGACAACTGCGTAAATGGGCATTTCTCCATGTTTTGCAGAATAGCTTTTCCAATGCGAAATACATCCATGATTGTGACCCTGAACTCAGAAACCCATGGAGAAACTGAAAAATAATATAGAATAAAGTTGATAATGAAGCAATAGATGCAGCCAACAGTTGCCATGCCACTGTAATACACCTGAAAAGCCAGTATATAGGCCCATTTAGAATTGTAAATCTAAAGAAACCACCGAGAACAGGTAGAAACCACGGTCTAGAAGAGATTACATGAAAACAGCAGGGAACCAAGTATCAGATCCATCATGACCCACATTTCTTTCAAAAAATAAAGAGGCAGAATTAGCACTGTTGATTGCCAAAACCACAGTATCCTGAAATAAAATAATTCAATCAGCAAATAGACAGTTGCACTGAAGTCAAAATATCTAAAATCTGACAGATAAGAGTACCAAGTCAAGGAGCCGCTCCTTCTGATAAAGTTTGTCAAGCCAATTAGGTTTCTCAGGAGGTGTTTCCACCTTCCCAGAACTCCAAAGCCCCATCGAAAAATGATGGCTTCCAAGCACGGGAGTTTCATACAGAATTACCTGAATATGTATGAAAAAGAGAGTTAAGACATCACAAGAAGAAAAAGATAAAATTTGACTTCGCCCATGAAGTTGTGAAGGTAACCTTGACTTACATACGTGGAGATCAAAGTCGGACACTGTTAGCCCATTCCAATGTATGTGATGCAATTTAGGGATCCACTTGATTCTTCTACCAAGATATCCAGGAGAACCAACTAGCTGAATCCAACTGCTTTTTTCTGTGCAAACTAACCTATAATGCTCTGGCAGTGCATCAAGCTTGCAGCATCTGCAGTTCCATTGTCCATACTTTTCAATTGACATAAATTGACTGCTTTCCATACATACATTACCAGGAGTGAAGTTAATTTGATTATCTTCTCCCACTCCTGATGTTAGCAAGTGCCCATTGCAGTTTAGAGCACCTACACAATGACCAAGCAAAGAGAAAAGGCATTTCTCTTGCAGAGAGACAGGCATCTTTCTATTTGTCTCATAGAGGATTTCCTGAAAAAAAATGATTTACTCACCAACATAAAAAATTCTAAAAAATATGTAGTGCTTTAATAATCATCAAAATTTGTAATGTTACACAAAGCTAACACGTCCGGCAAGAGTGAAGAAATTCCATTGGAGGTATGTCGCTGCCTAGACTGGATGTAAGTGAAGGACACTCACATCAAAGTTGAAAGATGTGAGCAAGGTATTCTGGAAAGTAATTACAGGAACCAAGAACCTCCGAGACTACTCAAGGTTGCATGGGAGAGAACAAAGATCGTCGTGCAAGAGAGAAAGGAGAATCATTGTTGTTTTGGTCTTTTACAATGGCGTATTGGATATCCTTAACAATGAGGGGAGAAAATCATAAAACTCCTTTTATAGGCTGCCAAATCTTGAAAGATAAACCAAGTTAGCCTGGGGTGAAAGGAACCCTAGGATAGTGGCAATGATTGTCTGGCTGATAAATTTGATGTAAGGTCGACCTGCAGGTCCTGCACAGTTATAAATTAACTTGCTAACCATAAAGCCTCCCTCTTCTAAACTGGGTTAGGTGGAGTGAATTATGTGCTTCTGCCTAGGGATTCTTGGAAAAACGTCTATTGTCTTCTGATTCCTCTCTATCTCTCATTGGTTGGGCGAAGTTGAGCCATAATCTTGGCTGAGGTAGGAGAGAAGGGGCCCAATCAAAGTGGCAAAAAGTAAGGTTGATTCTCACATTCACCCCACAAGTCTTTGAGGGTCAAAAACTTAAGCTCCTGGTCCTACACATAAACAAATGGAGCCTGAAGACCAAAAGTTGGTCATGGAGGCCATCTTCGTGGTTGCCTTGGATAAGGCATGCTCCTATTACTTCAACCAAGCTAGTTCCTTTCAAGAAGAGGCCAGAGGAAGGAGGCCGAGAGTCTTGCAAGCCACCTCCTCATGGCATTCCCTTAGGCCAATGGTTCTAATGGCCTAGATTGCCACACAGCTAGTTAATGCACCAGTTAATGGAGAATTAGTGCCAAATGGTGGTAGTAATTCATGGACCATACCTAGCCCCTTCCACACCAAAACTGTCCTACTTTCCTACTTATTGCTGTACATGGTCTTAATTGGATGATTCAATGACACTTGTGGTGACATTTCCCAACTTATCATAAAAGTGTGTTTTCTTCTCAAATTTGAGTGTGGAAGTCCTAATTAGATTATTGTGGGGTTGGGGCCCCTCCAAGCCCAGATTCTCATCCTTGAAAAACCAACATAGGTAACAAAAGATCCAATGGCTATAAGGAGTCCAACTCACAAAAATTTAGCAAAAATAATTTGGTATCGAATCAGGTCCTCCAACCCCTCAAATTCCTTCCAGTTTACAGCAACATAGCAATTAACTTCAACTTCACATTTCTTGTGTACAAGTTGAATAAGTGTGGTTTTACCATGATAAGCATGCAGGATTAGTCACATCTTAAAATTGGCTAAATTTAAGATTCAACTCTGGTCCGCATAGTTTATACCAACCTGAACGCCAGATTGGACCAAAGAAAGTGAAGCTTCATTGCATGTAAAGGCAACTATGACATCCAAAGAAGATGGTGAGGACGAAAAAAACCACCCAAACAGGAACAATGAGGATGCAGGTTCAACTGACGAGAGGTGGCTTGGCCACCAAAGCCTGCACTTTCTTCTCATTTCCATCTCATGATCTCAGCTGAACCTTGCACCAAAGCCCGTTAATATCCTACAACGAAGGATATCAACCATGTTAACAGTTTTTTACGTAATTTTTAAAAAGAAAATGTGAACACCAGAACATTTATAGAGTAATAAAGGAAATAAATATATAACAGAAGAGGGAAAGTAAATATGTGTTTGTGTGTGAAACAAAAACAAGAAGCCATATCCCACTAGGATATAAACTCAGCCTAGCATAACAAGATGGATTTTGAATCAGAATATTGTCTGTATCATGCGCCAAGAACCCAACTGCAACACAGAGAGAGAGAGAGAGACTCACCACCGCAAGACTCGACTCAATGTGGGTAAATTCTCAACATTTCCTTCTCCTTCATTTATTGTAATCGATTATGCAGAATCAGCACAGACTCCGCCAAACAGTAACTAGACCTCATTTCCACTGTTCTTCATCGACGAACACGGTGATCGAAAATCTGGTTTCGATCGACAATGAACCAATGAAGGTTGCCCAACTACCTGCTTATGGTGAAAACCCAAACGAATGAAGCTTCGACTTCGCTCAAATAAACTCGATAAGCCCCTTTCCCCTTGGTGTCAAATCAACAATACCCTATATTGTTGATGAGGAATCAAGAAGGAACCCTAAACCCGATATAGCTGTTGAAAGCAGCAAAGAAACCCAAACCCTGTTGCTATTGAACATAATTAAACCCGACCCGACATCAACCCAATTTAAGATTCGTAGCCTGAAATACAAGAGAACCATGTTGAACGCTCACCCGAGACCCGTTACCCAATTTTGACCCGTTTCAAATTAGAACGTAATTCGGCCTAATATCAGGCCGATCGCCGTTGCTGCTCCTATGAGTTGAGACAATGGAATAGACGCATTGCACTTTGGAGGACCGAGAACTGAACTGAGGAGCCCAATTGTAATCCAGTGTGCTCGATGTAAGGCGGGTTGCTGTACAACCATCACCCAGACCATCGGATATCATTTATCTATCTACGAAACCTAAAACAATGATGAGCACACATCAAATTTGCGCTTAATGACAAAGCGTACGTAGCCTCGTATTCTATGAATGACAATGAACATCCACACTGTCGGTAAACAGTGAAAATTGATCATCACACTATTCTCTTTCCTTACCCTTTGACGCTTTCTTCCTTGGCCAGGGCAATCGCTAAACACAAAAGAGAGATGAGACAGAGACTGCAAATGCATGCTTAATGTGCAATGACAAAGACGGACAGTATTTGTTAATTAAGATACAAGGAAAAAAAAATAAAATATAAAAAATATTTTAAATATTTATTTTTTTAACATATTTATTAAATTTATTTCATAACTATGAAGAGTTGATAAGTACTTCTTCCATGAAAACTAGAATACAATATCAAGCTAAAATTTTCAATTTTCTTGCCAATATATATATATATATATATTCAAAGGACAAAAGAAAAAAAGTTGATTAATTAATCAATCAATTACTTGTTATAAATGATATCATTTCGTAATTTATCCATCCGATATCATTTATCCATCCGTTTTGGGATATTAGTTATAACATTTCCATCATTTCCTCATATGTTCATCTTTTTCTTTTTCTTGATTTCACTGTTTGGTAATTTTTGCTCACTTATCTTTTTCATCACAAAATTATTTAGTCACTGTTGGTCTTCCTTTCCCTTTTATTTCACTATCTAACGATTACGACTCTTCTCTCTTGACTTCACCATCTGGCCACTGATCTTTCAGATCTCCTCCTTCCTTCAATGTTCCCCACATATATTTTAAATTAATTTTTTAAATTTTTTATTTAATTTATATTTTATTATCTAATATAAAATATATTTTGATAATTTTTAATTACCTAAGTGAATTATTGTAATTACATTAATAATTATTTTTATTTTTTAATCATAAATTTATTGTTAATGTTAACGTACAATTTTTGAATAAATTTGATAATATGAATATTTTCTTAAAATTTTTTTTATTTCAGTGCTAATCATATACATTTAACAAATATATAAAAAAATATATAATTTTCAGTAAATTTTAAAATTTTTAGCAAACAATTTAATAAAAATCTTGAAATGCTATATAATATATAGTTGCATTTTACTTAAAACTTAAAAAAATAACAGCATAATAGTAATAAAAAGACAAATGATCTAACATTTGAAATATTTCATTATTTTCCTTTAATAAAAATACACACAGATCTCTTCAATTTTTATAAATAAAAATACATGCTCAAGACGAGTTTACAGAAGTCCAAAGTGAAGAGATAAAAGTTGACTTTATTATCTCAGCATTAATACAACACCAAACTACCAGTATACATTCCTAAATTAATAATATTAATCGGTTCACTTCATACAAGTGAAAAACAAGTCACATATTTGATTGGTGTACGGGTAGTGGGTCCATCGGATGAAGAAAGGGAAAAAACAAGTGAAAGACAAAGATAGCCAGCCAGCCATTCATGTGGGTGGGGAAGGCACTGAATTATAAGATGAGGGATGAGAGGAGAGCAGAAGAAGAGACAAGACAGAAAGGAAGAGCAAAAACGAACATGAAAATTACGAGTCATAGGACAATATTGTTGTCCCTTATCTTGAATTCTATCTTCTTTGCACAATACCTCACCACAAGAGACAACAATTCAATTCTCTAATTCATAATCCACAAGAGACAACAATATTGTTTGGTTTGGTTTGGTTTGGTTCTTGTTGTTGAGGGGCTTTTGAACTTTGGGTAGTCTGGGAATCATCAAATTTCATTTACAAAAGCTAAGCTGCTTATCTTATGTTAAGGTTAGAATGGGATTTTAATCAACAGAGTGTTGTGTGTTCGTATACTACAAACAGTGAAAGTTGCTGTTTTTGGTCCCCAAAGAACATAGAGAACATCCCACCTTCATTGCTAATGCTTGGACTCTATTGCGCGCAAAAGATGTTTTGTCAACGTCGACGGCCACTGTCTCTCTCTACACCACATTTTATTGTTTCTAACTGACAAATTATATAAAATATTACAAAATTATAAATTCGAAGGGAAACAATTTTTGCTCAATTATTTGATATGAGATCGTACGTAACTCAAGAAATGTTGTTCATTAATTAAATATTTATTATGAAACCATAATAATAATGGTAATATATATATGTGTGTGGAGATGAGGACTGGGTGGGGGGCTACGTGACAGTGCAAAGCCTCGAATGTCTAACAACTGGGCCATGTTTGGATTAAACAAATTAAGTGTTCAAGCTCGGCTTTGTTTTCTTAACTCTTCCAAACTCTCGTGTTTGGAATTGGAGTAGTAATTTAATCGGCCAAACACAAAGGACAGGAACTGTACGGCGACGTTCAATGCTAAAAAGAAGAATTAATTAAGAAATAAAAATAAGTAAAAAGATATTAATTGCAGTTAATAAAAAGATAATTATTTCATAAATAATGTTAGGAGATGCATTGCCTCCTCCTCGTTGTGGTGGGCGCAAAGGGTAGTGGTGATGGGCGATTTGGTCTTTTCACTCTTTTTAAAAGTTAACGTAAAACAAGGATTAACGGTTAGAAAAGACTGGGGGAAAATCTGCAAAACGCATTCTTGTCTTCTCCATCGTCATTTGCACTTTGGAGTTATATTGCTCCCACAGCTGTGTTGTTGGTGTTATATTCTGGCTTTTAAGCATGTCAGTGAAGCTCTTCCCAGTCTCTTCTTCTTTATCACAAACTCAACGCGTCGGGAATGGCGTCTCTTCAGGAGCTGCTAGCCCAGGAGGGATTTGAGAGCGGCAAATTCCATCGAAGGCGACTCCGGTTCAGAGACAAAACAAGAGAAGATGAGTCCACTGCCTTGCCCATATACATCTGCCATTGCCGAAACGGCTACGGAAACTCCAAGGACCCGCCGGCCCAGATCGTTTCACAGCGGAGAGGGAGTTCCGATTCGGGGAGATCGAGATTATCGAATTCCATGTCGATAGCAGGCGAGCCCGCAATGGACGAGGTTGCGGTTCGAGCGGTTGTTTCGATTCTGAGCGGATACATAGGGCAGTATCTCAGGGACGAGAGGTTTCGCGAATCTATTCGGGAGAAGTGTTTTTCATGCTTCACGAGAAGAAACGAGAGTTCGGATAATGGGATTTTCGCGAACATGGAATTGGGGGTGGAGAGCATCGACAAATTGGTGGAGAATCCGGGGACCAAGAGTGAATTGAAGATCAAATTGTTGAGAAATTCGATTCGGCTTCTGAATATTGTCGCTTCGCTGAATTCTGAAGGCTCGAGGAATGGTTCGACTTGTGGAACGCTGAATTCTCATCTCTCGGCCTGCGCGCAGCTATACCTGGCCATTGTTTACAAGCTCGAGAAAAATGACAGGATTTCGGCTAGGCATCTGCTTCGAGTGTTCTGTGATTCGCCGTTTCTTGCGCGAACGCATTTGCTTCCTGAGCTCTGGGAGCATTTCTTTCTTCCCCACCTTCTCCATCTCAAGGTTTGGTATTCTGAAGAGCTTGAATTTCTGTCGAATTCGGACTATGTTGGCAAGGAGAAGAAGATGAAAGCTCTTTGCAAGGTATACAACAACCACATAACAAGCTTTTATCTTCAACAGAGACTATAACTATATTACGAATGATTCCATTTTTAATGTCATCTTTATGCAAGGTGTACAATGATCAAATTGACGCGGGGACCACTCAATTTGCTCTTTACTACAAGGAATGGCTTAAAGTTGGTGCTCAACCCCCTCCAGTTCCTTCGATTCCTTTGCCATCAAGACCCAGTCATGCTTCTTCTAGGAGGAGATCGTTGGAATATCCTTTGACTTCACATTCTTCTGTTGATAAATCTTTGTAAGTCAAAGTTTGTTCCTCATTTCTTCCTACCTTATAGTCTCTAGGCATGCTTTGTTTATGTAATTTTGCTTATTTTTTTGGTCTCATTCATGGAAGATACCGAGTTGTTCTTGGCTCAACACTACTTGAGAGGAGGTCACTGGACTTTGACGATAGAAGTCGAGCTTTGGTCAATACATGGGATTTGGAGGAAGGAGAGAAAGCTTATGTACATGAAGATAATGTGAGGCAACCTGGTTCTGCTGAAGTGAGTGCCTATTTCGTCTCAAATGGCCGGCTTGTTTTTTTTTTTTTTTTTTCTTTTAAAGTTGATAGTTACTTGGGAAGTGTCCCGAATTTAATTGATTCTCTAATCCTGACAGCATAGAACCATGGCGCATAGAAGTTCATCCAGCCGGAACTATACAAATCCAAAATCAGATTACTTTTGCCTTTTTGGTTGCCGTAGTGAACCAGCAGAACGCAGCGTGCAAGGTAATCAAATAGGTAGCAGAGACTCAATCAGGAAGTCCCAGAACATACATTCTCCTCCCATTGATTTTAGCAGGGCAATCATCACCATTTGTTCCCCTGACAGCCTAAGCGAGTGTGAAGTGGCAATCCGCGTGATTACCAAAACTTGGCTGGATTTACAGGCTGATCCCACTATCGAGGAAGCATTGTCAAAGGCACCTGTGATTGAGGGAATGCTAGACGTTTTACACTCATCCACTGACGATGAAATTCTAGAACTGACAGTCTCACTCTTAGCCGAATTAGTCACCAGGAATGATGCAAATAGGCATATTATACTGAACTCGGATCCACAGCTTACTATCTTCATGGCACTATTCAGGAGCAATAGTCTATTTCTAAAGGCAGCTATTTTGCTTTTCCTAGTGAAGCCGAAGGCAAAACAGATGATATCAATCGAGTGGGTTCCACTAGTACTCCAAGTGTTGGAGCTTGGGGATCTGTTGCAGACTTTATTAGCAGTTCGCTGCAGTCCTCAGGTGGCTGCATATTATTTCCTAGATCAACTTCTTACCGGTTTTGATGAGGACAAGAATTTGGAGAACGCTAGGCTTCTTGTTTCTATCGGGGGACTGAGATTGTTGATGAAAAGGATGGAGATTGGGGATGCCAATGAGAAGGCAAAAGCTGCTTCAATTATATTGTGCTGCATTCAAGCTGAAGGAAGCTGTCGCCATTATCTAGCCAAGAATTTGAACAAGAGTTCTCTTATTGAACTCCTCGTTCCGGGAAGGCAAACGGATTCCCAGTGGCTTGCTGTTGCATTGCTAACCGAGTTACTTTGCCTCAATCGGTATACTTCTTTATGAAATCTTACAAGGTTATTGCTATTCCTTTACAAATTAAATTGGTAATAATAGTACAGCATAATTATGACAGAAGGACCGAGGTGACTAGATTCTTAGAAGGATTACTAAGTGAACGGGAGAGCTTGAACACCCTGCATATCTTGTTCGCCTACCTCCAGAAGGCTCGAATCCAAGAGCAGCCTGTGGTTGCAGCCATACTATTACAGCTTGATCTTCTGGTAATTTTAGTTTCATTAGTTTATTTGTAAAAACATGTGTCCATATGGTTATTCTGAGGGAGATCCTTACCTAGTAGCAGTTATGTTGCAGGGAGATCCTGTGAGCTGCAGTGTATATAGACATGAAGTAGTAGAGGCAATAATAGTTTCTCTGGGTTGTTGGACTTGTAACGAAGAGGTCCAAGAGCAATCAGCAAGTGCTCTATCATTATTGGGAGGATGCTTTTCTTACACGGGACAGCCAACAACAGAAAAATGGCTTTTGAAGGAGGCGGGTTTTAGCGAGAACTCTGAAGATTTGTTTCAGGGAAAGAATATTGTCGTTGCCGGGTTGATGGACTTGGTAAATTATCTACACTGAAAGCTCCATCTAGATAATGTTTTGTGAATGTTTGCATCACATAGAAGAAATGAATCATCTTTTTTCATTTCATACTCTCATCCTTGACATCAAATTAACTCTTGTCAATCTTGTTTCCTGTTTGTGCTCTAAATTATTATTAAATTCTTTATTTCCTGTCTGTCTTCCTGCTGTTTTTATTCATTCATTTAAACCACAAACTTCAGAATGAAGAGGACGATGCAACGCATGATTGGCAGAGGAAAGCAGCTTCAGTTTTGCTTACCTGTGGGAAAAGGGCATTCCTGGCTGCACTTTCTAATTCCATATCGAATGGAATACCGTGTTTAGCCCGAGCAAGCCTTGTCACTGTGGCGTGGGTGACCAGGTATCTCGATTCAATTGGAGATCACGATCTTCAGTTAACTGCATGCACAGTTCTTCTTCCATGTTTGATAGAATCCTTGAATGATGACAATGCCCTTGAAGGCAGAGTGCTTGCTTCATTCACATTACATACTCTCCTCAAGTGTTCAGCAGGTGAGTCCTTTGGAGCACTGTATGCAATATATAGATGCTATGCTGCAGAGACATGTAATAGCTGCCATCATATAAAGCTTGTCAATCCCATTCAGCTGGATTAAGACTTGGGATTGTTGTTGCTATTCGTATCCATATTCATGGGGTTCTTCTTTGTCGTACTTTTGTGCAGACTGTTTCTCCATAATCTCGTCTGTGGATGACGTGCTGACGAGTCGTCTCCGGGATCTATCCCGAGTGACATGGACAGCTAAAGAGCTTATTTCAGCCATCAGAAGCAGTTCGAGGCACAGAATCTTGAGCTAAGAGGAAATTAAATTCATTTGGTCGGATGAATAGACTATTGCCTCTCTTAATTATTCAGGCATTTCTTGAAGCCAGCCAGATGAATATCATCAACCTTCCTTTGTTCTCTTTCCCTGTATCATCAGCTAGATGTATTCAATCTGTTAACAGAGTTGTGTTTATCTTTCCCTGTATTCAAATTTGTGCTGAGGTAGTAAATATCTCAAATAAAATTGGTCCCATTTGTTCTCTTTCCATCCTTTGTTTGGCATAGAACTTTTTGCTTGGGGCTTCAGTATTTCCTTTTGTAACCTGAACAGGCAGCCTGCCAGCCTAGGTTAGGTTGTTCATTCACACTCATTAATGGGTTTGAATTTTATCATTATTATTCTTATTTTTAACTCCATTTAATTGGTTATCTACACTGGATGTCCCTTCCCCAGTGATTTCTCTTTCTCATTTTGTTGTGAGTCTGTTTGTTTCAATATTTAGATAATTACAGTTTTTTGCTACTCTTTCTGGAATGCCTTTATTACCTTTTATGTTTTTTTTTTTTTTTGAATTTTTCAAAATTCATAATAAAAAAAATTTAAATGTTGTCATTTCAAATTCTACCATTTGATGTAACACTGATGTGGATATTTTTTTAATTTTTTGAATCCAAATCAAATGGTTGATTTAGTACAAAAATCAACTCCCATTCTAGACTAGCAATGGACAAAATAATTATTTTATTCTTTATTTTTTTTATTTTCACTTTTGATGTTTGAAAAAGTAAAAATTAAAAAAATAACCAGTCACTGTTGCTTGTTAGTAGCCATTAGGTTAATCTCGATTAATTCCAAATCGAAGTAAAATTTGAAGGGGTTAAAATTGAATCCAAATAAGATAATTCATCAAACCCAAGTCAAACGATTTGAATCGAATCAAATCGAAATAAACGTTCAACTACTAATGTAGAAAGAGATGACAAGTATTTTATCTTTTGGACAATTGTTATTGTTGTCGCTATCAAGAACAGTGATGATTGCCACAACGGAAGAGAGAAATGTATAAGAGAGAAAAATAGTTGAAGAAAAAAAAGAATGAAAAATAAATAAAATTTTTATATGTAAGATATTTTGGTCTTTTCAAATATCTAATTAAAGAATAAAGGAAAATTATAACATACCATTAAACGTCAGGGTATTTTTTTGTATTTTCTCAAACATTAAGGGTCGTTTTGCACTTATCTTTAAATCTTAGGGGCATCACATCTAATTTTTTCTAAAACAAATTATTTGCAATTTCAAATTATAAATGACAAATAATAGAGTGAAATAATTCTATCCAAACACAACCTTATATCAACCTATTTTATATATCTAAAATATTTTTAATAATTTATAAATTTTAAAAATAAAATTTTATCACGTTCGGAATTGATTTTTGGGTCAATTTCCAGATCAACTAGAACAAGTCAACCACCTGGTTTTCTCCAATTACTTCCTATTAAGCTCAATAGTAAGTAAATACGATTTTGATGATAACAAAAATATTTTTATGATAGAAATATATTTCTTTCTCATATAAAAAGTAAATTTATTTTGAATTAAAGGTGGATTGTCTTTAAACATGTTTCTTTGTTTTGATCATTTATGTCTAAAAGGTTTATATTTGAATTTTCATTTATTGATAAATGCATTTCTTACTTATGTAAAAATTATATTTATTTTGAATTAAAAGATAATTACTTTAGACATATTTTCGCTTTCTCACATAAAAAGTAAATTTATTTTGAATTAAAGAGAATTGGTTTTAGACATTTTTCTCTTACTTATGCAAAAAGTAAATTTATTTTGAATCAGAGGATAATTGTTTTTAGACATGCTTTCTTATTTTAATCATTTATATCTCAAAAGTTTATATTTGAATTTTTAAATCTTAAATTAAAGGATAATTGTTTTCAGACATGTTTTATCTTACTCGTGTAAAAAGTAAATTTATTTTGAATTAAAGAATAATTATTTTTAGACATATTTTCTTATTTTAATAATTTATGTCTCAAAAGCTTATATTTGAATTTTCAAATTTTGATTTCTCATGCAAAAAGTAAATTTATTTTGAATTAAATGTGAGACATGTTTTCTTATTGTTTGAGAAAGTCTAAACATTTTTTGAATTTTAAAATTAATATTAACCTTTTCTTTAATGGCTAGTGTGTTTGAAAGATGTATATATAGACTAAGTATGGAGGCTCAAGATAGAACAAACTTGATAGAGCATTCAAAAAAGAGTGAAAAAGTTCGAAGTGCTAGAAGTGTACTAACTGACGGAATTCTTAACCGTTGGTGACTTGTTTGTAATTATCTCTGATTGAAAGTTTGTTATTTTTACTCACTTGTTGTGTGAGGGGATTGTATTTGCTAGTAATGTGTTAGTGGTTCTTGTCTAGACAAGAGATTGTATATTGGTTCTAGTTCCAATTAAAATCTAGTGTTGATTCTCTCTAATGAAATCTTAAACCAAGTCTTGAAAGCATCAAACTAAGTCCTGAAAGAGATAATTAGGCTATTTAGAGTCGAACATCTATAATTTCTCTTATTCTATGTGGTTGTGTGATTTTACTGTTATGAATCCTACTGCAATCACCACATATTAAGATTACAAATTTAAGAGTTTTTCAAAGAGTTAAAATTATTAATTTTTGAAAAACTCAATTCACCTCCCTCTTAGGTATTTTTCTGGGCAACACTTCCCATAACACTAATTTCATATCTATGATTTTTATTTAGTTACAATATAGATATACATATGTAAATTATTAAAAGATCACATATATCATTTAAAGTGAATTCTTAAAATGGCATTTATATATTTTATTTTAAAAAAAATTAACTTTATGATTATAATTTAAACTCTTGAATTTAAAATTATAATAGACTTAATTTTACCACTAATGTTTTATTTAATTTTTTCTCAAAAAATAAATTATAATTGTCAATTACTACTTTATGAATCTTTATTTGAAATTTTTTATTTTTCTTCATTATATGTGTTACACTTCTAATATATACATATAAATAATATGAATAAATTATGTTCAATATTTTCAAAATTTGATAAAAAAACAAAGACATTACCGAGATTTGAGAAATTGTAAAGAACATTCTTAAATTTTTACGATTTGTATATATTTTTCTCCCTATTATAATTTCATAAATGTTTAAAATTTTGATATAACTAAAATATTTATATTTTATATTTCATTCCTCTTTTTTCACACGAATTAATTAAATCCAACTATTTATCGGTCTTTCTCTGATTAGTTCGCATTGTTGTTGAGATACAATAATAAATTTATTTGACTAAAAACATTGTCGTCAAGTTGCATGAATCTACAAGAAAGAAAACAGTCAAAAGGCATGAAGAGGTTCTGTGAAAACACTCCGATACTTAAGTCTGACATTGAAAATTATGAAGGTCTTATTGAAACTAGTATAAGAAATATATATTTTCTAAAATGAGGGTTTGTTTATTTATAAAAGATAAACGGAGCAATCCTAATTCCCTATGATTGGTAATTTTATAGATAATATTTATCTCAATATTATGATATCTTATTAGAATCATAATTCTTTACAAATAATATTTATCTTGACATTTTGAACCCATTAGGATTAGAATTCTTACAAATAACGTCTATCTTGCCATTTTGAAACCCGTTAAAATTATGATTCTTATGAATGATGTTTATCTCAATATTTTAAAAAAAAATTAGAATTATAATTCTTTATAAATAATTGTCTATCATTTTTATAGAATATTCGAAAGAATTTTTGAATGTTGGAATTATTTAGTTTGTGCATTGTGTGGAACCTCCTTATTTATGGGGAAATTTACATCTTTTAGTCCAAATAGTTATTTTTGGCTTTTGGACTTTTTTGGTGTAATACCCGAGAAATTTGGGTTAATTAAAAATAAGTAATTTATTAGAGAAATGGGGTTTCAGAGAAAATTGGTATCTGAATAGTCCGAAAAATTGACTAAATCAACTGCCGGGAGTACCCTGGAGCCGAAATGACAAAGGAAAATGATGTAGCATTAACGAGCACCCCAAGATATGATTTATAGCATCGAAATAAATTGGATCGGGAACAGTTTTCGGTACAGCTAAAATACAGCTACTAATTAGGCTGCAATACCGAATCGTCATAGATGACTTCCGAGAAGTCAACAGAAACTTGAAGGGGCTTTAATTTTTCATAAGGAACAACCCTTCAGTGGTTTCAGGAAGAAACGAAGAGGTTTAGGGCCAAAACGGAGATTCGGGCCTAAATGCAGTTTTTTGAAATTACTCAAGAGAGGCCGAAACGATATTTTTTCAGAATCCTCAGGGGTCAAATTGATGTTTTAGGACTTTAGGGTCTTGAGAGAAATTATCAAAAGTCAAGGAACTTGGTGAAATTGGTCAAAGTGAGAAAACCAAAGTTTGAGGGGCCAAAGTGCAATTTTAAGAAAATCTCCAAGCAACCATGGCCGACCAACCCATCAAATCACCAAAATTGGCCACAGGGATGGCACGAGGGTTGCTCAAGGAGCATCTTTTGTAAAGGGCTTGACCGACAACAAGCAATGGAATGGCCAGAAATTGAAGAAAAAGTGGCCGAAAGTTTGGCCATTTAGATCGCGAAAATGGAGCTCTTTCGGTGGATTTTGGACTTGTTAAGGGCAATAGGGGACATCAGAGGCCTTGATTGAAGCGAGATCCGTCATTTATGGGGCCAAAATCGCCTATAAATAGAGGATATGGTGGCTTAGAGTTTTACAAGATTTGAGTTTCAAATCGACCTCACTTTTGAACAAATTGAGGCACCAAACCATAGGGCTTTTGTTGCCCATGAGCTGAGGATCATTTCTGGAAAGTTTGAGAAATTTTGGAGTTCATTTGAGGGGTGATCGGAGCTTCGCCGGAAAAATCGGATCTCGCCGGAACCGAACTGAATTTTGCTCGGAGGGAGGTCTTCCAAGTGTTCTTTCAAGCTCAAATTTGGACAGAATGATCAACTCAAGGTAAGCTATCTTCTGGTATAGTCAGTTTAATTTTCCGGTGTGCCGGCACCGGAGAAGATGACCGGAGATAATTTTTAATATTATTTAAATGCTGAAATAATATTAAAAATACTCTATTTTTCTTTATTTCAGCATTTAAATAATATTAAAAATTATCTCCGGTCATCTTCTCCGGTGCCGGCACACCGAAAAATTAAACTGACTATACCAGAAGATAGCTTACCTTGAGTTGATCATTCTGTCCAAATTTGAGCTTGAAAGAACACTTGGAAGACCTCCCTCCGAGCAAAATTCAGTTCGGTTCCGGCGAGATCCGATTTTTTCGGCGAAACTCCGATCACCCCTCAAATGAACTCCAAAATTTCTCAAACTTTCCAGAAATGATCCTCAGCTCATGGGCAACAAAAGCCCTATGGTTTGGTGCCTCAATTTGTTCAAAAGTGAGGTCGATTTGAAACTCAAATATTGCAAAACTCTAAGCCACCATATCCTCTATTTATAGGCGATTTTGGCCCCATAAATGACGGATCTCGCTTCAATCAAGGCCTCTGATGTCCCCTATTGCCCTTAACAAGTCCAAAATCCACCGAAAGAGCTCCATTTTCGCGATCTAAATGGCCAAACTTTCGGCCACTTTTTCTTCAATTTCTGGCAATTCCATTGCTTGTTGTCAGTCAAGCCCTTTACAAAAGATGCTCCTTGAGCAACCCTCGTGCCATCCCTGTGGCCAATTTCGGTGATTTGATGGGTTGGTCGACCATGGTTGCTTGGAGATTTTCTTAAAATTGCACTTTGGCCCCTCAAACTTTGGTTTTCTCACTTTGACCCATTTCACCAAGTTCCTTGACTTTTGATAATTTCTCTCAAGACCCTAAAGTCCTAAAACATCAATTTGACCCCTGAGGATTCTGAAAAAATATCGTTTCGGCCTCTCTTGAGTAATTTTAAAAAATTGCATTTAGGCCCGAATCTCCGTTTTGGCCCTAAACCTCTTCGTTTCTTCCTGAAACCACTGAAGGGTTGTTCCTTATGAAAAATTGAAGCCCTCTCAAGTTTCTGTTGACTTCTCGGAAGTCATCTATGACGATTCGGTATTGCAGCCTAATTAGTAGCTGTATTTTAGCTGTACCGAAAACTGTTCCCGATCCAATTTATTTCGATGCTATAAATCATATCTTGGGGTGTTCGTTAATGCTACATCATTTTCCTTTGTCATTTCGGCTCCAGGGTACTCCCGGCAGTCGATTTAGTCAATTTTTCAGACTATTCAGATACCAATTTTCTCTGAAACCCCATTTCTCTAATAAATTACTTATTTTTAATTAACCCAAATTTCTCGGGTATTACATTCACCCCTCCTTAAAAGAAATTTCGTCATCGAAATGTTCATCAGACCGTTAAGGTAATTGAGACATCACATAGCTCATTACCTAAATATCTCAAATCAAACATCTATTTGATCCTTGATAAGACACCTCGATTTGCGTTCCTTACACGTCTAATGCTTATAAGCATACCATGTCATTCACATAATTTCCTGTTGTGGCTCCTTTCAGACGACCACACACTTTCCAATCATTTTAGGCACACACATTTTATCCCGAAACTTTTGAGATTGTATTCTCGTATTTCAAAAATCATAAACCTTGGGCTAACCACAATCATTAATTATAGACAATAACACTTATTAATCACATATGCTTTTCGTATCTCGTTCACCAAATCCAACTAAACAACCAGGCTAGCCATAAAGATAGACGATCCTTTCGGCACTACCATCATAGTTGGCAGGCCAACAAGCCTCCAACTTCATCTGCCACTCACTACTATCCACCCAGTCCTGCGTCGACATCTGACGGCCACGCCCTAGGTGATACGAAGTAGTGCAGTCGTAGTCCTTAAGGAACTCCATCCACTGTCGCTACCTTTCATTTAGCTCTTTTTGTGAGAACCCGTACCTCAGGCCCCTCGTGGTTTGTGAGCACATCAATTGTCCTATCATTTTGGTAGTGTTTCCATAACCTTAAGAGTACATGTCCTAGCTGTCAGCTCTAAGTCATACTTCGGGTAGTTCTCTTGGTGCCTTGGCGTGATCCACACGCCATCATTCGATCATGTTGCACTTGCAATTCGATCATTTGAGCTATCATAAACCCTTACTGCCCCCGATAGGTTATTCTTATTAAACTCTTCTCATGAGTTCTATTGTGGACATAATTATTCCAGAGTGTTCCATCACTATCTTTTTGACAACAGTTTGCCGAAATTTCTTATTTCAAAACATCTTAGCATTCTATTTCGAAACATGATTCCCAAAAATTTCATTTTGAACCCTACATTGCTTCATGTTTCGGAAGATAGGGTCGGGACTACAATTACCGGAAAAGCCCCAAACTCAACTTTCGCATGTCCGGATAATTTTTTTTTTTTTTACCAAAATCTCCGGAATAACAAAACACGTTTTTTTTTTCCATAAAGAAAAATTATTTTTCTTCTCTCTTTTTTTTTTTTTCAATTCATTTTCATTTCTTTTCTTTTCTTTCCCTTTTTTCATTTTTTTTTCTTCATTTCTTCATTTCTTCTTCTTCTTCTTCTTCTTCCTCTGCAACTCACCGACTCCGCACGCGAACAGCCACCGGCCGCGCACAGCCCAGCCGCCCTCGGCCTCCGTCACGTCTGCCTCTAGCCGATTTAATCAGCCCTGCGCTCGCACCACCGGCCGACACCCTGTCAGCCTCGATCTCCGGTGCACAGCATCCCCAGCTGCTGCAATCGCAACTCCTCCTCGCCATCATCGCCGGCCCAATCGGCCCTCGCATCGGCCAGATCCGGTACGCCACCGCCGCTGCCAGCCCTCTCGCGCAACCACCAGCCATCGCCCGGCCTCCCTCGGTCGCCTCGGCGCCATCGCCGTCCTTGCTGCTGTCGTTGCTGCCAGATCCGGGTCAATCCGACCCGTCTCGATCCGGCCCGACCCGACCCGTCTCAATCTACTTCAGGTTTGACCCATCCCTGTTTCAACCCATTAGATCTGACCCATATATATTTCAACCCATATCTGATTTGTTTAGATTTAGCCAGATCCAGATCTATCATGCGAGCCCAGTCTCGATGTGGGGCTTGCCTAGTCTTACGTAGAGGATGCAGTCCAGAATGCATCTTTGCCCCTTACTTCCGTCGTGAGGATGGTACTACTCGTTTTGCCGCCATCCGTGATGTTTTTGGCGTCAGAAATTTCATCAACTTCCTAGTTCCGCTTCCGGTAAACGACCGATTTTGGGCTGCCGATACATTCTTTATTGAAGCTCAGGCTCGGCTTCAGGATCCTGTCTATGGATGTGTATCTCAGATTCTTACACTTCAGCAGCAGGTTAGTGATTTACAAGCTTATCGAGCTTATTTGCAAGATTCACTGTTCGCATATTATGCCTCACATCCCCAACCTGCTTCTCAACCTGATCAATACCCAAGTTGGAATTCCGATCTTCCTATCATCCCTGAGGACGTCCCTCTTCCCAGTTTCTCAGAGGCTACTCTTCCACCTTACCCTGGTGAAGTCAGCAGTAGCCAGATGTCACCCCCAGATGACATTGATGAGCTGGGACCTGTCGTGTTTGGCAACCTTCGTCGTTACTGAGCATTTAGCATCATCATCAGTTTCATGGTTTCTTTTTCCTTTAAGTAATTGTACGGCTTGATTTCCTGTAATCATTTGAACTATGGAATGAATATTATGCTTTGGTACTTTAACGTTTCATTCTCTTGTCTTAGCCTCGATTGCATTTTGATCATAAAATACTTCAGTCTCTTGCAACTGTTTAATAATTCATCAATTCGAGCTAAAAATATCGGCTCTTAATTATCATCTAATAATTCACGTCCTTAATCAAGTTACACATAGTTAAGCATCCAAGCTATCATTGGCAATTTCATCATTAAGAAATAATTCAATTAAATCTTCCGAGAATATATCTTGCTATTTCTCAATTCTTCTTACATCTTTTTATTAACCGCAAGTGCCCGTACCATATCTCGACAAGCTCTTTATTTCCATAACTTGCTGATATCACTCAGCAATACATCTCTCGATTTGCCCATCAAGGCTATCTAGACTAACTATCTAGCCATACGAGAGTTCCAATCTCAAAAATTGAAAATTCTCGGATCCTCAATCAATTTGGGTTGCAGCTTCTCCTACTGCAACCTATCATCCTGGCACATCTGTCATCATCTTGATTCTCTTAATCACGTCCAAGATTTACACAATCTTCAAGACGACAATCCATAGCCATGCTACCAGCTAGAGCAGGTAGGTACTTACATTACTCATGGTACTCCCATCCTTGCTGGATTTCTTTCTGAAGCTCTAAAGTTCCATCACGAATCCCTAAATCCTCAATCAGATCTTTCAAGAAATTCCTCAAGAATCTCAAACCGATTTATCCTCGAAAATCCTGAATCAAGTCACAATATCCGGTTCTAATTATCTCCCATGGATTCAATTTCCTTACAATCGTGGCTCCCTATCCATCATTCATCATGGTGCTTTCAAGTTTATCTTGTCGGGTTGACCACCGACAATTTTACCTGATTTCATAGATTCATTTGGCATACTGAACCGTAGTTATAACCTCTGTTGACTAGGTCTTTTCATCATTTCTTTAGGGTCAATACGACCTATTAATCGACTATTTCCTTTTCGATACCCAAACTCTTCTTTAAACCGAGATTGCCTTCTCACAACTCGCCATTATGGTTTTTGGACTATCCATGCTCCACTACCTGAAATCTCAAGAATCCACCGATTCTCGCATTTCGTTCTTCATATCCAGCTGACTATTGGCACACGGCCATTAAATTAGTTCTTTCTAGGTACTACACTTATCGCCAGCCAGCATACAAGCTGTCATCATCACCCCTATAGTAGGCTTACTCCTACATTATACGTCAACCCTCAAATGGGTACACCCTGGGTGAAAATCGCACGGTCTTATCGTAGTACTTCAAGAACTATCATTCGTTGTCGCTACCACGAGTCTAACTTCTTTTGTAAACACATTCATTCTAGGCCCTCATCACAATCGATGATTTCCTCACCTCATAAGTAACACTTAAACAGCTCACGAGCATTCATATCCATATGTCGAGTATATTTTCCTTGCAACCTAATTCTTTCTTTGAGGCAATTACAAGACAACCATCTCAAGATCTCACTTGGCATTTGCCGAACTAGACACTGAGGTTAAATTTCCCCTCGAGCCTCATTATCCTCGTCTCATTACCAATTCAAGAAATAATCATAACCTAGATACAATTTAAATAGGACACATAGTTCGCATTCAAGACATTACATGTTTTTTATTCCTTAGATCGTGTCTCCTTAGTACAATCCATCTTACCTTAGGTCGATTCCCTAGGCTCTCAGCCTTGATCGACAAACTAGTGGTACGCCTTGTATCCTAATTCATTGGAATTTGAGCTCCACACAAGGTACCGACCCTACTGGTTTGTCCCAGATCTTCAGCATCTGATCGTCACCCAGACAGTCTGTTATAATGCTTTGGTCGACGGGTCTCCCGTACCTTACCATAAGCCATCTATCAGCCCTCTGCTCGCGGGTCCCTAGATCCAGATCTGTCACTGCGAACACCGAACCAGTAGTGTCGTTACGCTGTTAGGGTTTCTTTATCCCATCTCTCCGAGTCTCATCGGTTGCACCACTGTCTCCTCATCAATGGACGCAACTCTCACGCCATTACTTGGCCATATTCAGCCTCTTGTTTGATCCAATCCGTTGGATCCCCTTATCTTATTTTCGAGATACTAAATGACCCTCGAAAATCCTTATCCTTTGATCCTTAACTCGACAGCTAAGCCATGACACATTGAACTAATCATCACTAATCCGATCATCTTTCAATAACCGTAGTTATCCTATCTCTCATTGTAAGGATTTCGACAACTGACCTCAAATCATCAGTCCCTAAATCTCTCGGATCCATAATCACGGTTATTGAGTCAACCTTACACTCGAATCATTTCATCGAATCCTTATTCCAATAACTAGATCATTTTTCCAGTACTAGCTTCTATTAGGCATTCTACTATTCACCGGGAATAGTAGTCGTCTACTGAAATAGTGTCTGTCGTGAAGAGTACACCAGGTAAGTTCCCAGGAAAGAGAGGTGGGTCACAATGGACACACTTAAGTACCAAATCTTTCCTTAGTCAGAACTTGCCTAGATATGTACTTCCACTACAACACACTTATCCAGTAACCGTCAACACCCAAATCCTACGGTGGCTTTGCTTATCTAGCCACATGCAACCTTTTTCTTATATTCGCTCATACTAGAGTCACTCAAGGCTCAGACATTTCCTATGGGGTTTCAGAGAAAATTGGTATCTGAATAGTCCGAAAAATTGACTAAATCGACTGCCGGGAGTACCCTGGAGCCGAAATGACAAAGGAAAATGATGTAGCATTAACGAGCACCCCAAGATATGATTTATAGCATCGAAATAAATTGGATCGGGAACAGTTTTCGGTACAGCTAAAATACAGCTACTAATTAGGCTGCAATACCGAATCGTCATAGATGACTTCCGAGAAGTCAACAGAAACTTGAAGGGGCTTTAATTTTTCATAAGGAACAACCCTTTAGTGGTTTCAGGAAGAAACGAAGAGGTTTAGGGCCAAAACGGAGATTCGGGCCTAAATGCAGTTTTTTGAAATTACTCAAGAGAGGCCGAAACGATATTTTTTCAGAATCCTCAGGGGTCAAATTGATGTTTTAGGACTTTAGGGTCTTGAGAGAAATTATCAAAAGTCAAGGAACTTGGTGAAATGGGTCAAAGTGAGAAAACCAAAGTTTGAGGGGCCAAAGTGCAATTTTAGGAAAATCTCCAAGCAACCATGGCCGACCAACCCATCAAATCACCAAAATTGGCCACAGGGATGGCACGAGGGTTGCTCAAGGAGCATCTTTTGTAAAGGGCTTGACCGACAACAAGCAATGGAATGGCCAGAAATTGAAGAAAAAATGGCCGAAAGTTTGGCCATTTAGATCGCGAAAATGGAGCTCTTTCGGTGGATTTTGGACTTGTTAAGGGCAATAGGGGACATCAGAGGCCTTGATTGAAGCGAGATCCGTCATTTATGGGGCCAAAATCGCTTATAAATAGAGGATATGGTGGCTTAGAGTTTTGCAAGATTTGAGTTTCAAATCGACCTCACTTTTGAACAAATTGAGGCACCAAACCATAGGGCTTTTGTTGCCCATGAGCTGAGGATCATTTCTGGAAAGTTTGAGAAATTTTGGAGTTCATTTGAGGGGTGATCGGAGCTTCGCCGGAAAAATCGGATCTCGCCGGAACCGAACTGAATTTTGCTCGGAGGGAGGTCTTCCAAGTGTTCTTTCAAGCTCAAATTTGGACAGAATGATCAACTCAAGGTTGGCACGCAAAACGAGGTTATACGCGTTTTTCGAGAAAATTTGAGTTTACGTCTAAAGGTAAGTGGTTTTATCCCGAGAACCTATATATGAAACGTTTGCTTCATTATGCATGATATTTATTGAAGTTATGATCATTTCATATTGCATGGAAAGACGTTATTCTTGTATAGTACGATATTATTCGCATATTGATACTCATGCATGGGATAGGGATGTCGCCCTAAGAGTGTAGCCGTAATTCCCAAGGGCAATGATGGAACAACGTTAGGATTATCCTGCAGAGGTTCGGGGTTCTGCCTAGGGTTCCGTGCCAGGCTGGTAGGCTAGGGAAGTTACACTATGGCACATGATTGTTTATGTTATTGCATCATGTATTCATGTATCATGTTTTTAAACCCTTACTAGAAGATTCATCTTCTAATGGGTTATGCCCCTGGAACATTCAACGTTCCAGTTTAGACTTGCAGCTTAGGCAAGGATCAGGTTGAGATGAGACGGCACGTGATGGCGTAGCTGATGGATTCAGTAAGCTGACTCGGATATGTTTTGGCTGATGCTTTATTGATGATTAGTCTTGTTAGAACATTATGGAATCTCCATGTATTTATGTATTTCAATATTGAGGAGATGATGTTAATGTATGGTACGAATTCTTATACGGTTATAAAGTGAAATTGATTATGTACCATATCAGGTTTCGATTTTAAGCTTCCGCATTTATGATGATTACCTGTCTTAGCTTATTGATTCTTATTTAGTGAGTTGAGAAGGTAAAACGGGATTGTCGGGAGATGGTTTATAAAAAAAAAAAAATATTCCCGAAATTCCTAAGTTATTTAACGCTCGAAAAAGCGGGGCGTTACATTTGGTCTTTTAATGTGCTTTTACCTATGATACAATAATTATTCCCCACTATTTCATTCGAGTTTCTCATATAGAACAGTAGATTGTATCATAGTTTGCCTTCATTTCTCTTTCATTTTAAAGATTGTTATTGATCTTACATCATTCTTATGCTATTGTACTTTAGTTTTTAAACATATGCGTGTGTTTGAGGCGAGTCCTTTGTCCGTCAACACAAGTAACCCCCCAAACATCTTAACTGTAACACCCCATTTTCTCCGAGCGTGTTATAACTTAGGACAATTGTGGGATAATATTTGTTTTTCTATAAACTACGACTAATCATATTATTGCTCTTATCCATCTCAAATTTTCATACATTTATCTCAAAAGAGAATCAATATAAATATTGAATGCGGAAGCTAGAATCGAACCTCAACATACTTCAAACGCTAATAATATTACATGATTGTCTCAACATAATTAATAATACAAGATTATCATAACAAAAGTCTTCCAAACATAACTTGTTACATGATATAAGTTTTTCAATATGACTTTAAACAAAACATAAGTTTCTCAACATGACTTCAAACATAACATAACTGGTACATATTAGAATCCTCATACGGAAACTAAATGGAGAAAATAACTTCATATTGCTTTGCATCTTTATATTTCGCCCACTTCTATGTCTTCGCTGCAAACCTCATCTGGAACGTTTGAATGTTCCAGGAGCAAGGCCCACATTAGATGATGAATCATCTAACTAAGAGTACATTATAATGCATAAGTATGAATGCAATGCACATAACGTCATAACTCTCATGTTTGGGTCGACTGCATCTTAAGATTACCCATCATTTTTCCAATTTCTCTGTCAGACCGGGGTGTATGGGTGCACCCTTGGCAAAGCAACGGTGCCAGTACCTAATCTCAAACCCATGCAACATATGACCGTGAATCTCATCATGCTCATATGCATACTTTGTCATCAATACATGTAAATGCAATTCACATGACATGTTCACATCAAAACATGACAACATGATGCAAATATTTACATAAAATCAGATTTTGGTAGAAACTCTTACAAGTCATTTTCATAAACTAAATTCAGTTGAATAGTACCACTTACCTTGTAAAAGATAATTTTGCCCCTAGCGTAATTTTGCTTCGAAATCCGCGTTAAACTTTCAATTGCACTTAATTATGAATCTTGACGTATCCTGACATCATAATTACTTAAAAAAATCAGATTTCTAATTTTTTCTAATTTTTCTAATTTCTCCAATTTTCTCCTATTATTTCCTCAAGATTATGAATTAAATACTTTCTCATAAAATTTTCTCAATTTATCTTCACAATAATTCCTAACACAATATTCCCAAGCCCTATAAATTTTCTCATAATTTTTAAAATCCATGTTCTATTTATTTCTCATTTTCTCTTTGATTTTCAAGCATCTATTACCTCAAAAATCCATAATAAATACTAATCATGTATTTCTCTTCCAATTTCACTATCAAAAATTCTAAAATATCATTCTAACATTTCCAAAATTTTTAAAGAAAATTTTGAAGATAACTTACCTTCTCGTGGAGTGATTCGGTATTCTTCTATATTGTGATGAAGTCTCGTTTTGCGTATCCAACAATGCCTTTTGTCACAAATCTTTACACGAACTACTAAACCCAACCTATAGGATTTTTCTAAAAATTTTTGGTATTTTTCTCTATATTTTTCTTTCTCTTTCTCAAATTTCTCTCTTACTCTCAAATCATTCTTTCTTACAACCTTTATCTTTCTAATTCAAGTCCTCAAACCTTTCAAGTTTTCTTTATTTATAGAGGTTGAATTAAATTTAGTTTAATTGTAGTGATCCACTATATTTTATTATTTTATCATTTTTTTATTTAATTTTCCACTAAATCTCACTCATAATCTTTAATTATTTGTCCATACACTACTTTATCTTCCACATTTCTCCATTAATTCATCTATTATCTTTGATTATTTGGCCACACTCTACTTTTTCTCCCACATTTCTCTATTAATTCATCTTTTATCTTTGATTATTTGTTCACACCATATTTTGTCTCCCACATTTCTCCATTAATTCATCCATTATCTTTGATTATTTATTCACACCATATTTTGTCTCCCACATTCTCCATTAATTCACCCATTAACTTTGATTATTTATTCACACCATATTTTGTCTCCCACATTCTCCATTAATTCACCCATTATCTTTGATTATTTTTTACTTTAATTATTTTTAACTAAATTTTATTTTGAATGGACCATTCTTTCATTTAGTCCATAAATTTAAGCCCACTTTCTTAACTCTAAGCCCATTTACTTAACCTTTCATTTCTCAACTTAGCCCATTAACTCTAAGCCCATTAGCATTTTTTTCAATTTAGCCCACTAATTTTAAGCTCATTTACTTAACATTTCATTTTTCAAGTTAGCCCACTAACTCTAAGCCTATTAGTTTTCCCAATTATAATCTCTAATGGATGTCATAAAAAAATATTTTAAATATAAAAATTAATTACTATTATTTCCAAAATTACTAGGATATTACATTAATAAGTCTTCGTCATCCCATGTGTGGGTTGGGCAATAATGGAGCCACGTTATAGCTAGCTGGGGCCTTGGCCCCAGCTGACTTTTCTATTTTTTTGATTCTTTATATATATATTACTATAGATAATTATAATTTTTATAATTTGGCCAGAGTTAAAATTATAATTTGACCCAAACTAAAAATCTTTCTTGGCTCTGCCACTAGGGTTGGGCGAGTCCTTCGCAAGTGACCCCCGTACATCTTAATAGTTTATTTGCGAGTCGCGTGTGTTTGAGGCGAGTTTTTCATCCCTTGACGCTATTGACCCCAGAACATCTTAGCAATTTATTCACGAGCCGTGTGTGTTCAGGACGAGTCTTTCTTTCGTCGATATTATCGACCCTCCAACATCTTAACAGTTCTTCACTTTCTACATATGTTTAGGATGAGTCCTTCGTCCATCGATGCAAGTAACTCTCGAACATCTTAATGCGTTTTCATCATCCTTGTGTGTTCGAGACAAGTCATTCATCCATTGACATGCCCCTAAACATCTTAATGATCCTCAACATCAGCGTGTGTTTGAGACGAGTCTTTTGTTCATCGACACAAGTTACCCTCAAACATCTTAATGGGTTTTTATCATTTGTATGTGTTTAGGGCGAGTATTTCATCCATCAGTGTAAGTAACCCCCTGAACATCTTCACGGTCTTTAACATCAGTGTGTGTTTGGGGTTAATCATTTGTTTATTGACGCAAGTGACCCTTGAACATCTTAAAGGTCTTTAATATCTGCGTGTGTTTAACCCGAGTCATTCATTTATCCACACAAATGACCCCTAAATATTTTAACAAATCTTCGTCATCTGTATGTGTTCGAAGCGAGTCATTTGTTCATCGACATAAATGACCCCCGAACATCTTAATGGTCTTTAACATCCACATGTGTTCGGGTCGAATCTTTCATCTGTCGATGCAAATGACTCCTAAACATCTTAACAGGTCTTCGTCATTTCATACGTATGCGGGGTAAGTCCTTCATCCATAAATATAAGTGACACCCAAACATCTCAACTATTTTTAATCATCCACATGTGTTTGGGGTGAGTCATTCGTCCATTAACACAAGTGACCTCTGAACATCTTAACAATTTTCAATATACGCATGTATTCGAGGTAAGTCATTCGTCCGTAGACACAAGTAACCCTCAAACATCTTAATGATTTTCAACATTCGCGTGCATTCGAGGCTAATCCTTCATGCTTGATATGGAATCTATCCGAGAGCATTCGACTAGAAAGAACTCAATATCTATATTATCATGAATCTCCGTTGGAAGTGCAGATAGATCTAACTTCTTAAACTTGTACTTCAGCACAACCGACTTATTAGCCGAACTAACATTGAGCCTCTTGTATAGAGAACTTACCAATTGGTCGAATGTGCAATCTGACTCCACATGTATTAACTAACCACATTTATCAATCACATACTTATATTCTTTCACATCAGCATCATATTTTCACTAACCTCCATACATCACAAGTACAAAGATAGGTCTAAAAGTTGTCATTCTTGTAATATAAATTAAATTAAAGTATATTGGTTCTGTAAATATAAAAATATATCAGTTGTTTAAGGTTATATCGATTTCTTAACATCAGTCGTGTAAGGATATGTCATTTAATATATATCGGTTTATATAAGATCTCTTAATCAATAACATGCTACCGATATATCAGTTGAGAAGGAATGAATGTCGGTACATACATATCATTTATGTAATATCCCATATTGGCATAAGGGAGCCACGTAAATTAGAGGAGTTTAAAATACTGAAAAGTGGATTTGATAGTAAAATAAATCATCGAATCAATGACAGGGAGTGCCTCAAAATTTATATGTCTAAAGAAAAAGGTATAAAATCGATGAATGTCTCGAGGAAAGATTTATAAAGCTGAAAGAAATTGAATTAGAGACGATTTTCGGTACAGCTATGATTCGGCTTGAAAAACTGAATGATCGTAAGGGATTTTCAGGAAATCAAAGGGACCTTGAGTAAGCTCATATTTAGCATAGGGAGCAATCCTTAAGAGGTTTCTGAAAGAAACAAAAAGATTTTCGATCAAAACACGATCTCACTTATATTCAGGTCTAAGTATAATTTATTAATTTTGGTCGAGGAAGGTTGAAATGATGGTTTTTCTGAATCTTCATGGATGAGATGGAGGGTTTAGAACTTGTGGGACTTAATGGAATTGTTGGATAACTCAGCGGCTTCAAGGAGAGAGCCAAAATGCAAAAGAAATTTTCAAGAGGGTCAATATGCGAATTTTTGAAAAGCTGCCATAGCCATGGCCGACCAAGCTTCTGCCACTGCTGGCCAACCTCCGACCGACACCGTGAGGGTCATTTTGAGGGTTAGAAATGGGCCCCATAGCATGGTGGGTCGATTGGGATGAAGTATGACCATGATTAGATGAGGTATGATTGTGATTTGATGGGGTATGGTCGAATATGGCTATGGGTTGCCAAAAAATCAGGAGAGGGACGTTCATATCAAATCATCACGATTTGAGGTCATTAAATGATTGTAAGGATGATAGAGGCTTAGACTTGACAAAGGTATGGCTCGTTTTGGTCCAAAATCGAGTATAAATAAATGATTTTAGGTGGCCAAATGTATCAAAAATTAAACTCCAAATCGTGCATGCTTGAGAGTGAAACGGAGGTCGGGGATAAAGGGTTTTTATTCTTCATGTGTTGAGGAGCAATTCTGGAAAGTTTGGTGAGTTTTCATAAAAGTTTGAAGGGGTATTGAAGCCTTGCTGGAAAATCGCAAGGTCGCCGAAGTCGGACTGTAAATCGACCATTCGGGCCATTTTTGGCGGGTGTTTCACCCATCGGAGGGTGCCGTTGTGATCAGCTCAAGGAATTCTAGAAGGTTGTGTCATCGGATCAAGCATCGAAACAGGTCATTGTTGCAGGAGAAGATGACTGGAAAAGGTAAGAAAATAAAAAGAAAAGGAAAGAAAAATGAAGAAAATTCTGAAAAATATTGGAAAATTATTTTGTGTATTTTGGTCAAGAAAAATTCAGGAAAATATTTGAGGAATTATTTATTTTGTAATTTTTGTTGAAAATAAGGTTTATGGAAAATAGAGGAAAAATAAGAGAAAAATTCCAGAAAATTATAGAAAATTAAAAATATTATTTTATGAATTATTGTGGAGAAAAAGTTTAGAAAAACCTTGAGGAGGTATTTATTTTAAAATTTTTGAGGAGAAAATGGAAATAAAATATGGGAAAAAGTATGAGAAAAATTATTGTTGAGCTAACTTGGTCATATTAATTAAGTTTTGATGATTAATAAAAATATTTTTATGATATAAATATATTTTCTATTCATGCAAAAAATAAATTTATTTTGAATTAAAGAATAATTACTTTTAGATGTTTTTTTTTTGTTTTAATCATTTATTATGTTTCAAAATCTTATATTTGAATTTTCAAATCTTGAATTAAAGGAGAATTATTTTTAAACATATTTTCTCTTACTCATGCAAAAAATAATTTTATTGTGAATTAAAGAATAATTCTTTTTAGACATGTTTTCTTATTTTAATCATTTATGTGTTCAAAACCTTATATTTAAATTTTCAAATATTATTTCTCATGCAAAAAGTAAATTTATTTTGAATTAAAAATGATATATGTTTTCTTATTGTTTGAGAAAGTCTAAATATTTTTTAAATTTCAAACTTCATATTAACCATTTCTTTAATAGTTAATGTGTTTGGAAGATGTATATATATATGGTAAGTATGGAGGATTAAAGTAGAACAAACTTGCTAGAGCATTGAAACAAGAGTGAGAATGTTTGAAGTGCTGGAAATGTGTTGGCTGGTGGAATTCTCAACCGTTGGTGACTTGTTTGTAATTGTTTCTGATTGTAAGTTTGTTATTTTTACGCATTTATTATGTGAGGGGATTGTTTTTGCTAATAATGTGCTAATGGTTTGTATGTTAGTTCTAGTTTCAATTAAAAGTTAGTATTAGTTCTAACTTCAATTAAAAATTAGTATTGATTCTCTTTAGTGGAACCTCAAGTTAAGTCTTGAGAGAAATGATTAGGTTTTTTAGAGTCGAACCTTTATAAATTTATCTGTTCCTTGTAGTTGTGTGATTTTATTATTATTAATCTTACTACAATCATCACATATTAATATCATAAATTTAAAAGTTTTCAAAAGAGCTAAAATTATTAATATTTTTGAAAAACTCAATTTGCCCCTTCTTGAGTATTTTTCTGGACAACAATTATGAAAAATAAATATTGATATTATTTTGAATGAATATGATGCCTAGGAATTGTTAAGACTCATGGTTGAGAATTAATACGATTACATGAAGTTTTGCATAAAAATCGAGGTCAGTAAAAAAATTGAGGTGGTCTCAGATACATTCAAGTGAATGTTCTAACTTAAAAAACTTGATTTACTATGAATAGTTCTACCAAAAAAATTGGTTTTTATTATAAGAGTTTCTACTTCAACTAGGTTTATTTTTGGTAGTTTGACCATATACTTGATTTGTTTATATAAACGATCTGACCTGCGATAGGTTATTTTCATGTAGGAGATGCGTCCCAAATTGTTTTATACATATGCATTGAATTTTTTTCTTTATAAATTTTATGTATTGAAATATTAATTTTAAATAATACATGTTATATGTTGCATTGGCATGTTTATGTGGAATGTGGGTTTGTCAATCTATGTGTGGCACTTGAGCGGTAGCACTCGACATACATGTCAAGGATTAATGGTATGTGACCCACTTGGGACGGGATTAAGACGGACTTCACCTTATAGAACTCAAGTGGCGGGACTGAGAGTGGACATCACCTTGGATGTTGGATCGAGTAACGGGACTGAGAGTGGACACCACCCCAGGATTTTAAATTATATTGAGTATATGTTGAGAAAAAAAAAATATTTTCGAAATCTCGAATTAATGCACGCTTGGAAAAAAGTGAGGCGTTACACTTTCCAAACTAATATATCAGTTGATATATATCTTTTTATGATTGATATATTAACCGATATAAAGCATTTTTCATGATGTTATTATGTTTTAGCCTATATTGGTTGAAATATATCATGACTTAATCGATATACAACTGATATATGTTCAAACCAATAAAATGCATATTCTTCACTAAATCAAGCTCTTGAATGAAGAATCAGAGCCAAATTTATTTACAAATTCATTATATTTTTATTCAAAAAATTACAAAGAATGGGAAAAAATACTCTGAAATCACTCAAGCTACTAAGGTTCATATGTCAAAGTTTTTCAAAGAAAAAATAAATACATGCCTGATATGGAGATAAACTATCGGATCTGTAAAGAGAAGAACAACAATGATTTTTAAAAAAAACAATCGATGGAGAAGCAATAACATTTAAATAGAGGAAAAGAAAGATGAGCAAGAGAAATTAACGACGAATAAGTAAAAATGTGTATAAAAGAAGAAGACAAGATCTTATAACTAATTTAAAGAGCATTTTCATCTAATTAATTTTTAAAAATCCTAATTTTACAAATGTTTTAAAAGTGTCCTATTTTTCCAAAGTTTAGTAATAAAGGTCCTTTTTTTCCAAATTTTCCTCATGCATCTTCCCCCATAACTTCCTTTTTAATAGGTTTCTTCCTTTTCCGGCCAAGCATCGTCAAAAGGTACATATATATAATATAGTATAATGCCTTCCTGGCTTCTTTTTTGACCAAGCTTCCACGAGAAGCTTCTTTTTATATAATATAACATAGTGGCTCCTTGGCTTCTTTTTCAATCTTTTTTTCTTTGGAATTATATATGTGTAAAGCAAGAATTAGAAAAGAAAAAAAGTGATATCTGCATAAACATCAAATAAAGAAGTAGAGCATTAATGATATTATCACACACACATATATATATATATATATTATATAGTCCTTTTATGAATTTACAGCCTCTTAAATTTAGAATCTTGCCATACCGTATACCTTTTGTTTTTTTGGTGGAATGTCTTATCTTTTAATTAATTTAATTAGATTTTTTGTTCTTTGAAATTGTGTGAAAGCTATTGTAATATTTTTAGATTTTTTGGATATTTTTTGCAAATAATGTCAATTATTATTCTTAAGATATAATAATAAATTTATTTGATTGAAATTGCTGTCAAGATGTATAAGTTTGTAAGAAATAAAATAATCAGAGGGCATAACAAGGTTCATGCGCAAACACTTCGATAATTAAGTTAGATATCGAAGATGATGAAGAATTTATTAAAACTAGTATTAGAGACGTACATTTTTTAAAATGAGAGCCTACTTATTATAGAGAAAAAACAAAACAATCATAAATTCTCTATGACTGAGATTTTTACAAATGATATTTATCTCAATATTCTGATATCTAATCAGAATTATAATATTTTACGAATAATATTTATCTTAATATTAGTATTTTTACATATAATATTTATTTTAATATCATATTTTTTTTAAATTAAATTTTTTTATGAATAATTGTTTCTTATTTTTATAGAATATTTAAAAAGATTTTTGAATATCGAAATTATCTAGTTTATATATTTTAAGAGGTCTTATTTACGAGAAAATTTATATTTTTTAATTTAAAGAGTTATTTTGCTCTTTTGAACTTTTTTAATTCTTTAGTGAATTTTTGTTTATAAGACAATAATTCTTATCATTGTCAAATTAGATAAAAGTAAGAGATTGATAAATTATTAAATTTTTATTTATTTATTAAATAAAATAGGAAAATAAAAAAAATAAAAAAATATTTTTATTTGTACCAGTAATTTAAGCATCAAGAAGAAAAAGAAGCAACTTTATTTCCACTTTCGTCTTTTCATCCGCTTTTCATTTAGCGAGGGTGCGTGGGGTGGTTTGTTCGTGGATGCTTCTGGAAAGTTAGGAGCTTGGCTTCGTCCCAATTTCGCATTGCCCGGGACTACGCTACTCGATCCTTCTGGAATCTCCTTCGCCTTGTGGTTTCCTTTTGCTTCTGCATTGTCCAATCAGAGTCCTTCCTAGTAACGCTTTGCTTAACTGTTAAGGATGGGCAGTCTGGTCAACTCACTGCCCATTGTTTCTCAGCATAAAGCGCCCCCAAGCCCGCCCTCGGTTTTCCCTCCCGCCTACATTCTTTGTTTTTGATTATCCCGAGATCGAGCTACAGAGAGAGAGAGAGAGAGAGATTCATCAATGGAGCGGGGCAATTACGGACGTGGAAGGGGCCGTGACGGCGGCGGAGGAAGGCGCGGAGGGAGAGGACGATTCGGCGGCGGCCGAGATCAACAGCAGCATCACCAGTACTATCAGCAGCAGAGCCAATACCATCAGCACAATCAAGGCGGCGGCGGCCGCGGAGGCCGAGATCAACAGCAGCACCAGCACTACCAACAGCAGGGACAGTACCATCAGCACAATCAAGGCGGAGGGGGCCGAGGAACTGGAGGCCGAGGAGGAGTGGGTAGACGTCTCAGTTACGCTGCTGCTTCGGCTGTGCAACCGCCTCAGCCGCCTGCTCAGCAGTGGGGCCCCCCTAGGCCCTACGGATCAGCCGGCGAGAGCTCAGCCAGAGGCGCTTGGGGGCCCGCCCCTAGGGCATGGCGTCCTGCTACTACCCCTGCCCCAGCTCTGCCAGATAGAGCTCCCGACCCTCCTTCTACTGGTAATGATTTGCTCTCTCTCTCTCTCTCTACTAGATATTTTTATGCATACATCTATTCTCGGTTTTTTTATGGAGGTTTGTATCATCAATGCTGTTAATATCTTTCTAAAGTTGCTTGAATTCAATCGAGGTTTTGTCTGACTAGATTTGCTTCTTGTATCGTCCATTTAATTGGTTATCTTTGTTTGCTGTTTACATTATCAATGCTCCCACTAATTCATGCGGAGTGACGGTATTCCCATTACGAAACTTTCGTGAATGCAAATATTGCATCTGTACAGGTCTGGGTAATGATATGTGGTTTTCGCATTGATTTCTCAGTTTGTTGTGAGTGTTTATTAGAATTAAATGATCACGGTTTTTTGCTACTCATTCTGGAGTTCGTGGGATAAAGGCTTGCTATGTTGCTGTATGCTAGAGTTGGTGGATTCTCGGTTATTGCTTTCAGATTAAGAATGTGTTGGAAATTAGACCCAAATAATCTGTCAAGATGAGAGTACAGGTCTGAGTACTCGCCTGACTTGGTACGGAATCAAACTGACATAATTATTTATTTTTGGAGAATTGTGCTTGTAATTAATAAGGTCTCTTTCCGGTTGGTTCTTTTCAATGATCCAGTTTGGGTGGAATCAGATGTTAGTTTCATGGGCAGTATCATCCATACTCATGATTTGGTATCAATTCGTGATTCTGATATTGCCCTTTTTCTTCCCCATCTGTGCCAAGCTTTTTGTTTGCTGACCTGGGAAACTTAAGAAGCTCTGAACAATCTACAACACTAGATTCATGTAGTTTGATACTATGCTTGGTTGTAAAGAACTGATTAAAGATGTCTGTTTTGTAATTTGATTAGGACACGATGAAATGGACTCGGGTTGAGCAGGCTTCATAGTTTGTAGTTGGTCGCTTGTTCTTCATCTGTATTTGATGAAGTGTTTATTGAAATGTTATAGTGATAAATGGGCGATATACGTGCAGTTTTCCTTGATAACTTTGGTGATTTCTGGAATGGTTATAGTTGCAGAAATATTTTTCAAATTTTTGCAAAATGGGGAACCAGAAAAAAAGAGAAACATATGGTTTTAGCAGCTGATTTCCCCCAATTCGCTTCAGTTTGCAATTTGTAATTGTGATTGTGTTCCTGTTGCAGTTTATTGTTCATTTTTTCTTTTTGAATTTTTTTGTTGTTGTTCTTCTTCTTTCTTTTCCCCGAAAGCTTCTTTGCTATATGGACTGTTTTATATTGACATGGTTTACTTTTGTTTTGACTTGAATTGGTTACTCTGCTCAGAGGGTAATGGAGCCCTTTCATTGTTTAGTTTTCTTGATCAACCTCAGTAAGATGGAAATTTTTCCTTTGCAGATTTCCAGCCACTGAAGGTATCGGAACATCCATCTGCATCACCACTCCCTCGATCTCCTGGGAGTGATCTGCAACCTGTGAAAAGACCTGATGGAGGTGGCAGGCTTTCCATTCAGCCGCTGAAGCTTCTCGCTAATCATTTTACAGTGAATTTCAATCCCAATACTATCATTAAGCATTATGATGTAGATGTTAAGCAGGAGGTTCCACCCAATGGTCATTCTGCAAAAATTCGGAAGTCCGATCTAACAATGATCAAGGACAAGCTGTTCTCTGATGATCCTTCTCAATTTCCTCTGTCGAAGACTGCTTATGATGGTGAGAAGAACATATTTAGTGCAGTTCCACTTCGGGAAGGAAAGTTCACGGTGGACTTCTCTGATGCAGAAGATAAGAAGACCAAGTCTTACACCGTTACTATAAAGGCTGTAAATAGCCTGCAGTTTTGCAAGCTTCGTGATTACTTGAGTACAGACAGCCATGGCCAGTCTGTTCCACGTGACATACTACAAGGAATGGATTTGGTAATGAAGGAAAACCCATCTAGGCATAGAATTTCAGTTGGTCGCAATTTTTACCCAAAAGCGTTCAATAACAAGGATGATCTTGATGGTGGAATTACAGCATCTAAAGGCTTCCAACAAGGTCTGAAGCCCACTTCCCAGGGTCTTGCGCTGTGTCTGGACTACTCAGTTTTATCATTCCACAAGTGGTTGCCTGTCATTGATTTCCTTAAGGAGCATATTCGTGGATTTAGAGAGGCAACCGATGTGAAAAGATTAAGAAATGAAGTCAGTAATTCATTGGAAGGATTGAAAGTTACTGTAACTCATCGCAAGACCAAGCAAAAGTATACTATCAAAAGATTAACTGAAAAAGACACAAGGAATATTTCATTTGGTTTGGAGGATCGTGACCAAGAGGGCAAGGTTTTGGTGAAAGACATTAACCTTGTTACGTATTTTAAGGAAAAGTATGACAAGGAAATCATACACAAGGATATACCCTGCTTAGATTTAGGGACAGCTGGTAAGATAAACTATGTACCAATGGAATTTTGTGTCTTGGTTGAGGGGCAGAGGTATGCGAAAGAGAATTTGAGCAGAGACGGAAGCCTGTTGTTAAAGAACATGTCTCTGGCTCCACCGAGGGAAAGAATGAACACTATCTGTGAAATGGTGCGGGCTGACGATGGACCTTGCGGGTATGTAATAACAGTTCTTCCTTTATTCTATATACATGAATGTTTGTCATTCCATATATTCCGTATCCCATGTATGACTTGGCTACAATTATTAACTTTTCTAGTAAAAAGGAAATACCAAATTTGGCATTTCTCTTATGGTGCCCAAGGCTGCTTTATCAATTGAATTGTTATCTATGTGGCTCTCATTACTTATTTTACAGTATTTTCTTGGTAAAAGTAGAATAATTCTTGAGGAATCCCTGCTTCTTTCTCCCCCCCCCCCCCTCCCTCCCCAACCAGCACACAAACCCACCAACCAACCAATATGTAATAATAGTTATTCCCGTATTCTATGTACTTGAATTCTTATCATCCTATATATTCCTGTATCCCGTATTTGGTGGCAATTATTGAGTTTTCAAGCAAAACAAGGAATTACTTGCTTTTGGCATACATCTTATAGTGCCCAAGTCTGCTTTGTCAGTATTGGTTTGAGTTGGCTTGTGGTCTTTTATTTAAAATTTTCTCTCCTCCATCTTATGGAACTTTGCCTGATTTCAGTTTGTTTTTTGTTTCCCAAGAGCGGATGCCAACTTTTGTCACAGAATAATCTCTGTGGGGTTCTCATTACTTTGTTAATGTATCATCATATTCATTGATACTGCCAATCATTTTCTTTTTCTTTTTTGGACCCTGTTTGAAGTTTGTGGTTGCCAGTAAATAGAGATGGTTGTTTTTTCGACTTTCCAACTTGGTTAAGATAAGGTGTAGCTGATGATGATATTGGTTGGTTTTCCAACTTTTCATATATAACTTATATATCTATCTATGTATGTTGCTGTGAAATCAGAGGTGGAATTGCTCAAAATTTTGGACTTCAAGTTATCCAGAGCATGACAAGAGTGGAAGGCCGTATCATTAATCCACCTCAGTTGAAGGTTGGTGGTCCCAACGGCATACTGAGTGTTGACAGGGAGAAGCGTCAGTGGAACCTTGTGGGAAAATCGGTTGTGGAAGGCAAACCAGTTGAACGCTGGGCATTGATAGATTTTAGTTCCTCTAAATATTCCAGATTAAATATTGACCATTTTGTTCAGAACCTAAGAAGTCGGTGCCAAAAGCTTGGGATTCGGATGGAGGAACCACTTGTTTGTCGTCAAACCAATATGAGGCCATTCTCTGATATTAATCTGCTTCATGAAGTCCTTGATGGCGTGGTTACGGAAGGTGCTGCCAGGTGCCAAGGTCGACTGCAAATCATTGTGTGTGTGATGGCTGGAGTTGATCCTGGCTACAAGTTTCTCAAATGGCTCTCTGAAACCCAGATTGGCGTAGTTACTCAATGTTGTTTGTCCAAACATGCTAGCCAAGCGCGTGATCAGTACCTTGCAAACCTTGCTCTCAAGATCAATGCCAAGCTTGGAGGCAGCAATACAGAGCTCGTAGATCCGCTCCCCCGTTTCGAGCGTGAAGGCCATGTTATGTTTGTGGGGGCTGATGTGAATCACCCTCCTGCGAGCAATAAAACATGCCCTTCCATGGCAGCAGTTGTTGCTACTGTTAATTGGCCTGCTGCAAATCGCTATGCTGCCAGAATTTGCCCTCAGTTCCATCGGAAAGAACATATTCTGAACTTTGGGAGCATGTGTCTGGAACTTATCCAGACTTATGCTAGGATTAACAAAGTCAAGCCGCGGAGGATAGTGATATTCCGTGATGGGGTAAGTGAGGGCCAGTTTGGTATGGTTCTCAATGAGGAGTTACGTGATCTAAAGGCGGCCATTTATGCGGAAGATTATCATCCAACAATAACTGTGATCGTAGCCCGGAAGAGACATCAGACTCGTTTATTTCCGGAGACTCCTAGGGATGGGGGACCCACCGGCAATGTGCCGCCTGGGACAGTTGTGGACAGAACAATCACTCATCCATTTGAGTTTGATTTCTACCTTTGCAGCCATTATGGGATCCTGGGAACAAGCAAGCCTACCCACTACTATGTTCTCTGGGATGAGCACAATTTCACTTCTGATCAGTTGCAGAAGCTCATCTACGACATGTGCTTCACCTTCGCTCGGTGCACAAAACCAGTTTCTCTTGTTCCTCCGGTGTACTATGCCGACCTTGTTGCATATAGAGGGCGGCTGTTCCAAGAGGTGGTGACAACGTTTAATCCAGGCTCTGCAGCAGCATCTTCATCTTCATCTTCTGTGGCATCCTCGTCTGGTCCATCATTTGATGAAGGGTTGTACAAGCTGCATCCCGAGCTTGAGAACATAATGTATTTTGTCTGAGTGCAGAAGACAACCGGCCAACCTCCTTTGGCATATAGGCTTTGATGGAAGCTGATTTTTGCAGACTGCACTTGAGCTCAGGGAGTGCAGATCAAACCTCCATTTCTCCAGAGGTAGAAGGAGTTTGTGCGTGAATCTAATCAGTAGTTTCATGCTTTTGTGTTGCTTTTCCACCTGTGAGGTTATGTATAGACTATAATGCCAATGTAGAATTGGCATGGTGTGTGGGTTTGTTGTTGGATTTCAAGTTGATGTGGTTTGTGGTCTTGTTCTTCTGGCGGCACTCTGCGGTGTGTATGTTTCCAGTGTGTGGACTGAGTTTGTTACATATACCACATTTTAATGATGGTCTGGTTGTGTTTTTTGTTACATCATCATGAGACTGATGGGGCCTTTTTTCGTCTTTTTGGGTAATATTTGTCTAGTTGATCAGCCCTTGTTCTACTTTTCATTCTGAAACAAGTTAATGTTATTAGTAAACAAGTGAAGGGTGCTTATTGCAGATTCTTGTCATGATTTTTATATTTTTCTTTTTTTTGCTTTTGCTGTTCTCAAAATCAGCAAGTTCTGAAAACTTTTGATAACATCTTTGTTATCATGTGCTTTCTTTGTTCATGTTTTTATAATGATCTTGAACTTGTGTATGAATAATAATAATAATAATTTTGAATTATTATTATTATTATTATTATTATTATTATAAATATTGTATGTATGATAGTTAAATTTGAATCAAACTCGGTTCTTAGAATCCTGATCCCTCTCTCGAACACGCCACCATTACTTTCTCTTTGTCTCGGAATCAGTCACCAGTGCCGGGACTCAAAGCCAAAGGTGAGAAAGAATCGCGGGAAGACAACCTCCCTTTTGAATTCCTTGGAATTTGTCGCCATCCATTGCGGTTCATAGAGAAGGTTGTTAGGCTTTGGAATTTTTTTTTTTGGGGATTGAAACTGGCATCTGGTTTCTCTCTTTCGGATTTTGATTAGTTCAGGTAACGATTAATGTTGTTTTTTTGTATTTTCGAGTAAAATGTTGAGCTCTGAATCTTTTGATTGATTGCTGCAATTAGTAAACTATAGATTCTTGAAAATTGAATCTCTTATGAGCTTTGTTGAGTTGCAAACATTTGAGATTCTTGGGCACCCATTTGAATTCCGTGACATTTAGATGCGGGGAAATTCTATCTCTAACCTGTGAAATTGCTCTTCACAGCTTACAAAATTCTTCACTAATTTTAAAATTTTCATTTTAGCCTCACAACCCACTATCTCCTCCAACCATCCTCGACCGTCACCTCATCTCTCTCTTTATCTCTCGCACCATATATACACACAAACACATACATATATATATACACACAAGAGCAGCAATCATGGTTGTCGACCCACTGCCATTAGCTACCCCCTCCCCCCCTCATACACACATTCCTGTACCATATGCACACATATACACACAAACACATACATATATATATATATATAAATAGCAAGACACAATATATATATATACACGTTGGGCCGATCCACACACACAAATATATATATATATATATACACTTACACACAAAAGCATGGTCGTAGTTATGGCAGCCGCAACCATGGAACCTAGCCACGGTAGCAGTTGGGGAACCTAGCGTTCCTCGACTCGGGGCGATGGTGGCGGCATCGCGGCCGCCACCATCGTGGTTGAAGAAGACAGCGATGTTGACATCTTTGCTGGGGTGGGGAGGGTTCAGGGTGCGGAGATTTGAGAATGTGGTAGTTTATTTTAGATAAAACTAAAGGAAGAAGTATAGAGAACAAGAGAATGGGAGGAATATAATCTGAAATATAGCCTTTTATTAATCTAGGAAGAGAACAGAAAAAAGCTTCTACCCACATAAAAAACTGATTGCAGCTAGCCTATTTATAATAGGCAGAGACTCCTACTTTTATGCCACTACTAACTAAATAGCTTAAGACTAGAACTTATCAATTAGCTGAATTCAATCAAAAAAGCTAATAAGAAGATAAGAGTAAAGACTTATTCAACTAACTAACTAGCACAGAATCAGGATTACACATCAACATCCTCCCTTAATCCTGATTCGACAAAGTAGTCATTCCCATCTTCTGCTTCAACTTGATGAAAGCTTCATACTTTAGTGGCTTGGTGAGGATGTCGGCCACTTGATCTTTAGACTTGCAGTACTCCAATTCTATCTCACTTTTGGCAACTTGATCTCTCAAAAAATGGTAGCGTATGTCTATATGCTTGCTTCTTCCGTGTATAACAGGATTCTTGGCTAGATTAATTGCAGAAACATTATCAATAAAAATCATCGTAGACGTCCTCTGTGGAATACAAATATGACCCATTAAATAACGCAACCAGATTGCTTGACATGCACTTGATGTTGCCGCTACATATTCTGCTTCACAGGTTGAAAGTGCAACAATTGACTACTTCTTAGATGACCATGAGCAAGCTGTATTTCCGAAATTAAAACAGTAGCCAGAGGTACTTTTACGATCATCTAAATCTCCTCCCCAGTCAATGTCTGAGTATCCTACAAGAGTACACTGGTTAGTTGAAGCATAAAACAAACCATGATCATAAGTACCTTTTAGGTACCGTATAATTCTCTTGGCAACTTGCATATGAGATTGTCGAGGAGATTCCATAAACCTACTAATCAAACCAACTCCATAAGAGATATTAGGTCTTGTGCATGTCAGATATCGAAGGCTGCCAACAATTTGCTTAAAATAAGTTGAATCAATAGGAGCCCCGTCATCATTCTTTGAAAATTTTGTTCCAACTTCCACAGGGGTTCTCACAGGATTGCATTCAAACATATGAAACTTCTTTAAGAGATCAACAACATACTTCTTTTGGGAAATAAAAATCCCATCTTCTCTCTGAACTACCTCTATTCCAAGATAATATGACATTAGACCAAGGTTTGTCATTTCAAATTCATCCAACATAGATCTCTTAAATTCTGAAATCATTCTGGGATTGTTGCTTGTAAAGACTAAATCATCAACATAAAGACACAGTAATAATATATCACCAGAATTATTAACTTTGACATATAGAGAGTGCCCAGAGGGGCATTTTCCAAAACCTGTTTTACTGAAGAAAGAATCAATGCACTTGTTCCATGCTCTCGGTGCTTGTTTTAAGCCATACAAAGCTTTCTTCAGTCTATAAACCTTATCTTCCTTTCCTTTCTTCACAAATCCTGGAGGTTGCTTGACATAAACTTTTTCTTCCAATGGACCATTTAAAAATGCCGACTTCACATCCATTTGGTGAACCTTCAAATGATTCTGTGTAGCCAAAGCAATAATCAATCTAATAGTTTCAATTAGAGCAACAGGAGAGAATACCTCTTGATAGTCATAACTCGGACGTTGCTCATATCCCTTTGCCACCAATCTTGCCTTATGCTTTTCTAACTTGCCATCTGACTTTCTCTTTGTCTTGAAAACCCACTTCACATCAATGGCATTGTGACCTTGTGGAATATCAGTAAGCTCCCATGTGTCATTTCTTTCTATTGCATTTATTTCTTCAGTCATGGCCTTCACCCACTTGGATTCTCGATTTGCTTCCTTAAAAGTCATTGGTTCACAATCTGCGAACATTGCGAAATGCACAAAATTTCCATCAGCATCAATAGCATTGTCAGAAATTACATCAAAATCACGCAAGGTAATTGATGGCTGCCATGGTCTCCTTGGTCTTTCAGCAGATCTTTCTTGGGCAGAGATTGGTGAAGCCTCAAAATTTCTGATGGGAGCAGGAACTTCAGAGACCTCTTCAAGGTCAGAAATGAGGTGTTTTCTTGAATCATAATGTATTTCTTCATCCCATTTCCAGATCTCATCTTCGGCAAACGTCACATCCCTGCTTAAAATCACCTTATTTGTTACTAGATTATATAGCTTGTAGCCACCACGCTTGTAGCCTATAAAGATGGTTTTCACCCCTCGATCATCAAGCTTTGTCCTTGTTTGTGTTGGAACATGAGCATAAGCAACTGATCCAAACACCTTTAGGTGTTTTACACTTGGCTTGTAACCACTCCATGCTTCTGCAGGAGTAATATCCTGGACACTCCTTGTTGGAGACCTATTTAATAAATAAACAGAACACGATACAGCTTCTGCCCAAAAAGAATTAGGCATACCTTTGGCCTTTAACATGCTCCTTGTCATATTCATTATCGTTCTGTTCTTTCGTTCGGCAACTCCATTGTGCTGTGGAGTGTAAGGAAATGTGACTTCATGCTTGATTTCCTGTTCTTCACAAAAATTGTTAAATTCAGCAGATACATATTCACCCCCACCATCAGTTCGCAGCATCTTAATAAAATGACCGCTTTCCTTTTTGACATGAGCCTTGAATTTCTTAAAATACCCAAAAATATCAGATTTCCTTTGCAGAAAATAAACCCAGATTTTTTTGCTATAATCGTCAATAAAAGTGAGAAAATACCTACTGTTTCCAATTGTTAGTGTGTTTATTGGACCACATACATCAGAGTGAATGAGCTCAAGCAGTTGTACTGCACGCTGATTTTCTATAGCAAAGGGCATCCTACTTTGCTTTCCAAGAGTATAGGCTTCACATAACTAATCATGATGTTTAATGCTTAGCAAACTAGTCACCATATTTTTCTGAGCAAGCAACCTTAAACTACGAAAATTTAAATGCCCAAAACGAAGATGCCATAGCCAAGATTCATCCTTTATTATAGCATTAAGGCAGATATAACTACCACTAGAAATATCAACTCAAAACATTCTATTCATGGTCAGAGGAGCCTTAAGAATGAATGTACCTCTTTTATCAAGAATTGAGAGTTGTTTGTTCTGGATACTCATGTCATATCCTTTTTCCAGCAGCTGGCCAATACTTAGTAGGTTACTTTTCATGCCCGGCACATAAAAAACATCAGAGATGTATTTATGATCTCCATTCTTCAATTTTATGAGAATCTTCCCTTTCCCCATTACTGGAATAGTTCTGTCATCGGCAAATTTGACCTTGGATTTTACTGATTCATCAAGGTCAGTAAACAACTCCTTCTTGCTACACATATGATTTGTACATCTGGTGTCAAGAAACCAGGTGTGATGGCTTGATGCTTCATCAGCTGCTGTAACCATCAAGAGAGCATGACTCTCATCATCTTCACTTCCTTATACATACTGAGCCCTTTGATCATCCTTTTTGTATCTGCACTCACTTGCATAATGTCCAAGTTTATGACATGAATAGCATTCAACATTAGACTTGTCATACCTCCCTTTACCACGTCCTCGACCTCGGCTTCTGGAGTTCGAATTGCCTTGATGGTGGTTTTCTGATCTCTCTTTATTGTCATTTCCTTGAGAATTGTTATGACTTTCGCGGCCTCTGTTGTTATTGTGACCGCTATGTCCTCGTCCCTTACCACACAAACTAGCTAGTCTTGAATTGATGTCACTGCTTTGTTTAGCTTTGGTGGAGACTTGACCTTAAAAGGCCTGCTCAATAGGCTTTTCAATTTGCTTCTCATTCATACATTGCTCATGGGCTTGCAACGTACCTGATAGTGCATTAGTTGTCATCTCGGATAAATTATGAGCTTCTTCTATTGCCACCACTATATGCTCAAATCTGGGTGTTAGCGTCCGCAAAATTTTTTCAACTTTTAACTGCTCTGAATATTCCTCCCCATAGATTTTCATTTGATTTGTCAAAGCAAGAACTCGACTTATATAATCAGAAACACTTTCAGAAGATTCCATTTGTAAGAGTTCATATTGACGTCGTAGGGTTTGGAGTCTCACATTCTTAACTTTATCCTTACCTTTAAATGACGTTGTCAGAGTATCCCAAGCTTTCTTTGACGTTGTTGCAACTTCAATCTTCTCAAAGACCTCATCATTCACCCCTTGATGAATAAGATATAGTGCCTTCTTGTCATTCTTCTTCTATTCGCGATGAGCATTTCGTTGTGCTTCAGTTGCTATTTCAGCAATTGCCGAAACTCCAGCCTCTACCACACTTAGCAGTTCGTGGTAGTCAAAAAGCACTCTCATTTGAACACTCCATCGGTGGTAATTTTTCCTAGTTAAAATGGGAATAGAAATCTGAGTTGAGCCGTTCATCAATCTGGCTCTGATACCACTGTTGTAGTTTATTTTAGATAAAACTAAAGGAAGAAGTATAGGGAACAAGAGAAGGAGAGGAATATAATCTGAAATATAGCCTTTTATTAATCTGGGAAGAGAACAGAAAAATACTTCCGCCCACATAAAAAACTGATTGCAGCTAGCCTATTTATAATAGGCAGAGACTCCTACTTTTATGCCACTACTAACTAAATAGCTTAAGACTAGAACTTATCAATTAGCTGAATTCAATCAGAAAAGCTAATAAGAAGATAAGAGTAAAGACTTATTCAACTAACTAACTAGCACAAAATCAGGATTACACATCAATAGAGAAACCCTCGCACCTCACAATGCGGGGGGTTGCTGAAACCCTGCACCCCAACCAGGGCCGGCCTAAGGCATAGGCCACTAAAAATTTGGGGCCCCCAGAAAATACACCCCCTCCCAAAAGTAAAATACAATAGCCAAATTGGGGCCCCCAAAAAAATACAGCACCCCCACCCCCCCCAAAGTAAAATACTTTAGCTAAAATTCGGGGCCCCAAAAAATACAGCCCTTCCCCAAAGTAAAATACAGCCCTCCCACACACAAAGTAAAATACAGTAGTAACTTGAGATATCAAACCACCTCCCCTCTTTAAAAAAAAATAAATAAATAAATTGGGGGCCTCCAAAAAATACAGCGACCCACACTCAAAAAAAAAAAAAATTATTTTCGCCTAGGGCCCCACTAGGCCTTGGGCCGGCCCTGACCCCGACCCTTCCCCACCTTGGTGATGATGGCAGCATCGTTGCCTTCGTCGCACACACACAAAAGCATGGTCGTGACCATGCTATGTGTGTATATGTGTGTGTGTGTGTGAGAGAGAGAGAGAGAGAGAGAGAGAGAGAGTCATGGTTGACCCATTCTCTCTTTTTCTCTCTCTCTGCGACAGTCGCCAAGTAGGTCGGCTTTCATGGCCGCGGCCATGGAATCGTGTGTGTGTATATGTGTGTGTGGGTCGGTCATGGCAGCTGACTCACTTTCTCTCTTTTCTCTCTGCTATGGTTTGTGGCCATTGTACGAAGAGAAAGAGCAAAAGTATGTGAGAAAAGGGGGCTAATGATGGTGGGTCGACAGCCATGGTTGTTGCCTGTGTGTATATATATACGTATGTGTTTGTGTATATGTGTGTATATGGTGTGAGAGAGAAAGAGAGAGGTGAGGCAACGATCAAGGGTGGTTGAAAGAGATAGTGAGTTGTGGGGCTAAAATGAGAATTTTTAAATTAGTGAAAAATTTTGCATGATATGGGCTATGAAGAACAATTTCACGGGCTGTGGATAGAATTTCACTTAGATGCGTGGCTTTGCTTGTCATCGCTCTGGTTCTTAGAGCCATTGCGGTTCCACTGTTAATCAGATTTGGGCTTGAATATGACAAGATTTTGTTCATCCACAGCCGTTGTTTGCGTCTCAGTTCAGAGTTAGGAATTCGAAGAGCCAAGTTATTGGAGGTTCCTCAAATCATATAGGGTTAAACAATCAGAAGATTGCTTTTGCCAGGGCTTGTTTAACCACAAGGATGCTGAACCGAACCCATACCTTTAATTCACTTTGTAAAAGGTTTGTCCAATTAGGATGATATTTGGATGTTTCAAACCGGACTGATGTTATCGAGCTTCAAAAGGGTAGCGGAAGGAGGCGGGCGGTTGAGAGAGATTTGGAACAGTTAGTACAATTTAGCAAGGATCCATATAATCAACAGGAGATAATTCAGGTTATTGGAAAGAACCCATTTCTGTGGCTTGATCACTGGCCGGTTAAAGACTATGCCAAGGTCTTTCGAGTGTTTAGTTTTGGTCGATGAAATATCTAAAGAAGCTGACCGAGTCGTGTCTATGATTAGAGAGGCAGGAAGAAAGCTAAGGAGCAAAATTGTTTCAGATAATCCTATTTCAGAACCAGTGCCTTGTGTGGCTGTTCATATACGGATAGACATGGCCACGGTTCATGAACCGCCAGTTCCGGTTCAAGAAATCTTTGAACCTGAACCGAACCGCCTAAGGGCGGTTTGGGACGGTTCGGTTCCGGTTCCGGTTCGTGCCGGTTCAGTCAACGGTTTGGATCGGTTCGGTCAACGGTTTGAGCCGGTTCGGTCAACGGTTCCGGTTCCGGTTCAAACCGAATTTTTTTAATTTTTTTAAAATATTGTTGTATTCAATTTTGGTCCTTGTTCCGTTGTTCGGTTCGGTTTGGTTTCGATTTTTAATTGTTAAATGTAATTGTAAATATAGATATTCTCAACCATATTTTTAATAAAAAACACTACTAAAAATTGAAGAAATATAAGTAATAATTTTATTAAAAATAATTAAAACAACTAAACAAGTATGTAATATAAGTAATTAATTTTTATAAATGTGAAAAATAAAAAATAAAAAATAGAATTAGGCTGTATTACTTGTAATTAATTAAAAAATAAAAAATAGTAATTAATTACTTGTATTACTTGTATGTAATACAAGTAATTGGGCTGCTGCCAACAGGCAGCAGCCAACGGTCCGCGGAACCGTCGGTTCCGGTTCCGCGGAACCTCGAACCGGAATCAGACCGAATTTCGCCGGTTCGGTCCGGTTTCGGTTCGGCCGGTTTCGGGTCCGATTCCGGCCGATCCGGTTTCGGTTCAAACCGTTGGTCCGGTTCAATTTTGGCCATGTCTATATACGGATTGAGAAGGATTGGATGATTCATCGTAAGAAGTTGGAGAAAAGGTCAAAGATTTGTGAAATCTGTTGCAGCAGGTAGGAGATTATGCAGAGAGTTGGGAGTATTGCAGGCCTGCAAGCCCCGACACTGGTCTATCTTGCCGTGGCTGACAGTCTTCTCGAAGACGACTCAAATCTTGAAGGGTTGGAGGGAAGGCTTGGTTCCCTTTGAGATGAAGAAACTGGGAGTCATGGAAATCTACAAGAGGTATCCTTACTCCAGAAAGAAATAATTAATCTACTACTAGAAGTTAGGCAAGTGAAAGTTGTCAAAAGTTAGATTAATAAAGGGGCAGTTGATTGAGATTGTAAAGATAAAAACATTACCCTGAAAACAATACTGTTTTTGGTTCTTGTTTAGCAATAATTATGAATTTTTTTTATTAAAGTTTAGTCCGTTTGGTCTGCCGGCATGTTAGGGCGAGTTTGGCAGGTAATTAGGTTCATATTTCATAGAATTTATACTATTATGTATAAAAATGCAGGACAATAGAATGTTATTAATTTAAAATAGGATAAATTATACGAAATCCTCCTACACTTATTAGGGTCATGTGTAATTTACCCCCCTTGTTTTCGATTGTATCAAAAAATCATCTTACACTTTCAAAATATTGTAATCAATACATCTATTATTATCTTACATAATTTTGTGCAATTTACTGGTTGATTAATGTAAAATTATGTATTTTTTTGATATAATGAAATTCTCTATGTAGAATTATGTATTTTGTATCTAGATTATTGTATAAAATTATGTAAAATAATAATAAATTGTGACTAATTACAATATTTTAAAAGTGTGAGGGTTTTTTTTTATACAATTGAAAGCACAAGAGGTAAGTTACATATACGTACAAAAGGTTTCATATAATTTACCCTTTAAAATAAACTGGTGCCATACTTATTACATAAAATACTTTACGTAAGTACCAGACGGACAAATAAATATAAACTTAGCAATTCTTTTAATTTTTATTTGATCAATCATTCTTAGAATGATTGTCTTTGCGCGATCTTCGGTGTTTGGGTCCTCAATTATATTAAAGGAGATAAATCATAAATTGAGTTTTTAATCCTTATATAAGATAAAAATTGAACTTATAATCTATTAAATTAATATCAAAAAATTATTCATTTGATCGAGTGTTCGATACGTTTGGGGTGACCAGCCATTCTTATTTGAAGGGAAATGTTGTGTGGTTGACATGGTTGAATTCAAAGATCAAACCTTGAACAGGGTTGTGGAACATCTTATTGATAAAGCATAGCAAAGAGAAGGGACCCCTCTCAAAAGCAGAGCTGACAATATAGCAAAGAGAACGGACCACGCCCCCACCCCCCCGCCGCCGGGCGACGCTACGAATCGATTACAAATCTTTTCGACACGAATTTGCACCTATCGCGCCGTCCAGACGACCTTCTCTTCAGTCGTCTCCTCCTTCCTCGCCAATCTGACTTCCAGCCATCGCCAGAGACCGACGACATCAACAACACTTTCGCCATCGCCGGAAGTCGAAAGATCTCGCCGCAACCGCATTCGCTTGCTGCAACTTCCCGCGCAACCCGATTTCACCTCAACCCGACCCAAATTTGATTCCCAGTTACCCATACCTTTTTATAGCCGAATCCGACCCATTCATTCCCTTAAAAGGCCAGCCTGATTCAATTAAATCCCAACCCAGTCCAACCTGCCCCAAATCTTACCCAACCTTTAATACAGTGGGCCCAAATGACTTTATTAAAAGATCACATATATCATTTAAAGTGAATTCTTAAAATAGCATTTATATATTTTATTTAAAAAAAGTAACTTTATTATTAGAATTTAAAATTATAGTAGACTTAATTTTACCACTAATTTTTTTATTTAATTTTTTCTAAAAAATAAATTATAATGGTCAATTACTACTTATGAATCTTTTTTTTTATTTTTTTAATTATATGTGTTACTTTTTAATTATATTTATATATAATGAATACATTACACTCAACATTATCAAAATTTGATAAAAAAAAAGAAAAAGTAAAGACACTACTGAGATTTGAAAAATTATAAAGAATTTCCCTGACTTGACGATTTTCATACACATTTCTCCCTACCATTATTTCATCAATGTTGAAAATTGCAATATAACTAAAATATTTATATTTTCTATTTCATTCTCCCTTTTTCAAATGAATTAGTTAAATTCAACTGTTATGGATTTTTCTTATATTCATTTTTATCATCGTCAAATTAGATAAAAAAAGATATTGATAAATTATTAAATTTTTATTTATTTATTAAATAAAAGAAGAAAATGAAAATAAAAAAATAAAAAAAAATTTATTTGTACTAATAATTTAAACATCAAGAAAAAAAAAACAAAAAGAAGTGACTTTATTTCCCTTTTAGTCTTTTCATCCATTTTCCATTCAGGGAAAATTAGTGGGTCCGTGAGGTGGTTTGTTCGTGGATGCTTCTGGAATGTTTGAAGCTTGGCTTCGTCCCAATTTCGCTCGCATTCGACTATCTTGCCCGGCAGTACGCTCCTCGATCCTTCTGGAATCTCCGTCGCCTTCTTGTTTCCTTCCTTCTGCATTGTCCAATCAGAGTCCTTTGGTTACCCACGACGGATGGGTAGTCTGGTCTACTCACTGCGCATTGCTTCCCAGCATAAAGCGGCCCTCACGCCTACATTCTTGGTTTTTGATTATCCCGAGAGAGAGAGAGAGAGAGAGAGAGAGATTCATCAATGGAGCGGGGCAATTACGGACGTGGAAGGGGCCGTGACGGCGGCGGAGGAAGGCGCGGAAGGAGAGGACGATGCGGTGGCGGCCGAGATCAACAGCAGCAGAGCCAGTACCATCAGCACAATCAAGGCGGCGGCGGCGGAGATCAACAGCAGCAGCACCAGTACTATCAGCAGCAGAGCTGGTACTATCAGCACAGTCAAGGCGGCGGCGGCGGCGGCGGCCGCGGAGGCCGAGGTCAGCAGCAGCACCAGCACAAACAACAGCAGGGACAGTACAATCAGTACAATCAAGGTGGAGGGGGTCGAGGAACTGGAGGCCGTGGAGGAGTGGGTAGAGGTCTCAATTACGCTGCTGCTGCTTCGGCTGTGCAACCGCCTCAGCCGCCTACTCAGCAGTGGGGCCCTCCTCGGCCCTATGGATCAGCCGGCGAGAGCTCAGCCCGAGGCGCTGGGGGACGAGGGGCTTGGGGGCCGGGTCCCAGGGCGCTGCGTCCTGCTACGCCCTCTGCCCCGGCTCAGCCAGATAGAGCTCCCGAACCTCCTTCTTCTGGTAATGATTTGCTCTCTCTCTCTCTCTCTCTCTCTCTCTCTCTCTCTCTCTACTAGATATTTTATATGCATACATCTATCCTCGGTTTCTTTATGGAGGTTTGTATCATCAATGTTGTTAATATCTTAGTTTCTCTAAAGTTGTTTGAATTCAATCGAGGTTTTGTCTGACTAGATTTGCTTCTTGTGTTGTTCATTTAATTGGTCATCTTCTTTTGCTGTTTACATTATCAATGCACCCACTAATTCATGCGTAGTGACGATCTTCCCATTACAAAACTTTCGTGAATGCAAATATTGCATCTGTATAGGTCTAGGTAATGATATGTAGTTTTCCCGTTGATTTCTCAGTTTGTTGTGAGTTTGTTTATTAGAATTAGATAATTACAGTTTTTTGCTTCTCATTCTGGAGTTCGTGGGATAAAGGCTTGCTATGTTGTTGTATGCTGGAGTTTGTGGATTCTCGGTTATTGCTTTCAGATTAAGAATGTGTTGGAAATTAGAACCAAATAATCTGTCAAGATGAGAGTACGGGTGTGAGCACTCGTCTGACATGGTACAGAATCAAACAGAGATAATTATTTATTTTTGGAGAATTGTGCTTGTAATTAATAAGGTCTCTTTCCGGTTGGTTCTTTTCAATGATCCAGTTTGGGCGGAATCAGATGTTCGTTTCATGGGCAGTATCATCCATTCTCATGATTTGGTATCAATTCGTGATTCTGATATTGCCCTTTTTCTTCCCCATCTGTGCCAAGCTTTTTGTTTGCTGACCTGGAAAACTAAGAAGCTCTGAACAATCTACAACACTAGATTCACGTAGTTTGATACTAGGCTTGGTTGTAAACAACTGATACTAGGCTAGATTCATAGTTTGTAGTTGGTCGCTTGTTCTTCATCTGTATTTGATGAAAGTTTCCTTGATAACTTTGGTGATTTCTGGAATGGTTATAGTTGCAGAAATTTTTTCAAATTTTGTCAAAATGGGGAACCAGAAAAAAGATAAACGTATGGTTTTAGCAGCTGATTTCCCCCAATTCGCTTCAGTTTGCAGTTTGTAATTGTGATTGTGTTCCTGTTGCACTTTATTGTTCATTTCTTCTTCTTCTTCTTCTTTTTCCCAAAAGCTTCTCTGCTATATGGACTGTTTTATATTGACATGTTTTCCTTTTGTTTTGACTTGAATTGGTTCCTCTGCTCTGAGGGTATTGGAGCACTTTCATTGTTTAGTTCTCTTGATCAACCTCAGTAAGATGGAAATTTGGCCTTTGCAGATTTCCAGTCACTGAAGATATCAGAACATCTATCGGCATCATCCCTCCCTCAAACTACTGAGAGTGATCTGCAACCTGTGAAAAGACCTGATGGAGGTGGCAGGCATTCCATTAAGTCGCTGAAGCTTCTTGCTAATCATTTCCGAGTGAATTTCAATCCAAATACTATCATTACGCATTATGATGTAGATGTTAAGCAGGAGGTTCCACCCAATGGTCATTCTGCAAAAATTCGGAAATCCGACCTAAGAATGATCAAGGACAAGCTGTTCTCTGATGATCCTTCTCAATTTCCTCTGTCAATGACTGCTTTTGATGGTGAGAAGAACATATTTAGTGCAGTTCCACTTCCCGAAGGAAAGTTCAAGGTGGACTTCCCTGATGCAGAAGATAAGAAGACCAAGTCTTACATCGTTACTATAAAGGCTGTAAAAAGTCTGCAGTTTTGCAAGCTTCGTGATTACTTGAGTACAGACAGCCATGGCCAGTCTGTTCCACGTGACATACTACAAGGAATGGATTTGGTAATGAAGGAAAACCCATCTAGGCATAGAATTTCAGTTGGTCGCAATTTTTACCCAAAAGCGTTCAATAACGTGGATGATCTTGATGGTGGAATTACAGCATCTAAAGGCTTCCAACAAGGTCTGAAGCCCACTTCCCAGGGTCTTGCGCTGTGTCTGGACTACTCAGTTTTATCTTTCCACAAGTGGTTGCCTGTCATTGATTTCCTTATGGAGCATATTCCTGGATTTAAAGAGGCAAACAATGTGAAAAGATTGAGAAGTCATGTGAATGGTTCATTGGAAGGATTGAAAGTTACTGTAACTCATCGCAAGACCAAGCAAAAGTATACTATCAAAGGATTAACTGAAAAGGACACAAGGAATATTTCATTTGGTTTGGAGGATCGTGACCAAGAGGGCAAGGTTCTGGTGAAAGACATTAACCTTGTTGCGTATTTTAAGGAAAAGTATGACAAAGAAATCATACACAAGGATATACCCTGCTTAGATTTAGGGACAGCTGGTAAGATAAACTATGTACCAATGGAATTTTGTGTCTTGGTTGAGGGGCAGAGGTATGCAAAGGAGAATTTGAGCAAAGAAGGAAGCCAGTATTTCAAGCACATGTCTCTGCCTCTACCGAAGGAAAGAATGAACACTATCTGTGAAATGGTGCGGGCTGACGATGGACCTTGCGGGTATGTAATAACAGTTCTTCCTTTATTCTATATGCACGAATGTTTGTCATTCCATATATTCCTGTGTCCCACATATGACTTGGCCACAATTATTAACTTTTCTGGTAAAAAGGAATTACCAATTTTGGCATTTCTCCTATGGTGCCCAAGGCTGTTTTAAAAATGTATGTGTAGCTCTCATTACTTATTTTACAGTATTTTCTTGGTAAAAGTAGAATAATTCTTGAGGAATTGCTTCTTCTTTGCACCCCCCCCCCCTCCCCAACCAGCACACAAACCCACCAACCAACCAATATGTAATAATAGTTTTTCCTGTATTCTATATACTTGAATGCTTGTCATCCTATATATCCCGTATGTGGTGACAATTATTGATTTTTCAAACAAAACAAGGAATTACTTATGCTTGGCATACATCTTATAGTGCCCAAGGCTGCTTTGTCAGTATTGGTTTGAGTTGGCTTATTGTTTTTATCTAAAATTTTCTCTCCTCCATGTTGTGGAACTTTGTCTGATTTCAGATTTTTTTTTTGTTTTTGTGTTTCCAAAGAGCGGATGCCAACATTTGTCACAGAATTATCTCTATGGGGCTCTCATTACTTTGTTAATGTATCATCATATTTGTTGCTACTGTGAATCATTCTCTTTTACTTTTTCTTTTTTGGATCCTGTTGGAAGTTTGTGGTTGCTGATAAATATTGAGATGGCTGTTTTTTCAACTTTCCAACTTGGTTAAGATAAGGTATAGTTGATGATGATATTGGTTGTTTTTCCAACTTTTCATATATAACTTATATATCTAACTATATATGTTGCTGTGAAATCAGAGGTGGTATTGCTCAAAATTTTGGACTTCGAGTTATCCAGAGCATGACCAAAGTGGAAGGCCGTGTCATTAATCCACCTCGGTTGAAGGTTGGTTCTCACGACAGCATAGTGAGTGTTGACAGGGAGAAGTGTCAGCGGAACCTTGTGGAGAAATCGGTTGTGGATGGAAAACCAGTTGAACGCTGGGCATTGATAGATTTTAGCTCCGGATTAAATATTGATCATTTTGTTCAGAACCTAAGAAGCCGGTGCCAAAAGCTTGGGATTCGGATGGAGAAACCACTGGTTTGTCGTCCAACTAATATGAGGCCATTCTCTGACATTAATATGCTTTATAACACCCTTGTCGACGTTGTTAGGAGGAGCCAAGGTCAACTGCAAATCATTGTGTGTGTGATGGCTAGACAACATCCTGGCTACAGGTTTCTCAAATGGCTCTCTGAAACCCAGATTGGCGTAGTAACTCAATGTTGTTTGTCCATACATGCTACCCAAGCATGTGATCGGTTCCTTGCAAACCTTGCTCTCAAGATCAATGCCAAGCTTGGAGGCAGCAATGCAGAGCTCGTAGATCCGCTCCCCTGTTTCAAGGGTGAAGGCCAGGTCATGTTTGTGGGGGCTGATGTGAATCACCCTCCTGCAGGGAATAAAACATGCCCTTCCATGGCAGCAGTTGTTGCTACTGTTAATTGGCCTGCTGCAAATCGCTATGCTGCCAGAATTTGCCCTCAGTACCATCGGAAAGAACGTATTCTGAACTTTGGGAGCATGTGTCTGGAACTTATCCAGACTTATGCTAGGATTAACAAAGTCAAGCCGGAGAGGATAGTGATATTCCGTGATGGGGTAAGTGAGGGGCTGTTTGATATGGTTCTCAACGAGGAGTTACGTGATCTAAAGAAGGCTATTTATGCGGAAGATTATCATCCAACAATAACTGTTATCGTAGCCCGGAAGAGACATCAGACTCGTTTATTTCCGGAGACTCCTATGGATGGGGGACCCACTGGCAATGTGCCGCCTGGGACAGTAGTGGACAGAACAATTACTCATCCATTTGAGTTTGATTTCTACCTTTGCAGCCACTATGGGAGTCTGGGAACAAGCAAGCCTACCCACTACTATGTTCTCTGGGATGAGCACAACTTCACTTCTGACCAGTTGCAGAAGCTCATCTTCGACATGTGCTTCACCTTCGCTCGGTGCACAAGACCAGTTTCTCTTGTTCCTCCGGTGTACTATGCCGACCTTGTTGCATATAGAGGGCGGATGTACCAAGAGGTGGTGATGACGTTTAATCCAGGCTCTGCAGCAGCATCTTCATCTTCATCTTCTGTGGCATCATCGTCTGGTCCATCATTTGATGAAGGGTTCTACAAGCTGCATCCCGAGCTTGAGAACATAATGTATTTTGTCTGAATGCAGAATACAACCGGCCAACCTCCTTTGCCATATAGGCTTTGATGGAAGCTGATTTTGCAAACTGCGCTTGAGCTCTGGGAGGGAAGATCAAACCTCCATTTCTCCAGAGGTAAAAGGAGTTTGTGCGTGAATCTAATCAGTTGTTTCATGCTTTTGTGTTGCCTTTCCACCCGAGAGGTTATGAATAAACTATAATGCCAATGTAGAATTGGCATGGTGTGTGTGTTAGTGGGTTTGTTGTTGGATTTCAAGTTGATGTGGTTTGTGGTCTTGTTCCTCTGTAGTGTGTAGACTAAGTTTGTTGCATATACATTGTAATGATGGTTTGGTTGTGTTTTGTGTTACTTCATCATAAGTCTCATGGGGCCTTTTTTTATTAGTCCTCCTATTGCATACATTGTCCTTAACTTGTTTTAGAGCTCTCAGTTTCAGTTTCATGGTTGACCGTGTTTAGCTTGTGCTCCAACTCTTTCAAAAAAAATAGCCTTTGCATGTCTTTTGATCTCAGCACCACTAACTTAGTGTCTTGTGCAATTGCGTAGTGGTCACTGGTCATATTGTTAAACCCCGTCTAACTTGTTCTTTCAACTCATCCACCTTCCCAATTTATGAAATTTTTTTAACATACGAGACTGGAAAGCCTAGATCACATCTATCTTCACAGGCGAAAGGAGTGGAAACTGTTGTAAAAGAATAATATTTCAAATGGTCTTTGGCAGTTGAGAAAGACCAGGTCATGGCCGACCAAGACTCCCACGTTGGCTTCAGTTGCGTCTTATCTTCTTTACCATTTTGCTTTTGAATCGGTCTTGCTTCTTATCCTTTTGGCCAAGTATTCCTCTCTTCCTACGTACACTTCTTTGGCTATAAAAAGCAGCCTTCGCTGCACTTGTAAATTGGAACCACGAGCAACTCTTGTTTTTGCTTACTGTTAATATTTTCCTAGATATATATTTCTTTGTTGCCTTTTGTTTATTTTCACGCTATACATTCTTTGACAGCTTCTTGTTTCTGTTCGTGATGTACTTTTCATTGCTGTTACTGTACGTGCTATTCTTCATTCAATTACTGCAGCTGTAATTCTATTGCTGGGTTCATTGTTTATGATCTTGCTCTCCTCTTTTTCCTAAACACCGTGAGTGCATGCAGGCTTGGAAGTGCTCGTATTCTGGGAGAGTATCCACTGGAGCCTTTGCATTGTTCATTGAGAGGTGAAAAATACTTTTTAGTAGGGGTGTTTAAAAAAATCGGTGCACCACAGAAATTGACTAAACCATACTGAACTGATCGATTTTTTTTTTTTTTTGATGGTTGAAAACAATTTGGACAGTTGGCGGTTCGGTTTTAAACCGAACTGCCCAAGAAAATAATAAAAAAAATTATAAAAAAATTATTATTATAAAAATCTAATAATTGGCAGTTCCATCCTATCTATTTTTTATACTATTTTGTCTTTATTTTTTGCTCTTATTTATTTACATTTAATTGTCTTTATTTATCATTTTTAAATATCTTTTTTAGTGATTTTAAGTAGCATTTCAAACTGTGATAAATCGTACTAAATCAGACCGTAAATGCGGTCTGGTTTGGTACGGTTTGGTTGAACCCAAACCAGACTGCGGTCTGGTTTGGTTGAAAAATCGCACTAGCGGTTTGGCGTTTTGAAAATGATTCAGACTGGTCAAATTGTACCGCGAACACCTCTACTTTTTAGGATAGTATTTGCGGTCTGATTTGGTACGGTTTGGTCGAACTCAAACTAGACTGCGGTCTAGTTTGGTTGAAAAATCGCACTAGCGGTTTGACGTGCTAAAAATGATTTAGACCGACTAAATTACACCGCGAATACCCCTACTTTTTAGGATAGTGGCGTTTGTCAGGTTTTAGTTATTTATTATCTATTCTGTCTATTATTTTTCTATGCAAATTGTCATAAAAAAATCAACACCATAGACAAGATGGTACAGATCATGATCATAATGACTTTGGAAGAAAACATGCTAATTATTGTAGGAATTCCCATCCTCCCCTTCCCCCACAAGAGGAGCTGCTCTCGAAACGTGTTGAGCTAGAAGCACCTATCTTTGATGGTCACCTCAATCCTTGGGTTTTTACTCAATGGGTTGGCGAGATAGATCACTTTTTTTAGTGGTACAATTTTGTTAAGATCTAAAGGTCAAATTTGCCCATCTAAAGTTAACTGGAGATGAAGGCATACAAACCTGTTAGGTATAAAGGAAAACCAACTTCTTCCCAAAGAATGAGTTATGTTCTAGAGCCACCTCCTCAGATACCACCACCTATGAGATAGAGCAATCGAAAAACCCATTTAAATGGAACCCAAATCAGTCTCTTTTGAGTTTAATGTTTTAATTACAAAAGTCTTGGACACTTATCTCCAATTGTCCCGCCAAGGCCCCTTAGTCAGTCAGGAAACCAAAGAAGTGAACATTGATAAAAGAGTGGAGGATCATGTGGAAGATCAAGTTTACAAGCCAAACTTGAAAGAACTTGGATATTTCAATGACTATTGTGCCATTGGTGACTTGAATTACATTAGAATTCATTCAAGTCTATTAGGCTTATCATTCCTCCTCTTTAGAGATTTCAAACAAGTTGGCCAACCTATGATGAGTCGAGCTCAGCGTAGCTTGGCCCACCATTTGTGCCAAAGCCCACATTTTTTTAGCCTGCAACCTTACTTGGGCCATATAAGTTCATAGGCTTGGCTCGTGAGCTCATCCCATTGGGTTTGGTCAAATTTGAATTTTATAAAAAAATAAAATTATAAATAATTTTAACTTTAAATTTGAATAGTTGATATTTAATGTAATAACTCTAATACTTTAAAACTATATAGACAATGTTGCTAACTCACAATGACAATTAATAAATGTCAAATAATTTATATCTCATATATAAGTTTATACTTTTTATAAAAATATTTATATTTCACATTAAAAAATTTAAAGTATATAAATAAATATGTATCTCATACACAACTCTTAGAGTTTGAGTTCAAAATATGAAATCATTTTTATAATTTTTTGATAATTATAAATTTTAATACTAGTATTATAAATTATTAAAACTTTTAATTTTTAAACTTATTTTACGTGTAGAATTTGCGTTTTTAAAAATATTTGTATACCTTAGATATTAATTAAATAAATATATTTTTTAAAATTATTTTCAAGCTTTCTTAAAAATGAGTTGACCTACTATCCTTAACTTGTTAAGGCTCAAGAGCCCAGACTCAGGCAAGGACGGAGTCAAATTTTTGATTTAGAGATGAACTTAAATATAAAAAATATAATTTAAAAAATAAAATAATAATAATAATAATATTAAAATATCAATTTTGTTTACAATTGTTCTCAACAAGTTTTCGTGTTTTGATAACGCTGTAGCAATAGCAACTAGAAAAAAAAAGTCGGCTGAAAATTAAAAAACAAAGCAAGAAATGGGAAATAAAGCAAATCAAGTGAAAATTAAGAAAGAAAACAAGAAATGAGATAAATTTGGAAATTAAATATATTAGAATTTAAAAGTTTGTGGATTTGGGTCAGAAGGAATTCAGGCAAACTCTGAAACGATCCCAATAATTATAGAATGACCAATTCTCAAATCCATCCACGACGTTAGGAGGTTTCATAGCCTAAAGACCTTTTATCGTTGGTTCATTACAGGGTTTAGAACCAAAAATGGCACCAATCATTAAGTGCATGAAAAAGAGAGACTTCCAGTGGACAAAACAAGTGCAGAAAAGGCCTTTGCACTCATCAAACAGAAAATGATTGAAGCCCCAATAATGTGACTTCCTAATTTTTCTAAAGTGTTTGATATGAAGTGTGATAAGACAGAATAGGAGCCAGAGAAGTCCTTAGTGCGAAATTGAATGATGCCAAGCAAAAGTAGTCCACCTACAATAAGGAGTTCTACGTTCTCGTCCAATCTTTATGATATTGGCGTCATTTGTTAGTGTCGGAACATTTTAGTTAGTGATCAAGCATAGGAAGCAAAATACGGGTCTGTACACTCTGTTACCAGTTCCTAATTGCCCATGGTAGGATGATAGTATAGACTTTGTCCTTGGTCTCTCTCGTACCCTAAAAAGGCATGACTCGACCTTTATAGTTGTGGATGGTTGTCCCAAAAGGACACATTTTATTCCCTGTCGCAACACTTCAGATGTGTCTAAAGCTATCTCCAACCACACTTCTTATCCCACTCTTTATTATATTATAAACAATTCATTTCTTATTCTAATTTTGCCTAAAAAATTATGCGTACTCCAACCACACTCCTTATTCTTCTCTCTATCTCACTTCTTATCTTACTTATTTATTAATAAATTTCAATTCTATTTATTTTATCTCACTTATAATTTTTATTATTATAAAATTCATTAATTATTTGATAATTTAATAATAAATATGACGATATTAGATTTTTATAATATTTAATATATTTGTAAATAAATTCACTAATATATTTTTTAAAATGATTATTTAACAAAATTATTAGGAATATTTCCATAATTGAAATTATGCGATATATGTATACATAATTAATAATTAAATATACATACAAAATAAATAATCAAATATACAAAATAATAAAATACATCACACACAAAATTTAAGCATTCTTCTAATCAACCAAACACATCTTAATTTAAAATCAAGTAAGAGAAGAAACAATTAAAAATTATTCAAAATGTTATTAATATTAGAAAATAAACAAATAAAACAAAAATACTATGAAAAATTCAATTACTATATAAATAATACAATTTATATAACTTATTATTAATTTGATTAATAAAAAACAAAAGTAACAATACAAAAACACAAACTCACAACCAGAGGAGGAAGTGTCGTCGTCGCTGATGGAGGAGGAAGTGTCGTCGTCACCGCTGTTGGAGAAGGGAAGCGTCGCCACTATCGTCGTCGCCACTGGAGGATCTGGTGGTCATTGCTCTTTCTTTCTTAGCGTCGTCGTCGTCGCCGCCTCTGCTCCTCATTGCCGCAATCACTGCTCCTCGTCGTCGCTGCTGCTACTGTTGTTGGTCGCTACCACTACCGCTGCTCGTCACTGACAATTTCTTCAAATCTCAGAAGCCCACACAGCCGTTGGAGGCTTTTCTTCAAATCTCATAACCCCAAGAGGGCTGTTGGAGAATTTTCTGGAGCAAAACATGGCTCCTCAGTAAGGAGTCATTTCAAATTTCACAAAAATTTAAGAAATGACTTGATAGGTAGGGATCAGCCTTGGAGCAAAATTTCTTTGAAATGCTCTTCAAATTTTGGCTTAACAAACATGAAGGCTCTGCGTTGGAGATGACTTAAGACTGCCAAAATCTACTTTAGTGAAATAATAGAATTACATGGCCTTCCTAAAACCGAGATATTAGATTCACGAGTTACTTTTGAAAAACCCTGTCATTTGCTTGGTACTAAATTGAAGTTCTTCACTGCCTATAACCCCTAAACGAATGATCAAACTGAGTTTGTCAATCACATTTTAGGAAACCTGTTAAGGTGCTCAGTGCAGCATACTCTATGCCACTAGGATTTAATTTTGCCTACAGCACAATTTGCGTATAATGGCTCTGTCAATAGGTCCACTGACATGAGCCCTTTTGAAGTCATTCATGGCTCCTGCCCCAGAAAGCCTCTAGACCAAATGCTTACATCCTTGATCTCCCACTGGACCATGGTTTTACCCCATGAAAATTTTGTGCAGAAGAATAAAATTGATGCAATTTTAGATGAATAGATTACTATTACCCAGCTGGATAGTAAGATGCATTGATTCTTGAAATTATAGTTCTTGCACAATTTTTCGTTGTTCGTGTTTTTAATTTTAAAAAAAATAAATAAATTACAAATAGAGACTTTTATCTTATTACGTAAGACAAGAAATTGAACTTACGATCTAATAGTATAAATCTCAATTTATCATAATCTAATCATTTAAGAGAGATACAATGATTTTTAGTCCATTGGTTGAAAGGAAGGAAGGAAGGAAAGATTGTCCTGATTCCAACACTACTTGAACCACCTAAACCGAGCTAGCTACAACAAATTCACCCAACTTTATTTGAGCGATACAGAAGCCAATAGGACTTGAGACCTCCCAGTCCCAGCACCCGAGAGATATTCCTTTCCTTGGCGAGTTCGTGTTGATGAAGCTTCACGGCCACCGGTGACCCGAGCCCACAATTGCGGATGCCAGAAGAAGAAGACCATCCAACCACTGCCCCTTTGATTCTATAGGCCAGAACGATGGGGATACTTTAGTTTGAGTTTGATTTTGATTTTAAAGAAAATTTATTACATTAGATTTTATCCTAGTTGCAGTTGGGGTTAACCATTCAATTTTTATCTACAGTTATATTTAAACAATTAGTGTTTTCTTTTAGATAAGGTTATCTTTAATTACCAATAAATAGACAACTCAATCAATCAATCAATCAATTACTGTAACCCACTTCTTAGACTTGGGTTTCCATCTCTTTTCTTCTTTCCCCTCGTTTCCAGCTGCCGCCGCCGCCGCCGCCGCCCCTCCTCCTCCTCCTCGTGTCCATCTGCTGCTGCCGCTGTTGCTCCTCCAGCTTCCGCAATTCTTTTACTGTTGTTCCGCATTACTAAAGTTACAGGTCTTAATTAATATAATTTACCAGCACTCTTTAATCACATTAGAAACCGAAAGAGTCCACATGCCAAAAAAATAAAATCACAAGAAATTTTAAAACTAACAGAGAATTTCAATGCAAATATTACAATTTAGCCAAAAATAAAAAATAGTAGGCTCCTATTAATTTTTGCCCATTTAAAAGCATTATGATTTTCAGATTAATAGTTACAGTTTGGATGCATTTTAAAATCGATAGAAAACAAATTGAGAACAGTTGTTTAATAATATGATGAATGAGTGGAGAGAAAGTGAAGGACCTATTACCCACCTCTGTTCCGTTTAAGAAAACCAATTTTTAAATGAAATATTATTTCCTATTTTACTCGAATTCTGAGTATTCATTCTTTCCAAAGTCAGCACAATAATAGTATTAGGGTTATTACCACCAAAAAAATCCAAACGTTTTCAAGTTTTAATAATTGTATTCAAAATTTTTAATTTTGATAAAAATAGCTCAATTTCTAAAATTAGTTACAATTTCAATGATTGCTGAAATCAATTTTGATTAGCGAGTGACTTTACTCAAGTGACATGTCATTTGTCATTTAATTTATTTTTTATTATTTTTTTAAAAAAATACTCCCTTTTCTCTCATCTGCTATGGCCGCCTCCTCTCTCCTTTGCCATGATCGTTTCTCATCTTGCCTCATCGCCTCCTTACCTTGTCACCTCCTCTCTACTTTACACGAAAAGTTAACACACACAACATATATATATACACACACATAACAACAATAACATATATATATATACACACAACAAAATATACAGTGGTTGATGATATCTAGGACGGTGATAGACGACAAATTGAGTGGTGGTAAGGGATGACAGCAGGTAAGAGAGAGAAAGGGTGAAAGAGACAATGAAATCTGATCTGAAATCGAATCAAACTTCATCGAAGATCAGATTTCTCCGATTTAGACTAGAAAAGTCCAATCGAAAAAGTTCGATAAAAAAAATCTAATAATGAAAGTTGTAAAAGTCTGATAATAAAGATCGTAGAAGTCCAATAATGAAGGTCGGAGAAGTCCGATCAAATAAGTCCGATAATGAAGGTCGTAGAAGTCCAATAATGAAGATTGTAAAAGTCTAATCGAAGAAGTTAATGAAGACCGTAAAAGTCCGATAATGAAGGCTGTAAAAGTGCAATCGTAGAAGTTCAATAATGAAGGCTGTAGAAGTTCGATTGAAAAAGTTCGATAATGAAAACTATATAGAGAAGTTTAATTGGAGAAGTACAATCGAACTTCTCCGATGAAGACCGTTGGACTTTATCATCAATCTCTCTCTTTCACCCTCCTCTCTCCCTCCCACCAACACTGTCGTCACTCCCCACTGTTGCTCGATCAATTGTCCGTCACCCCCCTCCTTCCCTGATCATCGGCCACTATATATTTTGCTCTATGTGTGTATATATATGTTGCTCTCTCTCCATATATATATTGTTGTATTTGTGTTAATTAATTCATGTAAAATAAAGAGGAAGCGACAAGATAATTAGGCAACCTTGGGTGGCAACAAGACAAGGCAAGACAAGAAGCAATCATGGCAAAAGAAAGAGGTGATGAGATAATTAAGCAACAACCTTAAGGGGCAACAAAACAAGGCAAGAAACAACCATGGCAAAAGAGATGAGATGATCATGACAAAGAAAAAAAGAGCATTTTTCTAAAAAAAATAATAAAAAATTTAAAAATAAATTAAATATCAAGTGACATACCACAATTCATACGCAAGTCAAACTTAATTTTAACATTGACTAAAATTATAACTAATTTTAAAAAATTAAACTCTTTTTGTCAAAATTAAAAAAATTGAATAAAATCATCAAAATCAAAATCGTTTTGACTTTTTGATACTAATACTCCACATTATTATTATTATTATTATCGTGCAGCATATGTTATCAAAAAGGAACCGCCAGTAACCAACCCGCCCAGATACTACTCAATCAATCACTTCAAAGCCGTCTTAAAATGCCTTGGCGTCCGACGGAGAGAGAGAGATACATGTTTGTTTCATTGATTTAAAATCTGTTGCCGAACAATGTTTTCCACTTATCTTCTTTCTCTTCCTTTCTCCTTCGAGAAGAAAGAAATGTTCATCATGGCCATGGTCATGCAACAATTCCTAGATCAAGGAAATTCGTTTCATGGTCATTTATGTCTTCTGGCGTAGAATGACTAATGAAACCTTCATAAAGAGAGTAGACCTTCCTACTTGCATGCATGGTCACTGAAAATAAAAGTTAAAAAAAAAAAAAGGAGTGAAAGAGTGAGAGACTCTTAACCTCCTCCGACCACTTTCCATGAAGCTGAAAAGCTTGTATGAAGTTTCTGGAATTCCCAGTCTCCTATATTTGCTTCACTGGATGTAGTCTTCATAGTAGTTATCGCTTATTACAGACACGAACCTTTCAAGCCAAGGAAGCTGGTGGATATCCTTCATTGCATCGACATAAGAGTCTGTACAACGCGGCGGGGATTGATACGGATGCTGGTCGCTCAGACTGAATCCCCCGGCAAGGAATCTCTGGATCAGCAGCAGCTGTGATCTCTCTTGTTCTGTGTAGGCATCCATAATCGTGGGGATTGAATCAAAGGAATCCCATGCCCATTGTTCAGATTCTTGAGTAGGATAAGCAACCAAGTCCTCCGAATTCTCTTCATCCCAGAATGCGCATTGGCATGTCTGTTGCCCTTCCCTGTAACCAGCACCACATGAATAACAGAATTCATGTCCGCACCTGCAGCCACCCCGTAATTATCATAGATCAAAGATCAAGAGGTCGGAGAAGGATCTCAAACAACTGTGAAGATCTTAAAATCCCATCTTGAAACTAGACAAGTCTTCCAAACAAGTCTCCTTGCCTTTATTTCTTTTGCACAGGGACAGTGGCACAAAAATTTCCCTAATTGTAGATGCTAGTTGAGAAAAAATTATTGTACCATAAGGTATCTTTTTTTGTGGAAAATGAACTTCCCTTCTATCACTGATGTCTAGAATGTGATAATTGAAACTGATTTAGCAAAAGACTTAAAAGAAGACGCATGTAACTCACCAAATACAAATACAGGTTTATAATGCATTTATATGCTTTGTAGACTGCACCACTTCCAATATATGATTCATAGTGTCCACACCAGTGACCACGTGTACTAGAATCATGAACTCATTTCCACATGTCCTGATATGTCAGCCTCACAAAATATATAGCCATGGATAGAGATGGTTGGAAAGTTTGAATTCATGTAATTGACGCCTAGGGAGATTAGGGCTTATGACTACTGGTTGTAGACATGGCCACGGTTCATGAACCGCCGGTTCCGGTTCAAGAAATCTTTGAACCTGAACCGAACCGCCCAAGGGCGGTTTGGGACGGTTCGGTTCCGGTTCCGGTTCGTGCCGGTTCGGTCAACGGTTTGGACCGGTTCGGTCAACGGTTTGAGCCGGTTCGGTCAACGGTTCTGGTTCCGGTTCAAACTGAATTTTTTTAATTTTTTTTAAATATTGTTGTATTCAATTTTGGTCCTTGTTCCGTTGTTCGGTTCGGTTTGGTTTCGATTTTTAATTGTTAAATGTAATTGTAAATATAGATATTCTCAACCATATTTTTAATAAAAAACACTACTAAAAATTGAAAAAATATAAGTAATAATTTCATTAAAAATAATTAAAACAACTAAACAAGTATGTAATACAAGTAATTAATTTTTATAAATGTGAAAAATAAAAAATAAAAAATAGAAATGAAAAATAATTACAACAAACCGCCGGTTCGGAACCGGCGGTTCGGAACCGGTTCTAAACCGGCGGTTCGGAACTGGCGGTTCCGGTTCGCGAAACCTCGAACCGGAACCGAACCAAATTTCGCCGGTTCGGTCCGGTTCCGGTTCCGGTTCCGGTTCGGCCGGTTCCGGGTCCGCTTCCGGCCGGTCCGGTTCCGGTTCGAACCGCCGGTTCGGTTCAATTTTGGCCATGTCTAACTGGTTGTTGATCATTATATGAGACATAACAGCTTTATAAAAGATATGATTCCGGATAGAGATGCTCAGAGGGCTAGAATCCATATGGCTGATATCACCTAGTGAGGCATAGTTGTTTTTGTTGCTTCTTTTAACATTATGAATGCATTTAAAGTTTTTTTTTTTTTTTTTGGGGGGGGGTGGGGGGGGGAACCATTGCTTCTTAAGCTACATTCTGGAAACAAAGCATGAATAGAGAATGCCAATATCCATCTTATTGAGTTTTATACACATTTTAATAGGAAATTTGTTTTGAAATCATTACAATCAAAAATTCTAAAATGAGTCTCCATGTCACGGGATCAAAATAAACAGAAAACAAAATGACAGATTTAAATAGGTTTCTGGTATTCAGAGTGTTTTGACTATTTTTGGCATAAAAACACAAACATTTGACCTCCTGATAGTGTTGGAACTACACCTTATATGGACAATATACGCAGACATATAGAGGGAGAATGAGGAAAGGGGTGGTCAGAAAATGTAGACATATAAACGGACAAATTATGTTCCCTCAAAATAAATACTGAAGAACAGATAATGAAACAAAAAGTCCAAGCTATAGTTGCCACTGGATGCATATATAACCCTTCTAGCAAGTTGATAAGTTTTTAGTACAACTTTCTGTTATTGTAATATTTAACCTCTCTACTTAATTTTCTTACCATCAGATTTGGGTTATTTTTATGAAGTTATTACATTTAATTTTTTCTTAGTATCAAATATTGGGGGCATCTTTACAAAAACTATAAATAAATTTTAAATTCCACATGAAAAGTCATTATATATGGAAAAAATCTAAGAATCCGCAATATAAATTTAAGTGCCATGCCTTAGCGTTTGCTATTTGCAAAAAATAATCTTAGTGAATAAGACAAAAAAGAATGCATGAATACGCTATTATGCTTGAATTATGAAGGAATTCTTTATAATCCAAAGATTTCAAGTTGCGTATGTCAAAAACCAAATATATAAAATTTAAGTTTAGTAAAATAGAAGAGTGATGATGACATGGTGAGACTTGAATATCAAGTTATTCCTAAAAATAATAAGTCCAGAAAAATCTGTTCAAAATATTTTAAAGCAATTAGCAATTACTGAGGATATTACAGAATACATGATAATTAAAGTGGAGAAGTCCATCTTACATTTTGTGTGATTGTAGAATCCTTGAAAAGCTAAAAAGAAAGTCTTATCAAATGACTAAAATTATCTTTGTTGTATGAATCAGAATATTAGATAGTTAAATATCAACATATGTAAAATATGAACATAGTTACGTAGTGGCAAAGACATCACAGTGGATATGCAGCCATACACAAAAGGATAAAACTAAAATTGAGATTATACATAATAAGGTTGGCTTGAAGATAATATGCATAAAACACAACAATATGGTTTGAATATTTGAGAATGAATATTTGAGAAAAAGACCAATTGTTGCACCTATGAAGCTAGTGGATAGAATGAAACAAGTTCATAGTAAAAGAGATAGGAAGATCAGAGAAAACTTGGCAAAACCCCTTAGACATGACATGACACACAATATAATCATCTTATAGAGAATATGACTATAGGTAGAGATGATTGGACAGCATAAATTCAAGTATTCTAACCCTACGTAGTGGGATTGTTGTTGTTGTGAGGTAAACCCGATAGTAATGTTGGATACAAGTGAACCCAATGTGAAGACAGTTATTTCATGTTTTGGATGCAATTAAATATTTAATTTAATATTACCACACTTTACAAAACCATCTCCCTCTCTCCCTCCCTCACGCTTGATATGTTGTATGCAGGCATTATTAAGCATTTCAAACAAGCATACTTCATTAGTTATTTAAGTGAATAGTCCCCCAGAATAATAACCATCTCAGGTTCACAAAACATAAACTTGTATTATATATGTTTTATATAAGTTCATAAATAACCTGACAGGGAATAGTATTAAAGCAAAAAAGGTGACCAAGTATTTAGCAAAAGAAGAAGAAGAAGGTGACAAAGTGAAAAGCTCTTCCAACCTTAGGTTCTAAGGAAGGACATACAAATGTAATACTCAAGTTCCAAATCACAAACTCAAGACACCCAAGTTGCAATGGGGCAACATAAGAAGCCACAGGACATGTTAAGGATGTCAAGTGCCAACTTGCATAAAAACACCTGTACTAATATCCAAAAGCATCATTATTATTAATTCTTTCATAATGTGACTTATGACACTTGAGGACCATGAAATGCATTTCAAGATTGAAGAAAATAGCCTAGGATCCATGTATAAAATAAACATTGTGAATTTGCAATCAGTAATCTTTCTGCTTATCAGTAATGTCAGGCCCCCAAAATTTTCCAATTGTGCTATGTCTACATGCATTGATAAAAAAGTTGCTATTAAACCTACAATCCAACTTCAGTAACATATTTAGAGCACTATCTTATTGCTATATTTTTCCACTCTTGAAGCAAAAAATAAGGACAAAACAAAGACCAAGAGCATCAATATTTCAGAAGAAATTGGTCTTACCAGCATGTCATGTGGTAACATCCATGTGTTAGCTCAATCATCCGCCGGCACTGTTGGCAGCGTCTCCACCTTTTATTTTGTGCCAAGCGATGAAGAGTAATGTCACCAGCTTCCCGCTCCTCCAAAGGGAGGTTTTGATACTCTTCACAGCTCAATGAAGAATGCCAAGGGACCTCACATTCAACACAGATAAATCTCTGACAGACTGGGCATTCCACACAATTGCTCTCTGACTGACTTGACGAACTTGCTCTTGCTGATAGGCATTCGTGAGGATCAAGAAGAACTGAGCAACTTGAGAAGGGGCAATAAATTTTGTCTGAGTTGAGAACATTTGCTTCAGCAAGGGCTCTCTCCAACATTTCATAGGAGGCAACTGGAAGAAATGATCTGCATTCAATAGTTGAAATATAGTATTTGCATCCTAGCTGAGGACACCTAATGGGGACTTGAGCAGATAGCACTTTCCCATCAACATAAGTTTTCATACAATGAGAACAGAACTTGTGAGAACATTTCATTGTGATCATCATCTGTATTGGCTTTTCCTCGCAACAAATGGAACAGTTTTCAAATGGTTCATCTCCTTCAGCAAGAAAAGAGACCACCCCTATTGCCACTTGTGCTAAACGCAATGGCCTTTCTAGGTCAATGATGGGCGCCAAGTGAAGGAGAAAGTCTTCAAGATCTTCAGCATGCTCCAGGATCCTTTGTCCTAATGCTTGCAGAAGTGGATTCTCGAGTTTCTTTCCATTAACAATCTGTCAAAAAAGCATATCATTCAAGTATGAAACATTGCACATAAATAAAGCAAGTTCTTGGAGGCATTTTGGATGTGACTAAGAGCACGAGACAGAAATTACTGCAGAGATGTTGTATCCTTATTTTTAAGATCCATGAATGCCTAGGTGGTCACCCAAATCTTCTATTAATGTAAATAAACATATTTACCAGTTTAAATAAAACATAAAAGATTAATTCAATTAAATCCCCAGAGCAATCAATTAAAGTTTTTTTTTCTTTTCCTAGCCATAAAATGGTGGAAAGCTTTGGGCTGTTATTTACCCAGCAGGAGTAGGTCTAAAAGGCCCTCTTTGGGAGGGGTTCCTCATTATCTATAAAAAAAAAAGGATTTAGAAAACAACAAAGCCTACTAGAATCTGTATGTCAATCAGTCAGAAGTTCTACAAGCATGATCAAAGGTGATAGCCACCGATCCCTCACAAAATGTTGATTTGCCATTTAATTAGAAAGAGTAAATATAAAAGAACGCATGCTCAACATCAACAACCGAATATCTGAAAATATTAAAGTTCTATTAAAAAAATATTTAAGCAAAAGAAATGGAATGTTAGCTGCTGGCAATGGCACCCTGCAGAAAAACAGTTCGGTGCATAAGGCTCATACAATTGCAGGGATGCACGCAACATTACCCCATGTGTGGAGAGGCCCGAGTGACTTGCGCACAGGTGAAACTTTAAGCTATGTTAGCAACAGAATTAAACGCCTCCACCCTCTTCAGAACAGAGAATGTAAACGTAAGGAACTAGACTCATCAATTATAATTAGATACACACAAAACGAGATTGAATGTCTTCAGCTAACTTTACAACAGAGAATATAAATGCAGGGAACAGTATGATTTTACATAAAAATTAGATCCCTCACCTGATCATACAAAATCTCAGAGTCAGTAAAAGCAAATACGCGCTTGATTTTATTTCTAGCAGCCTCCAACAGACCATCCATTAAAGCTAAATAGTTAACCACAGATTCATCCACATAGAAATCAAGCTTTTTCTGCACTTGGATAGGAGGAACCTTATCCGATCTTTCCATGACGACTCCAATCCCGGAAAGCCCAGCACCAAATTCTCCAGAACCAGCCATTGACACACCCTTGAAGAACATATTGACAGAAACGTCATCAAGATTGTTCTGCAACCGTTCTTTTGCCGATTCTTCCCTCTCCTTTAATTCATCTTCATCTTCGCAACAGCTCCGGAACTCCTCCTCATCTTCTTCCGTTCTCATTTCCCTTGCTGTATTTACAGAAGAAGAACCCGGACCGAAAATTGTCTGAATTTCCATTTTCACCAAGCTCCTCAGAAAAAAAACAGACAACAGCTCTACAGCCACAATCTTCAAGATGTGATTGACATCAAATGTTCTGCAAATCCATTAATAGCACAACACTTGAGTATGAAAATAGGAATCGTATAACTCCTGTTTGTTCCTAAATGAAATCCTAGATACACCGATAAAGAATTGGAGCTTAACATCAGACAGACTACGACTTGGAGCGGTTTGAAAGGCGACCAATCTAAAGAGAAATGATGATTTGAGACGCCGAACTAGGAATCAAAGTCATCCCGTCGTCCCCTCCGTTTTGGTTGGAGAAGATGAACAAATCTACAGCTACAGCCTATAAGTTATTGAAAAAGGAAACAGACACGGTACAACATAAGAAAAATGAATCAAAAGAGAAATAACAACAATGAAGCTTCCATACCAGGGCCTGGCTGGCTGGCTGTCTGTTCACACCTCACCTGCGGGAATTCGTTCGGATTCTTTATTTTTCGCTCTGAAACTCTTGTCTCCAAGATGGCGTATAAAAACCCTAACCTGACAACTGCTATACTTCTGTGTCTCCTCCCTCCGTGTTTCGTTCTCTTTTCTAGAGAGAGAGAAGGAGAGGGAGAGAGAAAGTGAATTATGAGTTACAGTGATTGCGTTGGGGGCGCCAATCGCGTAAGGAGGAAGGGGAAGGGAAGGCTAAGAGAGGGATAAATTATTGTTGCTTGCCACTCCAAGTCCAAGTCCAAAGTCCAAGCCAACCCCCCCACCACCACCATATACTATACAGAGGAAATAAATAAATAATATTTCAAATTGAAATTTTGACCCTTTTTTTTTATTATTATCATTTATCATAAGCTTATCATTACACAGTGGCAGTAAATGTAAATTTTAGTGTCTTTATTCGCCTTTATTATTACCTGTATATATCAACTTCACTCCACTTAAATTTGCTTTTATGTCTTTAATTTTATATATTTTGATTTCGTTTATTTAGTCAAATTATTATATATTTTCTTCAAACTGAGCGAGCATTTATTACTGTCTTACTCATGTAATGTAACACGTCCACGTCAAATACAAAATAATTTGTCCGTACCTGTGGGCCCCCTGTTAATTTTTGAGATGTGCAGTGCCGTCAGATCTATCGCCATCTTTTCCTTGATTGGACGTGGCGAGTGCGGAGTGTTTGTGGAGTAAACCCCGCCCCCTGTGGGCCGTCACGCAGACGATAAAAAATCTGCCACCTGGAATGACGCAATAATAAAGAAAAAGAAGCGGCAAGATTCTTCAATAAATAGATATAGAAATAGAGGGCCCACCTTTTGAATTATTATTATTAAAATTAATATTCTATTGTATTTAAGAAACCTAGGCTTCGGCACATCACATGGGCTGGGCCTCTCTGACTCTGCTTGGTTTTACCCAACCAATGCAAAAATGGGGAAATTCTATTTGCAGTTTTTTTTTGTTTTGTTTTTTTTTTTGTAGTTATTAAAAATTTATTTTTATTTTTTTATTATTTATAATCAATTTAATGACTATTCAAAGTTAATATTTTTTAAAAATATCTTCTTCCACATAGTCATAACCATTCACACATATTCATTTCTTTAACACATTTTCAAACCTCAATAATTTTAATCCACAAATACAAACTTCACAAAACATTTCCAAACTTCAATAATTTCAATCCACAAATACAAACTTCAAAAATGAAGTTTATAAAATTAAAAGTATATATATATACACAAACACATATACAATGCAGACACACACAGATATATACATAAATATATATATACAAATATACACACATATGCACACATACATATATATATATACACACACATACATACGGTGGTACAACTGCAAAGCGAGGTGCAGCAATTCGATGCAACCTCGAACCCCATGGTTCAAGGCATCTAAATGGGCCCCGAACCCTGGAGTTCGGGGAGGACTAAGCACCCCAAACTTTGCAGTTCGTTGACGCTTGGGGTTTGGGTGCGGTCACCACCGACGTGCGACTAGCACCATGGTCAACTCCAAATGCGTATATATATATATATCTATATTTGTGTGTATTTGCCCGTGTGTGTATATATATATGTGTGTGTGTGTGTGTTTGGGTGTGTATATATATATATATATATATGTGTGTGTATTTGTGTGTTTTTATGTGACTGTATTTATATATGTGTGTTTGTGTATGTGTTCGAATGCATCATCTTCATGTAAATGGGTGACCACGTATAATCGTTGACCAACAATTTATTGAGGGAGAAAGTGGTTGCAAGAGAGAGGGTAAAAATAAATTTTCAAATAAGGGTATTTTAAGTATATTAAAATATAATTGTGGATAGTAAAACTACTAGCTGCATATAGAATTTCTTGCAAAAATCAAGTTTTTACTTTTTTAATCTTTTTTTAATAAAAAAGTAATTTTAAATATAATAGTTAAGTTTTTAATAAATATATAATTGTTTTTAAATATAATAAATTATTTTTAATTTTAAAATAATTGATAGTAAATATATTATATTTATACTATTTTATTAATTAATAAAATTATTTATACTCATAAAAAGAGAGAAAGAGAAAGAGATGCAGTAAAGTAAGTGCAAAAAGGAGCATTTAAATATGGGACAACCATGATTACTTGCACTCCTCTCCCTTGAAAGTAACACTGCTTGTATATATATTGTTAAAGAAGGTGAAGCTCTTAACCACCCTCTTAAACTTGACAGCCTTCATAAAAAAATAAATAAAGATAATTAATTATGTAGAAACAAAGTTAATTATAACTTATCATCGCTAAATTAACTCTAATGAAATTATTATTTTTATTTATTTATTTATTTATGGGTGGATGTGGCATGTTTAGCTAGCTAGCGGACTTGACTTGGGAGCAGCCTAAGAGGAATATAATATATATATATATATATATATATATTGGGTCATGTTCACATTATTGATGCATGGATGACCCATTGGCCGTTGCACTTTGTCCTCTCCGGCTACCAAGTATGTGACTTTTGTTGTTGTGTTGGCTTTCAAATTAAATTAAATTTGGTGAAGGTTTGTTGGGTGGGGTGGGGGAGTGGGTGTGCATTTGAGATTTGTTGAACAACACAAGCAAAAGAAAAAGAGGACATGGAATGGGACACAGAATTATTTTAAATTTTCTAGCTTAGGAATTAGGGAGGGTGGGTGGTGGGTTGGATGAACCCCTCCCCATAATTAATGGCAGAATTTAAGTTTATTGGTGAGGAGTACTTGTGGAAGTCATTGAAGTGGGTCTCAAGATGAAGCTAGACCCCTCCCCCAAGGAGTGCGATTTTGTTCACCCCCATTTAACGGGGGTTAAAATAACTCCCATGAAAACTAACTTCCCTTCTTCTCCTCTTTGTTTCCCTCTTCTCATCTCTTCTTCTCTCTACTTCTCTTTTCCTCTCCCCCTCTTCTCTTCTCTCCTCTCCTCTCCTCTTTCCCCCCTTTCCTCTTCTTCTTCAGTTGTTGTTGTCGTCATCGCTGCCTCTTCTCGCGTATCGACCGCCTAACCTCGCCGATCGCGAGGCGATGCAGAATCGCGGCGAGGCAGGGCGATGTAGCAACGGTGTAGCGGAAGGCGACGAGAGCAAGGGATGGGGAAAAAGGGAAAGAGGGAGAGAGATAAAAGAAGGAAACGGATGGATAAAGACCCCTCCGAAATGACCTTTTTACCCCCAAACTAACGGGGGTAAAGTTATCCCGTTAAAGGGGCTGAACAAAATTGCACTCTTCCCCAAGGCTTAAAAGAATCTTTTAGTATCTGCTTTTAGGGTTGTCAACAACATTAAATATGCTAAACTAAATTTTAGAATCATTTAAGTGTGACTAAAAAATGGGAATTTTCATGTATAATAATGTAATGGGTACCTTCACATAATTATAGAAAAGACCGTTAACGCCCAAAAGTCAATTAATCTTTTTCAATTTTTCAACACTTCGAAATTTTGGATGGGATGGATAAACATTAAATCCATCTAAATAAAATAACAACTAACCTTATAAGTCATTTACCCTCATTTACCCTCGAATGTATGTTAAGATTATATGAATATGAATAAACACAATATCATAATACGGCGTGTGTGTGTGAATATTTTGCACGAATAACATAACAACGTGTAAGTAAGCAACATAAAGGTGAATCAAATACTTTTAGAGAATGTTTTTGGAGGTCTTAATCTAGATGTTTAGGTTTTACTATTCCAAATATAAAAAATCACAAAAGAAACTCACATTTCATTATTGCAAATAAAATTGTATTTTCGTTCATGTTTTTAATATAATTATATATATTTTTAAAATTTTCAAGCTTACTCATATACTGGTCTTCTTTTTTTATCCTCCATTCATCACTTTCTCGCTCGATAAAAATGAAAACTTTTGGTTTCTTGATTCTTTTCTTTAATTTTTTATCCTTCTCATTTTTTTTTAACTTTTTCTTACACTTTAAGTGTCAAAAAAGTATCCAGAGATCCTAAACTATGCAAAATCTTCTCGATTTTTCCACTAATTTGCTTTCTCTATCAATTTTGCTCCAAATATCCTCCTTTTGGTACTAAACTTTTGCCCAAAACCTCTAGATCAATAACTCCCTGCCATATGCCACCAAAACACTCAAGAGCACTCCCAAATGACCCTGTTTATAAGGTTTTTCAATCGTCGTAAACTCCCAAATCAACCAATGGGAAGCTAGGGATTTGCCGGAGGCCGTAGGGCACTCGAATACCTTGCTACCGCCCTTCATCGGAAGGAGTACCATCGCTGGTCAGTGGAGCAGCGAATCCGCTAGTCGATTTTCTTGAATTCTCACTTTGGTCCCCTAATTTTTCCTATAATTTCTGGTACGCCCTGTTCTTTCTCTTAGAATTTCACTTTGTCCATTTTATTTTTCTTGATTGTTCTTTTGACACCCTCCGAAATTGCATTTTGACCCTTATCAATGTTTTAAATTCCTCTACAATCCTCTGTATTTGCGTGTAGATTCCAACTCTCAATAGTTTTTATTTTGAGTTATAGATTCGAATTTTTTTATGGTAATTACCAAAATGTCATTCCCTTGTGTACATTCATATTTTCTATATGTATTTATCTATTTGTAAAATTTCTAAAAGTATTACATGATATACCTTTGATGTACTAAATTTGTATTAACACATCAATTATATAAATAAGACATACTTGTTAAAAGAGTCATAGTAGAAGACGAATGATCAATATGTTAGTTATTTAATATAAAAATCTAAAACTGATATAAAAATATTCATCAAATGGTTTTCTAAAATAATTTACACATAATTTCCCATAAACATCATAACTAATAAATTTTTGAAAATATGTATAACTTTAAGACATTATTTTGTGAATTTCCTAGCACCCTAGCATTAAATTGATGAAATTAATTAAAGTTGTGAGATCATGTATGAAATTATTAGAGATAGCAAATGGGTTGGGCGGCTCATGGGCCCGCCCGCTCGACTTGCCTTCCAACTTATCCCAACTCGACTCGATACTATAGCAAAAGGGCCAAGCTAGCCCGGTATTGTAGCAAACGAGCCAAGGTGGGCCACATATGCAAAATGGACCAAAATCATACGTGAAAAAATGATATTTTGCCCTCTAAAACAAATTATTGACAATAACCAAAAGAAATTTATCATTTCATGTATTGTCGTTAAGACACAATAATAAATTTATTTGTCTAAAAAAGTCGTCGACAAGCCTCCTAAATCTAGAAAAAAAAACAATTAGAGGGTGTGAGGAGATTCCTGCGCAAACACTCTAATATGTAAGTTAGACATCGAAGATAATAAAGACTGTATTGAAACCAATATTTGTCGATGTTGAGAATTAGTCGACCGTGATTCGTTTGTCCGTATTGAAGGAATGAACTTGAAGGGGAAAGAGAAATGATACAATAAGGGATTTTGAGTGGTTTGGTAAGTGTTTCGGGCACCGGTACCTATAAGGATTCCAACGTTCCAGTTAATAATGCATTCAGGGAGAACTGTGTATCAGTAGGTTGGCAGAAAAACATACATTGCCTCTAGAAAGAGCTCACTGATATAGAATGAGATGTTTCTCCGTACACCTGTCTCATGTATCTACAGGTGATGAGATGGAATATCTAGTGCCGGTGAAGGTACTCAAGTCGCAACAATATACCGTCAAGACCCTCATTAATGTGGATGAGATTTGTCATTAATAAGGATGGAATCTGACACGGGTGCACGGATACCCAAAAAGAGCCGCAATGATGCAATTTGGATGCTAATATAGGGTCAGGATGGGACCGGCATGAGCCAAACAATGGGCTGAGATGGGGGAGCCAGATTGGGCCTAGACGACCCACCAAAATAACGCTTAGTCCACAAATGTTCTCTGATCATTTCGTGACCTTCTTACTATGTGAGCTGAACAGTTCGTCCAGGGAGCTGAAAACATCTCTGAAAGCTCACTTGGCTAGGTCAGCGAGTTGGAACATTGCTGTGAGCTTGCTTGGTTCACGTGGTCTAAATTCGGACCTCAACAAAGTGTGACCTTATTCTGGTGTGCTTGAACTCGGGCCCATTGGGCTTCAAGAGACTAGGCCGCTCTACTTAGTCGAGTTCAACCCATAAAAAGGGATCTAGAAAATACTCGTAACAATATTAAAGGTATATCTTTTTAGGAATGAGTGTTTGCTTATTTATAGAGGAATATGAAGTAACTTTAAATAATTTAAAATTAAGATTTTCACAGATAATGTCTATTTTGACATTTTAAAATCTATTAGAATTAAAATTCTTATAAATAATATTTATCTCAATATTTCAAAATTATTTTAGAATTATAATTATTTATGGATAATCGTTTTTTTTTTAATATTTAGAAGAATTTTTTAATGTTGGAGTTATCTAGTTTGCATGTTTGTGTAAGACCCCCTCCCCCAATTATGAGAAAATGTACACCTATTAGCCCGAATAATTATTCTAAGTTTTTGAGCTTTTTAGATTTTTAATAAGTTTTTCTCTATAACATCACACCATATATATAGATTTTGATGTTGCATGAGGGAGAAAAAAGCAATAAACCTTGGAAGTTATTGAAAATCCAAAGTTCTCTAATCTTCTAGGGGTCTTATGGGTTTTGGGCTGTTGTAGTTCTTTTGACATTTTGAAGTATTCTTATTATGTACATGTTTTGGATGCTATTTGAAAAAATATTTTAAAATACAATGGGATCATACAATATAGTAAATTTTCATATAATTATATACGAGTATCCTTCATTTGGCTAAAGCATCATGAAAACAAATTAGTAACATCCTTGCTAGAATTTTATTATTATTTCTCTATATCTGGTAAAACAAGTCCATCTCCTAATTAATAATTTAAACTTAAAATTTCTCTCTCATATCTCTTGCATCAACTCTTCTAGAGTTTGAATGCTTGCTTAGTGATCATTAAGAGGGTAATTTTTGCTAACTCTCAAATCACAAAATGCTTGGAAGAGCAATATCATGTTACACTACTTAGTGATGATTAAGATTGGTATAAATTATATTTACAATATATATACTTGGTAATTTTCATTGAGGTGAAAATTTACTTACTTTAAATACAATCAATAAAAGTTAGTAGTTAGACACCTTCATGACATGAAGTGAGCTAGCAAATAACATCCTTCAAATTTGGCAAAATTGTAAGAAATTTTGTCATTTGAAAAATAATAATAATTACGCTTATTGTTAAAAAAAACTAGATAACTATTTTATCCATCTTTCTCTTTGTTTTTCTTTTTCTTTTTTACTCCTCTCATCCGATTTAAAAAAAAAAAACAAAGCAATTGAGAGACTACTCGAAGATAGAGAAAAAAATAAGCTCAAAGTAAATTTAGGTTTTTCGTACACAATGAATCCAAACTAGACTATTCGAAGAGAAAGAAAAGATTTGTCGAGAATAGGTCTAAGTTTATCGTCTAAAATGAACCAAAACTAGACTTAGGTTTATTTATTTATTTATAATGAACTCAGATTCATTGAGTAGAAAAGGAAAAAAAGATAAATGATAATGATGATGAACTCAAATTTATCGTACATGGAGATCGAAAAAAAAAATGATGATGATTAACCCAAATTGTTTGTGCACAGAGATACAAAAGAAAAGAAATATAAGATGGAGAGTAAAATCCTTCGTCTCAAACCAATATATCTAGGTTTGATAAAAAGAAAAAGAAAGAGAAGAACAAGAACAACAAAAGAAGAAATCAAAGAGAGGGACATAGTAATACCTTTCTATCTCAAATCTAAATTTAGGTTCAAGATAATAATGAATCAAATCTAGATTTAAAATAGAGAAAGAAAAAGTGAAAAAAGAAATCAAAGAAGAAAAAAAAAAAGAAGAAGAAAGATGAATGAAACCCTTCATTTAACATAGATTTGGATTTGAGGACAAGAGAGAGAAAAAAAAAATATGAAGATAAAGCAAATGCTCTTATTATTGTCGTTACCACTTTCACCATCAACATTCCCCCTCATCATTTCACCATGAATGGATGCCCACGTCTCATCGTTGTTTCCCTTGCAATGCCAACCACTGTCATCATCATCAATTTTTGTACGCTAAAAATATAAGGAGAAAATAATAAAAAAAATAGAAAAAATGAATTTAATTTTATAAAATTTAACAATAATTAATTGACGATGAGAGAAAATTGCAACATAACATTAAATTTTAGGAATACTCTTAATTTTTTTTTTTAAACATTAAAGGTATTTTTTTTATAATTATCCTAAATTTTAGAACTACCACGAGTAATTTAAAAAAATAGAGTAATTTTTGTTCTCAGTTATGCTGAGGTATGACCACTTGCAATAGGAAAGGTACAATATAACTACTACTTCCGTACGCATGGAATAATAATTTTTATTTTAGGTACGATATAACTACATCCGTACCCATTGAATAATTTTTATTGGAAAATGCTATCTGTACAGAAAATTTTTTACAGAAAAGTTACAGAAATGATATATCGAGATATATCGTGATATATTAACATCAAAATATCGCGATATTTTCGCGATATATCATTTCTGTTCATCCCATTCTTCTTCTCCCCCATTCCTTTGCCGCTGCAACTTTTCCTCTGCCTGCTCTCGCCGCGCCACCGCCTTGCCTCGCCGCGCCACTGCCTCGCCTCGCCGCGCCACCGCCTCGCCTCGCCTTGCTGCGCCACCGCCTCGCCTCGCCTTGCTGCACCACCGCCTTGCCTCGTCGCTGCAACCTCCGCCGCCTCGCCCCGCCGCCTCTGCTGCCTCGCACAGTCGCTTCTGCCGCTGCCGCTGCCGCCGGGGCCGATGGTGTGAGAGAGAGAGCGAGAGAGAGAGAAAAGGGGAGAGAGATGATATTGGGTATTTGGATCATTTAGGTCATTTATTGTAAGGGTAAAATGGGTATTTTATTGTTTCTGTAAATATTCTGTACAAAATTTTCTGTACAAATAACATGACCCATTTTTATTTTAGGGGACACCCATGGCTTAAAATTATAAGGGGATAAGGTGAGGAGGGTTAATTAAGAAATAAATTACATTAGCTGTCCTAGTTATGAAATTAATAAATAATTAATGTTATTGTTAGATTGAATTGTTTATAGGGATTAATCAAAAGAATAGATTAAATCGAGTGCATCGCACCTCTGCAGTTCTTTCAGGATAATAGATTAAGATGGTTTGAAAAATTCATAAATCTTGTCATTTATAGTTTGATAAAAATAATTTTAATTTTTAATTGAATCATCTAACTATTTAGAGTTTAATAATAATAATTGTTTGGTATTTAGACTTTAATAATTAACAGTAAATTGATTATGTTTGGTGTTTGAACTTTAATAATTATAACATATTTTGAAAATATGTTTAAATTTATATTTTGATTTTTATTTAAGTTGTAATTTGTTTAAACTATTTACTAGTATAGTGTCTTTTTTTTTTCTTTATAAAAAAATAATTTTGAAATAAAAAACTTAAAATATGTTAAAATGATAAATTAAAAAATTTTAGCCCCAATTTATTAATCTTCCAAGCTCAATAGAAAGTCCACTAGAAGAAATCGCACCGCATTTTATGGTGTGGTCTATAAAAATTAAATCAGATCACCTAATTTGAAATAATAATAAAATTACACATATGTCAAATTCAACGTATTAAAAGAAATTAAACCAGCCAAATCGTGCCAATAACACACCTAATTGGGCTTCTCATAAATTTATTTCTCAAACATAAGGGGAGAATTATTGATATAATGTTACATTGCATTTGTTACAGAAACCAAATTTAGAATCTATGTATATATATATTCTGAAACTTGACATAGATTATAGCTCCCACTCTCAAAGATGATTATGTATAGATTCGTAAAATAAAATCAAGCCCATTTGGCCATCAGAGACATGCCGCCGGCGCCTAAGAATACGGCGACGTAGGATTTGATCTGGAGCTTGATGTTGCGCTGCAACTTGGGACCCATGAAGTCGGCGGCCAGGAGATCCACCAAGGCCATGTAGATCAGAAGCCCCGCCGACGACGCATTCAGTAGCCCCACGGTGATCAGTGAGCTGGGGCTGTTCTCTCTGTACGTGTTTGCCAATCCTATCCCAAGCGCTACGCCAAATGGAGTCGTCACCGAGAAGAAGAACGCCATGACTGCCTTCTTCAGGGACTTGTATTCCGCCTACGTACACATATATTCATTAATTTGTACAGATCGAGATCAATGAGTTAACTAATTGCAGTGCAATTAACAATACTAGGAAGGTCATTTGATGTTGGTTAAGTAAATAACCTGCTGGATGCAGCCACCCAGGCCCATTCCTTCGAACATTTGGTGGAAACAGAGGGCGGCTACCAGCGGTTTAATGGTGCAAGTGTTGTTGGAGGCTCCTAAGGAGAGCCCTATCACCACTGAATGAACCACGATTCCCAGTTCCAGTACCTGCGAATTAAGCACAACGTACGGATTGAAGAGCTTCTTTATTAATCAATCAACTAGCTGTTGGGGGTAGAGAGTTGATAGAACTACATTGATACTGTTAATTAGTAAGTTGGTTAGGTCTTGCAACGGTTATTTTTCGTTTTGGCTTAGAGGTGTAAAGATCTAAGCATTACTACATAATTTTATCCAAAAAAAGAGCCTTTTGGAAAAGCGATAATCTTATTCTTTCTCTTTTGAGTTGCACCCGACATGGGATTCTTCGTCTTAATATATATATATATATATATATATATATATATGAAAGCTTACCATGGCTACCACTCTGTAGCGAAGCAGAGTTTTGGCATCGACTCCTTCCTTGGGAGCTGCTACAGCCCCTTGATGATGGTGGTGGTGGTGGTGGCCGCCGTGGAACTGGCCTGCGCCGCTACCCAACTCCAGTTCTCGGCGGGCGCGGTCATTATTCTCCGGGATCACGTCGCTGCTGTTTCTCTTGGTATATACGCTGGTGCCCAGCGCATCCACCATGAGAGTAACAAGGGCCGACAACATGGCGACGAAACCGGTGAAAGGGAACTTGTGCCAAGGATGCTCCTTGAGGCAGCTGGACGACAACATATCGAAGGAGTCCGGCAAGACGTGCATGAAGCCGGTACCCAGGATGATGCCGGACGCGAAGGCCTTGACGACGACGAAGAGGCCTCGTTCGGGATCCAGAGCCGGGACGGAGCGAGTGACGAGGGGCAAGCCGACGCCGATCATGCTGGTGACGAGGATGGCGACAATGGCGATGATCTTGAGCGGCAAAGCCTTGGACTTGTCCACGCAGTCGCCGGATTCCGCCTGGCAATCCTCCGGAACGACTCCCAGCGCCGGAGAGGTGAAGCTGCAGAGGAGGACAGCCAGTACAAAGATGAGTAGTTTCACAGCCATTGAAGTGCCGGCCATGGAATATCTCTCAGTACTCCCTGTACGTCAGCACCTTTTTTTCTCTCTGAGATTTTCAGTTTGTCATTTTAACACGCGATATATAGAGAGAGAAACACGCGACGTCATGTGCTCCGAGTCAACTATATTCACTCTCCCAAGTGAATGGAATGGAAAGATACCTAATTCTATAATTAAGGAATCATTTCATATTTAATTCCAAAATTATTTATTAATTTATATTAAGGATAATATTTTTATTTGTGTAATTCTTGTCGCACTGAAAGAAAGTCAACAATCCACAATTGCAGGTCATCTTGTACTGCCAACTCAGAGATGATAGCTTACGTGGCAATGCTTTTGGTTTTGGAAGACGAGAAAGGCATGCTTTTGGGCGCCGGAAAGTCTTGCGCGTTCCGGCCACGGGGCATGCACGTGCCCGCCAGAGGCTTAATTGAAGCTGACATGGGCATGCGAATCATTTTTTTTAAATATAAATTTTGATCTCATCTATTATTATACTATATATATATTGTTAACCCATATAATAATATGATGCTAATCATTATTATTTTATATGTATATTTGTTTATATATATATGCTAATCATTTCACACGCAAAGAGCGCTTTCAGTTTCTACTATTTTATTATATTTAATATATTTGTTTTAAATATATGTACGGTACCTTACCAATGGATAAAGGATAATGCTATTGGTACATCTTTGTGTAGTACACAAAGGTGTACCAATGACAAAAAAACTCCCTTGAGGTGCATAGAAGCGCGTGAGGCGCACGAGAGGTGCAGGGCATTTTGGTCATTATATTCTTGATGTAGTCCAAGATGTACAAAATTGTTGTACATCTAACATGATCCATGGATAAATGTCAATGATCACCAAAGCACATGTATGTACGGTCGGTTGTGGAGTGTGACTTGTGAACAAAACGACGATTTATATATTTAAGGAAACTAATTAATTATATCATTAGTTATATATATATATATATGTATAGCTACAATATATATTAATTAAGTGCCATACATATATATATATATTTAGTCGAGGAACTAATTAATATATACTCTTACTAATATAGTTGATCTAGACTGCCGATCGACGAGCTAGCCAATATATATGTCACAGCAAATGGAGTTTGTTCAGCTTGGCTTAATTATGTGGCTTCTAAAGTTTTTTACTTCATTCATTTAGTAAAGACATGTACAATGAAAGTTGTTATAAAAGTTGCTTTTTTTGGAATTATTATTATTACGTGTGTCAATATATTTTGATTAATTGATGATAGTACTGGTTGGCGCAAAGACGACAGTACTGATTTTGATTGATTAATTGCAATGAATTACAGCCATATCAGCATCAATTAATACGCCTCGATCGGGACGGCCATTGGGCTTGCCCCAACCTCACCACACTCGCCAACCTATGGACATGCATTCACGCAGCCCGCGTTGTTGTAAGATATGCCAAGTAGCTTAAGCATGAGGTGACATGGTGCAATTGGAGCCGCAGTGGCATACTAAAAATGAACCAACACCCCCTCTCTCTCCCCTGGCTTCACTATTATCTATTCTGGGATAGTTTTCTTCTTGTCGTTGGTAATGGTAGTTATCTGGACATTAATTAGGGCATGCAGTTTTCATGCTACCAGAGTTGGTCATATATATATTTAAAAAAAATGGCCGATTAGAGTTTACCCAATCATATCAATTGAATTGATCTAGTCAGTCCAGAATCCAGGCAGCTGGCCTCAATTCGATCTATTACTACAATATGAATTAACAAAAATTCGATATAAATCTCATGGATGGGCAACTGGGCATCATAATATTTTGGAGTTTTAGTGCACAAAATTGTCACTCCAACTACCCAATAGTTTATTAATTTGTAGCACATCAAGTCGTATGCTTGTTTGCGCGTGTCTATATATATTGCTCCATATGGTGCTGAAAGATCACAGAAAATAATTGAAGCCGGGAGTAGTGAGATTCAAAATGGCCACTTCAATAGCTGTGAAGCTGATCTCCGTGGTCGCCATCCTCCTCTGGAGCTTCACCTCTCCGGCGCTGGGAGTTGTCCCGGAGGATTGCCAGGCGGAATCCGGCGACTGCGTGGACAAGTCCAAGGCTTTGCAGCTCAAGATCATCGCCATTGCCACCATTCTCATCACGAGCATGATCGGCGTCGGCTTGCCACTCGTCACCCGCTCCATCCCGGCTCTGGACCCCGAGCGTGGCCTCTTCGTCGTCGTCAAGGCCTTCGCGTCCGGCGTCATCCTGGGTACCGGCTTCATGCACGTCTTGCCGGACTCCTTTGATATGTTGTCGTCCAGCTGCCTCAAGGAGAATCCCTGGCACAAGTTCCCTTTCACCGGTTTCGTCGCCATGTTGTCGGCTCTTGTGACTCTCATGGTGGATGCGCTGGGCACCAGCGTATATACCAAGAGAAACAGCAGCGACGTGATCCCGGAGAATAATGACGGCGCCCGCCGAGAGCTGGAGTTGGGTAGCGGCGCAGGCCAGTTCCACGGCGGCCACGGCCCCCACCACCATCAAGGAGCTCCCAAGGAAGGAGCCGATGCTAAAACTCTGCTTCGCTACAGAGTCGTGGCCATGGTAATTAAGAGCTCAATAGTAGATTACAAGCAGCATAAGATTACGCTTGCCTGTGAGATATTCTTTTCAAAATAAAAACTACTTGACAATGCTTAATTGTTGGTGCCTCTAAACCAAAGCAAATAATAAGCGGCGATATTGTTCTATAAATTTTGTTCCGGCCAGTTAATTGATTAATCGAAACGTACTTATATAATTGACAGGTACTGGAACTGGGAATCGTGGTTCATTCAGTGGTGATAGGACTCTCCTTGGGAGCTTCTAACAACACTTGCATCATTAAGCCACTGGTAGCCGCCCTGTGTTTCCACCAAATGTTCGAAGGAATGGGTCTCGGCGGCTGCATCCAACAGGTAATTAACTCAACTAACATGTAATTAGTGTTCTTTCTAATCTTATTAATTGCACTGCAATTAATTAATTCATTTATCGATCTCTGTACAAATTTAATTAATGAATATATATATACATATATATAAAGGCGGGATATAAGTTGTTGAAGAAGGTAGTTGTTATATATATATATGTGAAACATTAATTGCAGCCAAGCTTGAGAGGCCTCTTGCGGCAACCTGGGCTGCCATTTTGGGCGCCCATTGGATGGCCCAAAGAGGCAGCCATCTTGGGCCAGCCCATTTGTTGAATGCTTTAGCCGTTTGTCGTTTAGTCTTTTGCTGCTGTCTTTTGCACGATTACATCCAGACCATCGGTTCTCTCTTTTTGCTGAGGCGATCCAAGCCATCCATTCCAGCTATAACTCACCTCGAGATTACCGAGATCAGCACGCATTGAAGGCGAGCTTGATTGAGGGGGGTTCGGGCAGAGTGTCGATCATTTTCTTGCTTAGGGTTTTTTCATCTGTTTATGCTCTCTCTCGTTCTCTCTCTGTAAATGTGTAAAGTCGTCTTCTGTATAGCGTCTTCCTGATTTTTGTTTTTGGTGTAAGGTAAGCTCCTAATCTGTAAGTGATTTTGTGGCTTATTGTTTGAGAAATCAGGGTTATTTTTGCTATTGTTTTGTAATCAGATTGAACTTATTATAGTGAAAGTGAGCTCTTCTCATCGGAGCTCAAGTGGATGTAGCCCTAGTTTATGGGGTGAACCACTATAAACTCTTGCGCCTCCTGTCTCTGATTTATTTTACATATTGTCAATCTTGGATGTTTTTATTTATCTGCTTCGTGTGAGTTCATCTGAGGGATTTTGACGTTGAGTTTGTGTTTGGAGATTTTGCTATCTCACTCTCTCTTTTTTGGTACCTCATTTCAAAAATTCTTGTAAAAGTTCTGGACTTCTTTAAGCATTATTTAAGTGTCCATTTTTCTCTGGGGTGAGTACATTGGAAGAAAGACTTTGAATGCTAGAAATTAATAGCAAAAACATACCAACTGAAGAGTAAGAAATCTGAAGTGAGCAAAAAATATAGAAATATAATGAAACTACCAAAAAAGATTGCCACGTATACAACATCAAAGGGAATAGATGATGTAGTGAAAGCAGAAAGGTAATGGGTTTCGATAATGGGGTCTCCGAGAGGTGAAAGTGAAAGAGAGAGTGAGAAGTCCGTAATGGGATTTCAATAATGGGGTCTTCAAGAGGTGAAAGTGAAAAAGAGAGTGAGAGGCAAGAGAGAAGTCAAGGGTGAAGTTGTTTTTTACATTGAGGGTTAAATATGTAATTTTCTTGGAGTTGTCTACCATTTTGTTCGTGTAGCATTTTCCTTAATTAATTGGGATAAATTTTAACTCATCAATGATTTATATCTTTGTTTGCACAAGAGTTGGTTCATCAGTTGCTACCTAAAAGAGATTAGATACTTTGTCCAGTCTATATAGGCACATGCATGTTTTCTACCCTTTTGTTCGTGTAGCATTTTTCTTAATTAATTGGGATAAATTTTAGCTAATCAATGATTTATATCCCTATCCACATAAGAGTTGCTTCATCAATTATTACCTAAAAGAGATTAGCTACTCTGTCTAGTCTATATATATAGGTACATGTATATCCACCTAAAAGAGATTAAGTACTCTATCTAGTATATATAGGCACATGCATATCCACCTAGACTAGAGATCAAATGAATGAAAGATATATAGAAACAAAAATTCAGCTCTCCCCTCAAAATATATAGGCTGGATCAAAGATTTACTTCATTGCAAAACAAGAAAGAAATTCCTAGCTAGACAGAAAGAAATGCCAACTATATGTATAAGGACACCCTGTTGGAGGATAAACTAGGCCCACTTTGCCATCAAAGACATGCCTCCTGCTCCTAATAGAACTGCAATATAAGCATACACTTGAAGCTTCATGCTTCCCTGCAGCTTAGGCCCCATAAATTCGGCTCCAAGAAGATCCACCAATGCCATATAGTTCAGTAGCCCCGCGGATGATGCATTCAGAATTCCCACCACTATCAGAGCTGTTGGGCTGTTGTCGCTATACACACTTGACAAGCCAATCCCCAGGCCAATCCCAAGCGGTGTGGTGGCCGAGAAGAAGAACACCATCGTCGCGTTCACATAAGTCCCATATTCGGCCTAATTAATCAAGCGGAAGAAGTCAGATGGCATAGCGTCATCGTCCTATATATAATTTAGTATAATAATCCAATAATTAATTAATATACAGTTTTGTATATATCCAGACAGCATTTTATAAGAAAAGTTTTTATTGACCTGAAGTATACATCCTCCGAGCCCCATTCCTTCAAACAGTTGGTGGAAGCAAATGGCTGCGACCAGCGGTCCGATGGTGCATGGATTATCGGACGCCCCCATGGACAGACCAATTACCACCGAGTGCACCACAATTCCCAGTTCTAGCACCTGCAAAATTGATCAAAAACCAGTACTCCAATGAAAAACCCATAGATCATGAACAAGGATTGATAACTAAACCTCTCAATAGTACACCTCAATTATGTACTCTTCTGATATAATGAGTTGAGATGTATATATTAATTCAAAAGTATTTTAATTAAGAATTTGCTAATTAATGAGCATTAAAAACACAATCAAGTTCGACTCAACTCAGGCCATTTACAGCTTTATGCATGGTTTGTACCTGAACGACGACACAGGAGTAAATCACACCAAAAGTCACAAAATTTTGGTCTTCTTTTAAATTTAGTTACTAAATTTCAATTTCTTGTAAAGTGATAACAAAATTTTAAAATATCTTACAATGTGATTACTAAAGTGATTTTTTGATGGTTCTTAACCAAAATTGTTGATGTGACGGTGATGTGGCCATTGCCACGTCAACAATTTGGGTAAAAAATTATTCAAAAATCATTTTAATAACTATATTACAAAACATTTTAAAGTTTTATTATCATTTTACAAAGAATTAAAGTTTAGTGATCAAATTAAAAAAGATGTCAAAATTTTGTTACTTTAATGTGATTTACCCATGACACGGTATCGGAGCAGTTGTGACTAAGTCTACTCAAGCCCATCAAAGCCATGTCCATGGCCGTGCCCCAAATTCTGCATCTCCACGGACCCATCCGTAACCCGCTTCTCCATCATAATCTTAGAGCAACGCTTCTTATAAAATCTCAACGCGAACGAATACACCATCAGAGTCCCGATGGCGGAAACCATTGCCACGAACGTAGTAAACGGAAACTTCCTCCATGGATTCTCCGGTTAGCACGCCGACGTCAGGCAGTCGAAAGAATCCGGCAGCACGTGCATGTAGCCGGTGGCCAGTATGACGCCGGACGCGAACGCCTTCACCAGAACGAACAAATTCGGGTCCGGTTTTAGCGCCGGCACTGCACGCGAGAACAGCGGCAGGCAAATTCCGATCATGCTTGCTGCGAGAATGGAGGCCACGGCCACCAGCTTCAGCTTCAACGCAATGGCCTTGTCGTGGCAGCCACCGGCCGATGTCTCCGAGCCGCATTCGGGAGGTGCGACGCCGGCTGGAGACTCGCCGGAAGCCGCCGACGCGAGAGATAGGAGAAGGAAGAAGGAGAATATGTGGAAGCTTGGGGATTTAGCCATGAATGTGCTGTGCTGGCTTTCGAACTTGGTGGGTATGTATGTGTTTATATATAGATCGCTGATTCACCGCTGTAAGTATAAAATGACAGGAATGGGCTTGATCCGAGGCCAGAATGGGCGGGGATTCTCACTGTAAGTAATGTAAATATTGAATTATGGAGGGCATTTGTACAAGGAAAATGAAGAAGATGGAAACTCGTGGGTGCCGTGTGGGGCGTATTTTCTGCCACTGACATGAACAACTGCAGAACATGTCAGACTTAGATTTTACAGAAATTAAGGATGACGTGGCATTCTTATTTCAAATTATCCCATTCCACCTCATGGGTGATTGGTGACGTGTGATTTCAAAGAATTTTGTTTTTTTTTCCTTAAAGAAATTTCTTTATCAAATGAGAGTTCTTCTACACTACCCGAATGAGCTATACCGAAATCTTACCGAAACCCATTTGATTTGACAAATTTACCCCACACCCTCAACAATATTACAAATCTGCCATTGAAGGTTTTCTAACCTCATTCTCCCCTGCTGTCCTTTCTCTCTCTGTCCACCTCTCTCTTTCTCTTCGTGACGTGCGTCTCCTCCACCACCGACGTGCGTCTCCTCCTGTAGTCGTTGCTCCTCACCAGCAACGACGTATCTCGCTCTCTCTCTCTCTCTCTTGCGTGCGCGTGCGACCGGGCCTCCAGAGTGCCTTCATTCGTTTTGGCCATTTGTATCTCCAATGTCTCCAGTGTTGTTGTCTCTTTGGCTGCCCAAATGCTCGTTCCGATCGTCGCTCTCTTTCTCTCTCTTTCTCGTGCAAGCACAAGCGTCTCCGGCTACCCTTCGTAGCGTTCTGGCCATTCTCCAGTGCGTGATTTTATTATACATTTGTAATTTGAGTTATTATATAATCTAATTTTTGGAGATTTAGCTGATTGATTCAATTTTGTATTTGTCTTAGACGATTAATTGTTCAAACCCTTCACATGTTATTTTGATACTATGAGCATGCCACCAGAGCGTTCTGGTCATCTTTCGATTAATTTTGTATTTGTCTTAGCCAATTTTGCATTTGGTTTACAGTCCATTGTTTGACTTTTGATTTGATAATATGGTGCTTAGCAATGGGGTTTGTTTGAGAAGTGATATCCTGTAAATAATTTCACATGTTATTTGTATTTGTTTGTTTGAGAAACAATGGGGTTTGATTTGATACTATGGTGTTTGATTTGAGAAACAATAGATGAACTAATATCAATGGGATTTGTTTGAGAGATTTTGCACGCCCATATTTCTTAAACATTATGATAGACCAAGTTGGGGTTTGTTTACAGTGAATGTAAAGGTAATGTAAGGGAAGTGAAGACTTTTCCTATATGCATATATGTATGTATTTGTTGAGAATGCTATTATTGGCATGTGGTTATTGGAAAATGTTGTTTAATATTGAAGGGCATAGGATTCTGAGCAGACAGTGAGTAGTGAGTGGTGGTGGGTATGGTCCATCTTTTAGGCCAGTGAAAGTTGGATCAAGGATGCAGCGATTAAAATGTTGTCTATCTTCTTGCTGGTCACTCTGCTGCTTCAGCTTCATTTGCACAAGATTTGATCTGATTGTCACTCTGTTTTAGCCTCTGCAATCTCCACACAGGTAAGAATTGACTCTCTCATGCCTCTGTTCATCAACAACTACTATTGGGTTGTATTGTTTATGTGGGTTCAATTGTAGTGTTTTTTTGGGTTTTGATTAAGGTTGCGCATATGTGAAACAGGGGTATTTAAGGAGCTAGTATCTTAAAAAAGTCTTTCTTTTCTCTTTGAGGCTTGTATGCTTTGGTGTGTAAATTGTGCACGTTTGTGTTTATATGTTGAACTAAGCTTGCCATAGAACCTAAGGTTTTTTGGTTATTGGTTATTAACTAAAAAATGGGACCTTTTCTTTTATAAAATAGATTCTAAAACTCTTTACAGTGGCTATCTACTACTTTTCTGTTCTTCTTGGAAGTATGATTTGAAGTGAATTACGGTCCTAAATTTTGGAAGACCTTATCTTTTTTAGCTCGGTTGACCATGTCATCATCAAGAGCTACCCAATCTTTAGGCAATTCAGGCCGGTTGATCATGTCTTTTTTGTTTGTTTATTTATATCAGCCAAGTTGGGGTTTGTTTCCAATGAATGCAAAGGTAATGTAAGGAAAGTGAATTTGATGGTATTTTGTTTGTTTATTTATATCAGGTCATTGCCGATGCTCAAAAGTTGAGTAGGTTGTTTACATTGATTCCCCTTTTATTGGTAGATTGTTGGCTGATTTGATTACTTTTAGATAATAATTATCGTTTATCCTTTTGAACAACAGGAACTGTAACAAGAACTATAACAATGAAAAAGAACTATGGAATATGCCACAGTTGTAGACAGCTGGGACACTGGTTAGATGACTGTAAAAAAAAATGGCGCTGCCCAGACTGTGGACAAGGATTTATAAGATGGCTAGAGGTGGAGAAAATGTCACCGAATTGAGGGAGGTTGTTCTTCTCTTGTGACAAGAAATGTGGATTTTTTAAGTGGGATGAAGGGGAATCAAGTGCACGTGACTTAGAAAAATCTGACAGTAAGGTTGACACAGAAGATTTGGCTCGACTACTAAAAATGTGTACACAGATAAGTAATGAAGACGGCGTGGAGATATCCCTTAATATAACCATTCGCAAGGGTAAGGGAAATGTGGACAAGAAGGGAAAAGAAAAGTTGTAGGTGGAAGCAATTTTAGTTGTACTTGTGCATGTTTTGAGGAGTTTATTTCTCTTTGTTTTCAATTTTAGTTGTACTCTTGGCTGTGCAAGTTGTAAATTTTGTTTAAAACCTCTTTTTCTATGAATTTAAAGATAGAGATGGGAACGGGGTCGGTCGGCCCATGGGCCAGCCTGGCCGGCCCGCCTCATAGCCCAGCCCGGCCCGTTACTGTAGCAAACAGGCCGGGCCGGCCTACCTAACACAATAAGGGCCGTGTCGGGCCAGCAATATATGGCCCGCAGCTCGGCCCAACCCGGCCCATCAAAATGGCCCGTGGGCCAGCCCGTCAACTGGCCCGCTAAAATGGCTTGGCCCGGCCGATTAAAAAATAAAAAAATATTTAAAAAATTATTTTTGTATTTAATAATTATAAACATAATAATTAAAAATTATGTTTCTTGTAAATATAATTTTATTGTAATGTTTGTAAACATAATTTTAGTGCAATTTTTGTAAACATAATGTTTACTGTAAACATCATAATTTTACAAACATCAAAATTATAAATAAACATTAATAAACAATGTTTATTAATGTTTACTAAACATATTTTAAACATTAATATATTTATTAAACATATTTTAAAAAATATTAGTTATATTTGGGAAAAAATAAAAAAATATATTTAAAAAATTATATATAAAAAAATTAAAAATAAATGGCTCACGGGCCGGCCCAAATAGCCAAGCCCACGGGTCGGCCTTGCCCAATAGGCCCATGGGCCGGCCCAGCAGGCCCATGGCCCGACTCGGCCCACTTTGACCTACTTATTAAGGGCTACAGGGCCGTGCCGGGCCTAAGTTTCCATTTCCTTGGCCCGACCCGTTTCCTTCGTGGGCCAAATTCAGCTTGGCCCACCAAATGGGCGGGCCAAGCGGGATGCGGGTCGGGCCGGGCCGGCCCGCCCATTTCCCATCACTAATTTAAGATAGTGAAGTTAATTGTTCAGATTATGGATTATGGATTATAATGGTAAACCAAATGGGACATTTAGGTGATAAATGTGAGCATGGTAAACCAAATGAAATACTCAGATAATTGTTCAATTTTAGTTGTACTCGTGGTTGTGCAAGTCTATTTCACTAAAAGAAGAGTTATCTTTACCAACAATTCTTGAAATATTTTCTATAAGCATTTAACTGTTTATATGAAAAAGGAAAAAGAAAATGTGGGCATGCTTATTCAAGTCCAGAACACATGTCCACATGTTTAAGTGAACAAAGTTCCTGCAAGTTTCATTGAACACAACAATCTGTATGAACAAAGCATTTAACTTGAAATCCCATATGAGTTCTTCTACACTGACACAACAATCTGTAAGTTTCATTGACAGAGTTCTTCTACACAACAATATGCATCACGAAAGGAAAGACATAAGCCTACTATTTGCCAATAATAACATATGGCTCAATAATATATCCTTGCTGTGGGTTCATTGAACAATAATACAGCAATCACGAACAATAATACAGCAATAACGAATAAAATATGGTTCAATAATATATCCTTGCATGCTAACAACAACTTTCTCAAAAAGAAATTTCTATCACAAAACATAATATATCCTTAAATTTGTCCACTATCAAGCATCAATTTTCTTCTTCTACCACAGCCGATCTAGAGCATTATCTGGGATTCTCGAACAAGAAGAGAATTCGTGCACTCTCGAGCATCAATTCATCCACTGTCCACTGAAGACAATGAAAGCATTGTTAAAAAAACAAATCACTGTAAATCCAAAAAGCCAACCATCATTAAAAAAACAAAGAGCAATCTAACTTAAAATAAGACATGCTGCCTTCAAATAAGAATAGTTTCAAATGACAAAAATAGACAAGTGAATAAACTCAATAATTTCTTCCTCTGCAAAAACTTAATAATGAACAACAAATCGTTGTGTTGGAAGTATAATTACAAATTCACCTATTCCAAGTTATTGTCTTCCTCGGGACGTCGATGTGGCATATAAGTTGGCATTAATGGTTGACCTATTTCATAAGTTGGCACCCAATTCACTCCATAAGCTTTATAGTTAACATTCTGCTAAGAGAATAACAAATTTCAGTTTAACTACAAAAATGACAAAGTATAATATATAAGTATCGATATAACAATCACACACCATCATTTGTTGTGAGTAAGTGAGTGGGGTTAGCACAAGATTTACTGCATCTCTTGTTGCTTGATCAGGTTGTGCATTATTTTCCATTGAGTGTTTTGTTTTGCTTGACGTTGAAGTTACATGTGCAAAAAAACAGTATAGACCATTATATGCGAAAATTTGACACTAGCAATAGATAATAAAAAACTAAAATAGAGTTGTAAACATACTTTGCGTTTATTGGTACTCATTTCCAATGACCCCTTTTGACGAAGTTTTCTAGGAGCTCCCTTTATTTTAGTGCATTGCGGATCCAAAATGGGACTGAATGATGTCCTTGTAGCTTCGCCACAATCAGAGGATATTTGAACACTGCCTTGGGAAAGGAGATTACTGCCATAATGTGTTCTCAGTATCGATATGGTCAGATTATTCAGTTGATTTTCGAGCAACTCCATGAACTCGCTAGTACGTTCTTCATCATCTACTACCAAATTTGCCACCTTGCCAGATAAACTTAGCAATTGTTCGTATCTTACCTGCTCAAGAGTGCTAACCCAACCATTGTAATTGATCTTAACCCTTGTGTATGCTCTACAAACATCTCTCCTCCATCTCCTCATAATATAGCTGTCGGGAATAAATTCCACATCGTTTCGAATCAATATTGAAAGAGCATGTCTACAAAGTATCCCTCGAAACTCGAATAAGTGACAGCTGCAAAAAATGTGACACTTCTCTCCCTCAAATATAACTGTAAACCTCTTTTTCTTTTTTATTTCATCGAGTATGATATCTTCTTGGACTTTGTACCTAGATCCAGGATAGCCGACCTCAGTAGAGATAATATCGCAATACACTTTACCAGTTAGCTCTGCTTGAAATTCTTTGAATTTTGAAATTGTGTAAACCTCTTGGAATTGTTTCTCAATACAATACCTAGTTGTGCATGGTACTATCTGTGAATATAACTTAAAATCTGCCTGAAACTCCTTCTCGACTTTACACCTCAAAGCTCGCTCATACTGTTCAACAAATAGCTTCAACGAGGTTTTTGAGTTCACATACCCGTCAAAAAACGAATTTACACTTTCACTCTGTTGCGTTGTTGACATCCCAGCCCAAAAACTTGTTCTCAAATAACAAGGTATCCAACGGTCTCGTTCTCTAAAAAGCCAAACAACCAAGCATTGTCATGCAATGTGTACATATCAATCAATAAACCCCAACCCGTTCAAATTCTTCTGAATGTTGTGATTCGTAGACCACTTCGTGCACAGCCGATAGTATTGAACCCTTATGAGGGTGGCCCCCAAATTTTTCTAGCAACTTCTTAGGTATGTGCCACAAACACCATCTATACCCCGTGTTTGAAAAAACAACTTAAATGGCATTTTGCATTGCCCTATCTTGATCAGTTATTATACCGATGGGCGCCTGACCTTCCATGCACTCCAGCCAAGTCCTAAATAGCCAAACGAAAGTCTCAGTATCCTCACTGGATACTAAACCACAACCAAACAACATCGATTGTCCGTGATGATTCACACCAACAAAAGGGGCAAACGACATGTCATATTTATTTGTCAAGTATATGGTATCGAATGTCACAACATCGCTAAATTCCTTGTATGCTTGTCTACACCTATTATCAGCCCAGAATACATTCTTTAGTCGACACTCATCATCCACATCCACTCAAAATAAAAAACCAGGATTGTGTGCTTGCATTTTTGAAAAGTAGACTTGTATCGCAGCTGTATCTCCCTCCCCAAGTCTTAATCTCCTAATCTTATCAATGTAGTTTCTACAATCCATTTCAACAAATGATAAATTCTCATATCCACCTGCTTCAACGATAGCTGAATTGTAACTTTTGTGCATCAGAATATCAGCTATGTCATTTACTTCAATCTTTCGTTTCACTTGTTCGCTTAATTGTCGATTACATCGATACAACCTGGATTTCAAATGACTTGTTTTGTGATTATGCTCCAAAATGACTTTGGTAACACGCCATGTTTCAATCACATCTATCGCAGCTGTCAGTCTAGCTAAACACCCTATTTTATTAGTCGATTGAGGCTTGAACGAGCAGCTTGTATCACTACTTGCCAAGCCTTCTCGACTGCAAGCAAATGTCACATATTTCAACGTCCCATTATTATCAGCCCAGAATACATTCTTTAGTTGATACTCATCATCCACATCCACACAAAAGAAAAAACCAGGACAGTGTGCTTGCATTTTTGAAAAGTAGACTTGTATCGCAGCTGCATCTCCCTCCCCAAGTTTTAATCTCCTAATCTTATCAATGTAGTTTCTACAATCCATTTCAACAAATGATAAATTCTCATATCCACCTACTTCAACGACAACTGAATTGTAACTTTTGTGCATCGAAATACTAGCTATGTCATTTACTTCAAGCTTTCGTTTCATTTGTTTAGTCAATTGTCGATTACATGGATACAACCTGGACTTCGAAGGACTTGATTTGTGATTATGTTCCAAAATGACTTTGGTAACACATCGTGTTCCTATCACATCTATCGCAGCTGTCAGTTTAGCTAAACACCCTATTTTATTAGTCGGTTGAGGCTTGAACGAGCAGCTTGTATTACTACTTGCCAAGCCTTCTCGACTGCAAGCAAATGTCACATATTTCAACGTCCCATTACTGTAATACCTCATGTGTAGAGAAGATTGACACGTAATTTCAATGAGTTTAGAACACCGAAAAATTGATTTTATAGCAATTACAGGTACCGAATCAACTGAAGGGAATGCCTCAGAGTGAAATTGTCTAAGGAAAATTATATGGTCTCGACGAGCGTATCGAGATAGGATTTATGGTATCGAAAGAAATCGAATTCGGAACAGTTTTCAGTACAGCAAAAATACAGGTATCGTTTAGGCTCTAAAACCGAATCGTTGTAGGAGGCTCCCGAAAAATCAACGAAACCCTAGGAGGGCTCCGGTTTTGCATAACCAACAAACCTTCAGTGGTTTCAAGAAGAAACAATAGCCCGATGAGGACACTGGGGCGAATCGTCATTTTCGACTAAGCTTTGAAATTATTAATTTTGCGTTTTCAGTATTAAAATGTAAATTTAATTCAGTGTTCGAGGGTATAATTGAAATTACGAAGTTGCCCGAGTGATATAAGATAAAAATTGAAAGTTAATGGTATAATTTCTTATAAATATTAGTGTAATTATACACACACACACACATATATATATATATATATGAAATGTTTGTAGCAGCAGGGGCGTAAAGCCATCTTCTTGGCCGAAATTTCTCTACAAATTGGAATAGGTGGAAGAGGGTGGCAGCGAGATTCAAGGGAGTAGCAACAAGGTTTGAGGAGATTGCGCATTAATGCACTATACACATGCGTGATGGCCAGCTTGTAAAATCCGCATGGCCATGCCTCTGCAAATCTTCTGCAAACGGCGTGATTTTGTGCTAAGAGAAGTGGCTAAAGGAGTTGAGGATGGACGTTGCCTATAAATAGGCAGGGAGTTTGGCCATTGAGAAGCATCAAAGCAAGGGAGAGAGAGAGAGAGAGAGAGGGAGGGCCGAGATCGGCCATGGCAGCAGCAGCAAAGCTGTTGTTCGGCAACCATGGCCGACGCGCAGCAAGCAACTGCGACGAAAGGCGAGGCGAGTGGCGTGGACGAGATCAGCAAGCACCGGCCGAAGTGGCCGAAGGCGGCCACACGGCAGCGGCAGCCATGGCATCCGCTACAAGCAGCAGCGGTAGGGGCGGTGCGTAGGCGCGGCCGCCCGCGGCGAAGGGCATGGCGGGGGCTGCGGCGGCGGCGCTGGCAGTGGCTCACAACGACGATGAGCTGAAGCCGAGAGTTGCAGGTGGTCGCGCGGAAGAAAGGAGAAGGAAGAAGAAGAAGAAGAAGAGAAGAGAAGAGAAGAAGAAGAAGAAGAAGAAGAGAAGAGAAGAGAAGAGAAGGGAAGAAGAAGAAGAAGAAGAAGAGAAGAGAAGAAGAAGAAGAAAAAAAAGAAAAAAAGAAAGAAAATAGGAAAAAGAGAGTTGCAAGATGCAAGGGAAGCGGGAGGAAGAAGAGGAGGAGGAAGAAGAAGACAGGAAAAAGAAAAAGAAAAAAGAAAGAGGAAGAGAAAAAGAAAAGAAAAGAAGAAAGAAAAATTAGAAAAAAATAGAAAAAATGTTAGAAAAATCCCAGAAAAATTCTAAAAAATAGGGAATTATGTTTCGGTGATATTTCAAAAATTTTAGTGAGAAAAATAGCTCGAGCACGCGTTTCAAGGATATGGCACGCATACCGAGGAAATCGGAGTGCTAAGTCAAGGTGAGTAAAATTCTCTAGAAAATTTCAGAAATTTCAAAATATTATTTTATGAATTTTCGTAGTGAAATATTTGAGAAAATATTTCTAGAAATATTTAATTTGAAATTATTGAGGAAAAATAGGAGGAAATAGAGAGAAAATTAAAGAAAATGCCAGAAATTATGGAAAAATAGGATTTAATATTTATTCAAATACTTATGGTGATTAGGATGCTTTGAGGTCAAAGTTGAGGTGTCTGGTGCGAATTTTGAGGTTGGCACGTAAATCGAGGTAAAGCACAAATTTTGAGGTAGCACGATAAGCTCTAAAAGGTAAGTGGTACTTTCTCGAAAATATTTTAATCATATTGACATGCCCTGATATGTATCTATCACGTAGAATGCATACATGACTATGAAATGCATGATTACACGTTGATATCATTGATCACACGCATATGAGGCCGTAGGGAGTACGAACTGGCACCGCTACCTTACCAAGGGTGCACCCATACACCCCGGCTTCGAAAGAGGTGGCCGCTAAAATGGTAGGTAGCATGAGGGGTGCAGTTGACACCTACGATGAAAGACATTGCATACGTACATGACACAGCATTATGTACCCTTACTTAGATGGTTCATCATCTAACTTGGGTTCGCCCCTAGAACATTCAACGTTCCAGTCGGGACTTGCAGTGATGATACCAAGGTTGGAGATGTGTAATGATGTGAGACGTCAAGAAACGAGGAAATGAGCAATGTTAGGTTGTAATATGAATAGTTGAGAATTAAGTACATTTATTTTATTTTTAAAAGCTTATGTAATAACTTTGTAATAAATGCTATGTCTAGTTATTCATATATGTATTGCCATGAGTAAGTTCGGTTCAGCTTCCGCTTTGTATTTATTTTCTAGTGTAGATATCTCGCACTAGATAAGGTCTTAGGGAATTTCAAGATAATGTAATGATAAAAAAAAAAAAAAAGAGACCAAATTTCCTAAGGCATAACACGCCCTGAAAAAGTGGGCTGTTACAATTACTATCCTTTTTCGAAGTTCTTTTCCTAACAGGGAAACTCACACTATAAGCATATGCTTTATAAAATTCAAAAAGCTCATTATGGTCCTTAAACTTCATCCCAACCGTAGGCACGGTCTCCCTAGCCTCTGATGTGCATTCGTTGTCTACCCCTACTTCAATCTCATCATCAGAAACTACCACATTCTCTTCGTCAGCATTCGGAAATTGATCTAAGAGAGACAAATTTATCAGTCTATTCAATTTCAAATCAAGAATTTAATCTATCTAATTTTATATGTATAATGAATTAAATTCACATGGGTTGTCAGCTTACTCTCACTGAAATGTTTGGATAATAAACAAGGGCTCAAAGCATAACAAAGCCATTATTAACATTTAGAGAAATTCTACACTACCGCAACACAAGAGATCATCTAATATTTTAAACTGCAATCTATAAAGATGATAACAACCAACGAATCCATTAACAAAACAAAATGCCCTAAAGATGATAACAACCAACGAATCCAAAAATAAATTTTTGCAAGAAGCTTTTCCATCTTTCGAAAGCTAAATACTTTTTCCTCAACTTTATTAAATAACAGTAGATCAGCCACAGATAGAACAGAATATTCCTCATTATTATTATATTATATTATACATAATACCTTTCAAAGTTTGGTTTCATAATTACGTAAATTAAATGAAAACTGTCAAATTTGTCAGCCCAATTGGCAATTGGTTTGCTTCTCAACAAGCATAAAGGAGTTGAAAATTGAATACATCATTTTCACGAGTTGAAGCCCCAAACCCGACGTCAACAAAGACGTCCCATATCATTACGGCCTTGACTATCCATTCATACAATGTCATCACATAAAAAAAATTTACAGTTAAATGTCTAAGTATAGGTATTTCTACCCTGTAAACACAGGTATATCTAAATACCAGTATTGCATAAATCTAAAAATATGTTCCCATAGATGGGGAAGTTTATTGAAATTAAAAGTTAATTCATGAAAATAAAATGTAAAAGACCAGAGGCCAATCTTACCTAGGTCAGTCATTATCGTCAGTGGCCGGTGGGGGCGAAGGCGGTCCGGCTGTCTGCGCTGGCGAGAGGCTGTCGGCGAGGAAGAACAAGGAAGAAGGAGACGGAGAAAGATGAGGCACGTCTTTGGAGGCAGAGAAAGAATGGCAGTGCGAATGAGGCAGAGAAAGAAGGGTAGTGGGTGAGGAATGAGGAACAAATCACTAAGGAAGGAGGAACAAAAGGGCATTCGACGAGGAATGAGGCAAATCGGTGTTGTGCTTGCTTGAAGAAGAGGGCGAATTGCTAAGGAAGGAGGAACAAAATGGCATTCAACGAGGAATGAGGCTTGCTTGAAGGAGAGGGCGCGTCTTTTGATAAACCCTTACCCGAATTTGCTCTCAATTTGGCGCCAATTTTACAGTCAATTTCTCACGCAATTTTAGTGTCAGTAATCTCTCGGTACGAGTAATTCGGGTAATCTAGACTTTTGATATATAATTTTTTTATAATTTTGATATATAACTTTTGACATCTCATCAAATGATATATCATTATAAAATATTCAAATGTATAAAATATAATAATACGATAATTTTTTTAAACTATGAACTTAGTGGATATTTTCCTTAAATATCTCTTAATTAATGAGATACGTCATTCTACATAGAAATTGTCGACGTTCAATTTCAGTCAGTCAAGTGTGATTTGTTTTGGATCGCAATGAATAATTATGAGTCACGGTTAGGAGAGGAAAAGAGAAAAGAAGTTTTAGATCCTAGTGAAGGACATTAAACGATTTTCACGTGGTTCGGCCAGAACGATGCCTACTCCACGCCCGCACTCTAATTATTCCTTCAGAATGGCAGTTTCTGATTATTCCCCTTGTCCTTTATGCTTCCTCTGCCCTCTATTTATAATCGAGGGGGCTTTACAATTCGGATAACATATAGAAATAAAAAGATAATATAATGAGAGACAAATAGTCCTTATCATCTGTACAAAATCGTAAGTGGAATTTCTATCTCGAGAAGCATGGACTGCTGCAGTAAATGGTCCCTACCTCTAACTTCTCGTCAGCCTTATCGTTTATGCGAGCTGATTGGTTTTAGGCTAGCGACCTGGGTGGTCCAGCGATCTGAAGGATACTTCTGGGAGCTCGTTAGTCGATTGCTGGGAACTCGTTGATGGCTCATCGGGAGTTCGCCAGATGTACGTTTTATGAGTTTTGAATTTCGGTAGTGGTTGGTCTTTCCTTAGTGAGGTCGTTCGAGCTTTCTTGATTTTGGGTGATTGGGCCGGCCCATCAAATCAAGTCTGGCCCATATGGGAAATACGTACAACATAAGTCCCTCAGTTCGCGGTGCGACCTTCGTGCTGGGAACTGACGCATGCCAGCTGTTCTTCTACCTCTTCGACGTCTGCCCAATTGACTTAAATCTCGTCGTTCTATGCAGCACGCCTTGTCTGAGGCGCATTTAGTGTGCACGTTTCCCTATTATGGCGCCTGATTATGTCCGTAGGACCTACAATGAATAGTCGTGCAGTCGTTGGATGTGGGGCATGTTGTAAGTCGTTTCTCGATCCGACGATCAGGACTGATCAGTTTAGAAGTATAAATAGTCGGGGGTGACTCTCTTTTTCTTTCTTTCACGTTTGCTTTGAAGTCTTTTCTTGCTGCTACCTTCTTCCCTCAAAGTTTTCGTGCTTCCAGACGCTGATAATATTCGTCCAGTGCCTGTTCCGATATTCCATACAAACGTTAGGCTCAATGTTTGGTAAGTCTGCTGCGACTTCTTTTTCTTCTTTTCTTTCTTGGTGGGGCCCTTCCCTTGTCGATTGCCCGTCGACGATTTTGCTAATCGATGTTGTCTCCGTTTATGGGGGAAACAGCTCGATTTGGTTCGGCGTTTGCTGGGCCTTTGGGCATAATGACTTTAGGATTAGCTTCCCACGGAATACCAGGCTTGCAGCTACAGCCCCTCCACCTTAGGCAACATCTCGTTGCAAAGTGCTAGGCCTGAAAGATTTTAGGGGTGTTTTTAGGGTTTTTTCTGGATTTTTGAGGTCTAGTTTGCGATTTGTGACCTGACTGTTCTTTCTTTTTCTTTGTAGATGTCCGACCAAAACTGCGGAAACTCAGGTCAAAAGCGCTGCAATTATATCGTAGGAGAAAACAATACTTCGAACTCTGAAGATTGTCTTATTATGGAGGGTCAAGATTTTGAGGGTGCGAGCTCGCGATCTAGGGATATCGTTAGCGCGGCTTCTTCTGGTGCCGAGCTGGAGGTCGAGGATCAGGTCGCTGACCAAAGAGTAGGGCACGAAGTCTTTAGGAGATTTCCCTCTAAGGTCAAGTTCCCAGAGGTGAGGTCCTGTACTCGGGAGTTTCGCCTTCCAGCGAGCTGTCAAGTATATGTCCCCGCTTCAACTTCTCACGCGGCCTACCCTCCGTCTGGCTATATAGCCATTAGCCCTTAACACCTCGAGTCCGGCTTTAGGTTCTCAGTCCCTTTCTATCTTCTGGACCTTTTAAACGATCTAAAACTTGCACCTTTTCAACTGACGCCAAATTCATACGTCCAACTTACCTCATTAGCCGTCTTTCTTCTATCAAACGACCTTCCTCCCCCCTCGCCAAAATTAGTTAGGTTTCTTTTTTCTTTCAAAAATGCCAAGGACGAGCTGTACTACTTGGCAGCTCGTCCTTCACAGTACAAGTCCGTCCTTTCTCAAGGTAGGGCAAAGGGAAATCCAACGTGAGTGACTATAAATCCAGTTGGTTCTTTGTCGCTTGCCCTTCGCTTTCGTCGCTCGGGAATACTAGCTTCGTGCTTGCTCCAGGTAAAGGGGGACGTGGGCTGGTCTAGGTTGTTCCTTTTTGCCTCACTTTTTTAACATTTCTCTTTGTTTATACAGATCTTGCGGGCATGAGGCCACACTTGTCTGGTGAAGAGATCGAGGTTCTGGACAAGCTCGTTGCTGCGGGTTCGGGCTCAGAAGAATTAGAGATCAACAACGAGCTACTCAGGAACCTCGAGCTCACGCCCTTTCTTGACGTCAGGGTTATTAAAGGGAACCATATCAGGGTTCTAGGTGCGAAGGTGTTTTCGTCTGCCTTTCAAACGCTAGCATCGAGCAGCCAAGGTGAGGACATGGTGAACCTTGATCTTATCGAGCGAAAGAGGCCAGGGGCTAGGCCCGGTGCTACTCCAGCTATCGCTTCGTCTTCTCAGGAGGGGAGTTCAGAGATGTCATAACCTCTGCCATGACCTCAACAACAACAGCCCGCCCATCAACACTAGCAGCAACAAAGACCTCAACAGCGGCAAGAACAAAGAGCTTCGATTGTCCATAGTCAGGGCTCAACCGAAGCTTGGGGAAAGGAGGTCGCGAGGGAGGCCCCCAACCCCCTGCTGCTAGGCCAAAGAGAGGATCGGAGCAGCAGCGGGAGGCCGATAGGGAGAAGAGGGCAAAAGCCTCTGAAGAAGGGGCAGGTCGAGAGCCCGCACAGGAGCCGATGCCTGGCTCGGTCTTCTTCCATGCCCTCATGGACGAGATGTCTGAAATTGTGGGTACGGTTGTCAAGTCCTTGGATAAGGACGAGGTGAGGGGGGAGGTGCTCAATAACTACATCGCCCGCCATAGCTTCCTGGTACGCCCGAGCTTCTTCTCCTCAAGTCCTTATTTACTTTCTTCTTTTTTTTTCGCTTTTAATACTCTGTATATTGCAGACTTCTCTTGCAGCCATGAAGGCCAAAAAATGTCGGCAGGATCTTGAAGGGCGGCTCCAGGCAGCAAAGGCCGCCTACAAAGCTGAAATAGTAAAGCTCGAGAAAGAGAAGGAGGCCCAACAGATCGAGCTCCTTGCTGCCTAAAAGGAGCTTGAGAGTTCGGGAGTGCGCCTGAAAGAAGCGATCTGGAAGAATAAAGAGCTTAACAAGGAGCTCGGTCGTGCGAGGGGTCAGTGGGAGTCCACCAATTTGAGGCTCACTGACGAGCTGAATAAAGTTAAAGAGCGTCTAAAGGAAGCCCTAGACAAGCTGAGATCGACCGAGGCGGAGCGAAAACAAGCTGATGAACGAGCTGCCCGGTGTGAGGAGATCACGAATAAGGCCATCGATGATATCAGGGGGGAAGTGGAGGCTCGGATGGACTTGGCACGCCAAGAGGTTAAGTTCGACACCTGCTCGACGTTCCTGTACACCTTATGGCTAAACCATCCCGAGATGGATTTCTCCTTCTTTTGAGTGGAGGCCGTCGAGGAGGTGAAACAGTACGCGGCCGAGGCTGCTGAGGACGCAGTAACTGCCACCCCGCTCGATTCATTGATGCCGATTGCTGAGATTGAGTCATCTGGGACTGCTGACATTCAGATCGGTAGAAATGCCGAGGCATAGCCTTCGCCTTGTCCTGCTGGGGCTGCCGATTTCCAGCCGACTCTGCCTACCGCATCCCAGCTTGTCGAGGTCGATCCTTCAGAAGCAACCGCCCCTCCAAACTAGGACTCTTTCATATATATATATATATATATATTTGTAATACCAGCTTCATTTAATAGAACAGGCATTTTCCATATTTTGTGCACGTCGCTTCAGATTTCTTCGTGAGCTCAAGCTAATTAAACTTAACTTCTAATGAAGTATTGGTACAATAATAATTTTTTAAACCACTCTTCATGATATATCTCGAAAAGAGCTGATACCTTAGCTTAAAAAATCGTCTCAGAGGCTTCATAGTCATAACTTGAGAATAAACATAACCTTGAACTAGCTCGTCGATGATAGTTGTAGTGATCAACGCAAACACTTATACTTAGGCAACTTCCAAGAAAACCTCCATTCAGCATGTTTTGATGAAATAATCGAGGATCTCACCGAGGTGCATACAAAGGCAGATTGCCGCATAGTGGCTGAGCAGCCTGTGATAAACGATCAGGACGCGTGTCCAACAGGTCGCGAATATTCTTATTTATGCAAATTGAGACGGATCTCAGCTGACACAGGTAAATATGGAGAATTTGCTTAGATATGAGATTGTGTCACGCCCCCGACTGGCATATTGAGGTATTTGACAATTTTAACAAATTGGGAGTGAATACTCAGGTAGGTCGCAGACCAAGGCTTTACGCTAAGATAAAAGGACCCCCAGTTAGTGAAAACTCAACTCGTACCACCAAGTTATATGTTCAAGCGGGTCAAAGGGTGATCCCAGCTAACATACCATGGCTTGTTATTTCTTTGACTTGCTGAGCCAAGACATGTGTTCAGGTAGGACGCGTTGCGGGCTTGGCTAACACATCATGGTTTTTACAAGTTTTGATTGAACAGAGAGAGAACACCCAGATAGGCCGCAGACCATAGCTTTAGGCTAAGATAAAAAGACATCGGCTAGCGAACCCAAGCTCGGAGTTACTTGCGAAAGTGGTTGCTCGGAAAGTTCCAAACCATGATATTAAGTCAAGATGAATAGTTCCCGGCTTCAGACCACGACCTAAGGGTGGGGCTAAAGTGAATGCTCAGTTAAGCCATAAACCGTAACGTAGTGGCTAGGTTGTTTGGGCCCTAGCTCGCAAACCATGGCTTCTGATTTCCTCATTTTGGGGATACTTATTTGAAGTAAGGATGAAGATGTTCCGCGTTAAAAGCTCGTGGGAGAGGGAAACCGTCCAAGTTCGCCAGATGATATGCTCCGTTACTCAGATTTTCTTTTACGATAAATGGACCTTCCCAGTTAGGGCCTAGAGTGCCATTGCTTGTCGCCCGTGCTCCTGGAAGTACCAGACGTAATACCGGGTCCCCAATGTTGTAACGTCGGACTTGGACTTTCCTGTTGTAGTATCGTGCCACCCTTTGCTGATAAACGGCGACCTTTATGCGAGCCACATCTCTTGATTCTTCGAGCAGGTCTAGGTTAGCCGCCAACAGCTCGTCATTGCGATCTGAGCTGAAGGTGGCCCTTCGGTGGCTGGCCATTTCATTCTCAGCGGGGACCATAGCTTCCGACCCATACGCCATTGAGAACGGAGTTTCTCCAGTGCTGCTCCGAGTTGTTGTTCGATAGGCCCATAACACTGTTTGCAGTTCGTCCACCCAAGCCCCCTTTCTAGCTTCAAGCTTTGTTTTCAAGGTTTGCTTGATTATTTTGTTGACAGTTTCAACTTGCCTATTGGCCTGGGGGTGATCAACGGCGGTAAAATTTTTTTGGATCCCCATCGATTCGCAGAATTGGATAAATTGCTTGCTGGTGAATTGGGTTTTGTTGTCCGTTATTATTTGTCCCAGTACCCCGAACCTGCAGATTATGTTATCCCATGTAAACGCTTGCGCCTTCGCACTAGTGATATGTGCGAGCTCTTTGGCCTCTGCCTATTTGGTGAAGTAGTCAACTGCTACTATAGCGTGCTTGTACCCTTCGCGAGCTGTTGGGAGTGGACCGATCAAGTCCATGCCCTTAATGGCGAATGGCCACGAGCTACTCATTTGTTGCAGATAAGCTGGCGGAGCTCGCGGAACTTTGGTGAACCTTTGGCACTTTTCGCATCTCTTGATTGTTTCCACGACATCTTGCTTTATGGTGGGCCAATAAAACCTTGTTGGAGGGCCTTTTGTGCCAGTGAAAGTGCCCCTGCATGATTACCGCAGTGACCTGCATGTATTTCTTCTAGCACAGTCTGGCAGTCGGTGCCGTTAATGCACCTCAGGAGCGGGGTTGAGAACCCCTTCCTGTATAGTTTATCGTCATAGATGCAATATCGGGCTGCCTGAGCTCGCAGACGACGTGCTTCCAACTTGTCTTCAGGCAATTTGTCGTCCTATAGATACTTCAGTATAGGAATCATCCACGAGTTTTGGGATACGGTGATCGCCATTATTTCAGGTCGTTGTTCTGTATTCGGGGTAGCTAAAAAATCCATGGGTATGTCTCCTGAGAATTCTGCATCCCGCACAGTTGCTAGGCGAGCTAATGTATCTGCGTGGAGTTCTGGGAGCGGGGGATTTGGTGCATTTCATATTTTTTAAAAGTGGCGAGGAGCTCTTGTACCTTTTGCAAATATGCAAATATTTTTGTATATCTGGCCTGGTATTCTCCTCGTACTTGGTTGACAACCAGTTGGGAGTCACTGAAGATTTCCAAGGATTCGGCTCATACTTCCTTTGCCAGGCGGAGTCCGACTAATAAGGCTTCATATTCGAATTCATTATTGGTGGTCGAAAAATCGAACCTTAGGGCACAAAGGATTTTGTGACCTTCGGGGCTTATTAGCATAACCCCAGCTCCCGCTCCTTGTTCGCTTGATAACCCATCGACGTATAGCTCTCAGGACGGTCCTTTCAAGTTCTCTGTATCCTCGTAAATCGGCCCAGTGAACTCGGCGATGAAGTCTGCCAACGCTTGACCCTTTATCGCCGTTCTTGGTTTGTGTTTTATGTCGAACTGAGTGAGCTCGATAGACCATTTCAGTAAGCGACCCGAGGTATGTGGTTTTTGCAAGATTTGCTTCAACAAGTATTTGGTCATGACTTCGATCTCATGAGCTTGAAAATAAGGTTGCAGCTTTCTTGATGCCATTAGTAGACAGTAAGCCAATTTTTCGATTGGTGCGTACCTTGTTTCTTGCTCAATCAAGCTTTTGGAGACGTAATAAATGGGATGCTGCACCTCTTCTTCCCCCCGGATGAGAGTCGCACTGAGAGCCTGTTGGGATACTCCCAAGTATAAGGTCAGCTTCTCTCTTTCCTTTGGTTTGGCGAGTAGTGGGGTTTGTCCCATGTATTCTTTCAGTTGCTGAAATGCGAACTCGCATTCTTTTGTCCATCTGAAGTTCTTCTCCTTTTTTAGCAGTTCGAAGAACGGGGCGCACTTATCGATCGCTTTTGAAATAAAATGGCTCAAAACTGCGACCTTCCCATTGAGGCTTTGTACCTCTTTCTTTCTTACGGGTGATCTCATGTCGAGCAAAGCCTTTATTTTGTCTAGATTGGCTTCAATACCTCTGTTGTTTACCATGAACCCAAGGAATTTTCCGGAGGCTACCCCAAAGGCTCACTTGAGTGGGTTGAGCTTCATCTGATAGCTCTTGAGGATTCCAAACATTTCTCCCAGATTGGAAACGTGGTCCGTTACTTGTTTGGATTTTATCAACATGTCGTCAACGTATACCTCCATGGTTCTTCCGATCAACGCTTCGAACATTATATTGACCAGCCTTTGGTTGGTCGCGCCAGCATTCTTCAATCCAAAAGGCATGACCTTATAACAGTAAAGCCCCCGGTCGGTAATGAACAAGGTGTGCTCTTGGTCAGAGGGGTTCATGGGGATCTGGTTGTAGCCTGAATAAGCATCCATGAAACTAAGGAGCTGATGACCAGCTGTTGCATCCACGAGCTGATCGATTTTGGGGAGAGGTAAACTGTCCTTAGGACAAGTCTTGTTCAAGTCGGTGAAGTCGACGCAGGTCCTCCACTTCCCATTTTTCTTTTTTACCAGGATCGGGTTGGCTACCCAGGTCGGATAGTAGGCCTCCTTGATGAAGTTGTTTGCCAAGAGTTTGTCCACTTCTTCCTTAAGAGCGGCAGAGCGCTCTGGTGTCATTGGCTTTCTCTTATGGCGCACTAGCCTGTAGCTTGGATCTATGTTAAGCCTGTGTGACATGACTTCTGGGGCAATTCCCACCATATCCTCGTGGTTCCATGCAAATACGTCAAGGTTAGCTTTAAGAAAATTTGTAAGTTGTTATTTTACTTCAGGGGCTAAATTCTTTCCTAACTTGAGGTGCCTTTCTCCGTTCGTCTCATTGACTGAGATATCTTCGAGCTTTTCCATGGGACTGGTGGGTTTGTTACAGTCGACCTTGCGGGGATCCAAGTCGTGACTAACCTCCCATTGGCTGGTTGGTCGCAGGTCATCTTTTGCGATGATGTTCACTTTCTTTTCTTTTGCTCCCATTTTCAAGGCGTCTCATAACAGTGCCTTGCGAGATGTTGTTCGCCCCGTACACTTCCTACCCCGTTGGGGGTCGGGAATTTCACCGTAAGCGACCTAGTTGAAGTGACTAGATCGAGGTCGTTCATTACCGGTCTTCCGAGCACGACATTGTATGCTGAGGGACAATCTATAATTAGAAAATTTGCTAAAATTGTGGCCTGGCGCTTTGCATCCCCGATGGTGAAGGGAAGGCTAATCCGTCCGACAGGAATCACAGCGTCCCCCGCGAACCCATAGAGCGGCTCGGGGGATGAGCTCAACTGTTTTGGTTTGAGACCCATCTGATCGAAGCACGCTCTATACATTACATTCACCGAGCTTCCCGTGTCTATCATCATCCTTCGTACTTCGGAATTACCGATCTGGGCCTATATAACGATTGCATCGTTGTGCGGCCAATGAACGTCTCTGGCTTCTCCTTCTGAGAAAATCATGTTCTTCGAAGCTGGACCACTTCTGGATCGTTTCGCAGGAACTGACTGTTTGCCTGGCCTCGCCACCAAGACATGGTTAGCTTCACGTACGTACTTGTCGCGGGACTTGTGAGAGGATCCCGCGAGGTGAGATCCACCATGAATCGTGTAGATAGTTCGCACAGTTGGCAAGCGTTCATCATCAGAGGGGGGCGGTTGCTGTGCTAGTGGCTGGCTTGCTTGATTGGTTGGTCGCACTACGTAGTCTTTTAGGCGACCTCTTCTTATTAGATCTTCAATGGCGTCCCTTAGGGCCCAGTATTCAGAGGTGGTGTGACCCGCCTTGTTGTGGTATGCGCAGAATTTCTCTTGATTTTAGAATTTGTTGGGAGTTGTGAACTAGTTAGACTTCCCGGACTCCTTCTTGTTTCTTTCCATGGCGAAGATCCTATCTTGAGAGTCAAATAGGACACAATAACTATCGAAGCATTGCGGCCTCGGAGGTCGTTCATCTCGTTCTGCCTTGTGAACCCATTTGAACATTTCACTGCTTGAGCGATCCCCTCGAACTTCCCTTCCAGTGTCTCCGTTATTCCTTCTCTTATTCTGGTTGGAGCCCCCGGCTTCTTCTTTCAGTTCAATGGGCTTCTTTGACCCGAAGACGTCTTCCCATCGGACCTCCTTGGAGGCTCGTTCGTAAAACTTCCCCAGATCCTTGACCAGGGTCTTGTAGATGCTCTCATAGAGCTTGCCATCTTTTGGAAGGCTAGTGGTGATCACCGTCAAGATGCTTTCATCGGGGGGGTCCTCGACGTTGCTCACCTCGCACCTGAATCTAGCAATATAATCCCTCAAAGGCTCGCTTGCCTTTTGGAATACGGTGGCGAGGTGACACGGTGGTGCGAGCTGCCTTCTTAGAGCCTTGTGTTGGTTGACTAATCTCTTTTGACATTCTTCCCAACTGCTGATACTGCGAGGCAGGAGGTTTTTGAACCAAGCTCGGGGAATATCACCCAAGACTGCTGGGAAGGGGTGGCATTTAACCAGTGAGCTGGTTGTCTGTAAGTCTATTTGTACGTTATATGCATCCAGGTAATCATAGGGGTCGCTGTCCCCATTATACTGTGGCATGCTTGGGACTTTGAATCTTCGGGGGAAGAGCTCAAGTTCGACCTTTCTGGTGAACGGTGTCCTGTCCCCACGACCATTACTCTGGCTGCAGACCCCTTGTCTTTCCTCTAGTTGCCGGACTCTCTGATATAATTCCTCCACAGTTGAGTCTGGGCCCACCGATTGCTGGGCCTACGACCGCCTGCTCTTTTCTCGGTCTGGGGAGCGGTGATTTGGGAATAGGTAGTTGTCTCCAATATCCTCTTCTTCAGGAAGAGGTCGTTCTTCCCGTGGTTGGCGGATCCTTCGAGGCGAAGCCGGTGGGTTATGGGTGGCTCGTACTTGGGCTTGGGCCAGAATTCTGACCGCATCGACGAGTTGCATCACTGTATTTTCTAAAGCCTCCTGACGTTGCTGTCAGTCCCGGATTATTCTGGTCCCAGCGATTTGGCTCGCGGGTTGAATAGAAATCCGGCGTGGTATCCCAGCAGCGTCTTCGGTGGGCGGTGGTAAAGGGATGTCTGCTGTTGGAGCAACGGACCCTCCGTTTAGTGGAAAATCTCGCGGTTTGTTGCGGTGATTTTTGGGAGTGTCGACTGCTGCCTCGGAACTTCGAGTATTCCTCCCTCTTACCATGGCTATTGATCAGAGCAGCTCCTTCCTCTAGCGCCAAAATGTCGACGTTCAATTTCAGTCGAGTGTGATTCGTTTTGGGTCGCAATGAATAATTATGAGTCACAGTCAGGAGAGGAAAAGAGAAAAGAAGTTTCAGATCCTAATGAAGGACACTTAAAGATTTTCACGTGGTTCGGCCAGAACGATGTCTACTCCACGCCCGCACTCTGATTATTCCTTTAGAATGGCAGTTTCTGATTATTCCCCTTGTCCTTTATGCTTCCTCTTCCCTCTATTTATAATCGAGGGGGCTTTACAATTCGGATAACATATAGAAATAAAAATATGATATAATGGGGGACAAACAGTCCTTATCATCTGTACAAAATCGTAAGTGGAATTTCTATCTCGAGGAGCATGGGCTGCTGTAGTAAATGGTCCCTACCTCTGACTTCTCGGCAGCTTTACCGTTTATGCGAGCTGATTGGTTTTAGGTTAGCGACCTGGGTGGTCCAGCGATCTGAATGATACTTTTGGGAGCTCGTTAGTCGATTGTTGGGAGCTCGTTGATGGCTCATTGGGAGTTCGTCAGATGTACGCTTTATGAGTTCCGAATTTCAGTAGTAGCTGGTCTTTCCTTAGTGAGGTCGTTCGGGCTTTCTTGATTTTGGGTGATTGAGCCGACCCATCAAATCGAGTCTGGCCTATATGGAAAATATGTACAACAGAAATTTTTATAATTTTTTGTTTATTTCATCTCTAAAACTCATAGCCTTAGCTTTATTTGTTTACAAATGAAAACTCAACAAAAACAAAAAAAAACTAAACTAAATTAAGAGTCTCCTAAAATTATTTTTCAAAATGAATTCTCTCTTCGCATCATTTATTATATCATGAAATGAGAGAATCCAAAGAATATTCACATTATTATAAAAAAAATTTACTTTAATTAGTAGTATTAAAGAATTTTAAATTTAAAATATAATTTTTCTCCAATTATAATGTATTATAAATAAGTTATTACTAAATTATAATATTATAACAAGGTGATATTATTGTTTCACTAATTTTTTTTTGTCTAAAATGGTTTAAGTCTCCACTAGGGGTGTCAGTTGATTTGGTTATTAAATCGATCATCTACTAATTGATTAAATTGAATTAAGAAGCAAAACTAAACTGAACCAACCAATTAACCTGAAAAATCAAACTAATTGATAATCAAAAAAACCAAACTCAAATCGTATAAACTAAACTGAATCAATTAAACCAAAAAAGCACAAAAAAATTGAAAAAAATTGAAATAACTGATAAAACACACAAAATTGAAAAAAACATTATTTTATATACATCAAAAATACATCATTTTAAAACTCGTACCAACCTTAATTAAACAGTAATATATATATATATATATATATATATCTATAAGCATCTAGAGAGCCCAGTCCCAACTAAACATTAATATAATCCAACCCTAAGGCCCCTACATCTGCCCCTGACTTCGTTTAGAAGGTGTTTTTAGGCTGATGATGTCTGTGATTAAATAAATTGATAGCGAATTAAGAGGATAGGAAATAGTAACTGTAAACTTTATTAGTATTACATCAAACATTATCACGTCAGCTACAATATTTTTATACCATAATTTTGTTTTTTGCAAAAATTGACTCAAAATCACTTTGCCAAGAATTCGAAAAGAATTGAAAAACACCATCTACACCTGACCAACCTCTTACCTTGCTAGGACCTCATTATCCGTTCCTCTTGCATTGTTACCATAAATCATTAATATGGATCAGACCATCACACACTATCAAATATAAAATTGCTCAAACTGATGTATAGATGATGTAAATGAGAAAAAGGAAAAAAGACTTTATAGATAATATAACACCAAATCCAATCAAGGAAAGGATAAATACGATTAAGGTTGATATGTCCCTCCCAAGGATAGAAAAGATCCGTACATCACCAAGGCCAGTAAAGAAGTACAAATCCCTAAGCTGGTATGCAATGCATTAGACTAGGCACACTTGATACTCAAATTTACAGTTGGCATGAGGGTAAGCTTCCCAACCTTGAAGAGCCTTGCTTTCATATTTGTCACAATCAATTTAAGACACTCTCAGTACATGAACTGGAAATCTGTAAATCCAGTGTTCTGCATATCTTCCGGCACCCATCCTACCCGATACATCGTTTTTCAAGCATGTCCTGCATGTCAAATTTCAAGTGGATCAACTACACAATTCCCCATGTAATTTACAAATCTAAAGAAACAACTCAAACCGGGATGTAATTCTCGACTTTACTAATTGGACTGTTACCTTGTAATAACCTTAACAACACAAATAACAATTATAGGGTCCGTGCAGTCAAACTCATGCGGTCTGGAATATGAATGATCTGAGTTCCACCGAAATACAGAGGCGTAAAACTTGTTTTACAAGGTATGTACTGTGATAATTTTTTTTTACCATTTTTATCATAATCAGTTAGCAAGAAAGTGGTGGAAAATGTTCCATTGGTCTCATGGTTAATATTTTTGGAAATCCAGAGAAAACCCACCATAGTTTTAATAAATGAGCAACCCCACAAGAGAAAAATGAACAAAATGCATCAGAAGAGAAAGGTACTCTGCAACCAAAATAGTCACGGGACATATCAGACAGCAAGAAACTCATATATCGAGTATAGGACAGACTCACGCAGCAAGGGTTTCAATGAGAAATTCATGACCATTGTTTGCTCCGCAGTTTGGAGATCGTCAAGTCGGCACCACCAAACCCATCCATTATTGCACTTGCTGAAGGGAACTCTGCCCTTGATGTCAAACTACAGGATCAACAAATGAAAGAAGAAGAAATTCATTAGCAGAAATCCAGTCAATCAGACACAGCAAGAAAAGATTTACAATAAAAGAGGAACACGGGTTTAAAAAGCCTTTGCATATAATTGCTCACAGCCTTACAGTACAAAATAGGATACGGCAAGACAAGTAAAAAAGCAGATATTCACAGTTTTTCGAAATCAGCAATTAGCTGTGATATACATAATTATCCCACAATATTGGGTTCTGTTATAATAAGACTGAGCCTGGGTCATATCCAATCAGACTGAACCCCAGGCAAGCAATTGTTAAACAGCACCCCTCACTGATAATTTTGTCAGCAGCTAGCCTCTGATGACTTCCCAGTGGCAGTGAGGAGTGGGCGAGGGAGAAGAAAATGAAAACGAAATGAAAATTCTGAAGGATAATTTTCTTGTTTTTAAAATTTTGAAAAATTTTCAAAATTTTTAAATTAAAAAATGAGTAACCAAACATCATTTTCTCTTTTGGTTGTCAAAATAGTGAAAATGAAAATTAGAGATGAAACCTCTACCAAACGGTTCCTAAGAAACTGAAAAGGTCTAAAGCCACAACAGTTTGCTGCTATAGAGGCATGAACTGATTTTGTAAGATAATGATTGCAATGAACCTTTACCTGCTCCGAAGAACAATGCAAGGCATGCCTATTTGTTCAGCTCCCGAAACCCCAGATTGGCTTCCAGCAACAAGCACACAATTGCTGACAGGGACCTCAGCACATTCTGCTCCTGCTCGTAGTGCAACCAAAGTCTTTTGCAAGCTGCATAGACCCCAAATCTGATATCATAGTTTAGTGACAGATGTCAAAAGTAATCAATCAACTGGAGTAATAATTTGTTCCATCAATTGCCCAAACTCATCCAGCATACCATGCTATGCCTTCTACACAGAGGAAGAAAGTCTAGTAACGTCCAGGCTCCCTCCCTCCCGCTCTCACACGCACAAAATAGAGGTTGGGAAATGGACAGAAAGTTGTTCAAGCAAAACAACAAGCTTTTTAGAGTAGAAAATGTTGGAAGGCAAGTTATGTTGTATCTTACAAAATTTGAAACAATAAGAAAAAAAAAAAATATAGCATCACTACTGATAAGTGTCTTTTATACTACACTTATTTTGGCCTATAAACTTAGCATTTATTCATTTAATGAGCATGATTTCTACTTAATTTGGTTTTATATGTAGATATGTAGGTGATAAACTCATTTGAAGATACTTGAAGCGGAAATGATTATTTTAGTGTATGATTGGAGTTGAACCCAGCATGGAAGGCATGGATAAACATCTATTCGGGGTCAACGTTGAGGGAGTCACAAAGCAACAAGATGAAAATATAGAAGTTGAAGAGTTGAGAGGCTAAGTTGCTGGAGTTCATGGTCCTAACGTAGTATGCATTCCACGATAGGACCGTTGTGGAAGGAAGTTGCTGGAGCTCCCGGTCCTAACGCGGAATGCATTCTGCGGTAGGGCTCAAAGCTTTGCGAAAAGGTCATTCCGAGCTCGTTTCCTTCCAAATCAAATGGGGATGGACTCCTTCAAAGTGCACGGCTCTGATAACCTAAAAATCACTATATAAAGACTGATTCTCTGAGGATTTGGGGAGGTTTTTGGGAAGAAGACGGAGCCAAGTTAACGAAAGAAAAGAAGGGAATTATGATAGAATTAAAGCTTCTAGTTGTATTTTTCTTATTCTTCTTTCTATCTCACAACATGGCATTTGTTTATATTGTTCTTCTAGTGTTTGAAACCATGTTGGGTTAGGTGTTTTGTAACTAGGGCAAATGATAAAACCTCGTTCATTGTTGGTTTAATTCAAAGTTATTCAATTTTGCTATATTCTTGTCAGTTGGGTTGATTGTTTATTATACTTTAATTCCGATTTGATATTTAATCACCATTAAAATGTGTTTGTAATTCATATTGTTACATAAGATCCTATAATAGGTAGAGATACTATTATGCCTTGTGAAATCAAATTGTGATGATCATTAAAAATGAATGCATGTTTATATATTTGTAAGTTAATTAGAGATAATTAATCTCATATATATGCATAGAACCAAATGACTATCGAGAGAGGCTTTTGGTTGTCATAAGATCATTGATTTTCAACTCAGGACAAGAAGTAACAAATTCGAATAATTGATGATTAAACCATATCAAGAGCGATGGTGGATTCATGAACCCTAATGCCTTAGATTATTGAGTTTCAAAACCAAAAGAATTATTTTGTGATTTTATAGTTAGTGATTTAGTCATAATTATTATAAAACTAACTCTTAATAGCATCTAATTGTGTGTGTCTTGTTAAGGTTAAGTGAGATTAGAAGAAATCGCACCACATTTTATGGTGTGGTCTATAAAAATTAAATCATATCACCTAATTTGAAATAATATTAAAATTACACATATGTCAAATTCGGCGTATTAAAAGAAATTAAACCAGTCAAATCGTGCCAATAACACACCTAATTGGGCTTCTCATAAATTTATTTCTCAAACATAAGGGGAGAATTATTGATATAATGTTACATTGCATTTGTTACAGAAACCAAATTTAGAATCTATGTATATATATATTCTGAAACTTGACATAGATTATATATAGCTCCCAGTCTCAGAGATGATTATATATAGATTCATAAAATAAAATCAAGCCCATTTGGCCATCAGAGACATGCCGCCGGCGCCCAAGAATACGGCGACGTAGGATTTGATCTGGAGCTTGATGTTGCGCTGCAACTTGGGACCCATGAAGTCGGCGGCCAGGAGATCCACCAAGGCCATGTAGATCAGAAGCCCCGCCGACGACGCATTCAGTAGCCCCACGGTGATCAGTGAGCTGGGGCTGTTCTCTCTGTACGTGTTTGCCAATCCTATCCCAAGCGCTACGCCAAATGGAGTCGTCACCGAGAAGAAGAACGCCATGACTGCCTTCTTCAGGGACTTGTATTCCGCCTACGTACACATATATTCATTAATTTGTACAGATCGAGATCGATCAGTGAATTAACTTATTGGAGTGCAATTAACAATACCATACTATACTAGGAAGATCATTTGATGTTGGTTAAGTTAATAACCTGCTGGATGCAGCCACCCAGGCCCATTCCTTCGAACATTTGGTGGAAACAGAGGGCGGCTACCAGCGGTTTAATGGTGCAAGTGTTGTTGGAGGCTCCTAAGGAGAGCCCTATCACCACTGAATGAACCACGATTCCCAGTTCCAGTACCTGCGAATTAAGCACAACGTACGGATTGAAGAGCTTCTTTATTAATCAATCAACTAGCTGTTGGGGGTAGAGAGTTGATAGAACTACATTGATACTGTTAATTAGTAAGTTGGTTAGGTCTTGCAACGGTTATTTTTCGTTTTGGCTTAGAGGTGTAAAGATCTAAGCATTACTACATAATTTTATCCAAAAAAAGAGCCTTTTGGAAAAGCGATAATCTTATTCTTTCTCTTTTGAGTTGCACCCGACGTGGGATTCTTCGTCTTAATATATATATGAAAGCTTACCATGGCTACCACTCTGTAGCGAAGCAGAGTTTTGGCATCGACTCCTTCCTTGGGAGCTGCTGCAGCACCTTGATGATGGTGGTGATGGTGGTGGCCGCCGTGGAACTGGCCTGCGCCGCTACCCAACTCCAGCTCTGGGCCGGCGCCCCCAATCTCCGGGATCACGTCGCTGCTGTTTCTCTTGGTATATACGCTGGTGCCCAGCGCATCCACCATTAGAGTAACAAGGGCCGACAACATGGCGACGAAACCGGTGAAAGGGAACTTGTGCCAAGGATGGTCCTCGAGGCAGCTGGACGACAACATATCGAAGGAGTCCGGCAAGACGTGCATGAAGCCGGTACCCAGGATGATGCCGGACGCGAAGGCCTTGACGACGACGAAGAGGCCTCGTTCGGGATCCAGAGCCGGGACGGAGCGAGTGACGAGGGGCAAGCCGACGCCGATCATGCTCGTGACGAGGATGGCGACAATGGCAATGATCTTGAGCGGCAAAGCCTTGGACTTGTTCACGCAGTCGCCGGATTCCACCTGGCAATCCTCCGGAACGACTCCCAGCGCCAGAGAGGTGAAGCTGCAGAGGAGGACAGCCACTACAAAGATCAGTTTCACAGCAATTGAAGTGCCGGCCATGGAATCTCTCACTCCCTGTCAGCTGCTTTTTCTCTCTGAGATTTTCAGTTTGTCATTTTAACAAAGTCTTTGCTGCACTATATATAGAGAAACACGTGACGTCATGTGCTCCGAGTCAACTATATTCCCTTAACAACCGGCTGCACTCTTTAATGACAAGTTGATCGATGTACTCTCCCAAGTGTAGGGGTGAGCACAACTTCGGTTAAACCGAAGTAATCGAACCAAACCGGTGAGTTCGATCGGTTCGGTTCGGTTATTTTTTTTCAAAATTTCAGTTTGATTAATTTTTTTAAAAAATTCAGTTTTCGGTGTTCGGTTCGGTTTTTTGCTTGAAATAATGCAAATAACCGAACCGAACTTATACTTACAAAAACGACACAGTTTGGATTTATAAAGCAAAGTGAAATTAATCCCCCCCAGTCAAACCGAAGTCACGCAGAGGCAGAGGAGAGAAGACCTTAAACCTAAAGGCGGAAGGATCGAATCGATCCTCCCTCGCTCCGCTCTCTCCCTTCCATCGTCTCCGACCCTCTGGCACGGCGGCACCATCGCCCCCTCCGATGCTGACGTCGACGCCGCGGCACCTGAGGCAGAGAGTCAGAGACTCTCACTCACCTGGAACTGAAAACCTGGACCGAGATGGACGCGAGATGCCGAGAGAGATCCTTCGAGTTCGTCGCCATCGGTGTCGCCTCCACCTTCGACGCCTTTCCCTTTTCCTTCAGCAGTCGGCCGCCCCCCGCCTTTCCCTTCGTCGATCGTCGTCCCCTTCATCAGACCCAGACCGATGCCTTTCCCTTCACTGATCGCACGAGGCTTCGTCTCCTCTTTTCTTCCCTTCCTTGGGCTTGGACGATCGACCCATACCAAGTACCAACGATGACCGATCGTCAAACAGAGGTTAGTACTTAGTATTGACGTTAGGTTAGGGTTTTAATTTTTCAATTTTTTTTTGAATCAGTGAGGTTAGTTTCTTATATTTCTTCCTTTGCTGCGTTTTTCGTTTGTATTTCATTGTTTTGCACAAATTGATTTGTATTTCTCTCAATCTCTAAATGGTTTTGCATTTTTCTGTATCAATTCAGTGGGTGTTCTTGTATTTCATTTCAGCAAATTGGTTTGTTCTTTTACTGATTTTTCCCAATCGGTTATCGGTTATCAATTCGGTTAACTTAGTTTAGATTTCAGTTAGTTCAATTTCGGTTAGTTCGGTTAGTTAGAATTAATCGGTCAGTTCGGTTCGGTTATTAAATGCAATTCGGTTCGGTTCGGTTAGGATTTTTTGGTCGGTTCGGTTTGGTTATAACCGAATGCATACCCCTACCCAAGTGAATGGAAAGATACCCAATTCTATAATTAAGGAAAATTCATTTCATATTTAATTTCAAAATTATTTATTTATAGTAAGGATAATATTTTTATTTGTGTAATTCTTGTCGCACTGAACGAAAGTCAACAATCCACAATTGCAGGTCATCTTGTACTGCCACGTCGCTGCCCAGGCTGGAATGCCAACTCAGAGATGATAGCTTACGTGGCAATGCTTTTGGTTTTGGAAGACGAGAAAGGCATGCTTTTGGGCGCCGGAAAGTCTTGCGCGTTCCGGCCACGGGGCATGCACGTGCCCGCCAGAGGCTTAATTGAAGCTGACATGGGCATGCGAATCATTTTTTTTAAATATAAATTTTGATCTCATCTATTATTATACTATATATATATTGTTAACCCATATAATAATATGATGCTAATCATTATTATTTTATATGTATATTTGTTTATATATATATGCTAATCATTTCACACGCAAAGAGCGCTTTCAGTTTCTACTATTTTATTATATTTAATATATTTGTTTTAAATATATGTACGGTACCTTACCAATGGATAAAGGATAATGCTATTGGTATACCTTTGTGTACACCTTGGGCTACACAAAGGTGTACCAATGACAAAAAAACCCCCTTGAGGTGCATAGAAGCGCGTGAGGCGCACGAGAGGTGCAGGGCATTTTGGTCATTATATTCTTGATGTAGCCCAAGATGTACAAAATTGTTGTACATCTAGCATGATCCATGAATAAATGTCAATGATCACCAAAGCACATGTATGTACGGTCGGTTGTGGAGTGTGACTTGTGAACAAAACGACGATTTATATATTTAAGGAAACTAATTAATTATCATTAGTTATATATATAGCTAAAATATATATTAATTAAGACCATATATATATATATATAGTCGAGGAACTAATTAATATATACTCTTACTAATATAGTTGATCTAAACTGCCGATCGACGAGCTAGCCAATATATATATATATATATATATGTCAGCAAATGGAGTTTGTTCAGCTTGGCTTAATTATGTCAGCCAAAAATTCGATATAAATCTCATGGATGGGCAACTGGGCATCATAATATTTTGGAGTTTTAGTGCGCAAAATTGTCACTCCAACTGCCCAATAGTTTATTAATTTGCAGCACATCACGTCTCATGTTTGTTTGTTTGCGTGTGTTTATATATATATATATATATATATATAGGTCATGCTATTTGTACAGAAAAATTTGTATAGAATATTTACAGAAGCAATAAAATATCCATTTTATCCTTGCAATAAATGAGTTAAATGATCCAAATGCCCAACTCTCTCCCCTTCTCTCTCTCTCTCGCTCTCCCCCTCACACCATCGTCCCCGGCAGTGACGAGGCGAGGCACAGCGAGGTAAGGCGACAAGGCAGCCAAGGCGCCGCGATGAGGCGGCAGAGGCGTCGGGGCGAGGCAGCAGAGGCGAAGCAGAGTTTTAGCATCGGCTCCTTCCTTGGGAGCTTCTAACAACACTTGCATCATTAAGCCACTGGTAGCCGCCCTGTGTTTCCACCAAATGTTCGAAGGAATGGGTCTCGGCGGCTGCATCCAACAGGTAATTAACTTAACTAACATGTAATTAGTGTTCTTTCTAATCTTATTAATTGCACTGCAATTAATTAATTCATTTATCGATCTCTGTACAAATTTAATTAATGAATATATATATATATATATATATAAAGGCGGGATATAAGTCGTTGAAGAAGGTAGTAATGGCGTTCTTCTTCTCGGTAACGACTCCATTTGGCATAGGGCTTGGAATAGGATTGGCAAACACGTACAGAGAGAACAGCCCAAGCGCATTGATCACCGTGGGGCTGTTGAATGCGTCGTCGGCGGGGCTTCTGATCTACATGGCCCTGGTGGATCTCCTCGCCGCCGACTTTATGGGTCCCAAGTTGCAGCGAAACATCAGGCTTCAGATCAAATCCTATGTCGCCGTCTTCTTTGGCGCCGGCGGGATGTCTCTCATGGCCAAATGGGCTTGATTTTATATATGAACCATCTTCCCCGAGAGAGCTATGTCAAGTTTCAGAATAACATACTGAACATGATTCCAGTATTGATGTAATGCTCTGCTGTTCATTTGAATGAAGCTGAAAAAACTGAAATTCAAAGTACACTTTGACACCAATTGAAAAGGCTCGGTGTTGACTCTGAAATAAAAAATAGAACAGTAAAGAAGGAAAGAATCATCGCCTCTCTTGTTCTGTTTGTTCTCGCTTGGGCGAAAATAGTAGTAGCTTGGACAATAAATATCAAGAATTGGTAATCTATTAATTAATGGACAATGCTAAACGGACAAAAGGGTGGAGAACTCGAAGTTCTCGTGATATTTTATCAAAATATTGTGAGAATTTGGCATGTTTTTGAATACACGCCCAAATATAGAATCCATACTCTAACTCTCCCTTTCACTTTCATCATCTTTCTATTTCATTCAGAGACACTCTCATCTTAAAAAATCCCCATTAATACCGACGGAAGCACCCATTGCTGCCTCTCTTGCCATCGGACACCCTCATTTTCATAGACAAAGTGGCTTTGTATGCAGCATTCTTACAAATCCAAGCATTTGAATGCCTAACATTAAAATTTTGCTCTGAAACTGGTGGAATTCGAAGAGTTTTTCTCTTTCTCATATGTTTTTTGGAAGAAGGTTGATCCTTCAAAATTTTCTTTTTAGTCTTTGGAGATTGTTCGATCATTTTACATTTAGATGAAGCTATGTATTTCTTTTCCTTATCAATGCAAGTCCTAAGAGGTCTTTTTTGGTATCTCATTTCAAAAATTCTTGTAAAAGTTCAGGACCTTCTTGAAGCATCATCTAAGTGCTCATTTTTCTCTGGGGAGGTACTCTATCTAGTCTATATACATAGGCACATGCATATCCACCTAAAAGAGATTAAGTACTCTATCTAGTCTATATAGGCACATGCATATCCACCTAAACGAGAGATCAAATGAATGAAAGATATATAGAAACAAAAATTCAGCTCTCCCCTCAAAATATATAGGCTGGATCAAAGATTTACTTCATTGCAAAACAAGAAAGAAATTCCTAGCTAGACAGAAAGAAATGCCAACTATATGTATAAGGGCACCCTGTTGGAGGATAAACTAGGCCCACTTTGCCATCAAAGACATGCCTCCTGCTCCTAATAGAACTGCAATATAAGCATACACTTGAAGCTTCATGCTTCCCTGCAGCTTAGGCCCCATAAATTCGGCTCCAAGAAGATCCACCAATGCCATATAGTTCAGTAGCCCCGCGGATGATGCATTCAGAATTCCCACCACTATCAGAGCCGTTGGGCTGTTGTCGCTATACACACTTGACAAGCCAATCCCCAGGCCAATCCCAAGCGGTGTGGTGGCCGAGAAGAAGAACACCATCGTCGCGTTCACATAAGTCCCATATTCGGCCTAATTAATCAAGCGGAAGAAGTCAGATGGCATAGCGTCATCGTCCTATATATAATTTAGTATAATAATGCAATAATTAATATACAGTTATGTATATATCCAGACAGCATTTTATAAGAAAAGTTTTTATTGACCTGAAGTATACATCCTCCGAGCCCCATTCCTTCAAACAGTTGGTGGAAGCAAATGGCTGCGACCAGCGGTCTGATGGTGCATGAATTATCGGACGCCCCCATGGACAGACCAATTACCACCGAGTGCACCACAATTCCCAGTTCTAGCACCTGCAAAATTGATCAAAAACCCATAGATCATGAACAAGGATTGATAACTAAACCTCTCAATAGTACACCTCAATTATGTATTCTGATCTAATGAGTTGAGATGTATATATTAATTCAAAAGTATTTTAATTAATATTACGTTATCTTTCTGAATGTATGGTAAAACGATCTAATTAAGAATTTGCTAATTAATGAGCATTAAAAACACAATCAAGTGCGACTCAACTCAGGCCATTTACAGCTTTACGCATAGTTTGTACCTGAGCGACGACCCGGTATCGGAGCAGTTGCGACGAAGTCTCCTCAAGCCCATCAAAGCCATGTCCATGGCCGTGCCCCAAATTCTGCATCTCCACGGACCCATCGGTAACCCGCTTCTCCATCATAACCTTAGAGCAACGCTTCTTATAAAAACTCAACGCGAACGAATCCACCATCAGAGTCCCGATGGCGGAAACCATTGCCACGAACGTAGTAAAGGGAAACTTCCTCCATGGATTCTCCGGTAAGCACGCCGACGTCAGGCAGTCGAAAGAATCCGGCAGCACGTGCATGTACCCGGTGGCGAGTATGACGCCGGACGCGAACGCCTTCACCAAAACGAACAAATTCCGGTCCGGTTTTAGCGCCGGCACTGCACGCGAGAACAGCGGCAGGCAAATTCCGATCATGCTTGCGGCGAGAATGGAGGCCACGGCCACCAGCTTCAGCTTCAACGCAATGGCCTTGTTGTGGCAGCCACCGGCCGATGACTCCGAGCCGCATTCGGGAGGTGCGACGCCGGCTGGAGACTCGCCGGAAGCCGCCGACGCGAGGGATAGGAGAAGGAAGAAGGAGAATATGTGGAAGCTTGGAGATTTAGCCATGGCTGTGCTGTGCTGTGCTGGCTTTCGAACTTGGTGGGTATGTATGTGTTTATATATAGATCGCTGATTCACCGCTGTAAGTATAAAATGACAGGAATGGGCTTGATCCGAGGCCAGAATGGGCGGGGATTCTCACTGTAAGTAATGTAAATATTGAATTATGGAGGGCATTTGTACAAGGAAAATGAGGAAGATGGAAACTCGTGGGTGCCGTGTGGGGCGTATTTTCTGCCACTGACATGAACAACTGCAGAACATGTCAGACTTAGATTTTGCAGAAATTAAGGATGACGTGGCCTTCCACCTCATGGGTGATTGGTGACGTGTGATTTCAAAGAATTTTGTTTTGTTTTTTTTTCTTAAAAGAGTCTTAGAAATTTCTTTAGCAAATGATATATCATTATAAAATCTTCAAATGTATAAAATATAATAATAATCCGATAATTTTTTAAACTATGAACTTAGTGGATATTTTCCTTAAACATCTCTTAATTAATGAGATATGTCATTCTACATAGAAATTTTTATAATTTTTTGTTTATTTCATCTCTAAAACTCATAGCCTTAGCTTTATTTATTTACAAATTAAAACTCAACCAAAAAATAAATAAATAAACTAAACTAAATTAAGAGTCTCCTAAAATTATTTTTCAAAATAAATTCTCTCTTAGCATCATTTACTATATCACGAAATAAGAGAATCCAAAGAATAATCACATTATTATAAGAAAATTTATTTAATTAGTAGTATTAGAGAAATTTAAATATATTTTTTCTTCAATTATTATGTGTTATAAATAAGTTATTACTAAATTATAATATTATAACAAGGTGGTATTATTGTTTCATTAATTTTTTTTTTGTCTAAAATGGTTTAAGTCTCCACTAGGGTGTAGAGTCGATTTGGTTATTAAATCAATTAAAATCTACTAATTGATTAAATTGAATTAAGGAGCAAAACTAAACTGAACCAATCAATTAACCTGAAAAATCAAACTAATTGATAATCGAAAAAACTAAACTCAAATCGTATAAACTAAATTGAATCGATTAAACCAAAAAAGTACAAAAAAAAATTAAAGAAAACCGAAATAACTAATAGAAAACACAGAAAATAAAAAAAAATAACATTATTTTATAAACATCAAACTAACATCGTTTTAAAGCCCGTGCCAGTCTCAACTAAACAATAATATATATATATATATATATAAAAGCATCTAGACAGTCCAACCCCAACTAAACATTAATATAATCCAGTCTTAAGGTCCCCCTACATCTGCCCATGACTCTGTTTAGAAGGTGTTTTCGGCCGATGATGTCTGTGATTAAATAAATTAATATCGAATTAAGGGGACAGGAAATAATAACTGTAAACTTTATTAGTATTACATCAAACATTATCATGTCAGCTACAATATTTTTTATACCATAATTTTGTTTTTTGCAAAAAATGACTCAAAATCACTTTGCCAAGAATTCGAAAAGAATTGAAAAACACCATCTACACCTGACCAACCTCTTACCCTGCTAGGACCTCATTATCCGTTCCTCTTGCATTGTTACCATAAATCATTAATATGGATCAGACCATCACACACTATCAAATATAAAATTGCTCAAACTGATGTATAGATGATGTAAATGAGAAAAAGTAAAAAAGACTTCCTAGATAATATAACACCAAATCCAATCAAGGAAAGGATTAATACGATTAAGGTTGATATGTCCCTCCCAAGGATAGAAAAGATCCGTACATCACCAAGGCCAGTAAAGAAGTACAAATCCCTAAGCTGGTATGCAATGCATTAGACTAGGCACACTTGATACTCAAATTTACAGTTGGCATGAGGGTAAGATTCCCAACCTAGAAGAGCCTTGCTTTCATATTTGTCACAATCAATTTAAGACACTCTCAGTACATGAACTGGAAATCTGTAAATCCAGTGTTCTGCATATCTTCCGCACCCATCCTACCCGATACATCGTTTTTCAAGCATGTCCTGCATGTCAAATTTCAAGTGGATCAACTACACAATTCCCCATGTAATTTATAAATCTAAAGAAATAACTCAAACCGGGATGTAATTCTCGACTTTACTAATTGGACTGTTACCTTGTAATAACCTTAACAACACAAATAACAATTACAGGGTCCGTGCAGTCAAACTCATGCGGTCTGGAATATGAATGATCTGAGTTCCACAGAAATGCAGAGGCGTAAAACTTGTTTTATAAGGTATGTACTGTGATAATTTTTTTTTTTTATCATTTTTATCATAATCAGCTAGCAAGAAAGTGGTGGAAAATATTCCATTGGTCTCATGGTTAATATTTTTGGAAATCCAGAGAAAACCCACCATAGTTTTAATAAATGAGCAACCCCACAAGAGAAAAATGAACACAATGCATCAGAAGAGAAAGGTACTCTGCAACCAAAATAGTCACGGGACATATCAGACCGCAAGAAACTCATATATCGAGTATAGGACAGACTCACGCAGTAAGGGTTTCAATGAGAAATTCATGACCATTGTTTGCTCCGCAGTCTGGAGATCGTCAAGTCGGCACCACCAAACCCATCCATTATTGCACTTGCTGAAGGGAACTCTGCCCTTGATGTCAAACTACAGGATCAACAAATGAAAGAAGAAGAAATTCATTAGCAGAAATCCAGTCAATCAGACACAGCAAGAAAAGATTTACAATAAAAGAGGAACACGGGTTTCAAAAGCCTTTGCATATAATTGCTCACAGCCTTACAGTACAAAATAGGATACAGCAAGACAAGTAAAAAAGCAGATATTCACAGTTTTCCGAAATCAGCAATTAGCTTTGATATACATAATTATCCCACAATATTGGGTTCTGTTATAATAAGACTGAGCCTGGGTCATATCCAATCAGACTGAACCCCAGGCAAGCAATTGTTAAACAGCACCCCTCACTGATAATTTTGTCAGCAGCTAGCCTCTGATGACTTCCCAGTGGCAGTGAGGGGTGGGCGAGGGAGAAGAAAATGAAAACGAAATGAAAATTCTGAAGGACAATTTTCTTGTTTTTAAAATTTTGAAAAATTTTCAAAATTTTTAAATTAAAAAATGAGTAACCAAACATCATTTTCTCTTTTGGTTGTCAAAATAGTGAAAATGAAAATTAAAGATGAAACCTCTACCAAACGGTTCCTAAGAAACTGAAAAGGTCTAAAGCCACAACAGTTTGCTGCTATAGAGGCATGAACTGATTTTGTAAGATAATGATTGCAATGAACCTTTACCTGCTCCGAAGAACAATGCAACGCATGCCTATTTGTTCAGCTCCCGAAACCCCAGATTGGCTTCCAGCAACAAGCACACAATTGCTGACAGGGACCTCAGCACATTCTGCTCCTGCTCGTAGTGCAACCAAAGTCTTTTGCAAGCTGCATAGACCCCAAATCCGATATCATAGTTAAGTGACAGATGTCAAAAGTAATCAATCAACTGGAGTAATAATTTGTTCCATCAATTGCCCAAACTCATCCAGCATACCATGCTATGCCATCTACACAGAGGAAGAAAGTCTAGTAACGTCCAGGCTCCCTCCCTCCCGCTCTCACACGCACAAAATAGAGGTTGGGAAATGGACAGAAAGTTGTTCAAGCAAAACAAGAAGCTTTTAGAGTAGAAAATGTTGGAAGGCAAGTTATGTTGTATCTTACTGTTGTTGCCAAAATACAACAATTAAAATTTGTGATGTGTAGGGTCCACTCGAGCTTGATGTCGGGTGAAGTGGGATTGCCGTTAGAGATGCTGTCACGAGGGAGTTTACTGTAAGGACGCTCGCCACAAGGATTCGTCTTAAGTCTTCGCCGCTAGCCTTTGCCACAAGCCCTTGCCACTAGCCTTTGCCACAAGCTCTTGCCACTAGCCTTTGCCACTAGCTCTTGCCACTAGCCTTTGCCACAAGCCCTTGGCCACAAGCCCTTGCCACTAGCCTTTGCCACAAGCTCTTTCCACTAGTCTTTGCCACAAGCCCTTGCCACTAGCTCTCGCCACTAGCTCTCGCCACTAGCCTTTGCCACAAACTCTTGCCACTAGTCTTTGCCACAAGCCCTTGCCACTAGCTCTCGCCACTAGCTCTTGCCACTAGCCTTTGCCACAAGCCCTTGGCCGCAAGCCCTTGCCACTAGCCTTTGCCACAAGCTCTTTCCACTAGCCTTTGCCACAAGCCCTTGCCACTAGCTCTTGCCACTAGCCTTTGCCACAAGCTTTTGCCACTAGCCTTGGTCGCAAGCTTCGCCGTAAGGTTTTACCACAAGCTTCGCCATTAGGTTTTACCTTCGCCGCTAGGTTCGCTGCAAGGATTTGACCCTATTGATGCTCAAAAAATGTGTTAGGCTTGCGGGAATCTTTCCCGCGAAGACCCTCCGATGCCAAAGTCAGTCTCGGATCCCAATGACCATTCACGAAAATAGTAAAAAATATATTCAAAGTGACAAGTTTTACCGAAGTTGGAAATCCTCGTTAATGTCCTGTAGCTGGGTATTTATAGGGCACGATTCGTGTTGACACGTGGCGCTTGCTAAATGGGGGCAACTCCAATCAAAGGGGGATCATCACGAATTTGTCGCGAGACAAATTGCGACAAGGGGCCGCGAGGACAAGTGGCCGCAAGGCTTAAACCTTGCGGCCCAACCAAGTGGCCGCAAGGTTGCCATCAAATGGCCTTGCGGCCATTTTAATTTGGCTGGCCGCAAGGCCAGCCCCTGAGGGGGCCGCAGCCTTGCGGCCCAACCAAGTGGCCGCAAGGCCATTTGATGGCCTTGCGGCCAATTTAATTTGGTTGGCCGCAAGGCTCAAGCCTTGCAGCCAGCCCTTGAGGGGGCCGCAGCCCTCGCGGCAGGCAGCCGCGAGGCTGCCGCTCGCGTGGCCAACCGCAGGCTGGCCTTTGCGTCTAGCCCATGGCACAAGGCTAACCTCGCGGCTAGCTCGTGCCGCGAGGCTAGCGGCCACTATGCCGCAAGGCTGGCGGCATTTTGCCGCCAGCTTTGCTCTTTTTTGTTTTATTATTATTTTTTCTTTTAAATTTTCACTTCTCATTTCTTTTTTGATGGCACAACAATTGTCCCCCACTCTTCTGTTTTGTCTTTAGACAAAATTGAAGAGTAGAATATCAGCCAAAGAGCCGAGCCTAACACCGGAATTTAATCAAAGGTTCCGGGATGCCCGAAGATCTAACGTTAGCCAAGGGCTTTAGGTCCCAAATTATCTTTTGGGCAACCATGCCCTTGAGAGACAATTTCCACTGAGTTCCTGTCAGGGGTCCGAGCTTGCCGGGAGGCCTAGGCGCTGGATCAACCAAGGAGTCAGGTCTAACTTGGAGTATAGCACCGGACTCAGTCAAGGGGTCCAGCGTGCCTGCAGGCACAGTCTCCGGAGCATCCGATGATCCTATGATGGATCATAATGCTCGAGTTATTGTGTTTTTCATGTCCGTCTTTTCGGGGTTAGCCTATTTTAGGGAATCTGGGTTTGGCCAATAGTTTAGCGCGGAATTCCTACCAGACATCCGAGTTTGCCGGGAGACCTAGGCACCGAATCAACCAAAGAGTTGAGTCTAACCAAAAAGGCATAGCACCGAACTCAAACGAGGGATCCGAGTGAGTCTGAGGGCATAGGCATCGAATGTTCTGGCAATCCCAGGCCAACTTGTGGTCATAGGCACCAGATCGCAACTGAATGACCCAATTCCGATAAGCAGGGTCATGGCAGAGTTGTCATAGGGTTGTTGTCTTTTCATGCCTTCCTTGGGCCAGTCTACCTCAGGGGATCTGGATTTAGCCAGTAGGCCGGCGCGAGATTCCTACCAGGCATCCGAGTTTGCCCTGAGACCTAGGCGCCAGATCAACCAAGGAGTCGGGTCTAGCCAAAACGGCATAGCACCGAACTCAAACGAGGGATCCGGGTGAGTGCGGGCATAGGCATCGGATCCTCTGGTGATCCCAGGCCAACTCGTGGTCATCGGCACCAGATTGCCATCAGGCGACTTGACCTTCGGGAGCGATCTTGTGCTTGAGCTATCAGGTGATCATTTTGCTTCTTTTCCACCTTCCTAGGGCCAGTCTACCTCAGGGAATCTGGGTTTGGCCAGTGATCCAACACGGGATTCCTACCAGACATCAAAGTTTGCCAGGAGACCTAGGCACTGGATCGACCAAGGAGTTGGGTCTAGCCAAAAAGCATAGCACCGAACTCAAACGAAGGATCCAGGTGAGTCTGCGGGCATAGGCATCTGATGTTCTGGTGATCCCGGGCCAACCCGTGGTCATCGGCACCAGATTGTCGCTAGGCGACTTGACCTATTGGAAGCGAGCTGTGCTTAAGCCGTCATACCTGCATGACACATACAAATAATCTGGGCCCATGGAGTTTTTACGTGGTTCGGCTTATAGTTTTGCCTACTTCCACGGGAATACAGAGGGTATATTCTTTTATTTATCGAGAGACGTTATTACAATGGAAAATTAAAGACAATTCCGGCCTTCAGCCGGGCCGAGTAACGCTTCGGATGACAGGCTCGACTTTGCGTCTCGCGCTTCGTCCGTTCCCCTGGGGCTAAAGTGGGGAAGTACTTCTTGAGGTGCACGGTGTTCCAAACTTTCCCTACCGCCTCGCATTATCGTGTCAGCAGTAAGTACCTGTTGGGTCCTTCACACTTCGTGCTGAGTTTCCCTCCCTCTTCTATTACTTTCTCCTGCATCCAAAATTTCCATTTGGATGATAAACTGTTCTGCTCGGTCGAACAACTCCGTCAAAGAGTTTGGCTCGGAGAAGGCTAATGATCTTCTAAGCGGGGTGTATGTAGTTCCGTTTAGCAGGGCTGACGCCGCCAATCCGGCTGGGAGATCCCTGACTTCTTGCGTCGCGGCTCTGAATCGCTCGATGTATTGCTTTAAGGATTCATTCAGCCTCTGCAGCAAGCTCATTAGATATATTGCGCTCTTCTTTTTTGGGAGATAGATGGAAAATGCATTTAGGAATTCTTTCTTCAATTGCTCGAATGATCGTATATGTCCAGCTGGTATTTCAGTGAACCACTGCTGAGCTTGTCCTACCAGGGAGAGTGGGAAGGCCCTGCACCTGGTGACCTCATTCCACCTATGTAATACGGCCACTGCGACAAAACGCAAAACGTTTTAAGTGTTTCTCAGGGTCCTCCCTTCCTGAGTACACCGAAAGCTGTGGCAGTTCAAACCCTGGTTGCACTGGTTGCCTTTGGAGTTCACCGGATAGAGGAAACCCTTTCAGAGGAGTTACCTTTGGCACCATCATTACCTGTTTCTGTTCTAGCACCTCTTCAATGAGGCGTTTGATGTCAGACGTGCTAAGTGTTTCTGGTTTCGCTTCATTTTGGCAAGAAGATGGGTCATAAGGGACTCCCGAGTAGGTGTTTTCTGTTGTCTCTCTATACGTGGGAGCTCTTCTTGCCCTCCTACTATTTTTCCTTCTCGAGTCTGTTACTTCCGGGACTTGGCTATTCAGCTCTGGAGTTCTGATTCTTATCCCTTGGCGTGGGTCCCTTGGAGAGTTGTCCTGGGATCTCTGATGTTCCCTCCTCGTACCGATTTGTCCCATGTGGGGGACGTGAATGTCCGGCATTAGCTCACGTAACAATGTAGTGACTCCCTGTAGCCTCCTCATATTCTCTTCATTGTTCATCCTGAGTTCATCGTTTTGTTGCTTCAGCTCCTCAAAATTCTTCCGCAATAGTTCATAATCTGAGAGTAAGACTATGGGTGGAGCTATTCTTGAAGTCCCTACAAGGTTTCCATTTGGAATTAAAGATTGTCCAAAGGAGTGTTGTCCCTGACTAGCAGGCGCTGCATGTGGGACTTGTTTCTCTTGCCTTGTCGTATATCTCCTCAATCCAACCACATGTGCTTCTCCTTGCTCGGAACGCTCCATGCCCCCCGGTCTAGTGGTATGGTTGCATTCAAGCATCGGGAAGTTCCCTGAACGCACTTCATTGTTAGGGTGTTCTACTGAAAATTCTGGCGCTGTAGAGTGCGCTTGATGAGGATCCTTTATGGCTCCCGCTCGGGTACGAGCGTTTCTACAGGCAGGGTCAGGCGGGTTCGCCCAACTGGATGATCTTATCCCTCTCGGCATCTCGTGTTAAAAATCGGCTTTTTATTGCGTTTCCCACAGACAGCGCCAAATTGTTGTTGCCAAAATACAACAATTAAAATTTGTGATGTGTGGGGTCCACTCGAGCTTGATGTCGGGTGAAGTAGGGTTGCCGTTAGAGATGCTGTCACGAGGGAGTTTGCTGTAAGGACGCTCGCCACAAGGATTCGTCTTAAGTCATCGCCGCTAGCCTTTGCCACTAGCCTTTGCCACTAGCCTTGGCCACAAGCCCTTGCCACTAGCCTTTGCCACACGCTCTTACCACTAGCCTTTGCCACAAGCCCTTGCCACTAGCTCTCGCCACTAGCTCTTGCCACTAGCTCTTGCCACTAGCCTTTACCACAAGTCCTTGGCCACAAGCCCTTGCCACTAGCCTTTGTCACAAGCTCTTTCCACTAGCCTTTGCCACAAGCCCTTGCCACTAACTCTTGCCATTAGCTCTTGCCACTAGCCTTTGCCACAAGCTCTTGCCACTAGCCTTTGCCACAAGCCCTTGGCCACAAGCCCTTGCCACTAGCCTTTGCCACAAGCTCTTTCCACTAGCCTTTGCCACAAGCCCTTGCCACTAGCTCTTGCCACTAGCCTTTGCCACAAGCCTTGGCCGCAAGCTTCACCGCTAGCTTGGCCGCAAGCTTCACCGCTAGCTTCGCCGCAAGGTTTTGCCACAAGTTTCGCCGCTAGGTTCGCCACAAGCTTCGCCGTTAGGTTTTACCTTCGCTGCTAGGTTCGCCGCAAGGATTTGACCCTGTTGATGCTCAAAAAATGTGTTAGAGGGCTTGCGGGAATCTTTCCCGTGAAGACCCTCTGATGCCAAAGTCAATCTCGGATCCCAATGACCATTCACGAAAATAGTAAAAAATGTATTCAAAGTGACAAGTTTTACCGAAGTTGGAAGTCCTCGTTAATGTCCTGTAGCTGGGTATTTATAGGGCACGATTCTTAAGGGTGTCTGGTGTTGACACGTGGCGCTTGCTAAATGGGGGCAACTCCAATCAAAGGGGGATCATCACGAATTTGCCGCGAGACAAATTGCGACAGGGGGCCGCAAGGACAAGTGGCCGCAAGGCTTAAACCTTGCGGCCCAACCAAGTGGCCGCAAGGTTGCCATCAAATGGCCTTGCGGCCATTTTAATTTGGCTGGCCGCAAGGCCAGCCCCTGAGGGGGCCGCAGCCTTGCGGCCAATTTAATTTGGCTGGCCGCAAGGCTTGAGCCTTGCGGCCAGCCCTTGAGGGGGCCGCGAGACTGCCGCTCGCGTGGCCAGCCGCAAGGCTGGCCTTTGCGGCTAGCCCATGGCACAAGGCTAGCCTCGCGGCTAGCTCGTGCCGCGAGGCTAGCGGCCACTGTGCCGCAAGGCTGGCGTCATTTTGCCGCCAGCTTTGCTCTTTTTTGTTTTATTATTATTTTTTCTTTTAAATTTTCATTTCTCATTTCTTTTTTGATGGCACAACACTTACAAAATTTGAAGCAATAAGAAAAAAAGAAAATATAGCATCACTACTGATAAGTGTCTTTTATACTACACTTATTTTGGCCTATAAACTAAGCATTTATTCATTTAATGGGCATGATTTCTACTTAATTTGGTTTTATATGTAGATATGTAGGGGATAAACTCATTTGAAGATACTTGGAGCGGAAATGATTATTTTAGTGTATGATTGGAGCTGAACCCAACATGGAAGGCATGGATGAACATCTATTCGGGGTCAATGTTGAGGGAGTCACAAAGCGACAAGATGAAAATATACAAGTTGAAGAGTTGAGAGGCTAAGTTGCTGGAGTTCATGGTCCTAATGCGGTATGCATTCCGTGATAGGACCGTTGTGGAAGGAAGTTGCTGGAGCTCTCGGTCCTAACGCGGAATGCATTCCGTGGTAGGGCTCAAAGCTTTGTGGAAAGGACATTCCGAGCCCGTTTCCTTCCAAATCAAATGGGGATGGACTCCTTCAAAGTGCACAGCTCTGAAAACCTAAAAAGCACTATATAAAGACTGATTCTTGGAGGATTTGGGGAGGTTTTTGGGAGGAAGACAAAGCCAAGTTAACGAAAGAAAAGAAGGGAATTCTGACAGAATTGAAGCTTCTAGTTGTATTTTTCTTATTCTTCTTTCTATCTCACAACATGGCATTCGTTTATATTGTTCTTCTAGTGTTTGAAACCATGTTGGGTTAGGTGTTTTGTAACTAGGGCAAATGATAAAACCTCGTTCATTGTTGGTTTAATTCAAAGTTATTCAGTTTTGCTATATTCTTGTCAATTGGGTTGATTGTTTATTATACTCTAATTCCGATTTGATATTTAATCACTATTAAAACGTCTTTGTGATTCATATTGTTACATAAGATCCTATAATAGGTAGAGATACTATTATGCCTTGTGAAATCAAATTGTGATGATCATTAAAAATGAATGCATGTTTATATATTCGTAAGTTAATTAGAGATAATTAATCTCATATATATGCATAGAACCAAATGACTATCGAGAGAGACTTTTGGTTGTCATAAGATCATTGATTTTCAACTCAGGACAAGAAGTAGCAAATTCGAATAATTGATGATTAAACCATATCAAGAGCGATGGTGGATTCACGAACCCTAGTGCCTTAGATTATTGAGTTTCAAAACCAAAAGAATTATTTTGTGATTTTATAGTTAGTGATTTAGTCATAATTATTATAAAACTAACTCTTAATAGCATCTAATTGTGTGTGTCTTGTTAAGCTTAAGTAAGATTAAAGTAGAAATCATTAGTCAATCCTCATGAGTATGACACTCTATTCATCATTATATTATTTGTTACGATCCGTCCACTTGCGAGATAGGTTCTACAGACAACTACAACTGAATAGGTGATTGAACTCATAATAAGCACTACATGCATCCATGGGAATTTAGAAAGGGAACTAATAGAAGATGAGATGAAAGAAAATCAACTAAGCTTCTTCTTCCCCCAATTTATTTGCTTCCTCTTTGATTTCTTGCAAGATTATTGTTGTTCTACATCATAAAGACAAGTGGAGGAAACCAATCCTTCAATCCCCACGCACTGGGATAAAGGCCTGTTGGAAAGTGATTGTTTGTACCTAGGTACCTGCACTAGTGTAATAAGCCAAGTGTTATCACATTTTTTAGCAATAGGAGATTACGTAATGCCATACAAATGGCGGGTGATATTTGCCAAAACCATTCACACATTGAGTCAGAAAAAATATGGAGATGCAGCTAGGAAAAAGGAGTTCTTTTCTAAAAAATAAAAAATAAAATAGCTGGATGAAAAGGGAGGCAACATTAGAGCATTCTAATCAAACCCTAAATTAAGTGAATGCTTTTAAAATTTAAAATGCCACAAGAAGTGAAACCAATAAGTTTAATAACTAAAACCTGAACATATAAATAGGCAACAGCAAATAGAATTTTTAACAAGAATGTCTGCTTGTAGCTGAAGACACTGTACAAGCAGTTAACAATAGATTCAGATACTGTACTATGAAATGATAGAATGGAAGAAAGAAACCAAGGATTTTCCCAAAGCATTTGCACTTCCAAATAGAATATGTACATATATATAGACTAACCTTTCAGCTGAGCTAGTATCAATATCAACTCTTAACTTAAGCATTGAAGCAACCTCCTCTGCTATTCTTTGTTTCTCAGCAGAAGCTGATGCAGGAAGGGAGAATACAGATCCTTAATACGAGAGCAAGGGAGTAAAAGGGAATTCAAGCAACTGATCACAGTGTGAAGTCTACCTGCCTTTCTTGCTTCCTTTGCTAGTTGCTCTTCCAAACTAGAAGACATTCCTTTACCAAGTACAAGTTGACCATAGAAACTCTGCTCCACCTCCTCATTTCCAACCATTTTTATCTTTGATATTCTATCATCGCCAAGCTTTTCAACAACAGATCTAGTAGTATTTCATGAGAGGAGAAAAAACAAGAAAAGAAAACAGAGAAATCTTTTATCTTTTCATCCTTAAAAGATATCTACACAGCATTTTCTTGTGGAAACACCATATGAAACTTTAGTGGCAACAAACCTTGCTATTTTATCACCACTTTTGCTGTAGGCTGTCAATATGACCACTGGTATACCTTCCTTAAATGCATCATCAAGAAAACTGCAAACAAAAGCAGAAAATGTGTTTCTCATTTATGTCAAGCATAAGGTTGATCAAATAATAAAAGTGCTAATGGTGAGAATTATGATATCATTCAAGAAAAATAGAAAAATAATACAACAAAATAATATTCACTAAACACCATGCAGAAACACAACAGATCTGGTACGGCAAGCTGCAATAACTACTGTATAAATCACTACCAGGGACAAATGATAAATTCAAGTTGACTTTGACAAGAAATTGATCATTTTAGGAAGTAAACCATTAAAAAGCTTAGAAAAAGATCGAACTGTAATTTACCCAAGAAAAATAAAATGGTATCTGAAGTGTAAGATTGTCTACTCAAAGCCAGGGGGCCAAATGAAAACTTACTGATAACCTTATACACAAGAATGTCAAAAAAAAATTCAGAAATAGGAGATATGTTTTTAAGCCATCCACTAGCCAGTGATAAAACCTACGTTCAAGTATAAGAGAAGAGAATATAACAGAGTACCTGTTATCAACCTGTAGTTGAGTTTTACAACAACAAAATATAAAACTATCCCACTAGGTGGGGTCAGCTAGTAGAATATTGCAGCAATAAAATTACTAATTAGAAACATGTATATCAGCTTAAACTTGTACAAACAAAGAGGTAGAGACATGGATAGGGATACAAATATGGCAAATTATGAAAACAAGTTTTTGGGAAATCAAGGAAACAATGCAGAAACATGATAACGAACTTTTTACCACTCAGTTAGAAAGACTTCACAAATCCTATTCTCCACTCTCCCATATCAAAGGCCACGATTTCAAATGAGAACACTAAATGCACATTTCCTTGCATTGTACATGAAAAATAATAATTATTCCTTCATTTGTAACATCACCAAATAAATTTGCATATCATGTTATAGTAAAATACACGAGAGCAATTTTTTTTCACATTCTAAATATATGAAAAGACATAGAAGCAAAAAAGAAAAAGATTTAGTAACTAAGAAAATTTGAATCTCTAAGCAATAGAATTTGCTCAAATAAATATATATATATATATAAAGGACCAGCGGTTAATATGTATGTTGTTTTTGCTTCATCATGGGATCTTTATTTAGTTTCTCCAAAGCTTGCAGTTTGGTTCACAAGTCTAAGAGAAGACATCATCAAAGTGTTTGAAGTCTCTTACAAAATAGAACATGGGAATATAAATAATAGGGCATGTTTGTGTGAAGCTTAGGAAGAAAACCCTAGCTTTTAATGTGTATATACCATTAATTAAACTCATAGACTATACAACTATATATATATATACAAAATACAATGGGCCATGGGCCACGGGCTCTAACATAAGATTAACCCTAAATATAACCTTATAACTCAACAGTTTGGAACAGTGTTCATCTTGTGTCAGACACGAAGATAGCATATTCTCAAAGTGTCCATGTTCCCTATAGTACATATGTGGAATGAATTTTCTTGGAATTACTTTAAGGTTTCCCCCAAACTTTAAAGTATCAATTTTTTGTTTTTCTCTACCTGGCAGTTTCAGAATAGGTGGCTGCTCTTGCCATGTCAAGATTCAATGAACCATCCTATTATGCTTGGTAACAGGTACCTTGTAGAGAAAATAGATGTGCAGTTTGCCCAAGTAAGAAAAATCAAGAATATGAAGTATTGCTGTGAGGGAATTAACTATATGCAAGCTATATCCTCCATTTAAAAGCATGTATACACATATTAAGATATATTCGGAGCTCATAATGGTTTTTTGGTATACTTATTTAAGTTTCAAGATGATATAAGTATAACATAATCAAGTTTCAAATGTGAACCCAAATATATTACTAAAAAATGCTATTGGATATATATAAAGGGGAACCCAGCACTCATCACTCCTGCTTGTGGTCTAGAAAGTATCAAATTATGCATCATTTCCCCATAGCAACGCTATTTTTCCAGTTCGAACTCATTACCCCAAGTGGCAGAGGAGCATCTCTTACTGTTGTTCTAAGGCAACCCTTCACTATTGCATACATATAATGAATCAGATTCAAAAAGGCTAAGCATTAATTTTTTGTTTTTTAGCTAAACCTTACTAATCCAAATAAAAAACTAATTCAGCAATCCAACAATGGCTAGTGATTGAAGACAGTGAAATCAACATTGAACTGCAATGATTGGCTACTCTATTAGGTAAGTGCACATACACCTCTACACAACAATAAATGGAGGCATTTGGTACCAAAGCAGACAACGTAAGAATATGTATCACATATCAGATTTCACAAACTAAATCAGTGAAGGACAACTCACTCTTGAACACCAGGTCTTAAGGGTAAACTTTTTGACATCACCAAATCATCCAATGCATTTTTCTGCCCAAAGTAATCAATAACTCAGCATTCTCACCAGAAAACACATTCAACCTTAATTTTCTAAAGGGATAAGTGAAAATTTTGTTTTCATCTCCACTAAAAGTTGAACACCATTTCATGATGAAATTAAATGATCAAACAGTCCAGTTTAAATTAAACTAAAAACTGTACTGAGGAAAAACAATTTTGACAACTAGAAAAGCATTGTCAATAAGTAAATTAACAAAATCATAACATCATATATACAGATTCTCAGGCTTGGTGCAGTGAAAATTATTTTTTAACACCCAGAACAAGGCATTACTACTTGAATGAGAACCAGGATAAAAAAAAATTGCAAGTTTTACCTCGGGGCAATGCGATTAAAGTAGCATTACTAATGTGTTTCTCTACGGGTGTAACATATTGCAAGTACACTGCTTCACAATGTCATTGCACATTTATTTGAAACGTAAAAAAATTTTGAATTTTCACCCTCCTGTTGATATTGAGGTTCTTTGAGTCCATCATTATGAATAATCAAAAAGATCTTGAGTGGTGATTAACATGATCTCAAAGATATAAGGTCACAAGTCACAATTTTTCGAACTATGTATTTCACTAATGAGACAATAATCTAAGGATCATAAAACTTCACCCCATGAACACCCCCCCCCCAACACACACCCATGGCCACCAAGAGGGAAAGATACAAAGGCTGCAAATGAAATTTTATGGTAACTCTTGTTGAGAGATTGGAAGAGGCAGATAATCTGATTCTGATATCTCAATTTATTTTATCTTATTGATATTACGAAATATTCAAGTCAGGCATCCTATCAGCTAAATCCAACAATTTGCTATACCTTTTCTCTTAGAACACTTTTCGTGAATGTTTGCTTCTCACTTGTAGGCAGTGAAGTAGGCCAACCAATCTGCACAAGAAATTTGCAGCTGGTGAAAAATCATAAAAATGATAAGAAAAGAAAACAATTGCAAGGATGCATTAAAATAACATGAAGAGCTCACCTGGTTAAAGTACAAGATCAACATCCTTTCCTCGTCACCATAACTCTTCCTAGAAAGATACATAATACGGAATGTTACAACAAGACCAACAAATAATAGTCTTTAAAGTTTAAGAAGGCTGGGGAAGAAAAATGAGATTCAACATTGAGGACAGAAAATCTGAGTCACACATGACAGTAGAGTGTTAACTAGAATCAGTTTCTTGAGCTGCAGATGGACATAGCAGAAAATAGTGGGAAGTAATATGAAATCCCATTCATTTGACTTCCACAAAGTTTTAAGAAAAAACTCTTTTAGATGTTCATGGTGCTTTTTATAGCAGAATCTTAATCCAGAAACACATTTTTTGATGTATGGTCTTCTATGGCAATTCACATGCTACATACCGTATAAGGTCTAAATATATAGGTTCCGTCCAGCTTGCACAGTCAAGCCCAAGCTTCTTGAATGCTGGCATCACCAAAGAAAAAAAGTGTCAGATTGACCAAAATACTCACCAATTAGACATGATGTTCAGGATGGCTACTAATTTAAAACATTCTAAATATATTTAAATTTACTCCACCGCACCTACATTAAAGGCTTGTCGATTGCCGTGGCGATAAACATCCATTAGGACCCTGAAGAAAACTAAACTGCTTAGGAAAAAATCATAAATATGCATTCTGAAGCTTAAAGGCTTCCTCAATTAGGAGAAAATAGTCTAAGATCATTCAGTCCTGTATATGTTATTCTTCTGGCTTGGTTATAATTCTTATGATATTAGGCAGTCATTTTGCAAATTCATGCCCTCTTTCTAATGCAGCACATAAATCAAACTAGAGGAACCAAAAAGGAAGAACAAAAATGGAAGAACAACTAGGTTGTGCAGCAAACATCATCTTCGCCTTAGACGATATGAACACTTACAATTATACGCATAGAGAGGCGTGAGAACCAAAATAGATGAGTCACACAAAACAATGCACAAATCAAACAAAACTAGTCGTAAACCTTAAACCCTAAACAGAAGTAAGAAGTACCACCAGAGTAACGAATTTATCTTACGTACAACCAATATCCAACAAAATCCAGTCAAATTTGATTACATGTAAACAGAACAGAACATCAATCGCAGCGAATGCGAAAAAAAAATAAAAATCAGAGCATCACCCTTCCACTTCTAGAAGAACAGCAAGCTGTTGAGATGGATTCTGCTGTGAAGAGCTGGAGGGAGAGGGCGAGGCCGAGGCCGTGAACCGCTTAACCTGCAAACTTCCTTTGCCTCGAAAGTTGAGTTGGTTTCTGGTGAAAGTAGCATGCGTGGAAAACAGAGGGAGGCGAGAAGCGGAATGGAGTTGGACTTTGGGGATTATGCGGAGAGCCTGCAGAACTACTGGAGACGAAACGGTTTCCATGGCGGCGGCGGCGGCAACGGCACCGAATAGCCGCTACGGCATCCAATTGCAAGCCAGTATCAACAGCTCCAGCATCAGTTGCAGCGACACTGATATGATATGACCTAATTCAAGCGCAGTTAAAAGGCTTGAAGCTGAAAATCTGAATCTTTCGGTTCTTCGCGTAAAATTTAAAAAATGCGTTTAATTTAATTATTATAAAATTTTAAAATGGCTGGGCATCCCCGCGGCTTCTTGTTCTCCCAATGCGAATAAATATCTTCTATTTGCCAACATATCTCCTAGGTATTACCGTACTTGCTCCTCTCCTTACTCTTGTTCTTAATTTCAATAGCAAATGTAAAAATTTTATTAGTATAAATCAAATTCACGATTTATTAGTATAAATTTTAACTTAATATGACTCAATCACTTAAAGTCATTCTCAACTAACTAATTGTAATCACCTTGGTTAAATTAAAATTAATATAAAATTATTCTTATTTTTTATTTAATTAAAATTTAAAAAAAGATAAAAGAAGGAACACAATGATTGAGAAAGAAAGGAAGGCCATTAGTGTAAGGAGTTTTAGGTTTAGAAAAATAATAATATTAGGGATATGTCTTAATGATAGCTTTATATGACATCTAAATAAATATTTTAATATATTTTTATATTTAATAAATGATAATTTATCTTATTTATGATTCTTGAATAATGTATGAATGAGTTCTTAGAGTGTTTATTATAGATTTCATTCTTAAATTATTAAAAATATAAATAACGAGATTCTTTAATACAACAAATCTTAAGTTATTCCTAATCTTTTAACTTTCTTAAATATGGACTTTAAGCAACTGAGTATGGATTAATATTGAAGTTTATAATTTGATTAATATGAAATATTAATAATAGATAATGATAAGTTATGTGCCACAAAGTATAAGATATTTATGGTGAACAAATATGTGGTTATTGGTCGAACAACGCATCAAACATGATGTTGATAACAACTCACATGATTGAGAAGATTAATAATTTGTTATTAATTGTGATTGTGTAACTAATTATTTGATTTAGAGCAATACAATTGTCTTGTGTATTGGTGTGTAAGATTTGCGAGTGATTCGGATTCATTCGACTGTGAGATAGGAATGTTCATGTGTGGTCTTATTTAACTTATATACAGAGAGACAAGTGTTTGCCATATATGATCAATTACCTCTCTTATGAGGCAAACATTATATGCAATTTTTTATTGATTTGTGATAGGAAAAGTCTTAGACTAAAACATGAATGATTGAAAATGAATTTTTAATATTTCATCTCATCACTCAAACTAAGATCTATGGCATCAATGAGTTTGATCAATTAATTATTCTCACTCAATTGGGACATTAGTAAAGGAAATAATGAATTACACAGCAGTCGTCAACTAAATAGGTTTACTATGAATGAACTTTATTATCATTTAAGTTATTTTTATATATTGCTAGACGTTATTCAAGATTGTTAAAAGTGTTTTAAGAAAATTGAGATATTCTCATAATAGATCAAAGAGCTTGATTGATATTAAAACAGTTTAATATTTTTTTATTATTATTTGGTGGTGAACCTAGAAAGTTACATATTCAAAAAGCAAATTGACTAAAATAAGAAATGTGCAGCTTGTATTATGTTCTCTATTCCATTAAGAGTTAATAGAAGGTTTTATTGTTACTAAAAAAAATTAATGACAATTTTATATGTAAGAAATGAAGGAGCAACATTAAACACCAAACTATCAACTCCTTTAACGATCAATTTATAGTTTTCAAAAGTTAAAAACTATAATTGTTTGATGAATATTGTCAATATATAGTTTCTATTCAGTATATTGCTTCGAGAGTTCATAGATTGTCCACTAGCTCTTGTGCCACTCTATTAATTGCTAAAGTTGCATGGCTTTGAGGTGGATGAACACTTGATCAGCCTTCCAATTAACATATAAAAGGGATGCTAGGAGATTAAAAAAATTGTTGGAAAAATTACAAAAATTTTCTACAGATTTTCCTCATTTTCTTGGCAGCTTCTTCTTCTTCATTTTCCTATTCTTCTTTTCTCAATTTATTCAAAGAGTTGAGCTAAGTTTGAAACGAAGGAGAGCAACAAGCCAACACACTCTTTGTGGCTTTCAGCTAATATAAAAAGAGGCACTGAGGAGTGAACTAATTGGGTTCTTTATATTCGAGGAGTAAATAGATCAGCTTTTGAATCTTTTTTTACTTTATTCTTTGAATTTTTAAAGGGATATTTTATTAAGGTTCCGTTTGATACCTTTTAGTTAAAAATAAAATATTTTATAATTTATATGAAAAATAAAAACTATCTCGGTAGATGAAATTTTTTATAAAAAATAAGTCAAAACATGCTTTAATGGTTGTATTATGAAATTTAATTTCATAAAAAATATAATGTGTCAAATAATAAAGATAGAATTCAATTCCTTAGATGTGACATTTTTTATAAAATTTCTATACTATCAAACACATCATAAATTATTTAGTTTTACATTCAATAAATAGTACGCATTGGTTTAACACTAAAGTTTTATATGGTTTGTGTTAAATTTCATTATGAACATAATGTAAAAATTAAAAAAAAAATAAAAAACCCACTGCGATCCCCAATAAATAATAAGATAATAGATGAAATTTAGATCAATCATTGTGGAAATGTATTTGAATTCCCTTTTCAATGCTGAACCAAAAAGGGGGGAGATTAAAGTTAAATATTTTTTGAAAAAAATACACAAAAATAAAAATATATGATTAAAGTTAAATATTTTTGGGTAATTTACTTAATACTAGTATTGTCCTTATTACTAATATTTACTATCAATAATACAGTAATACTTAACTATTTAAAATATTAATATTGTTGGTATGATCAATTAAATTTAAATTGTATTTCTATAATTTATATCCCTATAAGCACAATTGATTAAAATCGTCCGTTTTGTGAATTGTTCAAATCGATAAGATTATATAAATTGGCCAATTAATCCAAAAGTATTAAATAATTCATAATTTTTGAAGAGTTTTTTTTTGGCTAATACGTTTTTTCTATTTAGGCAATTAAATTTTTTGTTGTTTCAAAAACACATATCAATTATACAATTTTTAATCAATTGCATTCTTAAATTTTTTGCCGTTTCAATTACATTTCTAAATTCATTGTTCTTGATAAATTTGTCGACGTGTGCAATTGACTTGATATTGTATAGTTTAAGTTTGTAATTAAAACAACAAAAAAATTTAAGAGTGTAATTCTAAAATCAAAGGTGTTTTTGAAATAATAAAAAATTTGAGTGTTTAAATAAAAAGAATAGTATTAGAAGACTATATATGATTGTCTTTTCTGTCTAACATCTTCTTCAATAAAAATGTAACACATAATTACTAACATTACTCTAAACATACAATTATAGAGATTAAAATATATATTTTATTTTTTTCTTTTAAAAATAAATTAGTCTTTGTGAATAAAAAATAAAAAAAATGATAGAATTAAAATTGGGATCTTTTTTCTCTCGCGAGCGGCGGCCTCCAAGGCAATTTGGTGGCGATTCTGAGGCCATCTCGATTTTTCATGCATTCCCAGCAATCTTTGCCGATTAGAATGTCGATCCAAGGTAGATTACAGCTTGGAGAAGACTGGGTTGGTGCTTTAAACACCGATCGAGATCGAGATCAAGATCGTGTAATCAAGGTGCGATTAAATTGTTGGAAGAACAGGTTGATCAATTTCCCATGTAATCTAATCGGAAAACAATTCTAGAGTGCAAGACAGGGTGCGAGATCAAGGTTTGGATGCGAGAATGAGGAAAGAAAGTGTTTGGAAAAAAGATTCTCCTGTTTAGTATTCATGGATAAATTCCATGTAACATGAAAAATATAATGAATGTAATTTAATTCAAAATATTTTGATAATTACTTAATACAATTAAATAAAAATTTGGATATGTTTGGGAGGAAACGGATGGGTTGTGGTGTTTTTTTGTGGCAGAGGGGGGGGGGGGATCAGAGTGGTTTAGATTTGTGCTGGAGGAGACGGGTGGTTGTGGTGGTTTTTAGTGGCAAAAAAGGTGGTGGGGGTGGGTCATGGTGGTTTCTAGCTCTGTGTGTGTGTGTGTGTGTGAGAGAGAGAGAGAGAGAGAGAGAGAGAGAGAGAGTGGGTGGGTTATAGTGATTCTGATAATGAATGAGAGGGTGGTTCATGATGGTTTTGGCCAAATATGCGTTAGAGATGGATGGTCGTGACGGACAATGAGAGGGAGAGGTGGGTAGCAATGGTTTCCAAGGAGATCAGAGAAGTCAAGTGGTTCATGATGGTTTTAGCCAGATCTGTGACAGAATAGATAAATGATCACGGTGGTTCTCGATAGCGGAAGAGAGGGGGTGGGTCTCGATGGATCTGGTGGCATAAGAGAGGGGTGGTTTGCAGTGGTTTTGCCCATATCTGTGACAGAGGAGATGGGTGGTCATGGTGGTTTTCGATGTTCTCCAGCAATAGAGGAATGGGGTGGGTGGTTGTCGGTGTTCTCTGGTGATGACTGTGAACTTGATCGCTAGAGATGGAGGTGGATGGCAGAACACGATGGTAGTCGGTTGATGGAGAGGTGTAGAATAGGACTTGTATTTGTGACAATGTGCAATTTCAAAAAGAAGCTGAGAGTAAAAATATAATCTACGTAATATCCATTTGAGGGCCATTTGGATGAAATCCAGAGTACGCTTCTCATTTCAATAGCTCCAATTCCATCCAGCCAAATGTTACCTAAATTCATAGAAGAATTTCCTTATTTTGATTTTTAAAGCTTAATGAATGAATATGGTTGGAGCTTGGAAGCCGAATTTTAATTTATTCAAAATACTCAATACTGTCTTCACTCTTCCCCCCAATTATCATTGACAGTTGTGAATGAATGAAAAAAAGCTGTTGTTTATGCAGCAACAAAGGCGGGCCGCCTGCTTCATCCAGGAGGAAACCTCCAAAGCTCGGGATTGGTAATGGCTAAAGAAAGAGACAGAAAACCAACCAAAGAATGGGATTCCATCTGGAGTGGAAGAACCGGCATCTTGTTATTGTTTATGCGCCACGTACGGCACAATCGCCCGCCAGGGGACGTCCAAACCTCGACATTTTTAATGATTAATAAAGAATTACAAGACCAAACAAAGGGCCAGCCGTCTTCAAAGGACGGCTGGGGCACTAAACTATGCGGAGCAGACGGACGTCTTTGCTTCTTGAAATATCAGTGGCTTTGACCTCCAGTTAATTAGAATTAAGAGACTGTACCTAGGATTTTGTGATGAGTGGTGAGAATAAACTCTCGAACTTCAGCTGCTGCCACAAGAGCAATTCAACTCTTCGCAGAAATGTCGAGGAGAGCAAAGGCAAAGATAAAATGGAGCGAACTGTACTCCTTTTCATGCTTCCGGCCAAATCCTGCTGCTGGTGGTCCCGCACCAGTTGAGCAGCGCCTTGGCCAGCCGGGATTTTCTCGGGTGCTATTCTGTAATGAACCCCAAAAACACAGGATCAAGCCATTCAAGTACTCAGATAATTATGTATCAACTACGAAGTACAATCTCCTGACTTTTCTACCGAAAGCACTTTTTGAGCAGTTCCGCAGAGTTGCAAATCTTTACTTTCTTCTGGCTGCGGTGCTGTCCATCGCTTCCCTTGCTCCTGTTTCCAAGATAAGTTTGGTTGCTCCATTGGTAATCGTCGTGGGGATCAGCATGATCAGGGAGGCTGTGGAGGATTGGCATAGATTTTTGCAGGTGGGAATTATGCGTTGCTCTTTTCCTTCTTGCAATATCATTTCAATTCTCCACCCACTTCCAAGTTTCTCTCTGTTCATTAATAGTTCTCAAGTTATTTGTGGTTTTCTGTTGCTACAAACTGGTATTTGTTCATTACGTTTTCTCTATATATGTTGATTACTTGTACCAATTACAGAGCTCGTTGATTATATTTGTAGAACAAAGGAGTTCTTTGACAAGCAGCTTTGAGCTTATGTTTCTGCATGTACTTGATATATGTCATTTACCTCTGATCTGCAGGATCTGGATGTTAACTCTAGGACAATGAAGGTTCACGTAGGAAATGGTTTATTTGTGGAGAAAGCATGGAAGTCTCTTTCCGTGGGAGATGTTGTCAAGTTTAGCAAGAATGAATATTTTGCAAGTGACCTTATACTCCTATCTTCTAGCTTTGAGGATGGCCTTTGTTATGTAGAAACCATGAACCTTGATGGAGAAACCAATTTGAAAGTCAAAAGATGCCTAGAAGCCACACTGAATCTGAACGAGGACGCCAAGTTCTCTGACTTCAGAGCCACCATAAATTGTGAGGATCCAAATCCAAACCTTTACACCTTTGTTGGGAGTTTAACATTCAAGAGCCAGTCATACCCTTTATGCTCATCCCAAGTGCTTCTAAGAGACTCAAAACTTCGAAACACTAATTATGCCTATGGTGTGGTAATCTTTACCGGTCCAGATACCAAAGTGATAAGAAATTCCACTGCGTCACCATCTAAACGTAGCCGGATAGAGAGAAGAATGGATCGCATAATTTATATTCTATTCTCTTTGCTGCTGGTGATTTCATTAATCAGCTCCATTGGATCCGCAATAGTTACAGGCTCCGAAAAGTTTAAGTGGTGGTATGTTCAATTACAAGAAGACAATTCGTTCTTCAATCCTTCAGACCTTGTTTTCTCAGGTTTCTTGCAATTTATTAGGGCCCTCATATTGTATGGATACCTAATCCCCATTTCTTTATACGTATCCATTGAAATTGTCAAAGTTCTACAAGCTCTACTTATTAACAGGGATGTAGAGCTGCACAATGAAAAAACATACAAAACAGTTAAAGCCAGGACGTCAAATTTAAATGAGGAACTTGGTCAGGTGGAAATGATTTTGTCTGACAAAACAGGAACCTTGACTTGTAATCAAATGGAGTTCAGAAAATGCTCAATTGCAGGGATATCATACGGGGGTGATGTCAATGAAGTTGATCTTGCAGCTTCTAAACAAATGAACATTGACATTGAGAGATATAGATTTGGCTTAGATGGATCAGATCCCACCAGCCAAAGCTTTGAAATGTTAGGATTCTCCTTAGCTGATGCTAGCACAGAAAAGGACATTCGTGGTGCTGAACAAGGTGTGGATAATTTTGGTAAAGAAAAATCCAAAATTTCGACTTCAGGGGAAGGAATTGTTATTAAGGGTTTCAACTTCAGAGATGATAGGCTCATGGACAAATTGTGGATTGGTAGCTCCAATGTCACAGACACGATAATGTTCTTCAGAGTTATGACTTTATGTCACACGGGCATTCCTGCTGAAGAAGATGAAGCTGGTAAATTCAAGTATGAGGCAGAGTCTCCTGAGGAAGTTGCCTTTTTGGTTGCTGCACAAGAGTTTGGGTTCCAATTTTGTGGAAGAACCCAATCTATAATGGTTGTGAAAGAGCTAGATCCTTCTTCTGCAATAGAGGTGGAGAGGTGAGACTAGATTGTGTATTTTATGTTTGCTAGTCATTTCCTTCTTAATTTGTTTTCTTTTTCCAAGTTCTGATAGTTATTTATTTAATTGTTGGAGACTACTTTCAGAGAATATAAACTTCTACATCTACTGGAGTTCTGTAGCTCTAGGAAAAGGATGTCTGTGATAGTAAGCAATGAAGATGGTCGGATCTTTCTCCTCTGCAAAGGTGCTGACAAGTATGTGAAAATATCTCATCAGTTAAATTCAGAACCCACTCTATTGTATTCTTTGTTTAATGAATTCAAATTTCTTTGAAAACCTAATGTGCTTCTGTTTATATGGATTCCCAGCATTATTTTCGATAGGCTTGCAGAGAATGGCAGAACACACCAACAAGCAACGAGTTTACATCTTTCTAATTATGCAGAAGATGGGCTGCGCACTATGGCATTTGCATATCGAATAATTGACACAGCTGAGTATGAAAAATGGAACAAAATATTTACTGAAGCTAAGGCCACAATGGGTCCTCAAAGAGAAGAATTAATAGAGAATGCCTCTGAAATGATTGAAAAAGATTTGATTTTAGCAGGAGCTGTAGCAGTTGAAGACAAGCTACAAAAGGGGGTCAGGTTTTTCTTTGCCACTCTGCATAATCGTGTGACTCTTTTGAAATCCTTGAGATGATCACAGAGAATTTTCCATGTCAAAGCTTGGAAACACTTCCTAGTGGCTGTTTTAGTTTCTCCTCAAGTAATTAATTATTTTAATCAAGGATAAGATATCTGGATAAGTTTACTGCCAAAACCAAATTTGAAATTCACATGTTACCAGGGCAAGAAGTGTCAGATATCTTGATAATTCATTTGAAGCATGAAATTTTGAATGATGATCCTGTTTTGTCAACATTGATACAGGTTCCTGAATGCATAGATAAACTTTCGCAAGCGGGCCTAAAGATATGGTTGCTCACTGGTGACAAGAAGGAGACTGCAATTAATGTTGGGTGAGAAAAGTAATTGTATTGAAGATCATTGAGACTTCAATACATTTTGCCAATGTCTGAACCATTTCATTCTTCTGTCATTTTCTGTCAGATTTGCTTGCAGTTTGCTTCGGCATGATATGAGACAAATTCACCTGAGCACAAGGAAAGAAGCTGAATCACGCAATTCAGTGGAGGTGAAATCTCTTTCTTAGCTACAAGGCTGATTATCTGTCTACCTGCATTTATAAAATAATGGAAAGGAAAAGAAAGTATGAAACATTAAAATACCACTCTATTTTCGCTTGTAATATTTTAGCATGTGATCATCCATTGTCAGATTTTTTTTCTTTAATCTACATTTCTGACTGGAGCTATGTTTTCTAGCTTTTCAGGCTCTGAAAAATGATATTCTTGATCAAATTGAAAAATGTGATCAAGAAACTCGTGATAAAAGCAACAAGGATGCTCCGTTGGCTTTGGTGATAGATGGGAAAGCACTTGAAATTGCTTTGAGAACTGATGTGAAGGATGACTTCTTGCGGCTGGCAGTTAGTTGCTCTTCTGTAATATGTTGCCGTGTGTCTCCAAAGCAGAAAGCATTGGTAAGGAAAAGCATGCAACTTCAGATTCATTTAATAAATATTTGAATGAATTTCTCATGACTTGTAAGATTCAGAACTGTATGGTGAATATATATTTCATTTTCAAGAAAATGGATATATAAAATGAACTAGAAGCATATGATTTTCGTTGATCACCTCCAAAATGGATATATTCATGTTCCAAACTTGGTGTGTCATGTAAAACTTTTATTTCCAGATTACTCGATTGGTAAAGGAATTCACTGGGAAGACAACCTTGGCAATTGGTGATGGTGCAAATGACGTTGGCATGATTCAGGAAGCTGATATTGGAGTTGGAATCAGCGGGATGGAAGGAATGCAGGTTAGCTCAAAGTTTGCTTATATCAGTTTCTTTTCCATAAGGTACAAATACAATGGCTCATAAACAACTATATGAATTCTAACTCACTAGTTATTACAGCTCATAACGGGAAATAAAAAAAAAAAAAATGGTCCTTGAATGCTGAATTGCTTTGAAACTGTGTATTAATGGATATTATGGCACTTGCAGGCAGTCATGGCAAGTGACTTTTCATTGCCTGAATTTTGCTTCTTGGAGCGGCTACTTATAGTTCATGGGCATTGGTGTTACAAGAGAATTGCCAAGATGGTGAAACTTATTTCCTTCTACTTTCATAAAAAGAAATGCTACAGTATGCTGCTTTGGATCTGAAGCTCAAACTTGGCTTCTTCACTCTATTAATTCTTGCAGATCTTATACTTCATGTACAAGAACATAGTTTTTGGCTTAACTCTGTTCTATTACGAAGTGTACACAGCTTTCTCAGGGGATGTTCTATATGACGATTGGTTCATGGTAATGTTCAATGTCCTCTTGACTTCCTTGCCTGTTATAGCACTGGGTGTCCTTGAGCAGGATGTTCCAGCAGATGTCTGCCTCCAGGTAAAGAGAAGGGCTGGCCCCTAATTCTAATCTATTCAGCAACAACTTGCTCTTTGGTTCTTCGAGTAATTGAGATCTCTTCTCCTTTGTCCATGGAAAGTTTCCAGCACTTTATCGGCAGGGACAAAAGAACATATATTTCAGCTGGCAGAGGATATTCGGATGGATACTGAACGGTGCGGCGTCTTCTCTAGCCATCTTCACCATAAACATCTATGCACTTTCCCCAGCTGCCTTCGAAGATCTAGGGCAAGTAGCCGATCTTTCACATATGGGCGCCATTGCATATACATGCGTAATCTGGACTGTCAACTGCCAGATTGCACTCATCCTCAGCCACTTCACTTGGATCCAGCATTTGTTGATCTGGGGAAGCATCTTATGCTGGTACATATTCTTGTTCTTTTATGGAGCACTCCCTCCCGGGTACTCAGGCACCGCATTTCACATCCTCATGGAAGCCATAGGGCCAGCTCCAATGTATTGGGCTGTCACATTGCTTGTGGTAGTTGCTTCTCTTCTGCCATACTTCATTCACATCGTCATCCAGCGGTCGTTCTATCCATTGGATGATCACTTGATCCAAGAAATGAAATACTGCAGGAAAGACATTACAGACAACGAAATGTGGTTGAGGGAACAGAACAACTCCAAGAAGACAACTCATGTTGGGTTTTCTGCTAGAGTTGAGGCTAAGATTCGCCATTTGAGAGAACAGCTGCAACACAAGAAGAGATGATCAGTAACAGATTAACTAGAGAAGGGGGCTCACTAATTGTATTTTGTCTTTTCTTATGCTTTCCATTCCTCCTGGTACAATCATGCAGTCCAATGCTTCTGTATCTGCCCTTTGCTTCATTCAGTACACCAAATTTATAACCCACCTCGATTCCATTGGATTTGGATAATTTTTATTGATAGTCTAGGTGATTTATTTTTAGTATTTGGAGATTTTTTAATAATTTTTTTATTAGGTATTAAAGTGAAGGGTGTATTTGTCACATTTTTACTTTATGGTGCCATTTTCTTTTTTTCTTTTTCTATTTAAATAAAGTGAAGTTACATTACTCCCTTTTATACGTTATCTTTTTTGTTATTTATCATTCTCTCCCATATGCTTTTTAAATAAAGTAAAATTGTATTATTATCCTTAGATTAGATAATAGATACCTTTCCATCTATTATCTCACCCTTATCTAGATTTCTATATTTTTGAAATTAAAATATAAAATTTAATTAAATATTACAAACTTATATTTAAAATAAATCTATAATTAAAATTCTATTTGCTCTTACTCCTTAAACTTAAAACATAAACATAAATGTTGTGAGTATTTTATCAACCAAATTGTTTGTTTAAGTTTCCCTAATTCATTTGCAAATTCTATTTATTTCAGTGAAATTTGATTTAATTATGTTTAATTCCATGGAATTAAATTCTTAGAATGGAAATTTCAGATTTTTTTCTTTCTTTCCAAACACAAAATTTAAAAATTAAAAATAAATTCCACAAAATTTCGTTAAATTCGTATACTCCCACCAGGATAGACGTATTTTTTTCAACAACACATGAAATAATTACTTCCTTAGGGGGTGTTTGTTAACCAAGATAAGAGGGAGAAAAGGTTAGATATGGGAAGCATTCCGGATGTTTTGTATTTCCAACGTGTTTGTTAACTTTATCTGACCATTTCCGAAAAAGGCCTCACGTGACCTCTTATCTCCCCCTTTCAAAATAAATTTATCCGATCTCCCCCCTCGGATAAATTTATCTTGCTCTTTCAAGATAAGGTTATATTACTTATCTGTCCCTTGTAAGATAATTAATGCCATTTAGTTCATTTTAAAGATTTAAATTTATTAAAAAACCTTATTTATTTAACTCTTATAATTAATATTTTTTAATATATTTTTAAATTATTATATGTTTTGACAATTTTTAAAATTTAAATGACATTATTCATTTCATTGATTTTTAAAATTTAAATTTCTCTCTCTATATATATTTTATTTAACTATTTTCAACTCTTTTTAAATTTATTTTTGGACATGAATTTGAAAAATAAAATATTATTTTTAATTTTAATATTAATTTTTTTGACAATTCATATTAATCATAAAATACTATTTTAATCATAAATTTGATAATAGGAATATTTTGATAAAAAAACCCTTATCTTGATGCTTATCATATGTATTAACAAACACATGAAAAGAAAAAATATAATTATCAGTAGATTCTAAAAAATTTAACAAACAGTCTGATAGAAATCTTGGAATGCTTCCCTGTCTTATCTTGATCATTTCTTATCTTGATCCGGAAAGCATCCCCATCTTATCTTGATATCACCTTATCTTGCTCATTTTAACAAACGCCCCTGAAGGATTAATTCAATCCAAGATGAATTTTTTTCCATCTTCCAAATATAGTATGATTTTCTTGCAAGACAATTAAATTAAATTAAATTAAATTTACAACTAATCTACCGAATCTGAACCATTCAATGAGTAGATAGACGAGTAAACTTTAACTAAATAAAAGCAAAGGAATATGCACAAATTGTGAAGAGATCTCTTTGAAAAAAATTATGCAGAGGAATATGCACAAATCGAAAAAGAGAAAATTCTTGTGCACCCAAGTCATCAGTTTTTATAATGATGGGTAGATTGGTAATACAAAAAAAGGCTGAAAGAATCCTCAAAGGAGTTTATGGAGATGGATGGTACCATTAATCTTCCGACTGCTAACTTCAGACGTTCCGAACAAAAGAACACCAGAGAGGAGCTCCTCAACAAGACAATTCATCCATTAATTAAGGTATTTTCAGAAATTAGTCAACTATTTCTCTTTGAATGAATAAAATCAATATACCAACTAGCCAGTTATTCATAACAGAAACTAAAATAAAACAAACTGGCCACCCTCTCTGTTTTCCTTAATGGCATTCAGAAAGCTCATGATCTTTTCAACTGGTTTTGGATAAAACAATGTAAAATTCTCAGCAGTGTCGTCTTGCCTTTCCTCCCTACAGTCATTACCAGTCTCCTTCTTCCTCAGTCCTCATTCCACTCTAGCTGAATGTTCACAGTTCAGATTCTTCAGCTCGTATGGATGAATTTACTTACATGACACATAGGAATCCAAGTGTGAGCAAAATGTACAGATTCTATACAACACTTAAAATTAAAAATGTGTATCTATACAATAACCTGGCAAAGAGAAAAAGAAATGGGACAAAAGGGAGTGGGGGAAAATGGGAAATTGTATAAAAGATGAACTAGTGTTGGCGGCGAGGACACAACTGCCAAGCCCTAAAAAAAACCAGCTCTGTTTGTCCCCTCATTGCATGGCAACCCACTTTCCTGCTCTATTTTAGATTACTTTGATGCAGAATATTGATGCAGCCCCAGCCGCGTTCCTTCCCCTTTTCTATTGCAGACAACAGAACTTGTAACAATTCCTCAGCCTCTTCTTCACAAGTGAATTCCAAGTTAGTCTGGTATAGTGGGAGCGGCATGGAAGGATTGTTCCACCGTTTGCCCCTCATCCCACCACCGCCTCTCTTGAGTTGGTACTGGTTCTGTCTCAATAACTGATCCGAACTGCTACCAACAATGTGTACAACTCCTCCATATGTATCAACATGGATTATACTATCCATTCCAATCTCTGCCTCTATTACCCACTCGGGATCAGCAGGAACACCTCGAAATTCTGGTTTACCCAAATCCACTAAGCTGGAGCAAGCTACAGTTAGGACAAGTCTCTCTGTGATGATTACGAATTTGCCACCTTGTTTGAGTGCCTTGCACATAATTAACAGCTCATCTTTCAGTTTTCCATTGTCAGCCTCTGAAAGTATGGATGTTCCAACTGCTTCATCCCAGGAGTAAGTCCTTAGAGGAAGTTCCCTACTTAGAGGCCTAGGGAGCCGGACCCTCAAGCGTTGGGGATGGTGGAGCTTGCTTCTGTTTCTAATACTTTGTGCAGTTTTTCCAGTAACCTCAAGGATACTAGCTGCTGGTCTGGCTACAAGCCCTGTTACTCCAAGGGCTACGCCTGCAGGGAAGGGAGGGGGGAGGGGGCAAGAAAAACAGTTTCACATTGAGACAATCAGAGTACAACACTCCGGAGTTTCACTTTAATGCCCTTGAACAGATGCAACAATGGTTTGAAAAAAATTCCTACTGTTTCCTCAGATAGCTATACCTGAGAGGACTCCCACCAGACCGTGTTTCTCAGCTTCTTTAATTGGTGATTGGAGCAGGCCAGTGAGTCCCTGAAATGGAACAGGAGAGACAAATTTGAAGCAGACAACCAATTTCAGGGAAATTCAGTATAATTGAACTTCTGCCAATCATCAAGAAGTGTATCTGCTCTGTTTTAAGATAATTGATCAACATGCAAGGCTATCTCAAACATGCTAATAGTGAATCATAATCTATTGAGGTAAAAATTGGTTCTGCAAATGTACATCTAAGTAGGATTTTGTTTTTTGCTTGGCAAAAAGGGTATGGACTTAAGGGCACCTTGTCAGGGTTTATTTTACAGCGACTCAACCCTCACCATCCTTTATTACTATTACAGACCATCACCCTTGGACTAGCATGATGATGTATCTAGCTTGCGCCAACAGCTAAGCTACAACCTCAAGTGGTCATGTAACTAGGATCAGATAGACCCAATGACCTATTTATGCAACAAGAGACCTTTAGCTGACCAGTCAGGGTGCTCCTTGGCCAGCAATTAGTCAAAGAGGTTTTGGATTCTTCTATTGCTTGGAATGATGGGGCAAAACCACTAGACTGATTACAGCCCATACAAAGATGCATTATTTTAAAGTATAAATTTCCTTTAGACCTAGTGATTTCTGTTTTGTGGCATAATAACAAATATACAAGTTCTAGATTTAGGTAAAATTGTTAGGCATAGGCAGTCAGTTGCTAATCTTTTGTGTCAAATGAAGATGGTAATTCACACATGTGAAATCTCCAATATTTCTTAAGTGCTCAAATATTCGATGCAACTTTCAAATGGATAAATATTCAAGAACCACAGGTTTAATGGATTAATATTCCACAACTATTGAATATGAATGAAATATACCACTAAGAATTCATTTATCACGCCCTTGCCATGCGAGGATGTACCCTTCTGTTGCTTTTCCATTCCTGCAACAGCTTGATCATCAAATGTAAAAGCCACAATACCCTACAAATTGAAAATCCTCTTAAGATCAAGCACATAAACTTGAACCAATGAATTAGGCAGATGTCATTAGATGACAATACCTTGTGGGCTGCCCTAGTAAATTGAGTGGCTGCGTTGCTTATGGCATATACTGTATTACTTAGAAGACTGGTTGTTCCTTGTGCCATCCCTGTAATAAGTCCGGCAGGGCTCTACACAAACAATCTCCTAAATTCAATGTTCTAACATAAAGGGAGCATGAATTACTACAACATGAGTATACCTGAATAACACTCCTAGCAGGAACTGACAAAAAATCTCTGATACCAAGGCCCATGCTCCTCACGAATCCCATTGGGTTACCAATTACACCTGCAGAACCAAACACCTGCAGAGACATTAAAAGAGCATGCAAATATTAATTGCTACTTGAACTCGTTGAGAGTAAAAATGATAATACAAAAGATAATGTTAACCCTCTATCTAATAGTTTAAGCTTTTAAATGAGATAGTCATTAACACTTTACATGGTATAAAACAGAGTACTCAATTTAAAACTCATTATTGACCAAATATTTAAATTGTTGCATGTGTTTGGACCACTTATGCAGTGAAGCCTGACCACATGTGAGGAGACGTGTAAAGAGTAAAAATGATAGGACAAAAGATAAAGTTAACCCTTTATCTAACAATTTAAGATTTTAAATGAGACTGTTGTTAACAATTCAACAAAACTGTTGCAACTAACTTGGTGATACAAACTCAAATCAGGAAATTTACAACAAAAGAGAAAAGGAGATCCTCAAGATGCAACTTTCTAATAGCAAAAATCATCATAAAACAGATTTAAGCATATGGAACTCAACACCAAGGGAAACGGATGGACATAAAGCTTACAAGAAATAAACTAAAGAAATTGAGAACTTTTCTTTCAGCAGATAAACTGAATAAACAAATAAGCATAATAAACTTAACAAAATTTTTAGTAGCCTGTGAATATCCTCTGGATTTTTATTTTATTTTTATGAGTGAAAAAACTAAATATTGGAATAAATAATGAAGTTATTGACCTGGGAATAAGTTTAGAGCATTCTGAGTAAAACTTAACAAGTACAAATATCTAGCATTGACAGTTGACATGAGATGGCAGGAGAATTGTGACCCAATTAAACTTGTAAAAACAATAATGCCTCCACTGAAATTCCAAGCATCTAATTGGTGACAATAATGACTGGTGACAGCTTCCTAGCATCTTAAAATTCTCCATAGCATTAACTTGTATAAACTACCACACAACCTGTATTTTCATGAATACTGTAATTCAAAACCATGAAAAACTAGTATAAAGTTTGAACCATACAAGGAGTCTTGCTTTAGTTTACCTTATATGTCTCATGAAGAAGTTGGCGAGTGTAATGCCTGATAATGATCTCCTTAACGGACTCCCAGCTAGCCATATGGTGTGCAAGGGTCAACTGTTTGAGGTAAATTTGTGCTCCCTCAACATCAGCCAGAGCCATAAGGCCTCTCTGTGGTTAATTACCGTTTCAGGAATCCACAAGAAATACATCAGGAAACTAGAAGAGAAAAGCTATGAATAAAAGAAATAGAAAGCTCAAGGTAATTAAGGGTTAAAAATGACAGAAAATGAAGAAACTGCCTGTGGAAATATGAACAGGACAAGTAAACCTACTACAAAATCCACAAATAGATTTTGATTGCATATAGCATTTCCATTTAATATCCCTGGTTCAAATAATCAATTCATAGCACTTTGCACTTCTGCATGTTGCAAAGTCTAAAGTTGCAGTCAGAAAGAGACTTCTGGGGAGGAACTAGAGGACTCAACACAACACTATACTAAATCTAAGGGTTGATTATAGTGAGTTTGTGGCAAAATTGTGCAGACACAACAGGAAAGGTATTAAGGGGGGTACTGCAAAGAATATCATTTGTGCAATGGTGAGGAGTTTTAAGTTTTGCGGGAGAACTGGTGCCTAGACTTTCACATGATGGGTCTAGGCAGTCACAAGTAAGGGACAATGCATTCAATATCATAAAATATGCTGGAAAGCTTCGTTCATTATTGCTAAAAGAAATCTAATACCTCATAGATGTGCACATTTGCGCGCGTGCACACACATATGAAACAATTTCAACAGTACTTGGGGAGAGAGAGAGAGAGAGAGAGAGTGAAGAAAAACTAATGAACTTCATGAGAGAGAGTTCCAATGAAGGATTAAGAAAACAGCAACGCAATCAAACATTTATTTTCATCCTAGGCAACTCCACGGGTAGGGCTTTATTATGATGGTAAAGCCAAGAATTTATAAGAAAGATTTCTTGATTCTTCTTCTACTTTTTTCTTCATCTGATGATGAAAACAACTATGATGTGAGGGCCTAATAGATCCAATTTCATTGCCTTTAAACAAACACTAAATCCACAAATGAATGCTCCAGAGAATTACAGAAAGTAATCTCAGAAAATCAGAAGCCTTTTAAAGCATTAGTAATGATAAACCTAGAACCTGTTGCTCAGAAAATCAAGATTCCTTTATCTCAAATACACAAACACTAGCCTTCCATCTCAAAAACACTCAAATCCTAAAAAATTCAGTCCAGCGGGTATTTTTCCATAGCTGCAGATAACATCATGATACTTGAAATATTGCTTCTTCAGCATTTGCACATATTTTTTGGTTGATTTCTTTCTGCACAATTCATGTTTGCCAGTATGTGACTGCAGCTGGTGCATGAAATGAAACACTCAGAAATCTTGAAAACACACGTTTCTCAAGATCGCCTAAAAGTTCACCACCGAAATATCAAAGGAGGGATAATGCCAGCTTCAGTATGTTTCAAGAAAAATTTCCACCAAAAGAAACCAAAAAAGAAATTAAAAAAAAAAAAAACTGAAAGAAAGGAAAGAAAGAAATGATTAAAGAAAAAATAAAAAAGAAAGAGAATAGTTACAAGAAAAATAGTTCAAAATGACTGCGAAACTTTTCCCATGACCTTTTAGAAATTTTCTGTATAATAATCAGAATAAAATAAAAGGAGCAACTCTCTTATTATGACTAGTTTAAATAATTATTAATTAACAAAATTTCTCAAATGTGGAAGTACCTTAAATTCTAATAGTGTGCTTGTACAAGCCTACTCTAGCATTACATTCTTAAGGACATCATGCATGATGTTCCCATTTCATGTGCTAGAACGACTCGTGTTCTAACATATGCTTGTTCACAGTTTCTTTCTTCTTCATTTCTTTTTACTTTTTATTTTATTTATTTATGTTTTATTTCTTAGAGAATGCAAAAAGGTAGGAGTGAGGAACGAACAAGTTAAAACATACATGGGCAATAGAGCCCAGCCAATATAGATTTCGACAAGAGGGGACTACATGGACATTCAGAATGCAGGGAGTATTAAGAGTTAACTAATTTATCATGCAAATTTTATCTTACCCACAATAATGCAGACGAGGAGGTCCAAGGCAATTGTGTCCCTTACGGAAGAAGATAGAAGTAAAGACTAAATTGAAGACATCGAGCAAGTGAAGTACACCTAAGAAGTACATTTTGCAGGAAAATGAAAAGGTAAGGCCTAATTACTTAACATCTTGAGATGATGTTAGCAGGATAGCCCCAAGGAAAAGCCTAGCCCGAGCAAAGTAGGGCCATAAAGTGTACTTCTGAAGTGAGGTTTATTTAAGTTCTTGATACATAGATGAAATTTTGCAATTATTTTGTCATTCTCATCCAATATAATTTGGTACAATCTAAAAGTCTCAACCACTTACATGGATAAGAGATTCTCCTGATGCGAGAACCCGGTTTCTAAGCATCCAAGGGGTACTGGAAAAGCTGAAAAATACACATTGGTCATGTTAGTAATGGAAACTACTAGATCTAAGCATTGGGACACAATGAACTGTTAAGTCACCTTAAACTAAACCTAATTGGTGCCAAATCAAACATTTCAACATATATTTTCTTCTGTCTTCTGGCTAAAAGGTAAATCTGCTGCCAAGGAGCTCCAATAGGAACTACTGAAGGTGGCAAAGGGCCTGTTCTGCAGTTTTCAACAACTTCAGTTTTACTTGTTGAATGGGATGTCTGAACATGCTTATGAGCCCCGTCCAGTGCATGGGACTCCTTGATGGAACCCAGATCAGAGGTAAGAGGATGCAATGCAGAGCCTATATTACTCAGAACTTCGACCTGGGGCCTTGAAGATATGGATCTGAAGAAATCAAATAAACCTAGTATGATTTCTTGCTCAAGCTCAAGATGGAAATCTGTCAGTCTGCAAATAAAAATCATAATATATCAACTCCTGAAGGTGCTTATCAAACATTTAAGTCAAACTTCAGCCAGAAAGACACCTTAAGCTTATATATTCAAATGAAACCAGTGAGGCTTCTCTATTTCTCCACTTTGCTGCAGTTAAGCGGAGGACAGGCTCAGATGGATTCTCAGAAGTAATTTGTGTCAAACTTTCACTTTTGATCTTTGTGTTATCATCTCCACTTGATGTTTGACCAGCCATGTGAATTCTGTATTCACGATCAAAGGATAGGATCACAGGGTATGGCGTACTAGACAACTGGTTATCAATTTGCAAAGATAAAATTTGGAAGGATAACTTCTGTTGATCTAGACTCTGTGACAGATCTATCATTATATTCCTTGCACATGCAAAAAGCAATTCCTAAAAAAAAGAAGAGGCAGTCAGACATAGTTAAAAGGATTAATAGCATCTGTGGCAAAACCACTCTTTAACAAACCTGTGGATGAGAATTTATTAACGAGATCCCAATAAATGGAATAGCAACAGAAATGTTTTCTGTGAAATCAAAAGAAGTTTCCTGTTTCTGATTGTGTTTTCTTCTTTCTTTCATCTGGGTGAAATGCAGATTCTTTGCATCATTTAAGACGTGGTAACTTGAATCAATTATGCTGAGAACCTGCTTATTAGAAGAGAATTAAACTCCAGGGAAAAGATTCACAAATGTTGGCTAAATTGAAGTATAAGGAGGGCACCTTTATTGCTCCTTCAGCATGGACAGAGACAACCATGCTTCTCTGAGGCTTCTGAGAACATATCAAGTCAGGAGACAGACAGAAACATACCAGAGTCAAACTGAGGCCAGCTAACAGCTATAAGTACGCATGTTCCATGGAGATCATTGAGAAATTCAATAATAACCATAATAATAGAAAACTTTGCAAACAAAAGGAAAACCTAAAGCATATAAACAACAAAGCTTCATCAGACTCTTGTATATCCACAATTTGCATCAAACTCTATTTCTAATTCTTCCATTTCTTCACATCAACAGTGAGAAATTCAAATCACTGAAAGCTGGGAGGTCTTTCACAAGACAGTCATCAAAATACAATTCATTCATGCCACAACATTAACTTAGAAAAACACAATGCTTAAACTTAATTATTAAGGGTGAGTCCACAACATGATGCATGCATAATGCCATGGGAACAGGATAATCAATGTTTTCATTAACCTACACCTACCAGATATATGACAAAAATTGATCCCACCACTCAATATTAATGAAACTATTTCCAGAGTCAGTTAGGAAATGCAATAGTTTGTTAAAAAAAAGCCAACCTAACGACTAGAAAAAAATCAACCATTTAACTCATGTTCAGAAAAGATGCAGAATCAATTCACATTCATACCATTCAAGAAACAGAACACATTATGAAGAAATGGAAGAATTATATACAGCCATTTCTTGTGCAGGACATGTACGTACAATCATTTCTTCTGTGATATAATGCATGTACATAGAACAAGCATGGATGAAAATGAAAACCATATACCTCAGAAGTTGATGGCAGGTATACAGGTGGATACTCTTTCACATCATCAATAATATATGATCCCAAAATATGCTCTCCAGGCACCTGCCAAAATTTGAATGTAAATTAGTGGGTAAAAATGTTGACCACCTAATTGTCCTAAGATTGCAAACAAAAGGCACACCTCAACAGTGAGGCGGTGTGGATAGCAAGGTTCGTCCCAAGCATACGGGCATGAGGTGTAAGACTGGATAATTGTTTCAAAAGTTTCACACTTTTGTTGATAAACTCGTAGTCTCTGCAATGTGGCAAAGAATAGTGTTGTAAAATGTTATAGGAATCATATAAACAGAGCCATTAGTATTTAACACAATAGTTCCCTATTAAGATACAAGCTAGAACCTACAATTAAAGAAATGAAAATTGAAAAAATAACAGCTCATTTTTAAGATAGATGAGATCTTAAGAACTTCAACAAAAGGTCAATCTGTTCTTTGTTAGGGACAGCTAGTCCAAACAAAGGGAAACCTCAAACTCTTTGAATAGGTGAGAAGCATTCCTAACATGGAAATAAAACTACGAATGCAGTTCAAAGAAATAGAATAAGCAGAGTTGAATATGCCATTTCAATTATATTTAGCAAAAATTTTAACAGTAGTGGCAGATGGTTCCAAATGTTGACTACAAAGTTGAAATGAACATGTCTAAGCTAAAAAATATGCAACATAAGTGTATTACAGTTATAAAAACAACGCAACACCTTTATAAAAGGGTAAACATGAAAAAGGCATACCCTAAATAACATTTGCCTAGTCTTAAAAGCTTCAAGAAAGAAACAAAATGATACATGAAAAAAATGAGGCCCCAAATCATTTTTTTTTTTTGAAAAAGCAATTATATTAATGTAAGAGTAGAAGATGTACATAAGAGACCCGGAACAAGAGAGTTCCAAACAAAACTAAACCGACCAAAACAGCCCCCCCCCCCCCCCCCCCAAACACAAAATGAGGCCCCAAATCATGACTATTCAAAAAAAAGTATCCGAAGACAGCATGGTATTATAACACTGAGACAAGTCATTAAACATATACATACCTCCTTTGAAAAGTTATCGATTCTATAAGGCATAAAACCTGTATCATCATCCGACAACAAAATCAAGTTCGTCCCTGAATTTCGGAGGCTTCCAACAATTTTTTCATCTTGAATGGAAACATCAGCATTTTGCACTTCCACACGAATCATATTTACAGCACCAGAAACATAATTCCGCATTTTCATCTGAGTATCACCTAGATGATCTGGAAAGAAGCACCCTGACCATTGCCATCCTGGTTTGTTGAAACGAATAGAAACTAGTAATTCCCTATGACATGTTCAAGCATGGGTAAGCAATTAAGAAAATCTAGAACAGAAAAAGATAAAATTGATGACAGAGGTCCATTTCAGGAAAAACCTACATAATATATATATATATATATAAGGTGGTCACTAACACATTGTTCATGGCATGTGTCTTATCATAGGTTTTTCTTTCTTCTTCTTGATTTGACCTACTAAACTACCATATTCTCAAATTTGAAATGTCATCAATTATTTCATTAATCACTAAAATCTATCTAACAAAGAAAACTAAATGGATTAAGAAAAGATACACACACACACACATGTCATGGACAAGGGCAAGGGCGTCCTATTAGTCGAAGGGGTAATATTGTAATAAAGGTGGTAGGCGGTTAGAGTATAGAAGTGTGTAGAAGCTGGTAATTAGCAGCTTGTAATTCAAATGATTGGCGCCTCCTTGAGAAGGGTATATAAGCCAACTCATATTGCTGAAGCGGGCATCTGAAAATTCAATTGAGTCACATTTTTCCTCACTAATCTCTCTCTCTCTCTAATTTCACCCTCTTCGGGTTTTTCATTCTCGCGCAATTCCTTCTGAATTGCGGGAGAACTCATTGCCAGATTAGAGATCTGACAATCTAGTATCAGAGCACGTTCGTGGGCGATCGGGAGGGCTATGACAGATGGAACTAGGATGAAGCATATGGAAGCGCAGCTCTAGCAGGTGATGGCGTCGGTATCAGAGATGCAGAAATGGATGGAGACGTTTGAAAATTCGGTGGAAAGAAGGATCAATGGAGCGGTGAACGTGTGGTGGGAGGAGAGTCAATCACATACTGCTTGATTAGAGGAGCAGATGAGAGAACAAAACCAAACTCTTTGAGATCACATGTATCAGTTTATGCTGATGCTTTCACGCCAAACTCAGGTACGAATCTCTCCGGAGTTCCCTCCGAGGGAGCATTCGAAACCGATCCTAAATGATCTAGGGGGTAATAGTAGATCGGAGGGATCTGCAGAACTGGAAATAGAGCAGCCAATGATGGAAGAAAACGCGGGTGTCAGGAGATCGGGCGTAGCACATGGATTGAACCAGAGTGGGATGTTGATGCTGCGTATGGAGATTCCTTTTTTTGATGGCTAGAATCCGCGATGGAGGGTGAGGCATTGTGAGAGAGTGTTCCGTCTCTATAATGTGGCTGAACAACAGAAAGTAACAATTGCTGTGACCTACCTTAACGATGTGAGGGATGCATGGTACCAGGGGTGGATGGGAGTGAAAGATGAGTATTCGTGGGAAGAATTTGTGGAAGGAATGTGTGGAAGATTTGGGAAGAAAGGAATGTTAGACGTAGTAGAAGAATTCAATAAACTGAAACAAGGAGGATCTGTGCAGGTCTACCAACAAAAGTTTGAGGAATTGAAGGCCCTCATGTTGATATCCAATCCCACACTTACCGAGGGTTACTTCGTGTCAAGTTTCATCAGTGGCTTGAGCGAAGAAATCCACCCCATAGTGAAAATCTTTCAACCGAAAACAGTACAACAAGCTACGGAGTGCGCTAAGCTGCAAGAACTAGCGGTAGAGGCATTATCGAAGAAGCAGAAAGGGGTGAGTAGAGGATGGCAGGTGCCTATACAACAGAGTAACAGGGTGTGGAATAAGGAAGGAGGAACAAGGGGACCAAACGGTAAGGCGTTAGCTCTACCAACTCCATCCCCATTGTTTGGGAATAGTTTGAGAGAATAGAAAAGACTAGCAAGACTTTGTTTCAGGTGTGGAAACAAGTACACTCCAGGCCATCAATGCAAACGCCAATTGCTACTACTAGAAGGAACAGAGGATGGGGAAGAAGAGGTTGAAGAAGCAGAGACCCAAGAGAATGAAGGAGAAGAAGAGAAAATGGAGATTTCCCTCCATGCTCTAAGGGGAGTATCCACCAGTAAAATCATAAAAGTAGATGGTAAGGCACATGAGGATGACCTGTCTATACTCATTGACAGCGGAAGCACACATAGTTTCTTGGGTGAAAGAGTAGCTAAGAGGCTCCATTGTCGACTCACCGGGACACTTCCATTGTTTGTTACGGTGGCTAATGGATAGAAGGTGATCTGTAAGTCTGCGTGTATGGGATTCTGTTGGCAGATGCAGGGGGAAAACTTCGAAGCTGACTTAAGACTTCTCTAGTTAGGAGGTTGCGATATGGTCTTAGGCGTGGACTGGATGAGAGAGGTAAGCCCCATTTGCTTTGATTTTAAGAAAATGGAAGTCACTTTCGACAAAGGGGGAAAACGAATGACTATCACTGGCAATGCGGAGGCTAGTACTTGCAAACTTATTTCAAGAAAAAAGACTACATAAGCTATTCAAAAGCAAATAGACTCAGGTGGCCCAATTGTTTTCGATACAAGCAATTGAGTAGGAGGAGGAGGAATCGGACTACGGTGAGAAACTCAAACTGGAAGCAACGAAGAATGGCTCCATTCCTTGGGAGGTAACTCAACTGGACTTACTTGATGAACTCTTAGCTGAATTTAAAGATTTGTTTGACGAACCTAAAGCTCTACCCCCTCCCAGACAGTTAGACCACACTATAAACCTTAAACCCAATTTCGAGCCGGTTAACATTTGTTCTTATCGGTATCTCCCAAAATAGAAGGTTGAGATTGAACGCATGATTAAAGAAATGCTTCATCAATCAGTCATTCGACCCAGCATCAACCCATATGATTCCCCTCTTCTCTTAGTCAAAAAGAAGAACAACAGTTGGCGGTTTTGCATAGACTACTGCCAACTCAACTCCTTTACCATAAATAAGAAGTTCCCTATTCCTATCATAGAGGACCTATTAGATGAGTTACATGGCGCCAAAGTTTTCTCCAAACTCGACCTCCGTTCAGGATATCATCAAATCCGTATGAGCCCCCAAGATATCCACAAAACAGCTTTTAGGACTCACCAAGGGCACTACGAATTCTTAGTAATGCCTTTCAGTTTAACTAACGCACCAGCAACTTTCCAAGCCCTCATGAATCAGATTTTCGAACCCTATCTTCACCAATTCATTCTGGTTTTCTTTGATGATATCCTAATTTACAGCCCCGGCTTCCCTAAACACATAGAGCACTTACGAATGACCTTGCAAATCCTTCGATTCAATAAGTTGTTCATCAAGAAGTCCAACTGTGCCTTTGCTAGGCCATGTTATATCGGAAAAGGGGATGAGCACTAACCCCCAAAAGGTTGCAGCAATGAACGCCTGGCTACGACTGACTAACGTGAAGAGTTTGCGGGGATTCTTGGGCCTTTCAGGTTATTACAGGCGATTTGTTAAAAATTACAGCATCATCAACAAGCCATTAACTAAGTTGCTTAAAAAAGAAGGATTCCGTTGGGGCGAAGTAGCTGAAGCTGCCTTTGATCAATTGAAGAAAGCCATGAGTGAGGTCCCTACATTGAACCTCCCTGATTTTAATCAACCGTTTGTTTTAGAGACTGACGCCAACAACTATGGAGTTGGAGCAGTGTTGGCTCAGGGAGGAAGGCCCATAGCCTTCATCAACCAAGCTTTAGCACCAAAGCACCTCGGCCTCAGTGTGTATGAGAAAGAACTCCTGGCAATTTTGATAGCAGTAGAGAAGTTGAGACATTATTTGGAAGGAAGTAAAATCATTATTCGAATTGATCATGAAAGCTTGAAATTCCTATTGCAATAGAAGCTCCACTCACACCACCAAAGGAAAGGTATGTCTAAACTCATGGGTCTTGATTACACCATTCAATATAAGAAAGGACACGAGAACAAAGCAGCTGATGCCCTTTCCCGCTGTATGGAGGAGGGGACAACAACAGCCATGACTTCTATCATACCAGAATGGCACCTAGAGGTAGCAGCCAGTTACGAGAAAGCAGAGTGGACCAAGGATCTAATAGAGCAACTGACACTAGATCCCACGAGCAAACCGGGCTATTCACTAAGGAATGGGCTGCTAAGGTACAAAGAGATGCTGGTAATCAGAGGTGACGAGCTGCTACAAAGGAAGATCCTAACAACCCTGCATGATTCGCCTGTAGGAGGCTATTCTGGGGTCCAAAGCACATATAACAGAGTACAACAATTGTTCTATTGGCCGAGGTTGAAGAAGGCAGTGTAGAATTACATAAAGAGCTGTGACATTTGCAGCCGGTGTAAGCATGAGAGCATTCACCCTCCAGGGCTGCTGCAACCATTGCCTCAACCGGAGCGAGCATGGTCCAGCATCAGTATGGACTTCGTGGAAGGTTTACCCAAGTCAGAGGGCAAAGATTGCATATTAGTAATAGTGGACAGACTCACCAAATACAACCATTTTTTAAGTCTAACTCATCCCTTCATAGCTCAAGAAGTGGCATGAGTGTTCCTAGATCAAGTTGGAAAATTACACGGCTTGCCTCAAGTCATTGTGACCGATCGAGACAAAGTCTTCACTAGCTTATTATGGAGGGAGCTAATGAAATCACTCGGCACCAAGCTCCGCATGTCATCAGCAAATCATTCGGAAACAGATGGATAGACGAAACGAGTGAATCAATGCCTTGAGACCTACCTTCGATGTGTGTGCTTGGTGCAGTCCGCAGGGTGGCATAAGATGCTGCCTTTGGCACAATGGTGGTACAACACCAACTACCACTCATCCTTGAAAATGATCCCGTCTGAAGCCTTATTCGGTTACAAACCACCATTGCTACCTATCAGTGGAGGCCCCAACCTGGTAGCCACAGTGGATGATTATCTCACTCAGCTGCAGCAAGTGATGCAGACTCTAAAGAGTGAATGGGCAAGCGCCCAAAATTGAATGAAGCAATTCGCTGACAAGAAGCGGAGGGAATGAAACTTCTCTGTTGGGGACAAAGTCTATCCGAAACAGAGGCAAGCATAATTGAAGACTCTCTCCCCAAAGGCAATGTCTAAACTCAGTCCTAAATTCTATGGGCCGTATGAAGTGTTAGCTCAGGTGGGCAAAACGGCGTACCGATTACAGACTTCCATCCATCCCGTTTTCTATGTCTCTCTCCTTAAACCATCTCCTGGTACCAACCCAGTGAGTGCAACTCTACCTTCGGCTACTCCATCATCACAACCGGTAGCTGAGCCTGTAGCTATCATGGATAACCGAGTGATATACAAACAAAACTTACCCCTCACTCAGGTGCTAGTCCGCTGGTCCAACCTCCATCCGGAAAACAACACATGGGAGTATTTACCATATTTACTCCAGCAATTTCCGAGGGCAGTAGGACTCCTATAAACTCTTCTTGAGGACAAGAAGAATCCTAAGGGGAGGGGAATTGTCACAGACAAGGGTAAGGGCGCCTATTAGTCGAAGGGGTAATATTGTAATAAAGGTGGTAGGTGGTTAGAATATAAAAGTGTGTAGAAGCTGGTAGTTAGCAGCTTGTACTTCAAATGATTGGCGCCTCCTTGAGGAGGGTATATAAGCCAACTCATACCGCTGAAGCGGGCATCTAAAAATACAGTTGAGTCACATTTTTCTTCACTAATCTCTCTCGATTATCTCTCTCTCTCTCTCTATCTCTCTAATTTCACCCTCTTCGAGTTTCTCATTCCCACGCAATTCCTTCTGAATTGCAGGAGAACTCATTGCCAGATTAGAGATCTGACAACACACACATCAATATATCAATCTATGTATTAAGTGTTGGACAATGATTTAAATTAAGCGATTAAAATTAATGAGCTAGAAATCCAATAGGCTTGACCACTTAAAAGACATAAATTAAGAGATACATTAACTAGACAAGTTATGCATTAACTAAAAACTCCAAAAGACATCTAGAAATTAAGAAGGTATATTAAAAGACGTAAATTAAGGAGCCCAAAGGATTTATCTTCAAATATTTAAACATTCATAATGGAAATACCTATATATACACTGTTACATATCGGGCATCTAGATCTGAGGTTGAGAATGTGATTAGGTTTCTCTCATTTAGACAAGTAGAAAACGGAAGAGAGAATTCAAAGAAAAGAACCTCGATCAACTGAATTAATAAAACAGAGGAATAGCTATTTATATAGCTATTTTACAATAACCAACGAACTACTCTCAATCATCACAACAACTTAACAAAACTATAACAAAAATATTGCTAACAAAGATAACAAAATACAAACAATATATCAACTAAAATAATGTCTCCAACATTCCCCCTCAGTTTGGACCTCCTGGTAGAATAACACTTGGCTGATTAGTCTGCTAATTAATCTTGCTGCCTTCATTATCCGAGCACAGATTAGTTATCATATGAGAGCAAATGGGAGAGATTTGTAGACCAAGTTTGGCACACAGAAATTGCAATCTATCTCTAGATAAACCCTTTGTAAAAATATCAGCAACTTGATGCAACGAAGGCACATACTGAATTTCCACTTCCTTATTCTCAACTTTCTCCCTTACAAAGTGCACATCTATTTCAATGTGTTTAGTCGAAGAGTGAACACTGGATTCTCTGCTATGCTTTTGGCTGCTAGGTTGTCACACCACAACACTAGAACATTAGACAACTTGTAACCTAACTCAGTAAAAAGTGATTGCAGCCACATGATTTCAGTTACACCTTGGGCTATAGCACGGTACTCAGCTCCTACTGATCGAGCCACCATTGATTGTTTACGAGAACTCCAAACCAGCAAGTTGGACCCAAGAAACACACATATACCACTAGTAGATTTTCTAGACATTTTGCAGCCAACATGGTCTGCATTTGTAAATACAGTTAGTGTCATATCAGGAGTAGGAGAGGATGTAAAACATAGCCCAAGGCCAATAGTACCTTTTAAGTACCTAAGGAGACGTTTACAAGCTGTCCAGTGTTGTAATTTAGGGGCTGCCAAGAATTGGCTCAATCTATTTACCACAAAAGATATATCCGGCCGGGTGTAGGTCAAGCATTGAAGAGAACCAACAATAGTTCTATACAATGATGGATTTGGAAAAAGTTCACCTTCATCAGTAAAAGAGACAGCTAAATTGATTGGTGTATCACACGATTTGCAATCATTCATACCAGCTTTATTTAACAAATCAATACTATACTTCGACTGTGTAAGATATAAACCAGTCTTATCTCTGTGAGCTTCAAAACTTAAGAAGTAGTTGACTGATCCTAAGGTTTTGAGAGCAAAATGTTGATCCAAATCATGAATACACTGCTGAAGAGCAGTAGGATTTGATCCCATGACAAGGATATCATCAACAAATACCAAAAGAAACAACACTGCACTAGGAGATCTCTTAATAAACAGAGAAGCATCTGCAACTGAACGAACGAAACCCCATGCTCGCAGAGTAGTTTTAAGTTTGGTGTACCAAGCTCGTGGAGCTTGTTTGAGGCCATAGAGAGATTTCTTAAGTTTGCAGACAAAATTAGGCAATTGAGCATCAATAAACCCTTCAGGCTGTGTCATGTATACATCCTCTATCAATTCCCCATTTAAGAATGCATTATTGATGTCTACTTGTTGTATGTCCCAACCAAAGGTGAGAGCCAAAGAAAACAACACTCTTATAGTGGGTGCTTTTACAACTAGACTGAAGGTATCATTATAATCAATCCTAGGGTTTTGAAGAAATCCCTTAGCTACTAGGCTAGCCTTATGCCTAAGAATAGATCCATCAGAATTGTACTTAACCCGAAATACCCATTTACACCCAATAAGATTCATATTCGAACAATAGGGAACCAACTCCCATGTCTGATTGGACTGGAAGGCATGAAACTCCTTCTGCATAGCCTTAGTCCAGTGAGGATCACAAAGTGCTTCATGAACTAATCTGGGTTCAAGGGAACTTAACAGGACATGAGGAGAGGTAACAAGAGGTTGCTTATTTGAGATAGTTGCTGACAAAGGAGAGACTAAGGATTGAGATACCCAAGGAACATTTGAAGAAGAGAAGGGAAGAAACTGAAACATTTCAGTTGAAGGTCCTGAGGATGGAGGCACAGATGAGGCACAGATGAGACACCAACACCACTTGAAAGAGACAGAGAAGAGTAAGGAAATTCAAGAGGATTGAATTCAACATGTCGAGAGACATTTTTTCTGTAAGATGCAAACATCGATAACCAACCTGATCAATACTATAACCAATAAAGACACATTTGGATGAACGAAAAGCAAACTTGTGTTTATTATAAGGTCTAAGATAAGGAAAGCATGAGCAACCAAATGGTTGTAGTTTAAGGTAATAAGGTTGCTTGAGATAGAGTAATTCAAAGGGACAAGCAAAGTGAAGCACAACTGAAGGAAGACGATTAATGAGATAAAGAACAGTCTTAAATGCTGTTGCCCAAAATTTAAGAGGCATTTGGGCATGAGTCAATAAGGTCATTCCCATCTCGGTAATATGACGATGTTTGCGTTCAGCCACACCATTTTGTTGGTGTGTGTAGGGACAAGAAAATCTAGGTTGAATCCCATAAGATTGAAGATAAGGAAGAAAAGCTTTAAACTCTCCCCCCCACCCATTGTCAGTTTGTAAAGCTTTCAACTTAAAATTGTACTGTAATTTAGCAAGCTTATGAAAGTTTATAAAGTTTTGCAAGGAATCAGATTTCAATTTCAACGTAAACAGCTAGGAGTATCGGGTGTAGGCATCAACAAAGACAATATAGTACCTAAAACCCTCAACGGAAACCATAGGTGCTAGACCCCATACATCCGAGTATATCAATTCCAAAGGATGCTTTGCAGTAATAGGATAATTTCCAAAAGGAAGTTGATGTGATTTGCCAATTTTGCATGAATCACAGAATGAAACTGCAGATTTAGAACAATCAATTTGAATTTTATTCAAAACATGTTTCAATACATGAAAAGTGGGATGACCTAGCTTGACATGCCCCTGTTGTCCTATACAATTTGTTTGAGCTACATTGACATTCAAAGGCAGATCTAGAACAATCAAATGCTGCTTTGTAGACTTATTAGAAGATAAACTAGTAACATCCATGATCTTGGAAGAAAGATTGGCAGCAATGTTTGAGGTCTTGAGAGAATTAATGGTCTTGGACATAGGCACAACAAGATCAAACGCAGGCTCCAACTGATATAGACCATTCCTAAGCGTTCCTCGGAGTAACACCAGACTTGAGGCTTTGTCCTTAATCAAACAAGAAGTTGAATAAAATTCAGTGACAACATTGTTATCCTTTGTAAGTTGAGAGACACTAAAAAGACTCTTTTTCATTTTAGGAACATGCAGGACATTAGACAAGGAAAGAACTGACTGAGGATGAGTATTAGTACATAAATGACTTATACCAATATGAGAGATAGATAAACTCTTACCATCACCAACAGTAACCTTGTCACTGCCATGACAGGGAGATGGAAGAGACAAGTTGTTGAGACTCGTTGCGACATGATTAGTGCTCTGGAATCAACAAACCATGGAGGAGAAGAAAACTGAGATTGAGCATCAGCAGATTGAGCCAATGAATAATAAATAGAAGGTGAAGAACCTAAATTAGACATAAAGACTTCATTCACTTCACTAGGACCGGCCAAATATGCTTGTGGTTCAGTTTGAAAACCACTATTAGTTCCTTGATTGGACTGTCCATAGTTTTGTCAAACCAATGATAACATTTGTCTGCAAGATGGCTTGGTTTACCACATAATTGACAGTAGAACCTCTTATTGTTAAACCGGCCTCGACCTCGACCACCTCGGTTCATAGAACCTCCTCCTCGTGAAACAAAACCTCCTCTGTTTTGATTATGATAAATACTACCAGATTTAGATCCAAATGTTGCAACATTCACATTAACAGTATCAAAATTAATAGAGGACGAAACAACTAAATTATTAGTAACTAATAGTTGTTCATGCATAAGAAGATATTGAACTTTCTCCAAGTTAATCTGATCCATTTGATACGTAATTAGACTCACCATAGTATCATACTCATGATCAAGTCCATTCAAGATGGCTAACAACAGATCCTTGTCACCTAGGGGTTCTCCAATTGCCACTAATGCATGAGCAATAGTTTTGATCCGTAAAATTTAGTGATTAATTGACAGAGAATGTTTCTTAAAAGACCTGAGTTGTTGTTTCAGTTGAAACGATTTTGCCACAGTTTGCTGAGAATAAAGTGTTTCAAGAGATGACCATATCTCTCCAGAAGATTCACAGTGAATTACTTAAGCTAATACTTCTTTATCCATTGTTGAGAACAACCAACCTAAAAGTAGCTGATTTGACTGAATCCACATGAGGTACTCAGGATTCAGGATCATCGTGTCCGAACCTTCTACTTTTGTATCAGGATTCAGTACATACTTTGACCACGACGATGAGTTGTGTATGAACTGAACCAAATCAAAGGCTCGAATGGTAGCTAGAGTTTGTGCCTTCCAAAATAGGTAGTTACTATTGTCTAATTTGATCGGAACAAAATTCAAGGATTTCGCAACAGAAGGAAAATCAATTTGCGAATCCAAAGACATTGATCGAGGTAAAGACAAGGCACTAGAATTTCGATTGGAAGCCATAGACGCTGGTCAAGGCTCTGATACCATGTGATTAGGTTTCTCTCAGTTAGACAAGCAAAAAACAGAAGAGAGAATTCAAAGAAAAGAACCTCGATCAACTGAATTAATAAAACAGAGGAATAGCTATTTATATAGCTATTTTACAATAACCAACGAACTACTCTCAATCATAACAACAACAACTTAACAGAACTATAACAAAAACACTGCTAACAAGATAACAGAATACAAACAATATATCAGCTAAAATGTCTCCAACAGAGAAGTACCAGGTTCCCTTCAGTTAGTGCAAAACTGTGAGGGAATGGGATCAAATCCAAGCTAAGTTGTATCACGGAGATAGAGTTGCTGGATCCTTGCACAATGGGAGGCCTCCAACTATCTTCAAGAAGCGTCATCATGCCTCTTAGCAAGAGATTTAACACATGCTACAATTCAAGTGTTTTCTCTAACAATACTAGTTCTTGTTTTGGTTTTCTGACATTAAGAGAGCCATTCATTGTTGGCAAGGTCGCGACAAACTGTCTAGTCTTCTTTCAATGTTTGTTTCTTCCACTTTACATGTTTGTTTCTTCATATGACTAGTAAACGCATAAAACAAAATAAACTTAATAAACTATTGATAATTCAGTTTAGATGAAAAAGGTTAATTGGAAGAAAAGTCCTAAAATCCACCATTCTTTCATAAGTAAAAAGCCATTTAACTACAGTTTTAACTTCTTTAACAACTTATTCAACTGCATAACTTTCTATAGTTACAATGCTTTTTAACACTATCATTTACAGAAAACTCGACAAATATTTTCCTGAAAGGCACAGAAGGGGAGGAACCTGCACAAAAGAGAGGTTTGGGAAATGCTATTTGTACACAGTTGTACACTCGGGAAATTAGCAGGAGATTTACAAGAAATTAATGACATTTCTTCATAGAATCTTGAAAAGCACAAGGATGGACCTCTTTGGCTAAAAACAAACCACAGGCAGTGTCTCAGCAAAAGGTCCAAAGTACAAGGGATGTGTGGGCAATTTACCCTATATAGGCTCTTCTTCTGATTGCCTCTTATGGTGATGTAGGACAAAAGAAGAAGAAGAGAAAAAGAGGAGGAAGTAGAAAGCAAGGAGAAACAAGAGGAAGTAGAAGAGAGAATGAGATTAGAAAAAGATAGTTCTTCATACCCCAAATCAACCAAATCATAATGAAAATTACCTTGTTGTATCTATCCACTGAAGATGGGAATGTTTTCCAATTCCTAAATGGAAAATAGAATCTGTTCCCCTCTGCTTATAACATAAGTCCCTGCTGCATGCATTACTAAGTATGTATCTGCAGAAATTTAAATGAAGTTAATATAAAATTTTAATCACAAGCAGCAATATAATATATCAACAGGGATATATCTAAAATATTACCTGGGTTGGAACGTGATGGCTCTTGTCCTTCCAGAAAATGGCCCAGGTACTGAAGTTGAAGTAACAGATATTACATATGCGGCACTTGTGGATAACTGAGGAATCAGAACATTTGTTGAAGCAGTTGGTTGATCAAGAAAGAAAGGGCTTGACCAGGAACTGTTTGGCATGTTTTTGGTGGCATATTCAGGCAGATACCTACTAACTCTAACTGTGATTTCAGTGGAGGAGGATTTGGGGTCTGGAGAATACATGCAAGCTTCAACCTTTCCACAGTCAATTTCATCCAGATTGGAATGGCTTGCATTAGATTTGATCATTGAATTCAACCTAACAATTGGATGGTTCAGAGAGGCTGTTTTGGCTTCTAAATCATGTTTACCTGAACTCTCATGAGATATTATAAATGGACAAGAGATTGTGGGTTTTCCTAAAAGCTTCCCTGAGCATGGATACATACTTCTCCTGTTAGAGATAATGCAAGTTTTTGAAAAAGAATTTCCTGAAGCGTCATTAGGTGTATCTGTTGTGCTCAAATCTTGGACAGAAGATAGAAGACCCAGACCATCTTTTCTGCCTAGAAGAAGGTTCTGTTCACCCAAATCATAACAAGAAGGAATGACGCAGCAATGTCCTTTTATCTCGTTTACAGAGTCCGAAATAATAAGTGGAAAGCCAGTGCAATTATACAACAAATATGGAACAAAAATGCAGATTTCACGAGCTCCAGAAAATGGATCCATCACTTTTTCCACCATAATATTCAGAGGACCTAAAATGATGCAAGATTAATTCTATTAATGAATTTACTGGAATATAATCACTTGATGAAAAACCACAACTAAAATGAATTACCATCACAAAAGTCAGGATTGAGGGTGATGGTTTCAGAGAGAGAAAATTTTGTTCCACTGAATTTGGCACTTCCACTAAAAGATTCTGAACGTGGAAATTTCAGGGTTGAAGGCTTAAACCCATGTACATTGAAAACTATTCCCAGGTCATGTGAAGAATCAATATGGAAAAATGAAGTGTCCATCTGGGAAAGATTAGAATTTATACAAGTCAATCAATCCATTTTGCAGACTTTAGTAAACAAAGGAACGTTCAAAACTTAAATGTTTGATAAAAAATCATGCTACTGGATGTATGCAACAAACCTTTGAAAGTAAAGCGCTACGTGTAACACCACCACTTTCTATTGTGAAAGAAATTGCCTTCGGAAGATAGTTTCGTAGTACCAAAGGGCTACTTAACTTTACTTGGTGAATGAAATGTTTCTTTGACTTTGCCAGATGACATGATAGTTGGCCACTATTTTCAACTGAATGCTTCATGGTTATATTAGTGTTAAGTGCTGAATATTTCTCAGGTGTGCCAGTTGAAGGAGTGTATATATGTTGCACTGATATGCAACAACGAAATGGATCACTGCTTGGATGGGATGGATAGCAAACAAAGGAACGGAAATGCCCAATCCTATTTTCATGAGAAAGAATATTTGAGATATTATGAGCTTCACTCCACAGGTAATTCTGGTCAAGTGGACGCCATCTCACACGACCAGCTTCAGCCAAATGTAGAGGCAGAGGGAACTCCTGGCCAGGATATATTGGATCTAGGATCTGAAACAACAAAATAAGTAGTAAGTTGAAGAAAGACAAATTAAAATATTACAAATTAAAATGTTCTGTAATTCTGATACCTTTGGAGATACCCCAAATGGTATATCAAACCGTAGCTCAATTGGTACTGAAGTTGCATTGAAGAGTATAACCTGAATTGAAAGGTAGGTGAAAAAAATAAATAATTAACAATTGTTATTAAGATTGTGTGTCATTAAATGTAGCAAACATAACTTGTACATACCGTTGAGTACAACCGTACAAGTTTACAATACCGCTGCACTGAAACATCACATACCACAGGAATGACAAAGCCACATTTTGAATCTGATCGGTCAAGCTCATCAACATGTTTATTATTTTTTTGAGCATCCCCATTATTATCAACTTCTATTTTATAAGATGACTTCGAAAAATCAACCTCGAAGTAGCTAACACCTACAACATCCATTGAAATGGGTGTTGAAGGCATAGATGTCCCATCAAATTGGATAACAATATAATGATGTCCCAACCCATTAAATTGCTTGTTAGTCAGCCTATCAGAAGAATTTGATGGCCTGTAGCGAAGAAGTTGCTCCTCTGGAGTTTCATCAATATAAATTGGGACAGACGTACCTGGGTTCACAAAAGTACCATCTTTCAACATTGATATATTCATATCATCAGCACATATTGGCCCTTGGCAGACGTGAAATACAAGAGGCAAGGAGGTCAAATTTAGTAGTATATATGGAGCATATCGTCCTGTATACATATTTTCAGAAGTCTCTGAATTTAATGAACTTTGTCTTTCAGAAAGACCATCAAGCCCGATCACACTCCAAGCATCCTTAATGATCTCAGTTGCCCTGAAAATGGCCTTTTACAAACAAAAAATTATACAAGTAAATCATAGGTTCAGAGAATTAATTATACTAGAGAAAAGAGAAAAAGGTATATATTAATGAACATCAATAAGCTAATACAGAAATGTAAAGGACAATATCTCCATCAGAAAAAAGGCAAAGGACAATAAGCTTCTCCTTTTAGCATCCAATTATTTATGCCTATTAAATAACATAGGTAAAGGGTCCTAGTGTAATTAACTTAAAATACTTGTATATATATTCTCTTGTATCATACACTTTTGGTAGAATACACATATTATTTTATTCACATGGTATTGGAGCCAATAGACAAACCCTAACCCTAGATTATGGCGATACATTTTCTCCTATTGTTAAAATCTCCTCTATTCGCCTTTTTTTGTCCCTTATTGCTATGTTACATTGGTCTCTTCATCAATTGGACATAAAAAATGCCTTCATGGCGATTTATAGGAAAAAGTGTATATGGAGAAACCTCCCGGCTTTGTAGTTCAGAGGGAGTTCAGGTTGGTGTGTCGCCTTCAAAAATCCTTATATGGTTTAAAACAGTCTCCTCGAGTTTGGTTTGGTTGATTTAATTCAGCTGTTCTTAAGTGTGGGTTAACTCATAGTGAAGTTGATCATTCTGTTTTTTATCGTTCCCAGTTTGACCGCCACATTCTTCTGGTGGTATATGTTGATGACATAGTACTTACAGGGGATGATGATGTTGTCACTGAATTGAATACACATCTTCACCAATTGTTTCAGACTAAGGATCTGGGTTCCTTGAAATATTTTTTGGGTATTAAGGTAGCTTGATCAAAGCAAAGCATCTATATTTATGAAAGAAAGTATGCCTTGGATATGTTAGAGGAGACAGGGTTGCATGGATGTAAGCCAACAGATACCCCTATGGGTCCGAATATCAAACTGTTACCGGGATAGGGGGGGGGGCTTATTTCTGACCTTGTACGCTATGGTCGACTAGTTGGGAAACTTAATTACCTCATACTCACACCTCTTGATATTTCATTTGTTGTGAGTGTGGTAAGTAAGTTCTTGAATTCATCTTGTGACAGTCACTGGGATGTAATGATTCGTATTCTTTGATATATTAAGGTTGCCCTTAGCCAGGGTGTATTGTATTAGAATCATAGACACAGTCAGATTGTGAGATATACGGATGCTAATTGGGTAGGATCACCTAGTTACAGATGATCCACATCTGGATATTATGTATTTGTGGGTGAAAACCTAATCTCTTGGAAAAGTAAGAAACAAACTGTTGTCATCAGGTCCAGTGCAAAAGCTGAATATAGGGTAATGGTCGTAACAACATATGAGCTAGTGTGGCTGAAACAATTAATTGAGGAGTTAGGAGTTATGCAAGTCAAGTCTATGCAATTGATTTGTGACAATCAAGCTGCAATGCATATTGCTTTTAATCCTGTGTTTTATGAGAAAAGGTGCTCTCTGAGGATGTAGTTACAACATATGTGGGTTCCAACGATCAGTTGACTGATTTACTCACCAAGTCCTTTAGAGGTTCTCATGTGAATTATATTTGTGCCAAGCTATGTATGCTTAATGTATATGCACCACCTTGAGAGGGAGTGCTAAATAAGATAAGTAAGAGGTTTTAGTGTAATTAACTTAAAATATTTGTATATATATTCTCTTGTATTATACACTTTTGGTAGAATACACACATTATTTTATTCACAATAACATTATTTAGATACAAGTTATCAAAGCAAATAACTCCTATATGAATGATGATTATATTGGAACATATCAAAATTATCATGAATGACAGGCATAACCAATAGTTGTACAAGATAAAATTTCAGCAATCCAGAAAAGCATAAAGTTCCCAACCAAGAACCCATTGTGTGAGATAGTTCACCATTTTAATTTAATTGGATCACAAAAAGACAAAGAAAGAAACAAAATGGTGGTTTAGTATTTAGGAAGCTCATTAAATACTATTCAAAGATAGAATTCCATTCATCTTATGAATCACCAGGCCTCTAGTGTCTGGCAGCTCCTTCAACAAGGTGTATTTAAAGGCAATGCCATTGCTGTGCATCCACTATATCACAGACAATTTCATCTCTATGGGCTGCTGAAGCTGTAGGCATTCAGGCAGCTTTCCTAGTAGGAAAACAGTGGAGATATTCAACATTATTGTTAACAATGATACAGAGGTGGCAATCAAATCACTCTAGAAAGAAGCATACCCTTCTTCAGAAATCACAACAGTTTTATCTGATTGTTAAAGGCTGTTTTATTTACAACAGCTTTCCTGTTTTATTTCTGTTAGCGTGTCTGGCATTTAGGAATGTATTTCCATCTCTGACGCGTTGATTTATTTTAGCAATAATATAGGCTGATTGATCTTTAGTTGTTTACTAAATACTATCTCCTATCTTTGGCTGCAACTACCCAAAATTTGGATAAAAGTAGGTAAGAATTTGTAAATTAATGTCCAACAAATAGATAAAGCCCAACTCATTTCAAGCCAACCCAAAGAATCAGAGTAGACTAAACTACAAAAAAAAAAAAAAAAATGAGGCTAAAGGCCAGGACCCAGCTCAATACCCAGCTCACGTGCTCAACCCAAGGTCCAAGCCCATTACAGTTTCTGCAAACCTAGCTGGCCTGAGGAGTTGACCCAAGGGATGCAGCAGTCTTCACAGAAGAAAGCAGGTGACGGGAAGAGATGTGCAGTGGCTCCACTGCAGAAAGCTACAGGAGGAAGATTGGCAGTGGCCACCAGTGTGGAAAACAACAGATGGAAACATTGGACAATGACTAGAACAAGAGAAGATAAGAGGAGGAAAAAAATGGGGCAGTGGCCACAAACCAGTATGGCGGACAGAGGTGGTGGCTGAAAAGGTAATGGTGGGACAGTTTAGTGATTGAACAGAAAAGTTTGGTTGCCAAACATCAGGGGTTTTAGAAAGGAATAGAGAGAAAGCGCAAGAGAGACCATGAGATATGGAAGGCTGAGGGAGAAAGAGTGTAAAACAGAGAGCAGGAGAATAAGGAAAATCAGAAAAGAAGAGGAGAAAAAATGAGGAAGAAGAACAAAAAAGGAGAGAGAGAGAGAGAGAGGAGAAGAAGAAGAAGAAGAAGAAGAAGAAGAAGAAGAAGAAGAGAGACTCACCTTTAGGCACATATTGCTCTTCCAACCCTAGCCAGGGCCAACCAGCGATGCCTCTCACAGCATCAATCTGGCTGCACTCTCCCTCCCCCTTTTCCTTCCAATTTAGCCCTCTATTCTGCCTCAAACAGAGGCAGAAAACCCATTTTGGGTTTTGGCTGATAAAGGTTAAAGCCCTTGGCCCAACCCCTATGATCTGACTCAAAAATCAACTTGAAAAAATTGGGTTTGAACCAATCCAGAAGTTAAAACCACAGAGAGAGAGAGAGAGAGAGAGAGAGAGAGAGAGAGAGTATTCATTATATACCCCAAAACAAATTAATCCAACCCAAAGCCTTACATTCTATTTATGCCTAACCTTAATAAATAGACTTTTGTTAACATGCATAAGGTAAAGAAAGGGACATTCACTGAAATTTCCATTGAATAGATAATAGGGGAGTAGTTTTGTCTTGCAATGCATACATCTTTCCAAAACTATTCTCATGAAAGATTTTTGTCATAATTTTTACCATGCCATATTTGATTAAACAAAACAATCTAACCCAAACCCTTACATTCTATTTATGCCTAACCTTAATAAATAGGCTTTTGTCAACATGTATCAGGTAAAGAAAGGGGCACTCACTGAAATTTCTATTGAATGGACGTCAGGTGAGTAGTTTTTTCTTGCTATGCATACGTCTTTCGAAAACTATTCTCATGAAAAATTTCTGTGATAATTTGTCATGTCATACTTGAGTAACTTAAATTTAAATCACTATATAAAACGAAAATATTTTCTATTAAAAGATTTTATTACCCAAAAAAGATTTTTTTTTCTTGAAAAATACGTGAGGTTTTCAGAAAAAGAATATTTGCGGAAAGTTCTGAGAAATGATTAAAATATATTGTTTTATGGTGTAAACCTAAAGAGAAATGGACCATCTTAGATCAAGTCTAGGGAAAATACTCTGAAGTTTAAATAACTGTCCATGCAATGGCCAATTGTTTGGAAATTAAAAGAACATTTTATTATTATACAAAATCATTATGTTCAAGTTGTTACTATTTATTGCAAGGCTTACAATGAGCTTACATCTAAATTTATCATTTTAGGAGAACAAGAAAGGCACTAGCATGGCCTTTGAAGATGCTGAGCCACTATTTTGAATCCCTAGCAACTTGATGTTATGTAAATGTTTTTGAAAGTATAACTTTTGTGCCTCTTTAACAAATGTTTTTGAAATTTCTTTTAATGAAAAGGTACTTTATTACACAAATGTCTTTAAAAATTCAGTTAGGCATTGAGTTAACCCCACCTAGTGGGATTCAGGTTTGGGATTGTTGTTGTTGTAGTTAAGCATTGAGTTAAGGCTTATATGTGCTCTTTAGGGCTAAGACCCAGGTTCAAAGCCAGTCTCACTCCAAAGGGGATGTTCATTTTCCCCTAAACAAGTAAATAGATAAATAAAGAAAAAGCCTCAGCTAATGCAGCTTCAAACATAAATTTTATTTCATATAACATTCAGTGCACTTATATGTATAAAATAGTAGAGGATTAGAACCTTAAAAAGTGCTCCAGCACTGTAAATCTAAACAGTTCATTTTTAGGACACAATGAATGTGAGCCTATTGAAGGCTAAAATTGAAGGATAAAGCACTAGACAATTAGAGCATTACATACCTCAACGAGAGATTCAGTAACATTCAAGTTAAGCTGTGCCGTGGATGCGAGATGGACTCGTGTCATGATAGAACTGTTTAGGAGAGGACTCTTCTCATGTATTCTAGTAATGCTCAACTGAAACTTCCAAGGCTCTACAAAAGGCTCCCACAAAACCTAATTCCATTACAAGCAAATAATAGTCCCTTAAAAACCCATTCATATTGGCCATGACAGAAGATATGATCCTTTATTAACTAGTATACCTTGAGAATATTATTATAGTTCACTTGAAGGTCACCTGCAATTACTCCCTCTAATCTGTTCTCAGTCAAGTGAGCATGTAAGAACAGATTTCTCATAAGAATTTCCAAGAGAGGTCCTTTATAGCTCCACTACATCCAGAAAAAGATATAACACATCAGAATAACTCGAAATATTCATTAATAGCAATATCTTGGTGTATAAAACAATATTGTTGAGTAGAACCTAAGTTATATGGATCTGAATGCAAGTATATAGAGGATGTTTGTCCATGTGCTACCTTTTTAATACTCTCCAGAAGTATAGTATGGCATATTAACACATTTTGATGGATCCTTAAATATAGATCAAGATCAGGATTCCACTAGATAATGTTCTTATTTAGAAATTGTGCTTGAAATTAGATGGAACCTACAGGAAAGATGAGTTCTTATCCATGTTAAAGCCGTGATCCTTATCAAAAAAAAAAAAAAAAGGAAGAAAATTTGAAGAAGCACCAAATTTGGTTACAGGTGGTCTGACCCATATCCATGCCCTAATCCTAGTCATGTCCAGTTAAATGGATATGAAAACCAGAGCAGAAAAAAGTTCACGTACACCAAAAGATAAAATTTTTAATAAGCAAATAGTGTATAGAAGAGAATAGCCACCCTATACAATAAATGCCTTGGCACTCCGATGCAAACAAATAAGTATAAAATCAGCAATTCTCCTAGGACTTACAAGATAAATTCAAGATCATGCAGAAACTGCACAGTACATGATGAAAAAAACAGTGTATCCATCATCAACCAAGAATACAAACTAGTGGCTCTTTAGATGGACAATTCCTGCACCAAGAGTACAAAACCTAGACATGGTAACCAACATAGCCCACTAAAAGGTTTGCAAGGATTTGACAATTTTGTTTTTTTTCAGCACTGCAAAAAAAAATTAGTTTCTTCTAATTTCCTTTGCAATTGGAAGAAAGAAAAAGAATTACAGCAGAACACAAAGCAAAAATGCTTACAGGAAAAAAATTAGTTTCTTTTGCAATTGTTTCTTTTAAATTTAAAAAAAAAATATTAGAGAAGAAAGAGAGAGAGAAAAAAAAATAGTAAAGCACACAATGATAACATTTGTTTCTTAGCAAGATATTAGAAAGAAAAAAAAAAAAGAGTAGAACACACAGCAAACAACAATTAAAGAATTAATTTCTTCTAAATTACAAAAGAAATTAGAAGAAAGAATGAAAAATGAAGCAGAATACAGATATGAGTAGCTCTCCAGCAAGTGAACATCACTGCCAAAGGATCTTGACGGCAAGTGGGAGATCTGACAGACCTCCAACTTACACCGCTAGGTTCGCTTCTCACCGATATACAAGAATATGCAACCAAATCAACAAGAAATAAGATCTAAGATGACAAATGGACAAGAAATATGGTTTTAATAGACATATATATATACAAGACATGCGCCTCATGAGCCTTACAGGAGGCATGCGCCTGGTGTGCCTAGGCAGCGCCTCAAGCATGGTGCTGTGTGACAGTGGTGATAAGGTGCACAGAGCTGTGCCTCAGGTGCACCTTTAACAACGATGGTCAAGTGCAGGTTAACAATCGCCTCCTTTGTTACATAGACTGGGTGGCTAACTTTGTAACCATTGCTTAGACCATACGAGTGTGCACATCTGGAGCAGATTCAAGGATAAAAAACAATTAAAGCACACACATGCACATATCTAGAGAAGATTCAACACGCACACACACATATCTGAAGTAGATTCAAGTATAAAAAATAATTTACACACATACATCTGGAGTGGATTCAACACGGCGTGTGCACAAACATATCTGGAGCAGATTCAAGGATAAAAAATAATTCACACATCTGGAGCAGATTCATGGATAAAAACTAATTTACACACGCAAATATCTGGAGAAGTTCAAGGATAAAAAACAATTTGCACATGCACATATCTGGAGATGATTCAAGGATAAAAAATAATTTACACACACATACATCTGGAGCAGATTCAACACGCACAACATATCTGGAGCAGATTCAAAGATGAAAAATAATTTTGGAGATGGTAATTCTCTCCTAATGAATTCTAGGTTGATAGGCTTTATCTATCAATGTCCATATAGAATGATGCATCATATACCATAATTCAACATTGTTAGAAATGTAAAACACCCAGAAACAAAAATAACTTTTGGCAAGAGCTACGTATACATATCAGGAAAGAACCATATACATTTAAATATGCATATTAAAAAGAATATTGACCACAAGAAATGATGTAGTAATGAGGACAACAAAAAAGCAACATACCCTTCCATCAGTCAGCAAAACAGAAATTTTCTTCAGTTTGATGTTGAGATCACCACCACTAAAAGTAAATTGACCAGACCCTGTTTCAGGAAATCTGAACCTCATATGTTTACACAGGTAGAATATGTGATATGAAAACCATATTTCTAGACTATCACATTGAACCTCCAAATTGGTATGTAAAAGGTCCAGTTCATTTATCTCAGCCTCAACATTCACTCTAGAAAACTCAAAAAAAGGCCATGAAGGGGAACCCTTGCCCTTTGGAACCCCCATTGTTCCATTTATTTTTTCCAAGTTTGATTTTATTTTTGCAGTTCTCCCACTAAAAACCAGTTCACTATCTCTACTCTGCAAGGTAACTGCAATAACATTATCAAAAACTTCATCATCTACATTTGATTCACTCACAGGCCTCTCTTCCTCAACTTGGGGATCCCTGTATATGCCAAATGCTTCTCTGCTCAGCAAGGCAGGAATATGAATGGTAATTCCTAAACTTTCCAACTTCACAATGAGGAGAATTGAATTTTGCCACCTATTTTCAGATTCAAAATACCTTGAAGCATGCTGAGATGGAGAACTTTTGCCAACAGTACCAGTTCTATTTTCAATTTGAACGGCATTCTTTGGCACATCCAAACTCGAAGTTCTGGCCAGCTTTCCATGGTAGGAACTGAATAAGTCAATTACCTCAGTCCAGTCAGACAAATGTAACCAAATACCCAAGGAAGGTAAGGAAACATGGAGCTCATATTGACCATGATGTTGCACTGAAAGATGAATGTCAAGGATTGATGACATTGGCCAAGAAGAGATGCATTCTGCTAATATAACAGAATTAAGGTGTGAAACCAATGCTAGTGAGCGGAAAGAAGCATCCATCAACAGGGGCATCTCATTTTTCAATGAAGCAGAAAAAAGGAGTTGCATATCAGCCCTAGCAAGCAGTTCAAAGGGGACCAAATCACTTTTTGAGTGATAGAAATTTATTGACAATAAATTAACAAAACATCTGATTTCTGTGAAGGTCACATTTGTGGCTTTTGGTAGAAATGCACCATTTTCCTTCATACTCTTCTTGAACTGGAGAAACTGTAGAACATCAGATCTGAAACCTTCAGATTTTCTATCGACAAAGGAAAACTGATCAATGACATCAAGCAGTGCTTCAAACCCAATAAAAATGAAATGATCTGTTGTGGGACAAAAAAAAAAAAAAAAAGCAATCATGTCAATATATAAAGCAACAGTAGATGATGGAACAGAACTAAACAAGAATGTGACTTACAAATGAACAAGAAGATTTATACCATTTACCTTTAGCAATAAGTTGACAATTGTTAATCCTAGCCATGATACATGTCGAACCAACAAATGTAACACTAGAGTCATTTCCATATGGTATTCTAATCCACATATCAGCACTGAATGGCGCAATAAAGGTAATATATCCATGTTCGCTACCATGATCAACTACTGGGCCACCAAATTCATAATCATCTAAGAGAAGTGAGAGCGACAAATCCCGTCCAGACATATTTAAACAGCGATTTTTCTCTGATATTTTATTTGCTGCAACCACACATTCTGGAGGAATGTCCATCAGTACATTATCCGAACTGCTATCCAGGATGAAGCTACAGAAAAACTGTGGAATTTCAAGCTTTAACAACCTGGGATTATCACTCTCCACAGGTGCAACCAAATTGGAGTCCAACACCTCAAGCTTATAGGTAATTGCACTATTGTTTTCCAAGTCCACAGGCTTCACATCCTCGGTAAAAGTCTGCCCATTTCCCTTGGGGCACCAATCAGGTAATGAGAAATAACCAATTACCATGGCTAAAAAGTCAGGGGGTAAACTGCAGGAGACATTCTGAATACTTGCACTTATTTCAAACTGGGATCTCAATGTTCCACCATTTTCTTTCCTCACCCGTACATTCAGAATAGGAGAAAGATTTGCTAAAGAGGGACCCCACAAAAAATCGTGGATATTCCGTGCAAACCAAGATGAATATAGAGTCAATCCTTTGGTAGAACACAACATATCCAATGAATCACTACAGCTAGAGAGCGAAGATTTAAAGGTAGGTAAAGAAACAGTTCCAATAATGCATGAGTAATCATGAAAATGTATCCTGATTCTGCTGAGATCTAAATCAACAATTACATCAGTAAATTGTGACAAAGCTACTGGATCTTTACCCAAACTAGATTTCAGTGCCAAGGCATAGGACATTTTTGATCCTCTTCCACTTAATTTAGGACTTCTAATTTTTCCTTCCCTCGGCTTAAAATTTTTTCTCCACTCAGAGATATTGTGGGCAAGGGAATTGTCAAGGTTACTAAGAGAACCAAAGTTACAGATTCTAACAAATGGAAAGCTGCCCAATGGAATGCTGGCCCATTCAGAGGTTCCAGTTTCACAGGAATTTGAGAAACCAAACTTCTCAAATTCAAAACACTGCATTGATGTGGGATTTTCATCATCCACTGAAATGCTAGTTGAATTCTCAACAGCGTGAGATGTACTACACTGAAGTATTTTATCAGAAAATTCAACCAGTGATCGGATAGCGTATGGGTAGCAGTGAAGATCAACATCATTGAAGCATGTTGTGAACTTGTGAAACTTTTTGTCCGGATTCAAGCATTCCTTATAGTGTAAAAGGAGGCATCCATCTGCAGATGTGCTTGTGCCGCCACAATTGCCACTTCGATCACTGTGTTCAACACCTATGGCTTCTTCATGCACAGGAAAAGGATTACCCACTGAACATAGCATATGGCCATCCTTATCACCATTAATTGGGTAAGAGATTATCTTCAACATCTTCATGGAGACAAAGCACTCCTTCAACTCCATTAAAGCATACCTGCAAGTTGATGAACAAGCTAAACTTCGTCCCCAGGACACTGAAGCCAGTAACATGTTGCATTAATTGTTTCTTTTCCTTTAAAGAAAAATTAACTTAATTAAGATAAAAAAAAATAACATTTTTTATGCAACTAGAGTGAGAAAGTATAATATTAACATACCTTCAGAAACATGGGCAACAGAAAAAGAGGTCATGCATGAAAATTGAGAAGCTTTGAGTCTAAAATTGACTCGGTTCAGAGTTTGCAATAAGGTCACTGGAAAACTATATGTACATACACAAATACATTTCATCATTACTTTTGTTTGGTTCCTTTTTTTGAGGCCAAGTTTGGTAGCAATGTTAACGTTGCAATTTTACGACTCAAAGGTCATAGGTTCAATTGGGAAAACATCTTGTTTGCAAAGAAGCAAGGGGAAGGCTGCAAATACAACCCTTCCCTGACCCTTACAAAATTGAGAGCCTCATCCATTGTGGGCATGCTTTTCTTGTCCTGTTTCTATGTATGTTTTCTTTGTGGTCCTTGTTATTTGATTCCTTTAGAATGTCATATGCATGCTTCATAATGAGTTCAAATTTGTGACACCCCATAAATTTATTAATAAACATAGGAAGAGGGTTCCAACATGACACTTCAAAAGGTAAGGAGCTTCTTAGACAGTTGATGAAACAAAATATGTAAGGAGGCAGCCAAGCAACTGAAAATCCTCAGGTAAGGGGAATTTAAAATCAATTTTTGGGGACTAAATTAAGAGAGAAATATCTGCATTTTTAATATGTCATTAGGCATAACAGAGGATTCCAATGATATGAAAATTAGTACTTTGGTTAAGAATTGAGGAAGTTCGATTAAAGACTTAATTAAAGGGATTATGATTAATTAAGCAAGAATTAGTGATGTTCCAGCTATAGGGAATCTGTAGAAGGTTTTAGAAACATGGTGAGGTGGTTGAGTTTCTAAAGCATATAAGTGAGGTGCCTTCTACAAGAAAGTTTGCATCTAGGGATAGGTCACAACAAAAAAGACAAGGGTTGCAACTGCTTCAGTTGAAGCAGATTAGCTGACTGTCTTTGCAGGAAAATGCCACCAAACAAGAGCCAAGTGGCAGCTACTGGGGCTGCCATGCTGCTTCAGCAGAGAAGCAGGTTGCTTCCATGGCCTATAAATAGGCTAGACATTCTTCATTTTAAGAGAGAACAGAAATGTGATTGAGAACATCTCCTTAAGAAGTGATACGAGTGGGAAAGTTGAAGGAAGTTCTGGTGGAAAGTGAGAAAGGATTTGAGAAATAAGAGAGGCCTGCTAGAAAGCTAAATGAAGCTTTAAGAAACTAATGCTTAACTTGACATAAGTGCATGCTTATGGTTACTCTATGTTGGTATTACGCATGAAATGATTTTATGGCAGCCAAATGTATAAAATGACGTGGGCATGGTGCAGAAAGTCTTGAGTCATACATGCGTTGTTAATGAAGGTTCAAGCCATAAATGTTCTGTAATAATTCTTGTTAATGTTTGGCCAAGGGCAGAGCCCCTAGGTCGTGTGAATGATGCCAAAGGATAATTGGGGGGGGGGGGGGGGGCGCTTGAACCTAGGAGAGGGAGCTGCTGGTGAATGGGAGAAGGTTATGATTAGGGGCTACCTTCATGAAATGTGTGGCTGATATTATGAATACGTGATTGCATTTCCCTGACATGCCTTACTGAATTCTATTCTCATGCATTGCATTTTAACATTCCCACCACGCAAGGGATGGGGAGATCAACCAATTTAGACCATTGCTAACAAAGTAAGAACCACCTATTTAGTTTATTGCTAACAAAAGCAATGCAACACCATTTTTTTATTTCTGCTGACACCCCCCAAATAACTGAAATACCACTAATCAACCCAGAAAACTAACATTCTTGTTGGGAAGACAGACTTAGAATAGTAGTCTATTATACTGTCCGCTGGTTTGAGAAGTCTGGAGTCTGATTTTATTTCTTTTTCCTGTTTGGAGTTCAACAGTTCATGCCAGCTATTTTTGTGGACTAAGGGGAAGCATTTTTACCCAACAACAATGATTACAAGCCTTAATTCCACTATGTGGGTTCACAATGTGAATTCTAGACCTCCAGGCAATGACTTGAGTACAGTTAGCATAAAAAATGCAGATTTGTAAAGCCAAGAAAGTTCAAATAGTCTTGGAATGAGATTCAGCACCAAACTCAACTCTAGAATGAGAACAGAAACTACAAATCAAAAAACTGGATACTTGAAGCATTAGAATGAAATTTAGATACGTGCTTGTGTTTATGCAGTAAAGGAAGCTTCTTGCTTGCTTCAACAAGAAAATCAATGAAGAACATACCTAATATCTAACTTGTGTAGATTGAGCAAAAGAGTGCATCCATTTTCTTTATCATTTTCAAGGTCAATATGCATATTGAAGGACTCCAAATGTGCATTGATGGAATAATGAAAAGGTTCTGGAGTAGTCTGTTCACTTGACATGAAAACTGAATTTACTTTTGGCATAATAGCCAAGTCGAACTTCGAGTGTGCGTTTAGATCTCCAAGCAATCCGAGGACTGAGCCATAAATTGAAGGAGAAAAGTGTGCATGAAGTGACTGTATAATAATGCCAACCTGAAACAGAAAAAAAATTGACAGAAAGGAATCAATAATATTCCTATAAAAGTAATCAGTCAAAACATGAACGTAGAAGCATTTTGCCATGTAAAGACTCTCCAGATTACAAGTTAAAATGCTATATATGGTAAAGCTATGAACAAAATTAATCAGGAAGTCTACATCAGCTAAGAAACCTTCACTAAATTGACAACTATTTCATGAAGCTGCTCTTGCTGTTTCAACTAAACAGGCCAGATATCTTTATCCACCTCTAGTCATAAAATATTCTTTGCACCCCAAACCAGAGAAACTTCAGGAAAATGGTCAACATTCAAACTAAGATAAAAACATTTGGCATATGCTTCCATCCACATCCACCATAACCCATGAGAATTAATCCAAGTTTGCATTCATCCATCCTAGCAGGGAAACAATGGGTTACAATATATTCTTGTGCCACAACAGCATTCTTCTGGCCTCAGTAAAAGTATGTCATCATATGTAAAATTTCAGCATAGACCATAAGGAAAACTAACTTAAGGAGCAAAACTAAGAAGATATGGAACTGCTCAAATATATAGTATATGAAAGAGTCACTTTTACATGTATCAGGGTATTACACTTTTCAATGACAATAATATCAGGATTAAAGCAGCCTCAAAACAGTTTCATGCTCCTTATATATGGAAACTAATAAATTTAACCTAAGCAAATCAATATCAGAATTATAATAGTTACAGTTTATCCAATTTCAAGCTAGAAAAGATAAAAAACAATTTCATTTAAAATATACAAGTGCAATCAAGTTTACTTGGATTATTTACTGAATATTTGCATGTCAACATTTAGCTATGAAATGGTTTACTTACCTTCAACCGCTTTAAGATTGATTTGTCAGGGACAATGCAGGATGCCAAGCTAATGGTGGCAGAGACTTTCTCCAGCAGAGAGACAGCTCCAGAATGGCAGAGACTTACCTTCACCTGCAATATGTTGACACTTCCTTTCTTCAGTACTACCAAATTGGGAAAAGAAGATTAAATAACAAGACTAGGTCCTCACCTGAAAATCATCTACTTTGATTTCAAAGCAATCATACAGATCTTCAAGTTGGATCTCCGTAGAAATGGCATCGGTGAAGACAGAATTAGTAGAGTTCCTCAGGATGTAAGACAGGCCATCAATATCAGAAGTAGACAAAATTAAATCCCTTTTGGACAGAAAAAAAAGAGTTCCCATTTCAACTGCCTGCCAAATGCAATTAAAAATTACAGAGTAAGCAACCAAATATATTGATATTGTTGTCAAGATTCAATTCTAGATTTATCACTACATATATAAAAAGGTAGCTTCCAGTCAGCATAAAAATCATTAAATCTTTCAATACAGATTCTATACAAAATATTGGGGTATAACCTCCTTAGAAACATGCTGCACAGCCTGAGTGAACTGGAAAATGAGCTAGGACAGTTATTGGCTCCGGATTTAGTGTTAAATTCACAATAATTCTTGCATTTCCATGGATGAATGTGAGTAAATAAGTTAGGCGACATAGAGAGGCTTGATATTGGATCACAGAACAATGAAACTTTGACAGGAAAATCTATATGGAGGTGGTGGATGTGATGATCAGGAGAAGAATCAATATTATTGCCTCCAAGAGACTAGATGGATTGATGAGAAGGCTCAAATTTAGAGTCAATATATATACTTAGGTACTAGGGGAAAGACTGTACAAAAAATGGCATGAGGATTATTATGGATAAGACTTTGATGAGGCAGTGGATGTGAACAGATTTGGAGGAAAGATAACAGTGAAATCCCAGAGGATTTAAGGAGGTTGCATTGAATACCAAGAGAAGAAAATGCCATTCTAGGATGTAACGTCAATAGTCATATGTACAGAGAAGTGAATGGGCATCCAGGTCATGATTGTGGAGAAAAAAATAGTTCAGCAAAAACTAAGCATATAATCTCACCATAGTTAATACAATGTCATATTAACTGATGCTAACTGTACTCTAAGTTATTGGGTAGTGGCCTAAAATTAACATCACAAACCCCACCTAATGGGATCAAGGCTTGTTATGATGATAATGCTGGTCAGACTTTTCCAGATAAGTATGTAAAGACCAAGCAACATATACATTTTCCTCTTCCATGAATAGCATGTGTTGTGAAAACTTTGGTTGACTAAAGGACTTGACACCTTTAGATATTTTATAGCAATACATAGCTAAAATAGGAATCACACCATTCACAACAGAAATACATTAAACAAATGGGAACATGTGAGCCCAAAATCTCAATACTTATGCATAGTTAGGACTTGAAAGCTTGAAAGAATTTAAGAACCACATATGTGAAAAAGAGAGAAAAACAATGTTGAACAAGATAGAAAAGAGAGAAAACCCTTTCTAGAAGTAGAACTCTACGTTTGGTCTAGCCTCCTTCCATTGAAATTTATAGTAAGTTGTACAATAATTATGGCTAAAATTAAGGCTTTACATCTAATCACAAACTAATTAACTACTAATTACATGTTAATTGACAGCTAATCCAAAAGTGGCAAATCTTTCTTCCTTGATTTATGGCAAATCTTCTTTCCTTGATTTATGGCACATCTTTTCTTGATTTATAACAAATCTTCTTTTCTTGATTTATGGCACATATTCTTTTCTTGATTTATGGCACATCTTATTTCCTTGATTTATGGAAAATCTTCTTTTCTTAATTTACTATTTTGATTCACGATGCTCCCTCTCAAGCTAGTGAATAGATATTGTCTACTCTTAGCTTGGCTATAATCTTGTGGAAGACAAGTCTAGAGAGTCCCTTGGTTAAAACATTAGCTAGTTGGAATTTGCTTGGTATATAGGGAGTACAAATAAGTCCTTTGTTCAATTTCTCTTTAATAAAATGTCGGTCAACCTCAATGTGTTTTGTTCGGTCATGCAGTACAAGATTGTGTGCAATGTTGATGGTAGATTTATTATCACAATAGAGTTGCATAGGGCTGTCTCACTTGAGTCTCAAGTCCTCAACAATAATTTTCAACCATAGAAACTCACATATACCATGTGCCATTGCTCAAAATTTCGATTCTGCACTCAACCTAGCCACAACAGTCTGTTTTTTACTCCTCTAAGTAACTAGATTTCCTTCCAAGAAAGTGTAATACCATGTGGCAGACCTCCTATCAACCATTGGACTTACATAATCTGCATCGGTATAGGTCTCTAGGGTAAGTTTAGATCATTTTTTGAACAAAATTCCCTTTCCTAGGGTTCCTTTGAGGTAATGCAGAATTCTATAGACTATTTATAGGTGAAACTCCTTGGGTTTGTGCATAAACTAACTTACTATTCTCACTGTATAGGCTATGTCTGCCCTTATGTGAGATAGATAAATCAACCTGCCAACTAATCTTTGATAGGCTTTTTTGTCGATATCCTTGTCTCCCTCGACTTCTCCCAGTTTGTGATTAGGATCAATCGGGATGCTGGTTGGTTTGCAAGCCATTTTCCCTATATCCCTCAAAAGGTCAAGAACATGCTTGTGTTGAGATATGAATATCGCATGCCTAGATCGTGCCACTTCAATACCTAAAAAATATTTTAAATTCCCTAGTTCATTGATCTCAAACTCTTTAGCCAAACATCTGTCCAAGTTTTGCCTCTCCTTTTCATCATTTATTGTCACTATAATGTCATAAACATAAACAATAAGAGTTGTGACAAAATCTGAACCTGAGTGTTTTATGAAGAGCGTGGTCCCCTTGGCTCAGTTTACCCATGGCTTGTATTACTTTGGAAAATCTCCCGAACCAAACTCTAGGTGACTGTTTTAGGCCATATAGTACCCTTTTGAGTTTACAAACCTTAGTCCCATGTCTGTTTTTGTTGAATCTGTCACGATAGACAAAAGAAGAATCCTTGAATCAGTGTGATACAAGGATGGTCAGGGAAAAACAGGGGAGGAAGAGAGGAAATAGAAGAGCGAATGAGGGAGGCGGGTATGATAACCGAGAGCGAGAGAGGATTGAGAGAAAAGTTCTTAATCATTCATAATCTTTCTCCATCAGGGGAGGAGATAATATATCCGCTTGGAGGGGAGAATCTTGCCCATGCAAGCGGTTACAATTAATTCTTTTGTCTTTTCCTCAGGCTTTACACGTGGCCTGACACCTAATCGAATGCGAGTTGTAGCAGCAGCATGCTAACGGAAATAGGATTTGTAATGAAACAGAAAATTAACTAGGCTAAAGCAAAAAATTAGAATGTCTTGCAGCTGGTTCGTGACAACTTTCCCCCCTTGAGAAGTTTCTTGTCCTCAAGAAACGCTGAGGAGACTTCCAGCCCTCGGAAATCGTTGCAGTAAGCTTGGGAGGTATTCCCAAGTGTTGTTGTGATTATCCTCCTGTCCCCATTTCACCAAAACTTGAATGAGGGGAACCCCTTGATTATAAACCACTCTTTTATCCATGATAGCCTCGGGCTCCTTCTGATCATCCCCCTCCTTCTCCTTAGGTAGTGCTGGTAATGCTGAGTTGACTTGTTCAATTCCGGTGGATTTCTTAAGGAGAGATACATGAAAAACGGGGTGTATGTGGGTATCTTCTGGTAGCTGGAGTTTATAGGTCACTTTGCCTATCTTTTCTATGATAGTGAACGGGCCAAAGTACTTAGGACTTAATTTAGTGACGGGCTGTTGGCTGATGGACTTCAAATGCTGGTACCTTAGCCGCAAGTATACTTGCTCACCCACCTCAAACTCTCGGTCTCTTCTCTTCCGATCTGCGAATTGTTTCATCCGGTTCCAGGCAGAAGCTAATTCTTGCTTTAGTTACTGCACCACTTTCCTCCTCTGTTGCAAGTAGTCTTCCACTGATAATTCCGTAGAGGGTCCCCTTGCCACTGGCAGCAGAGGGGGTTTACACCCATACAATGCTTCATAGGCAGACATCTTCAAGGCCGAGTGATAGGTGGAATTATACCACCATTGGGCTAGAGAAAGCCACTTATGCCAATGTTTTGGCTGCATGATACACATGCATCTCAAGTAGGTTTCTAGTACTTGATTCACTCGTTCAGTCTGCCCATCCGTTTGTGGATGGTAGGCTGTTGACATGTTGAGCTGAATTCCCATGGACCCCATGAGCTCTTGCCAAAATCGGCTAGTGAAGATCTTGTCACGATCTGATATAATGTTTCCTAGTACTCCATACTGGGATATCACCCTATCAATGAATAGCCGGGCCACTTCCTTAGCCGTGTAGGGGTGAGCTAACCCAATAAACTGAGCAAATTTAGTAAACCGATCCACCACTACCATCACATTGTCTTTTCCTTCAGACTTAGGCATACTTTCGACGAAGTCCATGGCCACGCTCGTCCAAGCTCTGTCTGGTATAGGCAGAGGTTGTAGGAGGCCCGGATAGGCCACATTTTCCAGCTTACACCTTTTGCATGTATCACACTCCAACACAAACCTTTGGACATCTCCCCTCAGGTTAGGCCAATGGAATATTTGCTTAATCCTCAGGTAGGTATTCTGAATGCCAGAATGCCCACCCACTGGTGACTCATGTAGAGTTTGCACTATCTTCTTTTTGAGGTTTCCTCCTTTCCCTATGACAATCCTCCCCTTATATCTCAGTAGCCCTTTTGTTAAGGTGTAGCCATCGATCCCTCCTAGCAATACCACCACTTCTTCTAATGTCTTCTTCACCTGCTCATCCCCAACATAACTATCAATCACCTCTTGACACCAGGCCGGCACTACTGCAGTAATTGCCGAAGTGCTACCCTCTTCTTGGCGTCTTGATAGGGCATCAGCCACCACATTTTCCTTGCCCCTTCTGTACTGTATAGAATAATCGAGACCCATGTAAAGTTTGAGCTAGGGCAGAGAGTAGAATGTAAACAAGATGAGAGAAAGAATGCTCTGGAATGCTGATTAGTGAATCGAATGAATTAGAAACAAGACTAAGCTGATTTATATACTCAGCCAAGTCTAGACTAAAGGCATAATAAAGAAGCTAACTATAAGCGCAAAACAGAAAGCGCATTTAAAGTTAATACAGCTGCTACAACTGAAAGCAAAGTATGTAAAATAACGGAATAACAGAAAAACTAAACAGCTTAGAGTATATCTTCTTTAACATTCTCCCTCAATGAAAACTCTCTTCTGACCAGCTGCTTTCCTGTCTCTTGCTTTCCTGCCTTTTCTTGAGAAATTGAGACTGTTGCAATAGGTGACTCTTTGAGACTGACCTTAGCACACAAATCCTGAAACCGACCTCTTGGCAAACTCTTAGTAAAAATATCAGCTAACTGATGTAAGGTAGGTACATAACGAATTTCAACTTCACCATGTTCAATCTTTTCTCGCACAAAATGAACATCAATCTCGATATGTTTAGTGCGAGAATGGAAAACCAGATTTTCAGCAATACTTTTTGCAGCTAGGTTATCACACCACACTATAGGTTTTGAACGACACTTATAACCTAGCTCTGAAAATAGAGACTGCAACCATAAAATTTCAGTCACACCCTGTGCAACAGCTCTATATTCGGCCTCTCCCACTGACCGAGCAACCACAGATTGCTTTCTTGAACTCCAAACAATCAAATTTTGACCAAGAAATACACAAATTCCACTAGTAGAGCGTCTGCTGACTTTGCAGCCAGCAAAATCAGCATCAGTGTACACAAATAGGGGTAAATCAAGAGGTGCTGGTGAGAAAAAGAGACCTAGACCAAGAGTACCCTTTAGATATCGAAGCAACCGCTTACAAGCTTGCCAATGCTGATGTTTGGGAGAGGACAGGAACTGGCTAAGCTTATTTACAGCAAAGGAGATATCAGGTCTGGTGTAGGTAAGATACTACAAAGAGCCAATGATAGTACGATAGAGCGATGGATTTTCAAAAGAAGCACCTTCATCTGTTAGTGACACAGCAGAATTCATAGGAGTATCACATGATTTACAATCTTGCATGTCAGCTTTCTTCAATAAATCCAAAGCATACTTGGATTGTGTAAGATAGATTCCAGAGTGATTTCTATGAGCTTCAAAACCAAGAAAATAGTGTACTGATCCAAGTGTTTTTAGAGCAAAATTTGTATCCAAATCATGAATAAACTTGTTAAGAGCAGCGGAGTTAGAACCAGTGATTAAGATGTCATCAACATACACCAAAGCAAACAAGACAAACTGAGAAGTTCTTTTAATGAATAATGAGGCATCTGAAACAGCTCGTTTAAATCCCCATGATTGTAAAGCTTCTCTCAACTTAGTGTACCATGCCCGAGGTGCCTGTTTAAGACCATAGAGAGATTTTCGGAGCTTGCAAACATAAGAAGGACACCGGGAGTCAATAAATCCTTCAAGTTGAGACATGTAAACATTTTCAGTCAAGTCTCCATTCAAAAATGCATTATTAATGTCTACTTGCTGAATATCCCATCCAAAGGTAACAGCCAAAGTAAATAAGACTCTAATAGTTGGTGCTTTGACAACCGGACTAAAGGTTTCAGCATAATCAACCCCCGGTGTTTGAAGAAAACCTTTGGCAACCAACCTAGCTTTGTATTTAAGAATAGTTCCATCAGGATTATACTTTATTCGATACACCCATTTGCAGCCAATAATGTTCATATCCTTAGAAAATGGAACTAAGTCCCAGGTTTGATTCCGCTGTAAAGCAACAAACTCATCCTTCATAGCTTCAATCCATTGTGAGTCTAAAAAGGCTTCATTGACAGAACTAGGTACTACGGAGCTAGTTAGAACATGAGGAGAAGTAAGTTGGAGCTGTTTGGTCTTGGACCGAGTAAGCATAGGATGAACAGAAGGAAGGGGTTCAGCAGGATATTTAGGATTACGTGCTGCAGGTTTAGAAGAAGGCTGAGGAACTAATGAAGTAGGAGACAAATTAATAGAATTCTGAAATGGAGAAGAAGTTGCATTGCTTGGCATGGAAGAGGATACCGAAGGTACTACTTCAAATGGAGCAGAGACTGGAAGAGACTCAAAGAAACGAGTAGAAAAACCAGTTGAAGTAGACTGAGATGTAGGAGGAGAAGAAAATAAGCTCTGAAAGGGAAACTCATCTGAATTAAATTGCACATGACGAGATATATAAACTCGACCAGATGGATGTAAGCATTTATAACCAGAATGTGTATGACTATACCCAATGAATATGCATTTGGTTGAGTGAAAAGAAAATTTGTGCTTATTATACGAACGTAGGAAAGGAAAACAAGCACATCCAAACGGTTGCAACATCATATAATTCGGTTGCTTGTGGTAAAGAAGTTCAAAAGGAATTTTAAACTGAAGAGATGATGAAGGAAGCAAATTAATGATATGAACAGCTGTTTGGAAGGCATCAACCCAAAATTTTAATGGCATGTTAGCATGAGACAGCAAAGTAAGTCCCATTTCAGTGATATGCCTATGTTTCCTTTCAGCAACACCATTTTGCTGATGAGTATAAGGACAAGTGTATCTTGGTTGAATACCACAGCTATGAAGATAGGGTAAAAATGCCTTAAACTCTCCTCCATTGTCTGTTTGTAAGGCCTGTAATTTTGTGTGAAACTGAACTTCAGCAAGTTTGTGAAAGGTTATAAAGGTGGACAATGCATCTGATTTAAGTTTCAAAGGGTATAGCCAAGTATATCTGGTATAGGCATCAACAAAAATGATATAGTATCGATGTCCTTCAATGGACAAAGTAGGAGAGGGACCCCACAAATCTGAGTAAACTAATTCAAGAGGTTTCTTTGCTGTAATAGGGCAATCAGCAAAGGGAAGTTGATTAAGTTTGCCAATTTTACATGAATCACAAAAGGAAACATTCGAATGAGAACAAGGCAATCGAATTTTATTAAGAACAAAACGAAGTACATTGAACGATGGATGACCTAGCTTTGCATGCCATTGATTACACATTCGCTTAGTTTGTGCTAGTTGAACATTAGGTGACAGTCCAGAACAGAGTGGAAGCTGCCCCTTACATTTATTTGAATGAAAAACATTACAATCAGAAGGAGATGTATTGCTAGAAGTAGAGTTAGATGTAATAGTCTGAGCTGAAACACAAGGCTGGGCTGAAGCACAAGGAGCAGCAGAATTAGTTGCTGAACTCAGTTGATATAAGCCATCCTTAAGATATCCTTTGAGTAGCACCTCCCCGGTATTCTTGTCCTTAATCAAACAATAACTGGAGTTAAATTCGGCTACAAGATCATGGTCTCTTGTAAGTTGTGATACACTAATGAGATTCTTTTTCATGGAAGGAACATGTAAAACATTTGACAAAGAAATGTTGGAAATAGGTGCAGTTTGTGTAAACAAATGTCCAAGACCAATGTTAGAAATTAGAAGTTGCTTACCATTGCCAACTGAGACTTTGTCATTCCCATTGTAAGGAGCATGGAGTGAGAGATTATTAAGGTTTGAGGTGATGTGATTAGTGGCTCCTGAGTCAACAAACCAAGCTGGATCTTGAAAAGAAGGCTGAGACAAAGGTGTATTATAATCAATAGGTTGAGAAAAATGATTATAATAAGTTCCTTGTGTAGAACCTAGATCACTCATGTAAGCCTCATTAGAATCACTAAGGGAAGCTACAAAGGCTCTTGAATCTGGTTGTTGGGAAACCAAAGGTGGCCGTCCAAAGTTTGAATTCTGTCCAAAATTTGAATTCAACATAGGAGAACTTCTTTGAAAATTTCTATCAAATCGATGATAACATTTATCAACAAAGTGCCCTGGCTTGCCACAAAGTTGGCAGTAAATTCTTTTTCCTTGTCTACCTCTGCCTCTACCTCCTCGATTTACAAAACTTCCTCTGTTTTGACCGAAACCTCCTCTATTATTAACAGAATTTCCAGAGTTCTTTTGAGTATAAGCAGCCATATTTACTTGCATAGCAGATGGCATAACTGATTCAGCATTTACAGTTGACGCTTGGGCCAAATTCTTAGAGTTTAATCTTTGTTCATGCATTAATAGCAGATATTGAACTTTCTCAAGATCTATATCATCCATTTGGTATGTAATAAGACTGACTACTGTCTCATAATCATAATCCAGTCCATTGAGAATTGCAAGAAGCAAATCTTTGTCACTTAGAGGTTCTCCAATGGCTGCAAGAGAGTGACCTATAGTTTTGATCTTAAGAATATAGTCATTTATAGACAAAGAATCCTTCTTAATGGATCGAAGTTGCTGTTTCAATTGAAAAGACTTGGCAATTGTTTGGCGAGAGTATAAATTTTCAAGTGCCATCCATACCTCAGCAGATGATTCATAGTGAATCACCTGTGCCAAGACTTCTTTATCAATTGTTGAGAAGAGCCAGCCAAGCAACAGTTGGTCCGATCGTATCCAATTCAAGAATTCAGGATTCAACGTATGTGCGCCATCTTCATTTGCATTCGGATCTGTGATATACTTGGATGGAGGAGGAGATTTGTTGAGAAATGATTGCAAATCAAACGCTCGAATTGTAGCAGAAATCTGCGCCTTCCAGAAAATGTAGTTGTTCGGATCGAGTTTGATAGGTATATAGTTAAACGCTTTTGCCATCGCTGAAAAATCAGATTGCGAGGCTGAAGATAAGGCTGAAAGAGAGCGAGGAGGAACAAAGGAGGAAGCACTGTGATCTGAATTGAACGCCATTAACCTTAGTCGTTGGCTCTGATACCATGTAAAGTTTGAGCTAGGGCAGAGAGTAGAATGTAAACAAGATGAGAGAAAGAATGCTCTGGAATTCTGATTAGTGAATCGAATGAATTAGAAACAAGACTAAGCTGATTTATATACTCAGCCAAGTCTAGACTAAAGGCATAATAAAGAAGCTAACTATAAGCGCAAAACAGAAAGCGCATTTAAAGTTAATACAGCTGCTACAACTGAAAGCAAAGTATGTAAAATAACGGAATAACAGAAAAACTAAACAGCTTAGAGTATATCTTCTTTAACTAAGCTTAGCCATTCCCTTTTTCTGCAGTTGAGTGTGTAATTTTTGCTGAAGTAGAAACTTGAGGCTCTCATGATCTATCTTAATGATGAATCTGTTGCCTTCTAAATAATGCCTCCATTTTTCCACTGCCATAAGCACTGCTAAGAACTCATTTTCATAGATACTCAGCCCCAAATGTCTTATGTTTAGGGACTGGCTTAAGAATGCCAACGGTCTACCTTTTTGCAGGAGAACTGCACCAATGCCCACGCCACAAGCATCAGTTTCCAGTGTAAAGGGTTCGTTGAAGTTAGGTAACCTTAGAGTTGGAACGGTTCCCATTGCTTCCTTGAGCTTTTGGAAAGCTCCTTCAGCCTCTTCTCCCCACTTAAAATTTCCCTTCTTCAATAGTTCGGTTAGTGGCCGACTTAGCACCCCATAACCTTTCACAAACCTTCTGTAATACCCTGTCAGACCGAGGAATCCCCTTAATGCCTTGAGGGTTGTGGGTTTGGGCCAGTTGATCATAACTTCAATATTTCCCGGATCTGTTTTCACCCCTTCACCAGAGATTAGATGTCCCAAATACTCCACTTGGCTTTGGCCGAAAGAACATTTAGACCTTTTGATGAACAGCTGGTTGGATTGGAGGACCTCTAGGGTAGTTTTCAAGTGCTTTAGATGTTGGTCAAGAGAAGGACTATATACCAGAATATCATCAAAGAAGACTAGTATAAACTTCCTCAAATATGGTTCATGAGAGACTGAAAAGTGGCTGGGGCATTGGTGAGCCCAAAGGGCATCACTAAGAATTCAAAGTGCCCATGATGGGTTCTAAAAGCAGTCTTATGGGTGTCTTCAGGGTTCATCTTGATCTGGTGGTATCCGGATCGGAGATCCAGCTTTGAGAATATGGTTGCATCGTGTAATTCATCTAGGAGATCCTCTATTAGGGGTATTGGGAACTTGTCTTTTATGGTGATGGTGTTTAACTAGCGATAGTCCACACAAAAGCGCTAAGTACCATCCTTCTTCTTAACTAGGAGCACCGGTGAGGCGAATGGACTATGGCTGGGCGTAATGAAGGACTGGTTCAACATTTCTTTAACCATTTTTTTGATTTCTGATTTTTGGATAGGCGAATATCTATAGGCCCGGATGTTTAAGGGTTCTGAATTTGGTTTGAGATGGATGGAATGGTCCAGGTTGCGGGTAAGGTGTTAGGCTCAGCAAATAGGTCCCCAAATTCAAGAAGCAGTTCATCAATAAGGTGCTGAGAGTGTACCTGGTTAAGTTTCCCTTGTGGGTTGCCGGCCACCACGTTCAGTTCCCCCGTTGTTAGCTTCTCCCAACCATCGCCCGCAGCTACCACAGAGAATAATTGGGCCAACTTGCCCCGGTTATTTTTGAATGCCTTATGCAGCCTCTTCCACGTGATCAACTTGCAAGTACCAGTCTCCCTTCCTCCTTTTAATGTCATCCTCTTACCTTATCAAAGGAGACTTCCATCCTGTTGAAGTCAAAACTTATGGGGCTCACCCCTTTCATCCAATCCACCCCAAGCACCATGTCACAGCCCCCCAGTTGCAACAAGCTTAGGTCAGCTTCAAACCCCTCTCCTTGCATTTCCCACTTAAACCCATAGCAGGCCGAACTGCTCAGCATCTTGCCCCCATCTGCTACTGTCACACTAAGGGGGTGGGTATTAGAGAGCTGGCACTTCAGCTTTCTAGCAATTTCCCCATCCAAGAAGCTATGGGTGCTACCGCTGTCTATTAAGACCAGCAAGCCCTTGTCCTTCACTCTTCCTTCCACCTTGATTATCTTGTTATCTGTTACTCCCCTAAGGGCATGGAGTGATATCTCCCCATTACTCTCATTCCCAGGCTCTTCATCCTCTTCACTTCCATTCCCCCCCCTTCTTCCGGAGTTTCCAGATTGCCCTCTAGAAGAAGGAGTTGGCGCTTACATTGATGCCCTGGGAAATACTTGTCCCCGCACCTAAAGCACAGGTCGGGTGGCCTCTGCTGGTCGTTATACCTAACACTGGTCTGGGGCACCATTGGGGGTCTAGTTCCAGCATTTCCTCCAGTCCATTCACGGCCTCCTCCTCTTCCGCCTTGGTGGCTGGACCCTACTGCCATAGTTTTAGCCTGTTGCCTCTGTTTTTTCATCAATGCTTCCACTACCATTTCCTGCAGCTTAGCACACTCCACTGCTTGTTCCACCGTTCGGGGTCGGATCATTTTAACCATTGGCCTTAAGTCGTCGCTGAGTCCACTCAGGAAGCTCGATACAAAGTATGCTTCCGAGAGGTGAGGATCTTGACTACTCATGAGTGATCGCAACTCTTCAAACCTTCTCAGGTAGGTTTTCAACTCACCCACCTGCCTGAGTTTGTTAAATTCTTCCACAATATCGGTCATGCTCCTTTCTCCAAACCTCTCGCATAACTTCTCAGTGAATTCTCCCCACATAGGGTGACCCCTCACACTGACCCAACCTTGATACCATGCATCCACGACATCATCGAAATAGGCCGTCGCTAAGGCAACTCTCCTACCCTCTGGTATGTCATACCACCCAAACATTCTCTCGCACTTCCGTACCCATCAGCGGGGGTTGTCACCATCAAAAACAGGTATCTCCATCCTGGGCATGGGGAACCCTGCTGGTTGGCGATGTCCTTGCTCATTACGTACCCTATCCTGCATCACTCCTTCCTCCTCGTCCTGACCATTCCCCATATTAGGAGTGACAAGCCGATTCAGACCCCCATTGTGTCGCAAGAGAGGTTCTGTCCTGTCTCGAGGAGGGAAGTCGGGAGCCAAACTGACTGGGTTTTGACGCGTAAACATCAACATGAATTGTTGAAGCTGGTTACCCAGTTCTTCCCTCGTATGCGCCATCTCTTCGCGTAGCTGAATCAGCGTATCGTCCAACTTTTGATTGATTGTCATAATCGCTTCGTAGTTCCGAACATTTCCCAGCTCGAGCTGGTCTACTCGTCTCTGGACCTCAGTCGTGGACGAGTTGACCTGTTGCAGTTGGGTCTCCATGTTTTTCATGCGAGTTCCTTCCGCCATGAGTCGGTGACAGTCCTGACCCGGAATCGAGCTCTGATACCAATTTGTCACGATAGACAAAAGAAGAATCCTTGAATCAGTGTGATACAAGGATGGTCAGGGAAAAACAGGGGAGGAAGAGAGGAAATAGAAGAGCGAATGAGGGAGGCGGGTATGATAACCGAGAGCGAGAGAGGATTGAGAGAAAAGTTCTTAATCATTCATAATCTTTCTCCATCAGTGGAGGAGATAATATATCCGCATGGAGGGGAGAATCTCGCCCATGCAAGCGGTTACAACTAATTCTTTTATCTTTTCCTCAGGCTTTACACGTGGCCTGACACCTAACCGAATGCAAGCTGTAGCAACAGCATGCTAACGGAAATAGGATTTGTAATGAAACAGAAAATTAACTAGGCTAAAGCAAAAAATTAAAATGTCTTGCAGTTGGTTCGTGACAGAATCCCAAGGGTATGTTCATATAAATTTCCTTCTCAAGATCTCCATGCAAGAAAGCATTCTTCACATCAAACTGTAACAAAGGCTAATCAAAGTTAATTGCTAGGGATAAGACAATTCTCATCATGTTCATTTTGGCTATCGGGGCAAAGGTTTCCTGGTAGTCTATTCCATATGTTTGGGTATAACCCTTAACTACCAACCTAGCCTTTCAAGTGTCCCATCTACCGGGGCAAAGGTTTGTTCCCTTTTCATAAATCCACAATTTCCCATGTATTATTCCTCTCAAGAGCCTGCATTTCAATATTCATGGCATTCCTCCAATTTTCACAGTTTAAAGCCTTTGATAATGTGGTAGGAATGGATGATGTGTGTATGTTTGTAAGAAAGTTTCTATGAGATGGAGAACATCTTTTAAAGGATACAAAGTGAGAGAGTGGATATAAGGGATGTTTTGTGCACTCTCTAATTCCTTTCCTTAATGCTATAGGAAGATCAATATCAGCCATTGAATCAACATTAGAAGATGAGTCAATCGATGTTACCTCATTTCCAGACATTGGAACTGATGATAGGTGCAACCTTGCTTCGGGTTCTGGATTATTTCTTCTTGAGTAAATCTGGAAAAATCGTTTGTCAGTGGTAGTTGTCAGGCTTGGATTTGAAGAGAGGCTTCCTCCCGTAATTCTGGAAGGAAGTGGTTTAGGCGGGAAGGATTGAGAGGGAGAGATAGAGAGAGAGATTAAGAAATAGGCTAGAGAAGTGTGAATTGAGAAATGAGAGGGAAAGGAATTTGTGGTATAATCCTCACATGATTCCCCACCTCAACTTATCTGTATTTATAAAAGGATTACACGGCTTGGCGCGACAGTTAGGAAACCAGCCCATGCGCGCGCCATTTGAATTATCCCCTACTGGATTATTACAATATTGCCATTATACCTTCTAATTACAGCTATACCCTTGGTCCATAGTTCTGAAAGGCGCGAGGCGCAAAGGGTCCTGGAGCCTGAGGCGCGAGGCGCACGAGACGTGGCGCGCCTTTGCGAAGCGAGGCGCACCTTTTAGAAAAAAAACTAAAAATGTTGTAAAATCATAAAAAACTATCAAATTATCAATAATAACACATATATATCATTAATGTTTCATTATCTTCAAATTCTAAACTAACAACATCAAAGTTAATTCATTCATCATACAATTTCTAAACTAGAAATATCATTAAAGTTCAAACTTAAAGTCTCAAACTCAAACAAGTACCAACCATCGTGCAAAGTTCTAAACGAACATATAAACACTACAAGTCCACAATCAATAAAGAAGTTTTAATCATCATCATCATCATACCCTTCACCAAATTGAAAATCATCTTACGGTGCCATATTTTGCTCATCCCTGATTCCCTGCAATTTTTCTTCTTTTGCATGTACTCTCCAATCTCTTGTTTTATTGATGGAAGACATTTTGGAATAGCTTTAGTATTCTCCACAATCAATAAACACTACAAGTCCACAATCAAGAAAAAGCTTTCATTTTGAAAAATGCTATTTTTCTAGGTCTGGAAGATTAGCGCATTTTTTCTAAGTCTGGAAGATTAGGACATTATAAGGAGACATATAAGAAAATGTTTTCATTTTGAAAAACTAACTCCCGGTATTTTGATAGTTAATATTCATTGTTGTTAAAATGATTTTTAATGAATTTTTCAAGAAATAGTAGGTATGTATTTTGGGGTGGTAAAATCGCTAAATTCTAAGTTTGTACTAAAATCAAAATTCTATTTTCTTATTGTTATGGATTTTGATTTTTTAGATATTTTTATTGAATCCAAATGGGGGGTACTTTCTTATTTACATTTATGTATTAAAGTAAATGAAAGGTAAAATATAAATAAAAGAAAATGTGGACATTTACTTATACAAAAGAAATGTAAATAAGTAGTGATGTATACATGCTGAAACTGAGAAGAGGGGATGCTGGGGAGGAGAGGAAGAAATGATGCAGGGAGGATGTAGGCGCGGGTTTCATGAGGCGCGCCTCAGCGCCTCACCTTGCAAGGCGAGAGCCTTGCAGAAACCGCCTCGCCTCAACCCAGGCGAGGCGCCAAACTGGCGCCTAGGCGCGCCTTTAATAACTATGCCTTGGTCTATGACAATTCCCTCCCCTTAAAACCTTTCTTGTCCCTAAGAAATTACAGTAGACTTGTCATTCTAGGAAAGCGTTGCAGAAGGCCAGGGAGATATTCCCACGTGGTGTTATCCAGATGTAGGTGAGACCATTGCACAATGACTTGAGTCAAGGGAATCGTGTCATTGTAGAGCACCCGTTTGTCCAGCACCGCCACTGGTTCACCTTCGTCCTCGGTGTCTTCCAGGGGAGTGGGCAGTGTACTGTTGGTGCTGTTAGCTAGTCCAATGGATCTCTTCAGAAGGGAAACATGGAACACTGGATGAAGACCCACGCCCTCAGGTAACTGGAGACGATAGGTGACAGGACCCACCTTTGCCACAATTTTGAATGGCCCATAGAATTTAGGATTGAGTTTAGAGATTGGCCCCTTGTGGAAAAGGTGTTGTGGAACCTTTTTACCTTTAAGTAGACCTTAGCTCCTTCCTCAAATTGTCTCTCTGTTCAATGTTTATCTGCCAACTGCTTCATCAGTTGTCTTGCTAGGGCCAATTCCTGTTTAATAGTCAGTAGGGCGCCTTGTCTGTCCTTTAGGTACTAATCGGTGGATGTTTCCTGAGGAGAATAGTGCATTACAGTAGGAATGGTGGGTGGCAGATACCTAGAAAGAGCTTTGAAAGGAGTTCTTTTGTGTGCTGTATGGTAGTTGGTGTTATACCACCATTAGGCAAGAGCTACCCATCGACTACAACTCCTTGGCTTGGAAGGACACAAGCATCTAAGATAAGTCTCGAGACATTGGTTGACTCTTTCGGTCTGGCCATCTGTCTCGGGATGGTAGGCAGAAGAGAGATGAAGCTTAATGCCTAGCCCTTGAAATAATGACTTCCAAAACTGGCTGGTAAATACCTTATCATGATCAGAAATTACCGTCTTAGGCAACCCATGTATTTTGAATACTGAATCTATCAGTTTCCTTGCTACTTCAATGGCTGTGAACGGGCGAGCCAACGTGATGAAGTAGCTAAATTTAGTCAACTCGTCCACTACAACCAAAAGAGTGTCAGCACCTTCAGATTTTGGTAAGCCTTTTATAAAGTCCATTGAAATCAGTTCCCAGGCCTGCGATGGTATTTCCAAAGGTTGAAGGAGGCCCAGATAAGGAATCTGCTCATGTTTGCACCTTTGACAGGTAGTGCATTCCATGACAAATCTGGTTACATCCTTCTTTAACCCCTTCCAGTAAAAGAGTTGTCGTACCCGCTGGTAGGTCACATTGAGCCCTGAATGCCCACCTATGGGGGAGCCATGCAGGCTCTGGAGTATCTTCTTCTTCAACAGTTTGTCTTCCCCAATCAACACTCTATTTTGGAACCTCAATAATCCCCCCTTTAATTGGTAGTTAGGATCAGTAGTTGCCTATACTGAAATCTTAGTAAGTAGCTCTTTGATCCAAGGAGTCTAGTCATAGTTGTGGGTAATGTCTTGCACCCAATTTGGAACCAAGGCCGAAATGGCCTGACAAGAGGCTAGCACATCTCTCCTTGACAAAGCATCGGCTGCCCTGTTTTCCTTCCCAAATCCCATGAGTTTGGTAATTCCCTTTCTCTGTAACTGGTTATGTACTCTTTGTTGGGATAAGAATTTAAGACTCTCATGGTCTGTCTTAATGGTGAATTTCTTGCCCTCTAGGTAATATCTCCATTTCTCCACAGCCATTAAAACTGCCAACAACTCCTTGTCATATGTACTTAGGCCCATGTGTATGGGGGCCAATGTTTGACTTAGATAAGCCACTGGTCGCCCTTCTTGGCTAAGCACAACCCCTATATCGGTGTCACACGCATCCGTTTCCAAAATAAACTCCTTGGAAAAATCTAGTAGGGCCAATGTTGGGGCTTGTGTCATGGCTGCTTTGAGGGATTCAAATGCTTCCTCTGCTTCCAGTCCCCAATCGAAATTATTTTTCTTTAGCAGAGTGGTCAGCGCCTTGCTAATCATGCCATACCCTTTTATAAAGTGCCTATAATACCCAGTAAGGCCTAGAAATCCTTTCAGTTCCTTCAGGGTTTTAGGTTGGGGCCAGGCCTTCATGGCTTCAATTTTGTGAGGATCGGTACTAACTCCTTGGCTCGATATGATATGACCCAAGTATTCAACCTTCCTTTCTGTGAATGAGCATTTAGACCTTTTCACATACAGCTCGTGGAATCTAAGGATCTGAAATACCAGTTTGAGGTGGGATAAATGCTGATCTAAGGTGGAACTGTAAATAAGAATGTCATCGAAAAAAACCAACATGAATTTACGCAAATAGGGAGCAAAGATGTGGTTCATTAATGCTTGGAAGGTTGCAGGCGCATTGGTGAGGCCAAAGGGCATTACCAAGAATTCATAATGCCTTTGATGGGTTCTAAAAGCGGTCTTAGGGCAATCAGTTGGGTTCATCTGGATTTGGTGGTATCTGGAGGTCAAGTCAAGCTTAGAAAAAATGGATGCGCCTGTTAATTCGTCTAAGAGGTCCTCAATAATGGGTATAGGGAATTGGTTCTTGATGGTTAGTGAGTTGAGTTGCCTATAATCCACACAAAACCTCCTAGTGCCATCTTTTTTTTTTTTGACTAGGAGGACCAGTGAGGCATATGGACTTTGGCTTGGTTGTATCAAGTTTTTGGACAACATTTCTCTTATAAGTTTTTCTATTTCTACCTTTTGTACAGGAGAATATCGGTAGGCCTTTAAATTTACTGCTTCACTGTTGGGTTTAAGGTGAATGGAATGGCAAGGATGTGATGGGGTGGTGGGGTTTGGGGGGTGGCAAACAGATCCTCAAATTCCATTACCAAATTGTGAATGGGTGTAGGAAGGTGTACCTTATTGTCCTTCATTATCAAGGAAGTGTTCCTCGGTGCAACAGGCTTTTGTTCCCCAGTTGTCATTACCCCCACATCCATAGCATAAATTGAGTGCAATTGTCCCATAGTGGTACTTTCCTGTTCCAGCAGCTTTTGAATTCTTTTCCCTAAAACAGCCCTACACTCTCTAGTTTCTTGACTTCCATGTAAAGTAACTTGTTAGCCCTCCAAATTAAAGGTCACTTCCAGGGTATTAAAATCGAACAACAAGGGGCTCACTGTCTTCATCCAATCTACCCCCAATACAACATGACACCCTCCCAACTTGAGTACTCTCAAATCGGTTGAGAATTCTCGACCACTCATTAGCCACTTGAATCCCATACATATGAGTAGGCTTACCATCCTGGTCCCATCAGCAATTAGGACTGACAGAGGGGGAGTCTCTTGTAGGCCGCACTGTAGGTTGTGGACTGTTGTCTCATTTAGGAAACTATGAGTGCTGCCACTGTCTATCAGCACTACTATTTTCCTTTTTTGGGCCACACCCTTCACCTTAATGACCCTACCCGCTGCTTGGCCCTGCAAGGCATGCATTGAGATCTCATCCCCTTCGTTTTCCTCAGGCACATCTTCATTCTCGTCAGTACTAGCTTCATCCTGCTCTGCTTCTTCCTGTCCTTCCATAGTAAGGAGGAGTTTCTTACATTGGTGACCTTGTCCATACTTTTCTCCACAACGGAAACACAGGCCTAACTATCGCTTTTGGTCCACCGATAGGTTCCTTGGTTGAACCGTAGGTTGGGTGACTTTACTGGTAGGTCCTCCCCTTGGCCCTTGGAAATTATTTCCCCTGTGATACCCCCCGTAGGTGTGATCCTCCTTGTTGTTTTAAGACGACAACCTATGTCTCCTAGCAAAGGTTTCCATTGATAACTCATGTAAGCGAGCTTGCTCAGCTACTTGTGCCACCGTTATGGGGTATAACATCTTAACTGTCGGTCTAATTAACTCTTCCAGCCCACTGATAAAACTTGAAACGAAATACTCCTCATCTAGGTATGGATGTGATAATGAGAGTAAGGACCTCAATTCTTCAAATCTGGTTTGGTATTCCTCCACTGTTTCATTCTGTTTCAATTTGTTAAACTCTGGCCAACTCAAATCTAGTTTGGTCTTCTCTCCAAATCTTCTGCACAGTTGGTTTACAAACTCTGGCCAACTCAAATCCAACCTTCCATGACTCCATTTTTGGAACCACGCATCTGCCACATCATCTAAGTAGGAAGCAACCATACATACCTTATCACCTTCAGCGATTCGATGTTGATTAAACACACGTTCAGATCGGCGCATCCACCACCTCGGCTTGTCCCGATCAAAGGCCAAAATCTCCATCCTCAAACCCGGATGAGCTGAATTGATACCCCCATAGCACCTCGGATATGCACCATCTCCCAATTCCGGTGGTTCTCCCCCACACCGTGGCTCTTGAGGTCGTGATCGAGTCACTAGTGCAGTCAGGATTGGTGCCGACGTTGACCTTAAGGGAAAATCTGTTGGCAAACTGACATTCGGCTGCTGAGCAAACATGCTCAAAGCTGTCGTCAATTGCTGATTGAGTCAAGAGAATTCTTCTCGAATTCCATTCACGGCACGATCTAAGGCGGTCGTGTATTCTGATCTACTTAAGTGGATCTCTTGTTGAGTGTTCCTAATTCCTAGCTCCATCGTCTCCAATCTATCATCCATTTGCTCCTGATGCTATCGCAATCCCAACTCGATCGCATCCAGTCTAATTTCCATCTGCTTCGCTCGCGTTCCGTCAGCCATCACTACAGCTATACCCTTGGTCTATGACAGTAGTCTCCTCCTCGACAAGTTGGATGGAAGATTTAGGTTCATGAGTTTGTGAGGTAGAGTCAAATGTAGGTTCGGGTAGTAGGTCATGGGAAGGTTCAAATGCAAGTTGTTCGAGTAGAGGTTTAGGAGCTGGAGTTGGCTGTAGAAAGAAAAGAATAGCTCATCCTTATCTTCCACACTTGAGGTCTTCCTCTGAAGAGAAGGGTGAGTAAAATAGGGTTCAGTTTCAACAAAGGTAACATCCGCAAAGACCAAAAATTTTTTAGTTAGAGGATGATAGTATTTGTACCCTTTTTGTTTACAAGAATAACCCATAAAGACACACTTAAGAGCTCTAGGATCCGACTTCCCTCAATAAAGGTTGTGAACATGAACAAATGAAACACCCGAATACCTTAGGACTAAGCTGATTTGCAATAGGAAAAGCATGATAGAAGTGGGATAAGACTGCCATTGGAGTTTGAAAATGTAACACTCGAGAGGGTAATCGGTTTATGACATGAGTGGCTGTGAGGACAGCTTCTCCCTAAAATTGTTTAGGCACATTTTTGTGAAATGACAATGCCCTAGTAATATCTAGGAGATAGTTGTTCTTTCGTTCTGCAATCCCATTCTATTAAGGGATAGAAATGCACGAGGATTCATGAGTGCCCTGTTGAAGGACATAGTGGGAAGGGGTGAGTATGAGCGAAAAAACTGGGAGGAAGGAGTCATATGGTTTGTGGTTCTAGAGTTAATAATCTATGAGTCTTTAAGAGATGTATCAAAGGCATTTAAAGCATGTGAAATTGGGGTTTTACCTGATTTTTGTATTGAGCATGTACCTGAAGAGGATGGTGCCTCAAGGGTACTTAAAAAGTATCGCAACCTTTCAATCTCCCCCTTATTGAATACTTTTGGTTCATGGGACTGTTTTTCCTACTATGGAGTTGTCATATTAACTTGCCCCTAGCTCCTATGCTGATGTTGTCCACCTTTATTTCCCTATTCCTTGTTTGGTGGCTTTCCATGTAACTTTCAGAACAACTCCCTAGTATGCAGTGGTTTCTTACAAAAAGTACACCACATATTCTTATGGTTGTCATTACCCATCGATTTGAGACCTATTTTTCCATTTTCTCCCAGCAGTTGATCCTTCTTAAACCCACGATTTCCTCCTCCTTTTGCCACCATTGCTGAGGCCTCAACTGGTTTGGGGTCCAACATGACACCCCTCCTGCTTTCCTCAGCTATTATAATTGAAATCACTTCATTAAGTGAAGGTAAGTCATCATTGCCTAGGATTTGAACTCTCACCTGATCATACTCCACGTTGAGACCTACAAGAAAAACATAGATGCGATCTTTGTCTATAAAAGCTTTCAAGGTGGCTGCATCATCACTGTTTTTCATCTCAATTACCATGTAGTGATCCATTTATTGCCATAGACCCTTTAGGAAATTGGCATACTCGATGATAGTTTTGTTATCTTGTTTTGCTGCAACTATTTTGATTTTTAACTCATAGATTCAGGCTGCATCCTTCACCTTCCAGTAGATTTGTTGGATAGACTCCTAAACCTCCTTTGTTGTTGACAAAAAACATGCAGGTATCATTGATTTCGAGAGCCATGGAACTCCACAACCATGCAACGATCATGGAATCTTCTTCATCTCATGCTGCATAGACTGGATCTCCTTTCTTTGGTCCGGTTCCTATAATATGGTTAATCTTCCCTTTTTCTTTCAAAATAGTTCGAATCAACTGGGACCATTTAAGATAATTCCTTCCATCCAACTAATAGGCACCATTGATTGGTTGCAGTTCCCCCGAGGGCTGAAGCATTATGGGTGCCGGTGTTTCCCTTGTATCGTGGGAACTAGCTTTATCAGTGGTAGATGACATCTCTGATTAATGGGAAGGGCCAAGGGAAGAATGGGAAATAACATACTATTGCAGCAATGAAGGCTGCTCGTGATGGCTGTAGTATCAGGTAAGGCTGGGCAACAATGAAGGTTGTTGGTGATGGGCTATCAATAGCAACAGAAGAGTAGTCGGCGATGAAGGCTCAAAAAAAGAGGAGTCCTAGGGTTTCTTAGGCTCTAATACCATGTGGAAAAGAGAGAAAAACAATGTTGAACAATATAGAAAAGAGAGAAAACCCTTTTTAGGAGTAGAACTATATGTTCAGTTTAGCCTCATTCCATTGAAATTTATAGTAAGCTGTACAATAATTAAGGCTAAAATTAAGAGCTAAATGATGGCTAATTACATCTAATCACATGCTAATTGACTGCTAATTACATGTTAATTGACAGCTAATCCATCGCCAATCTTTCTTCCTTGATTTATGACAAATCTTCTTTCCTTGACTTACTGCCTTGATCCACGACAACATCCATGGCCAAAATAACTCAGGAGAGCAAGTAAATAAAGATAGTAATCCAGAAAATGTATTTCGAGTTGTAAATACACAGCATGACAGATGTTTCACTTCAAATACGCAAAGATGCAGACAGAAACACATTACTAATGAAGAAGTGATGGCTGAATCTGAAGTAAAACAATGATAAATCAACAGCAGACCCAAAACAAAAAAACAGAAACCAACCACAGCAATAAGATTCATAGAGAGAAAACAAAAATATTACCATTTCATATGGTTCTGAATTAGCATTTGTCCATGGAATATTTATTTTAACATCCACAAAATTGACATCCCAAGCCACCCTTTTACGACCTGATAAAATGTATCTGCCATTGGCAAACAGATGAAATATGTAAGCAACTGTAATTCTTTTCATAAGAGATAAAACAGAGAGAATTGGTGCGCATAAAAATGCAGGAATGCTCTGAAGATGGTGATGTGTTGTTCCATTTCCATTATTAACAAGGGAATGCTTTCTATTCATATAGAACCAAGTCACTAACATAAAGCATTAGCAAAAATAACAAAACTCCAGTGCCTCCATAGAAACACTGAGACAGTGAAACCCATGGGCAGACATTGAAACACCCTAGTACGGTTGTTTATGTCAGTGTATATTATGATCCAAAACAAAATTCGGTGTTTCACATTTTTTGTTAAAAACTGAAAGAAAACAACAACAAACAACCTGAATTCAAGAGTATCATGATAAAGTGGGATTCACAAAACAACAAACAGAAAGAAGATTACCCTGTCAGAGTTATTGGAAAATATAAATATAATTTATTCCTCTCCTTAGAAACTCTGAAGGGAATGTGAGTTATACATTTTATCGACGTATAAGTTCAAAAGAAATAAGACAAGCATTAAAAAATATGAAAAATCATAAGGCGGTGGGATTGAATAATATACTAATAGAAGCATGCAAATGCACGGGAGAAGAGGGCATCTCCTAGCTAATGAAATTATTTAACGCGATCCTTAAATCAAAAAAGATGTCAGATGAGTGAAGGAAGAGTACTTTGGTTCGTATATACAAGAACAAAGGAGATGTTCAAAACTATGAAAATTACAGAGAAATTAAGTTAATGAGTCATACCATGAAACTCTGGAAGAGAGAAATAGAGTAGAGACACAGAAAAGAAACAAACGTCTCGAAAAATCAGTTTGGTTTTATACCTGGTAGGTCAACAATGGAAACTATATACCTACTGAGGCGCCTAATGGAAAGGTATCGAGATTATCAGAAAGACCTGCATATGGTGTTTATAGGTCTAAAAAAGGCCGATGATAGGGTCCTTAGAGAAGTATTATAGAGGGTTTTAGAGAAGAAAGGAGTTCGAATAGCCTATATACAAGTCCTTAAGGATATGTATCACGGCGTAAAGACAAGAGTCAAAACATGCAGAGGGGATACTGAACCATTTAAAATTATAATGGGATTGCATCAAAGTTCTGCACTAAGTCTATACTTATTTGCTTTAGTAATTGATGAACTCCCTAAACACATTTAGACAGAGGTGCCATGGTGTATGCTATTTGTAGATGACATAGTGTTGGTAGATGAAATAAAAGAGGGAGTGAACACTAAACTTGAGTTGTGGATAAACAATTTAGAATCTAAGAGATTTAAATTAAGTAGAAGAAAAACAGAATATATGGAATGTAAATTTAGTAAGAAGGCAAGAGTGGAGGATGTTACAATAAAATTAGAAGACCAAATCATAGAAAGAAAAGACCATTTTCGATATTTGGAATCAGTGATTCAAAAAGATAGAGAAACTCATGAGGATGTGACACATAGAATTAAGCCAGGTTGGCTAAAATGGAGAAATGCATCGGGAGTGTTATGTGATGGTAAAATCCCATTAAAATTGAAAGGAAAATTCTATAGTATAGCTATAAGATCAGTTTTGCTGTACGACTCAAAATGTTGGGCAGTCAAATACCAGCATAAGCAAAAGACGAGCGTAACGGAGATGAGAATGCTAAGATGGATATGAGGCCATACAAGAAAAGATAAAAATGAGGTTATTCGTAATAAGGTAGGAGTAGTGCCAATCGAGGAGAAGATGAGAGAGACTAGACCAAAATGGTTTGGTCATGTGAGAAGAAGACCAAGAGACACTCCCGTGAGGAGAGCTGATGAAATGGAACAATTAGTCAAAAAAAGAGGTAGAGGCATACCCAAGAAGATTTTATGAGAGACATTAAGGTTTGATATGAAGTGTATGGCCCTAAATGAAGATATGAAAAAAGACAGAAATACGTAAAAGTCTAGAATTTATGTAGCCGACCCCACACAGTGGGATAAAGGCTGGATATATTGTTGTTATACAGAATGTGTATATAGTCAACTGATGATTAGCTGATGAACAATTAAGATACTTAGAAATGATCTAAGTGAGACAGGGGTGTAAAAATGAATTCAATCACACTTCTATATCTGATCGTCTACTAGATATATATACATGAGTAACCCTTAGCTTGCTCCTAGAATCTAGGAATTCAAAAAACAAATTTAAAAATATAGTACAACAATGGATATGATAGGATTTAAACTTGAAAGGTAGTTTTCTCCTATCTTTATGGAACAATTGTAACTTCTTATCCTTTCCTTATCTCCACAGCCTTCTTTAATTTCAACATCTTCTTCTTATCATCTTATCACATATTCCAAACTGCTCTTATCATGATTCAATCCGAAATTCCAATTTGCTCTTATTCAACCGGAATTTTTCGTCAACACCTGAAAATTAGGGTAATTAGCTAGGCTGTAATTATCCCCATGATTTGTAATTATTTCCATGATTAGCTCCATCATCAATTTGATTAGCCTATAAATAATAGAATTGAGAAGCTAACCTCTCAAGTTTTCACTCCCAATCACTCTCACATAGTATCAAATCCTATGTTGAGAAAACCCTAAAAATCCTCTGCTATGTCTATTTCCAATGGAAATCAAACACTATGTTGTTTTAGACTCACAAGTTTAGGCGAATTTAGATGAACTAACATCTTTCGAATACTCTTCCCACTCTCGAATCAGCAGAAATAATTGTTAATACAAACAAAATTTAAAGAATTCACAAATTTAGATAGAAACCAAAAATCAAACCACAAGAAGCCAAATTTATCCTGGTTTGGAATGCAAATGTTGCAACCCTACATGCAGCAATCAAACACCCCTTGAGCAATCTTCAAGATGACTATCATCTAATTCCAGATGTCCGCCCCACATCTAGTCAAACACCCCTTGAGCAGTTTTCAAATGTTGCAACCCTACATCTAGCAGTCAAACACCCCTTGAGCAGTCTTCAAGATGACAATAGGGGCGGACATCTGGTTGGGTGTTTTCAAAGTGGCGTTAAAACACACCACACCCAACCAGTTACCCTTGATGTACTTGGGAACTATTGTTTCGTTCATTTTCTATTGTTACAAGCCTTCCTCTCAAAACGAAACAATACTTGTTACAATAGAAAATGAAGGGAACTATTGTTTCGTTCATTTACAATAGGGGCGGACATCTCTCAAAGACACTAGCCTTCCTCTCAGAACGAAACAATACTTGTTAAAACAGAAAATGAGAACACACACAACCAGCTACCCTTGCCCTCTATTTATAACAGGGGTGGACATCTCAATGTAACAAACTGGAATTAGATAATTACAGTTTTAACCCCTAAACTTTACTAATCACATTTAGGGTATCATATCTAACTACCAATCTAAACCTTAGTCGATATAAGCCACTGTCTTCACTGATCTTCTAAGATAACTTGAGGCAAACGTATCAACACACTAGTTTTTCTTCTACTCGTAACTAATCAAACCTATTAGCACGTTGTTCGATGTTATTTCCGAAAAACCAACCATACCATCATCCTCAAAATCTCTAGATTGGTCGACCCCTAGTGTCGCACGGCCATCAATGAAGACACGTGCCACCGCATGCAGACTGCTTTTGCTTCCACGCATCAGTGCATGTAGGCGCGTTTGTTGCTGCCTTGCCTGCAGCCACTCAAGATTGGACCTTTGGCACCCTCTAAGCCCATCTCCTTTGTCAAAACCCTCGCCATGTAGTGACACCATCTCTATCTCCAGTGCTTCTGTTGCCTCTCAAACCTTTGTTGTCTCCAAACTCGGGACACCCAACATCACCATTGTGAAGTTGATAGGGTCTATCAACTATCTCTCATGGGCAGCCTCTGTCAAAATGTGGTTCAAAGGACAAGGCCAAGCTGATCATCTTACCACAAAGGCTGAAAGTGTGTTAGCAGCCAATCGGGCTAGATGGGAATAACTTGATGCCTAGCTATATAGTATCCTATGACAATCCATTGATCCATCAATCTTGCAGCTCTAATGCCCCTTTGAAACTTGTGTTGACATATGGAAGGAAGTCGAAGAGTGCTATACAAATGATATCCAACGGTTGTATACTATGGTCTCCAATATCAAGAATCTCAAGCAAGAGACATCCATGCAATCTTATCTGGGGTAGGTTCGCACACTCATGCAAGAATTTGACGCTCTTCTTCCTCTTACTATGATCCGCACTAAACAAATTGACCAAAGAAATGAGTTTTTCATGGTTACTACTCTCTCCGGACTAAAATCAGAATTTGTCGCCGTCAAGCATCAAATCCTGACCATCTCCATTAATCCTATCATGAAAGGTTCTTCCAAAATGTTGTTGAACATGATAGGTGCGCATGGTGTGTCCTCTTCCTCTACTATTGTTCTTTAGTCGAATCTTCAGCTCTTGTATCTCAGGCCTCCAACTTAGGAGGGAACAGATGACATAATAATAGTCACCCACGTCAATAGTACACCTTTTGCAAAAAAATGGGTCATATTGAGGAAAAATGCTAGAAGAGTCATGCTCGGTCAGTTGTTCCACCTACATCATCTACCAATGCAGCTAATGTGTTTCAAAGTGATTGTAGTCTTGCCCTGTCTCTACCGAGTTCGTAGTTGATACCTGTCTACAGGTGAGAATGATGATTTCCTGAATTTCCAGCCCACACAACAGTCTTACCTTGGTAATCTCATTGCTTGCGTTGCTAAAGGCCTATCTCTTAGTCCTTGGATTATAGATTCTTGCACCACTGACCATATGTGTGGTAATAACTTCTTTTCTCCTCACTTACCTATTCTAATACCTTACCCACTGTTACCCTGGTTAATAGCACCAAAACTACAATTAAAGGGATAGGCCATACCACACCCAACTCGTCTTTATCCCTAAATTATCTTTTATATGTCCCTGGTAGTCCTTTTAATTTAATTTTAGTTAGTCAGCTCACTAAAACCTTTAACTGCTCAGTCACCTTCACTCCTAACTCTATTTGTGTACAGGACCGAGGCACGGGGCGGACGATTGGCGTCGAGCATGAGTCACGGGTCATTATCATCTAGCTATGCCTTGTTCACCAGTAGCTTGCACCAGTATCACCTCTCTCGAGCTCTTCCATCATCGCCTTGGTCACCCAAGTCTCTCTAAACTCAAGAAATTGGTTCTAAGTTTATCCTCTTTATCTCTTTTCAATTGTGAGTCCTATCAACGTAAAAAGCACACTCATAGTCATTTTCCCCTTCGCGTCTCCAATAGAGCTGAGTCACTTTTCTCGCTTATTCACACAGATGTATGGGATCCTCATTGTGTTCAATCTACTTCATGTTTTTCTTACTTTGTTACCTTCATCGATGACTACTCGTTATACTTGGCTCTTTTTATTAAAATGTCATTTAGAATTGTTTTCCATATTTCAAACATTTTGTGCAAAAATAAAGACTCAATTTGGTATAACCATTTATGATAATGCTCTAGAATATTTCTCCTCTCAATTTACAAGATTTATGGCTACTCAGGGCATTTTACACCAATCTTATTGTCCATATACTCCACAACAAAACGATGTAGATGAAAGGAAAAATCGCCATTTGATTAAGATTGCCCAAACTCAATTATTGCATGCTAATCTTCCTCCTCAATTCTGGGGTGATGCAATTCTTACTGTCTGCTATCTTATTAATCGCATGCCCTCTTCTGTTCAACAAAATCAAATCCATCATCATATTTTGTTTCCTACTCCGCCGCTTTCTTTCCTTCCCCTTCGTGCCTTTGGTTGTGTTTGTTTTATGCATTGTCTCTCTCCTGGACAAGACAAGCTTGATGCTAAGGCTCTTAAATGCATTTTCTTGGGCTATTCTCGGTTATAGAAGGGCTACAAATGTTATTCTCCTGAGTTACATAGATACACCATGTCTGTTGATGTCACTTTCTTTGAACAGTAGTCCTTCTTTCCAATTGCTCAACCCAACTCACAACGCATTGATCAAGTTTTGCTCATTCCCTTTTATTCTCCTTGTCTTTAGAAGATTCACTTGTCTCTTCTTCCACCAATCCTCCTCTTCTCACTTACCATCATTGCCCTCGTCCTGCTACTGACGCCAGCCCACCGACTGCATCGACCCATGCGAACTCACTCTCTTCGACAAACGTCCCTCCTCCCATGGATTTGAACATAGATAGTCTCCCTATTGCACAACACAAAGGTAAACGGTCTACTTTCAATCCTTACCCTATTTATCATTCTTTTGAAATATGACTACCTATCACCACCTATTGTGTCTTTGTTTCGAGTCTTTCTTTTGTCCCTATTCCTAAAGATACAAGTGAAGCTTTATCCCATCCTAGTTGACATTGGGCTATGCTTGAAGAGATGCAAGCCTTGTACTCTAATGTGACGTGAGACCTAGTCCCTCTCCTGTTAAGAAAGACTACCATTGGGTGTCGATGGATTTTTACTCCCAAGATTGGCCTTGATGGAACCATTGATCGCCTCAAAGAACGTTTGGTCATTAAAGGGTATACTCAGATCTATGAGCTAGATTATAATGATACCTTCTCTTCAGTGGCCAAGATGGCCTTTGTTCATCTATTCCTTTCTCTGGCTACCATGCATCATTGGTCACTCCACCAACTTGAGGTCAAAAATATGTTCCTTAATAGTGACTTGTAGGAAGAAGTATACATGGAGCGATCACCTGGGTTTGTTCCTCAAGAGGAGTCTGGGTTAGTTTGTGAACTCCGTAAGTCACTCTATGGGTTGAAACAATCTCCACAAGTATGGTTTGGCCGATTTACTACTATGGTTCAAGCCTTTGGAATGACCCAGAGTGAAGCCGATCACTTTGTTTTTTATCGACACTCACCAATGCAACAATACATCTACCTTGCGGTTTATGTAGACGACATTAACACCACTGGGATTGATCAGGTAGGCATATAGTAGCTAAAGGAACACTTGTTCACACATTTTCAGACAAAAGATATGGAGCAGCTTAGATACTTCTTGGGTATTGAGGTGGCTAAATCGAGAGATGGTATTTCTATTTCACAAAAAAAGTATGCATTGGATATCCTGGAAGAAATTGGTCTATTAGATTCCAAACTAGTCAACATTCCAACGGATCCTAACGTCAAACTCCTACCAGGTCAGGGGGAGCCATTATCAGACCCTGTGAGATATTGGAAACTAGTGGGAAAGCTAAATTATCTCACAGTAACAGGACTAGACATCTCTTTCGTTGTAAGTGTGGTCAGTCAGTTTCTCGACTCCCCATGCAACTCTCATTGAGTTGTTGTTTTTCGTATTCTAAAGTATATCAAGAGTGCACCAGGGAAAGGATTGCTCTATGAGGATAGGTGACATTCAAAGATTTGGTGATGTTCAGATGCTGACTGGGTAGAATCTCCCTTTGATCAGAGATCTACTTTAGGGTACTGTATTCTAATTGAAAGTAATTTGGTTTCTTGGAAAAAACAAAAAGTAGAATGTGGTATCAAGGTCAAGTGTCAAAGTAGAGTATCGAGCCATGGCTAATGCGACATATGAGCTTATATGGCTCAAACAACTTCTTCAAGAACTAAAGTTGTGTGGAGAGTCTCCCATGAAACTTGTGACAATTAGGTTGCGCTCCATATCGCCTCAAATCCAATATTTCATGAAAGGACCAATCATATTGAGATTGACTGTCACTTTATCAAAGAAAAACTAGTTGAAGGTGTTATTGTCATTGAGTTTGTCAACTTCAATGATCAACTAGCAGATGCCTTCACAAATTCATTTAGGGGGTTCTCGGATAAACTACATTTGTAACAAACTTGGTATATATGATATATAAGTTCCAACTTGAGAGGGAGTGAGATTTATGAGATTTATTTTCTTCCATGTATAGAATATGTATATAGTCAACTGATGATTAGCTGATGACTAGGGTAATTTTCTAGGTTGTAATTATCTCCATGAATAGCTCCATCATTAATTGTAATTAGCCTATGAATAATAGAATTGAGAGGCTAATCTCTCAAGTTCTCTCCCAATCACTCGCACAATGACATTTATAATTTCTTAAATTCAAATAGTAGAAAATTGTGTTTCGTATATACATACCAAAAAAATGAGAGTTCAAACTTTGAATGTTTCATTGGAAATGTCTATCAGAATCATGTTGAAAATTTAGTGTTATGTCAAGGAAACAAATAGCTTATTTATAAAAATCCACATTGTCTTCTATCTTTTGTTTTCAAACTACTCTTTTCAGAAACCTTATTCTCTGCCCAAATTTTCTTCCATACCTTATTCATCTTTTTCATCATGTTGTTCCATCTTCAAGAATGCTCTGTCCCATCTAGATATTGATGTATGGTGTATGCATAAATCTAGATGTCAAATTATGCCAGATTTATCCATGAAATGCACAGAAAAGCGGAACAAAATTAAAAGAAAGAAAAGAATAGGCTCAAGGTGAAACCACTCTCAAGGATTGTAAATAATGCAATGAATCAAGGAAAAGCAAACTTTGCATGTATTTTGATATTTTTTGATGGATGAAATGGGAAAATTTATAGTACTGATCCACAAAGTAACAACATATTGACCTACTCAATATGAATGGGTACGTTTTAACCTTGCAATGAAGACTGAATTTGTAGGAATTCAGAATTATACTTTCATAATAAATTCTGATGGATACAGCAGTCCTCTTATAGAGGGAGAGATTACATCAAAAATGGAAACTATCAAAAAGGAAACTATCTCTAAGGAAACAAATTAAACACAAAGAAGGAAATATACACTAAGATACATATGGACATAATCAAGAAAGATTCCTAAATGATAATTAGAGATCTTTCCTAATCTAAGCAGATCTCTTAACATTCTGATAAGTCAACAGAATTTATGAAGTGTCAAACAGGCACCATTATTTTCAACCCGCATGGGTAATCCCTACAGTGCCAAAGAACTGTAAAGCTCACAATATTGGAAAGTAATACGATAGACGAGCAAAAAACAAGAAATATGATAGAACTCAGCAAATCTCTGAACATATATTAAGAGAAGTCCAAAGTGTGGATTCTTATCACAACAGAGTAATTACATAACTGTGTGTACTTTTTATCTTCTTAAGCATTGAAATTAACATTACTGACAACTTATTTGACTTCAATGGGCATAATTGTTTATAGTAAGTTTATCAAATTGTACTTTTGTGTCCCTTCCCTGAATGAGCTAGTACAAGTGTTCCAATACTCAATCATTATTTAACATATACATTAATTTAGGTTTTAGTTTGTTTTTGAACACCTGCCATTCCCAAAACTTGTTAATGTAAGCCAAAACAACCAATATAAAGGAAAGTGTGCTCCTTGTTTACTAATAATATAAAAAAAATTCCTAATTCATAAAACAAAATTAGATGGTGACACTCACTCAGCTTTTGCCAGTAGACGTGCCCTTACATCCTCAAATCCATTTAGGGACAACATGACCTGTGATGGGAGAAAATCTATGACATTATGAAAGCGTACTAGCACACATGTTTTAACAGATTAAATTTGAGATAGAAAGATAGCCTTTTAACTGTTTTAACAGATTATGAAAGTATACTAGCACACATTCATAGAAAAATTTGTCAAACTAATTCAAGTATTACCGAAGGACAATAAGGTATAATATGCTTTACTGACAATCTTTTCATTGAGAAGACTGCTAAATATTCTAGTATACAGTGCCTTTAAAAAGTCAACAGAATAGGAAGCTACAGAAAGGGTTAAACATGAATCTACAGACATTGTGGAATGAAAACAGAGTTCATATAATCTAATATAGGGTCTACATAACTTCTATCTGTCTACAACTTAAGAGTAATTTTGCAAATTTCCAGAATCCACATTAATGCTTACCCTTTCATGATGAAATTCAAAGGTTTCTAGCACATTATAGAACTCCAGGACATTCCATAAAAACATTGAATCATAGGTAACCACAAGTGGCTGAAGCATGACCTGAGTTAGAAAGTCAAATAGCATTAAACTGATGAAGACATGTCCAAATACAATGTTAACTGATCTCAGAGGACCCGCTAATAATTTATCAGCACTGGCAGCTTAAATATCAAGGGAAATATAAATACCTTCACCAATAACTTAACCTCTTGGTTACTCGAAGAAATATCAACTTCAACACTTGCAGAAGTTCTCTCAGTTTGGAGTTCATCTTTTTCAAACACAGCCTAAAAACAGATGAGACCACTGACTGATAAGTTATTACTGAATGATGTCACCAAATGAACAATATAAGTATCTAGACGGTACTGCAATTTATTTAGAGTCAGGAGCCATAGTTTTGAAAAAGAAAAAGGAAAAAAAAGAATTAATGACCGAGAATAAGCAAGCAAGAAAATAAGTACATTAATGTAGGGCAGAGAAAAAAAACCCAAACTAATGAAGCTCAACAATTCCAGTATAATAAACTGTTGGAGAATCCTGAATTAGTGGACCCAAAATTAATGGGAATGACATCAGTATTTTTGGTATTTATCTTCTGGTTTATCTTACCTATTGTATCCATTTATAGCTTAGGAATTATTTAAATTTTTTCCTACAGTCAATATCCTAGATTAGGAAATGTCTTACATATACATACCTTAAGAGAATAATGAAATCATTGTCAGAGTTATTCACCCCAAAAACCTATCTTGTTCATAAACTAACTTGGGCTATCAAACACACAGAAACACAACCCAACCCATTATGGGCCAAGGCTGGTGAACATATCATGCAACTACCCCACCAACAGTCTACAAGAAAAAAATTGTGTTCTTAGCTATACCTCTCCAATCAAATGTTTCACTTGCATACTCTTTAAGATGATCGTGATTCTAACACTTCTGATGGACCTTTCATCAACAGCATTAGATAAAACAACATTCAATTACATGTTAAAACATCCCCTTAAGAGCCTAAATTCAAAAAGAGTGTAGATTTATGGTCATTTAAATCTTAATTTACACCATTTAGGCAATGATATATTAGGAATATACAGCAATGATATGTTAGGGATGTACAGTTAGGTTTCCTTTTCTGTTGATTGGAGATTTGTAGGAGATTAGAATCAGTTAGGGATTTCTTTTTTCTGTATAAATGTATCCCTGATGTACAGCAAAGATAAATGAAAAAATTATCTTTTCTTCTAAATGGTATCAGAGTAGGTTTAGGGTTTGTGTTCATTAACCTTTCCCGACTCTCGTCGCCGGCATTCCTTCCATCTCCGGCATCCCTTTAGACAGTTCCTCAGTCCAATAGTCATGTTGTGTGTCCTCCATCATTATAGTTTCCGTGTATTCAAGTCTCTGTCTGTCCTCGTTGCCATGTGTGATTACGTTTCCGTCGGAAAACTCTTCTGCATTGGCCTTATGCCAATGAGTATCTAAGAGCGCTTCATGGATTGAACTAGGTTCTAGGGTACTCACTAGGGCATGAGGAGAGGTGACGGTAAGTAAAGTTTTGGATCGAGTGATCATAGGATGAACTAAAGGAGCTAGAGCAACCCCAGATATAGGTAAAGATTGTTGAACAGATTGACAACTCTGCTGATCCAAATTAGGTTCTAAAGGATGACTAGAAGAAGAAGCAGGACAAGCAGATATAGAAGAAGACAAGATAGGAGCAGGGGACTGTGCTACTTGAGGAGACGAAGAATTAGAAGAAACAATAGGAAGAGAATGAAGAATTGTAGAAGGGCCAGGGAAAACAAACTGACTTTGAGAGGAACAACAAGAAGAAGATGAAAACAAAAGTGGATAGGGATATCATCAGGATTGAATTGAACATGTCTAGAGACAGACTCTACCCGAGGGATGCAAATATTTATACACTATTTGTACATGGCTATAACCAAGAAACACACATTTAGTGAAGTGAAAATCAAATTTATGCTTGTTATAGGATGGGAAAACAAGCACATCCAAAGGGTTGTAGCTGCATATAGTTAGGCTGTTTGTGGTAAAGAAGTTCAAATGGAGAATGAAATTGTAAAGGTAAAGAAGGTAAAAGGTTGATGGTGTAGGCAGCCATTTGGAAGGCTTCTACCCAAAACTTTAATGGCATATGAGCATGAGTTAATAATGTGAGACCCATCTCAGCTATATGTATGCGTTTTTTTTTTTCCCAACACTATTTCGTTGGTGTGTATGAGGACATGTAAACTGAGGTTGAATACTATGGTTTTGAAGATAAGGCAAAAAGGCTTTAAATTCTCCACCATTATCAGTTTGGAAAGCTTTAAGTTTGGAGTTGTGTTGTATCTCAGCAAATTTGTGGAAGGTTACAAAAGTGGCTAAGGCATCAGATTTGAGTTTCAATGGGTATAGCCATGTCTATCTAGTGTGAGCATCAACAAAGATTATGTAATATTTGTACCTTTCAGTGGAAATAATAGGAGAAGGACCCCACAAATCAGAATAGACTAATTTCAAAGGTTTCTTGGCTGTAATTGAACAATTAACAATCAGAAGCTGATGTAATTTTCCCACTTTACAAGAATCATAGAAGGAAACATCAGACTTTGAACAAGAAACATGAATTTTATTCAGAATTGACTGCAGTACAAGAGATGACAGATGCCCTAATTTGGCATGCCATTGCTGCCATACATTGTTTGTGTGGGCTACATTCACACTAGAGGACAGAATTGAACAAAGCAGATTATGTCTTTTACATTTATTAGAAGAAACAGAAACAAGAGCTGCAGAATTTGTAGGTTGTTTGGACTTGATAGCATGAGCAAATGTTGGCATCAACTGATAAAGACCATCTTTAAGATTTCCTTGAAGTAACACCAGTTTGGAGTCCTTGTCCTTAACCAAACAGGAATCAGAATTAAACTCAGCAACAACATTATTATCTTTAGTGAGTTGAGAGACACTAATGAGACTTTTCTTCATATTAGGAACATGAAGAACATTAGGTAAGCAAATGTAAAAAATTGGACTAATTGGAGTGGATAATTGATTGATACCAACATTAGAAATAGACAACCTCTTACCATCACCAATGGCAACTTTATCAGCACCAATGTATAGAAAGTGAAGTGACAGATTGTTAAGATTGGTTGTAATGTAGTTGGTTGCTCCAAAATCAACAAACCAAGGGGAGTTGCCATGATAGGAGGTCTGAGGCAAAATGCCACAATGAGTACCTGACATAGACCCTACTTCAACCATAAAAGCTTTGTTAGACTCATTTTGACCAGCAAGATATACTTGTGGATCAAATTGCACAAGAGAACCACCTCTACCATAATTTTGATTAGGAACTCGTTGAAAATTCCTATCAAACCGATGATAACATTTGTCCACAAAATGACCAAGTTTTCCACGAAGTTGACAGTATATTCCTCTACCACCAAACCTACCACAACTTCTTCCTCCTCTATTCTGGTAATTACCTCCACGAGACATAAATCCTCTATTATTACCAAATCCATTACCATTTCTAGATGAATATGAAGCAACATTGACATTCATAGATAAGGAAGAAGCAGAATCAAAATTAACCGATGAAATAGATAAATTCTTGGCTGCCAAACGTTGCTCATCATTAATAGAAAATACTGAACCTTCTCCAAATTTATATCATCCATCTTATATGTAATGAGACTAACCACGGTCTCATAATCATGATCAAGGCCATTTAGAATGGCTAACAATAAATCTTTGTCACATAGGGGTTCACCAATGGCAGCTAGTGCATGACCTATAGTTTTGATTTTCAAAATATACTTATTGAAAGAAACAAAATCCTTCTTAACTGATCGTAATTGTCACTTCAACTAAAAAGACTTCGCTACCATTTACTGTGAATAAAGATTTTCAAGTGAAAGTCATACCTCCGCAGATGATTCACAGTGAATCACCTATGCGAGTACTTCCTTATCCATCGTGGAGAAGAGCCATCCTAGCAACAATTGATCGTATCAAATCCAATTGGTGAAGGTAGGATTAACTATAGACGAATCTGATCCATCACATGCAGAATCTGGAATATATTTCACCGATGGTGGAGACTTGTTCATGAATGATAACAAATTGAATGCCCTAACTGCTGCCAAAACTTGCGCCTTCCAAAAAAGATAATTGTTGGTGTCCAAGTTGATTGGAACGAAGTTAAAAGCCTTTGCAATCAAGGAGAAATCGGATTGCAATTCTAATGACAAAGAGGAGGACAGATGAGGCAAGGAAGAAGAACTGGATTCATGATTAATAGCCATGGACGCTAGTCAATAGCTCTAATACCATGTAAAGTTAGGGCTTCAAGGTGTAAGATAGAAAGAGACAAAAAGAAACGAGAAAAAGAAGTCAAAAATGAACCTAAATTAGTTGAATGAAGAAATAAAGCATGGCTGGATATATATATATATACACCAGCTATCCTTACTAACAAACTATTACAACTTACAACAACTGTATTAACAACTTAATTAACACAACCTTCTAAATACAACAACAACACAACAGGATAACTAATTAAATTTGTAAATCAAACTACTTGATGTTAATTCCTTCTACATTCATCCTATAATCACTCGATCCAAAACTAAACAACTTACTGTCACCTCTGCTCATGCCCTAGTGAGTACCCTAAAACATAATTCAGTCCATGAAGCGCTCTTAGATACTCATTGGCATAAGGCCATGGCAGAAGAGTTTTTTGCACAGCAACATAATCACGCATAGGATCTTGTTCCTTTTTCTTCTAATATGAATATCATTGGCTGCAAGTGGGTGTTTAGAATCAAATATAATTCTGATGGGTCGATTCTTAGGTACAAGGTCCGATAGGTAGCCAAGGGTTTTCTCCAAACTCTTGGGATAGACTATGCTGAGACATTTAGTCCTGTTATTAAGGCTCCTACCATTCGAGTTTTATTCTCTCTGACTGTCACTTTTGGTTGGGACATTCAACAAGTAGATGTTAATAATACTTTTCTTAATAGACTTAGTTGAAGAAGTTTACATGACACAACCAGAGGGCTTTGAAAACTCTCAATTTCCTTCTCATGTGTGTAAATTAAAAAAGTCATTGTATGGCCTTAAACAAGCCCCTCGAGCTTGGTACACAAGATTGAGAACAACATTGCAAAATTGGGGGTTTAAGGTTGCTTCGGGTGCATCTCTATTTATTAAAAGGATTGCTAAGCATGTTCTATTCATATTGGTGTATGTTGATGATATTGTTGTTACGGGTTCTGACCCTATCGCTCTTCAAGCTTGCATTCAAGATTTGGACACACATTTTGGTCTAAAGAAAACGCTTGCCAAGGAGTTCTGAGATCAAAGACTTAAGAAATCTCCCATATTTTCTGGTGATGGAAGTGGCTAGATCTAGCAATGGAATATTTGTGTCCCAAAGAAAATATGTCTTGTGTTATTCAAGTTTTGCATTGGGTGACTGGAAAGATTAGAAGGACTCAGACTTCCTATTGAGGATTATATGCGACAGTGGCAATTAGGAAATATAGTCTAATTGTATGTTTAATTAGTGAGGGGTAGATAGGGAATTGTCCTGTGTTTTTTCATCCCTTGTAACTCTCGCCCTTGTGTCTATAAATAAGAGGTGTGGGGTAAACTTCCGAAGACCGATATGATTGATCATTTCATTGTGGTGCGTGAGGTTGTATTGTGAGAGAAAACTAGAGAAGATAGACTTGTAATCTCATAGTGAGAGTTCTCGTGTATCAAGTGGGATGGGCTTGTGCGAGTGTCAAAGTCTTGTACTGATTTCATCAAGAATCTTAGTGGATTGCTCTCTGACTAAAGGCTGGATGTTGGATCACATTTGTGATCTAAACCAAGATAATCGTTGGTGTTCTTGTGGTTTGCATGTCCTGTCTCTATTTCAATTCTATTTCTATCTTATTTTTTGTTTGTGACATGAATCAAGAAGTGTGTGTGTGTTAAAATTTGGCCCAAGTCAATGTTTCCAGTGCTCCTAGTTTTAACATCTTGGATCTATTAAAGGAGTGTGGGATGCTAGGGTGCAAACCAGCCAACACCCCAATGGAAGCCATTACCAAGCTTGAGAAAGAGGAGATGGGTGCTTCGTGCTCCAATGGATAAGAGTCGTATCAAAGGTTAGTTGGTAAACTTATATATCTTTCTCACACTAGACCTGACATTGGGTTTTCAGTTAATGTTGTGAGCCAATACATGAATGATTTAAGGGAAGAACATATGGAAACAGTTCACAAAATCTTGAGATACTTGGAACTCACTCCAGGAAAGGGTCTCTTCTTCAGGAAAGATGGGTCTCTTCTTCAGGAAAGGTTCCAACCGAGAAGTAGAAATCCACAGTGATGCGGACTGGGTTGGTTCTATCACAGATCGAAGGTCAACATCTGGGTACTACACCTATGTTTGGGGGAACCTTGTCACTTGAAGAAGTAAGAAACAACCAACAGTCTCCAGTAGTGTTGAAGCGGAGTTTCGCACCATGGCACATGGTATGTGGGAAGGGATTTGGATAAAAAGGGTACTTGAAGAACTTGGAGTAAAGATCGAAGGCCCTATGAAAATTTTTTGTGACAACCAGTCAACCATTAGTATTGCCAAGAACCTTGTGCACCATGATAGGACTAAGCATGTGGAGATTGATCGTCACTTCATCAAAGAAAAACTTGAAGAGAATGTCATCAAGCTCGCCTACACACCAACAAGCTCTCAGGTTGCAGATATCCTAACTAAAGCCTTTCCATAAAAATATTTCGAAGATCAGAGTTCCAAGCTTGGGATGAACAATATCTTAACCCCAGTTTGAGGGGGAGTGTAGACTTAGGGTCATTTAAATCTTAATTTACACCATTTAGGCAATGATATATTAGGAATATACAGCAATGATATGTTAGGAATGTGCAGTTAGGTTTCCTTTTCTGTTGATTAGAGATTTGTCGGAGATTAGAATCAGTTAGTTTCCTTTTCTATTGATTGGAGATTTGTAGGAGATTAGAATCAGTTAGGGATATCTTTTTTCTGTATAAATGTATCCCAGATGTACAGCAAAGATGAATGAAAAAATTATCCTTTCTTCTTCAAAGAGATACCTAACTTCTCACTGAATATTGAAGACCAGACCATACAATGTTACTTATGATTGTAACCCCAATGGAAAAGTTTATAGCTTAAAATTTGAACTTTCAAATACTATACAAGCGTCAATTTGTGTTGCAACGTATAGTCCAGTTTATGAAACAACCTCCAGTCTAGGATAATCAAACTTTTGAACACATCAGTGCTTTAATCCTTTTGACTAGTCTAAGAAGAAAGAGAGCAAACTAAGATCAATGGACTTCTGTTGAGAGTTTGTAAATAACCAATTAGTGTTGAAATAAACATTAAGATGCAATCATGAAGAAGTAAATGATCAACATCTTTTAGGTGAACAAAAATACGCTTCTTCGACAGCCCCCAAAGTGAAAAGGATCTTGTTTTTAGGTAGTTCAACATACTCAAAATGGATAACAAATAACAAGGCCATCCACCAAAATTTCTCAAACTAGGGGCAAAGGGACCTGTTTGAGACCACAAATAACAAGCAAAGAAAACATCAAAGTATAACAGAAACTAGTAGTCGATCGCATGTACACCTCCCACATGCAGATTAGAAAAAGGTAAAATAAATGAAAATCACCACCTTACGACAATAATAATCCCATTTAACAAACAGAACAGCAACACATAAAGAATACTCATTAGTAATAAGAAAAGAAGTCCCATAACGAAGAAAATATGAGCCTAAGTTCAAGAATGAAACAGGAAGAAATATCAAAGTCCCCTGCCAAGCAGAAATCTGTAAAGCATTGGCATAACCTTGACATTCCTGGTATAGACCAAATGTCTAAAAACAATACTTTTGTGCATAGAAGAACTGTGTTCAAAACAAGAAGTTAACATACCAAAAACTGGAGGATGCTAACACTCAGGGTAAGTTGAAGATATGGCATAGGTAAGCCAAAGTCCAAATGGACATAATGCAAAACAGACCAGCTAGCTCTTGGCAATGGTGACTTTAAAAAAATATGAAACAGAAGTAGGTTATACAGTGTAGAATAGGAGGGTGATTTACCAAGTTAACCAAATGAATTTCAATAGAGAAGCAATGTGACTAAGTGAGGTGCTCAAGAAGGGAACATAAAATGGTCATATGATACAAGTCAGGGAGTCATTCAGAGAATGTATCATCATAATACAAATTAAGGGACTTGAAATCTAGAAAACTGTTACCTAAGCCCAAAAATATTACGTTACCCTGAAAAGAACACATCAGACAACAAAATGAAAGTTTCTCCTCAGAGAAAGCAAAGAACATATTGTAAGATCAGATGAAAGAGGCTGTCACATGAGAATGAAACATGAACTCCAACATTAAAGGAAATGAGAGAAGAAAAACATAGTTTTCAAAAGAAAAGCAAAAGCAAGAACAAGGGTAAGATTCAGCATTCTGCTAAACCAAAACAAAAACTACAGCTCCAGCCGACAAAATGCATTTCTATGTAGATAACCAAGCTTCTTCAGTCCTGATGATATGATCTTCAACGCGAATGTTGACAAAAATTTTCACAAGCAACATATCCATGAAAATACACTTCACTTGCCAATGTGGATTCATACCATAATTGAACTTTTCACGCCATAAAACAAGTACATAGAAAATCATCTTCCTAAACTTGTTAGCACTTTCAGTCATATTATTTTACACCAATCATTTGAATAGATTAAACTTTTTTGATAAGAGGTAAATAAAATATGGTTTTTGAGCTCTAGTTCTAGGAGGTAAGTGTCATGACCCAATCCCACATTGGCAGATTACTAGTGAGACTTTGGGCATAGTACTTGGTCCTGTGAGTCACTTTAGCTAGCATTTTTGGGTGAGAAACCGTGGTGTTACAAGTGGTATTAAAGCCAACAGGGAACATTATCAAGACACTGCAGGCCAAGAAAAGTGTTTGGAGACTGATTTGGGTCAGATCAGAATATGATGTTTTTAGCCCAGTAAGGACATCATGTATTAAAGAATGGGAGTTTGTCACGATCCAATCCCACATTGGTAGTTTACTGCAGAAGTCTTGAGTATTGTTAGTCGGTCCCATCAACTCAAGGGTCAGTGAGTCACCTTCAACTAAATTCTGTCCAAGGACTTGTAGTGTTATGGTAATTAGTTTAAGTCATGTTTTGTGTGGCTGTTCCACTATTATTCATATTTTGTTTTGCATTCTCATCCCACCTCAGTGCATCTATCTGCATGCCACATTTACATGAGGGGTTCACATGAAAGAACAATGAGAAATTTGATGGCTATTTTTGGGTTCAAGAAGCCATAGCTCTAATATCATGTTTAATTTACCACCAACCCAAAAATTTAAGATATTAGAATTATAGATAACTGTCTTTTATATTACTAATACTCTCAACTTGCTCCTCAGATATGGTCAAACATTCCTTTATAGCTGCACCAAACACATACAAATATTAAAATAGCAGGGTGACTAGGAGATTTAGATGATTAACTTTGTCTATTCTCTGACCTTTCAAAGCTTTGATCTCAAGATATACAATATTATGGTCTTCCCGTATTTGTTTGTTTTCCCATTATTCATGTTTGTTGTGCACTCTTTTCTACATTACTGGAGTTAGTTAAGTCTATCCAAATGCCATGCACAATTGAAAGGGTCTACAAGAAGGGGAATGTTGAGAAGCTTAAATTACATTGTTGGTCCCTTTCCTAAAAGCATAATCTTTTAGTAAACATGGAAATTTAACTTTTTGATACTTAGTCTGCAAAAAGAATTAATGTTTGGTGGATCTTTATGTCACTCTCAACATTGAAATGCAAGAGTGGTGGTTTTAGTTTTGTCCTTGAACTCTAGAGCTACATGATTAACAAGTTGGGATTTATAATAAACGGGGCATCTCATTGCAAAGTGCCACAAACAAGTAAGTTCATGAACTCGGCACTTGAGATGCAAGGGTATTCGCCTAAAGTAGGATAGCAAGTTGTGTGCTTACCTACATGTTTATGATAATACATTGATTGGCCAGACAAGGACCCTTGGCTATCACCCACAAAGGAATTCAACCTTTTTTCCAGATGAAGGGATTTAACCCTTAAACAAAAGTTTCCTGACTACTTATATTACTTTACATGTTATTGGGGGTTGATACATGAACTGCATATGGTTGGTGTTACTGTTTTGCCTAAAGTAATTGAATGCTGGATTTATTGAAGAAATCAGGAAGAAATAAAGATGATTTGGCAGCAGTTAGTTAATAGGACATAAATGTAACTAATTGTTTTATCAAGGGTAGATTTGACTTTTACATAGTTAGTTATTTCCCCTTAGATATTTCTGCCTCCCTTTGTCTATAAATAGAAGGGTGCGGAGGCCAGTCTTTAAATCATCATTCATTCATATCTTTCATTCCTTGAGTTCGGATACAGTGAGAGGCGCGAGTAAGAGCTGTGTGATTCTAGTTCTTGTTGGCTTCATTAGAGTATTGTATTCCAGAGACAAGGTAGAGTGAAAGAGGGGTATTCTTGTACTGGTTTCTGATTTGATTCTAGTGGATTGATTGCTTCTTGGATTGCTGGATGCAGTGCCATGTAAATGGCATGAACCAGGGTATATCTTGTGTGCTGCAATCTGATTTGGTTTCTCTACTTTTTATTCTGTTTTCATTATCTACTTTCAGTATTCAATGTTGGTTTGAATTCGGTGAGATTCTTGAGTGATTCTTGAGAGATCATAGTCTCGATTTTAACAGTTGGAAATCAGAAAAAACACCACAATCAAGAAAATTTGTTTCCTAGGCAGAAGTCGTTTTTCCACACGTTTGGAAATGTAAATGGGTGTAACATTTATGGAATATACAATCTCACTACATAATGCTAATGAGCAAATTGCCTCTTCAACATAGGCCTCATCCATTCATCAACATCCTAATAAGGTTCTCAACTTAAAAATTGGCTCCTGCCAATCTAAATGTTGTGGAGTAGAGCTAGCACAAGTTTGTATGAAAATATCAAGCCAAAAAACGAGGGTTTTTGAAAGTTAATTTCCTTGTTGAGATAACAAATACATATCAAAACATAATGGAATACGTTAAAAAATTAAAATAAATGCACAGCATATGAAAAACAAACCTTTTGCATAAGGAAAATGTCTTGGTTGCTAAGTGGATTAATTATCCTCCCACTATTGACTGAGCCCAGAATGGCTGCAGATTCCTCTCGAAGCTTGCACTCGATAACCATCCCCTCAAAAATTAACTTGGCAATTGCTCGACCAAACTTCCTAAACAATAAAAAAAATGTTACCACTTACAAATGAAATAAGAAAGATGGAGACAAACAATGGACAGTAGAACATACGATATGCATACAGAGATGAAGAAAGATGTGTAAACACAAATCAAGCAAAATTCAGAATTGAGAATTAGCAACAACAACAACATATCCAGCCTTTATCCCACTATGTGGGGTCAGCTACATGAATTCTAGACTTCCATGTATTCCTATCTTTTGTCATATCTTCATTTAGATCCATATACTTCATATCGAACTTTAATGTCTCTCCCAAAGTCTTCTTGGGTCTACCTCTACCTCTTTTTGTGACTAATTGTTCCATTTCATCAACTCTCCTCACAAGAGCATCTCTTAGTCTCCTTCTCACATGACCAAACCATCTTAGTCTAGTCTCTCTCATCTTCTCCTCGATTGGCACTACTCCTACCTTATTACAAATAACTTCATTTCTAATTTTATCCTTTCTTGTATGTCCGCACATCCATCTTAACATCCTCATCTCCGCTACACTCGTCTTTTGCTCATGCTGGTATTTGACTACCCAACATTCTGAGCCATACAGCAAGACTGGTCTTATAACTCTCCTATAAAATTTTCCTTTCAATTTTAATGGGATTTTACCATCACATAACACTCCCGATGCATTTCTCTATTTTAGCCAACCTGCCTTAATTCTATGCGCGACATCCTCGTGAATTTCTCCATCTTTTTGAATCACTGATCCCAAATATCGAAAATGGTCTTTTCTTTGTAAGATTTGGTCTTCTAATTTTATTATAACATCATCCACTCTTGCATTTTTATTAAATTTGCATTCCATATATTCTGTTTTCTTTCTACTTAATTTAAATCCCTTAGATTCTAAATTGTTTCTCCACAACTCAAGCTTAGTGTTCACTCCTTCTTTTGTTTCATCCACCAACACTATGTCGTCTGCAAATAGCATACACCATGGCACATCTATCTGAATATCTTTAGTGAGTTCATCCATTACTAGGGCAAATAAGTATGGATTTAGTGCAGAACCTTGATGGAATCCTATTGTAGTTGTAAATGGTTCAGTCTCCCCTCCGCATGTTCTAACCCTTGTCTCTACATCATGATACGTGTCCTTAAGGGCTTGTATATAGGCTATTTTGACTCTTTTCTTCTCTAAAACCCTTCATAATACTTCTCTAGGAACCCTGTCATAGGCTTTTTCTAGATCTATAAACACCATATGTAGGTCCTTCTATGATCCCGATACCTTTCCATTAGACGCCTCAGTAAATATATAGCTTCCATTGTTGACCTGTCAGATATGAAACCAAACTGATTTTCTGACACATTTGTTTCTTTTCTAAGCCTCTGCTCTATTACTCTCTCCCAAAGTTTCATGGTATGACTCATTAACTTAATTCCTCTATAACTTTCACAGTTTTGAACATCTCCTTTGTTCTTGTATATAGGAACTAAAGTACTCTTCCTCCACTCATCTGGCATCTTTTTTTATTTAAGGATCGCGTTAAATAGTTGCGTTAGCCAGGAGATGCCCTCTTCTCCCATGCATTTCCATGCTTCTATTGGTATATTATCTGGTCCCACTGCCTTATGATTTTTCATCTTTTTTAAAGCTTGCCTTATTTCATTTGAACTTATGCGTCGATAGAATGTGTAGCTCACATTCCCTTCGGAGTTACTAAGATGTCCCAACCTAACTCTTGTGTCACCACCATCACTGAATAATTTTGTGAAATACTCCTTCCATCTCTCCTTAATCGCTCCCTCATTTACTAAAACATTTTGATTGTCATCTTTTATGCATTTCACTTGATTTAAATCCCGTGTTTTTCTTTCTCTTGCTTTAGCTAATTTATATATATCCCTTTCTCCATCTTTTGTATCAAGTCGTTTATATAGATTCTCATATGCTTTTGACCTTGCTTCACTAACAGCTCTTTTTGCTGCCTTTTTTGCTTCTTTATAATTTTTTTGATTTTCTTCATTATTGCATTGATATACCGCCTTATAGCAAGTTTTCTTATTTTTAATTTTCAATTGTACATCTTCATTCCACCACCAAGACTCCTTAAGGTTAGGGGCTCTACCATTTGTCTCTCCAAGGACTACCTTTGTCGTGCTTCTCAGAGCATTAGTCATTTCTTTCCACATTTAGTTTGTCTGTCTTTCTCCATTCCATTCCCTTCTACCCCTTAATTTTTCTTTGAAGATTAGTTGTTTCTCCCCTTTTAAATTCCACCACCTGATTCTTGGATTTTGTTTTATGTGATTTTTTCTCTTCTAATTTCTTATTTGGACGTCAAGTACTAGAAGTCTATGTTAAGTAGTCAAACACTCTCCCGGTATTACCTTACAATCCCTACAACATAACCGATCCTCTTGTCTCAGGAGGAAGTAATCTATTTTGGTGCTTGAGGTGATATTTTTATATGTGATTAAGTGTTCGTCCCGTTTTTTGAACCTCCTATTGGTTATAATGAGCCCATATGGCATAGCAAAATCTAAGATAGATTTACCCTCATTATTAATTTCCCCGAATCTATACCCTCCATGTACCTCTCTATATCCGTTTTCGTCTCTACCCACGTGCCCATTTAAGTCACCTCCTATAATCACTTTCTCTCCTCTTGGTATCATTTGTATGAGTCCCTCTAGGTCCTCCCAGAATTTTGCTTTTATCTCATCACCTAACCCCGCTTGTGGTGCATATGTACTAAAGATATTTATAGTCATTCTTTCTAGACTAATCTTCACCATAATAATCCTATCCCTTATTCTCTTTACATCCACTACCTCATCTATTAAGCTTTTATCCATAATAATCCCCACTCCATTTTTCGCTTGATCAATTCCTGTGTACCATATTTTATATCCAGCTTCTAATAAAGTTTTTGTTTTTTTCCCTACCCATCTCGTCTCTTGAAGGCACATAACATTAATTTTTCTCCTAATCATCACATCCACCACTTCCATAGCTTTGCCTGTTAATGTTCCTATGTTCCATGACACAATTCTTAATCTATGATTTTGTTTTTGTCCTTGACTTTGTTTTTGTCCTTGACTTTGTTTTTGACCTTGACTTTGAATTTGATTTTGATTTTGGTTCTAATTTTGATTTTGATTTTGGACTAACTTCTTTACCCACATCCGTCCAAGCAAATGCGGGAACCCTTGCTCATTTATCACTACATCCGAGCGCCGATGCAGCGGCCCTAGCTCACTTCTCACTACACAGGGGCAGTGTAGCGCGTCGCTATGAAGGGTTAGAATTGAGAATTAGCATTGAGGTTTAAATTTCAAGATGTGTGCATCACAGTTACAGAAATTAGTAGTAGAATGCATAAATCCAAATTAATATTTAGGGGAGAAAACAGAACCACAAATGCTTGAACTTGTTGTATCACAAGTTCAAAAAAATATCATTTATCTAGCCCCACCTAGCAAACTTAAGCCTTCTGATTCTTGTGATTGTACAACTCAAAAGTATACATAGTTGTTATTTGAAGGGGCCAAATGGGGTATGCGAACAGTTTTGTACACCGTATCAGGTGCAATCTTGTCCACATAATAGTAATTGAACTTCAACAGACACAAAATAAGTGCACATCCACTCAAGGCAATTCTAGTACTCATCCCTCACTATGACATTAAACTATCTAACATGTTTATTGACAAAATCAATGCAACAATGTTAGAAAAGGTTCAAAATGTGTCACCATAAAATGATAATACCCTATCTATGTAGGAACCATGACATTCTTTAATGAAGAGTGCTCCTGCATCACAGAGCAACAAAGTTCCAAAGAAATAACTAAAATATTTTTATTACTTGATTCACTTTGTTCAGACAAATAGTGATAGTTTCCTTGGGAGGGAAAAATATAATATCATCCAACATAAATTGGGAGGGTGGAGACTCCCTACATCTTTTTCCAGCATTACTTAATTTATGACTCTAATAATTTCTTCATTAACATTTGAGTAGTTGTTGCTTGTATCAATCAAGGATAAAAAACAAGCCCAGTTTTTATTGTTTCAGTTAGCTTGGAAGCAAAAACAATTCAAAAACACAAATTAGAGTATAGTTTTGAAGAAAATTCAATGCATTTAAGAATCATCCATCAATGTTAATAAAATTAATGCTATTACACAAAGGCCTATACAATTCAAATTATTCATAAGGTTAAATTACACCAGGCACCCTTAAGTCATCCTAAGGTTTGGCAAAAAGAAATGAACACCACCGACATATCAGAAATGATAAGGACCATCCTGAAGGTTATTGGCCATGCATCAATTTCCCCCTGCCGTGAGTAAATGGTGCCCCCTCCCTCCCTCCCCTATTACCATCAGCCAACAAATTGAACCCCAACAATTGTCTACAAATTTAACCTATTGTTGGGGTTCAAAGAGATATAGATAGAGCACGAGATGGGGTCTTTTTTTTTTTTTCTTTTTTTCTTTTTTTTGTTAGTATGGAGTTCACACCATTGCTGGAGAAGAAGAACCCCATTGCCATGTGAGGGGGAGAGAGGGAGAGGAGTTAGAAAGAGAGGAGATATGAAAGTTTAAAAATGGGGCAAAATAGTCTATTTACATAACAAAATAATGACAAGGGAGGCCCCTGTCATTTCTAATATGTCAGGGGGTGCCCGTGTCTTCTTACCAGACCATAGGGGTGCCCTGTGTAATTTACCCCATTCATAAACTGCCACATAGAAAAGGTTTATAGTATCATAGATATATATACATATAACTATCATAACTGAAACAAAGATAGAAGAAGGTCAATTGGTGTATAGGGTTTAGGGTCCTCAAGGTAATCAAAGTTAAGGTTTTATTTTCCTTTTTTTTAAACAAGATTAAGTAACATTGATGATCAGTCTTCAGAAGTGGCTCATTAGATATTTTTCAGGGGTATACAATTGACCATTTTGGAGTGCTTTTGGTGAGTTTCTATGTGTTTTGATATGGGTTAGTGAAGACATTGAAATTTTCATTTTCAACAAATGTTTTGGGTCCGCTTTCAATGAAATAAAAATGATCACCCATTTTCTAAGGAGAACATGATATTTTGATCTTACTACTGGTAAGAAGTATAAATGGGCCTGCCATGTCTCATAATATGCAAAGATAATATTACCATCAATTTACTCATACACTAAGGAGATAGGAAACAATACGTGCTACATAGTGTTGCTGACGCTTCATGAATGTGAAACTTGATTTCAGAGAAAACGACAATATCATCCCCAACAAAAGTCCCATCAGGTGAAGGCACAGGTTGGAACTTTGTTGCCTCATAAATATCCTGTACAAGGAAAAATCTTAATTACCCTTTAGAGAGCACAGTCAATGGCAACTAATTGTAGTACACACACCTTGATAACTTCATCTGAAATAACACCAGAGAATTGGCTCGAATCATCAGTTCCTCCAGCCCCAAGCATGCCACGTGACAGCCAGTTCAACCACCCACGAGGCTTGCTAAAGGAACGCTCGTCAATAAGCGACTTTTCTAGACTAGTGCTGGTACCAATCACTCCCAAGCTTGAGTTTGTAGTCAGTAGAAACTCCTGCAGTCATATAATATAGAAAGGAATAATAAGTTGGGTCTAATTTTAGTTAACTAAGATAATTGGTTATAGGGAGAAAATGGCAGTTGATGTAGGTTAAATTGTGAATTGTACAAGATGAACTTGAAGCTAGAAGATGAGCAACAATGATTAACTACAAGAAGTTAATTATGTACAATGTTAAAATCATAGATTGATGACTCTTTGCCAGTTATTCTTAAGCACCAGTGATACCTGTAACTCAGTTTCAGCAGTAGACCTATAGTTTAAGATATCCTCTATGTCAGTTTCCTTTTCCATTTGCTCCAACTCCCGAAGAATGGCATCATCGATAACCTGGTAGAGACAATAGAATAGGATCAAAACATTACAATGTCAGAAAAATAACAAACTTCCAATTATTAAGGGTATCAAATAAAGAACTGGTTCATAAAGAGACTATACAAATTAAAAGCTTTGGTAATCTAAGAATTACCACCCGTCAGATCAGGTAAGGGAAGGAGATCAAAAGTAATATGAGATAATTCAGATATCAATAATATATGTAAAAGTGGATGGTTCCTGGAGTACACTTCATAGCATATGGTTTAAAATTAGAAAGCATGCATATTGTCAACTAGTGCTTGGAGTAGGACCAAATTCACAATTGGTAGCATGATAGATCATAAAATTTACTGCCAAACCATAATTTGGCAATTTTTGGAAAATGATTCTCTAGATCCTCAAGAAATGTAACTTCCCACATGTACATGCAACAAGCGCTCATTTCAGCTCCCTAGACCATATAAAAGATTTTACAGGCCTCATTTGAGATCAATCTATTGGTAGTAACATGCATACATAGCCTATGAGAACACTGTATAAAAAAACATTTCCAATATTGTTGTTTAGTAGCTGCAGACAGACATGCTAGTTCCTTAGGTCCTCATATCAAGTTTCCTCTTGGAGGCCAGAGAAGTGGAGCTTAACAATGTGTTTGGGAAAGAGGGGTGGAATGCAAATGGATGAAAGAGTTAAACTGTGTGGGCCCTTAGGCAAAGTGAATAACATGAAAGGGGGCTTGAACCTAGAAGGAAGTGCATTCAATGACGGAGAAAAAGTCAAGGTTAGGGAATGTCAGCATCAAATGTGTGGTCAATGATCACTTTGCATAATTGTGTTCTCATGCATGGTATTTTACATTCCAGACCATCCAAGAGATAGTGAGGATGCCCAGCTTGGGGCTAGATGAGGTAGGAAGATTTATCTTGCATTATGTATGTATTTTTGAGACATGCACTTGGTGACTCTTGTTGTGCCAAAGATCAGCATGTGTTATAAAATGCTGATTATGACGTATTTTGCTCTTACTCGGAGTTTATGATGAAGAAGTTAGGTTTTGATCAAACAGAGAGTTGTTTCTATTTTTCAAGAATAAGCTTGATTGTGGAATAAGTTAAGTGTATCCAAAATAAAGAAGGAAGGATCAATTGGCTAGAAGTCAACCGTGGGCATGACAGTCAACTGATAAGTCGACTGTGAAAAATAGAAACAAAGAAAGGTTGGGTGGTGGCTAGGGCAGTTAGCTATTGTCATAGATGACTGTCTAATGGATCAACTGAGAGGATGCGATAGTAGACTGTAGGTTCACTGTGCATAGTTGAGAGGCTAGGAAGAAGATTTGACTTATCACATCAACTATTGACCCTAAGGAACTAAGCATAAGAAGAAATATACTTCCAAAGCAGAGGTTCTACACAAATGCAAAATGGAGTAAGTCTTAATGAGTGGGGAAGCTTCACAACCTGTGAAAAGCCTCAGGCTTTGTGACCAAGTTAAACCATGTTATGTGGCAGCTCACAACCACGCTAACCTATACCAATGTAAATTAACAGCATGGGATACCCTGTGATGGAGATGGGACACCACATAAGAATCAAACTAAAATGAGAACATTGAAAGTAATTTCACATCGATCCCAAATGAAAACAGAAATTAGTATTGAAATATTATGTTTCTTTTTATTTTCAAAATTTGAATATGAAGCAAAAATACAAACATCAAAACTAAAACAGAAAGTTGAAACTTATGACAAATGGCCCCCAAGAGATGCGCCAAATATGGATCTTTCACAAGCTTAAATTCTTGATTCTTTCCCCTCAGCCACTTATGCTGCTACCTACACACTAAATAAATCAATTGTTCACTAGTAAAAAGCAACCTATTAAAATGCAATATTACATGTCATGCATCACAAATCATAATTTTCTGTTCTGTAAGGATTCCACCATAAAAGCTAGAAACTTCTTTTTTTTTTTTAGAAAAAAAAACAAAGGTTTGATTATATTATATTAATGCATAAAGCCAAAGCCACTAGAAGCAGCAATACAACAACCCTACCTAATACAAACAACCCCAAGAAAACCTGAACTAGACAAGAGAAGGCATTCCAGTCAGCTAAGTAAAAACCAATATATCTACACTATCAGAAACAAAATCAGGTTGTTGCTTCAGAAAAAGCCAATGTCCACTGAATCTCAAGCTTCAATCAGATAGTATAGAGAAAAATTATAGCCAAGATGGAATGCATCAACATATGGAAATGTGGAACAATTACCACATAAAATCCTAAAACAGATTTTCAAGGATAAAGCTGACCAGCCGATAAGCAAAGAAATATCCAAAAGGGCTTCCCAAAGGTACAAGACTCCCCACTGGTTCAAAATTCACACAAATATTTACCAGCGGTTATGCTTAAAAATCTGTTCATTAGAATGCAAAGCCACAAACAAACAGGGAAAACATCGGTTTCAATAACTGCTTGATCTTGTTACAAAAAGCCCAAGAAACATAAGCATGAGCTAGAATAAAGCCAACTCAATGATAGCATCAAAAGATTCAAAACGCTAGCAATATTCCACAGTACTTGCCAATTTTATCACAGTGGAGCTAGGATATGCAAAACTTAACCCTAATCCCCATTAGGCTGAATCAGGACAAGATGTCATTAAATTAGTAGGCGTACTAGAAGTTTTTAACTTAATTTTGTAAGTAATCAAGAATGCAACCAAGAAACTATAAGCTGACATTTATATAAATAAAAACTACAAATTTTTTTTAGCAGAAAATTTAAAGGATCAAACATGCAACAGTGACTGCCACGACATTCTTGCAAAAGCTCACACCTGTTCCTCACGGAGACACTTCAACTTAGTCTTGTAGAATCTCACGTACTTGCGGCGACGGTTTCTGCCATAGATAACATTTGAAATTCCAAGTTAAGAGGATACAACTTAGGCAAAAACTCACAAAACATTATACAGAGCCTCATCTGCAATATTCTAATACATTATAGTCAATTATGCCCAATATATTAACCTGAGCTACAGGTTCTCATGTTCTCTTTCAGTACATTCCTAGACATGATATCAAGTCTGCTAATATTAGAGTTCCCCTCCTACACTTACAATTCTGGCAGATACCTAGCAAGCTTTGTGGTATATAGTCACACTTCAAACTGTAAAAGGATATCTCCTACCAGTGCACCTCATGAATGTAGTTGAAATATGTAAATAGCACTCAAACAAAATAAAATGCAAATAACATACATCACATTCATGAAATCAACTATACAAGTGAAAGGAAAAGATCGAGAAAATAACTGAACACAGGTGCCATCAGATTTTTGTTCAGAAAATTAATGAAGCCCAAACCTACTGCCATTTGTAAGTACCAAGATAAGGAAACAGTTACTTGTTGACATTCCAGAACATTCGAAAACAGCAATTTCTCATAAGACACAAAACTTACAATCTTTCACCAAGATACTTCCAAGACGTTTTCTTTAACTTTTTTCTAACATCAGAGAGAATAGATTGTTGGGCATACTGCCACCACCTTGTTTGCCAACCCTTTTCTATTGATAAAGGATTATTCCAGGGACGAAAACGTCCATACCTATAAAATCCAGATCAGTAAAACAGAATTAGCGCTATCTAAAGTTGCAGAAGTACTGATGTTCCACACTCATGAGCCCAAAATGGCTGAGACCTCATCCAAAGATAAACAGAAGTAACCACAAGCAATAAACACAGAAAAAGGAGGAAGGAAAACAAAACAGACAGACAGAAAGAGAGAGGGGAGACAGCATGAGAAATTATCTCTTGGATTGAATCAATTATAAGGAAAACTAAAAGCCTCTTAAAATGCACGTCAAAATTCTTAAGCAAGACCCCTCTTAAAAGAAGAATGACCAGAAAACCAGTAGTTGAAGACTTCATAATAATTCCACGGCCAAGTCAGATGATGAAAAACAGGTCAATCAAGGGTATAAAACCAAGTTTATAAACAATTACACCATTAGACTTGGATGTCATTGTATAGTTGTAATCTAATAATCAGAACCAAAAAATTTAAGGCACTACAAAAATTTATCACATGGATACAAGCCATCATCTTCTCCGCAAATCTTTTAATCCACTTGCAAAGGTAAGGACTTCAAACAAGACATTTGAGAAATGCATAAAAGAAAAAAAAACAAAATAAACTAGAAAATGATGGAGCAATCAAACAAAGATAGAAGCAAAACTTCTCGAAATTATTCAATGACGACAGAGAAACAAGTTTTATGTTGGGGCACCTTAGTAACTCTAAAGAGGGCAGAAATTAAATGTTTCATAGATGCTTTATTCAAAAGAAAAAAAGCAAGCATTCAAAAGGAAAATAATAAAACAGTTGTAGCAAATAATATCCTGATAGAAGCATGAAAATGCATGGGAGAATAGGGCATTTTCTGGTTAACAAAATCATCCAAAGTGATCCTTAATTCAGAAAGGATGTCAAACAAGTGGAGAAAGAAAACAGTTTAGTGGCTATTTATAAAAATTATGTTCAAAGTTGTGAAAATTATAGAGAGACCAAGCTAATGAGCCACACTATGAAACTTTTGGAAAGGATAATTGAGATAAAGTTTAAGCAGAGAAACTAAGGTCCCTGAAAACCAATTTGGTTTGTTCCTGTTAAGTCAATAACAGAATCTATCTACTTACTGACAGTCTGAGACAAGTAAAGGTCCAAGGATAAAAAGATTTTAGTATTTATAGAATTGGAAAGAGCCTATGATAGAGCCAAACAAGTATTGTGGAAGGTTCCAAAGAAGAAAAGAGTTCAGATTGCTTATATACAGGTTATTAACAAGTATCATCCAGAAAAAACGTGAATTCCAACTTCTGGAGAAGATACTGGGCCTTTCCCATTTACAATTGGATTACATCAAGCATCAACATTGAGCACTTAAATCTCTCCTTTCGAGCAAAGCACATCCAAGAAGTGTCTTGGTGTATATTATTTGCAAATGATACATATCTTGCTGGAAAAGACAAATAAAGGCGTGAATAATAAATTTGAATTATGAAGAAACACCTTAGAATTCCAAGGTTTTAGGTCACATACACCAAAAACTGAGTACATGGAATGTAAGTTCAGCAAAGAAATAAAAGTGTACGAGTTATTGTGATACTTAGAGATTAAGTTACCTCAAAAAAATATCAGTTTGAATATCATAGATCAATTCTTCAAAATGAGAGAGAGATTATGGAGGATATTACTCATAGAATTAAAGCAAGATGGTTAAAGTCAAGTGTATGTAGCATTTTATGCAATAGTAAAAACCCTTTAAGGCTAAAAGGAAAGTCTTATCAATAGCTATAAGATCATCTTTGTTGCATGTTATCAGGTAGTTAGCACCAAAATGTCCAAAATATGAGCTTAACTAAAATAAGAATATTATTGCAGAAGTAAAACCAAACAAAAAGGGATAAAATAAGAGATGGGATTATATGGGGATAAAATAATAGATGAGATTATACATAATAAGGTTAGATTGGTACCTGTAGAAGATAAGATGTGGGAGTCACAATGAAGATGGACCAATAGAAGCATCTATGAGGTGAGCGAATGAATTGGATAAAATTTGTAGCAAAAGATGGAGAGGAAGACAAAAGAAAAGTTGGTTGGAAACCCTTAGACAAGACATCAAATACAGTAGCCTTATACAGAAATAAGGCCTACGATAGATATGGCCGGGGGGGGGGGGGGGGGGGTTGTATAGAATTCATGTAGCCTGCGCCACCTAGTGGGATTAAGGCTTGTAATTGTTGTTATTATTGATAGAGGGCAAGGAGGTATGAAAACTGTAGGCTTTTTTCTGGTGGCCTTTTCTCTTACTTTCAGTGCTCACATTCTTCAAAGATCCTATTGGTGCTTTTAGTATTATTTATATTTTTTTTCACTTTTCAAAACTAGTCATGAGTATAACTTAAATTCCATATAATAACATAATGCCTATGTTGTTATGGATTGAAGCTTAAATTTTTTTATCATGAAGAGGTAATAATTTTAAATATGATAAGCGCTGATTGTACGAAATAGTAATGGGCAGTGACTGAATAAAAAGGAAACCAATAATAATGTATTATGACAACCTAGTATTTAACTTACTTCTCCCTCAGTTGACAAATGCATAAATGATCCCATAGAGTCAGGATGCGTTGCAACTGAACCTCATTCAAAGACAGCACCTAAAAGAGATGCATTGCAAATAAAAAATAAAAAAAATACCCATTATCTTGGAAATCATCAAACTTAAAAGGAATAAAATATTCCTGAAAAATGAATTCACAATGCTAAACCAACCAATCCTTTTAACTCGGCATTGATAGAATACTCTGGAGTATTACTTTCATGCTTTCCTGATCTGCTTACCTACATGGGAAAACTAGAAATAGTAACATAAACAAATCAGGCAAAAATCAATCCAACGAATAAATTCATGAAAAGATTAAGTACAGAAGGGAAGGGGATATCTTATTCACAGAAACAAAACAAAACAAAAACAAAAAATAAAAACATAAGAGGCTTTGCAACTATTCAGGTACAAAAACATCTAAAACAAACAAAAAATGGAGAATTTAATTATGGAAGTTCAGTGAAAAGATATTCATGAAAGTTTGGCATCCCTTAAATGTAGATAAGTCATTAAGATAATATATTTTGTTTCATGATAGTCCCATAAGATTGACTAGGCTTTCCTGCTCCATGGCCAGGCACTCGGCTCACAGCCAGTCACCTATCTAAGTAGGGTGCAACAGCAATTATACTAGGAAGATTTATTGGAGACAACACTGTATCAGCACAAGAAATCATTGATAGGAAAAAGGGTAGTGGAGCATTAATGGCCATTATGAATGACATGGCCAAAGCTTAAGCTAGAATGGAATGGTGTATTGTTCTTAGAGTTATGGAATGCCTTGGGTTTGCCATGTTTATTAACCGGGTTAAACAGCTTGGATTCATAGCGACGGGATCAATGAGGAAGGAATGTTCTGGGAGAAGGATAAAAGAGCATCAATCCAAAACAAATTAGATTACGCTTACATTTTATTTTCCAATATTTTTGGCAGCAAAATTGGAGTAGAGTTCTAATATTTTATTTATAGTAGGATGACCATGGAAAGAAAAACCCATGTTTTGATTGATGTCAAAAACACACAATCTTTCTGTCATGGTATCCCTGGGGGGGGATTTCGTCTTCTCCTTCTTCCCTCACTCCAAATTTCTTCTTCTCTCTTGATGATCAACTTTTCACACCCTCAGTTCACATCACACTGCCATGTTTATTAACTCGGTCAACAGAAGGATAGAGAAGACTATTGACTCCTAGTTCAGAACAACTAACAGGACAAAATTTGCCATTTGAATGCCTTAGGTATCAAGAAATTTGATTCAGTAAATAAAGCTCCGATTGCAAAATTAGGATGGCAAATTTTCGTGAATCCATACAAGAGGATTGCATATAATGTGGGCAGAAGTAATGAGAGGTAAATATTGCAGAAAAATGAGCTTTCTTTCAATTGCCAATGAAGAACACATGGAAAGGGACGTTGGCTTGCAGTGTGGTGATTTGAAAAGGTGCTTGTAGAATAAGATGGGATCCAATAAGTTGATTTATGGAAGGATCCATGCTACCAACCCTAAGGAACTGTCAGCCCAATAAAATAGGTTAATCCATGTTGAATGCTTAATTGATTGGTGGTCTCATTATTGAAGGAAGGACATATTGGACAGAAAGTTTGATCAATGTGAACAACATACCAAGCCTTTATCCACTTTGTGGAGTCTGCTCTGCAGTCATTTCTAGCTGTCCGTTAAGTTATATTCATTCAGTGTTATGTTCATAAAATTCTTAACACAAAAATTGAACAAAAACATATGAAAACTAGCAACAAAATCAAACTGCCCCCCTAATATTTCAACTTTAATATTTCTTCATATCCTCAGAAAGCAACTAGTGATGTACTTAACATCAATCATACAAAGCACTAAACCAAAAAATATGATTTGATATATAAAACTATACTTCCGCTCCCAAATGGAATGGGGAAAAAAAATAGAGTATAAGAAATTTAATCAAATATGTAAATAAAAAAATGAATTCCAATAAAAATATTAAAACCCATATCCAAAGCAATAACTATTTCTCTATAAACATTTTAACAAACACTAAACAAAAATCTCTCCTCGTTAGAAACTTTATGAAAATTATAGTTAGAGAAGTTGATGACTCTTATCAAACTTCCTTACCAACAAAGAGATGGATGCATCAACTGGAGCTAAAAGATAGACATATTTATGGCCTTCAAAAGCTGCATTGCCCCAAAGTTTTGGGTCTCCCACAATGTCCACTCTCATCAAGTCAAGAGTTCCTTGGAAAGTGCTGCAATAAATTTCTAAACCTTGGATCTCCACAATTTTGTTTACTTGACCACCTTTCCCCTTTCCACTATAAATCAAGAAAAATAAGCAAGCAAAGAAAAGCATTGAAATTGAAATTCACAAGTAATTGTAAATTGAAGCAAAAGTTTGGTCAGATGCATACTGCAACAACAAATGACAAAGGAATGCTACTCAACAGGAAAAAAATAAATTAAAGAAATTAAAAATAAAGAAAAAAAAAGAAATCATAGAATGAAACTGAAGGACAATAGCATAATAAGAAGACAGTAAAGAGCAGTTCAAAGAGATGAAACAGTCATTATCCATGGCCAATTGAAACTTATAACAAATCATATCAAACAGACCCATTGCTTAGGTATAACAGTAGCACCTTCCTCTTTTCTACAAATACATATTCCAGATTTAATTTCAATTGTATGTACATGCATGAAAGAGTAGGGAGAGATATTAGGGGCTAGGCATACAAGCAAGAAAAGCCCAACGTTCAATGTTATCAATTAGGGGCGGGTTCCTGGTGCTTGTGAAAAATAATGTCATCAGTGACCACATTCATATGACCGAGATAATAAACCTAATTTCCTGGTTTCTTTCTTGTGTAGGCAAGTGGCATTTAGGGGATTTCAGAAACAGGGACCCTAGAAAATCAAGGCAAGAAACTCTAGGGTTGGTTAGATGGTTTTTAGCCAATTATCTAAAGCCTCTGCTTGGTAAACCCGATCTGCCACCCCCACCCCCTCCCCACCCACCCAAAACCAATTTTTAAAATAAAATACAATATATTATTATTATATATAAGAAAACAAGGTTTTTCAACTTGCCAAATGAAATGCACATATATATATATATAGGGAAAAGGACCAACGGTAGAAATTTTGACATAAACTTAATTATGAAAAATTTAACAAAAACATTCAAAAAAAAAAAACCCAGTCAAATTTGGTTTCACCTCAAATATGTACCAGAACAACTTCTGCCAAAAACAACAAATTCCTAATCCTAAGGCCAAATAGAAGAATTTAGTCAAAATAAATATATTCACAGAGCATCCAGTGAATTGTTTGTTATGCCATTTCCAATAACCAACCAAATTTGCAGCCATTTCAAGACAGTCCAACCAAATCATGATTTCATACAGCTACAGTTGGCCCGGTTTGGCATTATTTGATTTGAGTGCTCCACAAAATTTCACAACACATCCTACATCTATATTCCATTATTTAGAGGAACAAATCTTCAAGTTAATATGTATTACCATAGGGGAGTGGTATTTGAAAAAAATGTTAGATGAAAGATGTTGAAGACTGTCTCGAGTTAGTGATAGGTTAATATGCAGTGTTTTGTATGCGGTTATGGGATAGTTGACAGGCAGGTGGCTCTATTGTAATATTATTTATTAGTGGAGGCCAAAACCTGTAATGTCATAACCGGCCCAAGGAAATATCACCCTATTTTCTATAAATAGGGCAGGGGGGCTAAGAGAGAGATCATCACATAGTCCCTTTCTGTTTTCACGAGAGCTAAGAGAGTGAGAAAGTTGTGAATTAGAATAGGCTTGTTCATTCTTGGAAAGCTTGTATCGTGAGAGAGAGAAAGAGGGAAGTCTTGTACTGTTTTCATCAATAAAGAAGGCTGCATAGTGGTGGTTTCAAGGCTGGATGTAGTGCCAATTCAATTGGCATGAATCAGGATAAAATTTTGTCTCCTCATGTGGTTTGCATATTTCTTTCTTGTTTTGTTCTTGTTTAAATTCTATTTTTTATTACATGTTTGTGTTGTGTTGTGTTGGCCGGTGAGTTGTGAGTGTTTTGAGGGGTGTTTGATTTGTTTCTTGGGTGTGTTTAAAGACTGTCAGTGCTCCCAATTTATAACAAATTGGTATCAGAGCCAAGTCTCTCATCAAGAACCATCAAGAACTTAGAATTTCATCATATATCCGTAGGAATGGCTTTTATAGCCTCTATTGCACGGTATGATGTTGAGAAATTTGATGGCCAAAATGATTTTGGCCTATGGAAGATGAAAATGAGAGCTCTTTTGGGAAATCTTGGACTGGAGGAAGCCTTAGAGGCTGAAAAGCCTATGCTTGAAACCCTAACTGAAGTCCAAAAAAAGGAAATCAGGGATAGGAGGAAAGAAACCGACAAAAGAGCCTTTAACACCCTTATTCTAAGCCTAGGAGACAAAGTCTTGCGGGAGGTGTCAAAGATGACAACCACGGAGGAGCTTTGGAATATGTTAGATGCATTCTACATGACTAAAACCCTCTCTAACCAGTTGTATTTGAAAACACAATTTTTCTCTTTCAAGATGAGTGAAGGTCAAAGATTGCAAGACCATATAGACAGTTTTAATAAACTGTGTTTGGATTTGAGAACATAAATATTAGATATGAAGATAAGGATAAGGCTTTGGTTTTATTGCACTCTCTTCCTAAGTCTTATGAGACCTTTGTAGATATCTTGAAACATGGAAAAGATAAGCTGACCCTAGATGATGTGATAGGAGCTTTGAATTACAAGGATATACAACACAAGGTAGAGTCCCAAAAATCTGCCATAGAAGCTTTGGCAGTGAACACTAAAACAGAAAAAGGAGACCCTAGATTAAATGGCAGGTCTCGGTCTAAGTCTAGGAGTGGCAAGAAAGTGGTTAAATGTTTTCATTGCCATGAAGAAGGGCATATTAAGAACTGCCCAAATAGGAAGAAAGAATCCCAAGAAAGAACCAGCCCCGATTCCCCAATGCTCAAGCACCATGTGTGGCTTTGGCTATGAGAATGCAGATGTCCTATAGTTTTTTCTAGGTATGCAGGAAAAGTAGCATAGGTCCTAGGTTAGGGTATACTTCTCATAGGAAATGGGTAATTTACCCCTAGAGACATGGTGGAGGGGGAAATGGTTTGTCTAGACAACAAATTAAGGTCAAGGGAATCGAAGATGGTAGAGAAATTAGGATGCATGGTGGAGTTGTTCCAAATTATAGAAGCTCTAAATTTTTCCCTGTTTAATCATAAACCTAATTTCCCTAGGAGAATTAGATAGAAAGGGTTTTCTCCTATAGAGGAGAATTGGAGTCCTAAGAAGTTGCACAAGGATCTCTTATAGAGATGGAAGCAACCCTCAAGAATGGAATTTATGTGGTGCAGGTTGGCATTTTTTTATGTGGGTAGGCTGCAGCCACTAAGGATAGCCTAGTATAAGTTAGGCGGTGTCATTTGTTGAGGACAGCTCACATGTTGAGCAAGGACTAAGAAAAGGTATCTAAGGCTAGGGATATTAGGGGAGGGAAAAGTTTACAGGTATAAGGGAACAGAAACCATGTAGTTTGGTAAGGTTACCAAATGTAGAAGTCTCCAAAACAGACCTCATATATGTCAAAATCCCATTAGAGATCAGTTTCTAGGATCTAGGAAGGATCTATCTAGGCCCTGTCTCATGGTGGAGCTAGGTGAAGTGTACCTTGTAGAGATGATGTGTTGCTAAGAAATTCCCAAGCACATATGAGCTTGCTGGAATTGAGTATGAGCTTGCTAGAAATTGCTTCTGGTATGAAAGGTTAGGTGGAGTACAGTTGTGGAATAGGTATGCCTAGGTCTTCTAAAGCTAGGGTTCTTACCTATGTAGTGAAAACTCTACCAATAGGACATAAAATTAGCTGATGCTAAGAGAAAGGGATGGAATCTGGAATGATGTGTAAAGAAAAACAGCAAGGAGAATCTTTTGGGAATGTCCGAAACTAACCTATGAACCAAGGTATAGCAATAGGGAAATCTAGAAAAAAATTTGTCATATTCAATGTGTAAGCTTGGGCTGGATTGTGAGAGGGAGGAAGCTAGTGTTTAAAATAGCTTTGGCCCTTGCAGTGAGGGTCCTTGTCAACAGTAAGGAGAAATGGTGTCTGCAAGTGTTATCTTGTATGGTGTAGCCATTGTTGATCAAAGTCCAAACTAAGCAAGGAAAAGGAAATAAAATCATCAAGCTGATAATGAGCAAGAAAGTAGAAGGTTTAGAGTGTTGCCTAGGATGAGGAATAGATAGAACCACAAGAAAGTATCAGTGAGGTATGAAATGTTTGGGATTAAGATACTTATGCACTTGTTTTGAGTGCTAAGGAATAGGCTGAAAAAATGGAACCTCTTGTACAAAAAGAGGTGATGCACTCTTGTCTAAATGAATGGCATGGAGCCATGTAAATTTGGGGAGAAATGAAACTTGGACTTAAACGGAAGATCCCTTAGGTTAAAGGGGTGGAGTGCTGTGAAGTGTCTATTTGAGAATTAAGGAACATGTTGGAAATGGGGAAAAGTATGGAAAAAAGGCTAGACAAATGGCCATGGGTTAAAGCTGCACATGAAGGCATACTTTGGATCAAATAGGTATCACGAATAGCTAATTATCCATGTGGAAACTAAGTAAAAAGTGATCTTATAGTATAGCCAAGGGATGAGAGGCTAGAGGGAAAGGTAAGCAAGGACTGGTTGCTAAGAAGGTCTCTCTAGGTATGATGGTAATTCCTTAGGTAAGAGATAAGATTAGAAAAGTCAAAAAGGGTTAAAATTGAGTGCATGTGGAAGCTGTGAGTATTCCAGTGGTACACCTAGTATGGAGGCAGCTTCATTGGTATTTTCTCCAAATAGAACTCTCAAGGTGTAGCTGATAACTTAGGTCAATGTTTGAGAGTGTAGGATAAAGGAAAAGCTCGAAATTCTAAGGCATAGAGATTGGAATAGGGTTTGGACAGCTTAAGGCAGCCTAGGTTACCCTAATCTTAAGCATATCTTGGTAGACTGGTAGGTAGATAGAGGAGAATTAAAAGAAAAATATGAGCAGCCTTTGAGTTGGAAGTAAACATAAGAAGGAAAGACAGTGGTAAAGCCTAAAAGGCCGGTTTTGGGAAGCTAGGAGTAAGTCTAGCATTGTTAAGTCCAATCCGGGTATGGTGCACTGTTGATGTGATGCTTTGTAAAAGTTTGAACACTTTGGGATTAATGTAGCACTAAGTATGGATTTGGTTTATGGTGGAGTGTGCCCAGATGAATAGTTATGTTGCATTTGGTTTATAGTTATGTTGCATTTTGTATGCAGCAGGAATCCTAAAGAAAAGTCTAGGTAAGAGGAGTTGAAACAGCCAAATGGGTAGTTCACTTGGCTTAGAACTTAGTCCCACCATAGAGAGACCAATCATATTGGTGTTAGGAATGTACTCATTAGAAAAAGGCCCTCGAGGAGGAGGATAAATCCTAATTAAAGTTGCATTGCATGTATAGGATATGCAGTTGGAAGTATTGTCCAAAGGTGATCCATTTGTGAAATTTACAGCATTGTTTTGATGTTCTTAATGTTTGTTGATTGATTTGATGGTCAGGTTATCATGCGGGAAACCAAAGGAAGAGCAAGCCATAGGTTTTTATGGATGAAGATGGAAGGTATCACATTCAAGACAAGGTTTTGATGGATGTGGGTGGCTCTATTGTAATATTATTTATTAGTGGAGGGCAAAACCGGTAATGTCATAATCGGCCCTAGGAAATATCATCCTATTTTCTATAAATAGGGCAGGGGGGCTGAGAGAGAGATCATCGCTTAGTCTCTTTCTGTTTTCACGAGAGCCAAGAGAGTGACAAAGCTGTGAATTAGAATAGACTTGTTCATTCTTGGAAAGGTATCATGGGAGAGAGAAAGAGGGAAGTCTTGTACTGTTTTCATCAATGAAGAAGGCTGCTCAGTGGTGGTTTCAAGGCTGGATGTAGTGCCAATTCAATTGGCATGAACTAGGATAAAATTTTGTCTCCTCATATGGTTTGCGTATTTCTTTCTTGTTTTGTTCTTGTTTAAATTATGTTCTTTATTACATGTTTGCATTGTGGTGTGTTGGCCGGTGAGTTGTGAGTATGTTGAGGGGTGTTTGATTGGTTTTTTGGATGTGTTTAAAGGCTGCCAGTGCTCCCAATTTATAACAAAAGACTTTGAATTAACAAAGTTTTCATGGCAGTCGACCACACAAGCAGTGCTATTTCTTTACCATATTACACAAATAGGGGGGCCAATATCATCTGCTTAAGCTTCGTCACTAGCCTGCTGGGTAAGAAGCACGGGAAGAAAGAGATACAAATAGACGCAAGTGTGGATGTGGAAAATTATGACTTGAAGGAAATGAGCCTGCAGACACGCCAGAGTTAAAACAGAATATATAAAAATATATCCTTGAATATGTTTTTACCAGCAATAACCACAGCATATCAAGACTTTATCCCATTATGTGGGGTTGGCTATGTGAATCCCTAGCTCGCCATCATTTCTACCTAAGGCCTTATCTGATGTAAGAACCTTATAACTCATATCATACCTAACTAGCTCACACCAAGTTTTCCTAAGTTATCCCCTACCTCTTTCACTAGACAGTTGTTCCATTCCATCTTCTCTTTTCATAGAAGTCTCTATTGGTCTTTTTCTAACAAGTCCAAACCATCTTCTTTCTGCTTCGCATATCTTATCTTCAAAAAGACCCACTAAGACCTTATAACGAACCCTATACATAAACTCCAATTCTTTTAGCATGCTAGGAAAAGTTTAATGGACCATCAAAGGTCAGATGATTGGAACCAAGGAATCTAAACCCCAAATAATAAAAAATCCTAGAACAAAAATAATGTTTGATGCATGAGATATAATTGTGAGAAATTAGAGGAATAATTGTATTTCTCTCACTTACAATGATACATGGAGGTTAGCTATATATATACATAAATTTCTAACAATAAAAGAAAAGCTACATCAGATCCCATAATTTGTGGAATCTACTAATAGAATAAGAAACCAACTAAATCAACCTAATTGATCATAAAATCTTTCCTAAAATAGCTAACATAGAATCCTTCCTAAAATGGCTAGCTATACACGGTTTTTCCACAATAATCAACCCCAATATCCACACTTTAGCTGGTGCACAAATATTGCAACAGAAATCCCAAAGAGGATTTGATTGGCTAGACATGTATGTAACCATTAAATAAAGAAAGACGATATAAATATGCAAATAGAATAAAGGCAGCAATTAAAGACAAGTATAATTAAAGGGAAATGAAGTGTACCCAAAAAGATTATGCCTCATTATGGTCAAGCTGGAAAGCTTCACACCAAACACAGTTTGAGCCTGGGATACAATCAAGAAAATTTAAGCAAGTAGTTTGAACCTTACCGCAATAAACATTTTAGGTTCATAATATCAACATGAAAGAACTCCAAAGAAACTTTCAGGAAAATAAGCATACATGGAAGGCAGAGAAGGTTAGCTCAGCTAGAGTTTTCATTTTCTTTTATTTCACTTTTCAATAAATGTGTTCCCCACCTAGTGGAATTAAGGCTTGGTTTGTTGTTGTTGTTGTTGTTGTTGTTTAAATAAGTTCGTTCAGGTTTGGTGTTTCCTTTTTCCCATATAACTAATCAGAACTCTTGATCAATGATAACAATGTCCACATAATTTCCCCCATTCAAGGCACCATAGTCTTTCTTGTACAATATTAGAACCATTTTCCTAAATTTTCAATTAACTGAAGCACAACATGTCACGACTTAGGCTAGTTTTATTTTATTTTTATTTCTGCGAAATTGTATTAGTTAGTTATTTACAGATTAGAGATAGCAGTGTAGTGTTTAGGAGCACTTACCTCTAGTGGAGAACTGAAAACTGCCACAAATAAACTGTTGGTTAGCCTCCTATATAAAGTTGTAACCTCTTGGCCAATTTTATGCTTTTGGATGAATTAAAAGTTATTCCCATCTCTCTAAAATTCTCTCGCTCTCTCTCGGTTTCTCCCTATCTCCCATCTATTTCCCTCTCTCTCTCTCTCTCTCTCTCTCTCTCTCTCTCTCTATTTTTCTGTCTAATTCTCCATCTCTCTCTCTGTTATTTTCCCTCATTCTGTCTAATCCATCCCTATTTCTCCTACTCTCTCGATTCTATCTTCAAGATAATCATAAGTCAGGCTCGAGTTCCTGACAAATTGATATCAGAGCACCCAGATCTTGGCTGGACACAGACGACCCTAGTGGTCGCAGTTACTGATTTTTGGAGATGAACCAGAGGCAGTTACTAGTTTCGGCATAAGATCTGAGACGATTACTAAATTCGGGAATTAGTTTCATCACTGCCAAAGTAAGATAGAAGAAGCAGACCAAGGCAAAGGCAGAAGGAACCCACACGAAACAAACGGAAGCAAGGTTGGACACCATAGAGATGGGTTTGCAGCAGACCAAGGAAGAACTGAGCCGCTACCGGGAAGGGCACACCGGCACCAATGTTGCCGCCAGAGGCAATGTAGTCACTAGAAAGGGAAGTGGCTAACATGGGCCAGAGGTTGGATGGGCTCCTAAAGATGTTTTCCAAGATGCCTCAGGCTAGCTTGCTGAAAGATTTTCCTCCAATAGTCGTGTCAGAACCGATCTTGATACGAGCAAGCATTCCCCCTCATGCTTCCACATCACAAGAACATGAAGAACAACTAGCAATAGACCAAGCCATCTAGGTAAGGGGATCCTAGCCAAATCACCTACACACACCCCTACTTAAGCTAGAAATTCCCATGTTTGAGGGTGCTAGACCCAGGTGGTGGGTTAAGAGGGGTGAGAGGTTTTTCCAATATTATCATGTGGCTGAAAGTCAAAGGATAAACCTTGCAATAGCCTACTTCAATGACGTGGTTGATGGATGGTTCCAAGGGTAGAACAAAATGGGAGATGAGACAAATTAAGCAAACTTTGTGGAGAACTTTTCTATAAGGTTTGGTGAGAAACCTATGATAGACACAATCAAGGAGTTTAATAAGTTGAAGCAAGAAGGATCAGTGATAGACTACAAAGTCTGCTTTGAAGAATTGAGGTCTCTAATGATAAATGCACATCCGGTATTGACTGAAGATTATTTTGTTTCTAGTTTCATCAGTGGATTTAATAAGAAATTGAGGCCAGTGGTTAAGATGATGCAGCTTGCAACTGTCAAGCATGCTGCCAAGAAGGCAAGATTACAAGAAATGGCCTTGGAAGCAATCTTTAAAAGGCACCACATTCCAGTAGAAATTCAGCCTTCAACAGGTCAGCAATTGGAAGGAAATCTGGGGACTGCAACATCAGGATAGAATCCTATGGCTAATACTTCAGCAAAATCCCTAGCCATGGATCAAAGGAGGCAGGTAGGATTGTGCTACAGGTGTGGAGAGAAATTCAGTACAGGCCACTAGTGCAAAAGGCAATTGTTGTATATGGAAGGATTGGATGAAGGTGAAAAAGGGAAAGATGTTGCAGGGATTGGCTAACGCAGTGGGCTAAATGTTGAGATTTCTTGGGGACGAGAAATCTTTAAAAGGGAGGGAATGTCACGATTTAGGCTAGTTTTATTTTATTTTTATTTTTGCGAAATTGTATTAGTTAGTTATTTATATATTAGAGATAGTTGTGTAGTATTTAGGAGTAGTTACCTCCAGTGGAAGAGGGGAAATTGCCATAAATAAATTGTTGGTTAGCCCCCTATATAAAGTTGTAACCTCTTAACCAATTTTATGCTTTTGGATGAATTAAAAGTTGTTCCCTTCTCTTTGAAATTCTCTCTTTCTCACTCCGTTTCTCTCTAATTCTCCCTATCTCCCATCTATTTCCCTCTCTCTCTGTTTCCCTATCTAATTCTCCCTCTCCCTCTCCCTCTGTTATTCTCCCTTATTCTATCTGATCCTTCCCTATTTCTCCTACTCCCTCAATTCTATCTTCAAGATAATCACAAGTCAGGCTCGGGTTCCTAGAGACAATAATATCCTGATAATTCCTTATAAGGCATTATAAGTAGTTTAAATTTCATACAAGAGAGAACAATTACTCAACTAAATATTCTTATCTACACATCCATCTATCAACATGTCATATTGATGCGCTACTTTTTCATCCTAATGTTTTTACAAAAAAAGTTTCACCTGGCAAGATTCCACAAGTAATAGAGCTGAAATCTTGCTTAGCTCACCTCATTAACTAATAAATGAAATCATGAACCAACGATACATGATGATACTAAAGCACAATAAGAAGCAAAGTAGGCAATCCAATGTCACTCAAATGGTGGCTTTTCTGTCCTTTATCCTAATCCGTATGTTAGGGACTTGAGAAAATGAGAGGCCCCAACATCACAAAGAAATTGCACACACACAGAAAGACAGCGCTGACTAACACTGGATGCTACTACTAGTGAAAGACATTACACCAAAGTTACATGCTTTACAAAAATTAGATTAACATTATATGAATGCAATCATTAAGTAATGAAAAATTTATGCACGAGTTAAATTTGTGGAAGAACTTAACTGAGTTCATCTCAATTTATCTCAATTTTCATTATCTATTGTGTTGCTGATTAGTTAGCTATTGTGTTTTGATATATATGCTGCATGTCATAGCTAGTGAGCTTTGGAGGTGATTAGCTTAGTAGCTTAGGCTCGGCAGTATATAAACTCAGCAAGCCTTTCTCTTGTATATTGAGTTTCATTTTTCATTCTCTCAATTGAAAAGTTCTCCAGAGTATTTCTTCTTCCTCTTTCACTTCAATATTTTGTGCCCTAGGTTTCCTATTGCTCTTAAGTGATTTTACAAAATTATGGTGAAGCTTCATCATTTCCTTTGAAATCATTATCCTCTTCTTTTAATTTTTAGGGTAAACTGCAATAGCCACCCCTGAGGTTCGACTTAATTGCAGAAAATGCCCTCACATTTTAAAAATAGTAAAAACAAGCCTTTCCGTTAAAAATTTTTGCTAAACGACCATTTTACCCTCATTTCTCTCCCCTCTTTCCTCGCCCTTATCCCCTCTCTTTCTCTCTCTAAACTATATATTGAAACATATTAAAATTTTAATTCTAAAAAATCTACTTCTAAACTAAAATATATATATATGATACATTATAATTATTTTTAAACTACAAAAATATTTAGAAAAACTAATTCTAAACTATATATTAAGAAAATAATTCTATTTGATAAGTTTCAGATTATATTATATATATATATATATTCAAAATAAATAAAAAAAAAAGAGCTCAGGCAATTGCTTCAGCTGCAATCCCAAGCAATGCTGGGGCTGCAAGAGGAAGAAGGATCCACCCTGGACAACACTCTGAAGGGCCTCCTCAAACACTGCCGTCAGCCTTGCGAGGGCCAGAAACAAGAAAATGCCGGTTACAGGATGCTCCTCGGGACCAGCCCCCTTTGTGGGATCCAAAGAGGCACTTTCAGGAGCTGCTGCTCCTCTCACCACCATGGCAAGGCGGCACTTGGGCTTGGCAGTGACAGGTCGAGGAGAATAAGCCATCTATCCAAGTTCTGTGTCACTACTCTTTTTTATTGAACGTTGTGTTTGTGTAGAAGCATAATTTTGAATTCTTTTGTTATTTCGAGTTCCAACTGTAGCTTCATAACAACCAGGCCAGTTTTTTGATGGTTTTTGTTATTGTAGCTCCCTTATATGCAAATGGAATTATGATTAATGGGCTCTGAAATAAGAACCCAACAATGGGTTCTCTTCCTGAAACCACATAACGTATTGTTGGGTTCTGATTTCAAAATCCAGCACAATTGATTGGAACCCAGTGACTGTGTCAGAGGGTTAGAGCAAGAGAGGAAGCGGGAAGGAGAGGGGAAGAGAAGAAATCACCATTGGTGTGTGGCCTAAGACATCGCTGTAGAAGAGGGGAGAAAAAAGGTAGAAGAAAGAGAGAGATATGAGAGAGAAGAAACAAGATAGGGGTATTATAGTCATTTTAAAAATTTAGTCACTCTTAAATAATATTAAGGGGGTTAATGCAACAATGTTCATAAAGTCAAAGGTGGTCACTGCTATTTTCAGAACCTTACAGGGAGTGTGCAAATTTAGCCAAACCTCAGGGGCACCAACTGCATTTTTCCCTACTTTTTATGCATGGTTGATTTTGCATGTATTAAGGTTTGCATTCATGGAAAAAGACACAGAGAAAGACCAAGAAAAACTTGGCAGGAAATTGGTAAAGCTAGATAACATGAGTTACAATGATCTTATAAAAGATATGGTCATAAATAGAGATAATTGGTAAAGATAGAATCAATGTAGCCAACCTCACCTACTGGGACTAAGGTTCGAATGCTGCTGTTTCTTGTTGCTTAAGTTTTCTATGCACAAGAAAACTGTAAAAACTAAAGTAGTTTCCCAATGTCAACTGAAGGAAACTACAGAAGAAAATGAATAAACTACTTAATAGAAAATGAAATGAAAATACAACAAAAGATGTAAAAATAAAGAATGAATAGTATCACAGCAACAGCTAGGCCAAATTTTGTACCGTTTCAGTCAGCATATCACGATAGAGAACATGAACGTTTCTGATGGAGACTTGAATTCCATCGAGAATCTAGAGAAAATAGAGAAAAGAAAATCAGTTCAAATATGAAGATCAAAAAGAATAAACTAGAATTATCTTTTCCCACAAGACTGGCACAAATCTCCTACAGAAACAGAAACTAATATATCAACAGAATATACCAAAGCATAACATAAATAATCGAAGTACAAGCATATAAGGTATGAATATAATATGCTTGAATTGATCAACAAGGCAATCTCACCTTTGCAGTAATGTATGAAATAAATGATTGCCCAGCCTGATTATCTGCAGAAAAGAAAACCAGCTGTAAGACAAAACAAAATATGCTGTTTCAGACAGCTAATTACAGCCCAAGAAAACTCAAAGATGAATTCACTGTCGTATCCCTTGAAAAGTTAAAAGTTAATGATTAATGAAAACTAATTGTTGACACTGGTTAGAATTTGATATGCCAAAACATAGTGTGGATAAAACAAAAATAAATGAAATGACAATGAAACAATGACAAACAGAGGGTCTTTAAATATTTAGTGTATCATACTAAGGTCCAGAAAACTTTTCACAATCTAGGAGGTTAGCCCACATAACGTGATGAAATAAGCTAAATTCTTGAAAGCTTACTTGAAAATCCAAGTAGAGGTATTTATACAAGTACAAAATATCTATTCTATCTCCTAGAAAACAGAAATAAATTCAAATTTAGATATCAGAAACTAATATTCAAAATGCTGGAATTTATCTTCTGACTTAAAGCTGAATCTTTCCCTTGAATCTTGGAGCTTTATCTTATCTTCCAGGCTTCCTTATCTTTTAAACTTTTAAGTTTTATCTTATCCAGCCACCTTATCTTTCCCTCTTTAAACTTGAGTTGAACACCCAATCTTGTCATCCAACACATGAGGTACAAGAAAATAAATTATATAATGTGCTGAGGTTACAAGAAAATTTTAGCAGCTGTTGAATTAAAGAATCTGCACCTCATATAAAATAAGACCTTGCAAATAGATTAACAATTTTCCCCCACATTGTCATTAAAAGCCATATGCCATGCGTTGGATGACAGAGCACCCAACTGAAAACTAATGCAAGAAGAAATGGCTTCTCCATAGCATCTTCAGTTTTATGATGATTCCGAGATGGAGAATATAATTTAAAAAGCATGTCTAAAACTATTGTTCAGGTAAACTTGAAACAGACGTGTAATGTTTTGTTTATAAGATGCATTTGTTGGTGCATTATGCACTTTATGTGCCCTTCTGTGTGCTTCTCTTGGCTTCCCTATAGGGGCAGTTTCTTTGGCCATGAAGAACAAACACTCCAAAGTGCATGTTGTATCTGATGAAATATTCATTGGAACTATCAAAATGTGTGTTGGACACACCACCTAGCATGTCTGCTGGCAATGACATGTGGGACATATTAAAATGTGCCAGGCAAACCATGTGGCATTTCCTTGGCAGTTAGTTTGTTGACATTGAGTCTACTTGGGAGGTCCGAAATATTTTTTTTTTATCAAATTTTTTTATGAATATTGGAAATTAAATTGTATTGGTGTAATAGATTATGATCTCCTTAATTGTTTTCTGCTGAATACAAATGTTGCATTTTATATGGCTTGTAGGTATTATTTTTATAGATATCACTTATCAAAATTTAGAAATATAAATTTTAGCCATATCCCCGCCATATTCATATTCTTATTTGTTTTATTTTCCATATCCTGCATGTCTGAGAGTGTGTATTCATGTTCCCAATCATACTACATGACTTGTAGGAAATCCCAAGACCTACACGGTAATTTGCTAATATGCTTATGAAAACAATATTGTGACAAGTTGTTGAAAACCTCTGAAGCTAAAATTGCAAAGATCACCAATTTCATTTCATTTCAATGTGTGAATTGCGCATCAGAATAGGGCCCCAACACCCCCCCCCCCCCCCAAAAAAAAAATAATAATAATTAAATAATAAATAAAGCATAACTGGGGCCAGATAAAAAAGATGAACCAAAAGCTACAAATGCAACATCTACATAGCATGAACTGAGCATGATGTTCTAACTTACAAATAGCAGTCATATTCCTTGGATTAATGCATATATAACTAGAAATTGCAGGAATTTGTATTATAAAAAGAAAAAAAATAGATAAAAAACAGTATATTCTTAATTTTGGCCAAAAGACCCACAAAGGAAAAGAAAAGACAGAAAAAGGAATTAAAAAAAAAACACAAGAAAGAAAAGCACAAAAGTGAAAAACAAAATAAAATAAAATCAATCCACAACTGGCACTAGATGTAGAGGAGACCAAATGCTCACCACAAACACGTCTTGACAATTTTGCCAGCTCTGCTGCAGCAAGTTTAGCCTTCTTTCCAGCAAATTCTCTCCTTTCAACTGCATCCATACTCCACTAACACAACGACAGGCAAAGCATTGCATCAAAAGTTACTCAATGATGTCTAAATTCAACTTTCTATGTTCAAAGTTCTGCTATGATCATGATTTTTTTTGTAAAATAATGCAAAATAGAACATGGGAAGATATATTAACTTTAGTTCAAGCTGACAGATTATCCCTCCCTTATATTGACACATGGCATTAACACTACCTCTTGGTCATCCCGCTGGCAGGCACAAACAAATACATCCTCTATAGTAATTATAATAGGGTCCCAACCAAGTTTTTTCCATGGGATTTTGATACTTAACCTCCCAACTCGACCTGCCAAAACAATCATGTTTAGGAGCAATCAAAAAGAGCATATAAAAGTAAAAGGAGCTTGACTACTAGTTGAATTGTTAGCCAAAATCTCATCTAAAAGCTTAAGCTTGTAGAGGAAGCAGTAACTTTTTTATTGTTTATATTATTATTTTTACACTCAATATGCCCCCAACCTGTGCCAAACTTCACTGCATAAGTTGGCTAAACACATGTAACTATTAAAATATTGCAATGGTAGTGAGATCTGAACTCAAGGCCCAATCTACATTTCTATCATGTAGAATTGTTAACCACCATACAACAACATATTCAGCCTTTATCCCACTAATTGTTAACCACCATCTCAGCAAAAAACCAACACTTGCAGAGACTAACCTTTTTTTTTTATCTGTTATACTATTATTATTGTTTTTACTCATAATTGAGCAGATAAATGATTTGTAAATAGAGAATGAATGACATATGGGAAATGAACCAAAAGCTAAGAGTTCCCATTAACATAATTGGGTATCTATGCACATAAGAGTATCTCTTAATAATTGGTCATCATACAGGCATGGTAATCACTCAATCACAATCTATCAGCACTCTGCTTGAGCTAAAATATATAGACAGCCATGCCCAACTACTCCAAATTGTGTGAAAATTATTATTTGATACACCCTTGGTTAAGATACTACACATAAACTCTCTACTTGAATAAATGGCAAGCAAATTATTCATTGTGCAATTCTCCTCAGTGAAGTGTCTTATCAATCTCAATGTGATCAATGCAATCACCTCAAACAAGATCTGAGCAATACTCATAGCCGTTTCATGATTACAAAATAGTTTGACAATGTCTTAACAATCATATCCCAATTCAATGAAAAAAAAAAAAAAAAAGTTAAACAGCCACAGTGCTTCACTTGCTCTTAAGCAAAACTCTAAACTTCTGTCACTAAAGTGAATCTTTCTTCTACTATCTTTAAATGTGCAATATCCAAGGTATATTGTCTACTCTTAATGGAACTCACATAATTAACATGTGCATAGGGCTCTACCTTCAAGTGACCATAATGTCAGACAGCAACAACTAAACAGGCAAGAACTTTAAGTGGCAAAGAGTTTTGCAAACAGCTTCCATTTGTTTCTCACATGGTGAGTGCATAAACTTACTAACCTAACTGCATATTCAATGTACAGTCAAGCGTGCAACAAGTAGATCAACTCAGCATCTAAACACTGGCATCACCCTTTATCCACCAAAGAAATAAATATTTTCATCCTTCTTGACTTTCTTCTCAGCTGGATTGTAACAGTTTAACATAATAAAATCCCAGTTTAGATCATTCCATAAGGAAAAAAATATTCCATGTTTTGACCTTACCACTGCAATGCCAAGAATATGTTTTAGGTTGTCCAAGTCTATTATTGGAAATTCACTAGCAAGTAATGTTTTAGTCTTTGCATCTCCCTGTCATCATTCCCTGTCAAAACCACGTCATCCACAAAAGTAATAGGAGCAGTCACCTTTCCCTATAAAGAATGTTAGACAAACAGTGTATGGTCTACCAGATTCTGTTGTAGCCAAATATATCCATAAATCATGAAAATCTTTTCTATCCAAACTACTGAAGAGTGCTTTAGTCCATTCCATACAATGCCTTCTTCAGCTTGCACACATTCCTGCCTTCCCACCAAAAGTTAGTAATCCAATGCCACATGCAACTTTGGTACATCCCTTCTTCAAGATATCTACGGTAAAATGCATTTTTCATCAAATTAATGAAGAACCAACCTAGATTTGCTACTACAAGGTAAGAAATCAAACAAGAGTTCGTCTTTGATACCAATGCAAATCTCTCATCACATTCAATTCTATAGACTAGCAGAAAACCTTTTTCTACTAATCTAATTCCATATCTTTCAACACTGGAAACACCTACTTGCATTCAATTGTCCTCTTTCCATTGAGTAATTCAACTAGGTCCCATTATGATTTTCATTTAGGATTTTAATCCTCTCATGCATCACCTCTTTGCACTTTTGATCACATAGAGGTTCCTACAGGATTATATAGACAGAGGAAACTTTGTACAAACAAAATTGATGAGTAGGTGAGAGACAGAGAGATGTTCATATGAAACAAGTTAGATATCTGACTGTCAGGACTTAGCTAGTTGTCTTTTATTTTTATTTTGCAAATTGTATTAGTCTATAGAAGGAGTTAGTTATTTCTGTAACTCTCGGTTATGGATTGATTTAGGAGCTTATGAAAGTCATTTAAGAGCAGTTATTGATAATGGAGGAGTGGTAACTGCCCCTTAAGTGGATAGCTTATACATAAAGCTATAACCACATGGCCAAGCATCATTATGGTTTTGAAGTAAAGAATTCTCATTTTTCTCTCTTCAATTCTTTGATCTCCCTCTCTATTATTCTCTCTCTTGATCCTATTTCTCTCTCACCTACTTCTACTTTCCCTCTCCATTTCTGGTTCTTCTCATAATTCTCCCTAAATTCCCTCATTTCTCTCTCCCTTTCTTCCTTCTTTCCCAATTATCTACTAGAATCGCTAGACTTGAACCCTAGGGTCTTGACATTTGATATCAGAGCAGTCCAGTTCTTGGCTGGAACTAGGCAACTGCTATGGTAATTTACAGATTTTGATAATTTGGCTCGAAATTGAAAGGCAATGCCAGGGTAGGCAGATTCAGCAAAGTGAGGTCTCAGAACAGGAGGATTGTTGAGCTTCCGTGACTGCTATTAGTAGCGAACAACTGCAGTAAACAGAAAGAAAAAAAAATTCAGAGCAAGTTCCCGACCAAAGACTCTTCCAAGCAATCAATCCACCATGGCCGACAGCACCTGAATGAAACAAATGGAATTGCAGTTGCAGCAAGCGACAACATCAATGGTGCAAATTCAAAATCGTGTGGAGATGATGGAGGAAAAGATTGGATCAATGGTGGATGGAAAGTTGGCGGTGGTGGCGGAGAAGCTTCGAGGGGATATGCGTGATTTGATAGGGAGGAGATGCAGGACTAGGGCAATTTGTTGCGTGATCAACTGCAGCAATTCATGCTTATGTTCTCTAGCCAACATCAGGTAAGAATTTCACCTAATTTCCCTCCTAAGGCTCGGTTGGAATCAATTCTACCGGGAATTGGAACCAGCAACCAAAATGTCGAATCGCCCGAGTTCGAAGAAGATCTAGCTACGGTGGGAGAGAATGTGCTAGAAAAGAGGCAAGAGATTCCAACTCTTCCACACCATTCTATTTTTCCGGTGCCCAAACATGAATTACCTGTATTTGAGGGACAGAAGCCTTGATGGTGGTTAAGGTGTTGTGAAAATTTGTTTGGGATCTACCAGGTGGCAAATAATCAGAGGGTGGCCTTGGCATCGGCCTACCTCAATGATGTTGGGGACATGTGGTTCCAACATCTAATTGGGATGATTTCACTAAGGGGCTATGTGAGAGGTTTGTTGAAGTCCCAAATGCTAAGTTGGAATCCATTTATGACAAAAGAATACTTTGTATCTAGCTTTGTGGAAGGATTGAATGATGAAATACAGTCTGTAGTGAAGATGTTAAAGCCTAAGACAATGCAGGAAGCAGCTAAGGGAGCCTCACTACAAGAGCTATTTGTGCAAGCCCTTATGACAAAACACCAGCTCCTAACCGAAATTCATACTGCAAACAACACACAACTGGAAGGACTGGAGGATGGAAAAGAAGAAGAAGAGCAGGTCAGGATTGGGTGACGAAACAGGACCAATTGCAACAAGCTCTTGGGGACAAGAACTCTCTCTCAGGGAGGAAAATTGTCATAACCCAAGGACATAGTAATAATTAGATAATAGTAGAATTTCTTTAGTTGTATTGTAACAACCTCCAGCTGTATTCAATTGAATAATTGGCAGCCCTATTAGCGTCCGAACCTAGTTGTTGGATCAATATATAAGGCTAATCATATCTGATTCAAAGAACAACCAATTATGGAATGAAATTTGATTTTTCAGACTCTCTCTCAGTTTCCCTCTCTTCCTCGATTCTCCCTATTCTCTCTCTCTGTGTTTCTATTCTTCTCTAATTCCCTCCCATTTCTTCTAATCTCTCTCTCCAATTCCTTCCTATTATCTCCTAAACCCTAGGTTGAACCCTAGGAACGTGACACCCCCTTCCTTTGTAGCTAAAACTGTAACCTTTGTTGTGATAGGAACCTTAAGCTTTCATGATCAATCTTGATCACGAAGGGATTACCCTCCAAATAGTGTCTTCATTTGTCTATTGCCTTCAATACTGCCAGTAACTCTTTGTCATACACACTCCACCCCAGGTGCTTAGGAGCCAAAGCTTGGCTAATATAGGCTAAAGGCCTTCCTTCCTGCATCAACACTGCACCTATCCCTTTCTCACAAACATTTGTCTCTACCACAAATTGTTTGGAGAAATCAGGGCGGGCCAAAACAAGGGCTTGAGTCATGGCCTTCTTGAGTGCCAAGAAGGCTACCTCTTCTTGAGGATTCCATTGGAAGCCATCCTTCTTGAGAAGATCTGTCAAGGGCCTACTAACAACACCATAATGCCTTATGAACTTCCTGTAGTACCCGATCAAACCCAGAAACCCTCTAAGCTCCTTCATAGCTGTTGTGACCTTACTGGGATCAATTTTTACACCCTTTCCAGAGATGACATGCCACAATTACACTGTCTCATTCTTGGCAAAGGTACACTTAGATAGCTTGACATACATTTGGTTATTTCTAAAGACCTCCAATGCGATTCTAAGGTGTGTTAAATGTTATTCCAAGTTAGGGTTGTATATTAGAATATTGTCAAAGAAGACTAGGATAAATTTTTGAAGGTAAGGGGTAAAGATTTGGTTCATAAGGGCTTGGAAGATAGTTGGGGCGTTTGTAAGCCCAAAAGGCATGACCAAAAATTCATACAAGCCTTGGTGAGTACGAAAGGCAATTTTTGGTATGTCAAAAGGTTTCATCCGAATTTGATGGTATCTAAATCTGAGGCCTAACTTGGAAAATACTTCGGCCCCAGCCAGTTCATCCAAAAAATCATCAATGAGAGGGATTGGGAATTTATTCTTGATCAGCAATCTAAAAATCGGCCTAGCGCCGCGATTATGGCCTAATTGGCCCCTTTAGGCGTCGGCCCGGCTAATCAGTACCGAGCAACGCCTAGTCGGCCAAGGCAGCCGCCTAGCCGCATGAACCGCCTGGGCTGCCTAATCCATTTTGTATAAATTGATTGTTACGTTTTTTTTGTTTCCCCTTACCCCTTCTCTCTCTCACACACCACTGCCCACCGTCTCTTGCGAAGTTGTCGTTGCCGCTTGCCCTTTCTATCTCAACCTCTCTCGTCGCACGTCGCCGCCATCTCTTGTGGACAATGGACTCGCCACCGCTGACCATCGTTCCACTCTCTGGTTTTCAGTTCTCTCTCTCGTCTTCCTCAGCCTCTGATAAGCAAGAAGCAAGCAGCAAGCGTTGCTGCTGCTTGTTGTTGCCTTTGTTTTTGTTATTTAACTTATGTTAATATTTGTTAATGTGTGCCTTTGTTATTTAAATATTTATTAATGTTTTAAATATTTTAATATTTGCAAGCAACACGCATCAAGCGTTGCTACATCATTTGTTGCTTGCTTGTTGTAGCTTACTCTATCTGATTCTATTAATTTGTTAATGTTTCATAAAGTTGTTAGCTAGTTGTGTTTGTTACATTATTGTTGTTGTAGCAGTTGCTTCTTGTTGCTACTGCTTGTTGTCGTTAGCTTTGTTTGTTAGCTAGTTGTCTATTTTAATTCAATGCCAATTTACTCAAGAAAAAAAAGAAGAAGAAAGGAAGTCATGTCGGATGGGATTGGGAGTACGGGAGCATCGTCTGATGCTGCCTCAATTCTTAAAAGGAAGTCAAATGATGTCAGATGGGAGTATAGAATGTTAATTGATCCGAAGAATATGAATAAAGTTAAATGCAAGTTGTGTAGTAAAGTTATATCTAGAGGAGTTTACAGAGTAAAAGAACACATCAACCACATTTTCGAAAAATATTTCTGCATGTCCAAAATCTTCTCCGAATGATAAAGCAAAATGCAAGAATATTATTGTTGAGGCAAAGAGTAGTAAGAAGAAGGAGGAGGAGGAGGAATATTCGATGAGATTCTCTGTTAATATTTCTGAAAAGGGGGAAGGGGGGGATGATGAAGATGAATTGCAAGAGTTAAGGAGCAAAAAAGCACCTCGTACTCTTGACCCTATGGATAAGTTTGCAAGCTCCATCAATCCTAAAATTTGTTTGAGTGCGAGAATGACGCAAAGGAAGCAAAATATTAGTGAAGCACTAAGAGAACACATACTATTCGTGGATGTTGTGCTAGATGGGTGTACAAAGCTAGTATACCTTTCAATGCTATTGATCATGATAGCTTCAAATTGTTTGTTGAGGCGGTTGGTCAATTTGGGCCAAACTTCAAACCTCTTAGTCAATATAGGCCAAACTTCAAACCTCTCAGTCAATACTAGTTGAGAGAACCGTTATTAAAGGAAGAAGTTGACAAAATGAAAGAGTTACTGAAGAAGAATGAAAAAGAGTGGGCACAAAATGGGTGCTCCATTATGACAGATGCTAGGACAGAAAGAAAAATGAGGGAGCATCATGAACCTATGTATTAATTCTAGGATGGGTACTACTTTTCTTTCTTCAAAAGAATCATCAGATGAAGCACACACAAGTGAACTCATCATTGAGTATGTGGACAAGTGCATTGAGCTAGTTGGGCCACAAAATGTCGTCCAAGTAGTAACCGACAATGCTGCCAACAATATGGGAGCGGCAAAATTATTGAAGTTGAAGAGGCCAAATATCTTTTGGACATCATGTGCTACTCACACCATCAATTTGATGTTTAGAAGTATTGGAAAACTACCGAAGTATAAGAAAGTTATTGATCAGACCAAGAGTTTGACAATCTTTATTTTTGCACATCATAAGAGCTTGTCCTTAATGAGGCCATTTACAAAGAAGAGGGATATAATGAGACCGGGAGTCACTAGATTTGCTTCTTCTTTCCTAACTCTGCAGATTTTGATGGAGAAAAATGCCTAATTGAGGATAATGTTTACCAGCTCTAAATGGGAGGAGTGTAAATGGTCAAAGACTGTTAAAGGGAAAGCAGCCTAGGCTACTGTGATGAGCATTGCTTTCTGGAATAGTGTAACTTTATGCCTTAAGGTTTTTGCACCTTTGGTGAAGGTGCTTCGAATTGTTGATATAGATAGAAAACCTTCTATGGGCTTTTTATATGGAGAAATTAAGCAAACAAAAGAAGATATTAAGGAGGCCCTAAATAATCTTGAAAAGAACTATCAGCTTGTTATAGAAATTATTGAAGCAAGGGTGAAAGATAGGCTAGATAGTCCATTGCATTTGGCAGCTTACCTTTTGAATCCCTACTACCTTTTCAAGAATAAGAATATACATCTTGATAATGAAGTGATGGATGGGCTTTTTAATTGTGTGGAGATATTTTATCATGATAATGATCATTGTGAATTGCAAAGTCATGTTATAAATGTTGAGCTGCCAAAGTATACTTGTAAAGAGGGAACTTTTGGAAAAGTACGGGCAGCTCAAGGGTGCGCAAAAAATGATGACAATTATAATTCAGATATAAAATTCATTTAATCCTTTTCTTAGTTCCTATTGTGTATTAGTGTATAAATTTGTTTACTTTATACTTGCTAACCTACGTAGTTACATGGTGGATGACTTATGGAAATCAAACTCCAAACTTGCAACGAATGGAAACAGGGATCCTCTCGTTAACCAGCAGTTCATCCGATTGTGAAAGATATTGGAGTACTTTTAAAGGGGTTAGTGTATATTTTAAAACGTTTTTAATATTTTAATTTCATTATCCCTATGAAAGTATGAAATATATTTCTTTAATATCAATTAGTTATCTATCATTTAAATTGATATTGCTTTTATTTTATTTATGTAGATACATACGAAGAAAAGAAATAGATTGGATGTGCATCGATTGAATAATCTTGTCTATGTCCAATTTAATGCGAAATTGATGAACAAACAAAAAAAGGAAAAGAAAATAAATGTTGATGTGCTACTTGCTAGTGATGCCAGTAATGCACAAGGATGGATTGTTGATGGAGGAGATGATGAAGAAGTTGAGCCTAGTACGAGGCTCACTTGGGAAGTGGTTGGTGAAGCATCTGGAGCAGACGAGATGCTTCAACCTCGAAGAAATTCTAGGATGAGAGAGCTTCATGAAGATGATTTTCAATCAGAAGAAGAAGATGAGCAAGAAATTAATGAATTTGATTTTGAGTCTGATAAAGAGCGTGTGGTGGAAGAATATGGAGAGTAAGAAGTTCAATTAGATAGTTATTAGTTGAATTCTTTAGATATGGTTTATATTGCATTATTGTTGCTTTTGTCTTCTTGAACCCAAAACTAATCTACAACAATTTGTTTTCTCAAGCTTAATTCCATTATTTCACTTGTCATTCCAACTTTGATTTACTTGAAAATAACATCAAATTACATCAAAATGTTAAAAAAAAAAACAACAACAACAACAGTTTTCCTAGGCCCCACCTAGGCACCCTAGGAGCAAGGCCCTAGTCAGGCGCTCGACTAGCGCCTAGTACGTTTTAGAACACTATTCTTGATGGTATGAGAGTTGAGTTGACGGTAGTCAACACAAAATCTCCAACAACCATCTTTCTTTTTCACAAGCAAGACGGGTGATGCAAAAGAACTTTGGCTAGGTTGTATAAAAGAGGTGGCTAACATGGTAGAAATTTGTTTCTCAAGTTTTGCTTTCTGAGCTGGTGAATATCGATACGCTCGGATGGTTACAAGGGTGGTTTGGGGTTTAAGGGGTATGGCGTGATCCAAAGGTCTTTGGGCAGGTAGGGAATTAGGTTCAGTGAATAGGTCCTTAAATTCATCCAAGAGTAAGTGTAAGCTATCTAAGGTATGTACCTAAGAAGAACATGGGCTTCCTCTGTTTGAACCTCCTCCTCCTTTGTTGTTCCATCCTTCTCCATTGCATGGATAGAATAAAGTTGCGAAATCTGCCCCCCTTTGTTTTTTATCAACTTTTGTAACTTCCTTCCCTTAATTTGCATTCCCCTTCTTCCAAGCTGCCTATCAACGTTAGCTTTTTCCCTTCCATCTCAACAGTCACTTCCAGCTTATTAAAGTCAAACATCAATGGGCTAATTATCCTCATCCAGTTCACAACTAGCACAATATCACAACCCCCAAGCTCAAGGACCCTTAAATCAGCCATGAATTCATGTCCCCGCATCATCCATTTAAAATTAGCACACTTACAATGACTACACATTTTGTGTCCATTGGCCACAGTCACTGACAATGGGGTGTGATCATTGCAATAAACCATGCTATATTCTTTGATCTGATAATGGCACTGAATATTTTAATGAATCTTTGGAGTTTTTTTTAAAGGAAAAAGGAATTTTACATCAATCCACTTGCCATGAAACTCCCCAACAAAAAGGTATTGTTGAACGGAAAAATCGACACCTACTAGAAGTTGTCAGGGCCATCATGTTTTCTATGAATGTCCCTAAATACCTATGGGGTGATGCAATTTTAACTGCTTCCTATCTCATCGATCGTATGCCCACTTGTGTTCTACAGTTTCAAACTCCCTTACATTCTTAAAACAACTCTCCCCTCTATGCCATATATATTCTGAGTTACCCTTAAAAGTTTTTGTATGCACTTGCTTTGTTTATGTTCCTCAAATATTTCGTTCCAAATTGGATCACACAGCTGAAAAATGTGTCTTTCTGGATTATGCACCAAACAAAAAAGGGTACAAATGCTTTAATCCTGTCACCAAAAAAACTTATATTAGTATGGATGTGTCTTTCCTCGAAACTCAACCCTACTTTCCCAAAAATCATCTTCAGGAGGAGCATATTGAAAAAGAAGATAATTTTTTGCATTCTAGTGTTGAAGAGGATAATTCCTTAACTCTATGATCCTCGTCCTACCATAGTTGGTGCTCCTCTCCACTCTGATAAACAACTCAAGGATATAAATGTCCCAAACATTGTGGAACAGGGTGTGTCTGGTTCACAGGTGCCTAGCATGATAGGATTGGAACCAAGGGGAGAATTACCACAAACAGATCAGAATATTCCAAAACCGGAGCTTCAATTTTATACAAGAAGGCAAACCTTGAAGAATACTATCAATCCAAATATTCCTCTAACTATTGAACAATCGACGTCTTCGAATGATAGGCCTTCCGATAGTACTTCTTCTTCTCATGGTAATTCTAAACTCACTCCTTCAGATTATTCTACATTTGACTTATCCAACCTTAATGTTCCTATTGCTACTAGGAAAAGAGTGAGAGATCTTGTACCAAACACCCAATTGCTAAGTACCTGTCATACCAAAAATTGTCTAATTATCATAAGGCCTTTCTTTCAAATATTTCTAACTTGCATGTCCCAAGAACAATTCAAGATGCCCTTGGTGACCCAGATTGGAAGTTAGCAGTCCAGGAGGAAATGAGTGCTCTTAGAAAGAATGGAACTTGGGAGATTGTGAACAAACCAGAAGGCAAAACAACGGTAGATTGTAAGTGGGTATTTACGATAAAATGTAAGGCAAATGAAAGTATAGAAAGATACAAAGCAAGACTGGTTGCTAAGAGATTCACCCAAACATACAGCGCATCGACTATCAAGAAACATTTGCTCCAATAGCTAAAACAAACTCCATTCGAGTTCTCCTCTCCCTTGTAGTGAATTTTGATTGGCCACTCTACTAATTTGATGTAAAGAAGTCTTCCTAAATGGTGATTTAGAAGAAGTGTTTATGGATCTTCCACCAAGATTTGAGAAGAGCCTCGGTATAAACAAGCTATGTCGTTTAAAAAAATCCTTGTATGGTCTAATACAGTCTCAGAGAGCATGGTTTGAAAGATTTGGAAAGGCGGTGAAAAGCTGTGGTTACATTTAGAGCCAAGCAGATCACACACTGTTCTTCAAACATGTTAGTGACACTAAAAAAGCAATATTAATTGTCTATGTGGATGATATAATAATGACTGGTGACGGTAAGAAAGCAATCTTAATTGTCTATGTGGATGATATAATAATGACTGGTGATGACAAGAGAGAGATTGAAGAGCTTAAGAGGAGATTAGCTCATGAGTTCGAGATCAAGGACTTGGGTCCTCTAAAGTACTTTCTTGGGATGGAATTTGCAAGATCTAAAGAGAAGATCTTTGTCAACCAATGTAAGTATATTCTAAATTTACTCAATGAAACAAGAATGCTTGGGTGTAAGGTTGCTAAAACTCCCATTGAACCCAACTTAAAACTTCAACCTGCTGAGGCCAAGAACGTGATAGAAATGGAGAAATATCAAAGACTTGTGGGTAGACTTATCTATCTATCACATACTCAACCAGACATAGCATTTGTTGTAAGTGTTGTAAGTCAATTTATGCACTCACCTGGTTCATAACATTTTGAAGCTACCTACAGAATTCTGCGGTACCTAAAGGGAACCCCTAGGAAAGGTCTAATTTTTAGAAAATGTGGACATCTTCATATAAAGGCTTATATAGATGCAGACTGGACAGGCAGTATAACTGACAGAAGATCTACATCAGGGTACTGCACCTTTGTGGGAGGTAATCTTGTTACCTGGAGGAGTAAGAAACAAAATGTGGTGGCCAGAAGCAGTGCTGAAGCCGAATTTCGTGCAATTACCCATGGTATTTGTGAGGTTATGTGGATAAAGAGGCTTCTATCAGACTTGAGGTTCTCCACTTCCCTACCAGCTAAAGTTTACTGTGATAATAAAGCTGTAATCTCTATTGCTCATAATCCAGTTCTCCATGACATGACGAAGCATGTAGAGGTGGATAAACACTTTATTAAGGAAAAAATTGATAATGAAGTAATTTGTATGCCCTACATTCCAACAGCTGACCAACTGGCTGATATTCTTACAAAAGGATTACACAAAACTCAGTTTGAGAAACTTGTGAGCAAGCTTGCCATGGAAGATATCTTCAAGCCAGCTTGAGGGGGAGTGTAGAAATAGAAATATTTTGAATATAGAATATTCTTTGAATATCTTAGAAGCTATGTATATTCTGTGTATATTCTTCTTTTCTTTTTTGTTATTTTTCATTTGTATTATTTTTTTCCTCTATAAAGAGAAAAGGGAAATTAACGTGTAATCTTAAGAAATAGAGAAACATATTTTTCTCAACCTTATTTAAAGGGTGGTATGTCATCCTACACTTCAATTTAGTGGTTGTGGCTTCATTCAAGAAGTTATGGATGCCACCACTGTCTATAAGCACCATTAGTTTCCTCTTTCCCACCTGTCCTCTAACCTTAATGATCTTCAAAATCGGGCCTCCTTTGAGTGCATGAAAGGAGATTTCTCCCTGACCCTACTCCTCAGGTGCTTCCTTTGTCTTTTCACCCTTCTTTTCCTCTTCTTCTTCTTCATTATTTTCCACTTCATCCTCATCCTCCCCTTCCATATTGAGTAAGTGCCTCATACACTGATGTCCCGGGTTGTATTTGTCACCACACCTATAGCACAATCCCAACATGCTCCTATGTTCCACTGTAGTGTTTCTATTTGCCAGCAAGTTAGAGCCCCTTGTATGTCCACCCGTTGCCATAACCGACACTAGAGCTTTAGAGTTACCTTCTATCAAGGGCCCAACAAAAGTGAGTGTCCTTGACACTGCTTTGTTCCTCTTGAAAATTGCCTCTAGAGTCAATTCATGTAGCCTGGCCTTCTCTATCGCTTCTCTCACCGAGGCAGGCATCATCATTTTCACCATGGACCTTAATTCATCCTTAAAGCCACTGATAAAACTTGAGACAAAGTACCGATCTAAGAGGGTGGGCTGAGTACTCCACATCAACGCCCCAACTCCTCAAACTTCTCCTGGTACTCAGTGATTGTCCCTTCTTATCTGAGTTTGTTAAATTCTTGAATAATGCCAGTCATATTCCTTTCCCCAAAGCGCATACACAATTCTTCAGCAAAATCAATCCATCTAGCCCCCATACCCCTAGATCTAGACTATCCTTGGTACCAAGAATCAGCCACATCGTTTAAAAAGGCTATAGCAAAGATAATCCTCTGATTCTCAGCAATGTTGTAGTATCGAACCATTGTGGTTTGAATCCTTCAAATAAAGGTACCTCTAGCCTAGGCATTAGTCCTTGGTTAGATCCAGGGGAATTGAACTCCCTTACTTGGTCACTGGTCTCTTCATACTGCAAGTTCCCAGCCTCTGCTACTCCTTGAGGTCTCGGCAGGATCCCCTGACCAGACATCCCTGCCTCTGGAACTAATTGGGGAGGGAATTCCAATGGTAACTGAAATTGAGGGAATGTGAACAGCACGTTAATCACACTGTTAATCCCTTGATCTAGTGACTCCCGATGCCTCACTAATTCCCTTAGCACACCATCTCTGGATGTCGCCATGTCCTCTCGCAACTCCTCGCAAATTGCTCGCACTTCCTCCTTGCATTGGGACACCGGTTCCTGGGTTTGGGATATCCCAAACTCCATCGCCTCCATCTGGTTCTCCAATTGTTTCAATCTGGCGCCCTCTGCCATCCGATCCACCAACTCTACCTGGACCGTAATTTAACCTAATTCCGTTAGTTCGTCACAAGATCACAGCCAAGGATGATCAACTCTGATACCAAATGTCAAGCCTCACGATTGAGATTTGCAATTCCAGAACAATTAGAAGGAAAAAGGAGAGAGAGAGAATTTGAAGGGAAAGAATTCAATATTATTTCACAATGAATTCCCATCCTCATGTATCTAAGCCTTATATAGGCTCTTCCTTGGGGTTACAGTTACCAAGGGGCAGAATGGTAATGTTGCCATTAACTAACTCTATTATCTCCCGCCCTTACATTTAAAATTTCAAAAGAAAATTACAATTGTACCCTTGGTTCATGACAACCCCAAGGCCGGAATCTAGTTCAGTCAATTGAGTGTGTTTCAATGAAGTCATGATACTCTTTCTTCTTGAATAGATTGACTCAATAGGTGGCCTCTATTCAGGTTTCAGTAGAGTTGGTGGCCGGGAATCAGACTTGGACTCGATCTAGGTTTCAATGGGAGTAGGTTTTAGAGAGGCTTAGGCTGGTGATTCAAGTTATTGGGTGGTTGAACTAGGTAAGGATGAGAAATTAATCCAATCATAGTCTTCCAAAGGTGGAGGCTCCCCCTGAAGACCACGATTGTCAAAGAATCGCTCATGTTCAACAAAAATAACATTAGTCGAGACGAAGGTTTTTCAAGCGAAGGGGTGGTAACATTTGTAACCTTCTAAGTAGAAGAATACCCAATGAAGACACATTTGATAGCTCGAGGGTCAAGTTTGCTACAAGTATGGGAGTAAATATGGATGAACACAACGCAGCCAAAAACCCGAGTGGGTAAGAAGGTAGAAGTGGTGAAATGGGGATAGAATTGGGAGAACACTTGCCAAGGACTTTGAAAGCCGAGAGTATGAGACGATGTTTGGTTGATTAAAAGAGCTCAAGTAAGAATAGCTTCCCCCTAGAGATAGGTGGGGACTTTGTTTTGGAACATTAGGGCACGTGTAGTGGATAGCAGATAGCCAGTTTTTTGTTCGACCTTAACATCTTTCTGTGAGGGGTATCAACACACGAAGATTCATGGATGATGCCTTCAGTATGAAAGTATGAAGGCAAAGTTTGATTGAAATAATCTCGCACATTATCTAACCTTATCTTTTCTATTTTGACCCCAAACCGATTTTGAATCATATTGTGAAAGATCAAAAAAATAACTGTCAGATCTCTAATCTGACAATTGCCTCTCCCGCAATTCAGAATGAATTGCACGGGAATGATGGACCCGAAGAGAATGAAAATCCGCTTCAACAACATGTAATTCCAAGATAACGAAGAGAACGAAATTCAGCAGCATGTAATTCCAAGATAATCCGCTTCAGCGGCATGAGCTGACTTATATACCCTCCTCAAGGAGTGGCGCCAACATTTGAATTACATGTTGTTAACTACCAAGCTTCTACACACTTCTATACTTCTAACCGCCTACCTCCTTTATTACAATGTTACCCCCTTTAACTAATAGGCCCCCTGCCCCTGTCACGTGACAATTCCTCTCTCCTTGGAATTCTTCTTGTCCTCAATAAGAGTTTAGAGGAGTCCTACTACTCTCGAAAATTGTTGGAGTAAGTCTGGTAAATACTCCCATGTGTTGTTTTCCGAATTAAGGGTGGACCAGGAAACTAGCACCTGTGTGAGGGGTAGTTTCTATTTGTAAATCACTCGCTTACCCACAATAGCGACAGGCTCAGCTACCTGTTGTGATGTTGGACTAGCCGGAGGTAGGGTTGCACTCACCAGGCTGGTACCAGGAGATGATCTGAGGAGAAAGACATGAAAAACTGGATGGATGGAGGTCTTTGCTAGTAGTTATAGTCTGTACATCGTTTTGCCCACCCGAGCTAACACCTCATACAGCCCATAGAACTTGAGACTAAGTTTGGACACTGCCTTTGGGGAGAAAGTCTTCAATTGTGCTTGCCTCAGTTTCAGATAGACTCAATCCCCAACTGAGAAGTTTCGTTCACTTTGCTTCTTGTCAGTGTATTGTTTCATTCGGTTTTGGGCGCTTGCCCATTCCCTCTTTAGAGTCTACATAACTTCTTGTCCCTAATTTAGATAATCATCTACTGTGGCTACCAAGTTGGGGCCTCTACTGATAGGTAACAGTGGTGGTTTGTAGCCGAATAGCGCCTCAAACGGGGTCATCTTTAAGGACGAATGGTGGTTGGTGTTGTACCACCATCGTGCCAAGGGTAGCCACTTGTGCCACCTTGTGGAATGCACCAAGCACACGCACCGAAGGTAGGTCTCAAGGCATTGATTCACCCGTTCCATCTGTCCATCTGTTTCCAAGTGATATGCTGATGACATATGAAGCTTGGTACCGAGTGATTTCATGAGTTCTCTCCATAATAAGCTGGTGAAGACTTTGTCCCGGTCTATCACAATGACTTGAGGCAAGCTGTGCAATTTACCAACTTGATCTAGGAACACTCGCGCCACTTCTTGGGCTGTGAAGGGATGAGCTAGGCTTAAGAAATGGCTGTACTTTGTGAGTCTATCCACGATTACCAGTATGCAGTCTTTGCCCTCTGACTTGGGCAATCCTTCCACGAAGTCCATGCTAATGCTAGACCATGCTTGCTCCGGCCTAGGCAATAGTTGCAGTAGCCCTGGAGGGTGAATGTTCTCATGCTTACACCGGCTACAAATGTCACAGCCCTTTAAGTAATTTTGCACTGCCTTCTTCAACCCCAACCAATAGAACAACTGATGTACCCTGTTGTATGTGCTCTAGACCCCGAAATGGCCTCCTACGAGCGAGTCATGTAGGGTTGTCAGGATCTTCCTTCGTAGCAGCTCATCACCTTCGATCACCAGCTTCTCTTTGTACCTTAGCAGCCCATTCTTTAGTGAATAACCCGGTCTGCTCGTGGGGTCTAAGGTCAGTTGCTCCATTAGATCCTTAGTCCATTCTTCTTTCTCGTAACTAGTTGCTACTTCTAAGTGTCATTCCGGTATGATAGAAGTCATGGCTGCTGTAGTACCCTCTTCCATTTAGGGGGGAAGGGCATCGGTTGCTTTGTTCTCGTGTCCTTTCCTATATTGGATAGTGTAATCAAGACCCATGAGTTTATACATACCTTTTCTTTGGAGGTTTATGTGTAGTTTCTACTGCAATAGGAATTTCAGACTTTCATGATCAGTTCGAATAATGATCTTACTCCCCTCCAAATAATGCCCCCACTTCTCTACTGCTATCAAAACCGCCAGTAGTTCTTTCTCGTATACACTGAGGCCTAGGTGCTTCGGTGCTAAAGCTTGGCTGATGGAGGGTATGGGTCTTCCTCCTTGTGCCAACACTGCTCCAACTCCATAGTTGCTGGCATTGATCTCTAGTACAAACGATTGATTAAAATCAAGGAGGTTCAATGTAGGAACCTCACTCATGGCCTTCTTTAGCCGATCAAAGGCAACTTCCCCCCAATAAAATGCTTCTTTTTTTAGCAACTCAATTAATAGCTTGCTGATGATGCTGTAATTTTTAACAAATCGTCTATAATAACCTGTAAGGCCCAAGAATCCCAGCAAGCCCTTCACATTGGTCGATCTTGGCTAAGCAGTCATGGTTGCAACCTTTTGGGGGTCGGTGCTCACCCCTTTTTCAGATATAACATGACCAAGATATTCCACCTGGGTTTGGGCAAAGGCACATTTGGACTTCTTGATGAACAACTTATTAAATCGAAGGATTTGCAAAGTCATCTGTAAGTGCTCTATGTGTTTAGGGAAGCTGGGGTTGTAAATTAGGATATCATAAAAAAAAAAACCAGTATGAATTGGCGAAGATAGGGTTCAAATATCTGATTCATGAGGGCTTGGAAGGTTGTTGGTGCGTTGGTTAAATCAAAATGCATTACTAAGAATTCACAGTACCCTTGGTGAGTTCTAAAGGTTGTTTTATGGATATCTTGGGGGCTTATGCGGATTTGATGATATCCTGAACAGAGGTCGAGTTTGGAGAAAACTTTGGCCCCATGTAATTCATCTAATAGGTCCTCTATGATGGGAATAGGGAATTTGTTCTTTATGGTAAGGGAGTTGAGTTGGGGGTAGTCTATGCAAAATCGCCAACTGCCGTCCTTTTTGACTAAGAGAAGAGAGGAGGCATATGGGCTGATGCTGGGTCGAACCACCGATTGATGTAGCATTTCTTTTATCATGCGTTCAATCTCAGCCTTCTGTTTTGGGGGATACCGGTAAGAACGAATGTTAACAGGCTCGGAATTGGGTTTAAGGTTTATGGTGTGGCATAATAGTCTAGGAGGGGGTAGAGCCTTAGGTTCTTCAAACAAATCCTTGAATTCAGCTAAGAGTTCATCAAGTAAGTCCAGTTGATTTACCTCCCAGGGAATGGAGCCATCCCTCATTGCTTCCAGTATGAGTTTCCCACCATAGTCTGGTTCCTCCTCCTCCTGCTCAATTGCTCGTATTGAGAACAATTGAGCCACCTGAGTCCATTTGCTCTTAAATAGCTTTTGTAGTCTTTTTCCCGAAATAAGCTTGCAAGTTCCAGCCTCCGCACTACCAATGATAGTCATTCGTTTTCCCCCTTTGTCAAAAGTGACTTCCATTTTCTTAAAATCAAAGCAAATGGGGCTTACTTCTCTCATCCAATCCACGCCCAAGACCATATCACAACCTCCTAACCTGAGGAGTCTTAAGTCAGCTTCAAAGTCTTCCCCCTACATCTGCCAACAGAATCTCATACACGCTAACTTACAGATCACCTTCTGTCCATTAGCCACCGTAACAGACAGTGGAAGGGTCCCGGTGAGTCGGCAATGGAGCCTCTTAGCTACTCTTTCATCCAGGAATCTATGTGTGTTTCCACTGTCAATGAGTATAGACAGGTTGTCCTCTTGTACCTTGCCATCTACTTTTATGATTTTACTTGTGGATACTCCCCTTAGAGCATGAAGGGAGATCTCCATTTTCTCATCTTCTTCTTCTTTCTCTTGGGTCTCTGCTTCTTCAACCTCCTCTTCCCCATCCTCTGTTCCTTCTAGTAGTAGCAATTGGCGTTTGCATTGGTGGCCTGGAGTGTACTTGTCTCCACACCTGAAGCAAAGTCCAGCTAACCTCTTCTGTTCTCTCAAATTGTTCCCGAATGATGGGGATGGAGCTGGTAAAGCTAACACCTTACCGTTTGGTCCCCCTGTTCCTCCTTCCTTATTCCACCCCATGTTACTCTATTGCAGAGGCGCCTGCCATCCCTTGCTCACCCCTTTCTGCTTCTTCGATAATGCCTCTACCACTAGCTCTTGCAGCTTAGCGCACTCAGTAGCCTACTGTACTATTTTTGGTTGAAACATTTTCATGATAGGGCAGATTTCCTCGTTCAAGCCGCTAATGAAACTTGATACGAAATAACCCTCAGTAAGTGTGGGATTGGAGATCAACATGAGGGCCTTCAATTCCTCAAACCTTTGTTGGTAGACCTGCACAGATCCCCCTTGTCTAAGCTTATTAAATTCTTCCACTACGTCTAACATTCATTTCTCCCCAAATCTTCCACACATTCCCTCCACAAATTCTTCCCAAGAGCACTCGTCTCACTCCCATCCACCCCTGGTACCATGCATGTCCCACATCGTTAAGGTAGGCCACAGCAATTGTTACCTTCTGTTGTTCGGCCACATTGTAGAGATGAAACACTCTCTCACAACGCCTCACCCACCATTGCGGATTCTAGCCATCAAATAGGGGAATCTCAATTCGCGACATCAACGACCCGATCTGGTTCAATCCTTGTGCAACGCCCGACCTCCTGACACTTGCGTTTTCTTCCATCATCGGTTGCTCTGTTCCCAGTTCGGCAGATCCCTCCGATCTGCTATTACCTCCTAGATCATTTAGGATCGATTCTGAATGCTCCCTCGGAGGAAACTCAGGTGAGATTCGTACCAGAGTTTGGCGTGAAAGCATCAGCATAAACTGATGCATGTGATCCCAGAGAGTTTGGTTATGTTCTCTCATCTGCTCCTCTAATCGAGCAGTTTGTGGTCAACTCTCCTCCCGCCACAAGTTCACTGCTCCATTGATCCTTCTTTCCACCGAATTTTCAAACGTCTCCATCCTACTCTTCATCTCTGATACCGATGTCGTCACCTGCTGTAGTTACGATTCCATATGCTTCATCCTAGTTTTGTCTGCCATGGCCCTCCCGATCGCCCACAAACGTGCCCTGATACCAGATTGTCAAATCTCTACTTTGACAATTGCCTCTCCAGCAATTCAAAATGAATTGCGCAGGAATGATGGACCCGAAGAGAATGAAATTCAGGGAAGAGAGAGAGAGAGAGAGTGAGAGAGAATATGGGGGAAAATGTGATCCAATTCTATTCCAAGATAATCCGCTTCAGCGGCATGAGCTAGCTTATATACTTTCCTCAAGGAGTGGCGCCAACATTTGAATTACATGCTGCTAACTACCAAGCTTCTACACACTTCTATACTTCTAATCGCCTACCTCATTTATTACAATGTTACCCCCTTCGACTAATAGGCCCCCTACCCCTGTCACGTGACAATAACACTCACATCAGATTTTCTTTTTAAAAGATAAACCCAAGTTACATGAGTACAATCGTTAATAAAGGTGACGAACCACGTAGCACCAAAAATAGTGTGCACATGACTAACGAGTCTTGCTTGGCAACCATCAACTTGATCTTAGTTTCATAAATTTGGGCTAAGTAATTCTTCTTAGAGTATGTGTTAACTAGGGAGCATTGGAATTTGATTACTTAGCCGAATTAAACCACTATCAATCACACCCACTCACAAATGAGGAACAAAATTAAACACACAATATTAGAATTGAAAGAGATAAGAGCATAAAATGCAAGCCACACAAGAAACACCGATATTTATCCTGGTTCGGATCATTCTTTGAACGATCCTACATCCAACCTTAGAACCTCTCTGAGAGCAGTATTGCTTTATTGAAAATTGATCAGTACAACAGAATCTACTCAAGTACAATCTTGATCCTTCACCCGAGATTACAAAGGACTCACGAATTGTCTAGCCTTTCTTCTCACACATACAAAATTGCACTTGATGTATCTTCTTATGACTCCAATGACTACCCTGCCCCTTATTTATAGAATAAGTGGGCAGACAACCGACCCAATACCAATACCGAGTTTTTGACATTACTGTATTTACCCCCTCCCCCCCAACTTAATGAAATTACAGTTGGAATAACCGCCTATCTATATTTAGCCACTTGACTTGACTACCTTCACTGATCCTAGGCTTGACTCAAGGCAAACTTCTAACAGTATGTATGCTGGACGGTCTCCCAAATCCCCTTAGCTGTGGATAGGAACATACATATATCACTAATTTTCGGTTCCAAACCCACGCCATAACCATTGAGTCTTGTTTGTCCCATTCTGCGAACTTAGGGTCGTTGAATTTTGGTCTCATACCAAGGAAATGGCTGAGCTTTCCTTTCCCTTTGAGGAATGTGCAAACCAATTATGACCACTTCAAGTAATTCTTTCCAATCAATCTATAAAAGGCGTGGAGAGTCTGTGACTCTCCGGAAGATGTATTGTTGATTGGGTAGTCAGTCAAAACTAGATCCGCGAGATAGCTGATGGCTGAGTGGTCAAACATAATGGCACAGGGAGGTTAAGCAATCGAATTCGACAGCAACAAACATCAAGCATCGACTAGCAGCTTGGATGAGGATGGTATCCGCAACAACAATGGCAACAAGAGCCGGTAATGGATGGGGTGCTCCCCAAGACTTCATGTGGATTGAGCCTTGGAACGTGGTAGTAGTGGACAAGCGACTAAGGCTAACAAGGAAAAAACCCTAGAACAAATGGCAGCAGCAATGAAAGCCGACAAGGAAGTACTAACGAGAAAGAACCGACAGCAACAACAATGAAGGCCAACAAGGAAGAACCTTAGGAATGGCGATTAAGCATTGGCGATGAAGGCCTGAGAATGGCGATGAAGGCCGACAAAACAAAGGGTCTGGAAAACAGACAGGAATGAAGGCCGGAGAAACGAAACTCTCTCAAGAAAAGGTGGGATATAAAAAGCATCACAAACAAAAGTGTTTTTATTGTGTTTGTTAAATGAAAGAAGTCACATGACTTCTTATCTTGAACTTTCAAGATAAAATTTATCCCTTCCTCCCCTCGGATAACTTATCTTGAACTTTAGGGGGCGTTTGGAACAGGAGAAATTTTAAAATTCTTGAAAATGTTAGGTTGGGAATCTATATTCTCATGTTCGGTATAACTTTTTCATAAGAAAAATCCTGGGAAATAGGATTCTCGAAAATGATTTTTTAAGCAACTTTCCCACAAAAAGATTTCCATGGAGGGAGTTGGAAATCCAAGTTTCCCACAAATTTGGGAATGTTTTTAACAAAGAAAAAGACTAAAACACCACTTACATTTTTATAACCCCATATAAACATATTATATATATTATATATATGTAATATACTTATATTATATATTTATTATATATTACATATTATACATTATATATTATATATAAACATATATATATTATAATATATTTATATTATTTATTATAAAATATTATATATATTAAAGTAGATATTCATACAAACATATATATTATGTATATATATTATATATATACACACACATATATATACATAATGTGTAAAAAATGACATTTTTTTGACTTCCTAAAGATGTTGTGGGTCCCAATATTTTATATAGTAGAAGGAATTTATCATTTTTAAACAAAAAATCAAACAAGGGTAATTTTGGAAAAAGAACATGAATTTCCAAGAATGTTGCATTTAAAGCAAACAAAGGAATGCAAGATTTCCAGAAAAAAATACTCAACATTCTTGGGAATGTTTAAACCTAACCAAACATAAAATTGCATAAATCCTAAGAATCAAAAATTTCCAAGAGCATTTCCAAAAATCATGAATCCTAAGAATTTAAAAACTTCCTTCATACCAAACGCCCACTTACAGATAAGTTATGTTGACAGAGTCTTATCTTAGTCGTTTTAACAAATACTACCTAAAAAAGATAATTTCTCTCTTGATTAATTAAAGAATTGTACATGCGTTGAATATATACACAAAGGAGATCTAATCATATCTCTAAACTAGGCAAGTCCTAAGAATCTGCAATCAGCCTTATCAAAGAAACGTAGAAGCTATATATTCTCTTAACTATACAATGCCTAAAATAAAAGGATCTTGACATATTCCATATTTAGTCTTTCTCTTTTTTACATGGCTCCTCAGTTTGCATTCCAGCAAGTCACCTCGAGCTAAAATCATATCCAAGTCAATTAATACCCATAACAGATTTAAATTAAGCATACAAAAAAACCACAAAAAAAAACAACCACAATAAAATAGGCAAACATATTGATAGCATAAAAATTATAGCTGATAAAACCAAAAAAAAGTTAATAATAAATATCCACTTCTAAAAAGATGATTATGGTTTGTATTTACTGGTGATTAGTTTACAACACCTTGCTTTAGAGCAAATGGCAACTGGAGATAATCAAAAGCTTCAAGAATCAACTCTACATTCTCCAATAATACTTCCTCTGCAAGAAATAATGAAAGCAACTATCAAGTTCAACAATCAAATTCTTTCAGTACATACATTGTCTAAATGTAAAAGGAAACAGGCATCCAAACACCTAAAACTATGCAAATCAAAAACAATCAAATAACTTTTAAAAAATCACCTATATATTCAAAAAAAAAGTAATAATCAAAAAATAATAATAATAAGATAGTTTCCCTTTCAGCAAGACCAAACAATTCATCGCATGAAGAACTGACCGGTTAATTTCACCTAGACCCTGTAGGCAACCAGACCTGATTTGAAAAAATAAGCAAACTTGCTTCAAGGCTTAATCTATTGGCAGAGAATACCCTACCATCAATGCCAACAAATCTTTCTGTTTGTTGACTGCTTTGACAAGCCAAAATGACTATTTTTGCCCATTACTCAAATAACAATAATATTTCACTTGGAACCCACTTTGGTTGTTTTATTGGCATCCAAATGACAGACTAATGGAAAATAAGGAGAGTCCACCTCAAAAACTTAAATCTAAAAACATTACCCTTTCTTGCAGATTCTTATTTCAACTTGCAATTTTTTTTAAATAATCTCAACTCATAGGTCAAACAACTTCAGGAATTCCTACACATAATTTGCAAAACTCAAATCTCAAACATTGTTCAAAATTTCAAAAACTCAATCACAAATATTGTAGAAGTTATTTCTTTTCTTGGAAGTTGGAACAATAAAAAAAAACTAATTTTTTACAAACCTTTGTTTCATGTAACTTTAGAAATTCAAATCTCATAAAAAAGAAACTCATGGCGTTAATTTAATTTTTTTCTTTTCCTTCGCATGTTTTTCTCAGAATCTCTCGAACTCAAATTTTTGACAATCTCCAAGATTATTTTACATAAACTCAAATCTTATAAACTAAACATTAACAACAATATTTTTATTAATCCTTATTTCCCATAATCTCAAAAACTAAAATATTGAGAAAAAAAAAATAACAGCATTATTATTATTACTACTCTCATTGTTAGTATTATTATTTGCACTATCTTATAAAAAAATAAAAAGAAATCACAGTACAGTCAAACTTCTTCAGGCCTATTTGCCAATATGTGAAATCTCAGGCAGCTTGAGTGAAATTCACTCATTTCTAAAAGATATATGCTATACATTGCAAAAGACCAATGTTCATTGCCACTTTGTTTTAACAGTTACAAACAAAAGTCAATAATCCCTACAGAAAAATGTGCTGACTCCACCTAATGAGATTAAGGCCCATGATAAAAATTATAATGAAATAAATGCTGACGATTGGAAGGTTAGTGCCTATTTTTCTAACTCTTAAGGTCTAAGTGTTAACATAGGATGCTAGTCATTTGCATATCCCTCACAAACAAATTGCACTAACCTCCACAATTCAGTTAGTGTTTTGACATCTCTACCTCTCTTGACCCTTTTTATCAAAAATACCATTTGTCAAAATACATGTTCTATAGATGCATCTGTCCAAATGAAATAAATCAAGCACTGAAAAAGATAAAGAATAGCATGCAGTACAACCAGATAATATCCTGATAGAAAAATGGAAAGCACGGGAGAAGAGGACTTTTTTCGGTTAACCAAACTATTTAATGTGATCTTCAAAACAAGAGACAAATTTATAAAATGACAAGCAAGTAAAATGAGATACCAATTTGCAAACATAACAAATCATAGTCTAACATAAAGTATTGTCAAATCATAGTCTAACAAAACATAGCCTAAGTCAAAATCACAAGTAATATTTAAATCATAGTCTATTTGTCTGTCTAACATAACAAAATATTAACATAAAGCATTGTTTCAAAATTTTAGAAGTATTGCACATACACCAAGTATGCTGAGATTTGATGGTGTTTCAATCCCTTTTCCATTTCTTCTTTCTCCTTCAGTATTTTTCACAAGTTTTCAGTTTAGGATCCTATGAGAAGAGGTTACTATATGACATTTGGGATGATTATTTTAATAGGGTTTTAGGAGAAGAGGAAGAGGTTAGCATTTGGGTTTATATTAGAGTTTTATGTTCAGAATTTTTATTCAGCCTTTTCTGAAATTAAATTTTAAGTATTTTTTCCTTGTTACAGCAAAAAATTGATTAAAAAACCTAACAGCACATAAGCACACAAGGTGACTCTGGTGGAGGGGTGAGCCTAAATGCATAGGCATGCGCCTAATGGAGGGCACCCTGCCTAACCTATCCTGGGACACCCTCTCTGGAGCCTTGCGCCTAGGCATGCCTTTGACAACCATGAAGTGTGGATGATGTTATTGTGAAACTTGCAGAAGTCAACAAACATAACACAAAGAATAATTATTTTTGCTATTCATAAGATAATAATAAGTTAATAACCTACTTCTTGTCAAAAACAATTATCAACATCGACATCATTCCTATGGTCACTCAAATCTCTATTTCTTTTATTCTCATTATTAAGGCTTAGTTTGGCTATGCATTTTTATTGGCAGCTTTTAAGTTATTTAGCTTTTAAGTAATATAAAGCTTTTAAGTTGGGTAGTGTTTAAGCTAATAACGAGTTTGGATAAATATGCTTTTAAGCTATCAGCTAATAGTTATGTGTTTAGTTTGAAAGAGTTGATAAGCTATTAGAATTTTATAAAAAGACGAAAATAGACAGGTTATTAATTTTTGAATGATATAAAAATTTGTCATTAGATATTGATAAATTATACATAATTATTAAAAAATACATTAATATAATATATATACATCTTTCATTTTTTTCCTTCAAATATATTACAGATTAATATATATACAATATATATAAACTACAGAAACTGGGACGACGGAGATGGCAACGGCCGCTGGGGTGATGACAGGTGATGGCAACAGTCACTGGGGCGATGGCAACGATGAGGGGCTAGGGGCGAGGGGTTGGGGGCGATGGCAACGATGAGGGGCTAGGGCGATGGCAACGATGAGGGGCTAGGGCAATGGCAACGGCGAGATGCAAATGACTGAGGCCAGGACGACAATGAGATGCAAACATCGACAATGACGGACTGGGGCGACACCGACAATGACGGGCTGGGACAATGGTGATGGCAACAGCCGGAGATGGGTTTGGCGGCGGAGATGAGTTGATGCAAAGGATGAAGATAGGGGTATGGTTGGAAATAGTTTGAAGTTATGAGGGTAAAATCGTCCTTTACTTGGTCAACTCAAATAACCTAAGGCAGCATTTTGAAAAAGCTGGAGCTGGATAGCTTTTGGGAAAAACTGGTACAAGAGCTTTTAAGCTATTTAGCTTTTAAGCTCTTTAAACCATCCAAACACACAACAAAATAAGTTTGATACCTTATAAGCTAAATGAATAGCTTATAAGTGGTCAAACCGCATAGCCAAACGAAGCATAAGCCAGGTTTTCTTTGTATTTGAAAAGGAAAACACCATTCTTGCATGTAAGGTATCATTCTTTTGCCATCCTATCATAACTAGATTTGAATGACAGATCATGGGAACCACCAAAACAACAAGGACACCTACAAGCCTTTGGCAGTACAAAAATGTGAACTTTACAAGCATGATCTCCTAGTGAAATAAGATATATGCAAGTATATAGAGATTAAAATGAACACAAAAGAACATACTACAAAATAATAAAATAACATTTCGTGTTCCCATTTATACACATGGGCGTGAATTCATAAATATACTTACCAGAGGGATAGAAAAGCCCCAAGCAAACAAATTGTAATATCCGTAGATTACGAGATAGGCAAAATATATATATTATCAGTAAAACTTGATATTCAACCAAACAACAGTAAATAGAGAAATAAGAACATAACAAGAGAGCGATACAACAATGCAGAAAAAAGAAACGGGATTGAGCATTTTAATTACCATTCCATAGGGTGATCTTAAGTTGTTCTTTCTGTATGTCTTTGATGTATCGGCCAAGATAACCCACAAGCAGCTGGCGAACAAGACCTTCGAACATCGTTCTCTATCTGAAACCATAAAAACCAACGGAATTCGAACTAGTGGTAGGTTCAGCACAAATGTTGATGACAAATATAAGACGTGAAAGTAACGGTTAGTAGTACTTGAAGGGTGAATGAATCTCGAACCAGGCCACCCGATTGATTGCTGGAATTTTCAAGTCTGGAAGGGTTTCGGCACCCGCTGCTATCCGTAAATAAACAATGAATGATCAGACAGACAGTTATCGCCTCTAGATTGGTTTTGAGTTAGCCGGGTGGAGGGGTTTTGCTGTGCCGAAGGTTTAGGAGAAGAAAATGAAGCAACTATTACTGGCAATACAATACAATTTTCGGCAATGTTCAACAACAAAGGCAAAGAGCGAAATCGAACAGTAACGATCAGAAATATGGACAAACTCAAAGGAGTTGCGATTCCAACGAAACATTGACAGTCGAAGGCTTCAATGCCTCGAATGCAACAGTGGCCAGATGCAGAGTCGAGGAGTCCGATTTCCTTGAAACGAGAAGCGTTGTGGGTTAGGGTTTTGTTTTTACATTTTCTTTTCCTTTTTTTCTAATATTTTCGTATTTGTCTTTTAATTTCATATTTTGTTGAGTCTACAGGGCACTCTTTTGTTGTTTCTATTTTTATAACCCATTACGTAATTACTTAATATTAAAAATAAATTTATTTTAAAACAATTATTATTTTTTAAAAATTTTCTCACTATTTTATCATAATTATTATGAAAAATATAGGTACTGCTTATTGTTTTTTTAGGACTAAATACATATTTTATTTATATTTTTATATTTTTATTATTTTAATTACATCCATAAATTATGTAATTTTGAATTATTGTACACATTAATAAATTTATTAAAATTTTAAAATTAATAAAATGTTACAAAATATGATACCAATAAGTAAAACTATTTTAAAATTAAAGCAATACCTATATGATACCTTTAGTGGAAGTTAATAATAATTGTTTTATAAATTTACGACATATTTTTAATAATAATTATAGCTTTATAAGTTTTGTTAATATCATTTTAGTACATAATCATTATATTATAACTGTGCATATTTTTTACTAACATCAGATAATAATAATGAGAAATAAACAATATTTATATTTAAGGTGTGTTTGATTGCATTATCAAGAATTTAATTCTAGATAATATTGTCTAGAAAATAAAAACCACCCCACCCCCTTAAAAAATAAATTCTATGAAAATAAGTTTTAAATGTTTATACCATACATATTTTTCCATAGAAAAGTTAAGAGTGTTTGATTGTTTTCCATAGAAAATGTGTAATGATTACACGTTTTTCATGGTAAATGTGTGCAATCAAACACACTCTTATTAAAATTAAAACTCATCGTCTCTAACTTAAAATAAATTCTCACATTTGATAAAAATGAATCTTAAAATAAATTAAATATCATTTCATTTTTTTATTTAAATTTTTCTAAAAATTTGAAAATTAAACTTTAACTACAAACCATCATTAAATAAATATTTATTTAAAATTATTTACCTTTTTTAATTTCATATGCATGAGATAAGATTTTGCCCCTAATATATGTATAGAGAGAAAGAGATAGAAAGAGAGTAATTTTATAGAACATATAAAATAAATATTATATAACATCGATGAAACTATATATAGTTTTCTGCCATTCATTAATATATATAATTTTTATATATACCCAAATAAATATTCTTCTATTTTGCTCTTTCATTTAGATTGTTGCCATTTTTGCAAATATTTCATCCAATGTTCCACAATGGATAATTTTCTTCATTTCAATGATCTCTTCAGAATAATATTAAGAAAATCAGGCATCAAATACATCAAACATCCATCGGTCATAAATTTTTAATAATGGACACGCGTGCATATATGTAAACATTAATATAGAAATAGATGCAACACGCTAATGATAAAATTGCCATGGGGACAATATTAGATAAGCAAATATTGTGAGAGATATCATCTATGCAATAGAAAAAAAAAAAGCAAATTATTCGTCGCAAGCTGCGCAAGATTTAGTATTATAAATGTAGATCAATTGTCGAAGATGATTACTCTTGGAAGTATGTAAGCTAATAAGCAGGTTGTAACACCCCGATTCGTCAGGCGTGTCACTATAAGGGTATTCTTAGGATTTATTTATTTATTTTTTCCTCTAAACTCAACACGCATAGTGTATCAAGAACAATCTTCACATGCAGATACAAACCCCGAGAACCCCAACCTTGCCCGTTTAACTATCAAGATCAATAATATTAAACTAAACGAGACATAATACAACGCAGCGGATACATTAATATCAAAACACCATAGTTCTTACATAGTATTTCCATAGCAAAATACGTAATACAGATCAAATGATAACATTGCTAATATACAACTGTTCTGTAATACATACTAAAGCCTCCAAACGTTACAATGACTAACAAACTAAGCATCATTCGCCCTCAACCGGCCACATCCTTGCGCTCGCAGCAGTCCCTAGCTGGAACATCAAACGTTCTAGGGGCATAGCCCAGGTTAGATGATAAAACATCTAAGTGACGGTATGAAACAGTTTATACAATGCATGATAGACACGAACATGGCATACTCAGACAAACGAAAATATGCAAGATACGTCTAACATGAGAAATCTCCCTAACATACTCAACCTCCCGTGGAGAACACCACTCCACACACCGTTGGGGTTGACCTTGCCGCGACATACTTAATCTCTCGAATACCCCACTGTGACACCCGTTCACCTGGTTTAACATTATTCCCTCGAGTGCACCGTCGTAACACTCGTTCACCTGGTTTAACATTATTCCCTGAAGTGCCCCAGTGTGACATCCGTTCACCTGGATTAACCTTGTCTCATTCTCAAGTAGACCCCATCTCGACCCACACAGAAAACAACATTGACACGAATATCAATACCCCGATGATATGAAAATCACACGCCATGCACTGACTTTTTTCTAAGTAAAAACAGTTGATGCAATATATCACATGTTTAATATGCAAATGATGACATAAATACATAAGTAAAACTCATAAGCATAGCATCCTGAGTTCTGGTGAGATCGCTCACTTGAATCCACTACACTCACACCAAGACATTTTCCAAACAAGAGTAAAACTAGAGTCAAACCACTCACCTCGAACGTATTCAAATTCGCCTCGATCCTCGTGCCCAAACCCAAATACTTGAACTTATACGCAACCTCGAGCCATAACACTTCCTAAACACCATATTTAATTAAGAAAACATTAAATTCCATTTTGCTCAATTATTTCATAATTTCCTCTATTTTTTCCCAATTTTCACCTTGATAATTCCAAAATAATTATCTCCTCAAATATTTTTCAAAATATTTTAACATGTTAATTCCTAAAATAAATTAACAAAAATACTGGAAAAGAAATTATCAAAAATGACCCTGTCACGTGCCCTCACGCGCCTAGCGTGTGGGCGCGAGTGAAGACTAGCGCGTGCAGCCACGCTGGCCATCTTCTTCCTTAGACCCAGCCACCGACGACTCATCCGATGAGCAAAATAAGGGCACCCCCTTGAAGCCCTTTGCAAATCGATCACAGCCAAGCTATTTTCTGGACAAAAGGCCACCGAAAAATACCCGAAACGGGCAGTTACAGGCGGTGGAAGGCGGTCCGCCACCTTCGTTCGCCCAAACTCCAAATAGCCTCAAACGAACACCAAAATGCTCCAAATTGCTCCCAAACTCTTCTCCTTGATGCAAGGATGAAAACCCCCTTATTCACTCTCCCAAAATCATTCAAAACACGGTCGATTTCACACCCCAAAATCTGAAACCCTCGGCCCCTTTTATACCCAAAAATTCGATCGAATTCCGGCTAATCAACGGCCTAAGCTTGGACCCCAAGCATCCCACTGCCGTATACGACCTCCCCCAGCTTCTCCCCGGCCGTTCCATCGCCGGATTCGGCCTTCACGTGCGAAGATTTGCGGCGACCGTTTTGCTGCGTTAACACTATTAAACTTTTGATTTATTACACTTCCACCCCCTACTTTCATCAAATGCCATTTTTCTTCTTTCCATGATACCCCTGATAAATCCAACTACACCATTAAGACCCTCAAGATTAGTACTCTTCATTTGGTCCTTGAAACTTCTAAAAAATTACTGTTTTGACCTCCCTCGGGCAAATTTAGAAAATTACACTTAGACCCGATTGATCATTTTGACCTTAAATCCATTCGTTTCAACTCGAAATCCCTTAAGGGTTGTTCTATACGTAAGATATTAGTCCTTGACAAGCTCCATTGACTTTTCGGATGTCTCTAACGTCGATTCGGTTTTCTCAGCCCAGTTGACAGCTGTACCGAAAACTATTACCGATACAATTTCTTTCATCACTAAAAATCATAATTCGAATCACTTGTTGATACTGTACAATTTTCTTTGGCTATCTAAGGTTTGGGTTACTCCCTCCGACTGATTCGATCGTCTAAAATTGCGTTAGTGTGTCATATAGTCTTATTCTTTCGATAATTCCAGTTTTACCCTTCATTAAATATCATTTATACTCTTAATAATTTTTCGGGTATTACATTCTCCCCCCCTTTAATAAATTTCGTCCTCGAAATTTGGTCCGTGACAATTATATCACCACCGGTGTTAATGACTCCCAAGTGTAATGCCCTATATACCATTCATAGTTCTTAGTAATCATTCATAACTTTTATCTCCATAGGGTTTGGGTTTACCAGACTCATTTCTGATCTTCTAGAATATCCCGTTGTAGCTCCATATCGGCGGCTACTCAACTCCCAAAATGATTTATAAAACCCAGTACCATTCCCAATCGTGTTCCCAATATATATTTTATCTGGCTCCTAAATCTCGCAACCCAATGATCACACCAAGATTGAACTAACTCGACTGCCATGATGGCACAGAAATTGATAACATTAAACTATCTTGGCGTATCTCTTTTTTTTCAATTATCGGTACCTCGATTGCATATTAGCTTTAGAGATAATTTCTTAGCCTCTTATGGCTGGTCATGCAAATTATCCATTTAGGTCTCTCAAAAACACAATTTCTCTTACAACTGCCTGACATCCTGACATGTTACTATCAATCAAATCAGTTTATCTCAACACAGAACTCCCATGTCGTTTCAATTTATCGACAACCTTCCATACTTATACACATCTTTCTTTTGTGGCTCCTCAACTTAGTACCACTAAATGTTATATTTCATCTAAACGGTGCTTTCTATATTTCTCTACATGAGAAATAGTCCCTCTATTAAACAAAATTCTTATTTTCCTTGATTCTTGGAATAGATTTAATCTTGTCCCTCTTAGGCGATCTACTTTCCATACTACTTCATTAAATGAAAACCCTATTGAATAACTTTTGATTCTCACCGGGTCTTTTAGCAACACCTTTCATAACTTTAATAGCTTAGCCCACTGTCCTACGATGTAAATAAAATTTCGTAGTGGAAGTAGAAACTCACTTCTTCTTTATAACAACCCATTATATGTCTTTTGAAATAATAACATGTCTTCCCAGAAGGAAAAACACTTTTGTGTACTTATCGACTTATAACTTATCATATTTTTAAGTTGACTTCGTCCCTTTCTAAAAATCAACTTGTTTTCCCAAGGGTACCTAGGTATACTTACCATTGTTCCAGCCTTTATATATCACCAAAGGCAAGGTTCGAAACAACTAAATCGGAACCAATTGCTCACAACTCCTAAGGTGTGTAATATTAAATACACTAAACCAAGAACCAAGTCGTTAACAATAATTAAATTCCTCCTCCCAAAGCTATATCTAGAAAACAATCGTCCCACCTCTTGCTTAATCAGGAAACACATTTTTTTCCTAAGCAACTCCATGGCACATGTTTATACCAAAGATTACTCCATTCCTAGTTAGGAGCTACCTAGACCTAAGAGCAATATTACTTTTTCACCACAACTCCTGAATTCCCAGGCCCACTCATCACTTCTTAGTAACCATAATCTCACGAGTTTTTGTCATGAAAGCAACTATCCTAAAAGAATTCTTTACAAATTTCTAGTAATAGCTCGTCAATCATTATTTCGTCGCTTGATATTTCTTTTTCTTCTTCCGATTCTCGTTTGCTTATTGACCCACATAGAAATTATCTTGCTTAAGTCACCATCCAAGCCTTCAATCTTTTTACCACGATTAAGAATCCTGCCACAATGCTCTGGTCCCTTGGAACTTGGACTCTAAACCATACATAACATCCTCAGTGTCGCCCAAACTTTGGCACCTGACCGTCTCAACAGTTCACTATGTTGCTCCGACTCGTAGGTATCACACCCCAAACCGCGAGCCAACCACTAGTCTTCTGCCTTGGTCCCTAGGCTCAGATCCATTGTTACAGACCAACACCAATGGTGTTATCGTTATGCTAGAATTCTTCGTTCCATTCTCGAGAACAATAGTGGTTCTATCAATTCTAGCCCAAATCCCTGATCTCTTAGATTCCTAATTTTTCGTTTTCAGGGTAACACTCAATCGTATCGTGCACCCTTATCCCAACCATGCCTAAGACTTTGGATTTCTTTCTCACAATTTAATCTCTTTTTTTCTTTCCAAATTTATCACACACGTGACGGAACCTCATGCTCCTACTGCTTCTCTCAAAAACATTCATAATTTGTCAAACACTCCACATCAATTGCATTTTATCATATTCTAAACTTATACTAGATCGTTCAACCATATTCTTGTCGTTACCGTATGCTTGATCTATCACAAGATTGGCTTAGAAGTTCCATTCTCCTTATATGTTTATTCCACGGTTAACTTTCAACTAACATTCATTCTATAGGTCATTATGTCAATCATTCCTATTTCTTTGAATCTATTAGGATCAATTTTAATTTTGTTAAGACCTAATCAAGTCCCGAGATATCTTTACGAGCTTAATCAGGCTTTAGCAAGCCTATCTCATTGCTTGGTGCCTTAAAACTCAAGCCAAGGCTTTTATGACCATCCCTCAGTCCTTGACAATCATCATTATGCTAACTATCCGCTTTTGAGTTTGAATCTTCTTAAATCGGCTAAGGTCATTTCAAGCTCAAAGTAACATCGTCTCCATAAGTTGAAAATATTTTTTTATCTCCAAGTGTATACAGTATCAAAGTCAAACTTGAAATTCTCTTATCCCAAAATCTTTCTAGTCTCCAAGATTCGTCCTAAATTACCGATATCTAGTTTATCATTGATCCTTATATCGTTTGCAATCTCCATACATTCACGTACGGTTTTATTCTGCAAATTCCCTACAAGCCAAAGATTCTTTCAACTCCTAAGGAAAAATTCTAATCCTCGGAACATGCGAACTTTACGTTTCATATCCTAATAACTTTCGGTCGTAACTTGATCCTAACTATAGCTGATTTACAGTCGATCCATTTTTGTCTCGTAATCACTATTCGAAATTCCAAAATCCTAAGTCATCAAAATTACACTCGAAAGGAAACTCCTACTATAACCTAGAGCATTTTATTCAAGCCAATTACTATCGAGTAAAACTTTTAAACACCTCAAACAAGAATTCGATCCTCAAATAGTTCCGCTTCACTTTCCTCGTCTGATCCTGAACTAATATCCTCGCTATAGTTTTTTTTTTCATCTCTCCAAAACTTCCATAAGACTTAAATCTATGCCTTAACTCTCTTTGCCCTTAAATAACATGTGAAACCATACGACTCATTCCTATGAGTCATTTTTTCCTCTAAGCTCAACACGCGCGGTGTATCAAGAACAATCTTCACATGCAGATACAAACCCCGAGAACCCCAGCCTTGCCCGTTTAACTATATCAATAATCCTAAACTAAACGAAACATATTACAACGCAACGCATACATTAATATCAAAACATCGTAGTTCTTACATAGTATTTCCATAGCAAAATACGTAATACAGATCAAATAATAACATTGCTAATATACAACTGTTCTGTAATACATACTAAAGCCCCCAAACGTTACAACGACTAACAAACTAAGCACCATTGGCCCTCAACCGGCCACATCTTTGCCCTCGCAACAGTCCCTGACTGGAACATCAAACGTTCCAGGGGCATAGCGCTGGTTAGATGATAAAACATCTAAATGACGGTATGAAATAGTTTATACAATGCATGATAGACACGAACATGGCATACTCAGACAAACGAAAATATGCAAGACACGTCTAACTTGAGAAATCTCCCTGATACCCCTGATAAATCCAACTACACCATTAAGACCCTCAAGATTAGTACTCTTCATTTGGTCCTTGAAACTTCTAAAAAAATACTGTTTTGACCTCCCTCGGGTAATTTTAGAAAATTACACTTAGACCCGATTGATCATTTTGACCTTAAATCCATTCGTTTCAACTCGAAATCCCTTAAGGGTTGTTCTATACGTAAGATATTAGTCCTTGACACGCTCCATTGACTTTTCGGATGTCTCTAACGTCGATTCAATTTTCTCAGCCTAGTTGACAGCTATACCAAAAACTGTTCCCGATTCAATTTCTTTCATCACTAAAAATCATAATTCGAATCACTTGTCGATACTGTACAATTTTCTTTGGCTATCTAAGCTCCGGGTTACTCCCTCCGACTGATTTGATCGTCTAAAACTGCGTTAGTGTGTCATATAGCCTTATTCTTTCGATAATTTCAGTTTTACCCTTCATTAAATATCATTTATACTCTTAATAATTTCACGGGTATTACACAGGTGCTACAAAGTTCATAATGAACTTGCTCTTTAGCGGAGCACCTGAAGCAACTTGATATCAACCAACGAGTAGTAAAGCAACTTGGTGGCGTAGAAAGTTGGGAATGGAAGATGGATACTAAAACATTATCAATTAGATGGTACTATTGTCCCATTACTCTTCGTGTTATCCAGTAAGAGCTCAAGGTATGAGGCTAAAGATGTTTGGACATTAGATTAGTGATGTCAAATGGGTTGACTTTGTTCGAGCTTGCTATTAACATTAAATAAGTGGGCAAAGTTGAGCTTAACTTGTTCTTGGGACAAGCATAGCCTAAACCTGGCTTCTTAACACAAAATAGAGTTGGGCTTACCCTACGAGTTTCCTTATAATGGATAAATGAGGCTAACTTGTCGAGTTCCCAAGTCAAGCTAGGTCAAAGATCACAAGCCTTAACAGGGTAAGCTTAACAAAAGTTTGTCAATTCTATCAATTTTTAAAATAGTTTGAAAATAAAATTAAAATTATATTTCTTTAATTAATGTATAATATGCAAGTGTTGACTGGGTGCACTGTGACGCTCTTCTAACTTCTTTTCCATTTGGTACGAGCCCCTCACCTCGCAACAAATGGGCCTCCTTGAGTGGTTCAACCTCTATTTTCCTTTTGACGACCTGGGTTTGCACTTGGGTTAGTGTTCGAACTGCATCAACGAGTTACATGGCAGTCTTCTCTAATGCCTCCTGACGTTGCTGCCAAGTCTAAACCATCTCTAATATAACGATGGGGGCCATGGGTTAGCCTCGTGGGGGAACCCCAACAGTGCTAGGAGAATAGGAGCAATTTGCAAAACACCTTGTGACTAGTTGGCATGGCTCTCCTGCTGATTGGCTTTCGCCTCAGAACTCTTTACATTCCTTCCTCTAGCCACTGTCATCGATCCGAGTGGGCCCTCATTCTAATGCCAAAATATCGACGTTCGGAATCGGTCGATCGCGGTTTGTCAGCCTGCACTGAGAGAATAAACCCAAATACAAAGGAAAGAAACGAACAAAACAAATGGCAAGCTGCACGTAGGAAAGTTTTACGTAATTTGACCGGAATGATGTCTAGTCCATGATTGTTCTCTAGTTATTACGGCAGAGTAACAGTATATTATTACTCGTCCTCCCTTTACAATGGTTTTTCGACCCCTATTTATAGTGTGAGGTGTTTACAATTTGAATAATCTACCAAATAGAAAGATAAGATCACGTTAATTAAGTTCCCCTATCAATTCCTCGTAGTCAGGAATAGATTCCGCTTTTATAGGGATTTGATTTATTTTGACTTGGAAATGTTGACTTCTTCTCTTTAGGCTGTGATGGATTTCCGATAAACTCGTGAATATCGTGTTAAACGAGTTTAGTGAGCTCGTAGAAAGCTGGGCACGCAGCTCGCTGCTCATGCCATTTCGCAACCAGAATTTAATGTAGGGACATGTGACTTCGATTCACCTTAGGCTGACCGGGTTTCGAATGGTCGAGCTAGCCTTTTGGGTTGTTTTCGGCTAGCCCAACACGGTCTAAAAATACACATAACACTAGGCCCCCAGCTCTTAGTGCGACCTGCGGACTGAGAGTTGATGTATGCTGATTGAAGTACGCTATACTAGTTGTCGATCTGCCTTTCTGACTTCTGCCTAATCATTTCAAATCACGTCGTTTCGTACTACACATTTTGTTTGTACCGCATTTAATGCTCACGTCTTTCATAATTGTCATACAATCATTGTGCGGGCCCCACAGCTTTCGTGCAGCCATTAGATTTAGGGCAAATCATCAATCGGGTGATCTGATGGCCAAACAGACAAAGCTATATATAAATGAGAGAGAATTGCATTCCCTCTCTCCATGTCATTTGAAAATATTTCTTCTCTCTCATGTGTTATTCTTCTTCCTCTCGACTCCGAAACTCCATTGTCGGCTACCTCAAAGCATTTTGTTTTCCCCTTCGAAGATCATTGTTGTGTTTCCACTAGATATTGCCTCTCACTTGCAGCTTTTACAACAATCAATTGGAACGGTAAGATTTTTGTAGGTCGCTAACTCGTTATATAGCCTCTCTAATTTCTCCCTTCAAAATTTATTTCCATACATCACCTCCTAGTGATGGTTGTCTTTTAGAGTGTTTGATGAGGTGCTGTTTAGGCCGTCAGGCCAAACAACCATAGGGGTGGCTTTATTTTGCTTTAGAGGTCTAACGGGCTAGTAGACTTAGCCCCCCTGCCTTGAGCAGTTCCCTTGTTGTAAAGTGCGCGACCTGATAGATAGGAAATGTCCATAGGATTTTTAGCTCATGGGGACTGGTCTACTTCTGGCAAACTGACTCTAACTTTATTGTAGATGTCCTCCCAAGGTCAAAGGCGCCACAACTACAAAATAAAGGATATGGACACTTCGATCTCCTCGGAGCTGTGTGAAGGATGGACGAAAACTGTACAAGAGATGACCTCTCACTTCATTGAGGTTGCTGAAGGAACTGCCACATCCTTCGACCATGTCGAGAGCCAACGAACTTCTGAGGAGCGCGCAACTCGTGAGATGTTCAAACACTACCCTTCCAATTTGACTTTTGATGATCTCAAGTCGTGTGCGAGGGAGTACTACTTGCCCTCTAGCTGCCGTGTGATGGTCCCATCACTAAAAGACCATGTAGCCTTCCCCAGCATTTAGAGTATGGGCTTAGGTTCTTAATCCTCCCATACCTAGTAGATCTTTTAAATGACCTCAAACTTTCTTCTTTTCAACTTACCCTAAACACATATGCTCAACTTACCTCATTAACGATCTTATTTTTGAAGGAGGGTCGTTCCCCCCCCCTCACCCAAAATCATTAGAAGCCTTTACTCCTTTAAGAGTGCCAAGGATGGACTTTACTAGGTAACAGCTTGACCTTCTGACTTCAAGGGACTCCTCCCCCAGGGTAAGGCTAAGGGTAAATCCAATGTGGGAGACTACAAAACCCATTGGTTTTTCATCTCTTACTTCTCCTTCTTTAGCCTCAAAAACTTCAGCTTTGTGCTCATGCCCAGTAAGCGAGCTTTAACTCTCACCGTCTTTTTCTTCTCTTTCTCTCTATCATTATTATACATATATTAAAATTTCTCCATTTCGCAGGTGTTACCGACAGAAACCCGAGCTTACCAAAGTTGAAGCTAAGAGGCTTAGAGCACTTGCTCAAAAGAAGATAGATGACAACGACGTAAAACTCACCCACTACTTACTGCGTGAGTGTCAGCTCGCCCCCTCCTCGACATTAAGACCATCGACGAAAAGAGAGACATCAGAGTCCAAGGCCAATGGGACATTAAATCCGTCTTCAAAGAGGTCGACGTAAGCGAAAGCCTAGGCCAGGAAGTAACGGTAAGTTCGAAGATGGTGAAGCTAAAACTCTACAAGCCCGTAAAGTTTGTGAGCTCCCATGTCACTGCCTCATTGCTCTCGCCTATCATCATTTCCCAAGGAGAGGAGTCTCAATCAAGGGGACTCCATAAGGTAACTAATGTTATTCTTTCGAGCTCTACTTCCACGGCAGTGAATATACAGATTTCACCGGAATTGGTTCCTATTGCGGTCGTTGTTACAGCTGATCGTGAGAACGTTCCTGCATGCGAGGTATGATCTGATGCTCATGAGGAGGCTCTTGTTAATGAGACCCGAGCCACCCCTGCCACTGGAAACAAAAGGAAACCCTCTTACACCTCATTTTCTTCCCAACAAACTCAATCGGATAAGAGAAAGAAGGTAGCTGCTTCTTTTGAGAGGGTCGCGTCTGAGGTCGTGTTTGGGGGCCGGGGGGTCGTACTTCGATTTCCTTCTCGATGGCTTGGATGAGGTCCTGGGCAATTCTACCAGGACTTTAGACAATGAGGAGCTGTCAGGTGAAATGCTCTCAATTTACATAGCTCATTTACAGCTTCCTGGTAGGAATCTTTGCCTAGTCTCGACTTAGTGCCTTTCCTTCTTCAGAAGCTAACTATTTATGCCTTCCAGGCTTCCCTTGGTGCCTTGAAACAGAAGGAAGAGATCGCCCAATTTGTCAAGGATAAAGAAAAACTCTTGGCTACAGCAAAGATGCTCAGGAAAGACAAGAGAAAATTGGAAGATAACTTGGCCTTCTTGACTAATGAATCCCAAAGGGCTTGGAATATCGCCCAAGGCTTCGAGGATTGGGTGAGGAAGGCTGAGGGGGCTAAGAAGGAGGCTAAGGACCAGCTAGCCCGTGAGAAAGCAACTTACGACATAGGTCTTTCCTCCTTCACTTTGAAGCTCAACAAAGCTGACGCGGAGTTGAGCAAGACGTGAGAGGAGTTGGAGCTGGCGGTGCAGCGAGCTAACGTTACACTGAAAAATGATGAGGCATCCAAAAAGGAAGCTGAGCAGGCCAGAGAAGAGGTCACACGAGTAAAGGCAGGGGTCGAAGCCTAGGTGTCCAAGAAGTGTGAGGAGGTTGAGTCCGAGACCTACAACCAGTTCCTTTGCACCTTGTGGGAGAAACACCCTGAGCTGGACTTCTCCTTTTTTAGTGAAGAAGCGATGGAGAAGGTGAAGAAGTTCAACACCGAGGCTGTAGGCAAGGAGGTCACCCAAGCTCACTCCGTTTCGAACCCAGTGGAGGTTGACCTACCTTTTGAGGGAACCTTGGACCACGCTCAGCAAGATGCGCCTCTTCCGAGTTGATATTCCTGAGGCCGCTAGAGCTTCATACTTCATTCTTTCTGTTTTTTTTTTTTTTTATGTACTAGCTCTTGATATATGAACAAATTACTTTGTTTGTTGCTTGAACTTTTCTTAGTGTAATTTTGACTATCAACTGAAAGTGAAACACAACAAGCACGTTTAATATCTATTTCAAAAGTAAATTTAACTCAAACCTCACGAGCTAAATAGGTTACAGATATAAACTCCCAAGTTAATTCGAATGTGCATTATCTCACAATTCAAAGGCTAAGTAATTACGGGTAATAATAATTAGAAAGGCCGAGTTGCGTGTCCAGTAGGTCGTCAGTAATATGTAGGCAAGCGAGAACAGACCCCGGCTAACACATCATACCTAGGCAGAAACTTAATTGAATTATATTATGTTGCCAAGTTATATATCCAGGTAGATCTCAATTCGATCTCAGATAACATACCATGGCTTTAGGAATTGAACGAAGTCAAGATGAATGCCCAAGCAAGTCGCAAACCATGATTCCTTGATCAAGATGAGAGGATTACAGCTAACAAACCATGACTTAAGAATTTAGTGAAGTTAAGATGAACACCCAGATGAGTCGCAAGCCATGACTTCTTAGCCAAGATGAGATGACCCTAGCTAGTGAACCATGACTTATAAGTTTTTAGTCGAAATGGTTGCTCAGTAAGCGCCAAACCATGACATTGCGGTCAAGGTGAATGGGTTCTAACTCGCAAACCACAGCCTAAGGCGAGGATTAAGATGGATGCTCAAATAAGTCACAAACCACAGTACATAGGCCAAGTTGAATGAGCCCCAACTTGTAAACCATAGCCTTTCAACCCCGAATTAGTCTTATTTCTTGCTTCTTACTTTTAACAAAAGATGGACATAATAAGATTTGACAGCAATAATCAGGAATTAAATTTATTAAAAAAGTAATGTCAGAGTAAATAGAACATCAATCAATAACTAATACTAAACATAGAAAGAATGTCGTTTATCAAAAACATGGTCTGAGGTGCTCTGCATTCCAAGCTCATGGGACTTTGGCTTCATCCATGCTAGTCAGATGATACACACCATTCCCTAGGTTTTCTTTGATAATATAGGGGCCTTCTCAGTTCTGGCCTAGTGTCCATTCGCTCGCCTTGCGAGCTCCAAGAAGAACAAGGCACAACACAAGATCACCGATGTTATAGCACCGAACCCAAACCCTTCTAATGTAATACCTCGCGACCTCCTGTTGATAGGTGCTCATCCTCATGCAAGCTAGCTCCCTTGCCTCCTCGAGTAAATCAAGGTTTGCAGCTAGTAGCTGGTTGTTATTCTCTGAGTCGAATGTGGCTCTTCGCTGACTGCTTACTTCATATTTCGCTGGGATCATGGCCTTGATATTTTACTCTTGAAAAATAAAGTAGTTTTGATAATGACTAAATGGAAATCAATCTTTAAATCTATGAATGAGTTTGAAGCAAAGTTTATGAAAATCAATCTTGAATTCTATAAAGAGTAAGGTTGAGTGTGTTTAAATTCAAAATGAATATCTTTTTGATAATCTCAACTTGCTTTCAAAAGAAACAAATTTAGGAAATGTCAAGTGTTCAAATTTTCAAAATGGATAGTCGACTATGTGTATAAGTGTTGTCGACTATGCCTATGGATAGTCAACTACATGCCTAAGTGCTATTGACTATGCCTGTGGATAGGCAACTATGGGTCTATGATCTGTCAACTATATCTTGTTATGTCGACTATTGTGTTGGTTCTGTCGACTACCAAAATTGCTCTATCTACTATCTATGTGCATGATGTTATATATTTTCTTCATACTTTTTGATCTGTTGACTATGGATATGGTTTTGTCGACTATGTCTTGTTTTGTTACTTGACTCTGTTGACTATCCATTTTATGATCTGTCGACTATCTCTTTTCGTAGAAAGCTTCCAACGTCTAGTTTTTCAAATCACAACGATCACAAACAGCTAGTTTTGGCAAAGCTTTTAGGAAGCCTATAAATACAACTCAATGATGATTAAGAGAAGGCTAATGGACGGGAATGAAATAATTTGAGCTTACTGTTACTCTCGTTTGTATTTACAGTGATTGTACTTCATTTTTTTCTCTCTTCAAGGCTTTGATCTAAATTTGTATTAATTCATTCAAGCCTTGTTTTATATTTTGAGAGACACTGTAACTAAGAGATTTATCTCTTAGATCCTCTCTTTATTACACTTCTTATATTTTCTAACTTGTGTAGCTAGAGGGCCCATTTAAGTGGGAGGTTTTGTAATTTTTCTAGTCACAGACTAGAGGGCTTACTTATATAAGTAGGAAGTTGTATTTCCTAACTTGTGTAACTAGAAGGCCTATTTCTATAAGCAGGAGATTTTATTGAATTGATTTAAAATTCTTAGTGGGAGGTAAGGTAGTGGATTAGGTTTGATTTAAGCGGAACCACTATAAATCATTTATGTCATTTATCCTTCTTACTTTACATTCATTGAGCTTTACATTTGTCATTTCATATGTTCTATGTTTTAAATCACTAAAACCTCAATTGAGTCACAAAGATTTCAAGTTCTATCGAGTTTTTAAAATAACCAATTCACCCCCCTCTTGGTGTGTGCCATAGCACCTCCCGGTCTAACAATTGGTATAAAAGCCTAACTCCTTGTTTCAAGGTTTAACAATCTAAGAAGAAATCCATGTAACTTAAAGAAGGTTATCCTACTAATGTGGCATCGTACTTTAATGGTTCTTTTTATGATTTTTGGAGAAAAATAATTTGTATTTACTTGTAATCCATTGATTTTAATTTGTGGTATATTGTAGAAAAAGGATTTGTTTCAAAACCAAAATCCATTTGGAGTTAAGATGATAAAAATCATTTTGTTTTAAATATCAAAGCCATGAAAATTTTGCATTAAGCTCTACATGAAAATGTTTATGCAAAAATTTCTAAGTGCTCTAATGCTAAAGATATTTTGAATTCTCTTGATTCAATTTATCTTACAAATCAATCTTGTGAGAATGTTGATAATAGTGTAAAGGTTGAAAATCCCTTGAATTATCAACAAAGAAAAGAGAAAGAAAGCTCAAATTTCATCTTGTGCTTCATCGCTCAAGAAAAAGAGAAAGTAACCTCTACTTCTACTCTTGTTATTAATATTGATCACAAGTCTAGTTCTTCGTATGCTAAAAATGATGATCATGATACTTTTTCAAATGAAGAGTTATTGAATGCTTTTAATGATTTATATGTCAATGTTGAAAAACTGTGTTTGAAAAAACAAAATTCTTCAAAAATAATTATATTTATTATCAAATGAATTGGAAGTTTTGAGATCAAAGAATGAATATTTGCTTGTTTCTAATAAAGAATTTTCATTGGAAAAAGTTTTGGAAGAATTTGAATTGAATTAAATGAGAAATCCATTTTAAAAGAAGAGATTACAAATTCATATAATCATAACAAAGATGTTGAAATTGTTCATAGTCCAAGAGCTAATGTCAAAAGCTCATCTTTTCACACATCTCTCATGATATTAAATGTTTTTATTGTTGTAAATTAGGCCATATTGCATTTTGTTATCCTTTTAAAATGAAATCAACTAGTGGTCTTAAAATGTTATGGATTCATAAGGGAACTAAACTATCAAGTGTTTCTCATACTAAACCCCAAGGATCCAAGCAAGTTTTGATACCAAAGAATTCTCATGTAAATAGAATCGTTCATAAAGATAAAAAGAAAACCAATTTCATATAAAGTAAACAAAAGTCATTTGCTTCACATTCTAACTGTTGGTATAAACAAAGGCTTTGAAAGAAGCAATCCACATAGATTTAAACAAATTTGGGTTCCTAAGAAGGAGTTCTATACTAACAATGGTGAACCCAACGTGGTTTGGGCACCAAAGGCTTGTGGATAGTTATTTTTGCAGGTTGCTTGATATTAAAATGATACTCAAAAGTAAATTTTTTATGGATGGATCAAGCATGAAGGAAAAAAAAGGATGAAAAATATATTCAACCCCAAATGATGAATTGCACCAAGAGTAAGAGATATTTAAATTTTATCCTGGTGGTATATTTCCTAAACTCTATATTTATGAGTTTTTATGATAATGAATTATGAGTTTGTCATTTATGATTTTGTTGAAAACTTATATTGATTTCTAAATTTAGGAGAGAGTTATAGTGTTGTGATATATGCATTGAATAAGGGGGAGAATAGAATTTATTGGTATGTGCTAGAAAATGTGTTTGTGGTAAATGGCCTTAAAACATAACTTGATCAGTGTTACCGATTATGTGATATGAATCGTAATGAATGTATTGATGTTAATTCTTGTAAGGTTACATGTCTAACAACAAATGAGACAAAAATAATAGGTAATAGGATTGAAAATGTGTATAGATTTATCCTTATCTGGTATAGAAAAATGTCTTGTATCATCTATTACTCAAAATTCTTGGATATGGCATAATAGGCTAAGGCATACTAGTATGATTGACATTAATGAATTATGCAAATATGATCTTATTAGAGGATTGCCTAATGTCAAATATGAAAGAAATCACATTTGTGAGGCATGTATGAAAGGCAAATAAATAAGGATATCATTTAAGCCTATAAATGAAGTTTCAACCTCTAGACCTCTAACATTACCTCATTTAGATCTTGTTGGACCTATGAGAATCCAAAGCTTAGATGGAAAACATTATACTTTTGTCGTTATAGATGACTATTCTAGATTCAATTGGAAATGTTTCTTACTTCAAAAAGGTCAAATGTTTAGACAATTTGAAATCTTTTGATAAAGGTGTATATATATTTCAAAAAATTAGAAGCAATCATTGGGAAATTTTGAAATGAACAATTCAAGCACTATTGTAAGGAAAATGATATTGATCATAATTTTTCTAATGTTAGAACAAAATGAGGTAGTTGAGAAAAAAAGTAGATCTTTACAAGAAATGGTTAGAATTGTGCTATTAACTAAAATCTTTTGATCTAAACCATTAACACCTCATGTTACATGTTGAATAAGGATTCCATAAAGCCTATCTTAAAGAAAGTCCTTATGAATTATATGAAGAAGAAAACCATCCTTTTCGAGAAAAAGGAAATATGGGCAAAATAATGAGATCATAGAAGATTCTTCTAAAGAAATAAGAACTAGATCATCAAATTAGAATGAATGTCAATGAGCAGTATTATTTCTCAAATACAACCTAAAAATCTAAAGAAGGCCTTGAATGATGAAAATTGGATCATTGCCATGAAGAGCTAAATCAATTTGAAATAAATGAAATGTGGCAATTGGTTCCAAGACCTAAGGATCACCCAACTATAGTAATCAAATGGGTGCTTATGAACAAAATTACAATTAAAGTTAGATTAGTAGCTCAAGGCTATAATCAAGGAAAATGAATAGATTATAATAAAACCTATTCCCTAGTGGCTAGATTAGAAGTCTTAAGAATATTGTTGGCATTTGCATGCCACAAGAACTTTAAGCTATTTCAAATGAATGTTAAAAGTGTATTTTGAATAGATATAAACAAGGATATTTTATGAGTCCAAATTTATGGACATCATTTTTTGGTTCAACAAATAAATGTCTTCTTAAAGAATTCAATATTCTTGAAAGCAAATCATTAGCCACTCCTATGAGTAGTGCATCATACCTAAACAAAGATAAGCTAAGTAAAGTTATAATGAATAACAAATTATATATATGGTGGCGTGTGTCACACCTCTTCACAAGATTCATAGCTTCTTACTTCATGATAGGCCAGTAGAATCCCTGTCGAAGTGCCTTTTGAGCCAAGGACAGCCCCCCAGCGTGATTGTCACAATGACCTACATAAATCTCCTTGAGAACTGCCTGGCAATCAGGGCCATCAATGCACCTCGAAAGCGAGGTTGTAAACCCCTTTTTGTAAAGCATATCATCATCAAAGCAGTATCTTGTTGCTCGAGCTCGCATACGACATGCTTCTATCTTATCACCTGACAACTTTCCCTTCTGTAGATAGTTAACAATGGGACTCATCCACGAGTCCGGGCTCACAACAATTTCCTTGTCCTCCTGTGCTCGGTGCTGCCAAGAACTCTATTAGGATGGCTCCCAGGGAGTCTGCATCTTGGGCTAACGCCAAGAAAGCTAGAGCCTCGGTGTGAGAGTTCTGGTCTCTCGGCACCTAATTCACCTCGCATTCTTCGAAAATGCTCATTAGATCCCAAACTTTCTGAAGCTAGGCCACCATCTTCGAGCCTTTCGCCTAATATTCACCTCGTATCTGACATACCACAACCTGAGAATCACTAAAGACCGTTAGATGCTCTGTTTTCACCTCTCTCGCCAGGCGCAATCCTGCCAATAGTGCCTCATACTCCGTTTCATTATTGGTTGCTTTAAATCCAAATCTCAACGCATATGGAATTTTGTGCCCCTCCGGGTTTATCAGGGATTCAAAAGTACCCTAGCTCCAGCTCCAGCTCCAGCTCCAACTCCTTACTCGCTAGAAGACCCATCTATATACAATTCCCAAGATGGACTTCCTGTAGGCCCGACCTCTTCTTCTACTAGGCCCTTAAATTCAACAACAAAGTCTGCCAGCACTTGCCCCTTCATAGCCATCATTAACCTGTATTCTATATTGAACTAGGCAAGCTCAACTGTCCATTTCAGCAAACGGTCGGATGTGTCTGGGTTTTGCAGGACCTACTTCAATTGATACTTGGTCATAACTTCAATCTCATGTGCTTAGAAATAAGGTCGCAGCTTCCTTGAGGCCACCACTAGACAATAAGCGAGCTTTTCCACAAGGGCGTACCTTATTTTAGCATCTAATAATCTCTAACTTACGTAGTACACTGGGTGTTACGCCCTGTCCTGCTCTCATACTAAAACCGCACTAATGGCATGTTGAGACACCTCAAGATAAACAATTAGCTTTTCTCCTTCTATTGGCTTGGATAGGAGCGTAGCTTGCTTAATATACTCATTTATCTACTGAAAAGTGACATTCCTCGGTCCATTGGAACTTTCTCGCCTATTTTAGCATGTCAAAGAATGTAACACATCTATCAGTAGCTTTGGAGACAAACTTGTTAAGAGTTGCGACCTAGCTGATGAGGCTTCGCACATCCTTTATTCCAGTTGATATCTCATGTTAAGCAGAGCTCGCATCTTCTTGGGGTTGACCTCAATCCCCTTTTCATCCACCATGAAGCCCAAGAATTTCCCAAAAGCTACACCAAACGTGCATTTGAGCAAATTCAGCTTCATTTGATACTTCCTCAGAATGTGGAACATCTCTTCCAGGTTGCGTACATGGTCGGCAACCTGTTTTAACTTCCCTAGCATATCATATCTATATATACCTTCGTGGTTTTCCCAATCAAATCCTCAACATCATATTAACTAGACGTTGGTAGGTCGTTCCTATGTTCTTCATTCTGAAAGGCATCACCTTATTACAATATAACCCACAATCCGTGACGAATGAGGTATGCTCCTCATCCTCAAGGTTCATGGGAATCTGGTTATACCCCGAGTACGCATCATTGAAACTAAGCATCTGGTGACTAGTCGTTGCATCCACAAGTTGATTTATTCTTGGCATAGGGAAACTGTCATTCGAGCATGCCTTGTTCAAATCCGTGAAGTCAATCCAAGTCCTCCACTTCCCATTATTCTTCTTCACAATGACTGAGTTTGCTACCCAGACCGGATAACCGGATTCTCTGATGAATTTATTGGCCAAAAGCTTATCCACTTTTTCTTTTAGGGTTGCATAACGCTTTGCGGTCATAGGCATCCTCTTCTGGCAAACTGGCCTATGGTTGGAGTCTATGTTAAGCCAATGTAACATCACATTCAGGTCTATCCCCACCATATCCTCATGATTCCAGACGAACATATCTAGATTTGGCTTAAGAAAATCAACCAGCTAGGTCTTTACCTCAGGGGAGAGGTCCTTACCTAGCTTGAGACACCTCTCAGCATCTGTGTCACTAACCACAACATCTTCCAGCTCGCCTACCGGGCCGGTAGCTCAGTCACAGTCCACATAACGTGTATCCAAGTCGAGGCTGACTCCCCTCTCACTTATGACTTGTGGTCCCCCTCCTGAGACAACATTGACTTTCTTTCCTTTCAACCCCATTTTTACCGCATCTTCGTAGCAACGTCTTGCCAAGTACTGCTCGCCTCTTATGCACACAATCTCATTCAGTTTGATTACTAGAGCTCTGGTTGAGACAACTAGATTTAGGTCGTTCATTACGGGCCTAACGATAACGACGTTGTATGCTGAGGGGCAGTCGATAATCAAGAAGTCCGTCATCACAGTAGCTTGGCGATCCGAATCCCCAACCGTGAGTGGGTGCCTAATGCGTCCCATCAGAGTCACTACATCTCTAGTGAAACCATAAAACAGTTCTAAGGATGCCATCAACTGATCTAGCCAGGCTCCTCTAGTCGAAGCATCCCTTGTACATCATATTCACTAAGCTGCCTGAGTCTACCATAATTCTCCACACTTTAGCATTATCAATTCGAGCTCGAACCACAAAAGCGTCATTATGAGGCCAGTGCACATTTCTAGTATCTTTTTATGTGAAAACGATGTCGTTTAAGGCTGCTCGACGGTCCCTCCTGTCCGCCATATCCGACGAGCAGAAGGTAACCGACCTCCTGTACATAACGTTCATGTGATCTGTTAGGAGATCCTATGACATGAGGCCCACCATGAATAGTAAAAATAGTTCTTACTATAGGTATTCAATCCTGCTCGGGAGCTTGACAAGGCTCTGGTTGAGCTGGCTGCTGGTGCTGCTGATTTACAAGTCACACCACATAATCACGCAAGCAACTTCTCCTGATCAATTCCTCAATCGTGTCTTTCAATGCCCAACACTCGAAGGTGTTATGTCTTATCTCGTTTTGGTAGGCACAGAACTTGTCCTTACTCCTGAATTTGTTGGGAGTCCTTATAGGATTAGACCTCCCAAAATCCTCCTTGTTCTACTCAACAGTGAAAATCCTGTCTTGAGTGTCAGACAAGATAGTGTAGTTCTCATAGCAACCTTGGCGCAGAGGTCGCTCGTCTCTCAACTCATTCCTGGCCCTCTTAGTAATATAATCGTTAGAATTTCCTCCCTGGCCCCCTTTGTCATTGTCCCATTACCCCTCTTCTTGCTCTGGTTGGTGCTTCCAGCTTCATGCTTTTGGTTACCCAGCTTCTTCTAGCCAAAAATCTCCTCTCATCTGATCTCATTTGCAGCTCATTCGTAGAACTCACCCTGGTCCCTCACGGGGGATTTGTAGATGCTCTCATAGAGCTTCCCATCCTTCTGAACTCAAGCAGATATCGCAATCAAAATACTCTCTTCCGATAGGTTCTCAACATTATTAACCTTACGCTTGAACCTCTCAACGTAATCCTTCAAGGAATCGCTGGACCGTTGGAACATCGTAGTAACATGACATGACGGAGCGAGCTTCCTCCTAAGCGATCTATACCGACTGATAAACTTCCTCTGACTCTTATCCCACCTATAAATATTGTGAGGATGGAGACTCCTTAGCTAGGTCTGAGGTATATCTCCCAAGGTTACGGGGAAGACATGACATTTCACCAAAGAACTAGAAGTCTTGAGGTCCATTTGGACGTTGAAAGAATCCAGATGGTCGTATGGATCGCCATCTCGATTATACTGAGGGATATTTGAGATTTTGAATCTGCGAGCGAGATGATTCAATTCGATTTCCCTGGAAAACGAGGTCTTCTCTCCATGGCTTTCCCTCCTATCATGAACCCCATATCTCACCTCCAACTATTGGACTGTCTGCAATAACTCCTCCACGGTTGGGTCCTGATCCATAGCTAGCCTGCTAGGGGACCATCTATTCCATCTGGCATCTCGCTCTGGTGAATGGCGATCTTGCGATCTACGTCGCCTCCTATTTCCAAGGTTTAGGGAGTTGCGATGTGGGATGCAACTCGGACTTCCCCACTCCAAACTTTCTTCTCAGTGCGAATCTCCACATCGATGATCTCCTCCATGATCTTCTTCGCATGGGAGGTTTCATCAGCGCGATCTCACGACAACTTTCACCTTGACTCACCATCACTCTCCGACCTGAGGGGTAGGCCTCCATTCCATTCTTATGGGGTCGTTGTTCCTCTAATCTTCTCAATCGCTAATTAAAGGAATATGTTAACCTAGCGCGCTATGACGTTCTTCTAACTTCTCTTCCATCTGGTACGAGCCCCTTATCTTGCGGCGGACGGGTCTTCCAGAGTGGTTCACCCTTTATTTTCTTTTGGACGACCTAGGTTAGCATCCCAACTGCATCAATGAGTTGCATGACCGTGTTCTCTAACTCTTCTTGAAGTTCCTTCCAAGTTTGAACCATCTCTATTGTAGCGATGGGGGCCACAAGTTGCCTCGTCGGGGAACCCCAATTGTAGCCCTTACTGCTCAGAGAACTGGAGCGGTTGGCGAAACACCCCATGACTGGTTGGCATGGCTCTCTTGCTGATCAACTTTCGCCTCAAAACTCCTTACATTCCTTTCTCTAGCCATTGTTATCAATCAGAGCGGGCCCTCCTTTTAGCGCCAAAATGTCGACGTTCAGAATCGGTCGACCGTGGTTCGTCATCCACATTGAGAGAATAAACACAAATACAAAGGAAAGAAACGAACATAACAAATGACAAGTTGCACCCAGGAAAGTTTTACATGGTTCAACCAAAATGATGTCTAATCCATGACTGTTCTCTAATTATTCTAGCAGAGTGACAGTATATTATTACTCGTCCTCCCTTACAACGATTTTTTGACCCATATTTATAGTGTGAGGTATTTACAATTTGAATAATCTACCAAATAGAAAGATAAGATCTCGTTAATTGAGTTCCCTTATCAATTCCTCGTAATCAGGAATGGATTCCGCTTTTATAGGGATTTGATTTATTTTGAATTGGGATGGTTGACTTCTTCTCTGTCAGGTTGTGATGGGTTTTCGATAAGCCCGCGAATGTCGCGTTAAGCGAGTTGAGAAAGCTCGCGGGAAGCTGGGCATGCAACTCACTGCTCATGCCATTCTGTGACTTGAATTTGATGTAGGGACTTGTGACTTCAATTCGCCTTGGGCTGACAAGGCTTTAGATGGTCGGGCTGGCCTTTTGGGGCAATTTTGGCCCGCCAAATGCGGTCTGAAAATACACATAATAGTATATTTATACATATTAATAAAAGACATATTTATCATCATTTATAAACTCTCCAGTTTTCTATATGAATGAATCCCTAAATCTTTTGTTTGAGAATCATATTATCAAGATGTTGAGACTGTATGACAGGATACTCTAGTGATAGGATTTCTTAAATTATTCCTGATCATTAGATTAATCGGATGGGGACTGTATTTAATCGAGTATGGATTAACATAATATTTACTACCTTATTCAACATGAGATACTTATAGGATGATGGCGTGTCACATGCCATGTGACATGGTAATGTATCTAGTAAGCCAGTGGATGGTTGTTGAGGAACAATGAACTAAATGTAACATTGATAACTGATAACATAGCATTGTGGATAATGATTAAGTCGTATAGTTACAATGGTATAGTTGATCCCTAAATTTAAGATAACACGATTGTTTTGTATATTGGGGTGCATGATTTGTTAATGCATTAAACCATCCAATTGTTAGGTGGAGAGGTTCATCTATGTGGTTGCGTATTGATGGTATGTAGAGATAGGTGTTGGGAATAGAATCTATCACCCTCGTCGTAACTGATGGGTAAATGTCATATGTGATCTACTGTTAATATGATAGAACAATCATTAGTCAAGGTAGATTGATTATCAGGAAATGTGTTTTCTGAGATGTCATCTAGTCACATTGACGAGGTTAAATGCATAGTTAATGAGTTTCTGAATTTATTATTCCATGGCTCATGTATAGTTAGGACGTTAGGTGATGGAAGGATTATAACATACTGTAATCGTCAACTGTAATAAGTTCACTTGAAATGAGACTTCACTGCCACATATATTTGTCCTGGACTATTGCTATGCGTTATTTAGGACCTATCAAATAATCACTGGGATATGAATAGATTTTTGAGACGGGCTAAGGTGATGGGGGTACCAAAATAGATATTGGTTATTATATCTTATTGATAATGGACAATGGATCTATAAAGTCACACACCATAGCATGTTGCATCTGATATCGACATTGTGCCTCTGATATGTCTTAAGTATCCGGTTTGCTAAGAGTTTGCAAATCGAGCTAAAAAATCTTCTAGATTCAACAGAAGATTCGATTCCCTGGCATGAGGAGTCGACTACCCCAATAGACGACTCTCACACCATCAGCTAGCGGTAGTGCTGTCCACGTGGTAGCTAATTGGGAAAGGTGGTGGGGTGAGATGACAAATGTTATTTAAGGTGTGAATTAAGAAATTACAAAGTATGTTTTACTGTTTGCTTATCTCTATAACTTCTGCTTATGTCTATGTCAATTTATGCAGCAATATATCAACCAAAGCGTGAGTGTCACATAGGGTAATTAAGACACAAGTGCTAGTGATATAAGATCCTCAGTCTAGGACGAGAAGAGGTGAAAGAACGATATTGGGCAGTGCGCTAGGTGTGCCAACCTATAGCTACCACAACGTGAGGTTGATTGGTCTTAGTACAAAAACAATTTCTACACCCCAATCTGACATTGAACTTCAGGTATTCATTCATTGTATTTATGATGAAATAAAGTGTTGGTTAAATATTCAAACTGTGTATGATGTGTGTTTATGTCTTCTATGCGTATTTTATGCATTTAAATTTTACTTACACCACCATAAATGTATGCAATCTGAAGAAATTTATATATTTTAAAAAAAATACAAATTCTTCTCATAAAATATAAATTTTGGATGCAGAAGTTAAAAGTTTTAAAATGAAAACTTTAATTCATTTCCAATTCCACTTTTAAAAGTAGTATTAGATATTATAAATATTTAGAAGTAATAAAAAATACTTTATATTTTGAATTTAAAAGAATGAGATACATATTTATTTATAAATTTATATTTGTTAAAGTGATTTTAGTTTTTTATGCACAAGATATAATTTTTCTCAAGTATGTATGAAATATAAATTATTTGAGATTTATTAATCATCATTGCGAATTTGTGACATTATCTATATAATTTTTAAAATATTAAAATTAAATATAAAAATTTAAATTCAAACTTAAATTATTTATAATTTTATTTGTTTATAAAATTAAAATTTGGTTGGACTTACCAAGCCAAACCCAAAAGCCTACCTTATAAGCTTGGGTCAAGTTGAGCCCTTAGATAGGCATGCCCAAGCCTAAAAAAGTTGGATTCAACCTAACTAAACTCTATATAAATAACAAGTCAATATGAATTGAAATAAATTGTGCGAACATCTATATCTAATGAGTAATGCTATTTGACCACCTAGAAAGCCACCCATGAGACATCGTGATATCTTGTGTTTTATCGAGCAGAAAATTCAATTATTTCAAATTTCTGCCTACTCTATCACTCTTCTTGCGTTGAATTTGCTCTCCATCTCTCACTCGCACTAAAACGAGTCTTTCCCTTCCTCTCATTTCTAGTCGTCGAGTCTCTCCCTTCCTGTAACACCCCGCTTTTCCAAGGCATGTCACTATGCTATGATTCAATATATAAATACATATAATCTTTTCATGATACCTTTTTAACACCTCAAGTACCACATTTCAAAGAAAATCCCCAACATATCATTATAAATGCGAAAACAAAAATCGAAACCTGAAGGATATCATAATTTCATAAAACATCAAACGAACAACATTGTTCTTAATAAGCAACATATTACAATATCCAGAAGGTAAAACAACATGTAAATCTAATTTAGACTTAAGAACCTCATCAACTAAAAACAAACTATGCGTTAGCCATTCTTTTCCCTTTCATGCATCTCAGTTCACCTGGAATGTTGAATATTCCAGTGTCTCGTCTGGGACGCTAAATATCCCCGGGACAAAGTCAAATTAGAAACTGAACCTTCTAAGGAGGGTTTAAAAACAGTTTCATGAATAAATGATGCAAATACATTAACAAACAGATAAGCTAATGTAACTTCCCTGGCAATCCATCAAGGCACAAGAACTATAATACCCCATATATTTTGTGAAGATGCCACGTATTTTAAGTAAATTTCAAATACCGGAAAATATGCTTGAAATGGCAACAAGTGACCGAATCGGTCGTAGGGAGTGCCCTAGAGCTTAGATACCTAAGGACAAAGGTATATTTTTTATGAGCGTCTCGAGGCGAGATTTATGGCGTTGAATGAAATCAAATCAGAGACGATTTTTCGGTTAAGCTAAGTTGTAGCCCGAAAAGACCGAACGATGGTAAGGCTTCCCGAAAATCGTACATACCAAGTAATTTTGAGTTATTAATTTTGAGATTTTAAGTATTTCGATAAATTTGATGTTTGAGGGTATAATTCTAAATTAGAGAAATTATCCAAATGAAAGAATGATGAACTTATGAGCTCAAGTGGTAAAATGTTAAAGTTGAAAACTTGAAATATGGGTCAAAATGTCATTTCAAAGAAGTTGGGAATTAGCTTGGATTTCAAAAGTTAAATCCATTATAGTTTCGGATTTGAAAAGCCATTCAAATATATCTTTGAGTCTTTGGAGTCCATGGCTAAGATTGTGACAAGTGACATAATATGATTGGTTCAAGTAATCTATAAATAAGCACCATGGGTTGTTCACAAATCATTCAAGAGAGTTTTGAAGAGTGAAGCACTCTAAGTGGAGAGGTTGCTCTAGAGAGAGAGAAGGAAGTTCAGCAAGAAGGTGGGAAGAAAGCGACAGAGAACGAGCCTCATTGGAGTAGAGGGTCTTCGTCGGAATTCGTCGAAATTAGTCAGAAAAAAAGTAAGGTAAGTCCAATTTTTTTTTTATAATCCTGTAGAGGGGAAGAGAGGGTCGTGTAGGTTCAAACGGGGGTAAAATCGTAGTTAAAATGAGAAAGTTATGGACGAAATACGAAAACGAGGCGTTGCTGTTCGAAATCTGGTGGCCGCGCGTGAGTTACACGCGCTGGAAAATGGCTGCGCGTGAAGATGCGTGGCCCACCTTTCCAGGGCCCGTGAGGGCGCATGAGAGGCCTATTTTCCTTCAAATTTTTCACTTATACCCCTACTTTAATACCCTTCAACTCTATATAAAAATATTTGAAGTTGGGTTTATCGAAACGCATGTTTTCTTCATAAATCTAGGCCGTTTGCAGTGAAACCGTATCGTCCGAGAGATAAACCAACAAGGTGAGACTCCTATATTCCAAATCCTATTTTTTTTACTTTCCTATGAGAGACTTTTATTGCATGAGACGTGTTTTGTAAACTTCTTGTACGTAAACTTTTGTTATTCTCTTACGTGAATCATGTTGTATATATGAAATGTATTTTTTTGAAAAATATATACTATTGTCTTTTTAACTGTTGCATTTATAAAATTCGGGTGGCCATATTGTTGTACATATTTGTTGTTGGCCGAGGGCAAAAGTCGGATATCCCCCGAGAGGCGCTATCCGTATGCCATCGAGAAAGCTCTCATGGGGAAGACCGTGAGTCTAAGATACGACGGATGTGGTGCTTGCATGAGTTCTATGAGGTCGGGCCGAGGTGGCATGGTTAGGCACCTCCCGAGAGGCGCTATGTGTGCGCCATTGAAAAAGCTCTTGTTGGAGGAGGCTGACATGTTCACGAGGCACTTCGGAGTAATTCTCGTTCTTTTCCTCATGCGTTTTATACTTGTTCATGCATTGATATAAACTGTTTTGGAGTTTCTCACTAGAAGATTCATCTTCTAATTAGACTATGTCCCTAGAATATTTAAACGTTCCAAATTCGACAAACGGGTCGAAGGGAAATGAGGTAGCTGAAGAATAAGTTCAATTTGTTGTATGTAGTATGTTTATCATATCTATGTATGATTTGGATATGTTTAAGACGTTCAGTTATCATTTACGAGAGATGACTTCCTTGTAATACATTTTGTAGATGTTTTGAATAATTTTATAATAAATAAAGTATTATGGTTGTGAACCATATCAGGTTCGATCTACCTTCTACATTTGAAATTCTAACACCTATCTTAGCTATTCGATTATTGGGTTTCTTAAACTGAGAATGTGAAAGATAGGTTTTTTTGGGATATTGTGTGATGTATGACAGTTATTATGATGTGATAAAATTTTTATATTCCCGAAATCCTAAGTTATAACACGCTCAAAAAATTTGGGATGTTACAGTTGGTATCAGAGCGAACCTAAGGAAAAGTTCTCATGTGGGAATTAGATTAGGATTTTTGAAATATTTAGTAGCATACTCTTATTGCTTATTCAAATTGAATTGTGCCATGCCATGATGATTCAATAGATCGCCCTCTCTTCTTGCCAGATGCTGAATACAAGAAGGAACAGGAGCGAGAGAGGCAATGGCGAAGAAAGCAACACCAACCTGCACCCAGGAGGTGTTGTGAAAGGTCAAAGAGATGCATAAGCCGACCTCGATGAAGGCCGAATTGATAGGATCGAGAGAATCTTGAAAGGCATGGCTGAGCGAATTTTGGACTTGCAGCCCGAGCAAAGAACAATAGATTCCTTGGAGAGGTATCTACGACAAAACCATCTAGTGTTTCGAGGAAAACCGACAGAGTAAATTCCTCGCGTTTTTCGGCCAAGTTTCATATCCCACCCAAACCCTGATGAAATTGGCTCAAATTCTCCATAAAAGACCCTCTAGATATGGCGAACAAAAGCCCATTGACCAATCATTCTGAAACACTCTCATATGAGAGAAATCTGATGCCCAAAACCCTTGAAACTTTCAGCCTTTTTATAGGTAAAACTCGACAACCCTCAGGCCAATCAGTGGCCAAGCATGGTCCCCAAGCTTCGGCCTAGGCCTTGCTAGCCCTAGGCAGTTGCAACCGGCCCAGATATGGCCTCCTCGAGGTGGTCATTGGCAGCCATTGGCCATTTGCAGGTTTCACACTTATAGTTTAAAAATTACACTTGGCCCATTTAGCTTTTCCTTTTGCATTTCAACTATTTTCTTGAAGCTTCTAAGTTTTTCAATTATTCCATTAAGACCCATAAGTTCCAAACTTTTCATTCCACCCCAAGAGATTCAAAAAAAATATCATTTAGACCTCCATCAAGCAAGATTAAGAAATTACACTTATGCCCGAATGTATGATTTGACTTTGAATCCTTTTGTTCCATCTCGAAACCACTTCAAGGTTGTTCCTTCTACAAAAATTGAATCCCCTCTGGGTTTCATTGATTTTTCGGATGTCTCTTATGATCATTTGTTCTTTCAAGCTCAATCACAACTGTATCGAAAACCGTATCTATTCTGACCGCTTTCAGTGTCATAAATCTCGTCTCAAAATACTTGTCAATGACATACCTTTTTGTCTTAGATACTTACATTCCTGAGCATTCCTTGCAGGTGATTTGGTCACTCAAAACTATGAGAAATCACACTATAACCTCAAAGCTTTTAAAAATTCTACTTTTGCCCCAAAATAAATTACGCTATAGTCCTTTAGAAATTCTTGGGTATTACAATTCCTCTTTCTTCAGGTCGACAAGTCTCGCCCACCATTTCTCTTTCTTTCGGTCGTTGGTTTGGCTGTTTATCTCTCAATCTCCCGTCTGTGCGACTTTATCTCCGGTGTTTCTTAGGTTCTCTCCGACCCTCTCTCTGTCTCTCCCACAATGATTTTCAACACACATCTATCATATATACGTGTTAATTGGGTTTAGCCAAAATTTTAATGTTAGATCTACAGAGTTTCGCCCGTTGGTTCTTACTAATTTTTTGGTATGTTGGTCGATGGGCCCTTGGATGTCAGGTGATTGCCTCAAATCGTCAGAAACCACTGGCTACAGTGGCTGATGGCGGCTGGTAATGTGTTTTTAAGTTGTGGTCGAAAATTAAAATTCAAATATACGAAAATTCAACTGTTAAATTTTGTCCACTTTTTTGTATATTAATCCTCTTGACTTTGTGTTTCTAATGATAGGCTCTGAACATTGGAATATTTGGCCGACGGTGGTCGTCGGTGACCGCTGGTGGTTGGTTGGTGCTATTTTTGCATGTAAACATAAATTTGTATATTTCCCTTTTTTGTATTTTGGTTTTATTTTTTTTATGGTAATGATAAGATGATTTTGTTGTTGAAATGAAAATTAAAGAACATGATTTGTTTTGAGTCGTAAAAAATAATAATTTATTTTTATATTATATTGTGTGTGCATCCAAATATTAAAAAGGTTTTTTGGGATCTCGTTTGTGAATGACAGAGAGAACCGGGTTTATATAACAAGGTCGACAAACAAAATTCATCTATTGTCGACACCAAGGGAGACAGATTACAAGATGTGTTAAAAGAGAATCATGATTTGTTATATATCTTTTTCTATTGATTTTTTATGTTATGTTTTAATTTTTTAAAAATAAAAATTTTAACGTATCATTTGATAATTTTAGGTTGTTCAGATTTATTTATTGATTTTAATATATTGAAAATAAATTAAATATGATTTTATTTGTATTATTTTTTCATTATTAATAAGTATTAACATGATTTTTGTTTTTTATTAATTAATTTTAATAAATTAAAGGATATCACTTACATTATTAAATAGAGGCTTTGTAGAATGAATATGAATTAAAGGTTATTTATATGAAAATTATTTAAAATAATATTTTCTTATTTTAAATTTAAAATATATATTATCAAAAATAATTGATATTGTAAAATTGAGTAATTAAAAAAATTATTTTAAAAATTGAAGGTCAAATTTTTGAAGATTTATCATAAGTATAAGAAACTGAAAAAACAGAACTGAATATTTTTTAATCTTGTTAATAATTAGTCAAATAAATACTGGTTGATTAAATTTTTAATTATATTTAAAATATATCTAGCTAAATTATACTTGTATATCTGAAATATTTTTCATATGTTGAATTGCTAACGAAACTTTTGAAATGATATAGAACACAAATGTTATAATTTTATCCTTGAAGTGTTAAAATTTATCTACTGTAATATTTAATATTTTATTTATATAATTATATTTAAAATTTATTTATATGTAAAAGAAACAAATTATAAATAAAACAAAAATTTTGACTTAAAATTATATAATTACATTTAAATTCGCGAGTAAATTCATTTGATTTAAATATTTAAAATAAAAATTTAAAAATATAATTTATTTTAAATTATAAAACATAATTTATTTTTTTATTATATTATATATGTACCTAAATATAGTTAACAAATTAAAATTAAAACTTTTCATTTTAAAATATTCAATTTATTATCAGAAGAAATTAACAAAATAATAAATATCTAAATTTAAATAAAATTAACAATAACTATTTATCATTCAATTCTTAAATAAACATAATAATTTCACTTAAAAAATTCACCAACAATTCAATTTATTAACATTCAAATTTTAATCAATTATTTTATTTTAAACTTCACAATATTCAAAAAATCACAAATCTAGTATTCAACTTAACATTCAACTTCAACATGTACAATACAAATTCATAATTAAATATCAACATTTACAACATAAATTAAAATAATTATAAAATAATATTTAAACACTAATAAAAAAAACATACCTGCGGATGAGACCCAAACTCATTCTCATTTCAATGCACACAAAACACAATAAAAAAAACACATGAAAATTTTACATTTTCAATTCAACAACCAAATTATCATCATCATTACCATAAAAAAAATAACATAAGCAAATAAGAAAAATTAATGTAGAATAAAAGAAAAAATATAAATATATGTATGTATGTATGTATATACTTGCGGATGCACAAAAATAGTCACAATTGTTGCCACCAATAGTCGTTGGAGACCATTGCCAGTTGAAGATTCCCATTGTAACACCCTACTCCAACTGAGGGGCGTTAATATATACCAAAAAAAATATCATAAATTTCGGGGATATATTTTTTTTTCCATAAATATGTAATATAAGCGTCTGCACGTGAATAGTGCACCAGGTAAGTTCCCAGGAAAGAGAGGTGGGTCACAAACGGACACACTTAAGTATCAAATTTTTCCTTAGTCAGAACTTTCCTAGACATGCACACTCCACTACATAACACTTAAATCCATAATTTCCCCGATAATTCCAATTATCTTCTCAGCATATCAAACTTAAAAACATCAAACTAAGACAGGTAATATCATCAACAAACAAATGCGGAAGTTAGATCGAAACCTGATGTAATACATAACCGAAATCATCTTATAATATCAAAATTGTATCATCCTCTAACATCATTAAAATGAAATACATATAATCCAAATATATGCTACAATCCACCTACTAGTTGCCGTCAGTCCTCGGCAATTCCTTTCCTTTTAGAACAGCTGCTACCACTTGGAACGTTAGAATATTTTAGGGACAAAAGTCCAACATAAGATGATGAATCATCAAAGTGAGAGTTCAAAACGTTTTCATGAATGTATGCAATATATGAAACAACATAATATCATGACAAAACCCGGCCCAAGAGAATCTCACACAGCATTTAACCCTAACCGGGGAAAATGTATTCTCTCTAAAGGCAACACAACAACATCGACACATTGGCACAACACAATCCTGGTTTAAAAGGGAGCAACATCCATGCATGAACCCTGGAATCACCCCGTCATCATTACGTTCCCACTCAGAAACTTACGGAGCACACGTCAAACTTATTCCCGGCCAAATGATGATCAACACTATCTACGTCCACCTTGGAAACAATACTACCGCGCAAGGCATCTGGGGTGGTGTCCACTCGCAGCCCTCTCTTGCCAGTCCGAGGCAGTGTACACTCGCAGCCCCGCCACTTGTTGACTCGCAAAGGTGGTGTCCACTCTCAGCCCCCGTCACAAGTGGATATTTCCCCTTGGCACGTTTCCCTAGTGCTACCACTTCAAGTGTCACCTCATAAGTTGACATTCCAACCCAAAAACATGCTAATGATCGTGTGAAACAACATTTCATGTACATAATTTTATCACAAAAAATTCAATGCACATGTATAAATCATTTCGGGACAAAGCCCTATTAAACAACCATCACAAGTACAAAACATTCACATGCAGCAAAACATTTGCATGGATTAAATCAAGTTTAAGATAGAATCAAACTAATTTTTATGAGGGACACAAGTCAAAACCAAGTTGTATGCAAGTAGGAAAACTTACCTTTTAACAAAATTCAAAGTACCTCGAAAAGCACGCACTGCCTCGATTTGCGTGCCTGACCTCGTTTTTCGTGTCAATCTCAAAAGTTGCACCAACACTCAACTCTATGCCTCAAAGTACCCTAAACATCATTTAAATATCATAAATCTGATTTATCTCATAATTTCCTTATTTTCTCTATTTTCTCCCATTTTTCTCTCTAAAAATTCCAAATAAATAGCAATCAAACTATTTTCTTCAATGTTTCTTCACAACAAATCATTATAACCTATGAACTTCAAGATAAAAATACTGGACTTACCCGGATGGTGCGTTTTCACGCAAAATGAGGCACTTTGATGCTAGAATCGAGACAACAGAAAACCCAACTTCAAAACTAATTGCACAGAGACCTAGAACACGATTTTCTAGGAATTTTAGAAATTTTTCAAGAATTTTATGACGTGGCACGCACCTCCACGCGCCGCGAGTGGGTGAGAGAGTGGGACTGGCGCGTGAGCTTCACGTGCCGGTCATATTCTCCAGTGCCGGTACACCGGAGTTTCTGGTTTTCTCCACCTCGTTGAAGCCCAGGTCCAGTCGATCCCGATGGGCCTTCTTGATGCTCGAAAGGAGGTTCGAAAGGGCCTCAATCGGCTGGCCAAAGCTTCGGCCGACTTGTTCGCCTAGGGCTCCGGCGACATTCAAGATCTCACTCGATTTCACTCATTTGTTCACCCAAATCTCCAGATTTGCTCTACTATCTCTACGGATCAAAAGCCCCTTAATCAAAGCTCTTGATTTTACCTTTAACCCGCCCGATTTGAAGCTTTAATTTTCTAAAAATTCGGCCACTTCGAGCTCCTATTTATAGGCATCTTCGACGCTCCAAATGCACGAGATCGGATAGCCCATGGCCTTTAGAGCATACCCTACCCCGGATCGACCTAAAACATGCCTCCTCTGACCACCATCATCACTTGCAGGTGTCGGCCAAGCGGCCAAACTTTCTGGTCGGCTCTTGCTCGAAATCCGGCCATATCAGAGGTTGTTGTCGGCCCAAAAGTGATCCCCAAGCATCCCTAAAGCAACCCCAACCATCCCTCGTGCACCCTCGTGCCTGAAACGGCCGGTCGGCGACCGTCCGTGCGCTGGTCGGCTTCCATGGCTGCCATTTTTGCTTATTTGCACTTTGGCCCTCCAGATTTTGGTATTCTCATTTTGGCCCTCTTTCACTTAACCCCTAGACTTTTGATAACTTCCAATGAGCCCCTTAGGTTCTAATATTTCCATTTCTCCCTTGAAACTTTCAGAAAAATGCCATTTTGAACATTCTCGAACAACTTTGAAAAATTACACTTAGGCCCGAATTTCCGTTTTGGCCCCAAATCCATTTGTTTCTTCTAAAACTCACTGAAGGGTTGCTCTACTCAACGAATCGAAACTTCCCTAGGCTTCCGTTTCCATTTCGGCAGCCTCCTACGATTGTTCGATTTCACAGCCTATTCCACAACTGTATTTTTAGCTGTACCGGAAACTATTTCCGATTCAAATTCTTTTGATGCCATAAATCATATCTCGAGGTACTCAAAATTTTCATATTATTTTCTTTAGGCATCTCGGCTCCAGGGTACTCCCGGCAGTCGATTCGGTCTAATTCTCGAGCTATTCTGATACCTATTTTCCTCAAAATTCGATTTTTCTAATAAAATACTATTTCTTAATTAATCCAACGTTCTCGGGTATTACACCCATGATTAGTACCTATAATTAAAAACACCAAGTCAAGAGGGTTAATATACAAAAAAGGTGTGCAAAATTTAATTGTTGAATTTTTGTAAATCTGAATTTTAATTTTCGACCACAACTTAAAAACACACTGCCAACTGCCACTGGCCACTGTGGATGATGGTTTCCAACAATTAAAGGCAACCACTCGACATCCAAAGGCTCATCGACCAACATACCCAAAAACCAACAAGATCTAAAGACCGAATCTCTGTAGATTTAAGCTTAAAATTTTGGCCAAACCCATATCACGTATATACGCACTGTCTGCCTCCACCGACTATCATGAGCGATGGTTTTTGGTGATCAAAGGCAACCACCTAACACCCAAAAGCCCATCAACCGTCATACCCAAAAACCAGTAAGATCTAACAGCCCAATCCTCTTAGATCTAACCTTGAAGTTTCAGCAAAACTCAAAAAACACGTATATACGCATATATGATGGATGTGTGTTGAAAATCATAAGTAAAAGTTTAAAAGACTTATCTCCTTGTAGATTGGAGCCAATGGAGAAGTGCGACAGATGAGAGAGATAGAAAAAGGGTCGAAGTGAGCCTAAGAGATGCCGAAGATAAAGTCGCATGGACTGGAGACGATGAGCTTGATGGTCGAAAATATAATCAAAGGGTCGTGCACGATCAGGAAAAAAGAAGAAAAATGGTCACACTACAACCGAAACGAGAGAGAGAGATGTCGAGCCTCTGGTAAGAGAGAGAAAGAGGATATCATTTTAGTAAATTCAACTATGGGTATATTGATAATTTCATCAGGAGTGGCTTTGAGAGTGGCCAAATAGTATTACTCTATCTAATTTAACTTATTTAAAAATTGAAAGTTGAATGAATTAGTTCTATGTATAAATGAAACTGTGCACAAATGTGAGAGGAAAAAGACAAGATAACATGCATGATTATTACTTTGGTTACAAATTAATTTTATGTAAGATTTGGCGATGAATGCATAGAGCAAAAGAAAAAGATAGAAGGAGAATCTCAGTAAGCGACTGGCAAGGGACAGCAACCAATGAGAATCTTCCAAGTCAGCATTCCGAGGCTCGTTCCCCGCCTGCCTTATCCACGCTCCCACCACGAATCTCTTCTCCGCCAAATCTAAAAGCCCTTTGCCACCCACTTCTTCTTCCCTCAGCATCTCCATTTTTTTTTCTCTCTATCCAAACAGAGTGCAGCCCCGAGAAAATGTCTCTCACAATCCCCACAAACCTCTCCAATCCCCTCGCAAAGCCAGTTCAAGGATTAAGCAGCAGCAAGCCCAGGCCTAAGTTCTTGGTCTGCTCGGCTGCTCCAAACCAGGAGGCGTCGCCGGATTCCGGCGACAAGCTGAAGGGATTCTCCGCCGCCGTGGCCCTGTCCTCCATCCTGCTGTCGGCGGCGGTGGGACCCGCGGCTCCCCCGGCGTCGGCGGACATCGCCGGGCTGACCCCCTGCAAGGAGTCGAAGCAGTTCGCGAAGCGCGAGAAGCAGTCGCTGAAGAAGCTGGAGTCGTCGCTGAAGCTGTACGCGCCGGACAGCGCGCCGGCGCTGGCGATAAAGGCGACGATGGAGAAGACGAAGCGGCGGTTCGACAACTACGGCAAGCAGGGGCTGCTCTGCGGATCCGACGGGCTGCCGCACCTCATCGTGAGCGGCGACCAGAGGCACTGGGGCGAGTTCATCACGCCCGGGCTCCTGTTCCTCTACATCGCTGGCTGGATCGGGTGGGTCGGGCGGAGCTACCTGATCGCTATCAGAGACGAGAAGAAGCCGACCCAGAAGGAGATCATCATCGACGTGCCTCTGGCTTCCAGTCTCGTTTTCCGGGGATTTAGCTGGCCCGTGGCCGCCTACAGAGAGCTGGTCAACGGCGAGCTAATCGACAAGACTGTCTAACTGAACGCCTCTCGTTGCTGTCCTCTTCAGTTTTCTCCCTGTTTTGGTTATTTCTTCCGTTCTCAGTGAAGGGCCTGAGGGAACAGACTTGTGGGAAATTGGGTTGTGGACTGGTTATGTGTAAAATTGGGTTTAGTTGTATCAAATGCTTTTGTTTGGAGACCAATTAATACTGATTGTGTTATATTTTTCATCCTTAATTCTATCCATTCATTTGAATTGAGCACTTGTTGTGTAAGCTTTCGTGACAACCACCCAGCCATCATTAAGTGCCTTGGGTAAATTTTGGAACTCAAAGTTTGAATTTTAAGAGTTTTCGGTATTTCTTACAAAGGGTCATCAGGGAACTTAGCAAACAAAGAAAGCATCAATGGACGAATAGGTCAGATCCGTAAAAAAAGTAAACACAAAAAATATTGAACACAATCTAATATATATCTATATGTATAATAATGCTCATACAAAGTTGAGGTACATTTACAGTATAGTTACTCCTTGACAATAGAACTGAAGTAGGTTAATGGCCTGGCCTCCATCACTAGTACTGAACAATATGATAACGTAAGCACATATATATAATTATAAGGGGAGGCACAACACACACAATTATATATATATATATATATAGAGAGAGAGAGAGAGAGAGAGAGAGAGAGAGAGAGAGAGAGAGAGAGAGAGAGAGAGAGAGAGAGAGAGAAGCTAAGCTATGGCCAAATGGATTCCCCCAAGCTGGCCTGGTCCATGTCAAAGAGTGTATGGTCTTTCGGCTTGGGCGACCCACTACTGCTTGGGCTGGTGGTGGTGATGATGGGCTGGGCCTGTCGCAGCCTCAGGTGGACCACCTCGGCCTGGGTCAGGGCCAACTGGGCCTGAAGAACGTCGATCTGGTGCTGGAGAGAGGAAATGGCGCCGACGCAGCCGTAAACGGGGTCGCGCACCCTGGCGTTGGCTTCGTACACCATGCTGCTCACCGCGTCTCCTCGTTGGTGCTCCGGCAACTCCTGCGAGTAACTTATTAGCCAGTTCATCAAGAACAAACAAAACAAGGGAGAGATGAACAATTGGGCCTGGGCCTAGCCTTTAAAAGCCTGGTGATTGTGGGCTCGGCCTATTCCGAATGGACACGTTATAAACATATAAATCATTTTGTAGTCTTTTTGTCCTCAAGTACAAGGGCACCGAAAAGTGAAACCAACTCTTCCTTTTTGGGACTGCAGTGAGTGGTGAGACCACTTTCGATATATTTATTTCCATGTGGGCTTGAGCCCAAGGGATAAATTTACTTTTATATAGAACATCAAAATATTTTAATTTACATGCGTCCTATTTTGTATTTTTAAACAATTATTAAAGAATATTTTCATTATTTGGCATGAACAAATATTTTCCTAAAATTAGTAGTAATGGTGTTTTGATAAAAAAGAATATTTATTGATTTATTATAAATAAGAAAATGATTTATAGATTTTGAGTGGGTATTTCTTTTCCCTTTTAAGGTAAATTACATATATATATTTTATGAGAGAGAGAGAGAGAGGAAACCGTTACCTGAAGCATCTTGTTTACGTTGCTGGCACCGAAGACTCTGTGGACGTTGGCGAACTTGTGAGGCTCTTCGGCGGGGAAGTAAGGAGCGAACACACAGTCCTCGGAGCACCTCCTCCTCAGAAGCTTGCAAGCCGCGCATGGCGACGCCGCTACGCTCTGCTTCCTAATGCCACTGTTATTATTATCACTATTTTTATTCTCCTTCATTCTTCCCAGTAACTAACTACTATTGTTTTCTCTCTATCTGCAACAGATATGCATGAGAGAGAGAGAGAGCCTTAATTTGGGGGCTTAGAAAACGAAGAAGAAGCTAGATAGATAAAGCATATTGGAGGACCAATTAATATTATTACAGGGGCGGAGAGAGAAGAGGGTTTAAAGGGGGAGGCGCGCGCGGTAATTGACATGGTGAATTATATTCGTGGCAAGGAGTGGGTCTGGGTGCGGGTGTGGGCCACACTGAAGGAAGGGAGGAAGGGAAGCTGGCAAATTTTTCGGTGGCCGCGCGCGAAGGCGAAGCTTCCCCCTGGACAAGACAGCCTTTGGCGCCATATCTATTATTTGTGCTTCAACTTTAGCTTTTCTTTTTTGTTTTCTAGTTGGACTGGACACACACGGCGCAGGCGATGATGATGCCCATCAATTAGTCCCCCCCAGTCCTAATACTTCACTGCCATAACACTGACTTGTACATGTAAAATGATCTAAATAAAGTAGTGGTGGGGATGGCCCAGACTATGATCCGGTTGCCATTTGAACGCCCACTTCTCCTTGTCGTCTCATTTGCAATTGCAGATGCACCAGCACCCCTTGCTTTTTAATTACGTCTAGTAGCGGAAGACAGACAGCTTCAGAATTAGATCTATATGGTGTCGGAACCCAATCTCAAAGTTTCCTCTTTTTGGCCTTTTTTTCGGTAAAAAGCAAATAATTAATATACTTCTTCAATTGCTGCTGCGCGCACCTGATGATCCTAATAATCCAAAATATAGAATAATCTATCTCAGATCTCTATAGCTAGCTAGCTAGCTGGCTTAGTATTTGCCAATTATATATATGATGATTCAAAACGACCTCGTCTCCAACTCCCTCCTCCAATATTCCTGTTTATATTATTATATCAATGTGGATTTAGTTAGCATTTGTCACTGCGGAAGAATGCCGTGGGATCCCCAAGGTCTCCAGTCCAGGCTCACTCTCCCACAAAATTATCTTCATAATTTAGTCGAGCTATTACCCAATGACTGGGGATCATAGTTTAACCCTATATAACATGGTTTTCACAAGAAGAAGCTTCCCAAGTCCCAGTCAGTGTCTATCCCCTATATATATTATATAGATATTGTTCAAAGTATAATATTTTCGCTAAATTATTTATTGTAGTCTGTAGACATTGCTTTAGATCTTCCCAGCTACGACCACATTAAGATACAAAACAGAAACACTTGTGATATATCTCTATCATTAATTACTGGCACAGACTTTGAAAGCTTGATTTCTGCTGAGAATTTGGAAATTAAGCTGAAGCCAAATAGCCCCGTAACATCGTCAACGTTGACAGCATTGATGACACCTTGAGGCTTAAGGAAATTATATATGAGACAACGTTTAATATTTATTAATTGGCCATTATCCCACTGATTAATATTTAAAATCATTGTGCTGTCCTGCATTTGATCCACCCTTGTTGCAAAAAAAAAAAAAAAGGTGACTTCCCTCACCCCGGGGGCCCCCCACGAACTGCCCCACGCCACGTGAGGGGGGTAAATCAGGAACCCAGCTGGCAGGTGACGGGGAGGAACAGTGCGAGCCGCCCACAAGGACCCCTGAGGAGCAGGAAATCCCACACTGCGGCTTGCCCGACTCGATCCTTGCTCCTTGTTGCAAATCTGCCCGCTCCTTACCAACTGAGCTATGCCCTGGGGGCAGCATTTGATCCACCCTTGATATACCCACAAGTGCAGCATTATTGATACGATCAGATTTTCTTTTACATTTCTAGTTAGTTAAATTTAATTATATTTTCTTTGAGTGCGGTGCACATGCATGGCACGTGAAAATTTGGTTAATAGATGAGAAAATTTAAGATGAAATAAATATATATGAAGGTTGCATTTGTTAAAAGAAAAATATTGTTGGTATTTTATAGGTTATATAATGTAGTTAAAATGTCTAAAATACTCCTCACCCAATGTGATGAGACGACGCAAGACGATGAGGTGTGAAGGATATTTTTATCATTTATGATGTATTTTGTAGTTCATAGAAGACCTATAACATGTTTTTTGTTAAAATAAATACGATAAAAATTATATTTAAATAAGATTATAATATTTTTTTTTTATTAATATATGAAATAATTAATATAAGACGGAAGGATATTTTAAAATTTTTGTTAAATTATTTATTAAATATAATAAAATATATTTTATTTAAATTATTTTATTTTATTTTTTAATTAATAAACACTACCAAAAGACTAGACTAATAATGTAAAGTGGAGGAGGGGGGGGACAATTTGTGATATATCTCTAATCATTGTTTGTTCCCTGTACTCGGCCCCTTTGATATCTACTTTACGACTTTTAGATCGTGCGTTAGATTTGGAGGTTGCAAGGCATGGCGACTATCATCATGATGGCATTATGAGTTTGACTTTCAAGGAATTTCAAGTACATTTCATATTATGATTGGGTTTGAATTTTTTTTGTTTTTTTAAAATCAAATAAAAGGAGTGATGCTATAAAAATCTTTTAAAATCCTTGAAAATATTTTTTTTTATTTTTTAACTTTAATTTTATGATTAAGGATGTTTTAACATTTTATATTTTAAAAGGTTATAATATTCATTTTTAGAAAATTTTAAAAAATATAAAAAAATAAAAATGTTAATTTATAGTATCAAGTTTAAAAAATCAATGTATATATTTTTTTATTTCCTAACAAGAGATTCAATTTGATGTGTCATAAATAAAAACTTACTAAAAAAATAATTCAAAAGTCTAAAATATCATTTTGGGCTAAAAAGGGTAACTAGAAATGTCACGTTTCTCGGAGACTGGAATAATCGAGAGACATTATAGTCTCCCAAATATTGTAACAAGATTCAGAAAAATGTAAATCTTAGAGCTTGTTATGTTAATTTTTTTTTTTTAGAGTCTAGAATAAAGACCAAATAGTGTACTTCTGAGATTTGAAAATTATTTAGAGAGTTATGTGAAAAAGATAAATATTATTCATAAAAACTATAATTTTAGTGAATTTCACGAAACCATTGATACTTCTCATAAAATATCACGCTCTTTTATAAATAGATGAGTTATCATTTAAAAAGAAAAAAAAACACACATCTGATATTAATTTTAATACTGCATTTAAGCCTTCAATAAATCTTAGTGTTTAACTTAAATATTAGAGCATTTATGAAGAAACTGTCATGCGCCTCCTGATTGTTATTTTTCTTACAAAATTTAACCAACTTAACAATGACGTTCTCATTAAATAAATTTATTATTGTATTTGAACAACACTATAACTATTTTAAAAAATTAAAATTAAAAAATAAAAATATTTTCTATAGGTTCTTATTCATTTGAAAACAATATCTTTAAACATCATGGGATGATTAACAGGGTTGTGATGCATTACTAAGAAAATGAGACATCCTATCCTACTTGCTAAAGGTCGGCCCCACTCCACCCTTTGTAGTTTGATTAGATTTTTTTTTTTCTTTTGGGGGAAGGGGGGGGGGGTTAACAAACCTATAAATTATTAGGGACAACTTTATGTTACTAATTCAAACAAATCTCAAATAAATATCTTATTTGATATGAGTGAATTGATATGACTGACGGGTCATGTCTATGAGAGAGAGATTTATTACAAATTAACCTAAGAAAACAGTTGAATGTTATAAATCCCATGAGAGTCGGTTAATGACCCTAATGTTTTGACCAGAGAGAGAAAGGAAGAAGGGAAGCTTTTCCCACCCAGGATTGAAGGACGGTTGTCAAACATAGGGGCTGCTGCTGGTCACGGGCTCATTATGATTAAACATCATATTCATTCCATGCATGCGGCTGCAACAAAGTGGCTGCTTGAGACGAGAATTTGCACAACAAAAGTGACATAAAATGGCAAAGTTGAAGTTCAACAATCAAGACCCTAAATGGTACATGACTCGAGGAAAAAAATTTTGTGATTGACTATTGACTTCCAACTGTTAAAACAATCGATGGATAAATTTGCTTTTAATTTTTTATTATTAATGCTACAAACTATGATTTTGTAGTTTGATTTCGAGTTATGTTCCTGTTCTTGTTGACTATTCATTTTCAAAATTCAAGAATTAATAGTTAAATTAATTTTTAATATTTTTTATATTGAATTTAACAGTTGAGTTATCGTTAACACGGATATTAACTGATAGCTTTGAAATAATTTGATGGATTAATTTTTAAAAATTTTGTTATTTTTTATATAATTAGCATAAAAAACCATCTCTTTACTTGTTTGATGGCTCTCTTCCCTTGTTTCAAATTGAATTCTAGCATCTAAATCTTATCTCCTTCCTTGTTCTTTTGTTGAATTATCCTAAAGGCTTCATGTGGAGACTCACCGAATCCTTTCTTCAAATTTAAATTTTCGATAGGAAATCTCTTGACAAGTTCTTCTTTAACGGCGATGGCATTTACAACCACCCTCCAAATCATCATTCTTAGGTCTTAACCTTCTATACATTATATAGCTCAAAAGCTAATTCCAATCTCTACCACTTAACCTTTAAATTTGAGAATATGTATCTTGTACTAAGGCATTTTAATTTTTGAATTCACCTAAACTCCAACAATCTAATCTTCTTTTGAAAAGATTATGAGCAATCATAATACCCTTATCATATTCAAAAGAGAAGTACTTTCTATAACAACTCATTCCTTGATCAATTAATAGATTTAAACTTCTCAAAATAGTCAAATGCAAGTTTGACTCTCAAATTCCATAATCTTCAATAGATGTATTAATAGGCCACAATCAACCCAGGTTATGAAGTTACTTCAATGATATATGTATAAAACAAGTTAGTTTTACTTTATATTCAATTTGGAGATATTGTCATCCTAAGAGTATCTTCAATGTTGGACACCAAATTAGTGATTTACGCCAATTTGGTGTCCACAATTTTGGTGTTTTCTCCAATGTGTAACACCAAATTGGTGTAAAAGGGAATCTTTAAAAAATATTCTATAAATAAATAGTTAATAAATATTAATAGTATAATATAATTAAAAATAATTAGTCATATTTTATAAAAAAAATTAAAAATTATAGTCATAATTTTTTTTTATATTTTTTTTCAAAATATGTTATTCTAATTAATTTTTTTACTAAATTTTTAATTAATTATTTTTGCCTAACTTTTATCAAACTAATTGTTTATCCACCTAATTATTTATCCATCTCATTTTTCAACTAATATTTTAAATCAAAGAAACTATTTTTCCAATAAATGTTTTTTTCACTTAATATTTCAATTAATTTTCTTATCTTCTTTTATCCACATATTTTTTTTCCCATTTATTTCACAACTAACTTTACTACATAACACTAACTTTTATCTAATGTATGATAACCTACCTTTCATTAAGTTTTTTTTTTTCTATTATAAAAGGCAACACACTACCATCAATTTTTATCATGTATTTTTAATTTAAGTTAATGGAAATGTTATTGCTTTTTATTATATTATTTAATTTTTACATTAAAAATATTTTCTTTCTATTAAGTAATTATTAAAATAAAAAAATTCATATACATAAACAAAAATAGTTCATTTTATATTAACATAGTATTTATAAAATATATTAAATATTTTAAAATATATTCAATATTATACTCATTTTATAGATCTTAATAAAATATTTCCATTGGTATATATTTTTTGTAATAATTTAATTTATATTTATAATTATTAATCAAAATATATAAATATAATAAAAATGATAAAGGATACAAAGGGAATAAATTGTTTTGAAATTATACAAAGAGGGGTAAAATTGAAAATAAAATGAAAATGAAAATGAAAATTTGGTGTTGATGAATAGTATAACACCAAATTTGGTGGTTGAAAATTGTGTCCAATACCATTTTGGTGTATTCATTGGAGATGTTTCTACGCCAAAATAGAATTGGCACTGGATTTGGCGTATTCATTGGAGATGCCCTAAGTTACTAATTCTTCATACAATAAAACAGATTGTAAAAATGGTATTTTTATCACTTTTCTTTTCTTTTCTTTTTTTCCAGTACTACTAGGAAGTTATTTCATTTTTACAATCTGTTTTACAATAAGATGCATCTAGAGAAGTAAAGAAGGCAAAGTTAGTTTTGATTAATTCTCTTCTTGTTGTTTGATACTGTATATATGTTCTTGGTAGAATAAATATGACATTTTAGGATTGTCCCTCAAGCCTACTAAGCAGTTTTGAAACGTGATGTTGACAGGTTCAAACACAACACAAAGGCCTTCCATGTGCTGTTCGATCTTGATTCACCAAAGCCACGAATAAATATGTCTTTATTGAACTAAAATTTATGAACTCAACTCTGGTTTTTGTTCTCTTTCATACAGAGCTTGTCTGGTCGGACCTCAGCAAATCAGAAACAATTTCAGGTTTAACAAAATGAAGAAATGAACGTCTAGATTTTCCAAAAGCAGTTGCTTATGTCCATAAAAGTGCACCTAGAGAACTCTTATACAACTTTATATCCTCAAAGACATAATATATAACATGAAATGAGGAAGTTGCTTCTGCATGAAGAGCAAGCTTCCATTCAACTTCACTTTCTTCATACTTCTCAAGAGCACTAGCAGAGCTTCATAGGAGCTACACACCACCGCAAGCATTTGATCTTTTTCACCCAAGTGCTCAACTAATATCCTGCAAATAGCCAAGGCAAGAAAGATAGAGAATGAGAAAGTGTTAATAAAAGGCATTTTGACTCGTCAAGATCAGGACATATAAAATGCTTAACGCCGGGCGCTTAGCTTACTCGTGCAAACGGTTCCAAGTAAAGCAGCGAGGCTGTCGTAGCCTTCATGATAAGCTTTTTGTGGCCCTTGGGAGTGAAAGATTTCTAGAAAGCTGGCAAAGAATAGCAGCTGCAGAATTACTTTTGCTTTTGATCTATTCTACTGTCTCCTCCTCTGTGGCCAGGTAGTTCAGATTTGTTAAACAAGTGAGTTTCAATTGAAGCTGAGAAATGAATCAACCATGCACGCCATAATGTGCTGTGTTGGCTCATTTTTCTTTCTTGAGGGATAACTAATAGAATGTAGCTAAATAACGTAGCAAAGTCATAACATGAAGACCAAAAGAGACATTGCAAATGTTTGGCTCCCATGTAGATGGCGGTAGGTAATTGATAATAATTAATGCAATGTCAATGAACATAGTATGTTTTTTTATATGCTGCCTAGTTGACTAAATTGATATGATTCTTCAATATGATTAACTGAGATTGAATAGAGATGACTCAATCGTCATGTCATATCACCAGATCAACCTAGATCCTTTATGATATAACCTTCCTATAATTACTGTTAGGACCAAATAGAATGTACTTTACCAGGTGAGGATCACATGCTTTACTGTGTTAGCTCATTTTTCTTTCTTGAGGATAATAAGTACTTAAATAGAATGTAGCTAAATAAAGCAAGGCAAGGCATAACATAAAGACCAAACAAGAAATTGCAAATGTTTGGATCCCATTTGAAGGCGGTAGCTAAGTAATGACAATATCCCGTGAATGTTTTTATTTGCCGCTTAAGTTGGCTAAATTAACATGTATCTTCAACAATGTGACTCTGATTAAATAGAAAGTCCATGAGTCAATCATCACATTACCAGATCAACCTATAGCTCTTTTATAATGCCAACTTCTAGAATTACTGTTAGATCCAAATCAATTGAATTAATAACTTTTGACTAGCAAGTAGCAAGCAAAAACATCTAACAATGGGTTTACATAAGGATGGAATTCCAGTTTAATCATAAAGTTATTGAATAACTCTTTGGCGCAAAACTTCATTCACACAACCCTTTTTCAGAGTATTAAGAGTATAAAAAGTCAAATAGATAATCTGTCAGCATTAAATTTTTTTACATTGTTAAATTTTAGTCCATTCAATGGAGGAAAACTAACAGAAGAACAATCCTACAAGTAATTCAGAACCTTGCAGCGCATGACCGGCTCAATTTCTGTCTTCTGATCATTAAGCACTTGTGCCCTTTCAAAATATCCAATTTGCTCACCGTACCTGTAAATATTATCCTCAAGTCCCTGTAGGAAATAGTCCAGGACAGTGAACTCAATTTCTGACATGATATATTCGATATAGGAAACTGTTGTGAGAACTTTTGTCCCATGCCAATTCTGAGAGTTGCATTTACATCAGAAAAGCAATATAACTTTTTAAATATTTTGTTGTTTCACAATGGAGGATATGAGGTTCCCCAATCCTGGAGCAACAGGACCTACAAGGCCTTTCCATCCGAACATGGAGACCCGAACTCTCATGCTCCAACATTGGAGCTTGCATGACAGAACCCTTTACGCTCAATTGAAGCTCCGGGAAACAGGAGTGAGTGGCCACCAAAAACAGAAGCTCCCTTCAATCGCAGGGAGGGGATTAGCAGGAACAGTACAGAAACCGTGCCTGAAAGTATACCAGATAGTATCTTCTGAGCTAAATAAATCTGACTTTAGTGTAAGCATACAAGACTCGCCAAAGTTTTTCATATTATCAATATCTCCATCAACATGACATGCCCTCATAATTGACAACTTGGAAAACTATATTTCCCAGTTGAGAACCGGCAGCACGGTTACAGATACCTGGCACCTGAAATAGACTGTTGTAGAACCAATATTGGAAACACAAATAATTGAAGACAGAAACCAACCATGGATGTAACTCTGAGGTCCCTCTTTTAAACTCTTGCTTAAAAACCACTTTGTCATCAGTTGAAATTAGAAATTGACACAGCAGGATGGGGCAGAGAATATGCAACTACCACAAAACAAGATAAGCTAAGGAGTTGCTTTACATGTCACAATCAAGTTCTTACTGGAGATATACTGTTCGATTTTTTAAAAACCAAATCAAGAGTCCATATAGTGGAAATCATAGTTGAAGGAAGGAGGCCAGAATTACCTTGTCATCCAAAGGCAACTTCAAGGACTTGATGCAGAGCAGGAAGAATGAAACTACTAGACAGTGATTCAGGCTACATATTGGCTTTACATTATTACTTCAAGTGCCTACCGCACAAATTATGTTTCCGATTCCAGAGAATAAGCTACAGCATAATATAAATAGTAATGTGTTGTATTTCCATATTGTACTTGTTGGTTTCACCATGTCAACTAAGTTATGGAACACAACTATATCAATTATCTTCATTCACCACCATCTCATGAAATTTCTCCATGTGAAGATGGTGTTCAAACTTCATTTCATCATTACTCCGCCAGGGGATATTATCCACTGCCGGTCCCAAGCCCGGATAAAGGAGGAGGGTTGCGTTAGGTAGCCGACAGCCAGCGTAAAACCTAGTCGGATCCAAATATGAATTCTAGACAAACTATCTGTTGGGATGTAACCCACATAGAAGTCTAGAATTCATGTAGCCAACCCCACATAGTGGGATAACGGCTGGATATGTTGTATAATATAAACATTAATATTATCAAAATGAAAAAGATACAGCTATGTATCCCTAACAAAGGGAGAGAGGAATTCGTCTTACTCAAAAGATCTCTATTTCCTTTGGTTCCAAACAGTACAAAACAGTACACGAAATGGAGATGTATCAAGAAAAGAACTTTTTTTCCCTTCCTTTATTGAAGCGCATACCTCGGAGCTACAAACCACAGCAAGCATTTGACCTTCACTCAAGTATTCAGCAAATACCCTGCAAATAGTGAAGGCAAGAAAGATAGAAAACGAGAAGGAAGTGATGATACAAGTTTTTTTTTTTTTTTATTCATCAAGGTTAGGATACAATGTTCAACACAATACCTGCATAGCTTACTCATGCAAACTGTTCCAAGTAATGCAACGGGGCCAATTATATCCTTCACAAGAATTGTGGTCCTTGTAATGAAAGATGTGTTTGGTGTTCCAAACTTTACAACACTCATTAATCAAACTAAAAAGTGCATTTGATGGAGTCTCCTGGATATGATATCCAAAAGTTATAGTCAGGAACTACAACACGTTCGTGAAAGAAGTCAAGTTGTATAGGTAAGCTATACGATGACTTGATAATGCTACTAGGACATTTAAAGTTTTGACCAAGAGATGTATGCACTATGTAAAAAGAACCTAAATAAGTTTCATTCATTTCCTTCATTCTTGTTGTCCCTTCTCCTCTTACCACTGACAAAAGACAAAACATGTAGGAAAAACAAATGCAATTGGTCTCAGTTTCAAAGTATAACAAATCATAACCTAAATAAGAAAAACACCCAAAGAAATTTATGTCCTAAGCTTTGTTAAACATGTGCTCAAAGTTTACTATTTCCTTTTCAACATCATTCAATTTGCAGAGAGCGCCTCTAACCCCAATTGGAACAGTGAATATTTTTTGGCCTCCTCTTTTCCAATGTCTCTTATGCGGCCAGCAAAACTTCAAACAAATATCATGGCTACACAATCAACTGACTTTTTAAACATCTTTTTTGACACCACTCCTTCCTGTTGCCCTTCTTCTATATGTCAACACAAACAACAAAAGTTTAAAGGCTGCAAGATCAAAGAAAATGCAAACTTTAGTATTTGAGATATTATCGTTTCAACTTCTATTGGTTCAACCTCTTGCCGCAATCCTTTCATCTTGGCAAAGCTACTACATTATTCACCTAAAAAAGAATAAATTAAAAATAAAATTGTTTTATCCTTTTAATGTAACATAAAAAAGATTATTAAACATAATGATTTGAAATACTGCTTGCTCAAGCTTCGCTTAAGAAATCATCGGTTGTAGGTTGCTAACATGCCAAGTATTCCATTCTTTGTAGTTAATAATAGATGGGCTTGACAATTTAGTATGCACTTGTGCTTTCAAAATGCTACAACTTTTGATACATCAGTGCCTAAAAGACGTTTAAAAAGAAAATTAAATACAAATTAAATATAATATCATATTTTGAAAATTTATTGATATGTAATTGTCATCATACCTCAAGCAATGGAATACAACCCTTCTTATAGGTACTCTTACCAAATCATTCACTTGTTGCTTTCTTTATTGAATTTATCATATAATCATAAATGGTCTTTCCCAATCATCCTCTAAGAAATCTTTTACTTCCTCTAAGAAAGTGATAGGGCAATAGGACGCCATTCTATCAATAGAGTCAAAAAAGTAGACATTAAACATAAAAATTATAGACAACCTTAAAAAGTCCTCTTTCTTCTTTATGGTTTACTCCATGCCAAGCAACATTTTCAAGTGATCCTTCTTCATTAGCCAAGGGCGCTGAGCCTTGCCTCCCAAATTGTCCTAATACATTCCTTGAAGGATTCCTAACTTCCTTGTCAAAATTTAACTGACCATGATACCCAAAGCCAAGACAAGACTTTGCTTCTTTAGGACAAACCTTTATTTGTTGTTGATCAATAACAAAACATTTATCTTTCACATCAAAGTTTTCAGCAAGAACTTGAATGTGGGGGAGGTAAAAGGCCCTAACAAAGAGATTTAAGAAGGGTTGAAAAATCAGTTCCTCAATTGTCCTCTTCTTTGTTTGCATCCATGTGAGAAAGTCATCATCTTTGTTTGACTGCATTGAACCTACATATTTTTTTCTTCCTTCAGCATCGTTTTTGCTCCCTAAAATATGTCCAATTAAAGAAATGAAGTCACTTAAATGTCAAAACATATTCCAAAACCATTAAGTCACATGACAAAGACATGCATATATTCTCAGTCATCCGACTTGATGTTTCAAGAATATGTTTTGACATAACACTTATGTGACTTGATTTCTTTAATTGGACATATGTTAAGGAGCAAAAACAATGCTAAAGGAAGAACAATATGTGCAGGCTCAATGTAGTCATACAAAGAAGCACACAAGAGGGTGATTGAAGAACCAATTTTCCAACCCTTCTTAAATATCTTTGCTAGGGCCTTTTATCTCCCCCTTATTCGAGTTCTTGTTGAAAGTTTTGATGTCAAAGATGAATGTTTTATTATTGATTGCCAACAAATGAAGTTTTGTTCTAAAGAAGTGGAGTCATCTCTTGGCTTTCCAAATCATGATCCTTTAAATTTGGGCAAGGAAGTTAGGAATCCTTCAAGGATTGTAATAGAACAATTTGGGAGTCAAGGCTTAGAGCTATTGACTAAGGAAGAGGGACCAGTTGAAAATGTTGCTTGACACGAAGTAAACCATAAGGAAGAAAGAGGACTTTTTAAGGTTTTCTATAATTTTTATGTTTAAAGTCTACTTTTTCATCGCTACTGATACAATGACACCCTATTGGCCTATCAATTTTTTAGAGAATGTAAACGACTTCTTAGAGTATGGTTGGGAAAAACCACTTCTGATGAAATAATAAATTCTATAAAGAAAGCAACAAGTGAATGATTTTATAAGGGTGCCTACAATAGGGGTTCTATTCCACTGGTTGAGGTAATGATGACAATGGCCAATCAGTAAATTTTCAAAGTATGATTCTATTTATATTGTATTTAATTTTCTATTTAAATGTCTTTTAGGCATTTAATAAATTCCATATAGAAAGTAACAATTGAATGATTTGATAAGAGTGCCTATAACAGGGGTTCTATTCCACTGGTTGAGATAATGATGACAATGGCGAATCAATAAATTTTCAAAGTATGATATTGTATTTAATTTTCTCTTTAATATTCTATTTATAACGTATCAAATAGTAAGGTTTAAATGTCTTTTAGGCACTTATGTATCAAATAGTAAGGTTTTCATTTTGCTTATGTCCTAGTATTTAAACTTTTGTTGCTTGTGTCAACAAGCAAAAGAAGGGCAATAAGAAGTAGGCCAAAAGTATGATATTCTATTTATATTGTATTTAATTTTCTCTTTAAATGTCTTTTAGGCACTAATGTATCAAAGTCTTAGCATTTTGAAGGCACAAGTGCATACTAAATTGTCAAACCTGTATATTATTACCTGCAAAGAAGGGAATACTAGTAGAGTTAGCAACCTACAACAGATGATTTGTTAAGCTAACCTTGACCAAGTAATATTTGAAAGTGCTACATTTAATAATCTTTTAAGTTATATTAAAAGGAAAGAACAATAAAAATTTTAATTTATTCTTTTGCAGGTGAATAATGTAGTAGGCGTGCCAAGATGAAAGGATTGCAACAAGAGGATAAATCAATACAAGTTGAAAAGATAATATCTCAAATAGTAAGGTTTTCATTTTGCTTGTCTCCTCATATTTAAACTTTTGTTGTTTGTGTCAACAAGCAAAAGACGGGCAATAAGTAGGCCAAAAAAGATGTTAAAAAAGTCAATCTGTAAGCATGATATTTATTTTAAGTTTTGCTGGCCAAATAAGAGATTACAAAAAAAGGGGTAAAAAAATATTCATCTTACTGGTTGGAATTACGGAACCTCCTTACAAACCAAAAGATTTTAAAAAGGAAGCAACAATTTTTTAACACATATTTAACAAAGCTTGTAACTAAGTTCCTTTGTGTGTTTTTCTTATTTATGCTATGATTGCTATACTTTTAAAACAAGTGCAACTACATGTGCTCAATCTACAAGCCATTTTGTCTTCTGCCACTGGCAAGACGAAGAGGGAAGACAATGAGAATGATGGGAATAAATGAGACTCGTGCAGGCTTTTTACATACTGTGTACATGTCTTTGGAAGAACATTTAGAGATCTAATAGCATTATCAAGTCGTCATATGTAGATTATTTGCACAGCTTGTGCCTTGTTTCACGATTGTGTTGTATTTTGGGTCTACCTTTAGGATAGTCAAATCCCATGACATTCCATGGGATGGATGATTACCGTAACATTGTACCCATGTAACTTAATATCAGCAAGCTGTTACGTAAGTTAAAGGAATTAACTCTAATTAAAGAGGGTGTAACGTATGATTGAAGCATGCAACACGAAGACAGTAACCTAACTCCCTTTTTTTGTAACATAAGCAAACTGTGTAACCCCAAACAAAAATATGGTCATGCAAGTCAAACCCTCTAATGCTGTAAAATTTTAACTTAACTACTTCCCCAGCCATACCTACTGATTCCCATCCCTAGCCACCATCTTGTCCTCCTAGCTGCCACTTGTTATAATTGAGGTGGCAACTTCTTTGTGTTACACCTGTTATCCTACTTTCAGCACATTTTGGAGGCCACCTGGCTACTACCTTGCATTTTTCTGCTTCAGCAAACGCCACCTTGCATTAAGCTTATCAGCTTGCTTCAGCACAAGGAGGTGAGTGACACGCCATTCTAGAATTTTGTTTGATATATGTATAAAATTTGGTAATCATAAAATGAATCTTCTTCTGCAAACAAAGAAAAATATTTATAAAAAAAATGCTTTTTTGTTGTGACTTGGAACAAACTAAATCTTCTTCCATGGAAGAATGGAATAACAATTTATTCTTATGAAATATCTAAGAACAATAAATCTAATCAACCTTTGTATATATGATTACTGTTCAAGCATATACTCATGGGGTGGGCGCAGGGTGAATGGTTTCAGAGTTACTCCCCATCCATTAGATAGAGAAGATCACCAAGATTTCATTATGTGCTGCAGGAACTTATTCCAATTCCAAGAGCTCGAAACAAGACTGTACTTACAAAAACACAAATTATTACCCAAAGCTTGGATTCATTTCATATTTCTCCACTAAAGTTAAATCTCATTTTAGCCAATAGTGTTTTGTTCATCTGCTTACTCTTCCTAAAGCCCAATCCACCTAATTTTTTGGCCTCGACATCTGATCCCATGCTTTAAGATGCAAAGTTTGCTACTATCCCTGCTTCCCCACCAAAATTTACACCTCTTTTTTATCCAGCTATGGGGACACTCCTTCGGATAGATAACTTGTTTTCATTGTATACACAAGTAGAGATGTTGCAACAACTTTTATGAGCATTGTTCCTCATACAGATAACAAACCTTTGATTTCTGGCCCTTTAGCTTTACTTCCACTTTCTCAATAAGAAATTTTAAGGATTCAGCTCTTGATCTTTCTTATGAGCATAGGTAGTCCCGGTGGTTGTAAGCAGTTATCTCCTCCTTTTCTTCAATTGTAGAAAGAAGACTTTACTTAGTTAACTTCCTGACCAAATAGGGAACTAAATAGCTTGAGGCTTTCTCTGATAGCAGCAAAACCATCACCTTTATGAAAGATTGGCAAACCATCTATAAACATCAAGTGATTAATAGGACTATGTCCTTTTGATAGCTTAATCCCTTTCAGTTCATTGCTGGCAACTACTTTCTTCAAGATTCTTGTCGATACCTCTTCACTCCTTGTGCTATAGAAGATAATGAAGGATCACCTCGGTGCAGCCCTCTTTTTGGGATAATTCTTCCCATTGGGCCATCATTAATGAGAACGGAAAAGGGTGTTTCAGGGATTCCCAGCTTACCAAGAGCTCAAAATATCAAGCTCCATTATATTCGTTCATAGGCCTTTATCTTGTCAAGTCCTTTACCTTTCTTCCTTTATATAAATCGCCTGAACTAGAGTTGTACCATCACTAATTCTTTCTGTTGGTCAGAATTTTTGAAATGATTTTGTATGAAATTTACTTATACTAATCTGTCTAAAAAGTCATAATCACTGGGGGCTTTGAGACTTGTGGAAAAGGTGGTGGCATGCCACCAGGTTTAGGGGAATTTTTTAGCAGCCACACCTGCTATTACCTACATAGTTCCTTTATAAGTAGGCAACTTGCACATAACTTCTTTCTCTTCTACAAATAAGGTAAGACTAAAGAGGTTTTTAATCTGATCATGGTGCTCTGACCTGTAAGTTGGAAGAGTTGAATAGATTCCCATAGAATTGTGAAAATTGTTCCTGATGTACCCGGAAAGACGAGGCAGACAAAACGTCAACAAGGAAGCAAAAAAGACCATTTTGGCCCAGCCAAGGGGAAAGCCACTCGGCATGGCCGAGTGGCCTGCCCCACTCGGAATGGCCGAGTGGCCAAGGCCACTCAGCAGCCCCACTCGGTTGCCGAGTGGGGGGGCCAACTGAGTGGCCAAGGCCACTCAGCAGCCCCACTCGGTTGCCGAGTGGGGGGGCCAACTGAGTGGCCAAGGCCACTCGATTGCCCACTCGGTTGCCGAGTGGGGGGGCCAACTGAGTGGCCAAGGCCACTCGATTGCCCACTCGGTTGCCGAGTGGCCCACCTCTCACTCGGCCATGCCGAGTGGAGGCCACTCGGCTAGGCCGAGGGACCACCACTCGGGTAGTGACCGAGTGGGGGGTCACCTGACACCCTGCCGGGTGACCCTTTGTGATGGAAAATTCAGCCCATGACCGCCCTCTTGACTAGACAAATGGGACCCGAAAATTCCGAAACGGGCCCTGAGATTCCCGGCGAAAATATCGCGAGATCTCTCTCTCCTCCACTATAAATATAAGACCCGGTTTTCATCACGAGGTAAGCTATTTTGAGCAATTGAAGTACGATTTTCCATTTTCTCTCAATATCTAATTTAAGCATCGGAGGGTTTGCGCGGGAACCCCACCCGCACCCTAACGGTGCTCTCGTTTTGTAGGCCTCTCGTCACTCCGAGGCCTCTCGTCATCAGCAAGGCCTCTCGTCACCAGCAAGGCCTCTCGTCACCCAGAGACCTCTCGTCATCCCGAGGCTTCTCGTCATCAGCAAGGCCTCTTATCACCCCGAGACCTCTCGTCACCCCGAGGCCTCTCGTCATCCCGAGGTCTCTCGTCATCAGCAAGGCCTCTCATCACCCCGAGGCCTCTCGTCATCAGCAAGGCCTCTCGTCACCCCGAGGCCTCTCGTCATCAGCAAGGCCTCTTGTCACCTCGAGGCCTCTCGTCATCAGCAAGGCCTCTCGTCACCAGCAAGGCCTCTCATCATCAGCAAGGCCTCTCGTCACCCCGAGGTCACTCGTCACTCTTGAGGCCACCAGATCACTTTTGGCCACAAGATCATTTTGAGGCCACCAGATCATCAGCCCACAAGATCATCAGCTCATCAAACCCTCAGCTCTGTCGGTCTATCAGACTTGGAACTCCATCAGATCCAATTCCTCGTCCAGATCTTCATCAGTGAAGGCACGACTTCCGAGACTCTTGCGTCTATCCGCAATTAAAAATAGATTGTTGTATTGACAACAACAATTGACGCCGTCTGTGGGAAACGCAAGACAAAAAGTCAACTTAAGAATGGCAAACACCCGTGGACACCGACGAACTCTCTCTCAAGGCGTAGAAACACGCCTACCACCACGAAACACTCAGCAACAGGGAGCACCTCCTCCCCCACATAATGCTCAACCTGAAGGAGGCGACCGCTCCATTTCCCCCAGCCCGCAGGTGGGGAATCAAACAGTCCCATCACCACTACTTATCGGCTCAAGGCCACCTTCTATTGATCAAGCTGGGGCTTCACGACAGCCATCACGCACGGTACCGTGGGAAGAGTATGAAGCACTGAGACAACAACACGTTGAGGGCATGCAAGCACTGCGAGACATGGCTGGTATCCTCCAAGGTATGATGCCTGTAGGGACATTACCTGATACTCTGAAAAAGTTTATACCATCCCCAGAACCTCAACCCGAGGTAGGGGCCGATTCCTACCAAGAAGCCACTCCCGATTCTCATTCTCGATCTACGCCTAGACGAGAGGGTAGGCCTAGGTCACCACCTCCAAGAAAGAACCCTCATTCGGTACCTCGAAGAAATGAAAATCCCAGAATGGAAAACAGAACCAGAAGCCCTCAAAGACGGAGGTATCATGAAACAGTGGCTAGTACGCCAACAAGACATGACAATCAGACAACAACTACAATGAGGGATAATATGAAAAGAGTAGTGGAAGAGGTGCTTGAACGGAAAAAATTAATCCCTGCAACAGAAGAGCACCAACGAAGAAAAAGTCCTTTTACGACAGATATATTGGAGAGACCACTGCCTCGAAAATTTAAAATGCCACAAATCACCCTCTACTCAGGGAAAGACGACCCATATGATCATGTTCAGAATTATGAGTCACTGATGATATTGCATGGATGGAACGACGATATAATGTGCCGAGCATTTTCCTTAACACTGTCAGGACATGCTCGAACATGGTTTAACAGCCTTCCAGAAGCCTCCATTTCCTCATTCGGGCATCTTAGGACAGAATTTACCAAAGCTTTTGTGATTAACAGTCGAAGGAAAAAGGATGCCACATATTTGCTCAGCATACGACAAGGGAATAAGGAATCTTTACGTTAATTTGTGGATAGATTTCGTAATGCCACCCTTGAAGTCCCCGACTTGCCGGCCCAAGTGGCCATGTCTGCTATGCTCCAAGGGACGCGCCTCGCCTCTCTCCAGGAGTCACTTTCTTTAGACTCCCCAACGTCCCTGACCGATCTATTTGTCAGAGCAAACAGGTATATCCTCCACACTGAAATTATGAGGAATGTGGCAGGGAATGAAGACAAAGAAAAGAAGAGAAAGGAACGAGAAGGGGAAGAAGAGTCTATCCGACGACAAGAAGAGTTAGGCGTCTGGATATACCAAAACCTCACTTTAATCATTATACTCGGCTTTTACAGCCCCGATCAACTATATTAGCTGCAGTCGAGGGAGAAGGACTCCTTAAACTACCCCGCAGAGTTGACCGACCTATGGGGAAAAATCAAGGAGAGTATTGCAGATATCACCGAACTCGGGGACATTCCACTGATCATTGCCGAGAATTGAAGAACCAGATTGAGATGCTCATTCGTGAGGGGCACTTGCAAAGATATGTTAGAAATGAGGAAGAAGAAAACAGGGAACCTCGACAAAGGGAAGACAGGCGTGATGGGTATGAAAGACCAAACCCAAGGCAACAAGAGAGAGGAAGAGATCATCGGCAAGATGCTCGTGCAGACAATGAGCCAACTCAACAGGCCATTCACGTTATTTCAGGGGGGGAAACCCTAGGTGGAGACACATCAGCCTCCCGAAAGGCATACGCACGTCAAGCCTACCAAGTTAACTCAGTGATGGAAGTAAGAGATGATGAAGAGCCAATCACCTTTACCCTAACTGATCGAGGTGATATAATACTCCCACATGATGATCCCATGGTTATCTCAGCAGTCATGGCCAAGCACCCCATCAGCAGAATTTTAGTGGATAGTGGCAGTTCTGTCAATCTGATTTACTGGAACTGTTTTGAACAAATGCATTTATCCCATGATCGATTGAGGAAAGTATCCTCACCTATGTATAGCTTTACTGGAGAAGCAGTACTAGTTGCAGGATCTATTCAATTACCTATCACGTTAGGTGAAGACCCCCAACTTGTAACTCGATAAGCGAATTTTATGGTGGTTAAAACTTTCTCGGCGGCATACAATATGATCTTGGGACGCCCATTACTCAACGATCTAAGAGCCGTGGTATCCTCATGCTATCTATTGATGAAATTCTCCACGCCCGCTGGGGTGGGACAGGTTAGGGGAGATCAAAAGAAAGCACGAACCTGCTATGTGTCGTCTACAAAAGGGAAAAGAGCTGAAGAAACCTTATCCATAGCCGAGAAAACCATACATAAATCCTTGGAGGAAGGAGCTGCACGTAAACCTCAACCTGTTGAAGAATTAGAAGTAATACACCTGAGTGAATCAGATTCTGAGAAAGTGGCGTATGTGGGATCCCAACTTCCGAAACGTGTGAAAGAAGAAATCACCAGATGCCTGCGAGAAAATTCAGACGTGTTTGCTTGGAAACCGAAGGATATGCCAGGGATCAGTCCCGAAGTAATATGCCACCACTTGAATGTGGATCCCCACTTCAAGCCAGTCCGACAAAAGAAGCGAAACATTGCCCCTGATAGGCTACATGCGCTAGAAGAGGAAGTTGACAAGTTGCTAAAGGCGGGTTTCATTCGAGAAGTATTGTATCCAGAATGGTTGGCCAATGTTGTTATGGTCCCGAAACCTAATGGAAAATGGCGTGTTTGTGTGGATTTCACCAATCTCAATAAGGCGTGCCCCAAAGACTCCTATCCACTACCACGGATCGACCGCCTCGTGGACGAAACATCTGGATACCAGTTTTTAAGCTTTTTGGATGCATTCTCAGGGTACCATCAGATAAAGATGTACCCTCCAGACCAGGAAAAGACGTCATTCATCACTGAAAAGGGGACATACTGCTACCAAGTCATGCCTTTTGGACTTAAGAACGCCGGAGCCACTTATCAGCATATGGTGAATAAGGTCTTTAAAAACTGCTGGGCGACACAATGGAAGCCTATGTTAACGACATGATAGTGAAAAGTCGAGAGGATGAATCCCATGTAGAAAAGCTAACACGGGTGCTTGGGGTCTTTAGGCAATACAACATGCGGTTAAACCCAGCAAAGTGTGCATTTGGAGTACAATCTGGAAAATTCTTGGGATATATGATCACACAAAGAGGAATTGAGGCTAACCCTGAGAAAATTCAAGCAATATTGGATATGGAACCACCCATGTCAACTAAAGAAGTTCAGCGATTGACAGGGCGAATGGCAGCTCTGGGACGTTTTCTCTCCAAGTCAGCCGAAAGGGAGTTACCCTTCTTACGAACATTAAGAGCAGGGAAAAAGTTTGAGTGGACAGAACAGTGTCAAAAATCATTCGAAGCGTTAAAAGAATATTTGAAAGGAGTTCCCTTATTAACACGACCAGAGACTGGAGAGACGTTGTACTTATACTTGGGGGTCAGTGATGAAGCCATCAGTATTAATCAGGAAAGAAGGACAGGTGGATCGACCAATATATTATGTCAGCAAGGTATTACAAGGCCCCGAGACACGTTACCCTGTGGCGGAGAAAATGGCATTGGCCTTGCAAAATGCATCCAGAAAGTTGAGGCCATACTTCCAGGCTCATTCGATTATCATACTTACAGATCAGCCTTTACGAAGTATTTTACAAAAATCCGAATGTTCTGGTCGCCTTACCAAATGGTCCATTGAGTTAAGCGAATATGATATCCAATATCAACCTCGACAAGCCATAAAGGGACAGGCACTGGCTGACTTTATTGTGGAATGCATTCACTCCAGCAAAGTAGGAGAAAATGAGCAGGTAGTATGGTTGTTATTTGTTGATGGAGCATCTAGTTCGCAAGGAAGCGGAGCTGGAATAGTACTAGTATCCCCTGAAGGAGACACGTTAGAATATTCTCTGCGATTTGCTTTTTCAAGTACCAACAATGTGGCGGAGTATGAAGCCTTAATCGCCGGAATGAGGATAGCAAAGAAATTGGAGGTAACACGATTGGTTGCCCATAGTGATTCTCAGTTAATTGTGCAGCAGTTTCAGGGACAATTCGAAACCAGGGAACAAATAATGGCTCAGTACTTGCGTAAAGTCAAAGACCTAGCCCAAACATTCCAGAGCTTCCAATTAACACAAATAAACAGATCCCTTAATGGGCACGCTGATGCTTTATCTAAATTAGCATCCACTAGAGAGATAACAGGAAAAACAGTATTTCTGGAAATGCTACACCATCCGAGTATCGAAGAAAAAGAAGTATCATGCATTGAGACAGGGACAGACTGGAGATCGCCCTTCTATCGTTATCTCACTAACAACGAATTACCCGACAATCCACAAGAAACGAGAAGGCTTAAGATGCGGGCTTCAAGATTTACTATCATAGATGGGATATTATATAAGCGAGCTTACACTACACCTTTTCTCAAATGCTTAGGCCCTCAAGAGGCCGAATATATCCTAGCAGAAGCTCATAGTGGAATGTGTGGAGAACATCTGGGAGCAAGAGCTCTGGCGACCAAAATATTAAGAGCTGGTTTCTTTTGGCCCACGCTAAGGTCAGACGCACTAAAGAAAGTCAAGTCATGTGACAAATGCCAACGACGTGCTCCAGTCCAATCTGCTCCAATATCCCAGCTGCAGCCTGCATTCCAACCTATACCCTTCGCTCAGTGGGGCTTGGATATTTTGGGACCTTTCCCTCAAGCACCCGGGCAAAGAAAATTTTTAATAGTAGCTACTGACTATTTCACCAAATGGATTGAAGCTGAGCCGTTGGCCACCATTACAGCACGAAAAGTAGAAGCAATGGTATGGAAAGACATTATTTGCCGGTTTGGAATACCCAGAATCATCGTCACGGATCATGGGAAACAATTCGATTGTGACTCTTTTAGAAAATTTTGTGACAACCTAAGGATTCAACTAAGGTTCGCCTCGGTGGCGTACCCCCAAACCAATGGACAAGCTGAGGTCAGTAACCGAACCATATTACATGGCTTAAAAACTCGACTTGAAGGAGCCAGAGGCACATGGGCAGATGAGCTACCCACCATTTTATGGGCTTATCGGACGACTAGTCGAGTCGCTACTGGAGAGACTCCATTCAATCTTGTATATGGGACAGAGGCCTTAATCCCCATAGAAATTTCAGCGAAGTCCCCAAGGTTAATGGCATATGAAGAGGAGGATGGTGTGAGGAATTCTGAAGCATTGCGAGAAAATTTGGATCTGATTGAAGAGCAGAGAGATAACGCTGCCATGAAGATGGCCGCATATCAGAGAAGAATAGCTAGTTATTTCAATTCTCGGGTTAAGAATAGACCCATGAAAGAAGGAGATTTAGTACTTCGGAGATCTGTCGTAACCAACGCGCTAAGGGAAGATGGAAAGCTACGAGCCAATTGGGAAGGACCATATCGTATCCTAAAGCTGATCGGACCCAACACTTGCATTTTACAAACTCTTGCAGGAGACACCGTGGGAAAAACATGGAATCTGAATTATCTGAAGTTGTATACAAACGATGTACCTGAGCAACTATCTGCAATAACATAAAGTCCTGAACAGGACCGTGGACGTAGGCACACTTTGCCGAACCACGTAAAAATGCTTGTGTGTGTATGATTGCCATTTTATTTTTGCAAAAATGCGATCGAGCCCGTTGCCCCGCCTATTGCCCGACAACGAGGTAAAATTCGATCAAGCCCGTTGCCCCGCCCATGGCCCGGCAACGAGGTAAAACGCGATCGAGCCCGTTGCCCCGCCTATGGCCCGGCAACGAGGTAAAATTCGATCAAGCCCGTTGCCCCGCCTATGGCCCGGTAACGAGGTAAAATTCGATCAAGCCCGTTGCCCCGCCCATGGCCCGGCAACGAGGTCAAACGCGATCGAGCCCGTTGCCCCGCCTATGGCCCGGCAACAAGGTAAAATTCGATCGAGTTCGTTGCCCCGCCTACAACCCGGCAACGAGGAAAAATATGCTCAAGATCGCCACATTGTTCATAATTCAAGAACGAAAGAGTAAATCAAGCAACAAAAGAACAACGCACGTTAGATAGAACCAAGAAGAAAACATTTCATTGATAATGCAATAGTTCTCCTACAAAAAAAAAAAAAAAAGGGGCAGCAACAGTGAAAAACGAACTACAATAGGGACCTACTCGCGGGAGCTAGATCTGCGAGACGAACGCTGAGTAGATCCAAAGGACACAATAGGAACCTCAGGAGACGCTGTGGGAAGTTCCCCTTCCTCAGCCTCGGCCGTGTGAGGGAGGTCTTCAACAACTACGCCAGAAGCTTCTTCAATGACTCCGGGATCGGCCGTCGCGCTTCCTTCCCCACGCTTAAAAGGAAATGGAACCCAGGGGCCCGTCAAATTATCCAAATCATCCACCAAGTAAGAGTCTAAATAAGAAGAAGGACTCAGGGGCTCATTTGGTTCATATTGACGCCAATCCACTTCATGAGACTCTTCAACCTCGTGGGTAAGAAAAAGTTCAGGAAAACTCTCTCCTGGGCGCTGAGACTCCAAATGGGCGCGAGCCAGATAAAACCCATATTTCAGGAAGCCTGAAGCATATCTTCCCTTCCTATCCTGACAATCTTTCGAGAGACGATATTCCTTCACTACTTGAGCTCGAATATCCCGGGCATCCTTACGGCTTATCTTCAGTTCAGACAGGCGTAAGGAGTGTTCCTGCATAAGCGCTTCATGTCGCGCCATCAACTCCACATTCTTTTGCTCTTCAGCTCCAAGCTTAGAGCGTAAATCTTGAATCTCCCCGTGGAGGCTCGAGGTACCAGCAGAAGCCTCGGACAGTCGATCATTCATACGCCTAATCTCTTCCTCCACATTCTTCTTCCCAAGCTCTGCCCGACGAGCACGACCCTTTATCTCTTGACGCTCCTCATTCCAGGAAGTTTGGCGTCGCCTCCAATCCGACATTTGGGTCTCCACCTGCTCACGATAGGCCCTATCCCTGGCATTGGAAGCGACCATCCCCTGGATCCCTTGCACCAGAAGCCGCTCTACCTCATCCCTGGTTTGGGCATAGTTACCACCAATAAACCGTCGTTCTTCTCGAGGGAGAATGGTAGAATAAATGAGACGAGCACCAATTCCTGGTTCAGTGACGGAGTCTGTCTCTAATACCCCCGGAAAAACTTCAAAGTCCCGACCAGTGAGTTTCCTACCATCTCCGAGAATCATAGTATGTCTCATATCACCTGGAGGGGGAAGTATAAGAGGTGGCCTCAATGACTTCTCGCCTTCAAGACAGCGACGATCCTTCCTATTAGGAATCACGGGATGGCGACATTCTTCCTCCACCCGAGCCATATCACCAGCAAACCAAGAAGACGAACTTCGCCCTCCTCGAGAATTGGGAGCAGGAGATGGGATATTGACAGCTTCTTCATGAGAAAGAGGAATCGATGGAGGACTTTCTGTATGAGAAGGAATCTCAGTACTCGAGGGGTCGCTTCTCTGGCGACGCCGCCTTTCCACCCCTGTGGGAGAAACGCCAGCAGGCCTGCGTGATCGAGGAGGACGAGAGCTTGTAGCTCCCTCAGTACTTGGGGGAGGAACCCCGGACGCCGTCGCAGCACGCGCCTCCTCTTCACGGTGGAGTCTACGCAGCTCCCTCAACCTACTCAATCCAGCCATCTCTGCAAAATCAACGCGAAGCAAAACCTTCAATATGGGAAAAATAAATACAATAAAGAAGAAAGGAAGGCAATGTCAAAAAGATATTCTACCCCCAGGAGTGTTTTCCTCCTGAGGATCGAAAGGAGGATGCGAAGACGATTCAGGCATTTCCATCTCCTCCTTCTCGACTCCTTCCATTTCCTGGTTGGATAGCGTAGAAGACTGAGGAGGAGCAGTTGGCATTACGACCCCCCAGCCCGCGATTCTGAAATTCTCCACCGTCAAGAGGCTCATCAAATCGACAGGGCCTTGTGCTGTCAGCATCTCTACAAGACGACGATATACACCCCGAACTTCCTTGCAAGGAGGGAACCCTTGGCTGGCATTCTGATGGTTCCAGTATAGAGGTGCATCCCAGCTAGGCAGAGGTTCAATCACTACCCATCGCTCTTCAAACCGATTGATCTTATTTGGAAGAGCGTCGAACAGCTCGGAGCCCGAAATCTTTTGGAGCGTATAAAGGGCACGGTTCTTGCTGGCTCTTCGCAATCGATAAAAACAACTGAAGAGCATCAAGGAAGGGGGTACATCCCTCTGCTGGCAAAGCACAGAAAAACCTACCATCTGGGCCCAACCATTAGGGTGCAGTTGGGCAGGAACAATTTGATAATGACGTAACCATGCCATGGCGAAAGGCGGAAGAGGAAAACGGAGCCCCACCTCAAACGAAGCAAAGTGAATGCCCAGGGAGCCTTCATCTACTTGAGAAGGATCTGGCTCGTCGAGGCGAGGATACCTCACCATAAAACCAGAAGGTGTGGCGTCATAAATCTTCTCAAAAGCATCATATCGAAGTCGAGAACTTGAAGTGTCGGGGATGTGCGCGGGGCCAGGGGGTAATGCCGGTCTTCTCCTCGACATATTAAAGAAATTCGAGACCGTTACCTTGTTACAACGGAAAAGACGGAAGGTCACAGCAAACAAAACACCTGCACAAAAAACAAAGAACATCAGTATAAAGCAGAAGAAAGAAGCAATCAAAGGAAAATCAAGTGATTAAAGGCCTAAAATGACGAGAGAAGGTCGGAACCACTCGGCCATAACCGAGTGGAGGGCCACTCGGTCGTGACCGAGTGGCCTCGGCCGAGAACAAGGCCACTCGGTCATGACCGAGTGGCCACTCGTCACCCACCAAGGCCACTCGCACACACGGCCACTCGGTCATGACCGAGTGGCCCCCCAATCGCACCTTTCGAACAAGGAAAATGAGATGTGGCCTAGAAAACGCGCCGAGACTTGAGAGAATTTGAGTTTGAAAGTGACACACTTGAGAATCGAATGAAGACTTGAACCCCTATTTATAGGGGTTCAAAAAGTGAAAAACACCGAAGCTTCCAAAAAGATACCGAAAACGAAGAATAAAAACGCATAAATGGTCTACCAAAGAAAGGCAAAGAAGGCAAAAAAAATCGCATTACAATTTCTAGGAACCTTATACTCTTTTACCCGACGTCTCGACTAAAAGAGCAGGGAGCAATTGATGTACCCGGAAAGAGGAGGCAGACAAAACGTCAACAAGGAAGCAAAAAAGACCATTTTGGCCCAGCCAAGGGGAAAGCCACTCGGCATGGCCGAGTGGCCTTCCCCACTCGGAATGGCCGAGTGACCAAGGCCACTTGCTACAGCCGAGTGAGGGGGCCACTCGGCATGGCCGAGTGGCCCACCTCTCACTCGGCCATGCCGAGTGGAGGCCACTCGGCTAGGCCGAGGGACCACCACTCGGGTAGTGACCGAGTGGGGGGTCACCCGACACCCTGCCGGGTGACCCTTTGTGATGGAAAATTCAGCCCATGACCGCCCTCTTGACTAGACAAATGGGCCCCGAAAATTCCGAAACGGGCCCCGAGATTCCCGGCGAAAATATCGCGAGATCTCTCTATCTCCTCCACTATAAATATAAGACCCGGTTTTCATCACGAGGTAAGCTATTTTGAGCAATTGAAGTACGATTTTTCATTTTCTCTCGATATCTAATTTAAGCATCGGAGGGTTTGCGCGGGGACCCCCACCCGCGCCCTAACGGTGCTCTCGTTTTGTAGGCCTCTCGTCACCATCAAGGCCTCTCGTCATCAGCAAGGCCTTTCGTCACCTCGAGACCTCTCGTCATCCCGAGGCCTCTCGTCATCAGCAAGGCCTCTCATCACCCCGAGACCTCTCGTCATCCCGAGGTCTCTCGTCATCAGCGAGGTCTCTCGTCACCTCGAGGCCTCTCATCACCCCGAGGCCTCTCGTCATCAGCAAGGCCTCTCGTCATCAGCAAGGCCTCTCATCACCCCGAGACCTCTCGTCACCCCGAGGCCTCTCGTCATCCCGAGGTCTCTCGTCATCAGCGAGGTCTCTCGTCACCTCGAGGCCTCTCGTCACCCCGAGGCCTCTCGTCACTAGCAAGGCCTCTCGTCATCAGCAAGGCCTCTCGTCACCAGCAAGGCCTCTCGTCACCCCGAGGCCTCTCGTCACCCCGAGGTCACTCGTCACTCTTGAGGCCGCCAGATCACTTTTGGCCACAAGATTATTTTGAGGCCACCAGATCATCAGCCCACAAGATCATCAGCTCATCAAACCCTCAGCTCTGTCGGTCTATCAGACTTGGAACTCCATCAGATCCAATTCCTCGTCCAGATCTTCATCAGTGAAGGCACGACTTCCGACACTCTTGCGTCTATCCGCAATTAAAAATAGATTGTTGTATTGGCAACAACAGTTCCCCTATCTAATCTCTTTCAGTAATCACCTACCCAGACTCATCTTTTATACGGGATATGTAGTTCCTTCTTCTTCTAATGATTGCTGCAGTATGGAAAAATTTTGCACTACTATCTCTAAATCTATCAATTACTGCGTCCTTGATTTTTGATTCCACGTAGTCTCTTAGCTCTGAAGTACTTTCTCAACTCTCTTCTCAACAGATTTTCTTGGGGCTTCATTCTCTGCTGATGGATAAACTGTTAGATGGTATCTTTCTGAGGAGGTACTTAATCTTACTTCACAATTCACAAATGTTTCTTTGTTTCAAATTCTAAGCTCACCCCTCATATTTTTATGTTTCCTACATATATAATTTGAAAGCCCCAGACCGCTAACATCTCTTGCATTTACCTAATTTGGTAATTGTTGATGGCTATTGTGAGGTATTTTGCGTTGAAATTTCCATTATGCTATATGATTATGGAATTCTCTCATCAGATAACCCATTAGCTAAACAAAAAAACTTTTAATATAATTAGAATTCTCATTTGGAAATCAGAGAACTCGACAATCATCCATTCACCCATTAGATAAACAAAAATGGAATCATGCATCTAAGTCGGCATAAAGAGATCAAGGAACGTTGTGCGTAAAATAAACAAACAGAGGGCAAGGAAAAAATTATTAACATATATGTAAATCAAGAAATGTGTAGAAGAACCTGGAAATCCATGTCTTCGAGCATTGCAAGTCCTGAAATAAGGGGTGTCAATCACAAGTCTTCAGTAAATGCTGAAGATGTGAAAATATAACTTAAGATTGCAACAAAGACGAAAAGTAAATGTTATAAGATATGACAGGTTCAAGAACTATGAGGCTCAAAGTTCCTAATCTTCATGTGTTTCCATGATACGCAAACTGATACATTCTACAAAATGAATATACCATCAACTCTAAATATTTATAACAAATTATTTTCATAAAATATACGATGATACAAATTTGAAAAAAATTAAGGCTATGTTCTTTTTGTTGTTTTTAGATCGTTTTCAATTTTTAATTTTCTAAAACAATGAAAACATGTTTACTTTCATAATTTTAAGAATAAAAAAAATTATAAAAAAAAACTTAAAATAATAAAAAAATATTTTGACTATTTTTATTCAAAATTTTCAAAACACATAAAACAACAAAGACTCTCTCATCTTTCTCCAAGATCCAGGTTTGACTCATCTCTTCTCTTCTTTCTTTATTCTCTTCTCTTCTCTTTAAGGCTCAATCATCGACCGTGCCCACCATCGCTATCACCGTCGCGAGCTGTAGTTGACTGCCCCTCGTCATTCGATCGCTCACGAGGCCATGTCTTCCATTGTCGATGTCATTCAATCCCTTTGCATCGTGACCAATAACCCAAATCAACTGTCGAACAACCATCGCCATCCACTTCCAGCCACCGCTGCCATTCGAATCACAACCTCGCCTTCGCCAGTTGTTTCTTTCCCTTTCGTCGTACATTTCTGCCTCTCATAATCTTATTTATGAGCTTATCAAATGAACTATTTGATATAATTTTATTTATTTATCATGAACAATCACATTTTCTCATTCTCATTTAGTTTTATCTTTAATTTTTATTTCTATATTTTCTATTTTTTGTCAAAGTTAATTTATTTTTGCTTGTATTTTATTTTTTGTAACGAAAAAACAAAATTGCAAGTTCATATGTATTCACTATATTCACTTCTTAAGTTTTCATTATTGCCATGTTTATTTGCATATATAAAAATTATAATTATTTATTTTAAATAAATTCAATACATATGAACTTCCGTGCATCACATGAGGTGATGAAATTAATATTACTTAATAATATACTGCCATTAAACTGTTCCAATTTACTAAATAATCGAATACATTGAATAAAATATCATAAAATAATTTTTCTCAAAATTCAAAAGTAAACGCGTTTTCTAATTTTCTATTTTGAGAAATGAATTTTTAAAATGACAAAAAGAATGTATTTTCAACAATTTCAAAACAAACACTCAAAATACAAAACTGAAAATGAATTCAAAACTCAAAATTCAAAATTGAAACACGAAGAAAACATCCCCTTAAAGTTCAGTCTTAATATTGAAAATATTTAAATTTTGATGCATAATTGAAAATATGATAAAATGTGGGCTTTCATAATTAACCCTAAAAATATTTTAAAGTTAAAATGTAAGTTTTAATTTTGTATTTGTATAATTTAAATTTTTATGATAATAATTCTAAAATTTTTTGTTAATATTTTATTATTTTTAATCAAATAAATTACCAAAAAATTACTAAAATATTGACTTTATTTCTATTTAATATTAAACTTCTAATTTTAAAAATTATGGTGAATTTTTTTTATTTTAATTTTATTATGAACTTAATGATACTCGAGAATCACCTTACTGACCAGGCTTCACTTAGCCACACCCTACTAGTTGGGGTTTGCTTGGCCTTAGTACTTCGTTGAGACTTTGTAAGAGCTAAACAAAGGGGTTTTTGCTGACTCGCGAGCAAGTAAATCAAGATTGGGATTCCTACTTTAACCAAGATTATGATTCTTATTTCTATAAATATATTGGTGGTTTATGCCAAGTTCATCAAAACTCAAGTTGGACAACCTCAATTCCTATTTCTATAAATATATTGGTGATTTATCCTAAGTTTATCAAGACTTAAGTTGGACTACTAGTATCCCAAGTTTATCAAGACTTGAGCTAGAGCACTAGATTCCCAATGATAATTTTAGTCAAAGTAGAAATCTCAATCTCTATCAGCTTGTTCTCAAGTCTGCAAAACCCCTTTTGTTCGCCCCATACAAGGCATTTCCAGAGTATCGAGGCTGAGCGGCCTACCTAGTGGGGTGATTCTTAGGTATCATCAAAAGTCTTCTACTTTCTTAGTTCAATTATCATTGAAGTAAGGAAGTATAAGTAATAAGTTGGCCCTTGAATGTCGAGGTTGGTCTTTAGATTCCAAGGCTGATGTAAGCCATTAGATGCTGAAATTAAGGTTGGCCTTTAGTTGCCAAGGGTGAAGTTGATTTGACCTTTAGGTGCCAAGACTAGGGTTAGCCTTAGATGCTAAGACTAAGGTTGACCTTTAGGTGTCAAAACTAAGGTTGTCCTTTAGATGCTCAGGTCAACGTTGGTCCTTAGAGATTACTCAAAGGTCACAACCCAAGATTTCAAGAGCCATAGAGGGCTTGATAAATCTATATATATATATATATTATAACAAAACAGCCGTCAAAATTTTTTCCGCCTATTTTCAGTTACTATTTTGATATTTTATTATATTTTTTAATTTTTTTTGCTTACCCGAAATAGAATTTTTATAGGTCATTAATTAAATTTAAATTTGTGAAAAATGTGTAGTTCTTGGAACACATAAATGATTTTTTTTATGGTTGAATAGTGTTTGGAGAATGTGTAAGGATCCTGGTATATGAAGAGACAAGATCAAATCCATATTATTAATTTTTAAATATTAACATAAAATTTTAATTGAAATAAATTACAGAAAAAAAAGATTTTTTTAAATTAGGAGAAATCTTGAGATATTAGATAATACCACTGAATACCAACTGTCAAGTAAATTTTTTATTTTATTTTTATTTTATATATAGTTTAATTAATTTAAATTTATTTTTCTTATAATTTTAAATGTTATAATTTTATATATAACTTAAATGTTATAATTTTATTTTTTAACTTTATTTCTTTTATTGCTTTCTTAAAAATGTGACATGTTTTAAATGTGATAATTGATTGTTAGAGGGAATATGTAAAGTCATGTATGGATAATCAATTTTAAAATTTTGATTATTATTATTTATATAATTAATTGATTATTTAAATTATCTTTATTTTATATATAGTTTAATTATTTTAAATTTATTTTTTATAATTTTAAATGTTATAATTTTATATATAACTTAAATGTTATAATTTTATTTTTTAACTTTATTTTTATTTGTTGTTTTCTTTAAAATGTAACATGTCTTAAATGTGGTAATTGATTGTTAGGAGAAATATGTAAAGTTATGTATGTATAATTAATTTTGAAAATTTGATTATTATCATCTATATAATTAATTAATTATTTAAATTATCTTTATTTTATATAGTTTAATTAATTTAAATTTATTTTCTTATAATTTTAAATGTTATAATTTTATATATAACTTAAATATTATAATTTTATTTTTTAACTTTATTTTTTTGGTTGTTTTCTTAAAAAATTAATTTGTCTTAAATGTGATAATTGATTGTCAGGAGAAATATGTAAAGTCATATATAGATAATCAATTTTAAAAATTTGATTATTATCATTTATATAATTAATTGATTATTTAAATTATTCTTATTTTATATATAGTTTGATTAATTTAAATTTATTTTTTATATTTTTAAATATTATAATTTTATATACAATTTAAATATTATAATTTTACTTTTTAACTTTATTTTTTTTTGTTAGTTTTTTAAAATTTGACCTGTCTTAAATGTGGTAATTGATTGTCAGGAGAAACATGTAAAGTCATGAATAATTAATTTTGAAAATTTGATTATTACCATTTATATGATTAATTGATTATTTAAATTATCTTTATTTTATATATAGTTTAATTAATTTAAATTTATTTTCATATAATTTTAAATATAGCTTAAATGTTATAATTTTATTTTTTAACTTTTTTTTTTACTTCTTTAAAAATTTGATCTATCTTAAATGTGGTAATTAATTATTAGAAGAAATATATAAAGTCATGTATGGATAATCAATTTTGAAAATTTGATTATTATTATTTATACAATTAATTGATTATTTAAATTATCTTTATTTTACATACAAATTAATTAATTTAAATTTATTTTTTATAATTTTAAATGTCATAATTTAATTTTCAACTTAATTGATTATTGTCATTTATTTAATTCTCTTTTTTGCCATTGGCCTACTCTGAAGATGTGCTATATGTTGAACTTGGAGAAATTAAATACAAATTAAATTTGTGTTTTGAAAGTTTAAGTAAGATTCGGATAGTGTGGCAAAGTGTGGAAAAAAAGGAAAACTTAATGGTGACATGTGATTTGATAAATTGAGAGAAATAGGAGAATTTGAAGGAAGAAAAATTAATAAAATAAAACAAATATCTCTCTCTCTTCTTCCTTTTCATCCCCGTACAACACTTCCATTTCCTCTCTTCTCATTTCTCAATTTTTCTTCTTAAATTTTCTCTTCTTCTTTACTTTTATTTAGCAAATTTTAATCGTATTGTTTTATTCAGTTTGGTTTTCTGGTGTAACATAGCACCACTATTCTGTCAAGTGAGTGATATGAATGCAACTAGGAAAAATTAGGCCTTGAGGTTGAGGGTTTGTGTGGTACGCACATATGAGACAAATACACGTGAAAATTTAAAAAAAAAAACGTTTATCCTTGAATGTGTATTTTAGAATAAAGAGGTTGGTTATCGTTTATTCTTTTTTTTTTTCCTGTTATCGTATAATTTTTGTATTTTTTTTACGCATTGCTTATTGTATTACATGTTAATTTAGGTTTATTTGTTACATGGTTTCAGGATAGAGTTATGTGTTTTTTATTATTCGTATATCCTTGAATGTATATAAGGAAATCTTTCAAAATTTGTAATCCTTTTGTTGTATTCTCATGATTGTAACATGATTATTTTGTTTATTTTTTACTTTTTTATTATGATTTTCATTTATTATAACTACTAAATTATATAACTTTCACTTTAACAATTTTTTTTTTTTTTACGATATTCATGCATCGCATGGGTGATCCACTAGTTAGCATATAGCTAATAGTCCAAATAAGTCTTGCAATCTTTTGCTTAGATTAAGACTCAAACGCCATCCTAAGGCGTGATGGTTATACACCCACTTTGTAAGATCATGAATTTCATGTGTGGGTAAACATGTCCCTTGCTAAACCTTTTTAGAAGAATCATGTCCATGATTAGCCATTTTTTCTTAAGAACTTGTGGTGTCCCATTTCCATGACAAGGTATGCCTCCAATTAGACTTATCTTTGAGTGTATCAATGTGGTCATGACCTACCACACCCTAAGGCGTGATGGTCACACCTTAGATTGCTTAGATTAAGACCCAAATAACTCTTGCAATCTTTTTCTTAGATTAAGACCTAGATGCCATCTTAGCTAAGGCATAACGGTCACACACCCACTTTGTAAGATCGTGAATTTCATGCGTGGGTAAACACATCCCCTGTTAAACCTTTTTAGAAAAATCATGTCTATGATTGCCATTTTTTCTTAAGAACTTGTGGTGTCCCATTTCCATGATAAGGTATGCCTCCAATTAGACTTATCCTTGAGTGTATCAATGTGGTCATGACCTACCACGTCCCTTAAATCAACCTAGGTCACAAAACCAAGGTTCATCATTGGCTTGTGCTAACTTGAAAAGTTTATACTTCATTGAGTAAAACTTGCTCAAACCCCTCCTTGGAGTTATCTTTTTTTATTCTATTGGTTTCTAATTTCGATTTCCAACCAAACTTACTCATAAGTGATTAAGTAATTTAATTTTAGTCATGATTCCAAAACTTAGCAGTTCATATCACATATTCAACCACATACAACATTGTTTAAGTTGTAGAAAACATTCTACTACGGTCTTGCATATTTCCTCTTGCCCTTTAACCCTTGGTTGGTTAATGTCCTTATCTCTTGCCCCTTTAACCCTTGGTTGGTTAATGCCCTTATCTCTTGCATTGTCTGAAATGTTGAAACACAATGCATGAGAATACAATTCTTAGTAAGGCATGTCATGGTAATGTGTAGAAAAGGATACTTCTTCTTCATAACAAAAACATTGTACACAAGCCGTCCTCATATAGAGAATAGGAGAGGCTCAAAAAGGAAACCAAATTATACACTTTTAGAAACCAAAGACTAATAAACATTCTATCTACCAACATTACCAAAAGAACATATACAATTTTTAAGAAAGCTAAATAATTAAGAAAGCTAGGGATTAAGAAAGTTTCCTAAGTGTAACTTAGGAAACTTCTTAATCTATCAAGGCGGTGGGTGCCTTGACTTGCTGCTGCTGCCGACACTAGAACCCATATGGAAAGCCAACATGACACTGCCATGCACACATGCACACACGATCCCATGATGCTCAACATAATGCAACCATACATTCATAATATTATCCACACATTTCATGAAGGCAACCTCTAATCGTTGCCTTTTTCCATTCACTAGCTGCTCCCTCTCTTAGGTTCAAGCCCTCCAACATAGAGTAATTGGCTCTGTGATTAATTGGCTTAAGGATATGGTTCCTACAGCCTTCCATTAAAGTCACTAACTCTTATTTCCGGCCAGAACAGGAAACACACAAGGGGAGGGGTGTGCAGCAACAGCGAGAGGCGGCGAAGAGGGAAGATGCAGGGGCGGTCGGTGAGAGGCAAGGCGGTGATTGGGTCTTCAGTCTCTTCTTTGTTTCTTCCCAGCAGCCACAGCAGTCTGCAATTGCTGGAGAATCATCGTCCCTGCCCCAGTGTCGGAAGGAGATGAAGAGGAACAGAATAGGCGCAGACAGTCTGCCTTCCTGCTGGAGAAGAAGAGGAAGGAATAGACGGCGAAATGAAGGGAAGGGGAGTGGAGATAACGAAACAGGCAAACACATATGGGTTTCTTGGATGTGTATATGGGTATGGATACGTGTATATAAATATATATCTAATGTATACATATATTATCTAAATAAAATTATATATTTATAAAATTATGAGTAAATTTATTATGTATTTATAAATAAATTAATCGTGAACTTTTTATTGGATTGTTCACGAGCCATTAATTGAGACAGCTCGTGAATTAACGAACTAAGTTTTGTTGAGGTCAAGATTATTTCATTTACAAATTAAGTTTTAAATATAGATTTAAACTCTACTAGTTTATTTTAACAAATAAATTTAAATAAATTTTTATTGAGTCAAATATTGAGCAGCTTATGAATGACCTAGTTCATTTGCAATTCTAAATTTATGCCTTCTCAACTTTATCCCTACACTTAAAAATATTTAATGACTTTTCTTATGTTTTAAATTATCGTGGGGTGAGGACAATTTTTTTTATTTTTAAATTTTGATTCATCCAAAATTTATAATTTGAATGATTGGGTCTACTTTTTTCTTAGGGTGTGTTTGATTGTATTACCTAGAATTTAATTTTAGGTAATATTAGTTAGAAAACAAAAATCATCTCACCCCCTTAGAAAATGAATTCCATAGAAAAAAATTTTAAATGATTGTACCTTATATATTTTTTCATAGAAAAATTAAGAGTGTTTGAATGTTTTCCATAAAAAATGTGTAATGATTACACATTTTTCATAAATATATGCAATTAAACACATTCTTAATGTATGTTGCCTTCCAATAAACTTGAAGCATAAGGCTGGAAAGTGAATCTCTAATGAAGACTCAAAATATTCAGATGATTGAAAATGTGCTTAAATTTTTATCCACCCTAAGATAAACCACAGTTTAAAAAATGTTTGATTCCTCCAAAACGCATGAACAGTAATAAGAAAACACAAGATACCCTTTAAGGGATATAACATATTTATTTGTAAAGACTAAATAATTATTTTAAAGTGTTTATAATTTTTAAAAAATAATTGATAATTTATGAAAAATATTTTTTACAGTGTTCATAATTTTTAAAAAATAATTAATAATTTATAAAAAATATTATTAATTCTTAAAAAACATTTATAATTTTACATTACATTATTAGTTCTTTAATAGTCGACGTTAATTTTAAAAACAATAATACTAGATTGCCTTAGTTTTAACACTTACATAATTAACAACAATTATTTTTAAAATATTAATTATTTTTAAAATTTTATAAATATTTTTTGCAATACTTAAAAAATAATCTTAAAAAGTGTGTAATTTTCAAAAATTATAAATATATTGATTTTAAAATATTTATATTTTTTAAAAAATAATTAATAATTTGTTAAGAAGTGATATTAATTATTTAAAAACATGTTATTAAATTTATAAATATCAGAATTAAGTCAGAATCTAATATTACCATTCTAAAAATCACATGTAGATGGCTGCAAATTTAATCTAAAAAATAAAACTTTTGCCCAAGCGATTCTCAAGGCAAAAAAGTTTTAGCCAGCAACCTGCCTACCGGAGTGATGTGCCGGTGCTCTGTGTTCCAGCGCCGGGAAAAGTAGCAATTAGGGGGTCGGAGAAGACGAAGACGAGAGTTTTACGTCAGCACTAAACAAACGCGCTAATGGAAAATTTTCAGTGGACCAAGTGACGTGGTGTGATTGCAGGACTCAATATTTTCTCCAGCCTCTCTCAAGGCTCACTCCCCACAATTCGATCAGTTAATCTATCCAAGCTGTATACCTAGGGTTTTTATCTGAGGAAGAGGAGGGGCAACGATGGAGTTGGAGGTGAGAGTAGTGGGAGAGATAGAGAGCTGCTTCGTGTCGCTTCCGCTACATCTCATCCAAACTCTTCAACAAACTCTCTCCTCTGCCTCTCCTTCTGGTTCCCTCCCGGCATTTCTCGCTCTCGAGCTTCGCCCTCGCTTCAAGAAGCAGCGGCAGGACGAGGAGGAGGAGGGGGACGGCCCCCATCTATGGCACGTTGCCTGGTGTGGCTCCGCCTCTTCTTCCCCGGCTATTGAGGTGTGTTTCATAAACCGCCTTGTTTCCCCAATTCAACTTTCTTATTTGCAATTGAGAGCTGAATTGATGCTCTTCTTTTTGTTTCGTTTATTATCCGTGGGTAAGGGATGCCATAGACCAAAGCACAAAAAAAAAAAAAAAAAAAAAGTGGGGGTGGGGGGGTGAAGAAGCAAAAGAAAGAAAGAAAGAAAAGGGTGAAGGATCGATACAAGTGCCAATTCCGAAGTAAAATTAGGGGCCCTTGTTACTTTCATTTCTGAATAATTATTTATCAGCTTGTTTGCACATGGATGTTATCTGAAAAATTAAATTCTATACTTGTGGTTAATTCAACTTCCTTATATAGTGTACTGGACTTTGCTACTAGTGTTGTTCAATATTCTATTGGCTTACGATGGTAGTCTCGTGCTAATAAATGCACAAAACCATCTCCACCTGATTACAACTATTTCACGAGAGTATTGGATTATGGAGACAGTTGAAGGTTTGAAGTATTGCCATCCTTGTGTTATTTCAGTTTAAATTGAGTTTAACTTTCAAAAGGAAAGAAACATTCTAGAATAATTTATTGGAACTGGCATGTCCTTCAAAAGTATTCCAGAATAAACAGTTGTCGCTAAATGGGATCTATTTGTTCTTAGACTTTAACAGAGTAATTGAGAAGTTTTCACCAACACTTGACCAGCATGAGGTGGTCATAAGATGATAGTGAGGCTCCATTTTCATTGTTGATGCTGCATTGAAATCTGATAACCTTTTGGATTTTGTTGATTATTGTGTTTGATGATGTTGTTCCACATGATTTTCCCATGGCTATTGGATTGTCAACAAGTGAGGTGTGAAGCTGGTTGGCAATGGATCTCTGCATGCATTTATTTTCTTCATGTTTTCCTACATCGTTGTATATCAGTGTTCTGATAAATATGGGTGTCAAGATGTCTTAGAAACTCTTAAGGAATTTTGCTTTCTTTATCCAACTAAAATTAGCCGACCCCACCTATTGGATGGGATCAAGGGTTGGTATGTTTTTATTGTATTCAACTACAATTAGATAATTTAGATTGAACTATCAAAAACCAGTCAGTCCTTGTTTACTTGTCAAGTGTATACTGTATGTTGACTTCCTAAGCACGAAGTTAGGAATTGTAACTGTCATGAAATGGACCCTCATTTTTTTTGGACTGTAAGCTGTGTGGTCACTAATGTTATAAGATGACATTTCTGTATCAGCAATCATAAATTGGCTTCTACTCTTTGTATTTTGCAGTCTTCCTTTCTAATAAATTTTTAAGCAGTCTAATTGTAATGTTTCTCATGCATGTATTGTTCTTTTAATTGTCATCACAGATTGCTCAACAATATGCAGAGTGCATTTGTCTGCCAGATCATACTTCTGTTCAAGTACGAGCTCTGGCTAATATGCCAAAAGCCACTTTAGTGACAATAGAGCCCCATACAGAAGATGATTGGGAAATTTTGGAACTTAATTCTGAGTACGCAGAAGCAGCTATTCTGAAGCAGGTAATCTTCAGACATTTTTTGTTTGTATCCCTTTCACTTGTTTTTGCTTCATTAAATTTATTATCCTCTTATCTTGATTTTATTACTGCCTATCAAGATCTAAAGCTTCTTTCTTTGTACCAGATTAGGAGGAAATCCAGATACTTGTAATGCTTATTATATACTTCTGTAACATCTGCAAACTCAGAATCCTTTGACCTTCAACATGGAAGCGAATAGTTTGTTTCATTAGGGATTTGGGAGGTAAATTATTGGTAGACTTTGGTTGTTGAAGAGTACGGGGAGCAAGTATTCTAGGGTCTGGGTGTATTAGATTGAATGCTGAAAGTAGGAGAAAGATCTGCTAGGCTACACTCCTATGGTTTAGTAATGAGCCTGGAAGTGGTTAATGGTTGTAACATGTGGCTCCATAAACATGACTTCTCTTTTGAAAAAAGAAGTTGAAGATGAAAGAGTAGTGTAGAGCCATGGAACAAGAAAAATGTCAATTGTAGAATTTACCTTGGATCACATTTGGATCCTTGGCCTACGAAGTTTAAGATGATTTTGGCATCATTTTGTCTCTTGGGTGGGAGACACTACTCGAACTTAAGGCCTTGGCTTATGAAGTTTATGGGGGAGATTGTCTTCATCTGTTGTACCCCAGGTCAGGAATGCTAGTCTAATTTATGTTGTGTTCTATCAATTCCTAGCGTTGGCTGTATTTTTTTAATTTCCAAATTGATGAGGCCATGGGTTTTGGCCGTGGGTCCGTTGTGTCAAATTATATTTAGGGTCTCGGATGTGATCTACGTTTGATTCGGAACAGCTGACTTGTGAAAACATGTCATTTTCCTATCATGGTATTATGGTTCTGGTACAAGTAGGAGAGCTAGCTGGTTTAGCATTTGGTTCATCGTTAATGTCCTAGAAATTTTAAACAGGTATATATGTTAAGAAAATAGAAAATTTAGTTATCAAAATAATCCTTGTGGTTTTTCTTGAGAGTCATTATGGAAGGAAATGCTTCTTTTCTTGGAAAGGGATAAGCAGTCAGACCTCCAGCTGAAGTGGTTTTTCTGCATGAAGAAAAAGATTGTAGGTTATGCCCACTACTTGGTAATTTGAGGTTTATAATGCTATGGCCCCAAAACATTGTGCCTAATTCTGTGTGAAAGGGAACACAAAAGCATGCATTTATTATTTTTTTCCTGTATGAACTATCCTCCACAAATCGTTTGGGCAACCACACTTCCAAGAACCCTTTTGAGCATTATCCTTGTCCTCCATTAATTTTATGGCTCGATAGAGACCTGATGCAATTCAAAATGGGGTGGAAAGATATTGAATTTTAGTTTGTTGAACAATTTGTGACTGGTAAAATGTTTTATATGATGAGTGTGCAGAGCAGATCATCGACAATCTATGCAGCATTTTTCTGTTGCAAGAGATTTTGGGTTTGACATTCTCAATGTTATGAGTTAATTCAGGTTGTGTGTGATAGTTTTGGTAGCTATTTACTTTTTAATGTAGGCGATAAACTAAAGGAAAAGATAGGAAACTGCCACTTTATGTTTGAGTTAGTGCATGTGGAAATATGGGAGTAGAACATCTTGGGAAGGCTTGTAGTATTTACTTGTTGCTTTCAAGAAAAACTGGTTGGCTCTTTTTTTGTTTTTTTGCCTTGAATAGTTTTTTGTTTTGAGTTTTATTTTGTGTGGGTCTTGTATCCTTTAGATAAATGGATTTGCACTCTTAACCCTTTATATTGGGAGAAAGGAGACTTAAGGGATTGGAGTGTCCTGTATTGCCAATCTATGGAGTAAAAAGTTTTCATGTTAGATAAATCATCTTTCCATTTTTCCCTTTACTACACAACCAAATCTTAGTGGCGTTTATCTGATGGCATATTCTGTATGCCTTTTGGAGAAGAAAATAGAAATGTGTTCCCCCTATATTTTACTCTCCTTCTTATGCTCGTGAAACTTTGATCATTGTTAGCCATGCTGTTGAAAGATTGGAGTGTTTTTCCTTCATTTGAACAATGTATGCAAATGTTTAGCAGAACCTTTTGCTGAAAGCCATGTGCTACAACATGCAGGTTGGGATTGTTCACGAAGCTATGAGATTTCCCTTGTGGTTGCATGGTCAAACTATCATTACTTTTCTTGTTCTTTCAACCTTTCCGAAGAATCCAATAGGTAAGAATTTGTTTAATGTTTGTCTGTTCTCTATTTAATTTTTGCTGTTCTCTGGATAATATATATATATTGCTATGTATTTTTCTGTAAAAAAAAAAAAAAATACAACATGATTTTTATTATGTTGTATTTTTTTTTTTTGGGTGTTCATAATATATTATTTTTATTTTAGATGCTAATAAATATTATTTTTATTTTTTTGGTGTTACTAACATAATATTTTTATTTTTTGGTATTAATAGAAAATCATTTTTATTTTTTTGTGTTGATAAAATATTATTTATTTTTTATGTTTTAATAAATATTTTTGAAAATTTTTATTTTTGGGTGTCAATAAAATATTATTTTTATATTTTTGGGTGCTTTTTTTCTATTTTCTCAGTGTTAATAAAAAACATATATTTTTATTCTTTCAGTTGTTAATAAAATATTATTTTATTTTTTGGATGTTAATAAAATATTACTTTTATTTTTGAGTGTTGATGAAATATTATTTTTGGATGTTAATAAAATATTATTTTATTTGTTTGTCTGAGGATATTTTGTAATTTTTTTTTAAAATGGAGGGTAAAACAGTAATTGCAATAATGTATGATAGAATGGAATGAGGATTTCATCCATATTAGGAGTGAATGCCCATTCACAGATATGACGGAATGCACATTCCCTAAGGAATGGACAATTCCATTCCTAAGTGTTGCAACCACAATGCACTTTTGCCCCATTCCCATTTCTATTCCCTCCACTCCCATTCCATCCAACCAAACGGCACCTAAATTTTTGCATCACCCTCCCTCGCCCCCCTTCTCTCTGTAGACTGTAGTTCCTATATTCCATGTTTACCATAAAATGAAGTAAAAGCAAGATGTTGTATATTGCATCTTTTTCATCAGTGTTCTGTTACCTCTAGAGATACCCATTAGAAAACTGTCTGACTCATGAGATTTTTACAGTGCAACTTGTGCCAGGAACTGAAGTAGCTGTTGCACCAAAGAGACGCAAAAAGAGCGGTGGTTCTTATGAAGATTACACAATGGAATCTTCAAATAAGGAGCATTCTATTGGAAAGGCACTGTTGCGCGTGCAGGATCCAGATGATAAATTGATTCAAAAATTTGTGGTAAATGGTGTCGAGATTGGTGTGGTGCTTACTTCTGTTATCTTTATTCATCCAGAAACGGCGAGAAACCATTCACTTGGTTCTCAACCAGTAGTTGTAGTGCCTAGATTACCATCAAAAGAAGGCTTAAAATATCCTGGAACTGGTACACCAAATATAAAGCATACAATTATGAAGAAGGGTAATAGTGGAAAGCAGGACTATCGCCAGGCAGTTCTTCATGTTTTGATTTCAAATTCAGTGGCCAAAGGACACGTAATGCTTTCTAGATCTCTTCGACTATATCTGAGAGCCCAGTTACACTCATGTAAGTTGATCCTTATGAGAGCCAAGTAAATTTTTTGTGATTCAGTGTACTTCCAAGTCTAATCTGCACAATTTTATTGTGTGGAGGTTCTTTAGCGCCTACAGAATGAACTTATAGATTGGCCTAATAGGCTAATATGTGCATGCTTAATGATGGAAATGATGGCTAGGTTAGAAGTATCTTATTGTGTATTAACTAGACACTATATTATTCAGAAAGTATGAAAATATTTGGCATCATACGATAAGATTGTATACCCAAACTGGAAAACTGTATGATGTACTAAGAGTTGGTTTCTTTTGTCAATATTTCTGTTTATAAGTGTTCTTTTTTTTTTTTTTTTCCTTTTGCCTTTCTACTGTTCTCTATGATGGAGCTTGACTTTGTTCACCAGAGAAATATTGTTCTTCTTGGTTCTGGCCCCAGGTTTATCTGCTGTAGATTTTATATCTATTTTTATTTTTATTGTTTGCTTCAGGGGTGCAATAGCTCATGTTGATGCACTAGGAACTGCTAAAATGCATTTTATTTTCCCGATGTCTATATTCCATTGCTGGCGTATTAAAATTAGGTTTCATGGTAGTTGAGTCTGTAACTCATTCAGCTGCAGCAAATGCCATTGCTTTCCTAATATTTTAATTTCAGATTGTATATGGTAAGATTTAGCTTGTGTACTGATTTGTGGTATATTATGTGTGCATTAATAACTAAGCAATTAAAGTCTAAATGCTAAGTGTCTGCATTATTGTTGCTAAGTCACAGCTAGATAAATGTACTTGGACTTGTGATCTAGTGCATGAACTTTTGTTTTTGAGAAAAAATAAATAAGAACATTTTTTTGATAATCGTCTTGATTAGTGTTAAGGCTGTCTATACACTGTGTCTTTTTTGGTCTTCAGTTTAGAAGGAAAATAACAATAAATATTATTGTTGTAAAAACATTACAGGTTCTATGGTTTATAAGAATCTTAATTGCCTCTATACTTTACAGGGGAAAAATTTTTATGGATAGAATGTTTATACTATTAGAGAACTGAAACAAAAATGTTGATGCTACCAGTTGGAAACCTAGAGTATTCTGTATTGTGTACCTCAAATTCACTGATACATTGCAGTTGGGAGCCTGAAGAATGTCATCATGTATAGCCTACGTGTATGCCTTTACTTTCATAGTGTTGGGATCATAGTGTACACTATGGTCTTGACTTGGTCTGGCGTGGGAAGTAGTCTTTTCCTTTCTCTTTAGGTGCAATATTTGGTGATATTTGAGAGATTCCAAGCCACATTCTCTGCTATAGGTATTTGTGGTTGTGCTACAGCAGGTATTTCTACTTGTTTCAGTTGCATTATCGGAGCAGCTACTTAATGAGAATAAATTGAATGCCTTAGAATTGGACCATTTGACTGACAACTTGGAGAATCCGTTTTAGGGGAAGATCCCATGCTGAATAAAAAAAAAATTCAAACAGGAGTGGAGCCCAAACTTGCTAAAGTGATGACTGTTCCACACATGACTATTGTTCAGTGTTCATTTTGTAAATTTGATGAATTCAGCATTTCCATGAGTTGCTGCTATTTTGAGCAGATACCTTGTTTCTATATTATGAACAGTTTAAGTAAATCATAACCACCTCTCTTAGAAGAAATGTGAATGATTTTCTGTGTATACTGCCAAATATTTTTTGACTATAAAATCCATTCTGTCTTTTCTCCTTTGAGAATTATATGAACAAACTATTATGAGATAATATTTTTATGCTTGCAGGGATACTTGTAAAGAGATGCAATATTAACCCAAAGAAGGAAATTCCCTCACTTTCATTTTCTCCTTGCCACTTGAATATATCTGAGAACAATAATGCTCTTGAGAACAATGGGGTCGAAGTTTTTGGAAGCCAAAGGAATCACAAGGCTGATAATATACATCTCAAGACAAACTCAGAGTCTAACATGGGTGCATATGATTGGTCTACCCATGAAAGAGTTATAGCAGCTCTTTCCAATGGGTTAAGGAGTAATGATGACCCGGTTGCTGTTAATAAGACCAACAAAAAAGTATTTTATGGTCTTTTTCAAGCATGGTATTCTGCTCAACTCTGTGCCATTGCTATGAATTCTGGAGAGGAAGTTAAATCGTTGATTCTAGGAAATCAAAGTTTGCTTCACTTTGTTGTGAAGGATTACACAGCTGCAAAACATGGAAAGGTGCCTTTATCATCTAGATTTACTCTTGGAATGGGAAACAGAGATGGAGAACCAGAGATTGACATCCTTTATGTTCTATCTAGTTCTGAGGAAATTCAGCAGAATGAAATGGTTTATGCATATGAACTTGCATTTAATGAAGGAAATATGGGAGACAACAACCTGAGAAGCTCAGACTTGTTGCTTGGGAAGCTGAACTTGGGTGACCCTCTGTTTCTTGAGTATGTCAATGATCGAACGTCAGAAAAGTTCTTCAGTTCAAAAATTTCATCCTTGGGATGGATGGGCACTGCTCCTTCTGATTTCATTGATAGTAAGTATTTTCTGCTCGCAATTATGCTTTTAATTGTTTGATAATTCAATAAAACTTATTCAGTTCTTTAGGGGCTGTTTGATATGGCTTTTAAGTTTACTGTTTTTAGTTTTTAGCGTTCAGTTTTCAGTTTCCATTGTAAATTTTTCGTGTTCGGTTTTTGTTTTATTTAAAAAATTGAAAACTTAACAGGTTGTGTTCATTTTATTTTATTTTCATTCTTTTGTTTTCTTTTATTCTTTCATTATAATATTAAATGGTTATATTATTAATATAATATATATTATAATAGAATAACATAATGTAATTATATTATAATTATATATACTCTCATATTGTTAATAATGTATAGTGGTGAGATTGTGGGAGGCAGACGAAATTAAAATGAAAAAAATGTTAAAATACTTTTTTTTGTGTAAATTTTTGAAAATGAAAATGAGTAAGCAAATGCTAATTTTTTGTTCTCGTTGTCAAAATAGTGAAAATGGAAGTCTACCAAATGGGCCCTTAATGATATAGTTTTTGTTTTTCAGATTCCATGTTTTATATTTTGTTGTTTGGGAACTTGGAGGGCATATAATCTGCTCACTGACCCAAGTGGTGTCTTATCAGACAAATAATTTACACATTTTAGAAGTTTAGTAGTTTGGGTTACAATGAACTGACCGAAAAAAGAAATAATTCTAACATCATGAAATATTCTCTTTTTGGGTCTCTTTACTCCTATGTCTCTTATCCCTTAGGAGGTCTTCCTCCAATACAGCAATAACCGTCTCAAGCCTTAATCCCACAAGGTGGGAGATCTTCCCACATTAGTAGTTTGTTTTTCTTTTTTTTCTTACTTTTTGAAAACCCCATTATTCTGCTTAGAATTGTTTGGAAATCCATATTAGGCAAGGAGATATTGCCTTTGCTAGTTTGAATTCAAGAGTAATATGAAATTGTGGACTATCTCCTACACCATGATCACTGTTAGCCAATTCATCATAATTAGCAGCTCGAGCTTCTCTATCAAGTCATGATCCAAATTATCATTGTTATCAATGCAGTCACCAGCATCAATGTTGATTTCATCAATCCAATATTATCACTGTTTCATGTCACACGAAATGCTAACTCAAAATGCTTCTTCTTCTTCTTCTTCTTCTCCTTTCTCTCTCTCTCTCAACTAGAGCAAATCTTAGCCATGATGTAAGCACCCCCGCCCGGATATCCCAACCACCCAGTCTATCCGAACGGAAGCGCTTACGGAAGGGAAAAGGAATAAACACAAGACAAAGAATACCCTGGCATGCATACATAAGAAATACAACTGCGGAAGCAAAACGGTAAACATGCATGCCCACAAGTACCCCGCTGGAACAGCGGTCAAGGAGTATATAAAAATATACAGACACCTGTGCCAACAAATAAAAGATACAAAGAATAATCCGGCACAGTAAAAAATGAAAGACAAAAATATCGACAAAATATCAGAGATAATGGGGGTGGTTAACTGTACACCGAACCAACACGGCCGGCTGCTAAGTGGAACAATCCTCGCCCTCGGCCTTCGTTTTACCCTTGCCTGGAATGATGAAAAGTAAGGTGAGTCGCAAGACTCAGCAAATTTATAAGAATGAAAGGTTATAAATAAAAAAGGAGATCACCCCCAAACACAGTCTCGCACGTACACACAAGCCATGAGACGCTACAACACAACAGTGCAGCATAATAAAAGCACATACTGGTCCTTGGGGCCCACACAGGACACCTGGCACCCAAGTCCCATACCAACCTGCCGTTGCCCTGAAAGGCAACATAGATCTCCAACAAACCTGTGCGCACTGTCCCGGGTCGGTACTCCCGTCACCCGTGTCCGTGTCAGTACTCTCGACACCCGAGCCATAGGCTCCCTCGGAACGGTACTCCCATCCGAGAACTAAATACTACCAGTAGCCATGCAATGCACATAAAATGCAATGGCGTAGTGAACATCAACGTGATACACTGGCGCCCATACATCCAGGCATCAGGCCATGCTCCGCCCACATAGTAAACCACACGCGATGCATATGCCCGTGCTGGATGCAACATAACCAAGCTAGAAGGTCTGTGATCAAGCATAACCAGATCATGAAAATCCCAACATGCAACCCGTACCCATGTGCACACCAAAACATGCAATAAGAAATAAATGATACCAGTCACACTATAATCACATAACGGCAGAGCTAGTCAATAGTGTTTGGCACCGGTCAACGGTCAGTAGATAGGAGAGACCAGCCGGCGGCCTAAGATAGATCGTACGACAGTCACTCCGTCACCGAACCGTCAATCCTTGCCCCCACTGCACAACTGCTCTAGCCTATAAACAACCAAAATTCCAATGACAATACCTGAACCGCTAAGAACCTAGCCCCGGGTGAGTACGGCATCATTCCCAACAGGTAGGGGGTGGCACAAACCCCCGTAGGCAACCAACGAATAAAATCCACGAGACCAGTTTAATAAATTAAATTTTAAAACTAACCATTTAAAAACTCCATAATTAATTAATAGCCGAAACAAACGAAGGGAGGTCAAATAAATTGACAATGGAAGAATCGACGAGGAGGGTATAAGGAACTTGCCTTAACAGAGATATCCTTAGGCTCGTTTGGTCCAAAAGCGGCAAAAATTATACAAACTGCAACACCCAAATTATTTGCCAAAATTAACAAAATCAGACTCTAAACGAAATTCCGACCGTACAGAATATTAATTACTAGCTTCTCTACATACCTGGTAAATTAAATCTTGAATTAAACTTGATTTAATCTGAATTTTCCACCCAAAATCTCCAAATTTCGAGCTCGCGCACGCTGGTTCTTCTCTGGAAATTTACTCACTGTTTGCTGTAAAAGGAACGCCCGAAATCGGGCTTAAATTGGGCAAAAAACGAGCAAAGGAGGCGCGTCCACGTGGCAGCGCGCGGGCCAGCAGTTGGAGGCCACTGCCTCTAACCGAAACGGCGTCGTTTCAGATGCTTAGGCTGATTAAAAATCAGCCGAATTTTCCCTGCCTCGCATGCGCGCACCTGCGGGCTCGAACCCGCGACCGCCCCCTCGCTCGTCTCGCTCACGAACTGCCCGCGCCCGCCTATAACCCTATAATGCACCCATTAAATTTAAAGAGACCTTTGGTCCCTTTTCCTAAAATCGCACCAGCACCCTCCCCCCCTCCCCAACCCAACTTTCATTATTTACACACACCCCCTTAATTAATTGCACTAACGCCCGAAACTTCTAAAAATCTCACATTTTAATTTATTTAAATTTTTTCTTATTCCAGAAATATTCTAAAATAATTAATTCATTACCGTAATTTCTTATTTCCTTAAAATCACATAATTTATTTATTTTTATTTAACAAAAAGTTAGTTTTAATATTTCTTTTTAAATTAAATTACCCCGATAATGCATAATTAAATTAAATCACAATTTGCAGGTCGCTACAGATCTTACCCCCCTTAAAAGAATTTTGTCCTCGAAATTCGTACCTGGCTAGGCAAACAACTGAGGGTGAAGTCGCCTCATGTCCTCCTTTAGCTCCCAAGTAGCCTCCTCAGGGGTATGTCGCTGCCACTGGACCTTCACATAGGGAATCGTGCGGCTGCAGAGCACTTTCTCTTTTCGATCCACAATGCTAGTAGGCAACTTGACATAGGACGCGTCCTTTTGCACCACGAGCGGGTGATAATCAATAACATAGCCGGGATCTGCCATGTACTTGCGAAGCATAGAAACATGAAAAACATCATGTATGTGGGCTAATTGAGGGGGTAAAGCTAACCGGTATGCTAACGGTCCGACTCGCTCCAGAATCTCGATCGGTCCCACATAGCGAGGACTCAGCTTACCAGATACTCCAAAGCGTCGAACACCCCTCATCGGCATGACTCGAAGGAAAACGTGATCACCCCCATCAAACTCCAAATCCCAACGCCGTCTCTCCGCGTAACTCTTCTGACGATCCTGAGTTGCCTTCATCCTAGCCCGAATCAACTGGATCTTCTATGTCGTCTGCTCTACCAACTCCGGTCCGAGCAATGCTCGCTCCCCAATCTCAGTCTAGCAAAGCGGTGAGTTACATGGTCGCCCGTACAACGCCTCAAATGGTGCCATCCCAATACTGGCCTGGAAGCTATTATTGTAGGCAAACTCTACTAGCGACAGATGATCATCCCAGCTCCCATGGAAATCCAGTACACAGGCATGGAGCATATCCTTCAAAGTCCGTATGGTCCGCTCCGACTGCCCGTCAGTCTGAGGGTGGAAAGCTGTACTGAAAGTCAACTGGGTCCCCATAGCACTCTGTAACGCTTCCCAAAATCGTGAAGTAAACCGAGGATCCCTGTCTGACACAATACTGGCTGGTACTCCATGCAGTCTCACCACCTCATCAATGTACAACTTGGCTAGTCAATGAATAGGATAGGTTTTCTTGACAGGTAAGAAATGTGCCGATTTAGTCAATCGGTCAATAATCACCCATATCGAATCGAATCCTCGACTGGATCGTGGCAACCCCGAGACGAAGTCCGTAGCTATATGCTCCCACTTCCACTCTGGAACCGCTAAAGGTCGTAACAATCCCACGGGCCTCTGATGCTCAGCTTTGACTTGCTGGCATACTAAACATCGTGATACGAACTCTGCTACGCTCCTCTTCATGCTGCTCCACCAATATTGACGTCGCAAGCCCTGATACATTTTCGTCGCTCCAGGATGGATAGTATAGGGAGAACGATGAGCCTCCTCTAGGATCCTCTGCCTGATATCACTGTCACTCGGCACACAAATCCGTCCACAGAACAGTAGCAAACCGTCGTCCCTCTGGCTGTACCCCAATGGCCCAAATCTCTCCATATCAGCCATGATCTCGCCAAGCTCCACATCCTGTCGCTGTCGATCGCGAATCTGACTCTTTAGATCTGAATGGATACTCATGGCAGCACAATAGAGAGTAGGATTATCTGATGCCACTGAAATAGTAAGATCACTCATCTGCTCCAGTAAGAACCACTCTTGCACCATCATCGCTGCAACTGACACCCCTTGGCAACTCAAAGCATCTGCTACTACATTAGCTTTACCTGGATGATAGAGGATCTTACAGTCATAATCCTTAAGTAGCTCTAACCAACGGCGCTGTCTCATATTGAGTTCCTTCTGCGAAAAGAGATACTTGAGACTCTTGTGATCGGTATATATCTGGACTCTCTCACCAAAAAAATAATGCTTCCAAATCTTCAAAGCAAATACTACAACTGCTAACTTTAGATCATGGGTAGGATAATTCTCTTCATGCTTCTTCAACTGTCTGGACGCATAAGCGTTCACTCGGTCGTCCTGCATCAAAACACATCCTAACCCTGCATATGAGGCCAGGCCCGGCCCTGGACCAGGGCGGTCAGTGCGACCGCCCTGGGCCCGTTATTCAGGGGGGGCCCAAATTGTTTTTAATAAATATTATATTATATTATTATAATTATTAATTAATTTAATATTAAAAAACAAAATCTTCAACGCCCAGCAATGCTGGGCGGACTTCAAGTCCGCTTCCTTCAGCGGACTTGAAGCCTGTTTAGATTAAAAATTTATTTTTATATTATAAAAGAATTTATTTTTACTTTAGATATTCAATATATAGAGAATTTTTTTTTTTTGATTGGATGAAAAAGAATTTATTTTGCTCGATGAAAAAGAACGTATTGAATTGTTATAAATATTCATCTTGTTTATATATTGTAATATTTTATTCTAAATTTTAATATATTAAAATTTGAATCGATACAATTTATTTGACTTGAATGTAGGGGTGGCAATACGGATTGGCGGGTCGTAATCATGTTGTGTTGAGACACACGTATAACAAGTATCAAACTAACCCAAACACGACTCGTTTAGTAATCGTGTCAAATTTCTTAAAGCCGAACACAACACGTTTATTAAACGTGTAACACAACACGACCTGTTTAACCCGTTTAATTAAACGTGTCATGTCACCTGTTAACCTGTTTAACCCATTTAATTTAAATGGGTCGTGTTGTGTCACCTGTTAAACGTGTTATTTAGTTTTAAACGTGTTATTTGGTATATAATCATGTTAACGCATTCAGATCAACCCACTAACCCTTTTAATTAAATGTGTCATTTCGTATATAATCGTGTTAACATGTTCGAGTCAACCCGTTAACACGTTTAATTAAACGGGTTATTACATATATAAAAGGGTTAAACGGGTCGACCCGCCTAAGACACAAAAATAATCATGTTATAAACGGGTTGACCTGTTTTTAACCCGAATCTGATTAACCTCAATCTTAACCCGTTTAACTCTGTGTCATGTCGTGTCGTGCAATCAGGTCGTGTTCAAAATTGTCAACTCTACTTGAATGTTAAATTTTTAGTTAATTTGAACATATTAGGTCTTGATTAAAAAATAAGAATGAATTCATCACTAAATTTAAATATATATATATATATATGAGGGCTTAAATTTTACTTTTGCCCTGGGCCCTAAAAACTTGAGGACCGGCACTGTATGAGGCATCACTGTATACAGTAAATAACTCATCACTCCTGGGTATCGTCAGTATTGGCGTCGAAGTCAAACGCCACTTCAACTCCTGGAAAGATCTCTCGCAAGACTCGTCCCAAATAAATCTGACGCCTTTTCTTGTCAACTTCGTCATAGGTGATGCAAGCCGCGCAAAGCCCTCTATGAACCGTCGATAATATCCGGCAAGACCAAGAAAACTCCGGATCTCTGTCACTGTCATCGGTCTCGGCCAATCCATCACGGCTCTGGTATTCTCTGGATCTACTGAGATACCCTCACCTGAGACCACGTGTCCCAAAAATACAACTCGGGTCTACCAAAACTCCAATTTAGAAAATTTTGCATACAACTGCTCCTCCCTGAGCTTCTGCAGAACCATGCTCAGATGCACCTCGTGTATCTCAGGGCTCGGTGAGTAGATTAAGATATCATCAATAAAAACTATCACAAAAGAATCCAGATATTCCTTGAACACCCTATTCATCAGGTCCATAAATACTGCAGGGGCGTTGGTCAGCCCAAATGGCATGACCACAAACTCATAATGCCCATAACGTGTACGAAATGCGGTCTTCGCGATATCCTCATCTCTGACTCGCACCTGATGATAACCCGACCGCAAATCTATCTTGGAGAACATCGATGCACCACGCAACTGATCCAGTAAATCATCCACACAGGGTAGAGGGTACTTATTCTTAATTGTCACCTGATTGAGCTGTCTGTAATCGATACACAGTCGCATAGATCCGTCCTTCTTACGCACAAATAATACTGGAGCCCCCCATGGAGAGGTGCTCAGTCGAATGAAACCCCTCTCCAAAAGATCTTGCAACTGCACCTTGAGTTCCTTCCGTTCATTAGCAGCCATACGATAAGGAGTCTTGGAAATGGGTTGTGTACCTAGTATCAGATCGATTGCAAAATCAATCTCCCGGTGCGGTGGTAGTCCCGGCAACTCATCTGGGAACACATCTGGAAAGTTTCGCACCACAGGATAGGCAGCCAACTCCTTCTTCTCCCCAGCTATCACGGTCACAAATGCAAAATAGGCTTCACACCCACGTCGTATAAGTCTCTCAACGTGTAGAACTGATATCATCGGCGTAGTCACCACTTGCTTCACACCCCGGTATGTAACAACTGGTCTCCCCGGGTACTCAAACAAAATCACCTTCCGCCGACAATCAACTCGAGCATAGTGCCGTGAGAGCCAATCCATACCCAACAATAAGTTAAAATCCTGGATCGCCAAAACAATAAGATCCCCTAAAAATACCTGGTCGTGAATCCCTATCTCACAATCCCTGACCAACTAATTTCCCAACAATACCGTCCCTCCCGGTGTCGAAACAGACAAATCATATGGCAAGGGGTTACATGAGATCAGGATCTTATGCAACAGATGGGGTGCTATGAAAGAGTGGGTAGAACTTGTATCAAATAAGACACGTACGTCATGACCATGAAGAGAAAGTATACCTTGTACTGTATCGCTACCCTCAACTACCTCGGCGGCTGTCACCGCGAACGCCCTCCCCTGCATCTGCGCTCTCTCTATGGGCCCTGGGCGCTGTGCTACTGGAAGAGGTAATGGTGCTCCTGGACCCTGCGCCCTATGCGTAGACTGTCTCTGTGCTAGTCTGGGTCCTACTCCGCCAGTCCGTAACCCTCAAATCTGTGCTGGCTGAGTACACACGTTCACTCGATGACCCCTCTGTCCACAGCGAAAACAAATGATATCCTGCCCTGTGGCTGGTGTGACTGGTGTGGATGGTCTCGGTCCCTGGGGACAATCCCTCCTCAAGTGTCCCAGCTGACCACAACGATAACACACGTCCCGATGTACCTCCCGGCACTACCCCTGGTGTTTCTGCCCGCACTGTCGGCACGGTGGAAATCCTGAACTCTTACTGCCCGCATCCCATTTCCTTTTCTTACTGCTGCTCCCTGTGCCCTTCATAACTAACTGATCCGATCGAGCCTCCAATCGATCCCGCTCCACTACGTGAGCCCGCTGAACAGCTGTAGGAAAGTCGGGTGCCTCGATACCAGCCATGGCATGGCAAATCTCTGGTCGCAATCCCCTCTGAAACTTGCTGACTCTGCGAGACTCAGGGGTCACTAACTCTGGAGCATAACGAGATAACGCTACGAACTCAGTCTCATACTGTGTGACTGTCTTGCTCCCCTTCTGTAACTCAATAAACTCAAACACCTTTTGCTCTCTGACCCAAGTAGGTACATAAGTCTCATTGAACGCCGCAACAAACTGTGCCCATGTCAGGCCCTCGTCACCATATCGCTGTCTGGTGGTCTCCCACCATCGCTCAGCGTCTCCTCGTAACAGAAATATCCCCAGTCGAACCCTGTGGGCCTCTGCACAGCCTATAGATCGCAAATGCTTCTCTACTACCAATAGCCAGTCCTCGGCCTCTGTCGCGTCGGCGCCTCCACTAAACTCTGGTGGACGTAGGGCTATAAAATCTTTAAGCAATGCAGCACCAGAACTACTCCTGCTCCCGGCGTACCTGAATGCGATGCCTGGGCTGTAGCGGTCCTACCATCATAATTGCGCTCCTGACGTAACTGAGATGCTGCCAGCACATCCACAGCCCGTAGAATACTCGCCAAGGTCTCCTGCATGTCCGGAGGCCCTGGCTGTCTCTCCTCTCCAGCACCTGCTGCCTGTACATCAGGAGTAGGAACAAGGTGCCCTCTACCTCGCGCCGGCAGTCTACCACGACCTCGCCCATGGCGTGCGTCCATGATACCTACATAACCAAGATTAATTAGAACACATTTCGAAATTAAGGACACGACCTAACACTCTAACTCTACCTAACAGCCTTGGTGTACAGTTGCTTGTCCCCCAAATTGACTCAACAATGCTCTGATACCAACATTATATGCACCCCCGCCCGGATATCCCAACCACCCAGTCTATCCGAACGGAAGCGCTTACGGAAGGGAAATGGAATAAACACAAGACAAAGAATACCCTGGCATGCATATATAAGAAATACAATTGCGGAAGCAAAACGGTAAACATGCATGCCCACAAGTACCCTGCTGGAACAGCAGTCAAGGAGTATATAAAAATATCCTGTGCCAACAAATAAAAGATACAAGGAATAATCTGGCACAGTAAAAAATGAAAAACAAAAATACCGACAAAATATCAGAGATAATGGGGGTGGTTAACTGTACACCGAACCAACGCGGCCGGCTGCTAAGTGGAACGATCCTCGCCCTCGGCCTTCGTTTTACCCTTACCTGGAATGATGAAAAGCAAGGTGAGTCGCAAGATTCAACAAGTTTATAAGAATGAAAGGCTATAAATAAACGAGGAGATCACCCCCAAACACAGTCTCGCACGTACACACAAGCCATGAGACGCTACAACACAACAGTGCAGCATAATAAAAGCACATACCGGTCCTTGGGGCCCACACAGGACACCTGGCACCCAAGTCCCATACCAACCTGCCGCTGCCCTGAAAGGCAACATAGATCTCCAACAAACCTGTGCGCACTGTCCCGGGTTGGTACTTCGGTCACCCGTGTCCATGTCGGTACTCCCGACACCCGAGCCATAGGCTCTCTCGGAACGGTACTGTCGTCCGAGAACTAAATACTACCAGTAGCCATGCAATGCACATAAAATACAATGGCGTAGTGAGCATCAACGTGATACACTGGCACCCATACATCCAGGCATCAGGCCATGCTTTGCCCACATAGTAAACCACACGCGATGCATATGCCCGTGCTGGATGCAACATAACCAAGCTAGAATGTCTGTGATCAAGCATAACCAGATCATGAAGATCCCAACATGCAACCCATACCCATGTGCACACCAAAACATACAACAAGAAATAAATGATACCAGTCACGCTATAATCACGTAATGGCAGAGCTAGTCAACAGTGCTTGGCACCAGTCAACGATCAGTAGATAGGAGAGATCAGCCGGCGGCCTAAGATAGACCGTACAACAGTCACTCCGTCACCGAACCGCCGATCCTTGCCCCCACTGCACAACCACTCTAGCCTATAAACAACCAAAATTCCAATGACAATACCCGAACCGCTAAGAACCTAGCCCCAGGTGAGTACGACATCATTCCCAACAGGCAGGGGAGTGGCACAAACCCCCGTAGGCAACCAACGAATAAAATCCACGAGACCAGTTTAATAAATTAAATTTTAAAACTAACCATTTAAAAACTCCATAATTAATTAATAGCTGAAACAAATGAAGGGAGGTCAAATAAATTGACAATGGAAGAATCGACGAGGAGGGTATAAGGAACTTGTCTTAACAGAGATATCCTTAGGCTCGTTTGGTCCAAAAGCGGCAAAAATTATACAAACTGCAACACCCAAATTATTTGCCAAAATTAACAAAATCAGACTCTAAACGAAATTCCGACCGTACAGAATATTAATTACTAGCTTCTCTACATACCTGGCAAATTAAATTTTGAATTAAACTTAATTTAATTTGAATTTTCCACCCAAAATCTCCAAATTTCGAGCTCGCGCACGCTGGTTCTTCTCTGGAAATTTACTCAGTGTTTGCTGTAAAAAGAACGCCCGAAATCGGGCTTAAATTGGGCCAAAAACGAGCGGAGGAGGCACGCCCACGTGGCAACGCGCGGGCCAGTCGCTGGAGGCCACCGCCTCTAACGGAAACGGCGTTGTTTCGGACACCTAGGCTGATTAAAAATCAGCCGAATTTTTCCTGCCTCGCGCTCGTGCACCCGCGGGCTCGAACCCGCGACCGCCCCCTCGCCCATCTCGCGCACAAACCGCCCACGCCCACGCCCACGCCCACGCCCGCCTTTAACCCTATAAGGCACCCATTAAATTTAAAGGGACCTTTGGTCCCTTTTCCTAAAATCGCACCAGCACCCCCCTCCCCCCCAACTTTCATTATTTACACACACACCCCCCTTAATTAATTGCACTAACGTCCGAAACTTCTAAAAATCCCACATTTTAATTTATTTAAATTTTTTTCTTATTCCAGAAATATTCTAAAATAATTAATTCATTACCCTAATTTCTTATTTCCTTAAAATCACATAATTTATTTTTTTTTATTTAACAACAAGTTAGTTTTAATATTTCTTTTTAAATTAAATTACCCCGATAATGCATAATTAAATTAAATCACAATTTGCGGGTCGCTACACATGATTTGTTAAAGTAGTTAATAACCTTAATCTTGTTAATGATGATTGTAGATTTTCTTGATATTAAACTTTTTGTTGGAAAGTGTCATGATGAATGTAAGACCTTTCATCTTGCTATGATGAAGTTTGGATCTCCCTAACATGCTACCTTTTCTACTGCAGGGTTGATTTTGCTATTATCCCCTGCATCTGGGTTGTTCTTGAGTGGTTATAATCTTCCTTTCCCTGGACATGTTCTAATACATGGACCTCCAGTGAGTTCATTTGTTCAATCTAAACATTTTTTTGGCAATGTAATTTTTGACAGAAAATAAAGATTTCCATTAGCACCAATATATATATGATTGAAATTGGTAAATCATTATAATGCCTTACTTTTTTGTGGGACATACGTTGTGAGTATTACATGCTTTTGTTCTTTATTTCTTTTTGCTTTCTTATTGTGTAGAGCTCACTTTAGTTTTTGAATTAATGTTATTTATATTATGGTAATTTAAGTGATGGATACTAAAAGTTCTAATACTATATTGTTTAATTTATTTGAGAATTAGGAATGTTATGTTTTTGATTCCTACTTTAATTTGGATTCCTAGTTTGAATTAATGTTATGTTTTTGATTCCTACTTTAATTTTATCCAGTTTTATGGTTCACTGAATACTCTCTCTCTCTTTCTCTCTCTCCCTGCTTCCGTCTTCTATTTTTTCTTCTTCTATGTCACAACCTGAAAGGGGGCCTGTATCCATGCAGATCATTTAGTACATTAACTTTTAAATATGCTATGAATTCACCTTGCTGTTTAAGATTTAACACCGTGGGCATGTTATGTGTTAGGGTTCTGGGAAAACATTATTAGCCACAGCAGCTGCAAAATCAGTTGAAGAACATGAAGACATCTTGGCTCACATGTATGGTATTATATGACTTGCATTTTATTTTATAGTTTTATTGATCAACTCAAGTTCTAATCTTACGACTTCAATTGATATTCATTCACTTTTTTCATTTTTCTTGCTAGTCATTTCTGTGAAATCTGTTGAAATCATTTTAAATGAAAATTTGCAATGCTAGAGTTTTTGTATGCTGCTCTAAACTTGCGTTGGAGAAGCCTGCAAATATTCGTCAAGCACTTTCTGGCTATGTTTCTGAAGCTTTAGATCATGCACCTTCTATTCTCATTTTGGATGATCTTGATGATATTATATCATCCTCCGTTGACTTGGAAGTATCCCAGCCTTCATCTTCCAGTATTGAGATTGGGCAGTTTCTCACAGATATCATGGATGAATATGAGGTAAAATATGTACTAGAACTGCCTCATGCCACATTTTTCAAGATGGAAAAAATAATCACTGCCATCCTTCGCGTTTTATATTAAGCAATTTTCTAGCTTGTATACCTGTAATTTTGAGCTGATTTTTTGTAATTACAGCAAAACAAACAACTGTCATGGATCTTCTAGTTGTGGATTGATTAACACAAGGAATATAAAATCATTTATAAAGCTTAATCAAGCTGCTTGTGGATTTAAATGATATTTCTATTATTCTGGTTTTGTGTCCCCTAAATTTGCCTTTTGGAAAATTTGAAAGGCTTTGAGACAGGAATCCTGTTACATGAAAATGAAGAAAACAGAAACTTTCTTCAAGTTTAATTTAATAATTCTAATTTCGTCTGGAAAAGGAAAATAATTGGTTTTCAATAGGTTTGTACCATATTCAAATTGAACTGCAAAAAGATAGGTGCTAGTCAGAATACTTCCACTTAACCTGCTTGCAACACTACAACCTTTGAACCACTCAGAATGCTTCAACCAACTTGCAAGCACAGTTTGGCTTTTTGCACTTCTAGTAGAAAATCTTCAGGTAAATTTATATTTTTTAATCTCCTTGTACCCTTTTTTTTAAAAAAAAAAAATTGTCTCTAGACATTATTTTTCCATTTACATAGAGTATTTAGGTTCTTTTCCAAAAAAACCCTTTTGCTTAGAACTTTCCAGTTTAATTACCTGATAATTCTAAAAAGTCCACATAATTTGGCATAAGAAGAATGAAACACATATACAATAGGTGATTACATTTTCAAACTATAATTCTTAAATGATATGACCAGAATACTCCTGTTTGGCCTAACATCCAATACTGCCAATTCTGAGAATCCCCAGACCTGAAAGTATTTTTCGGATCAAGCAATTTTATTTCTTTATGAAATTTTACTGGCATTACTAATACTCTTAGGTATCCTCTATAAGTTTTAGAGTATTTTCTGAACACATTTACATCTCAAACAATTTTAAGTTTAGTCTCAATACTTTTAGTGTTCTCAGGACACCCTTTCAGATTTGACCTCCTATCACCAATTAAATGATTTTTAAATGGTCTCTAATTTTCCAGAATAAACCTACAAAAAGTTTTGACACCCTGCATATTATACACTATTCTGCAAAATTATTTGGACCCCTTTTAAACTACATCTTTCTCTGATTTCAGCATCCTGAAACCTTTTGGAACATACTATCAATTCTGAATTTATTCACATAACAAATGTATTATTTTGAAACCAAATTTAATTGAGGTCAAGATAACACATCAAAGTATCTTTGATAAATCTGGAATTTTATCTCATCTCCAAAATAGGTTTTCCCATTTTTCTTTATCGAATTCCAATTGCCAATGTTTTAAACTAATTTGTCTTCTTTTTCTTTTTTGTTTTCTTGTCCAACTTGCTCCAACCAAAACAATCAAATCTCCATATAATTTCTAACAACCAAGATTTCAGAGTAGAACCTCAATATAATCAATAATATGGTCATTCAAAATTTAAGACTAAAACCTCAATAAGACATCCAATGATCATTGCAATCTTTCCTCTAAATAAACCTACATAATCATAAAGCTTTTGATAACTCTAAATTTTCAAAATTTCATCAAATATTCATATTCAACACAAAATTCCAAATAAAATAAACGCTTCAAAATATTATTCATTACAACTTCTAACTTAAAGCTTAGGAAATAAGAAAAGAGAGGCTACCTAACAAGGGAGAGAGTGCTAAAAGCCCTCTCCACCTTGCTATTTATTATCATGCATCTTCATTCCAAAACATAAAAGTCAACTTATCTTCTTGCATTTGGCAAATCTTTAACCTGAAAATGTTAGGACTGAGCTAGACACCTAGTAAATCCTCCATGCTCATGCAAGCATTCTAATTCAAGCATCAGGCAATGTGCTCATGATTTATACAAATTCATGCACTTCAACATCACTTAGCAAATCATGAATCAAACATTTTCTCTAGTGTATTAAGATCTAACTCAACTAGGCTTGGAAGCAACTCTGTATGCCCCAATCTCAACATTGTATATCCCATATCAACTCATCAAGGCTAGATTAAATAATTCAAGAAAACATGGTTTGCAGTAATTAATGCATATGAAAAACTCGTTATTCATTAAAACAAATCATTGTGCATGCTATCATCACATCATCATAACTGCATTTTATCCTAACCAAGTTTGGAATGGTGGCACAACATTCATATTGTCAATTGACTTCTAAAAGTCAAACCGACAATACAAGCAAAAGAACAATGTGGCAAGATTTTACATTGGATGTCACTCTTGATGCAACCCTTTAGCAAGGGAATGATGGGATAAAGTTCCAACACTCTCTTCATGTGGAAGAGTTTTATGAGATGGCAATGAATGAAGATAATTGATATGGTCATATTCCATCACATAGTTGATATTGTGAAACTGACTTGTACTACATGGAAACATGACATCCATTGTGCATGATATATGAATTGAAAAACATAGAGAATTTACCTCCTTAGATGTCGTAAAAATTCCCAAACTGTAACAGTTCTCCTCTCCATTTTCTTTCTAACTGTGGCTGCTTTGTTGTATCTTTCCTACTTTTTCCACTTGATTTCCTGGTCACTGGAGTGTCCTTGGCCAACCAGAGCACTTCTACCTTGTAGCCCGCTATACATAGATTAGAGATCACCTTTGTCCGCCATTGAAAGGCAGCTGGAGTTGGTGAAAACATCTCTGGAAGGTGGTCCCACGACCTACTTTGTTTTCTGGCAGTGTTGATGAAGCAACTTTAGGCTCATTTTTCACCCTTTTCTATTCACATTTTGATAACATCTTAAATAGAAAAGTTAGAGCCCTCAGAGGCTGTTTACTTGTGGAAAACTGCCCTAGTTTTCTAAAAAATTACTCCACAGGAAATGGAAAATTAGAAGACTTGTTCAAATACAAAAATTTTGCAAATGAAAAATTGGAGATTTGGAAAACATGGTTTTCCTTATCAGTTTGGAGGTTTGTAGAACACGGTTCTCAAAAAATTTTCCTCAAATCATTGCCCTCTACTTCTCTAACACAAGTTACACAAGAAATTAAAACATCTCTCCTTTTTTTGAACATATGTTCCATTTTTTCAGACTGAAAATTAGTTTTCTATATTTCTAACATTTGAATGCAATTTTCGAATTATCTATGTAAAGTGAAATCAAGAGATTTTTTAACAAATTGGAGATAGAAAACTGTAAATCATTTTCCACATCTAAACAACCACTAAATATCCTCAACTTCCCACATTCATGGCTCCTTCAAAAGATTCCTTGTAGGAAAATTATAGTCTCAAGGATGGCTATCCAGATAAGGATTTCTTTTGAATTTTATGATAAGATTTTTTTTTTTTTTTTGTTTATGGAACATCTTATTTCTTCAAAATTTATGCCACTATCAATTTATGAAGTTCAAGGATATCTGTTTTGATTTTTTTCCTAATTATCCTTGTTTATCAAGGAGGGTTTCTTTTTTTGGAGTTTTTTGCATAGCCCTGAGATAATTCTTGACATATATCAGTTCCAGAATACCCTTTATCCCCACATATATATATTTTTTGGAACTTTGTAAGAAGTTTCCTAGTTTTCAACCTTATTTTTCCTATTTTGGTCAACTTTTGTAAATTCTAAAAGGGTAAATTGCATGGACCTGCCCTACAGTTAGATGAAATTTAGGAGATATCTCCTGTATTTTGAAAAATTATGATGACCTTCCTTGCCTTTTAAAAAATGTAAAATGACTAATTTGCATTGCTCCTTTCTCTTTCTTTTTCCCTCCTCTCTTAATTAAGGAAAACTAAAAAATATAAAAAATTGCTGGGCCACCGTCAGCTGGCAACCACTGGCCATTGAACCCCAGTGAGGCTGTGGTTCAAATTCATCTGCTGGATTCTGTTAATTATTTAATTCTATTCATATCCTGCCTCCGGAGTCTTGCTAATTATTTGATTTTTTACTTAGTAGTTTCTTGCAATTAATAAGATCCTGTTACTTGGATGAAGTAGCATTCTTTTCTATCTTCAACAATGGAAAAACAGTTGTCTTTACAAAATGCATAATTGTGAGCCATTTTAACTAATAGATTATGTTTGTCAATTGAGCAGGAAAAACGGAGGTACTCATGTGGAATTGGCCCCATTGCATTTGTAGCTTCTGCCAAGACTCTGTCTAGTATACCACAGTCCTTGACTTCTTCTGGTTAGTAACTCTGCATCTTAAAGACACACACTTATTCTATGTTAAATAGCAGTTGAATCAAAAAGCAGTCAGGAACATGTTTTTTCTGTTATCTGTTGGGGCTGTTATTCTTAATCTTATTATTAATTTTTTACTTGGAATTCAATTTGAGTCAGGAAGGTTTGATTTTCACTTGCAACTGCCTGCTCCTTCTGCCTCCGAACGTGGTGCTTTACTGAAACATGAAATCTGGAAGCGTTCCTTACAGTGTTCTGATGAAGTCCTGTTAGATATAGCTTCCAAATGTGATGGATATGACGCATATGATCTGGTATTTGGTTTGCTCAAGTATCTTGAGTATTTGATCACCAAATCTATTTTAATTCTAATTGAAGTTTATTATTGCTTAGGTATAATTATCAATCTTACTTGAATATTTGGCCTCTCTTTCTCTCTCTCTCTCTCTCTCTCTCCTGTGTATGCGTGTTTAAAAATTATCATGTGTTGTGTAAAAAACTAGGAACATATTCATTAATGTTATTTAATCATGTGCCTGCCCTAATTTACTTTTATTCTACAAATTGGAAAAAGGGTAACCATTTTTGTCTCCATTTCATTTCTTAGAAACTTTTGTTGAATCCTTATTGAACTAGAAAAAAATATTTGTTGTGATAACCCTGTCAAGCTGCAGTGTAGGTTTCTGTAAACTTATATCTTAATGTATCTTGTAAGTTAATGAATATTTATAAACTCGATTTTCTTCAGAAAATATCACAATCATGTCCATAAATTTTTGGCATGAAGGTTGATGGGTCCTTAGAGCAAATATTGTTCAGAAAAGAATTTCATGAGTTATGGTCCTAGTCCCTGGTTCAAAACAATCTTTATGCTGTGAAAGAGAAATCATGCTGGAAAATTTACTATTGCAGGAAATACTTGTTGATAGAGCTATCCATGCTGGGATTTGCCGCTTTTTGTCTTGTGACGTGACCTTTCAGGTACATGGGAAGCCGTCTTTGCTCAGAGATGACTTTTTGCAAGCAATGCAAGGTTTTGTTCCAGTCTCCATGCGTGACATTAGTAAACCTGCTACTGAAGGTGGTCGTGCTGGTTGGGAAGATGTTGGTGGTCTTACTGACATCAGGAATGCCATCAAAGAGGTACATCTTTTCCTGTCAGCCCTGTACCAATGCTGTTTTTAACCATAGGTTTAGTATTTTCAAAAGCATTGCTTCCAACTAAATGAGAGTGTTTTACCTAGAGATGTACAGTTTGGGGAATTTGACTTGGCTGAATCTGGGGTGGCCAAACATGCCTAAAATCTTTTTCAGCTTCTTATTTTGTTTCTATTTCTGAACGTCAATTTATTAGATATTTATTTGTAGCATATGGTTCAGATCAATGTGTACATTTTAATTTCATTTCTTCTTATACTGTTGTCAAGGCCATGGTCACTAAAACAAGGGAATTGTTAAACTATTTCATTTAACTGAGGTGTCCTGCTTTGACAGAAGGAGACAGAAGCAAATGTTTCCTGTCACTTACAAGTCAAACACGAGTTAGAACATATGTGTTGTGCCTTTTGTTTTCCTGTACACCTTGAAACAGGTGTGCTGAAAAAATTCCAGTTCATCAAACTTTGACCAGTGAAGAGTTCCATGAACAAATATGCTTGCTGTCTTCTTTTATTTACAATGTAATTTGTTTTGGTATGTATTGTTGAGACATCAGTACTTTTCCCACTGCTTCTATGAGGTGAAACCTGCATTTGAGTAACAGGATGGAATCACACAGTGAAAGCTTAGGTCACATCCAAGTTGATCATTAAAAGTAATTACAGGAATACAAATGTTTATCCATAAATTATTCTTACTTCAAATATGCGAGTTTGGGTGGTTTTTCCCATTGTCTCAAGATCACAATTATCCAGGAAAAGAGGTAGAGGAGGACCAATGAAAACTTTGTCAGTCACTTAGGTATGATGCTAGTTATAAGAACCTTACAGAAGATAAGGCCATAGCTAGAAATGAATGGTGAGCTAGAATTCTTGTTGACATCACCATAGTGGGATAAAGGCTTGATATGTTGTTATTGTCTCAAGATAACACTACACAGTTCAATATTTTTCTATTTTAATGCTTTACCCATAAATTGACTGCAGATGTGCTTGGGTCTGTTTTATACTGTTTTATATTAAATTTACACCGATGCTGCCTCAGATGTTAAATTTTAAACTTTTCCTCATGCTATTTCTCTTCACATATTTAATTGTTGACAGTTATATTTCTGTCTTTTATTGATCTTGTTCTTTTGCTGGTGTCTCAACTCTAGATGATCGAGTTGCCTTCAAAGTTCCCGAATATCTTTTCGCAAGCTCCCCTAAGGCTGCGGTCCAATGTTCTGTTGTATGGCCCTCCTGGTTGTGGCAAGACACATATTGTTGGTGCTGCTGCAGCTGCTTGTTCACTGCGGTTTATCTCTGTGAAAGGGCCTGAGCTGCTGAACAAATACATTGGTGCTTCTGAGCAAGCTGTAAGAAGAAATAACCTGTATTATTCTATTGAATCTGTTACTTACTGGTTTGTGTTTCTTACCCAACATCAAATTTCAACAAAGCTATTGGATATCTGTTTTAAGTTACCCATAATAAGAGAAACAAGCTTGTTAATTTATAATGACAAGGAACTTCTTGTTGGTGGTGTTTTAGTCAAACTTGGATACCTGTTCAGTTTATTAGAGAATACTGAATCAAATAAATTTGTCCCAAATAACGTGACCCCACTGCTGCTGTTCAACACTTGAATAGCTGATGCTGGTTTTTTGTTTTCAGGTTCGTGGTATTTTCTCCAAAGCAGCTGCTGCCGCTCCATGCCTTCTCTTTTTTGATGAATTTGATTCCATTGCACCAAAGAGAGGGCATGACAATACTGGTGTGACAGATCGTGTCGTTAATCAAGTTTAGTTTCTTTTTTTCTTCCATTTCACTCTCTCTTATGCTTGCTTAAAAAAAAAAATTGTTGATTTCCCTTCTTTTTCCAGTTTCTGACTGAATTAGATGGTGTGGAAGTTTTGGCCGGTGTATTTGTTTTTGCTGCCACCAGGTATGATCTTGCTCTGAATCAAACCTATTTGACATGCTCAGTGTAAATTCCTGTTAGGTGCTTGGGAGAAAAGCCTTTTCTATTAGTATAAGACACCAGCTGACTGACATGCTGTATAGATACTTCTTTAGAACAGTGGAAATAGGAAGGAAGAGAACTTAACATGAACCTGTTGCAATATGAAGGCTAGAGTGTAACAGAGGTCCGTCCCCTTGAGCTTGTGGTGTTGGGGAAGGGATTAGGGGGTTCTTTGTAAAGGCAGCAGGGATGATGTTTATTATTGTGATAAGATACTTGTGAAAGGCATACAAGGCCTGGTATGTCAACTCAAGAATGTAATCAGTGAATTAAGAATTTATGGATAAGAATAACTGCCATCTGGAAAGATCCTCTAGTTGTTTGTTCCTTGTATTAGTTAAGTATGAATACAGGGCATCTTTTTTTGAGAGCTAGTGACCCATACTATAGAACTTTGGGAGAGGCTGATTGAGCAAAGGTAGTGATCAAGCTATTGAAGCCACACTATAGAAATTCGGGAGAGGGTGATTGGGCAAAGGTTAAAAAGGAAATCAAGGTATCTAAAAATTAATATGATTTTATGCCTAGTAGTTCAGCTGTACTTGCTGAGGTGCCTATGGATAGGTCTAGAGGTAAACAAAGGGATTTACATATGGTGTTTATAGATTTAGAAAAAGCTTATAACAAAGTCCTTGGAAAAGTCTTATGGAAAGTTTTAGAGAAGAAAGAAGTCTAAATTTTCTTATATACTGGTTATTGAAGACATGTATCATGGAAAAAAAAACAATGTTAGAAAAAATGGAGTAGATACTAAGACTTTTTTTTTTTGGTTGAGAGATACTAGGGCTTTTTTAATTACAATTGGATATATAAAGGATCTACTTTGAGTCGTTATTTTTTCACCCTAGTGATGGATGAAATCATTAACACATCCAAGCAATGTTAGTTTGACTTTGTTTCAACCTTATCTGTTGCGAGTTTGAGTTCAATTATAAACATGGGTTTCAAATCTTTATTCCATCTGGTAGAATAAATTAGTGTAAAATACACTTGGTACTCGAGGTTTGACCTAAAAACAGAAAGTATCTGAGATATGAGAAACTATAGTAACTACCCCCTAGAAAATTGTGTTGTGATTTCCACCTGCTGTTAATTTAACACCATTAAAACTTTCTAAATACCCAAAATGCCCTCCTCTCTCTCTCTCTCTCTCTCTCATCTTCTTTGGCAACAACCTTAGCGAGATCTCCATCTCCCTCTCCCCCTCTCCTGCATGGCCATTGGTCATCACTGATTTGACTTGTCGGTCATCAAATTTGATAAAGCTTCTCTCTACCATTGGTTTTCCAATGTCATGACTTTCGAGAAGCCCTTGCCACCATTGTGCAGATCCTTGGCTAGATCTCTCCTCATCACCTTCCTTCACCCCTGCTAACCACCACATCACTTTCTAGCCACTTTTGTCTAAGAATGTCGCCAAACTAGCATGGGTCTGTCATCATCATTGGACTTACAGACCCAACATCCCCTTTCTCAGCCACCCAACCTTGTTAATCACTGCCGAACAGAGGCCCCCTCTATTCTGTTGGCTTCCTCGGTGTCTTTGCCCATGCTCTCTCTATTGGTGCTCCCTTCTACTTCATTGGTCTCTATTGCTGCCGCTGGAGCACCTCTGTTGCTTTGCTGCTGCACCAACGACTAATAAAGAAGAAGATGGAGAAGAAAAAGCTCTCTCTCTCTCTATATATATATAATCTATATATATCACTCTATATCTCTCCCTTTCTCTGCGACCAAGACCAAAAGAGAGCAGCGATAGTGCTAAGTTCATATAAATCAGCACTATTGTTAGGCTCTGATGAACCCAACGATGCCATTGTTAGGTTGGATCTAAACCAAAGCAAGATGGAGAGAAGAGAGAGATGGGGAAGGAAGATATATATATATATATATAGAGAGAGAGAGAATCAACAACCATGGCCCATAAGATAGAGGTGTGAGAGGAAGATAGAAGGGTATATAGTCAATTTACACAGCTTTTTAGCATCAGGGGTGGTCACTGCTAATATGAGGGGTATTGTCACACGTCCCTCCCCCCCCCCCCCCAACCCCCAAAAAAACACAAGTTGTGTAACTAGCCATGAACCATAAGCCAAGGTTGAAAGTTCATGAAACCTAAAATCCACTCATTAAATTTCATTGAAAAATATCCAATACCTTGCAAAAGAAATAAATTGAAGTAAAAACCACTAGCATCGTTAAAGTTTACATAACCAAAACTATTGACAATAACTGAAAATTAAACTATCCCAAACTGAGTTCATTGGTAATTGCTTGATCCAAATCCATGTCTAGCCCCACTAATCCTACTCACCTGAAAAATATATTAGGGAGAGTGGTGAGCTTAACCCAATAAAGGTTACCTCATATAATAGATCAATATTCAAAATAACGGATTTTATACATATATAATAAAACAAAGTTTCAGTTCAAAAATTCATCAGTATTTCTCATGCAACAAGTATCACCAATACAGTCACATCGTATAACATGGTGTAGCCAACAATTTTCCACGATATATAAATCACCAATAAATCAAGGGAATCACAATAATATTCAGTAACCAATTCAAACCCCAATAAATATCTCAATGGGCAGTATAACCCGAAATCCAATCAATGTACAAGGGGACCTTGTAATTTCCCTGGGATCTACCTCCAAGTACCTAGTGGAGCTTAATTAGAATATATCAGACCATATCCTCCCATTGATAAACTAAAATTCCCATGGCATTGTACGTATAGTTGAATTTTAGTTGTTAGAGCCTAGACTTGCCCAATGGTTTCAAAACAGTTTATAACAAATCTTTTCAAAATGATTTGAGAACATATATTTGTCAAAATTGAGAACATATATTTGTCAAAATCATTTTTCAACATGCATGGGAATGATTTTCAAAGCATACCAGTGCAAGAATAACCACTCACTTAACCCATTCGTAGAGAAAATCCGTAAATATCCAGCAGCTTTACTTCTCACTCGTGCTCATAGCTAAGTTTGATGATTTAATCCTCCTCTAAGCTTGTATTTATAAGCCCCTTAGGTTTTATCCAAATCCCTTTTGGTTTTGGATTCAATTTCCCCTTTTATTTCTAATTCCCCAATTAATCATAATCCTTATCAAATCATGGGTTTTTCATCTTATTTATCCTCAAAATTCACATTATCAATCCTAATGTCTTTTCAACAAGGAATTAGTTTGTCTCCAAACTTCAGATGAATAATTTCCTTTTCTACAAGGAATTTATTTGTTTCCAATTCCTTAATTAATCCTAATCATTATTCTTCTCAAATCATACGAAGATAATATCTATATATTTGTCTGATTTTTCTCTCAATTATCCCTTAGGGTCAATCCTAATCCTTCTTAAATTCTCTTCCAATAATATAATATATATATATATATATATATCATTATGATTTGGTTTTTATTCATCACAGACTTAATCAAGTTCATTCTCAATTCAAACTTCCAGCCAAATCAAAATCCCTCTAGAATTATGATAACCCCTTATCTCAATCTCCATTTAGAATCTGGAATCAATTCCAATTTCTTTGAAACTAAATTATCCTAATCTACAATGCTTTAGAAAATCCTATTTCCTCTTGGATTTTGTTTTCCCTCGTAGCTATTTCCCTTAACTGACCATTTTTATATACTGCTTCACTATCAAAATAATTTATAAGCTCTATCTCATTTTTAATTTAACCCTACTTCTTGAATTACCAATTACTATTCTAATACAAATTGAAAGAGGACTTGCACTAGGTTTCATTCTAGAATACAAAATTCATGGAGATATCTGTCACATTTTCTGATTGAAGCTTTTTTGAAGCCTACTTAGATGTCGTAAACTAAATGTATCTGTGATGTACGATAGATCTGGTATTTTGAGAATACCAACTGATTAGAGGCTTATTTAGGATTAGGAGGCTAGGGAGAAATTGTTGAAGAGGCTAGATTTTGGATAAGGAATGGATTGGTAGGCAATTTAGAGGTAAAATATGCTGAAAAGATGAAATCTGGGGGTCTGAAAACAGGTCTGGAAGTAGGATTAGGAGACTTAAGAATCTGAAATTGAAAGATTTGGAAGAGAAAGAAATATCTTCTAGGCATCACACCTAGGGTTCCGTGGGCGTCATAACTAGGGTTAGAATTGAATCATACAATTCAAAGAAAGCATTCATGCTTAGAGAAAACTGCAGTAATTGTTCCTTTCACTAATGAAAAAAGAGAGATTACAATGGTAATAGTAAGTTCTAGTAATGTTCCTGCTAGGGTTAGGAAAATCCTTTTTCTGTTACATAAACTACACAAAACTGAAACTATTGATAATAAGATTAGGCAAGTAGTATAAATAAAGTTAAGAAATGACTTTAGTAAACATTATGTAGAATGACAAAAAAATCCTAATGCATAAGACGAAAAAAACTAAGCTTCACAAAGCTCCCATGAGGATCTGTCATCTCCCAAAACATCCAAAATTAATGCTTGAGCTTGAACCAGTTTTAGGATGCCTCTTATATAGGAATGTAAATGGGTGCCCAATTAACCCCATTTACATACTTGTTTTAATAAATTTTCAAATAAGCCTTATGCCTATATCCCCCAATTATGAATGTTTTATACTTGATTTTATTTTAAATGGGGTTAATTGGGACTCACTGGAAACCCATTTACATCCCTACTTTTATAAGTCTTTAGATGCTGTTGCCAATGTTTTCCATCAGTCTGTCTTTCAATGCCATAATGCTATCCAATAAGCTACTCCGTGTTGATGTGATGACTTGCTTTCAACATTTTCTTGGATTATAGTTACAATGAGATAATAACTTTTTTGAATTTTCATTGAACTATGTTATTTTGAACTTCATGCTTTACGAAACGTCTTCCATCAGTAAAAGCTTTTCTGTTCACTTTTATTCTTGGCACATTTTTGGTAAAAATTGACTGTTCTTTTTCCAACCAAACAGTAGACCAGATTTACTTGATGCTGCACTATTGCGACCTGGAAGGCTAGATCGACTTCTTTTTTGTGATTTCCCATCAAAAAGTGATAGGATGGATATTCTTACAGTTCTTTCTGGAAAGGTCAGTGTCTATCTCTAACTAAATCGAATATGGTGTTACATTCCTAGATGGTATACTTATTTCATCATTAGTTACTTTAATGCAGTTCACATGGCTGTGATTTTCCTTCTTTTTATTTTTTTTTGGGGAAGGTGGTAAATATTCTTTTGGGTTATTAATTATACTGCCATAATGTGACACTAAGTCTTGGTTCACTTCTAAGTTCTCCAGAAGCACAAGAACTGTATAAGTTGATGATGACTCCACGCTGGTGTTCCACCTAGCTGTTATCAGTCTTCTAATCATTGCTTATCTAGAGTTTCCAGTATGGTTAATCAGTCTAATCTTCTGATTATGCTTATCATTCTTCTCCTCTTTTTGTGCATGTGCATGTGTGACCGTTGACAGAGCACCAAAGTATGATGCAAAATTCATTCCAGCTCTTTTATTATTTATGTCAACTGAGTGTCAACTTATTTTTAAGTGCTTTGAGATTAATTTTTTCCTTTCTTGAACTGGTGTTTAAAAAGCGCACTTTAAGCGCAAAGCGCAGCATGCTTGGGCTTTTTCTGTGTGAAGCTCAACAACTTTAGCTGAACGTGGTTAAAGCGTGCTTAACTTGAGCCTTCAAAAATACACTTGGGTTTTTTCTTCTTTTTTTTTTTTTCAAACAATATGAATGGTTGGATTTGTTTAAATTTTTGCAATAGTGTGGTTGCTTGTATGGAATCCTTACCCAAAAAAAGCTATTATTAGATCTTGAAAAGATCTAAATAAAATTAGATATACATTTGACTCGGTTGTATTTACCAAACAAAAAAATATTGAAAGAAACATGTAATTAGGTGTAAATTTGGGGTTGCTAATTTATTCCTAATTGCTATAAATGAGGATCGATGATTGATTTTGGATTGCTATAAATTAGGAGATTGATGATTGATTCCTAATTATCGTAAATTAGGGACTGTATATTGGTTTCAAATTAGGGATTGATTTATTAGGGATTGCTGTAAATTAGGGGTTGACTAATTGAGGACTGTTGTAAATTAGGGATGATTTTTTTTTTTTTGTTCGTCTATCCGATCCTCTATACAAATAGTGTTAATGAAACAGAATGAGTTTTTTTGCCAAATTTTTACCAAAAAAAAAAAAAAGAAAACTCACCAAAATAAAAAATTAAAAAAGAAGCCTTAGCAATTAAGATCCTTTCAATCGAGAGTTCAAACTAGTTTGTCTTTCAAGTTCCATGAAGGCCAACAACTAACTAGATTGTATCCCTTTATATGTCCCCTATGTGTTTTTGCTATGATTGCATAAACTTGTAAACTGATATAAAATATAAGTGAAAAATATCTTATTTTTTGTTAAATTTGCAGCCCTCATTCTTATTTAGCTTGTTTTAATGAATTTTTTTAATAGTTTATATTTTGTAAGCTTATAAAAGTTTATACACTATTTTATTTATATGTGCTTCACTTTGCTTAAGTGTGCACTTCACTTTGCGCCTAAGCTCTGTAGGCCTTTTGCGCTAAAGCGTACTTGGTGCTTTTCAAAACATTGATCGAAACTAGGTTAGAAACATTCAGTGTATCCATGGAGGAAGATACTATAGGTTGAGTATGAAAGACTTTTGATCTCTTGGAAAGGCTCCTTTTTTGGCGCTAGTGAACATACATGAAAAGGTAAAATTAGAAATGAGGTTAATTATAATGAGTTCGGAGTGGCTTCTATTAAAGATAAGATGCGTGAGACAATTAAGATGGATTGGTCCTGTGAAAAGAATATCAATAGAGGTGCTTGTGAGGAGAGTGGATGGAATGAGAACAAGTATTTAATAAAAGAGGTAGAGGAAGACAAAATAAAAACGTAGTTTGAGACAATTAGGTATGATATAAATTATAGAAAATAAGGTCCTAGACATGAATGATTAGTGAGTTAGAACACATGTAGTTGCCCTCATTGTGGGATAAAGACTTGATATATTGTTGTTGCAAAAAAATAAATAAATAAATAAATGAGGAAAAACTGAACAGCAAGAGACTTCCAAATGGTTCCTAAGCCATGTATGCTCAATTAAAGAGGAGGGTCTATGGCTGACGTCTGAATCAGAGGACCTGCACACAGATTGGGGTAATCCTGAGGGATGAAGATCACCACTGAACCAAACTCTCCTTGCCCATCAGCTCTTGAGCTGCATGATTGATTGACCATTTATTTCATACTGTATGGCGGTGTCTTGGATATTTGGAATTTGTTTCTCTCCTTTTTTCTGTGTGCTGGGTCATTCCTGCTTCAGTGATCCACTTTTTGGGATTTTTGGAGCTGGACAGGTTCAAATATGAAGTATGTGGTGTTTTTGAGATTGATTACTTTTTATGCAATGTGGCATATCTAGCATGAGAGGAATTTGAGAGCCTTCAAGGGTGTTGACAGTCAAGAGTCTCTCTATCAAAGGAAACATTTGCATTTTTCCTTGTTTGTGGGTCAGCTCAGTCTTAATCGACTCTTTGGGGGGTTGTCTTTGTTCGTTTGTTTATTGGGTGGATTCTTGATGCAATTATGCTCCTGCATAGGGTTTTCCTCCTTTTTGGCCTGTCCTTATATATGGTATTTACTAATTAAAAAAAATTGCTTCAGGATCACTTTCAGAAATTTGCTGCCTCTGAACTTCTGGGTCCTTCACTGCCAACAAATTTTTAATATTTTCATTATTACCAGAATAAGACACTGATTGGATCCTATAGGTGAGCAAAAATATGGATTCAATTTCCAAATGAATGAATCACTTACAGACTAGTTTCAAGAAATAACCCTTGCCCATTTTCTAATATCATTTTCTTCAATGAATGTGAATGTGATTTATCACCAAGGCTACTTTTTCTTTTTTTCTTTTTTCTCCCCTTGTTGACATTGGACTTGAACCTCAGATTTCACAGTGGAATGGTGCAACTTTTCACAAACTGAGATTGTTTCTGCTGCTGGTATACCAACATTATTGTAAGAATTGGAAATTTATATCAGTCTCAATTGGTTAAACTTCTCAGTTATATGGAGTTTGATTTTTAAGTTCTTTATCTTTATAGTACTGATGTTCTCATATGGCTTAAGAACTACAATGCTGCAATTTATTTGAATTTTTATTGGCTTCATCTGTATTCTCAGTCATAAAGCAAGCCCAGCTGAAATGTCCTCGGTTATTGTTATTTGCCTTCCTGTAAGAGAAACTAAAATCATAGTTAGTTAACTTAGTTGAGTAATCATCTTAAGACTGCTAAATTGTCCTAACGGTTTGCAGGGTTGTGATACACGTTCATATAATTGACCTGGTTCATGAAGTGTTGAACTAAACTTTGGATTTAGTTAAATGCGCTTGTCATGATATTTATTACTTCTTCTACCGCCACTAACCCACCAAAAACAAAACAAAAGCAGCCTCAAAAAAAGAAAAAAAAGGGACGACTTGCCTTTTTGACAAATCAGCTTTCTGAAATTAATGCAGTTATCATTGGCCAGTGATGTTGATTTAGATGCCATTTCTGGTATAACCGAAGGATTTAGTGGAGCTGACCTGCAAGCTCTGCTCTCAGATGCACAGCTTGCAGCAGTTCACAAGCTTCTAGACAGTGTAGAGAGCGTCAATCATGGAAAAATGCCAGTCATCACACACAGTCTTCTGAGTTCTGTTGCTGCCAAGGCAAGACCATCTGTATCAGAAACTGAAAGACAACGACTATATAGCATTTACAACCAATTTTTGGATTCCAAAAGATCAGTCGCGTCACAGGTCTGGCTGTCTTTCTCATGCCGTGGCCCCATAATGTCCTCTGGGGCATTCCCTGATTTCTACATGTATTTTACACGATGTGCATGTGTGACTAATATATACATGTACCTCATTTGCAGTCAAGAGATGCAAAGGGCAAAAGAGCGACTCTAGCATGAGAACCAAGCAAGAATCTACATCAAAGTTCGTGAAAATCAAATGGGTGACGCCGAGATTATAATGACCAGGCACGTACCATTTCCAGAGTAGACAAGTGAAGCTGGTCACTCTCAAACAAAGAAGTGCTTGATTTAAACAGAATCCATAGTGAAGGTTGTGAAGAGCAATTGGGTAATGCTTAACATTATATGACCCGTCAAGTGTTGTGCGTAATGGACAAGGGAGCATACAATAATTGCATACGAGTGCAGGCACCCCCCGTTCATACATTCAACCAGATGGACAGATGGATGGATAGCTAGATGTGTGTAGAGCAGGAGAGAGTGATTTTTTGAATGAACCCTTTATTGGATTCTGTAGTTCTCTAACTGTTTGGGCTTTGGCATTTCAAAGTTCGAATCGAACTGGCGCTTGCAAGATTTTATAATCTTCTAATTGCTTGCGCGCCCTTTACTACAGCATTTGCCAGTTGTCAAGTGGGCAGATTATTTGAGATTACTAGAGATTATAGCATCAGAAATGTACAAATTTGTTTCTGGTGGAATACTATACTTTTATCATGACAAATGGTGGAAATTTCCAATGGTCTAGGAAGAAATTTTGTCAAGATTCAGCATGTACCAGTCTACCAGATACTCCATTGGGAGAACAGTTCATCAAAGCAGAGAGGAACAGAGAACTAAGATACTATCTTTTTTTTCTTTTTGCTCGTTTAGGAGTCACGGTTATTACTCTTGTGAAAAAAGGGAGAATTATCAAAAATTTATCTTTTCTTTTTCTTCAATAATGTATATAAGGGTCTAGAAGTGATGTTTGATTTGATAAATTTTGCGTGGATTGTTGTTATCTGGCATAATACTTCTCTATTTGGGATTAGGACAAAGGGTAAATAAAATTTTGCAAATAAAGTTTAGTAGTTTACTATGTTGTAATCATGAATGCGTTGGTGAGCTTTGACTAGAAGTAAATTATTTTATATCAAGATGATTTTTTTTTTTGTTTTTTTTTTAAGTAAAAAGTTTTGTGCGTTTGAGTGTTATATTTTTTAAAAAGTTTTGAGTGTTATATTTTTTTGTTATATTATTTTTCTTGAATTTTAGTACATCATCAATTAAATATAATTAGATTATTTAATCAACTTTTACTTAATTTATCTCTCTAATGATCCAAAATAAGGAGTAAAAAGCTTTAATAGTAAACTATTTCAATTATTTTCAGTTCTTCTATGCCCCTTCTAATTTAAAATTTCATTAATGGCAAATTACTATCACAATAGTGATTTAAAATGTCATTTTTTGTTATCTTCTAATTGAGTTGTTAATAGATTCCATTAAAACCTATTGTCGATTATCTAATAAATTTGATTCTATTAATTGTTATAAATTTTAATAAAACTCGTATCTAAAATTTCATTGGAATGTGTGGAAAATTGTGAGAGGAGATGGTGTCACAAGTTTATCCCGATTTGCTTTTTACAAAAATAACATGGAATCAGCTAAATGTATAGATTTTTGGTAATTTACTGAGAGTCGTTTACGATTAAAAAGCGAAGGCCCCAAGAATTTTTGACGACATCAGTGAAAGAGAAAAGAAAAGTGATGGAAAGAATATATATATTGAAGTCATGAGATGAGATTGACTCTAGAGAGTTTGGTAAGTTGTGGGAGCTTGATCTTGATACCTATGTGCTATGGGGATCTGATCTGATCTGATCAGAGAGATCTGGGGGAGAGAGGTATCCTCTTCATTCTTCAAACAAAGAGAAACCCGCAAGAGCACCAACACCGTCTTCCTCTGTATTATATATATACATATATATACATATGGTAGACGATCATACATTCACTCCACCTGCCATAAGAACAACAATCTATTATTAACGTCATCCGTATCTCTCTTTCTCTCTCTCTCTCTCTCTTTCAATAAGAACCGATTGAAACGGAGATCGAGGCTCTCAAGCTCGTCGCGAAGTTTATCGGAGGTGGATCCGATCTGAAGCAGTAACCGCAATCACAGCATCGCTCAACGAGAGGACTAGGTATCCCCCAATTTCTTTTCTTTTCTTCTTTTCTTCTGTTGGAAAAAGAGGGATTCGGAATTGCAAGTTTGTCTGTGGTTACTGGCTTCAGTTTAAGAGTTTGTTTTTGAATTGAATTTATTTCGGGGAACACTTGTGTTCAGAAAGGGTGTTCCTTCAGTTGGTAGGCATGGGTCTATAGATAATAGCATATGCTGAAGATTGTACGTACTACATAAGCAGTGGATAAGCTCGTACTGATGTTACATGCCTTTACTACTATTTTTGGGATTTTAAAATGTTAAATCTTATTAAGAATCGGACTGCGATATCGAAATCCGAGAATTTCGAAAAGACTTGGACGTTTTGCTGATAATTTGAACTTGGCAGAGCTAACGCGAATCAGTTTAGGTTGATGAACCTTATCAAAATTGTGAATTGCCTAGGATGGAGTATTGCCTTGGGGATTCTGTTGGCCTTTTTCCTTTTTATAACTAGTAGACATTTTATTAAAAGCATCAAATGGTTATTGCCCATGCGAAAAGCATCAATAAACCAAACGAGGTAAAAAGATCAACTTGGCGAGATATACTCTTCACTCACCTCCATGGCTTGTTCAAAAATCCAAAGTCCCAATGCAATCAAACGGAATATATGCTGAGCTACTATTTGATTTGTATGCAAAATCATAGCAACTTTAGACCTTCTCACCGTTCTTCTGTTTCCCTTTCTATCAGCCACTTCCTTTCAATATGGGTATTAGTGAAATATGGCTGACAGTACAAGTACCTGTTAATTTCTGTTCTTTTGATTTTTGTGGCTGATCTTTTAATCCCGACTTTTGCAGTTTCACGTCTTGATGGTTCAGTAATATATAGCTTATAACCCCTCTTTTGATTATCTAATACAGGAATTTTTTTTCGTGGTTGTTGGAGGTGTTTGGAAAAATTAACGCTTCTGTTTCTCTTGTGACTAACTTTATATGGGCTGACGTGTACATTTCATGGGAGGTGTAGAGGACAATGAGCCACCCTCAAAACGTGTGAAAGTATCCTCTGGAGGATTGAGAGGTGTTTTGGACAGTGCATCTCTTTCTGGGCTTCCGACCTGCTCATTGGCCGACTGTATGGCCGGGCCCCTTGCGTCCCAAAGAGAGGATGAGATGATTGGTTCAAAAGGAATTATTCAAAAAGTTGAATTTGTTCGTATCATAGCAGAAGCACTATACTCTCTTGGCTTTGAGAAGACTGGGGCACAGCTAGAGGAAGAGTCCGGAATACCATTGCATTCCTCTAATGTAAATTTGTTTATGCAGCAAATACTTGATGGTAACTGGGATGAGAGTGTTATCACATTGCGTAAGATTGGTCTACTTGATGAAACTATTGTAAAGTTGGCATCTTTTGCAATATTGGAGCAGAAGTTTTTGGAGCTTCTGGACAGGGAAAAGGTCAAGGATGCACTAAAGACATTGAGGACTGAAATTGCACCTCTTTGTATAAACAAGGAGAGGGTACACGAGCTTTCTATGTGCATTTTGTTTCCTCCACAGCATCTACTTCTTGAGTTTCCTCATCAAGATGGAGGCAGGACAAAGTCTCGGCCAAAATTACTGGAGGAAATACAGAAATTACTTCCCCCAATGGTGATGATTCCAGAAAGAAGGTTGGAACACCTTGTGGAACAGGCTCTTAACCTACAAGTGGGTAGTTGTGTGTTTCACAACTCTTTAGATAGGGAAATGTCATTGTTAACAGATCATTGGTGTGGAAGAGAACAGGTTCCTTCTCAAACATTACAGGTTTGCCCTGATTTAGATCCTTTATTAGTATTTTCTGAAGGTCATCTATAGTTTTCATCCTTCATTAATTGAGAGAGCTGAGATGTTAAGATTGCTTTCTGCAAATGTTGTTATTTCAACTTGGGCAATTGTGTTCTTTTGGATTTCAGATTGCAGATGCATGGCTTGACTCGTCATTGTGATTTCATTATATATTTTCTGTTACTTCTTATGACATAGGTACTGCAAGAACACTATGATGAAGTTTGGTTCTTGCAATTCTCACATAATGGAAAATATTTAGCCTCTTCCTCCAGTGATCGATCAACAATAATATGGGAGGTAACTTTTCGACTGCTGAAATAATTTAAACATGTTATTTCCCTTCTTATCCTGGCTAATTGAATCCTGTCCCATGCTTATTTAATGAGGGGTGACATGCTTTTTTACTTGGATGAACTTATTTGAGGATATACCACCTTCTAAGTTATCTTGAATTTTTTATGGGATGGACTTGAAGTTTGTGGGTTTTTGCTTCCCTGCCCCTTTGCAGGCCCTAAATCAATAAATAAATAAGAACCATATCCAAAGTGGAAATAATGATAATAATAATTACAGAAATAACAATAAGATAGCTAAAATGGAGTTTGTGTATGACACCATAGTCATATATCTTACAGAAGTAACAGCTGTGGAAAACAGCCCCTGTTTTGTGTAAAATTTTTCAGGAAAACAAAAACAAATGGAAAGCAGGAACTCATGTATAATTGAGAAAATTTTCCAGATATAAAATGGAAATTTCTGTTTTCCAAATTTTCAAATTTATAATGACTGTTAGAAACATATTCAAAACATTTTTTCCCCCACAAAAGGGTGTGTTTTCCTCTTGTTCTTCATTTGGAGAACACAAGTTTCTATTAGCAGGATCAAAAATATTTTACTGGTAATATTAATCTTTTAACATTATTGTTGGAAAAGACTCCTTGTTCAAGAAGGAGAAGACCTGAGATAATGCAGATTTTATTCAAGATAATATTCTTATTTAATTTAAGTTTGTGTTGTACATTAGATAAAGACTATCACTGCTGTAAAATAGGAGAATATCTAGGAGATTTTGTAGGAATTTTCTGTATATAAGTTTACACTAACTAATGGAAGATTAAGGGAGAAAAGTTGAGTTCTCCTACGGTATTTGTTCAATTATCAATATTCTTAGAAGATTGGAAATAGAAAACTGGATAACATTTTTACAGGCTCTTGTCAGATCCTCGATCTGACAAGGTAGGTTCTCAATTGTTGAGAAGGGGGTTAGGTGAGAAGAACGGGAAAGGTATGAAGAGTAAGGAGTTGAGTGAGAAGATGAGAGAGAGGAGGGAAAACTGAATTCACTAATTGAATGATCCACGTGGGTATTGGCTTGGTCAATGCATTTTATACTGATCCATAGCCAGGTTCGGACACCAGAACAGTTACCCATCTACACAACTTGCCCACTTGACCAATACAACTTGCCCCACTTGACATGCTGGAATATTCCTCCAGCTATGCCAAGCACAGTTTTATTTACAAGGCCTAATAGCCTAATAACGTGACAGCTCTTAGGGGCTGTTTAGTTATATAAAACAGTCCCAGTTTCTCCAAAATTACTCCTCAGAAAAGGAACATTAGAAAACTTGTTCAAATACAAAAATTTTCCAAATAGAAAATGGAGATTTGGGAAACGTGGTTTTTCCAAAATTGAACTAAACTTGGAAAACACCTCAAATGAGTTTTCTAATTTTTTCTTATTAATTTGGAGATTTGAAAAATGCGAATTTTCAAAAAGTTTCCCTAAATCATCTCTGTCTCCTTCTCTAACACAAATTCCACAAAAGAAATTAAAACATCTTTCTCTTTTCTGAACTTACATTCCAATTTTTTAGATTGGAATTTGTTTTCTGTATTTCTAACATGTGAATGCATATTTTTTCTATGGAAAATAAAAACTAGAGATTTTATGGAAAATTGAAGATAAAAAACTGGAGATCATTTTCTACAACTAAACAGCCCTTTACTTTTTCTTAATCTTCTTGAATTTGTTCAGTCTTTGGAAATGTGAAATTGAGAAATGCAAGCAAAATTGTCCTACCATTATCAACATTAATAGAAATAAATTACTTGTATGTTTCCAGCTATCTTACAAAAATAATTTATCTACCTTGAAATAGGAAGGAATCAAGTTCAACCTCATAGCTGCAAGTGTAGCAGAGCCCAACCCCAAAGCTAAGCTGTAGATGCTTAGGGGCTGGTTGAAAATGCTGTCAATTTTTGTGCTTGTTTTCACTGTTGCTTTTTATTCCATTTGTGTTATGTTCATTTGAGTTAGAAAAAATGGAAATTGAACATGATGTTTGATTTTGTTGTCAGTTACAAAAATGGAAAGAGAAACTGAGAACGGTATTTGATTTTTCCTAATTTAGGTTCTTTTTTTTTTTCAAACAAAATGGTAGAATTAAATTTTTTATTTTGTTAAACTTGCAAAGCAAAAATTCAGAAAAAAATATAAGTTCAGCAAAAATTTGAAAAAAAAAAAATACAGCTATTCTTCTTCAGCATTATGTGTGTGTGTGTGTATAGAGAGAGAGAGAGAGAGAGAGAGAATGGGGGAGCAGATGCAGGCTCACCGAGTTCGTCTTCATCATCCCATTTCACTGTGCATATATATACATATGTGCGTACAGAGAGAGAGAGAAGGCAAAGCGGCAGCAAAGCTGAAGAGTGAAGACAATATGAAGAAGATAAATGGTGGTGGCCAACGATGCCTCAAGTGAGGTTGAGGTGTGGGAGTTTGTGAGGGAGAGAACCTTTGAAGAGAAGAAATGGGTTTTATCTTTGGTCAGCTGAAATGTAAATGATCGAATGCAAAAAGGACTTTAAAATCTTTTCCATTATTTTGGAAATTTTGTGTTTTGCGTACACAAAACAACAATATCATGCCAAATGGTGTTATCATTTTGTCCATTCCATTTCAGTTGAAATGGAGTGGAATTTTTGAAATGGCACTAGAATCAAACAAGGCCTCGGCCTCCCAGTTTCACAGGTTATACATAAATGAAAAAAAAGGTTAACTAGTAACTAGCAATCATTAAGGGTGTATTTGATAGCATTTAGTTAGAAAATAAAACATATTCCAACTTGCATGGAATCAAAAACCACCCCCCTTAGATGGAATTTTTTATGGGAAATAGGCCAAAACATGCTTTTAATGGTTGTACCATGGAATTCAATTCTATGGAAAATATAGTGTGTCAAATAGTAAAGATAGAATTCAATTCTTCGGATGTGACATTTTTCATGAAATTTTCATGCTATCAAACAAACCCTAAATGGTTGTTTATTCATTTTATAACTTTTGAGATATAAGAAAAAATGATGGGTGTCTTGGCTGACCCCACATACTAATATAAACGCTTGATTCATTGTTGTTGAGATACACAAAAAAACATTCCATTTATGGCCCATTTCATGCATCTTACTTCCTTGAGCATGAAATGATCTTATTTAGTCATTGAAAGTGAGGTTTTTATTTGTTTTCACAAGTATTTTAGTATACATTATGTTGTAATAATAATTATTATTATTCAAATTTCCACTGTCATTTTGTTGGGAGTAAATTGATAAATATAAAAGATAGTCTCTAATAACTTCAATTTTTTATCAGATGGTGGTTAATAAATAATCAATGGTGTCAAAATGGGTAGAAGTTTTGTGTTCACACCTCACCATCTACAGGTAAATTTAGCATATACTCACTGAAGTTTAAAAATGTAACTACTTACTGAACTTTGGATTATTACTACTTGCTCACTGAACTTTGCTCAATGTCAACCATCCATCATCCGTTACATCACCGTTTGATCTTGCAAACGGAAAATGCTCACGTGGCTAACGAAATCTGAGAAAATTTAACAAACACTCACTGAACTTTAAAAATGTAATTACTTACTCACTAAACTTTGGATTGTTACTATCTACTTATAGAATTTTGCTCAACGTCAACCATCCATCACCCGTTACATCACCGTCTGATCATGCAAATGGAAAATACCCACATGGCTAACGGAATTCGAAATGATCCAATCAAATCATTATTTTCGACCAACTCAGCAACAAGTCAACTCCATGTTAGATCCCACCGGAGCAGGCCTTTTTATGGTGATTTTTTGGTTGAGTATATACTTCTTGTTTGCTTCCAGAATTGAACCATCTGAGTAGGCATTTTTATCTGTTTCTTGGTTTTGGTTTTCCCACCTGGTTTGCTTCCAGATTTGAGGCATATGAGCAAGCCTTTCATCTGTTTCATTGGTTCATTTTTTTATTCTGGTTTGCTTTCAAACTTTAGGTTCTGGTTTGAAACAACAACCCTTTTTTTTTTGGCATTTGGTTTGCATCTGAGCAAGTTTTTTTTTTTTTGGCTTCTGGTTTGCATCAACAACCTTTTTAATTTGAATCATCGGTTCAGTTTTTGGCTTTTGGTTTGAGAAGCAAGCGATCTCAAATGCATACAAGAAGCTTTTAATATGTTTCATTTGCACTAGCAACCTTAATGACACCCTTGTAACATGGGTGAACTATAGGATCCACCAATTTGAAGAAATCACAAGCATCTGGACGGCCATAGAATCTGCACCCCAAGAACCTCCGACCTGGATTGTTCTCCGTCCAAGATGTCCTTGTAACTGCAATCCTTCCACACATACACTTTGTTTCCTCATTTGTATAAGCAATGCCATCCATGTTTTCCATCGCTGATTCTTCAATTTTTTTGGTACTGCATCTGGGTTTCAAAGGTTAGGACAAAGAAGATTTGGGGGAAATTTTAGGATTGGGGAAATTGATTTCTAATTTATTCGAAATCAGGCTTGCATTTTCTGGGAGAAGCACGATTTCTCTAGTGACAATTGGCAAATGGGTGGGATCTGACTTGGAACTAAGTTGGTCGAAAATAAGGATTTGATTTGGTCACTTCGGATTCCGTTAGCCACGTGGGCATTTTTCGTTTGCAAGATCAAACGATGAGGTAACGGGTGATGGATGGTTGATATTGAGCAAACTTTTGTGAGCAGATAGTAACAATCTAAAGTTCAGTGAGTAAGTAGTTATATTTTTAAAATTCAACAAGTGTTTGTTAAATTTTCCTGGATTTCGTTAGCCACGTGGGCGTTTTCCGTTTGTAAGATCAGACGGTAATGTAACGGGTGATAGATGGTTAACGTTGAGTAAAGTTCAGTGATCAAATATTAACAATCCAAAATTTAGTGAGTAAATTACATTTTTAAAGTTCAGTGAGTGTGTTAAATTTACCCATCATCTACTTTACATGTACATAGTTGTACGTGCTTAACTCTTTTTATACAGTAAAGTTCGATTACTAGTGGAGAGGTATGTTGAGAGTATAAATAATAAGTATAAAAAATAACTTGTCTCTCTCTAATAAGTTAGGCTTTAAAACAAGATTGTGCTTAACAATTCGCAATATTTGACCTGTCTTTTATTTATTAGATGAATTTAATATTTGTTATCAATTATCTTTATTCACCACCATCTCATGAAATTTCTCCATGTGAAGATGGTGTTCAAACTTCATTTCATCATTACTTCGCCAGGGGATATTATCCACTGCCGGTCCCAAGCCCGGATAAAGGAGGAGGGTTGCGTTAGGTAGCCGACAGCCAGCGTAAAACTTAGTCGGATCCAAATATGAATTCTAGACAAACTATCTGTTGGGATGTAACCCACATAGAAGTCTAGAATTCATGTAGCCAACCTCACATAGTGGGATAACGGCTGGATATGTTGTTGTTGTTGTTATTTTTTTTCCATATTCCAATGTAGCTAATGCTTATAAAGGTCATTTTTAGACTAGTTCATTTGGTTGATTTGACATGATTGTTTGGTCCCTGATAATTTGTTATTTTTCATATTTTTGAGAGCTTAACTACTATGGAGCTCCATTTTATATGCGTGTTAATGGAATTCAGCTTTCTTAATTATTTTTGTTGGAGCAAATCAGGTATTCACCATTAGGTTTATGTAGGGAAAGCTAGTGTTTTCATAAACACATTAAGTGCAGAAGACCTATAGAGCTTAAAACGTAGAATACAAATGTGAAGCACGCGCTTAAACAAACTGAAACTCACATAAAATGAAGTAAAGAATATAAACTTTTATAAACATAAAAAATATAAACTATTAAAAAAGCAATCATTAAACAAAAACTAAACAAGAACGAGTGTTGCAAATTTAACAAATGACGTGATACCATTTTTGATTTATATTTTACACACATTTACAATTTCATACAATCAGGTACCAATCATCAATTCCTAATCAATCGGCGCCTAATTTTCAACAATCCAAATAGTCAATCCCTAATTCACAATCAATCAACAGTCCTTAAATTACAGCAATCAGGAACCAATCATCAATTCCTAATTACAAAAATCAAGAATATATTAATAATCCTTAATTTACACCTAACTACATGCTTTCATCCATATTTTTTGCTTAGTAAATACAGTTAGGTCTTCTTTTTTTTTTTTGGTTTGAATTCGTATATGATTTTGTCAGATCTTAAATAAGGTTAAGGTTTTCATTCAATCAGCCACATCATTGCAAAATTTAAACAAATCCAACCATTCATATTGTTTGATTGAAAAAAAAAAAAAAAGCATATTTCTTAAGCACGCTTTTTTACACTTCAAAGCTTAGGTAAAAGCAGAATTTAACTGCTCTTTAATTAAACTCAGCTAAAGTCGCTAAGCTTCACACACAAAAATCCCTAAGCATCCCAGGCTTTGTGCTAACCATGCCTTTTATTCGGGGATCTGTTTATGTTTGCTTGTAGCTTTGTTTTTCTTCTTATAAACAAATTGCTGCCTTTCTCTCTCTCTCTCTCTCTATATATATATAAATGCTCGCTTTCTAACTATTGGGAAAAGAAAAATAAAGAAAAGAGGAAAGAACCATACTATTAGTCCACAAGACATAATCTATTCAAGAAATGGGTAGATGAAATCACATTTACGACTCAAGCATTAGAATTTGTTAATATATTGATTTTGCATCTAAGTTGTGAAGTTACTCTTGCTGTGCTAACTCAAACTTCCAATGTGAAGATTGGACTCCAATATTAGATGGACCTCTATTTGGAAGACAATGGCACAGCTTGGGTTTATTGGTTTCCAGCATTTTGCTTTCGCAAGTGGAATTTCTGATAGTTGCAGGTGTATCAAAGATGTTAGCAAGAATTAGGACTTGATAGAATAAACTGCAGTCAAATGTGTGTCAGGAATCCATTGATGGGAGCAGGTTTAAAAGCTCAAAGTCCAGCTTCTTCTGTAATGGAATTTAATCGAAAATGGAATTCTTGGGGGTTTATAGATTATTATTATTATTAAGATATTCAGTATTTCTCGAAGCTTGCTTTCTCCCTTAGCCATGCAGCCAAGAGAGTTATAACTAGCAATAGAAGAGCTTGCGCCAGCCATTGGTAAATATATCTTGTAGCTTGTTTTCTCCCTTAGCCATATAGGCAAGAGAGTTGTAACCTGCAATAGACAGCTTGCACCAGCCATCAGTAAATATATCTTGCAGCTCCATTAAACCAATCAATGGTAAATGCACAATGAACTCTTCAAAATTTTTATTTGAGAAGTTACAGAATGTCAGTGTTCATTACTAACTTTTTGAAAGAAATAAATTGAACATTTTATTTTTATTTGCCATTATTAGGAACTGTTGATTAATTTATTCAGGTATTTTCTGTTGGAATTTTATCAAAGAAAATTTCAGAATGATGTATTTGCAAAAAGGTCACTAGAGCTGAAAAAATCCTAAGAATTTAAAACCTTGGTTTCCTTTTTATATTTATGGTTTGGGAATGCTACCTTAAAACTCTTGCATACTCTATTCATTTACTTGGTTTAATTTTGTATATATACCAGATAATACGGCTCTGGGTGTTTGGGTATGTAAGATCAAATAATCATAATGTTATAGATGAGTTTTACTTTCAGTATTAGATATTAATGTTACAATCCTTTGGATGGTTGTGATACACCTTGAATTTAAGGAATTATTGTTGTATTCCAAGTTCTGAGTGAGAGAAATTTGGAGGTTACTACCATAGGTTGACCATGATAAATCACTCTTATGTTTCTTTGTCCTAGTAACAGTCAAGCATCCTTCTTTTCAGCTTGATGTAAAATTTTGACCTTTCATAGGTTAGCTGGAATGGTAGAGTTTCCTTGAAGCATAGATTATATGGTCACCAGAAACCTGTCTCCTATGTCTCATGGAGTCCTCATGATGATCAGCTCCTCACCTGTGGAGTAGAGGAGGTTGTGAGACGATGGGATGTTTCTTCTGGTCACTGTCTCTGCATTTATGTGAAAGGTGGTCTTGGTTTGGTGTCTTGTGCATGGTCACCTGATGGGAAGTGGGTATTCACTGGCATTGCTGATGAAAGCATCTGCATGTGGGATCTGGATGGTAAACCGCTGCAATGTTGGAAAGGGCAACGGACTGTTAGGAACTCAGACTTGGAAGTGACAAGTGATGGGAAGCATATAGTTACTAAATGTAAAGAAGCTGCAGTACTATTACTTGACAGAGAAGAAAAAACTGAGAAATTGATTGAAGAGATTCAAACAATAAATTCATTCTCGTTGTCCAGGGATAATAAGTTCTTACTGGTTAATCTTCTGAACCAAGAAATCCATCTGTGGAACATAGAGGGTGATCCAAAACTCATTGCTAAGTACAAAGGTCATAAGTGCTCCCGGTTCTTTATCAGATCCTGTTTTGGTGGACTTCAGCAATCATTCATTGCCAGTGGTAGTGAGGATTCTCAGGTATTTCATTTCTGGCTGCATTTTATTTCCCTGTTCTTCTTTCATTCAATTTTACTTTATTTAAATATCACATAAGTTCAACTTATGTAAAGATGGTTTCTTGATCGTAACAAGGACATCTGAACACGTGCTAAGTAGACCCGTGGTTCATTCCTCGGTGCTAACTAATTGCGGATGATGTTCAGTTATCCACAATGCTAAGTAGACCTGTGGTTCATTCCACTGGGAATATTTACACGGCTTGTTTGTCTAGAAATTATTCAGTGCATCATATCTCTCACCCTCTTTACACCCCACAATGGGAGGCACTGGGTCCTCTTTTTCCATTGGTTTACATTCTTGTGTGCGGCTTGTAAGGCAACTCTAATCTTTCATGTTTGAGGACTCCTTATGAATGCAGTCCATGTTGAAGGGGCTGTTGGAGGTTCTAGATCATGCCAACACTTTAGCACAAGTGGATTTATCAGAAACTAACTTCTAGATCTCAGAACCCTGTTGCTGAGTATTAAGCTCCTTATGCATACGGGATTATTGAACAATATTTTTTCAAAATGTTTGCTGGAAGTTTAGAATCAGAAACTTTTCAGTGCAGTGCATCCACAAAATGTAATGTGGATGCCCCCCCTTTGTTAGACGTATCCTTTAACCATGTTGATTAGTAGTATATAATGTAGTTACTCTCCTATTTAAACTCCTCCAAGTCCTACACCGCATTAAAGTTTTGGATTTTCTTTTTGGCACTCAGTGTTCTTTTATGGATTCTACTGTTTGAACCACCATACGTACTGAAGATCGATGAACTGATCGGATTAACCAACCAAAGTTAGCTTCAAGCTGTTATGTTTTGAACAGAAACAAAAGCCTCAGGAAAAAAAAAAATAGGTCATTGCAAACCTTGTAGCTACTTTTACTGAAAAACAAGTAAGCGTAAATCCTTCTAGACATTAAAATATAGTGGCATTGGCATGAGGAGCCAGTGATAGGTCATTACCATAGGGACCCAATTCCAATTTAAGATAATTGAGTTAATTCTGTTTCATCCTGTTTGTAGGTTTACATATGGCACAAAGACTCAGGAGAGCTTGTAAAGGCATTACCAGGCCATGCCGGAGCTGTAAACTGTGTTAGCTGGAACCCTGCAAATCCACACATGCTGGCTTCTGCCAGTGATGACCGTACAATCCGCATATGGGGGCTGAAGAATCAGTTAGATTCAAAACAGGAGAAGGCCCAAAGCAATGGCATCCATTACTGCAATGGGGGAACTTAAGAAAAGGTGAACCGAAGAATGAATGAGGAGACGATCACATTAAAACCAAAAAGAACAGAAAAACTCTTTCCCATCCCCGGGCCATTGCTTCTAAGAAAATGTAAATAATTATTGTACCTATGCCTGTTGCCAGACAGAGACAAGACATTCATGAAAACAAAAGAGACAGGTGAACCCCATTTGACTCTTGCCAATAAATTATTTTCTGCTTCCAGTTTAATTACTTTGAATATTATTGCTAAATTGTTGGGTGATTTTATCTGCAACACCACTAGTACTGGAGGCTTTAGTTGTGACACAAAAGGTTCGAAGGATATCCAGAATTTGATTATTAGGATATATTGTGGTTGCTCGTTCTATAAAAGCAATAGGCATGCATATATTTATTGCTCATGTTTTTGTTTTTATATATATATATTTATATAATTGAAGTTGAATTTTTAATAGTAGATAAGCGTCATGCGTTGGATATAATCTTTGTAAATAAATAGAAATAATATTGCTCATACGTTATTTCTCAACTCTTGCGCAGCTGCCATGCTTTGCATTGCATTGCAAGATGAAGGCATCATATTCATATTTATCTTAAGATCACATCCTCTATTTGATTTACTTAAAAACTCTTTTTAAGTTTTGACCATATATGATTTTTATTATGTAAACAAGGAACTTAGGGATATCAAAACCAAAACGGGCCTTTGTTGCATATGTAAATACCAATTTTATTAAATAAATAATTACGTACAATAATTAGTTTTTTGCAAACATAATTTTTTTTTTATATTTAAAATTTAAATGCCTCTCTCTCTCTCTCTCTCTCAATCGCAATTCACAAAGAAGATATTCTCACAAACCGTTGACCGCTCGTGGGTCCTTCCATTGCCTCCCACAATGAAAACATGGTATGGTACGTTTATTCCCATCATAATTAATGGAACAAATTAATTTCATAATAGTTTCACCCCCCAAATATATTTAACAATTAGGTCCTTCTTGCAAGCTATAATATTGTATGTATAATCATAACACACATATATGTCCTGCTTATGAATATAAAAAAATTAATGTAAATTACATAATATGATTAATTAAATGTGAACTTGAATTCATCATAAATTCAATTATAAAGAGAATTGTCAATTGATAACGAAACACCCAAAATTTAATTTCTTCTCCTTAATCTCAACTATAATAATGGAATTTAATTTGATTATCAAGACTCTTTAGGAGTTATCTATATTGTTGTACGTATTTTTCTTATGGGCCAGACTCGATCTGATGGACCGGCTCAATCACCCGAAATCGAGAAGGCCCAGACGACCTCACTAAGGAAAGTCCAGTCACTACCGAAATTCGAAACTCGTAAAAGCGAGCATCTGGCGGACTCCCGATAAGCCACCAACGAGCTCCCAACAATCAACTAACGAGCTCCCGGACATATCTTTCAAATTGCTGGATCACCCAGGTCGCTGGCCTAAAACCAATTAGCTCGCATAAGTGGTAAAGCTGCTGAGACGTCAAAGGTGGGGACTATTCACTTTATCTGCAACAGTCCATGTCCCTCGTAATGAGGATCTCACTCCCAGTTTTGTGTAGGCGATAAAGGTTGTTTGTCCCCCATTAAACACTCATTGTATTTCTTTATGTTATCTAAATTGTAAAAGCCCCTCAGTATAAATAAGAATAAAAACAGAGGGCAAGAGATAGGAAGAATAATAAAAAAAGAGAAACCGCCATTCTGAATGAATAATCAGATGGTGGTCGTGGAGTAGGTACCGTTCTGGCCGAATCACGTAAAAAATCCGGGTGTTGACTCACGCCAAGTTTTTTTCTTCTTCTCCTTGGCATTTTGGATCTATGGACGGCGGCCCAAAACGAATCACGGTCGGTTGAAATCGAACGTCGACATATATCTTCTAAATCAAATAGAATTTTAAAATAATTAATTATTTTATTAAATTATTTGATTATCTCATCAAATTAATACCATTATATCTGATATTTAATTTGATTATTTTATCAATAAACACTAATAAAATATTTATATTAATTATATTATAATATATTAAATAATTATTGTTACTTTAACTGATAAGTTATTTTTTATGAATAATCATGTCGGCCACAAAATAATTCTTACACTTATAAGATTTAATCATGCCCGTTGTGCTTACGAACATCATTGCAATTAAACATATGAGCCGCTAATCTGAATTGGCGCTTGAAGTTAGAAATAATGGATTGCAATTTCATGTATGTATGTATATATATATATATATATATATATTGATAATCTTATTACCATCATTACCATTCCCACTGGAATCCCATCATTATATAAAACTAATGGATGATACGAAGGTGGAAAGTTGAGGAATTTTACCTTTGCTTAATCAGTCGACTCTAATCGACAGTGATTAACGTCTTAATCACTAATTTGATTCTTTCATGGGACAGATTTGCAATCACTAAGTTGACGGAGGGAGGATTGTCTGTTGATTTATGTTTATTCAGAGGAATAGAGAGATAAACGTATTTAAAAAATTTATATAAGAAATTACGTGATTTTTTTTTTAAGGATCGTTAGATAAATTTAAAAAAATTATTAAAAATAATAAAAATTTAAAATACTTTTAAATTTATATTTTGATTAAGAAAGACACTGCCTCCATACATTGAACATATGTGTAAATTAGAAAAGGAGATTGATTTGCCATCTTTTGGATCACTCTTACTAGACCACCATCCCATCCCACTTTCCTGCGGCCTGCACCCACCTGACTGACTAAGCCCAATGTTACATTTCATAAAGTCCAAAAATATATATATATATATATATGTATGAATGAATCCCCACCACCACGCACGGCTGTCGGACCACCACAGCAACCCGACCACCGGCCATCACACCCAAGAATTTACTTTCTGATATCTTTTGTGAGTAGAATTAATTAAAATATGAAGCCTAATCACTTAATTTTGACTAATTAACTGATGCTTAATGAATTAATGAATCGCTTTGTCTGAAGGGGCTCTTCTCCTCTGCATTTGATTTGATTGAAGGAAGGAAATATAAATAGAGAAAATTGTTCTGTTGCCTAACCAATTATCAGAGCCGAAGCTTGAGAGAGAGAGAGAGAGAGAGAGAGAGAGAGAGGCGGGGCAATGGGCAAAGGGTCAAATGGTCAGACAAGAGCAGCAACACGTGTGCTATGGAAATATCATAATCAAATGCAGAGTCAACACTGATTGATGCCACGGCCACAACAAATATAATAATATATTGCATTATTGGAGTTTATTTGACGGAGGTGCTGTGCTACGTCGGCGGCTGAACAGAACCACTGCCCCACCCCACCCCTCCCCTACTGGCCCCAAAAATATTTTCTTGTTTCAAAACGTCACCTCATTCATGTTTGTGTTTTTAATAAAAAAAAAAAAAATCAACTTGTGTGGTATTTTAGACGCATTAATTAAATGTACAAATATTTTCAATTCTTTTGGTGAAAATGTAAAATGTCTTTTAAGAATATATATAAGTTTATATGTTTAATTATAAAAAGTGGTTGGAATTCATTTGGTGGGGTTTAATTAATAATTAATATGAAGGTTGTAGGTGGTGGATGTGATGTAACTGAATCTGAATCTCAATCTCAATCCAGAGGGGAGGGAGGGATTCCTTCAGTGTTTGCATCAATCAAGCAAGCAAGCAAATCATCTATCTCTGCTACTATTACTATTACTATTACTGCCAATTGCCATATCTCAAGACCAAATTCATTTCATTTATGGTGCAAAAACTATTATACTATACACACAACTCAACTCAACTCAACTCCCTCTCCCTCTTCCCTGGACCAGTCCCAAACTACTTTGGAGTGGAGCCGGATGTCTTTAGATTCATCTCATCACGGCCGCCGCAAAAATTATATCATATGCATCCAGCTTCAGATCTCTTCTTCTTCCCCGATCAGATCATCCACTGCTTTAATTCGAAGAGAGCGTCGACAGGGAGGTGGCCGACGACGTCCTCGGCGACGACGCCGATCCCTGCTTCAACACCACCGTCGGTAATATCCTTCTTTTTCTGCTCCCTTCCTCTTTGATTACTCCTCCGGCCAACGCCTCCAGCCTCTCCAGATGACTGCTCTGCCCTAGCCTTTTTCCCTGGAATAGCACTGATTCCACGCTCTTCTGTCCCAGCAACTCCTCCGCTGCTCTCAACGGATCATCCTTCTTTCCTCTGATTTTGCCCGTCGCGCCATTTGCCTGAATTCGCACGTAATTGCTGGACCGACACTCGCCGAACGCCATGGAAACCGCTTGATCAACCTGCGCACATTAATTTTTCAGATCAATGCCTCAATTACCTACCGGTTCAATTCAACATTCATTGAACTTCAATTTAAAAGCAAAAATTCGTTCAATTTCAATTTCAATTTAATAAATAATTTGAAAAATTAAAGAAATATTAAAAAAAATTAATGAAATGTTAATATTTTAGTATAAAATTTAATGACTTTTTATATTTTAATGTAAAATTTAATAATTTTTTTATATTTTTATATAAAATTTAATGATTATTTAAACTATATAACCATTTATATTGTTAGTTAGGTTAATATTTCGTTTAACATTTTTTAAGGATAATTGATTATAATTATAAACTGATATATTAAATTAACTTTTAATTAAAAATTGAAATCCTAAACCTTTTTACACGTTAGCCCAAAGTTAAAACGACCATTTATGCAATTAGCCCATAATTTGAAATTTGACTCACCGTATCGGAAGCTCCTTCTCCGGCGATCTTTATCAACCCTCTCTTTCGGATAGACGTCGGATTTCCCGCGCCCAACTCTGAATCTCCGTTGCCGAGGGACACCACCAGGAGATCCTCCATGCTGTTGCAGAACGGGAATTCTTGTTTGTTGTTCAGCACGTGCGTGATGGCCGCAGCCGTCGGATTGTTCATCACGATCCCTCCGCCGATGGCCGCGATTTTAGTTTGCCCGTCCACCGAACTCAATTCTACAGCTGGATCGGCCGACGTGGCCGCGCAGACGTCCTTCATTTTGAAATCGTAGCCATCGATCTCCATGGCGTCCGCTCGCGAGAACACGAACGGCGCGCGCGTGGTGAGATCGTAACACGGAATCAAAACCGGCTTCAACGTGTCCTTCAACGAGCACTCTCCGAAAATCTTGCGGAATAACTTCTCGACCTTCGCCGGCCGGAGCACCCGCCGGAGCAGTCCAGCGGGGGCCGACTGCAAAATTCTTCCCCGGTTGTCGGTTAGAAACTTGAGAGCTTCGGAGGCGGTGAAAATGGGGGCCCCGTCTTTCCCGCGGGTGAAAAGCAGAGCGGCAAGGACGCCGCCGACGCCGGAGCCGGCGGCAAGGTCGAAATATTCGGCAATGCAGGCGTTGGGGTTTCCGGATTTCTTGCGAAGGAATGCCTCCAAGTGGACGAGGGACTTGGCGGCGAGTAAGCCGTCGGTTGCGCCGGCTCCGTCGATGGAGAGGATCCTGACTTTTCCGGCGAGGTGTTTGGTGGAGGCATCTAAGTGGGATGGAAGCTTGTGATCGTCAAAGCCGCCGAAGAGGAACTTAGTTTCAAGAATGGAGAAGATCTCATGGGTGAGAAGTTTGTTGACGTCCATGTTTTTTGAGACTGAAGCGGAATCCAAATCAAGCATAGAATTGCAAACAGGGGAAGAAACTAGCGCAGAGGATGCCATCTTCACAGGTAATAAGGGTACAGCTCTGTAATGGAATGGAAGCGATCAAATTAAACTGAAAATGGAGGGAATGGGTGGAACAGTTGAAAGCGAAAAGGAGAAAGCAAGGGAAGAAGAAAGAAGAAATGATACGTGGACCGTGGACGAGAAGAAAGAAGGTGATGAGTATATATAGAGACGGAGGGAGAAGGAGCGATCAGGGGCGGGAATTTGGGACATTAATTACGTGCCAGTGCCTCTAATAATATCATTTCTTCGCTTCCAAGACCAGAGTGTGGCCCTCCCTCCCACGGTCACAGTGGTAATCCAATCCGAACCAAATGGCAGTCCAGTCATTCAACGTTGATCCTTAAGACTATTTTCACTTTGCCTCAGCCTCTCACCTCTCGTATAGTGAGTGAGATATGAAATGATTTATGACACAGACAGTCTTATTGAAATTTAAAGAGCCGACTCTTAATTATATAAGTAGTCAAATGCAAAAAATTATTCACTTTGTGGCACACTATAAAAATAGACTCATTCTGCACTTATAAACAAATATCTCAGCATCAGCACGCTTGGCTCTCTCTCACCAATGCTCTAATAACAATAATAATAATAATACAATATGACGACTTGTGATTTTACAGCCAGCCAGGTGAAAAGTTCACTGTTTTATTAAAGTAGTTGTATATAAAAACAACATCAGCAAAGTGTTCAATAAATGAAATATGGAATTATTGTTGTTGGAAACAATTGACAATTAAAAAATTAGAGCGGCTGATGTTTGATTCAGTCATCAGAAATCAAGCGTTGAATAGGAAGTGGGCTGGCAACGGCAATGGCATATTGTGACATTAAAGACGGGGGGCTGTATTGGTTCCATCAGAAAATTTTTTGGTGGGGCCTCTCCAGATATTGTGGGTTCTCCCCTCTGTCTTCTTCTCAAAAGTTTTGTTACGCTTCTCTTCTACCAAGAAAAAACACCACCTAGTATACACACATATTATTGGAAAATACCATACAATGTACATAAATAATATAAATATTTTTTAATATATTATTATATAATTTAAGGTATAGAGTTCTCGATTTTCTAAGATTTTGCGCATATTTTCTCAAATATGTCCCTTTATATAAATTAAATAAAAAAATAAAAATTATCAATTAATTAATTTTATTAAAATTATAAAACTTTACAAAAAAAATAAAAAAAAATAATTTGAGACCTCATTAAAATCTTATTTGAGAAAAATCTAATAAGACAAAATCTCAAACGAAGGAAAAAGAATATCCTGTATTGTAAACATTATATTAAAAATCAAAAACTATATATTTAAGTTTACATACTTCTTCCCGAATCTCCGTAAACATTTCTTAATTTGATATTATATATATATTTGAAATATAATTAAAATATATTATATCGGGTGGTTCAGTTTCAAAACGAGCCGCCAACCTCCAAACCGCAGAAATTGCGGTTTGAAGGTTTTTCAAACTGCACCGAATTACCTATTTAAAAAAATCACACAATTCGGTGCAGTCCAGTTCTGTGCGAGCAGTTTCTGCGGTCTATCAATTTTTTTGAACACCCCTACCATCTACATTATTAATTAATGGAACTTGTAAGGTAATATTTTTCAGCTTTTTTCATCACTAAGTTATGAGCCAATCATAGGACCTAAAATGCCTCATGGACATAGCCCAACGGTTGAAGACGAGCATGAGTTACTCTTATAGAGCTTTTGAATTGTAGACTGCTATATAGCTAATTGAATGTCTCGCGTTTGAATTTTAATCTTAGATTTCGTAATTTAATCTCTTACAAAAATTTTGAGCTAAACTGCATAAGCTCTCGAGACGAGAGACTTCAGCTTGTGCTCCTAAAAAAATAATAGGACCTAAAATGATACATTATTATTATTATTATTATTATTATTATTATGTATGTTGTAAGATATAATAGAGGGAGGAATGGGCATTTAGATTTTGCTGTCGAACATGAAGGCAGTGCGAGTGAGAGCGAGAGTGAGAGTGGGGATAGGGCCGGCCATAGGGGAGAGAGAGGAGAATTGACGGAAGAGATGAAAAAATAAGTAAGTAAATGAATTATTAATTTGGAGCAGTACAGTACGGTTTCTGTACCGACACTTGGATATTGCCAAATTGGTGTACTTGCGTTGTGGGCCCACGTCCAGATTTGCAGTGGGTAAACAAGAAGAGAAGACACCCATTGGGACTCTCAATTCATGAACCCAACTTACCCACTTTCCTAAATCACTTTCAAACATTATAGGATACTTGCAGGTTTATTTTCCTGAGAAATAGCAGTATTATTTGTTAAAAAAAAAAAAAATTTACAAGTGAATTTATAGATAAAACTTATCAAATTTTATCCACAGATTCAATCGGAATAAAACCCATCTCATCAAGTTTCATCATCCATTCCCTCTTGGGAGGGATGTGCAGCTCCGATAAGAGGGAGATGCAATAGCGATGTAGTGATGAGACGAGTGAGGGTTGCTAGAGGTTATAGCAACGAGAAAAAAAAAAAAAAAGAATTAACCATCCAACTCTTTGTAAACTTATATGTAAAAAAAATATTTAATATAAAAAATATTTTTCTTCTAAGAATACCCACCCACCCAATATACATATACATTACATATAGACTATAGCTAGCAAGCACAGCAAGGGATGTCATTTTAGTCGGCAGATTAGAGGGCTCAATGGCTCTCAACCTCATCAGATATCATCCCCAAAACCCATAGCATCTGAGACTCACAAAATTCCATCCCAATATTTAGAATTAATCTTAATATTTATTTATATATATTAATACAAATACATATTACATCACTTCAAAATTTAATAAGTGTTGGTATGATATTTTTGGTTGACAAGATGATTAGTTAATATCATGTCTTGAAAAATAAATAAGTTGTTGGCAGTGGAACCACGGCGTGGGGATGATGGCATTGGCAGTTGCTAATGTATTGTACGACAGGATTTGCCCATAGTAAATGATAGGCCCCTTCTAGAATGAAGAGCCAATTAGATGGTGAGCTCTCTAGATATTTTTGTTTCTTTTTAACCCCAATAATTCGTAGTTATTATCCTATGTTCCCTGAATTTTGGTCGTAAACTGCCATGAATTTTAGATGCTTAATTAGTTCTTAAATAATTTAAAATTATTCACGACATCTACCCAAAAAGTGTTAAGTACATTTATCATATATTTATTAAATTTTAAATCTTTGACTTTGATATCTCTCTGAACTTTTTTTTTTTTTTTCAAATTGAACTTTAATTTGTTTTGAAACAGCCGCAACACCCCGTAAATCCTAAACCATATATAAAAAACAAAGTTAATTAAATTAATTTAAATTAAGATTATCTATAATATCTATTTAATCAAGTTAATACAAAATAATAAAAAAAAAATGAATCAATCGTCATTTGAGGTTGATAGAATGAGTTTTGGTGAACCTAGAAGGGGAGAGAATGTGGAGGAAAACCAACCACTCGTCAATAAATTTCAACAAACCATGACCAATATTTTTGAATTTTATTTATAAGTTTACATTAAAATTAATTTAATCAAATAGATGTTAAGAATAATTTGAACTTAATTTAGTTTAAGTAACTCGTTTCTTCTGAAAGGGTACCTTGGTCATTTTATGAAAGTTAAAGAATTAATTTGACCAAAAACAATAATAAAAGTTCAAAAGATATACGATCAATTTACTTAATGATGTTAGTAATGAAGAGATGTCAATATTAATTTTGTAAAGTTTATGAATTAGTCGGGGGAATTTAAAAATTTAAAAATTATTCGAACTAAATGGCAAAAGTCAAAATAATAATATATCATCAAATTACCTAAATTTAAATTCTAAACTCACCCTGAGCACAATAGGCTTTTATCAGTCAAAATTTTGGAAAATATGTAAAATAAATCAACGTGAATCATGGCCAAAACACGTGAGAATCACGTGAGAGAGAGAGAGAGAGTGGCCAGATGCAATTCAAATTAAGGAGACAATAATAAAAAGGGAGGGGGGGGGGGGACTAAAGTGTGATTTGGTGAAAGAATCTTTAATCATTATTTAAGGAATGCGCCTTTGGGACCCCTTTAATTCCAAAGTCCGCACCCATCGTTCAAACTCTCTTTTGAATGTTCAAATCGCTCTGCTTGCACCCACCCACCACCCGCCGGAGCCATCAAGAATTGGATCGGATGGGATGGGATGGGTTGGGTTGTGAATCCCATTCATTGCTGCTGCCCTTAGATTAAGCCTGTGAAGAGGATCACTTGAAACACTACCATTCTTTGAAAAATGATCTTTCATATAGACTGTGGAGAGAAAGAGAAAAAGATAGACAGATGTTGGCTATACATATCAACCAAATTGGTTAATTATTAATTAATTAATAAAAACAAGGTGTTTGGTGATTAATTGAGAGAGAGAGAGAGAGAGAGAGAGAAATTAAAACCGATTGCTTAATTGGTCCGCCCCCACCCCCTACGTTACGCTGCCAAATTTGGCTTTCCTTTCATTAATTCTTCTTATCTTTCTTTTCTTTTTCTACCTGACACCCAAATGGACGGCCTAATCATTCTGTTTACAGCTTTAATCATGCAATTAGTTACAGCCAGTCGACCCATTGCTTGCAGCCATCCTTTTTTATTTATTTCAATTAATAATAAATTGATGGAAGAAAGTGAATTTTTATTCTTATAAATAAAAAAGCATGTCAGGTGGGTGAGTGGGGGCATGCAGCTATGGAGGCCCACCACCCGACATTCGTATGGCAAAGAATTGTCAGCCGACACTATAATTTTTAAAACCCAAATAAATAATCACAGTGTGACTTACTTGTTCGTGAATATGTACGTATGTATATATTATTAATTAATGATAATAATGTATGTGGATTAAATAAAATAATGTTTCTATAGAAACCGAAGGAATAATTGATGGTTGGCTGTTCTTTCTTCTGAAGAATTCATTCAGGTTGAAAGTGGACGGACGGAGGGCAGTCATCTTTATTTATTAATTAATTAATTTAAAGAGTTTAAGGTTTCGGTAGTGGGTGGGGGTGATTGGGTTTAATGGTCTTCTGCATAAATTAACCAACCAACCAACCTAGTACTAATAATAATAATTAATTATTGAGAGGGCTAGCTAATTTAATCTTCTTGGAGACCCTTCCTTGACCTTGACAGTAGTAAAATAGTAAAAGATTGGTCTTTTTGTGGTTTTATGGGAGCCCACAAACTAACTTTGTGTAAGAAACATAACATCAAATAATTCTCTTCCTTTCTACTCTCAATATTAAAGTTACTTAAATGTCCAGTAAGTATATCATTCATCAATTCCAACAAACAACCCATTCTGTTCTCACTTATCAAGTGCCAAGTGGCTGCCTTGAAAAGCAAATAACATTTTAAGCCCCGCCAGATGCTAGCTAGCTAAGCTAGGTAATGCGTTAAAAAGAATTATTATTAATTAACAATAATAATACAGTTGTCACAGGTTATATTAATCTAACCTAATTTCTTTTCATATAAGTATCAATGTGAAAGTAATTGGAGTCTGGAGGGGACCAATCCGTTCAACTGTAAAAATCAGCCTTTTTTTTACCCTAGTCGGCTTTAAATATATTATTATTAGAATATAATAACAAATTAATTAATTAATGGAATGATGTCAACGCTTTTGAGATTTAATTTGAATAATAATAATAATAATACCGTTATTGTTCGATCAATTTTAGGTTAAGTTTAATATATATTGTGTGATGAATTTTATTATTTTATTTTTTAATGTTTTAAACCTTATATAAGTAAGTTGTAATTATTATTATTATATATTTTGTTTAATAAAACTAAACTAAACTCAAATTTTTCCAAGTTCAACCGCAATTAGACTTCCGCCAAGTTTTTAAGAAATAAAATAATAAGAAATTGACCACAAGGAAGTCGGACCTATACCTTAGAGTAAACCCACCCCACCCGGATCAAATATCCAAATACTTGGAAGAAATAAAGAGACACGAGAAGAGAAGAGAGAAAAAATGGGGCTGGGCCAAGCAGCGATTAGCGATTACGGGAGCGAAGGAGGGAAGCTTCCCAGGATAATATTGTGTCCTGCCGGCACATAATAATATATTATTATAACATACGCTCACTGCCACCACCTCCATTCCCATTTCCCTCACTGCTCTCTCTGCTCCATCTCTATTTAAGTTCCTTCCACCTCGCTCCTCTTTCCCATCCCACGTTCCATTTTCCCTCCCTCCCTAATTAATTACAGAGCTCAGAGCTAATTCCATTCAATCAAATACTCCACTCTACTTCCCCTGTGAACATAGCAATTCTATGGCCTCCTCTGCTCCTGTTCCTGTTTCCAATTCTATGCTGGATTTGGACTCTGCTTCTGTCTCAAACATGGACCTCAACAAGCTTCTCACCCATGAGATCTTCTCCATTCTTGAAACTAAGTTCCTCTTCGGTGGATTTGACGATCCTAACCTTCCATCCCACTTAGATGCCTCCACCAAACACCTCGCCGGAAAAGTCAGGATCCTCTCCATCGACGGAGCCGGCGCAACCGACGGCTTACTCGCCGCCAAGTCCCTCGTCCACCTGGAGGCATCCCTTCGCAAGAAATCCGGAAACCCCAACGCCTGCATTGCCGAATACTTCGACCTTGCCGCCGGTACCGGCGTCGGCGGCGTCCTAGCCGCTCTGCTTTTTACCCGCGGGAAGGACGGCGCCCCCATTTTCACCGCCTCCGAAGCTCTCAAGTTTCTCACCGACAACCGGGGAAGAATTTTGCAGTCTGGTCCCACCGGACTGCTCCGGCTGGTGTTCCGGCCGGCGAAGGCGGAAAAGTTGTTCCGCAAGATTTTTGGGGAGTGCACATTGAAGGACACGTTGAAGCCGGTTCTGATTCCGTGCTACGAACTCACCACTCGCGCCCCGCTCGTGTTCTCGCGAGCGGACGCTATGGAAATCGACGGCTACGATTTCAAGATGAAGGACGTCTGCGCGGCCACGTTGGCGGATCCATCAGTGGAATTGAGATCGGTGGACGGGCAAACTAAAATCGCGGCCGTCGGCGGAGGGATCGTAATGAACAATCCGACGGCTGCGGCCATAACGCACGTGCTGAACAACAAGCAAGAGTTCCCATTCTGCAATGGCGTGGAGGATCTCTTGGTAGTGTCCCTCGGCAACGGAGAATCGGACTCCGACCCCGGAAGTCAGACGACATTCCGAACGAGAGCGTTGATAAAGATCGCGGGAGAAGGAGCTTCCGATACGGTGAGTCAAATTTCAAATTCTGCAGCAATATCAAGTGCCTTTTGATCATTCTCAAGGATTGAACATTTGAACGGGTAATTAAGTCATTAATCTGAAAAAATAATGTGCGCAGGTCGATCAAGCGGTTTCCATGGCGTTCGGCGAGTGTCGGTCCAGCAATTACGTGCGAATTCAGGCTAACAGCTCGACCGGCAAAATCCATGGAAAGAAGGATGATCTGTTGAGAGCAGCAGGGGAGATGCTGGGACAGAAGAGCGTGGAATCAGTGTTATTCCAGGGGAAGAGGATAGGACAGAGCAGTCATCTGGAGAAGCTGGAGTCGATGGCCGGAGAAGTAATCAAAGAGCAAGAGATCAGAAAAACAAGGATACTACCGACGGTGGTGTTGAAACAGGGATCGGTGTCGTCGCCGAGGACATCGTCGGCCACCTCCCTGTCGACGCTCTCTTCCAATTAGAGCTGACAACTATGGGGAAGAAGAGATCGAAAGGGAGCGCTGAAGCCGAATGCATTTTCCGGCGGTCGGGAAGAGAATCTAAAGATATCCATCCGATCGAGAGGGCTTAAGGAGATGGCGTATAGTAGTTTTATTGTATAATGACAGTTTTGGGCGTGTACATGAAATTTCACGGCTCTATGTTAATGCTATCCAAAGCAGAGCAGTAGTAGCAGTAGTGGTAGTAGTAGAAATTGTGAAGACTGGAGTGAGTGTTTTCGTGTAAATTTATGGAGTAAAGGAAGAAATTTGTGTTTGATGAAAGCTTTTTTCTATGTATCAGTAATTCTTTTATGATATGGTAAATTTTACATACTATTATACGCATTTAAGCCACACGAAATGAGAACAACTTCCTTTTTAAGTATAACAATACTCTTTTAATTGACTATTTTAACCCTATAATTAAATTACTATTTCTATTTTTTTTCTCGTAATCTCACTTGGGACTATTGCCCTTACATGATCCTTCGCCGCTCATGCTCTTAATTTTGCCAGATGAGGTAAATCGCAGACGAAGACTTTGTCTTACTATACAGTGTAAAAAATTAAATCCATAACCTACTAATGCGAATTCTAATTTCTCGTAATCTCACTCCATCTATGAAAATGTAGATTATTTGATAATTGTCCCCAATAGTCGATCACTAATTTTATATTTTACTATCTCTTTATCTCTCACCTCGTCTCTCATTTTTTTTTTTTTTCAATTAGAAACCATCTAGGTTTTTTATTTGATTGGTAATAAAGGGATGATATATATCGGTTTAAGATTTTGATCAATTTGGATTTGGGATTAGATTGGTGTCGAGGATGCAACTGAGAGGATAAAAATGAGATAAGAATTGAGAGTCAAAGAATAGATCTAGTGAAAATGAAAAGTTATCATTTTTTTTTCTCTCTCATTGAACTAAAACAATAGATTTTTAGGTTGTTCAAATGACAATAATAGACATGAGGTAAAAAAAAAATACGAATTTGAACATTTAAGACGGTTTGAACCCAAAACGTTATGGTATGAATAAATTATAGAGATTAATCGTTAGATTCATGCATTCAAACAAATTCAGATTTTTTTACATGTGTGGACAATGCCATTAGCAATGACCTCCAATTTTTGTTTAATTTTTTTGATTATTTTGTTTTTTATAATAAGTAATTAAGATTGGGATATTTTGTAAATTTTAGAAAAATGAGTAATTTATTAATGGCATGGAATATCTTATTCACATTTATACACCACAAGTGGGAGTCTACGTCATTTTTAAAACTACAATCGATACAATTTTGACAAATTTCATAAGTCATTGGTGAAATTCCTAAAATATAATAAAGTATTTCAATTATTATTATTATTATTTTTTGCATAGGAAAACTACAAAATTATTCTCCAACTCTAGATGATTTCTCAATATCTAAGGTGGACTCTCAACAAATCCAAAGAAATCTCTTAATTCTCAATAAAAATATTAATAAAGACATGTATTTGTTCTCAATATTCCCACTTCATGCATCTAAAAACTTATTTTGGAGAATTTACGATGGTTGTTTCCTTTACTTTATTTCTTTTTGGGGGGATGACGTAAGATTTTAAATTTCGCTTGCTTCACTAATTTCATATAAATTGATATACAATGTCTTATCTTATATAAATTTACCAGGTAAAATTTTACCCAAAAAATAATGATTATGATCTCAACATAGCTTCCCTCAATAAGATAACTCATAATTCAATAGGATTCGTAAGTTGATAGTGTGCCCTCTTGACTATACAATTAAATGGGCTTAGGGGCGAACAAATCAATGGCACCAAATCAGTGAAAATACAGCACGTCGCGTGACATGTCACTGGCACAAAAGATGTGTCAAATATGGGTTGGTCTCCCTCCCGCTGTAACATTATCCCCATGGTAAAATTAGGTTATTGCTTCGATGACCATCATTTAAATTGACCCGCCAAATGAACTCGCGTGAGTGAATAAAATCATAGTGAATCATGTGCAACCACCGCATGATTTATACATATTCCCTGTGCGTGCGTTCAACTTTATAATAAAGATATCTTGCCCGTTACATTAGATCATGTGGTCACCATATGCTTTTTCTGTTTTCGTCCTTAATGAGATTTAAATTCAGTCGCATTTGCTTTCAATGTCATCCATCTCAATGCATTAAAGATAGACTTGCCTTAATTACAAATTAGTTCAGTAAATGCATGTATTCGTCTCTAATAAAGATAAACAACAATAATGTAGTCGCTCATGTTGAAATGTTTAATTGATATTACACATTTATTTAAAAAATATAAAAAATAAAATCTATTAGGCACTCTTTTATCTTTTTCAAACAAATCCTTTCACATAAGTTATCATATTACTATAATAAAAATAATATGTTGAGGTATTTTTTTTAGAGTATTTGTTAAAAAGTATCCTCTAAAATATCATTTTAAGGCACAATTTAAAGAAGTATCCTAATAAATAACTCTAATGAAGGACAACAATTAAGTGTCATAATAGACAAATCTACGTGCTCTATTAAATATCATTTTAAGGTATAATTTAAAAAGTGTCTCAATAAAATAATTCTAATAATGCACGACGACAAAGTAGCTTAATAGACAAATCTAATAGGGCAGAATTTTTGAAATGTCCCATTCAAATAATTCTAAAGAGACATTTTGATAAACTGCCCTAATAGATAAATCTTAAGTGACCCAATAAAATAATTTTAATGAAACTTAAATATACTATAAAATTAATATAGACACATATATTAATAAGATTATGTGTTGATTAGGTGATCATGCGTGTGCAAGAAGAATGAAATGTTCAAGATTCGAGTTGAGGGGAGGGGTAAGTTGGAGTTAAAAAAAGCCTTGCGAGGGATGTGAAGAATAAATTTGTAATGATTTTTTAAGTGTTACAACAAATTTAAATTTATAGTTATTTTTTAGGCATTTATAAGTGCCTCAATACGTTTTTTGGGCACGATTACACGTGCCATGATTAGCGCCTTAATAGTTAAAATACCCCAATAAACTATCTATTAAGGCATTTTTAAATGTCTTTTAACTTAAAATTTGTTGTAATGTATCATCGTTGTTTATTTCTACTAAAGATGAATATCATTACTCAATTCAAAAATAAAAAAATTGTGAGATTTAAAGACATCATGATTTAATTTGCTAATGTTTAAATAATCTCGCACGATAAACAATTTCAAGTAAAAAAATAACGGTAATAGAAAAAAATGACACGAAAGAGTTGATGGGACTTATTTATAGATGGAGCAAATTATATGAATTTGTAAAATTAATCAAATTAAAATTTAAAAAAAAAAGCCAAAGAGTCAGCTGCCTTTGCTACTAGGTAGTATTTGCTAACCAATATATAAATTAGAAAAGTGAGATATGAAAAATATTTTGGAGAAAAATATTTTTTATTATATTTATTAAATTTATTTGACAACTATTAGAAAAAAAATAAAGAGACTTCTTATTTGTAATTATTTAAATAAATTTATTTTTATCTTATTTAAATAAATTTATTTTACACCTTACAAATAAGAAAAAATAATACATATGTTCTTTAACTTATCCTAAAAAATTTAATAATAATTTAATAAAAATTTAAAATACTTCATAATCCTATTTTAATCCGTTCATATTTTAATTTTATTTTAATATAATCGCATTTTAACCAATTTCAAACTATGCTGCATTTCGGAGAGATGTTTAATTTAGGTCATCCCTTTTTGCTAATAATTAAATTGATAGTGATCTGTCCACGTGTTCAAATATCTTGAAACCCAATCCGTCCCCCCCACTTGCACGTTTTTTTCAAGCCTTAACGTGCAAGCAATCGCGCAGGACAACATATATATATATATATATATATATTTGTCAAAATACAATATTTTTCACTCTTCCTAAATTATCTTGTTTGCAAAGGACAAGATTAATCCCACAAGACATGCTACCAATCAGACGGCCATGTTTCTTTTCATAATTAATTAACGGTATTTGTGTGGGCCGAGTCATGCATGGATTGAATTTACGTCCCAAAATTAAAATCAACTATATTAGTTTTTATTAGTGTAAAATCTGCATCTTTTGTGATTTGGGTCATTATCCCAGACATTCTCTGACATTTAGAAATGCTTCTACTAATTCACGTGATTTTGTTTTTTTGTTTTTTTACACTCTCTACGTTATTAATTAAATTAAAATAAAAATAAAAGATGAAAAAAAATATTAATAGTTAAAAACTTTCAACAATAAATTCCAATCAATGAACCCACCGACGACTAACTAACTTGAAGATGACAAGTTATCACATGCACATGCACAAAAAAAAAAAGAGAAGAAAATGACAAACCGACATATTTAAAATTGACAAATCTATGAGATTTTTTGTTGTATCTTTTCTCTTCTATCCTATCAAATTTTCTTCTCTTATTTCATGTCAAAATCAATCACTACCGTCTAACATATCATTGATTGATTCTATATCCATTGACAATGAACTCTCTTGAAACTCATTCAACAACTAGTTTTAAGAGTTCATAGCAAATAAATAGAGGATCATAATCACTTATTTTTTAAATTTTTTTTATTTTTTAACTTACTTAATGTTTAATTAAAATATTATAAAAAATATAATTGCATTATATATTTTTTATTAATTCCACTAAACGGTGGAGTTCATCATCATCTCATTTTAGTAGTAGAAAAGTTGTCCAAACAAATTAGTATTTTATAATTATATATAATTGCTAATTTGCAAGGTTTGTCCTTTCCTGCTATTTTAATTAAAAAGAGTGTATAGTGGGACTCTGTCTCTGGGGGTGGTTGAAAACCGACGAAGCAATCTAAATAAACTCCATTAATAATACATCTCTGCCCCCTCTCTCCCTCTCTGGCTGAATTTTTATTTTATTTCTTCAAATAAGCCTGTGGCTGTAGTTAATTTGACTACCATGCACACACGTGTTGCCACAGTCGTCTTGTCCATGTCCATTGCAGGAAGCTGCGTTGTCACAGTGCTAGCTATATACATTATTATTTTAATATTACATCTATATATATATGTTGGTCGCTGTCGTTCTAATCTCTTTGTAATGTTAAACAACGAAGTAGTAATAATAAACAAAAGGAGAAGGAATAAATGGAAAAGCTTTGCTTCGAAGATAGATTATTATTTATTTATTTATTCCCTTCAATCATACCATCAGACAAGGCGAAAGGCGATGGATGGAGCCCATAATTAATTAATTAAGCACTGATTAGTCGAATCGAATTGAACCCTTTAATTATCTACCGCCCATCTCGGTGTCGTCCAAAGCGGGCGTAAAGCCCAAACCAAGAATCCGTAAAAATATCCCAAAGTTCCCAGAGAGTCTGTTGGGCGGGCGGTGGTTGAAACGGAGGTCCGACAGCCGTGCGTGGTGGTGGGGAGACACATACTCTTGACGCCAATTATTTCTTTCTTCTTCTTCTCTCTTCCATCTTCACCTAACGTACGCCTTCATTAATTAATTTCTGCATCCGTCCACACGCTTTTCTTTCTTTCTTCCTTTCTTTCTTTCTTCTTTCCTTTGTTTCTTTGTCCGTACATACACACATATATATAATATATCGACATTTATCCAGTACTGCTGGCTGATGATTCGATATCTTTGCATGCATGCATGCGAATCGAAACACAATTCATTCGACATAAGCGAATAAAACAGCAGATCCGTGCGTGCATGTAATATCTAATTAATATCCTCATCTTATGTATAATAATATATATATAGCTGGCGCGCCATCCAGACCGCTGGCGCTGGAGCCAGAGTTATATTGAATCGATCTCTTCAGAATACAAAATCATTTTTGGCCTAACCTAATTAATCTTGGTAGCTATTATAATTAGATATATATATGGTCAACTGGGCCAAATGCTTTATATATAATAGAAGGGGGTGCGTGCAGGGGCACCGCCACCTTTTCATTTATTTTCATGGGCCCTCCGATTGGATGCTAAATGATCGGGTCGTAGGACAATGATAGGGATGGAATATCCAACCATGAGTACGCTCATTAAGAGCTCGTCGCTGTAACTGGGTCGGGTTCTGGCCCTTCTGGGTTCCTTCATATCTACCCGTACCCTACAGTACCAACATTAAATCATATATAATTCAAATGTCGCATATGCTATACTAATTAAGGTATATTTGAAAAACATATATAATAACGTCAAATCATTCCTTAAGGGAAAAAAAAAAGTCATTCAAACCCTTTTATCAAATTTTTATTTCAAGAGAGAGAAAGTATGAAAACTGGTTGATCATGTGAGTGATCTTGGCATTACCCACAATATAACACAATCTCTAAGATCTATAGAATCCTTAATTAATGGTAAATATATAATATTGGGTCCAATGGTAACTGTACACTAACTGTGTATGGTAAAATGATTAGGGCCATGTGGGAGAAAGAAAATTAAACCAAAAGCCCTTGGGGTGGTAATGGGAGGAGGGGTTTTGTGGGTGAAATGGCTAGGCTGCACTTACATGAGGGGCATAAGTGAAAAGGTTAAAAAGCCATATATGAGCAAAAGTGTCATGTGAGAAACTTTCTGGGCAAATCTGAAAGATTAGATTAATATGTATTCATTGGCGCATATTTTTTTGAAGTTTTCTTATAAGTTAAGTTATTCTCAGTATTTCTTTTTTAGGCCTCCCATTGAATCTATTTAATTAGGCTTGGTGTATGTACACATAGCTTCAAAATAGAGATTGAAAAACTAAGGGTATCCAAAAACTAAGTTATAGAATATATTTTTTAATTTAATTGTTGAATTCTCTTATTAAAAAATAGAAAATTTCAGTTTTTTATTTTTTAATTTTTAGTTTTTTTATATTATGAATTATAAAACACTTTTCTTGATATTTTCTAAAAATGAACGTTATGATTTTTTAAAGTATAAAATGTCTTTGAGTATTTTTAGCAAACTAAAAAAATTAGAATTAAAAAGTAAAAGATGTGTTTAACTATTTTAGTTTTTTTAATTAATATTTTTTTAATTTTTTAAATAAATTAAAGTATAATAGAATGAGGTCTAAATTTTTTCCAAACAAAGCAACTATTAAATTCTCAAAAAGAACAATTTTGGTAGTACCATATCTTAATACAAAGCAATTAATATTTCTAGACATGGTGTATTTATTGTATATTTTTTAATATTCAACAAATTAATTAGTTGATGATATATAAATGCATATTATTTTGAAATAAATAAATAAATAAATAATTACATTATTTAAATATTAAAAATAAGATTTAATAAATAAACATTGTCTAGAAATAACACAAACCTTACAATTAAGGTGTTCTCTCTTAATTCATTATTTTATTTCACAGTATTTGTTTTTTTGGCATAATGTTTATAATATTATTATGGGTAATGCGAATTATTAGGCAATAGTTAAGCAGCAAAAATGCATGTTGTTTTTACATAAAATATATTTATTGTATATTATTTTAATAATTAAATAAGTTTATTGATTGTTGATAAATATTAATAATCATTATAAGCTATAATAAAGGTTATTAAGTGTTCCTAGGGTATAGGTCGGATAGTAAGAATAAGTGCTATGGCATTATCAATTTGATAGGGCACGAGTTCGAATATTTTTCTATGTAATAAGATGAAACCTCATGCTTGTGATTTATATATTCCCACGTAATCGAAGACATAAGCACGGGAGGCCGTGCAAGAGTGTTATCTCAATAAAAGTTATTAAGTTTTTTAATTTTCACACCCATAATTATAATAAATTTATAATTTTTTTTAGCTCCAATAGAAAATTCAACGAATCGGGCTCATGCGCCCATGACACGGCCCGTATCGGATGCTCGTTGAAACGGCCCAATGGCACCGCCCGTTCGATAAAAGCAGAGATACGAAAGGAAAAGGAAGCGAGGGAAAAATAGAAGGGCAACCAAAGCTCTCTAGCACGCTACTGTGTGCTATCGGGAGTTCGAGACTGGTAATCGATTGGTGATTCTCAACGCTTGAAGAAGAAGGTTCACGATGGTAGGGTTCTTGTTGTCCTCTTCGTTCTTTTACGTCTTCTTATCGTCGTCCTCATTATCCGTCGCTGTCGTTAATACGATTTACGGTGTTGTGGTTGTTTACTTTATGAGTCGAGATTGAACTTTAGGTTATCGGTTTTGTCTTTTTTTCCCTCCTTTAATTAATGGATGTATGTTGCTTCCGCATGACGCTAGTAAAACACGTGCTTGATGTTGTTGGGAACAACAGAAAAAAAAGTTGAGCTTATGCGGGTGTAATGAGCAGCAATAAGAAACCAATGCCATATCTCATGTTTCAGTCAAATTTTTTAATGCTTCCTGGCAACCTGAGAGACCAATTCACTGAAAATTTGGCCAAACGGAAGTAAATCACAAAGCCCACCTTGTAGCGTAGCCAAGTGAAACAAGAGCAAGAGCCGTGGCCCAGCATTTAGTTCTGGGTTTTTGTTTGAATCCCATCTTATGCACTCTGATATAGGTATTCTGTGGGTATTTTTTTGGTATCTTGATTTATGGCTTAGGATCGGTATTTTTAATAGGTCTCTCATAAAAGGAAACCGAAATTGTATACGTTAATTCTTAACTGTGATTTTAAAAATTTCAAAGCCATATTTTGATTGAGAAACGTGTAGTTTGGTTTGAGATGAAATTGTGTATTCAGTATATTGATTGGGATATTTGAGTTTAGTTTTGGTTGAGTGTTTTTTTCTTTGCTAGGTAGTTTTGATTTGAGTTTTTGTTTGTTCTTGTTTCTTTTGGTTTTGCATCAATTGCTATCGTAACCTTCGAGATTAATGGCCTTCATAAGTTCCAACCAACATTCTATCAATTTTCTCGTCATTCAAAGAATTAATTCATCATCATTCAACATCAACACACAACAACTAGAAACTTTATGCAACCACACCTTTCAATCATCAGGGAGTTTCAGCAACATCCATCTTTATCCCTTCAACAATCACACAACAACATCATTCATGCCATTTCACTCTTAGTTTCCATTAAAATATCAACTTTAGAAGCATACAAGAGCAACAAACAAATGAAAACCGCTGCCATCAAAACCATCAACAATTGCATTGAAGCTGCCAAAATTGTGGAAATCCCTAATTTGCAAGTTCGTGCCACCAAACACCTTTTTCAGGTCCTTCTCTAGAGGTACTTCATCACCACAACCTTAGAAAACTGTCACCATCTCTAGAGTTCTTCATCAACCAAGCAACAACGCTCATCAGCTTTGGAAAAGATCATAGAAGGCCACCAGATCACAATTGAATCACTGATGACCTTTTCGATAACATTAAAGCCACTTGCTAACCTATTGCAAGCTAGTAAGGGCCCTCATTGATCTCTTCAGACTCAATCAACATTCTCACCCACATCTTTGCAACAATTGAAGACCCTCATTGGAGCTTTCATCGGACTTTCAGTCTGTTATGTTGTTGGTGGGTGTTTGGACACTGGATCTAGGGTTGCAACCATTGCAATCCGAACTAGGATACATCGCTTGTCTCTTCTTGTGGTTTGGTTGTTTCTTTCTCTGGTTTTCATTCCTTTAATTATGTTCTTTCAATTTCAGTCTTTTATTTTTGTTGTTTGGTTTGATTTCGAGTGAGGAGTGTGAGAGATTGGCAATTGTAAACATTGTTTGAGTTATCAAAAGAACTCCTAATCATAACACAGTCCCTCAAGTTGTGTTGAATTAGACTTATTTTTGTATAGGTCTCTAGCTTTTGTAGAGAAAGTTGCAAAGTTCATTGAGCACCACCATCGTCAAAACCTCCTGATGCCATAGCCATAACCCTTTTTTGGCCTTTACCCAATTGCTTTGTTGGTTGAATACCTTGAAACCCTAAATGACCTTGATTGCCCGACCTATATTTTTTCATTAAACCCACTTGTATATCCCTTTAGCCAATGTAGCCAAACCCTTAGCTAAATTGCAAAATCTTTGACCTTTGAGTTTTCTTTAACCCAACAAGCTTGTAACCCAAGCCCCTTAGCCGATTTTGTTTATGCCTAATTTCCTCTTGACCCCATACCTTCGCCATCACTTCACGTTCAAATTTGCTTGTAAAATTTCTACTTGAACACCTGATTGATATTTGTTTATTAGGTACTTAGTAAAATTTGTTTTAAGTCTATTTTAATTTTCTAAGAGAAGTAGAGAGAGACCTAAACCAACCCCCCCCCCCCCCCCCCAAAAAAAAAAATTGTCATTGAGATTGTCACGATCATTTACTTTAGATTTTATTGTTCTGTTATTGTGCATTATAGTAGATCTATTGTTTGGATTCAAGTTGTAATTTAAGTCTTCTTGGCATTCCTTATTTTACATCACCTATTTTGCGTAGCATGTATAACCTACTTTGATTTACCATTGCCCAAATAAAAAAAAACATAGTTCCTCCCTTGCAACCACAAAATATTTGATCCTTGTAAACTACTGAAGATGTTCTTGAAATTCAAATGAATAATCTTGAGGGTATTATGGGACTACATTTTGTTATGTTGGTGCATGTGTGACATTTCATTATGTTGGCACAACTTGGCCAACAATTGGGTGTACAACCTATAACGGGTGATTTAGTTGGGTCTCCCTATTTTAGTGAGTCTCTTCATGGTATTCAAGTAATTAATCCTTGGAGAGTATTTTGGAGAAAATGACGAGGTAGAAAATGATTTTGAAATAAACATGTTAATACAATGAGGTGTGTGTTGATTGAGATTGTTAATAGTAATGAATGGAATGAGCTTCCTTATGATTTGCCACTTATGAGAGACATTAATATCCCATTGATCGAGTTAAATAGGCAAGTCAATGAACTTTGTGTTAATGGTTTTGTTTGTCATGGCCTCAGCCCTTATGTTATACTTGCCCCCTTAACCCCCTAGACTGATGGATTTGGAAGAAGTGTGTGTGGATGATAGGGCCATTAATAAAACCACCATCAAATACATGTTTCTCAATTTGAGTTTCAAGGATATGTTGGGTATGTCAATACATTTGCTTCCTATTTGTAAAATAATTGATGCCTAGCTCATTGCTAAGTTGTTCTTGTAAGAGGTTGTTAAAATTGTGTAGATTACCATCTTCCATCGTGTGTTACAGGGATGCCAAGTTTCTAGTATTTTTGGAGGACCGTAGAAATTATGTGGGACTAGTTTGAAATTCACTTTTGCTTTCCATCGCTAATTGATAGCCAAACTAGGTTGTTGATTGTAGTCTAAGTTGCACTGAAACTGGAACGGGAAACAGTTACGATATGAAATAGAAACGACGAAACAATATTTTTCAAAAAAATAGGAAACGAAAACGCGAGAGAAATGCAGAAATAAAAAAAATATGGGCCTTTTTGTAAATATAATTTTTAATATAGAAAATTAAAAAAATAGTTATTCAATCTAAAAATAAATTAACATAAATTTCATAATATATTCAAACAAATATAAACATAAGCTCTATCATCCATGAACCATAACTTAATAATTAAAAACAAACAATAAATTTTAAAAAATAAAATAATAAAAAATAACATGGTTAGAGATGGAAAAAAATTCCGTCTCTAATCTCTTTGTGGATAGAAATGTAATTCTGTCTCTAACCTCTTCGTGGATCGAAATGTATTTCCAAACTGGAAACGTGTTTCCGATATTTTCCTAATATTACAAAATGGCCCCAAAATATTTTTTTGATATTACTTTGTGTTTCGGTACAGGAAATGTTTCAAAAATACCGAAACGGTACCCGGAGACGTTTCCGTGCATCATAGATTGTAGTTTGGGATATTTGCTTAGGTGTCTTGCAGGAGAGAAGCCTAGTAATTGGGATTTGATCTTGCCAATTGTTGAATTTGCTTATAGTAACTTCGCTAACCAATCTAGTGGTAAAAATCTTTTTGAGATTGCTTGTGGCTATTCCTCTTGCACCGTTGTTACCTTTTGCCCTTACCCCTTGAAGCTCAACTTTTCGAGCCTATTGAAAATTTTGCCACATTTATGATTTTTACGTGTTGAGATTTGATGTAAAATTGTAATGAGTAATGTTGATTATAAGCTTGCTGCTGATGTGCATTGAAGTTAAGTATGTCATGGTTTGTATTCGATGTAAGCATGCCCCCAAACATAATTTGTAAACTTAGACCTAATGCTTATTTAGTTGGTAATATGAATTTTAGTCTTGTTTCCAATGCTTATTTGATATGCTAGTCATCAAGTCCCTCATTTTCCTCACCTTCCACAACAAAGGGATGTGATGGATTTTGTGCTTGATGATGAGATTGTGGCTTCCTCCCATAGTGGTCGTTGTAGATTCCTAATCAATTGGAATGATTGTGTAGATGATGCTACTTGGATTACCGAGGAAGTTTTTTTGAGACTTTGTTCCACAGCTCTTATATTGATACTTGTGGTGTAACTCATTGGAGCTGACTTCTTTTCAATCCATGATGGAGTGCATAGAAGCAAATTGATGTAGAACCCAAATGAAGACGAGAACAAATTCGAGGAAACTTAAAAAAAACTCAACTTAGTATCTTGATATCAATTCAATAATCAAAAGCCTCTCTTAATTACATTAAAAAACAATTGTATTTAGGCAACAATAGGCATAATCTCATTCTATTTGGTATTTTAATAAAACACTTTAATTATGATTCTAATAAAACCTAATAGCTAAAGAATTGACCATGAGGTAAACAAAAGAAATTAGGAAATAAACAAAAGAAATAAAAGAAATAATACTAATTCCTATACTTTTGTGTATAGTAATATTTCCCAAAATATTTGTTTCCGTACCCTCTATTGTTTTCCTCTAGCTAAAAAGAACTTGACTTCAATGAGTTGGATTGCAAATACCACTCTTAAGAGCTCAAGATCTAAGACTAGAAAATCTTCCTTGGTAAGCCAAGTAGCATTTGAATTTGGATGATTTTTCACTTGATGAAAAATTTGCCATAACCTCCGTGAGATGAAGCCACGATCTCATCATCAAATGCAACGTCAATCACATCACTTTGCTAAGAAAGGTGCGAGAAACAAGGGATTTAGTGATCTGCTGGTATGCTAAATTGCTAATAGTTAAAATAGAAGGCTCAAAAGTGCCCTAATAAGGTGATAAATCTTGCACATTGAAAGCATGGCTAATATTCAAGAAATGGTGTAAAGAAGTATTATATCCAAGTTTAGGAATGATGGAAAATGGCTCACGAGATTGAGCATGCAATTTCTTGAAGGAATGTTTAGGGAAATGCTTAGGTTGGATATGGACCATGTATAGTCACCTGCTTTAAATTCCCCAATTCTATGATGCACATTGACAAGAAGTTTTTAATCAACATTACTCATTGCAATTTTATCTCAACATGCAAATCATGGATGTCTTGGGCAAAGGTTTCTATTGGTTCCAAAATTTGGGCTTTATGGGGTAAGGCCACGAGGTTAATAGGTGTTCAAGGGAAATAACTATGAACAATCTCAAAAGGACTTTTACTATTATACTAATTAACAGTTATTATTGGCAAATTTGGCAATTTGTAAGATCAAATCCTAATTACTAGGTTTCTCTCCTACGAGACACCTAAGAAAATCTTTGAAACTATGATTAACAACTTTAATTTGCCCATTGGTCTAGGGTTTGAAAACAAAAATGAATTTCAAACTAGTCCCAAATAATCTCCATAGTGTCTTTTAGAAATAACAAACAAACTAAAATGGAGAGATTCAATTTATCACCTCCTGCAATTTACTTACCTAGTTGTTTAAGGACTTGTGCCAATTAATCCAAAAGTTGCCCCACAATACTCTAGAGCTTGGTCATTTTGGTTTTTAATATCCTTGAGTTTGTTCACTTTGGCTTCATTGATTTTATGGAATTTCATATAGAATCTACATCTATAGGTGTGGAGATATTTTGGTTGTGTTTGTTTGGAGTAAGTAAAAAATAGGTGATATTGGGAAGGCAAAATAAAGGACATGCAAAAATAGGGAATGTTGAGAAGACTCAAGCTGCAACTTGAATGCAAACAATAAACCTCCGAGTGTGTCCTGTCCCATGAGCATGGCTAAAGCACAAGGAGGATAACAGGAGCATCGAAGGTTCGAATCCTTGTGGTGTTTTGGATGGCAGAATTATTGTTGTAAGACAGTAGTGAGGTTAGAAGGCAAGTCGCCCACATGGAAGTAGGGTTATAGTGCGCCGTGTCACCCTTCTGGGGCTCCCGTCCACACGACGTAAATGTTGGGTCTGCGAGGAGGGGAGCCATTTCTAAAAGTCCAACTCTGAGTGTGTATAGGTTGTGATCGCATCTGAATTTACTTGGAGGGCGAACTAGGGGGGAAGACCGCTCTCTCTTAGGAATAGTTGGGCAAAACTTGAACACCTGGGTCATTAAAAAAAAAAAAAAAAATACCTACTATGATGCACAATAATAGAACTTTGAAATCTAAATAAAATGAGAATGTCAATAACAAAAAATTATGCTCAAGTTTTAAGTAGTAACAAATAGAATAAGTATTTTTTGTGTGGGCATGTCTCTCTCTCTCTCTCTCTCAGCTATAAAGGAAAATAAAAATGGACCTAAAACAAATCTTTCTAATTTTAGCTAATAAGCAAATATAAGCACAATGGAATTGAGTTTGGGTTTCTTGTGGGTTGGGCTAATGAAATGGGAAAGGGGCTTCATATATGGTAAAATGTGAGGCTAATTGGGTTTTCTGGGTCAGTAATCAACTTGGATTATCAAATTTGTTTGTTGGTTCAATTGGGTGTGGGTTTGCAAGTGGTAAAGGGTTTGGGTTGGACACCGAGTAAGGGTTGGTTTGCAATCGGGTAAAGGCCAAAAGGTCATATAAACAAGAGAAAAAACTAGGTTTACTAGCAAGGCAAAGGGAAAGGGATTGAGAGGATGCAACAACAATGGTTTTAGATGATTTGTAGTGTTGATGAGTTGTGGTCTCTTCCCTGAAAGAGGTGAGCTTGGCTTTGAGATAGGTTTTCTATGAAGGAGAATGACTTCGAGCTTGGTTCCCATGGCTGATACTGGTTCAAGAAGCTTTGATGAAGGTGAACAGTGATGATGATGGACTCGAAGAGGTTTTGGTGATGCAAATAGCAACTTTAGAGGGAAATTAGTGAAGGGCCTCGACTAACCTACGAGGTGATTATCGAAATTGATTGACAATGATCTTTACCAGGTCATCTGGAGGCTTCAACAGTTTTGATGAAGGCCTTTACTCAAAGTGAGAGCTTCAACAAGAATGTTGCAAGGCTCCAAAGTGTTAAGTAGGGTTCTGACAAGGACATGAGGAATTAGCGAGGCTTTTTGATGATATGGTAGTGACTTTCTGGTTTTTGGCGAGCTTGATTGTGACTCCAGTGGCCACCAAAGGTCTTCGCAAGGGTGGTTCGAGGGTGCATTGATGGCTTTGGTACAGTTGATGGTTATGTGATTAAGGAATGTTGAAGACGATGAAGATTATTGGATTGGCTTTGTTATAACAATGAACAATGAATGGTTGCACAAAATCTAAGGCAGAAGCTTCCAAAAATTTGTGCAGTTGATGTGGTGTACTGGTGGTAGAAGCTTGCAGAAGTTTCTTTTAGTTCTGGAACTGGAAGATCTTAGAAGAGAAGGGAAGGAAGGCGGAGGAGGAGAAACTGAGAAGAGAAAGGAGATCATCATCGGAGATTATATATTCAAAAATAAATAATCAAAATTTAAGCAATCCTTGCAGGTTTGAGGTACTTACATCCTCACATAACCTTACCAATGTGGGATCAAATTAAAGAAAAAAACAAAATCAAAACATAGCATTCCTAATCCTCTAAATTTCCTAAATATATAAAATTCTAGAGTAACTAGAATTCTTCGTCTTTTTTTTTTTTGGCTGAGGAGAACTCTTTGTCTTTGTTAATTAAGAACAAGCTTTAATGGTTATGTTGTGTTTGCATGCTATGGTTGAATATCTGTGACTTAATAGTCTATAAACTAGAACTTGTGTAATGAGCCTTCTATAAATAAAAAGTGGTTATGTGGTCTTTATGAGGTTTGACTAGGGGTGAGCACAATTTGAGTAAAACTGATTTTTTGAACTGAATTAATGAATTTTAGTTAATTTGGTTCATTCTTTTTGGTAATTCTGTGTTGTTCGGTTTTATTTAAAAAAAAAATTGGTTTTTGACAAAAAAAGTTCAGTTAAAGACCGAAATAACCAAAATTATATTGATTTATTAAAATGTCCGTAAAAGTTGGATTATTTACAAAATTGCCATTCGACATAAATACACCTGTTTCCCAATTTCCCCATTCTCCTTGTGTTTCTCACATAACCCTAGCCACCTTTCAAAGCAAGGGGTTCGCAAAGATAGGAGATTGGATTGATAACAGCAAGCCAGGTCCAATTGAAAGAAGAAAATGAAAGGACTGATAGAGAGAGAGAGAGAGAGCACGGCGATGCACAAACTGGTGACTGGTGGCTCAGCTTGTGCTGTTCCTGGGTCCTCTTCTTCATCTAACCCTCTCAGCACCTTGGATAATGCTTTGATTGGTTCTTCCAAAAACCAGGTCAAAATTTTCATCTATTTATGTGTAAACAGATAATTGCAGTTGGAAAATCATCAAAGGAATGTTCAGTTATTGTAGATGACCCTTTGTCTGTTTTTGTTACTTGACCTAGTTGTGGCTCTTTTATTTTCACTTGAGAAATAATGTTATTGGAGTAATTGTCTGATGATTTTTTCTTGACTAGCTGATTTTAAGTGTGAAATTAGAGGAAATTGTACTTCCAAATTGGGAATATCTGAAGCTGTTATCCTTGATTTCTTTCAAATAAAAAATTCGAGTTCATTAATTTCGTTCCTTTATTCCTTTCCTTCTTTTTTCTTTTGTTTCTCTTTTTTTCCTTAATGTTTCTATTCTATATACAAATTCAAGTTCAGAATGTAGAGGAACTGTGATCCAGAAGCTGCGTTTTCTTTTTTCTGCATCTGAAATTTTCTCCAGTAGCAGTGTTTGAAATATATGTACTTGGTTGAAGGGACCAAAATATTGAATGTGATCATGTTATTATTGTTCGTGTGTATTGGGAGCAAATGTTGAATAGGATCAGCTATTTGTTATCAGGAAGCAAGATATTTTTCTTCAGTAGCTACTTGTTATTCCATTTCATCCTAATCTGCTTCTGGTTTTGGTGGATTATCTGAAGGTGACAAGTTGTGCATACATGATCAAACAAGCATAATGGCTTGGATTTGTAAATTTTTAATTGGACTTCTTCATTTAACTTTTGGACCCTGTTTGTTATTTTCAGATTTGTAAATCCTGAAATTGTCTTCAATTCTATTATATTAGAAGTGACTCTATAATGTTGGAGTGACTCCTATTGAAGATAAGATGCGTGAGACACAATTAATATGGTTTGATTATATGAGAAGAAAATCAATAGAGGCTCTTGTGAGGACAGTGGGTAGAATGGGACAAGTATTTAGCAAAAGAGGTAGAGAAAGGCCAAAGAGAACTTGGTGGGAGACAGTTTGATATTAATTTTATGGACCTTACAGAAGATGAGGCCATAAATAGAAATGAATGTATAATTCATGTAGTTGATCCCAAATAGTGGGGTAAAAGGCTTGGTACTTTGTCATTGTTTTTTTTGTTACATTAAATAAAATTTGGTTATTCTGGTATATTTCTGACATTTTGGCTAATATGGTTAATCTGTTTTTTTGAAAAATTTGGTTTGGTTCTATTGCATTGTAAATAAGTCCGGTTACCAAACCACCCAATAACTGGCCGGAAAAACTAATTGCTCACTCTTAGGTCTGAAAGTTCATAAACCGCCAAAAGTAAAGGAAAAGAAGACCTTACAAAAAAAGATGATTTTTTGCTGAGGATGAACATCTGATCATACCATCCCCGTATGCCTTTTAACAGGTTCAGAAATTTTAGTGAATCTATCTTCACAAGGCATAGATAGCCTGCTTAGTTTTTGTATGCCAATACAGCTATGCTTCTAAAACTAAATGCTAAGTAGTTGACTAACAAAATGATCCAAGTAAAGCCCAGGACAATACATGTAGACCCAACAATATGAATCAAAGAAGGCCTATGGCTTACTATTTTAGCCTGCAGCCCTTTCTCTTTGGTTTGAGGGAGGAGGCATTGTTGACCCTTGAAGTATCACAGGGTTTAAAGGAAACTGAATTAGCAGCATAAATACTTGAAAGAAATCTTAGAATATGGCTTCATGACAATTGAACTGACTATCTAGTTTGGGGTCTGATAACCTAGTACGTTCCAGATCAAAGCTATATATCCACTTTGTCGCTGCCATAGATCACCAAAATACCTCCCTGGCTTGAACAGACATGACTAGAATTATTTAAGAAGACACCAGTTACATGCTTCAAAGGTAAATTTGATGTTTTACGTGGCTTAGACTTGCAAAGGCATTTAGGATTTTGTAGCATATTCTTATGCTTTGCTCTGGTTTTGTACTGTTAAATGTTCAAAAAGATCTTAGATTTTGTTTATCCTTCTGCTTTTTTGTCTGTTTATTCAGGTAGAGAAAGAAGCCAGGTGGTCCTTGAAAGTAGGTACAGATGTTTTGAGAAACAGAAACCTGGATGCCGAAAAGGGTATGGGAATGATCTCATTTATTGTGCAAAATACTCCTGCCATACATTGTTGTTGGGAGGGACTTTGAAACTAAAATTGACATGATATTTTGATGTTTTAGAAGCTCACAATGGACATCAAGATGGAAATGCAGATGTATCTAGACAGCCACAGAGATATGAGGATCGAAGTAGTAAAGTGAGAGCAATTGATGAGTCAGAAAGCCTTATTGATATAGATGATGCTGAGGTATACAAGATATTTCAACGATTCAATAAAATGCTTTTTCTTGTGATCTGTCCCTGCACCACTTAATTTGTAAGAAACAATGATCTTTTTTAAAGTATGAAGAGAAAGAAAAGTACTTTCCCTCTATTTATGCCTTTTCTAATATTTTCAGGTTTGTCATGAAGTCTCCTTGAAAATGATTTTTGTTTTTGGTTGCTTTTTTTTTTTTTTTCGAGTGATTTTGTTTCCTCTTCGTATTTTTATCCACAGGGGAACTTATTTTTATCAAGGGTGTCATGCTTTCTATAGAAGTTTGTTAAACTCTGAAAATTTCCTAATAATTTACTAGGAAACAAAGAAAATTCAGACCTGTTAATCTTAAGTTATTCCATTGCTTCTACCTTCAGTTTACCTCCAGAATTCTACATTTCTAACCAAGTATTAAAATTCCACTCTGTTATGTTGTTTCCTGTATTGTGGAAACTGAAATAATTTTAGAATATTTGAAGACATTTAACAAGTACAAGAAAAAAATGATGAAAAATTGGATAGATATCAAAGTAATTTGGAGTAAAACTAAAGCCTATAATGTTTATTAAACTCATTAAATGGCTGCCCCTAATCTGCAAGGCTCCCTGCTATGCAAGGGTTGAGGGAAATTTGTTTTTGTAAGCAGCCTAACTCAAATATATGACTTTCCACTCACAGATGAGCCACCTTACCTTTGCTAGTATTGCTGCCAATGCTCACTCTCTAGTAAACTCAATTATTAAACAATTAAATATTTTTATATGTATACATAATCTCCTGTAAAAGTTGCAGGTACATAATGTGAAAGCATGTGATGTCCAAACTAAGAATCATCAAATTAATACTAATCAAGTGAATGCTATCATTGACAAGTGTGTTTAATTAAAGTTGTACTGTAGCATTCAACCAAGTAAGGCAAAAACAAATTAAAGAAGCATTAACAACGTTAAAAAGTAAATGGTTATATCACATCTATCATGTACCAAATGCTTTGGCAGAAAATTTGATTTCTTATCTTTTAATAAGATTAGTTCATATTCTGCTCCTCTACTTTCTCACATTCCAACTTTTGTTTTTTATTATTCTCTCAGCAGAAGGCACAACTAGAAATAGCTCATTAGATATAGGCTTGGGGCAGCTCATGGTTTCTGGATGTTTAATAATTTTTTTTGAGTTTCTTAGGTGCTGCTGGAAACATTGGAATTCAGATTTCCACAAATATTGTTTGCAGGTTCCCTAGGAAACATAACCTTTTCAGCTGTTTGTAGCTCAATGTGTGTAGAAGCATGTAACACTCCTAGCTCAGATATCCTCCTGTATGCTTCTCGTGTGTGCTTCCAGCTTTATTCTGTTTGGTTACATTACATAAAAATACCAACCTTTTAGTGTGTTTTTCCAATTTTAGAATGACTTAATTTTTTCAATAGCCATACTCAACTTTGTTATTTGTTTCAAAAGCATAATGCCATTTGCTTCCGTGTACTCTTACCATTAAGCAGTGATGTGGACTGCACAGGTGGCATCATTTTGATTACATAGATTGTACATGTCATCTCCTTAACTTTTGACTGAGTCTTCACATCCCCTCCCACCTCCGGCAACACTCCACCTTCTCCACTGCTGTTGCCAACTAATCCTTGGCCAGCTTCCACAATACTGTTGACTAGTCTATTGGCAGAAACAACTCTCTTTCTAGCAAACAAATTGCCACCATGGAACAAAAATCAATGAACCAATGGACCAATGACTATCCAGTGGAACAAACCAATGGCGGAGACAACAGTGAGGAAGATCGAGAAAGGAGGCATGGCATTGAGGACTAGGGTCTGGTGGGAAGGAATGAGGTCCATGTGTGATTATAACTCCCGCTGCCCCTGCTTTGTTTTCTGTATATACACGCACCTACATATATATATATATTCAATTATATAGTTTAATGGAGAAAAATGGTTACTAAAATAAACTTTGCCTTGATGCGTATTTCCTTCAGTTCACCATTCAATCCTTAACATTCATGCATGGAAATTCCAACCCAATTCACTATTTACTATTTCACTGACAACACTTTCTTCACGCAGCACATATGAATTGGCGTATACACACATACATACATATCATAGCTTTTTTCTAATTTCCAACTAAGTTTCTCACTGGATTGCAAGAAAAAAATTCCCTTATCTAGCTCTCTTTCTTCCTGACAGTGACAACAACCTTACCTGAAAATCTTACATCTTTTTTCTTCTAATTGCAGAAACTTTTCAAATCCCTTTCTTGCTGCTGAAGCAGAAGGTCTTTCTCTCCGTTTCACTGTCTCTGTTCTTCACATACAACAACACATTACTGCACATCTCTTATTCCCAACCCATTTCCTCAAGATTCCTTGTCAGGCAATAGCTTCACCACACCAAATCCCAATTAAGCTTTAAAATGAGCTTTTTCCTTCAATTCCGTGATTGTGTTTGTGATGGTGTCACTTTTGCATTCCAACACAATGGAATGCTTTTGCCCTTCTTTTGAGTCAGCTCTGTTCATGGCTTTTCTGCCAGTGATTGGTGTCATCTGCTTGCCACTAGCACTGTGTTTGTGGGGTTTCTGAATGCAGCCAAGGAGGGAAATGAGTTGCAGGTGCAGTCCAAGTCATCACTTTAACGGTGAAAACAGATGGAAGTTAACAGCGGCATAGTTTGAAACAAATAACAAAATTGAGTATGGTTATTTAAAAAATTAAAGTCATTCTAAATTGAAAACACGCTAAAAGGTTGGTATTTTTTTATGTAATTTACTCTATTATGTGTTGTATGAAGCTTCTTGTAAACTAGTTGTTTTGTTGACTTAAATTTATAAAGGTCTTGATGTACTTTTGGATAACTTCGCAACTGCAAAGTAAAATGAAACTCCATACAGGTGTGCAGATATCTTAACACTAAGGAAGAAATTCATTACAAGACAATCATCTGGGAAGCTATGAATAGAGAACATGCAAAGGTAAAATCCACAGACCTGTTTACTTGGGTAGAATGTTTTCTGTTTTCCATCTCCAATTTTTATCTCTGTTTCTGTGTTTTCTTTTCTACAGAAAATTAGAGAAAAATGAAAAACGCATTCATTTCTGCCAAATATGAAATCAGTTTTAGATTTCAGATAACGAGAGAATGTGTTTAAAATCAGAAAATTTTTGACTTGAACAAAAACTGAAAATAAATTAATTTTGATTTATCCTTAACTTTTAATCACAACAGCAAAATTGGGAACACAATATAAACTAATAATCAAAAGGGAAGTTGGCTACCTATTAAAAAGTGAACACCACCATTCAAACAAATCTAATCAATCCGTAATTGAAATTCATTAACCCTGCAATTGAAAATGAACATAAGAAGAAAAAGAGAATCCGGCGAGATTGTTAAAGAAAGAAGGAAAATTAGAGAAGTTTAGGGAGAATTAGAAGAATAGAGAATGGAGGGGGAAGAGAGAAGGGAGAGATTTAGAAAATATCAGAATTCTGGTATTTCATACATTCTTCCAGGTGTGGACAGCTTATATACCTGCTGATCCAACCACCCATGTACGGCTAACGGCCTGCACGTTCTGGGAATTACAAGCAATTAGGCTATTTAACTAAGTACAAGTCCTTACAACTGTAACTAACAGGGTGCAGCCTCCCAATGCTGTAACTTCCTTAGTACAATTACTCATTCTCTTTAGCTTCTCTAATTAAGGCACCTCCCCACATAGCTGGTACGCGACAATTGTCGTCCCCTTAGAAATTTATTGTCCTTGAGAAATGCAAAGGAGGTTGGCAGCCTGAGGAAATTGCTTGAGTAAATCCGGGAGGTATTCCCATGTGTTAGACCATCACATAAGGACTTGAGTGATAGGTGCACCCTGTTTATAGATGATTCTTCTGTCCACTATGGCTTCTGGTTCCATGGTGCTGTCATTGGTGGTAGGGAGAGTAGGTAAGGAAGAACTCACCTGCTTTGTTCCCATGATTTCTTAAGGAGAGAAACATGAAACATTGGATGAATGTTAGAGTTTTTGGGCAGTTGCAGCCTATAAGCAACATTTCCAATTCTGGTAGTAACTAGAAAAGGACCATAGAATTTAGGGTTCAATTTTGAAATGGGCCTATGCTTTAGAGCCTTTAGATGGCCTGGTTTAAGCTTTAGGCAGACGACATCCCCAACTTGAAACTCCCTTTCACTTCTCCTCCTGTCTGCAATTTACTTCATTAGGTTCTTGGATGTTGCCAATTCAGTCTTCAACAATTGTAAGGCTTGTTGCCTCTATTGCAGATAGGTGTCTACAACTGCTACTACAGAAGAATTGCTCAAAGTTGGCAATAGAGGTGGCTTGTAACCATAAAGAGCCTCAAAGGGAGACATCTTTATAGAGCTATGGTGGCTGGAGTTGTACCACCATTGAGCTAAGGCTAGCCATTTGTGCTAAGTCTTAGGTTGCAGGCATTGATTCACTCTCTTCGTTTGGCCAATTGATTCCGGGTGGTAAGCGGTGGATATGTTTAATTTAACAACCCCTAGTAACTTCATCAACTCCTTCCATAACAAACTTGTAAAAATTTTGTCTCGGCTCATTAGCTATGTTCTCCCTCCCCTTTCTATATTGTATAACGTAATCTAGGCTCATTAGCTTTGTCATTCCCTTCCTTTGCAACCAAGTATGTAACTTTTGTTGTAACAAAAATTTCTGACTCTCATGGTCTGTTCTAGTCACAAATTTGCCCCCTTCCAAATAATGTCTCCATTTGTCCACTATCATCAACATTGCCAACAACTCCTTCTCATAAATACTCAAACCAAGATGTTAATATGATAGGACCTGGCTGAGGAATGCTAGGGGTCTATCCTCCTGCACCAAAATTACCCCAATCCCATTAGCACTAGCATCTGTTTCCAAAATGAAAGGTTTATTGAAATTCGATAATCCAAGGGTTGGCACTTCATTCATTACTCTTTTGAGTTTGTCAAATGCTTCCTCGACCTTAGAACTCCATTTGAACCCTTTTTTTTTTCAACAACTCAGTGAGGGGACGGCTAATTATCCCATAATTCTTTATAAATCTTCGTTAATAGCTAGTCAACCCCAAGAAATCCCTAAGGCCCCTTAACGTTAGTAGGTTTGGGCTAAGCAACCATGGTTGTCACCTTGCTGGGATCAATGCTTACCCTTGCATTTGAGATGATACTTAGTACTCCATTTGCCTTTGTGCAAAGACACACTTTGACTCCTTAACATACAATTTGTTGAATCTAAGGACCTCAAAAGTGATTTTCAGGTGGTCTAGGTGCTTGGCAATAGAGGGACTGGAAACAAGAATGTCATAAAAAAAATAGTAGGAATGAATTTACGCAAGTAAGGTTCAAAAATTTGGTTCATCAATGTTTGAAAGGTGGTTGGGGTGTTGGTGGGTCTAAAGGACATTACAGTGAACTTATAGTGCCCTCGATGAGTTTTAAAAGCTTTCTTAGGTATGTCTTTAGGCCTCATTCTTATTTGGTGATAGCTAGACCTAAGGTCTTGGTAAAAACTGAAGCATGTTTGAGTTCATCAAGCAAATATTCCACAATGGTTATGGGAAACTTGTCTTTGATGGTGATAGCATTTAGTTGACGATAGTCAACACGAACCGCCATCCTTCTTTTTGACAAGTAGCATGGGAGAAGCAAAATTTCTACGACTTAGTTGGATGATACCCCTTTTTAGCAAATCTTTGATTAGTTTTTCAATTTATGTTTTCTGTCTAGGTGGGTAACAATAGGATCTCACATTGATTGGTTCCACATTGGGTTAAAGGTTGATGGCATGATCAAAAGGTCTTTCGAGTGGTAAAGAATTTGGCTCCACAAAGAGCTCCCTAAACTCAAATAAAAGTATCTTAAGTGAGTCAATCTCATGTACCTCCCATTGATCTTGTGATTTGCTGGTTACAGTCACCATCAACTGCCCTTCCTGCTCTTGAGTTTCTCCTAATTGCTTAATAGCATGAATGGAAAATATTTGGGCCTCTAGGGATAGTTTGTTCTTGAATAACCTTTGTAACTTCCTCCCCGATATCATTTTGCAAGCCCCTTTCTCTGGGCTACCTGAGAGGGTCCTTCTTCGGCCATCCTTTTCAAAGACGACCTCCATCTTGTTAAAATCAAAACTAATGGGGCTTACCTCCTTCATCCAGTCCACCCCAAGCACAATATCACACCCTCCCAATTTTAATAATCTCAAATCAGCCACAAATTCTTCTCCATGCATCTCCCAACAAAATCCCATGCAAGCCAACTAGCTAAGGACCTTGTTATCGTTTGCAACTGTCACCAAAAGGGGGTGAGTGTCAATGAGCACAGAGCTTTTTGGTTGTGGGCTCATCCAAAAAACTATGAGTACTACCATTGTCAATAAGCACCATCAATTGACAGTTTTGTACCTTTCCTTCCACCTTGATATTTTTGTTGCTTGCTAATCCCTTTAAAGCATGTAGGGAAATCTCTCCCTTGTCCTCTCCGTCTACTTCCATTGGTCTACTTGGTTCTCCTACATCCACCTCTTCATCCTCTTCTCCTTCCAACAAAAGTAATTGCCTCTTACATTTATGTCTTGGTAAATATTTATCCCCACAACGGTAGCACAATCCTGCTTTATCACTTTGCTCCATTATCTTTCCTCCCAGTGTTATTAAAGGCGCGTCTAGGCGCACCTTGGGTGCCTGGAATGCTTCTAGGCAGGCACAAAACGTCAAGCCGCGCCTAGGCCCAAGGCGATGATGTGGCTTTTTAAATTGTTTTTCAGGGTTTTTATTTTATTGTTTATTACTTTATTTAATTTTTTACTATTTAGTGTTTAAATTTATTGCTTCAACTACAAATTTAACAATGAATAAAAGGGCTACTAGTTCAAATGCTCCAATTGAATTTGAACTATATGAAGATGGAGAAGGAGATAACGTGGAAGAAGATATTAGAGATGATGCTTCTAACAATGAAAATATGGAAATATTTGATCTTGATGATGAGGATGATTTTTAGATTATTTAAAATGCATAATTAGTTAATATTGATTAAGATTTAAGACCTATAAATTGTTTAAGATTTAATTTAAAATAACTTAAAGACTTTTAGATTGCATCTTTTGACATTTTTTTATTGTTCTTTTTATTAGTATATGTTGAATTTTTTAATTTCCTTGATAACATGCTTGTGAATATATTATTAGAAATTATGACTTATTTTATACCTTATTCTTCAAATAGGATATATATATATATATATATTTTTGTAGTTAACATGCGTCTAGTTCCATCAAGTGCGTGTCTCGCCTTGCGCCTTAGGCTCCAACACCCTTTTGCGCTTTGGGCCTTTAGTAACACTGCTTCCTCCTTGTGTTTGCACTGGGTTAATCGCCGGTAAGGCCAAGTGCCCTTTGTGACTTTGACCCATTTGACCTGCCTCCTTACCCACTCCTCTCTTTCCTACTTGCTAAACTTGGGAATTAACCCCTCTTACATGCATCTTTTCTTTCTTCATCAAGGCCTCTATTGTTAATTCTTGCAATCGGGCACTTTCAGCCGCCTGTTTGATGGTGCAGGGTTGCAACATCTTCACCATTAGTCTCACCTCATCACTTAAACCACTAACGAGACTTGATACAAAATATTTTTCTACTAGATGGGGATGTTATGGATCATCATCATTGACCTTAGCTCCTCAAACTTGAGCTGGTAGGTTTGTATTGTCCCTTGTTTAAGTTTATTGAATTCTTCTACTACATCCATCATACTCCTATCCCCAAACCTCTCACACAAGTCATCTGCAAACTCATTCCAGGGAAAACCTTTCTTCACCCAGATCCATCATTGGAACTAGACATCTCCTATGCCATTGAAATAGGCAGAAGCTAATGTAATCTTCTGCTGATCGGTCACGTTGTACGTAGTGAACATCCATTCACAACGCCTCACCCACCACCTTGGGTTCTCCCCATCAATTAGTGGTATCTCTTAACTTTGGTGCAGGGAAACTCGGCTGATTCTGATTAGCTTAAGTTTATTGTCTCCTTTCCAAAATGTTCTCCCCCATATTCTCCGGTTCTATCTCAAACTCCAATGTCCCTACTGGTTGATGTCCCATTCCCATTCTGGGAAGGATGGTGAAGAAATTGAATAAAGGAATGGAATAATCATTCATTCACAGCATAGGGAGAATATATACAACTGTATATTAGACTCCCATCATTGGTAGAAGTCTATCTACTTTACAACATATCCTAGGCTTATTTAAAATACAAACTATCTAGCTCTAAATTTTAGGAATTCAACTAACAACTAGATAAGATAAATAGACTTATCTTCTTCTAAGAATTCTGATCCTTATCCGACACTGCACAGCTGCTTTTAATCCCATTATCCATATTTCAAAACCTGACTAATATCTCACCTAACAGCTCTCGATCCTTCTTGATTTCCACAGATGGGTTCCGACCTCTCCCTAGGAGAAAACTCGGCAGAAAGCCTTACTGGTTGTTGGCTGGAGAACATTCTCATAAACTGCTGCATCACCCTCATCTAATCGCGTAACAGATTACTCTGTTCTTGATTTTCCTCTTGCCATCTCCCCATCACCCTATCAATCCTCGTCTCCACCACCGTTTCGACCGATGACTCTAGAGTCCCCATCCGTGTCTGCATATCAGCCATTGCTGCCGTGACTTGCTGTAATTGAGACTCCATCTGCTTCATTCTCGTTCCATTGGCCATGGTGACGAACTCCTCAGAAAAGAACACCGCTCAAGAGTGTTGTTTTGATACCAAAATGTCAGCTCCCAAAGGATCTGACCAGTTCTCTTGCCAGAATCTGGTGAGATTGTTAGAAGAAAGGGAGAATTAGAAAAACAGAGAATGGAGGGGGAAGAGAGAAAGGAGAGATTTAGAAAATATCAGAATTTTGGTACTTCATACATTCTTCCAGGTGTGGACAGCTTATATACCTGCTGATCCAACTTCCCATGTGGGGCTAACGGCCTGCACGTTCTGGGAATTACAAGCAATTAGGCTATTTAACTAAGTACAAGTATTTGCAGCTGTAACAAACAGGGTACAACCTCCCAATGCTATAACTTCCTTAGTACAATTACTCATTCTTTATGGCTTCTCTAATTAAGGTACCTCCCTACATAGATGGTACATGACAGGGGAAAGTGGAAAAAATCTTGTTGAGCTTTAAAACACACATTTACTAGATTCTATTGGAACCTCCTTTTTTCAAATATCACTCTATTACTAACATAAGCCTCCTTTGTTCTGTAAGTAATATTACTCTGGATCGTCTGCATGTTATGAAGTTTGTAGGCCCTTGAGGAAAGTACTGCTTTATTTCTTGGAAATGGTGACTAGAAAGGTTGTCTTTAGGGAAAAAATAGGGAAAAGGCTTGTTGAGCTTTAAAACACATACTAGTATATTCCGTTGAACTATTTGGTGTTTCAAAATTATTTGCTGTGTTTGTTTCCTTTTCCATTCTTCACTGGCTAATCATTGTCTTTTTTTTCTTTTTTTTGGTTGGGTTTCCATGGTCTCCTCTCTTCTTCTTCTTCTTTTTTTTTTTTTTGTGGGGGGGGGGATGTAAGTTAAACACGAGTTTGTTTAAAGATTATTTCATGTCAGTTTGAAAAGAAGTCATTAGCCTTTATAAGAGGTGACCAACAGAATGTTTCCAGATTATTTTTGTTTTAGCACTGTTGTTCCATGAGGTCCTAGGTTCAAGTTTTGTTGTGTGTGTGTATGTGTTTACCATTATTGATGTGCAATCATTTTTTGTATGTCATTGTACCTTAAAGTTTAGTCTATCCACATGTAACCATGTGATTCCATGTGAGGGGCAGTGTTTAAGGCGAATGCTGGTTTGTCATTATCAGAAGGGTGAATTCCATCCATAACCCCATGGTTTGGGCCATTTTTAAAGATATTCCCCAAGTTATCTTGGGTTCCTGTGTCTTTTCTTAAAAAACCTTTGTTAGTCCAAAAAATGTGTTTGAGCTATTTTTACACACTCCTGATGGTTTACAAATCTTTGTCACCATATGTTTATAAGCTAGCCCCCTTGCTTTTAATAGAAGTGATAAGTTACCAAACAAGCTACTCTATAGTACCAATGATCCATCTGGTTGTCTTTGTGTAGATTAAAAAATAAACTATTTTGTTAGAATGAAAAGTAGTAATAAGTGCTAAAAGGCATCCCCTGTGCATGCAGGTCTCCACTTTCCAAGGGTGGGGGAGGGTTGTTTTTGTATGCAGTGTTAGTATTGCGTTGCAAAGACATTGTTTCCGGAGGGAATTTGGGGTTATTAATATTATTTGGGTTGTGTGTGAACATGAGTTTTTTGAATTTCTTAATGCTGAATGCTTGTGGATATCTGATTTACCTTCTTAACATCTTTACCAAGTTTGATGCTGATCACTTGCTAGAAATAAGTCTTCATTCTGTTTAGTGGAGGTTGGTCTCCCAAGTTGTATGCTTCAATTTGTTTTTTACTTTCATTTTGTCAATAAATGTGAAGTCATACAATAAGTTGCCCCCAGAACTAAAGGAAGCATCGCATGATAACCTTTTTTGTCTTAGTGAAGCTAGAAAGGAAATAAAGCTTCATTCTGTTTGGTGGCGGTTGGTCTCCCAAGTTGTAGGTTTCAATTTGTTTTTTACTTTCATTTTCTCAATAAATGTGAAATCATACAATAAGTTGGCCCTAGAACTAAAAGAAGCATCACATGATAACCTTTTTCGTCTTACCGAAACTAGAAAGATGTCTTATTCTTCTCTTACAGTTGTTTTTTCTTTTTTGCTTCTTTTAAAAAAATTGTAGTGTTTTTATGATATCAGGAACTTGCACTATTATAGAGATTTGGATTCATTTCAAAAGAGTGGTTATCTAAGTATACTGTGAAGCCCTTTTCCTTATTATTTTGTACCTTTTGAAGTTACCCAAACCCTTCGGGATCTAAATCTTTTTATGATGGATATCTGAATGCTTATGCTGATGATCTCATATCAAAGAATAATCTCAATCAAAGCATGCATGTAAAAGTAAAACCATAGAGAGTAAGCATTGATGTTTGATTCCTGCTTTATTTTTGACTAGGAATATTAAACTTTTCAGAGGATGCTTACATTCTTTTGTTGTCTGTCTAAATTATTTGAATTCAATACTGCATAAACTTTACTGAATCTGATACATTTTTCAAATTACCCAGGTGAGGCATGGGAAACGAGCTGCAAAAGCCAAGAAATGTACTCCTGCTAGAAAAGCTCAGAAGATTACTTCTAACACAGAAAATGATAAGGTAATTGGACAAAATTTGAGTGGCCACTTGTGCAAGTTTTTTTGTACTTTTACTTTTGATGTGTTGCAATTTTATTCTTCAAGTGACAAATTATGGCTTGGAGTGGAACATTTTTCCATTTACATACTCGACTATCAACTATTTGTCTTCATGCCAACTATGTTGGGTGTGGGTACATGTATTTTGTATATTGAGGCAGCATGTTGGATTATTTCCATGTCAACCATCCAAATTCCATGACCCCTCTCTTTGAGGATCAAGTATCCATATAAATCTCCAAATGCAAGCCTGTTCAGATAGCATTTGAATCTCCAATTTTTCCATTTGGGGATTGAGCCATCTATGATAGATCTCAAACTGTCATCCTCATGAGATGACACATGAATCTCTGTAATCTTTGCCTTTGGAATCAAGCTTTCTGCAGCGCCTCTTCATGTGGCAACCTTGCAGGTGACACATGATGTTTCCATAATCTCTCATTCCAGGGGTCCAGACTTGGTTGACAGTCATGCAAGTCCTCAGCATGGTGGACAAATTGCTCCGCCTTAGTGCTCTGCTCGCCACATATTCCCTTGATAGGGATTATTTTGATTGTTTTCTATTTTTATTTTAGATATTAAATTTAGATTAGGATTTATCTTGTTATTTTGTTGTCTCCATTTTTATTAGATAATTATAGTTAATGATAGGATTTGGATTCATAATTCTATTACAGTTAGGATTAGATTTGGCCTATAAATAAGGCTTACAATGTATTCTTTTATTCAGTTTTAGATGATTAAATGACATTGATTTCCCCTCTTTGAGCTTCCTCTTCTCTTGATTTTTCTCTTCTCAAGCTTCTTCCCTTCTTCTTCTTCCCCATTTCTTTATCTACTTTCTGCAATTTTCCCTTCCTGTCCTGCTTTAAATTTGGTATTAGAGCAATTTTTGTGATTATTATGCACCAATAGCTCTCTCTTTTCCCAATTCCTACAGGCCATATGTGCTTGAGGCTTATCTTAATCACCAGCTTGTCGCTAATACCATTTTAAATTATACTTCTGTGGGGAAGGGAAGACTTCTTTTGTTTACACAATAAAAGAACCTCGACATTGGGTAATATGTAAAAACTTGTTCTCTTCCTGGGTTCACCATGCACTCTAGTTTTTATTTTCTCCTTTAGTATTGGATAGTGGATGTTGGTCTCAACTGTAACTCTAGTTGATATATTAACTCTAATTATTGTAGTTGCTATTTCTTCAAAGACGCAGTTCAAAGATCAACTATGATGCTCTAATTGATATGTTAGCTGTAATTAACATAGTTGCTATTTCTGCAGAGATGCAGTTTGAAGATCAACTACGATGCCTTGGAGAAACTAGATGCTGTGTTGGTATGCTTTTTCAACTACTATTTTGGATTCCTCCTCTTCTTCTTTTCTTTCTTTCTTTCTCCTTCTTCAAATTTTTGCTACTGTGCCTACATTGTAGCATTTGACAATGAAAAATAAGCTTGAGGGCCAAGTGGCTTCAGTGTTAACAATCTAATGTTAACTGTCTCACCTTCTGTTTTACAAGTATGTGTTTGCAATAAATTCATGGTGACATTCTTCTGTCCCATAAATTGTACACTTTCTCTTGGAGAGGGAAAAAATCAATTGATAATCCTCAGTGAGGAATATTCACTCGCACTCGATGTTACATATTAAATGACTAGATGTCTAAATTCGTGTAGCCGTCTCCACCTAATGGAATCATGGATTGTTGTTGTATAAGATGGTACATATTCATGACAAAAATTAAAATCCATTGCTTGTTATGCCATGCAGATTTGGAACTCCTAATCATTGGTCAAGTAGCTAACTATTTTGAAATAGTGCTTAAACAATCTACACAAGTTTCTACATTGTATGGAATCAGTGTCAAGTGAAATATCAGTTTGAGAGTTTAATTTCCTGTTCTTAGAAAAAAATCCAAGTGAAAGAACAGTTTATTGTTCTCTTGGTATTGAATGATAGATCCAGTATATGCAAGTGTTACCAGGACTAGGGTTGTTTCCCATCTTTGTTATGGTTAGACAGTCTACTAGCATCCTCTGGCATATCCCACTCTGTTGGCATGAAGATTAGCAGGAGAAAGAAAGATCAATTCCAATTCCAAAAAACATTTTGGTGGTAGAAGTTTTTGGTAATACAGACTCTAGAGGGCAGGTGAAATGCTGCCATTTCACGGATCCGATGCGATGCCCATTCACCTGTGGGAAGGAAAATCTAGAAGTTAGTATGCTATCAATATGGCTTATTTTTGGTGTTAAGGATATTTTGTAGTTTTTTAGTGTGCAATGGGTGATCTGAGTAACTTGGAAATAGCAGGGTCCCTTATCTTACTGTAACTTTCCTTTGGATGTCTCAGTATGATCTTTGATTTCACAGGCTCTCTCCCCCTAAACCCCCATTTCAGTGAACCAAACAGGCCCTTAGTGCCTACTTTAATTCCTAGCAAGCCTTCAACTTGCCATTTGATTTCATAGACTCTCCGTAGGATGCCTTGGATTTCTCATTTTTTAGCTCCTGGTCCTGTTCAAGTTCAAAATCTATCCAAATTCTAGTAGGGCTTTTTAACTCGGCATCTTTCTTGCTTCCTCTCAACAAGGGTAACAGTGATTAGAAAACAGTAAAGGTGGAAATTGTAATTAACCGTAATTTTTTTAATATTGTCATGATTACTATATATGCTCTTTTAGCATGAAGGGGTGACAAGGAGATACATCATCCGCTTTGTTTCTATATTATCTTGTGGTCTGAGACTCTGAAGTAGGGATACTTCTCATGACGGTGTGATATTGTTTCTAATACCTACATTTGTTGAGCACTTCCAAACTTGTGTTGGGCACTCTCCTAAATGCGTCTTGTAATTACACACACACACACACACATATTACTTGATAGACACTTGGGAAATATATGGATCTTAAATTTAGTAAAAATAGAAATGTGGATGATGTTATGGTGAGACTTGAAGATCTAAGTTAAAAAAAAAAAAAAGGATTAGTTTATCCCAGATCACAATTTGAATGTGTAGTCATAGAAGAAAAGACATATTTAGAAATAAAATTATTAGTAATAAGGTTGAAGTGGTGCCTATTAAAAGAAGATGCATGAAACATGTTTTAAATAATTTTACTTGTACTGAGCAAATAATAATAATAATTTGGGTTTCTGAGACAAGACCAATGATGCGCCTGTAAATAGAGTAAATGGAATGAAAAAAGTTTATAGTAAAAGAGGTAGAGGAACACAAACCAAAAAAAAGAAACTTCCTAGAAGCTATTAGGCATGGCATAGAATATGATCATGGATATTGATGAACTGAATCAACCTAGTGGGATTAAGACTTCTTGTTGGTGTGCAGGTTACATACACTTGGGGGCACTCATGTTTGTGACAAGATCTTGCATGTTCATGGGCTAAATAAGTTAGAATTACATTGTAAGTTTAAAAAATATGTTATATTATTATAAAATAAAAACAATACAAGTCAGAATTGCAATGTTGGTTCCCATATGGTTTATCCCTTAAAACAGTTAGTTTTAAGAAGGTTAAATTTTAAATATTTTTTATGGTAGAAATGTTCTAGAGTATACAACAAGACTTTTTTATCACTTATTTCTTATTATGTAGAATATGGATATTTTTATATCTTTATTGGTTGACCTGTCCCTACCATGCTGTGCTTTCTCTTTTTAAGAAAATTGTTGTGTTAAGAGTGTCTATATAGTGTCATGTTGCTCCATGCCTATACCCATGCTTCTTAGAAGCGAGGTCACCCATTGTTTGCTTCTGTCCTGGTCTTGAATCTCTTTGTAGATGCACAAATTTAGTTACTTTTCTGACTTAAAGATGGCAAGAACTTTTGAATTATCCTGGCAAAAGGAAACGTTTTTACTTGGAAAAGGTAATTTTAGCAGGTTGCATATTAGTCCTCCCAAATTGCTTACTTGAATAGGTGATTTCTACTCCTAACATTTTTTCTTCTCTACCTTTTTTGGTATTCATCTTTACATCCGATTTTTAGTGGACGTAAAATTTTTTCTCCTTTTCATTTGACCCACCCTTCTTCCCAATAAACAAGGAAATATAACTCCCTTGAACTAGATTTAGCTAGAATATTTCTTTCAAATTCAGGCTCATTTCTTGCCACTGCAAAAAGTCATTGATGAGATTGTTTGCTGAATTTACCATCGTTCAAATCTAACAAATTAGGCTACAATGTGGTGATATTCTATTTGGCTCTTAGTTTCTTTCACTCATCTGAGATTTCTTACTTGTATGTGACATTAGTTACAAATGAGGTATGGCTATTAGTCTGTACACATTCATATATTCACTTTTGGTATGTCTTTGCAGAATGAAGACCCCAAAAATGTGGACATAGAGAACACGTCTTCGTATTCTCACAACAGTACATCGGAGTTGAACCCAAAGCTCAGCTCTGAAGGTCTAGAGTCTGGAAAAGAAGACTACAACGGTCAGTTCGTGCAGGGAACCGACTACAATGAAGGTGAAGATGCCTGCACAGATTTTGATAGTACGTCATATGATGGATATGGAGAAGATGGATTTGGGCATGATTGGGATTACGACGAAGAGGAGTGAAATCAAGCTGTGGGAAATTCAATTCCTGGGGTGTGCATGTGTGTGTGTGGAGCAGAATTACTGGGATAAAATTTGCTCCCATACCAATTTTGTATAAATGGGATATATATATATGTTTGAAATATCAAAGTAGTGATAATAGCAAGCTTCTAATGATTTTTTAGTGCTAAGGCGGTGGACTTGATCATGCTAAGGTGGTTCTTTGATGCCAAGTTAAGTAAAGTAGCCTTTAGGACAGGACAATTTATCCCTCGGGTAGGTAGCATCAAGTAATTTATTTTTCTTAATTTCTAGTTAAGAAATCGATCGTTATTCCTTTTCCTTCCCAATTTGTTATTATCCAGTTGGATTTTTCAAAAATTATGCGAGATTGAAACTAGCTAAGCCAAGCCAAGCCAAAAGCATATAATTCATATGACGATGAATTAATACAAAATTGGGTAATGTATGATACTGTTATTTTTATAATTATGCCCTAATTTAGTGGGGTTTTTTTTTTTATAGTTTTTAATAGGTAAATGAATTTAGATCAATAATTAGGTTTTCTTTTGCCGTTAAAAAATTAGATAAAAAGAAATGGGCTCCTTCTAGGGATGATTGGCAACAATGACTGAAACTTTTATTGTAGCAATTTTTCTTTTTTACGGTGACAAGCTTTATCTTCTTTCTTTCTTTTCTTTTGCCTTTCACTTTTTTATCTCTCTCTTGTTAATTTTAATCATGCCCAAACCCACTTGATTATGGCTAAAAGAGATTAATGATAATATATGATAAAGGTGAGAGAAAATGAAAAGAGAATTTAATAAAGTCAATAAAATGACGTAAGAAGATCAAGACATGAAGGGCACTGACCTCCTAATATCTGTAAGATATGCATGAAAATAACGTTCTCACACATTACCTTTTTTAAAATTTGTTTCAACAGTGAGAAAAGATGGAAGAGAAAAGTGGGAGATATATGGTTTTGGTGGGTCAAAAAGGAAAAGGAAAGAAAGAGAATCCCTTTTCCCACCATTCACGCACATTAAATTAAGAGACAAAACTTGAAATCAGCGGCAGCGGCAGAAGGGATTATTAAATTTAATTAATTATTCAAACAAAGGTCTGCTTGTAATGGACGGCTGGATGTTCTTTACCTAACTGCACTTATCTTCAACTTCTTTGGGTGAAGGGAAAAATTTTTAAAAAAAAAAAAAAGGACCAAAAGACAAATGCAAAGCAAAGAACCAATTCTTAATAATTGGATGGTCTAGTTGTTGTATTTCATTTTCTGGGATCTTTCTTGTACTTGACAAGAACAGAGAGGTATCAGCTTCTCAATCGTTATTTTTATCATTCATTTTCACTAAAAAAAAATTGCTAGCTAATGATATGGTGGGATTTTGCATTATTATTGTTATTATGAAAGAATGGATGGATCATATTATTATTGTATATATATATAAGGAAAGCGTGTGATTGTATTATTAATTGCAGATAATGAGAAAAAGGAATAATAAGATTTACACAGCTTCATATTATATATATATATATATGTATGCCCAATGCACTAGTTTTCGAGCGAGCTTCAGCGCCCATCTGCCGCTTTGCTTGCTTGCTTGTGAACATCTATCTATCCAGAGCCTCGCATCATCAGTGGAGGAAAGATGATCGAAGACAACTGGGTCATGGTCATAAGGTGAAAGAAGGGGCTGTGCCTGGCTCCCTGTATGCCACTCGCAGACTGTAATCCCTTCCTTTTGATTGCTCTCTTGGCCGAGTGGCGTACAAGGAGCCAAGCACACCCCACCCCACCCCCACCCCCCCCCCCCCCCCCAACTCCCCCCCACAAACCCCTCTTCTCAATGTCTTATCTTGACAGTTTCAAACTTCCATGGCAGCTGAGAATTGTACGTGTCTTTCTCTCATGCCTCTTGATGAAAAATATGAAATTTCTTTGCTACTCCTAGGATATGGGTACCTCTGACTCTGGGCCGTTGGATCACTTTCTCAAGCCAAGCAACCGTCGGATCAAGTTTGCTCGGTCGGGGTGGTAGTTTGGACAGTTAGACGACACGACTGCATCTATTGATTTTTTTGAGGTATGTGTTTACTATCAATTTAACTTTGGGTTAATTATTTTACTTATCAAAAACAAAATAACTATTATCTAAAACTAAAGAAAAGATGCATCTTGGATCAAAATTTTTAAGTTAAGCAAGTTTAATAAGTTTATATAGCGGTGACAAATTCTTAACTTCAACTTCAAGTGTACAATGAATTAGTAAATCCATATCCATGGTACTGCCTTGTTTGTTTGTTAGAGTAAACTATAAACATATAATGTAATAATATTAATTTGTTCACTACAATATATATGGCCTAATTAACAATTGACTTTTCAATTGTCATATGGCAGTATTTTTCTTTTTCTTCTTCTTATTATTGATTGATGACAACTCACAGTGTCTTTACCCTTTCAATAGTAACATATTTGTTGGCTTGTGAATGGCAGTATCTTTTCAATTAATTACTGTTTGGCCTTTCAAATATCTCATAATTATGATTCTTTAATAATATCTATCTATATAGAAAAGAAATCAAAATTGTCTTTCCATGTTAAGATATAAAGTCGATTCCCCCTTTTAATTCTTTAACAGCCAATATGGCAATATTATTTGAATCCAATTATAAGATGGAATTAATTCTACATACCTTTTGTTGCAAGATAGTGAAATGCCTTCCATTTTTATGAAAATTCATGTCTTTGTATTATAATTAAGTATACTAATATTCTAATTAATATCATAATATTGAAATAGTCACGATAAGCTTTCATATTTTGGACTTGTTATTGCTTATATTTTTATGAAAAATAAGATCATTGTCGAAAATTCATGTCTTTATCATCACCAAATCCATTTCAACCCATTTGGTAGGCTGATTAGCAGTGACTAATACCATCTAACACAATATTACTTCGTTTGGCATTTTTAGAAGAATGGGATTAAATAAGCCTAAGTACTAATTTATCCCACCAAAGTGGGATACCACAATAGCTTGAATACCAAAAGGGGCTTATAACAATAATAAATATTTAGTTAATATTTTATTATTGTGATGTAGATTTAGAAAGGCATAAGGTATTAAATAATAATTACATTAAAAAAAGGACATAATTATAAAAATAAATAACTTATTAATGATTGTAAATTACATTAACAATTCGAATTTTAGGGTAGTCCAAATTTTCACTTGTATAAAAATTTCGATTATTTAACATTACATTTTTAATGTTATAAAATTATATTTTATATTTCCATGCTTTCTCTCTTATCAGTCCACAAACACAATGTAATATTAATTTGGGTGGCTAATAAAGTTGAAAGTGCTCTTAAATAATATTGAAAGATTATAAATCCATATTTTTTTTTTATCATTCACATAATTTGTAGATGTAGATGTAGATGTCTCCACCCAATCAAACACACAAATTAAAAGTAATTTTAATTGGACATTGATCACACAAGGTGAAAGCTTCCATGAAATATAGTTTTAATTGACATCTCTTGGGCTGCTTAATTTCTGATTTCAACCTAATCCAACGTCGATAAAAAGAGAAATTATAAAGTTTAAATACCCTTAAATATTAAACGTTAATGCACAACATAGGATATTTCATAAAAGATCATGGACTATTACATGTATCAACGTGATGACAGGTCCGATGATTGAATCGGACTTATCTGATCATGAAGTCCGATCAGAACTTCATTTGTAGATAAAGCCCGATTGGACTTGCTTCATGAAGCCTGATTGGGCTTCATCCAGAGGTGATAGCGATAAGGCGACGAGATGGGTAGCAGTGGTCAATGCAAGGGGCAGCAGCGAGATGACGACAGGATGCAGTAGCGATCGGCGCAAGGGGTAGTAGCTAGGTGACGGCAGGATGCAGCAGCGATTGCACGAGGTGCTGCTACGGGGCGACAGTAGGATGCAGCGACAGTTACACGAGACACTGTAGTGGGGTGACGAGATGATGCATCGACAATCGGTGATGCGACTCAGGGCAGTGACAAGGCAAGGGAGGCAGAGCTTGCTAGAAAAGGCCATGGCAAAGGAGAGAAGAGACGACCATGGGCAAGGGTGAATTTGTAAATTGAGTGAGGATATTTTTGTCATTTGTCATCTTTGATCATCTTCTTAATAATCTAATTAATTGTATAAATAGTATTTTTCTAAAATATATGCACTTCACAAAAAAAGGAAATGCGTACCCTACATGGGTGCTCTTTTGGTTAGCCTATAAATTATTGAACACAACTTCGTTGAAGAAAGAGAAAAGTGAGAATGGACATATGTGAGACGAACCAAATGTGTTGTATCCTCAACGACCCCAAAAAGGTTTGCTCCACATCCCTCTGCGAGTCTCCTCTTTTACCACTTGGTCTATAATAGAGCAAGCAGAATGAGGACTCATAACCTGTAATTACAAGGTACAATCACGAGGTCAAGGAATTAATATACAGTGAGATGCTAGAAAATGAAGTGTCTTCAAACCATTACACACCTGACTTCTGGTAGGATCGACGATCTGATAGTTTAACTTACATTAGAACTTGAAGGGTCGCTTTTCATCTACATCTTCACCTGTGGCTCCCATGGTAGCGACACTACTTGTCTCAACAATTTTAGCACATTTGCTCTTGGGGTTGCTATGTGATGTTAAAACTGCAAGAACAAGTCATGTCAAGAAATGATCAATTTAGATAGCTGTGATCAATAATTTTAGAGGAAAATTTAAGACAACTATAAGAACAATTTTGTTATATGAATAACAAAGATACAGATAAGATAAAATTAAAAATAAATTTATTTGTAAAAAGATTAGAGCAGCTTCTATAAAGGATAAAATAAATGAGATATGATTAAGATGACACAATCATGTGAAAGAAGACTGTTGTAAGCTCCTACGGCGAGGAGGATGAACGGAATCAAACATGTACTTTGTTAAAGAGATTGAGGATAAGCCAAAAATATTTTTTAAAAAATCTTAGTGAGAGATATCTGGATTTTGCATTAAGGTGGCTGTTAGAAATGTAGAATCGCGTGTGCGGTATGCAAAGCGATTCTAGAGTTCCAACATATAATCACTTGTTTTTTATATATAAACCCGCTTGTCAAAAAAACGGCTCTTTCCTGACATAGCAAAAGGATATACCCATTTCTAACTTCTTGTTGGTCTAGATATACTAGAAAGTACAATCTACTGAACGAAAATACCATTCCTGGTGTGAATTGTGGACAAACCCATTAGGAAGTTGAAATAGAGACCAGATGTGGGCACAACTGTTTATTTCATGCTTAATACCAACATAAAATAACCACAATGGACTTACCTCAATCAAGATGATTATTTTCAAGCTGTTTGGCAAGTTCAGTGGAATTTCTCAACTCTACCAGCACTCTTCCATTTTCTAACTATTTTCCAGCACTTTTTCTTACCAGTACACTTCTTCCTTGAGAGCCTTTCTCTCTAAAATTTCTTGTGCTTTCAAAAACAAGAAGGTGAGCCCTATTTATAGGTCGTGGGTGCAACAGTCCAGCAGGTTCAACATGCTAAAGGACAACTCACCCGTCATGCTGCTGGGTGGCAGCTTCCTTGGCTAAACATGCCATCTAGCTAGCCTTAGTTTCAGCTCTTATTTGAAACCATGCTTACAAGTAGCAGTTCCTAAAGATTGAGCAATGGAGAGAAAGCGAGAGGCATGCAGATGGGTGCAGGAGAATTAGTTTTGAAAGCCTGAACCGGATCTGAAAGAAAAAATTGGAGAAAAAAGAAAATCCCCTACTGTGAAGACATAAACAAAGGTGGAATTGGGGTAAATTTGTCACCTTTGTTAAACATTGTTGTGTTCTTTTTTTTTTTTATTGGAAAGGTAAATATGTATAAATATGAACAAACTGTAGAAGAATGCACTAGGCATATTCAAGCCAAACAAGATATGAAGTCAATTACATAAGACCCAAAGCTAGAAATTCAAAATGAACCAAAACATAGGGATACATAGTAAACATTACTTTGTATACATATGTTTTGATCCTTTTAATGATAGTCTTTTCACTAGAGGTAATGCCTTAAAAAATGAGCCGATTGTAAGTGTCCCATAAAAAATAAATCATGTTGCCAAGACTAACTCTTTTTAGCTTGGTTGGCCAAGAGGATCCACGAGTCTCCTTCTTGAGCCACTTGAAGGATCTAGCAATTATAGACATAGATCTAGAAAGACCAAGCTAGTCCCTAATGCTGCCCCAAACAAACTAATTGAAGAACCACTGAAAAAATAAATAGTGGACTAATTCTTCCACAACATTGCACATCAAACAAGATCGATCAATGTCAAGAAATGTGATATTGTCTCTTGTCAAGAGACTAGATTTGGCACATAGCTAGAGAATAAATGCATGCTTCAGCATGAGGCACGAGCTCCAGACAACTAATGCCCATGGCTTAAGCTGACCCTTAGGCAAAAAAAAAACATATGCAATAGGAAGATGCATATCAGTCCCACGAACCCAGCTAGCTAACAGAGATATGGCTGTAGTAACTGACCCCAATCAATGATATTAATATTAATTGAAGGCAAAGGTAAAGGTATTAAATTAAAGTATTATTTAATTTGAGATATTTGAAAAGAGTTTATTTTTATTTTTACACTTCTAAATTTACTAAGTACTATTATATGATTATCTATTATATTTTAGAAAAATCTTTATAATATAGTTTTAGTTAATATATCTATAAACCTCCAAAATCAACCACTAAACCGTCAACTTTTCCCTCTTTCCATTCAATTAAGTACTTAATTTCATTTTCTAAACATTTGCCTGTTGACAGTTGCCAGTTGCCACCCACAATATCAAAATGAGTTGTTCAAATATGATCTCTCTTTCTAATTACACAGTGAAGTTATGAGACCAGTTCCATTATCAGTTCAAGTCTCACCAAAACTACAATCTAGCAGGCCTGCAATGCGATATCCGTCTCGGCCAAACTTGAACTTGACAACACTGATTTCATCGTTGCAAGCATGTGCCCAGAACAAGAACCTCACCAAAGGCAAAGAAATCCACGCCTTCATGCTCGTCGATGGCTTCCTTAGCTCCCCACTCTCCACAACCAGCTTAATCAGCATGTACTCCAAGTGTAACGCCATTGCAGATGCCTTAAGGGTCTTCCACTCGCTCTCCGCCGATTACCACAACGTGTTTACTTACAACGCCATCGTAGCTGGGTTCGTCGCCAATGAGATGCCGAAACCGGCCATAGAATCTTACTGGCGTATGCGGGTGGCTGGCATTATGCCGGACCGGTTTACTTTCCCATGTGTAATCAAGGCTTCTTCGGATGTTAAGGGGGTATTAGAGGCCATGAAGATTCATGGGTTGTTGTTTAAATTTGGTTTGGAGATGGATATATATGTTGGGAGCGCCTTGGTTCATTCTTATCTGAAATTTGGCTTCATGGATGTGGCTCATCAAGTGTTTGATGAATTGCCTAACAGAGATGTTGTGCTGTGGAATGCTATGATTAATGGGTTTTCACACATTGGGCAGTTTGATAGAGCACTAGATGTTTATAAGAAGATGGGTGAACAAGGGGTTGTTCCGAGTAAATTTACAGTAACTGGGATCTTATCAGTCTTTGCTATAATGGGGGACCTCAATAGCGGGAGGGCAATTCACGGGTTTGTGCTAAAAATGGGTCATGATTCTGGTGTTGCGGTTTTGAATGCGTTGATCGATATGTATGGGAAATGCAAATGCATCAAGGATTCGTTGACTATTTTTGAGATGATCCCTGAGAAGGATATATTTTCATGGAACTCCATAATATGTATTCATGAACAGTGTAGTGATCATGATGGAGCTTTGAGGTTGTTTAGTAGGATGTTGCGTGCGGGGGTTAAACCTGATCTGGTCACAGTCACCAACGTGCTGCCCGCTTGCGCTCATCTTGCGGCCCTGATCCATGGCAAGGAGATTCATAGTTACATGATCGTTAATGGACTGGAGAACGATGATGATGGTGAGGATGAACAGGATGATGATATCTATGTTAAAAATGCAGTTATGGATTTGTACGCAAAATGTGGGCATATGAGAGAAGCTCGATTAATTTTCGATAGGATGAGCCATAAAGATGTGGCATCGTGGAACATCATGATTAAGGGCTATGGAATGCATGGGTTTGGTGTCGAGGCGCTAGATCTGTTTTCTGGCATGCACGATGCACAATTGAAGCCCGATGACGTCACCTTTGTTGGGGTTTTGTCGGCTTGTAGCCATGCAGGTCTGTTGAGCCAAGGCAGAGAATTTCTTTCTCAAATGCAGTCACAATATGGGGTGGTTCCAGCCATTGAGCATTATACCTGTGTGATTGACATGCTTGGTAGGGCAGGGCGGCTTGAAGAGGCTTACGAACTAGTGTCAGCTATGCCAATAGAGGCCAACCCAGTGGTGTGGAGGGCTTTCCTAGCAGCTTGTCTGCTCCATGGCGATTCAGTTTTGGCTGAAGTTGCTGCAGAGCGCGCACTTGAACTTCAGCCAGAGCATTGTGGAAGTTACGTATTAATGTCAAATGTTTATGGTGCAGCTGGTCGATATGAGGAGGTATCAGAAGTGAGACATGCTATGAGGCAACAAAATGTGAAGAAGGCGCCAGGTTGCAGTTGGATTGAACTGGGTGACGGTTTGCACGTATTTGTTACCGGGGATCGAACACATTCTGAAGATTACCTGATTTATACTAGTTTGAATTCACTAACTGCTCGCCTCTATGAGTATGGATATATGCCAAATGCTTAACAGAAGAATATAATATTCTTTTTACTGATTGATAATAAAAGAACGGTTATTATCAATGTAAAATTAAACTACAGTTTGGATTGGTTTTAGTCGCTGTATTTATGTTATTAGAATTTTTTTGAAAAAAAAAATCAAGGGAGATAACTTATTATATTGAACCAAAAATACCACGGTGGGGAGTGAATTTTTTTTTTTTCTAAAATAATGATACCCAAAAAAGAATTTCTGAAATACTATTAATTACAAAATATTTCCCAAACCCAAACTACTTCTCCTTCCACAGCAGGATCTATATATGTTGAATTTTTGTCCAAGGGTATTGAGTGTCACAAGACCTCCAATTGACTCCCAACACCATAGACGCTTCGTTTAACTATAGGGTACAAAATAAAAACAAACCATTTTAATATAGCAAATATTTGAAGTTTTGAATAAAGTGATCTTTTTATTATCGCAAAAGATAATATGAATTTCATACACCGCAACTAATCATGTAACGGTACATAATTTGGGACAAATTTCATAGCTATGGAGATTTGTTGATTTCTGTCCACTTTTTCCTCTTCAAATCTAATTATGAGAAATGAATGACAAAATTAACCAAACTTGTTATTAGTTTTAACTAACATTATCAGATTTGAACATATCTGTTGTGCTTACTGTATTTGATTTGAGTGGCTTGACAATGGTGTTGTCACAACTCAAAGCAAGCAGCAAACGAATGCACACTTTATAGGAAAGCTAATTTCAATTTGGACTGCAAATAAACTCGCATTCCCAACTACCAAAACAACGCTGTTTTGGGTTCCAACCAAAACGACGTTGTTTTAGTAACCGAAACTTGTAAGGGAGCAACACTAAGGTCCATGGCACTACCATGTGATCTGTATGGGAAGTTGTAAAACTACTCTACAATTATAAATAAATGTAAACTAATTGCTAATCAACCAAAAATCAATTATTCTGATACGTTACAACAATATCAAAATGAGGAGAATGAGGATACAGAAGAAGTTGGGAACAAGCATCCTTCAGAAAAAGAGAGTGACGAGGAATTAAGCATGATAGCAGAGCGCCACAAAACAATTCCCTGTACTCAAATGGAGCACCGCAGTCACAAGCTCAAGCTGAGGGCTGCGCAAAGGTCATGAATGTAGATGACAATGCAAATAACCATAATCTTTTGGTGAAATCAAGTTGTCTTATTGTCATCCTCACAAGAATTTGAAACTATGGATCCACCAGCCTCGAGGATTTTTGCAGGCAATACGACCCTAAAAACAGCATAGTGGTGATTTAAGCTTTTTTCCCCTTGCAGTCTGTGAACACTTCCAAGCGCACCCTCGTTTGGGTTTGGAAAGGCATAAAATATGCGCCTAATTCTTTGATGAACGAGTGCCATGGAACACCTGTTGCCAACAGCAGAAGAAAACCGCAGATAAAGAATTGGATATTATCCAGCATTAAGAAAAATTTTGGGGAGGAGAAACTTTCTGATAGATAAACTCGTATCTTTGGCTCTGGCGGCTCATTATTTCACCATCCAATCTAATGTACTCTAATTGCCTGCATTAAATCTTATGTCACTAAAAGTGCTTCCAGATTTAATGACAGAAATCCTTCCAAAATGTGTTGTGGAAATAAATTCCATAAGCATTCTGCAATTTAAGATAGCATGCACTGTTTTTGTCTTTCAGTTAAAAGCTACTTTCTATTATTTATTTTTTACCAGGACATCTTTTTGTCCTAGTAAGGCATACATAAAACGATGGAATATACATATAGAATAAGGTATCAGTTCATAAAGCATGGAAGAGAGGTCAGAGAAAATATACACATATAAAAGGCCTGCAAACAAAAGATGGGGAAACTATCCATCAAAACTTGGTCTTTTCTTTTTGTAAGTAAAAAAGAAAAGAGCGAAGTTTTGATTGATGGCTCTCTTCCACCAGAAAAAATTGATTATGTCAATACAGTCTGGCACAAATAAACAGTACAGATCAATTCAGCATAGTAAGAAATAACCACAGAGAAGGTGCCTAATAAGAACTTCAAAAGAAGAAACAAACTACCAAGAAAAATAAATTGATGTCAATATATCATTTTCATACACTAGTTTCAAATGAGAAATTATATTTGCACGCCAAACAAATCACAAGCTACTAACTGATCTTGACTATCAAGAATAGGGATAAAAATGGGTCCCAATTAACCCCATTTAAAGAGAAAACAAGTATAAAATGAGATAAAGGTACAAGGCTTATTTGAAAATTTATCAAAATAAGCATGTAAATGGCGTTAATTAGGACGCCAGTTACATCCCTAATCAAGAGGACTACCTGACTTGAGTGGACCACAAGCTTGTTCTTATGCTGCCTGATGGTGTAGAATTTCCTCTTAAATTCCATTTATTTACATCTATTTTGTTGTTTTTGATCATACAGTCTTAGTGGATGTCTCTCGTTGGTGTTAGTAGGGAACTTGCACCAAACAATAACAGAAGTATATCTTGCGTGTGTTAATATTGATTTTCATTTTATTTGGATCTCAAATTTTAAGAACTGGTATCCACCACTTGGCATCCAATCAAGGAGGCCCTCTCCAAAATCAATGCTTCATCTGAAGGGTGGCAACATCTGTTGTTACAAGTAAAATGCACTAAAAAAAAGTACCAAGTATAGCTATGTTATTGTCTGTTGAGGTAACTACTTGTTAAAAGTCTTGATAATATTAGAATGTGAAGGACAAGTTATGTTGTTCAGAATAAAAATATTTATATAGTTATTATAAAAATAAGCAGTTACATCTCCTTAGCAAACAACAGATAACTTACAGATACATGGCAATAATAAGAGCTCATGGACTTACATTGTGCAAGGCTCCCAAACAAGGAAGATGTCATAACCTGTACATAAATAGGGTCTGACCAACTCAGAGTGAAAACCATTGGTATGAGAATGCACTTTTTCACCATCCTCGACCTGAAAAAGCATAATTCTCATTGTCATATGTGAAAAATTTACTAGTCATCCAAAAAAGAATTCTTTTTTTAATCTTTTGTATATTGGCAATTGTGTTTTAATGTTGTACAAGTTGGTTTCACAATATCAACCATGTGATGAAACATGACCATATCAAAATCTTCATTCATTTCCATCTCATGAAACTTTTCCACATGAAAATGGTGTTAGAACTTTATCTCATCATTCCCGCACTAGAATGTCACATTAAAAAGGGCATCTAATGTAAAATTTTGCCATATTATTCTTTCACATGGATTTAAATCGTCAATGTGACTTTTAGACGTCAATTGACATTATAAATTCTATGCCACCAATCCGAATAAATGTTTTGTATATTGGAAATGGCAGGCAGTCCATTTGAATGTGGCTTTCAAGATTAAGCATTAAATTAGAACTTCAGTGATAAACAATAATATAATGAGAATGTTTAAATATAAAAGCTACAAATAGAAAATAATACATTTTGTGAAGGGGGTTATGGGAAGCCAGAGGGTTTGCACCACAGGTGCAATGCTGTTTAGGAAGTCCCATGAGAACAAACAAAATAAACACATGGACAAACACAGAAAACCACATCCTCAAACAAACATGAATAGTCTGCTGATGAAGTTAGAAATTCTGAAAAACCAATTCAGAAATCCACTTTTTAATCCTCTTAGTACTTTTTTTCCCCATCAAACAAAAGAGACACATCTGAGACTGATATTTTTTCTCCAAACAAGCATTTTATAACGCACAGCACATGACAGCAGGACACTTACATCTTTAAGATTGGTCCTTTGTCTTTTTGCTGGAGAGGCTGTTAAAGAAGACACAGTATGATCTATTTGAGCAGAGTCACCTCCAGCATGTCCAATAGCAGGGAAAAGACGCCTATCCCTGGCAGCAGAATGTTCAATAGCTACAATAGCAGCATGTCCTAAAGGGTGCCTTAGACAGGTGTGCAGTTGTTTCTCAGCCCACCGCCGAGGAGATAAACAAGCAACACCAGAATACAATTGCCTGGGTTCATCCAATGAAGAATTTGGAAGCAGAATTTCATGGCTTTCCTCTCTACCAGCAAGAGGGTCAGAAGTATAAGCTTCTTGCTCTTTAAGGAAGCAGGTTTCTGCACCTGTTTGCCCTATCATAGGTTGTGGAATATGCGTTTGATCACATGCTCGTGCAATTAACTCCTTAGTTGAAGGGTCCACAATGATGGCAGCATTAACAAGCTGTTGGAGGGAACAAAGACAACCATAACAGTCTTTCGAGCTCAGGAAACCATGAGACAATCATCAAATATGAAAGTGATGACAGTAACACCTGCTTAGCATTTACAATCATTGCACAAGAACCAAGTAGGGCTCATTTTCAAAATACTCACATGCAGCAAATTGCTTTTGGCTATTGTCAGGCACACAACAAAACAAATATCATTCCAGTTCAGTTCAACAAAAATGCAACCCAATATAAAGATATATAATCAAATACTTTGTAAATTTGATTGTTTGTATGCTGTACTATCTGACAAGAAAATTTGTCTCTTCCTCATCAGTAACTACATTTTTTACCCATTTAACACATTAAGAACTCACAACAAACTAAATGTCTTAATCCATCTGTCTAGAATTTGGGTACGTTTTCATGCACCAAGAATTTGGGTACGTTTTCATGCACCAAGTTTACATTTAGCTCATCTAGCAAACAGACATCAGATATCTCGATCTTCATATTTAACATTTTATGAGCATGAATGGATTTTACGACAAGATGGGACACAGCAGTTTTTTTTTTTTTTTTTTAAATTCACCCTGACTTGATTGTGGGGTTGGAATTCTAGAACCAATCCATGGACACGCATTACTAACTCAAGTTAAGAAAAGAAGATAACATCCGAAGCATGTAAAAGAAAAAAGGTATTCTTTGTTTCTCCTTCAACTGTGGATGTAGGCAATTTTTCATACCACGTGAAACTTGTATGTCTGATTTTTTATCATATGTGGGCATGACAGGATTTAGTTTTCATGTTTTGGCTTTCCCAACAAATGGTAACAAAGCCAGGTCTCCAGGTTACCAGAATTCCTAACAATCAGAGCTTGTTTCTACACAGAATTTTTGAATACAGAAAATTTATTTCCAGTTTGGAGGTGATTTGTTTTCAGGTCACACAAGGCCTATATGTCAATCCATAAAATACTTCGAGTCAAGCCATCCAGAATAGCACCAAACAGCAGTGCAAGCAATATATAATTTATAATCATTTGATAGAGCTGTCAATTTCCTGTTTTCAATTTTAAATTTTGGAATTTGGTTTTCAATTTTTTGTGTTTTTGCTTTTGTTACCGAATATGTTGTGTTCTAGTACTAACTCATTCTTTCTTCAAAATTTTGAAAATAAAAGTAACATGTTCAATGTAAATTTTGTTTATTTTATATAGTGACTAAATATAATGTAACAATTTATTTTATATTGAAAATATATATATATATATATCCTTGGACCTAAAAAATTTACTTTTTTGACCTAGGTTTGTCAATCAAAACCCAAAGGTGGGATCAATTGGAAAATCCAGACCTGCCAACTGTTCTTTTTCTTATTCTATTGTCTCTCTCTTTCTCTCATCCCCTTTTTATTCTGCTTAGGTTCAATCAAGTGGGCAGAGTTTATTGAAAAAGAAGAAAGAGAGGATTTGGCTGACAGAAGACCCATTGGAGAAGAGGTCAAGGAATACCTTTAACTGAGATTGGGAGATTAGTAAGAAGGTCCAGAAGAGGAAGAAGAAAGATGAAAGAGAAGGATGGGGACACAAACTCAGGTTGAATGAAGAGGGTTCATAGCATTTACTTGAAAAGAAGGAAGAGAGGAGTTGGCTGACACAAGATTTGTCGGAAGAGATCAAGGAATGCTTTTAGCCAAGACTGGGAGACAAGTAAGAAGTTTTAGGAGATGAAGGAAGAGGAAGACAAATGAGAAGGATGGGGAGAGAAAGGAAGAAGCAGAGAATGAAAAGAAAAACAACTTAGCAAAAAATAGAGATGATGACAACATACCAAGCCTTGATCTCACTCAGTGGGGTTGGCTATATGAATTTTAGTTTTCCAATCATTTTTTCTATCAAAAAAAGAAAGGAATGAAAAAAAAAAAAATGAACACAACTTTTTCCCACAATTTCCTAATGACTTCTTTGAAAATAGAAAGAGGCAACATAAACATCATTTTTTGTTTTTGTTCCAAATTAAAAAAAAAAAACAAAACAAAACAAAAAATTGAAAACAAAATGTGTGCCAAATGGTCCCTTAGTTTCCCAGCAACCCATACACATTAGTGCCAACTATATTAGATTAGGTGAAACCAAAGGCACCTAAGGTTAACTTTTGTCCAAACCAAATCAACCCAGATACCCAACTTCCATCTTTCACCAGACACAAGTTTTTGCACAATGGTAAACACAGTTACCTGACCATCACCAGATTTTGCCATATGAACAGCAAGATTCATGAAGTTGACAATTGAATGGGAATCCTCAACACTAAATCCAGTAATGCCATCAATGTTGCTGCAATTGAATGAAAGCATTATAACAAATAATAATAACAAAATTCAAAAAAATAGATATAATTTCCATCTTAAAACATTTTCCATAACAAAGCCAGAAACATGCATTAGAATCAACTACATGTTCCTATGAGAATATGTTTACAAAATTACACATAATATCCGCTGTCTGCAGTTAATGCCGTTACATGCAAAAAGAAACTGATAGGCCCCCGGTCCATTGGACCTACCAAAGGCAGCCCAAGGGGAAGGGGCAGGGGGCTAAAATGTGTGGAGCTCACGTAACAGCAAGCAGGTGCGGAGGGTAGTAGGGGAAATTGCCGGTTTGTGTGTAACAAACCAGCATGTGCGGCCAGAGGCAGTTATGCTGAGTAGGACAGGGTATAAATGAGAGAGAGAGAGGTGCTGAATTTTGTAAGAGAATTTTGGAGAGTTGGGGCCTCTCGAACTCCCTGGTTGTTTCTTTTCCTTCTTTGAGTTGTGTAAATTCCGATCGGAATTGACTAGTTTCAATAGAAATTCAGTGAATTCGTTGGTATTCCAACAGAAACATGGATAATGAACAACCACTAACTACTTCGATGAATCTACTTTAGGTAAGTCACCAAGAACCATCACTAACGCGTGCATCATCTTTTATTCTTTCAGATACAAAGTGGAATTGCTTTAGCGATTAAGATGTCAGCCATGCATATACAGTATATTTTCTTTCTTTTCTTTAGTTTTGATATTTACATAACCTTTTAATATTCCCCAATCACCATCTGCTCCTAATTTTCCCAAGCATATAGCGAAAGAAACATAATCCATTTCCACTAGAAAGATCCAATCACACATCCTCTTTCAATCCAGAAATAAAATTGCTGGAGGGATTGAGATCTTAGCCATTAGTGCACAATAGATTACCTTCTACAGTTTTGCCATGGACAGAAAGTTCTTAACATGCCCCAGTCATCATTTCCTAGGAACTCTCTAAGCACGTAACAAAAGGCAAAAAAATTGATATCCTACAAAAATTCAATATAGATAACCTGTATTAAAGAAAAACAAGATCTACAGAAATCTTACAGCTCTGTCCTAAAATAGTTAAGTGGATATATAATACCCCAAGAGCCCAAAGAATGGTAGTATATATCGAGGATAAGTAAGAAAGGAAACAACACCAGCTGGATATCTTTTGAGCTGAATGTAGACAAAAAACTCCTGGGTTAAGCACGCTTGAGCTGGGGAAGCTCAAGAATGGGTGACCCCTTGGAAAGTTCGTGTAGGCCCATCAAGGTAAGTTGTTCCGATCATTCCTATCTCTCGATGCGAGATGTTATAGGTGGTATTAGAGCCAACCCTTGGTGAAGGCGGTCTGATGAGGGCGGGGAGTGGCGCTGGGGCTCGAGGGCCTGTACAAGGAACGGCTTCTGGCAGGTTTCTAAGATGGCAACCCCCAAAGGGGAGAACATCTAAGACCAGTTGTAAGATCGCATGACGAAAACGTCATGTGTTTAAGGGGGGGGAGAATGTAATACCCCAAAAGCCCAGACAATGGTAGTATATATAGAGGATAAGTAAGGAAAGAAATAACACCAGTTGAATACCTTTTAGGCTAAATGTAAATAAAAAACTCCAGGTAAAGCGTGCTTGAACTAGGGAAACTCAAGAATTGGTGACCCCCTAAGAAGTTCGCGTAGGCCCATCAAAGTAAGTTGTTCCGATCTTTCTTATCGCTCAATGTGGGATGTTACAGGCTATTTATCTTTTCTTCTCATAATCTCAGAAGAAAAGGAAAAATTTGTATTTGGCTCTTGTTTGTTATGTATCTGTAGATGGTTGTCGTCAAAGACCCTGCAAGTGTTATTTCCGTTTAGCACCAAACAACTAAAATGGTAAGCATCATTTGCGAAACACCCAATAGGAGAAACTTCTTTCAAACTTCTATTCTCCGAACCCACTTCTTCCATCTCATACCCCAATTCTCACTCACTCATGCCACCTACAACAACATTTTGGAAATCTCTTCCTATAAGTTCTTTTTTCCCCCTCATATAATACCAAAACAGAGCCAAAGAATGGTTGATGAGCTCTGAGATGGCTTTTAAAGGTGCCACCAATATTTTAAAAGAGGAGACCAGCGAAGAGGGAGAAAGAGTTTACCTCAATTCTATCGTTGATGAGCTCCAACAAACAGTTTGTGATGTTGTACACTCCCCCGTTAGTCTTCTCCCCTATTTCTTCACTTTCTTCTTTGGTTTGTCTTAGACAACCAAAAGCTCCTTCCTCTGCTTCCCCGAAAACCTTCTTCGCTGATTTCTCTATCTCACTCTTCCACTAAAATCTCCTTCTCACTGTTTTTTCTCAACTCTCTCTTGCTTGATGTTTCAAATGGGTGCTTTTGATCTGTTTTGATCTGTATTTATAGGTGTAGAAGGAGTCCTCACAACACCAGCGATCACTTGCTCCTCTATTTTCCTCTTCATTGATTTTCTCTCCATTTCCTCGCACTGCTCCAGAGCCCACCTCGCTTCAAAAACCCTTTTTCAGAGAAAGTTATTTGGAACTTAAGATGACAAATATATTGTGCTCCAAAACATCTACCTTCCAATCTAAGAAACCATGTATTCTTACAGAAGCTATGTACATTTTTCTCATAGCCTTCTAATCTGTGGAAGGTCAAGACAACATTCTTCAGCTTGTTCTTTTAAGTCCTGAAGGATTGATGCCACTTGAGAAAAGTAGGATATAGACACTGAAAGTTTTCAACAACAATTAACTAGTGTCATGATACCATCCAATCCAACCTTATGCAATTCTTTTCCCACCTTCTGTGAGTACTTGCAGGCAGGCAAAATGATAGGGATGCGTTTCCTATTTTGGTTTTAGAAATTAGATTCAGATTAGAATTTATTTTGTTATCTTGTTATTTTGATTTGTTTCCATATTTGTTAGATAATTATAGATATTATAGGATTTGCATTGGAATCATATTAGGATTTAGATTCCTAAGCATGCTATAGTTAGGGGTACTTTTGGCCTATAAATAAGGCTCGTGATGTAATTTGTATTCAGTTCTTGATTTTGAATACATTGATATTGATTTCCTCTCTTGGCTATTCTTTCTCTTCTCTCATTCTCTCTCAGCTTTATTTCTTCTTCTTATTCGTCTTCTTCTTCTTCTTCCCTACTTTCTGCAAATTTTCCTTGCTGTCCTGCATCAGAAAACTTAGAAAAAGGTGACAGAATAACAGTCCTCAAGCAGATAGTTCATATACTAGGAGGATGGTTCCAATAGTTAAAAGTTCATGGAATGGGCCATATATAATGGAATAGAGGAAATGGTGAACAGAGATCAATGAGCGAAGGAAAGGAATGTTTTTTGGGTTACACTGGCAGCCATAATTTTTTTTTAAATTGATGCCTGTTTCTGTTGTTTTCAGATTAATCAGATTTGATATTCTCAAGGCCACAAATACGAGAAAGTATCTCATTAAGAATATGATCAAAAGAAGAAAAAAAAAAATACAAAGCCAAGATTCCACAAAAACAGCAATACAAGGATAAAGCCCTTGAAGCAATGGATGGAATGCTCCACACCTTCAAAGGCTCTAAAATTCCTCCCCTCTGGAAAGCAGCATTACAAAAAAGGATTAAGAAGACAAAAAGTCTCTGCGCCAAAGGTGAGAACCCAATCCAAAGCCAAAATATATATATATATATATCCCTCATAGAGGGCAGCATAATTCTTAAATGAGATGAAAAAGAGAATACTCCAGAGCAAAAAAACGTGCATTCTTTTGGAACAGACAGATTTTGAAACTATATAAAATAAATATGAAGACCACTCACAAAGTTGTTGTGCACTTTTATTAGCAATTATTGGAAACAGACAGATTTTGAAACTATAAAAAATTGTCAATATTAGAAACCAGCACTTACTAGGTTGGTGGGTGATACGAAGTTGGCCATAGCTTGCACTGTTCTTCCCACTCTTCTTTTGATAATGCAGCGTATCTGCAAACCTAAATAAATTGGATGCAATGAGTAAAGCATGTTCTTTTGATGAATCAACACCTAGAAGTGTAAACTCTAAAAGAATCACAATAGAGAATGTGAGAAATAAACATGAAATACCAAGGAAAAAAGAAATTAAGGAATTTGGTGCTTGTTTAATATGCCAGCATAAGAGGCCAGTGTAATTTGCGATTCAAGGTATCTGGATGCAAACACCAGTCTTTAGTTTAAAAGACGGGGAAAAAATCAAAATTCAGGGATTTCTTTCAATTCTAAATCAGCATCCAACTTCATAGTTTTCTTTATTAAATTACTATTGTTTCTTTTTTCTTAATAACTAAATACGTTACAGGTAAGTAAGTGGTAAACATTAAAGGCATTGTGATTTCCTTTATAAGTAAGTGGTAAACATTAAGGGATACTTCTGTAAAATATCATCTAGGACCAACTTGCAAACATTTGCACTTTAACTACAAGAACCCAAGCCATCAATTCCATGAGATCAAATAAAAAAATTCTCATCCTGATCGGAAATTACATTGGAGAAGTATGAAAAATAAATAAAATATGAATGACTAGCTAATGATAGATAAACCAGGAGCATCAATAAATGAGAACTGGGGACTCACCTCTTCACACACACTATATGTCCTAATTTAATAATAATTTCCACAGCATTACAATTCCACTATCGTCGCAGCTTTTAAGTGATTGTGTGCCTAGACATCATTCCCAATAACAATCAAGATATTGAAAGTCTTAAAGACAAACAGATTGACTCACTTTTGTGATAAAAGCACTCAACTGGTATAAATTGATAAGCTCCAATACACCATTAGGAATGCCATCCAGAAGGGATCCATTTCCACATGCCAGACATAAAATCACTGATAACTGAGATTTCCCTGTCAAGCAAGCCTCAGTTACAACCAAAATTTCAAATTTAAATTGCATGAAAAAATGCAAATACATAAACAAGAAGAATATAGAGGGCCAGGCAGGAATAAAGCAACAAACAAATATATCTTCAAATATATATATATATATGCATGAAAAAAATGTGAACTGCTCCATCAAATTAGTGATGAGAGAATTCCTTCAAATTTCTCTAGAATAAAATATTAGTCATTCCAAAACTTTGTTTTACATTTATCATACCCAAAATTAAATGTGAAAATAAATTACAATGGAAGACTGCAACTTGTAACACAAATAGAAAAGTATGGTTTAGGAGTCATATAATTATTCACTTGAACAACTAAGAATATAACATTGGTATTTTGCCCAAAAAGTTGGGCCAAAATAGCATTTCACCCAGCGGGATCATGTGGTTTTCCACCCACTGGGCCCTTCAATTTCAGACAAAAAAAAACATTACTCCTTAGAATAAATAAGAAATCATATCTCAATTCTGGCTTGTGAGAAAACCAAACAGCTTGCTTCCGGTGATAAAAACCTGCCATTGAGGTCTCTTGGGTACTTAAAGCATGACCTATTTTTTATGTTAGGAAATTTTATGAAGCCCGACTACAAATGTTAGGAAATTTGTGAAAAACCTACTACTCTGAGGCTTATAAATTCTCTTAATTGTAGTTAAATTAACCATCTAAAGATCAATTCCATGACCTCAAAATGATTTTAAATAAATCAGTCTGCTAATGCGCACAATATGATGAAGCCACTTTCCAGTCTCTATGAATAAAGCACGAAGATTATCGACAAGTAAGAAATCAGCGTTCAAAAGAAGGGAACTTGAAGCATTAGCTTTAACAAAGTTTGACCTGTACACCCTTTAAGACAAACTGCAATATTGTATTCAATATGCCATGTCATCACTTACTAATATTTTGTTTGGATGTTCTGATGTGCCTGTACATGGGTGAATGACAATGATAGAACTTATTCAACGATAACAGGTTCATTGAATTGTTTGGTACTTAGAAGCAGCATGCCAATTAGTCTGTGATTAGTTTCTCCATACTTGGAAGCAGAATTTCCTTCAACCATTGGATTAGACCCTTAACTAATAAATGTGATATGCACAGTGTATCACAGATCTCTCATAGTCACATAGGATAAGGAAAAAGAGATCTTGAACCATAAAAGGGGGTACATAACATGATCTAAAACCTTAAAACTTTTAGGTTGGGTGGCAAGTGCGAAACCCATGAAAAATTGGTATCAGAGCAAACAAACTATTGATCCAATTCCAGACTGAGTACGCAGGGTGGTCCAACCAACCCTAAGGGCAGAACAAATTTGGATTAGAGAGTGAGTCGTGAATCTCACATCAGATAATAAATAAATGATCACAGGGTAACCAACACCAGCTACAACTCTCGGGTTTGGTGACAACTGCATGGACCAACAACTGGACTTCTCCCAAACTTCACCCTTATCAAAATGGACCTACTCTTCTCCAACTTAAGTTCATGTCACAGTTTTAACTATTTTTATATTGTCAGGACCCTGGGGTGTATAGTAGCTTATAGTAGAGTTGAGTGTAGCAGATTATTCTTCAGGAGTAGTTAGTTATGTTAAGTTGTTAGCAGTAGTTATTTTACTTCTTGTATTTTCTGTTTTGTCTTTATAATAGAATCCTAGCATAGGAGAACTGGAGAAGTAGCTATATAAAGCTACTAGAGCTGTTGTAGAGGGATCATTCAGAAATATCAATTGAATCTTCTGATTTCCTCTCTCGAAACTCTCTCTCCCTCTCAGATCTGTCTCTTTCTCTCCCTCAGCTTCTCTTCCTCTCTTTCCCCCTCCCAATTCTCTCTGATTCTCCCTCTGTTCTCCCTCTTGAACTCCCTGTTTCTTCCGCCTCCTTCTGTTTTTCACTCTCTTTCTCTAATTCTGCCCTAATTCTTCCTAAAATCTGCCCTAATTCTCTGCTGAAACCCTAGGCGAACCCTAGGATCCTAACATATATGTTCTTCCCAAATTTCATCAATAAAATTTTTATATCTTTCTTTTTCTGTAAGATTTTATCAAACACAGATTTTACTCATCAAAATAATAAAATAATTCAATTTGTTGCTAGTTATAGGGGCAATCCATCACATAGAGTTTGTATCAAGCTAACACTATATTTTTACTAGAAAAATATTGATATAAGATAAACTGATTTACTAGCCAAAAAAAAAAAAAGATTTTATACCGAGAGAGAGAGAGAGAGAGAGAGAACATACCTCCCTCAAGAAAATGCTTGCGCACACGTTTCACATGGCGGAGATTTTCTAGTGGTGCTATTTGATTTAACTTTCTAGGGTCCATAATCATTAACAAAAAAGAAATGAGGATACAAGCACATTAACAAGATCAAATGAAGTTCTGTGAAGTAAGTTGAAAAGATAGCTACAAAAATTCAGCCTGAAAAAAAAAATTAATGTTTATAAGAATGAAGAACAGACCTTACAAGGGTGTTAGCATGCTTTGGGTCAACTATAGCAGCATAAACATCCACTATATGCAAGAAAGAAGAAATAAAAGCTATTAGTTTGGGAGTGAGAGAGTAGAAAATTAATGATGCCAAACGGGTCAGCCTAGGCCTGCCATTGGCCCAAAAGAGATCAAGTTGAGACTATGCCTGACCCGTTAACAAAAACAGGGCATAGCTCAACCCTAGAGCTCACCTAGAGTGGGTCGGCCCATCGAGAACCCAAGTCGACTTTGGCCTAAACTCATGAGTCATGAGCCTTAACGGGCCAAGCCCAAAAAAAGCCTAACAGGCCAACCCATTTTAAAAATAATTTTAAAACATTTATTTAATTAATATCTTTAGAACTTTTTTTAGGTGATTATGCCTTTTTGTGTATGAGATATAAATTTTCTTGTGAAAAACTGCAAAATTGAGTATGAAATAAGAATTATTTGGGATTTATTGATTGTTATTGTGAATTGTCTATGTAATTTTTAAAGCATTAAAGTTATTAAATTAAATATCAACAATTCAAATTTAAAATTCAATTATTTATAATTTTATTTTTTTATAAAATAAAAAATAAATAAAATTTGACTGAGCCCAATAGGCTAAGCCCATGGGACCAAGCTAAGCCCTCAGATGGGCTAGGCCATGGGCCCAAAAATGTTGGGCTTGACCCAGCCCTATATAAATGGCGAGTCAAGCTAGGTAGGACCACTAGCCTCTCAACCTGTTTGACATCTCTATTAAAAATTGATGAAAAATATGGAGGTCCTAAAAAAAGTTACCTGTGGGTTGTTGGTGAGTTGGAATATGTGGCTTCTCAGGGATATGAACAATTTCCCACTCACTCTCATTCATCAACATCATCACTCGCAAAAACCTGGGTAATTTAATTCCATATGAGAAGGTCAAGTTCTTTTAACAACAACAAAATAGTAACAGTGATGAAAAGCAAGCAGACTAAGGATTGATCAAGCTCTTGTTTTAATACAAAATTCAAATATATTGAAAGAGGTAGCAAGTGAATACCATTCACCTACAAGCAAAGAGGAATTAACAAAAACAATGGCCTCACATGTCAAAATAAATCACTGAAAATCCTACAGAAAATTCAAAAATTAATTCAACGATAGTTTGGCACCTGTAGCCCCAGAAAACCAACTAGATGAAAACAAGAGTCTACTATAACAACAACAGCATATCCAGACTTTATTCCACTATGTGAGGCCGGCTACATGAATTCTAGACTTCCATGTATTTCTATCTTTTGTCATATTTTCATTTAGACCCATACACTTCATATCAAACTTTAATGTCTCTCCCAAAGTCTTCTTGAATCTGCCTCTATATCTTTTTTTGACTAATTGTTCTATTTCATCAACTCTCCTCACAGGAGCGTTTCTTGGTCTTCTTCTCACATGACCAACAACAACAACAACAACATATCCAGCCTTTATCCCACTATGTGGGGCTTCTTCTCACATGACCAAATCATCTTAATCTAGTCTCTCTCATCTTCTCCTCAATTGACACTACTCTTACCTTATTACGAATAACCTCATTTTTAATTTTATCTTTTCTTGTATTGCCGCACATCCATCTTAGCATCCTCATCTCCGCTACGCTCGTTTTTTGCTCATGCTAGTATTTGACCGTCCAACATTCTAAGCCATACAAGAGCCTACTATTAAGCATAAATTGCAATTTCCCTACTAGGAAACATTCAGTAAATTCTCCCATGATAGTCCACATCATAATAGTCCACATCGAAGGCTTAAGACACAATAAACCATAGTGTTTCCTCAACCTCCCACACAAGCACCTTTCCAAACAGATGTAAGATCAATAACATACAAGAGAACACCAATCCAAATTGACCAAGAATTAATTATCTAAATTCTATCCATAATACAAGGAAAAAGGTAATGATCCACTAATTCCTCATTTAATTTTGCACATGCATCACCAATTGGCAGGTGACTAACTTCTCCTTAATAAGACTATCCATCATCAGAATCTTGGCATGCATCGCCATCAAAAAGAATATACCATAAAAGGGGCTTTTAGGGAATTCCTCTTCAAGGAAAACCCTATGAACCATGATCAGCTAAAGCCTCACAAAAAGACTTCACATCAGCTAAAGCCTCACAAAAAGACTTCACATCCTACAACCTAAGGACGTCTCAGCCCACAAGATGCAATCATCAAGCCCAAAGTAAAGGGGACAAATCCCAACATCCCACTCATTCAAATTGTGACTAGGCAAGATCTCTATTAGTGTTAGATGAACAATAAGAACCTCTTGTGGTAGGAGACTTCTACTCCCCTTATGTGTCCTTGTCCACAAGATCTGTTAAGATAATGGTATGAGATATGTGCCCAAAACCCATATCCAAATTTGACATTTGGATCCCCTAATTTTTAGTGATACACAAAAAAGGTAACTTGCATTTGATGTTATGGAGACTTTCAGATTCTTTACATGGACAAGAGATAGAAAACTCATTCTCTCTTTAAAATTCATTTAATTCGAATAACACTTCTAAAAAAAAAAAGTAAGCAGTAAATACCTATAACTATTCAGAACATCACAGACATATCCAATTTCTAAACAGTAAATACCCATCCCGTTATATATATATATATAGAGAGAGAGAGAGAGAGGAGGATTTAGGAAGGCTAGACATATAGACACTCATTCATCCAACTAATTCCCGACCCAATGTAACATAGATATTCAACCACTACGACCCCCCTTAACTCAAATCTTTTGGACAAAAGCTGGGAAGGATCCCCAAATCAAAGATGATTACAAGCTCATTCGGTGCCTCCCCAACTTCAAACTGAATGTGCTAATGAAAATCCCAAAGTGGATTCCTTATGCAAGCCTCAAAAATAAGGTAATAATACCTCCAATATAAACCACATATTCAAAGAGATCCAATGACAACCTAGCAAAAACAAAAGGAGAGCCTGTGGTTATTGAAGTTACACTCCTTGAAAACTTTCCCCTATCACAAGAAAACTAGGTTGTGACAATATTTTCTAAAGGATAGCCTGCTTGAAGGTACCAGTTTCAAGGATTATCAAAGGTCATAACCTAACAGTCAGTGCTTGAAGTTATCTCAAAGCACTCCAAAGGAAGCTTCTGGAGCCTCCAATTTTCTTGACCATCAAGGAAAAGGATCGTGAAGAGCAACATGGGTAAGTTGGGAGAGCAACATGGAATAAGTTGGAAGGCTACTGTTTTATCCATGTTATAACTGCATATCAGTGATAATGTACAGAAATAACAGTGGAACAATAGTATCCAAAACTAAATAAGAACAATAAAATGAATGACCTATTTAATTAAGTAAAGTAGATTTAAATCTACAAGAACCTAGGAATGGAAAGATACAGGGATGAATGGGCTAGAGCTACTAAAATCATAGTATTTATTGTGTTGAATCATGACTGAGAATGGAGTCTTGCATCTTATGTCACCTGACATTTGCCCTTCAAGTTAAAGAAAACATTAGTTAGTTTGTACTTAAGTTAATTTTAAAGGAATTTATTGACCAAGTACAGTACTGAAACAGCCTCAAACAAAAATCAAAATTGCAACACAAGACCAAAGGAACAAAAAATTACCTTGCCATCACTCTGAGCTCTGTTACAATATAACAAAAATATGATATTTATTACACCAGGAAAAATATAAATATATACATAACAATAAGCAGGCCATGAAAAACATAAGAATATGTATATAAACGAGAGAGAGAGAGAGAGAGAGAACAATTCCATGTGATTCTTATCTCTCTCCTATAGATACATACAAACCAAGCAAAATATTAGACTATGATGTTAGATTTCAACAAAGCCATAATACAATAGTAAAAATGGCCTCTAAATAAATAAACAAACAGTCGGTCCCCTTATTTCACTTGTTAAAAACACAAATGAAAACTAATGAACTTAAGGAGATAAGAAGCTTTGGGCAAGTTATCCGGTCAACAAGGTAAAAGCTTTTATGAATTGTATGTGTGTAGAAATAGAAAGGAAAGAAGGTGAAGCAACGAGATAGCAAGCCTTAATCCCACCAGGTGGCGTTGGCTATATGAATTTTACCTCGTCAATCATTTCTATCTATGGCCATATCTTCTAAAAGGAAAGAAGGTGAAGCAAATAAAAAAAGAAAAAGAAAAACTCCATTTGCTTCTAGGGTGGAAATAATGGAAAAGAAAAAGAACCAACATATCAGGCCTAAATCCTACTAGATGGCACCTGACCTATGTTGATTCTAACTCACTAATCATCTCCAGCTATGTCATATCATCTATATGGATTCTAACTTACTAAAACTTTTCCACCAAGTTTTTCTTGGTCATTCATTTACCTCGTTCTCGTCCCATCCATTCTTCTCGCAAGAGTATGTATCAATCTTCTTCTCACATGACTAAACTATCTTAATCATCTCACCAGTTTCTTACAAAGGCATCACTCCGACTTTATGACAATATAACATTATTTCAAATTCTATCTTTTTTTGTACAATCACATATCCATCGTAACACCCTGATCTCTGTTATGATTATATTTTGCACAAACTTTGGTGATTTACTGCTCAATGTTGTATGCCATATAACAAAGCTGATAAAATTTTCTTTTAGCTTTAATGTGATTTTACTATAGAATAAAAACTGGATGCACTCCTCCATTTTAACATTTTAACAATCCTGTCTTAATTCGATGAGAAGCATCCCCAATAATCTCCCCATCATTTTGAACAGTTGATTCAATATATCAAAACTATGTTTTTTCCTAGAATGACTTGATCTTCAAGTGTCACCATAACATCATTTGTACTTCTATTTTATCAAGCCTACATTCCATACATTCGATTGTCAATTTGCTCAACTTACCTTTCAGATTCTAAAGTGTTTATCCATATCTCAAGCTTATTGTTCACACCTTCTTTTATCTTATCCACCAAGATTATGTCATCTACAAATAGCATACACTAAGGCACCTTTTCTTTAATGCATTTTGCAAGTTCATCCAAAACTAGGGCAAAAGGATAACAAATTGATGCAGGAACATATCTTTGATTTTTGAGTTTTTTTTTTTTATTTTATTTGTCTAGTTATGGCTGGTATTTAGCAGACCCCGCATAGTGAGATAAAAGCTCGGTATCTTGTTGTAATTATTTATGGTTAGTATTCAAGTTATTAGGATTTAGTTAATATTTGTATATTCTTATTAACTGCAATAAATAGTTATGTGACTAGCATGTGACTTTTAATGTGATGGATGCCTAAGATTACAGGGATTTGACTTTTAATGTGACTTTCACTTGCATCTCTTGCATAACTTATTCCATTGTCCTTCACATCTCTTGCATAGATATGATGTGGACAGATGTATGGAGGTAATGAGGAAGATGATAAATATGAGGATGTTCACATATCACAGAATACCATAGTTCATTACCAACTTGAACGTGGTAGACTTGAAGCTAGCAAGAGCATATTTCGGAATCCAGAATCAAGAGTGTAGTTCCAAATTTTCATGGTAAGATGCATGCAGAAGACTTCATTGATTGGGAGTCCAATATAGAGAATTTATTTTGAGTGGACAAAGATGTCCAAAGAGAGAAAAGTGTTTTGTGAAACTGAAACTGAAAATGATTGCACTTCACTGGCGGAAAGGAGGAATAATTTTCACCAGTTCCACTTCACTAATATACACCTCAATATAAAAAGTCTAAATCTCCAGAAAATATAAATACTGATTTGATGATGGGGCTCGACTTAGAATAACAGTATGCAACTTATCAAAATTAAAAAGACTCAAGAAAATCGACTTTCAAGCTTTCATTCTCTAGGCCTAGTCAGTGAGACAAGATATAATAAGAGTCTGAAAAAGTTTTCACTAATTCCAATCTAATCACGCAAAGTCCTCCAACCAGAATAGCAAGGAATTTAATACCAATCCGAAATAGAACGACATAAATAACAGCTGCGAATTTCAATAATAGGAACAAACAAAAGCGAAATTCAGAGAGGACCGCAACAAAAACATCATACCACTTTTCGCCCACTCCAAAATCAAATGCACAAATTACAACAGAAATTACAAGATATGGATCAGCTTTAAAGTTACACGGTCTATATGAAAAGGCATAAATTATAAGCCAATGAGATGAAGACAAGGCAGCTCACCTTTCCCGCTGCCGAAGCTCTCAATCGAATCGCGCGGAGGTCGTCGGTCGCCAAGCAGCGAAAAGATAAATTACCCGCCGAAATGTGTGGATAATCTGCCTTCGTATGAGAAATTAGGGCACAAATTTTTGAATTAGGGCACAAATTTAGTGTTGTGTTAATGTTGCTCTCTTGGCAAATTTTCCCACCAAGATTAATGTTTTCTAATTGACCCCTGTTAGGATCATTGTTTGGAATAAAATGATGGGCCTTCAAATTCATAGCCCTAGCCCATTTGCACCAACCCAAATACCCAATTAATTAATAGTGAAAAATAGAAGCCTAGCCTAAATAATTTTTTTTTTTTTAAGATTAAAAGTATTCCAATATTTTATGTTTCACAAAATCATAGCATATAAAAGTAGGGACAGTAAATGGTAGCGCAACTCAATAACTTTCATTATTGTCACAGTAATTGAAACACATAGAGTTCTTGGCAGTTGGTATTCTTCCATGAGTGATCTCTTCCGAAAGGATAAAAGGATCTTAGCTGTATCATAAAAATTGTGACATAACTATGTGGACAATTTTTGGTAGGAATTACAAACGAGCGGCATTTAGTTCATGGTGGCATCTGGCAAACCTATAAAGACAACAAAACTGCACTTGGTGTTTATATATGACATAAAGAAAAAAGAAAAAATAACATGGTATGACTTCAAAAAATAAAATAGAGAGAAACAAATATACACGTAAATATATAGATACTATTACATGAAACATAATAAGAATATTGAATGCACCACCCGACACCCAATCTAAATGGGTCAAAGAGTAAAAACTCATAAGTGAAAATTGCCCAAATAATGGAAATTCAAATGCTACATTATAAACAGATGGTTCAACTTTGTTTTGGAGTATAATGAAATAGGCCTTTCAGCATCAAAAATTTTCATATTTTTGTGATTTTATTTAAAACTTTTAATTTTGACAATAAAGACTTGATTTAAGAAATTATATGAAATTTTATTTCTTGGCCAAAATTTGATTAGAGAGCGTGTGGTTTTGCCCGAATGACAGCCACCTGGCAATTTAAATGATCCTTATGTTTATTGTTATTGAAAAAAATAAAAAATTAAAATCAATTTAATTGGGTCAAGACCCATATTCTCCCTCTTCATCGGTTTGTCTCGTATTTGTGCAGTTGTCGCCTTCTTCCTCCACTACCAGCTGCCCTATTCTTTTACATCCTCCATCGTCATGGCCAAGACCTTGCGTCTTCCCATGGCCGATGGTTAGTCAATTTTGCCATGGTCTCGACCTTGCATTTTCTCCATGGCTAACAGTTTATCAATCCAAGTGCACAGTGATCGTTAACGACAATGGGCGATTTCTCTTGGGTCGTAGCTAGTCGTCGTGAGTGCATCATAGCTATGACTATAGCGATGGGTTGCCATGACCATCTTTGCCTCGGCGATTCGCCGCAGCCATGGCCAGAGCTGATGTCTGTCATGGCTGACAATTCGCATCTCGCCTTGGGCATTGGCTTTCCATGGTTGTCTTCTCATCACTGTTGGTGTTTGTCGTTGCTATGACTTCTGATATTCTCCCATATTTGTGGCCATTTGTCTTCTCAATCAGTCAACCCCATTTGTTTTGTTTTTTTTTCAATAATAGTCAATGTCGGGGCCACTGAAATTGTTAAATGGCGTGCCACCTGGGCAAAGCCACATGCCTCTCCGATCAATTTTGATCATGAGATAAATTTGCACCTAATTTCTCAAATTGGGTGTTTATTGTCAAAATTGAAAATTTTGAATAAAACAACAAAAATACAAAAATTTGATTTTTTTCATACTAAAAGCCCAATGAAATAAACTCATTTCACTGTGTATTGCAACACAAGTATTGTTCAGAAATAAAAAGAATTATTATTTGAATCCAACGTTGGCAGAGCTTTTCAACTGTATTGCCAGAGAAACCGCATATATCTGCTCCAACCATTAAAATCTCAAATAGTCCAAAATTCAAGATGCTCGGTATTGAGTATGCCAAGTCACTCTATGTGGCAACATTATCTCCAATCTAATGGGCAATGTACTTGCTAGAGCCCACAAATGTTGACCTAGTTAAAAAAAAACATCTTTGACGAGTCATATTCATCAAAGCCTGATTCATATATATGGATTCCAAGAATTTGTATAAGTTGTGAGAATTGTACTCTATGATCTTAGAAAAATGTAAAGGTCATGGGAAGAGTCATTTCATTTATAGGCTATTGTGCCCTAAAATTGTTAATCTTATGCGGAGGATTATCAAGTATTAAGGATGGAGTTGGAAAAAAAAATTGATAACTCATTCATGTCAAGCCATGGGCCATCATCAAATGAGAGAGCATTTCGAAATCTACCAATCTAATAAACCCAAAAGATTCAACAAATTGGATTTAAAAAAGGGACGAATTCATAATTAATATAAATGAATATAACAGATTTGTTTTTAGTCACTTCACAGAAAAAAAAATGTTTCTAGACTCTTAAACAAACTAATTGCACTATCTAGCCACTTTTATATACAATACCTAAAATACCTTTAATGAGATTTTAAAATAGAAAGGTCACATTACCCTTAGCCTCATTTACCAAAATACCCTTGTCTCTTTCACTTACCTTTCTCCTCTCTTCCAATATTCACGCTCCTACATTCTTCTTTTCATTTTGTCAACTTTCTTCTCCATTGCCGAAACCATCAAACTTAACCATTCTTCCTACATTCAATCTTTTGCTTGTTGGGTCATTTAACTTCTTCATCAATCATCGCAGAAACCTCATTGAAGCCACATTCACGAGAAGTTTTCCTCTCCAATAAGCATTCAAGGTATTGATTTTGATTTATATTTGTTTTGTTTGAAAAAGTACTTTTTGTGTTGATATTGCTTATTTAAGTTGTGTAGAACAGTTGTGGTTGTGAATAAAATATTTTTGGTAGATATTCATTCCAGATCTATGTCAGAAAAGACATACAACCATTGAAATTTTCAGAAATGAGACACAGTCATCGGGCTTAGTTGGGGGCACAAAGCCTGATGAGATCTCCATCGGGCTTCGTATTCATCGGGCTTTGATCCAAAGCTCGATTACTATCGGGCTTCATTACCCTATGAAGCCCGATGGATCCATCGGGCTTCATCGGGGGCGGTGAGCCTATTGGGCTTCATCTCCGACGAAGCCCGATGGGACTTGCCCCATCGGGCTTCGTAGGCGATGAAGCCTGATAGGCTCACCGAAGCCCGATAGGCTTTCCATTGGCCTCTGCCCCACGAGACTTGATGGGTCGGCAATAAAGCCCGATAGGACTTTTTATCAGGCTTAATTGGCCAATGAAACCCGATAAGAAGCCCTCAGACAGAACTCTCATGTGTGTAGTGATAAAATAATTTTTTTAAAATTATGTTAAAATCCTCCAATATTTTTATAAATTTTTTTAAAAATTTTCATAAACTAAATATTTTAGTTATAATTAGAGAACATTATAGTAATAAAATTGTTATTTTGTATGTAAAAAAAATCATGTATTTATGTTGTATAAATTCTCTTTAGAATTGGAGAATTTGACATCTCTGGATTAAATAGTCTAACTTCTTACTTTGAATCTTGCAGCAATGGATAAAGTGTCGTTGGTAATTATGTGGAACGGGAAATGGAACGATGATAAGTACACTGGGGGTAATAAAACGTGTATGATGGCCAATAAGAATGCGACTTTTACTCAATTAACTGATATTGTTTACACAGTAACGGGAATTGATAAAACAAGGTACGACATCAACATTCATTTTTTAATGGAACCATCATGCAGTCTTCCAGCCACTAAGCTCCCTATCAAGAATGACTATGGTGTTGAGTTTGTTATGTACGAAGGAAGTAAATACAAGGTGATCTATGTTGATATGATTCGTAGAGATGCTAGAGTTTGTAACATACATAGTGAGCCGCAGTACCAATTTCCTTCAAATAGTGGTGGTAATCAGGATTCAGGTATTGACGTTCCACTTACATCAACATGTAGTCCACTGCGGAACAATGATTTTGGTACATATGGTACGGCTGGTTTGCCAGATGATGCTTCACACACAGATGATGATGGTGATAATGAAACAGATGATAATGGTGATGATAATAGTGGTGATGACAGTGGTGGTGGTGGTGAAGGAGGAGCCAGTCCGGATTATCCAGAAGTAAGATTTTCAGGTTCTCAATTTGAGGACAACCCTTTACATAGAAATTGGGCTGTTCCTAGTGTAAAAAATCATACAATTGAGGCAACGCGACCCAAGGTGTTGATTCCTTACCAAGGTGATTTGTTTATCAAGGCGCATTATTTAAAAGTAAACAAGAATTGATTTTGACATTTGGAAAATATTGTGTTGATGTGAAAATAGACTATCGAATCAGACGTTCATGCACGATTCGATTTGAGGCTGGTTGCAAAGATGTGAATTGCAAGTTTTTGCTTCGTGCAAGATGTAGACCTGGTTGTATGTTTTGGCATATGGTGAAGTTTATGTCGAGTCACATATGTAGTCCGGACATCTACGATTTACATTTTCGGAGTGTGAAGGCTATTGTCATCCAGAGTTTGTTCTCACAACGAGTGAAAATTAGTGAATATACACCTGGAATGCTAATGGAAAAGCTACTTGAGCAGCATGGTGTACAGATCATGTACACTAAAGCTTGGAGGTCTTTACAACATGCAAAGAGACTTGCTTATGGCAATGCAGATGAGTCATTTCAACAACTACTCTTATATTTTCACGTGTTGAAAGAAACAAATCCTGGCACTATCACGGCAATAGAGACAAATGAAAATAATCGTTTCTTGTATTCATTTTTTACTCTTGGAGCTTCACTTCAGGGTTTTCGATCTTACATAAGACCGGTTGTTGCTGTTGATGCCACCCATTTGAAAGGTAAATATAAATGCGTGATTTTTGTTGCCACTTGCAAAGATAGAGAGGAGATGATTTATCCCATCGCTTTTGGATTTTGGGATGGTGAGTCTGACAGATCATGGATTTGATTTTTAAGAAAATTGAGAGAAGCTATTAGCGTATCGGAGGATTTGGTAATTGTATCTGATCGACACCAAATCATTGCGAACGCGATGAGCCTTGTTTTCCCTCATGTCCCACATGTATTTTGTTTCTTCCACCTTAAGCAAAACCTAAAGAAACGATGTAGACAACGAAAGGATGTGATGGAGACATTCTACCGTGCAGCATACAGCTACACCCAAGTAGAGTGTGATACACACTTGGCAGAAATTCAATTTATGCATCCTCAAGCGCATCTAACATTGGTGGAAGCAGGAATAGAAAGGTGGTCGCGTGCATATTGTCCAAGAAGAAGATATTCCATGATGACCACCAATATTGCCGAGTCTCTCAATAAATGCATGATGAAAGCACGTCGGTTGCCTATAACGAGTGCACGTGAATTTTTGAGACATATGTTTCAAAAATGGTTTAACGACAAACGTGCTACTACTGACAGGATTGTAACTGAGATTACCTCCGCTGCATTGGCACATGTCAACTTTGCCCATAGCAAAACATTAGATCGAGGATGTAGTGTAGTTCCTATAATACACGGGAACAAGTTCCTCGTGAAACATGCAAAGGAAGGCGATGGGATCATTAACATTGATGCAAAAACATGCAGTTGTCGTAAATGGGAACTTGATCAATTACCGTGTCTTCATGTAGTTGCTCCTGACAAGTATCATGGTTTGACTTTATTGTTCTTATTACATTCATTGTTTAATGTGATATATTAACACTCTATCTTACTTTGTTTATCGTGCGTGACAGTTTCATGCGGGTGCACTATAATTCGTTTTGTCATCCATACTACACTACAAGCTGGATCAAAAAAGCATATGAACTTCCCATCAATCTGGTCCCTAACAAGTCCGCTTGGGTTATTGCTGCACATGTTAGAAGGGTGGTTGTACACCCACCCGTACAAAGAAGACAACCGGGTAGAGCAAGAGAGGGTCGGATTCCTTCTAGTGGGGAAGCTCGTCGAGGGAAAAAATGTGGAAAATGCGGTGCACAAGGGCACAACCGTCTATCTTGCCCTAATGAATGGTCATCTTCCATTGGAGAGTCGAGCACAACCACTACTACTGTAGAATCAAGAGATGTTGCCATGGCCACTGCAAGAGCAAGTTGAAAATGCAGCATTTGCAAAGAGACTGGACACACTCGTCGCCGGTGCGCTATACAGTTGAGCAATCAAGGTGATGATAATTTTGGCAATGATCTAAACAATCAATAGAGATGAACTCATTCAGGAATGATAATGTCGTCACTTATGTTAATTGTTAGATTGTTTGAAGAATAATGTGATTCCTTACTTGCATTTACAGTGTGAATGGATTTATTACTGACCATATCCTTCATGTATCAGTAATGCTCAAAAATCACTTCCACAAGAGAAAAATGATCACCAAAAGGCTTCTTCTAAGATATCATCAATCAAAATTAGTTTTTGTTATTCTCCACCAGAAATGAATGTTGTGTTTTACATTATTATTTGAATTCAAAATATTTTAGCAATTGTAATATTTCGATTTCCTTAATTTAAACTTGTAATTGATGATTGAAATGTGGTTGTTTGTTGATGGAGAGAGAGACTGAGTCTCTAATGTAGGTTGAATGGCCTGAAAACAAAGGAGATTCTGCCAAAATTTTCTAAAATTCAGTGATTTACTTATTTTCAAACTACTGGGAAACTAGGAAAAAAACACTACTACTACTACCAAAAAAAAAAATCTATCGGGCTTCGTGCCCCTACAAAGCCCAATAGGCTATTTCTTCCCACTTTTTTTTTTAATTTTTCAATTATTTTTAAGGTTCAATTACCACTAAAATGAGCTCGTCTAAGGTTTTTCGTGTTAATTAAACACAAAATGCACATCAAACAACTCTATACATCACATTGGAATTAGGTAGAATTGATGGATGATTAAGTGTTCCTCCTTCTATCTATCAAGTGTTGTTTAAATTGGACCAAAGAGATCTTAGCATATTCTATAAATTAAAATTTGGAATAATGAGTAAGTGATTTACTTGTTTTCAAACTATTCTAGAAAAAAAACACCACTACAAAAAAAAAAAAAAGTCTATCGGGCTTCGTGCCCCTACAAAGCCCGATAAGGCATTTTCAAAGCCCGATAGGGTATTTCTTCCCACTTTTTTTTTAATTTTTCAATTATTTTTAAGGTTCAATTACCACTAAAATGAGTTCTTCTAAGCTTTTTCGTGTTAATTAAACACAAAATGCACATCAAACAACTCTATACATCACATTGGAATTAGGTGGAAGGATGGATGATTAAGTGTTATTCCTTCTATCTATCAAGTGTTGTTTAAATTGGATCAAAGAGATCTTAGCATATTCTATAAAATAAAATTTGGAATAATGAGTAAGTGATTTACTTGTTTTCAAACTATTCTAGAAAAAAACACCACTACAAAAAAAAAAGGCCTATCGGGCTTTGTGTTTACAAAGCCCGATAGGCTATTTCTTCCCATTTTTTTAAAAATTTTTCAATTATTTTTAAGGTTCAATTACCACTAAAATGAGCTATTCTAAGGTTTTTCGTGTTAATTAAACACAAAATGCACATCAAACAACTCTATACATCACATTAGAATTAGGTGGAATGGATGGATGATTAAGTGTTCCTCCTTCTATCTATCAAGTGTTGTTTAAATTGGACCAAAGAGATCTTAACATATTCTATAAAATAAAATTTGGAATAATGAGTAAGTGATTTATTTGTTTTCAAACTATTCTAGAAAAAAACACCACTACCAAAAAAAAAAAAAAAAACCTATTGGGCTTCGTGCCCCTACAAAGCCCAATAGGGCATCTTCAAAGCCCGATAGGCTATTTCTTTTCACTTTTTTTTAAAATTTTTTAATTATATTTAATTTTCAATTACCACTAAAATGAGCTCTTCTAAGGTTTTTCGTGTTAATTAAACACAAAATGCATATCAAACAACTCTATACATCACATTGGAATTAGGTGGAATGGATGGATGATTAAATGTTCCTCCTTCTATCTATCAAGTGTTGTTTAAATTGGACCAAAGAGATCTTAGCATATTTTATAAAATAAAATTTGGAATAATGAGTAAGTGATTTATTTGTTTTCAAACTATTCTAGAAAAAAACACCACTACAAAAAAAAAAAAAAAGCCTATCGGGCTTCATGCCCCTACAAAGCCCGATAGGGTATTTTCAAAGCCCGATAGGGCATCTTCAAAGCCTGATAGGATATTTCTTCCCACTTTTTTTTTTTAATTTTTTAATTATTTTTAAGATTCAATTACCACTAAAATGAGCTCTTTTAAGGTTTTTCGTGTTAATTAAACACAAAATATACATCAAACAACTCTATACATCACATTGGAATTAGTTGGAATGGATGGATAATTAAGTGTTCCTCCTTCTATCTATCAAGTGTTGTTTAAATTAGACCAAAGAGATCTTAGTATATTCTATAAAATAAAATTTGGATAATGAGTAAGTGATTTACTTGTTTTCAAACTATTCTAGAAAAAAACACCACTACAAAAAAAAAAAAAAAACCTATCGGGCTTCGTGCCCCTACAAAGCCCGACAGGGTATTTTCAAAACCCAATAGGGCATCTTCAAAGCCCGATAGGATATTTCTTTCCACTTTTTTTTTTAAATTTTTTAATTATTTTTAAGGTTCAATTACCACTAAAATGAGCTCTTCTAAGGTTTTTCGTGTTAATTAAACACAAAATGCACATCAAACAACTCTATACATCACATTGGAATTAGGTGGAATTGATAAATGATTAAGTGTTCCTCCTTCTATCTATCAAGTGTTGTTTAAATTGGACCAAAGAGATCTTAGCATATTCTATAAAATAAAATTTGGAATAATGAGTAAGTGATTTACTTGTTTTCAAACTATTCTAGAAAATACACTACTACTACAAAAAAAAAAAAAAAAAAGCCTATTGGGATTCATGAACCTACAAAGCCCGATAGGCTATTTCTTCCTACTTTTTTCTTTAATTTTTTAATTATTTTTAAGATTTAATTACCACTAAAATGAGCTCTTCTAAGGTTTTTTGTGTTAATTAAACACAAAATGCACATCAAACAACTCTATACATCACATTGAAATTAAGTGGAATGGATGGATGATTAAGTGTTATTCTTTCTATCTATCAAGTGTTGTTTAAATTAGACTAAAGAGATCTTAGCATATTCTATAAAATAAAATTTGGAATAATGAGTAAGTGAATTATTTGTTTTCAAACTATTCTAGAAAAAAACACCACTACCAAAAAAAAAAAAAAAAGCCTATCGAGCTTCGTGCCCCTACAGAGCCCGATAGGGCATTTTCAGAGTCCGATAGGGCATCTTCAAAGCCCGATAGGCTATTTCTTTCCACTTTTTTTTTAATTTTTCAATTATATTTAATTTTCAATTACCACTAAAATAAGCTCTTTTAAGGTTTTTCGTGTTAATTAAACGCAAAATGCATATCAAACAACTCTATACATCACATTAGAATTAGGTGGAATGGATGGATGATTAAGTGTTCCTCCTTCTATCTATCAAGTGTTGTTTAAATTGGACCAAAGAGATCTTAGCATATTCTATAAAATAAAAGTTGGAATAATGAGTAAGTGATTTACTTGTTTTCAAACTATTCTAGAAAAAAACACCACCACAAAAAAAAAATCTATTGGGCTTCGTGCCCCTACAAAGCCCAATAAGGCATTTTCAAAGCCCGATAGTGCATCTTCAAAGCCCGATAGGCTATTTCTTCCCACTTTTTTTTTAATTATTTTTTAGATTCAATTACTACTAAAATGATATCTTCTAAGGTTTTTCGTGTTAATTAAATAAATTAGCATATCGGGTTTCGTGGCCCTACAAACAAATAAATATTCAAATTTACATTTTATCGTTCTTTACATTTAAGTTAATCAAATTTTTAAAAAATTTCGGCAGAATCTCCCCTGTTTTTTGACAATACACTTGCATTAGAGAAGTCTCCCTGTCCAACAACAAACTACCTCCACAACCCCTTATCTCACCAACAACACAAAAACACATATCATCAAGAAAAATAGCCATATCCTAAGTATACACTCACTACTTCTATCTAGTTCAAATCACACCATTTTACAAAAGAATACATTGATATATCTATACAACAGTGCTATGTCTATATAAAAAAATTCCTATCTACCTACGAAGGGTACGAATATCCAAAGTTGGTTGCATCTGCCACTGATCCTCATTATGCGTCAAGATGTCATGGGCGTATTTTAAAATAAGGCACCCACAACTATTCCTGTATTAGACATAATAATCAATTGAAAAATAATTATATTGAAAAATTCAATTGACTCTATAATAAGATTTTAATTAATTAATTTACCCGTCCTGTTGCTGAGGCACCTTCTGAGGATCAATACTCTCCACCTCCCATTCACTATCTGAAGTGGCAGTTTTGATTGCTTGGGAGTAATATGCACTGTTCTTCAGCATAATAGGTAGGAAGCTTGCCAATGGTTGTACAGACTCTACCTGAAGCCTTCGGCTATCTTTGTTAGTGGCGTTGGAGTCATATATCACAACTTTTCTATCATTTAAACAAATCTTGACCAGAAACCAATGATAATTCATGTAATTACACGGGACCAAAACCTGCATTTTTAAAGATGTGTTAGTCATACGAAAATAAATACATCAATGATAACATTATTAACACTTATGTAGTCGACCATCCACCAAGGAAGATTTCCGTCAATGCTCCCATCAACGAAACGTGCCCACTCTTTCGGGACAGTCCCCGTAGAAGGCACGAAAACTGTCCTAGTGTCCCTGTATGTTTTTTTCCAAAAATTTGCTATAGACACCTGCAACAAAACAAAAAGAAAACAGAACAATAACCCGGTCGACACACTAAATTGAAATGCAACAAAACAAAAAATATAAAAGTAATTTAATATGCTTGGAGAGCTCACAAATAGCCCGGTCGACATGATATCATAATTCCTATCGTATCGTGGATGACATTGTGCACGTCTTAAACAACACATGTAACTATCAATGTGTTCATTCCCCAACCATTCGGTTTCCTTCTCTATGCATTAGAAGTCGACTGGGGATAGATTGAGCGCGTAACCAGTGTCACGACTACAATAATCAAGAATTATAATTTCTAAAGTTAATAACGTATTATTGTTGTAAATAGAAAAATAATATAAGTCACTTACCAAATATCTTCTTTAGAGGTTATGAACTCAATGTAGCCTTTAGGGGGGTTAAGACCATCATCCCCAACTTCATCCCCCACTTGGTCAGGAATTGATGACACTGCTTCCAGGTCTGCCTCATTCGCTAAGACATCTTTCTTTCTTTTTTTTGGTCGGATCAGATCAGTGTAAGGAGATTTTAAAAATTGCGATGGTTTTTTCTCTCGCATAGTACGTTTGCTGACTCGAACCGCTTCATCTTTTAACTGTACGATATGTAAAACATATAAATAACTAGTTATTACAACATGCATTTTTAAAACGATATGTAAAACGTATAAATAAAAGTGAATTAAGAACTTACCACAGATGTAAATGCCTGGCCCTAGAAATCGTGATGATCAGGATCTATCTGATCAGCACCCAAGTGCTACTCATCGCCATCGTCATTGTGAGATGGGGAATCCTCAATAGACGGGACGCGTAAATGAGTGGATAGTGTTGTAATCTGTTCTCTCATTTGACCTATTTCCTTGTCAAATTGTGTCTTCATCTGACTGATTTCTTGTTGCATCCATGTCCTCAAGTGACAGATTTCCTGTTGCATCCATGGCCTCAACTGACAGATTTTCCCATCTATCCTCCGCAGTGTTTCCAACGTTAAATCAAGCCTCTCGGTTAACTACAAACGGCAAAAAAAAAAAGAAAAAAAAAATCAAAAAACTTACTACAAACAATTACAAAAAAATAAAAATAAAAAACATTATTATAATAAACATACCCCATCATTATACTGTGCGTGATGCGGACTGTGCTGCCCAAATCTTGGCCTCATCTCTTCATGTACAACCTCTTCCTCTTTCTCCTCATCTCTATGTATCCTACCCCCCTCCTCCTCATGCACGCCTTCTGTACCTCTACCCTCCTCCTCCTCATCTCTGCCTTGCCTACTTCCACCCTCCTCCTCCTCATGCCCGCCTTCCCTACCTCCACCCTCCCTACCTCTACCCTTCTCCTCCTCCTCATCCCAGCCCTGCCTGCTTCCACCCTCCTCCTCCTCCCCACTCCCTATTTTGTAGACATCGACTCCAACCGAGTGTCAAGGGTTGTATGACCTCCAAAAATTAGTCTCTCGCTCAGCATCAGTGGGATCTAGTGTCCTAAACGATCCTCGTGCCTATAAAATTGTATTTTTTAGATAGATATTACATAAATAAAAAGAAATGACACATTTTAGGTCACATTTACACTTACATTCATCAAATATTCATTGTAATTTTTTATTTTTGGCCTTTTATTGCACAACCATTTCCTGCACCTAGGAATGGTGATTGATTCGGGTAATCTGACGGCCCATTTATTTTCAATATATGGGAACGTCTCGATCAACCACCACTGTAAAAAGAGCAAAAAAATTTATAATAAAAAAATATAAAATAAAATAAAATAAATTAAACAAACGTTAGTAAATTCAAATTAAATACAATGTATAATGTAATGTAATACAATACAAAGAGACCTATTAGTGATTGTACCTGAAATGCCCACACAAAACCATAAAGGTTGATTTTCTTCCCAACCTCACTAGTCAGCTTCTCCTTCTTTGTGGCCAAATGAATGTAATGTAGACTCTGACTATAGATGTACGTCCCACAAGGAAATGCCTCAAATGCATGTAAATCCTCGACCAGAGTCCACATGAAATTCTCAACATATGCGCGCTCATCATGGCCCAACAATAGTATATTGATCATAACGATGTAAATTAGTTTCAGGACATCCTCTGGTTCCAAGTCATTTTTCGTAAATTGTAGTTTTATGTCGTGCCCAGACACAAATCGCTCTCGTGCAAATAGGCGTGCCCGTAAACTATTTGCCTCACATGGTCGTGCTTTAATGCTTTCTTTATCAATACAGCCAAACCGAAGTCCACTAATAAGGATAAACTCCTGTCTCCCATACCTGTATGGTGCGCCGCCAATCTCAAACCACATTTCATCTGGGCGAGCACCAAGAAGTGTTACCTCCCTAACCAGAACTTGAAGTAGCAGTTGTGGTGCAGTCATCATTTGTGATAGAGGCATCTGCAAGAAGTGACCTAATGGGCCCTGCACAAATCTATCCAACAATGCATACTGGTTGAGAGCCTCACGAATTGCCACAAGATGTTTGATCCCACAATGAGTAGTGAGTCGCGTTCCCTGAGGTATTACTCGGTGAGTGTGAACATAAGTAAATTCTCTAGTCTGTTGATAAGCCATCTGCAGGAAAAAGAAAAAAAAACATAAAAAATTAAAATAAATTAACAAAGAATCAAATAAAGAATTTGAAAAAAGCTAAAACTAATATAAGAAAAAAAATAATAAACTAAAATATACGTAAACCAATCATTGATGCCGTTAGTTTTATTAATTATTTGTGGAGATCCTTTTTTGGAATTAGCAAAATAAATTCAAATATTTGTATGACAAGACAAAGAAATTAAAACTTGGAATTAGATTTTTTTTTGTTATTTTCCTATATTTGTATGACACTTTTTCTTTTGTATTTATTTTTTTTTGTATTCTAACATGTATTTTAAATTATTATTTTTTTCCTATTTTTCTTCTGTATTTGTATAATTCTTACAAGTTATTTATATTTGTATGAATATTATTACAAGTTATCTGTATTTTATCCTATTAATATTTTTTTTAAATTTTCTTCTGAATATTAAATTTTTGACATATAAATTGGGCAGCTGATTCAGCCCGATAGGGATTCGGATATGGCAGCCCTATCGGGCCATATCTGATCCCTATCGGGTGGCTCGGATATGGCCCCATCGGGCCATATCACAGCCCTATCGGGCCATTTTACGCTATAAAGCCCGATAGGACTCGAAGAGATTCCTATCGGGCCATATCTCCAAGCCCTATTGGGCTCTGATAGACGATATGGCCCGATAGGGCTCGGCCGAGCCTTATCGGGCGTAATTGAAAAATAGTGCCTGATAGGGCTCAAAGGTGAGCCCTATCGGGCTCAAAGCCAAGCCCTATCGGGCCTTGGCCTGATAGGGCTTGGGGCGGAAGCCACTGTCTTCCTCGTAGAAGACGGTGGAGGCGCCCGATGTTGGCCGTGTTGCCTAACGTCAGGAGTGACGCCCTGACGGTGGGCTTCGTCGCCCTTGTCGGGCGAGATAAAAGAATGAGTTGACCCTGGATCTATCAATGCATGCACAGGAGTATCCAAAATGAAGATAGTACCTTGGATAACTGCAGGGTTTGCCTCTGCGTCTTCTTTGGTCAAATTATAGACTCGTCCCTGTCTGGTCCCTTTTCCCTCTTCAATCTTTAGTGACTGTTCTTTCTTCTTCAGGCAATTCCTAGAGATGTGCCTGTGCTGGTTGCAATTGTAGCAGATCACATTCACTGGTGCTGCTGCTATGACCTTACCTTCTTGGACTGTTCCCCTTGAGCAATTTCTTGAAGTATGCCCAGGTTGTCCACAAGTGTAACAGACAATGCTTTGGCCATCGCACCTCTTGCCCGGGTGCCTCTTCTTGCATTTAAAGCACGCCTTGCCCTTTTTCATGATCTTCCCATCCCGAGGTCCCATAGTCAAGTGGGATTTCTCTGATTGTCCTCCAATTTGAATAGTTGTGGCCTTTAGTTCTGCCACCCACGTCATATTCTCCTCGGCCGTCATAGCTTTGAAAACTATGTCTGCATAAGACTCCACATGGACCAGGCTCATCAGTTGTTGAAATTCGATTCGCAAGCCTTGTAAGATTTTTCGTCCCTTTTCGACATCGTCCATCCCGTACAGCGGCATATACTTGATTAATAGCAAAAATTCAGCCTCGTATTGGGCCACAGACATATTTGGCCCTTGGCGTAAGTTCATGAACTCTCGAGCTCTAGCCAACTTCCAACTAGTGGGAAAGAATTTCCCGTTGAATAATTCCTTAAATCGTTCCCACGACATCTGGGGTGCCTCCCCCAATTCTGCATCTGTCGCCGACCCCTGAGATCCCGTCCGGTTAGGTATCGCTCGCTGCACAGACCTCCACCATTGGGCAGCTTCTTCTTCCAGCATATAGGTCGCACACTCGACCTTGTCCTCATTCAAGATTCTCAATCTTTGTAGGATCTTCTCGGTCTGGTCCAACCAATATTCACTGATTGCGGGGTCATCTGTTGATTTTCCTCGAAACACTGGCGGGTTTTGTCGTAGATACCTCTCCAGAGAATCTACTCTTCTTTGCTCGGGCTGCAACTCCAAAATTCGCCCAGCCATTCCTTCAAGGATTCTTTCGATCCTATCTATCCGGCCTTCACCGAGGTTAGCTCGTGCATCTCTTTGACCTTCCACACCACCTCCTAGGTGTGGGTTGGTGTTGTTTTCTTCACCATTGCCTCTCCCGCGCCTGTTTCTTCTTGTATTCACCATCTAGCAAGAAGACAGGGCAATCTATTAAATCATCACGGCATGGTTCAATTCAAATTGAATAAGCAACAAGAGTATGCCACTAATTATTTCAAAAATCCTAATTCCCAAGACATATGGTGGCTTTACTCATGCGAACTTTTCCTTAGGTTCGCTCTGATACCAATTGTAACACCCCAAATTTCTTGAGCGTGTTATAACTTAGGATTTCGAGAATATAATTTTTTTTTATATCACAATAGCTGTCATACACCACACAATATCCCAAAAACCCTAATTTTTACCTTCTTAGCTTAACAAACCTAATAATCAAATAGCTAAGACAAGCGTTAAAATCTCGAATGCGGAAGCTAGATCGAACCTGATATGGTTCACAACCATAATACTTTATTTATCATAAAATTGTTCAAGACGTCTACAAAATATATTACATGGACATCATCAAGTGATAACTGAATATTTTAAACATATCCAAAATTATATAAGCTCGCATATAAACAAAAGTATGCTAAACATGTTACAGGTAGTAAATTAAACATATTCTTCAGCTACCTCATTTCCCTTAGAGCTGTTCGTCGAACCTGGAACGTTTGAATATTCCAGGGACATAGTCCAATTAGAAGATGAATCTTCTAGTGAGAAACTCCAAAAACAGTTTATATCGATGCATGATCAGGTATAAAATGCATGAAAATACAAGGAGAACTACTCCGAAATGCCTCGTGAACACGTCAGCCTCCTCCAACGAGAGCTTTCTCAATGGCGCACGCATAACGCCTCTCGAGAGGTCCCTAACCATGTCACTTTGGCTCGACCTCATAGAACTCATGCAAGCACCACATCCGTTGTGTCTTAAACTCATGGTCTTCCCCACGAGAGCTTTCTCGATAGCGCACGCATAGCACCTCTCGGGGGATCTCCGACTTTTACCTTCGGCCAACAACAAATAGGTACAACAGTATGGCCACACGAATTTTATAAATGCAACAATTAAAAAGCCAACAACATATATTTTCAGGAAAATTCAGTTTATAGATACAACATGATTTCACGTAAGCGAATAATAAGAGTTTACGTATAAAAACTTCACGAAACACGTGTCATGCTATAGAAGTATCTCATAAGAGAAATAAAATAGGATTTTGAGTATAGGAGTCTCACGGAGTCTCACCTTGTTGGGTTATCTCTTCGACGGTATAATTTTACAGCAAACGGCCTAGGTTTCTGTAGAAAACACACGTTTTGGTAAATCTAACCTCAAATATTTTTATATAGGGTTGAAGGGTATTAAAGTAGGGGCATAACTGGAAAATTTCATGTAAAAAGGACCCCTCACATGCCCTCACGCGCCCCAAGAAGGCTGGCCACGCGCCCTCACGCGCAGCCATTATCTGGCGTGTGTAACTCATGCGCAGGCACCAGATTCCGAACAGCAACGCGTCGTTTTTCGTATTTCAGCCATATCTCCCTCGTTTTAGCTCCGATTTGACCTCCGTTTGAACCTACGCGACCCTCTCTTCCCTCTCTACAGGATTATCAACAAAAATCAAACTTACCTCGCTTTTATGATGACTGATTTTGGCGAACTCCGGCGAAGACCCGCAACTCCGATGAGGCTCGTTCTCCCCGGCTTCTCCTTCGCTTTCTTCCCGCCTTCTTGCCGAACCTCCTTCTCTCTCTCTAGAGCAAGCTCCTCCTCTTAGAGTGCTTCACTCCTCAAATTTGTTTGGAATGGTTTGAGAGCAACTCAAGGTGCCTATTTATAGAATCATTCAACCAATGGTGTTATGCCACTTGTCACAATCTTAGCCATGGACTCCAAAGACTCAAAGCCATAATTGAGTGGCTTTTGAAATCCAAAACTAGAATTAATCTATCTTTTGAAATCCAAGCTAAAACCCCAAACTTTTTTCAAATAACACTTTAGCCCATATTTCAAGTTTTCAACTTTAACATTTCACCACCTAAGCTCATAATTTCATCATTATTTCATTTGGATAATTTCTCTAATTAGAATTATATCCTCAAACATCAAATTTATCGAGATACTTAATGTAACGCCCCATTCTTCTCGAAGCGTTTCTCCATTAATTCACCCATTATCTTTGATTATTTGGCCACACTTTACTTTGTCTCCCACATTTCTCCATTAATTCATCATTTATCTTTGATTATTTGTTCACACCATATTTTGTCTTCCACATTTCTCCATTAATTCACCCATTATCTTTGATTATTTATTCACACCATATTTTGTCTCCCACATTCTCCATTAATTCACCCATTATCTTTGATTATTTATTCACACCATATTTTGTCTCCCACATTCTCCATTAATTCACCCATTATCTTTGATTATTTATTCACACCATATTTTGTCTCCCACATTCTCCATTAATTCACCTATTATCTTTTATTATTATTTTTCAACTAAATCCTATTTTGAATGGACTATTCTTTCATTTAGTCCATAAACTCAAGCCCACTTTCTTAACCTACTAACTTTAAGCCCATTTACTTAATCTTTCATTTTTCAACTTAGCCCACTAACTATAAGCCCATTTATTTAGCCTTTCTCTTTTTTTTTTTTTTTCAACTTAGTCCATTAACACTAAGCCCATTTATTTAGCTTTCTTTTTCCAACTTAACCCATTAGTTTTCTCAATTATAATCTCCAATGGAAGTAAAAATATTTTAACTACAAACAAAATAATAATAATAATTATTATTATTATTCTCAAGATACTAGGATATTACATTCTCCTCTCCTTGTAAAAATTTCGTCCCCGAAATTTGTTCATTTTTCAATCATTCTATCTAAAGACTCCTCAAACAAAAATGGAAAATTAGTTTTCATATCTTCTTCTCGTTCCCAAGTCAACTCTTCACTTATCGGGTTTCTCCACAAAATTTGTACTAGTGGTATTGACTTGTTCCTCAAGACTTGCTCATTTCGATCCAAAATCTTAACGGGCCTCTCTAGGTAGGAGAGATTTTCTTGAACCTCAACTGCTTCTGATGGCATTACTTGAGAGGGATCCGGCTCGTGCTTTCGGAGCTGTGACACGTGGAATACATCATGAAGGTTGGATAAGGCCATAGGTAAGGCTAGTCGATAAGCAACTGGCCCAATTCTCTCCAATATATCATACGGACCTATATATCTGGGACTCAACTTGCCTTTCTTCTTGTTGCTTCGAGTGACCATTCTAATGGGAGATAACTTCAAATACACCTTGTTTCCAACTTGAAATTCCAAAGTCCTTCTTCTAGTGTCTGCATAAGATTTCTGGCGACTCTAAGCTTCTTTGATTCTTTCTCGAATGATCTTTATTTTCTCAGACGTTTGCTGAACTATCTCGGGCCCCAACATTTGACGTTCACCCACTTCAGTCCAACATAATGGAGACCTACACTTTCGACCATACAATGCTTCGTAAGGAGCCATACCAATGCTACTATGATAACTGTTATTGTAGGCAAACTCTACCAATGGTAGGTGCTCTTCCCAGCTTCCTGAAAAATCTACAGCACAGGCCCGCAACATGTCTTCCAAGGTCTGAATGGTCCTTTCTGACTGACCATCGGTCTGGGGATGATAGGCCGTACTTAGCCTAAGTTGAGTGCCTAAACACTTTTGCAGACTTTCCCAAAATCTCGAAGTGAATCTTGGGTCGCGATCTGAGACAATACTTACAGGTACCCCATGCAATCTAACAATCTCGTTGAGATACTGTTGAGCTAGCTTGTTGATTGGTTGACCTACTTTCATTGCTAGGAAGTGAGCAGACTTAGTTAGTCTGTCAACAATTACCCAGATGGCATCACTTCCTTTAGGGCTCTTTGGCAACCCCGTTACAAAATCCATTGTGATGTGTTCCCATTTCCATTCCGGGATTTCTAACGATTGCAAACTTCCACCTGGTTTCTGATGCTCGATCTTGATTCTCTGGCACGTATCGCATTGTCTGACGTATCTTGCCACGCTTTTCTTCATTCCAGGCCACCAATATACTGACTTCAAATCTTGGTACATTTTAGTGGCACCAGGATGTATCGAGTACCCAGATCGGTGAGCTTCTCCCAAAATCACTTGTCGTAATTCCTTCACCCGAGGTACATATACCCTTCCTTGAAATCGAAGGATATTTTCTTTTACCTTAAATTCTGGTTTCTTTACCTGACCGCACTCATCAACCCATAGTCTAATTCGGGGATCTTTTGAATAGGCCTGTCGTATCTGATCCATCAAATCTGATTGCAAGGTGAGACTAGCTACGTAAGAAGAGTTTCCTCGAGAAACTGTCCCCACTGTCATTAAGCTAAAATCCTCGACTAGCTTCCATTCAGATAACATCAATCCAGCCACACAAGCGATTTCTTTTCTACTTAAGGCATCAGCCACACTATTAGCTTTACCTGGATGGTACTGGATAGTGCAGTCATAATCTTTCAAAAACTCCATCCATCGTCGTTGCCTCATGTTCAAATCTTTCTGAGAGAACACATATTGTAAACTCTTATGATCAGTGAAAATTTCAAACTTCTCACCGTATCGGTAGTGCCTCCAAATTTTTAGTGCGAAAACCACGGCTGCTAACTCCAAATCGTGGGTCGGGTAATTTCGCTCGTAGTTCTTAAGTTGTCGGGATCCGTAGGCAATAACTCTACCGTGCTGCATCAACACACATCCCAAGCCATTCTTCGAGGCATCGGCATACACCACATAGCCTCCTGATTCGTCTGGCATAGCTAGCACCGGTGCGGTTGTGAGCTTATCCTTGAGCATCTGAAAGCTCGTCTCGCACTGCTCATTCCATTCAAACTTCACTCCTTTCTGGGTTAACTTGGTAAGGGGTGTAGAGATCTTGGAAAATCCTTCTACAAACTTTCTGTAGTAACCTGCCAACCCTAAGAAGCTCTTAATTTCTGTAACAGATCGAGGTTGCTTCCAATTCTTTACAGCCGTTATTTTTGTTGGGTCGACCGATATTCCTTCGGCTGATATGACATGCCCTAGAAATGCCACTTGGCTTAACCAGAATTCGCATTTAGAGAATTTGGCATAAAGCTTATGTTCTCGCAATGTTTGCAACACCACCTTTAAATGCAATTCGTGTTCTTCCTCTGAAGGAGAATAAATCAGTATGTCATCTATGAACACGATCACAAACTTGTCTAGGAATGGCTTGAAAATTCGATTCATGGTATCCATAAAAGCTGCTGGGGCATTGGTTAGCCCAAAAGGCATAACCATAAATTCATAATGTCCATATCGTGAACGGAAAGCTGTCTTGGGTACGTCATCTATCTTGATTCTTAGTTGGTAGTACCCTGATCTCAGATCAATCTTTGAGAAAACCTTGGCTCCTTGCAATTGGTCGAACAACTCATCTATTCTGGGTAACAGGTACTTATTTTTAATAGTTATTTTGTTCAGCTGTCGGTAATCTATGCACATCCTTAAGCTCCCATCCTTTTTCCTGACAAAAAGTACTGGTGCTCCCCATGGAGACATGCTAGGCCTGATGAACCCCTTGTCCAACAGTTCTTGAAGTTGAATTCTTAACTCTCTTAATTCTGCGGGAGCCATTTTATAAGGAGGTATAGAAATTGGACTTGTCCCTGGCATTATTTCTATGGAAAATTCGATCTCTCTCTGCGGTGGTAACCCAGGTAACTCCTCTGGAAATACATCTCCGAATTCATTAACCATCCGCACCTCCTCTATTTTTAAAAGATCTTCTTTCTTTTCCTCGATATGGGCCAGATACCCGTATGCCCCATTTTGTAATAATTTCTCTGCCTTCAAGGCTGAGATCCACTGCTTTTCATTTACCCTTCCTTGCCCTCGAAATTTGACAATCGAGTCTCTAATTTTAAGACTGACTGTTTTGGCTTTACAATCTATTGAGGCATTGTATTTCCCTAGGAAATCCATTCCTAGGATTACATCGAAATCCAGAATTTCTAGTAGGATTAGGTCTACTAGGAATTTCCTACTAGGAATTCAACACCTCTTATTTGGATTGACTTATCTTGGTACCCCGACGATGTTTCTTGAGACTTCCCCATAGGGGTTGCTACAATCATACGATAATTCATTTGTTCAAGTTCTTCCCCTAGCTCTTTAGCTAACGCATGTGATATGAATGAGTGAGATGCTCCGGAGTCTATCAGAACATGCATAGGAAAGTCAGAAATGAACATGGTACCTTGAATTACGGTTGGATCCTCTGCCGTATCTTGCTGTGTTAGGTTGAATACCCTTCCTTGCCGCACCTTAGCATTTTCTGGCGGTCTTTGAGGCTGTCTAGCTTGTCGCGGTTTGGTGCAGTCAGTTGCGAAATGTCCTGGTTGTTGGCAGTTGTAACAGATGATTCCTTTCTTGGGACAGTCTTTTGAAAGATGTCCCGTTTGTTGGCAATTGTAACAGGTGAGTCCTTTCTTGGGACAATTCCAACTAAAATGTCCTTCCTCTCCACAGTTGTAGCAACCTTTCATTCCCTGACGGCACGGCTTCCCAGGGTGCTGTTTCTGACATCGTGGGCATTGCTTGCTAGGCTTGAATTGAGACCCTTTGGGGTCCAATTTCTTTTCTTTCCCTGGCCTAGAGTTGTTGCCCTGCTGGCTTGTTCCTTGAATTGCTTCGATCCGTCCCAAGTTAGCCTCAGCGGTGATGGCTTGTTGTACCACTTCAGCATAGGACTGAGTGCCTACATTGCTTAAGGCTCTCTGAAGCTTGAGGTTCAATCCTTCCAAAAACTTTTGGGCTTTAATTCTTTCATCTCCCTCATATATGGGCATATATTTAATTAATCGATTGAAGGTATCCTCGTACTGAGCGATGGTTATGTCCCCAGTTTGCCTTAGTTCCATGAACTCCCTTTCCTTCTTCATTCTCACACTTAATGGGAAGTACTTTTCGTTGAAGAGTTCTTTAAATCGATCCCATGTGACGTATGATGCTCTGGCTTGTGGTGTCATTGCCCTCTTAACTCCTTTCCACCACCTATCTGCTTCGCCTTGAAGCATGAAGGTGGCGCAGTTAACCTTTTCCTCGTCGCCACAATGAAGGTGATCAACCAATTTCTCGGTTTGTTTGATCCAAAATTCTCCTTCGCTAGGATCTGCTCCAAGTCTTCCCTGGAAGGTAGGAGGGTGTTGACGGCGATACAGGTCGAGCATATTGGTCACTCGACCATCCTGGATTTGGGTTCCTTGCATGAACCCTATCATATTCCCCATAATCCTCTCCATTTGATCTAACCGGCTTCCATTTGTTCCTGAATTTTCTTGGCTTGCATTACTTTCAGGAACGTCGCTAGCACGTCCTTCAGTGTCATCATCTTGATGGTTGGGTGGTCCCACGGCTAACATTCTTCGAGTGTGCACCATCTGAAAATAACATTTCTTATTAGACTACAAGAATTTAGCATCTACCAAGGCTTAACTTAAGCAACTTTCATTGTCTCATAAGGAAATACATATCCATTACATAGTCCATTAGGGAAATTAAAAACACTCCAAAGATTCTCCTATTTGAAACTAGCCGACTTCCATATCCAGACATTTTCCTCATCTTCGGACTCCCAAGAAGGTCCCTCGAGGTCACTCCTATACTCTTCTAGTTCCATCTCATCATCAGAACTATCGAATTCTGGAGGGTGATTCTCGATTTCTATTTCCAAAATATCCTCTTCCTCGTCGTCCACGCTAGAATCTTCTTCGTCTTCCTCGGGTTCCTCCCAAGGCTCTTCCTCGTACAGTTCTGCCAAACGTTGACGAATCCCCTCACAGAAGTAATAACATGAATGAAAGATTCCATTTTGTCGAACCCATTCGGCAATGGCCTTCAGCTCTCCCTCCAATGCATCAATAAGGAAATCTATTTGGAATTGGGTTAAGTTAGGCCATAGCCGGTAACTAGGTGGCACATCCTCGATAATGCCCTCAATTTGAGCTAAGTATGCATAGAGACCATCAGGGTTTTGTTCTCTTGTGTTAAGGCGATGTGTCCAATGGTAAATTAGCACATGTTCCGAAAAGTTTCCTGTCATCCTGTCGACTCAACACAAAACTTCATTAGTGCTTCCACTATTTACTATGAATAGTAGCTATATACTAGATTAGTGTTTAATCGTGAATAGTACACCAGGTAAGCTCCCAGGAAAGAGAGGTGGGTCACAAACAGACACACTTAAGTACCAAGTCTTTCCTTAGCCAGAACTTTCCTAGACATGCACTTTCACTATACCACACTTAAATCTAGTAGCTTTTATGACTTTGAGCATCCATCCCCAAATCTCTAAATAGGGATTTCTAAATCTAAGTTTTTTTTTTTTCTTTTCTAAACCTCAAGTTCATGGATTCCTGATGATCTTTCCTAAGTTTTTATAGTTCGCTCTGATACCAACTGTAACGCCCCATTCTTCTCGAAGCGTTTCTTACCCCGACATTTATTAATTAATAATTATTTTATACTTCATATATTTCTCTTTCTTTCTCTCATTTTCCTCATTGGGGTAACCATAGCTAACAGCGGAAACATGATAGATCGTAACCTAATACTTAACAAGCTTTTAACATCAGAATCGTACATTCATATTCATAATAAAATCATAACATTATTCTCAAACGTACTAGTGTTTAAACACAATCATGATCATCCCTTAATATTACATGCCGAAATATCATAATTAACATCATGGATAACATAGCAAGACATAACATGATAGGTTATATGCATAACCGATACATTTACGCACTTCAACAAGTGCCATCACATGCCTTCATTCTCTTCGTTTCTGCTATGACTTCCATCTGGAACATTAAATATTCCAGGGGCATCGCCCAATTAGATGATCGGCCATCTAAGTAAGAGTATAATATTCATGAATGAATGTAAATGCATAATGTCTTGTCATTTGGCTTGTTTGAGCCGACGGGCATCCATACATCATATGCCACTTACCATTTTTACGACCAGCTCTTTCCAGGCCGAGGTGTATGGGTGCACCCTTGGTAAAGCAGCGATGCCCACCCGTACTCTCAAACATATGCGATGCATGAGTAACGATGGATTACATGTGAACATATGCATATCATCATCATATTATGTAAATGCATCTACGTGACATATGCACACATCATACCATGTCAACATGTCGAAACATACTTTGAAACATACATCGCATTTAACATTCCATCAAATCATATAACACATTTTAGAAATTACCTTACATAGACAAATTAGGTTTGAGAAATACTAGCTTACCTTTGAAATTGGCTTGAGTCTCGAAAAATATGCTTTAATCTCAAAAACGTGCTCGCCTTGACTTTCGTACTAGACTTTTAGTTATACCCAAACTTTAGTCTCAATGATTCCTGGACATCATATTTATTCAAGGGTATTAAAACTTATTTTTCTCAATTTTTCCTCAATTGCTTAAATTTCTCCCCATTATTTCCTCAATAATTCCAAAATAAATACTTCCCCAAGCATTTTTTTTAATTTTTCTCCACAAAAATTCATAAAACAACATTTCTAATCTTTTAAAATTTTATGGGAATTTTTCATAATTTTTTTCCTATTTTCTTCTATTTTCCTAGAATTCTTTTTATCCCAACAATTACCAAATAAATATTTCTTTCCATATTTTTCATAAATTTCTTCCATAATAATTCATAAAATAAAACACCTAATTTTTTTTTTGAAATGTTTTAAAAAATTAAACATAATAAGATAAAAGAAAATATTATCAACTTCCATCTATTTGAGATATTTTACACTTACCTTGTAACACTTTCTTCAAGCTTGTCTTTGATGTGCCCAAATTCCTCTTCTTTACTCCTTCCTCCCAAATCTCTTTCAAGCTCAATTTTTCTCACAATCTCTTTCTTTCTTTCTTTCAAATCTCTCTCTTACTCTCAAATCCTTCTTTCTTACAACATTTCTCTTTCTAATTCAAGTCTTCCAACCTTTCAAGTTTTCTCTATTTATAGAGGTTGAATTAAGTTTAATTTAATTGTAGTGATCCACCATCTTTTATTATTTTATTATTTTTTTATTTAATTTTTCACTAAATCTCACTCATAATCTTTAATTATTTGTCCATACTCTACTTTATCTTCCACATTTCTCCATTAATTCACCCATTATCTTTGATTATTTGGCCACACTTTACTTTGTCTCCCACATTTCTCCATTAATTCATCCTTTATCTTTGATTATTTGTTCACACCATATTTTGTCTTCCACATTTCTCCATTAATTCACCCATTATCTTTGATTATTTATTCACACCATATTTTGTCTCCCACATTCTCCATTAATTCACCCATTATCTTTGATTATTTATTCACACCATATTTTGTCTCCCACATTCTCCATTAATTCACCCATTATCTTTGATTATTTATTCACACCATATTTTGTCTCCCACATTCTCCATTAATTCACCTATTATCTTTTATTATTATTTTTCAACTAAATCCTATTTTGAATGGACTATTCTTTCATTTAGTCCATAAACTCAAGCCCACTTTCTTAACCTACTAACTTTAAGCCCATTTACTTAATCTTTCATTTTTCAACTTAGCCCACTAACTATAAGCCCATTTATTTAGCCTTTCTCTCTTTTTTTTTTTTTTTCAACTTAGTCCATTAACACTAAGCCCATTTATTTAGCTTTCTTTTTCCAACTTAACCCATTAGTTTTCTCAATTATAATCTCCAATGGAAGTAAAAATATTTTAACTACAAACAAAATAATAATAATAATTATTATTATTATTCTCAAGATACTAGGATATTACACTTAAAATCCCAAAATTATTAACTCAAAATTACTCAATATATACGATTTTTCGGAAGCCCCTTACCATCATTCGATATTTTTAGGCTATAACTTAGCTTAATCGAAAACCATTTTTGATTTGATTTCTTTCAGTGCAATAAGTATCACCTCGAGACGCTCGTTAAAATTATATCTTTGTCCTTAGGTATCTAAGTTCTAGGGCACTCCCTGCGACTGATTCGGTCACTTGTTGCCATTTCAAACATATTTTTCGGTATTTTAACTCACTTAAAATACATGGCAATTTCACGAAAATATAGGGTGCTATAGTGAGAGATAGGTGAACTAGTTGTAGTTGTGAGGGTTGGGTACGGTAAGGGTATTTTAGTATTTGCCAAGTTTTGTGGGTTTAAAATTGTGAGGGTATTTTGGTATTTAACTTTTTTTATTTTTTTTTATTTTTTAAAGAGAATTATGGTCAAATCTGGTCAAGTGGCTATATGATGCTTTTAGTTTGTTTAAAATGTTAAAAAGGTTTTTTTTTAGATATGTGGCTAGTTTGTTTAAAATGTTAAAAAGGTTTTTTTTTAGATATGTGGCTAAAAATAAATTCTGTATTTGATGGGTTGTTATTTTTTACAATTTCCACTTTAAAAAATCTGATAAGTAAATTGGTCTAGGCCAAATCTACCATAATAGAGTACACTATCACGTTTGGTAAAGAGAATAGTGAATGTGATTAAAATAATTATAGTTTTCAGGATAAAAAATAAAAAATAAATTATTTATAATATAACACAAAACACAATATGAATTAGAGTTGGAGACAGTCTTAACGCCACGGTTAAGGTTGAGGGTTTGAACAGAATTTTTAAACTAATTGGGGCGGGCGGGCGGGCGGGAGTAAAATCTGAAAATAGACAAGTTTTAGGTATGGAATAAATAAAAACAAAAATTTGTGCCTTGATTTGTCATACGAAGGCAGATCATCCACCCATTTCGGCGGGTAATTTCTCTTTTCGCTGCTTGGCGACCGACGATCTCCACGGCGACGCGATTGGCAGCTTCGGCAGCTGGAAAGGTGAGCTGCCCTATCTTCATTTCATTGGCTTATAATTCATGCTTTTCATATATAGACAGGGGCGGATCTAGGAAGAGATCTGGGGGAGGGCTAGCCCCCAGATCCATAAGCCATTAATGAGGCTGGAGGGGAGGGGGGTCCTAACTATGCCTAATAAATCTGAGGGGAGGGGGGGCTGCAGCCCGTGCCTGCCCCCCCCTAAATCCGCCCCTGCATATAGACTGTGTAACTTTAAAGCTGATCCATATTTTGTAATTTCTGTTGTAATCTGTGCATTTGATTTTGGAGTGGGCGAGAAGTGGTATGATGTTTTTGCTGCGGTCCTCTTTGAATTTCTCTGTTGTTTGTTCCTATTATTGAAACTCGCCGCTGTTATCAATGCCGTTTTATTTCGGATTGGTATTAAATTCCTTGGCTATTCTGGTTGATGGACTTTGCGTGATTAGATTGGAATTGGTGAAAACTTTTTCAGACTCTTATTATGTCTTGGCTCACTGACTAGGCCTAGCGAGTGAAAGTTTGAAAGTCGATTTTCTTGCATCTTTTTAATTTTGATAAGTTGCATACTGTTATTCTAAGTTGAGCTCCATCATCAAAGCAGCATTTATATTTTCTGGAGATTTAGACTTTTCTATATTGAGGTGTATATTAGCGAAGTGGAATTGGTGAAAATTTATACCTCCTTTCCGCCAGTGAAGTGCAATTCTTTTCAGTTTCAGTTTCACAAACAACACTTTTCTCTCTTTGGACATCCTTGTCCACTCAAAATAATTTCTCTATATTAGACTCCCAATCAATGAAGTCCTCTGCATGCATCTTTCCATGAAAATTGTAATCTTGATTCTGGATCCGGAAATATGCTCTTGCTAGCTTCAAGTCTACCACGTTCAAGTTGGTAATGAACTATGGTATTCTGTGATATGTGAACATCCACATATTTATCATCTTCCTCATTACCGCCATACATCTGTCCACATCATATCTGTGCAAGAGATGTGAAGGGCGATGGAATAAGTTATGCAAGAGATGCAAGTTAAAGTCACATTAAAAGTCAAATCCCTGTAATCTTAGGCATCCATCACATTAAAAGTCACATGCTAGTCACATAACTATTTATTGGAGTTAATAAGAATATACAAATATTAACTAAATCCTAATAACTCGAATACTAACCATAAATAATTATAACAAGATACCGAGCGTTTATCTCACTATGCATGGGTGGCTAAATACCAGCCATAACTAGACAAATAAAAAAAATAAAAAGAAAGCACACTCAAAAATCAAAGATATGCTCTTGTATCAATTTGTTATCCTTTTGCCCTAGTGACGATGGATGAACTTGCTAAATGCATTCAAGAAAAGGTGCCTTAGTGTATGCTATTTATAGATGACATCATCCTAGTGGATAAGATAAAAGAAGGTGTGAACAATAAGCTCGAGATATGGATGAACACTTTAGAATCCAAAAGGCAAGTTGAGCAAATTGACAATCGAATGTATGGAACGTAAGCTTGGTAAAATAGAAGTACAAATGATGTTATGGTGACACTTGAAGATCAAGTCATTCTAAGAAAAAACATAGTTTTGATGTATTGAATCAACTATTCAAAATGAGGGGGAGATTATTGGGGATGCTTCTCATAGAATTAAGACAAGATGGTTAAAATGGAGGAGTGCGTCTATTTTTTATTCTATAGTAAAATCACATTAAAGCTAAAAGAAAATTTTATTAGCTTTGTTATATGGCATAAAACATTGAGCAGTAAATCACTTTGTGCAAAATATGAGCATAACAGAGATTGGGGTGTTATGATGGATGTGTGGTTGTACCAAAAAAGATATAATTTAAAATAAGGTTATATTGTCATAAAGTTGGAGTGATGCCTACGTAAGAAACTGGTGAGATAATTAAGATAGTTTAGTCATGTGAGAAAAAGATTGATACATACTCTTGTGAGAAGAATGGATGGGATGAGAAGGAGGGCAAACGAATAACCAAGAAAAACTTGGTGGAAAAGTTTTAGTAAGTTAGAATCCATATAAATGATATGACCATAGCTGGAGATGATTAGTGAGTTAGAATCCAATCCACATAGGTAAGATGCCAACTAGTAGGATGTCTGCTTGAGATGTTGGTTTTTTTTCTTTTCCATTTTTTTCCACCCTAGAAGCAAATGGAGTTTTTCTTAGTCTTTTTTTATTTGCTTCATCTTCTTTCCTTTTAGAAGATATGGCCATAGCCAGAAATGATTGGCAAGATAGAATTCATATAGCCAACACCCCCTGGTGGGAATAAGGCTTGCTATCTTGTTGCTTCACCTTCTTTCCGTTCTATATCTACACACATACAATTCATAAATGCGTTTACCTTGTTGACCAGATAAATTGTCCAAAGCTTCTTATCTCCTTAAGTTCATTAGTTTTCATTTGTGTTTTTAATAAGTGAAATAAGAGGACTGACTTTTTGTTTTTTTTTTTAGAGGCCATTCTTACTATTATGGCTTTGTTGAAACCTAACATCATAGTCTAATATTTTGCTTGGTTTTTATGGATCCATAGGAGAGAGATAAGAATCACATGGAATCTGATATCACTTTTTTTTTTGTAGTTAGAAGGATAGTTTTTCTTCCTCCTCCTTAAATTCTGGGAGAGTGATTGAGAGAGGAATTGTGAATGTTCCAAATTGTGTGTTGATCTAAGGCTATATATTTGTGTGGCTTTAAGGTTGTAATGCAAAGGTAACATGATTCTCTCTTTTTGGCTGCCCATAGGCTACAGAAGTTTTAACTTCCATTGTTTTCCTCCTCCATTTCCCAAGTTCTAATCATGCCTACTTTATGAAAAGTTTCCAATGATGTTAACAAAATAACTTTTTGAAATCTGCTTAGTTTGTAGCTTAATTTGTTTGTTCCCCTTTTTTATGCAAGTGAATGTGACAGAGCCTGTTTTTTTCAGTTAGTTTGTTTATTTGTTCCTGTTCTTATTGCATAGGCGCTTTGTTATGTTTTAATATTATAGCTCGATGCTCCACTTGGTTTTGTTGGAAACAAAGGAGAAATGAGACAATCAAATTTAATCTAACGTCATTTAGTCTTGCTTTGAAGGTTACTTTCCCTTTCTTTTCTTTTTTCTTTTTTTCCTTTCGGGGAGGGGAGGGAGTTATTTGTTGTATCCTATGCGATTCGTGATTTTCTCCTTCTGGCTGCCCATGAAATGTAAGAGCAAAAATTTAATAGGATATTTGTTGGCTAAAACCTCAAATAGAAAATAAGGTAAAAAGAAAAAAGTAGAAATCATTTGTTTGGTGAAATTTTGCTACTGGTGCCACTAACACTAAGTTTCTACTTTCTCCCAAGTAGGTAACCTAAACCTTCTATCTATTGGTTGGGTCCTCACTGCTCAGTATAACATTTTCATTTGATTATAATGTTTTTCTGGAAAATATGGAACAAGAGGCTTCGCTTTGCTATCTCCTTCCAATTGTCTTCTTTCTTTCTTTTCTGGAAGTAGAAGGCAGGGCAATGGATGCGGAGGACGTTTTTTCTTCCCCTAGACTTGCTTTCTAGAAGTTCTCTGATTTTTATTAGTCATGAATGCATGAACATGTTTGTAGCAAAGACATAAAATTTGTCACGTTCTAGTATATGTGTAATCTGGTTAATTTAGGGTCTTTACTTTGTCATGGAAGTGATTCCAAAATGTTTAGCATTATTTATATCAATTTCCATTTTTGAATTATTACATTAAGTCTAGAAAGTTTGGTATTTGTGCTTTTACATGTTATTTAATTATTTTATGAACAGAATTGAAACAAGCCGAGGGATTGAAGGTTTACTTGAGTAAGGTAATGTTTGTTATGCAAGATATAAATCGAAAAATGTAAAATATAAAAAGTATTTCAGACATTTGTTATTTTCAATATGTTTGTTAAATTTATTTAACGATATTTAAAAAAAAAGTCACATTATTTTTTATTTAAGTTTTTTCAGATATGTTTATCTCTTCTCTTTTCAAGATAAATATATATTGGTTCTTATAGATAAAAAAAAAATAACGTTTGTATTTTTTAATATATTTAAAAAAATTTAATAAATAATTTAATAAAAATTTTAAAATATTTTTCAGTTTTATTTTAAAAATATCTTAATTTAAAAAATATTTAAATATTATTTTGATACAAATTTATTTTACTTATTTTAATAAATATTATATCTTGGAGAATTTAGTCGAGTAAAAAGAAAAACTATAAAAAAGACGCCTGAGGTGGCCGTTTGAAGGAATCATCAGCTATGGCCCTATGGGTGATGGGTGATGGCTTCCTGACAAAGAGAATGATGAATATTAAAAATTATAAAAAAGACTTGAGGTTGCCGGTCAACTATGGGTGATGACAGATATAATTAAATATTTTTAATTATTTTAATTCAACTTTGTTAATGTTTAATTGACCTAATTTGTGATGAAAGGAATATCCATGTCAAAAAATTAAACGATAAAAAATTCTGGAGCAATTTTTAAATCACAAAAACAAAAATATTATATAAATAACACAAATCATATAAATATAATTTCGGCCATCATGTCAAGAGTATAAATATAATTTCTCTCTAATATTTTACATATAAAAATTAAAATCCTATTTTTTGGGGTATTTTTGGATTATTTTTAATTTTTAAAATAATAAAAATATATTTATTTTTATATTTTTAAAAGCATATTTTTAAAAATAAAAAAATTATAAATAAAATTAAAATAACAAAAAGTTATTTTATCTGTTTGATCACAATCAAGTTTAAAATTTTTAAAATACAGAAAATATTATAAATAAAAAGGATGTGTTTTCAGTAATTTTAAAATATAGTCAAAATATAAAATTAAAAATAAATTTTAAAATTAAAATTAAGAAGTAAAGTATAAATAAAATATTCCCTAAAGTTTGCATAACTCTCACCTGTTACAAAATTAATGCAATCTAACCATATTCATGTGTTTGGAAGCAGTCCACATCATTCATAATCATAATCATAATCACAGAAACATTGGTTATACTCAATTTATCTGTAGATTATTATCCAAATCGAGACATTTAGAAAGTGGAGCGGAAGATGAGGAGCCCTATAAGACTGGAAGGAGAAGACGGTCATTGCTGGATGAGCACAATGAAAAGATCAAAACCATCTCTCCGGCAGAGTCATTACTCTCTGTCTTTGCTTATATCTGCGTTTCTTCTATCCTGCTTTGTCTTAATTTCCCACGAAGAACAGGTAATTGGGTACGGATATAGAGTCACTAGGATTGGCACCGATTCTTCTAAGAAGTCACTCACCGCTGATCTTCAGCTTATCAAGAAATCATCGCTTTTCGGACCAGATGTCCAGAAGCTCAAGCTAACAGCAAGGTAAAAATACTTATCGGGAGAAAAATTTTCGGATTGGGGTTTGATCGTTATGATTTTGATTGATTGATGGACTTGGTCAAAGTCCCAGTTTATTAGTCACCAAAGCCCAGCAGTCCTGTTGATTAACTTTCAAATTTCAACTCGTAATCGATCTATTTTATTTTGAGTAGTCATTGGCTATATATATTTGTGTTTGGTTGGTTAATTATCTTTATTCGATTGATTTTTATGAATACTATTATGTTAATGGTCGATTAGCTGATGCAACGCCAGGCTTTTTGGGATGTTACAGTCTGGAAAGTAGCGATCGGCTGAGGATCAGGATAACGGATGCAGAGAAACAGAGATGGGAGGTCCCGCAGAGGATCCTACCCCGCCCGCCGCCTCCGCCGCTGCCGACTCATGAAGAGCCGCTGGAGTCAAACCACTTCGTCCTTTCCGACACTTCCAACTCAGACCTCATTTTCACTGTCCACAACACCAGACCCTTCGGCTTCACCGTCGCCCGCCGCTCCTCCGGCGACACCCTTTTCGACGGCTCGCCGGAGGGTTCCGATTCGGGCACGTTTCTGGTCTTCAAGGACCAGTACCTCCAGCTCTCGTCCTCCCTGCCGGCGGCACGCTCGTCCCTCTACGGCCTCGGCGAGCACACAAAGAGTTCCTTCAAGCTGACCCACAACCAGACACTCACCCTCTGGAACGCCGACACCGGCAGCAACAATCTTGACCTCAATTTATATGGGTCCCACCCGTTCTACATGGATATCAGGTCGTCGGATCCCGGCGGAAGAGTGGCGGCGGGAACCACCCATGGCGTGCTGCTGCTCAACAGCAATGGTATGGACGTGGTGTATACCGGTGACAGGATTACTTATAAGGTGATTGGGGGTGTTATTGATCTATATTTCTTTGCTGGGCCTACGCCGATGATGGTGATGGAGCAGTACACGGAGCTCATCGGCCGGCCGGCCCCGATGCCGTACTGGTCTTTTGGTATGTATTGGAATATGTCTCACCATTATTTATCCTTTGCTGGAAAGTTTTATTTAGTATGTTATCATGCTTGCTTGCTGGTTATGTTTTGGGGTTAATTACATCAATAATCACTCAATTTTGTATTCTGTTACTATTTAGTCATTGAACTTTAAAATGTTATTCATTAATTACTGATATTTTAAATTTATTTTTACTTAATTACTGAATTTTAAAATATTATCTGTTAATCACTAATATTTTAAAATTATTTTTCATCCGTCACTCATAAACTTAAAGTTTAGTGACTAACGAGTGACAGGTGAGAAACGATTTTGAAATATTAATGACTAGCAAGTAACATTTTAATGTTCAGTGACTAAATAGTAATAGTTTTAAAATATTAGTGATCAACAGATAACATTTCAAAATTTAGTGACCAAACAGTAACAGAATGTAAAGTTAAGTGATTATTAGTGTAATTAATCATATGTTTGGAGAAGATAAAGCAATAAAAAGTAATAGAAAGTACTTTTTCTCGTTTGTGGAAAGATGCGCAACATATATATAAAAAATATTTTTTTAAAAGTATCGAAGATAAATAATAAGACAACTGTCACCCATTTTCTTTCCATCCATTCTCCCCCTGGAAATGGTGTTTTGGTGTAGATGAGAAGGAAAGTATTAGGTAGAGCGTGCATAATTTGGCGTTAATCTGTTTTTTGGACGAACAGTTTCTATGGTTTACGACAATGATGATTACTGTACTGCAGGTAATTGAGTGGTAATTGGGTGTTGAAATTCATCAATAGTCATAATTGGGCTTCCAAATTAATCCTCGTATTACTATAACTTAAAATCTTTATTTTACAGGATTTCACCAGTGTAGATGGGGATACAAAAATGTTTCTGATGTTGAGGGGGTAGTTTCTGGCTACGCCAAAGCTGGAATTCCTCTAGAGGTTATGTGGACAGATATTGATTACATGGATGCTTATAAGGATTTTACACTTGATCCTATTAACTTCCCCCTTGACCAGATGAAAAATTTTGTCCATACACTTCAGGAAAATGGTCAGAAATATGTGCTCATCTTGGACCCTGGTAACTTGTTCAATTATTTATTCCTTTTCTCCACTCTCAATATGCTATATGATATGGCCATCGGTTCCTAGAAAATTCATGAATCATGATGCCTGCACTGCAGGGATCAGCATAAACAATACGTATGAAACCTACATAAGAGGGATGCGAGCTGACATCTTCATCAAACGTGATGGTGTGCCTTATCGCGGGGAGGTTTGGCCTGGACCAGTCTACTTCCCAGATTTTCTAAATCCAGCTGGTCGAATCTTTTGGGCTGATGAGATCGATAGATTTCGAAATCTTCTCCCTTTTGATGGCCTATGGCTTGACATGAATGAGTTATCAAATTTTATTTCTTCTTCCCCAACTCCATCCTCAACACTTGATGATCCTCCCTATAAGATCAACAATTCTGGGGCACAACAGCCTATAAATGAAAGGACTGTTCCAGCGAGCTCTCTACACTTTTCTAACATCACAGAGTACAATGCCCACAACTTATATGGGTTCTTGGAATCCATGTCTACGAATCAGGCCTTGGTGAATATAACTCGTCAGAGGCCTTTTTTACTAGCTAGGTCAACATTTGTGGGCTCGGGCAAGTACACTGCACATTGGACCGGAGACAATGCTGCCACATGGAGTGACTTGGCATACTCAATACCGAGCATCTTGAATTTTGGACTGTTTGGGATTCCAATGGTTGGAGCAGATATATGCGGTTTCTCTGGCAGTACAACTGAAGAGCTCTGCCAACGTTGGATTCAGGTAAAATTTCTTTCTAGTTCCGAATGATACTTGTGTTGCAATGCACGGTGAATTGAGTTTCTTTCACTATACTACAATACAAAGGTGGATTGTTTGTTCATTATGCAGCATTAGAATTTCCATTCTTGGGGCAATTTTCACTTATGAGTTTCTACTCTTTGACCCACCTGGAGTGGGTGTTGGGTGGTGCATTCAATCTTCTTGTTCTATTTCTTGTGATACTGTCTATATATTTATGCGTATATTTGTCTCTCTATTTTATTTTTCGGAGTGATACCATGTTAATTTTTTCTTCTTTCATCTCTAGACACCAAGTGGAGTTTTGTTATCCTTATAGGTTTGCCTGATGCCACCATCTGGTACTGAAATGTAGCTTGTGTGTAATTCCTACAAAAATTGCCGGCATAGTTTATGTCATAATTTTGATGACGCAGCTAGGGGCCTTTTATCCCTTCGCAAGAGATCACTCATCGAAGAATACCAACCGTCAAGAGCTCTATCTATGGGATTCAGTCGCTGCGACAGCAAGGAAGGTTCTTGGGCTGCGCTACCTTCTACTGCCCTACTTTTACATGCTGATGTACGAGGCACATACAAAAGGAACCCCCATTGCACGGCCCCTTTTCTTTTCGTTCCCTCAAGACACAAAAATTTACGACATAAACTCACAGTTCCTAATCGGTAAAGGAGTAATGGTCTCACCAGCGTTGATGCCAGGAACTGTCTCTGTCAATGCATACTTCCCGGCTGGAAACTGGTTTGACCTTTTCAACTATTCAAATTTTGTGAGTGTAAATCCGGGCAAATATGTCTCTCTCAGTACGCCATCTGATCATGTAAACGTACATCTCCGTGGAGGCAATATATTGGCCATGCAAGGCTCGGCAATGACAACGCGAGCAGCTCGAAAGACACCATTCAAGCTCTTGGTGGCAGTCAGCAGCAGCGAAAACAGCACCGGAGAAGTGTTCCTGGACGATGGCGAGGAAGTTGAGATGGGAAAGGAAGGAGGGAGGTGGACTTTGGTGAGATTTAATGGCAGAGTTGCAGGGAAGATGGTGAAAGTTGAATCTCAAGTTGTAAATGGAGATTTTGCTCAGAGTCAGAAGTGGATCATAGGAAAAGTAACATTTGTAGGGCTGGAGAAATTTAGAGAATTCAAAGGCTACAAGTTGAGAGCAAAAATGCTTGGAAACTCTAGCATGTCGACGAGGTTTGATCGAGGTGGCCAGTTTGCTACAATGGAGATGTCTGGGATGTCAGTGCTAATCGGAGAGCAGTTTGAGCTATCGCTGAATTTTGGTTAGTAACCGATGAATTGATGAAAGGTGAGCAAATCGCCAGCCAATGATAAATGTAACTGTAATATTGTAACATTTGAGATTCTCACTCAAAGCCGCAAGGGACTCACTCTCGGCTCTCCCCATAAAACTCATATGCTTTATATTATAATTTGGGTTGAATAAAATGAAATTGAAGTATGTTGCCACAACAATCATCACTATCTTTAAGAATAATAATAGATTATTATATTTTTTTCTTTGTGCATGAGTTTCTTTTTTTCTTTTCTCCGTATCTCCATTCTAGTGATTGATGGACTTTCATCATTGTCAAGTACTTGTTACTCAATTTATTTATATATTTAAAAATATTTTGTAAAAATAATTCACTCCCACAAATTATTTTATGATCACCACCAAGTTTTATTCCCTTTATGTAGGTGTCTTAGACCTAATTTAATAGGATCAAGTGTACAATCCTTATAAGCATCCATGTAATCAGTATCTGTCCACATAACCTCTAGAGGAATTCCAGCTTTAGCGTAGCTAGAAACTACCCCCTCAACCTCAGAAACATTTTTGTATCCCCATCTACACTGGTGAAATCCTGTAAGATAAAGATCTTAAGTCATCATAATACAAGGCAGCGCCGACTTAAGGCATAGGTCTATGGCTATGGCCGGCGATGGCGTGAGAGAGAGAGAGAGAGAGAGAGCGCACAACACCGGCGCCGCTCCACTGGCCCGTTGACACCGATCGTCGGATGCCAGCCCCTTCCCTTCCCTTACCCGCTGCGGCAATAAATGTGGGTGATGTGTGACATTTTGACTTTTAGGTAACATAGAAGTGAAAGAGAGAGAGAGAGAATTAAAAATTGAAGAAAGAAGAGAATATGAGGCTCATGCTCACGGCTCACGTGCTGGCTGTTGCTGACATAGCTATTATTCTAGCTTTCAATTCTAAGTTTACAGAATGTAGTTATCACTTATGAGATGAGATTTGAGTACCGACAAAAAATTAATAACCGTTGAAATTGAAACGGGAATCGTCATCCCGTAGAGCGAGAGTATAAAATGACTTGAGTGAGTTTCAATTCAACCCCACCCCCTTCTTTCTGTGTATACAATTTCTCTAATTTTTTGTAAATTATATTTTGCTACAACCTATAGAATATTGGCAAAGTGATAATTGGCTTTATTTTTGTATTTCTCTTTCTGTTATTTTTATCTTAATATTATGATTAATTTTTAATGGTATATATTTTGATTATTTTTTTTACAAGTAATAATATTAAGTTTTATTACTATTTCATCATAAAGTATATTTAAAATAGCATGGTAAGATACTACCCTTTCTACTTCCTTGCATTTTTAAAAATTATTTTTATTTTAAAAAAAATAATATTAAAGGGTTTAAATTAATTATTGTTTGAATGAAAATGTCCGGTAGAAAATATGATTCTAGATTTGAAAAACGTAAGAAAAAAAAGAAAGGTGAAAAAATTAATTCAATCCTCAAAGGGTGCATTTGATAGATTTGTTAGAATAACGAAATAAAGATTTAAATGAAAAATTAGATGAAAATTGTGAATAAATTTTTGAGGATAACAATTTAAATTCATCAAAAAATTGTGAAGATTATGATGAAAATTTAGAAAAATATGTTTTAATTGACAAGGATGAAAATGAAACCACTATTAAAAATATTTATGATCCCACACAATGAAAAAATTTACACTCAATATTAATTGACTTATTAGTTAAGAAATGTCTAATTAGATATGTTTTAGATTTATCAAGAGATCAAAATTCTATAGACTTTTCTACAATTCATTACATTCAAAATTTACCAAATGGAGAAAAATATGATAGAAAATAATTAGTATATTTAAAAGAATTAGATAAAATATTTTGTTACTGTTGTAAATTATTTAGTTTGAAATCAAATATAGGTCAATTAGCAAATAAAATGTGTGGAAATTGAAAAAATCTTAGTACTAAACTTAAAAGTTACGAAACAAGTAATGAACATGTTATAAATGTGAACATTTTGGTTGATACTGAAATGAGAGTAGTTAAAAATTAAAAACCTTATCAACATTTACAAGAGAAAACAAATAAAGATAAAAAGCATTTAAATAATGTACTAATAAGAATTATTGATATTGTAAAAAATCTTTCAAAAAATAATTTGGCATTTCATGGTACAAATGAAAAGATTTATCAAGATAATAATGAAATTTTTTTGAGTTTAATTGAAATGATTACTGAGTTTAATCAAATAATGCAAGAACACCATAGACTCATACAAAATAGAGAAATTCATAGTCATTACCTCGGCCATAATATACAAAATGAGTTGATAAATATTTTAATATTAGAAATAAGAAATATCATTATTAAAAAAAATCAAAGAATTAAAATATTTTTCAGTTATACTTGATTGTATCCCAGATACAAGTCATCAAGAATAAATGTCTTTTATATTAAGATGTGTAGATATTTCAACAACTCCAATAAAAATAGTAGAGTATTTTATAGATTTTTTAAAGGTGGATGATACATCTGGTCAAAGTATTTTTAATGTACTCACAAATAAAATAAAAAATCTTGAACTTGATATAAATAATGTGAGAGAACAAAGACATAATAATAGATCTAATATGAAAGGTAAACAACAAAGTGTACAAAAAAGATTATTAAATATAAATTCTAAACCATTTTACACCATGTGATTGTCATAGTCTTAATTTAGTTCTTTGTGATATGACTAATTCATGTGGTGATGCTATGACATTTTTTGGAGTCACACAACGCACATACATATCATTTTCTTCTTCTAAATTTTTTTTTTTTTTTACAAAATCATGTTTTATATTTGACACTTAAACTATTATCACAAACACGTAGGAAAAGTCGTATTGAAAGTGTTAAAGCAATAAATTTTCAAGCTCCGCAAATAGGAGATGTTTTTTATATCAATTAGTAAAAACTAGTGAAAATTCTAAAATAAAAAGTGAAGCTATTTCTTTAGCAACACATGATATTGATAATTTTGAATTTTTTTGTTAGATGTGATTATTTGGTACAATATGTTGTTTGTTGTTAATATCGTTAGTAAATATTTACAAAATAAAGATATGGGCATTGCTATTGCAATTGATCACTTGAAAGACCTTATTTCTTTTTTTAAAAACTATAGAGAAACTGGTTTTAAATCTTCTATGATTTCTGTTAAAGAGATTGTAGAGCAAAAAAATATAAAACCAAAGTTTCGTGAAAAATGTACAATAAGAAGAAAGAAACAATTTGACAAGAATAAAAATGAGAAGATGAAATTATCTAGTGAATAATCTTTTAGAATTAATTACTATACATATTTAGTTGATCATGTTATTTCCTTTCTTTGAAATAGATTTGAACAATTTAAAATTTATGAAGATAATTTTAGTTTTCTTTCTAATATAGAAAAATTAAAATTGTTTGATGATGATAATTTTAAGATAAATTGTTTAAATCTTGAAAATTTTTTAAAACATAATATGCTATCTAATATTGATGGTTTATATTTATTTTCAGAATTAAAAGTTTTAAAAGAAATTATAACTATAGAAATTAAAACATCACTTACGATACTAAATTTTATAAAAAAAGGTAAATTCTTTTTGAAATGTATAAATAACTTATAGAATATTGTGAATCATTCATGTTAGCAGAAAGAAGTTTTTTTAAATTAAAATTAATAAAATCTTATTTATGTTAAATTATGCCATAAGAAAGATTAAGTAATTTGATTATATTGTCAATTGAAAAAGATTTACTTTCTAAATTAGAATATAAAAATTTAATTAATAATTTTACATATCGAAATGTAAGAAAAATAAATTTTAATCATTTTTATAATTTTTTAAAGTACCACTAAATTAGTTATCGACTAGGCCATATACATGAGCAGGCGCTGACACAAGGATTAATTTGGAAGTCCATTTATGACTATTGAGGAATTCCAACAGCCAATTACCAAATAATTACTTGCAATACAGTAATCATCATTATTGTAAACCTTTGAAGGTGTTCGTCCAAATAACAAATTAACGCCAAATGACACACGCTTTACCTAATGCTTTCCTTCTAATCTACTCCAAAACACCATTTCCTAGGTCAAAATGGATGGAAAGAAAATGGGTAGATAGCTGTCTTATTATTTATGTTCGATACTTTTGTAAAGTTTGTTAGTTTAAGGAGGAGTGAATTAAGCTTTTTTATTATTTTAAAAAAATAAATAACTTAAAGTAGTAAATAAATAAAACAAACCAGCACACATAATATATAGTGACTCGACTATATCTACTTTATTATCTTGACTTCTCGTTAAGGATTTTATCCAATCAAATTTATTTGGATAGTCTTTAAAACATGTTTAACTACAAACATTTACAGTCAATGGTTTTTTCAAATAAGATCAATCATAACTAATGCCTTTTACATGATCAATCTCAAACTTTACAAGATCACAATAAAAATGTGAGTGAAGAATACAAGAGAAGGTATAAGTTGAACATATTACAAACACTTTCATTTGATTTACAAAGAGATAGGAGGATTAGCTAAAAATGAAAGCTTAATCTTTATTTTCTTTGATGAATGTAAGCAGTAAGACTCTTTTTGAAATCTTTTTGAACTCTATAGTAGTATTCAAGTGATCAGTTTTATTTTCTTTTTACACTTCAACTCCTTATATAACATTTTGTCATTCAATGCATTTACTGAATTGTTCATCAAAATGAGAGAATATTCTTTATATTTTAACTGTTACTTTTTGACTCTATAACATCTAAAAATTCAATTAAAAACATCAAAATCTACGTGCAATATGTCTAAGAAGCATTTAATATTCTAAAAATTAAAGACAATTCACATTTAATGCTTCACAGCGACTATATTTTTCAAATTTTAGCAGATGTTACCCGAGTACAAATGAGTGTTTAATATACTAAGTTTGATCTTTACTTGAGTATATATATTTTGTAGTTGACTATTGTTATGGCTTAGTTGAGTACAAATTATATTTTACTCGAACAAATTTTTAACATAGAAAATTTCAATACATATTCGATTAGAATATTCTATTTACTCGAGTACACAAATATCTATACTCAATTATAAATTTTAGTATTCGATTAATTTTATGATCCAAAGACTTGTCATATTTTTGAAAAATATTTACTCGATTACAAAATCTATTTGCTATAATGTAAATGAATCAATATTTGATTATAAAAATTAAATACTTGATTAATTTTATATTGTCATAAACTTATATTATTTACTTGAATAAAAATGTATATTTAGTTGAGTACACATTAGATCTTTACTGGAATGTATTAAGATTTGTAATCGATTGCCTTTTGAATAGTTTATGTTTACTCGATTATAGACTAAATGCACTCGATTATAAAAACATGCTTACTTTGAATTCATCTTTAAGACTTTTTTGACACAAAAATTACTCAAGTATATAAATACTTTTACTCAAATACAAGAATTGAATCACACAATTACTCCAGTATATGAAACTTATTACTCAATCATAAGAATTTATAATCTAACTTGATTTAAGGATATTACTTTATTACTCGATTAACATAGATGACACTCGATTAGAAACTTTGACTTTTTAAATTAATATATATATATATCTGTCGACATTCAGATTTAGCCGACTGTGATTCGTAGGCCCGCAGTGAATGAATAAACCCAAATGCAAAGAGGAAGAATAAAATAGAAAAGACACAAGGAATTTTTACGTGATTCAGCCAAAATAGTGCCTACTCCACGACTGTACTCTAGGTATTCTGGCAGAGTGACGGTATATGATTATTCTTATTGTCCCTCTTTAATGATATTTTTGACCCCTATTTTTAACGAGGGGTCTTTACAATTGCATAAGATATAAAAATACAAATATAGTATAATAGGGGACAAGCAGTGCTTATCATCTGCGTAAAAGTGAGAGTGGGATCCTCATTACGAGAGATATGACTTGCCTAAGATAAAGTGAGTAGGTCCTTGCTTCCGACTGTTCAGCAGCTTTGTTGTCTATGCGAGCTGAAGAATTTAGACCAGCAAGCTGAACGGTTAGGTCAGCGAGCTAGAAGCATTGTTGGGAGCTCGTTGGCTATTTCGCTAAGAGCCCGCTGGGAGGTCTCTTGATTCTGTGATATCAGCTCGAATTTCAGCAGTATATGAGCTTGCCTTGGCGAGCTCGCTTAGGCTTTCTGGGTTTTAGGCGATTAACCCGGCCTACTAGACTGGGTCTAGCCCATAAGAAGTGGTGCGGAAAATACGTATAACAATATCTTACTTGATTATTTTTACAAACATTTTTAATCTTAACACACAATTTTAGTCATCATCATTTACTAGAATTTTTTTATTTCCTCATCAAATCAAAACGTTAATAGCTTAATAGATTACTCAATCATTTATCCTTTTTTGATTGATGAGCTCATTTTCTACGATGACAAAACACGACAAATTTTTAATTTGATTGACAAACAGTGAACGCTTTTGATTTTTTCATTTGATTTTTAATTTGATTGATGAATAACTTAAGAGTTCTTCATCAAATTCTCTCTTATTTATTTATTGAACGTGTTACCTCTTCTCCCTCTTTTTGTCATAAACAAAAGAAGCTCCCCTAAAAATAGATGTTGCATATGAAGGCTCCCCTTAATTTAATGAACTTTTTAGCTAGTTGATTGTTTCCTTTTAAATATTGAGAAAGATCATAAGCCAGTTTGAAAGGTAGGCAATTTCATTAAATTTGAACTTTCATTGATCAAGTACATTTAAAATGTTTGTTTACACTCATCAAAACAAAACTCAAGAATCAATTACATTGAAAATCCTATTCGGAGGATCATCTTTGCCTCCTCCTCCTTCCAGTGTAGTTTTTGACAATTTATGGGCAGCGGTCTTGATTCTTCCAGATGTCTTCATGGCTGCCTTTTGATTTCAGTTATATTATCTTCCATCATTTGTTGTCTTTCCTGAAGCTTGTCAATTCTTTTTAGAGAGTAATGGCTGTGCCGGAGAGATGGTTTTTGATCTTTTCATTGTGCTCATCCTGCAATGATCGTCTTCTCCTTCCATTCTTATAGTGCTCTTCATCTTCCGCTCCACTTTCTAAGTGTTGATTTAATGATTTCGATTTGGACAATCCCCCATAGATAAATTGACTATTATTGATGTAGAGCTGGCTCGACTATGACGTCATCTAAGCGACTACCTAAGATCTTGAGTTTACGAGGACTTCAAAATTTTGTAATTTATATATATTTTATTTTTTAATAATAAATATTTTATTAAAAAAATTGAACTCAAAATAAAATTCAACTTTCAATCCAAATTTCACATGGATAAATGGACACTTAGTCCAACAATTAATTTATAATGTTTTATCTTCCTCATTTTTTCTTCTCAATTTTTACATTTTCTCTTCCCATTATTTCTAATTTTCTCTTCTTAATTTTTCTCATTTATTCTCGAATGTCCCGTAAACTTTAAGACAATAAATTTATTTTTGATTATAAATCTTTCAATCAAAAGTAATAACAATTATCATATACTCTTATTCTTCTTGATTTTTTTTCCTTCAATTTTTGATATTTTTTCGTAATTGACGAGTTATCCATAAAGACTATCACTATAAAGTAAGTTTATCTTATTTACTTCTTATTATTTTACTTCGTATTTCAGTGAAAACTATAAGGTGAAGATTGTAATAAGTTTTTTGACTTGTTTTAATCTCTTAAATATTATATTTTAGTTAAAAATTAATTATAATTAAGAGATTATCATATTTTGTATTTGATTAAATTTTTATTTTTTTAATTCAATAAAATGATGAATTTTTTTATAGAAATATGTATTATTTATTTTTTACAAAAAAAATTAATACTTTTAAAAAGATTCCCATAAACTTTTTCCTCTAAAATTTCTAAATTGGTTGAGCCCACTCGGAGCTGATGGTCCCTCCCTATCGGCCACCACAAGTCCTTTTTTTTTTTTTAAATTTTTAATGTTAATTCTCTTTGTCAGAACCCATCGCTCATAGCTGATGATTCCTTCCAACGGCCACCTCAAGCTTTTTTTTTTTTTATTATTTATAATTTTTAATTAATGTTAATATGGGTTAATTTTATTTTAATTATCTTAATTTATAATTAATTAGTTTAATTTAGTCTAATTAATATTCTTTGTGATGGAAAATATGCCTATACAAAAAATTTAAATTACAAAAACCTTTAAAGTCTTTTTTAAATTATAAAATAATTTCTATACTAATATTCTAATTTACGAAGAATCCTAATGTAATTTATCTAATATTACACTCTACTTTCTCCCCTTTAATCAAAATATTTGTTTTGTCTTTACACGCATGCGCATGTTGTCATCTTAATAATTTTGAAAAAGTTCTACTACAGGACTAGAAAATCGCACCAAAATGCTTACATAATAGGGTTGAAAAGACCAAAATATCTTCGCCCACAATACAATTTTTCAAGGGATGCCGCTACCTAGTCTTCGCTTCTCTCCTCTCTCTCTTCTTTCATAGCCACACGACTGTTGACCGCCGACACTGTTGCCTCACCTCGCCGCCATCGCATCGGCGTCTCGCCTCGCTGATTTTCGGATGTAGCGACAGCCAATGAGACGATGGCTTTTAGTTGACGATGCGATGGTGGCGAGGCGAGTTAGCAGTGTCGGTGGTCGGTGATCGCACAGCCACGAAAGAAGGGAGATAGGAGAGAGGTGAAGGTTGGGCGAGGGTATTGGGGTGTTTTTGAACCCATCCGGTAAGCCTATCTATAAACTTGTCGGGTAAAGTAAAATAATCCATTTTAAAAATATTTGTAAAGAAAATATTTGCAATAAAAAAAAAAATAAAGAAAGAAGGACTGAACAAGAATCAACTTCATACATCTTATTAATTTAAAATAAAACTAAATATAACATTTTTTTTAAAGTGCTAATCAGGAAATAATTTAATATTTTTTATGATTTTTGTAATTTTATCAAATTCTTTTAATTTTGACAATTAAATTTAGATTATTTCAATTTAGTGATAAATAAAATTACACTCAATTGAATCGATTTAAACTTAATTATTAAATTTTAACTTATTAGATAAAATTATAAATTTATAAAAAATATTAAATTATTTTCATAATTAATTATTTTTTAAATCATGATTTTAAACAACCTAAAAAGGTGATGATCAGATTACTACTGTATAACTCAAAAATATGAATTTAATTTATAGAAATAATCTATTTAAATAAATATTTTACATAAATAGAAGTTACAGCCCTCCCTTGCTTAACAATGTGAAGATTCCCATGCGATAATTATATTCTTATAATAAATAAAAGGGTATATTTTATATAATACTCGTAAGACAATAGTTGGTAACCAGACGAAGTGACCGACTGTTCCAACTCTCGTCCAAAGAAATCAAAAACTTATAATATTTTATGCTGATATTTTTCATTGATAAATATTAAGGAATTTGCTAGTTGTCCCCTGAATTTTTTAAAATTATTTTAAAATTTGTTACTTTTGCAAGGCTGTTTACCCACCCATTGTTCCCCTCCTCCCCCCAACCGTCGCCTTATCTGCCCACCGCTGCATTTGCCCTTGTTGTTGCCGACATCTCCTTCACCCATTGCTCTCATCGGCTTCCTCTTCATCTCCTCTCTGCCTATTCTCTCTCTCCCTTACTTAGACTCACTCCCTTTGATGTTGTTAGTGTGTCCTCAATCTATTGCTGTTGTTGACATCTCTTTCCCTCTTTATTGCCACCATCGTCTCCTCCCCCGTTGCTGCCGACGGCGTCTCCTTTACTCATTGCTATCGTCGGCGTCTCCTCCACCAATGCCTCGCCTACTCTCTGTTTCTCTCATCATACTCGAACCAACCCCCTTTGCAAGTTTGCTTAATGTGATTTTTAATTTTAATTATTACTTTTATTTTTTAAATTAAAAATATAAGCACCAAAAACATATTTCTATAATGTTAATAATGAGGGCTATACTTAAGTAGAGAATAAGATACTTTTGACTTGTATACAAAAATTAGATTTCTATGATATTTTAATTTGGATCATCTAAATTTAAATACAAGACAACCTAAAAAAACATCTTTTGATTTTATTGGTAAAGTTCTTTGGAACGTTTTCAAAATAAACTACTGATTCCTTTGAGAATTGTTTCTAATGATATAACACAACTTGACACCTTCATCTTGGAGTTGGAAAGTTACATTCATCTTACTTACAAACACACATGTAGTACAACTACTATCACTCATTGTGCTTGTTTTAGATCATGGGTCATTCAAGTTTTATACTACATAATCAAATTCTCAAATTTTCCAATGTTCCACAGGTAGAAACTGTTCAAAATTTTCTCATGGAAGTCTAAAACAACTTAGGCTTAATTTAACACATCACATTTCAATTATATGGATAGAATTTTCTCATGGAAGATTAAGTTAACAATGCTCCTCTTATATTGTTTATTTATATACTTCCTTCCATAAATCTGTTTTTGTGATTGAGCTTGTCAAAACCAATTGGTAAGCTATTTTTTTGAGATATTTATATTGCTTATTGTCCATCCAAATATGTGACACTGGAGAATGGGAGGAGATGTTGGAGGAGGTGCACGCAGGATGACAACAAATGTCGGAGAACGAGAGCGTACCAAGGGACGCCGGAAGTGTAGGAGATGCAGTCACACGAAAGAGATATATATATTTATATATAAGAGCTCCGCCGTGTCCAGGGAAGCTATCAGCCGTCGTTCTTGACCAAGCACGTCAGATCCAGACCACTATTTGACCAAGTCGTTGGGCGTCGTTCTTGACTAGGTGCGTCACACCTATTGTATCCCTCGAGTTGCAAAAGAGACGGATTACACGCCCCTCCCCCTCCCCCCCAAATTTTAAGATTTTAAAACCCATTATACCCCTCATTTGTTACGAAGCAACGTGCTTGAAATGGTGCGCATTTGAGGCTAAACAAATTAATTGCATGTTAAAAGAAAATGAAAATATTTAAAGACCAAAATACCCTCACCATTAAAGAACAACCCATAAAACTATTCAAACCCTATTCTCTAAACCAGATCTCCTTCCTCGTAAAACCCGAGACAGTTGCCTTATGTCGTGATTGTTGTTATTGTCACCGTGATCATCGTGTGCTACTGAGACTTCCATGCGCAACTGACATCACTTCATGTCCATCGATAACAAGAGGTTTCATCCCGAGCCTCCTCTCATTTTGTGTATTTTTTTTTATATTATCCATTTAGATATAGTTTGGGATATGATTTAGAGTTGAAAATAAAGTTTATGATGAGATTTTGCGGAGCATTCATGGATGTGAAGATGACTGTTCGCGATGAAACTTGTACGATGAAACCCGCATCGGGTTTTATCATGAGACTTGTGATTTCGTGTTTCATCTCAGGTATCATCGCAAGAAGAAATTCGATTTACTTACTAATCCAATTGTTGTTTTTATATTATTTTTTTCTTTTTTTATAGATAGATGATCAACAGATGAGACGATTTATTTATGTTCACACTCACCAGGTAGTACCGCCTAGAATACGGGGTAATACTCACTATGAGATCAACCACTTTGGACCATTATGGGGCATTGAATAAATTCGTGCATGACCTACTAGGACATTTTTTACAAATCCTTATATCCCTCAATTTGATTGTACCACAATTGATCTATCAAGTTCTAATTAGAGAGGTGACATTTCCTGGTGCATGCCACAATAAAATATGGTTTGAGATTGATAGCATGCCATATACGTATGGGAAGCAAGAGTTCATCATAATTATTGGACTCTGATTAATAAATAAAGTTTTGAAACGAGACCCGTTGGCTTAAATAGTTTATGGGCGCGACTATTTCTACTACAACAACATATGGTGTCTGGGGATGACATTACAGTATAACTCAATAGCAGACATGATCTGTATGCAAAGGATATTCTCAAGTTGGGTTATATTGTTGTCGTCAACATGATATTACTGGGCCATGATGAGCGTGCAAATGTAGAGGATTTCTCGTGAATTATGATCAAGAATTTACAAGCATTTGAGGTGTTGTCTTGGGATACGTATATCTACAGTCAGATTCTACATTATCTTCGTCTGGCTATTAGCGATAGGAAGTTGACTGATGAGGTTGAAAATAAAGTCAACTTTTATAATTTTGTTTGGGCGTTTCAGGTATAATCAGTAATATGTTATTCTCTCTGTATTGTATTAGATTACATTATTGTCTATGATTTGTCTATACTAATTAATCGTTTGTTTTATTTTATTCCTTGTTATAAAACTTTAACCAACAATGAATTTTGTCTCCTTTACTATATTGAAAATAAAATTTTGTAACAATTTTATGTTATTTTTTTATTTTTTAGTTTTGAACTTTTTATTAAAAATTGTCTATTTTTATTTAGAGAGAGAAAAAAAAAACTAATGATTGATGCTTAATTTCTTAACCTAAAAATAAAAAACAATGTAAAATAGAATAAATCTAGTATTTGTATAAATATCACAAGAGATCAACTCAAACCCAAATTAATTAGAAATAATATATTATTAAAGCTTTCACGGAGAGTTTTCGTTATTTAAGAGCATTACATTGTTTTATTATCAATTTTTAACAACTTAAATAGTCCAAATTTAGAATAAGTGTAACAATATCAATTAAATAAAATTAAATCATAAATAATATAGTATTTAATGCTCTTGTTTTTCAAGTAGTTGATTATTAATAATTCTAAAAATTAAAAAATATATTTTGATCATTTAAAAGTTTAATACCTTATTTATAAATTAAAATATAATTTTTGATTTAAAATATTATATTATATATATAATATTAATTGCGGGTGGGTATTTGCGGTTCGAATTTTTCTCCAATGAATCAGATTTGATTGGGGTAGGTTGGGGCCAAGATCCACCGTGGCAGGTACTTTATAATATTAATTGCAAGACCGTCGGGCCTCGCAGGCGATGGGGCCCGGCAGAACCAGATTTACCCCAATATGCCACGGTACGGTTGAGGCTTTAAATATAATTTTTAAATTTATAGTTGGGGGTTAAAATCTGAAAATAAGACAAGTTTTAGGTAAGGAGTAAATAAAAACAAAAATTTGTGCCCTAGCCTGTCATACGAAGGCAGATTATCCACACATTTCGGCGAGTAATTTCTCTTTTCGCTGCTTGGCGACCGACGATCTCCGCGGCGACGCGATTGGGAACTTCGGCAGCGGGAAAGGTGAGCTGCCTTGTCTTCATTTCATTGGCTTATAATTCATGCTTTTCACATATAGACTGTGAAACTTTAAAGCTGATCCATATCTTGTAATTTCTGTTGTAATTTGTGCATTTGATTTTGGAGTGGGCGAAAAGTGGTATGATGTTTTTGCTGCGGTCCTCTTCGAATTTCTCTGTGGTTTGTTCCTATTATTGAAATTCGCCGCGGTTATTAATGTCGTTTTATTTCGGATTGGTATAAATTTCTTGCTATACTGGTTGGAGGACTTCGCGTGATTAGATTGGAATTGGTGAAAATTTTTTCAGACTCTTATTATATCTTGGCTCACAGGCGTTTCTATATTGAGGTGTATATTAGCGAAGTGGAATTGGTGAAAATTTATACCTCCTTTCCGCCAGTGAAGTGCAATTCTTTCCAGTTTCAGTTTGAGTTTCAGTTTCACAAACAGCGCTTTTCTCTCTTTGGACATCTTTGTCCACTCAAAATAATTTCTTTATATTAGACTCCCAATGAATGAAGTCTTCTGCATGCATCTTACCATGAAAATTATGCTCTTGCTAGCTTCAAGTCTACCACATTCAAGTTGGTCATGAACCATGGTATTCTGTGATGTGTTAACATCCTCATATTTATCATATTCGTCATTACCTCCATACGGCTGTCCACATTATATCTATGCAAGAGATGTGAAGGACGATGGAGTAAGTTATGCAAGTTAAAGTCACATTAAAAGTCAAATCCCTGTAATCTTAGGCATCCATCACATCAAAAGTCACATGCTAGTCACATAACTATTTATTGGAGTTAATAAGAATATACGAATATTAACTAAATCCTAATAACTTAAATGCTAACCATAAATAATTACAACTAGATACTGAGCGTTTATCCTACTATGTGGAGTTGGCAAAATACGAGCCATAAGTAGACAAATAAAATAACCATAAAAACACTAATAAATGAAAGAATATGCTCTTGCATCAATTTGTTATTCCTTTGCCCTAATGATGGATGAATTTGCTAAATGCATTCAAGAAAGGTGCCTTAGTGTATGCTATTTGTAGATAACATAATCATGGTGGATAAGATAAAAGAAGATGTGAACAATAAGCTCGAGATATGGATGAACACTTTATAATTCAAAAGGTAAGTTGAGCAAATCGACAATTGAATGTATGGAACTTAAGCTTAGTAAAATAGAAGTACGAATGATGTTATGGGGACGCTTGAAGATTAAGTAATTCTAAGGACGGTGGAGAAACGGGCTTCACCCGAAAGTTCGAAGCTTCGCCAAAATCTAGGTTAAAATTGTCGGAAAACAGCGAGGTAAGTTCGTTTTTTTGTTATATTCCTATAGAGGGGGAAAGTTTTGATATATTTAATCAATTGTTCAAAATGAGGGGGAGATTATTGGGGGTTCTTCTTATAGAATTAAGGCAGGATGGTTAAAATGGGGGAGTGCGTCTAGTTTTTATTCTATAGTAAAATCACATTAAAATTAAAAGAAAATTTTATTAGCTTTGTTATAGGGCATACACCATGAGTAGTAAATCACCAATTTGTGCAAAATATAAGCATAACAGAGATCAGGGTGTTACGATGGATGTGTGATCGTACCAGAAAAGATATAATTTATAAGAAGGTTATATTGTCATAAAGTTGGTGTGATGCTGTTACGAGCCTAGCGTTTGGCTAGGGTTTAGGAAGGAAATTGAGAAGAACGTGGGAAAGTAAGATCAGAAACAGAGAGAATTGAGGGAGAAGAGAGAACAACCAAGGGAGAGCTAGGAGAATTGAGAGAGAGAAATAGAATTCAAATATCATTCATAAGTTGCCATCCTTTAACTACTGCAACTTATTTGTAGGCTTACAATTGAAGGTGCTAATGGTTATAACAGAAATACAATGGAAAGGAAAACATGTAATATGTATGACTATTGTATGCTTTGGAATTCCTTGGGGTTGTGACGATCCCTCTTTATGAAAGGTTTCTTGTCCCCAAGAAACTTATTCCAACCAAGCCATTGTTTCTTCATCCAATACCCATCTTCACCATTTGGTTTGTCCTTTGCCTTTTCTTGTTATTATCTCCTATTTCCTTTTTCTTTTGCTTTCCCTTTTCTTTTTCCTCACCAGTAATAGTCCTATGACTTGCTGCAACACCAAGTCCAGCCATCCACCTCTTGCCTATTGCCATTGAAAATGGTTCCAATTGATCTGTCATTCCTGCAACCTTATCATTTCCAATTATAGAAAGGAATCCCAACTTCTCTTTAGGCCAAAATTGGATTTGACGCTGTAGCTCTCCAACAAATACCAAAGAATACAACGCTTGTCCAATATCCGAACTCTTGAACCATCTAGCAACAACCTCTTTTTCCATCATCTTTTGAACCGCATGGCTGTTCTCCTGTTTAGTCAACTTCAATTGTACGTACTCAGTCTCCCACTTCTTTCTTTGGTCCAAGTCCTCGTTGTAGGGCTGTTTTTCATCAGTGGCATGGAACCTATTGTCAAGCCCTTGAATTAGGGCTAGCAATTTCAGTTACTATAAAATGTAAGAACGAGGGAGAGAGATAGAAGCAGAGAGAGAAATAAGGAAAGAAAAAAGAGGGAAAAGGAGAATCAATAGAGAGATAGAGAGAGAGACTTTGATTATTCATTTTCAAGATATCCCTCAAAGTGCCGTAGGTCTGTCTTTTATAGGACCTTTAGCTACATCAACTACCTTCTAATCATCCAACGGCTTCAATTAGCCGCTTACAACATTTCTACTACCTCTTTATTTTCTCATTTAGACTCTTTTAACGTTTTACAATATTACACACTACTCCCTAGGGTCGTGACACCTATCTGCAACTCCATCCCCATCTTCCATTGCTACTTCATTAGCTTCGGTGTCAACTCCCTTAGAGCCATTGTAAATGTGTTCAGTATCAACTTCCTTTGTTATATGTGGTTCGTTACAAACTTGCGAGCCACTCTTACGATAACTTTCCGATGGCAATCTATCCTTTTTGCAAATGGCTTCTAGTGCTAATTCTTGCAGCCTCGCTTTCTTCACCGCTTGTTCCGCCCTAGTAGGGCAAGACATCTTCACAATAAGCCTTAGCGCATCGTCAAGACCAGTAATGAATCTTGATACAAAATAATTCTCTGTCAGGGCTGGCTGGGTGCTTCTCATTAGGGTTCTTAATTCCTCAAATTTGGCATGATAATCCGTCACCGATATCTTCTGTCTTAATTTGTTGAACTCCTCAGTCACAATAATCGTGTTCTTCTCCCCAAATCAGTCATGTAAATTTCCAGCAAAACCAGTCCACTTGATCTCCCCCTTCCTGGGCATTAGGGTATGATTGGGAGTGTGGTAAAATGATCCTCTTACTTGAAATTCCGGTTCCAAGGCCGGTAGTTCCTCTCTCTCTTGTAGTCCATAGGTCGTAGAGAGGATACAATGGTTGGGTAGAATTGGATTGGCTACTGCCCGAGGAGGAAAATCCGGTGATCATTGGACTTGAGGTAGCGAAGACAATATGTTGAACATGCCGTGGATCCGTTGGCCATGTTGCTCCATCGTCTTTCGATGCCTCTCCAAGTCTCTCTGCACTCTTTCTTGAGAGGCAGCTAGATCCCAACGCATGTTTGCTTTGTTGGTTGCACTATCCTCCCGGCTGTGGGTCATTGCCTCCTGCGTTACCTTAGATTCCCTAACTTTAGAATTCTACCTCTTAAAATGATCAACCACCTTAGAAAATCGATCTTCCATTGATTGTTGTTCTGTACAATCTTCCTTAATCTCTGATTTAGAAACAACTTCCAAAGTTCATTTATTGCTGAATAGCCTTCGATAATCACTTGATTTGAATTGCAACAATTAAGAATCGATCGACTTCCAGAGTCTCCTTCAAAATCGAATCGTACAACTGTTAATAACTACATGAATCGCCACTGAGACGAATCTTTAGGTTCGATTCTTCTTCGTGGAATTACTTAAATTTGTCGAAATTTCAAGAATCATTGCTTGATCCATATCATCATTTGCGGTGGTTTGACCATCCCAATTTCGAGTCGCAAAACTTGAGTAACGATGTAGTTGCCGATAATCGACTGCTACAAATTCGCCTTCTAGGAATTTGCTTCGCCTGCTATTTTCAAAGCTGGTATAGCTCCAAATTTGCCTCCTTTGTTGGTAAATTTTGCTACAACCCATAAAATTTGCCAGAATCAAGTTAGAATTTGCCTAGAACTCACCTTTTGCACAACTTCCAAATTTGAGTTGAGAATCATAATCGAAATCAAGGCAATTGAGAATCGCCACTTGTGGAATTCACTTCTGGACTGTTTCCGATTGCGCCTTTCTTCCACTAGACCGATTTTGAGAGTTGCTCGCCTTGCGTTGTCTGCAATTCCGACCCTCATTGATCTGCCGAGGACCACCTGATCTATCGCAACTAAGTTGTCACGGTCCTACTCTGCTTTAGTCTTTCTAAGGATACAATTGATTTCTGTGGTCGCCATAAATTGATTGGAATTCATTAATCACTGTCGGAACTCTCCTAGTCAGTGCCGGCCCTACTGTAAGGCCAAGTAGGTGGCTGCTTCAGGCCCCTAATTGTGAAAGGCCCCAATTTTTAAATTTTTTATTTTTTAATAATAAATACTTTATTTAAAAATTAAATATAAAATACTAATTTTATATTTCCTTTCCATACTCTCTATCCAAGTTTATACAATTGTCTGCCCAATTTTATAGTGTATTCATAATTCCCAATTCTTAAACCCACCCATTAAACTCACTTTTCATTTCTCCCTTCCTTCCCCCCTCTCTTTCTCTCTCTCTCTCAAAATCTCAATTAAACCCATTTTTTCCTATTCTCTCTTTCTACAATCTGGGTCACTGGTTCACTGCATCTTCTTCTTCTCACTTCTCAGTGTCCCCCCTCTCTCTCTCGCGTTTGCTTGCTTGTTTTAGTGTTCAGGCTTCAGACTCAATTTTCACAAACTCATAATACGATTTGCAGGTCTAATTTATAACTAATAATTGTAATAATTGAATTAATGTAAGTCTACCAATAATATTTTTTTAGCCATAGTATGAATTTGATGTTGAATACAAATTTAGTAAAATTAAATGATGTTTTCAATTTTTTTTATAAAAATAATAAATAAAAATAAAAAATGACATTAATTATGTAATTGATTGAAATAAAAAATTAACAAATTTTGTAGTGGATTGAACTTTAACTTTTTTTTTTAATTTAATCAAATGATGAATTTTTTTTAAAAAATGTGTTATTTATTTTTTTATAAAAAAATTAGTACTTTTAAAAAAGCCTCAAAATATTTTTTTTCCTAGAGCCCCCAAACTGGTTGGGTCGGCTCTGCTCCTGACTTGCGTTGTTTTCAATTTCGACCCGAAATTACTTTCTCAGCTTTGCCACTTGCAACTGATTCGTAATCGAAAGCCTTCCTTACTCATCGGAATCTCAATTGAAATCGTTGGGTTTCCACGCTCGCCCATACCTATTCCGCGACTTCAAGTCCACCAAAAGTTAATTGGAGGGCTTGCCTGGTTTGCTTCCATGTTGTGTCTCTTCCAATCACGTTCCTTGTTGTCAAGGGTCCCTCCAGTACGCTTCAATTTCCGAATCGTTGGAACAACAACGTTTGCTCCCTACGTACACTTCAATTTTTGAATCATTGGAACAACAACGTTCAATTTCGAATCGTTGCCAGAATCGAAGTGATTCCACGATCGACTTCCAATTTTGAGCCGTCTACTCTCAATTTCGCTGAGTCCTGATACCAACAATTGATCATTGTCTGCTTCACCCAATCACCGTCCAACACCTCCAATGTCTTGCTTCTTGAAACGTCTAGAACCAATTCAACAGTTGAGGACTGTCGCCTTCAAAATTCTGGTCGGATCCGATTACGGAACTAGCTTCGCTTACAATTCACCAAGAATCATTGGCGTCGATCCTTCTCGCCTGAATCTACTTCAATTATCAGCTGAATTTTACTTGCCTGAAGCACTGGAAATTGCCTCTGCCTTGTTAGAATTGATTGAAATCGTAGCCAAGAATCGTCGAATCTGATACCAAATGTTACGATCCTAGGGTTTGGCTAGGGTTTAGGAAGGAAATTGAGAAGAGTGCAGGAAAGAAAGAGCAGAAACAAAGAGAATTGAGGGAGAAGAGAGAAAAGCCTACGGAGAGTTTGGAAGAATTGAGAGAGGGAAATTGAATTCAAATATCATTCATAAGCTGCCATCCTCTAACTACTATAGCCTATTTATAGGCTTACAATTGAAGGTGCTAATGGTTATGATAGAAATACAATGGAAAGGAAAACATGTAATATGTATGACTATTGTGTCCTTGGGAATTCGTTGGGGTTGTGACAGATGCCTCTGTAAGAAACTGGTGAGATTATTAAGATAGTTTAGTCATGTGAGAAGAAGATTGATACATACTCTTGCGAGAAGAATGGATGGGACGAGAATAAGGGTAAATGAATAACCAAGAAAAACTTGTTAGAAAAGTTTTAGGAAGTTAGAATTCATATAGATGATATAACCATAGCTGGATATGATTAGTGAGTTAGAATCCACATGGGTCAGGTGCCATCTAGTAGGATTTAGGCTTGGGATGTTGGTTCTTTTTCTTTTCCATTTTTTCCACCCTAGAAGCAAATGCAATTTTTCTTATTCTTTTTTTATTTGCTTCACCTTCTTTCCTTTTAGAAGATATGGCCATATGGCAGAAATGATTGGTGAGGTAGAATTCATATAGCCAACACCACTTGTTGGGATTAAGGCTTGCTATCTTGTTGCTTCACCTTCTTTCCTTTCTACTTCTACACACAAACAATTCATAAAAGATTTTACCTTATTGACTAGATAACTTGTCCAAAGCTTCTTATCTCCTTAAGTTCATTAGTTTTCATTTGTGTTTTTAACAAGTGAAATAAGGGGGCCTACTTTTTGTTTGTTTATTTATTTAGACGTCATTCTTACCATTGTATTATGGCTTTGTTGAAACCTAACATCATAGTCTAATATTTTGCTTGGTTTTTATGGATCCATAGGAGAGAGATAAGAATCACATGGAATCGGATATCACTTTTTTTTTTTTTTTTGGTAGTTAGAAGGATAGTTTTTCTTCCACCCCCTTAAATTCTGGGATAGTGATTGAGAGAGGAATTGTGAATGTTCCAAATTGTGTTGCTCTAAGGCTATATATTTGTGTGGCTTTATAGTTGTAATGCAAAGGTAACATGATTCTCTTTTTTTGGCTGCCCATAAGGTACAGAAGTTTAGGTGGTGTTCTTTTCATGTTTCAATTTTCGGTTTTGAGTTTTGAATTCATTTTCATTTTTGTGTTTTGAGTGTTTGTTTTGAGATTACTGAAAATGTGTTTTTTTAATCATTTTGAAAAATTGTTTCTCAAAATAGAAAATTGGAAAACGTGTTTATTTTGAAATTTTGAGAAAAATTATTTTATGATATTTTATTCCATAGTTACCTGGTTTGTTCACCTCCCTTAAGAGCCACGAACTGGTTCGTGCGTCCCAGTTCGTAGTGCATTTTCGAACTGGTTCGTAGCGGTGCGCGGACGGGGACACTACAATCAACGAATCGGAGCTGAAAATATATCACAAAAGAGAAGAAGAGACGAGAAAACATACCATAAATAAAGGAGTGAGTGAGGACAACAGCCATAAATAAAGGAGTGAGCGAGGCTGCGAGAGCGAGAGAGGGAGAGAGGCAGCAACTGAGGGCGAGCGAGCGAGAGGGGCAGAGGCAAGAAAGGGAGAAGGGTTTTCAATTTGCAGAGCAGAAAAGGGGCAGGGGCGAGACGAGAGAGAGAAAGGGGGTGGGTTGGTGGGCTCCAATTGGGGGTTGGGTATTGCGTAAAAAATAAATTTTTTTGTTTTATAAATTCAAATTTAATTGTAAACCCTAAATTCATCATTAGAAATAGAATTTTTGTTCTAAATAAAAAATAAAAAATTGAATATGAAGAGTCAATAATTCCAACAATCATGAGACAGTGGCAGACAAGCCACTAAACATTTAATTTAACACTACTTCTCTTTTCCATAAGTAGAGTATCAATGTAATATTTTTTATTTTTTAAAATTCTAACTTAATTAAATATAAGTCAATAAATAATGTTTGTCAATCAAAAAAATAAAATAAAATAAATAATATTTTTAAACAATACAAATAACAAATTCAAACGAACCGAGCAAAATTTTCAAACGTACCACGTTCTAAAATAGTGCACCAACTAAGCCTACCCCCTACGTATCACATATTTAGCTAGGTAACGTACCACGTACCCGAACCCGTACCACGAACCAAAGCGTACCGCGTTCTTGGTAACTATGTTTTATTCAATAAATTTGATTCAAAATAAATTGTAAACATTTATTAGTAAATTGTAAATTTGATTCAAAGGCTTTAAATTATAATACAAGAGATAATTGATAATCTAATTGTATGTAATGCATTAAAATTGCAAAGTGCTCTCTAAAACAGTTTTCGATTTGGCTCAACTATTAGTTCTATGATAAATTTATTTTTGCCTACAAATTGAAATCTGATGTTAATTTTGAGATTTAGATTACCCACAACATGAAACAATGGAGAAAGGATTTATAAATCACAAAGTAGCAAAATATTGATTTATCATAGACTGAACTGATAGACATAATCCAAAATATTAGAAATATCATTAAAAGGGAAAACCAGATGTTAATTTTGAGATTTAGATTACCCACAACATGAGACAATGAAGAAAGGAATTATAAATCACAAAATAACAGAACATTGATTTATTATAGACAAAATTCAAAATCTTAGGAATATCATTAAAAAAGAAAATCAATACAGAAAAATCATTTTACATATTCAGTTTAATATTCAAATAAAACAAAACAAAAAAAATTGCATACATATTTCTGATTCTCCTTCATTGCTGTTGCACAAGATTATTACAGTCACACCAAGCTTATAAACCATCAAATTAAACCCTAATTCCAAAATTGGCCAAATCTTAATTCCAAAATAAATCCCCAAATCTGAAACCTGAAGATGAGGAGTTGCAACAGTAAGAAATCTAATAATGGAAGGAAGAAATGATCGGTGAAGGGGAGGTGAGCCGCGATTCGAACGGCGACGGTGGCTGGGGTTGTCGGTCGCGATGCAAGGGGAGCGACGAGGGGTGGTTGATGACGGTGGGCAGTGGCGGCTGTGATGCTCGGCCGTTCGGCAGTCCAACGACAGGGGGCGGTGATGTTGGATGGGATGCAAGAGGAGCGACGGGGGGCGATTTACGGAGGTGGTGGGCGCTATGCTCAGCCGTTTGGAGATCGAATGATAGGGGCGATGGTGGGCGTGGATGGCAGTGGTGGCTGAGTCTTGAAGAGAAGAGAAGAGAGAAAGAAGAGAAAAGAAGGACCAGACCGAAGATGTTTTGTGTGTTTTGGATTCAAAGTGGCTGGTTTGGTTGAAAACAGCCAAAACGTGATATTTGCGTTTTGAGTTTTGTGTGTCAATTTCTTTTGTGTTTTGGAAAATACATTTTTGAAAATGGGTAAGTAAACGCTTGTTGAGTGTTTTAAAAAACTGAAAACAGAAAATGGTCCGAAAACGACAAAGAGAACAGACCTTTAACTTCCATTGTTTTCCTCCTCCATTTCCCAAGTTCTAATCAGGCCTAGTTTATGAAAAGTTTCCAATGATGTTAACAAAATAACTTTTTGAAATCTGCTTAGCTTGTAGCTTAATTTGTTTTTTCCCCTTTTTTATGCAAGTGAATGTGAAAGAGCCTATATTTTTTAGTTAGTTTGTTTATTTGTTGTCTTCTTATTGCATAAGGGCTTTGTTATGTTTTAATATTATAACTCGATGCTCCACTTGGTTTTGTTGGAAACAAAGGAGAAGTGAGAAAATTAAATTTAATCTAACATCATTTGGTCTTGCTTAGAAGGTTACTTTCCCTTTGTTTTCTTTTTTTTCTTTGGGGGGCAGGGGAGGGGGTTATTTGATGTATCCTATGCGATACATGATTTTCTCCTCCTGGTTGCTCATGAAATTAAGAGCAAAAATTTAATAGGATATTTGTTGGCTAAAACCTCAAATAAAAAATAAGGTAAAAAGAAAAAAGAAGAAATCATTTGTTTGGTGAAATTTTACTACGGGTTTCACTAAGTTTCTACTTTCTACCAAGTAGGTTACCTAAACCTTCTGTCTATTGGTTGGGTCCTCACTGCTTGGTATAACATTTTCATTGATTATAATGTTTTTCTGAAAAGCAGTGTTCTAAAACGTGCTAGGCGCTCCCTAGGTGCCCACCTAGGAAAAATGATGTTTTTTTTTTTTAAAAACCTTTTGATGTAATTTGATATTATTTTCAAGTAAATCAAAGTTGAAAAGACAAGTGAAATAATGAAATTAAGGCTGAGAAAACAAGCTGTTATATTAGTTTTAGGTTCAAGAAGGTAGAAACAACAGTAATACAACATAAATCATATCCGAAGAATCTAACTATTTAATTAATTGGACTTCTTCCTCTCCATATTCTTCAAACACACGATTTTCATTGGATTCAAAATTAAATTCATTGATTTTTTGCTCATCTTCTTCTTTTGATTGAAAATCATTTTTATGAAACTCTCTCATTTTAGAACTTCTTCGGGGTTGAAGTATCTCGTTTTACCAACCACTTCCCAAGTGAGCCCCATACTAGGCTGAACTTCTTCATCATCTTCTTCATCAACAATCCATCCTTGTGCATTACTAGCAAGTAGCACATTAACATTCATTTCTTTCTCCCTTTTGTGCTACTTCATCAATTTCGCATTAAATTGGACATAGATTAGATCGTTCAATCGATTCACGTCTAGTATATTTCTTTTCTTTGTAGGTATCTACATAAATACAATAAAAGCAATATCAATATAAATGATAAGTGGATAAGGATAACTAATTGATATTAAATAAATATAATTCATAAAGATAATGAAATTAAAATATTAAAAACATTTTAAAATATACACTAACCCCTTCAAAAGTGCTTCAATTTATTTCACAACCAGATGAACTAGTGGTTAACGAGAGAATCCTTTTCGCATTTCGTTGCAAGTTTGGAGTTTAATTTCCATAAGTTATCCACCATGTAACTACATAGGTCAAACAAGTATAAAGTAAATAAATTTAATTTATATACTAATACACAATAGAAAGGATTAAAGGAATTTTATACCTAGATTATAGTTGTCATCATTTTTCGCACACCCTTGTGTAAGTTGGAAAACCTAGGGATTAAGAATTTGAGAAACAGAGAAAAGAGAGAAAGCTCATGCACTGAGATCTTATTGAATGAATGAATCAATAACAAACAACTAAACATGAGCTTCTTGTATATGTAGCTTAACCGAGAGTAGGCATTATCGTCTTATACAATTAATAACATAACAACAACATAAAATAGGAAGGAAAACAGTAAAACAACAAGCTAATACTATCTCAATGTTACATTCTCTTCAACACTCCCCTTCAAATCAAGCTCCTCCAACATCTCTGTCGTACATAAGTTTTTAGAAGATGCTTCCTTTGCTGTATATCTTCGTTTACTAGCATATATAGGATTCCAAGTTAGCCTAAGTTTGCAACATAACAGTTGAAATCTGTCTCTAGGTAGACTCTTAGTCAGAATATCAACAACTTGCTCTGATGTAGGGACATATCGTATTTCCATTTCACCATTTTCAACTTTCTCTCGAACAAAATGAACATAAACACCAACATGTTTAGTACGAGAGTGAAAAGCAAGATTTTCAACCATACTCTTTGCTGCCAAATTATCACACCATACAATAGGAGTTGTAACATTTGAATATCCCAACTCTACAAACAATGACTTAAGCCATAGTAACTCCATTACTCCCAATGCAATAGCCCTATACTCAGCTTCCTCTACTGAATGTGCAACCACTGACTGCTTTTTGGAACCCCAGATAATAAGATTGTTGCCAAGATAAACACAAAACCCACTAGTACTCCTTTTGGTGACCTTGCAGCCAACATGGTCTGTATTAGTAAACACTGATAAAGTTAGATTTTCAGGTGTAGAAGAGAAGAACAAACCTAGATTAGTAGTTCCCTTTATATACCAAAGCAGTCTCTTGCAAGCTAACCAGTGTTGACACTTCTGAAAATTGACTTAACTTGTTAACAACAAAAGCAATATCAGGTCGGATTAGTAAACTCTTCTCCTTCATTTGTCAAAGAAAGCCCAACAGTCATGGGAGTGTCACAGGGCTTACAATCTTCCATCCCAGCTTTCTTCAACAGATCCACAACATATTTAGTTTGAGTAAAATAAAGGCCATTTTTGTTTCTATATACTTCAAACCCTAGGAAGTAATTGACAACTCCTAGAGTTTTTAAAGCAAATTGATGGTCTAGATCATGAATACAAGCCTTAAGAGTAGCAGAATTAGACCCGGTAAGAAGTATATCATCCACATATACCAACACAAACAACACGTACTCATTTGCCCGCTTTATGAACAACGAAGCATCGGAAACTGATCTAATAAAACCCCAGTTAAGTAAAGCTTCTTTCAGCTTATTATACCAAGCACGAGGAGCTTGTTTCAACCCATATAAAGATTTCTTCAATATGCAAACATGATTTGGAGTGGCAGTATTGACAAACCCTTCCGGTTGAGCCATATACACTATCTCAACTAAATCACCATTCAAAAATGCATTGTTAACATCCACTTGTTGAATTTCCCAACCAAATGACACTGCTAACGAAAGTAGAACTCGAATGGTAGGAGCTTTAACCACCGAACTAAAGGTTTCTGTATAATCTACACCTGGATTTTGGAGAAAGCCTTTTGCAACTAACCTGGTTTTATACTTTAAAATGGACCCATCAGACTTAAACTTCACCCAGAAAATCCATTTATCCCAATGAGATTCATATCATCAGTAAATAGAAGGATTATCTCGAGCACTAGAGAATTTAGTTGAGTAGAAAGGAAAACTTACTTGATTAATTGTTAATGTTTTCTCATGTATTGAACTCAAGATGGGTTATATATACAGGAGATTTTCTAAAAATATCTCCTAAAATATAGGTATAAATACAGAAACAAATTTAAACTAGACTTATATGATAAAGGTGATTAGGGAAATTTTAAATTTGCTGAACTAATCCTTCCTGTTTTTTTGGAATAGCCTTATCTCTTATCTCTTATCTGGAACAGCTTTATCTCTTATCACTTCAGTTTGTATATCTCTTATAACTTTTTCTTGTAACCACCCAACAACCTTTTCACTTGATTTTTTGGCTATGATAGAGAGAATCTGGATTTATCTTTTAACTTTTCCAACATTTTGAAGAAATTAAATAACCTAAGTAGGAATACCTTAGGTAGACCTGGAGACTAACAAACAAAGGACTTGTTTTCTCACTTTGTGTTAAGTTTAGAATGAGTATTTATGCATGAGCTAAGCCACGGTTTGCTCCTAAAATATAGGGGTAGGATACAAAATACAAGTTCAAATATGTTGCAAAATAGATAGGGTAGGATTTAAACTCAAGTGGTAGTTTTATCCTATTTTTATGGACCCACTTTATCCCTATATTCTTATCTCCTCTTTATCTTTTCATCTCTCTTATCTCTTTTGTTTCAAATACTCCTTATCATCTCATCTCCTTTCAGCTTTTATTCAAACACACACAACAACATAGAGCTTTCATATCTTCATTTTATCTTCCTTCAACACTCCCCTCAAGCTGGTGAATAGATGTCTCTCAATCCCAACTTGTCTCTGATAACTTCAAACCCTTGTTTAGTCATAGCTTTGGTAAGAATATCAACTTCTTGAGAATCAGTATGGATATAGGTGAGATTAATTCCTCCATCTTCAATTTCTTGTTTAACAAAGTGTTGGTCAATCCTCACATGTTTCATCTGGTCATGTTGTACCAGATTATTCTCAATGCTTATTGCTGATTTGTTGTTACTGTACAACCTTGTAGGAGTAGATATAGGTATATTCAGTTCTTCATTAGTTTTTCTAGCCAAATTATTTCACATATACCTTGAGCAATGGCTCGGTACTCTGTCTCTGCACTACTTCAAGCAATCACATTTTACTTTTTGCTTCTCCATGTAATAAGGTTTTCCCATACCTTAGTACAATAGCCTAATGTAGACCCGCTATCCTCAATAGATTTGACCCAATCAACATCCACGAATCTCATTATTCCTCGATTCTTACTCTTTCTGAATAACAACCCCTTCGCAGGTGTACATTTAAGATATATGAGAATATGACAGGCAACATTGAGGTGTGTCATGAACCTAGGGTTCATAACGAGCTGAAATCGGCAATCGGAAGGATCCGATTGAATTAAGGTTAAGAACAAAATGTATAGAGGGAAAATTGAAGAAGAATGAGAGAGAAATTAGAGAGAATTGAGGGAGAGCAGAAGAGAGAAATGAGAGGGAGATTTGAGAGAATTGTAGAGAGAGAGAATCAAATTTTCTTTAATCAATTCAAGCATGTCCCATTCCTATAGTTGAGACAATATATATATATATAGCCTCACTTAGCTACCAAACAAAACTCTCTAACCACCTAAGCTAGGGAAAATAACATAATAACAACACCCATGTGCTGTAACCAAATTACAAAAATACCCCCCAACTGTAATTGTAACTCAATTATAGTTTTGCCCCTATAATACCCAAGGTCGTGACAATTCTCCCTCTTTGAAATGTTTCTTGTCCCCAAGAAACTTACTACTACCTACCTGTTGCTTCTTTATCCAATGCCCATCTTCACCCAGTGGTTATTTCTTCGCTTTTCCTTCTTCTTATCTTGTTTTTCTCTTTTCTTTTGCCTTTTCTTTTCTTTCTCCTCATCAGCAACATCATTATGTCTTGCTGCCACACCAATTTCAGCCATCCGCCTCTTCCTTAGTGCCGTTAAAAATGGTTCCAAATGTGCCGTCAGCCCTATAACCCCATCCTCCAACTCTTCTTGCTTCAATGTTACCTTTGCTTTGTCTTGTGTGCCCGTGCCAATGACATACATGTGAGATGTTCTAAGCAAGGTGCTTGGTGCAATCCCTTGTTCCTTCTCCTCAAGTACTTGGTGAAGAGGCTTTTCTAGCTCATTCTTCTGCTGCTTCCAGAAATCAATAGAATCAAGTGTCTCAGCACTAGTAAGAGTGCTTGAGAGACTGCCATTCTTCAATTCCTCTTCCTCATCCTCTTCTTCCATGTACTCCTCAGCCCTCTCCACTTTCTCGCCGCCCATTTTACCCCAAGCCAAAGAATCCTTAGCTTTTGGTAGGTCCAAAATAGGAGGAAGGATTCCAGCCCCAATATCTATGTAGATTAAGGGTCCTTCAGTCAGATTTTCTGGATCTAATGCTATTCCATTTCCCACAAACTTCTAATTCGAAACACCCCCAAATCCTTCAGCCCATGCACTAGCCAACGAGGTAATGAGTTGGCATCTTCCTTGTCAATTTTGCCTAAACCGGTATACTTCTTCTGCTCAACATTAGAGGTGAGCAATGAATCTGCTTCCCGCCTCCTCAATTTCTCCTTCAGTGGCTCTATTTTAAGGAATTTGTTTTTGTTAAAACTCCCGCGATAATCATCGAAGTATTCAGCGGGGAAGTCGTAATGATACTTCTTGATTAGTATCATCGCAAACTTCTGCAGCTTCTCGCGGAACATGCGACCAAATTCCTCGCACTCTTCATCAATCCCACTTCTTTTTTCCTTGTCCCCGTGGCTGATCTCCTTCTCAAAGTCCTTTCCCCATATTTGATGCTTCTAGTTAATTGAAAGTGCAGCCTTCTTTGGCTGCCATAGAGGCTCCATTCCAACTGAAAATGAAGCATTCTGCTTCATGTATGTACTGCCGCCCCTAGCTTCACGAGTAGGATACCCCACTAAAAATGCAACACTGTTCCATTGCAATTGAGGCTGCTCTCTTGCTTGAAAATTAACCACTGAAAATGCAGCATCATTCAGCTGCAATTGAGACTCCAATGGTCTCATAAATGCACTGCTCCCCATGGCCGACTTTTCACCAACAAGATACTTTGACAGCCACGGAATGGAAGTTCTGTACATGCTTCTGTTTTGCCTGTTATAGCAGTTCCTATACTCACCTCAATTGCAACTCAATAGTTGAAGAACACCTGCTCTACTTCGCCTCCCTCCTTCAAACAAAGTTAACCAAATTTCAAAGCTTAAACCAATCTCTTGTTCCCTTTGTTCACAGCCTCAAGCGCTAACGATCAACTAGCTGGATAAGCTAGAAGAATCCACTTCTCACATGGAATCCGTTGAATCCGCTGCGCCACTCTGATCTGCAACTGAGTTGCCACTTAGAGCTAACTAACACAATGGATAAACAGCCTCTTGACTCGCCTGCTGCAAGTAGGCTCTATACTTTCTGGAATCGCATCAGTAACACCGACCAGAATGGTAGCTGAATCTGATCTTGCCTTCAAAATTCAAACGAGAGTCGTCTGAATGTTGCCTATGGACGATCATAAATTAGTCATGAAGCGTTGGAAATTAACACCCTAAGAATTGGTAGGAGCAATCACAGCCTAAGGATCCTTGCACTTGCCACCAAGAATTGGTAGGAGGACTCGCTTGACCTACTTCCCCTGCCAGCAAGTGTCAGAATTCACCACCTAATTAGAATCGACTAATGCAAGGGATAACACCCTCTGGACTTGCTCGCGATCTGCTCACGATAGCTATAGCTTCCAGATCACTCGTTGGAATTGAAATGGTTTAGCGATCTTCCCAGCCGCACCTCTTCTTTCTGCCTCGGCTGTCTGCCTTCTTTTTCAAGACTTGGAACAGGAGTGCTTGTTGCGCCTTCCAAGTTCGAACTGAGGGTGCTCGCCTAGATGACCGAGATCGGCTCTGCTTGCAATTGCTGCAGAGTCAACGATCGCCGGGCTGTCTATTTTTTTTCCTCACCCAATCACCAACCACGGGCTGGAGGACCACCGCCTCCTTGAGTTCGCCTTGATCGACAAGTCCTCAGAATTGAATTATGATCCCGTTATGCTCCGATTGCTCCAATTTGCTTCCCTTCGATGCCTTAAGCTCCGTTTAAATTGCTTTTCGACCAACTTCCTGGCCTCACTTCGTGCCTTGCTCTTAGCAGAATTGAGAGAACCGTGTCTTCCTTCCCTGGATCTGCTTACTTACTGGTCGCGTTTGATAATGGTCGCGACACCTTCCTCATTTGCGTTGCCCTTCGATAGACTTCTGCCTACTCAAGAAGGCCTGGGTTGCTCGCCTTCCTTGATCGATTCTGTTACTCAGTCGGTGCCACTCTAATACGTAAATCGACTCTAGCGCAACCCTCGCTGGTTGAATTTCGCAACCAATAATCAACAGTCGCTTCGTCTTTAAAACTCGAATCTCCTTTGCGACTCACTGCTACGGTTTATGGAAATTAATTGGTGCACCATTTATTTTGCAGCTTCCACATCACCCAAATTTCAACACAGTGATCACTTTTATAGTCGACTACCTCCATCGCGATCTCTCCCGCTCTACTCAATCAATTCCGATGAGAGTTGTCAAAATCAACTACCAAAATTACATGAACCCAGTCGAAGAAGGATTGCTCTGATACCATTTGTCATAAACCTGAGCTGAAATCGGCAATTGGAAGGATCCGATTGAATTAAGGTTAAGAACATAATGTATAGAGGAAAAATTGAAGAAGAATGGGGGAGAAATTAAAGAGAATTGAGGGAGAGCAGAAGAGAGAAATGAGAGGGAGATTTGAGAGAATTGTAGAGAGAGAGAATTAGATTTTCTTTAATCAATTCAAGAATATCCCATTCCTACGGCTGAGGCAATATATATATAGCTTCACTTAGCTACCAAACAAAACTCTCTAATCACCTAAGCTACAAGACAAGAAGGGAAAATAACAGAATAACAACACTCATGTGCTGTAATTGAATTACAAAAATATCCTCTAACTGTAATTGTAACTCAATTACAGCCTTGACCCTATAATACCCAAGGTCGTGACAAGGTGTTTACTAGTGGGTGAATGCATAAATTGACTTACTACACTCACTGCATATGCAATATTAGGTTGTGTAAGGGACAGGTAGATCAATTTGTCCACTAACTGTTGGTATCTTCCTCTGTCTACCGTACATTGTTCCATTTTCTTTATTCTTACAGTTTGGCTCCAGGGGTGTGTTGTGGTTTACAGGCAAGCTTGCCTGTTTCTTTTAGTAAATCCAGCGCGTATTTCCTTTGAGAGATGAAAATGCCTTCTTTACTTTTGGCCACTTCCATTCCTAGAAGATACCTCAGCTATCCTAGGTCTTTTACTTAAAAAACTTGTTATAACTGTTCTTTATGCTTCTCTATTTCTTGGATGTTATAACTAGTGATAATAATATCATCCACATAAACAATTAGAATAATTTTCCTGCCATCTGCTGAATGTTTAATGAATAACGTATGATCAACTTGTTTTTGACTATACCCTAGTTGGTTTAAAGTAGCACTGAAACGCTTGAACAAAGCCCTATGCCTATGGGACTATTTAAGTCCATATAAAGACTTCTTATGCTTGCAAACCTTTCCTTCCCTGCCTTTTGCCTCAAAACTCGAAGGAATTCTCATGTAGATCTCCTCTTCTAGATCACCATTTAGAAATGCATTTTTAATGTCAAGTTAGTGTGATTTTCAATCCAGATTAGCTGCAATTGAGAGCAAGACATGTATAGAGTTCAATTTAGCAATCGAAGCAAATGTCTCCTCATAGTCTAATCCTTGAGTTTGGGTAAATCTTTGGGCTACTAATTTGGCCTTGTACCTGTCAAGACTCCCATTAGATTTATATTTAACAGTAAACACCCATTTGCTACCAACCACCTTCTTGTCTTTAGGTAAGGTCACAATCTGCCATGTGCCATTCTTTTCTATTGCATGCATCTCATCCATTACAACATTCCTCTATTGTGAATCCTGTAAAGCACTATGTATATCCTTAGGAATTTCAATTTCATCAACACGCATAGTGAAAGCCTTGAACTGTGGAGATAATCTGGAATATAATAGGTGGTTAGATATAGGATACTTGGCACATGACCTTACTCATTTCCACCAGGCTATTGGGATATCCAAATCATAAAGTTTTGTAGGTGCTGCTCTGTTTCCATCCTTTTTAGGTATTGCCTTTATTTCATCCACTTTAGGTATTGCCCTTTCATCCTCTTCTTGTACTTCCCTTTGTCCATCCCCTTCAAGCATTGGACCTGCCTCGTGAGGTGACAACTGGCCTTAGTGAGGATCACGAGATCTTCTAGAGTAAACCAAGGGTGACTTTTCAGGAACTTGGACCTATTGTTCTACCCTTTGATTTGTTACATAAGTTGGAGCAGGAGTAACTATAGTAACTGCCTCAGGATAGAAAAAGGAAGTATCCCAACATTGCTCTGCATTAGTGGTCACCTTTTGTAGAGATATGGGGGAATAAAAGTGCTGATTCTCGAGGAAAGTGGCATCACAAGAGAAAGAATTTTTAGTGTTAAGACAATAACATTTGTAGCCTTGTTGTGTCAGAGAATAGTCAACAAACGCATATTTTATAGACTTAGGTTCCAATTTGGAATGAAATGAAGAAGGATCATGCACAAACACAGTACAACCAAATACCTTTGGTGATAATGAATTAAGCATCCTAGTATGAAGCGTGTAGCTAGCAAGAAAAGTACTCAAGGGAGTCTTAAAATTGAGAACCCTAGTAGGAAGTCTATTCATAAGATAGGCAGCTGTAAGAATTGCCTCCCCCAACTAGGAATTAGGGACTGAGGTTGTAAACATTAAGGATCGAGCAGTTTTAAGGAGATGGTGATTCTTTTTTTTAGCCACTCCATTCCGTTGTGGATTATAGAGACAAGTACTCTGATAAATAATACCATGTTCACCCAAATAGTTGTTAAAATCATTTGAGAAGTATTCCTTACCATTATCCGACTGAAGGATATGGATTGAAGATTGAAAAACATTACACACTATTTGATGGAATTTTTTGAAAATGGTGTAAACTTCAGATTTTTCTTCCATTAAGAAAACTCAACAAACCTTGGTATGATCATCTATGAAGTTGACAAACCAGCAGGTGTTGGTTAGGTTAGGAATTCTTGCCGGTCCCATGCATCACTATGCACCAAATAAAACAGCTTGGAGGGTTGGTAAGAACGAATAGGATGTAAGACTTTAGTTTGTTTAGCAAGTATAAATTGCTCACATTGGAGAGAATCACTTCCTTTATTGATAAACAGATGAGGGTACAAGATTTTCAAATAACTAAAATTAAGATGACCTAATCATTTGTGCCATAGCTATATATCGATATTTGAGATAGTAGAAAGAGAGAATTTGTTATGTAACCTAGATGAAGTGGGAGTACAAGCGGCTATTGTAACATAATGTCATGTGGTTTGGGGGGGAGGGCATACTGTAATAAATAGAACTTAGTGGTAATAGGCGCTATAAACCATTGTATAGGGGCAGAAATGATGTGTGATACTTAGGCGGTTATTTTGGGCAAGAGATGTAGCATGTGAGGGAAGGCTATAAATTGTGGCTGACCCTATTATTGGAATCACCCAGAATTTGAATGAAATCTTGATTCCCTCTCAATTCCCTTCTCAATCCTTCTAGCCTTCTCTCTCTCTCTCTCTCTCTATTTCTCTAATTCTCTTTCCCTCTACTTCACGAGATTCTTCTCTTTCTCACTGAGTATTCCTACTTAAGTTATTTAGTTATTTAAGTCTTACCTATCTTTGGTTCCATAGAATTAATAAGCCAAGCCATAACAATTGAGTTATCGGCATCCTAGACTTCATAGGTTGCTGCTTTAGTATCTGGCATAGGAGTGGCATCGGTAACATATCCCACTTTTCCTTTCCCTTTCATAACCAACAAGACTGTTTGAAATAATTCTTGAAAATTAGTTCCATTCAGCTTATATTGTGTTATTTGAAGGGTATGGCTGTCCAGAGAAATTGGAACAGTCGGGACTTGTGCGGTTTTGGTGGTTGTAGGACTGGTGGTGGAGGTTTCACTCGTCGGTGGATTGCTGGCCATCATGAATGCCACTGCTTGTTGAAGGAGAAGGATAAGGTATTCAACCACTAGATTGGTGGCTCTGATACCATGAACAAATTAAATAACTTAAGTAGGAATACTTTAGGTAGAATTGGAGACTAACAAAGCACTTGTTTTCTCACTTTGAATTGAGTTTAGAATGAGTATTTATACATGAGCTAGGCCACGGTTTGCGCCTAAAATACAGGGATAGGGTACAAAATACGAGTTCAAATATGTTACAAAGCAGTTAGGGTAGGATTTAAACTCAAGTGGTAGTTTTAACTTGTTTTTATGGACCCACTTTATCTCTATCTTCTCATCTCCTCTTTATCTTCTCATTTTTCTTATCTCTTTAGTTTCAAATACTCCTTATTATCTCATCTCCTTTCGGCTTTTATTCAAACACACACTGCAACATATAACTTTCGTACCTTCATTTTATCTTCCTTCAACACATTTTATATGCTAATTCTAAATATGTTGTCCCTATTAGGACTTAGCAGTTATGGAGTTGAATGCACTGTCTCCATCACCGGATAAAGCTGATGCAAAGGCAACATTTCATAAGCCTTCTAATGATGCAGCTAACAGGCGGTACAGGCGACGGTCTCCAGTTGGTGGATCGTCCTCATCTGGCGGTTAGTTCTTCAAACTTAGTAGTGTTTTGAAGATTTATTCAGTCGATAGTATTCACAAAGTTTTAATAGCATACTATCTCTTGGTAAAGTGTTTCTTGATTTATTTATTCCATTACTTAAAAAGCCTGATATTGATATTGTTTCTCAGCCTTTCTGCTGAGGCCTTTTCCCAGATTGAATTGGTTGAGAAGTTTTGAGATTCCAGTCATAGATTAGTTTTAGACAAGTCATGGTTGTCTGTTCTCTTTCCTCTTCTATACTTGTATATCTTTCTTTTGTGGGAAATATTCGTTGATTGAAAGATCATTGAGGAATCTTGTGGCTTGTAGTTAAATGAGGATCTGGATATTGAAACTGGGGTATTTTAATTCAGTACCTTTCTGCTCATTTCTTTGGGTCATTAACTTTCCTTGATCAATTGATTGCTTTTGTACACCTTTTGCGGTGCATATGTGGAATGTTCAGGTGCTAAAATGTTATTAAACACCATTAGACTCTTTTAGGTTTCTTCAGCGGTATTATGCTCCCAAATTTGACATGTTGGTTTCTGGTTATGTGAATTTGAAATTCTGTGTAATGTAGTTTTCTTCAGCAGTATATCTCCTCCACATGTCTTGACCCTTTGAAATTCTGTGATAGGCTTTACTAACCTGTATATAACTGGGGATGGCAATTTGGCAAGGGTGAACTCAACCCTACCCCATTGAGTCCATTTTGGCTTCTTTACTGGGTGGTAAATGTGTGATGGGGTTTTGTGGGTATCCCCCATAAAATCTGTTGGGACCTGTTACACCCGCATGTTTTAGTTACAAAGTTATTTCACCATTAAAGTCAAGCAAAAAAGATTATGATTTCTCATTTGAGCTGCTATGGAAACCTGCTATGATTTCTCAATTTCTCATCTTAATGGTGGGTTGGTGGGGGCATGGCAGGGCAGGGGATATATGGGTAAGGTGACGCTGGGTTGGTGGGGGGCAGGTTAAGTGGGGTGGGGGCAAATTGGGTGGCTTTTAAATGTGTGGGGCGGGTTATGAATTTCCCCCTTTACCCTACCCATTGGCATCCCTATATATAACTGTTGGATTATGAGGATATCCAAGATTAAGGCAATGGAGATTTGGTTAGGATTAATTCCTAAACCAGAATTAGGTTCTTATATATATATTTCCTTTCTTCCTTATTGTTGATTATCTTTCCTTTCTTGTATCTTTCCTTTGTTGTTGTTTTTTCTCTGTATAAGAGAGCTGTTTGTGTTTATAGTTAAGGCATGAAAGTATTAAGTTTCTCCTAGAGATTTTACATGGTATCAGAGCCTAATAGGCTGATACACTAAAACCCTAGTGCCTTCATTGTACCAGCTGCCACCCCTTCATTGGGTTCTTCTTCACCATCAGTCTTAACCTGTTAGAGTGCTTTTAGTGCACTGTCTGGCCACCAGCACCGTCACTGTCATTGAGTTCGCCGCTATCAGATCGGCCGACCACCGAAGACCCATCGCCGTCGGATCCTTCACGCGCCTCCGCCTAGTTCGTCTCTGACCTGACGCGCCAGCGTGTGCGCCACCCTCTTTTCTCCAGCTTCTCCAGATCAGCCCTTCGACATTTTTCTCTCTCATCCCTGGTGTTCAACGCACCTTCATCGCATCCGACCTCTTCCTCACCAACTGGAATAGGCATGTTGGAACATTCAGGCGTGACTCCAGATCTAGAAACTAGAGAATCAACTCTAATGGCTCAATCAGTGGAAGCCGGAACTAGATTAGGGACTGCAGAGCTGCTCGGAATCTACCAATCCTACCAATTAGATGGTAGGAATTATTTACAATGGGCCTTACTGGTACAAACATTCCTCAAGGGTAAAGGAAAAAAACAGCCATTTGACTTCAGCTCCTCCAAAACCAACAGATCCTGCACTTCCAGCATGGGAGGTAGAAGATGCTCAAATCATGTCATGGCTTTGGCATGCCATGCAACCCGAGGTAAGTAAAAACTACATGTTTTTGGGTTCAACTAGAGAGATTTGGGAAACCATACGACAGACTTACTCCAAAATTCATGATGCATCAGTTATATTTGAGGTTAAAACTAAACTTAGTAGCACTAAACAATGGGGCATGAGTGTTACTGAATACTTTAATAAGATGCATGGCTTATGGCTAGAGTTAGACCATTATCAGAATATTAAAATGGTATGCAGTGTTGATGCTATAACTCTTAGTCAAATATTTGAAAGAGATAGAGTGGTTGAGTTCCTAGCAGGTCTCAATTTAGAGTTTGATCAGGTTCGGGTGCAAATCTTAAGGAGAGAAAAGCTTCCAGCACTCCATGAGGTTTTTGTTATGGTTAGAAGTGAGGAGAATTGAAGGATAGCAATGCTTCATGAAGCTGGATCAGAAAGATCAGCCATGATCTCCAATTGAACGGCTGCTGTAGTGACTGAAATTGGTTCAGAAAAATCAGTCATGGTGTCCAACAGAGGAGGCAGATCAAGGATGAAAGCAGGAAGGGGAGAATTTCAGTCTCAGGCTGCAAATAAAGAGGCACTATGGTGCACCTTCTGTAATAAACCGAGACATACTAGAGAGACTTGTTTCAAGCTCCATGGAAAGGAAGTGGTTTTTAATCGTTTGGGAAGTTTTAAAAAACTGGCAGCTAAGAATCAGGCATATGTATGCAGCAAGGGTCAAGAAGAAGAGGGATTAACTACCCAAAGTGAGCCTGTTGCAAGTGCTGATTTTTTAAACACTGAAGATATCTCTAAGTTGAAGCTGTTTCTCAAGACCCTACAAGATGGTGCATGCTCTCTTGCACTCAAAGACTCCTCAGGTAACTATCTTCATTCAGTATTTTTTCCAACCTTTAAGATTGATAAACAAGATGTATGGATTCTAGATACTGGGGCCACTAATCACATGACACCCCATTCCCATGTTTTTGATGCCTACCACTCTCTTTCCACCTCTAAACAAATCACAATAGCCAATGGAACATCTGTTCCAATTTTAGGCCAGGGTACAATCACTCTAAACCCTCATTTTTCCCTCAAACAGGTTCTTCATATACCTAGTTTATCAGCTAATCTTATCTCTATTCACCAACTAACCAAAGATTTGACTTGTCGGGCTATTTTTTCCTCTCATTTGTGTGAATTTCAGGCCATGACAACAGGGAAGATGATTGGTACTGCTAGAGAATGCAATGGACTGTTCTACCCGATGAGAGAAGACTCTTATCCTACAAAGAAACAGCTTCCAATTGCTGCCTACTCATTTCAGTCAACCTCCAATTATAGGGATGTATGGCTGCAACACTACCGATTGGGTCATCCTCCTTTCACTCTATTAAAATCCATGTTTCCTACATTGTTTGCATCTTTAAATCCTAGTCTTTTTCATTATGATGTTTGTGTTTTGTCTAAGCATCATCGTGTGTCCTATCCTCCTAGCAATAAAATCTCATCTACACCATTTACTTTGATTCACTCAGATGTGTGGGGACCATCTAAAATCCCTAATTGTTCTGGGGCTCGTTGGTTTATCTCTTTCATTGATGATTGTACTCGTATGACTTAGGTTTTTCTATTAAAAGATAAGGCCACCATTAGTTCAGTTCTTCCCACTTTTTGTAAAATGATTGCAACTTAGTTTGGTTCTCCTATCAAAAGATTAAGAACTGATAATGCAATGCAAGGGATTATTTTAATCATCACTTGCATCAATACTTCCAGCAAGAAGGAATAATCCATGAATCTTCTTGTGTTGGTACCCCCTAACAAAATGGGGTAGTTGAAAGGAAAATGAGACACTTCCTTAATGTGGCTCGATCTCTTCTTCATCATCACAATGTTCCTAAATCTTTTTGGGGGGAAGCAGTCCTTACAGCGGCCTATCTCATTAACCGAGTCCTTACCAAGTTGCTACAAAATCAAAGTCCTTTACATTGTCTATCCTCCTTCTTTCCCGATTAGTTCTTACATTCCCCTCTTCCCCTTCAGGTGTTTGGTTGTGTATCCTTTGTTCACATTCCCAAACAACATCGTGATAAACTTGATCCTCGAGCAATCAAATGTGTTTTCCTTGTATACTCACTCACTCAAAAAGGGTACAAGTGTTACCATCCTCTCACTCGAAAATTTTATGTCTCCAAGGATGTCACGTTTGTGGAATCTACACATTTTTTTGGCTCATCCCAGGCTGGTCCCTAGGGGGAGACTTTGGTTCAAGGTGACCACCCTTTTAGTGACAACCCTTTATGTGATAGTGACATCTTCTTTCCTTCTGTTCAACCTATTCTTACATCTTCTCAGCCTATTCTTAAATCTTCTCAGCCCCCTAGCCATCCTATTATCTCTCCTCAATCTCCAAATAGCAGTCATGAATCAGCCCTCAAACAAGGTATGACTGAGAAGGAGCAGGGGCAATCAGATACTCAGGAGCTGTCACCCTTTGTCAGGTATAAGGGATCTCCTTATGTATTCAAACGTAGATACCCCAGCATGCACCATCATCATCTCCTAGTCAAGGTATGAATCCCATTCAATCTTCACCCTTGGTTCAACCTGATGACCTAGACCTACTTATAGCCATTCAAAAAGGGAAAAGAAGTTGCACTCAACACCCATTAACCAACTTCTTGTCCTATCATTGTCTTTCCTAGAATCACAGGGCCTTCTTAGTATCCTTGGACTCCATTGAAATCCCCAAGTTAGTTGAGGAGGTCTTAAAAGATCTGAATTGGAGGCAAGTCGTGTTGGAGGAGATGAAAGCTTTGAAGAAGAATCATACATGGGACTCAGTGCCTCAATCACAGGGTGTTACATCAGTTGGCTGCAGGTGGATTTTCAATATCAAATACAATGCTGATGAGACCCTAGAGAGATACAAAGCTAGATTGGTCGCCAAGGGCTACACTCAATCATATGACATAGACTATCTCGAGACATTTGCCCTTGTGGCAAAAATGGCAACTGTGAGAATTCTTTTATCATTAGCAGCTTATTTTGGATGGAGCCTACAATAGTTGGATGTAAAAAATGCATTTCTACATGGAGATTTGGACGGAGAAGTTTTTATGGAATTGCCCCCTGGATTTCAGGAAGGGGAAGCAGGGCAAGTGTGCAGACTAAGGAAGGCACTCTATGGGCTCAAACAGTCCCCAAGAGCATGGTTTGGTAGGTTTTTCAGGGCCATGACAGATATGGGATATAACCAAAGCAGGGGTGATCATACACTCTTCTTCAAGCATTCAGACAAAGAGAAGGTTACCGCTCTATTGGTATATGTAGATGACATAATAGTCACAGGGAATGATGCAGAGGAACAAAAGATTCTCAAGGACAAGTTAGCTAAGGAATTCGAGATTAAAGACCTTGGTTCCCTCAAGTATTTCTTAGGGATTGAAGTTGCTTATTCAAAGGCTGGAATTTTTCTCTCTCAAAGGAAATATGTGCTGGACTTGTTAGTTGAGACAGAGGTATGAGGAGGAAGAGGATCTAACGTGCCGGTAGAGCCTAACAGCAAGTTGGGAGTTGATCCTAATAGTCAACCAGTAGATAAGGGTAGATACCAAAGGCTGGTAGGCCGTTTGATATACTTGTCTCACACTAGACCTGATATTGCCTTTGGTGTTAGCCTTGTGAGCCAATTCATGCACAACCCGACAGAAGAACATATGTAGGCAGTAAGGAAGATCTTAAACTATTTGAAGGTTACCCCAGGTAAGGGGATCTTGTTTGAATCAGGAGAAGAGCTGGATATTAAGGGGTTTACAGATGCAAACTATGCAGGATCTCTTATTGATAGAAGATCAATTAGTGGATATTGTGTTTTTCTCGGGAGAAACCTTGTGTCATGGAGGAGCAAGAAGCAAAGTGTTGTGTCAAGATCAAGTGCGGAGGCTGAATTTAGAGCAATGACTCTTGGCCTATGTGAGGTGTTGTGGCTAAGAATCATCCTAGAAGATTTGAAGATCAGGGTTCAAGGCTCAATCAAGGTGCTCTGTGACAACCAATCAGCCATCAGCATTGCCTATAATCCTGTTCAACATGACAGGACAAAACATGTTGAAATAGTCTGACACTTCATTAAAGAGAAGTTGGATGCATGCCTTATCAAAATACCCTATGCTTCATCTAAAGACCAAGTGGCGGATGTGTTAACTAAAGGGCTTGTAGCTAAGAGGTTCGAGGATTTAGTATGTAAGTTGGGAATGATTGACATACACTCTCCAGCTTAAGGGGGAGTGTTGGATTATGAGGATATCCAAGATTAAGGCAATGGAGATTTGATTAGGATTAATTCCTAAACTAGAATTAGAATCTTATATATATCTTTCCTTTCTTCCTTATTGTTGATTATCTTTCCTTCCTTGTATCTTTCATTTGTTGTTGTATTTTCTCTCTATAAGAGAGCTGTTTGTGTTCATAGTTAAGACATGAAAGTATTAAGTTTCTCCTAGAGATTTTACAATAACCAACATGGACTCCTTTTTTCTCTAAATTTATTTTCTAGATTTTATCGGGCTTTTATTATAAGCTTCTTTGCAAGTTTATAAATGCCGTATAATCTCTGTCCATATCTAGACTTTTCCAGCATACATCTCAGCAAGTAAATAGCTGCCAGTGTTGATCTTCCAGACGTGAAGTCAAATTGGTTTTCGAAGATCTGAGTTTATCTTCTTTAACTTTTATTCAATCACAGTTTCCCAAAGTTTTATAATACCAGTTATGCTTCAATCCTATGTAATCTCTACACCTGTGTATCCGCCTTTATTCTTGTGAGAATGCACTCCTCACTATTTTTTCTTCTGTTTGAGGTTCATGTTGAATAATTTCGTTGGCCATAAAATGCCTACTTTTTTCATGCTTTTATTGGGACATCATCCTGGTAAACCATTTCCTCATTCTTTTACCTTTTTATTGACTCGCTTCACTACTTTTGAGTTAATGAAAATATGTAGTAGTCATCTTTTTCAAAATTACCAGGATGTCTGAATGTAATATTTGTTTCTTCATATTTATTGGATAGCCTGGAGAAATATTCCTTCCATCTCTCCTTGATTGTCCCCTCATCTGCAACACCTTTTGTTCTTTTTTTATGCATTTTATTTTGCTCAAATCCCCTGTTTATTTCTCTTTCTTTAGCCACCTTGTGCATATTTCTTTCTCTGTTTTTTCGTTTAAAGTGTTGCTTACTAAATTTGATAAATTTTTTTACCCAAAATATACATATTTATTTTCTTAGTTAGGGTATATGTGCAAAGCCTTGTAGCAAGATTTATTTGTCGTGATTTCTTCCTGTACCTCCATCACCCTGACTTCTTTAGATTTGGGCCACCCTTTTTCCTTTGACGTTACTAGAACAGTTTTTGTTGTGCTTCGAGTTGCAACAGTAATCTCATTCCACATTGAGTTAGCATCACCCTTCACAATTCAATCTTCTTTGTTATGCTTTTTTTCCCCTTAAAATTACTTGTTTTATTTTGCCTTCTAAATTCCACCATTTGATTCTTGGGCTCACACACACACACACACATCATTCTTCTCCTTCATTTTTTATATCAAGGACTGTAGACCTATGCTTAGTGACTAGCCACTCTTTTGATATAACCTCACAGTGCTTACAAAACAAGCAATTGTTTTACCTCATAAGAATGAAGTCTATTTGGGTAGTTGATAAACTTTTTTACATGTGACCAAATGTTAATCTTGCCTTTTGAAAATATTATTAATTCATGTGCTGTGGCAAAATTTGAAATAGTTTTTCAAGTCATTAGTTCTTTCTTCAAAGTCAGAACCTCTATGCACATCTCTACCCTTGTTCACTTATCTGCTCTCATGATCATTTGAATTATCTGATATAATGATCTTATTTCATTTAAGTATTTCTTCCATTAAGCCTCTAATTCCTCCCTGATTTTGCCTTTGCCTATGGTGCTAGTTTGACTTGTGGTGTTATGCAATGATAATGTTTAGAGTCTTCTTTAGTAAAACATTAATTGTGATAATCTGATCTCTTAAACTCTTTCGCATCCACTACCTTATCCTTTAAAGTCTTATCCATAATAATCTCCTCTCCATTTCTTGTAAATTCCTTCCTTTAGGGCCAAAGTTTGTATCATGACTCAATAAGATTCTTGGAGGCAAATAATATTGATTCTTCTTTCAATAATCACGTCTGCTATCTCTGCTGGTTTCCTATTAAAGTTCCAAAATTTTATGATCCTATCTGAGCCAGTGGTTTTCGACTAGCTTCTTTTCTTGCATTCTTTGGTCAAATGCAAGCTGTTGTGAGTTTATCACTACATCTGGGTGCTGATGTTGTGGCCCTAGCCCATTTTCCACTCCACTTGGTAGCATAATGTATTGCTGAGAGGGTTATGCCCCAAAGAAATGTGCTTATGTTTGAATCGATGTTAAAAAACTTTATGATTTTTACACTGGTTGCTATCTGCAGTCCTTATTGTCATCGGATTGAAATGTTAAAAGGAGGCCTTCAACTTTAGAGGCGTTGAGGGTTTGAGTAATCCTTATGTGGAGGTAGGTTGTTATAATGGAATAATAAAAAGGAGGTGATTATTCCTATATAGGTTAAAAATGAAAGTATTCTAAGTTTAAATCTGATATTTTCCATTGCTGTAAAGATGTGGACTAATAGCACGAAACTGCAGTCAGGAGCAACTGTTAAAGGTGAGTCTTGTTAATATAAAGTTCAGTTAGAAGAGTTGTTCATTGTCAATCATGAATAAAGAAGAAAATACAAATTGTAGAGTATGTGAAGGGTTGAACCTGAACCCTAATGGGGAAGTTGGGGTTACTTCTTGTGACACTTTAGATAGGTAATCTCTTTATATTTCTAATTATGAACATATTTGTCAAACTTACAGTCCTAAAGTGTGTTTTATAGAGTTTTAATGGAGGTATTCTTTTTTGACCATTATTTTCTATTGTATGGTGACAAGTTTTTGTAGTTAGTTTTCCTATTTCTTCTTTTACTATGTTAAGAGTTTTAGTGGTTATTGATTAAGAGGGGACAGATACACACATGAGACATGCATGTTGGCACAGTAGTTTACAAAAAATCTAAAATGCGTCAGGTTAGGGACACGTGAAATATAAGTTATACATGTAGATGTATAGATGAAAGTAACTTAATAGTACATAATTGCAAGTAAGAGTGATAAAATCTAAAATAATTTAGAAAAGGTATGTATAAAATGTTTTGGAGTTCCAGATTCTTATAGTTAAAAAGTTTAAAGCAGTGAGGTCTTATTGGTGTCTCCAAAATGTTCATATGGTTGTAAAAGAATTAAAAATAACAGAACATGTATGGAATAGTGTCTGACACACATATAGAAGTTTTTGCTGAGTGTTGATGTCAGAACATCCAATGCAATTTGGCATCTTATAGAAGTGTCCATGCTTCTCAGGCTACTGATGTTGATAAGAAACCATGTTATTGTTGTTGTTCGTGCTGAATTTGTTTTCTTTGGAAATATTATTTTCACAATGTGGATAAAATGTGCATACTGATTCCCACCATAAATTTAATCTGTTATTGGAATAAAGGCTTTTATAGTATATGGGTTGCCATAATTTTTTAATTGGTCCATGCTTAATTGATAGTATTAGGCAGAAACAAAATTTTGTCAGATGCTTTCTGAGTAATGGAACCATATTTTTCTGTCATGAATTTGGGGCGGTTTGATGGTGGTATTTTGTTCTTTCTCATTGTGATTGGTTCAAAATTATGGTCTTCATATAAATTACATGTGCACGTGCATGAACAGGTAGTCCTACAGATGAGCGTAGCACTAGTCCAGTCCATTCAAGAGAAGAAGATTCTGCTAGAGATTCTGACCGTCGTCGGAAGAAGGATGATGAGAGGGACTTGGATAGGGATTCTAGCAGGAATCCCCATGGCCGAAGTGGTGATTCATATAGGCATTTTAATGAGCATTCCTCTAGGGGTTCTCGTAGTTACCATAAGCGGGATGACTACAGCAGGCGTGACAGGCATATGGATGAAGAGAGAAACTATTCTAGGACATCCTCTCGTTATGGTCGAGAGTTGAGGGTTGGCTCTCATTCTGATTATTCAAGAAGAGAGACTGAGCATTACAGATCAAGAGACCTCTCGCGAGGTGCTGAAAAATATTCTCGAGATAGATCTGATGGTTCAGTGCATAGAGGCAGGGATAAGGAACGAGAAACTTCATCACTTGAGTATCAGAAGTACAAAGACAAGGAGTCATTATCTGACAGAACTAAATCTAGCAGGAAGTACTCTGACTTGAATGCTGAAGATATAAGGTATGGCGAGCAGGACAAGCATGGCGGAGAGGGAGATGGTCAAGATGAAAAGAGGGACTATAGGAGGAATGTGCGGGATTCCAAGATTGATCATTCACCTGTTTATGAAGATTCTAGGGGACACCGGAGTGACTCTTCTTCATATAGGGACAATGGTGCACATCGTCTGAAAGAAGCTTCAAGAAGTGGTCATAGAGAATTGGATGGACAACGGTACACCAAGGATGAAAAGAAGAAATATGATGACAGGGAAACAAGCAGACACAAGGACCGTAATGATAGAAAACAAGGGGAGCAGGATCTTACCAGTGAAAATCTAGAATCTGCTTCCAAAAAACCGAAGTCAAGCATGGGAACTGATTATGGGAAAGATGGTAATTGTTATATTGTCTTCTATAAGTTTTGACCTATGGTTAATTGTACTATCTTCATTGTTCCCAATATAGTTCTTATCATTTCTCATAATTGTGTTATTGATGAATTAGTTCCAAAGTTTACAACTGCGGCTGATGAAAGCCAGACCTCAAGTTCAAAGCAAGCCCAGGAACTTGCTGGCAAGGTCACTTCAGAGCAGGGCTCTGCAAAATGCTCTGAGGCTGTTCCTGATATAGATGCCGCAAAAGTTGCTGCGATGAAAGCGGCAGAATTAGGTATTCCCGCATCTTCTTCTAGTTTTATTGCCATTTTGGTTTATTTTTTTCATTGGCAGTTGCCAAAATTTGTTTAGATTATTGATATCTTTATGATGTTGTCTTGAAGGAAAATTAAATTAATGAGTCTTGTTTGTAAAGTGTGAGGCTTATATTATGTATGACATTTGCATGCTTAGTTTGATTCTTGAAGGAGTGCTAGCATGTATGGCTGATATGAACCTTACACATCCATGTGTTGAAATGCATGTGGTGCTTCTGATGGTTTCTCCAGGACTTGAAAAACTATTCATACTAATGGACACTAAATTAGGCAGGTAGCATTTTTTGTTTCCTCTAAGGGTTCTCTACTCCCTGAATTTTCACTTTTGGAGCTCCATGCTTTTGGAAATGGCAGGTCTTAGCTTCCTTGTGTCTAATAGAACCAAATATTTTTAGAATTCTCTGAGATGGATCTGTTTTAATATATCTTGAACAATGCATATGGGATTTATTGAAGAGGTTGGGAATATCACATGTTGAACTCAAATTAATCCAGCAAACTCCTGGAATTCTGGAAATTACTTTTAGAGCTCCATGCTTATGAAAATTGTAGAGTCCTTTTTTACTTGTGCCTAATGGTTCCTTTGAAAAGGTTCCTATACTCTTTAACATCAGCAGAGGTGGATCTGAAAGTTCTTCATAAGTAATGATGCCTTAGATGTCATGTATTTTTGCACACATCATTGGTGTTTTCATTTTTGTTTATTTATTTTTTATCTGAACGTATCAATCAGCAGTGTCTTCTCTCCAGCATATTTTCCACTGAGCTAGCAGTTGCAATGGTTAAGGATGCATGCTCCTTTGTGACTGGAAGGTCATGGGTTCTAAGTTGTTGAAATTGTTTCTTTGCAAAAAAAAACAAGGGCGAGCCTGCTGAACCTTGGCCCTGTGTAATATGGGCACCCTTTACTCTACTGGACATTCTAATGTCAGTCACAAGAAAGACTAGAAATCAAATTGTTTTTCATGTGAATTCTTAAACGATCCTTTCTGAATTCTCACTTGACTAAACAACTCATCCCACACAGTAGTGAACAGAAATTCACCTCTACAGTCTCTCGAGATAGATGTGAAGTTCAATGCTTGATTAGGAGCAATTATGAAAATCATTCTCTATTATCCCTGCTCCACATCAGTCAATATGATATGCACTCTCAATGCTTGATTAGGAGCAATTATGAAAATCATTCTCTATTATCCCTGCTCCACATCAGTCAATATGATATGCACTCTCATTTTTTTTCCTTTTCCTTTTCATACTCCTTTCCTTAGTTTGTTATTTGTTTTAGTCTGTTTCCTTTATTGGAATTCTCCTCTCTTGTATATCCCTCAAAAAATTGTGACCCTTTGACCTGTGCTATGAAATAGTTGATGCTGAATTTCAGAATTGTGGTTAATTTTGTTCTCTAATATGTTAATGTCATCAACAATGGCATGGGATCTCGTTGGGTGGAAATTTGTCATTCACATGCCATGTTATATGTTTGATGGAGACATATTTTGAAGTTTCAAAGTGTTATCTTAACCCATACAGTAATGCATTTAATAATTTACTGAGGTTAGAGGACACCATAGGATAATGGACGAACTGATTGGGTTAGGTTTTTGAGACATTTGCTTTGTAACAAGTGGGATTACTGAGGTGACTTCTCAGGACTATATTGGATAGATAAACACTGAACTAATATATCTACTGTAGGCCCGATTTCCTAGCAATTGGAATAATCCATCCAAACTTTTCTTAGTAGTATGTTGAGAACACCAGGAATTGCTGGAAAAAAAGAGAAAAAAAACTGATACCAGAGGTAAAATATTGTTGTGTTGAAACTTGAAAATATGCCTAGTTCTGTAGTTTGGAGAGTCCCTTGATGAGAAAGAAATTAGAATTATTAAATTTTAATGTTCAATATTAGGATTTAGGTTTTATTTGTATTTTGGAATTTTAGATTTAAGGTTTTTTATGACTTATTATTATTGTTAGGATAATTATTATAGCTGGGATAATTATGATAAGGACATTTAGTTATTTGTCTGATTTCATTTAGATTTTATCTCTTATATATTTTGTTGAGATAATTGTAAAGGTTAATTATCTTCTAGTTGGGATTTATGGCTTTTCTGCATCAACCCTCCTACCCATATATTAGTTACTTGACCTTTTAGTGCAAGTATATTAGTTGTACAAGTCAAATTCATTTGACATATAGTCACTAAATCCATATAAGTACTTCCCTATGTGTGGGTTCTCACTTTTGGGGAAAAAAAACAAAAAAAAAAGGAGAAAAGAAAACAACAAAAAAGTGCTTTTATAATTTTCATTTTCTTCCCCTTGCTTGCCTTCACCACCTCTGCTTTGCCAGAGGAGTTGCCAGATTCCCTGCAACTCCATCCGGGACTGGACTCCTAGACTTCTCTGGGGGCCACTAGAGCCTAAGATGACTGCCAGTGGAATTCAGTGTGGCTAGTCCACTGGCAGAGGAAGGGAAAGAAAAGAAGGAAAAAGGAAAAACAAAAAATCAGCTACAGACCTAAAAATGAACTACTGTGAGTTATCAAACTATATGTTAAGTTTCTTTCAAGTAAAAATGAAAAATGAAATCTGAAAACAGAATCTGGAAGCTCTGGCCAACACCCCCCCCCCCCCAAAAAAAAAAAAAAAAAAAAGGAAAGAAGGCCACCGTTCTTTTTAGTGTCATGGTTTTGGATCATGGCGGTAGAACTTGTCTTTATTTGAACAATTTCTTTGAGCCATATTCTGTAATCTCATGGATTCTTATATTTTTTATCTGTTGCTGTTCGGCCTGATTCTGTAGACCCCATTGTGGTTGTGGCTGTCGACAATTTCAGAGAGGCCAAAACTCATGAAAACCTTCTCGAACCTATTCTTCAACCCAACAACAAAAACAAAATCACAAGCCTGAACCCAACAGACATACTTAAATAATTCTGAAGTCCTAATACTAAAGTCATACTTCTACTATAAAAATCCTACCATCTAATAGTGCATAACAAATTGATACACTCATTCCCTTCGGTAGGGGATTGGTATTTTATATGGTTGATTATCTGTATTATTACTAGTCAAGCATTGAATTATATTTTTGGATTTCATATAGTTGAATGGTCAGTTTTATTACTAGTTTAGCATTGAATTACATTTCCATACTTCACCTCTCTTGTAGTTGCTCCAATTTTCTACATAAGCTTCTGTAGAAGGCAGAATGTTGTTTTTACTTGAGTTTGGTATGTAGTAGCTATGTAATCGTTCAATCAATGTTATTCACCTAAAGGCTGTATTCTCATGTCTACCACTCTTTTTCTGTGATTCTCCCACTTTCCCCTTTCTGGAATGAAAACACAGTTAATAGGAACCTCATTGGGACGGGTTACATGTCCACTGATCAAAAGAAGAAGCTGCTCTGGGGGAAGAAAAAGGATGCTGCTGCTGAAGAGGTATTTATTTAAAGTAATCTTTTAGTTCTATTCTATACATTTGACGTTTGATGTTGTCTTACCTCTATTTCATGTCATGAATAAGGATAATGTGGACAAAGTTGCAACTATAATTGCTTAAACCTAAGATCCTATGAAGCAGGACTCTGCTAATTTGTATATTGAATCATATAATTCTGTGATGTCATGTTGGTTGTGTAATACGTTTGGATTACTAACACAAATCAGATGGCCCAAATTCATTTTGGTCATCTCCCAAGTTCAACCAGTATTTTAGCGTTGACCTACACAATCTTGTGACCTATCAGCAGGCTATCAAATGTTCCATGTCATTGACCACCTTTACTAATTATGTTCATTGCTCAATCCTCGTCTTAAAATATTTACAGTCTGGTCATCACTGGGATAGTGCTATGTTTTCTGATCGGGAACAGCAAGAGAAGTTCAAGAAACTCATGGTAATTCTCTAATCCTCTGGTTTATTTTGTTACACTACCAAGGAAACTTGAAGTGATGTACCTTCCAGTTTTGTTGCTCGTTCCTAATTGAGTTGTCAGTTAATCTATAATGTGTTCCCGCCTACTAACACACTTTTAGAGTCTGAGGTTGCATTGGTACCTATGGCCAATTGTAGGGTGTGAAGGGCGAGCTGAAAACGGAAAGCAAACCGGAGAGTCAAGAAAACAGTGGCCTCCGAGCCGAGAAGCAGAAGGAAGTGCAGCTGGATTTGGAGAAGCAATACATTGCCGGACTTCGTCGAAGAGATGGCCGAACTGTCGGACTAGGTCTCTGAGAACCCCGTTGGGATATTTTCCTAGTTTTACCGTGAGATTTGCTTACATTTTGCTGCACGATGCAATAATACTGTCTTCCCTGATCATACTTGGTTGGGGTAATTGTGTTTTGCCTTCTAGATTTGCTGTTTTAGTTCATGGGAAGAATGTTGCTGCAGCAGTATATATTTGGTATTTGAGCTCCCAATGCTGGATGGTCATTTCATTACTTGCTAATGCCTCTACTTTGGGGTTACATTTGAGGAGTTAATGCATGCAGCTTTTTATCTCGCTATATGGCAGCTTTTGCCTTTGTTGCTCGGAATGTTGGGCTTTTGAGTTTCAGATTCAGAAGTTATGAGCATCTATCTTGATTATGAATTCAGCTGCCCAAAAAGAAGGAAATTCAGAATTCTAAACCATTTGTTTCGGCTCGGCATGAAAATTAGTTTGGTCACAGAAGCATTCTGCCTCCATTTTACTAGCGAAACACCCAAAAAAAAAAATAAAATAAATTTGTGAAATAGTTTTATGAGAAACGAAGCTTGACAACTTGGTTATACTCCAAAATGTGCAATGATATATATATATATATATATATAGGACCAATTGGAGCAGCGATGTGCTACAGTGGCATGTGACTGGTATTGCCTTAATTTTTACTTGGAATGTGGTTTGAAAGTGATTAATTGAACAATCGAAAAATACAAAAACTTATTAAAATCGAAATACTGTTACTGTAGTAGTTTGGTGCTTATGGGTTGGTTCTTTGCGAGCTGGGACTGAAGCCAATCGTAATTGGGTCTCAAATTATCAAGATCCAATCCATCTGATTATAAAGCTAAAAGTAGCTAACTAATGCACCCAAAAAATGTCGAGTCTCACTTTCAAAATTCATACAATCGCACCAAAATTTTGTGTACTAAAATACATGGCTCAAGAAAATATTATGATTTACAAAAGCTGTTTTGATAAACCTTTTAAAATATATTGTGAAACAAATTAAGAAAAATAATTAATAAAATCACCTTAATAATGGAATGTAGTTCAGTCAAGTTCTACTGACAATATAAAATATTATATGAAATTAAGTTTCCATCCATTTTATTCCATCTGTTTTGTCTGAGAAGACAAAAAAAAAAAAACAAAAAAAAAAAGACCCTTTAAAGAAAACTGGAGTAAAGATATTTCTATATATTTTTATTTTATTCTATTAGTACTATTTCTGTGAAATGGGTGAATCTTTCCCATTCCGTCTCCTCCCAAACGCAGTGTTTATGTGGGCGACTTGGTGCTTCACTCAGTAATCGCATTTTCTCCTCCTAATTGCAATTTTCTCTCTTTATATTTTCGATTTGCAGCAGCGCCCATGAAACCGCGTCTACAGATTGAGGCTTCATCCGAGTGATTTTATGACGCAGAACGGTAATTCAATCGGAAGCCAATTCGAGAGACCCTGATCTCGCCTTGCACCACCTCGATTTCGCCGCGAACAAAGGTAAGCTCGCTTGCTGTCTTGTTCTCTGTCGCGAACTGGGATTGCTCGCCAGCTAGGTCAGATTGGAGCAACATTGTATGAGAATATATTACCCATTTTCGGGGACAAGGGGCGGAACGACCTCTCGATCTACTTACTGCAGCCCAGGAATAACAACGTCGTCTAGGCGTTCCCTGTTGCTCCGATCTCCCCTACGCCTAGGACGTTGTCTGGGCCAAGAGCCATAGTTAATTGCTGTTTCTATTTGGTTGTTTTTTTCTCGTTGTTGATACCGGCAAGACCCAGCCAGATGATGTCTGCTGGTTGGAAGTGAGAGGACTCTTAGTGCCTGCATGTATTTTTACATGGCGAATTAGGCTGTCTATCGGATCTGTCCTAGCTTTGTGCCAATTCATTGCTTCCTCGTGGTTTCTGCCTTCGCGGATAAATTTGAAAAGAAAGTTGATGCCTTATTGCTTTTAGCTATTGGATTTATGATCCGTTCGTTTGCTATGTGGATGAATTTATTAACGAGTTTTTGCCTCTGCATATGGAGAACGATTAACTATTCAAACTTGTTTTTTTTTTTTATCTTAACTTTTTTGGAAATAGTATACCGTGTGATGCCATAGTTCAATTTCGACAGATTTGACAATTTAGCCTTTGACCTTCTCGATTGGTGATTGTTGCTCTTATGTTCAGCTGAATTCGTACATTTTTCTTATCTTTCTCTCTTTCCTCCTTCTGCCTCATTAATGTTTGTAGATACAGGCAGAACTGTTAAGTATTGGAGTGGTCAAACAAGATGTCTGAAGTTGCAACAACCGAAGTGGTAAACCCTTTTCACCTTTCTAGTGTATCCTTTGATTTCATACATCAATGTAGGCAGCACATTTGTAAATGTCATTGTATAAGCTCTTTTCTCAACCTGCTGCTCTCCGTTTTTTAACATGCATGTTTCCCAACATGTGTTCTGTAGGATCAATCATATGGTGGGACAGATGATACCCAGAAATTGGTATTTGAGTTGGGTGCTTTTGTTGGGGATTTGACTGTTGAGGAGGATGGAAATGGGTAAGGATCTTTCCTCCACAAATCTGTAGTGTGTTAGTTCATCACATCCTGGCTAGGATACATGGTTGTAGTTCTAAGTGATGGTATTTACTCTATTGTCTAGGCACAACACACTGGATGAGAGTTTCATCTGCCTGCTGCTATGATACAGTGAAGATAGTTTAGAATTTTACCTTTATAGACATTTAAATGAATCTCATAGGACTCCTAAGTGTCTAATGATCTGGAACATGGTACAGTATCATGTGTCCCTATTGTCTTGGCTTTAGGAAGAGGGATTTGAAATTTCAAGATACTACTAATTAGTTTAGCAGACCTAAAATAATTAGAATAATTTATATTAATCATCTAGCCTTTTCATCTGCTAAACTAATTAGAATAACTTATATTAATCATCTAGCCTTTTCAAAATGATGACAGGATATGGGAAATCGAAAGTCTAGAAGAAAGTTAGGTCACTGTAGCAGTCTTTTTATGAAATTACTATGTGATCCTTTAGATTGATTTACTAGGAGATCAAAATTTGTATCAAGAACCTGTGCTTCTAGATGTTGGATATTTTTATTGAAACATTGAATCTTGCCAAGCTAGTTTTTCTTTTTTCCCGATTTTTTGTCATCCTAGTTTGTGCAATTTAAAATTGACGAGTTTCTAACTGTTTATACCTTATACCTTTGCTCTTTCTTGGGGTTTGGTACCAGAATGGACGTTAGATTGTAACTCTAATTCTTAATACCTCCCCTGTAGTTTTTGGAGGTTTACGGGGCTAGAATCATGTGGTTGACTTGCGATATACCTGTACATGGTGTAGCATGTTAGCCTAAGATTGAGATACATTGAAAGGTTTATCACTATTATGGTATCACATAATGCATTTGGGGTCCATCTGATTGGGCCATGGGAATCCTGGTGGACTTGAGCTGTTGGCCATTGCTTGGGTGTGTCCGTGTAATAACAGTATGGCTAGTGTCTTAACTTTTTGTTATTTTTGTTTTGGGATAATTACAATGACCTCCCCTGAGGTTTAGTGAAATTACATGTGGATACCTGTGTTTTTGAAAATGACAGGTACCTCCCCTGCTGTTAAAAAACCGAATAAAAATACTTTTTCCCTGTCTCTCTCCTCTCTCTAAATATATTTTCTACATTACAAAAAATATGATAAATATAAATATTTAAAAATAAAAAATACGGCAGTATCCTGGTGGTGGACTGTCACTGCCGGAACTTTTTTTGTTCTTGTTTTATATTTTCATATATTGTATGTAATATTTGCCTGGAAAATATATTTAGATATTATTTTAAGTTTATATATAAATATTAGAAAACATTTTTATAATAAAAGTATATTCTGTAATTTAAAATATATTTTCTATAATTATAATATTTTTCTATAATTATAATATATATTGATAGTTATAATATATTTTTGTAACTTAAAAAATATTTTTGTCAAATAAATTTTACATATATTTAGTTTAGAGAGAGAAAGTGGGAGGAGTGAGAGGGAAAGGAGATAGTGTAGGTTAGTTTGGAGGGTATTTTGGGTATTTTTAAAAGTTTAACTGATGTTTTCTAATAGTAAGGCGGAAAGTGCAATGGCTTCAATAAAGTTAGGGTAGGTTGCTGTAATTTCTGAACACACGGGGTTCTGTATGTAATTTCTGTGAGATTTGAAGATCAGAAAAGAGAGAAATATTAAAAGTACCTCGATCAAGTTCTCATTAATCACTTAATGATAAAACCGAAGGTAGCTGGTATTTATACCCAGCTATCAATACAAGAAGGCGGAACACTACTTTAACATATAACAAACCAGCTTACCAAACTATACAGCAATTAAACCGTAATCTAACAAAGTAAACAAGCAGCAGCAACACAAATACAAATACTATCTGTTGCTATATTCTTCAACATTTCCCCTCAGTTTAGACCTCCCAGTTATGATATTTTAGGCTTCAGAAACTGTGACTTTATTGGAGAAACATGAAGACCAATCTTGTTACACAGAAATCATAAACAATCACAAGGCAAACCCTTGGTAAAAATATCAGTCACCTGATGCAAAGTAGGCACATATCTAATCTCAACAACACCGCTTTCAACCTTTTCTCGAACAAAATGTACATCTATTTCAATGTGTTTAGTGCGTGAATGGAAAACAAGATTTTCTGCAATACTTTTGGCCGCCATATTATCACATCACAAAATAGGAGAGTAACATAGAGAATAACCCAATTCAAAAAATAATGATTGTAGCCACAGTATCTCAATAACACCCTGAGCCATAGCTCGGTATTCTGCTTCTCCCACAGACTAAGCAACTACTGACTACTTCCTAGAACTCCAGGCTATCAAATTGGGACCAAGAAATACACAAACTCCACTGGTAGACCGTCGTGTAACCTAACACCCAACATGGTCAGCATCATTGAACACAGTCAAGGAGAGATCACCAGCCATAGGTCTAAACATCAGCCCCAAACCAATAGTTCCCTTAAGATATCTGAGAAGATGTTTGCAAACTAACCAATGTTGTACTTTAGGGGAAGATAGGAATTAACTTAGCCTATTCACCACAAAAGAGATATCAGGCCAAGTATGAATTAAGTATTGAAGAGATCCAATTATAGTCCGATACAAAGAGGGATCTGAAAATAACTCTCCCTCATCAGTAAAAGAAAACCTAGAGTTCAGAGGTGTATCACATGGCTTACAATCTTGCATAGAAGCCTTTCTCAAAAGATCCAAAGTATACTTTGATTGTGTAGGGTACATACCATCAGCATCTCTATATGCTTCAAAATCTAGGAAATAATTGACTGAACCCAAGGTTTTGAGAGCAAAATGATCATCTAAATCCTGAATACAAGCTTGTAAAGTACTAGGGTCAGAACTCGTGACAAGTATGTCATCAACATACACCAAAAGAAAGAGCATTGCTATACGAGTGTGTTTAACAAAGAGAGATGCATCAGAAACTGATCTGGAAAGACCCCAACCTTGTAATGCAGACCGCAATTTTGTGTACCAAGCTCTTGGAGCTTGTTTAAGGCCATACAACAATTTCTTTAGCTTACACACATAAGATGGAAACGTGGAATCAACAAATCTAGCTAGCTGAGACATGTAATGTAACATCCTAGAATTTTGGAGACAAATAACAATTATTAATTCTTGTGTTTGAGGTAATTAATGAATGTTTGAGAATTTAGAAGAAAATAATAAGTTATTTTGCTTTGGAGAAATAGGTAATTAATTATCTTACTTTGGAATATTTATGAAATTATTAAATTGGGGTTATGCAATTTCCTTACAGTTTTAGTATCGAATCGAATGCAGGGAGTGCCCTGGAGCCTAGATGTCTAAGAAAAATGATATGACAGTGACGAACGTCTCGAGTCAGAATTTATGGTATTAAAAGAATTTGGAATCAAGACAAATTTTGGTATAGTTTCGATTTAGGCCGAAAAACTAAATCATCGTAAGGGACTCCCGGGAAGTCAACGGAACCCTAAGGGGGCTCCAGTTTTTCGTGACGATCAACCCTGAGGTGGTTTCAGGATGAAACAAGGGTCCCACGAGGGCACAGGGACAAAATCGACTTTATCAAGTAACCTTAGATTTTTAATTTTGGGTTTTGATAGTTTAATCCAAATAAAATTTTTATTTGAGGGTGTAATTGCAAAGTAGAAAGGTTGGAGTGAGATTAAGAATATAATTTATGGATTTATATGTAATTTTTAATTATATAATAAATTATATATAAGTGAAAGTATATATATGTGTGTGTGTGCGTGTGAAGCAATGGGCGTGAACCAAGGGAGAGAATCTGTGGGTGCACATATGTTGCAAGCATTTGGAGTGGAAAGTAATATGTAGATATTATATTCATGTGAAGTTAGTGAGCAGGAAGTTGTGGGCATGAAATCAATGGGTGCACATTGAAATTGCAAGCACATTGAAGCACATGAAAAGGAGGGTGGAAAGCAAGCATAATATAATCTATATAGATATAACACACATGTATATGCGTGTATGCATTCTGTGGCACGAACCAAAATCTGCGGGCAAATGGTAACTTGAAATCAGTGGGAATCAATGGGCTAGTGCCCAAGTTATATATATATATATATATATATATATATAAATATGGTGTGTGGTGGAGAAGCTCCCAGTGCTGCCATCTCGGTTCTATATATATAAACTATATAAACATAGAGGAAATTGGTAGAACTGGGAGCTTCTCCACCACACACCATATTTATATATAAATATAACTTGGGCACTAGCCCATTGATTCCCACTGATTTCAAGTTATCATTTGCCCACAGATTCTGGTTCGCGCCCACAGAATGCATACACGCATATACATGTGTATTATATCTATATAGATTATATTATGCTTGCTTTCCACTCTCCTTTTCATGTGCTTGCAATTTCAATGTGCACCCACTGATTTCACGCCCATAACTTCCTGTCCACTAACTTCAACAACAACAACAACATATTACTAACTTCACATGAGTATAATATCTACATATTACTTTTCACTCCAAATGCTTGCAACATATGTGCACCCACAGATTCTCTCCCTTGGTTCACGCCCATTGCTTCACACGCACACACACACATATATATACTTTCACTTATATATAATTTATTATATAATTAAAAATTACATATAAATCCATAAATTATATTCTTAGTCTCACTCCAACCTTTCTACTTTGCAATTACACCCTCAAATAAAAATTTTATTTGGATTAAACTATCAAAACCCAAAATTAATAATCTAAGGTTACTTGATAAGGTCGATTTTGTCCCTGCGCCCTCGCGGGACCCTTGTTTCATCCCAAAACCACCTCAAGGTTGATCGTCACGAAAAATCGGAGCCCCCTTAGGGTTTCGTTGACTTCTCGGGAGTCCTTTACGATGATTTAGTTTTTCAGCCTAAATCGAAACTATACCGAAAATTATCTTGATTCCAATTTCTTTTAATACTATAAATTCTAACTCGAGATGTTCGTCACTATCATGTCATTTTCCTTAGATATCTAGGCTTCAAGGCACTCCCTGCAGTCGATTCGGTATTGAAAACTGTAAAAAAATTATATAACTCTAATTTAATAATTTTATAAATATTCCAAAGTAAGATATTTAATTACCTATTTCTCCAAAGAAAAATAACTTATTATTTTCTTCTAAATTCTCAAACATTCATTAATTACCTCAAACACCAGAATTAATAATTGCTATTTGTCTCTAAAATTCTGGGATGTTACATGTAAACATCCTCCATAAGCTCCCCATTCAAAAATGCATTATTAATATCCATTTGTTGAATATCGCAACCAAAATGGACTGTCAAAGAAAACAAAACTCTAATAGTAGGATTCTTAATCACTGGACTAAACGTTTCAGTGTAATCTATTCCAGGTGTTTGAAGAAATCCTTTAGCTAGCAAACGTTCCTTATGTTTAAGGATAGACTTATCAGCTTTGTATTTAACTCGAAACACCCATTTACAACCAATTAAATTTATATCTTGAGAGAAAAGAACCAATTCCCAGGTGTTATTGCGTTGAAGAGCAAAAAACTCTTCCTTCATGGCTTGAGTTCAATTAGGATCTAAGAGTGCTTCATTGACTGAGCTAGGTTCTAGGTTATTTATTAGAGCATGAGGTGATGAAAGAAGCTGTTTAGATTTAGATCTAATGATCGTAGGATGTATAGAGGGTGCAGGAACATAATTGGGTCGAGAGATAGATGGATGAATAGCAATACATGGTTCCAGGTTTGGAGCAGAGGCAGACGGATGAGTAGTGACACAGGGTTGCAGGTTTGGAGAAGTACCACAATTATCAGAGGAAGGTGATGATAAGGAAGACAATGAAGGCTGAGTTACTGGAGATGAAGGTGCTGAGAGTTGTGCTACTTGAAGAACCTTAGAATGAAAAGAAGGAAGAGAATGGAAAACATCTGTAGAAGGACATTTGGGGGAAGACTGAACAGAATTAGAGGTCAAGGAAGCAAACAATAGTGGATAAGGAAACTCGGTAGGGTTTTGAATTGAACATGTCTAGAAACATAAACCCTACCCGAAGGATGTAGACATTTGTAGCCGGCATGAATTGAACTGTATCCAATAAAGACACACTTGGCTGAGTGCAAATCAAACTTATGTCGATTATAAGGTCTTAGGTAAGGGAAGCATGAACAACCAAAAGGTTGAAGGTGCAAATAGTTAGGCTCTTTATGAAGAAGTAATTCAAATGGAGACTTGAGTTGCAAAGAGACTGAAGGTAACAAATTAACGGTATAAACAACCACTTGAAAAGCTTCTACCCAAAACTTAAGGTTCATATGTGAGTGAGATAAAAGGGTAAACCCCATTTCAGCAACATGTCTATGTTTTCTTTTATCAACACCATTCTGTTGGTGTGTATATGGACATGTAAATCTAGATTGTATACCACACGATTGTAGATAGGGCAACAAGGCTTTAAACTCCCCACCATTGTCAGTTTGAGGGCTTTTAAGTTTAAAGTTATATTGCAACTCAGCTAATTTATGAAAGGCAATGAAAGTGGAACGAACATCAGACTTGAGTTAAGTTTACATGAATCACAAAAGGTTAAATCTGAGTTTGAACAAGAAACTCGTATTTTATTCAAAGCACATTTCAAAACATGAAAAACAGGGTGCCCTAATTTGGCATGCCACTGCTGTACAATATTATGTAAATTAGTCTAAACTACATGACTAGACAACTGATCAGGAACAAACTGATTCAGTTGTTTACATTTATTGGAAAAAGAAGAGCTTGTAACATCAACATATGAAGATATGGATGTATTTGATGAAACAGCTGGCTAAGACACAACAAAATCAAAAGCTAATGTCAATTGATATAAGCCATCCTTAAGAATTCCTCAAAGTAGCACAAGCCCTGAGTCCTTGTCCTTAATCACACATGAAGTAGAGTTAAACTCAGTAACAACATTATTGTCTTTGGTTAATTGGGAAACACTAAGTAAGCTTTTGTTCATATGTGGAACATGTAAGACATTAGGTAGGTTAAGAACAGAAATAGGTGTAGTATGAGTGTATAGATTGTTGTAACCAACATGAGATATAGGTAATTTCTTACCATCACCAACAACTACTTTATCACTGTTGTGATATGGAGAATGAAGAGATAGATTGTTGAAGCTGGTAGTAATGTGGTTTGTTGCTCCAGAGTCGACAAACCATGGAGCATCTCCACGAGAAAAAGAAGGTAAGGACTGAGTTTCAAAGGTTTGCCCATAAGGTGACATAGAACCTATCTCAGCCATGTAAGCCTCATTAGATTCATTAGGACTAGCAATAAAAACTTGATAATCTGGCTATAGTTGATTGTTAGACTGAAATTGATTACTAGGCCTGCCACCATTCTGATTCTGAGGAGATAATCTCTGAAAATTCCTGTCAAACCGATGATAACACCTGTCAACTAAGTGACCAGGTCTGCCACAAAGCTGGCAATATACACGCCTTCCTCCAGATTGGCCACCACGACCACGACTACCTCTATTCATGTAACCACCCCCTCGAGAACCAAAATTGCCTCTACTGTTAGCTAATCTATCATCGACTCTTGATCCATATGAGGCAACATTTACATTTGTTGAAGTAGGCAGATCAAAATTGATAGAAGAAAGAACCGATTGATTCTTAACTGCTAGTCGTTGCTCATGCATAAGCAAAAGATATTGCACATTCTCAATGTTAATTTCATCCATTTGATAAGTGATCAAGGTAACGACAGTTTTGTAGTCATGATCCAATCCATTCAATATAGCTAACAGTAGATCTTTGTCTCTTAGGGGTTCACCAATAGCAACCAAAGCATGTCCAATAGTTTTTATTTTCATAATGTAGTCGTTAACAGAAAAAGAATCTTTCTTTACTGACCTCAACTGTTGTTTCAATTGGAAAGATTTTGCCATTGTTTGCTGAGAATACAAATTCTCAAGCGAAATCCGTACCTCCGATGAAGACTCGCAGTGAATCACCTGAGCAAGTACTTCCTGTTCTATTGTTGAAAACAACCAACCAAGAAGGAGCTGGTCATATCTGATCCAATTCATGTAGGCGGGATTAAGAACCAAGGCACCTGGATCTTTTGCATTTGAATTCGACTCATGATTTGACAGATATTTAGGAGGAGGAGGATGATGCTTATTAAGAAATTCTGCAAGATCGTATGCCCTAACTATGGCAAGGATTTGCACCTTCCAAAATAGGTAATTACTTGTACCTAATTTGATCGGACTGTAATTGAGTGCTTTAGCAACCGAGGAGAATTCAAGTTGTGAATCAGAAAGAGATCATTCAGAAGATCTAAAGAAAGATGAAGCACTACAGTTTTGATTGGATGGCATGACTAGCTCTGATACCATGTGAGATTCGAAGATCAGAAAAGAGAGAGAAATATTAAAAGTAGCTTGATCAAGTTCTCATTAATCACTTAATGATAAAACAGAACGTAGCTGGTATTTATACCCAGCTATCAATACAAGAAGGCGGAACACTACTTAACATATAACAAACCAGCTTAGCAAACTATACAGCAATTAAACCGTAATCTAACAAAGTAAACAAGCAGCAGCAACACAAATACAAATACTGTCTGTTGCTATATTCTCCAACAATTTCACTAAACCTCAGGGGAGGTCAATGTAATTATATCATTGTTTTTGGTGTTTATGATGTGCAACAGGCATGTGTCTTTATGGTTTGCACATGTCTTAAGATGTGAGGCAGTTCTGAATATAATATTTAGAAGAAAGTAGTTTGAAGAAATTTATGAATACATAATTTTTTTCAGTGAGGAATAATGTTTATGCAATCATTACTATGGATTTGATAGTATCACATAGAGTTGGATTTGTGGTAGTTTTTTCAATATTTTTATATTGTCATTTTCACAGCTTGTTGTACTTGTTGGTTTCATATGGAATATTTTTATGGAATATTTTCACCATCTTCATATGGAATATTTTTATATTCCATATTGTACTTGTTGGTTTCACCATGTCAACTAAGTTATGGAACACAACTATATCAATTATCTTCATTCACCACCATCTCATGAAATTTCTCCATGTGAAGATGGTGTTCAAACTTCATTTCATCATTACTCCGCCAGGGGATATTATCCACTGCCGGTCCCAAGCCCGGATAAAGGAGGAGAGTTGCGTTAGGTAGCCGACAGCCAGCGTAAAACCTAGTCGGATCCAAATATGAATTCTAAACAAATTATCTGTTGGGATGTAACCCACATAGAAGTCTAGAATTCATGTAGCCAACCCCACATAGTGGGATAACGGCTGGATATGTTGTTGTTGTTGTTGTTGTCATTTTCACAGCTTGAATGTTATCCTAGTGGTTCTTGATCTTCTTCAATGTCTCTAGTACTTTCTGGTTACTATATTCATAAACATGCTAACAAAGACTATAAAAATTACCTTCTTCCATACCTATGCTATGCCCATATACTTGATTTTTTATTTTTTCAAATCACTATATCTGTTTTTGTTTTGTACAAAAACAACACTCACTAAACGTGGAGCCTTGTCCACCGGTGATGGCGTCCTTTTACTATATCCTTTTTTGTATTTATACCCATGTAAGTGCTTCTTAGCATGAGAACCCATGATTGGAACAAACTAAACTATAACTTTATGGTACTTTGGTTTGGTTCTCTAGAAGTTATCTTTGCTTTTGGGTTAGAGTTTCAAGAACTGATTGTGTTTGATTTTTCTCTTGCCTAGAATCAACCCTCCTGAATCAACTCATTGAGAAAGGAAACATCTAGCATGTGAAAAATTCTAAAATTTTGTGAAGTTGCTCCAAATACATGCTTTCTTAGTGTTATAATATATATAATGTTGGAAAAGCATACTTTTTGGTTCAAGTTTGCTTCCCCTGTTTTGAATTTATGCTTGCTTGTGCTATATCATATCTCCCTACCTAGTGGGATTAAGGCTTGTGATTGTTGTTGTTGTTTTATATTATGACTAGCTGCACATTCTTTTATTTGCACAACCATTGCTTACTACATTTTGGGTCCCTTTGTTTACTATCAATTTCACATTTCCATCTTGAGTTGGCATTTTGTTGTGTTGTTGCAGTGATGATATATCACTTGAAGGACTAGAGCAAGAGCTAGAAGAATGTAAAAGTGATGATGTAAGAAAACTATAACTTTATTCACTCGCTGATGCATAATTGTCCGCTTCAGGTTTCTGCCGCTTGCACTTATATGTAATTGTATGGTCACTGGGTTTGTTTTCTCCTAGTCAGATGAGTTCTAATATTTTTGTTGCTCTTAATGAGGTACTGATTTATTTATAGCTACGTATGCAATGGTTTGTTTTCCCCCATTCAGATGAATCCTAGTATTTTTATTTCTCTTAATAAAGTACGGATCTTATTTGGGAATCCTTATGCTGTGTAGTATTTGGTTAACAATTCAAGAATTTCAAGTTTTAGATTTTTGTTGGCAGTTACTACTAATGAGAGGCTATCCTACCTGTTAAGGGTAGGAAATGTGCAGTAACATGAAATCTATAAATAGTGTTGAAATAAGAGGAACACAGGAATAAAGGAACAGAAGGGAGATAAGTATATTCATTAATGAGAATAGCCATTGTCTTTGGCTGATTCCTTTTTTTGGTGGTGGAAGTAGTCAGGAGAAGTATAGTGACCCTACCTGTATTGTTTTGTTGGTGTAGAATTGTTTTGATGAATCGAAACTATATCTAGTTAATTGTTCATTTTTATATAGATGCTAAAAGAAATGCATGGCAGCATTTATCAACTTAAGTTATGGCCCTCGAAAGTCAATGCTAAGCTGATCCAATGTAGTGTCGATGTTCGTCAATTGGTTTTATAGCAGTGGTGGCATGCATTCAAACTCTCTCCTTATATATACACACGCATGTGTTTTTTTATAATGCCAATGACTTCTATTATTAGGATTAGCATTTTGCTTTTATTTCTTCTACAAAAATTTGCCGTTTTGAAGATCTGGTTTATTCCTTTTCCATTAAGATCTCAAATATTTGTTGTAAAGGTTGTTGCAAACATACTGTCTAAAGGTACAAAGTTGAGGGAGTACACTAAGGGTGTCGAGAACAATTTAAGGCAAGTTGAGCTGGACTCTATTCAGGTTGGTGAACAGATTGCAGACTTTATATTGGAAGCTATAGTTTTCCCTTTTACTATAATTACCAGTGTGTGCTTGTAAAATTTATTGTATATCATCTTCAGTCTTACAATTAGCGTCCTCTTTTTCCATAACAGGATTACATAAAGGAAAGTGATAACCTTGTCTCACTTCATGATCAGATTCGTGACTGTGATAGCATTCTGTCACAAATGGAAACCCTACTAGGTGGATTTCAGGTATCCTAAGACATATTCAATTACATAGAATGCATCTTTATTATTCCTTTTGATGGTAGGTATGCAGTATGAATGGTAGGATTGCATGTCCCAATTGAATTATCAATCTATACGCTGAATATGGGATGGAGCTGGAAGCAATTACTATCTTGCTTTGGCTCACTAATTGTGTGATATACATGTAATAGTTTTGCTTGATCTCTTGGCCTTCCTTGCTGCAATTTGCCCTACCCTTTTAGATCCATAATTGATTGTTATTTAATTAGAATATCATCTGTCAATTAAATTTGTTGACAACTTGACGGAGAGAAAAATATTGATAAATTAGTGCTATATGTGCATGGGGTCAGGGGAAAGTCTCAACTGCCTACTTTGAAACAGAAGGGGTGATGCCTCAAACATTCAGTGATTTCTTGGCTCCAATGTTTCTTATGTGAACTTGAGGAGAGAAAAGAAAAGAAAATCTCTGATGGTGATGGAAGAATGGGTTGCTTTTTTATGCATCTGTACCCTTGCTCACAAAGAGTTTGTTTCCAAAAGTTGAACCTGTGACCATCTAGAAGGGGAAGGCTGTGTAAGAATACGGCAGTTCCTCAGCCCTTGCAAAGTGGGGAGCCTTGTGCACTAAGGACACCTTTTTTGGTAGTTACTTGAATGACCTCCCATGAGAAATCTTTAATGACTAACATGTTGCTCATATACATTTTAGTTCACTTTCACAAGCATGCTATGCCTAGACCTAAGTGTACAAGGGCTTACTGGTCCTATAATTCTAGTTTTTTCTACTGCAAGGAAAAGTTAGGATTGGATGGAGAATAAATATCACTTCTTCTGTTTCTAATGCATGTTTTTTCTTCTAATTTCACACTCCCTCCTGTGATAGTCCGCTTTTTTTGGGGTAAATTATGGAGAATTATACTGCCCTTTTTTATGCTCTCTCTCCCCCCGCCGGGGGGATTCTTGCTTGCTTACTCATTCATCTTTAGACCTTGTGTCATCAAAATAATTAATCTCCTTAAGGAATTGTCCTAGGCTGAGATTGGCTCTATAAGTTCGGACATAAAAGTTCTTCAGGAGAAGTCAATGGACATGGGATTGAGGCTGAAAAATCGTAAGGTAACCATTTTTACATAACCTCCACATGTTATTTCAGAAACGGTATTAGTAGTTAGGACTCTTTGTATGAAGCCAACTTGAATTGGCTATTCTTTTGTTTGTTTGTCTGTTGTCCTTGTATGTTTTGGTTTATATATGTATTCTTATTTTCTTGTTATCTAATTCATTTTGTAGACTGATGAGTGAGAAGTGGAAATTGTATTATGCTGAATTTGTAAAAAAATTAAAAAGATAAGGAAAATCTTTCCAAAAAGCAGTCATGTATGCCCTGTAAAAGATGTTGTTAACTGCATCTTACTAAAAAAAAATGTTGTTAACTTAATGAAGTGGAATAATTTATTTCCCTAGTACAATCTATTTTTTCACGGGTCAATATTAAAACTATTATTACTTTTTATCTGTCATAAAGTGCATGACATATTTTAGTCATGCCTTTTCAGGATGAGAAGTCCTCCTTGGATTGCAACCAATATCAGTTCACTGAATCTGGGCTCTTTATATGTTGCTAAACTGCGAATAGTTGAATCGTTGATGCCATAGAAGTGAATTCTACAATAGGATGGCTTATATTTCTGGGATTTATTACTGTGATGATTATTCCATAAATTGCTGCTTTTGATTAGACCTTATTACCCTTCCCTTGCATACTTATTGGAGGCTCTGAAAAAGATATGGAACCTAAGTAGTGAGAATATTGCAAGATATTGGCATCAGACATGTTTGCTCAAGGATGTGTTGGCATTGTCATGCTCACATCTGACACGTTTGCTTTTTTAAATTTATGGTTGTTTTGGCCTTGTCATGCATGCATATTTTTTGCGCCATTATTTTTTCCTTTTTACTTTTCTTTTCTTTTTTTTTAATCTGTTTCCTTTTCCAGTTTAATGATCTCACTGGCCTTGATCCACATCACCGTTGTCTTATTGATCAATTCAAAGGCTGGCACATGTTTGCCTATTATTCCATTGGATTGGTCATAGATTGTAGAGGGAAATTCCTATGAACTCTCAGGAGTTCCTTTGGAATGTTAGTGATTGGGCCGTCGCTGCAATCTCTTCCTGAAACCAAAAGGTTAGGAGAGGCTCTGTTGCCTGAATCAGCTTCCTGTTTTACAAAAACTGTAAAGCGGATGACTCTCTCTTACTGCTTTTTCCTCGCCATCTTTCTACTGTTAAAAATGCTCATTTTCATACCATTAAAATGTTCTTTGATGTCCAATATGTTTCTGGGTGGTGAAAGTTTGTTGGAACTATTACCTTGATGGTTTTGGTTATTCTTCATACATGACATGAAAAGACTACTTTCAGCAACTAAATATCAGGTGGACATGTTCCACTTGCTGTTTCTTGATGTGATGCTTGGGATTAGGGGATAGAAAAGACAGAAGATGCCTTCTCATCTTTCTCATATTTGAATGACCTTTGATCACCACGTAAATCATTCAAGTGTAGTTCTAGATGAATTGTATTTTTCACTCACTTGCTGAAAAGGAAGTTACGTTTCTTCTGTTTTCCGTCAGAAAGAATTTAGCATATCCTTTTTGTTGTCGAGTTGTAGGAAAAACACTATAAAGAGGCTTGGAGTTACAAAAGCTTTACTACCCAGTTATTTTTTATTATTTATCAATTAATTTAATTCTCATATGTGTTTTTTATTTTTGTTGGCTTCTTTAACTAATTTTTAAACCCCATCTGCCAGTAAGGGATAATGTGTTAGTTTAACAACCTTCTTTTTACTATTCCCATTGTCTTATCTTTCCCTTTTTATCCTACCATCAGAAAAGCCACCCCTATATTCTTTACTTGTTTTCTAATGTAATAATTTGTCAGATTGATCCCTGTTTGACAGGTGGCCGAATCTAAACTAGCAAAATTTGTTGAAGACATTATTGTCCCACCAAGGATGATTGACATAATTGTTGATGGAGAGGTACTTTTGATTTTTAGGTATATGTTTACAGTTTCCTTTAACAAGAGTTCATATTGTTGAAGTTGCAGCCTCTTTTACTAATGTATCTTGGACATCTTTCCCCATTGTTTTCTTTACATTGAAATTAGACAATGGTATGACTCATCCCTTAATAAGTGATAGCATGGTGACACTGATGGCATAGAGGATGTTTTGCTTTGTGCTCTGTTCATTCTACCGCAAATAAAATTCTTTGCATTGCATGCATAGTTCAAACCTCATCTTTTGTAAAGGAGGTTCTCAACTAGCGCTGATATGGTAGCTTGACTACCTTCTTTTAACCAAGAAGTAGTAACTTGTTTGCTTAGCAACCTTTTTTGTACCTGTACATGCTAATATGTTATTTTCACAACACATGCTGTTGTTGATACAACAATAACAACAACAAACCTTAATCCCATTATGTGGAGTTGGCTATGCAGATTTTGGACCTCCACCCATCTCTATCCATGGCCATATCCTTTTTAAGGCCATTATATCTCTGTGGTTTTATTTATATTTTGAAAAAAGAGGTCATATCTTATGCGGTAAAATGTTTCCTATCAAATTTTTTTTTTTTCATTAAAAAATTTTGCATCAATGGAGATTTGTGTACAATAACAAGGGGACAACACAGAAGCAAGAAGAAACACATTAAAAAGTTTCTTTTGTTAGGAAAAAGAAAATGGACAGATTGCAGAATGTTTGTTTTCAGTTGTTCTTAAATCTATTTCTTTTAAGACCTTGCGTTTTATCTTAGGGATGTCCAAGCATTCCTTCTCCTCAACTGTTTTCACATTGTATGTGCCAGCCACTGGTGGACTACATGTTCATCAGTCTAATTACCACAAATTCATCTCTTAGGCATTTTGCTAGATTAAGTAATTTATGTCAGAGTAAAAATAATAATATAAAAGATAAAGTTAATCCTGTCTACCAACTTAAGTCTTTAGATGGAATGGTGGTTAACAATTGACCTAGTATTAGAGCAAGGAAAAGTCATGAGTTCAAACTTCATTGCTAATCCAATATTTAAATTGTTGCACTTGTTTGGTGGAGTCATGCAGTGAAACCTGACAACACGTGAGAGGGCATGTTGAGAGTAAAAAAATAATAGTGTACAAGATAAGTTAATCCTCTGTTAACCAACTTAAGCTTTTAAATGGAATGGTGGTTAGCAATTGAACAATTTATGTCATTGTTTATGGTTCCATTAGTTGTGGTTGGCCTTTTGTGCTTATTGAAAAATTGTGGGTGGCCCCTTTGCCACACCTTCAATCCTCTTTTTTGCTAGATAGAAGCATATACGAAAATTTTCTTTTTCAGCTTAAGCATGGAAGTGTTAGGGGCTGTTTAGTTGTAGAAAACAGACCCAGTTTTCCAGAAAATTACTCCACAGAAAATGGAAAATAAGGAAATTTGTTCAAATACAAAAAATTCCAAATAGAAAATGGAGATTTGGGAAAACGTGGTTTTCCAAAATTGAACTGAACTTGGAGAACTCCTACAACGAGTTCTCCAAAAATTTTCCCAAAGCATCTCCATCTCCTTCTCTAACATAAATTACACAAAAGACATGAATTACACAAAAGAAATTAAAACATCTTTCCTTTGTTTGAACATACATTCCAATTTTCTAGATTGAAAATTAGTTTTCTGTATTTCAAATTTTCTATGGAAATGAAACTAGAGATTTTATAGAAAATTGGAGATAGAAAACTAGAAATCATTTTCCACTAAACAGCCCCTTATGTTCTCTAATGTGTTCTCTCTCGTCCTATGCCCCTTATTTGTCCCTCTCCCGTCCTATGCCTCTGTTTCTCTAAGTATGCATGCATGTGCTACACATATATATGTGGACATATTTCTTTGTTTAGCTTCATTAGATATGCCTATATACTGTAGTTAATCAAAAGGTACACGTTTAATGATTTGGTTATTGAATATGGAATTATTGTGCCTGTAGTTTCATTCCCTACTAACCTCTCTGCTATGGAGTTCATTTCAGGTTAATGATGAATATATGAGAACTCTTGAGATTCTGAGTAAGAAGCTGAAATTTGTTGAAATAGATCCTATGGTTAAAACTTCAAAAGCTCTCAAAGATGTTCAACCTGAGCTAGAGAGACTCCAGCAGAAAGCAGTCTCAAAGGTTATTGTTTAAATTAAGATAAAGGAAGTGCCTTTGTTTGTTGTTGGTTATTTCCAAATTTGTGCTACTTATATGTTCCATCATTCCATCATGGAAGTCATATTTCTTGTTAGACATTAAAAAAAGCAAAAGCTGTTGTTGAGATCAGAGAAAAATCTGATTTTGAATTTTAGGGATGTCATATTTCTTGTTAGACATTAAAAAAAGCAAAAGCTGTTGTTGAGATCAGAGAAAAATCTGATTTTGAATTTTAGGGATGTCATGAAAAAAAATGAGACAAGTGTTATTCAAAATTTCCCCTTGAAATAGAAATGACATTTTAAAATTCAGAGTTAACTTCTTGTTGCTCCTAGTTTATGTTCTTGGCAAGTTTGGCTAACCAATTGAATTAGTAATAAGCTGGATGTGACTATTGAAACAATTAAAAAGTCATTCTAAATTTGCAAACATGGTAAAAGTTTACTATTTTTTTGGTAATTTAGGAGGGAATTGAGGTGGCAAGTCATTGGCCAGCTCATTATCCATTTCAGCTTGACGCATCATCGTTTAATTGCAAAAATTGACACGCAGGGGGGGGGGGGCAGTAGTTGGTCTATTATTGAAATGCTTTAATAAGTTGGGTATGGCCATTAAAAAAATTAAAAGTCATTCTAAATTTGAGAACTCAATAAAAATTCATTATTTTTTGTGGTAATTTATCCAAAATTTTATAATCCAACTATACCTGATACCAATTTTCATTTAATATTTCCTAGGGTGCTTGATGATATTATCTGAACCATATCTAATGAAATTCTATTTCAGATACCTTCTCTGAAATGATTATTAAATATTAATTTCTTATTAGCATGTCTTGTGCCCTCATTTTCCCTAGTGTCCTTATTTCAGGTGTTTGAGTTCATTGTTCAGAAGCTTTATGCATTGAGAAAGCCTAAAACAAATATCCAGATCCTTCAACAAAGTGTTCTTCTAAAATACAAGTAAGCTGCACCTTTGTGTTTATAATGGTTGCCATATCACTTAATGTCCTAGTTTTGAAATTTTTGGGTTTTACCTGATTAAATTTTCCATCCTTCCAAATGGTTGAAGGGATAGATAATTGGGTTGTTTGTGATAAAGAAGTTCAAAAGGAGAGACAAATTTGAGAGTAGAAACTAGTAAAAGGTTAATTGTATAAACAGCTGTTTGAAAAGCTTCTACCTAGAATTTTAAAGGCATATGATGAGCTAACAGTGTAAGATCCATTTCAACAGTATGCCCATGCTTCCTCTCAACAATCCCATTTTGCTGATGATTATGAGGACTAGTCAAACAAGGTTGGATGCCATGACATTTAAGATATGGCAAGAAGGCTTGAAATATCCCTCCGTTATCAGATTGTAGAGCCCTTATTTTAGAGTGATATTGTAATTCAGCAAATTTGTGAAAGGCAGTGAAAGTAGAAAGAGCATCAGACTTTAGTTTCAATGGATATAGCCATGTATACTTGGTATAAGCGTCTACAAAGATGATTTAGTATCTATAGCCTTCAGTAGATGCATTAGGAGCTGGACACCAAAGATCTGAATAAACTAATTATTAAAGGTTTTTTCTTGGCTGTAATTTCCCAATTAGAAAAGGGAAGCTGATGCAGTTCGCCAAGTTTGCATGATTCACAAAAAGAAAGAGAAGAATTGTAACAAGGAATATGAAACAATTCCTTGTTAAACTTGGTAGATTTATAGTGTTCAGATAAATGAGACAAAGAAGCTGAAGCAAATACAAAACTGGATGCGGGTATCAATTGATAAAGACCATCTTTAAGTAGACCTTGGAGTAGTATAATTCCTGTGCCCTCATCCCTAATTAAACAGGAATCAGAATGAAATTTAGCTATCATATTATTGTCTTTTGTAAGCTGAGAAACACTTGAGGTTTTTCGTCATGTGAGGAACATGAAGCACATAAGATAAAGAAACAATAGAAACAGGTTTTGTTTGAGTATACAGTTGATCAAGGCCAACATTTGAAATATTGTTTCTTACCATTGTCAACTGCAACTTTGTCAAAGCCTTGATAACGAGAGTGAAGAGTAAGGTTACAAAGATTGGAGGTAATGTGGTTTGTTGCTCCAGAGTCAGCAAACCAAGATGGATCACTGAAAGTTGCTGAAGAAGTAAATTGATTATCCAAAAAATTGTTATGGTGAGAACCTTGAATAGAACCAGTCTCACTTAGAAAAACTTCACTAGGATCACTAGGAGCTACAAGATAAGCTTTTGAATTAGACTGAGATGATCCTTCTATGCCAGAATTTTGACTGGGAAAACATTGAAAATTTCTGTCAAACCTATGGTATCATTTGTCAGCAAAATGGCCTGTTCTCCCACACAATTGACAATATATTTTTCTGGTGTTAGATCTGCCTTGACCTCTACCTCCTCTGTTAGAAAAACCTTCTCTACTGTTAGTAGGACCACTGTCATTCTTTGACCAGTGAGATGCAACATTTGCATTCTTTATGCATCCAAAATTTAGGGCAGAAGATGAAGAAGAATTCTGAACAGATAACCTTTGAGGAAGTACTGAATCTTCACTAGGTTAATATCATCAATTTGATAGGTAACTAGATTAACAACAGTTTTATAATCACTATCCTGTTCATTCAAAATGGCCAATAAAAGATCCTTATTTCTGTTTGGTTCACCAATTGCAGCAAGAGCATGTCCTATTGTTTTAATCTTCAAGATATTGTCATTCTGTTAGGCCTTCAGTACTGCAGCCATACCAAATGCGCTACAAGAATCAAAGGAATGTTGGTGACACAGCTGGATGGGTGTAACAGCCAGCATGTGTGCCAAGGGTAGAGTAGGAACTTGGCTGGTTTGTGTAACAAACCAGCAGGTGCATAACCAAATACGGTTATGGAGGAGGAATAACAACCTATAAAAGGGGATTAGAAGAGAGAGAAAGGGGTGAAGAATTTGGAGTTTTCTTGCAAGGAGAGACGTGGGCCTCTCGAATGCCCAATCTTGTTGCTTGTTTACATTTTTTCCTTGTATTTTGGAGTTGAAATACAGCAGAAACCATCCTACGTCATTGGAATCCTATCTATTGTGTTGAATCTCATCACATTCACAGATAGAGAGTCTTTCTTGATAGATCTTAATTGTTGTTTTAACTGAAAAGATTTGGCAATAGTTTGGTGATAATATAAGTTCTCAAGAAATAACTTTGCTGCTGAGGATTTACAATGAATCACCTCAGCTAGAATTTCTTTGTCAATTGTAGAGAAAAACTACCCTAGGAGTAACTAATCTGATTTGAGCCAGGCAAGATATTCTTCATTTACTTTCTGTGCATTAGGATCACCAGAATCTGGATCTGGTAGATATTTGACTGGAGTTTTTTCTGATTTGTTGATAAAGGAGATCAAATTGAAAGCCCTAATTGTTGCCAAGATCTGAGCTTTCCAAAACAGATAGTTATCACTATCTAGTTTGATAGGATTGCAATTGAAAGCTCTTGCTATGGAGGAGAAACCATATTCTGAGGCAGAAGAAAAGGAGTAGGATCTCAAAGAAGAACTCGATTGTTCTTGATTTCCAGCCATTGACGGAGGTCGTTGGCTCTGATACCATGAAGTGAGAGCTTCTATGAAGGAAAATAGAGAAACTGAAAATGAAATTTGCTGAAAATGATTATTGACATTAGAATCAGAAGAGCAGTTGAATATTTTATAGACTGTGAACTTGAACTGATTCTGTTAGAGATACAACTAACCTTGACAGTTGTACAAATACAGGTGGATGAGTCCTAACTAACAAACTTAACTAAACTATAACAATACTTAACAGAACTGCAGCTAATATTCCTTTGTATAGGATGAATAGAACTACTTCTCTCAACCTAGTTGATTTTTTTCCCCCATAACTCAGCAGAACTGGCAGACTGTGTTCTGTTTTTAGTATTAGAAACTGCTAGTTGCATGAAGAAGGAGAAGTGATGCATAATTTTGAAATTGTCCTGGGAGTATGTTAGTGGAGCATTATATATGTAGATTATGTTTCAGTATTGTGATAGATCGTATACAATGCATGCTTGTTATAGCTGGAAACTCTTGGCATGATATTATATGCATGAAAAATCCATAATGAGAAGTGTCTTTAGGCTAGCAATAGCCTGTGATATTTAGGTTGGAGTGCCTCTTTTGTTTTAGGAAAATGGTGATTCATTTAGGGTAGAGATGTCCACAGGTGGCCTCGCCTATCTTTGCCATGGCCTGTGGTGAATAGTACCAGACCAAGCCAGGCCTGACCATTAAGCTTGACTGACTCAGTCGATGGTCCCAAAATTTTAAAAAATCTATAAATTATAAAAATTAATCATTGTAAATTATAACTCTTTATTTTTCAAAATTTTGAAAGTATAAAAATATGTTGAGGTATTATTTAGTATAATAATTGTTTTTGTGTATTATTTGAAATTTTGTACATTAACACCAATAACATATCAATTTTAATTTCATGAATTCTAGTTCACCTTTCATTTCTGTTTGTGGCATTTTCTTCTATAAGGCTCTTATAACTCATATTCGTAGCTATGAGTCTTTGATCAAGTTTTTCTTAGTCTTCTTCTACTTCTTTTGCTAAACCTTCTTGCATTCTACCCACTCTCCTCACCTAAGTCTCTATTGATCTTCTTCTTACACAACCAAACTAACTTAATAGGAGCCACTCCGATCTTATTACAATAACCTTGTGGCTCCTTATCTGTGTCACAAGGTACGCCCATATTATTGACTTACCTTGTTGTGTGTTAACATGGTTGTGACCTAGCACGTCCCATAGACTGATCCATATTACTAGGCTGAGGTACATCCTTGGCTTTGTGATGTTGTGGGAAGTCCTTCCTTCAATAAGTAAGACTTGCCCTTACAATACCCTCCAGTTTGGAAGTGTGTTTCTTCTTATTTTTGACCCCCTTAAGCTTAATAGTTGATGGAAACAATCAATTTTCTTCTCTTAGCCTCCCAGTTGTGGACAATTGACTCTCAAGTTGAATTTCCTATTCACTAGCCGATTGTTCTTGGCTTCTATTTTTCATAGTCAACCTACTGGTCAACTATTGATCAATTGACATGCCAGTTGACTTTCAGTTAACTGGTCCTTTCCTGCCTATGTTACATACACTAAATTTCAGTTTCTAATCAAGCTTATTCATAAGATATAAAGTAAAACAACTTTAATCATGATTCCAAAAACATAACCTTGTCTTCATTTTGTATCACATATAAATCTTGGTACACTTTGACATTTAATTTCCACTAAAAGGTAGCATGCTTCAAAAGTACACACATGATGGCATGCATATTTTTCATACCCTAGGTTGGTCATCCTCCCCATCCCTTGCATGGTCTGGAATGTTAAAATGCAGAACTAATTAATCATTAATTCCAATCCCACACAGGTAGTATACTGGCGAAATCTTGAGTAAATTACTTGGTCTCATAAACCCATAAGTCACCTTTAACTAGTACTTTTGGGTGATGACCCGTAGCATTACATGAATTGAAGATTACTCAAAGTAATAAAGGTTATCATAGAGATAGACACACATTTCACTTAATTAAAATATTGCAAATACTACATAAATAGGTACCAAATTTCTATCATTTGGAGAAACAAACCATTAACCAAAGTGGAGCTTAGAAGTATCTTTAGAATTTATGCATTACATTTAGAATGTCATTGCTTGCAAGTGGAATTTAGAATGCTATTTAATTTTGTCAACAGATATTCCTTTTGTTTCCTCTGTGACAATTGTTTTCATTAGTGGAGCCTTAAGGTCATTAGTTACCGCTGTTGATATTTTGATTAACTGGAGTTGAGGGAATCAGTGCTAAATTCTTTAACATGCAGGTACATTATTTCGTTTCTCAAGGAGCATGGCAAAGATGTTTATACTGAGGTTCGTACAGCTTATATTGACACAATGAACAAGGTAAATGGCTTGGAATCCTGTTTCAACATATAGTGGAGATTTAGACACTTGAACATATAATTACATTCCTTTCCTAAGAACTTGGATCACTTGCAGTTCATATTGTGAATGGCAAGTTCTTCGGCATTTGTTGCTGCCAATTTCATTATGTATGATGTAATTCTGTATTCTGTATTCTGTTGAACCACAAACACCTTATTCTTGGAGTAGAGGCATGAAAAGATAATACAAATTACTATGGAAGAATTCTCTATATAACATTGTGAAACTTGTTTGATTGTTAAAGATCACATTGTCTGCACTTGATGATTAGATTGCAGTCATACCATTAAAATACATAAAAGATTCTGCTTGCTAGGACTTCATGCTTAGGTTATTGCCAATGATCAAAATACCATTTAATGTGTTGTTTCTGTTAGCTTGAAAACGGAACCATTTGAATTTTGAAATCATGGGGGAAGGACAAACTATTAAAAACAAATGAGTGTGTTTGGAGATAAAAAACTAAAGAACTTCACAAATGCTACTTTAGCTCATGTTTGAAGCTTAGACATGCTGTTATATAAGGGTACAACTGAACAATTTGAAATGATTCAATACAAAACAGTAGTATGATTTAAATCATTAAATTTGATCAAGCACAAATGGATATGAAGGTTCTAGTAAAATAAAGTGTAAATTGCCCCTAGGCCCTATGGTTTGGGCCATTTGCACAGAGACTTCCTATTGTTTAAAGTTATCTTTGGAGGTTCCTGTGGTTTATATTTTTTGCTCGGACATCTCCTTTGTCATAGACAGGGTTAGTTAAACCTTGATGAAGTTAAATTAAGCTAAATTTACCAAAGTAAAAATAAAAATACAAAACAAATAACAAAACCCGTCATGGATAATGATATCAATCATCTAACAAGAAGAAGATGATGATGGTGATGTAAACTGTAGGGACCTCTAGGGACATTCTTGAATCACCTATGGTCTCCGTGCAAATGGCGCAAACCGCAACGGATTTGGAGGGCAGTTTACCCAAAATAAAATTTTCCATATTACTAGAAATAGTGACAATCAGAATATTGATAGTAAAGAACATGCTAGTTATTTCCAGAGCTTAGAAGATCCTTCATGTAAACATGCTAAACCCTTTTTTTTTTCTTTTCTTTATGAGAACAAGAATAAGGTTTAAGAAATGTCTAGATACTCATAAATGATGGTTAAACAATTAGTTAGTGAAATGGGCTGAAAAAAAAATTATCGTTCAAGTAATAGTAGGAATGGAGAAAAAACATGCTCCGAGTATAGTATTTTTGAGAGGAAGGTATCTGTAGTATCAAAAGCAAGAGGATAAGCTACTTTAATCATGTCCATATTTTTTGGCTCTTTATTTCTCCTTAAAAGTTATATTTATATTAAATTATTATCTACTATTTTGATGTAATGGAAAGATAAATAGAAATTAATGTCATTATTTATTTCTAATGAATGTCATTGAGTTCCCAACTAGCTGCATATTGGTCATTTTGCACCTACAAGTGATGTCAGGGCCTGTAGTGACTTTTTGATAGTCCTAAGGGTGATAAATGCTCCTTGAAACATGCCTATGACCTTGGATCAATGTCTGAGTCAACCACTGATGACAAAATTAAGGTTGTACCTAGAACAAGACACAATTGAGAGTGGGCACCGACTAGAGTGGCCAAAATGGGTGCTAACAAGATTTTTTGTGATTTGATAAGAAATACCTATTTGATTGTCACCTGATGCAGCGTGTAGCACGAGTGTAAAAAAAAATACCAAAATAAACCTTTGAAAGAATAAATTTCAATGGCTGAAACTTGGCTTTCAAGAAGACGCAAAACAAGACTGTTTTGCTAAGAAAACCCAAATATGTTGCTAAAATTATATTGGGAAAACTTGATTACAACCCCTAACTTCTAAGTATATTTATAATGTTTGACTAATCTGAACCCATCTAATATTTGTAACTAAAATCTAATTAGAATCCTAATAGAAATAAATCCTAAGTAAAAGTCAACTAGAATCCTAATATAAATAAATCCTAAATAAAATTCAACTAGAATCCTAATAAAAATAAAACTCTAATCAAATATGAAATAGAATCCTAAATCAAGTAGAAACATAAAGTAGAATCCTAAATCAAGTAAAATCCTAAAACTTATGAAGTATTAAAATATTGTTTTGGCGCTACTATTCTGGTGATATTGTTCTGGTTTGGTTGGGTCGACCTTGGGCCGAGTCTTGATTGGTGACCACATCATTCACTTTCACTTGAAAAAAATTTGACCTCGAATTTTGATCCAGGTAGGACAAATCCACGTCCAATAAGTACAAAGAGAGATTAGCCACATTGAATGTTTGGAAATACTCATATGATTAGGCAAATCTACAACATAAGCATTATTATTGATTTTCTTTGTAATCTTGTAAGGAGAATACTTCTTTGGCTTGAGCTTGTTCTACTTTCCTGCTAGAATCCGTTCCTTCTTCAAGAATATCATGACTTCATCTCCAACCTCAAATACCTTCTGCTTGCTATGCTTGTCAGTTGTCGTCTTGTATTTTTTATTTGTGCAACTTTTGCTTGACATCATCCTGAACTGTTTGAACTTTTTTGTTAAGGGAACATGGACAAAGACATTCCTTCCCCTCTTAGCACTATCTTCGTTGGCATGGGTCCAACCATCACCATGTTTGTTGCCCTCTGCTTCCATTGTATTATTATTGTTAGATTGAGAACTTTGAGCACATCTTGAGCGCTTCTCTAATCTGGTAGATCTTATCATAGGTCATTCTCCTCTCATCAGTTTTTTTGATTTTGACTCTTCAACAACTTCCGAATTCATCCGTAGATTTTTCTTGGCTGGAGAAACATTCTTTTGCAACTGTTTTGGATAGAGGCTTATTCCATAACTACCAGCAGTCTCTCCATCACTTAAAATATTGATGCTTGAATCCTCCTTTGGTTTAAGCTCTTAATTAGCTATAGCAGCAGCTGTTACAACATTCTTAGTTTTGGAATTTAATTTCAGATCAATACCGAAAGCAGTTGCACTACCCGAGTTAACTAGCTTGGGAGATCCAACACCCTTATCCACAAAGAGATCCTTGTGACCATCTTGCTTTTGCAATCACAAAGGTGAATATGTTCCTATTGCCTTCGATTCAATCATGCCAAAGTCTGAATAAACTGTAGAAGGATTTGTTACCATGGCCTCCATCTCCTTTACAGTCGCAAGTTGATCAAAAGAAACACCACATTCCTTGGATTGCGAAGCAATGCCTGAGCTATTGGGACTGGAAAATAACCCAGTATGAGTCAACAACCTTGGAGTTTCTGTCATGTTAGCAGTATAAACTAGACCTGAGTTTGCAAACGTTGAGGTTGTTGGGACAACATAATGTTCGAGATCAAGCTCCAAACTCACCGAAAAGCCATTCTTTAATTTATGCTCATAATTTCCCCAATGGTTATGTTGCTGCGCCTTCTTCCTAACCCTTGTACCACTAGGGTTGGCTATTATACGACCAAGATCATCCTCATTGTCGCTATCATCCATCATTGGTCTTCTAGGATTAATGGTTGGTCTTCCCGGTTTAACATAGCCGGCTTGATTCATGCCATTAGTCTAGTTTTGATTATCTTTAACTCGTTGTAAAACACTCAATTAGTTGCAGATTCGCTCCAATTGTTGCTGCATTGTACGAGTTATTTCCTGTTGTTCTTTTATTGCTCTCCAAACCGCGGGCAGCCCCCGATCATCGTCACGAGGCTGGTTGCTACTGTTACGTTCAAAATTGGCCATTTGATTGGTTGATTAACCATTCTGATACCACCTGACGTAGCGTGTAGCGCGAGTGTGAAAAAACACACCAAAATAAACCTTTGAAAGAACAAACTTCAATGGCCGAAGATTGGCTTTCAAGAAGACACAAAAACAAGACTGTTTTGCTAAGAAAACCCAAATAGGTTGCTGAAATTATATTGAGAAAGTTTGATTACAACCCCTAACTTCTAAGTATATTTATAATGTTTGGTTAATCCAAATCCATCTAATATTTGTAACTAAAATCCGATTAGAATCCTAATAGAAATAAATTCTAAGTAAAAATCAACTAGAATCCTAATAGAAATAAATTCTAAGTAAAAATCAACTAGAATTCTAATAGAAATAAATCCTAAGTAAAATTCAACTAGAATCCTAATAAAAATAAAATTCTAATTAAACATGAAATAGAATCCTAAATTAAGTAGAAACATGAAGTAGAATCCTAAATCAACTAGAATCCTAAAACTTATGAAATATTAAAATATTGCTGGTGCTATTACTCTGGTGATACTATTCCGGTTTGATTGAGTCGGCCTTGGGCCGAGTCTTGATTTGTGACCGCATCATCACTAGTGAAAAATGATCATGGTTTTGTTCTATCTAGAGAATTGAGTATGCATTAGCATATTACTAGTAATAAGGGATATCTGAATTTTTACTTGTTTAATATGCAGGTTTTAAGTGCACATTTTCGTGCTTATATTCAAGCACTGGAGAAATTGCAACTGGATATTGCAACACCTAATGATCTGATAGGTGTTGAAACCAGAAGTGCTGGTCTCTTTTCATTAGGAAGAGAACCTCTGAAGAATCGTTCTGCTGTTTTTGCTCTTGGAGAGAGGATAAATATTTTAAAGGTATTTCACTACTCTGAATGATGTACAATTTTGCTATTTCCTAAAAGCATATTGCATTTGAACTCTTATTTTCATGATTTATTGACAATAAATTGTTACTCCTTTTATGTTGTGTGCTACATCTTTCTTTTTGGCTCCTACTTGGACCTTGTATTCATCTTGTATGTTTGCCATTTTAGAATATTGATGCAGGCCCGATAAAGTAATGGTAAAATTTGAGTTAAGAATAATTGGAATTTTACAAAAAATAGTAAGGATAAAATTGCCAAATTAATAACAAAGAGTAAGATTCATTCTCCTTCCCTATCCCTATAGCCCAAATTGGGGTGGAAGGAAAAATGGGGTATGAAAGGGAGGGAGGGTGTCCCTTCCTTGCCACTTAGAAATTCCTTCCCGAACAAGGGTAAGCTTTTACGGCCTTCGCCCCCGCAAAAAAAAAAAAAAAAAGAACAAGAGCCCCCCACCCATCCAATCACAGGATAAGTGAAATTGACTACATGGTGGATTCTGGCTCATTAGTCATCTCTATCCACAATCGTATATTTTATTATATTCCATTCTTGGGTTATCCATGCTTGTTTTACTTTTAAGAAGGGAATAATTGTCCAAACCTTTATAAATTGGTCAAATGATTGAGTATGCAAAAAGTTTAACATGGCAGTATGCATCAACCTTGTTAGATGTGTGTATAAAAAACAGATGAACAATGTTAATCCTAGAATTCGGTGGTGGAACTTGAAAAGGAAAAAATAAGATTGTTTAAAGATAATATTAGAAGAGGGCATCAGGCATAGAGATTGAGGTGGATATAATGTGGGAAAAGAACAAGAAGAACAGGTCCAAATTTCTTGGAGAATGAAGAGAGAAGCATCCATTCACAAGGATATCATGGTGGAACAAGAATGTTGAAAATGTAGCAGAAACAAAACATATTTTCTATAGAATTCGATGAAATTGGAATGACAGGGAAATCTTTGGAAGATGTAACATGCGTGATGAAAGCAGGTAAGAAGTACTTTGAGATGCTAATTTAAAGCATATGATGACCTGTATAATAACTGATGAACAAATGATTCTTTTCAATATCCTGCAAGTGTAGTATTGCAATCCAATCTGGTGCCCTTAAACCTTAATCTATTAGCCATTGCTTAGCTTGACGTCATGGTTCTAAACTGTTGAAAGTATAAATATTAATACAAAAAAAGTAATTCTCTCTCTCTCTCTCTCTCTCTCTCATATATATATATATGTATGTATATGTTAGCCTAAGCTTTGATGACTTAATGGGCAATAATTTGACATGGTAGTGGAGCAGCCAAAAGGTTATGTGTTAAAATCTTATATCCAATCCAATATTTAAACAATTGCATGTGTGTGGCGTAGTTTTGAATGAAACTGTGACCACCTATGGGGGCCTTGCTGATATTCTAAATATTAATATAAAATATAAAGTTTACTTATCTCTCTAGTAGCTTAAAGTTTTTGATGAGTTGGTGATAATTTTACATATACCATAACTTTAATAAGGGGTTATAGTTGTAAACCATGACTTTAAAGCTTCATGATCCTTGAAATTTACATAAATCTTTGAACTTGTGGTTAGAATTATCCATGAGAGCCATATTGAGGCATTCCTCATGTGGTTTGAAAATGTCTAGGAAATGCAAGTGTTGTAGCAATCAAGACTACTTAATGAAATTGTCTAAAGAGAAATGTATGATGTTGGAAAAAAGAACATAAATAATCCAATCTTATTTCTGTTCAATCGTAGAGTACAACATATATATACATGCCTATCAATCTGAATAGGCAGCTTCCTAGAGAGAGAAAGTTTCCTAAACTAACTTAGGAAATATATACAGTAAAGGAAAAATCCTACAAAGGTAAAATACAATGAGATACAAGGAAACAAATCAGAACAAAAACAAAGGAAACAAATCAGAACAATAAGCAGCAAGTAATCGGCAAGATACAATACACATGGTAATAGGAAAGAATCCACCATAGGAAGGAATAATCCACTCATTGATTTCCAACACATGACTGCTAAGTTTTTGGGTCCTTTGCATCCATGAAAATTAATTTAGCTGTAAGGGAATTAGGTTCGTAAGTGTAATTGTGAAACTATGGTGGAGAGTTACAGAAAATTTTTGTTACTGGGCAGTTAATGTCTTTATTAAGGACAATAATGTAAAAGCATTGGGAAAAGAAAAAATTTTTGGTATAGTTTTTTTGTTGGGCCTAACATAAGGAAATTGGTTTCATTATTGAATATCTACTATTTCAGGAAATTGATGAACCTGCCTTAATTCCACATATAGCTGAGGCCAGCTCCCGCAAGTATCCTTATGAAGTCCTATTTAGGAGCTTCCAGAAGCTACTTATGGATACTGCTAGTTCAGAGTACACACTACTTTCTGTCCTGGATATCTAATGTGAACATTGATCAATAATAGTTCATAACCTAACACTGATTTTAGGTTATCCACCAGAGATATTGTTTTTCACCTTTGGTTTTCTCATCATACAGGTATCTTTTCTGTGATGATTTCTTTGGGGAAAAATCCATGTTTTCTGATATATTTGCAGGTAATAGTGTATCCAACGATCCTTTTAAGGCTTGTGATTGTTGTTGTTGTATATAAAAATGAATGTGTTGCATAGTATTTTCCAAGCAATTTTGGGTTGGCCTACTTTTTATGATACATTTTGGCGAATCTAAGTTGTCTTGCTGTCTTCTTGTGATTTTCTTACACATTTATCAGGTCAGGAAGAGAACTTGCACCATATTAAAAATTGTTGCAATTATGATATTGTGTAGCAACAACAGAAAGATTTTATTCCCTCTGCACATTTTCTTCTGATAGAACAACACTTCGGGTTTATTATCATGCATTTAATGATCATATGGAATATTTGAACCATGATAGCATTTTGAAATATACTTTTAACTTTGATGTCATCAGGTCCGTTTCTGATAATTGATGAACACTTCAATTCAATCCTCCCAAATTGTTTTGATGCAATTGGATTAATGCTAATGATCCGTATTATACACCAACACCAGGTAATGTTTGATAATCTGTCAATTCTTTATTTGAACTCTCTGAATATGTAGAGTCTTTACTCCTAGTCCTAGGTAGAGTCTGTACAGTGCTCATATAATTGAAAAAATATACACTGGTTTTTCTTGGAAAGCTACATAACATTCAAAGAAACAGTTGAGAAAATAAACACTGGTTACATATGATAGATGTGTCAATTTGGTTCACATTATAGTATGTTAGTTTTGTGTATTTCACCACGTTAGGTACTTTTATCTTGATTTTGATAAAAGAAAATAGGATGTACCAAGTGCATTGGTTCCCCGTTTTGCAAGGCTCAGGGGAGGCTCATATTAGTCATTCAGAAAAGAGCACATTTTTTCCTGATCAAGTGATTTTCTCTATAATCATCAAATGTTAGGGGCATTAATTTAAGATGATGACTAGGTCTCTGCCTATTCATGTCAGGTTTTGCTATATGTTTGTCCTAATGTGGATAACATATGACACTAGTAACAGAATGCCCTTATTTCTATTCTACTCAACTACCCATTTTTCCAACTTATTGGGGTTGATTCTAATGGATCATCTTCCTCTATTATGCTCTTCTGTCAACTGTCAAGAGTCATTATGTCATGTCCTTATCTCTATCAAAGTTAGTTTTGCCTTCCTCATCGATTGACATTATTGTCGCTTTTGATAGTGATACGTCTAATTGGGGCATTTCGTAGTAAATTGAACTATTCTATTTCATCTTCAGTATCCATTCTATTGAATATGATGGGTAATTCCCGTTAAAGGGTGTCCCCAATGCATTAGTTTCCAAAACAGGAATGCTATCCTATACGAGGTTTCTGTGCTTTGTAATGTGTAGCCCCCATAAACAAAATACTCCTTGATTATTAATTTGATTTTTACTAAGTTACTTTCCATGCATTATCATATTTATCTTAATATCTCTGGATTCTAATGCTATTTATCAAATTCTAATATGGTCTTTCCCCCTTTTTCTTATCTAGTAAAACAATATTAAGTTGGACTCACGGTTCCCATATTGTAGATGTTTAATAATTTAGTTATAGCTAAGGGCTTGATGATTCTTATCGCAAACCTACAATTATAGGAAAATTACTGGGTTCTCCTATGTTTGTTTTCACTATGCTGTTTATGATATGAAATCACTAGGGACCCTTTATTGTATGTTCCCAAGAAGTGTATAAACACCACACAGAGATGCTTCTCTTTTCTATGCCCTTGCCTAAGTTTGCTTAATATTTGTCCCCAAGCACAAACCCCCAAATTGATTATCCAATACTGTTTTGAATCTTTAAGTATGCTTTGTCACTCTCTCTGAGCATCATAAGATGATAATGCCCCTCTGCTGTTGGAAGTTTGAATGTCTCCCATATTTTATATATAGGTACTAAGATTGTTTTTATATATGTATAGTTAGTCATTTATTGTCTATGCTCTTCCAAACCGCAAGGATTAAATGTCAAACCCCTTGACCCTTCCAAATTACCCTCTAAGAAGCGTCTTTGTCTGCTTTAAATAGTCCCAAATTGGATGTTTCTCTATCAACTGCCTTTTCTGGTTGTAAAAAGAATTTCCTTCTTGGTTTTTCTTTTTTCTTGAACGAGCTTGGACTGTAGATTCAACTTTAAAGCAATAAATAAAAATTTCCCCATTTTCATTTTGTAAAACCACTTACTACAATGTTACTGCCCCTTGATTTCTAATATTTCCCTTTGAAAATGATAAAATTTAGCTCTTTGATTGGGATTGCCAGTCAGCTTAAAATTGCTGTATCGATTGTATTTGTTTGACGATATTCAGTTTCATACACGTGTTTGTGATCTATTGCATTAGCCATTTGGAATACGAAGTACTTCCAAGTAATTGCTTTTTGATCTGTGATCAATAATCACTTATGCAAATTAATTTAGCCAAGGCCTATTTGAATGTTGATCTCACAATGATTTGTGTTTGTTTAAGAATCTAGTTTAAGTTTTTGGCAAAGTAGCATTTCGCACTGCCTAACACTTTACGTTCTTCCCATTTCAAGCTCACTATGTCTCGAAGACGGATTCCATGCTTGGATTCATACTTGGATAAGGTATCATAACTTTCGAAGCATCAGTATATTACATTTTCTGTACATGATGGTGTCCATATTATCTCTTTCATTGTTGTACATAACCTTAGTGTTCTACATTTTAGTTTTTTATTTATGACAGCAACTTAAACAAATCAATACAACTTTTCAGTAACCTCCTACTTAGCAGTGCATTTCAAAGTTGTTTATTGGTATCTGTGGTGGCTATAGCACTGTCTCATGCTTGTAGGTTTATGGAACTAGCTCCAGCATTTCTGTGCTAGAGGATATACATTCCATATTTGTTTAATGCACTTATTCCTTCATGATACTGAGGAATTCACTAGCAGCCCCCCTCACCCCAAAGTTCAGAACTAGTATAATCAAATTATAGGGGTGAGGGGTTGTGCAAATTTCGTTAATGGATGCAATTTTTGCAGATAACTGTTATCAACAATTAGAGTGGCAATATAACTGACATGGTTGTTGGAGGCCCGCCTGAGGCATGCCTAAGCGCAGCCAGGCTCAAGGCTCAGCTGAGGGTGCCTTGCTCTATGAGGCACATGCCTAGGTGTTAAGCTGCGCCTCTCCTTGAGGTGCAAGTTGCATGCCTTTGCTACTATGTAATTTTTTTATTTGTTTTTGATGGACTTGTTAAAAGCTAATGATGAAGATCATAGAGACAAATATTTTAGGAAACAATATTTTAGATGTAAAAGTAGAAATTAATATTGTTTATTGTTTACCAGTTTCTTTATTGTTATTTGTTTCCTAAGCTTGCTTATTTCCTATAATCCTAACTAGATAGGGATTACCTTTATAATCTTAATTAGATTATACCAAGGAATCTTAGTTTTGTTTTTTTAAATAAGTGAGGAGTGATATGATATTAATGAAACCAAAAGAGTAGTACAACAAACATTAGAAAAACACCGGCCCCACCCACCAACAAACCAGAAAAAACAGAAACCTAGAAAAACAACTGCCCCCCCCCCCCCCCCAAACACCAGCCATTAGGGAGGACTCAGTGAACCCTATCAGACTTCATAACCTATCAACCAAGAGCTGAAGCAGACATGATAACCTGATCCATTGAAAAAGGGAAAGATGGCTCCACCGCCTTAACCCAAGCCACTAACCTAGCACACCGACCATAGCGCCGCATACAAAAGAGACTTCCAAATCTTCCTTTGCACTTTACCTCGAGCAAAAAAATCCCACTGATCAAATAGCCTCCCAACTGAGCTCAGATAAACCCACACATAACCCCACCACCTAAAAATCTGCTGCCACAAACACAAGGCTGTCTCACAGCGAATGAAGAGGTGGTCAACAGACTCCGGAGCTGCAAAACACACAAAGCAGATCATCCCCCTGCGGAATCCCTTTTCTGCCCAGATTATCCTTGGTGTTAATTTTCCCCCAAATGACCAGCCACACAAACAACTCGTAGTTAGAATAGGTTTTTATCTATTAGTTGTCCATAAATAATCCTTTAGTGAAGTATTGAAAGATAAACTTTGATGAATAATATTGAATATTGTTATTAGTTTTGAGTAATCAGGATTACTCTTATTTTTTTTTTATTTGGGTTCTGCATCAATTAACCACTAATAATCAGAAAAGATTAAAAGAAATTTGAGAAAAACAATAGAGCACCCCATTATTTAGTTAAATTCTGCTGATTATTTGTTATTTATGGTTTTGTAAGTTTGCATTTACATCTTTATAGGTATATATTGAAAATAATGATTTTAAGTATTTTTATACAGATTTTTAAATTTGCACCTAGCATCCAAAAGTCGCCTGCACCTTGCTTCTCATGCACTTTGAGCATTTGACAACTGTGATAACTAGTCAATCAACCATTAGCTTCTGATTTCATGCAGGAGGAATATTGCATCTATACATGGTTGAGAATTGATACTTATATAAGCATAAATTGTAACCCGACAAATAGGATTTTTTGTTCATACTAATTGCTTTACAATTGTATGATGTCTATATTGAGATTTTGTTGAATGGATCCGTCCACCAGAAGTCAGAAAATTCCCCATATATTATAATGTTCTCTCAATGCACTGAGCCATCTTTCTGTAAAGCTATTTATGGAAAAGTAAAAAGGGCATCCCCTGTGCACAAGATATTTATGGGAAGTAATACTATCAGCTTTCTTTGATCCTCTTAACCTTTACTATGGAATCATGTAAGTACATATAAACGGAAACATTCTCTTCTGAATCTGAGCAGGTCAACATTTCACTGTGGCCTCGTTTCAAGACAGTGTTTGACATGCACCTGAGCAGCTTGCGAAATGCAAATGTGAAGACATTATGGGAAGATGATGTTCATCCTCATTATGTGATGCGGCGCTATGCTGAGTTTACTGCCTCACTGATTCACCTTAACGTTGAATATGGAGATGGTCAGGTTAGGCATACTTCGGAAGTTTTTGTCTCTCTACTTTTTTTATTCTTGTATTTTGATCAGAATGATTACTTAAAATTCTGCTTTTTAAAATTCCAGCTTGACCTAAACTTGGAAAGGCTCAGAATGGCTATTGATGACTTGCTTGTCAAGCTTGCAAAAATGTTTCCGAAGCCAAAACTGCAGACAGTTTTTCTGATAAACAATTATGACATGACAATTGCTGTGCTGAAGGTAATTAACTTGTATCTATTGTTCTTATGTTGGCTCTGCATCCATTAAAGGCGACACTGACTATAAAGATGCCCGATGTAGTCAGATGTCCGATGCTTGATAAAAGACCATGCAAAGAAGTTTGTTCCAAATATCACATACTGATGGAATGAACATATAAATGATTAAGATGCTCAAAATTTTTTTTTTTTTCTGGGGACTCGGATGGCTTCAATACTCATCATTTGTTCCAGGAGGCTGGTCCTGAAGGTGGGAAGATTCAACTGCACTTTGAGGAACTGCTGAAGAACAACACAGCAATATTTGTTGTAAGTAAAACACCAACCGATAAACAAAAAGAAAATACTTCAGCGGTGGCAATAAATGGTTCTGATGAGATTCAAATTGAATTTCATATCTATGAAATCTAGTGACTGTCGAGTTGGCTATTAAAGATGATGAGGAGCCTTTGCCGCCTAGTTCCCTCTAGTTAACCAAGTGTAAACCCTTGACTTGTTAATTTTGATTCTGTCACCCACCCAAGTTGCAGGTCTTGAATATCAGACGTCATTAGATATTTCTCAATTTCCAGCTAACTGGCCTTTGATGTCTGTCGCTCACTTTTTATTGCAGGAAGAATTACTGCTAGAGCATTTCAGTAATCTTATCAAGTTTCTAAAGCCCAGTGCCTGTAAGTGTAGTCGTACATACATTCATATATATATATATATATATATACACATATTGAAACAGCATGCAAGCAAAGGCATCTTAATATGTTAACACGGGGACTTATTCCGCGACTTACTACTTGTCAGCCGAGGACCTAACAGCTGTCTCCGAAAGGCCAATAAGCGTATCGGAGGTTGAGCCACTGGTAAAGGACTTTGCAAGTCGATGGAAAGCGGCGATAGAGCTTATGCATAACGATGTGATAACTTCTTTCAGCAACTTCTTGTGTGGAATGGAGATATTAAGAGCCGCATTGACGCAGATGCTGCTTTACTACACCAGGCTGTCAGATTGCATTAAGAGGACTGAGGGTGGGCCTGCGCTGAACAAGGATCTCGTTTCCATATCCTCCATTATGTACGAGATCAGGAAGTACTCTAGGACTTTCTGAAGACATCACCTGAACCCAAAACCCACCACCCATAATAGTATCTTAGATTTGCAGTAGAAAATTTAAATTTTGTTTTTGTTCTGTTTTCGGAGAGTTTTGAGCTTAATTTTGTATTTTCTAAAGGTATACATACATGTTTGTTTTGCTTGTGGTATGAGGAGCTTCAGTGCGATTGAACGAACTATTCTTGTTTCTTTTGTTTTTGTTTGGAATTAGGAAGGAATGGAGATTGGGGAGGGAAAATTTATAGGAAAAGAGAATGTAGGAATCCAAACTAAGTCTACTCTCTCTCCCTCTCTTGGTCGTTGGGCTAATTGGAATGAATTCATCAACACATAATTATTAAAGATCAAATTTTGGTTATTGTGTGTGTGTGTGCGCGCGCGCGCATATTTACACAAAATAACTTTAATAATGGAGACAAAAGGAAAACAAAAGCAAGAAAAGCATATTCTGAAGAGAAGAGGCTTGGTCAACCAAATGAAAGGCTCTGTCGGTTGAGCTGAAGCATTATGAAATTAAAAATTCAAATGCACAATTGATTTTCTTGACAATTTATTCTTATTTATACTGCCATTAAATATGGATAAATTTTACATTAATCTTTATTAGGTGAAAATTTGTATTTTTAATAGAACTTTACTGAGATAAACAAATAAAAAATAAATTATTAATTTTTTTTGGGGGGGGGCTTTTCTTCTGATGAAATGAAACCCTATTACTTTTCTTTTCATAGTTGAAACTCGAAAGAATATTTATATTCTTTCTGCTTGAAGAATTCCAAAAAGCCAGCAACGCGGAGAAAGGAAAGAACTTGGAAACCGTCAAGAGGAATCTATTTGTGCAATTATCCCACAATCAAGATATCTCCACAACCGTATTCCAATTCCAAATCGTTTTTTTCCCAATCTGCAAATTCAAATTCAATTCCATTCCCTTGCACCCACCCACCCATCGTACCCCCAAAGCCCCTCCACTTTCTGAATCCCTTCTCGTTACTACCTTTTCTTTAATTTCCAATTTGTCCAATTCAGGTGTCTATCAACTGGTACGTTTGCTTTTGCTTCGCCTTTTGGTTTGTTTTGATTTCGGTTGTTCTGTATTAATTCTAGCTGAAGAACTGTTGGTTTGAATATGGATTTCAGTTCTTTTCTTTCTGAACTGAGATCCAAATTGCCATCTTGTATTTCTGAAAGTACCTTGTCCCTATGCTTTGATCATATTCTGTGCCACCTTATATATATGACTGGTTTCTGGCAGACCAAGAAGATAAGGAATAGTTCTCAACTGTCCAAGGGTAGTAAATAAAAAACAAAATAAACTGCAAATGGGCTGTTAATAGGCCTATGTTCAGACAAGTTAGAATTAGGTACTGTTCTTCAATTTTGCACTTCACTTGCTTTTTGGTAGTTTGTAAGGCTTTATAAGCTAGCTGAAAAATGAGTTTGTACATTAAGTACCATCATTCAACATTTGGTGCTCCAAAGAAGACCCTCCGTTGGTACTCCAAATGAGTTGGTAACATTATGGTTGCAAACTTATCAAGAAAAGAAAGAGAAAGAAAAGAACAAAGGCTGCTGTGGTTTTACTAAGCTTGACAAAATGCGTTCTTTTGCTATTATCTTGTTGTGCCTTATCTTTTGCTCAATTGGTTGAAGTTACCTCAGTGCAGAGCTCCTGGTTAAGATTTTATCAATATTATGGCTTCTTTTCGTTAAACTGCTGCGCGCAAATATTTGTTGTCATTCTTTTAGATTCATTTTTTCGGAAACTTTTCCTACCAATGTGGTAGAAAATATACTCTGCCACTGCTTTTGACATGAGTAAAATTTCAATTGATTAAGATTACTTAGATAAACTTCATTGCTGTGTAGATACCATATTTAGTATTTGTATCGGATTTTCTATGTTTCTTTAAACATTCCAATTGGGTAATGAAATCGTGACTTGATTTAGAACATTTTTCTTTGTGACATTACAGACATGCAGAGCCAACTAGTGTGCACTGGGTGTAGGAGCATTCTTCTTTATCCTAGTGGAGCTACGATTGTCTGTTGTGCATTATGCAGTGCAATTACCTCGGTTCCAGCTCCTGGTAAATTCAAAGACAAGTTCCCTTTATCGCATTATCTGTTACACATGCTACAAGGTTAATTTATTTTTGTGTGAGGAAAAAACAAGAGGAAGGCTGTGTATAAATACGATCCTTGCAAGGGACACCACTTGATTTTTTGTGTTAGTTTTTCATAGTGGTAAAGGTGAAAAAAGTTGTAACTTATATGCAAATGCAATGAGTTGTGCAAGTTCTTAAGTTTAAACAATGAAGTTGACTAGGTATACTTAACAAGTGAACATTTATGCTACTTGATGTACACATCATCTTAACAACAACAACATATCATGCTTTAATCCTACTATGTGGATTTATATATCATTGTAAATAAGATCATTTTGTTTATAATGTATGGGTCATGATTGAGTTTGGTTGCATGTTGTTATGAACTTTAACGCAGCTTGTTTCAAATTTTTTTCTTTTGTTTTTTTTTTTTTTTTGTGGGTGGGGGGTTGGCAGTTTCCTCTCCCTTCCTTGCCCCTGAAGAAAAATAATGGACTATATTCTTTTAGGTAATTGAACCATGAGATTAGCTTCTGAAGATAGTGTCTAATATTAATGGTTAAGAGGAGATTAAACACATTTCTTCACAACAATGACTTCTTTTTGAGTTATATCCTTGGAATATTTTACTCAACAGACACATTCCCTTGAATATGTGGCTCAATCATGTAACACCCTTCCATTAATAACTGAAAATAATAGAAAAGAATGAAGTGCCCTTCACATTCTAGTTTATGTCATTTTCACTTTTCCGGATGATTCTTACCTAGTTTGATGGCTGAAGCCTTTAAATAGAAACATGTCTCCCCCCTCCCTCCCCACCAGAAGGAAAGAAAATAATATATTTCTCTATTTCTAAGACATGTTATTTTGAAAGCAAATTTAGCTGTCATCATCATCATTATTTCTATTTTTCTCTCTCTTTCTTTACTCCCTCTACCCCTCTGTACTCCGTGTCTTATCAGAATACAGCTTTGTCATTTTAGGCTAGGTTACATCTTGCACTTTTCGATCTATAATTTTGCTTTTTTATTAGTGTGGGTAAAGCTGTATCATACTTCTTCCAAGTTCCTTAACTGACTATTTTTGTCTGGATTTGGGATGTCTTGTGAATGCAAAGCGTCAAACCAGCTTGCTTATGTCAATTGTGGGAATTGCCATACAGTGTTGATGTACCCATGTGGAGCCCCTTCAGTAAAATGTGCAGTTTGCCACTTCATTACAAATATTAATGTAAGTAAAGGCATCTGTCTAATCACTCCAACTTTGCTGAATCATTCCATGATATATTGTCTGATACATTTTAGGGATATAGATATTGTCTCAATAATTGCTAAGAGTGATGTGCTCTTGACAAATGTGGAGTATTTTCTTTTCCACTTAATGGTACAATCTCTTTGCTTGGAGGTTCAAATATTTACTGCCTAAATATGTCTTTACTCTTGACCGATTCAATTATATGAGGGGCTGATTTCTTTCCTTTTTCTGTGGTTTAGAAGTAGAACACCATTTATTGAGAAGAACCTGGTTCCCAAATCGTTCCTCTAACTGATTGGTAATAGTTGTGCTAAGTCAACCTTCTGACAATTAACTACATGGCTATGGAAAATATTTTTCTTTTCTTTTTTAAAAACATTTGAAAAGATCATTGAGCACTTGAATAACGCAGATACTTGTGGAGGTCTCTTAGTCATTTCCTAGACTTGTAGTATGGTGATATATTGTTCTTGTCTCCCACTTATGATGATGGATATAAAGCACAAAAAACCTAATCAAGATGGTTTGTAATGTTCACTGATTACAAAAAATAAAATAAATGTTTTCCGTCGAGAAAATGCAGATATGGGCCAGGGGTTTTATAGTCATGATTGAAGAAAGAGCTGTCGTGAAATAGGACGTGCTTTATTTGTTTGTCTAGATATATGGTTTGTGGATGAAGATGGTAAATAAGTAAACTCTTTACTAAGACTTGAATCCAATCCTTAGGTATGACAAGCAGTGCAGTGTGCATAATATTGGTGATCCCCTATTAGCTTATGTTTCTGAAACATTCATGGTAGAATAGATTTTTTTTTTTCCATGTCATATTAGAATAGATTTCAAATCCACTCTCTTCTGTGGAGGCATAAGACTTGTATATAATTTAATAGTTTGAGTCTTTTGACACTTAACAGACAAGCTACAATCCCATTTATTTACGTACAAACATGCGTTCAAGTGTTTTTGATTGGTCCATGTCTATAATCACAGAAATGCATGATCACTTTTTTGTCTCTTCCAATCAAGGTGTGGAATCGTAGCCCACACTCCACATTAAGTAGTACATCAGTTTTTTCTTTGCTACTGTTTTCTGTCACTATGCCAACTTTTATATCTAACTACTCTAAAAATTTCTTGAGCGTCTTCCAGATGGGCAATGCAAGAGTTCCGTTTCCCGTGCACAGACCGAATGGGACAACTGCGCCTGCACCAATGTCTTCCGCCTCAAAAGTAAGTTCTAAATTGCCTAGTAATATGTTAAATGCAGTCATCTTCTGTCACTTGATGTCTACTTCTTCTAAGACACTTGAATTTGCTGCAGGCAATGCCTAAATCTCATAGCCAAACTGTTGTTGTTGAGAATCCTATGTCAGTCGACGCAAGCGGGAAATTGGTATGCTTTTCCTGCTACATTTTTCTTTCTCCTGCGGGGCTTTTTCTTTCTGTAAATAACTCCTGCCGGGCTTTACCCCTCTGGTTTGATGAATGCGGCTTCATGTAAACTTTGCAGGTGAGCAATGTTGTCGTCGGCATCACAACAGAGAAAAGATGATCAAACCAAATTCTGGTAAGGAACCATCGTTTTGTTGCTGCAAAGATTAATCTGAGAAATGATGGGCGTATTGATATGAAAGTCCAGTGGACATTAGAATTATGCAGGTAATATATATATATATATATATATGTATAATATATATGGGGAGGATAGTCATTGGACAAGAATTGAAGAATATGTATTTATCATGGCTGAAACCAGTCTGAGTAATTGTTTGCATACATATTTATTCAAACTCTTCTCAGAATAGTCTTGTAATATTCTTAACATTAATATCATTGATTTGGTATTGTGATATTACCAAATAATATTATCATATTGTGATATTAAATAAATGTTTATGGTGATATTAGTAAGCTCTCATAGTGGTAATTAGTTTTAGGATGTGATTATGATAGAAAATAGATTTTTCTGCAAAATAGTATGTCTAATGACGAATTTGCATTCAGTATTGTGTGTGTGTGTGTGTGTGTGTGTGTGTGTGTGTGTTTTTCTCTCTTAATGGAAACTGTATTCTAGTATTTTGTTACAATAATACAATGATGGATCAAGTTTTAATCTCATTAGGGGGATGAATTATATGAATTTTATCTTATTAATTAGATAAATTTTTAAAAAAATATTAAACTTTAAGGTTAGTTTTAATTCTAAACTGAGCTTTTAACTTTTCTTTTCAACAGCCATAATATGTCATTTTTATTTATAGTTATATCTTTTGAAATTAAAATATATCTTATAATTGAATTTTTATAACTAAAATGTCACCATTTCCTTTGTGTCACATTAGCATTTAAAGATAAAATCTAACACATTAGAAGGATGTTATACAATTAACATTAAGAGATAAGTTTGGTATGACTATTAAAAAAGAATAAAAATTGGGCCTAAAATTAATACTAAGTTAAAATTTCGTACTCTTTTTTATCATTTACCCATTACAAAAAGCAGGTAAGTAAAAGGCAAAAAATATATTTTTTTTCTAATGATAAGACTTGCAACTACCAATTTGAGTGTGCACTAAACCCATTAGACATATAAAATAATTTATAATTTATACTTAAGTCTTAAGTACTGCATTCACCTATAAAGGTTTGAGCCCTGGTAACAAAAACGGCCAATGTAATCTAAATTTTTACTGGATTTGACAATTATTTAGATAGTGTTTGTTAATCAAAATATAAATAAAAAAAATAAGATATAAAAAAGTACTCTGAACAAAAATACTTTCTATTGTGTTTGTTAAATTTAGTTAAAAAGAAATTATGTGATTTTTTATCTTAAACTTTTTAAATAAATTTATCTTTCACCTCATTTGAATAAATTATCTTGGACTTTACAGATAACTTATCTTAATATAATCTTATCTTACTCATTTTAACAAGCACAACCTTAAGAAATATAATCTAACTAGGATGAGTGTGAACTTAAATTTCATTATATTAAGTAGTTGTAAGTAAAGAGAAAATACTCTTGCGTGTATACACGAATAGCTTTCTAACCTATATAATTATTATTGTATATTTATTTTATTTTATATTATTATACACTATTATTATCTATTTTATTATTTAAACAAATACTACATTTGGTCCGCGAATCCTTGAATTTCTCAAAATGCCATAATATATTATGTTTTTTAAAAAAATAACCAAAAAAATTATTTCTTGATTCAAATATATGACCTCCAAGTCAAAATTAAATAAAAGCAAATTTTCCATTAGGCTAGTACTTATTTCCATTTGAAATTTGTCTAAAAAAAATTGAAATGCAAGTATCAATGTCTATCTTTAAAGAAAGATAAGGTTTCATTTGCAATCTTCTACTTTTACTTGCAAGGAAATAACATGAATAATATAATAGAATATTTTTTTTAAATAATGTTATCATCAAAATATAAAAATAAATTTATTTGATTAAAAGCATCGTTGTCAAATTGACTAAATCTGTAAAAAAAAAAAAAAAAAAAAACAGAGGGCACAAGAAGTTTCTGCACAAATACTTCAATATTTAAATCAGACACTAATGATTATGAAAATTGTATTGAAATCAGTATTAAAGGTGTATCTCTTCTGAAATAAGTGTTTACTTATTTATAGAGGGATATGGAATAATATTAAGTAATCAGAAATTAAAAATTTTATAGAAAATGTCTATATTGGTTTTTCCTAATCTTGTTAGCATTAAGATACTTACATTTTGAAATCTTTTTAGAATTTAAAGTCTTTATAGATAACTGTTTATCCTAATATTTAAAAAAAAATTAGAATTCTTTATGAATAATTGCTTTTTATTTTCTTGGAATATTCAGATAAATTTTTGAATATCGAAATTATTTTGTTTGCAAGTTTGTACGAACTTTCCCCTTGTATTTATGGGAAAGTTCATGCCTTTTAGTTCAAAGAGATATTTTGAGCTTTTAAATTTTTTTTAATCTTTTAATGAACTTTTGGCCATGACATAACAAATAACAACCATTATAAGTAAATTACTCTTTCCTATAAGATATTTGAGTGCATTTATTAAATTTCTTTACAAAGTTTGAAACTTTGAAACCTATTTCCTAAATCTAAAAATTTTTTCCTCATTTCCTCAATCTTTCGATCCGCCGCACAAATACAAACACGAACACAAAGTTTATTCCTTATTCTATATTTCCATTCTATTCTATATTTATCCATACGTGCCTTGGATGCTAAGTGTAAAAAAATATTTATGAGTATGTCTAATTGTGTCTGTTGAGTTTATTATAAATATTTGATATTATATAATTAATTTTTTTATTTTCTTTTTTTGACGTAACTTTTATGTACATATTAAAATATGTTATAGGTCAAATTTTGATTAATAATTTGAGATAAAAATTGAATATAATTGAGAGAATGAGAAATAGGAAGAATTAGTGGGAGACTTGAGGGAGAAATGGAAAAGGGTCGTAGAAAGAAAGATGTGGAAGATTTGTCATTTCTAGAAATATAGGGTACAAGATGTCATTTTGCCAAACCTTAATATGTCAAGTAAGATTTACTATTTTTAATTTTAATTGAACAAATTAAAGTATTTGATAAGTATTCATTATTTAATGTGTTAATATTTTCGAGACAAGGCACTAAGCATATTTCTTGAGTGCCACGAGTATTCTATTCATTATTTAAATAAATATTATATTTGGTGTGTGAAACCTAAATTTTCAAGTGGATCCATTTATCATAAAATTTGGTATTATAATTTTTATTTACTTGTTTTGCCTATTTTTATATGCATATTGAAATTCATTGTATGTTTGATTTTAAATAAAAATTTTGAGATAAAAATGAGAATAAATAAAATGACAAAATTGATGAGAGATTTGTTATGGACGATGACTAAGAGAGAGAGATAAATGAAAGAAGGTTATAGAAAGAGATAGGAAGAGAAAGAAAAAGAGAAATAGAGATAAATGAAAGAAGATTGTAGAAAGAGACAAGAAGAGAAAGAAAAAGAAAAATAAGGATGACTCCAATTTCTTTATAGTGCCTTTATTACCTTTTTCTTCTTCTCACTTTCATTCTCTTGTTCGTTTCTATCTCTATCGATGGAACATCGGACTTTTCTATCTCCATTTCCATTTCTTTCTCTTTGTGTTAACTATTTATTGTTATTCTATAATAGTCTAATTGTTGCCGCTACATGTGTTGTTGTTGTCCATTTCTATGTGTTGCATAGATGATATTTCATCCATCTTTTATCTTTCTCTTTGAATCCATGTGAATATTGCCTATTTTTGTATTGTATTTGTCATTGATTTGTTAGGATTTACTAAAGTTATTTATAGTGTGTTTGTCATTGATTTGTCCGGATTTACTAGAGTTAGGGTTTTTGTAGTTTATGTGTGAATATTGCCTATTTTTGTAGTGTATTTGTCATTGATTTGCTATGATTTATTAAAGTTAGGATTTTCGTAGTTGATTTGGGCATTGGCAGTTGCCATTTGACTTTATAATTTGATTAAACTCAATAGATGCAAATAGAAAGTCTAATAATGCAAAATAAGATTCTCGCTTATTCTTTTCTTAGAACATTCAGAAGATTTTTTAAATGTCAAAGTTGTTTAGTTTGCGCGTTTGTGTGACCCCCAATTATGAAAAAATTTACACCTTTAGCCTAAAAAAAATATTTTGGGTTTTTAAGTTTTTTTTATCTTTTAATAGATTTTTGTCTATAATACAATAATAATAAATTTGTAAACAATTTTACCACTGTACTATGCTACACTAAGAGTTATTTTATTTAATTTTTTAAACCTAATTTTTTGAACTTCTTCGAAGGAATCCAACTTCAGAGGATAGGATAGAAAAGAAAGAGAAATATATGAGATTTCGCCGAACACCGTATTGATCGCAGTAGGGTTTGTGATTTCCCCGCAACCAAACAGTGGAACTTCGGGGGGGGGGAGAGAGTAATAATCCGAAAAAGGAAGGGCGTTTTCGCATCCAAGTCACACGTGGCACTTGGCATTCGAGACTGGGACCACAAACAACGAACAATGGGTGGGACACCCCCAGGTTCGCGAAGGGCAACAACGTCTTTTCGTTTTAAGACCCTGCTATCATCCCACCAAAAGCAGCTATCTCCAGCCAAAGCAGTGCGCAATTCAGCCAGGCTTGGTGCTGGCAAAAGCCATCGTTGGAGTGGCAATAGAGTTCCTCCCGATGTAGGGCTCGCTGGTCGGTTAGAAACCGCGTGCGCAAGATAGCAGTTTGTTCTTCTCGTTTTCTTCTATATATTTTTTTTCTCTCTCTCTCTCTTGACTCGGCCTTCTCTTTCTCTCTCTAGATCCAAATTCCTCGTTTCAGGAGAAGTCCTTATCCTGCTCTATCATTGTTTTCCTTAACCCATTCCTTATATGAATATGAATATTTATATATATAGGTATTAAAGTTCTTTAATTTGTATCATATATATATATATATTTGCATGTTTAAAGAGGGTGAAAATAAGGAAAAAGGGCCACACTTTACTCCAACGTGGAATTTAGTAGCTGCTGTTGAGGTTGGTAATCCCCATCCTAGTTGTTAATCTCAACCATGAATTGGAATTTCTGTTCATGATTACTGTGCGCCATTCACCAACCTTGTCTTTCAATTTGGTTTTTCCCAGTAGGTTTTACCCTTCTCTGCTTTGATTTTACCCTTTCTTTGTTTTTGTCTTTCTGAGATTCGTGTTTAAGGTTTATTTATTTATTTAATGTAAAGATTCATGTTTGATCAAGTAGGTTTGGATGGATGGCTCTCACCAATTTGAGTTCTTTGTTTGTTCGCTTTTGCTTTGTGGGATTTTAGGGTTTCTGTTTGTTTCGTTTGAATCATTGGATTTGGGGGAAATTCTGTGGAATGTTTGTGGGGAGTTTGGGTTCATTGTCAGATAGGATTTGATTTAGCCATTTGCTCGTTGTTCGGGGGAAGGGTTCTGTCAAATGTTAGACTAGGAAAAACCACAATGCCTCTACACAATGGAACAGTTCTTATGCACAGAAGTCTCTTCCAGACCAAGTAGGGTTAGATATCTTATGTTGGTTCTCTTCAATTCCTCCCATCTTTTTATTTGCCTATCTCATGGATTCTTGCACGCTTTTAGTATCATTTCCTGCACGTCAATTATTCTTTTTTCCCCTTATTTTCTGGCGCTGCCTTAAAATTAAATCTGCAGATCAGGTCCTTGTGCCTTTTATTGTAGCAATTGCAACTATATTGCACCTATTTGTTGATGTCACTTTTTCTGGGTAAATTGTGTTTATGAGCTGAAATGACTGTGAATCCATGCACATTCAGTGAGATGACTATATTGATCTTTGGCCAGCACTATGACCACGTAAGTTTATCTATTTTCTTTGTTGATACATGTTATTATAACCCGGGCCCACTCTTTGGTTTTGTTTTTTGGGTGTTAAATGGTTTTGGAAGTTCTACCTAGAAAACAAATGAATATGCAGCCTCCAGATTCTCAATGCCATATATCATATACAGCAATTTGCAATATCTATTACCTTTCAATAAAAATAGTAATAACCAAAAGTAACAGGTTCACTTAGTTCACTAACCTGTGCTTTCAACAGGTTCAGCTTTTTGATAGTTATACCACATATGTGATTAAAATGGGTTCCGGAGAAGCTGATTGCATGCCATACTTTATGAACATTGAAGCTATGTGTTTATTAACTGGTTCAGTAATGGGAGACAATTTCTTTTCAAATGCCCAAACTTTATCAGATGCTAAGTAGCTTATTGTCACCGTGTGGAAAATATGTGTAACTGAGGTGGGGATGCTACGGCATATGTACAACTACACAAAAAAAAGATAGGATTAGAAATAAGATCACTTGTAATATTGTTGGAGTGGTGCCTATTGAAGATAAAATTTCTGATGCACAATTAAAATTGTTTGGACATGTAAGAAGAAGACCAATAGATACACTTTTGTGAAGTGAGTGGATGAAACAGAAGTTTATTGCAAAAGTGATAGCGGAAGATCAAATAAATCTTGGTGGGAAACCCTAGACATTGGATATAATAACTTTAGAAAAGATATGGCCATAGATAGAGATGATTGAAAAGCTAAAATTCAGGCAGCCAATCCACCTATTGATATTAGGATTATCATTTATATATTAAAGCCTCTATTTAAACAGGAGTAAATATGTAGTTTTTTTGGGAGTCCATTGCTTAGGCAGTAATCTGCTAATGAGGAGCCTCAATTTGAGTCCATTTCATCAATGAGAAACAGAACTGGGCATATTTATGTCCTTGTTTCATGGTTTCACCATTCTCCCTTAATTTGTTTCCATCTCTCTGTATCTGTAGCATAAAGAGGATTAGAGACAGTTCCTTGATGGAAACAACCACTGATCTCAAACCATTGCAAACAGACACTGAACTTGGCTATTGTGAGGAAGAAGAAGTTAAACGGTCCCTGAGGCGCAGAAACTGCATTGATTACCGATTATTTGACTTAGGCTCCAGAGCAGAGTTTGATTCTGGAAAGAGCATGAAGGTTTACTCTTTAACTCTCTCTCTCTCTCTCTCTATATATATATATATATATATCCTTCCCTCGCTCCCTCCCTTCCTCGCCCTGTATATATATCTGCCCCCCCCCCCCCCACATATATACATCTCTTGTTCTTTTTCTTTTTTATGTGTTTTTCTCAATTGGTTTGTGTTCCCTTCTGTGGATTTGCATGCCATGTTTGCTGCATTATTTTTCATATTACCATCTTCCAACTTGTTTAAGAGAAGTCACTGTCCCAGTAGAAAGTAACATAGGAATATCTTTGCTATAAGATTTTTAGTTTCCAATTCAACGATTTACAATTTAAAACAGATGAAGATATAATTCTCTATCTCTGTTTCTCTCCACTGGCTATGTTCCTTGAATATAGTTATATGGTTAGAAACAACAACAATCTCAGGCCTTAATCCCACTAGTTGGGGCTGGCTACATGGATGCTGGGTAAGCCATTTAGCAATTTATTTTGCACAGCATGGACCACTTATATTAACATGTGTTGCCTGTGTTCTTGCATGTTGGAAATCCAAGATGAATCAAAATAATGTAAAATTATACTTCAAAACTTACAAAAATTACTTGCAGGATCATTCTTTCAAAAACAAGCAGAGAAATGACAACCTGGAGAATTTGGGGAGCCCCCATAATCGGAAGGTATCAAACTCAATATTGATTAATTGTAGTTATTTATTAAAAAAGTTGTTGTATGAATTCATTTTTGATAATTCTGTGGATAGAAAAACATGGATTTGTTCTGACATGTCTGTGCTTCAAATAGATTAATTTTGGGGTGAATCATAGTCTCTCGGAAGACAATTTCTCAATGAAAGTTATTTTGATTGCTTTTTCACTGTGATTTTTTTTTTTTTGGCTATTACAGAGAAAGGTTTATTTAATTAATGCTGCATGTTAGGTATCTAATTGAGATTATTTTTCACTTGTTAAAGCAGATATTAGCTAGATGGAACCGTGCTGAAGCATGCAGGCCTCTTATTGATGAAGCTCCTGTATTCTATCCTACTCTTGAGGTAATCTTGTTGTTGTTGTTGATTATCCACGTAGAAATGTTCATCCATTCCTTTGAAATCTTACTTAATAAACAATCATTGATTTTTTTGTGTGCATGCAATGAATCTGATGGTCATCCATTAGGAGTTTGAAGATACACTTGGTTACATAGCAAAAATTCGCCCAAAGGCAGAAGCATATGGTGTATGCAGGATTGTACCTCCTCCTTCCTGGGTTCCCCCTTGCCCTCTTAAAGAAAAGAGTATGTGGGAAAGCGCTAAATTTTCTACACGAGTTCAGCAAGTTGACTTACTTCAGAATAGGGAGCCCATGAGAAAGAAAAGAGGGAGGAAACGGAAACGAAGAAGGTATTCAAAGATGGGAACTGCCAGGAGACATCCAAGATCTGAAGGATCTGAGTCAAACACTACTTCTGACACTGATGAGAAATTTGGCTTCCAGTCAGGATCAGATTTCACACTTCAAGAGTTTCAGAAATATGCCAATCATTTCAAAGAGTGTTATTTTGGGATGAAGGATTCAGTAGAGGATGCAACTACCAATGGGACTGAACAGGAGAGATGGGAACCCTCAATTGAGGAAATTGAGGGTGAATATTGGCGGATAGTGGAGCAGCCTACGGATGAGGTTGAGGTATGGTTCTAATCTAATATCCCTTTTCCCCTCTTATTTATACATGCATATATTTGAAGATATGATGAAGGATGCTATTATGTTGTAATCTTGCAGGTATATTATGGAGCCGATCTAGAAACTGGAGCATTTGGAAGTGGGTTCCCTAAGGCGTCATCTTCACTATCCAAAATTAAATCAGATCAGTATGTGGTTTCAGGTTGGAATTTAAATAACTTTGCCCGTCTGCCTGGTTCGGTACTATGTTTTGAAGGGTGTGATATCTCGGGAGTTTTAGTGCCTTGGCTTTACATTGGGATGTGCTTCTCGTCGTTCTGCTGGGTAAGTTTTACTAGATTTATATTTGAAATAAAGCTCAGGAAATTTGTTATTGGAAATTTCAGTAATGGTATCAGCAACTTCCTTTACATCAGGTTTCTTGAGTCTTTCATAAAGTATATTAATATGTTTGTTTAAGATGAATATATTTCACAAAGTCGAAAGTTTGGTAATAGATTGCTTTATTTGTGGGGTCAGATCTTGAATTCTACATAGTTCACATGGACAAATAAAGTAGATTAAGGTCACATTTGGTTGGGTGGAATGGAGGCCGAGGGAATGGGAGTCCTACAAAAGGTTGTTTGGTTGCTACGAAGGAATGAAATGATCCATTCCCTAGGGAATGGCCATTAATCCCTCAAATTGATGTAAAGTCTTTCCATCACAAAATGGATGGAAAGCCTTTCCATTCCATGGAATGGGTGCCATGATTACATTTTTACCCTCACAATTTTCTTATAATTACATATTGCCACACATATAAGTTTGTTGTTGGCCACTGCCAGTCGCCCGAAGCCCGCCATCATTCAAAATTAATTTTATTTGAAAATTAAATAAAATATTTATCTTTATTCAATTTTTATTTAATATTTTAGCTAAAAAAGAGGAAATAATTTTTTAACATATATTCGGGAATTATATGATTTTTTGGAATTAAATATCATTTTTATAAGATTTTTCACTTTTTATAAATGCTAAAGGGCATTTTTGTCAACTGATTATTTTTTCCATTCCATTCCATCAAAATGAAGGGATACCAAACATAATAATGGAATGGAATAGTCATTCCATTCCTGCTTGTACCAAACATAGTAATGGAATGGAATAATCATTCTATTCCCAATCCTTTTTCCATTCTGTCCAACCAAACATGAGCTAAGACTGTACATAGAGATGAGAGAGTAAATGGAATTGGATGATAATGAAACTTGATAGAAGAGTACAAATTAATAAGTTAAAGGATAAGCTAGGTCCAGGACTTGATGAACTTTCCCATACTACTACAACAACAACATGACTTAATTCCACTACGTACATTCGTCAGCTATTTGGATTCTAGTTCACTGATAATCTGTCTGTGGCCATATCTTTCACAAGTATATTATATCCCATGTCATGTCAAGTAGTTTTCCATTAAGTTTATTTTAAGCTTCCTATATCTTTTGCCAAGAATTTGTTCTATTCCATACACTCTTCTCTCAAGTGTTAGTAGTCTTCTCCTCACATATCCAAACTGTCTCCAACACGTCTCACATCTTATTTTCAATGGGTACCAACCCAATCTTATTAAAACTAACCTTATTTCTATTTCTGCCTTTTTTTTTTTGTATGGCTTCATATTGACCATAACATTTCTAACTTAGTTATACTCATATTTTACATATATTGTTATTAAACTTTCAAATAGTCATGTCCCATACAAGAGAGCTGATCTTATGGCTGTCCAATAAAATCTCCTTTTTAGCTTTGCAGGGATTTTACAGTTTCATAAAACACTAGAAGTACTTCTTCATTTAAACCACCATGTTTTGATTTTGTGTATAACATCCTTAATAATCTCTTCATCATTTTGAGCAATTGAGGTGTCTAGAATGTTTGTCTATGCATCTCTTAACATGCACTCCCTATCCATGAATATGCATGTCTCTTCCACGAGGCATGTAAACAGAGATAGTTGCTGCATCACTATTATCAGATGGTCCTTCTGCACCTATTTCCTCGTCTCTGCTTATCCCCAATTTATGGATTTCTTGACTTCGTTGGTAACACATTTCTGATTTTTTTAGGCCATGTGTATTATTTTTGTTTTTTATTCTTGATCAATGTTGTAGTATCACTTCATGTAGGAGGCATGTCAAATTTTAGTAGTTTTAAAGTTCTATGCCATAAGATTTGTTAAATTACAATAAATAATGTCAACTGTCATTAGGTTGATTGTTTTTAAAAAGTTCAAGAACTTAATTGATTAAATTGAAAGTAGAACTTGATTGACCTCTATCCAAAGTTCAAGCACTGAATTGAAAGTAGAAGAAATTGATTTACTTTTACCCCTAATTTCAAGCACTAAATTGATGAAATTGAAAGTAGAAAAGGTTGATTGACTTTTGCCCCAAAGTTCAAGCATTAAATGTTGTCTTTTCCCAGTAGAAAATACAGTTCAGTTGCAATTAGACAGCAGTTTGAATCAAAATTGAAAAGCAAAAAGATGAGCTAAAGAATTGCAACGAACATTTCTGTTTGGAGTCAAATCACGTAATCTCTTAAACATCAAGACAAATTATATTCTTATTGCTTATTATTTTTGTCCTTGGTTATCCTCATTTGCCAACTGAAGCTGATAGGTACTATTTGAGGCTTTGACCTAACTATTGTTTCTTCTATTTCGAGATAAGCATGTTGAAGACCACCATCTCTACTCACTAAACTATCTACACTGGGGTGATCCAAAAATATGGTATGGAGTACCTGGAAGCCATGCTTCTGAGTTGGAGAAGGCCATGAAAAAGCATCTACCAGATTTGTTTGAAGAGCAACCTGATTTGCTTCATGAACTGGTAAGAGAGTGATGTACTTTAACGTGATTAAGCAGCTAAGTTTGCATACATTACTTTTAATTGAATTAATAAACATTAACATGAATTCCGTAGTGACTGGAAGGTTTTTCCCTTGGTAAGGTTGCTCCCTTTTGATTGGAAGGGTCATGGATTTGAGTTGTGGAAATAGCCTCTTTGCAAAAAAGCAAGGGGAAGGCTACATATAAATATGACCATCCCCCGATCCTTGCAAAGCAGGGGAGCCTCATGCACTAGGGACAACCTTTAATGAACATTAACAAGAACTGCACCAAATGTCTTGTGCTGATCCCTTGGATGCAGCTTGCACCCTTCGTGGTTTTTTTTTTTTTTTTTGTCTGTGTTCTCCTAAAATGTTTGTTAAAGGTTCTCACTGTAAAATACCCACTGTATCCTAAGATATATTACAAGAATAGTCCTTGCCAAGTCACATGATTGCAAAATGTATTCATTGATAAAAAAATTATAACTTTCATTAATACTGTAGGTATATATCTTTTATCTTATAGAGATATTGATTATTGAAACAAAAGGGACCTGTATATTTATGGATCTCCATTCCACTAAGAAAGAATTGAGAGGTTTTTATGATCACAACATACTTGAAGGATCCCTATCAATAATTGTCTAGGAAGAAGTGATCATATGTATATGAAAAAAAAAAAATCCAGGTAGAAAATATCTTTATTGAGAAGTTACCTATTTCTTAAGGAAAAAGAAAAGAAGAAAAAGACAGTTATTGAGACAATGGTTCCTGGAGTCTTTTTTTTTATTGTCAAAATTCCTGAGATTTATTTCAAATATATATCTAGCAAAGCACATGCCTGTGTAGAGCCACAGCACTAAAACTCCCAAGATATCACATCCTTCACAGCATATTACTGAACCAGGCAGACAGACAAAGTTATTTAAATTCCAACCTGAAACCACATGCTGATTTGATTTAATTTTGGATGGTAAAGATGATGCCTTAGGGAACCCACTTCCAAAAGATCCAGTTTCTAGACCAGCTCCATAATATACCTCAACCTCATCTGTAGGCTGCTCATCCATCCACCAGTATTCACCTCAATTTCCTCAATTGAGGATTCCCATTTCTCCTTCTGTTCAGTCTCACTAGTTGTTGCATCCTCAATTGAATCCTTTATCCCAACACTCTTCAAAATGATTGGCACATTTCTAAAACCATTCAAGTGTGAAGTGGATGTCTCCTTGCAGATCCTTCCTCCATCTTTTCTTTCTCATCAGATCCCTATTCTGAATTAAATCAACTTGCTGAACTCTCATAGAAAATTTAGCACTTTCCTACACTTTTTTTATTTTTTATTTTTAAGAGGGCAAGGACGACTCAGGAAGGAATATACCATATGCTTCTGCCTCTGGGCTTAGTTTGCTATGTATCAAGTGTATCTTCAAACTCCTCAAGGGTTGGGTAGAATACAGGAGCTTCATCAATAACAGGACCACATGCTTCAGCAGGATTCCTGGAGTCACTTACTTAATCATTTTGTTAGCTACTTTTACTCAAGTATATTCCATTTATCTTTTAGTAGTTGTAGAAATTATTCTGTCAGGATGTCGGAGTCTATGGGGAATGAAAGACAGCATGCGTTAAGTTTATGTTTGGTTTTTCTGAACAGGTAACTCAGCTGTCTCCTTCAGTTCTGAAGTCTGAGGGCGTACCAGTTTATAGGGCTGTTCAGCATCCTGGGGAGTTTGTTCTTACCTTTCCAAGGGCATACCATTCTGGATTTAATTCTGGCTTCAATTGTGCGGAGGCTGTGAATGTGGCCCCAGTTGACTGGTTAGAACATGGGCAAAGTGCAGTAGAGCTCTATAGTCAGCAGTGTCGGAAGACATCATTATCTCATGACAAGTTGCTATTAGGGTCAGCAAAGAAAGCTGCTCAAGCCCTGTTGGAGTTATCTGTTCTCAAGAAGGAAACTCCGAGAAACCTGAGTTGGCAAAATTTTTGTGGCAAGGATGGTATGCTTACAAATGCAGTTAAGGTAAACAGATAAATATCTAAATATTGACATAAAACATGTCTATTTGAGTGAATATTTCTATTACATGAAATCATGCCATCAAATACATATGTGCATGCAATTAGCAAAAAAAAACCACGCACATGCATCAGACACTGTTAGTTTATTCATCAATTCATGCATTAATAGGTTTATGTTGGAAAGTTGGTTGTGCTCTCATCTAGATTCTGTTAAAAGTACTTATTTTTTTATTCTTTTGTTTTTATCATTTTCTACTTCTCAGAAAAGGGTGTTCATAGAAGAGGAAAGAATACATCAGCTCTCCACTAATTTGAAGCTCCTAAAGATGGACAGGGAATTTGATTTAGGAAATGAGAAAGAATGCTTTTCATGTTTCTATGACTTGCACCTTTCTGCTGTTGGTTGCAAGTGCTCTGCTGAGAAGTTTGCATGTCTTAAACATGCAAATATAGTATGTTCCTGTGAGTCAGAGAATAGATTTATACTTCTTCGTTACAGCATGGATGAATTGAAAACATTGGTTGAAGGATTGGAGGGGAAAATAGATGCTCTAAAGGCATGGGCATTTGAAGATCTTGAATTAGTTTGTATAAACAGAGAAGAGGATACTACTCATTTGGATCAGAAGAGACAGGCGTGTGAAATCAACTCTCTAAAGGAAAAGGAAGGTCCACTTTGTTACCCTGTAACCAAGAACATAATTGAGATAAATGGCACAACCAATTTGTCATGGCTTCATGTTTCTTCGGAAATAGCTCCTTCAGATACCCAGCAAAAACCTTTGCATCTATGTGAGTCACACAGCGCACTAGCTGAGAACAACAGAGATGATCCCGTTATAAATAATGAAGATCATGTTGTGAAGAAGTGCTGCATTGATCTGAATCTGGATGGAATTTCTGATGAAGATGGAAGTGGTTCCTCTATCTCACACATTCTTTCAGATAAAGATCATCCTTCTTGTTCAAGGAATGGTGGGAATTCATGGGCTGATGATAGTAACTTGATTGGACCTGATTCTATTGTTTCCTGTCTAAATTCAAGCAGTCCATTAAACCTCTTGTTGAAAGATAAAACTGCAGGGTGCTCAAGAATGAGCAGGCAAGCCAGTTCTATAGAGAAGTCTGAAGTTTGTGTTGATCCAATAAACTATGGAACAGTAGTGTCTGGAAAGCGGTGGTGCAGCAAACTGGCCATCTTTCCAAAAGGTATGCTGCAGTTTGACCTTTGCCTGTGTCCTAATAATTGCTGTTTAGAGTAACTTCTTTACTATTATTATTATTATTATGGAAATATGGGAAGCATCAGTTTCTGTTGGTTTGGTCTGTAATCTTCACTCAATATCACAGGATTCAGAAGCCGGGTTAAGTTCTTTGATGTGCTCAATCCAAGCAGAATGAGTAGCTATATATCAGAAATCTTAGATGCTGGTCTCATTGGGCCTTTCTTTAAGGTAATTTATTGAATTATCCTTTTTAAAATGCTCACCCCTGCCCCACCCCCACCCCCCCCCAAAAAAAAAAAAAAAAAAAAAATCAGCAGAGAGCATAAACTTTCATACTCTGCTAATTTGCTAGATCAAGGAACATCTAGTTGCCAATATATTTTGGTACTTTTAATCAATAGTGCATTTACTTTGTTGATTTCCTAGTCCATCATGCATTCTATGTGCCAATAACTTGGAGCCTTTGATACTGAAGCATCATTTGATCAATCATGTTTTTTTGAAATGATTGAGAAGTTTTTCTGTGTGTGAATGAGTAGTCCAAAAATAGTGGGATTCTCTAGCATTCTCTGCTAAGTTGGTATGGAAACTGTGATATTCACAGCATTAAAGTTGCACGCACAATGTGAAAGTTATTTTAACTGACACTTGGTCTTTATTGAAGTGGATAGACAAAACTTAAATACATAAATTGCATAATTATAAACATCATGCACTGCTAGGTGCCGTTACATGCCTCTTCCATGCATACTTTTGTTACATTTTCTTTTGAAACGTTTGAATATTCTAGGAGTAAAAACCAAGTTAGATGATGAATCATCTAACTAAGGGTGCAATGTTCATATTCGTGCATGGATGCAAAATGCAAAATGTCTTCATTCTTTTCGTTTGAGTCGACTGCACCTCATTGCTACTCTCCATTTTTATAACCTCCTTACCAGGTCGAGGTGTATGGGGGCACTCTTGGTAGAACAGCGATGCCTGTCTGTACTCTCAAGCACATGCAATGCATGATCAATAATATCATCATGAGCATATGCATATATTATCAACATGTCATGTGAATGCAATCTACATGACATATAGCATAGCAAGACATGTCAACATGCTAAAGCCATTTACATAAAACCGGGTCTAGGGTCGAACCACTTGCAACTCCAACCCATTTGGCAAGAACACTCACCTTGAAAGAAATTAACATCGAGACCTCGAAGTGCATGATTACCTCGATTAATGTGCTAGGACCTAGTAATCACACTTTTGCTCAAACCTCGACACTTAGTGATCCTTGACCATTACATTTACTTAAGGAGTTCAATATCCTATTTTTATCCCAATTTTCTCATAATTTCTCCTATTTTTCATAAATCCTTTTTTTCAAAATTCCACAATAATTATTCCTCAAATATTTTTCCACAAAAAATATAAAATAATTTTCTAAAAAAATATAAACAAAAATTTAGAAAATACCTATGCTCCACACGCCTTCACGCGCCCTATGCGTGTACTGAGAGTAAAGGCTGGCGCGTGTTTCTCATGCACCAGTCGTCTTCAACCTCTTTCTGGTTGCCGACAATGCTTCGATGACCGATTATTTTGCCCCACTTTGAAGCTCACTTCAAGTCAGTCATGATGGTACTACCTTTGGCTCGAAAACACCACCGGAGATGCCTCGATTTAGCCGATTTCAGACTGGCTTCGGCGACCCACTCGAAAACTCTGGCCAAGCTCGAAACCCACTCAAATGACCTCGAAAGGCTCTCAAAATTTTCAGAAAAACCCTAAAAAATGTAAGGATCAAAAGCCCCTTAATCTTATCCCTCAATTCAACCTTTAAAGCTATGAATTTTGAGCTTGAGTTCAATGAAAGCTTTCAGCCATCAACCCCCTATTTATACCCGATTTTTGAGCCAAAACGAGCCATGCCTAGTCATATCCAAGCCTTTAATGCCTTGATACGACCTTAAATCACTTCAAATCATGGTGATTTGCCACAAACACCCTTCTCCTAGATTTCCGGCGACTCACGGCCATACCCAACCCCAATCGATCCATCATGTTGTAGGGACCTCTTTCGAGCCTTTGGATGGCCCCCCCGACGGCGGCAGGAGGTTGGCCGGTGGTGGCAATGGCTTGGTCGGCGGTGGCCATGGCTGCTTTTTTTAAAATTTGCACTTTAACCCTTGTTATTCCCCAAATTTCATTTTGGCCCTTATTTAAAGTCCTTAAATTTTGATATTTTACTGTTTGAACCCCTAGGTTTCGTGCTCTTCATTTTACCCAACAAATTTAGAAAAATATCATTTTCGACCCCTTAACTAAAATTAAAAATTACACTCAGACCTAAATCTATACAAGAATCATGTTTTGATTGTGAATCCCTTTGTTTTACCCTGAAACCACTTCAGGGTTGTTCCTTATGTAAAACTTATTTCCTTTTGGGGTTCCGTTGCCTTTTCGGAAGTCCCTTACGATGATTCGGTTTCCTAGGCAGCATTGCAGTTATACCAAAAACAGTCTCCATTTTGATTTCCTTTTGCATCATAAATCTTGGCTCGAAACGTTTGTCAATGATATTCCTTTCTTTTTAGACATTTACGTTCTGGGGTATTCCCTTCCATTGATTCAACTGTTTAAGATCTTTAAGCTGTCTTCCAGACTTTTCTTAGTGTCATGAAATATGCAATATTTCATCTATTAATGACACATTTATTTATTTCGACTTGGGATATTACAATTTCCTTCTTTCTTTTTCCCCTTTTCCTTTCACTTTTTCTTTTAACAATCAGCAAAATGTGATGTCTTTTCAACTTAATTTATTCATAGGATTCAAGTCTCGTAACATGATTACTATTTTGTGGTAAGTAGTATTAATAGTTCAATCTTTAACAAGTAGTATTCATAATTCAATCTTTTTGTCAACTAATCTAGCTATGTGAGCCATATTTCGAATTTCTGGTGCAATACAGATGATTTTCAATAAATCTTTTTGTATTAAGTGCCAAATTTGTTGAATATATGCTGGTTCAAATTATTGTCCACAAGGAATTCATTGGAACACAACTATATCAATTAACTTCATTCACCACCATCTCATGAAATTTCTCCATGTGAAGATGGTGTTCAAACTTCTTTTCATCATTACTCCGCCAGGGGATATTATCCACTGCCGGTCCCAAGCCCGGATAAAGGAGGAGGGTTGCGTTAGGTAGCCGATAGCCAGCGTAAAACCTAGTCGGATCCAAATATGAATTCTAGACAAACTATCTGTTGGGATGTAACCCACATAGAAGTCTAGAATTCATATAGCCAACCCCACATAGTGGGATAACGGCTGGATATGTTGTTGTAAGGAATTCATTGGCCAACAACAAATTTGGAGTTTCATATTGAAATCTAGGACAAGCCTTGGCGTTTTAGGTAACATTAAGTTTGTCTGTTAAGGATTACCAGTCAGTGACTTGTTAATATGCTACAGATTATTATTACCAAGTTTGAAAGGTCTGACAGAAGATGTGCTTGATGTCTTACATCAATCTTTAATTATGTTGTGTCTTTTTTTTTTAGTTTCACTCTTTTCCCTCTGGTAATGCTATTTTTTGGAACTCTGAGTTGTGTGGGGGAAATGAAAAAGAAAAGAAAATAAATATTCTTGTATACAGGTAAAAATATATGTACATATATACCTTTTCTTTTCATTTTCTTTTCTGTTGGAAAATCCTAATTTCCAACATAGCTTAAGAGATTGTCCATTTGTTGTCTTCTTCATTTAATCATTTCTTTCTTGGTCCATAGACCTGCAGTTTCAAATGTCAAAGTTTAATGTTTAAATGAAAAATCTATGAGAGTTGGGAATCTGTATTTAAACACTAGTGGATAGAAAGTAAATTACTGTTATGCATGATCTATTGAGGGGGAAGGAGGAGGAAAACCAACACAACTGATAACACCAAATGTTGTTTTGTTATTCATATACTTGGATAGATGCATTTGTTTTTAGTGAAAGTACTCAGCAAATAAAACACCTTGGATTCATTTTAGAACACTTTTCAAAAAGAACACCTTTCCAAGAGCTCAAAAAGGCATATGTCTAATTATATGTTTCTTTACATTCTATGATGTTCTCTGGTGATATTGCAGGTTAGTTTAGAGGAGTGCCCAAGTGAGAGCATTGTATCTGATTCTGCCGAAAAATGTTGGGAAATGGTGATCCAGAGGCTAAATCAAGAAATCATAAGGCGAAGCAATTTAGGAAAGCAGGGACTATTGCCCTTGCTGCCTGCTGAAAGCATCAACGGGCTTGAAATGTTTGGGTTGCTCTCACCGCCCATTGTTCAGGTAAACCTGTCTTCATATTCTGCATACTAACTCCTAGGAGATAAATAAGAGTAAGAAGTTGGAACAGATTGGTTGACTAAAAAGTCACTTCAAATATATGAGTTTTCTTTACTTTTTCTTTGTTCCTTTTTTTTTTTTTTTTTTTTGAGTTCCATATCTGACTTTTATAGATAGGCAGATAATAATGATCCCCAATTATGTTTTTATGGTGAAACTAGTAAATAAATTCTCCCTGACAATTTAATAAGCCTCGTGCTTAAAAACAGAATATTTTATAGTTCCAACTTATTTGTTAATCACCCAACCATTTCCAATAATTATGTCAATGGACAAATTCCTTGAATGAACATCTATACTATCACATGATTTTCTCTTAACCTGGTGACATAAATGAGACTAAATCCATGTCAATGAGACTAAATGCTTTTGAGGGTAGGCTTTGGTAACAACACTGAGATTGTTCCTTTGTAACCTAAAGGTCACCGATTCAAATTTTGGAAAAACATTCTTGCAGAAATCAAAGGTAAAGTTCCATACAAGTACAACCCTCCACTAATCCCCCCAAAATGGGGGGTCCTATGCAATGGAGACACCCTTTTTCAGTGACAGTTTCTGCAACTAATGTTTGATTGATTCTCATGCACTGGAGAAACCCTTTTCCAGTGACATAGTTTCTGCAACTAATATTTGATTGATTCTCTCCATCTGCTTTTGTATCATTTCAATGTTAACTAATTTCCCAGCAAAAATTCCAAATTATCTACATGTTAACCCAATTGGTAGAAGTTGATCTTGCAGCTAGAAAACAATAACCCAAAAATGGTCTAGTTTTTCTTTCCCCATGGTATTGTCAGTGATGTCTGAGAATTTCTAAAATTATCTGAATAATGCTGAGTTATCATGTCAATTATATTATAGGAACACTTCCAACTATGTCAAGAAAAGGATTTCTATGAATAATGGAAGGGCACTGGGTATTTATGTAATTCATCCGATGCTTCATTTGAGTTTACTACCTTTGGTATGCATGAAATTGCTGTAAACACTAGTTATGATTGAATGGAAATGTTGGCTGGATGCACTTCCCACTAAGTAAAGAGGAGCCCTTTTAAGGAGAAATGTATTTTTCTTTTTCTTTTTTGGTGGTGTGTCAAAATTATTATATAATGGGAATCACCAAGTGCATCAGTTCTTGAAATTGAGGATAAAATTATTTTGGAACTTTATAACTTGCTCACTGGAAAATGATGTGGAGAAAGGGCACAAGTAGAGAACCTAAAGTGATGCATGGGCACCAAGTCGAAGTCATTCACTGACTTCTAGTGATTGTTTTGCATGTTATGTTATGTGCCATTTATATTGTGCATCTGAGATGAACAAGTATTTTTTGAATTGTATGTGCTGATATATAGTAGAACAATCTTGTCAGGTTATTGAAGCTCTTGATCCGAATCATCAATGTGTGGAGTACTGGAACCACAAGCTTTCGTTAGAGGAGCATCCCAGAAATGTCCGTGAACTGCCTTCAAGCTTAAAGGATAATTGTGCTGAAAAGTATCCTTCTCAATCAAGTCAATCTGCAGGGAAAACAGAAGGGAAGGTTTTTGGTTTTGATTTGACCAAAGAAGAGCAGGATGATTTAGTAGTTGACAACAAAAATCATTCAGTTAACGATGAGTTACAGCCCGTACTGCGAGGATTACTGAAGAAGGCAAACCCGGAAGAACTCAAGATGATGCACCGAATCTTGTGCAGCGAGTCAAGCAGCCATGAACGGAGTGTGGCGCTGGCAACATTGACTGAGGAGATCCAGAGAAGTGTAAATAAGGAGGACAATAATTAAGCTCTCATAATTCTTTCTGAATTTAGCTTTTAGGGTCTTATGATAGTTGATTATTCCATTATAGGCCCATTCTTTCATATATATATTTACATAATGCCATAAAAGAGGGAGATATCTTGATTTTGAGTTGTGCACAAAACATTTTCATTGTGCTGTACTCAAAATGCAGATTTTGGTCTTATCTAGGTAGTGCCATTTAACTTATCCCATCAGGAGCTTCTTGTACATGGTTTATAAATTCTCAACTCTTATTTTAAGTGTAGATCGTGCCAGTTCTTTTCTGTAGATGTCTTTATGATGTACGGAATTTGATTGTTAGTGTATAGGTAGAAGGCTTGTGTAACTGTTAACAGGAGGTGCAAGTGCAAATTATTCATGAATGCAAATACAAACCCAATAAAACATGAAACATTAGTGCAGTACGGACCATTAGGGTGGTAGGCCTGTTGGCATGAGCATTCAATGCTCCGATAAAATGTCCCATGTTCGGGATTGTCTGAAAGTGTTCTCGCTCGTCAACTATGTTCCTCAAATGTAGATGGATGAGGTAGTATTTTTCATAGGTGGTCAAAGGTTCATTGAGCCTAATCTGTAGACAAAGTAAAAGTTGAATCTCTTCATTTGAATGCGTTAACAAACTTAACTTTTAAGATAGGTTTTTTTTTAGATCAAAACTTATCTTGAAATGATTGATTTATTATTAATATTGGCATAAAAATATCAAAGCAATTTTTAATGTAGTGATGGCAAGAATATATGGTGCAAAAAAAGAACTTTTTATATGTGAATAATTTTTTTTTTTAAACAAAATGTGTATAAATTTATGTGACTATTAATAAATTCTTGATTCTAAATTAGATTACCAACTAAATTGACAAGTTAATCGATACATTATAGGACGATTTATGAGAAAGATAGATGCATACTTCTATAATGTTGGATTTTGATTCAAAAAAATTGTAACTTTAGTATTCCTTTCTTTGAATTATCTGGTTATTGTAAGCTTGTAATACAAAAATATATAAGAATTATTGTCTATATGTATACCGAACCTTAAAAAAATATAAAAATATACAAACATTAAGCAAAGACCAAACATTAATGGAGAATCGGTAAGATAGCAAGGATTATTAAACTGCAATACGAAGTATACAAACGCCAACTCAACAGAAAAACCAACTCCATGCAAACCCTATCTACATGCACCAAGAAACCCAAGAATCTTGAACGAAAAGGCAACACGAACAATCAAGAAAGCGACCATTATCGGAAACTCGGCACACAGGCACGCCGCCGGAGCACGCGACAACCTCCACCCCATGGCATCTTCTTCTCCAGATGGCGGCGCCACAGTTTCGGGGGCCGGCGGCGGTGGCGGGGCGAAGAAGTTTGATTCAGTGCCATAAACGGAGTAGTCGAGGATGGTCTTGAGGCCGTGGACGCAGATGTCGGAGTTGGCGTAGAGGTCGGGGCGTGTGATGGGCGAGGCGTCGATGGTGAAGTTGAAGCGAGAGTTGTCGGTGATGAGAATGGAGTTGGAGGGAAGGAGAGTTGGGATTCGGGCGCGGGTTTGGAAGAGTTGGAGATCGGAGAAGGAGAGGCGTTGAGGGACGATGTGGTAGGGGATGATGAAGGGGTCGAAGCTGATGATGGTGGCGAGATGGGAGAGAGCGTCGTCGCTCGGGACGAAAAGGGTGGCGCTGAGCGGCAGGTTTGATGAGGCAGCGGCAGAGAGGAGATCGGGCCAAATTCCGAAGTCGCCGGCGTTGGTCAGGACGTCAGTTATGTTCTTGATGATCTCGTCCCATATCCCCGCCGCCGGCGGGGGCTGAGGTGACTTTGCGGTTGAGGTGGCGGCAAGGGTGGCCATGGTGATAGTGAGAATCGCCACGAGGAGGTGGAGACTCAGCCAGTTTGCCATGAATTCTCCCACACTTTTCTCTGTAAATTTGTTAATTTTCCCGGCAATGTTCTTGTAAAAGGTTGAAGCTCTGCACCCAAGCAATAAGATCAGAAGATAAAAGTCTGTATAAAACCGTTCATATTTATATCATGGGGGAGTTTTCTTTGCCAAGGAAAATATATATATATGTGTGTGTGTGTGCGCGCGCGCGCATATGTAGTAAAAATTTGCGAACTCACTGTACTCCATTTTAAACTTTAATATTTATTTAAATCAATCATAAGCTGGCAGAGCTCCAATAAAGATCCAATCCAACGCACAAAAGGACAGTTTGGCCATTCACAGCTCATTGAATCTCAAAATAGTACTGCATTTTTCTATCCACAGGAAGTAAAAGAAATGTATAATCAATCAATTGTTAATAAATGACCAACCCCAAAGTGTGGGAGTAATATGTTAATACTCAATATCATAAGCTAGCTACGCGCATGGCAAAAACTTTACAGCAACTCCACATTCGTTCATAACTAGTATTTTACATGCCATTCTATATATATATATATATATATATATATATATATAGGAAACAATACCACAATGCATGTGCTCACTAGAGGGACCTCAGTTATAAATGTTCCATGACCTATGTATAGACAGAAGCAAATCCCCACTTATTGAAAATGCACGCTTCCAATTGATCAGTTGAGCTGGTAGGGCATGCTAAGTCAGGTCATCTTCATCCAGTGGCTCCTCTTCCTCTTTGGTTGTATCAGTCTTCAGTCCACTGACATCGCCGGTCGGCAACTTCCTTGCCAGCCTGATGATCTGCAGACATTTCATTTGTGTTAAAACTATCCTTATAGTCAAGTAGATTGCCTAAATCTCCTTAATACAATGCATAACAAAAGTTATCAAAACTACTCAAATAAAGAAACGAACGATTAACAACAGAGAAGGAACAAAATAAGGCACTATTTTCTCCTGCTCTCTTGAAAACTTGGGAATTGCCAGTAAAAGCACAGAAGGGATTTTAGGAAGTGTTATATACGTGTGCACAAGATATTGGCCGGTATATTTACCAAAAAGAAAAGAAAGAAACAGAAGCTTGTCAATTCATAAACCTTCTTTAGCTCCTCTTTTCTTTTTCTTTTTTTTTCAAGGGTTTTCCTTCCACAGGCAGCTTGTGAACTCAACCTGGAAGCAGCATTTTTGCCTTGCCCTGAGTTTATTTAAGTCAAAATTCAATGGTCACTGGTGGAATCTCAAACTGACTACAATTAAATTGCATTTCAAATTGATCTTGAACAACAAAAAAGGTGAAAGCAAAATTCTTAGCCAGACTCAACAAGCAAGCCACAAACATTGTTTACATCACTGGCAAATGCTAATGCAGTCCCAACAGACAATAGAATTCAAACAGTTCATAACACATACCACATGATCCAGATTTTTTATAGTGCTTGACTGAGCCACACGTTCAATCTCTTCAACATCACCATCAGTGTAAGCAGAAAAAAGTTTACTAGCACAACGACTCTGATCACTACTAAGGAAGGCATCAATCCTGCAAATGAGTCGAAATACATTAGCTCAAATCCATGTAATAAGAAATAATAAGCGCATGCATGTGTGATTATAAAGTTCTCTTATGCAGCATACCCCTTTGCATAGTTTTTAAATTTAATTTATGAAAAAAGCAATAGTTTGAACAAGTTGAAGGTAATCTTATCTAGAAAACTATGCACATCCCTAATTACCTAAAGCACTGAATTTCTAGGGAAATTAATAACATCCATAGCACAAAAAACATGCCAATTCTTAGAAAATAGTTCAATGTTGTTGCAAAATAAAATACAGAAAAGAAAAGCTATGTACAATGATCCCTAAAACCTAAAATCCTTCTAAAACCAGAGACAAATATTGAAATATATTTTTTGATTATGACCAAAAAGCCTTTAAGCTTTGAAATATCTAATACTAGTTTCAAAACATTTGCATTCTCTGAAATTTCAAAATATGTTCATGAATGTTTAGAAACAAATGTTCACCTAATGTTTTGAAACCTGCTTTATGAGTTTCAAAACTTCTCTCAAATATTTACAGAGAAATAAAAAATATTATGAAAATTATTTATAGATTTATATATATATTCTTACTTTATTTTTGAAGTTTTTCAAATTTTGGAGCCAAAACATGTAGGCATGATATATTTAAAATCAAAATAATGCTGAATGACCAACCACATCATAACATGTCAGCTGTCTGTTTCCGACAAGCTAGATGTTTTGAAACATCTTGTACCATGTTTTGAAACATGGAACAAAAAATTATATTATTTTATTCAAACAACTATTTTTTCACCAAATCTGTTAGAATGTTTCAGAGTCTATAAATCAGTTCTTGAAGCTTTCTTACAAGAAAGGATGCTCATCAAGCTTACAAGTTTTCCAAAGGTTTCCCAAGAAGGTTCTTCAATGATTTAATTCTACATCAACTGGGAAACTAAGATCTGTTTTTTGAGCTTATAATAAATCTGATTGTTCCTAAAAGTGTATTGAATTTAAGATACACTCAAGTGTATCACTTGTGTGTCAAAAGGATTGTAATTAAACCTTGAGTTTGAAAAACTATTTGGTGTCTTTGTAACAAAGGTTTTGACGTGAAACAGTGAAAATCTCTGTTTGGTTTTGTGTTGATAGTGAAAATACCTCCAAAAAGATGCTTGGAGAGAGTGGAATAGGCTGGAGCCAAACCACTATAAATCCTTGTCTCTTTTACTTGATTTCCTACTCTCTTACATATTTTTAGTTTAAATCATCATATAACTTCACCAAATCAACTTTCTAGTTTCAAAAAGTAAATGCTCAAATCTTTCCATAACTGTATCTCACAAAAACTATTTGTTCTACAAACTATCAGATTCGGTAACATCAAAATAGTCATTTATACAAAGTTTTGAAATTGTTTACTTAAAAGTTTTGAAACAATATAACTTAAAAAACTTTCACAACTTTGATCTGAGTTTATCATATGTTAACAAAAGTGTATTTTTTAATTAATTTCCCAATTCAACCCCCCCCCCCCCCCGGGCCTGCACAGGGGTTGAAATTATTCTGCTCTAACAATAAGTTTGGTCCCAAGCCCAAAGGAATAACCCTTTCAAAATAATTATATCATAGAAAGCACAAAAATTACCATAGACAAATAAATAATAAGGCACTCGACTAAACTACAAAGTTTTTTTTTTTTTTACTTTATAATTTCCACATACTTGTCCAACACCCAGACAAAGAATTAGGTTCTCTTTTTATTTTGAATTTTCTGTATACTTGTCCAAAATAAAGAAATATATGAAGACAAGACAATAACAACATATCGAGCCTTAATCTCACTATGAGAGGTTGGTTAATAAATTCAACTTGACAATCATTACTATTTATAGCCTTATATTCTAAAAGACCCTTATAACTCATCATATCTAAGAGTCTCCCACCAAATTTTTGTTGGTCTCCTTCTACCTCTTTTGCTAAAGACTTGTCTCATCCACTCCCTTCATAGGAGTCGTTATTAGTCTTTATTAATCGTGTTTCACATACCTTACCTTCAATAGGGATTACTCCAACCTTATTACAAATAACCTCATTTCTAATTTTATTTTTCTTGTATGGTTGCACATCTATCTTTAACATTCTCATCTCCATTACATTTATATTTTGCACATATTAGTACTTTATTGCCCAAGATTCTATGCCATTATAAAAATGGTCTTATAGCTGTCTAACAAAATTTTCCTTTAACCTTTAACAGACCTTTTGTATAAAATACAACCGTAGATGCACTTTCCCATTTTAACATTCTGCCTAAACTCTATGAATAACATACTCATTAATCTTCCATCTTTTTGGATGATTGATCTAAGATATCTAAGATGATCTTTTTTTTGAAATAGTTTGATTTTTAATTTTCATCATAACATCATCCACATGTACTTTTACTAAACTTATATTCAGTTTTCAATCTCTTTAACTTAAAACCTCTAGATTCTAAAGTATTTCTCCATATCTCAAGCTTTAGTATTCATGCCTTCTTTTGTCTCCAAATAACATATGCCAAGGCATCTCTTCTTGGATATGTTTAGTGTGTTCATCCATCACTAGGGCAAAGAGATAAGAGCTTAGAGCAAATCCTAGATGTAATCCAATTATAATTGAAAAAGTCTCAATATCTGTCCCACATGTTGTAAAACGTGTTTTTGCTCCATAGTACATGTCTTGAGTAACCTAGATATAAGCAATTTAAGTGTCTTTCTTCCCTAAAACCCTCCATAAAACTTCTCTAGGAACTTTGCAATAAGCTTTTTCTAAATCTACAAGTACCCCTCCCTCCCTTGAACTACATATCAAAACCTGAGCCTTTTCAACAAATTTTCCTAGCCTTCTAACCCTAAATAAGCCTCCAATCAGTCAGTATTCTCATAAAACCATATATGTGATCCACTATTTGTCTTGTTTCTTAAACCTAGTGTTAGCTATGATGAGCTCTTATGCCATGGAAAAATCAAAAATAGTTTTAGCTTCCTATTTTTTTTTTCTCTAAATCTATAACTTACATGTACATTTTTTATTTTCTTTTTTTCTGTGTGTTTGTGTGTGTGTTTTGTCTTTCAAATTTTCTGCATGCTGTCCAAAAATTAATTCTTGTCAAATGACTATAGATTGCTGACATCATTCTAGGCAGAAGATTTAGAACCAATACAGCTAAAACAGACTACTTATAGTTATAAGAAGTTCGGAATAGATGGAATCTTGTAGTAACAAAGATGAAAAAGGCAATGCCTCAGACAACATCCAGTCTCCCTGAATCGAATTTTAGCAACAATCCATAGTATAATATTATTTCCCTCATCTAGCCATTCAGAAATTGTGATTGTAACACACCTTAACAAAATTAAAGAATCATACACATCAAGATCAAGAATATCAGATTAGTTCTCTAATCAGCCATAAAATTAAGGAATACAAGCATGCAGTTGTATACTCATTAAGCGCATTGAGGTTGAAGAGAAGTCATGTAGAATTTCTAGAAATAACTTTTTCTTGTGGAAATCAAATCAAAACTATGATTTAGCTTACCTCCTACCTCCTTTTTCTTGAATTAAATAGAGATGGCATCTAATTCTATAACACTATTACTACACTATTCAGAACCTTGGTATAGAAAAGAAATGTGAAAAGAATATATTTTCTTTCTACTAACAATTCATCTTTTTATTTATGAGAAAAACTTTATTAATCTTATGCATGGGCTCTGATGAGATCTTCAAATTTCTTATTAAAAAAAATATAAGAAGTCTAAGACATCAAGGCAGCAGTAGACTTCGTTTATTCTCTCCAGAAACAACTTGCCTTTTTTGCACAAATGGCATTTTCACAGAATTCCATATAGGGCAAAGACCAAAAACATCACAAAAACTACGTTCTTTAAAATACACAAGCACTAGACCTACAAAAAGAAGTTAAAGCAACCCCGGGCATTACACATGCCTAAACCTAGTTAATATAGGGAAGAAAAGAGCTCTATCATGCATGGTTTCACAATCTGCAGTATCAATAATGTCCAAACAAAAGGTAAATAAGAAATTTCACAAACTGCAGTTAATTTGAACTTACTGACAACAATCATTGTAGCATTTCTCCGCTGACTTGAAGTCATTAGCATACAGGTACACAATGATTGCACTGAGATATGCCTACATCCAGACAGGGTACATCAAAGAGTATTTTCAAGATACACATCAAAGTTACAGAGGAAATAAGTCATTGCACTGAAAGAAGCCTACACCCAACAGGGTAGACGAAGAGTATTCTATCGATGCCAAATAAGCTAAGCGATGAAAGCGGGGGGAGGAATTTAGCTCAGTGTTACATGGACTATTTCTTTCCCTTGAGCAACCATGTACACCAGATAACACAAGGTTAATAGGTTTGGCTTGTGTGTTCAGCAACAAAGTATCAAGCCTTTATCCTGCTATGTGTTCAAAATTTTGGACACTGGGATACCATTAACAATATTTGAAGAAAAAGAAGCTCAAACTTAATAATATAAAGGAAAAGTTCAAGGTTCTAAACCTAATACTGGAAAAAGATGAAAGTCTAGTCTTCTCTCATAGCTTCATTTATTTTCAAGAACATTTCTAAACAATAGCACACTATATTTTATTACATTATACAAGACAAATTATGTTTACTGTTTAGAATATGTTCGCGTACATGAATCCATAACCAACTCTTGGATACAAATCTGAAGATCTTAAGATTGAGTTTAAGAAGGTTCAGCATTTGGACAAAAACCCACACCAGATTCTCATATCCAACACAAGTAGGATTTCTTTAGATTACATCACATAGATGCCAGTCCAGCATAAGTATTTCGCACAGAGAAGTCTGTTAGACAAATTGGAGAAAATCCTGGTCATAACTTAGAATTTTATCATTGTTGTGCACTCATATTAGTTCACTTCCCTGCAAGATAGCATATGGCAAACTAATGGCCCTCGCATGAAAATGAACATGATTCAATCATCATTGCAGCATGTTTATTAGAATTTAGCATGAACAAAATGCTTGGAGAAATAAAAATGAGAAATAAAGTTCACCTTTTCCTCAGGCAAGAAAATGGTTTCACGAATAATGATTTATATTGTTTTATTTTAGGAGGAACATTGAAAGGCAGAGTAAAGATTTGGGATGACAACATAGCAGTCTTAGCAGTTAGCACAAGCATTGACCAAATTAACTGCTGAATGAACTTTGGTCAGTCAACCAAAAGCATGATGAAAAGGGAGGATCAGAACAAGTTTTTTACTTTGTAGCATATTTAGGACATTGTCTTTTAACTCTATTTAAGATCTAGGTAGTAATTGAGGGAAATTTCTTTCCTTTTCTTAGTAACTGTGTTACAAGCAGATAAGGGGGGAGTGGCATGAGTAGGGTAAAGCAATGAAATACTTTCACCATATTAGGTGGACACATTTACCCACATTATGCTTGATATACCTATGTGCGCACAATTTGCAGATGGTTGGAGCTGAGATGAGGCACCAATGAAGCCATTTGGTGAGTATGGCTCTCACTAAGATGGGCCAGAATCACCAAGGAAGATCCTTGAGAGCAAAGGCAGTCCTCGAGAGAGAGAGAGAGAGAGTGAACAAGAAGAGAGCCAGCTTAGAGGAAAATGTGGACGAAGCTCATGCATATAGAGGTCAGATTGAAAGTAAGCTCATCTGGGAATGCAGAGACCATGGACAGATGTAGAATACTGCAAAAAGAATAGGCCATGGACAGGTACAAGGATAATGGTGGGACCAGGGTTAATTCTCATCATTGGGTGGGGGGAGAGAGAGAGAGAGAGAGTAGTGTTCCACGATCTAGAATATTCCAAATGTTTTAAGGCCACAAGATCAAACAGCATCTAGTCTTTAAAGGGTTCATAAAAGCATTGTTGAGCCACATCAGGGAAGACGATACTGACAAACCTTATAGCAAAAACTATCAATCACCTCATTCTTTAAGCAAGCAAGGAGTTTCAATAAATACATCACAGGCAAAGAGACAAAATAAAGAAAACAACATAGGACCATGACAAGACAGATAAGATGGTGGAAACAAAGAAAAGTATATCAGAAGCTGCACACCTTGCACTGGCTGTGGGTTGCATTACATTGGTCAGCAGCTAAACCCCATCTCAACAGAAAGGTTGCAGCATCTCCGTACCTGTAGTATAACCAATTAATTATATTACCCATTAAAAGTTATCTTTGATATAAAAATACAAAATCATTCATGGATAACAATAAATACACATTGTCCATAGAAACACCAAAATTGTTGTTTCAACTAAATAAACTTCCATGGTGGTATCTGTCTAAGCTGCTAGATAATGTTAGGTTAACATTCCAAGTATCGAATAAACCTTGAATTAAATGCAATAAACCTTGAATTAACGCACTAAACAATTTATTCTATATTACAAAGCTTGTTTATCACTTAGGAAACCAAAAGACAACCTATAGTACAACCAAACAACTCATACATTACCAGCAATACTGTAACAGCAGTTGCCAGTCAGTAGTTAAGATAGAGAAAAAAAGTAAGGTTTACCACAATTCCAACATACCCATTTCACTTTTAGAAAAGAAACATGTCTAGCTCTAATAAAAACATGCCTTAAAAATGTCATTTAGTAGCAGAACATGAATTCCATAAAAATGTATTGACACCCCATGGTTCATAGAAGGTCGCAAATGGTTGCCAATAGACCTCGACTTTCTTAGATTTAAGAACACCCATGAAAAAAAACACTTCCATTTGCAACTCCAAATATGACAATAATAACATTTTCATATGTCTTGCCTTACTCATGAGAAAGTGACAATGAATAATGAATTGAAAATATAGAAAGACAGGTTTACAAGAATAAGATCTGAAAGACGGTCATTAAGAATAACAATTCAAAATCAAGAAAACTCGAGTTTTAACTAGATGATGCAAAAGACGGGTTAGTAATGTAACAACAAATCAACCACACAAGATATGCTTAGAAACATGTTTTTGCACTATTAATTTTAGCATGCAAAACAAAACAAAAAAAACAGAGATGCATTTCCATAGATTATGTTTGACTAAGTGCTAGTTGATAAAAATATATTCTTCACTTCAAAACATACTTTCGTTTCATCTATATAAGCATGCTCTATTTTAGTGAGAAAAAGATCATGATTGGGTCCTACCTACAGAAGTCTTATAAAAGGTTTTGAGGGAGAGGAAAAAAAAAAATAGTTTGCATTACTTATATATAGGTTGCTAAAAACATATTATCAAGCAAAAACATTTATTGAAGCCCGTGGAGGAAATATTGAGGCTTTTCCAACTACAATTGGATTGCATCATGAATTTGCCCTAGGCTCTAACCTTTTAGCTCATGGTAGATGAAATTACAAAAACACATCCAAGAAGGGATGACTTGGTGTATGTTTTTTTATAGATAATATCATTTTTATGGAAGAAATAAAAGAATGCATGAATACAAAAGCTCAAATTATGGAAGGATACTTTAGAACCCAAATCTTTCATTTTAAGCAGGTTAGAAACCAAATATTTGGAATGTAGGTTTAGTAAAAATAGAAGTGTAGAGAATGTCATGGCGATACTGAGCCTTAACGGTTAAGTTATTCTTCAAAAAGATCAATCCAGATATCTCAAATCATGGTTCAAAAAGAATGAGAAATTAGTGAAGATGTTATATAATCAAAACAGGATAGTTAAAGTGAATAAATGCATTAAGTATTTTATGTGACCATAAAATTCCTTTAAAGCTAAAAGAAAAGTTTCTTTGGATAATTGTTAGGCAATTAAGTATTAAAATGAGCAAACTAAGAATGTAACTGAGATAAGAATCTTATAGGTGGATGTGCGACTATACAAGAAACGATAGAATTAGAAACGAGATTCTACTAATAAAGTTGGAGTTGTGCTTTGAGGACAAGATACACAAGAAGCAATTAAGATGGTTTAGAAGTGAAAAGAATATCAAAAACACACTTATGAGACAAATGAATCAAATTGAAAAAGTGAATAGCAAAGGAAGTAAAGAAAGACCAAAGAGAACTTGGTGAAAAATTCTTTGACATGACATAGGATATAATTTCCTAGCAAAAGATATTGCCACACATAAAGCTGATTGATGAGTTAGAATTCATGAAATTGACCATCGAGTGGAATAAAGGCTTGTGACCATGATGAAGCATGGTCTATCATACCATGTCCTAGAGCATGTCACATGCCATGTGCCTATTCTTGTCCTCATTCTAAGTAACATTAAGATCACGTAGAGGAAGCCCATGAACTTAAAAATAAAAAAAAATCTATGATCTAGTTGGTATTATCTGCTGTGCTTGAGATGTCACATGTCATGTGCCTATTCTTGTCCTCATTCTAAGTACATTAAGATCAATAGAGGGAGCCCATGAACTTGAAAATAAAAAATTCTATGATCTAGTTGGTATTATCTACTGTGCTTGAGGAGACAGATCTTTCCTAACAAGACGTGTTTAAAAAACAAAGTTCCTCCCAACAATGGTTTGTTTTGTTTGGTCAGCTTCCTCAAAGTCAAACTTGACTGAGAGCAATCTTAGAGAGAGAGAGAGAGTAGGATTAACATGGATTGGTGTTACACGTGCAACAATGCCCTGAATCGAGTAATCACCTTCTTCATAACCTCATGGCTGGAGGTGGTGTGGAGCATGATATGGTCATTGATTGGGTTGGAAGGGGCACTACATTATTCACACAAGATTTTTTGCATTTTTTGGCTCACTTACCTAATTCTTTTAGAGGGTTAATGCATTCTTTTGGCCTAATCACCTGATTTATCTTGAACATTTTGCCAATTTTCAATTTAAATTTGTTTTGAGAATTGCTTCAATTTATACCTAATACTTTAAGATCGGTTGCAATTGTATCCTAATTTGCTTTGGCATGTGCCTTTGCTAATGTGGCGCCATGAGCTAACACGCTAATGTGTCTTAATGCTGACTCATCAAGCCAACCCATTCAAAACTCTAAAACAAATTTTCACCAATGTGGTGAAAAAGACCTGCAGGGTGGGGCTTCTCAGAGACTTTGAGGAATTTCCCACACCAAAAAGGCTTTGTAGTCAAGGTAAACGGCTTGGAGTGATGTCAAGCCAAAGAAGAAATCAGCGGGAAAGGAAAAGAAATGGTTGTTGAGAAGGAGATACTGGAGCGAGTTGAGCCCAACGAGACTGGGGACTGACCCGATGAGTTGGTTGGACATGACCTCAAATCGCTCCAAGGCAAGGAGGTTCGCAAAGCTCGCCAGAAAGGACCCCGTCAAGCCCTGGTGTCCGATTTGGACCGAGGTAACCCGGCCACTGTTGCAGCCAACGTACTTCCAACTGCAGGAGTCTAACCCAATCCATTAGAGAGAAGTCAACGGGTTTAACGCCGCCCTCAACTCTAGTATTGCCATCGTGTTGCTCGAGCTTGATTAGCCATGGACTGACACCAAAACCCACATCAAAGACAACATGAGAAGATGACCCAGCTAGGGGTTCCCATTTTCCCAAGATAATGAGCAAGAAATGGTGGGAAAATAGCCAGAAACAACACTAGGGTTGTTTTGGAGTAGGGAAAACGGCACCATTTTAGAGTTTTGAATGGATTGGCTTGATGAGTCAACAATCAAACACATTAGCATGCTAGCTCATCTCACTACATCAGCAAAGGCACGTGCCAGAGCTAATTAGGATACAATTGCAACCAATCTTAAAGTATTAGGCATAAATTGAACCAATTCTCAAAACAGGATTAAACTGATAATTGGTGAAAAGTTCAAGATAAATCAGGCGATTAGGCCCATTCTTTTTTATTTACAATCTTTTGATGGCATCATGGTGACACCCGTAGATAATTGTAGATATATAGGAATTTGACCTTTTATGTTTTGTAACAATTACATCCCTTTGGCATTTTACATAAAAGAAAAAAGAATACACACACACTTGGACACACAAGCAATCTGGTAAACTATCAAACCAATAGTGCTAACTCAAGCATTAAACTTGAGCCAAGTGGATATCCAATCCAAAGTTATGATTACTGTAGACAATTTGATAAGTCACGGATACATGCTTCCCACCTATACCTACAGGATGATGAGTTCTCAGTCTCTGCAGCAAATAAATATAATCTCAATTTCAAGATATTCTCCTTTTGGCATTCTCTGTTCATAGGTAATCAAGCACCACTGAAACAAAACACAGATGCCTGTGCTACATAACATGAATACCCCTGTCAGACATGATCTGGCTGAAGGACACAGTAAGTGTGTTTGATTCCCTAACAAAAACTCTGATAATTATGTTCATAATTTGCCACATTGCCCCTAAAAATTTCCTGTAGACCAGCCATAGTCCTTGAATCAACACTTCAAACAGTAAATCTTTAATAATAAAAATCTTCCACCAAAAAATGAAGGAAAAAACAGAATTGCAGCTATTCAACCATGTCACGATGTCCCAAGACTTAGCATAGCTTCACTAGATGTTTGGCCAAGTCAACATAATATAGACATGCTGAACAGGTCATTAAAGTACCAAGGAAGAATGTAATTCTTGTCTAGATCAACCTTGCAATGGCGGATTCGTCATATAGGTCTTAATGAGCATTTCATTTTATGTAACCATGCACTTTTACACAGTACTAAACACACGCATAAAACACCAAGAGTCAACTCTAATCTAAGATACTTATTGTGACTAGGCTGCAGCACTACTCACCACACACCTCTGGGAGGGGCAGAACCAAGAGGAGGGAGACTATCTAGTTTTTGGTATTTTAAAGAGCATATTGGAAATCCTTTGCATTGAGGAGTAAAGCCCCTTTTACACGTTACAAGGTCTTGGTGGAAGAGGATGGCTACTTGAGTAAAAGGACCACTGTTGCCAATTCATTAGCCTACAACTCTTTAACTATAGACATGTCTGTATATACAGACAATAGATATTCCTGTTCATCTCTAACTTAATGGAAGTAAGATAGAAATCAAGATATATCATGTGCCTTTATGTTGAGAAAAAGAATGCAACTTACTTCTCAAGCTTTATATAAACACTTGTTGCAGCACGATAAAGATCAAATGCCATCTGCTCCTTGCCATCTTCTTCAAGAATTGCACAAGCATCAGTGTACAGCCCAATAGCTTCATCAGGTGCAGTCTCTTCCAAAACACTGTAAAAAATGATCATATTAACTGTTTAATTTTCTTGATAAGATATATATTTTTAATAATTATAGTTTCACATAGAACAAAAACTTAAAAGGGGTAGATGAACTGCTTGCATGGCCAACATAACCTAGTGCATAAGGTTACTTGTTCCATTAGTATAACTACTACCAAGTACACTGAAGAGAGATTCTCAGTAGCAGTAATGTAATGTCCTGCACAGTTCAGAGGCAAGAGTCCAGATGTATGCTGTCACAAAAGGAACTTTAAGGGGTCAGGCCTGTCACAAAAGGAACTTTAAGGGGTCAGGCCTGATAAAGTTTTGAAGATGCAACGAGCAAAGCAGGGAACTAGACAAGCCAAATTTTCCTCAAGTTAAGAAGGGAAAAATATGTATTTGTGTGAGACTGAACTAATGCAGAAAGCTGGTTGTGAATTAGAGCTCTGCCCCTCCATGCCACCTTCTTCTCTCAGCTCTTCCTGATGTCCCAATTACCCATCAGAGCTGGAACGTGGTTAAGAGGTCCTTCTCAGAAAGCCATGAGCAGGTTGATGAGTTTCTTTTTCCTTCAGCTTATACTTGCTGCCCTCCCCCTTCTCTGAATTCATGGGGTGACAAGGGACTGCTTGAAGGAAAAGTTGGTGGGGGGTTCGGGGTTCAGATCCTGGGTTAGGTTGTCAGTTCTTTTCTGAGAATAACAGAAGTGTAAGTGCACAGGGTATATCCATCCATGGGTATTCCACATGGAAATTCCTCTCCAAGAATTTTTAGCGGGAATGAAGTCTCAGTGTAAACTGATGAGTTGTGATTTAGGAGAGCTTAAAGTTTTTCCTTAGCAGCATTTACCCAAGGGCTCTGGAAGTGCTTGATAATGACTCCAGTGGTGGAGAGGATGTCTTGTCTATTTCAGTTTGGGTGGAACGATACCTCTGTTTGGGTCCTTGACAGAATTAAAAAAACCTGCAGAGTCAAGGGCTTATCCCTAGAGGGTTGTGACATGAAAGCCATGAGATTGTTTAAAAAATTATGGTGTAAAAGAAAGTCAAAGTGTGGGAAATGGCAGGGGGAACAAGACAAACTCTAGGGAGTACAAAAAGAGAGGAAATTGAAAAAGATATTTGTCATGAACCTAGGGTTCATAACAGGTTAAGAGGTAATTGGGGAAGTTAGATCAGGAGAGATATGGGAAAGTTAAGGGAGAACAGAACAGAGAGGGAAAGAACAAGAGTGATTGGAGAGAAATTGGAAGGAGATTGAGAGAATTCAAGAGGGAAATGAGAGATTTCAATTATCAATTCAAACATGCCCTACTCTCTTACAGCAATGGCTTATTTATAGCCTCTAGCCATCATCCACCCATGTGCAATACAACTATAAGCCTAACAAGTACTATATCCTTATTACAATATTGCCCTTATACTACTATTAGGGACATGACAATATTATAATATTAACTACAAGATACCTGTTAAAGAATGCTCTACGGGCAAGGATTGTGGGGTCGTTTCATTCTCAATTTCATCATGAAGTTTAAAATTATCTCTTGGAACATTAAGGAGCTGTTCAGTTGTGGAAAACAGCCCAAGTTTTCCAGAAAATTACTCCGCATAAAACAAAAAATTAGAAAACTTATTCAAATACAAAAATTTTCCATATAGAACATGAAGGTGATTTGGGAAACATGGATTTCCAAAATTGAAATAAACTGGAAGACCCTTAAAATGAGTTTTCCAAGTTTTCCTTATTAATTTGGAGATTTAGATAACTCAGTTTTCCAAAAATTTTCCCCAAATCATCTCCATCTCCTTCTCTAACACAAGTTACACAAAAAAAATTAAAACATGTCTCTCTTTTATGAACATATGTTCCAATGTTATAGATTGGAAATTAATTTTCTGTATTTCTAATATTTGAACGCATTTTCCAAATTCTCTATAGAAAATGTGAAATAGAGATTTAATAGAAAATTGGAGATAGAGAACTGCAATCATTTTCCACAAGTAAAGAGCTCTTAACGGTCTCAATGATCCAAAAAAATGTTCGTTGGCCAAACTTTCCTAAAATCTGGAAGGCTTATTTGGTGTGTCTTCAGGAGACTGAGTGGAAGATTGCTCAGGGACCTTTGTTAAGGGCCTTCGGGGTTGTTATTGGGTCGCCTGAAATTTCATTCCACCTACATTAACAGAAGGGGGGGGGGGGTATTGTTTTGATGCAGGACAAGAGAATCTTGTACAAAAATTGGATGAGAAGCTGCTTTTCTACTCTGTGTCTTGCAAGTTAAGGTTAGTTGAGGATGGTTTTGTTTTGGTCTTTTCCAAAGTCCAGAGTGTTTGGCCTGCATAATGAGGTTGGAATGGTAGTATGTGGGAACAACTTTAAAGGGTGAGACTTTCATGGAGTAAGCCTAATATGTAAGGAGAGTTAAAGGTTATTGGATTTCATCATAGAAGGATTGGAGCTCATCAAGTCTAATAACTTGATTGATCTCCTGTCGGAAGGTGTCTGTTCACTTGTTCAGATTATGGGGAGAATCTTTGTCTCAGTTAGACAGATTGTTGATTTTTGGGGATCAGGAGGATCACTTTCAGCACATCTACTAGTTGTGCCTCATTAGGGCTGCCTCAGACCATTTGCCAATTTCTCTTGAAAGCGGCAGCTTTAGGTTGGGACTTCTTTGTTTAGGTCTGAGAATATGTGGTTGGTAGAGGAGGGTTTTGTAGATCTTGTCAATAACTGGGGGATTGGCTATTCGATTGGGGTTGCTTTCCTAGTTTTTGTCTCTCTAAGAAACTAAAGCTGTTAACAGAAGGCTTGAAAAGATGGAGCAAAGAGGTTTGGGTCCAGTCTATTGTCATGGACCTAGGTGTCAAGCCCTCAGATTATGGGCTGGACAATTGAGGGAATTCCGATTGAAGTCTGAGAAAGAAATGAATGTAGGAAGATAGATAGAATGAGGGAGGGAAAAAGAGATGAATGAGAAGGAATGAAAGAGAGAACGAGAGAGAGAGAGAGAGAGAGAAATGAGAGAAAGACTTTTGTATTATTCTCCAATCCCCTTTCTCATATTGCTGTAGGTCTCTTATAGAGCCTCCAACAATCATAACAGCATTCCAACAATATAACAGCTAACTAACATAACAGCCAAACAGTAAGCTAATTCCCTAACCACTTAAGTCTTAACCCCCATCTAGTTAGCAACTAACGGCACATACAAGTAGTTATTAATGACCATTTACTGATTCACCCCTAGGGTTGTGACACTAGGGTTCATGACAGGTTTAGAAGATAATTGGAAAGAGTTGGAGGAGTTAGATCAGAAGAAATGGGAGGCAATTAGGGAAGAACAGAAACAGAGAGGGAGATTAGGGAGAACCGAGAGAAAGAGAGGGAAATTGAGAGATAGAAATCAGATTTCATTCAAAATATTCTTCTATGCCTTGAATGAGATTCGATTAGCCTTATATACTGATCTGGTAGCTATGGTTTGGTGCCAATTGGGTTGCCAAATATTCAAATCAGTACAGTTGGAGGCATTTGTCCTTTAGGTACAAACCACTACAACTACCATACAACTAAAAGGAAATTCCTCAATACAACTAAAAGAAAATTCATTTATTATCTAATTACTACTATGTCCTTGGGTCATGACATCTATTTGTCTAGATAGACTGTTTAAGGGTATAAAAGTTTAGGAAAAAGAAGGTATGGCTTGCTCACAGTGAGGAGTTCTGCCTTAAAAAATATAAGAAAACCAAAGCTAAGATCAGAAAAGGTCAAAATAGATACCTACCGGGCACCCTTTGCTAGAGCATCTGATGCAGGTTGTGACCTCCCACATTCCTTGTACAACTCAGATGCCTTTCTATAAAAATCAGCGACCTCATTCCAATTTCCTAATTCCTTCGCCAGTGCTGCAGCAGACTCCATATGTTTAGCAGCATCCCAGGGCCTGTTTTTCTCATCAAAGATATGGCAGTAAACAAGCATATGTAAATGGCTAAAACATAGGATCAAGTTATACCCAGGCACTAGACAAGAAGAGTCAGAAGGAAAGGAGGTTACGAAGAGAGCATCTCTTGTCCTTGGGAAGCTTTCTCAAATGCAACCTTTGCTTTCTCATATTTTTTTGCAAGTCTAAACAAATTACCTACAACAGAAGAAAAAAGAGATCTTCATCAAGAAGTGAAAAAACTTTGTTTCTGCACAATTTTATATGCTGCATAACGCATGTTACATCCTCCAACTGAAAATATCTTTAGTTTAGAAGTGAGAAATTTATTTTCAACGCCTTTGTGTTACCCTTCCAATGAAATGCAGAATAATGACCATCTCTTGACCCCTTCAGGGCTAACATTCAGAGAGTAATGTTGAAACCAACAGGCTTGTATTTTATCTATGTAAATTTTACAGTAACGGTAAAAGTGAAGTCAACATTCTAAATCATGTCAAAACCAATTCAAAGTATACAAAGAGCATAGGTAATCACCTACCAGCCTGCTCATACAAAAGAGTGGCACTCTTCCAATCAGCACTCCACCTTGTTAGGCTGAGTTTTGTTCTAAAATAACAAAAAATATACAAACAATCAGTTCCAAGACCAACATCACCATGCTGGGAAGTAAAAAAGTGTCTGTGACCTAAAAATAACCAGAATTCTCCTTTTTGAAGAAAAACCACGTGTAAAATCAATATTTCCTCCATCTACTCAAAGAAAAAGAAATATAAATCATAATACACGGATAGCTTCTGCCAAGGGTTGTAGAATGGTTCACCTCCTCTCTACTTAATTGGGTTGACCATTAAGAGCATCTTGTAAGTTGATGAATGTGTGGGATTCAATTTTTGAAAGATTCAAAGCTGATTGGGAAGATCAAGAATGCAATATATCTTGAAATGGTGGAGACTCATTGATTGAAGTAATTTGCAGGTAATGCAGAAGAGCCTCTTTCTATGTTGAAGAATTGAATTTTGACCATTTTGTATATAATTGATTGCCATATGTCAAAATCCATTCACTAATCAATTTTTGCACTTCATAGAGTATATGAGTAAAGGCATGCCACATCGAAGGATTTTATATCTATTTCAATCTCCACTTCCCCCTCTTACAATGTGTAGGAAGCCATTTGGTGTCATTTACCAGAAAGCTTTTTACTTGCCAAAAACATGAACGTGATTATCATTTCTCAACTAAAATACCGTAAGTTGGTATTAATTTATCTCTTTTACAGTCAGATAAAAATTAACTCAGACCTAAAATTCTGAAAAAGTCCGCAAATAATTTCATATCCCATTTTCCATAAATCACTTTCATCAACATTCATTAATAGATTCTACGAATTAATATAGGCAGGAAGAGAGAAGACCAAGGTTCCGAGAAAAAATAAATAAGAAAGAAAACAAATAAAAACAACTTGTAGAGCACCACATATGCAATATTGATTTTTGATTCTACAAGTAAACCCAACTAAACTCAGTAAGCATTTTTTCAGGAACCATGTGGAATAATCCACTGTACTCTTATTTTACCATTCTACTCTCTATCTAGTACACCATTATAATCTAATACACGCACCTAAACATATATGGCGCTTAAACGGGCCTTATCTCACAACAAATCAAAGTCTAGTCTGGGAAAATAAATTAAAATCCATCTACATCTGAATCAGGGCAAAAAACCAATATGATCCCCCAATTGTCATCACCAAATGCAAAATCCAATTACTACTCAAAAGGAACAGCTATCATTTCCAGTACAATGATTTGAAAATACAGCATCGTTGCAATAATAATCCTATAAGTTTCGCAGGTCGATCTATAGGCGACACTTTTCGTTGTAGAAATTATCAAGATAGAGTAGAGAGAGAGAGAAAGAGAGAGAGAGACAGTTTATCGGCTTTAGCTATCAGCTTTTCGGGATCGGAAGCCGCCATGGCTGAGAGAATAGGTTCTCCTCCACTTTCAGTGTTTCGTTCCCTCTGGGCAGCGCACCATCTGCTTCGTTTCCATTTTTTCTCTCTTCCTTTTTTTCCTCTTTTATTTCTTGGAAAATTTCACCCACACCCTTGTGGTTTGGGTTATTTGCTCAATAACCCCTGTGGTTAGGAAATACTTCTGAAGATTCTTGTGGTTTATATTTTTTGGCCTGGATATCTCTTCTGTTACAAATGGTGTTAAATTAAATTTAAGTAAACTAAATTAAATAATTAAATATTATTAAATTATGTTAAGAAATAATTAACAAAACTAAAATCTAAAAAATAAAAAAGATTACCAATTATAAACTATCATTGAAAATTAGGATGTCAAAATTCTTCGTTCTTCTCAAAACTTGATATAAGATTTTGCAAAAATGTTTTAGGCAACAATGATAAATCGAAAATAATTTCCTAATATCGTTTCTAGAACCAAAGATAGGTAGGGAAATAAAAAGAATGTAAAGTTCCTTAGTTGTGATCCAAACGTATATAATGGTTATAAGTTGTAAAGTAACCTCTTAATTATTTTTTATCCATATGCTCTCATGATTATGTTTCCTCATTAATTAAATGTGTAATGGGTGCATGTTCTTGATGAAGAACGTTGTATAAATCTATACTTTTGGTCCTTAAGTTTATCATCCATTATTTTCATCATGCATCATCACTTTGGGTGTTTGAGAGTTTGAAAGAGTCAATATCAGAACTTAAGAAAACAACAATGACTGGAGATAACTTTTATTTATGTTTTACATTGATCTAAATATTATTTTTAATATTTATAGTATGTTAGATCATCTATAAATATCTAACAAAGAATAACAATAATAAAAAAATAATGTGAAAAATCAAATCAAATATAGAGAATAATAATGAAATCAAGAGATTTAAACCTCATTTTAGGTTAAAAAAAATTAAATCCCATTCTTATCCCACCATCGATTCCAAATTTGTTTTTCATTTTCATATTCCTTACAAAATTGTACAATGACAAGTTTGATTTACAATGAATTAAACCATATCAATGGCCAAATCAAATCATTTTTTCAAATATCATTATCGTTCTTATTATTTTTTTCTTAGTAGCTCTAATTTTGGAACCCATGACCAAAACTAATTATAAAAATCGCTCCCAGGCCATAGGTTTTATAATCATTGAACCCATCATTGCTAGAAAATATGGGTTTCATTATTGTCATGAATAATGGCTAGCTCATCATTGTTGAAAACAATAGATTTTATTATTTTTAGTGCCTTTCCTACTTAATAATTCATCACTTTCATGAACAAAAAAAGGTTTCATAAAAAATAATAGATTTAGAATCCATCAATTTTCGACGATTAACCATTGCTAGAGGTTTTTTTTTTCATATTTTATATTTTATTTTTGTTAAATTTAATTTAATGTGACTTAATCATAATTAATTCTTAATTTAGTTTAATCAATGCTAATTTAACCCCATTTAAAACGAAAATAGGTATCAGAGTAAACAATATAAATCACATGGATCTTCAAAAATATTTCTGAACCATAATGGGTCTTCATGCAAATAACCCAAATCACATAATATCTAGGTACAAATTACCTTTTTTTTTTTCATCTGTGTAGGATTTTATTCCATACAATATTTTATCTAGAATCATTGATTTTATTGTCTCGACAAATAATACTGCACACACTTTATACACACAACAAAGTTGCATAGAACCCAACCAAAAGTTAAAATTTGAGTTTATAGATGCTTTTGAGAAACAATCTTATAAAAATGATTGTAAGACTATTTGGTATAAACATATGAAAAAATATTCATTAACAAGAATTTTATTTTTTTAGAAGGCCGAAATTCTTTTGAAGCTGTTGCCATAAACTCAAAAACTAAGCTCTCTTCTCACTCGAAGAGTAAGTAAAACATTAGTACCGATCAAATTTTACATGCTATCAACGTGGGCTAAATTCAAATCCCATACAAAAGTCAAGTACTAAATTTAGAATAATTCTTAGAATTTTTAATAGTCAAATTTAATTGTCAAAATGTTTCAATAGTGTATTGTGGATTGCCTTAGTTCATTTTTGGCAAGTGATGATGTGAAAGAAATTATGTGACATTAAAATTTTGTCACGTACATCATACAAGGAAGTAAATTATAAAAATAATAAACCCTCAATTTTTATTGTGTCTATATTTATTATTATTAAACAATTATTTTTCTGTGGTTGGAACCACCAGCATCCGTTTGAATTAAAAATAAAGATTGGCTTAATTTTATTTTTAAGTATATTTTTTTTAATATACCTAAAAACAAATAATGGGCCAAACTGAGATTGGGTTAATTATGCTTAAATTTTAAATCTTTTTATAATACCTCAAAAATAATTGATGGGACCAACGTTTAAATAGAAATTAGAGATGACTAAATTATGTTTAATTTTTTTATTTTTTATAGTATTTCAAAAGTAACTAATAAAGATTTTTTTATTTTTTTTAAAACTTTAATGTTTTATTAATTAGTTAAATTTTTATAATATAAGAGAAAGTAGCAAAATAAAGAATTAGGAGACACTTTTGCATAGACAAATTTATATTAGAATAGATATAAGGTCAAGAAAATATTAGACTCTATTATATTTGTTGTTTTTAGTTCATTTTCAATTTTTAATTTTTTAAAATAGTGAAAACGTATTTATTTTTAAATTTTTAAGAACATATTTTAAAAATAAAGAAAAATTTTGTAAAGAAAACTTAAAATAATAAAAAATTATTTTGATTGTTTTTATCACAAACACGTTAAAAATTTTTAAAATACGAAAAGAATTAAACTTTTTTTAATAATATTAAAATATAAAAATTGAAAATGAATTCAAAACTCAAAATCGAAAACTAAAACATAAAGAGAAGAGTCCTTACTTTTCATCACAAATACGTTTAAAATTTTTAAAATATAAAAAATATTACAGAAAAAAAGAACATATTTTTAATAATTTAAAAATAGACACTTAAAATATAAAAATTAAAAATAAATTGAAAACTCAAAATCAAAATCTAAAATATGGAAAGAATACTTTTCCAATTTGAATACTCTAATAATGGTAATGGTAATGGGCTGGCCCTTTGTGGCTGCAGGCCTGCTGAGCATCAACTGAGCCTCCAGCCCATGGGCCTTGGCCTGCATTTAAGTTAAGTTATATCTATTAAATTATATATAATAATAAAAATAGAAAATGGCATAAAATATTCAGGCATTAAACAAATAAATATACAAAAAACTATTTTTTAAAATTTATTTCACTTATCTTGCTCCCTTATATATATATATAATTCTCATAGTAAAAAGTTCACATAAAATAAATAAGTAAAATTCTTTTTTTACTTATTTTATCCCTTTTAATTTAGTTTCAAAATTTTTAAATTATCTCGAATTTTCAAAATTTTACCCCAACCTAAACAATGAAAAACAAAATTCATGGGAGCTATCATTATTAATAGAATACTTATACATAACACCCTTCTCAACTATCTCAGTTGTTTGCATTAGGCTCTTATTCCTTCTTTTCAAAATGCCAGTGTGGGTGGAATGGATTCCTTCCCTGCTGCCTCTGCTCTATGATGACTGCCGTTGAGATCTAACCCAAACCCTCCTTTAGATAATCTAATCTCCAAACCCCTCTACTCACCTCCTCCTATACAATGGACCCTTGACCCTAATCTTCCCACCTCCCCCTCTCCTTCTCCCCTTCCATTAATTCTCTTACACAAAACGATTTATAATGGTCTCTCTCTAGATCTAGCTAGCTACGTTAGGCTCTTCATCATGGTCTTTCTGTTTTGTTTTGCTTGTTCTTGAGCTTATTGTACTAAATATTTTTTTACCACAGAAAGAAAGAAAGAAAGAAAAAGAAAAAGAATATATATAGGAAAAGAAATGAAGAGAAAATAATGCGATGTGACCTCTCTCGATCTAATTGTCTGCAACTCTCAAATTAAAGAGAATGGAGATGACATTAATTGATCATCAGCTCAATGACCTGCATGGTCCATATATCCAATACTAGCAAATAGGATATCAAGTGTTTGGAGAGGTAAGAAGAGAAGGTCTGTCATGAAACATTGGAGGCTGTCAAGTTAGCCAAGTTGACTGCCTGATGCCATGCAATGCAGTAAGGGTCCCCATGCACCAAAATGGCACAGGCAAGTCATCCTTGGCTACCAAACAACACTCTAATCTTCATGTAAGACCTCTCTTCAATAAACATTCCCCCAATTGATTATGATTAATTGCTCCAATGGGGATCCATGCATGCCCACGCATTCCTTCGATGACTTCTCAGCTGCTATTTATAGCCAATGAAAGAACAGTGATGGGATTCTCTGCTTCACAAAAAGTTGTAGCCCCCGGCCCCATAATATCAATCAATTTGCCTCATCCCTATCTCTTGCTTTTTTTGGATCATTTTCGTCCCTCCTCATCATCCATATCGCCGCCCAGTGCCCCATGCAGCTCGAATATATTCTCTTCATCACTTTATTATATGTACTTCTGCTTCTTGCTCCACACATTTTTCTAAAAATCTTGAGAATGAGAAACTGCTTTTCAGAGACCTAACTGTTCCAAAACTGCTCTCCGACAAATTTATTTAAATTGCCAATTAAGAAATTTCTCCCTTCAAAGTATCAATCAATGCACAGTCGACCTAATCATGTTTTCTTGAACCTATAGCTCGACAGTGAGCTACTTTGTGGGTATGTGTGTCAAGCACACAAAGACCGAGGACACACGGTAATTAATCTCAAGCTTTAATCCATTATATTACATAGATCTAGATCTCCACCTATTTTCATCTTTGGTGATATATTCACTCTATAAATTATTCGCAAAAATAGCATTTTCCAACAAGTTGACTTCACTTAAAAGGGGAAGATAACTCACTGATTTTATGCCAAGGACAGATATATCTGCTTCCAGACACTTATTAGAGTCAATATGTGGGCCTTAGGTTATATATATATATATATATGTATATATATAGCGTTCTCTTTAATGACTATTCCATATGATCGATGCAGGGGGCATCAATATATTCACTGGGCAAGTGTCCCACTTTGGAAATAAATTCAAAGGCCACGTCCCACGAATTAATTAAATAATTAATTAATCATATATATCTTCCCAATCATGCATAGTATTTGATAGATTTCAATGACTAATGATTAATGGAGGTGTGACAATTATAATTAGTCAAGCATGCATGCACTTGTCCAAGTTTTAGCGAGGGATTTGAGGGTTTGACTTCTTCTTTTCAGATTTTTCTGGCGGAGTTTAAGAGATAAAGCAAAGACAGAGAAGCAAAAAATAACCTAATTAACCACCGAAAGCAATATGTACATACATACATATATATATAATGTACATTCCATCCAAGAATAAAACGAATTGAAATGGTAAAGTAAAACTCATAAAAAAATAATAAATTACAAAACAAACAAAAATTCAATAACATGCATGTTGGATATATAAAACTCCATAAATAACCGATCTGTATATAACAGGACTCAAACTTCAGATTTAAAGATTTTCAGTGCCTTTGCCTTGCCAATAAAATTAGTTTGTTGGTTTCTTATCCAACCTAACTCTTAGACAAATCACAAGATCAAACATAAATTACGAAAGATAAAATAGAATATAAAGAATACAAGAATACGAGATGTACATGTTCAGATCTGAAAAGATCATACTCACAGCAGAGATTTATCACCCCTAGTCAATCCACTATACTTTGACAAAATTACAATAATAAAACCAAGATCACAACAAAACAAATAATATTGCAAATGAAGCACTGAAATAAAATACAACCTTCAAGAACAAGTACACAATCTATTCTATCGATCTCAAGATCAAGCTAAGTATCTGTTCTTTCAGTTTCTTCCCAATCTCTCACGTCTCAAACGATTTAGTAACAGAGATTACACAATACAATTACCTTACAGAATGATCTTACCACAGAACTAAACTGATTGATTGAAGGACGGATTCACGAGAGTGTCTCTTTTCATGCGTCGAAAATAGGGTTTCAAAAAAAAAAAATGAGCGATTTGTCGATTAGGGCATCAAAGAACCCTTATATAGTAGTGAGGAATTGAGCTGGGTCAAAGCATAACACGCATGGGCCACATGGATTTTGGGTTTGGCTCGTAACATATCTCGGCCCAATGGATCTTGGCCCATATTATAAAACAACAGATTATATATACATATTTAAATTTTATTTAAATTTAAGTAATATAAAAAACCCAATTTGCATATATGAAAAATGCAAACCGACAAACAAAAATGATAATACATTTTGAATCGCCTTATTTAACAGTTGGCAGTTGAAAAAAATATTTAATTAATGACTATTTAAACCTTGCTAGCTAGCAAGAAGATTGATCTACAAAATATATGCTGCTAAGTCCAAGCACACCTAACTAATTCATCAAGTGAGGATTTGCTCGACAGCATTGAGGATTTGCTCGACAGCATTAACATTTTGGTAGGGATTTGCTCACTGGTCGTGTCTAACGCATATTGTAAATTAAACATTTTATGTCAATTATATTCTGTATATTGATTTAGGTAGGGATTTTTTGTGCTTATTTTTATTATGTAATGAGTAAGTATCAAGTCTGTTATTTAATTTTATATAACTCGTTGTCTTATTCATAAAGTTAATTATTAAAGATGATGTGTTTGACAAATATAGTCGAGATTTACGAGTGTCGAGCATTTTTAATTTAAAACATCGATCAAATCAGATGCTTGTTTCAAATTATTGTATAGTATTATTGTTACAAAGAGCAGAGGAATCAAAAATATATCAAAACAAATTTCAATTACAGAGAATTTAAAATACCTTTTATGATGCGAAGCATAGACAAGCGCGCACATATTATAAATATAAACTAAAGGAAATAAAGAAGACATCGAGGATTTGTCGTGATTTACCCCAAATTAGAGATATGTCTACGTTGAGTTTCGATGAGAAGAGTTCACTGCACTATATAAGAAATAGAGATTACACCCTCGAAAATGACTTGCAAATACTCTATGTACATCACTGATTTACTAACAAAAATGTTCCAATAATTACAAATACAAATTAAAAGCTGAGATCTATCGAATCAAAGAATTAAGGATAACAATGAAGATAAACATATACAGAACATTTACAGAGTAAATGAAGGAACCCCCAAACCCTCAGTCGATCAAAACTCCCTCTCTCAATCCCTTTTCTCTCGCGCCCAAAACATCCTGCAGGCCCCACACGATAGCTTGCGGTTGTCAAACGTCTCCCTCCAATCCTCTAACTCAAACGACATCGTTTGATGCTTTACCAAAAAATATCAATTATTTTTTTTACACTAATTATTTTAATATGACAATTTTGCATCAGCCACATTTTTAAAGGAGAATTAATGTGCATTATGTATGTTTCAAGAATGAAACATGCATCACGACATGATATGGTAGTAAAATGTTATAACAATATTATTTACGATCAAGGTTTAAATTTTGTTAAAATAAGTTTATATAAATAAATAAATATATATATATATATATATTTACTTGGAGAACATATAGAGAACCACACAACGGACACAAAGACTGCCGCGCGCCTGCAAAACCAACATGCACAAACCCTGCAAAAACCAAACCAAGGACAAACCATATTAGCCTAAAACCTATAAAGAACAAACCACCACCACCACCGTACAAGAACAGCAAAACAAGCGCAAACGCTACGCAAGCAATGAAAACAAGATCTAAACAGAGATATATACATTACAACTTAAGGGAGTTGACAAAAACCTAAGAGTTGTCGACGGTGAAAAAGTCAACCAAGGGGCAACGGAGAAAAGTTGCTCTGGGCAATGGACCCAGAGAAGGAAACTCTACGGGTTGACAAAAGGCTTTCCATTATGTATGCTTGCTTGATCACTTGCTTAGTAAATTTACTTAATACACACATATTTACAGAATAGTTTCAAATTTCACAATATGCATGTCTAGTTACCGAGTGCATGCGCTTAATTTAGGGGCTTCTTACACGTGTACAGACATGCAAGCATGAATGGATGAAACGTGTACGGACACTAGCGCATACTCCTCCATATATGTCTTGGGAATATCAAACTAATAGACGGAAGGACTATACTGTGGCTTATGCATGCTTATCTACTTTCGCAAATTTATTGCCCCATTAATATACATTGATATATAATCAAAGCTCTCTGATACAGACACAGACATGGCACCATTTCCAAATCCTTTGCTCGATCGATCGGTGCGCATCGCTCAATGCAGCTTTCCCTCATCTTAATTAAATTTCTATCTCACTGCTTGCTATATCTATATATATAAGACCCGCCCGGCGAGATGCTTCATGTCCATCTTTCGTCCCTGAAATGGGTTCGACTGGAATGATATCAATTGCCATGAAGTTGGTTTTGTTGTTTGGATTGGCTGTTGTTATGCTAACATATCCTGCCGATGCTCGACTGCTTGGGAAAGAAGACGACAATCGTGGAATGGCGGCGGCGAAATTGGACAACGGGGAGGCGAAGAACGTTTGGCCGCCATTTAACTTCCCGCTTCCGACCCCGCAATTCCCTCCTTTTCCATTTCCTACCCTACAATTTCCTCCTTTTCCATTTCCAACCCCGCAAATGCCTCCTTTTCCGTTTCCGACCCCAATCCCTCCAATTCCCAATATTCCAGGGGTGCCCCCTCTTCCTCCAACTCAAATCCCTCCAATTCCCAAATATTCCAGGAGTGCCCCCACTTCCAACCTTCCCTCCTTTCCATATCCCTAATGTTCCTACCCATGCATGAGCTGGCAGAACGGTTCCTTGAGAATATGTGTACTAAGTTTACGGGAAAATGATAGCTAGATCACTCTTTCATTTCGTTTGTACATGCTTTGAATCTTTATTTTGCTGCCGTGCCGTAGAAATGGAGTTGGACTGTTTCTTTATGTTCTATTTACCATAATATATATACATATATATGTAGGATGATTTTGTCGTTTGTTTGTCCAATATCAATGCAAACCAAGGGTTGAGTTAGTTTTTTCTCCTTCTTTTGTTCTTATTTGGGTGCCGCCACCTATCATCAATCTTTTAAGAAAGGAGAACAAAAGGAGTCCCTCGTTCATGATTAAGAATTTTCCATCCCAACTTACCTAAAAGGGCTTTATTCATCCATGCACTTTGGACTTGGCGTATGAATCGTCAATCACATCCTAGACATGTGTGATGAGACGCCCTTTATTTGAGCGAGCTAGCGTACATTAAATAAACTCACCACGCAGAAGTCTGCTTGTTTTCTTTGAATACTCTTCTAATTTATAATTTCCCTTTCATCCAATCTAGTTCTAAACAAACTGAGAACAACATACAGTCTTATTCATCATCAATCAAACACTATATCTACATGCCAAACAGTTGCTTCTGCACGCATGCATGTACATGGCTACGAATCAAAAAATCAAGCATACTCAGAAAAATTACAGGGAAAGTAGATACAAAAATTTAGGAGGGAACAGGGGAAATTACAAAAGAATCATCAGCAGTTCTTCAGCTACCGGTGGCATTGTAAGAGATTTTAACGATGACTGACAAAGGAATGTTGAGCACATGACCTTGATGCCCGAAGAGCCCGATTCTTCCATAGCTGGCAGTAGTGTTGTTCATGGTGGCAGCGAAGGATATGTTCAAGACCAGCCTCTCTCCAGCTGCAATGGAGAAGCGAACTGGAGCCACCTTCATGGATACCCCATAGGGCGCGCTCCAGCCCACACTGTACGACTCATTGCTTGCGATGTTGGTTATGGTTCTTTGGACAAGCCTGGCCTGGTTCAGCTTGGCGATGGTGATCGAAGGCAAGTTCAGGTCTACGCCGCTCATGTTGGAGACTGCACAGCTCTGACCGGTGTAATTCAGGACCACGGGGGCTGATCCGTTTATGCCACAAAGGAATGACATATAGTCGTCGTAATCTAGAAAGGCAAGAGAGCTTTGCAGTTGAGACAAATGTGATTTTCATGCGGAATAGAACTGATATTTATAAAACAGCAAACACAAGGCAATTGAAATTTAATCTTCTTATTATTCAATCAATTTGGATTAGTTTCCATGGCAAAGATAACCACGTTGAAACGCAGATTTGACTTACTCAAATCAAAAATAAGGCCAGGATCCAGTGCTGCAGTTGCATTTACAAAGCCACTTCCCATGTCAAACGGTGTTGCAGGAGACTGGTTCAAATCTGGATTTGAGTACGTTCTCTGTGCCATTATCGGCCCCCCATTCTTGTCAAAGAGAGAAGCTGTTGCTGAAAGTGCAGATCCAATACCTGAAGGGCTGAGTGTGGGAAACTTCTGCTTAATCAGGGCTGCAAGACCTGCAACATGAGGAGCAGCCATGCTTGTTCCAGACAGCATTGCGAAGTTCTCACCTAGAAGTTCAGCAGAATCAGTTTATCATTAAACTTTTACTTCGTGGAAACTAATATCTTTCACATATACATGTCTTTCGTGCATTTCTAAAACAATACCTTGAAACTCAAGCGAATCAGTGCCGAGGGAACTCCAAGCAGCCCAAATAAAGTTCCCAGGAGCAACAAGGTTTGGTTTCAGTATGTCAGCATCATCAAGAGAGTTATCCTCTGGATCTGGCCCCCTAGCAGAATAATACATGATCTTGGGAGCAGAATAACTGTAGCTCGCTTTTAATCCACCAGAAATGGAAGCAGTAGCCCCAAACTTGATAATCTTCTTTGTGCGTTCGTCTCTCTCCAAGGAAGAATTGTAATATTGAAGTAAGATCTGCCATACAGATTTCAAAAATCTAAATAAGAGCCCAAAAGCGACCATGCACAGAAGCGCACATACCAACATGCAGAAACACAAGCAGCACCTTGGAATCATCTGGGGTTGGAATTATGATGCCAGGCGATTCCATTGGAACTGGGTTAAGCTGAAATCCAATGACAAAAGGATCCATGTAGAACACGACACCGGCTGCACTCAAGTTTTTGGCCGTTTGTAAGGCTTGTTTGATAGAGGAAATCCCAAGCACAAACCGGATAGAATAGCTACAAATTAATAGGTTGCCTCGTACAATATCCTGATCAAAATTACTGGCATCTTGGCATTCACCCACATACATATCGTTTGCAGATGTTGTATCATTCAGAGCATGAATTGCAGAAACCAGTGTATACATTGTATCGTTGGCTGTTCCCGCTGAACAAGAACAAAGTTGATTAGAGCAGAAGTACAAAACCTAATTTAGATGACAACGGGCACTGTCATAGTGTAGTCCACAATCTGTAAATGCCATTTCAAATTTTTACCACATACTTTCTTAATCAACGTCCAGGAAGGAAAAAAAAAACAGAAAACAAAAACAAAAATAGCAGTTCTAGGCTCAGTACGTGCAATAACTAATTACCGCAGTAATCACTTCTGCTCAAACTTGATCAAACTTATGGGGCCATAATATGTGAATTCAGGTTTCTGCACATTCTACAGCAAATGGATCCACCATGTAGTTGGTAATAGGTATATGATAAACTGTTGTTAATGCAATCCCACAGAATACAATGAAACAGAGGAGCCACAGTTATCTACGGATTTTATAAGGTTTTTTTTTTTGTTGCATGTCTATCCCATATTTCAAATATTGGATGTAGAGTTCAATTGTGCCATTGCGATGCGTGAGAAATGGCAATGCATGAAAAGTTGAAGAAATCCTCCCAACTTATTTAGTCCTATCCTACCCCTGCCTATTTATTTCTGGACATGGTTAGCATTTTCTTTCTTAGTTATCAGCTTCCACTTGAAACTACGAAATTGAAAACATTGAAAATGTATCTAGCAGAGAACTTCGTACAACAGTTCTCTGCAATTTTTCAAATAAGGTCCATAAAAGGACCTAAAAATAACTTCAAAAAGAAAACAATTCCAGAGATTCAAGATTTGTCATTGTTATTGTCGAAGCCCAGTAAGAAATTGGCAAAGGAGGAGGTAAGGATGGCAGGTAGAGTGCTTATACCCAGGCCTCAAATAGGCCGTGTAGGGGAGAAAGCGGCCATTGCACCAATAGGATTGTATCTAATATATCTCCGCTGTCCTTGAGGAACTGGCAGAAATTGAGAATAACACATTTTGACATTCTAAAGGAAATGCAAAAGTCATTAGAACTTTCACATTGCATCAACATGGACCAGAACCAGAACCTTGAAGTAGTTGTATGATCTTCCAAGAAAATAGAAATTAGCAAATCAATGAGTTTGGAACACTTGACTTACGTGCAAGTCCAACTCCAGGAATGGTGGCATTGTTGCCAAGGACAATAGAATTACTATAGATTCTGTCATGAGTGGCTGCACCAACCGTGAATATCCACGGACTGAAGGAAGAGATACTTTTAGGTGATGGCCCAGTGTTCCCTGCTGCTTGTACAACAAACATTCCAGATTTAAAAGCTGATAACAACGCCATGTCTATGGGATTGAAGAAAGTTGCAATTCCAGGAGGGCGCCTGTTGGGTGTGATTGATAAGCTTATGATGTCCACTCCATCCTGAGCTGCCTGTCAATGCAAAACGGAAAAATTAGTGAAAAGTAGCTATCACCCTTAAGTTTTTTTCATGAAAAAGAAATAATAGCGAGCATTAAAACTTTAGGCCCCATTCTATTGAATAAGCCATGAGCCAGAATTCGATACTAACCATGGACTTTATAGAAAATTCTGTGCTCTTATGGACATGTAATGATAGATGCCATAGATAGCAACTCTTGTGAACATGCTGCAACATGTCATAAATAAATTCACACAACCTATCAATTTCCTACAAATAGACATGCTTTACCCTCAACGGACCTGTGCATTTGTAGCCCAACCCACACGGCCGTTGCACAGATTTAAAGGCGATAACTCGGGAACAATAATTAAAGTCTCGATATTTCTTTCAGAACTCAGTCTTCGCTGTTAGATCATTTTTAGTCTATTAGTTCCTCTTTTTTGCACATTTCAATGTCGGAAAACCAGAATCCTAAGAGTTGCAAACTCTTCAGCCATATAGTATTTGAAACTGTTGGTTCTCGAAGGAATATCAAGAAAGAAATCTGATTTAGAAGTTTCCAAACCTGGAATAAGATATTTCCTAATTCAGACTTAGGAAACTTTTATAAGAATGTTCATATGTATCTTTTCCTTTTTGTATTCTTTCCTTCCAGGTATTAGGTGATGACGCAGCGTGTAGCGCATGTATGCAAAAAACACACCAAAATAAACCCTTGAAAGAACAAACTTCAATGGCTAAAACTTGGCTTTCAAGAAGACGCAAAAACAAGACTGTTTTGCTAAGAAAACCCACATAGGTTGCTGAAATTTATATTGAGAAAACTTATTACAAACTCTATATTCTAGGCATATTTATAGTGTTTGACTAATTTAAATCTATCTAATATTTATAAATAAAATTCAACTATAATCCTAATAGAAATAAATCCTAAGTAAAAGTTAACTAGAATTCTAATAAATAAATTCTAAGTAAAATTCAACTAGAATCCTAATAAAAATAAAAGTCTAATCAAACATGAAGTAAAATCTTAAAACATATGAAGTATTAAAATACTATTTGCTACTGTTTCAGTGTTACTATTCCAATTTAGTTGGGTCGGCCTTGGGTCGGGTTTTGATTGGTGACCGCATCATTCACCTCCACTTGAGAAAAAATTCGACCTCGAATTTTGATCCGAGTAGGACAAATCCACGTCCGGCAAGTACAAAGAAAGATTAGCCACATTAAATGTTTGGAAATACCCATATGATTAGGCAAATCCACAATATAAGTATTATTATTGATTTTCTTTGTGATCTTATAAGGACCATACTTCTTTGGCTTGAACTTGTTCTGCTTTCTTATTGGAATCCGTTCCTTCTTCAAGAATATCATAACTTCATCTCCAACCTCAAATACCTTGTGCTTCCAATGCTTGTCAGTTGTCACCTTGTACTTCTTATTTGTGCAACTTTTGCTTGACGTCTTCCTGAACCGCTTGAACTTTTTTGCTAAGGAAACATGAGCAAAGACATTCCTTCCCTTCGTAGCCCTATCTTCATTGGCATGGGTCCAACCATCACCATGTTTGTTGCCCTCTACCTCCATTGTATTATTACTGATAGATTGAGGACATTGAACATTCCATCTTGAGCGCTTCTCTAATATGGTAGATCTTATCACAAGTCCTTCTCATTTCATCAGCTTTCTTGATTTTAACTCTTCAACAGTTTCTAAATTCATCAGTAGATTTTTCTTGTCTGGAGAAGCATTCTTTTGCAACTGTTTCGAATAAAGGCTTATTTCATGACTTCCAATAGTCTCTCCATCACTTAAAATATTGATGTTTGGATCTTTCTTTGGTCTAATGCACTTGATCAGCTATAGCAACAACTGCTACAACATTCTTAGTTTCGGAATCTAATTTCAGATTAATACCGAAAGTAGTTGCACTACATCAATTAACTAGCCTAGGGAGATCCAACACCCTGATCCACAAAGAGACCCTTGTGACCATCTTGCTTTTGCAATCGCAAAGGTGAATATGTTTCTATTGCCTTCGATTCAACAATGCTAGAGCCTGAATAAATTGTAGAAGGATTTGTTACCATGGCCTCTATCTCTTTTACAGTCGCAAGCCGATCAAAAGAAACACCACCATCCTTGGATTGCGAAGCAATGCTTGAGCCCTCAAGATTGAAAAATACCTCAGTATGAGTCAACAATTTTGGAGTTTCTGTCATGTTAGTAGCATAAACCAAACTTGAGTTTGCAAACGTTGAGGTTGCTGGGATAACATAATGTTCGAGATCAAGCTCCAAACTCATCGAAAATCCATTATTTAGTTTATACTCATCGTTTCCCCAATGGTTGTGTTGTTATGCATTCTTCCTAACCCCTCTACCACTAGGGTAGGCTATCATACGACCAAGATCATCCTCATCATGGCTATCATCCATCATCGGTCTTTTAGGATTAAGGAGGACGGGATTAATGGCTGGTCTTCCCAGTTTAACGTAGATGGCTTGACTCACGCCATTAGTCCAATTCCAATTATCCTTAATTCGTTGTAAAATGTCCAATTGGTTGCGGATTCGCTCCAATTGCTGCTGCATTGTATGAATTATTTCCCGTTGTTCTTTGATTGTTCTCCAAACCATGAGCAGCCCCCGATCATCATCACGAGGCTGGTTACTACTGTTACTTTCAAGATTGACCATCTGATTGGTTGATAAATTGCTCTGATACCACCTGACGCAGCATATAGCGCATGTGTGAAGAAAACACTAAAATAAACCCTTGAAATAACAAACTTCAATGGCTGAATCTTGGCTTTCAAGAAAACAGAAAAACAAGACTGTTTTACTAAAAAAACCCAAATAGGTTGCTGAAATTTGTATTGAGAAAATTTATTACAAACTCTATATTCAAGACATATTTATAGTGTTTGGTTAACCCAAATCCATATAATATTTATAAATAAAATTCAACTAGAATCCTAATAGAGATAAATCCTAAGTAAAAGTTAACTAGAATTCTAATACAAATAAATCCTAAGTAAAATCTAACTAGAATCCTAATAAAAATAAAACCATAATCAAACATGAAGTAAAATCCTAAAACATATGAAGTATTAAAATATTGTTTGCTACTGTTCCGGTTTGGTAGGATTGGCTTTGGGCCGGGTCTTGATTGGTGATCGCATCAGGTGAGTTTCTTTATGTTGTATCTCTTTTCCTCTATAAGAGTATGTGATCATGTACATACGGTAATAAGGAAGAATTATTCTAATTCGTATAGTTTGTTTTCTACATGGTATCAGAGCCACCAATACCTTCATGTTCTTCCTAAAAACCCTAGTGTGCCTTCATTACACATCCTTTCTCTCGTTCTTTCTAAGCCTTAATTGCTTCCTCTTTATTCAGCTGATTATTCTGGTGAACATGTCTAAAATCTATGAAGCTACACTGTCCATGACAATTGGAGAATCAACTCCAGTTGATCAGCCAACTAGAGCCGGAGAGTTGCCTTGAATGCATCATTCCTACCACCTAGATGGTAGGAATTACTTGCAATGGGCCCAACTCATGAGGACCTTCCTCAAAAGCTGAGGGAAGATTGGCCACTTGACTACACCCCTCCAAAGGTCTCAGATCCCACTTTCACAGCATGGGATATTGAAGACTCTTTGATCATGTCTTGGCTATGGAGTGCCATGCAGCCTAAGATTAGTAAGAATTACAAGTTTTTAACTTCAACAAAAAAGATTTGGGAGATAGTGAGGCAAACATATTCTAAGGTCCAAGATGCCTTAGTAATTTTTTAAATTAAGACCAAGTTAGTGTCACTAGACAAGGGACTTTGACTATAACAGAGTACTATAATAAGATGAATGGTTTATGGCTAGAACTCGATTACTATCAAGATATCAAAATGGTGTACAGTGAGGATACTACCACCCTCAATCGGATTCTTTAGCGAGATAAGATTGTAGAGTTTCTAACAGGCCCAAATCTAGAATATGATCAAGTGAGAGTTCAAATTCTTGGTAGGGAGAAATTGTTTGCTCTTAATGAAGTGTTTGCCATTGTTAAAAGTGAAGAAAACTGAAGGGTAGCTATGCTCAATGAACCTAGTACAGAAAGTTCAGCTATGGTGTCCAGTAACAAAGAAGGGACAAGATTTAGAGCAGGAAAATCAGAGGTTCAAATGAAGAACTTCGGTCGCGAAGGGCCGTGGTGTAGCTAATGCAACAAACCTAAGCACACTAGGGATACATGCTTCAAACTCCATGGGAAGGAAATTGTTTTGAGTAGGATGGGAGGATTCAAGAATCCAACTCCCAAGAACTATACCTATATCTCAAGCAAGGAGTAGAAGGAAGTTGGATCCACTGATAAGACAGATTCCATTAGATCTAATCTTAATCAATTGAATTGTAAAGAGATTAATAAACTCAAGAACTCAAGAGCTTCCTAAGGACAATCCAGGATGGGGCTTGCTCTCTTTCTCAACAAGGTAAATCCCTACATTTTGGTTCTTTTCCTGCCTCTAAAATTGATACTAATAACATGTGGATCTTAGATTCGAGAGCCACTGATCATATGACCCTTGACTTGAATATTTTTGAGACATATAAGCCTCTTGAAACCTCTAAACAGATAAGCATTGCCAATAGAACCTTAGTTCCCATCATCGGACAAGGCAAGGTTGACCTTAGCCCTATCTTAGCTATCAAACAGGTACTTCATATACCTAAATCGGCTACCAACCTTATCTTTATTCATCAACTTGCTAAGGAGTTAAATTATCGTGTTTTTTACTATCCTCATATGTGTGAATTTCAGGACATGGACACGGGGAAGATGATTGGTGTGGCTGAGGAACAAAATTGACTGTATTTCTTAAAGAGGGAGAGTGGTCCTAAAGGGAGTCAACAAAAGGTTGCTTGTTCATCCCAGTCAACCTCCGACCTTGCCAACATTTGGCTCCATCATTATAGGCTAGGTCATTCTCCTTTTGTTATGTTAAAAAAGTATGTTTCCTACCTTGTTTAGGACTCTAAATCCTAGTATGTTTCAGTGTGATGTGTAACTTCTAAACACCACCATGTGTCCTATCCAGTCAACAATAAAATGTAATCTAAACCATTTTCCTTAGTCCACTTTGATGTTTGGGGACCATCCAAGATCCCCAACTGTTCTAGGACAAGGTGATTTATTTCTTTTATAGATGATTGTACTCGCATGTGTTGGGTCTTTCTATTATAAGATAACACTGCCAATGGAACTGTCTTACCCTACTTTCGTAAAATGATTTCCACTCAATTTGACACTCCCATACAAAAGCTTCGTACTGATAATGCAAGGGATTATTTCAACATTCACTTGCATCAATTTTTTCAACAAGAGGGGATTGTTCATGAGTCTTCTTGCATAAATACTCCATAACAACATGGAGTAGCTGAAAGAAAGTTGAGACATCTCCTTAATGTTGCTAGAACACTTCTCCACCATTACCGTGTTCCTAAAAATTTATGGAGAGAAGTTGTTCTGATAGTAGCTTATGTGATTAACAAGGTTCCATCTAAAGTTTTAAATAACCAGAGTCTTTTGTATTGTTTGTCCTCTTTCTTCCTAGACCTAAGTTTGCATGCTCCTCTTCCTCTTCAAGTGTTTGGTTGTGTGCACTTTGTTCACATTCCTAAAATTCACCGAGACAAACTTGACCTAGAGCTCTTAGGTGTGTCTTCCTAGGTTACTCTCCTACTTAAAAGGGCTATAAATGTTACAACCCTTCCTCTCGAAAATTCTATGTCTCCAAAGATGTCACCTTTGTTGAATCTCAGTCATTTTTTGGTCCTCCTCAGGTTGGTCCCCAGGGGGAGATTGGAGAATATGGTGACCAAAGCTCTAGGGATGTCTTTCTTGAGTTAGGATTAGCACCAACCAGCTCCAGTGAACTTGTTGACACCAGGGCCGGCCCAAGGCATAGGCCACTAAGGCCTATGCCTAGGGCCCCCCAAAAATTTGGGGCCCCAAACACCCCCCTCCCCCAAACAGCACCGCCCAGCACACCTCTCTCCTCTCCCACACAGAGAATTCCCCCCCCCCCCAAGGAATTTGGGGCCCCCAAAAAAAATTCCCCCACCCACCAACCCACACACAGAATTTGGGGTCTCCCCAAAAAAATCCTCCCCCACCCACACTATTTTTGCCTAGGGCCTCACTGGGCCTTGGGCCGGCCCTGGTTGACACTAATCAATCTCCTCAACCTACCTCCTCTCCTATTTCTCCTACTTCCCTCTCCTCAGCTTGCAAACTGCAATGAGCAAGCAACTCAACAACTACCACCCCGGGTTAGGTTTAAGGGCTCTCCTTATGTATTCAAAAGAAGACAACCCATTGTGGATCCTAAGCCTGCATCAGCATCAAACCTCAGCCTAGGTATGAACTTCACTCAACCAATGGTTTTAACCCTATCTAGCCCTATTCCTAATGATTTGGACCTACCAATTGCTATCAGAAAAGGGGTCAGAAGCTGTACACAACATCCCTTTATCTAATTACCTTTGCTACCATCGTCTCTCCCAAAATCATAAAAGCTTCCTAACATCATTGGATACTTTTTTTATTCCTAGGTCAATTGATAAGGTTCTAAAAGACCAGAATTGGAAGCAAGCTATGCTAGAGGGGATGAAAGCTCTAAATAAAAATCAGACATGGGAGTTGGTGCCTAGACCTAAGGGAGTCATTCCAGTAGGCTGCAAGTGGATCTTTAATTTGAAATACAAGGCTGATGGAACTTTGGAGAAGTATAAAGTTAGGTTGGTGGCCAAGGGCTATACTCAGTCCTGTGACATAGATTATCTTGAGACTTTTGGCCCCATGGCAAAGATGACCACCGTGAGGATCCTTATATCACTAGCAGCCCATTTCAGGTGGAAGCTACAACAACTAAATGTGAAGAATGCCTTCTTACACGGAGATTTGGAGGAGGAAGTTTTCATGGACTTACCTCCCAGATTTCAAAAAGGAGATGCAGGGGAAATGTACAGACTTAAGAAAGCTTTGTATGGGCTCAAGCAGTCCCCACTAGCTTGGTTTGGCAGATTTTCTAAGACCATGAAGTCTATGGGATACTACCAAAGCAGAAGGGATCATACCCTCTTTTCATAGCCTTGCTAGTGTATGTGGATGATATAGTGGTTATTGGAAATAATGAAGAAGAACAATAGATTCTCAAGAAAAATTTGGCTAAAGAATTTAAGATTAAAGACCTTGGGGCCCTTAAATACTTTCTGGGAATAGATGTTGCTTACTCTAAGGCTGGAATCTTCCTGTCTCAATGTAAGTATGTGTTGGATTTGTTGGTTGAAGCAGGGATGACAGGAGGAAAAGGAGCCAGCATACTCGTGGAACCTAACATCAAACTGCAAGAAAATCCTAATGGTCAAGCAGTGGATAAGGGAAGGTTCCAAAGGCTAGTTGGCCAGCTGATATATCTCTCTCATATTAGGCCTGACATAGCTTTTGTTGTCAACCTAGTAAGCCAGTTCACGCACAGCCCAACCGAGGAGCATATATGCAGGCAATAAGAAGGATTTTGAGCTATCTAAAGGCCACACCGGGTAAGGGTATCTTGTTTAAAACAGAGGCTGAATTGTATATTAAAGGGTTCACGAATGCAGGCTATGAAGGGTCACTAATTGATAAGAGATCTTGATGGTGTTGAAACACCAAACGGTGTCGTGTGGCTTAGCTGAGTGGAAGGTAGTGCGTGGCAACCGCAAGCTGCCATGTGGCACCTGCTGGATGGTAACACACGACAACCATTAGCTACTCCTTTGAGGCACCTGATTGTCCTTGATGATCATCCTTTATGCCTTCCCAGCCTTATTGCCTTTTTCTGTTGGAAAAATCGATCGTGCTGTACAATCTGATCTCAGCCGCTCATCCAAGCTTTATGAGATGTAATCCCAGCCATCCATCGTCGTTATTAATTATGCTCCTCGGGATATGTAAAGACAGAAGAAAAGAAAGAAAAGAAAAAGGGGAAGAAAGATCGAGCGATTGGGGGTTGTTAGCCTTGTCTTTGGGCTAGGGTTTTCTAGCGGGGTTTTTTTCTCTTACTCATTCTCTGTAAATGCTCTATATAGATTTATTTTGTTCTCTGGTTCGATAGGATCTGCCTCTAATCTGTATTTGTGATTATTGGGGCATTTTGTTAGCGAACCATTGTTGTACAAAGAGTATTTGTGAGGATTTGAGAGTGTAATCTCGAATTCATCATTTTAGTGTAATGAGCTCTACTCACCAGAACTCAACGTGGACGTAGCCTCTTTTGGAGGTGAACCACGATAAAAATCTTTGCCTCCTTTCGTTTTTCATTTCTGGTTTCGTTTCAGTTTGTTTTATGGATGTTTATGCATGCTTTCAGTCTCTGCTATCTTCAATTTGTGATTGATCAAAATCGGTTTACCCTAAGTTCTTTGTTGTTAGTACACAAGAGATCTACATCTGGATATTGTGTGTTTTTAGGAGGAAATCTTGTGTCTTGGAGGAGTAAAACACAAGGCATTGTGGCAAGATCTAGTGCAAAGGCAGAATTTAGGGCTATGACCCTTGGTTTTTGTGAGTTGTTGTGGCTACGTATTGTCTATGAGGATTTGAAGATCAAGATTCAAGATCCTATTGAGCTATTTTGTGATAATCAGTCAGCTATTAGAATTGCCCATAATCCTGTTTAGCATGACAAGACAAAACATATAGAAATATACCGGCACTTCATAAAGGAGAAGTTGGATATGAGCCTAATTCATGTTCCTTAAGTGTCATATGAAAATCAAGTGGCTGATGTGCTAACTAAAGCGTTGGCTGCAAAAAGATTTGAAGAACTGATAGGCAAGTAGAGAATGATGGACATTCATTCATCAATTTGAGGGGGAGTGTTGGTTCTCGAAAGAATATCAAGAAATAAATCTAATTTAGAAGTTTCCAAATCTAGAATAGGATATTTCCTAAGTCAAACTTAGGAAACTTTCCTAAGAATGTTCATATGTATCTTTTCCTTTTTGTATTCTTTCCTTCCTAGTATTAGGTGAGTTTCCTTATGTTGTATCTTTTCTCCTCTATAAGAGGATGTGATCATGTACATGCGATAATAAGGAAGAATTATTCTAATTCATATAGTTTGTTTTCTACAAAAACAGATCTCAAGATTTAAGATTTTGTATCCAATAAATTCACAAATGTGGGAATAATTTATTTTTATTTTTACACGACTAAAATTGTGGTGATAGTTTAAATAGTATTTTTAAAAAGGCAAATGATGATCTACTACCTTGATCCATAGGTAGAGCATATATATTGAAATGTAGCATATCGGAATGCCTGCATTTATGTAGCTGCATTGCCTGTTCTAAAAGTACCATATCAACATGTCTACATCCATGCTTGTTTTCTTAGACTCAAAATATTCTAAAATTCATCAAGGATGGAAGCAAGGGCCAAAATTTCAATTCGGTGAGCTATTTTGCTTTAGAAACAAAAATGTTTCAAAACCACAGGGAAAACACTAATAAAACGCAAGTGTTAAGATGTTTCTAACCAGAAAACAAACAAAGTACCAACTTTTTCCACTATATGGCCAATGAAACAAATAAATGATGCTTAATTTCTGATTGCTCTTTTATTTTATACCTATTTAATAACTTTCTTTTAAACTTTCCAAAATGTCTATTATTATATTTTTCTCAAATTGGAACTTCACTGGATGAAGCTATGTTCTTCTATTAGAAATGAAGATGTTTCAACCATTTCAACAAATAATGAAATTTGTTGCTTCTTGAAGATACAAGTCTTCTAACTAGGTCTGTTCTAAATGCCCACAGGAACTATGTTGGGTTTCCTCTCTACATGGGCTGATATAGAGATGGCGTACAAATTATTTTATTAAGCCCATAATTGTTTATTTTGGACCAATGGGGTAATTGTGAAAAATGAAGAAACAATGTGGATCAAATGACAATTGTTGAAGTGTAATTTGAAATGTCCTTTACAAGGTAGAATTCTCCTTGGCTTGGGTTAAAAAGACAACTGCCAATTGGTTGACAAAAATACTTCACTTTGGCTTTTTCTTGGGGGTTCGACACTCTTGACTTTTTCTTGGGGGTTTGAACTTCAAAGGCTAGAAGATGTTTTTCAAGTTTCAATTTGGATTTTTCTTAGATTGAGTATTGGTGTTAGATGTCTGACTCCTCAATTTGCTTGACAGAGATTTAGAGTGATGCCCTCAGTTTGTGGCTATAATCAAACTGTTGATCTTTGTCTGATTGAGTTGAAATTTTAGAAGAACCTTCCATCCATCACAGGCAAGATATCGTATGGTGGATTCGTACATTGGACGTCCCTGCACAGAACTTGTCCAAAAGAAACATCAGTTTTCAACCATTCTAGGTGAGATTGTTCTAATCTCTCTTGGTGGGGTTATAAGGAGTTGATATTTGATTATTATAAATCCATCTGGGGTTAAACTTCTAGTACCTTTATTGTTGATAGTGGAATTTTGCTAGAGATTGCCTCATAGTTTTTTACTACACATTGAGGAATTTTCCACATTAATTTTTGTGTCCCTGTGTGATTATTTGGTTTTTCATTCTATTTAATTCAGTTATTATCATTATCTAGTACTCCTATATTCCACAAAAGGAAGAATTTTATTTGTTGATTATTTAATTTTCTTGGCATTCTCCCGACAAACTATAGACCTGAGTCCAAAACTAGACATCTAACCAATTTGGCTAGGATCATAAACAAATCCAAGATCCAACCCCATATATTTTTGTATAAAAGTTTACATATTATATATATATATATAAATCAAATTGTTCACACCATGCAACACCACATGAAGGTTATGTTCAGGTATGTGACTACAGGTTGTTTTTGTTCCTATAATATTGGCCAAATTAAGAAGCAAAAGCTTCTTATTCCCTTTTTCTTCAGAAAAATATTTATAAAAAAAAAAAGGAGTAAAAACTGTGGTTCTAAAGTAATGTAACCCAAGTATTATTGGGCTAGTTGGGTTTGGTTTGAAAATAGGATATTAGGCTGTGGGTCCAAAAATCTGAAACCAACAAATGACAATCTGAACCAAATCTGATCTAACCCATGAACATCTCAACATCTAACAAAGTCGAAAAAAGAAGAAAGGGAAATTCAGGAACTCCACAGAGAAGAGGCAATTACGGTTGTACTCTCCCCAAAACTGTGATGGACGTTCAGCAACCAACAGTGTGAGAACATAGGAATTAAACACAAAATGCATATAAATAGTCTCACCTCCCATACAAGCTCAAAATGTCTTCAAAGTAGAAAAGACTAATTATTCTTCATTCATAGTTGAAGCAAAGCGTACATGGATTATCAGTTTCTTTGATATAATTGTGAAGCTGAAACTGATAGATCATATTATGTAGTTTACCTGGTCTATGGCAGCAACAACATCTGCCGCAAAGCCCCCAAAGCTCTTGTACAATGCCTTGTAAACAGCAATGCTAGAAAAGATTGACATACGTTCAGCACAGACTATAACAGGAATATGACTCAACACAACTAGGTTCAATGACAGAAGAAAATCCATGGGAAAAACAAATATAATACGTTTTTTTTTTTGTAAATAATATAATCCGTTAAAGTGCCTTCCAATCAGCAGTGCTAGAAAAGATTGGCATCTGTCTAGTACTCCCTATAAACAGGAATATGCCTGGCACAAAAATAAGCTCAATGGCTTGAGAAACCAACATTCCATAGAAAATATAATACTTGAGTTTATATTTTATTTATTTATTATCATGCAAAATGGCACAAATGTACAAAATTGCATTTTTTGTTATAATTCTTATTCTTAAACAAGATCTAGAACTCAACTTCCAAAGACCAACAAGTTTGATATTGGCATCAATTGAAATATCTATAGATGAAGTTCAACATTTATAATCTCCTAAATCCAATCCCAAATATACATGAAACAGGCAACATTAAAATCAAACTGAGAAAAAATGAGAAAAATATGATGCTGGGATAAAGAGTACATATATTAGGAAGTCTAAAAGCAGATAGTTGCTGACTGTAAAGACAAAATGATGATTAGCCAACTAAATGCTAAGATTACATAGAACTCCACAGAAGTGATCCTTCAGAAAATTCATCCATTGACAATAATAATTCTATACTGTCCCTTTTAAAGATTGACGAACATTGCTCAAAGGGTTGAACATGTTCCCATTATATTAAGAGCGGATATATAATGATTTCCCAACATTTCTCAAAGAGTTAGTCGTTCTAAGAGCTTCTGTTAAATTTCATATGCTCCAGGTTCAGCTGTAGCACAAATCTCTCATGGAGCAGCATAGTTCATCTAATCTCTTCCATAAGAAGCCATTTCTCTGGAATAAGCTTTTCAGACCATGCAATGGAGGGCCAACACATTATATATGCAGTTCTAAGATTGTGGGTTCAACAGGAGTAATTCATAGAATGTAAGATATATAAGTTTGAAGGTAGAGAATAAACTGAAGTCCAAAGAGTTCAGATTGATTACTGTGAACGAGGAGCCATTCCACTTGCATTCCCAAAGTGATGCCCAGCAACTACCGCAGGAATCCCATGGTTCCCCGCTGCAATTGATGCTGTGTGCCTGCATTTCAAAAGGGTTGCACCATTAACTCATGAAATAAATATACTGAGAGATGGTATCAATTACAAATGATCAGGATGATCAAGACTACAGATTTTATGGGTCCCGAAAGAAGCCTGTTGGTTGTCTTCCACGTTCAGAAGAATATCATTTGACCATTTCTGACTCTTTTATAATACAAAAAATAACTTCTGAACAAGTTCAGATAAAAGACTTGAATACAGTATTACTAAATTACTCCCATAAATGTATGAGCTCTACTAAAAGACAAGGGGTTGCCATTACATGTCATGTTCCAGTTTGAACATCTTACTTTAATGAATTAGGAAATGGGCAGAGTAAATGTTTATCATGTAGAAAGCTTAATGGATAAGAATCAGCCTCCTATACAAAAATTAAGGAAAGAGAATTAAAAGCTAAACCTATATATTGTTTTGCAGCCATATTCTGCACTACAGTGGAACACATCAAATGAAAGCAATGCATTACAGTTTAGTTAAGGCCCCCTTCAGGAAATATAGAAGGCGACTGACTTGCCATCAAATTGGCAGGTCTTCTCAAAGTTCTACTCTTTTTTTGTTTTGTTTTTTTTTCTTGCTTCTTTTCAGGAGTATCTTCCAATGTATGACAGTTAGATAGTGCTTCCGAAAATGAGATCTAATAAGCTTTAAAAAATCTAGAATAGTTCTGCCTAATACAGTTATGAGATCTAATACAGTTATGAAACATAATCTAGAATAGTTCTGAGTGAAAGATTAAAGCAACAAACAATTTCAAGCACAGAAGAAATAAAGATTCAAAAAGCACTTTTCCATTAAGCCATAATCAGTTAAATAAGTTACTCACGTTCCATGGCCATCTCCATCAAATGGCGAAGCATAGTCCTGACTTGCGTTAAATATCCCTCTGGTTATAGCAGATGCTGCAAAATGGCGCGCTCCAATAAGCTTTCTGTTGCAAGAGCCAGATGGGAAATCTCGAGTGACTTCACAAATTCCAGAAAAGTGATCAGGAACTGGGTATGGACTTTCAGATAAGTGATCAGAGAAGCTTGGATGTGTTGGATCAATTCCAGTATCAACGAAACCAATCACAATTCCTTGTCCAGCAGACTCGTACCCGCCTTCTTGGGCCCATGCCCCTTGAGGTAGACCCAAAAACTGTGGTGTATGGGTCGTTGCAGTCCTAACTGAAAAATCCAAAACCACATTTGCAACTTCTCTCCTTCTTGAAAGCCGGTCAGCCTTCAGATGAAGCAAAAAAATGCAACATTCATGATTAAGAAACAAATATACATAAAATTGTAAAATAAGATGCTTGCAAAGGACCACTCACTGAATCCATAGCTATACACAGAATGATGAGCATAAAAAGAAGTCATAACAATACATGATTGTTAAAACTAAATCAAGGGTATTTTTGTCCTTTTGACCTCTTGGCCAATACCCATGAGTTTGTGAAAAATATCATTGTCCTCATCAAAATCATACCTGCTGGGGGGTAACAAGCACAGCAAATCCATTGATCAAGTAGTGATAGCTATAGAGCTTAAGATATCTCTCCCCTCTCAAAACCTTCCTCAATAATGAATCATGAACCCGGGCAATACGAGAGCCGTGATGCCAGGTTCTCTGCGAACTGTTTCTGCATTAACAAAATACACCTTCAGCACGCTCATACTATGCAAAATATCTTAATTTTGCACAGAATTGTGAAGAATAGCCAAATATTAGCAATAAAGAGAAAGAAAAGGGAAAGTAGGAAAGAGGAAAAGCATTCATATCGAGCATAATCATCCATCTTCAGTGAATTCAACGGAGAGGAACCAATTCTCACCATACTCGCTTTGCTAAAAGCCTGTGTAAAAATAAAGCAACTAGAACACAAATTTACTGAACTAAGATCTCAAACACTATCACAACATGGACAAAGCTACAGAAAACACACTAAAAGAAACAAGAAATTCAGCGTGAATCATCTCATATCTGCATAAACTTCACCAGCCAAAAAGGATAAAGCAAAAAAAAAAACAAACAAAAACTGTCAATAACAAACCGACTTGCTAATAACAAACCATAAATTCGGTTATCTTAAAAACAAAAAACTTAGCATAAAAACAAAGGAAAATTATTTAACTAAACAATAATTACATACACCCATGAACTGAATATGAAGAATTTTACACTCGACCAAATTTATTAAAAAGAAAAATTGAAACAAGGAAAATAATACCCTGGTGTATCCAGTGTGGTTGAAGCACCGTGCTTGAGACCTTTTCGCTTCACTCTCAGTTCATCAGAGTAATGAGAAACAGGGGCTTGCCTCAGAGTAACAATATATACAGCTGTGATTTCATCTGCATTTTCCTCACACAAACTGCCCCACATAAACATTCCCAAGCTAAGGATTACTATTATTTGCAACCTGTAAATGCCCTCCATTTGGTGACCCCAGAAATTAATCAAGCAAATCGAAATCCGGGCGAAGAAAGAAACACCGAACAGCCCAAATTTCAACAACCACAACAACTAGCAAAAGTCAAAACCCATTTCCTTCATTATTAAAGCAACCTGCTTCTTCTTCAGCAACCCAGAAGAAGCAAGTGAAATGGGAAACTGGAAAACCCCATATAAACCTCCGAAGCTAGGAAGGAGATTAGGGGCAATGGAGGGGGAGGGGCTCTTTACTTGATGGCAGAAGAGAACCCTTTTTCGCACGCTAGATGGAGAGGGAAAAGAAGCATATGGCTGGACAAATGAGAGAATCTGCCGGAACATTTATTGGGTGGTGTGCATGTGAACGTTAAAAAAACAATAAAAGTGATACAAGAGAGCAAAAAATGAACGTTTTCTTTGTTCTATTGCATTTTTCGACTGTTGTGTGAGTGGTGTCTTCTTCCTCTAGCTGTCATACGAAAGCCAATGTACACACACATATATATGTATGTATATATACCTCCTCACTTCACAGGAAGTGTAATGTGGTTGGTTAGGTGTACTTCAAAGCACAAAGAAACTGGAGGGGGGGGGGCAGTGGGAAAATTAAATAATAATTTAACTTATTGATGCATTTATTTTTTTAACAAATTAATCAAATACATTAATCGCCTTATAAATATAATCAGTGAAGTCTTAGATTATACATTATAAATAATTTATTATAAGCTAAGACTTTAATAAATGTATCTAAAATGTATCGTATTTTGTAACATCTTTATCAATTAATAAAATTATTTTAAAATTAAAAATAATACATCTTTAAAACTTAACTGTTGCTTTTAAAAATAATGATCAGCATTATACTTTATTAAAATATCAATTATAAATAATCAAAAAGAAGTTGGAAAATCCATGTAATAAGGTCCCACAAGACCTCTATCTAGCCAACTTATCGATGCTTTAGAGGTGTGTAATTGCAGTGTTTAAACGACTGTCAGCAAATAAAAATGCAACGAATTTGGTTGCTATCGGAAGGCAACAGTAAACGCAGAAAAGGATTACAAAAATTGCATCCATAAAAGAAGGCCAAATTGACACTTGATTTTCTAGTTTGGCCAGTTCTGTGATGTGCCTTAAACACTTATAATTAGTTCCGTTTATTACAATAATGTATTTACATTAATACTAACCAATAGCCACTGTTTTGGGTATGATATAAAAGAAGATAATAAATGCTACTAGAAGAACCCATTTTCGTATAAGGGATTGGAAGTAATACTGTTTAAGATAAGGTAAAGGCAGTAATGAGGTGGAGATTTCCTATCTTCTATCCTCGATTTAGATTTAGAAGTTTTGAATACATTCTTTGGCTTAGCTACCAAATAGATAAACCAAAAGAGTGATGAGGGGAACACTAAAGAAGATTAAAGTAATTCGAAAAATCTACAGGCTTGAGCTTAATAATGATAAAAGGGCTTTATGCTAATTGAGTTTATAAGGTCTAACTCCAACAATAACAATGAGGTATAATAACGGTAGCCTCAAGAAAAGAGGCAAAAGAGAAAGAAGCAAAAAGTGTGGGATTTGGGGGACAAGGCGGTGAGGGTGGGGCAGGGCAGAATGAGAAGATATTACTGTTTCCAACGTTCCAATTCTGCCCAGCCACAGCCAGCCCAGCCCAGCCCCCACATGGACAGCAGAGCCGCCACAAGGTCGTGTTTTGTGGTTTGACTTGGCTGGCCAATCGCCCTGACCGCTCTTTCTCTCTCGTTAGGACAAGTGTGTTCTCTTTTTCTCGCCATGTTTTAAGCTTTCTTACATATATGTACATGAATTAATTGCTTATTTGTAAGCTTTTGTTATAAGCTGGCTGACTGAGTATTAGGAATTAGGATGAAAAGTACACATGCAAAGAATATTAATGAAATGATTTGCGGTTGAATTGGACTCACTCAGCAAATCAATGCTTATTATACTCTAACTCAAAATTGGGTAATTAATTCGCCTTCAATGAATGGCACAACTTTTAAATAGCCACCTAAAGAACCATTGCGACTCCTCCAAATAATCCTCATTATATATTGATCAGTTTATATATACAATGAAATGGAACTCATTTATTTAGATCCTACAATTTACTTTTCTTTAAAAAGTACACCCATTACCATTAAATAAATTAATTTTTTTACAAACAGAAGTAAATTTATTTAAGCCCTACATATTTTTAACTATAAAAATATAATTATAAACTGATAAACCCATAGCCGTAGAAGAACCCCCACCATGGGTCTGCGGGCAGCCCACAACGTTTGGTGGCCATCATCGTGTTTTTTTATTTTTAAATATGTATATATTTAAACACACATATACGTAAATATATCTGCATATATATATATACATATATTTATGTATATATAGAAGGCTAAATTTATATTCAGTCTACTATATATATAAATAATAAATAATTTAAATTTTTTATTATTTCAATTACACCCTGAACTTGCATTGTCGAGTCAATTAAATCCCTGTACTTTGATAATTTTTTGTGTAACAACTTGAAGTTTTTATTATTTTAATTATATCCTTGAACTTACATTTTCGAATCAATTTAACTCTTGAATTTTGTGGTAAATAGAGTCTAACTTGTACTTTGTCATCCTTGACCAAATCATGTGTGAGGCCTCAAATGCTTCAAGATCGTCGTTGAGGCCTCAAACACGTTTGGCTCGGTGAGCAACTCCGATTCTTCGACTCACTTATTTGACTCCGACGATTTCTAGTTATTTAATTCTTTTTGAGTTTTTTTAAATCTTCGAAATTGTTGGAAAAATCTATTTGGTGTTCTATTCCCTCTTGCTTCTAATTTGTTCCAATTAGGAAAGTTGTGAGATTAACTACCTAATGCTCACCACCTGCTTGATGAATTTTCGATTTGAGCTCTACAATCAAAACTTGCGATCTCATTCACAAAACCAAGTACTTTCAAAGACCAAATCGCACCAAATCACTAAAACCAAACCGCATCGAACCAAACGGCACTAAGGATGTTAGACATTCATCTAATTGCGAATCGCATTGAGTCTAACCGCAAAATATGGTGCGATTTCAGCGTTCCAAACCAAATTGCGTGATTTGATTTTATAGAAAAACTGTATATGCGGTTTGACGTATTGAAAATGCTAAAACTCGGTCAAACTGAATTGTGCACACCCCTACAACATGGGTTTGGCAGCAACCGACGACGTTTGGTGGCCATCATTGTGTTTTTTATTTTTAAATATGTATATATTTAAACACACATATACATAAATATATGTGTATGTGTGTGTGTATATATATAAAGGTAAAGAGTAGGCAAAATTTATATTTTTGTTCTTATACTTTATATGCTCACTTGAACTTTTTATTATTTAGATTATACCTCTATATTTGCATTTTTAAGTCAATTTAACTCTTATATTTTGATATTTTTTCGTGTAACAAACCAAATAATAAACAACTCAAACTTTTTATTATTTCAATTATACTCTAAACTTGCATTGTCGAGGCAATTAAATTCCTGTACTTTAATAGTTTTTTGTGTAACAACTCGAACTTTTTATTATTTCAATTATATCATTGAACCTACATTTTTGAATTAATTTAACTCTTGAACTTTGTGGTAAATAGAGTTTGACTTGTACTTTGTCATCGCCGACCAAATCATGTGTGAGGCCTTGAATGCGTCAAGATTGCCGTTGAGGCCTCGAACACATTTGGCTCGATGAGCAACTCCACTTATTCGACTCACCTATTTGACTCAGTCGATTTTTAAATATTTACTTCTTTTTGGGTTTTTCTAAATCTTCGAAATTGTTGGAAAAATCTATCTGGTGTTCTATTCCCTCTTGCTTCTAATTTGTTCCAATTAGGAAAGTTGTGAGATTAACTACCTAATACTCACCACTCGTTTGATGAATTTTCGATTTGAGTTCTACAGTCAAAACTTGCGATCTCATTCACAAAAGCAAGTACTTTCAAAGACCAAATCGCACCAAACCATTGAAACCAAACTACACTAAGGATGTAAGACATTCATCAAATTGCAGAAATTGCACCAAATCTAATTGCAAAATGTGGTGCGATTTTAGGATACCAAACCAAACTGCGCCATTTGATTTTATAAAAAAACTACATATGCGGTTTAGCATATTGAAAATGCTAAAAATCAGCCAAATCAAATTGTGCACACCCCTACAACATGGGTCTGGCAGTAGCCGACAACGTTTGGTGGCCATCATTGTGTTTTTTATTTTTAAATATGTATATATTTAAACACACACATGCATAAATATGTGTGTGTGTATATATATATATATAAAGGTAAAGGGTAGGCAAAATTTATATTTTGTTTTTATACTTTTATATTTTTTTATATGTCTACTCGAACTTTTCATTGTGTAGATTGTACCTTTGTATTTGTATTTTTAAATTAATTTAACTTTTATATTTTGATATTTTTTCGTATAACAAACCAAACAATAAACAACTCAAACTTTTTTATTATTTTAATTGCACCCTGAACTTGCATTGTTAAGTCAATTAAACCCCTATACTTTGATAGTTTTTTGTGTAACAACTCGAACTTTTTATTATTTTAATTATATCCTTAAACCTATATTTTTGAATCAATTTAACTCCTTAACTTTGTGCTAAATAAAGTTTGACTTATATTTTATTATCTTACTTTATTTTTTTTTTACACATTAAAGAACGAAGATTATATTGAATCAAAAATATAGATATAAATGTGTAATCAAAATAACAAAAAAGTTTAGCTCGGCACACAAAAAATGTCAAAGTATATAAATTAAATTAATTTAAAAATCAAATTCACTAGTATAATCAAAATAATAAAAAATTTAAATAATCAGATAAAAAAAAACATGAAAGTACAAGAATAAAAATATAAATTTGATCATAAAAAGTATGTTACATGTACACTGATATATATATATGTATAATATATAATTTAATTAAAACATATTTTATGTAATGGATTTATATTTTCCAGTTTATAATCATATTTTTTAATAAGAACATGTTTTATATTTATAACTTTATTCAAGTTTAATTAGTATTATTAGTAAGTAATAGGTGATCATTAAGTTATAGAGATCTCCAGAAACATTTTTAAATTATAAAGTGTTTTCATATAAATAGATTATAAATTTGAAAAGAAACCAAAAATATCTGTATATTATTGGAAAAATAAAAAAATTATTATAAAATTGAAATAAAACACACAGTTAGATATATTATTGCAAAAATTAAAAGTTGGTTATAAAATTAAAATAAATCAAAAGTTCAGCATTTTTGATAATTTATCATTTTTAAAATTATATTTATTTTTTATTTAAAATTATATTAGATTAATCTTTTAGAAATAGGAATGTTTTCTTGTGGGTATTTATTAAGATTTTATTCTGATGACCAGAATTTAGATGTTGAAAATTTTTCATTAGAATACCTGGTTTTAGTTTGCATGTTATTGTTAGCAAACTATAATAAAATAATTATATTATTAGTCAAATAATAATTATATTTATAATACTATATTTAAACTAGTGATACGAAAATATTGAAATAATACAATATTGTACAAGGAAAAATAAAAGCACAACAGTATATAAAGGGATAGTAAAATCAAGATCTGAGTAATACACAACCCTTAAAATAAAATCGTTGCCTCATTAAAAGTGTTAAGAGGCTAATTGGAGTCTATTTTTCAAGATACAACGATTTATAGACTAAGAAGGTACATACTACAGAGCCTAACAACGAACTAAAATACTAGTTTAACACTATTAAGGTTGGAAGAGTATGAAATTTTTTAAAAAATAATTCTATTGTGAGTTATGTCATTATTTTTCAATGGAGTAAGCTCTTTTATTTATAGATGAAGAAAAGAGAAGAAAGAAGAAATGAGAAAAACGAAAGTAGGGATAGGGGCAACTGCCTTCATTTCTTAACAATATAATATAATAATGTATAGTTGTGGATAGTAAACTTGTACAATAACTGCATTATTGAAATTCAATCAGTCATTTCACACAATATATGCATAATATATCTTCATAATTTAACGCATAATACATACATAATATACTTATTTTTTTTATTTTTATAATAATATAAATTATACATTATATTACACATACTCTAAAAATAATTTTTTATTCATCCATTTATCAATTTGAATATATGAATATACAAATATTTTAAAATTTTCAACAATCATTGAGGATGTTTATTAAATCCCAAAAAAGAGTTTAATTTCATTTTTTCACCGATTAAATCAGATTAAAAATGGTAATGCCAATAAGTTACAGTAGTTGTGGTTGTAGGACAAGTGGACAACGTCAACTCAATGGTGCCCTTGACTTTTAGTTTTGCTTTTGCAATATCTAAAGCCTGAGGGAGGAGAGGAGACTCTCCTGTCCTTTTATAAAGCCCTTTTATGGCTCTTCTTCCTTCCACCTGGTCTTAAAAGTGGCTCAAAAGCTAAAGGGCACCGAATTCTAGATATCATTAGGCCCCTTGTATTCCTCGCGTCTCATGATGACCTTTTACCTAAAGGACGTACCTCTACATTCAAAACCTTCCTACTTTGAAACTATCCCAGTAAAAAAGTTAAAGTAAAAGTAAAAGTTGCATCTATTATTGGGGTCCTTTTTGGGTCTGGCCCCTGTAAGTTCAATTTAAAAAATAAAAAAAAAATTAAGATAATGTTACTAAAATAATCAATGGGTGCATGCCCATGTATTATAATCCCATGCTTGTTTCAGTCAGCAGCCCCACAAACTCCCCTTTATGCTTGCGGTGGCGGTGGCTCATCACATTGAGACTTTATTTGGGGGAACTTGATCCTACAAATCATTATCATATCTTTCCCTTTTTATTACCTTTTCGTGACACTGTCTCTCTCACACACACTCTGCAAAATGCAAATTCACCAACATTAAAGAGAGAAGGGTATTTTAGAAATTTAAGAAATATTAATCAGCATTATTAGACACATTTATCTAGTCTTGTAAGCTATTAAATCTCCACTTGACGTGTAAGCTCTTGTATGCATTCTTTGAATGCAAATTAATTGGGGACATTTGTGAGATTATATGGAGGATGATGATGAGCAAGAATATAGGACTAGGAGGCAATAGAGATGAAAGAGAATATGATGTTGCACCAAACTACTAGTAACATTTTTACAAGTTTTTGCTTTTATTACCAACCATCATCAACCTTCGCAACATGGATTTCATTCTAGTGCCTCTACTATTATTTAGCACCTTGTGGATCCAAAGATAGATTTAGGGAATGACTGACCCTGAGATTCGTAAATCGTGTCAATTCTCTCTCCCCCTAAATGGATTAGATCCGTATGACATATCTAAAAAGGGATTTGGGAGAGGGTTGAGGTTGGCACCGACTCCCTCTCCCCCCCCCTCCCCCTCCCCAATCTGTCCTTGAATTTGAACATTATTTTCTAAATCCCTAGATTCGCCCTTAACCTTAAACATTATTTTCAATATTTTAGAAATAGTTGGCCATGTAGTACTCACTATTTGGGTAGCAATCTCATTACATAAAAGGACATGTACACCCAGGGGCAGATTCAGTAGTGAGCTGTTCTGGGCTGAAACTCAAGACAACTCATAACAAAATTTAAATTTATAATGTAAATTTTTTAATATTTTAGTAGTAACCCACTTTTAATTTTATTCAGTCCACTCCCAATTTTGCCCTGCCTAGCCCAACCTAGCTGTTTGAATCCTCCCTTGTGCGCACCCAAATGGCATTTACCTAAAAGGCAGTATCTACCCTTCATGAATGTTGCATTGTTAGTTTAAAAATTATTGAAGACCACTTTGCTAAGGAAACAATGAAGAAAGTCACAGTGGATTTATGTATGTAAGACAAACCAAATGTGTGTCTCCATTGATCCCACAAATTTCAAAGGGTTCCATTGAATCTGCATCTTTATCATCACCTCCTTCCCCATTCTTTGCTTGAGGCTCCTACGCATGGGAACTTGTTTTCTAACTACAGTTTTAGCACAACTTGGACTCTTGGGGGTAGCTAGCTAAGCTAGCTAGGTTGCTTTGGTACATAAATCTCGTGAGATTAACTTTTTTTAACAATGGTCGAACGTATCAAAACACCCCCATATGGCATTTTCACATTTCTTTTCCAAGAATAGTAAAACTAGTACATGCATGGCCAAATCACATTTCGTTATATTTTTTAATCAATAGGGTGATTCAAGGACAAAGGTTGCAGTGCCTCCACATTTCTCCTTTCTATTTGTTTTAGACGTTGATTCGTGATTAACCCACTATTTTTCCTATCTTTTTATTTTGATCAACGATCTTATTATCACCCGCCATTCCCCTTCCTTTTTGTTCCAACGAGTAACCTCAACCAACTCCAACCCTTTCCCTTTCTCTCTTTGTTTTGATCGACGATAAATCATTCCCCTTCTTTTTTGTTCTGACCATCGTCTACAATACCTATCACCATCATGGACCATCATTTTCTTCATCTTTTTCCATTTGTCATCGTCGTTTTCTCGTTCATCTCATTATCATTTTATTATCATAGATATCGAGAGAAAAAAAAATTAAAAAACCTTGTCCAAGCATATTTTTACTAGCGTCATCTGTTAAATGCTCACCCTGCACACTCAAACCTGGTTGTACAGATCATGTTTATAGAACTTACTTCTCCAACTGGTAGTATTTGATATTAGAGTGGATCTTTCCAGTGTTCATAAACAATTAGTATTCATGAATGTAGACTTTTAAAATTTCTGACCAAGAAATTTGTACTCAACCAGCATATCCTGGCTGAGAAGACGAAAATGGACTCACTACCAAGCAAACTGACACGAGGTTCAGTTTTTATTTTTATTTTTAATTTGTTTAATTTTTGTATTTGTCCGATCAATTCGATTCGATTCAATTTTTGATATAAATTTAGTTATTTTGGTTTCAGTATTGTTGCCAAATCGACTAATGCTTATCCCTAAAAAAGATATAGATTTTTTTTAATCATTTCTCTTTGAATTTTATGTTTTTTGGTCCAATATTGTTTATGCTTTATACTTTATGTTCTTTCAAATTTGTCACGACATTCCTTTTCTTATGTTAAGTAAATTAACCTTATATGCCTTAAATTTTGGGGCTTTGTCCCTAACACTGCCTAAACTTTTTTTTTAGTCAAGTCAATCCATAAGTTTTTTTCAAAATGAATCAATCCTCATATCTAACCGGTGAAATAAGTTCAAACAAGTCTAGAAAGAAAGAGAAGAAGAAGATTAGCTACTGGTTATGAATTCCATTGAATCATTGTCAATATTTCTTAAACTTATTTTTTATTGAATTTTTTTACATAATTTAAGTTAATTAAATATGAATAAATTACATTCAAGACCTCTGAGATTTGGTAAAATATTAGAGATATCACTAATATTTGAGAAATGACAGTAGCCTTGTATAACTTTATAACTCTAGTTATATTTTCTCTTGTTATTATTAAAGTTGTTATTATAACTAAAGTAATTTTGTATTTTTATTCTATTTTCCTTTTATCCGTATCTTCTATTTGGTGAATTGGTCCAAATCTGACAATTTATCATTTTTTTTCCATCTGGTTTGACAATCAAATCCAAGTTAGTTCTTTATACGAAGAGAAAAGAAAGAGAGTGAGAAAATATGAGAATGTTTTTCTCATGTTAAAATTTTTAACATCTATAAAGTAACAGTTGGGAAAAAATGTAGCTGAAGTTGTAGAAGAAGAGGAGATCTTTGTTATTTTTTAAACGTAAAGAGTGTTCCTATTTTTTTTTATGAAATTTTAGGAGTGTTTAGTCTCATTTACCTATTAAATAAAGATTAATTAAGGATAATTTTAACATAGTTTAATTTAATTAATGTGGTTTGGGAGATGGTGTTATGGCCATTTCAAGAATTTTTAAGGACCAATTTAGTGAAAAATAAATTTAGGAGGCGTTCAAGTGAAATGTATGGCCAATTTATTTAATATTGTTAATAATAAAGGGCTTATCTTGACTAGTTCAACAAATTTAAAAGACTAATTTACCAAGATAAAAAGTTTAAAAATGTTTGCATAAAAAAACCCATAATTTAAGCCAATGGGGTTAACATACGCAAAAATATGTCAGATTTAATGGCTGAATTTTCATAGATATGATTTTTAATTTTCAGCCAAAACTAAATTTTCAAAAAATCCATAATTATTAGTTGCCACTGTGGGCGGTGGTTTCTGGCGATCAGAGGCCTCTTGCATGTCGCTAGTGGCCGGTGGGCATTTATGGCTGTGGGTCTTCTTCTTCACTATTGTGATGTTGTCGATAAGGGAATCAAGTCATCGCCATGCCCAATGATGTGTCGTCGGTAGCCGAAGGCTCCATAGCCATGAATGTTGCCTTCCACAGTTACCGGTCGTCAATTTTCTCTGTCGACGCGTCATCTCCAACCACGACCTCTCAAGTGTCTCCGCCATGTTTGATCGACCATAGCCTTATGCATCGCCATGGCTGTCGGTCTTTATTGCTCTACCATGACTTTCGTTTCTTGTTCTCACCATGATAGTGGATGTTGCTTGGCCATCAACATCATCAAGCCTTGAGAATGAAGGAAAGAGAGAAGAAATAAGAGAAAATATGGGAGAGAGAAACAAGGGACTTGTGCGAGATTGGGAGGAAGGAGGTGTTCTATGCATTTTGATGTTTTTAGCGTGTTTTGGCAAAAAACACTCAAGACAACAATTGTTTTGGTTTTTTTTTTTATAATTTTTTTCTTATTTTCGAAAATGCGTTTTTGAAAATAGTAAAGTAAACGTGTTTTCAGTATTTTAAAAAACTGAAAACTTAAAACGGGTTGAAAATAGTAAAGAGAACACACCCTTAGTTATTGGTTATAAATTCCATTGAATGATTGTCAATATTTTTGAAACTTATTTTTTATTGAATTTTTTACATAATTTAAGTTATTTGAATATTGATAAATTACATTCAAGACCCCTAAGATTTGGTAAATTACATAATGTAAGATTTGATAAATTACATTTAAGTGATTTAAATATTGATAAATTACAACTCTAGTTATATTTCCTCCTATTACTATTAAAATTGTTATTATAACTAAAATACTTTTGTATTTTTACTCTCTTTTCCTTTTATCCTCTTTTATTTGGTGAATTGGTCCAAATCTAACAATTTATCAATTTTTTTTCTATCTGGTTTGACAATCAAATTCAAATTAGTTCTTTGCATGAAGAGAGAAAATGTGAGAATATTTTCTTCATGCTAAAATTTTTAACATTTATAAAGTAACAATTGAGAAAAAATGTAACTGAAGTTGTAGAGTAAGGGGAGATATTTATTTTTTTTTTAAATATAAAGAGTGTTTCTATCTTTTTATGAAATCTTATGAGTGTTCAGTATAATTTACCCATTAAATAAAGATTATGAATAGTTTTAACTTAATTTAATTTAATTAATGCGATTTTGGAGATGGTGTTATGACTATTTTAAGAAAATTTAAGGATCAATTTAGTGAAAAATAAATTTAGAAAGTGTTCGACCGAAATGTATGGTCAATTTATTTAATATTATTAATAATAAAGGGGTTATCCTGACTAGTTCAACAAATTTAAAAGACTAATTTAACAAGATGGAAAGTTTAAAAATATTTACACCAAAAAACTCATAATTCAAGAAATGGATAGGTTATTTGCATTGGACAAATAACAAATCGGTTAATGCACCTTCAAACTTATGGAAAATTTGCTTTTGAAGCAAAAAAAAAAACTATGCAAATTATGAGCTCAAATGGGAATCTACCAAATATGTGATGATTGAAGATAAATTTTGTGAGAGGCATCTAGGTACACTCAGGTCCACATGCTCAAGTATATTTGTGTTTCAGATTGTGATCTTGTCTTGTTCATGGACTGTAAAGACAAACCAAACAAAGGTGCAGCAACACTATCAAGAAATTTTGAGGCCTGGATCTCCAAGAAATCAAATGTATGACTATATGTAAATATGTACTAATTATGAGGTCTCGAATGGCAAAAAGAGTGGCGACCACGACCCACTCCATCAGCTACCAACTTGTTTGCATTCTTGTAAATGCATGATTAGGTGGAGGAAAGGACGATTGGAGATGAAATTGTTTTTCATTAAAAGTAGCTAGAATATTTTCTTTTTTAAGTTTAATGTAGTAACTTTATTTGTTCAATTTTAGTTCAGAGTACTAGGTGACTTTATATATGTATATCCTTACGTGGCTCACCCTTTATTTGTGAAAATTGTTTTAAAAAATTTTATATTGTGTACTTATCAAGTTCCCTATTAATTAATATTCTACTTAATTAATTAAATTAAATTAGACTATATGTGTTTAGAATGGAAATGAATAAAAGATGATTCAAAAAATTTTTTAGAGTGTGTTTGATTGCACATATTTATCATGAAAAATATGTAATCATTACATATTTTCTATAAAAAATAATTAAACACTTTTAATTTTTCTATGAAAAAATGTATAAGGTACAAACATTTAAAACTTATTTCCATGGAATTCATTTTTTAAGGAGGTGGGGTGATTTTTATTTTTTAAACAATATTACCTAGAATTAAATTCTAAATAATGCAATCAAACACACCTTTAGAATAAAAATAAGTGATAAATGTGTTTAGAATAGAAACTTGAGTTATTTTCGTATATTGTAGCTGATGGATAATCTTAAATATGTTATTAACTATTTAATTACTCTACTTTTCTGATTGAAAGATATCATCATCAATTTTACCTTCCATGCGTAATTAAAAGCACAAACACAGAACACCATACAAGAACGATCATCCCAAGATATTATAATTTTCTTATTCAATATCTTTGTATTCAATTCATTTTTGTTGTTTTTACTTTTTACCTCTTGAACATAAAAAGGATAATTTTTGTCAAATCTAGAAAAAATTAGAAGAAATTATCAAAAAACCAAAAAAAATCACATACTTTGACAGTTTTATCAATTTTATACCAACCTTTAAAATTTAATAATTTTACACATACATTTTCAAATTTTGTATCAATTATACAATATCATGATAAATTATCTAACAAAACAAAGTAACTATCAAAAAAGGCGTTCTGCAGCTTGATAGTAATCCCCATCAGTTATATGATTTGAGCAGTCCATCCCAAGAACTTTTGCAAAACCAAAATTCCCTTAATAAATCATCTAACAAAATATAGTTTTGTACAAAAGGGGCGATGGGTAGACTGATCCGCATCAAGCAATTGATGTAAGCAGTCCATCCCAAGATCTTCTCCCTAGAATCCCATGATAAATCATCTAACATAATAGAGTTTCGATAAAAAAGGCGACGTGCAGACTCAAGAGTAATCTTGTTGAGGCAAATGATTTGAGCAGTCAATCCCAATATCTTCTCCAGAACCAGAATCCCCTTATAAATCATTTAACATAATAGAGTTCCGATAAAGAGGGGCGATGTGCATACTGAAAATAATCCCGTCAAGGCAAATGATTTGAGCAACCAATCTCAATATCTTCTCCAAAACCGGAATCCCCTTATAAATTATCTAACAGAATAAAGTTTTGATAAAAAGGGGTGAAGAGCAAACTGAGAATAATCCCGTTAAGGCAAATGATTTGAGCAGTCAATCCCAATATCTTCTCCAGAACCAGAATCCCCTTATAAATCATCTAACAGAATAGAGTTTCGATAAAGAGGGGCAATGTGCATACTGAAAATAATCCCGTCAAGGCAAATGATTTGAGCAACCAATCTCAATATCTTCTCCAAAACCGGAATCCCCTTATAAATTATCTAACAGAATAAAGTTTTGATAAAAAGGGGTGAAGAACAAACTGAGAATAATCCCGTTAAGGCAAATGATTTGAGCAGTCAATCCCAATATCTTCTCCAGAACCAGAATCCCCTTATAAATCATCTAACAGAATAGAGTTCCGATAAAGAGGGGCGATGTGCATACTGAAAATAATCCCGTTAAGGCAAATGATTTGAGCAACCAATCTCAATATCTTCTCCAAAACCGGAATCCCTTTATAAATTATCTAACAGAATAAAGTTTTGATAAAAAGGGGTGAAGAGAAAACTGAGAATAATCCCGTTAAGGCAAATGACTTGAGCAGTCAATCCCAATATCTTCTCCAGAACCAGAATCCCCTTATAAATCATCTAACAGAATAGAGTTCCGATAAAAAGGGGCAATGTGCAGACCGGGACTAATCCCATTAAGGCAAATGATTTCCCCTTTTCCTCAAATTCTGAAGAGAATGCCCACATTCCAATCAATCGTAGTTGGAACAGGAGAGTTTGCTTGTTTTGACATGGTGGTGAGCTAATCTCATAGTATTTAGAGATCTCCTTCCAAACACAAATGCAAGCCCGTTAAGAACATGTAATGTTCTGATGATGTCTATGGAATGGCTGTAATACAAACAAACAAATCTAGACCCTTAATCTTACAAAACATGCATTTATAAGGGTTTATGGATCTACATGCAATCTCATGAAAAATAGGAATGAATGAAGCAGAATCCAAGAAGAGCACTAATAGCATGCATTTCAAGTAAACAAACAAGTACTAAGAACATATCAAGAAACAGGAACAAATGAAGCAGGTATAAGGGGATCCACAGAAAGTATTTGCAAAAGAAGGAATGATAGATAGACAAATACAAACTTATGTAGAAATATCAACTGAAAATTATTCGATTATTTATAAATTATATAAAACAAGTTATGTGCATTGCACAGGCTCATAACTAGACCACGTTATGGCAATAAATCTGTGTAGCAGACAACATATTAAGGACATTAAAGATCCCAACTTACCAGTCTCTTTTATCATATAATGTATGGCCTTAAAAGATTTATGATGTTTTTGGTGAAATAGCTATGTTTTCAACAAGTCCATCCATTAAAAACCCAGGCATTTTCATGCCATAAAGGAATTTTTTTAATCCTTTTCCTTTCTTTCCTCTGATCTAGAACCAATATCAAAGTAGGTAAGACCCAGACAATGTTATAAAGGATACCATAGAATGAGGGTGAACATAGCATGAACCTCCGGGAAACAGTTTTGAGAAGGCAAGGGAAAAAAAGCAGGGTTCGTGCAATAATGGGAGAAAAGTGCACAATTAAGATTTCTTAACAGGTTTATCATGTTTATACTGTTTTAATTATATAAATAAAACACATCCCTGAAGTAGGAAAACACGAAAATGACATCAGTTTCCATGATAAAAATTGACCTGCATGTTGTAAACTGGTTATATAGTTATATTAAAAGGCAGTTAAACATTTGAAATAGATACATTAAATTTTGGAATGCTTGTTATTGAGTCCCCTAATTCAATTAGTTATTGACTAGTTGTTGTGAATTGCTAAATTTATTTATTAATCAAATTAGTTTCTTTTTTGGTGGTATGGGCAGGGTGGTATCGTTTCACAATGATGGGCTAAATTTAGATGATCACATAGTCTACTTGCCAAGTATGAAATTGGGGACCCTATTTTGCAGTCAGGTCATCAAAGATTCACAAGCATATATTTTGTCTATATTGGTAACAAAAACCCATAAAATGATAAGAGTAAACAGTATTACAAATAATTAAAAAAAGTAATACGAAATGCACAATAACCAAACATATAAAGATCAATATTCTTTACCTGCATAAAAGGAAATGCGTGCCCAAATCTCATTACATAAAAGGAAATGTGTACCCTGCACGAGTGCTCCTTTGTTAGCCTATTAATTATTGAACACAATTTTGTTGAAGAAACAAAGAAAAGAGTTAGAATGGACATATGTAAGATGGACCAAAAATGTTATCCTCATTAACCTCAAAAAGCTTGGTCCACATCTCCCATGAGTCTTCTCTTTTCTCATTTGGTCCACAATAGCGCAAGCAAAATGAGAACTCATAACCTATAATTACAAGATACAATCATCAAATCAAGGAATTCATATGCAGTGATGTACTAGAAAATGGCATATCTCCAAACTAAAACATACCTGGCATCTGGTAAAATCGTTGATCCAATAGTTAATTAACATCACAATTTCAAAGGGTTGCATTGCATCTGCATCTTCATCATCACCTTCCTCCTCTTCTTTGCCTATGGCTCTCATGGCAAGGAAAGTTATCATCTCAACAGTTTTGGCACACTTTCTCTTAGAGTAGCTCTGATATGGAAAAAGTGGAAAATGAAGTCATAGCAAAAAAAGATCAATTTAGATATCCTATATCAATCATAAAAAAAGATAGGGAGATTAACAAGGACATCATTCATAAAATTAGGGCATGATGGTGAAAATGGAAAGTGCATGTAGTGTTTTATATGACAGAAAGATTCAATTTAAGTTGAAATGCAAATTTTATGAGACAACTATAAGATTAACTTTGTTGTATGACACAAAATATTGGGCAGCAAAACACTAACATGTGCAAAATATGAGCATAACCGAAATACGAACACTAAGATGGATGCACGACCATACAAAAAAAAAGAAGATAAAAATTAGAAATTAAGTTATTCGTAATAAGGTTGGAGTGGCTTCTATTGAGGACAAAATGTGTGAGACACGATTAAGATGGTTTATCATGTGAGGAGAAAACCAGTAGAGGCTCCAATGAGAAGAATGGACGGAATAGAGCAAGTATTTAGCAAAATGATTGAGAAAAACCTAGAAAAACTAGGTGAGAGACATTTAAATTTGATATTAATTATGAGCTTTACAGAAGATGAGGTCATAAATAAAAATGAATGAAAAGTCAAAATTCGTGTAGTCAACCCCAAATTCATGGGACAAAGACTTGGTATGTTGTTTTTGTTATGGTAACTGCCCCACAAATTCATAACCATATATATTGTTTCCTTATAGAGCTTTTTACTACCACTTTTTTGGGGAAAAAAAAAAAAAGAAGCAAAATACCACCCTTAAAATTTTTATCAAAAAACCACAATAACTTCCACAACATGGGAGCATGGCTGTTTGAAACATAGCGCCTACGCAACAAGTGATTCCATATTCCCAACACAGAGCCTTTTTTATATATAGACCTGCTTGTCAAACAAGCGAGTGTTTTCCACCCTTGCCAAAAGGAATAAAGGTCAGATACAGACTGATAAAGCAAGTCAACAAGAAGCAAGAGGTGGAAGATGGTCTGTTCATGGAGTCCTTTTATTCTTGCTAAAACAAAGGGAAAGACCCATTTCTAACTTCCAGGATTAACATTGTGTGTTGATCTGGTCGTACTAAGAAATAGGGACCAAATGTAGTGACGTGTGAATAGACCCATTAGGGTGTTAAAATAAAGAGCAAATTTAGAAACAATTGTTTATTCCAAGTGGGGATATTTGTATTGGTTGTGATGAGATGCAAAATGGCAAAAAAGAAAGAAAACCAGTGTGAAGCAGCAAGCACCATTTTATCATGAGAAGTCATTATTTTTTCTAGATCAATGAAAACACCCATTTGTTTGACAAGTGGTTCTACATTTCTGACAGCAACGGCCACATACTAGTGGCTCACTTACTGTTGGCTTAATTGATTTTGTTCAATCGGTCATAGTTGTCAAAGGCACAAAGAGTGTTTGGGTCCTAGGCACAAGGTCAAGTGCAACCCTCGAGCACACGAGGCGCACATTTATGCAAAATACTTATAAAATATTTGCAGTAATGGCTAGAATTTGCAACTGAATCAAACAATAATTTCAATTTGACTAATGGATTATTTCAAATTATCTCCAAACCAAAGAACAGCAAAAGCCTACACAAAAGCATCAAATTTGCAGCATTGGCTTTGCCTGAACCTGTCAGGACCCTACAGCAGTTAGATAGTTAGTATGGATAGTTGTAATAGTAGACAGTAGGGTTAACAGTTAGTTGGTTGTAACAATAGGCTGTTAAATGGCAGTTAGGTGGTTTAGAGGAGCTGTTAATAATTGTTAGAGGAATAACCAATAGGCTAATTGTAAGCTGTGGTGGTAGCTATATTAAGCTACTACGCTGTTGTTGTGGGGATATGGAAAATATGAATTGAAACATTTGTTCTCCTCTCTCCCTCATGGACCTGTCTTCTCTTCCCTTCAGCCTCTTTTCTTATCTTTCCCTTCTGATTCCCTCTAATTCTCCCTTTCTTCTCTTCCATTTTTCCCACTCTTTCTCCAATTCTTCCCTAATTCTTCCTACAATTGGCCCTAATTTATCTGTTGAAACCCTAGGGTCACGACAGAACCATACTTGGATTAGCGAAATGATAAAGTTCTGAGCAATCAAGTTGAAAAATACTATTGAAAAATTAAACACAAAACCCCTAGCCAAAAAAAAAAAAAGGACGAAAACAGCTGTTTAGTAAGGCTATATATCAAACAGTTGGTAGTGGATGCACATTCGAATTGCTCAAGTACATGTAAGCAAAGATCAATGGAAGATAAATAATAGCACATGCCAAAGTAGATCCAGAAAGCAAATCAAGAACAAGAAAAGCAAAAAGAACGATGAAATAAAAAGAAAGTACAAAAAAAAATTAGAGATTGAAGAAACACCTATTTGGATTGTTTCACTCTCCTTTCGAGGAAAAGGATCAAAATCATCCAATAAAAATCCCTTTCTTCCTTACTGAGAATACCTTCGGAACAAAGTGAGAAACTTGACTGACGGAGCGTCGCGGAGGCTTTCGCCGGCTAGAACCAATAAGATTGAGCAAAGGAGAGAATTAGGGCCCAAGAAAGCCTGAAAGGGATTTGAATGGAAATGCTATTTATATATGAATGAATTGCACGGTTCATTGTACATTCATTGAATATAATTTCATAATAATGACGTCATGAGTGTACAAAAGCGTTTGCACCACATGGATCTGGTCCAGACCCGACTCATACGGGTATAAGAACACATGGATGTTTTGAACTTGTATAGTATGCGGAGCCCAACGGGCCAGATCGTGCAGGAAATGAAGCCCAAACCCTAGTCTAACAGTGAAACTGTTCAAGTTCACAGCACACCCGGTGCGCACGTTAGAGGTTTGCAGTTCCGGTGTTTTCCTGTAAGTATTCTCTCTTAGGCTCTGAAAGTTCAGCGTTGGGGGGAGATCCGGAAGTCGAGAGAAACGGAAAGGCATGGCGGTGGCTGCACCAGATTTGTTGTTCGGTCTGAGGAACAACTTCTACCTGGGAGCGTACCAGGCCGCCATCAACAACAGCGACGTCCCTAACCTCTCTCCCGAAGAAGCCGTCGAGAGGGACTCTCTCGTTTTCAGATCTTACATTGCCCTCGGCAGCCACCAGGTTCTCTCTCTCTCTCCAATTACCAATTTGATTTTGTGCTTCGGCATGAATCTGAGCTCGTAACGATTTCCTTCTTCAAAATTTTGAGCATTTCAGCTTGTGATCAGCGAGATCGATTCGTCAGCCCCGACGCCTCTCCAGGCTGTCAAATTGCTCGCCTTATACCTCTCCGCTCCTGATAACAAGGTTATTACCTTTTCCTTTTATGGAATTTGGCTAGATCTATATACGTTGCTGTTTATTTCTGGATTTGTAGGCATTATCCTGTTAGAATTAAGATCTGAGTTCGATTTACAATGTTTATCTCTTCTCTTTCTTCTTGATGCTGATTGGTAACCGGGAAAAGGGACAACAAAATGACCTAAAATTCTTCTAGACCGTGATCGTGTTTTTCTAGTGATTAACTAATAACGTAACTTATATGTATCTTAGAAAATCGTGATTTAGTTTCCAATCTTTTCCATGATTTTTCCCTTTCTCTGCAAAAGGCCTGTATGGTTTTGTTTGTGCTTGTATGTTTCCTGCTTTCATTCAATGAAAGTGATATTTTTTCGGGAAAAAAAAGGTTTATGTCCTTATGAGAAGTTGATCTTGGAGATGATCTTTCTTTTGGTTCTGTTTGTTTTTAATTCTATTTGTGCTGAAGAAAAATGATCATTCCCTTAAAGAGTTCCAGATCTAATTATTTCACTGAGTTAACTGAGTTTCCTTTGATTTGGAATACAAAAAGAAAAATTAGACAAAGAGAAGAGGGGAGGGGAAGTTAATTTTTGAGCAATCTCGTGTAGGGATCTGGTGCCATTGGCTTTCAACTTGATATTGCTATTGCACTTGAATTCTGCAGGAATCTACAATTTCAAGTTTACATGAATTGTTGGGAGATCCAGCCATCGGAAACAATCCCATCCTACGTCTTATTGCTGGGATTATTTTCATGCATGAACAGGACTATAATGAAGCTTTGAAACATACCAATGTTGGAGGAACCTTGGAGCTGTGAGTATTCCTTTCATCTAAAACCAAAGTTCTTGAGAATATTATTTATCCAAAAATGTTTTTGAGGTAGTTTGACATGTGTGTTGGTGGGTCCTATATGGAGATGTGATTATTTGGGTGCTTTAAATATCGTTATCATAGAACAATAGATAGTGTACCAAAAGTTTGGTTAGTGTTGTTGTTAATGTTATCGTGGATGTATTTTACTATTTTTGATAAGAACAATGTCTTAAGACTCTTAAGACATGGTTGCCAAATTTCATTAATTTTGTTTGAGACCTTTTCATTCTAAGTTCTATTTGGTATTTTGACCTTTTCATTAATCTTTAACTACTCTGGGGTATTTTCATAAACTTCAAAGTTTTAACTCAAGCTACGTTCACGTTTGAGCTCATTTCTTGTTTTTGTTTCTTTAATATCCACAGCTGAAATCTATTAGTCAACTCTATCACTCAAATATTCACACATATGTCTACATGTATTAAATGTTTATACTTGTAAATGGAAAATTGAAATCAATTCCCTGTTTCTCTTGTGAATCATGATTCTTTTACTATTAATGATAAATCATGAAGCTAATTATAGATTTACCATCCATGTGAAATTATCAACTTAACCAAAGTTACCAAGCAAAAGGAAGTGCAAGTGCTACGTGATCTGGAGTGGTAAACTTTTACCTCCAGAGATTTGCGTAGATAGATCCACAAGTACTTGTGAATATAGTAACACAAACAACATATTAGACAAAGGTGAAGTTATAAGGTATGTGAGCAGAGGGGGACATGAAAAGCAACGCTAGATTTGAACCTTTAAAATTATAAAGTGTCAGTGAGGGGAAATACTTTTGGAGGCCTAAAGTGCAGAAAAATGTAAGAAATAGGAAAAACAGAACTTTGGTGAGCTGTCAAAGGTTCTTTGGGAAGTCACTCAATGGCAAACGCCTTCAACAGGAAGTTGATTTTGCAGCCTGCAAATCTTCTGTCATTTCTTATAGCCTTAGGAACTGACATAAAAAGAAAAGGAAAAATGACGCAATTGTGTGGACTTTATGTGTTGGGGTTGGTTTCTGGTTGTTTAGAGGCAGTCATTAACAAGTCATGCAAAGGACCTCTTTATTGGGCTGGTGTAGAAATTAGATTACTTGGCTAGACCTCCAAATGTATTGTCTCTGTCAAATTAGCTAAGTAGGTTATTGCCTCAATTTCTTTTTTTTTTTCTTTAAATTATTGCCTCAATTTTATGTCTGACTTCTCAGCAATGAGTTTATGATGTTAAAGTTGGAATATGCAGCAGTAACAAGTTTGAAGCTTGTGAAACTGATAATTGCTTTTGTAAGACTTTTGGAGGATGATTGTTCTATCACTAAATCTTTTACATCCTGTACAACTGTTTGTTTATTTAAATCGTTGTCTAAAAAGAAAGAAGGCTTCTAAGTCGGTTGTTCCATGTTGAATGCTAGTACGGAATCAGAACTCATTGAATGCTTTCATAAGCATGTCATTAAGATGTTTTAGACATGTAAGAAAAAGACTGATAGATACAAAGCTATTGGATACAATGGAGGAAGTTTGTAGTAAAAGAGTGAGAGGAAGAACAAGGAAAACATGACATGGGATATAATGGCTTAACAGATAATGCAGTTATGGAAAGAGATAGATGGAGATCTAGAATTCATGTAGCTGATCCTCCTAGAAGGATTAAGGCTTGTGATTGTTGTTGTTGTAATTTCTTTTTCACTATAGGACAAACGCTTGGGAGACACTAGCCTCCATCATTCGACTTATATGCCCATCAGTTAAACGCTTGAAATCACATTATAAGTATTAAATCACAGAACTTTTTATTATAAGAGTTTTCTAGAATATATATTAAGATTTTTGCACAATTTCTGTTATGTGTAAGGTGAGTTATTTTTATATATACATATTAAATATATAAGTTGCTATTTGATGTGCCCCTGCCATGTCATGATCTAATTCTTTTTGAAAGTCGCCATTTATGCATATTTATGTCATGTTTTGTCTCCGTCTTTTTGTCCCATGTCTGTATCCATGCTTCTTAGGTATATGTAGCATAATGTGGTTCCACTTCACAAGCTCGCATCACATTCTTGTTTGACTGTTTGAAGTCTGTGTAGTGTGAATCATGACCTCTGCCTTCAACTGCAAATGTGAGGATCATTTGATAAACTTGATGTAACACCTCCTCAGTATCTAAAGAGTGTTATGGATTTATGCTTTTGCAGGCATGCACTGAATGTCCAAATATTCCTTAAAATGCACAGATCAGATTATGCAGAGAAACAATTGAGGATCATGCAACAAATTGATGAGGATCACACACTTACTCAACTTGGAAGTGCATGGCTAAACTTGGCTGTGGTACCATTCCCAATTTCTTATTCTCCATTGTTCTTATCAGAAAATGGATTCTATATCTTTCTCTTAATCTATGTTCTCCAAACTAGGGTGGCTCCAAGGTACAGGAAGCATATCTTATCTTTCAAGATTTCTCCGAGAAGTATCAGATGACAAGCTTGGTCCTGAATGGGAAGGCAGTTTGCTGTATGCAAATGGGAAATTTTGACGAAGCTGAGACACTATTGCTTGATGCACTGAACAAGGCAGGTTCTTTGCTTGGTGTTCCTTCATTGAGGTTATTCAATTTGAGATGATGTTTGACATTGTTGATGACATGTGCTAAAAATGCTCGCTTCCATTGTTTTTATCGACATTAATTTTGGACTGAATACATTTCTCTATTGTTATTTTTACCCTTCTAATTCTCCAAAGACCCTTTGACACCATGCAAAGCCGCTAAAAGTAAAACTGAATATATTATTCTTGTACAAGTAATTATATCACAGCCAAGGGGTTGTAAATCTTGTACAAGCAGAAACAAAAACCAAGAACCATAAAAAAAAAAAAAAAGAAAGAAAGAAAGAAAGAAGAAAGAAGAGAGAGGCTAAAGGAGGTCTTGTTCAAGAAAGGAGAGGAAATGAAAATTGTCCCTTAAAACAAAACAGAATGCCCAAATCCCAATGCCTTTGAAAGCTGTCACCAAGACAGACGCATTTGATCTATTGCAATTTAGTGTATCTAATTGATAATGAGTTGAATGATCGTTAACCTCTTAGATCTTAGATTGAAGGAAAAAGGAACATCACTATAGAAACTTGACTTCCCACTAAATGTTCTTATGCTCTGTGACCTGGAGTTTCAATGACCACTTCAGCTATATATTTATCTTCATTTTATCTAACATTGAGCTGCATTATAATTGATGCAGGATGCAAAGGATCCTGAAACACTAGCTAATCTGGTTGTATGCAGTCTTCACCTTGGCAAACCTTCTTCACGCTACCTTAAGTAAGTTACATGTTCAACAAAGCTATAGGAAATTTTTTTCATCTCTTTGCATATATTGTTTAATTGGATAGACAAGGTGCATTTTAGAAATTAAAACAATTCTGAACATACGAGTGTAGATAGTTTAGCTACACATATAAAACAGTGCTTGTTTGTTGGCTTTGTTAGCTTTCAAGTCACTAAGCCTCGTAAAATGGAAGCCAATTTCTTTGGATATCTTAACTTGTTTTGGCTTCAGTTCTCTTTTCTCTTCCTTTCTCATACTTAACATGGATTTTTTTGGTTATGACCATCTTAAAATTACTGTAAGATAGTACAATGAGCAACATTGGATGTGCCCTACGAGCAGCAGTCCGCTGTTTGTCTGGTTGAGCTTTCCACATCTTTCACTTTTCATGCCTTTGTTCATGAAAAAGCTTCTTGATGCAAATACTTGTAATTTTTATGATTTCTTGTTCCTCCATTTTCCAATCATCAATTGGATTAAAATTGGGATTCTTCCTGAGAATAATGTTACTACCGCATTTCACTACTTTATATGTCCATATTTCTTGATTGCCGCCCGCCACCTTCACCAGTCTCATTTACTTGCTTGTTAATATCTGTTGCACCAAACCTTGGTGTTATCATCTTCATCACCATCTCTAAGCAGCGCTCATGTTTTCTGAGAAATCCATAATTTACCCAAGATGAATTTATGATATGGTCTACTCAAGTACATGAATTGATTGAATTTCAACTCAACCATTCATCTGTCTGGAGGAAATATTGACTGTGCTGGGTCTCCTTGCTTTACATTCTAGCATATAGGACTTTTTTTTTTGCTAAGTAAAACTTTCCTGATTTACTATCTAGGAAAGCTTATAGAGGAGTAGATCTTGTTTGCTTTGTGACAAGCTATAAAGCAGGGTCCCCCAAAGAAGAAAAAATGAAACAGGGATTTAATACTGAAAATCCCTGGACAGTACAATAGATATTACTAGGTACGGTAGTTATGAAGAGAACACCCAGTACGGCTCTCCTAAGTTTTTACTCCCTTGTCTTCCTGATTTTGACCCTTTCCCAAGGGACGTAATTTCCATGCAGGTTTCATTTCATAGCATTCTAAAAGTGGTTTTAGACTTTGTTTCATAGTTATACCAATCACAAAACAATACTAAATTTGCGTTGCTATGTACCATTTCGGTCCAAATTCCGATGGTACCAGCCGGTTTCGGGTGAAATCAAATGGTCCAAATTCCGATGGTACCAGCCGGTTTCGGGTGAAATCTTGAGATATAGGGCGTAAAACCAAAACTCAAAATCTTACCCCCTAGCGGAAAAACATGTGGAGTTTCACATGGAATGTCAGGGATCAATTCCTTATGTTGGCATTTGTCCCATGTGGAACTAAATGTTTTATTCTGTGTATAGGTTGTGACTGCATTCAGCTTTACCCGATGGACGAACCGGGGGGGGGGGGGAGGTCGCTCATCCTTAAGATTAGTTGGGCGAAACTCAAAACTTGGGTTATCAAAAAAAAAAACTCAAAACCCTAAACCCTATTCCTTTAATTAGTCTTAGAACCTCACCAAAAAAAAGTGCAAATCCTATGTGTATTTATGTTGATTACTTAATTTTGAAATATTATAATTTTGTTAGGTTATGTTAAAAATAGTTATTAAGGCAAATTTGATTTTTCTAAATAAGTCATACATGTTTTGGAAAATTTGTTATTTTGTTTAAATCACCTATATTTATTGTAGGTTATGGTATTTTTATTGAAAATTTATTATGTTTATATATTTTTATGATTTACATTACTAATTTATTATAAATTTAAACGGCACATTGTTTGGCATTAACATCTATGCTTTATTTAATGGAAAATGTTATTTATACTCAGTTTATATCTTGAGCTATACAATGCAATTAAAATGACAAAAATACCTTCGTTCATTTTACAAAATTGTAAAGTTTTTCCCTCTTCGTCATTTCTCTCCCCTCACCCAGCAACACTATGGCCTACTCTCTCCCTTTTTCCCATGGTTGTCTCCAGCAATCGCCTGGTGCCTCCACCCCCTCATCGCCTGCGCATGACTATCGTTGTGTCCTTAGCGATAGTCAGTGTGTGAGAGACAAGGGGATGGAGGGCGTAGGGCGGTTGTTGGAGGCGGCCATGAGAAGGGGGGAGCGAGGAGAGAGCACACGGCCATGGGTAGTTGGGTGGGGGAAGTAAATTTGTAGAGAGGGGTATTTTTGACATTTTGGCATGTGTGTGTAGTAGCCCTTCCTATACCCCAGGAGCACAAGTAGCATGATTCTTATTTAAGTAGTTGTTTTGAGGGTAGCCGTACTCCTTGAGTAATTGCTGCTGCTGTTTTGCGCTTTATCTCTGGAATGCCAAAAGCTTGGCCGGTTCTAACAATTGTTTGGTTGCATTTGATCTTTATTATTATGCAGTCAGCTAAAGTTGTCTCATCCAGACCACATGCTTGTGAAACGCGCATCATCAGCAGAAGAGAGTTTTGACAGAGCAGTCCAAACAATTGCTTGAAGGAGACAAGACAGCCTGTAGTGGATGGTATGTTAAGAGGGCACTGATAATGCAATAAATCTCAGATCCTATTTCTCTGCCTTAGTTTTGTAGCCTACAAGAACAATATATATATATGAACTGAAGCGGCTAAAGTGTTATCGTTTGGATAGAGAACTATATAAATTTGTGAGAGTCTGTTGTTGGTGTAGAAGAAAAACATTGATTTTATGCTGGACGTGTATCAGTTTCAGTAGAGATGATGATGATGTGTACTACCCTCTACTAGTACTAGGAGGCATCCTTTTCCTGTTGTTTAAACCAGTGTTGATTTTACTTGTTTGAAATTTTGTTGCTCCTTCAGGCAATTTTTTTTTTTTTTTTGGGGGGGGGGGGGGGCGTGTTGGCTTCTGTTCTCTTTTTTTTTTTTTGGATTGATGTTAGCAGCAGATTTCGACCCAACGCCTTCTCTAAAATTTTTGCAATCATTATTTATATTTATCACAGACCTCATTATCTAAATTCTTCATCTCATTATATCTTCTCCTCTTATAAAAGTTAAAAGACCTACTACTACGAGAGATGCTTTAGAAGTTGCCCATGGTTACATAACAACATACCCAGTCGTATTTCACTTGAAACCCAGCAGTATTTTTTGGGTGTTGGAACTCAAATTCAATAGCTTGGGAAATTGGAATTAAAAAAAGTAAAAAATATTTTATAAAGTTGAATGGGCCTTAATTTTCTAAGCTACTGAATTTGAGTTCCAACGCCCAATTTGTATTCCTGAAAAGTAGAAACTGAAATTCAGTAACTCACTCTTTTTTATTCAATAAGAGGAATAAAAAGGGAAAGCTGGTAGAGTACACCCTTGACAATACGATCATCTGATTCTAAGCCACTCATGTCTCAGCCAATGTTAAGAAAAACTCAAATAAATTACAAACGTACATCTAACTAGACCAAATATACGAGTAAACCAGATGTCACTCACCACATATTTGAGTAAAAAATTACAATCAGTTCAACATACAACGATACAATTTGAGAAACTCAAATATTGAAAGTTAATCAAATTTTCAAAAACCACCATTCACTCACAGTTTGGTTCTTCCTTTTCACGAAACAATAGGCAAATTTCAAAATGGAAGAAACACTTGTCCCAAGTATGTAATGCAATTCAGTTCCAACATAAACCAAAGATATTCTCCAGCAAAGAGAGAGAAAGAAGCCAACGATCTTGATTGCATCACACGTTAAGCAATGGGTGCAGAGCTTGCTAACTTGTCAATCTCTCAACCAAGATTTTATTAATCTCTCAAAGTAATATTTATGGAAAAACTAGCAACAAGACTTTGAAATAGCAATCTAGCAACTCTGTTCACTCTTATAATAATCAATCAAAATTCTTAACTTAGATTGTTTGAAGCCTTATCAATATGCAATTAGACCTTCCAAACAAGTACTAGGATCACAAGAAGAAGAATCATCCAACTATTTTAACATACAATCAACAAATTAAAAAAAAAAAAAAAAAAAGGAGCAAAGCTAACAGTTTGCCTTCAACAACTAGTTAGATGCATACATATAACAAAAGCTGTGGGGTGCAGAAGAATACATTTTCCATTTTTAGTTCCTTTTTTTTAATCCTGTTTTGCATATAATTAGATCACCGTCGATTTCCCAATGATTTTTTTCTTTCTTTTCAAGCATTCAAATTACCCCTTAACTGCTACACATATCACTGGTAAACTTTTGCAGAATTTTGTTAACACTCCACATTCTCATCAATTTTGATGTAAAGCTTCCATCCAGATTTAAAGCATGTGATCAGAGAAACATTCAGTATGGGACTATTTGGGTAACCATGTACCTGAAATATAATGTTCGGTTTTTATAGAACACGCCCACGCGTGCACGCGCACACACAAACAAACTAAACTAAACTGAAACTGAGCACAAGAAAAGTGACATCAAAATCAAACTGAGTATTTGGCTATTCCTACAATGAGCTAATCACACATATTTTCGCATCATGTAACATTGGAAAATTCAGGATAGTGATCACAAGAAAATAAAAGTATATAAGAAGGAAAAACACCATCCCAAATAAAATATTATCACATGCCGTTAGAACATTTGGATTTAAAAGAATCAAATGTATACTCATCAAATTTCAGCTTACCTTGGTAGGCATCCACCACTTCCGGAACCTCTTCCATGTACTTAGTCACATACTTATCTTCAAAGTCCTTGTCACTAATACAGACCAAACTGAGAACCGATACATTCTTACGAACTTTGTTTCTTGCCACTAATGCTTGCAAAACTGAACATCTTGGGATAACTCTCTTTTCCAAGTTATATAGCAGAATGCCTGGCCTTGCCGATATCTGGGTCGGGCTCCAGTGAAATTTTTTAGTGAAGAACTGCACTGCTGCTCTTATTTTTTCCTTTGATATCTCCATTGACGTGGGTTGCTTCTTGAACATAGAGAGGACCTCTAGGTCAGAGAATCCCAAACTTCCATAAAACTTGAGTTTCTTCTCCCAGGTCTTTTCAGTGTGAGATGCCATGGCAATGATTGCACTTATAAAGTGTGACAACGAGGAATCAAAACCGATTTCCATTACCTCGTTAACAATCTTATTGAACCGACTAGGCTTTACTTCTCCTAACACCCTGGTAAATCTTGATATACTCATCAATTTTTGAATATTGCGAAAGCCGATATCTTGTAATGCTGACAAATTGGGTGCCATATTATCCAAGACATTGTATTTGAAAATTAATGGGTGACGTTTGATGAAATAAACCGCACACTGTTCACCACCCAGCAAAGTTCTGAGAAAATCAAATAAGGGGATAATGTGATTCTTCAAGTTTCGATTTAGTAAAGGTGGATGTGAAGTGATCATTTTCACAACATCGGTTTCAGACAGACCAACTGAACGAAGAAAATCAATCTTAGGCTTGAGGCATTTATTAGAATCGTAAGAGAGAATCTCAGGAACCAAGGAAACTATTCTCTTGATTCCGGTTTGGGGAAACCCAGTACTCTCCAACAGTTTGAGAACCAACTTAGGTCCCTCTGAGGATCCACGGCCAACAAGTAACGGCTTGGCCTTGGCCAGGCCCCCGATAGTCAAGGGAGCCTCCTGCTCGTCATCTGTAGAAGAGGCAGTGACGACTCTACTGCTGCTACCACTACCAATATTTCTACTACGACCATTGCTAAAAGTAGAGAATGATTTAACAGATTGTATATCCCTCTGAAAGTTCGAACAGTTTTGGAAGGGAGCTGAATCTCTAACCCTACCGAATTCGATTTGGGCGGTTAATGAGATGTACTTGGAAAGTAAACGACGCATTGCATTCTTCGAAATTCAATAACTAGGAAGAAAGAAGGCGAGCGATGATTAGAAGTAGATAGCTTACAGCTTTTTCAAGCACAATCTGGAAGACTCATCAGTCTCAGAGCATCAGCCATGGATGGAGCTCGCAGCTTCAAGAAGAAATGGAACGGAGACCAGTTCAATAGAAATCTACGAAAAGCGAATTCCAAGGACAAACCCTAGATGTTATCTTTGAAGAGATTCAATAATGGAAAGAAATAGAATGGCATGAAAAAAAATATAAAAAATATAAAAAATAGCAAAAGGTTTTTTTTTTTTGGGGGGGGGTTAGGAGCCACTGTTTTTGAGTTATCTCTATTTTTATGTTTTTATTTATTTAGAAAATTAAAGAAATAAAAAATATATTTATTCCTATCAAATATGAAATTAATTTTAAATTTTAAAAAACGAGACAATATGTTTAAAATTATATAATAAAAAAGATGTAAAAATTAATAATAAAAGAGAAAAGTGAATGATGGTCTGATAAAGAGAGAAGTTGTCGTCGTCATAGTGGCAGAAGAAGGCAAGTTTGTGCTTGTCGAGAGATGAGGATGATAAGAAAAAAAGAAAAAGATGATGAAAAAAATGAGAAGAAAGTGCAGTGAGTGAGTGTGAATGAAATTTTAAGAAAATGATAAGTAAATTTAAAAAAATATTATTAATAATATTTAAAATGGCTTCAAATTAAAAAAAAACGTGTTTTTTTATTTTAAACACCCTTAAGATGTTTTATAAAGTTCAATACAATTTTAAAAAATAAAAAATTTGTTTTTTATTCTCTAATTTAAAATATTTAAACATAATTTCTAATTTTTTATCACATAGGAGATATTTTTTGAAAAACTAGTATAACACTATAACTTTCACAAGTAAAATAGTTTTTATATTTTTTTATTTTCTGAATTAATTCTAAGGAATTTTTGTATGATTTTTTTGTGATTTTGTTGAATAATAACTTTAATGAAAACTTACATATAACAAAACTTGTCGTATAAAATTTTTAAATTTCACTATTTCTACTTTTGTCACTTAACTAAAACGTCGTTTACTTATAATAAAACATTCAGTTTGTTATTCTTTATTATTATTTTTTAAATATATAATAATTTATTTTTTAATCATATTTTTTATATGCAGTCATGAATTGAAAGTTCTAATGAATAAATCAAAATTTTCAAAAAAATGAATTATATTTTTATAGAGTTATAATAAATTATAAGGTGATTTATTTTTAAATTTGAATACAATTTTAATTTTATTAATTTAAGTATTTAACTTTTCATTTATTATCAATTACGTACTAGCCGTTTGACTCCATTAAATTTAACTAATAATTATTAATGTGACTAAAACGCAATCTCATTATATGATACTTGCAAAGCAAAGCAAAGCGAAGCGGGGAGAGAGAGAAAGAGATGGGGATTTCTATCGATAGCCAGTGCCACTGCCACCTCTACCATGGATGTGTTGGTAAGAGATCAAAACATATATTTCATTCTACTCTACTTTATTACAGAGTTAGTAGATATATATATATATATATGTTCAGAGCTAGTCTATATAGGATCTGCAAGTGTTACGGTTGTAATTGTGGATCTATGATGACCCTATGATTGAGGGATTATAGTGCATGATTCCAGCCTATGATATCCCTTCAATAACTCAAGAACAACTCACGCCAACACTCCCCCTCAAGTTGGTACGTATATATCGATGAGTCCCAACTTGTCTAGAGAGTTGTAGAATATTTTACTACATACTGCCTTCGTAAGAATATCTGCTAGTTGGTCTTTAGACTTTACAAAAGGGAACCAGATGATCTTTGCATCGAGATGTTGTTTGATGAAGTGTCGATCTACCTCCACATGTTTCGTCCGGTCATGTTGAACGGGATTATGGGAGATATCAATTGCTGCCTTATTGTCACAAAACAGATTCATCTCGGAGTTGGGAGCAAAGCCAATTTCTGTTAACAGTCTTCTAAGCCACAGTAATTCACATAGCCCCTTAGTCATACCACGAAACTCAGCTTCAGCACTAGATAGAGCGACTACCTTTTGTTTCTTGCTTCTCCAAGTAACCAAGTTCCCTCCAATGAAGGTGAAGTAGCCCGAGGTGGATTTCCTATCCATGGTGCTCCCTGCCCAATCTGCATCTGTATACCCTTCTACTCTTAAGTGGTTGTTCTTTGAGAACATGAGTCCCTTTCCTGGGGAGGACTTCAAGTATCTTAAAATCTGTATAACAGCGCTCATATGATCCTCACTTGGACAGTGCATAAATTGGCTTACCACACTTACTGCATATGCAATGTCGGGCCGCGTGTGAGAGAGATAAATAAGCTTGCCTACCAGTCTTTGGTATCTTCCTTTGTCCGTCGGTACTTGGTTGGGATATTCTCCAAGTTTGTGATTTGGGATTATTGGAGTATCTGCAGGCTTACAATCTAGTAATCCAACCTCTGTTAGAAGGTCTAGAATATATTTCCTCTAAGATAGAAATATACCTTGCTTTGATCTAGCGACTTCAATTCCCAAAAAGTATTTGAGTCCTCCTAGGTTCTTCATTTCAAATTCAGACGCCAACTGCTCTTGAAGTTTCACTATTTCCTCTGAATCGTCTCCTGTGATGATCATATCATCTACATAGACTATTAAAATAGTCACTTTGCCCTGTCTATGTTTCAAGAACAATGTGTGATCAGAGTTACTTTGCTGGAACCCATACTTTCTCATTGCCATACTGAGTCTCCCAAACCAAGCTCGAGGCGATTGTTTTAGGCCATATAAAGTTCTTTGTAACTTGCAAATAACATTGCCTTTTGTGTTGGCTATATATCCTGGGGGAATATCCATATAAATTTCTTCTTCAAGATCACCATGCAGAAAAGCGTTCTTCACATCGAACTGATGTAATGGCCAATCAAGGTTTGCTGCAAGCGATAACAATACTCTCACCGTGTTTAGTTTGGCTACAGGTGAGAAGGTCTCCTGATAGTCAACTCCGTATGTCTGCGTGAATCCCTTTGCTACAAGTCTCGCCTTGTAACGCTCAACTGTTCCATCTGCCTTATATTTAATTAAAAACACCCACTTGCATCCTACTGTCTTCTGTCCTTCAGGTAGAGTGACGAGGACCCACGTCTTATTTTTCAATAGCGCTTCCATCTCTTCCTTCATAGCCTGGACCCATTTAGGATCTTTCATTGCTCCTTCAACATTCGTAGGAATTTGACATGAGAAGAGTTCGTCTGTGAAAGCCTTGAGAGGTTCAGGAAGCCTCTTCGTAGATACATAGTTGGCAATTGGGTATTTCGACCCCTGGCCTTCAAAGTTAGGAGAGTATCTGTCCGGAGGCTTACCTCGGTTGTGCCTGTATGGCAACTCATAGCCCATAGGAGTATCGTTAGCAACTAGAGGTGTACTTGGAGAGTTTGAGGAGCTTACCTCAGGAGCATCGTTAGCAACTAGAGGTGTACTTGGAGAGTTCGGGGAGCTTACCTCAAGAGTATTCTTAGGAGTTGGGTCTGTGGATACTGTGGGACGAGAAGGGGGTACTACTTCTGCTTCAGTGGTATGTTGCCTCTCACTAGTTTCTTCACTAGTCT